>OX327685.1:21327500-26327500 GCA_946807835.1 Ailanthus altissimus | reverse complement strand
AAAAAAAATTTATTTATAATTTTCCTAAAAAAACTTTATTTATGAAATTTTTATATAAAAATGAGTTTAAGTACAATCCCCTTAACAATTTTGTTAGACATTTTTCAAAAGTATTTTATTTATGAAATTTTTATATAATTCTCAATTTATATATAAATGAGTTTAAGTACATTCTCCTCAATAATTTTCTAACACTTTTTTCAAAAGTATTATATTTATGATTTTCCTCAAAAATATTTTATTTATGAGATTTTTATATAGTTCGCATATTTAGCATATTAAAAAACTCTTCAACGGTGTGTGGATTTAAATTGACTTGGTTTCTCAAAGAATTTATGAAATTGAAACAAAATTTAATTCCTGAAAGAAAACGTTAATATATATCAACAGTAAAATATATACAATATATATCACAAATAAGAAATTTAAAGTTCTCAATACCAAGACTTTTTCTTTTTAACTCTTTCTCATCATTTGGTTTGAAAAACCTCCACATTTCAAAGATTTTTATAATTACATATAATTAAAGTGAAACATACATTCTCAACACCAAGAATATTAAAACAATATTAATAATATGCACTTTTTTTTAATAACACATTAATACAATGTATATTAAATCAACTAAAAATTCACACTTGTGCCTTTTAATGAAGTAAGAATATTCACGTTCATAAAGAGAATTAAACATAATAATTTTCTTAAAGAAAAAGAAAAAAGAAAAATAATAATCCTCCTTGAAGTATGATCAACATACGATTAATTATATGAACAAATATTCCAATAAATATTATTATTCACCTTTGAAACCTCTAGCATAAAAAATTTATAATATTTAATGATTCAATATTAAATTAATTATAGTAATTTAATATAATTTAATGTTATTTGCATTAGTGACAATAAGAGAAGAAGAAGAAAACGAATTGAATCAATTACATAATAAGTTTAAGTCATCAAGGATAACATACAAAAATATATAAATTAATTTGCAAGATATATTAAATACTCATATATCTTAAGAAACAAATAATACACTCAAAAAATGAATGACCATAATCCTCTCATTCGGAGGAATTTTATTCAATAATAAAAAGTTCTTCACCGATAAAATTATCCATCTATCATTATAAAGATTATCACATGTCAATGGATAGATTATGGTGTATACATACACACACACACACACACACACATATATATATATAAAGCAACTTATAATGCATCCAAAACTAACATATTAACTACAGAATCATCATTTGCTCATCTTACACATTAGTAGTCTAGATTTATAATGATTAAAATAAAATATAAAACAAAAACATTATCATTGTCTATAAACCACTATAAATTAACTAAATCGATAAAGACTTTACAAGTCCTATTTGAGAAGATCTCAGAATAATATTTATAAAGCACATGAAGATGAACTAATAAAATTTAAAGAGAATCCAACATATTGAAATAAATTTACTATAGAGTTGAAATTAGGGAGCCATGTATTTATCTTATATCAACCGATATAAACACACATCATTAGTAAATAAATGGTATGAACATATTTTTTTTATATCATATGTTTCTAATGATATTTCAAATGAATAAGGAATTTGCGATATAAATACAAATTTACATTGAAAAGAATAATAACAATTTCTTGTTAAAATTTTAACACTACATTCTAGTGTACAATCTTAAATATATTGATTTGGCTAATTGACAAATACATTAAATATAAATAAATATATGTATATATATATATACACACACATTATTATATATCAATCGGACCAACAGTACTAAACACATATTCCAATCCGAAAATATTTCAATGCATAATACTTTTAAAACAATAACTAAGGTTTTGAGAGTAATAAGCATATTCAAATATAGATACTAGTTGGCTTTAGAATGTTGGGTATATTTGTTTTATATATTATTACAATCATATTTTATATTATATATTGTCATATATGAAAGACATAGAATATATTAACAATATATAAATAATAATAATAATAATAATAATGAGTAAAGTAAAATCAAACCCGACTTTAGCATGGAAGAGGCATACTAATAACATTGTTCTAAAGCTAAATAGTTCTCTTCTCGTGTGGGTAGTGGCAGATTTATATGACTCCAAGATATAACTTTATACTCATAGCCACTCTCTTAAATGAGCATGATCACCGGAAGATCATACAAAGTCCTCTTTATCATGATTGCTCAAAACTCAATATAAAAAATATATAATTTAAAATAGTGTATAACATAATATATTTCTCATTTTTCTTTTCTTCTTCTTCACTCTTACACACACTACCAAAACTAATTTTCTCTTCTTTTCTTTATGTTCACACACACTCTAAAGAAAAATCAGCACCCTTTATATAGTGATAAATAAGGGTTAAGGTATTATTATCAATATTAATTTGATATTATTATAATTTTAAATATTTTGTAACTCGTAGAATTAATTCTATATTTAATAAGTATAATTTAATATATTATAATTCTTACAATAATTTAAAATACATAACTCGTAAATAATAATAATATTATAAATAAATATTTGTAACTCTCAAATATTTAATATAAATTTAATGGCTAATTTAAATATTATAATAATAATATAATAATAAAAGTTTATAATATTTAAATTTAAATATTAAATAATATTAATATTTTATAACTTATTATTCATTTATAAAAGGTTTTAAAAAAAGTTTCTCCAACATTTACAATACTATAATAGTAGAATTTACCAAATGCATGTAAGCTATTTTTAGAATTTATTACACTTTTGAAAATATAATTTTCTAAAAACCTAACTGATTATTTTTACAGATAATTATTTCATTATTTTAAAAGCTATAACATTACCAAATTAGCCTTAAGACAAGTTCAACTAAAATCAGATGAATATAAAATTGACTCAAATAAGACTATCTCTTAAATTTTCCTACATCAAACTCTCCCCTCTTAAAAGAAACTCGTTATCGAGTTTGAATGAAGTCAAGCGCATAAAACTTGTAGTGTAGCTTCAAATCATCTACCAACACAAACTCGTAACATTTCTCATCAACCTTCTTCGAAACTTGAAAATAGTTATACTTCATCTTCTTCTTACATTTGTTAGTGACTTTTTGAGAAGATATAGTCTTCCAAAAACAAATAGTAATCAAATGACTTATTTAGGCTTTTCTCAAAATTTGCTCATTATACTCACTAATAGTAATTTAATCTTCTTAATCAATTCTTTGTCTAAAACAACCTTCTAGTATGAATAGGTAGAATTAAATCAATCGTAGATCATTCATCTTCAACTTGAACTCCTGTACAATCTCGAATACACTATTAGATGTAATGCTCAAATTCAGGATGAAGTTTACCTCTTCTCTTAAATCTTTAGGCACATATTTAATCTCCTTTGACAACGCTTTAAGGACTTCTCTCTCTCTCTCTCTCTCTCTTTCGTCCTTGATTTGCAACTTATCAACTCGTGAAGCTAATTTGACAACATTAAAATAATCATGTATGAGCACAATTGCAAAGAAATTTTCCGTTTTGTATTTGCACGTAGTCCTCCCACAATCTTGTGATTAGCTTATCGTCTATTTCAAAAGAAACATTTCACACATGACCTTGTAGTTGAGAATCATAAACTTCAATGGCATTCATGCGTAGTTGACAACTATTAAATTTACCAAAGTACCATCTCTGGATAATCACGAGAAACAAAATGCCATTCTAATTTTCTTTTCATTTCATACCAAGCTTAGATTTTTATCCTTTCCTTGCTGAATTCGAGATACTAATAAGTGTTTCCACCAACCATGCATGTCCTTTAAATTTGGAAGTTACAAATTTGACATGATTCTCTTCTGAAATATTAGTAATGATAAAATCTTCATCTTCAAAGACTCAATCAGATAAATTTTAAGATCAAAGATAGTACCATTAAAATATGCAATATTATCCCAAAAGTAATGTGCCATAAATACCCCTTTTAACCTTTTTTTAATTCAAAATTTTCACTCTTTTTATTTTTATTTTTTGCCTTTTTCTACCACCTTTTTTTCATCCAAAGGCAAGGGTAGAAGTACTTATACTAGACTAGGGTTTAGTGTCACTAACGATCGAAAAATGGCGATTATTAACAAGCTAGCGAGGCTTGGATTGGACAGAGGCAATGATGGCAAGCTCAATGGCTTTGGCGATAAGATCCAACTCTGACTAAAGGTAACAAATTGATGGCGTTGAGGCGTGCGGGTTAAGCAGTTGGTGGGGCGAATTCCAACAATTTTAAGCAGCATTGATAGGAGGGATTCGTTTTAGAGATGTTGGCTGGTCTTTTTGATCTGGATGGAGGTGATGATCGACGATGAAGGCTCTGGTGCAACGGTGGTCAAGCAACTTTATGGTGGCAAGGGTTAGGTTTCAGTATTTATTTTTTGTTATTTTTAATTTTTTTTCCCATTACAGGAAGAAGAGGGTTTTTAGGTTTAAAATATTTTTTCATCGATAGAAAAAAAAAAAGATTACTAGACTTTTTAATTTGACTCGAATGCCTTAAATAATTTTAGTTTTAAAATAATTTGAAAGAGCTGGTCAATTAATGTTTATTATTTTTTTTATTGAAAAATAAGTAGAATGGTACTTTTATTTTTTTTATTAAAAAATGAGTAAAATGGTAATTAAACCTTGTAGTCACTTTATATGATGTGACGTTTTCTTCTTTTAATTATTTTTTTCTATGCACTTTTTATTTTTTTTTCTTCTTTTTTTCTTTAACACGGATTTTTTTTTATTTTTTTTAAACAAAAGGAAGAAGAAAAGATGGATTAGAATGTATTTGATTTGGAGTTTTTGGTAGTGGGTTGTGTTTAGATGTCTGTTTTAAAAGGTTGTGAATGATTGATGGTGATGAAAGAAAGAAAGAAAAAAAATGGAAAGAAGAAGGCCATTTCTTCCAATTTTTTTTTTAAATAAAGGGGTTACTTTTTTAAAATAAAGTAAAAATACAATAACAAATAATGGAGTTGAGTTTGAAAGATAAAGATTTGGGTATTGCTTTTGCAATGCTCGTGTTCTCTTTCTAGGAAAATGAAACTCCATCCAACAAGGAAAATGACACAGGTGGGTATTGGGTGAAGCAATCACGGCGGTTTCACAAGCTTCATAATTAAAGGAATTTTCATGGCGGTGGGTAATAAATAAATTTTTCGGGCCTTGTTTTGTCCAATATTCATACTTGATTAAATGACATTTTGCTAATTTTGTGCAGTTTGGTGGAGTGTTTAGATATATATAATTTGATTGGAGACAAAGATGAAGAACCTTTCAATTGAATTGGATACGATTTTTCCATTCCTTTAGCAATATATAAAACTGTTATTTTTTATTTTCGAGGAAAAAAATTCCTTTAATTATGAAGCAAGTGAAATAAAGTTTCACTTTCAGAAAGCAGTGAAGCAATCACAACCTTTATGAAATTTTCAGGGTTTTGATCAAAATTCAAACTTTTTGAAATTTTTTTAGTAGAATGAGCATGGAAATTTCTCCCTTACATCATCATCTCCATCAATTTTATTTTTTCTAATTTTTTTTTAAAAAAAATTGGGGCAAACCCTTGCCACTCGGCGGGCTTTCAGTCCCATCTCATCCACTTTTTCCCATATCTTCTGTCTTGTAACTTTATAAAATTAAAGAAAAATTCTATTAAAAGAAACGGAAGATACTAATGAAGGAGATCTTTCAAGCTATTTTAAAACTAAAGAAATATTTAAGACACGTAAATTAAACTAACCAGTACTTGGATCAAACTAACCAGTAGTCATTTTCTTTGTTGGAATGTATTTAATGGCGTAAAGAAATGTACTTAGCACTTAGACAAAACTACTCTAATACCAATTTGACACAAAAGTAGACAAGCAAAGGTAGATAGATATTTCAATCAAAAACATCAATTTCAACAATTGAAACGGGTAACATTCATTCTACTGACGACGTCAAACGCATTTTAAACCCAAACAATTTGTTTAAGCAATAATTTTTTTTAAAAAAAAAAAATTGTTAACCAAGCTCTATATAGATAATCCAGTAGGAAAATATGAAAAAAAAATATTAATAAAAGCTTGAAAAGATAATGAGAGTACAATTCTATTTGTAAGAGATTTGTCAAATCCCACTTAATAAGATAAATAATCTCAAATCCTAATTTAACTAAAATATGAAATAAATAAGAATACCAATTGAGACAAGCTCAACAAAAATGAGATTAATATTAAATTAACTCAAATAAGAATAGAACTTTTAAATTGTCCTACTTTAGATAATGTTTAATGGTCCCCTTAGAATCAATTTACTTATCTACCTAAATTTTGAAAAAGAATTACATGATTATGTGATTAAATACAATATATGGAAGTATTTGTGATGGTGGGTTATTGGTAAAAGTTTTGCAATGCAACCTTTCCTCTACTAAATTAAGGGAGGATTTCAATTCAAATTTCTCATCTCCACGTAAAACAAATAATATTAATATTAATATTATGCCTAATTATATGAAATTCAGATTCTCTCTTAAACTAAATTAATATTAGAGGAATAGATTTTGATTACTTATGCCTAATATATAACACATGTCAAAAGATTTTTAAAAATTTAAGTAAATTTAACTTAGGAGAAGATTTTAAAAAATATATATTATTACGCCTAATTATGTGATTGTTTTCAATTTGTTCATCTTTTATCTATTGGCATTATTACGCCTACAATGTAAATAGCTTGTTTCTTTCTTAGTTTTGTTCTTCAACTAATCTACCCTTAGGCACGAAGGTAGAAGGGGGGCTTAGTACTTGAGGTGGTTAGGCATTGCATTGGGATGCCTGCGGCTCCTTATCAGCCAATGAAACAATAGTTACTGAGTTCTTCTTATCAGTCGACAGCAAGAAATTTAGCATGTGAACTTGTCAACAAATGAAGTTTCTCTGTATATTTGCTTTTCTTCAGATGCTAGCTACGGGAAGTCTTTGAATCATGCAGCAACTTATGTCTATCGTAAAAAAGCCACTTGATGTGTAGTGTCCCAAAACAGTGATCATGACATGGAAATTGTTATTCAATAATTTCCAGAAGAAGTTTAAAAATATGAATGATTTAACAAAACAAATCTATGCAATATTATCGGGGGTTGTAGAATAATGGTTAGTTCATCTGTAGAGTATATTAATCATGTATTATAAACAGCAAATTCATATTTGTATGAAAAATAAAAATGAGTTGTTTACTTGTTCTCTCTTGGAATAGCAAAGATGCATGGTAAAAATCTAAACCCTTACCACTCTGAGCCAAGTTGCGGGGAGAAGGATCGATGTTACTTGTGAGGCTGAGGCCTACTTCAAGATGCGAATAGCCGACATCAACGTGAAGTGAAGTGCAGCACTTATATTTTCAGACTTCAATCAACCCCATTCGCGTTTCGAACCAATCGCTCGATCAGTCAAGAGTCTAATCTCCTTTGTTTGGGCCGGTAAATTAATTCTAGAGGAAATGCAGCAAAATCAGGACTGCTTCGAGCGGTCTAAAACTCCAAATCACACTTCGGAAATCGGAGATCAATATTTATATCATCATGCTTTTTGCAAACCAATAAACACCCTTTCCCGTTTCTTCACTTCATTCGTTTAGGATTGTCACAGAGAGGTCGAAACTGAAAGAAAGATCTCTCGTCATTCGTCCTTCCACGTTACTTAGCCAGCTCGGTCTAATTTGCATGGGAATGCATGATTACCACGAGCCCAGGAGCCCCGACGGAGACGGTAGGTTCAACTTATTGCTGGACCACAGCGGCGATGCCACGCTAGCAGTTGATTCATCAAGGGTTCGATGGCTGAAAATCCACTCATCAATAATATGTCATTAAATTCTTCCTTCTTTTTCAACAGATTCAAAATTTCCTCAACAGGAGTTTGGTATACATATCTCATTCGTTTGACGATATTTTCTCGAATAATCTTTAATTTCTTAGAAAATTTAATGCTGAAAGATAAATTAGTAACTACTTGGTTTTCTGAATTTTATATGAACCCTAGGAATACCCTAGCTGGTTGAATTTTTCTGGGATTTAAGATAGATTGGTATTGTCTCAATAAAATGAATAATCAAGATTAATCAATCATTCTTTAAATATTGGACGGCCGTGTTCATGTAACAAATATGCGTAACAGCGTGAGATAAAAAGAACAACTCTTCGTGGGCCAGAGTGACGTACGTTGTGTTAAAGTTACCTGATTCCCAACGGAAGGTAGAAGAAACATTGTTTAAATCTATTTAGGGTGTGCATTATTTTCGAATTCGATCTGTCCCGATCTGATCTATCTTGAAATTTTGGGTTGTGACAAAAATAGTAATGGGTTTGAGACTCATTTGAGATAGAAAATTCTGTCTTGAACGGGACGGGTTGGGTTTTGGAATTTTTTGAACTCGAACGAAAATTTTTGATCCGTTCCGAATCCGATCCGAACCATCCCGAATTATCCCGACCTGAATCCGAATCAAAACTATGTATTTTTAAAATAATTTTTTTTCAAAATAAATCCAAATTTTTCAACCCGATCCGTCCCGACCCGACCTCAGGACACATTTCGACGTCCCGATCGAATTTAAGTAGAGATCTAAAATTTTCGAACCCGAAATCGTTCACCTCTAAATCTACCCTCTATAATGAAACTAAGTAGTTTACACGGTAATTTATTGCCCAAACTAAAAACAGAAATACTTGTCTGTACAAAAACAAGTTCAAGTCTATATGTTCTGTATTTGATTAAATAAACATTGTCCTGAATTTATGAAAAGCCGAGACTATAAGATATTACTAACAAGTGAGGTTTATTGTCAAACATAAACTGAAAAATAACAAGTGAGATTTATCGGTAGACCTTAACTGTAATGCAACAAGCGTATCGTAGAGTTTAGGTCTTTTATAGAAAAAGACAAGTAAAGCTCTACTAACAAGATTACAAAATTTTTAACAAATAAAGACGTAGAGTCTTGAATTAAATGTTAAAAATAAAAAAAATAAGTAAAAATTAAATAATTTTTATAAATTATGTACATTGAATTGATGATCCTTTTTAGAAATCTAACTTATTTATGAACTGTAAAATCTTATACAAAATATATTTTTTAATTTTTTTAAATAAGTTACAATACATAATTTGGACTAAAATAATCTTAAAACAAAAATAATATATTACGAATTTTTTGAACCGGCGTTACCAAAATTATAGGATTACAGGAGCCACTTGTTGAAGGACTGAATGCATGTTCCTGTAATTCTTAAAGAGAAGCACATGTAGTTGGCTTCTTGGTACGTTGCTTTATTCTTATTAGTTTATTCATCTGCGTCTGCTCTGCTTTTAGGTTATTCTCTTCATGCCATGGTTCTAACCATGTTGTTTTCATGTTTTGGTTTTTGGAAAGACGGTTTAAATCTTTAACTATTTTGCGCCCTGCCAGTTTATTTAAGTTTCTGATTTAACATTATATATATATATATATACATATATACATATATATATATATATATATCATTTTAACACATATATATACACATCCCAAACCAAAAAGGGAAATAAACCCTAAAATTTGATCCAAAAAGAGGGAAAAATATCAGAATACAACTCAGTTATTGGTAGAGATACAATACACTCCACATTGTTAAATGCTCAAATCAGTTAGTTGTCATTTTATTATGTATTTAAATAATATAAAATATAAAATTATTTATTATACTATTTTAACATTTAATTATTTTTTTAACAAATTATTTAAAATAAACTAAATTAAAATACAATTTAAAAGTTTTAATATTATTTTAAAACTAATAAGATACGACATCATCAAGTATTTTTTACCTTGGAAGAAGAGCTTCACTTAAATTATTATCCATTCATTCGAAATACATCAGTCATGATTGAGTCCAAATTCTGCAAAGGTCAATAACCTTCTTACGTCTCTTAATTTTCTTTATGTTTACATATTAAAAGAGCTATTAACACTGTCATCCCCTGAGGTTTGCACAATTTACACTGTAATGGCGACTATTGTGTTAATTACAATGTGACCCCCTTTTATCAGCCTTCTGTTATATTTTTTGTTAACATCGTTTAGGTATTTAAGTAATACACAATGTGTTGAGGTGATATTTTTTGGCGCCCATTTTTCCTCATTGACTCCATTTTGCTTATGTAAGCGTAATGAATTGTCACATTGAATGATTGAAATATCAAAATAAAAAATATTTTATTTAAAATATTTACACTGTTAGCCTTGAAATTTTATTTGTATCATTAAAAAGTTATCTCAATATCCAAATGTTAATTTTATTTTCATCTATCTCCAATTTCTCTCTCTATTATTATTTTAAAACTTGCAAAGAAGAAAGCCAGAAGAATTAGGGAGGCGAAGTTAGGGACACGAAGATTAGAGACGCGAAGCAAGTTAAAAAATGATGAATTAGCACGATGAGTAAACGGCCTGGAATTCGTAGTTTGTAAGATTATTTTTTCATTGAAAATATTGATAAAAAGTTAAAAATTGATGCTAGAATGTTATTATTATAGTGAACTGATTTATAATGAAAGTTCATAATGAATATTATAACACTGTAATTTCATTATGCATAATTTTATCACTTATATGTGGCTAGAGTTTCAGTCATATTAACGTGTTTTGGATAATTATTGTTAATATTAATGAAATGGAGCTATTTGTGTACTTCGTAATTACATCCCCTGCTTTTTAAAAGAAAAACTGAAGTAATGTGAGCATTTTAAGCATTTCTTTGTATTGAGAAATAAAAAAAATCCTTGCTTTTATGTTACTTTTAAATATAAATGAATAAAAAATAATAACAAATAAGGAATTAGTAATTTCAATGTTACCATAAATTGAAACCGAATTGTTGTCAATTTAAAATGTTAAATATTTTGAACAGAATTTAAATTTGAGATAATAAATGATGACACAAGTTTGTTGTTGACTTGAAAAAGTGAAATTTTTATAAACTGTCATGTGTGTGTTTTGCAGGATAAGGTTTTTTCATGTTGACACAACAATTTATGGTCGTGTATTTGAGATTGGCAGAGTTGATCCTGAATATTACATACTTGATATTTTGTGGGCAGATATTAGACGTGTTTGTGTGGGTTCTCCTATTAAAGATGCACTTGGCATTGAAGTAAAAATTCAATACTCCTGGTCCAGTAAAGAGGAGGTGCTGAGAATTGATAATGACTTATATAAGGCTTTTTGACAGTTCCATGAAAAATCTTTTGACTATGTAAACTTCATTATATTGACAAAACACAATTGCTCCGACGTCACTCATGTTGTTGAACTAGAAACTGAAGATAATTCACATGTTGATGGGATTTTAAACCTGAATTAGCCAGTTGAAGTATCAGAAGAATTAATTGTGCCTGATAGTGGTGATGAACTAGAGTTTGAATGAAGTGATTTAGATGTTGATGGCCTTGATGGCAACGATGAAATTGATACAACAACAGAGCTTGAAAGAACAGATTTAAATAGTGTAGCATCACAAATAGCTTTGCAAGTGCAAAATAATAGTGTTACTAATAAAGATGATGATTTATTCCAATCTTTATTAGAGATACCAACTGTTTATGTGGACTCCAGTGATGGTAAGGATATCCTACAAGCTGAAAATTATAATGATAGTGATAAGCAACTACCAAAACATAATAGAACTGATAATATTGATTTGGAGGATTATCAATCTAGTGATGACAATGATGTTCCAATTGATGAAGTTGATGATGATTCCCTTTGCAACACCTATGAAAAGACCTCTGGTGGCTTTGAGTTCAATAAAGATGGTGAAGGTAAGATTGTGTTAAAGGTAGGTCAAATATTCAATGATGTTGATGAATACAAAAAAGTATTGAAAGTATTTGCAATCAAAAATGGTTTCAGGCTGTTTAAGGTGAAAAATGAAAGGACAAGAGTTACTTGTGAGTGTGCATCCTTAAATTGTGATTGGAGAATCTATTCAAGTCCTTCATGGGACAAGTGTGAATTTCAAATCAAGACATTTCAACCAAATCACACATGTGATAAGGTCCCTGACAACTATGAGGCAAATTCAACTTGGATTGCGGCAACATATCTGCATTTGTTTTATATTAATCCTGATATTAAAATTAAGGTCATTGCAAGTGAATTGAAAAGGACTTATTGAATGCCACTCTATTAGGTTGTATAGAGCTAAGGAGAAAGCACTAAAAATGTTGAGGAAAGATCACAAGAGTGAGTATAGTAAACTTTATAAATACACTACTTCTCTTATGCATACTAATCTTGGATCAATGGTATGTCTAGAGAGAGATTAGGTTTGGAGTGCTCAAAATCCAAACTTTAAAAGTCTTTTTGTCAGTTTTGATGCACAAAGAAGGGGATTCTTCTCTGGTTGCATGCCATTTATTAGAGTTGATGGTTGTCATTTAAAAGGATATTACAAAGGTGTCTTATTGTCAGCTGTTAGTATAGATGCTAACAATAGAATATATCCCTTAGCCATGTGTGTGGTAGAGACTAAAAGAATTGATTCATGGTATTTTTTCATGGACAAATTATATCAACAAATTGGTGTTAATGAATGTGTGGGCCTATGTTTTATGAGTGATAGGCAAAAGGGGGTTCTTGCTGCTCTTGACAAGTACTTTCCAAATGCATCAAAAAGGTATTGTTACAAGCATATATATGCTAATTTCAAGTCTATATTTTCAGGTCTAGTGCTGAAAAAATATTTTTGGAGAGCATGCATGGCATCTAATGAAGCAAAGTTCATAAAACAAACATGGAAGAAATAAAAAAGAGAACTATTACAGGATATGATTGGTTAATGGAGATTTCTATTGCATGTTGGACTAAGCATAAGTTTTCAAAATGGATGAAATGCTCTCATGTCACAAACAACATGAGTGAGTCATATAACAATTGGGTTGGCGGATGTAGAGAGCTTCCTATACTAAGTTTATTTGAAGATGTAAGAAGAAAGATAATGACACTTATTAATCGAAGGTATACAAAAGCATTAAAGTGGAGTAAGGATTTGACCCCTATGGTAAAAAAACAAATTGTTAAGGTAAGAGCTGATTCAAGGAGTCTCAATGTGATATTTGGCTCTCGAAAATCATTTGAGGTGCTAGAATATGGTTCAGATGTTCACATTGTTGACTTAGACCAAAAGATATGTGATTACGAGGAATGAAAAATCTCAAGTGTGGCTTACACACATGCAATGGCCTGTGTTGATGCAATAAGAGACAAAGTGGACAAAAATGTATACTCTCTACTAAAGAAGAATGCTTATCTTACTACATATGAAAATCAAATCAAGCCAGTTCCTGTTGAGAATAGGTGGCCATTGGTGTTGGGTGATGATTTACAACCACCTGCACACAAAAGGGCAGTGGACAGGCCCCAAACTAAAAGAAGATTGGAACCTGATGAACCTCAAACAATGAAGAGGAGTTCAGGCTTAAGATGTGGAAATTGTTCTGTAATGGGACATAACAAGAAAGACTGTCCTAAACTCTATCCCCAAGCAATAAAGAGAAAGGCTTCAAGAAGATAGAGTTAAAAAGGTACATATCTACATATAACTAACTTTTTTTCTTTAATGTGAAAAAAAAAGTTTGAAACTTTATTAACGTATAAACTACAAATTCATGTTGGCTTTATAATGTATCAAGTAATTAAATTGTTTTTTTTTTCAGTCTCAAAGAGTTCTTCATGACATCAACTCAAACCAACAACAATTGATAGTTGGTAACAACCAACCTTTTGTTCATGGTAGAAGTTCAAACTAGCAACATTTCAGAATTGGTAATTCTCAGCACTTTATTCATAGTGGTAGCTCAAACCAACACCATTTTTGAGTTGGTAAGTTTTAGCACTTTGATAACTCTTAGCCATTTAATTAGCATATAAATAATTATTTTATTACATTTACAGGTCCTACCACTCAACATTAGAATAACTTCATTTAAATTCATTTCAGCAACCTTCAAGTTTACAATCACCATATGAGCAGCCACACAATGACTCTTTTTTTTTTTATCTATACAACTAAGTTATATATTTTGAAGGTGATGATGCAACATCTGATGCTAATTAGAGAGAAAGATGATGCATCATCTCTTTTGCTATTTGTGAATTTGAAATCCATAAGTATGTAAGGTTTTGAAATTATCATATGGAACTTCATAAATCAAGTTGTAATATTGGCATTCTCATAAACTTTGTAAAGATGCCATTTATCAATAATTTTATTGTGTTGTATTTGACTGCATTGTTTAATTAAATGTTGCTGGAATACTTTTTTTTTGTATACTTTTATTTTTTATTTCCTTGTGTCAATTTAATTGTTGAGTACTTTTGGTGTTATTTCAAATAACTTTAAAAATAGTTTATTTAAAATTTTAGTTGTAAATATAAATGTACATTAATAAATAGATAAAGTTTAGTTAGTATATGATAGTTTAATTTCTTCCAATAAATAATATTTAATTAGTTGTTAGCTTAGCAAATTTAGAAAAAGTTCAAATATTTTTTTAATTTTAAATTAAATGTGCCTATAATGGTAATATTTATCAAATAGAGAAAAATTTGATGATAAATTTAAAATTTTAATAAATGGAAATTTTTTTGTTGTTGGATCCAATAGTTATATATAATTTTTACTTGCAAACAAAGCTAATAAAATATATTTTATTCTATCTTTTTTTTGGTAATTTTTTCAACACTCATCTGTTTTTTATTAAATTGGCTTGAATAGTTTAACTAAAACAAAAGAGTAGATGCTGAGCAGGCTTTACCAAGTAAGGGTGTTTTTGCCTTTTTATTTCCTCTTAACAATCAACGAATAACAACAATTAACAAAGAGCTAATAAATGGGGGGTCATAGTGCAATTAACTCAATAGTCGCCATTACAGTGTAAATAGCATATATATATATACATCCCAAACCAAAAAGGAAAATAAACCCTAAAATTTGATCCAAAAAAAAAATATATCAAAATATTACTCAATTATTGGTAGAGATACAATACACTCCACATTGTTAAATGCTCAAATCAATTAGTTGTCATTTTATTATGTATTTAAATAGTATGGTAAACGCCATAGCTTCGAGCCAGCTGTCATTTCCCCTTTTCATAAAATAAAATTAAGAGATAATGCTATTATTTTATCTTAAATTTTATATATGAAATTAAAGTGTGAAACAAGATTATAAAATAATATAAAATTTAAAATTATTTATTATACTATTTTAATATTTAATTATTTTTTAACAAATTATTTAAAATAAACTAAATTAAAATACAATTTAAAAATTATAATATTATTTTAAAACTAATAAAATACGACATCATAAAGTGTTTTTTACCTTGGAAGAAGAGTTTCACCTAAATTATTATCTATTTATTCGAAATACATCAGTCATGATTGAGTCCAAATTCTGCAAAGGTCAGTAACCCTCTCACGTCTCCTAATTTTCCTTATGTTTATGGATTGAAGCGAGAACAAAAGCAAGGTGGGAAAGGAGAAGAAATATAATGCTGAATTTTGGGTAAAACATGAAAAGAACTAAATCCTCTATACGCACATCTGACTTTTATACGGGGTTGAAGGGTATAAATCCTGACAACACTGTCCAACAATTGCCCTAGCCCGCCAAAAATTGACTACCCAAGTGGAAAATGGCTCCCACTTATGGCAGACAGACAGTTGCACTCGTGAATCTAGATCACCCAATAGAACAAACGAGATCCATTAAATTCAATTTTAGAAAATTAGTGATTTAACAATTTTGGTTAGATAAGAATTAAGATGAATACCAAAGTGGAGAGTCACAAGAAGTCTAAAACGTGTGGGACACATATGGAGAAGTCTAGGACGTATGGGAGATGAAGGGGGAAGCGAAACGGACTCAAAGACGTGAAGGAAGCAAGAAAACGGGGGTAGGTGCTGCCAGGGTTGAGTGTCGTGGCGCTCAAGACAGCAACCCAGTGCTGCGGCGATGGGCGCAATACCTAGCATTGCGGCGCCAGACCCGTCAGAAGTTCGTTTTGGTTTGGGATTTCAAGTTTTAGGAAGTTTTAGACTTCCAAAATAAGTGGACTCTTACTCCAACAAGGAATAAGGTTAGTAGGCACGAAATATATCATATATAAACATTTGTAAACCCTTTAGTTGAGATTACACATTAAGAGAGACTCTAAGAGAGAGGAAAAAACTAGGTAGACACTAAGTGTTTATGTGCGCTAGGGTGGAACCATCGTTTTGGTGATCATTGTTCGCGGTAGAACAAGGGTTCACTAAACATTAGGTCCTTTTGAGGGTTCTTGAAACTGGATTTTCTTTGTAAAATCTCTAGGGAGTTATAATAAGAGAGGCTAGGATCTTTGGATCTACCGTGGACGTAGGCAATTAGCCGAACCACGTAAGATCGTGTTGTGCTATTTTGTTTTCTACTTTGGATTCTTGCTATTTTGCTTGATTAACAGGTTATTCCACTGCGCAAGAAGGTTAGGGTTTTAGGTTGAACTTAAAGTTCTTCGCTTCAACATAACCTTAAGAGGGAGAATGACGTTTCCTCCCTCAACAAACTGGTATCAGAGCAAAAGGTTCGATAATACACACTTGAGGTATTTAAACCATAGCTGCAATCAAGCAAGAAATAGAGAAGTTCAATGGGATGAATGACTTCACTCTTTGGAGGAAGAAGGTTAGGGCTCTACTAGTGAAGGAATGGTTAAACTCGGTATTGGAGGAAGCTAGCTCCTCAACTAGCGATGAAACGACAACCTTAAAGTACGGGCATAAAAATTGGGACACAATTAAGAAAAAAGCTCACAGCACCTTATTCCTGGCGTTGAGTGACCAAGTATTAAGGGAAGTTGGTTATAAAGAAACCGCTTTGGGGCTATGGAAGAGAGTCGAGGCATTGTACATGAAGAAGTCTCTTGCAAATAGACTTTTTGTGAAAAAGAAACTACATCAGCTAACAATGCACAAAGGAACTTCATTGAGAGCTCACATTGACGAGTTCAACAAGATCATCATAAGTCTTGAGCAACTGGGCATCAAGATTGAGGATGAAGACAATGCCATTATCCTGTTAAGTTCGTTGCCAAAGAGTTATAAGAGTTTTGTGGATACGTTGCTGTATAGAAAGGAGTTTTTACTGATGAATGACATCAAGATATCATTGAACTCAAAAAAATTGACAAAGAGATCTGAGTCCGAGAATGAAGCAGCATTGCTTGCACAAGGAAGGAAGAGCAACTAATCAAGGAAGAGATCTAAGAAGTGTTTACTTCGTAATAAGGAAGAGCACTTTGTGAAGGATTTTTCGAAATCAAAAAGTCAATGAGGGTGGGCTGCAATCGATACTGAGGAAGATACTGAAGTTATAGACATATTGGTAGTTTCAAGAGGAAAGTACGCTGGCAAATGGATACTAGATTCGGGGTGCAGCGTCCAAATGTGTCCGATAGATCGATGTTTACCAATTATAAAGCCAAGAAAGGTAAAACTCTAATGGGGAATAACATGACCTGTGAGATCATAGGAGTTGGTAACATAAGGTTGAGGATGCAAGGTAGAAAAACTAGGGAATTACATGGTGTAAGGCATATTCCTAAAGTGGGGAGGAACTTGATATCCTTAGGCAAGCTCGATGAGGAAGGGTATTCGGTTAGAGCGAAAAAAGGAAAACTAATGGTAGAGAAAGAACCTACAAGGTTTGAGGGTGAGAAGCACAATGGGGGGCTCTATATGCTTACTGGGATGGCCATGAGTGGCCCAACGCGAAATGTTGGGGTAAAGCAGACCATTAGGCGACATCCAAACCTTGCTCACCAAGGTGATGAGGGTCAGAAAAGAGTGCAACGCATCCATACCCTATGCAAGGTGAACGAATGCCTTTGGAGACCAAAGTCACTAGCCCGAAAAAAGTTAAGTCTTGGTGGAGACTTAACTAGACTCAACTCTAGGTGATAGAGTAGTGGTGTGGATCAGATCCGGAAGCCTTCTTATTTGGAAGATTTTGAATCAAAGGTTTGTTGAAAAATTGGCGATTCAACAATCTTGGTTGGACAAAAATTGAGATGAATACCAAAGTGGAGAGTCACAAGAAATCTAGAACGTGTGAGACACGTATGGAGAAGTTTAGGATGTGTGGGACATGAAGGGGGAAGCGAAACGGGACTCAAAGACGTGAAAGAAGCAAGAAAACACGGGATAAGTGTTACCAAGGTTGAGTGCTGCGGCGCCCAAGACAGCAACCCAGCGCCACAGCAATGGGGGCGATAATGCCTAGTGCCGCGGCGCCAGACGCGTCAAAAGTCAATTTTAGTTCGAAATTTCAAGTTTTGAACTTCCAAAACAAGTGAACTCTTACTCCAACAAAGAATAGGGTTAGTAGGTACGAAATACACCCTATATAAACACTTATAAACCTTTTAGTTGAGATTAAATACTAAGAGAAACTCTAAGAGATAGGAAAGAATTAGGTAAACACTAAGTGCTTATGTACGTTAGAATGAAACCGTCATTTAAGTGATCATTGTTCGTGATAAAATAAAAGTTCATTGAACATTAGGTCCTTTAAAAGTTCTTTCAAATTGAATTTTTCTTATAATATCTCTAAAAAATTAATAAGATAGACTAAAATTCTTAAATCTACTATGAATATAGACAATTAATCGAACTACGTAAAATTATATTTTGCTCTATTATTATTATTATTCTTATTATTTTTACTTTCAATTCTTACTATTTTACTTAATTAATAAATTATTCCGCTGTACAATAAGGTTAAAATTTTAAGTTAAACTTGAAGTTCTTCGCTTCAACATAATTTCGAAAGGGAGAAAAACATTTTCTCCATTAACATTCATGAATGCAATTCAACATAAAATAAGTTATCAATGAACCTTAACAAATGTATCAAGTATTAACAGCTTGAAGCCTATGACTACGTCCTAAACCATATTTCAAGTTCCAACCATGCACCTTTTTTGCTAAGACCCCTGCTACCTAAACTTAAATCTTCACAATTCTTTCTTTGTTTCTATGTACAGAATAAACAACGAAATCTAAACACCAATTGCAAATTCGGTAATGATAAATTAGCAGATGGTATGGTGTCAGATTACGAGGGAAAGCCCTTAAATTGCTAACTGAGATCGATATCAACCCTCTCGGGATTTCCCCTTTCGGTTTGATTGTTAACGAGTTCTATGCCTAGCTGCCCCTTGTCCCCTGCACCAAATGCGTACAGCTTTCCTGTTTCAGACAGCGCAAAAGTGTGAGCATTCCAGTATATAGAATTAGTAAGGCTGATCTGTACAACCCTCTCATTGATCTGCTTCAATGATGTTACTAGTTCTGGAGTCAACACATTGGCATGTCTATTACCCTGCAAGATGCAAAAAGAAATATAATCATTATTCAGTGACTTTGTGAATTCACACACGCAACAAAGACAATGACAATACTAGGAAGCATGCTACAAGCACTAAGTACATCATCAAATATACATAGGTTGACCATGTCGCTGTCAATCAGCCTGTCACTAAATATACATGTCTAAGGTGATGAGAGAAGTTATTAATAATTGTCAAAAGTAGGCACACAACATCACGAAGGAAAATGAATCCAAATTAATCAATACAGAAATTACAAGAGAGGGAGAACAGAGCAAGCAGACCTGTCCATCTGCAAGAGCATTGTGACCAAGACTAGCTGATTCACCACAACCAAATGAATAAACATCACCATCATCAGACACCACAAAGGTTGTGTAATCCCCTGTAGCAACATGGACTGCTTTTACATGGCTCAATGCTTCCACCACCTTAGGAACTGATTCACTCTCTTCATTTCCATGACCCAAGCACCCATAACGGCCCCAACCCCATGTGCAAACACGGCCATCACGCCCTACAACAGCAGCATGCCAGGCTCCGGCTGCAACAACCACTGGCTGAAGATTCAAATGCTGAAACTGTTCAATAAGTCGAGGGTGCTTTTCATCAGTTCTTGAACCATGTCCAAGCTTCCCACCCAAGCCACAACCAACAGAGTATACTGACCTGAAATTTCCAAAAAGAAGCACAGGGATTAATAATATATTCTGATAATAATAAATTCTGATGCAGTAGTCTACTTGGCATCAATAACAATGATGCCGAAATATAAAGAATGATGCTGATCAGGATTCTGGAATAATTCATGCGCTTATAAATCCAGAAATTAGCACTCGTGATGTTGTTGAAGAGAAATGAAAAGCGCTTACAAGTGCTTCAGAAATCATCAATCACACCCCAGTTATAATTCACGTTTAATGTAATGATTACCATGAGATGAATAATGAGATAAGCAAATGTTTTCTAAAGGTAAACAGATGAAGAAGCTCACATTCCACTAGGTTGACAAGCCAGTGCAAGAAGATAGCAGTATCCAGCTGCAATTTGTACCACTGGTATGTTCTCCAAAGCCCCTAACAAAGGATGAGGCTCCACATCATTTGGCTCAGTATGGTGACCAAGTTTTGCATCAGTTCCCCAAGAAAATGTATAAACCCTGCCTTCCCTTGACAATACGGCTGTGAAAAAATTTCCAATTGCAGCTTGCACCACAAATATACCTTTCAAAGATTCAACCAGCTGTGGAGTTGTAACCAACTTAGTTCCTTGGACTCCATACTCAGCTTCGCCAAAGGAGTCCTTGCCAAAAGTATAAACTTGCCCAGCATCACTAATCAGCATTGTCCGACCAGCACCAACTGCCGCTTGTATGATTCGAATGCCTTGCAGAGATCTGCAACACAATGGAGTTCCATTAAGTTCCCTACCCAACAAATTCTCTTTATCATTTCTTTCATTTACAATATCAGGTCTAAGGAGTAGCGAATATTTCGCAACCTGATGGGGCAAGGCCGCCATTCTTCATCAGTGGTGCCATGACCAAGCTGTCCAGAGCTATTAGAGCCGAATGAGTAAACTACTCCATTTGATGTCACAGCAATACTGTGACCTGGCCCTGCTATTGCCTGTGATTTCTCCCTCCTGCAACATGCTTCTCCAGCCAGCAAAAACCTCAGCACCAGTTTCCATGAACCCCCACATCTTTGCTTCAAGTTTTGACGTAGTTCTTCGGTCATTGGCTTAAATATAGCTCTCTTTTGGCACATGTCCAGAGCTGCAAGCTCCGATATGGACAATTGATAGTCAGGGGCAAAGTTTGCTGGCTGCCTAAAGAATGAGCATGTTGCCTGCAACACATACATTTGAAAATCAAATCAGCAGCATTATCAATTCTACCATTTACAACGAGCTTCAATATGAAAACATAAAGAAAAATGAAACTTGCCTCTAGTTTTGCAAGATCTTGAGGATCCAAATTACATGAAGTGAGGACATGAAGCACAATGGAAGGACTAGCAGCCAAAGGAAATTCTCCAGGAGTGGAGTTCCCAAAGCAATGATGTTGATTTCTTTGAAATGCCGGTACAGGAGCAACAACAATAGCAGTAACCGGCTGGTCAGGAATGTTATGGTATTGAATAGCAGGAGTACCGCTCGTTGTAGCATCCATGGGCACTGCTATCTTGGCAGTGCCCAAGCTTGACAGAAGAGAAGGTCTAAGTAGCTGGAAATTATAGAAACATGAGTATAAGTATCACTACATTAGTTTTATCCAATGAAAGTATGAAATTTAATTTGTCAACAAATTTATCTTAACTTATAAAATTATATCTACCTTAGATTATGGGTCGATCAGCAAACTTCAAGTCTCAAACCTACAGATAAAACACATGCTCATAAAAACTCCTTGTGGAGAAAGTGATAACAGAACTGTCATAAAATGATGGTGAAAGTGTTGGAACTGCTCATACTGATATGAAAAAAGAAAAACAGATATAATTTGAAGCACATAAAAACTTTTTGATCCGATCAATCAGAATTTTTCCTGGCCAAAGTGAAAACAGTCAAATTCAGATCATAAAAAAGAAGATGACCAAAAATGGACAACTTAAAGAAACCCGAACCTTACAAGAAGTTAGAGTGCTGGTAGATATTACCAAATCATGAATTGAGAACAGAAATATAAAATTTACGGGTCACAGAGAGAGATAAATTTGAAGAGAAGAATACTAGTCTTCTATTAAAGGATATTCCAGTTCCAAAAGAAACAAAGTAAGAAAAGAATTCCCACATCAAAACAGACACTCCTATTCACGTAAACTCATTGTAACACACAACAAGAGAGAAAGTCAAATAAATCCGATCAAAATGAACCTACACAAGCAAAATAACATCATCACGAAACAGGGGAGACAAATATTACATCGGCACTCTTGCTCAAAATTAACCCATAAGAAAAATCTGATTTTGAGACAAACCCAGATCATCAAATACATCAAACGAAACAATTCACAAGTAAACTTGATCACGTCAAACCATATAAAGCAACCAAGAGCCAAAGAATCTAAGAGGAAACACAACATGATCACATGTTCAACAACATTTTTTCTATCTTTTTTTTTTCTCTCATATGTACATTAATGATCATTACAGATCGAAATATAACAATCAAAAAATAAAATTACATGTAAGAAAGACCCTCGATTGCTCAAAGCACATCTGCATCTATCAATAACTGAACAAAATTACACAATTTGTCAACCAAAACCAGCAAACTTCAAATTCAAGTGGGTATCTGATCAACAACTTGCTCTGTTATTTTAAAAAGGCTTCAAAAACGGGTTTTGATCGGGATATGTGAGGAAATTCAGAGAGAAAAGATATATATATATATAAAAAAAGGAATTTCTTTTGGTATAAGGCTTGAGTTTTTCTGTATTTGTTTAATTTGTTTTCTTTTTTTCTATGAGAGGTGTCTCTCTTATGCTGTATCTATACGTTTTATAAAGCGATGAGGTGTCTCCTAGACGGTGAATGATAGCAAATAACATTTGCTATAACATTACCCATATATTTATAGTCTAGGAATTATTACACGTCGGCTTCCTCCTAACTATGGTAACTGACTTACTATCAATTATGGTTAGAGAGAAACTAGGGTTAATTTTCCTTTTGATTGGATAAACACAATGAACATAGGATTAAGTTGCTATTAAAATACATTTGATTTGAGTGGAGTTTAGCTGCTAGTTATTTGTAAGGAATTTTTTTGGATGTTGGAATTGCGTAAAGATGGTTTGCCTTAATAGCCCAAAAAAACAGAGTAGAGTATATAGAATAGAAATATCCTATTTTGGGTTCACTATATATTTAATGAAATTTGGTGTCTTAGATATTAAAATTGTTATTAAAGATTATGATTTAAGAGTGTCCCTTACTAATTGAGGATATTTGGAGTTCTTGTTTCTGGATATGCAAATGAAATTAGATTAACAGCCAATATATGTTTGATAGAATGAAATCAAACAAGAGCCATGTGATAAATAAAAAATTATTATTTCTATCAACACATAAGAATTTTAGGCATCATAGAATTGTATATTTGCAAAAATAAAAAGTTAAAGTATTTAACATAATATTATTTTGTTCATTTTAAGTTTTGACTCGTATGATTTTATTTTCAAGTCTTCTCAAAATGTTTATATTGATTGAGAATTGATTATATATATACATAAAATTTATAAACTTTATTTAACTGAGTGCTATAGAATTTTAGCACTTGATTCATTTATCTTGACTTATTATTTATGGCATCAGAAATTTTGAAATATATGACCTCGTGTGCGTTAGGTTCTAGTAGGGGTGGGTATTATTTTTTAATTTGACTTGTCCCGATTCGATCTGTTCCAAAATTTTAGGTCGGGACGGGAACGGGAATGGATTCGGGATTCGTTCGGGACAGAAAATTCTATCCCAAACGGGAGGAGTTGGGTTTGGGAATTTCCAGAACCCGAATAGGTATTCTCGACCTGTCCCGAACCTGAACCATCCCGAACCCGATGCGACCTGACCCGAGTTATTCCAAACCCAACCCAAATTGTCCCGAACCTGACACGACCAGACCCGACCCATCCCAAATTGCCCCAAACCCGTCTCAAACTCGAACCGTCTCGACTCGAACCGTCTCGAATTGTTCCGAATTCGTCTCGAACCTGAACCGTCCCGAACCCAAAAAAACTATGTCTTTTTAAAATAATTTTTTTTCCAAAAAAAAAATTGGAATTTTCCGACCAGAAATGTGTCCCGATCGGGACACATTTCTGCGTCCCGAACCCGAAATTGCTCACCCCTAGATTCCAGGAGATGCACGACTAACCCATGTGGATTAGACCTTAAATGTCGCACGACACATGTGTGCTATTTGTAACTTAGATTGCAAGCTCACTAGCCCACACTGCGAGGTAGGTTCGGCTCTGATACCATTTATAATGACCGACTCCCACACATTATGATATTATTCGTTTTGGATTTGGGCCTGTACGATTTTGTTTTTAGGTATTCTCAAAAGACCTTATACTAATTAAGAAATGGTTCTACATATATAACCTAAAAACTTTATCTAACCAAGTAATGTAGGATTTGGGTACCCAACCCTCACCTCATCTATCTTGATCCTGCTATTTATGACCTTAAAAATCCTGAATTTTGACTGTTACTGAGCTCAGAGTTTGATTCATCTACTGTAACATTCGATATCCAAAATTCCTGAAATTATAAGGAGCAAAATCAAGATAAATGATAGGAATCAGAATCCCATATTACCAATTAAATAAAATTTCTTACTATATATGTGGAGCCCCTCTCAAACTATATAAAGTCTTTTGAGGAGACCTAAAAATAAAATTGTATATGCCTAGACTCTAAGTGAATAATATCATACTATGTAATAGAATGTCGTCACAAATGGTATTAAAGTCGAACTTATCTCATAGTGTGAGCCAACGAGCTCTTAGTTTGAATTACAAATAGTGCATATGTGTCATGTGACCCTTGGAGTTTAGGCGACATGAGTTAACCATATTACCCCAAGGGTCTAGCGCACACAAGACTGGGGGTATATTATAATACTCAAAATTCAAATTTTTAAGTCTATAAATAATAAGGTTAAAATAGATAAAAAGAGAGTCAAATACCAAAAATCTCGTATCACCTAATTAAATAAATTTTTTGACTATATAGATAAAGTTCATTCTCAAATAATATAAGATCTTTTGAAAAAACTCAAAAATAAAATTGTACAAACTAAATCCATTGCAATTAATATTATGTTATCGGGGAGTGAGTTATTACATTTACACCTCCAGTTCTTCCAGAAATTTATGTAGAATAAGAATAGTATTGGGAGACCCGACTATATATGAGTATCATCAAGCTATCAGCCATGGACAATCACACCTTAATGAGTAGATGTCTATAACTCATTATTAGCTCAACATCTTCAAACCCTTCCCTGCTTATGGTCCCAAAAGTTGGAATATCTTACTTCTACACAAGTTCAAATTTTAAGGCATGCCTCCATCTGTTTTCTTCAACAGTCGATATTACAAAGTTATCACCGAAACTAATACAAATTAGGTCCATTGTGGTATGATTTGAGAATTAGGTTTAGAAAAAGTTTGAGTCTTCTTCCAATATTTTTCTTAAGTATTAATTTTTCTTTCTTTTTTCTTTTCTGAACACCGATATATAGTGTTGAAGGGCTATCGGGATTAGCACAAGTCAAATTCATCATAGCGTAGTCTCACTCGTAAAAGATAAGTTTTACTCTCAAAAATGAAAAGAAATTTTATTACGTTTTATATTAGAGAAGAATTAATTATAACCCTTTTTTTGTGAAAGAAAATAAAGGTAACTCTTAACCTAATCAAAGCATATGATCTAGAACATTAATTGATTTAAAAAAGAAAAACCTCTTTACTGATATAATGGATTCTTATGATCACATTTAGCTCGATCATATCGGATTCAGGAGTAAGATGGTATTTAATTTACATTCTTCTGGTTTAGTACAATAGTGGATTATAGTGGGAAGTGTACGTGTTCTATTATATTAATATTGGATATCATAATATTATTAAAGTTTAGGCATTATATAGTAGAATAAAGTTTAATCCTCGTAAAAGAAAAGAAAAAATATATAATTATTCAACTTAGTTAATTAATTAAGGATCTAATGAATGTTTCGGCAAAATTAGGGCTCTTCAACCGAAGTTGCCAACCATCTATATCAAGAGAGATGGGAGATTAATGAGGATTAAGCTGCATTTGTGCAAAATGAACCCATAATTGCAAAGATTATCTGGTTGGATGATGAAGCAGTAAAAATGAGGATCCTTAGAAATTACAGTAAGTGGAGGAAAAGGTTTGAAAAATGATCTTGGAAGAACGATTAAAAATGAGAAGAATAAAACAACGTAAGATATTCTTGGATGTTCTTGTTCTTTTGTGGCGAAGCTTTCAATGGCCCTTTATTTTCGGTGCATAAACAAAAACTTGCATGTGAAATATATTCTAATAAATATATAAACACCAACAAATTAAAAGCAAAATTTTCGCAGAAAAGAAAATCTGTTCCAATAGCTATAAGCATTAATATATGTAGTAGTAGTATCCAAAATGAAAGGCAAGCACAAAAAAAGAAATGAGTCATCCATAAAATTAAACCAGCATGCATGTCATCAATGGCGCCATCTGTTAAAAGAAAACACATAAATAAATCTTCATCAGCTGTCATTTTTCAAAAAGGAAGCAAACCAACACACTCGAATGATGCATGTACCTTCCAGGAAAGACATACCAACACACACATTCAAATCAGATGACAAGAGAGCCAATATTCGAAATTTTGATCATGTCAATAAGGAAATATCATCTCTTGCATTTGCATACCCTGTTACCAAACCTTGCTCTCCTTCTAAATATATGATTTTTCTTCTACCTCCGAACGTCCCGGTGGAATTTGAAGAT
The DNA here is from genome assembly GCA_946807835.1 of Ailanthus altissimus. Taxonomy (NCBI): domain Eukaryota; kingdom Viridiplantae; phylum Streptophyta; class Magnoliopsida; order Sapindales; family Simaroubaceae; genus Ailanthus; species Ailanthus altissimus. The sequence goes on along the minus strand of OX327685.1, from coordinate 26,300,444 downwards.
GCAAGTTCGATCGATTCCCTCTCGGAGTGGGATAGCTTCATTCAATATTTTAAAATGGAAGATCGCTTCAGAACATTTACACAAAAATCGTCCGTTGAGCAAAGAATTTTATTGAGTTCTCTCATCTTAACGTTATTTTTGTTGGATTAAAAAAAATTGTTTGATCAAACAAATTTGTGCGGAAGCAAGATCGTCAAAATTATCTTAAATCCTCTCTTGATAAACTTTAAATTGAGTGGCTGTAAGTTTATCTATTATCTTCAATTTTTATACTCACACGTGTAGGACATGTGGATTTGAATTAAATGAATGCAATTTTTTTTATTATCTTCAATTTTTATACTCACACATGTAAACATATAAACTCCCTTAATATTGGGCACATAGATCTCATATGGATATCTCTTAATTTTCAAACTCATTCGTACCCAATAATATTATAGACCAAAGAGTAGTCTAATTTTTTTTTTATGTAAAAATATGTAAAAAAAATTATGAATAATGTTATTTTACTACATTTTACTTCCTTTTATATGGCATCTCCCTTGTAATTTTAGAATTTGATTAACATTTAAGATTTAGAGCTTCATTAGAATTTCAACTAGTAGGGAAATTATAAGATCTATAAACTTTTTAACTCAAACTCAAAAGACTTGTTCTAATTATTTCATGATACACTAGTTTTTTTATGTTAACATCAAGTTATTCTACTAAAAGTTAAAGATTGCACTCTAATAACTCATGTAAAATAAATAAAAGTCCATTTTAATTAAAACTCTTTTGATTAAATTAGGCTTAACCTTAGACAAATAACAATTATTTAATTGACCCTTTAATTAAAGTTCATAATTAAATATAGGTTATGAAAAAATGTCATGCCTCTTTAATTATTTATTTACCCATAAGTCATTGAATGATCTAATGATCATTTTTTAATATATATATATATTTGTAAATAAATTTACAAATAAATATTTTATCAAATATTGAATAAACTGTGACAATAGATTTAAATAATCAAGTATTGCAAACAACTTAAATGAACATCACTAAGTAGATTCTATCTTTCAAATATATATTCTTACGATTCATGAAATTATATCTCTAAACTATCGAGATTTTGATCGTTTATATAAATCTTACTCCGTGATAATTCAAAAGATACAACATATGAATGTAGGTTCATTATTTATTTAAGATTAAGGTCAATCAAGCTTATTAAAAAAAATTAATTAATATTAACGATATTTAGTTAATTAAATTAAAATTCACAGCAGTCTCATTAAATGTATCATATATACTAATTTTTATAGTTGAAGTCTTTACTTTAATGATTAAGGTAAATCAACCATTATAATAAGTAGAAAATTTTCAATTTTTCATAATGAAATGTTCTTTTTATTATTGAATGTGAATAAGATTTAATTTATAAAAAACTTGTAATCTACATCTTTTGTATTAGTATTATATGCCTAATACATAATCATATACTTTATAAAATATGAGCTCATCAATATATACTTAAACACATAGATGAATAAACTTCATTAATCATAAAATGTTATTTTTCATATTTTAAAAAAATAACATAAATGTTTAACACTTTTAAATATATAATTTTCCAACTACTAACTACTCTCGGGAAAGTTCAACCATCAATAACAATATTACCTCAAAATACTGGTAGCTCAAGTCCATTATTTCTGCTTTAAATTCTTAAAGCTAATAAAGTCAAAGACATTATATATATTTTGATGAATAATATTAGACATCTTAAATTATATTTTAAAAAATAATATGTCAAGTAATTATTGGATGGTGAAATATTATAATGGGTAATTTTAAAATTTATATCATTTTACCACCCAATAATTACTTAATATATTATTTTCTAAAAAATAATTTGAAATGTCTAGCATTACTCATATTTTAATTTGAAATATAGTGTGCATAAATATATAAAATAAACAATTTTTAATTAGAGAGAAGCAATGAGGTCAATTGAAATTGAACTTGCAATTTAGGTGTGGGAGAAAAATTATAGAATATAATTATAACTTTTTTTTACATGAATTTTTTCTTGGTTATTTTTTATAGTCGTGATTTTTTTTTAATTTTAAAGTTTTTCACGTAAATCTTATATTGTATGATTAGGATTTTTCTCTATTTTGTGTTGTGTGATTAGAATTTTTTATTTTTACTTTCATGTTTATTACTTGTTGAGTAATGTTATACTTATATAATTATGATATAAAGTTTATATTGTAATCACAAATTAGTGACTATTAAGTTTAAGTAGTTGTTGATTTTTTATATTTTATTGATATAATAATTATACAATACCAATCAACAATAGACACATCAAATATCGTATTAATTGAAATACTTTTTTTTTTATCCCAACTATTTTAAACATAACATTACACATTTAACATATTGCCTATACAGATTTTGGTATAAAAAATTCCAATAAAAGTACATATATTCAATTCAAATACACTCTTTAAGTAATGCAGTAGCTGTCTTCAGCTATTTTCCTCATTTGCTATCTTATGAAGATATTATCACTAGTAATAGGAATTTATAACTTAAGACATAAAAAATTATGATCTTAAAAGCTTGATTTGGTACTTTTCATGTTGTAATCTATAATTTTACAAGGATAATGTATATATCATACACGCAACTTTCCCTTAGCAAAACCGCAGTAATATGTCATCTAAACTTATGGCCAAAAGATATTGGTACGTGCTTCATGATCATTGGTGCAGCCTGTTTAAATATTGCTAATAAGCTACTATGTTGGAAGATTCAACCAATGATGAAGAGGAAATGGGGTCAGCTTCACCATCCATTATTTGCAAAAATTTCACAACCTGAATAAACAAATCAGACAGCATGTCCACTTAGAAAAGCTTTTGATAAAGGGGCTGACTCAATATAGTAATAATATACTATTATTTTCTCATTGACTACACTCGAACCATACTTATTTAGAGCTACTGTTTATTACCGAAACAACCCAAGAAAGAAAAAAAAAAGCATTGATTTCTTTTGTGAGTGAGGACAAGATATATAATTTCTGTAAGGTATTGCTATCACCATGATTAAAGGTTGGTTTAATCGGGAACAGATTTTCAATTGGAATCAGTAAAAGTTGAAGATCTGGGCACCGACAGCATTTCACTTTTCACCACTCTCTTAGGTTTCTGCTTCTTTATTAAACACCATATCATGTTATTTCGGATTCTCAAAATCAAAGCTTTACATGGGAATTTTAGCTGATAACAAGTAGTAACAATGGCTGCATTATTAGCTTATCTTTCTGTCAGCAGCAATAATAACTAAGAAGAAATGTTTACAGCACAATTCATTAGCATGTGTGCCAGCGGGTAAAATTCACCGGGCATTCCAAATATAAGGATTAATCTTTGTGGAGTCAGTGAGTGCGTGTGTTTTCCATAACCATAATTGCGGACAAGGAAGAAGGAAAGGATCCCATTTGAGGACTAAGGTGTCAACAACTTGATAGCAGCTACGCACGTAATGATATTGTTTTAAAATAATCAAACCAGGAGAAAACGCAATTCATCATTGTATGAAGAAAGTGAAAAAGGCACAGAGGCGGCAGGTGCAGGAGGCATGATTCAGGTGAAATAGAATCATGCTGAAATTGATAGCTGGTGCCTGGTTGCCTCAAGATTGTAACTCATTGTAACTTTTCAGGATTCTTTGTTGTAGTTGAATGTAAAAAACAGAATCACATTGTTGTTTCTAACTTCTAGGGCAAAAAAGTTTGACAAGGGCACATTTGGGTTCATTTCTGTATCAAGCAATCTGTCAGCTTGACCAGCAAATCAACAATAACCATGATATGTAATTGGAAGACCACGGAAGAGGGGAATGATTGGTTTGTTGACCCACTTACACTTTGTGGGGAATTAAGAGAATTAAATTAAAATCTGAGGCTTTTTCTTGTCACGCTTGTAACTTCTCTGTGATATTAAATTGTGGAATTGTAGAGGAATAACTTCCTGCGTACACGCCAAGGAATTGTTACCTTTTTCAACACAACACAACCTCTTAACCGTTAATTTTATATAAACTAGAAGCCTAAACAAATGAATCTACCCTCAATTATGTGTTCTTCGTAGTAGGCTGGGAAACCGCTTTTCTAAATAATTAGTGAAACAACGTGTTAACATCTTCAGCCTTGCATTAAAAAGTTAGCTTAGCTTCATTTCTTGACTTAAATCGATAGTTTTTTATTTCTCGATGGCTGATACTAGCTTAGATCAACCAAATTATAACCTGATCCAAAAAAATTTTAAAACAAAAAAAAATTACTTACCCAATATCTGGTAAATTTTTTTGCCAAGACGCTCTAGATTAAGGCTATCAACTTCACACAAAAAAAATAAAAATAAAAATCAATTCCCATAAATAGATAAAAAAAAATGTAAACTTTTTAAGTGGGAGGTGACTCTTCTAAACCATTCATTTTTCTTAATCCAACTACAACTATTTTATGAGAACTGAGCAAAGCTTCAGTTGTTCAATTATTACAGATGGATGGATTATTCTCGTCTTCTAAAATCTTTCATTTCCGTCTCACCAATGACGGATAACTATGCGCTCTGCTCTCTTTCTTCATTTTTCTTTCTTTTTTTTTAAGCAAAAAAGGGCCCAGTAAGTACTTCCAAAAATGGATAAAATATGGCCAAAGCAATTGACAAAAGCAGTATACAGCGTCATTTGAGTAACACTTGCTCCAACTATGCTTTCTTATTATCTTTTTATATCTAGTGTGCAGGGGTAAATTACCACATATATATTCAATTTTCTGCTTCTATTTCAGAATAACAAATAGCCACTTTTACAACAAAAGCCCTTGCCTTGTGTATATTTCATCTCCAAAATCCTATTGATGTCGCTATTTATCTGCTTTGTGATAATGTACACCCCAGTTAACCACAGGGGACTTTCTTATGAGGTCATAAAGCAAAAAATACATCAATTTGACAATTTCAGAGAGGTGCCACCAATCACGACTTAAAATCTAATGTGACATGCAATGACTTTCAGCTCGGATTTTTATATTATCAAGCTGCTCTTGATATCCAGCTTAACGGGCAAATGACCTGCCTGCAATTTTGTCAATTTGAAGTAATGACTAAATGGCGACTGGGCTCTTCTTTGAGTTGGTTACTCCCTCCTGGCTTCATGCTTATCTTCTTCAGAAAGTTTATCTGTAGTTGCTGAACTTGTGTGTACTTCAACTTCTTTCTGCAATATTGTGAATTTGTCAATGGCATGGTCATGAAATTAGTACAAAAGCTGCACGTTTATTAGTGATTAAAAATATGTCAATCCCAGTTAGTTCAGTTATGCTACCATACTAGTAATTAGTACTCAGGCATTTTAATACCTATTTACAGATAATCCGTGCATACCAAAAAAAATAGAACAATTACCACCACACAAAACACACAATAAGGCAGTTCATGAGCGCACACCACGGAAAGAATAAGCAGGAACAGCAACAAAAAATGCAGCATGTGGTCAAGCATCTACTGATCCAAGCTCCCAACTAATGGGCAAGCAAATTGTACATTTAAGGCAAGATTCCAGAAATACCTTTTCCAAATTCTCAGATGATTGTTGCTCATCCCTCTCATCAACAGCAGAGTTAGCATAAACTTCACTTTTGTCTGCCCTGAATACAGAAATTTTATCATTATCTTCCTCAAACGCTTGACTGGAAGTATTACCATTCACAATAACCCCGTCATAGGAGACATCTCGACTTGCTGCAGACAGAAAACTTTCATTCTCTTTATCTAGTAAGTCAGCCACTGGTCCATTTTCCCTCTCATGGACATTAGCTTCTCCCTCGTGTACCTCATTGGTTGTTTGATTTCCTTTAGCTGCCGCTTCTGCAGCTTTTCTGTTCTCTTCTTCTCTTTGTTGTTTTCTTCTTGCCTCTTGCTCCTTCAACTGTTTAAATCTGGAGTATATCCACAGATTAAAACCGCAAAAAGCTAAAATAATACTGAAATCATAGAGAAACCAGTGAAAGAAACAACTAACCTTTCACCAGCACGTAGTCCTTCAGCAGTCAACTTATCTTCTCGCCTGACCTCTTTCCTGTTGGAATTTAATCTAGAAACAGATTGCTTAATATCAAGTTGGTCTTCCTTAATTACATCACTTAATTGTTTTGCTGGATTTGTTGCACCCCCAAACTTTTGAAGCCACACTTGTTGGGCTGTACTCAAAATGTTATTTGTGAACCTGGGTAAAAGATTTAAAAAGTACGAAAATGCAGGCAAATGTCAGCATGAAAGGTTCCGAAATAACATGTCATGTGGTCGTATAATAAAATTGGTTACATCTACTCACCAATAAAGGCTTAGACCTGAAGGAACAGAAAGAGCAAAATAACCAATCATTAAAGGAAGGAAATTTGTTATAGCTTGAGAATTCTTCATGTTTGGATCATTAGTCTGCAAGCAAGAAGACATGTTAACAGAAATAAATAATGAGTTTTCACATCATGAAGTAACAAGTGTTTCATAAATGTCAATACTTTAAATGCATGTAAAGGCCCCTTCAAAATGAGCTATCAGATCAATAATAAGCATCTATGTATAACATCTTATAGATTTTGAGTACTTCTTGGTGTTCAATATTAATTCTAGAAAGAAAATCAGAAGGGAAAAGGCTTTTGCTAGCTTCCTTAAGATCTTTCAAAATCATTAACTTAAATATAGAGCACATTAAAAAGAACTCAGCGAGGATCTAACCAATTACAGATATCCAAAAAGGAAAAGTAACAATCATGTCGCTAAGTCTCTTTCTACCACTATTTTGGCTGCATGAAGGCAAAATTTAAGAAAGTTGTCATGCATTCTCACTACTCGATGGAGGTAGCAACAATTTGGAGTTATATGATAGAGTTGTCTAACATGGTTCAGTCACATGCCTGAAATGCCAATAACCATACAGTGTATGGTGTTTGAAAAAAAAAAGCCCACAGGTAATAAATTTTTTTTTTCAGTCAACTCAATCTAGGGTAAGACTGGGAAGACGTGCTTAAGTTCACATGTAAGCGAACTATTTACACCAAGGAAATTACTGACCTGAGGCTGTGATGACTGCATGATCTGGACGGAGATGTACTGTGAAACAACCAGTAAGACAGGCAAGACAAGGTATGCCAATGTATCGGACCATCCAAGGGGTGGATGACCATCCTGCAGAAAAGGTTCATGCCAAGAATGAGAATTAGTTTCCTAACTTCCATGGAAGAAACCACATATGAATCTTAATCAATTACATAAATACCAAAGCCTACAATAATTATATTGCAATTTCTCATTAAAAATAGTTTTCGGATACACTTGAAACCAGACAACAATATAGCTTCAGAAGAATAATTCTAAGTTCTTATGGGAAATAAAGCGGACAAACTTCCAAAAGAAACATTCCTGATTGATTGAGGAGTTTACAACTACTTACTACAAACGGGAAAAGCCAAGAGATGCCACTGCCACTTTGTCGAGTAGCAATTGTGGTTGGACCAGCCAAGGAGGGTATCCAAAAGAAGCCTTCTGTGAGAAGTCCCTTAATGTTTAACAACATTCAATCAAACACAAGGTTTATTGAAATAAGGGGAAAAGAACACCAGAACAGCTGTAAATAAGAAAGCAGCAAGCTACCTCGTCCGCTACATTTGAAAGTGCTCTATATAAGCCAATCCATACTGGTATTGTGGCAAGAGTAGGCAGACATCCTGGCACATAGAGAAAAAGAAGGAATGTATTGTAACATAAGTACAAAAGGGACTATAGTTGTAGCAAGATAAGATATTAGGGAAAGTAACCAGATCAAAAGTATAAACCATGCCATGAAGGGACTGTAGTTGTAGCGAAAAGATATTACGGAAAGTAAACAGATAAAAAGTATAAACCATGCCATGAAGGGACTGCAGTTGTAGTGTGAAACGATATTACGGAAAGTAAACAGATCAAAAGTATAAACCCATGCCATTAAATCACTTCCCCTCCGGTGATCCCTCTTTTTCAGTTAATGAATATCCATTTTTAACTAAAAAGGAAAGTTGCTGTAGAATAAGTACCTGCAAGAGGATTTATGCCAGCTAATTTATATAATCGAGCAGTCTCAAGTTGAATTCTCTCCTGCAAGTAATTAAAAATATCCAAAGTTGGTTGTTATAACAAAAACAGCCCAGAAAGTGTAACCAAACACTTTGGCTACAAAATGAGTAATATTGATCAACACATGCTCAAAATTGTTGGTCAAGAAAAATATAATACAAAAATAAACAAGATTTTACCTGATCACCAGCATATCTTTCTTGAATAGCCTTCACTTGTGGCGCCAAAGACCGCATAGACATTGCAGATTCCACCTGCGCAGAACAAATTAGATAACTACATTCACCAAATTATAAACCAAGTACCTTAACTCATAGAAAAGAACCTTTCACTGTAATTCAACAGAACTAACTGACCTGTTTCTTAGTCAAAGGGAAAGTAGCAGCCTTGACAAGAACAGTGAGAAGTATAATAGCAAACCCATATGAATATGGAACATGTAAAGTAGATAGCCCATCTTTTAAAACCTGAAATTACACATAAAAAGTAAAAACTTTACAGATACCCAATTAACAAAAACTTAAAAATATTACATCTTTATATGAATAAATGTAAAATGAAGTCACCATAATTGTACCTTCAAGACAGTTTCCATTACATTTGTGATGCCAGAAAGCCAATCAGAGCTCTGTTTGGCTGTTGTAGTAACTGTATCGGAAGAAGAAACGGCAGCATCGGCTATGGTAAAAAGCAAACCCTCAACGTGGCCAAACAGGTCCCTAATCACGCCGTCCATGGATCCGGGGTCGGGTCTGAGTCCGAATTTGGCGACTGAGAGTGAACCGCGAAGGAACGGTTTGCGACCAATATTGGTTCGATTAAAAAGAGGGTTATGAGTCACGGTTCGACGTGGGAACGGAGAGAGTACGAGGTTGGGTTTAATTGAGAGAGAAGAGGCCATGATTTTTGAGGTTTTTGTAAAACCTAGGATATTAGGTTTGATTTTTGGTTTTAGTTGAAGAGGCTGCGGAGTGTTTTGGGCTGAGTGACGATGATGCCACTTCTCTGGGATTTAAAAATTTTAGGTAATAAATGCACTTACGTGAATAATTCTGCGGTAAAAAATTTGCACTAAATTTTTTCACTGAAATTGAAATGAAGACCCTGTATTTAAATTTCATCCTTATGTAAAAAATAATAATAATAAAGAATAAATAAATTATATTGATGTAGGACAAGTGATGGTGGAGTAAATACATTTACATATCTGATTGAACAGAACACGACTGATGTTAAAGGGGCTTTCTCCTCCTTTTGTCTGTGTCTTGTAACAGGGAAAAAAGTGATAGTAGTTAGAAGCCTTCATGGATATCTTTTCTCACTCGCGTGGTAATCCCAAAGTCAATAATGGATGAAGATTAGCAGTATTGAGAATAGTTTAATTAAATACAACAGAGGCTGTGAAGTTGGTATAGTCGGGGTTGGTGGAAATAAAAGCAGATGCATGCAAAATGGTCACGGACTTGCTGGCTAAGTTGTGCAATTCATTAGTGATTTCTGAAGAAAGAAAAATTAAAGTTATTGAAATTTCGGGGCGGTTGAAGGTGACAGGAGATAGCATGAATGTACGCTGCTTGATTGGGAAGGTTTTGTCGAAGAGAGTTGTGAACAGAGATGTTGTCAAAATAACAATGCAACGAGTTTGGAGGTGAGTGAATGTTGAAGCGGACGTTATAAATTTAAGTAAATATATTGCAGAATTAAAATTTTATTTTTTTTATTAATGGATTACAAAATATTTATAAAGTATATTTTTTATAAAAAAATACAAGTCTCGTAAAGTATGTTTTTAATTGCTCTCACAAAGAATACAATTGATCTCTCTTATAATATAAAATTTTTTTCTTATTAAAAATTATAAAATTTATAAAAATATATTTACAAGTCAATATAAAACCTTTATATAGGCTTATAACGACATAAAAAAATCCTAAAATAAGTATGAGTCGATTTGGAAAAGTCCTAACTCACTTAGGATAAGTTTTCAAAACAAGGGGCTATTTCCCGCACTGGTGCCGTGTCGTTCAACTTTCTAAACTCAATGCCAGTGCGCTGGATCCTCAGCGCTGCACAGTTGTACTCTTCGGTCTAGGCATTGCAGCGCCCAGCTCCTGGCGCCACGACACCTAGACATTGGCAACCTATCTTCAATTTCTTGTCTCATTTTGTGTCTGTTTTGTTTCTTCGTGTATCTTATGCACTTGACTTTTTTTCTAAATCATATCCTGATAATTTTTAATTAACTTTCTCATAGTGAAAAAGATTCAAATTGAAAGTTTAGGAAGTAATAAGTTTGTGTGTTATTTTGAAGCTAAAGAAGATAAAAGGAATGTTACGGCTTCGGAGTTATGGCATTTGGACAAGTCTTTAATTATGCTTATAGAAGTAATTGGCTTAAGGGAAGTGAATAAGCTATAGTTCCAGTATACCTGATTTTGAGTGTAGCTCCATAATGATCGAGTCTCCTACATGCACAAATGGATGATTCGTATTCTTGAAAATAAAATAGGAAATATTGAAGAGGTAGAGCTAAATGTCGGGGAAGCTTCTCGGGGAAGTATGCCGGAATAAGAGTTAATTGGATATATAACCAAGCCATTGAGAAGATTTATTAAAGTGGTCATTCATGAAATACAAGATGAAGCAATTATACTTATGCTTTTCGAAAAATTACCTAATTTTTGCTATTGTTCTGGATGTATAAGGCACACTCACAGAGAATACATAGAGTTACAAGGAATAAAATAGAAGTGTGGTGCTAAGGGGGACCAAATTAAGATATAGAGGAAGTGGAATTTGCATTCGGTATGTGGATATGTGCAAGGAATATAGGGGAAAAGCAAAGACAAAAGTATGCGGGGCGAGAAAATGAGGAGGTTGAATGCGGGGAGAACTAATCGAAATAAAAATAAGCTTGGAGCAAGAAAGTCCTTCAAGGAAAAACACTAATAATCCAGGCAGTAAGGGAAATTCCAATGAAGGAGATAAAGATTCAGGTCAAAAGATCATATGTGAAGAACTCGGATCCGATGCTTGATGGAGGAAAAAAAATTCAAGATGCTTTAAAGCCTAAAGTAAGTAGGAAGCCTTCCAATCACATTAATAAAATGGGATGGGAAAAGATAATAGTGAATGTTAACATAAGCTTGGAAGACATGGATGCTTATGCTAAAAATAATGATGCTCTAAATGGAAGAAATATTGCAGTGGGAGAAGGGGACCAAGAGGTGGGAAAATTAATCTCTTTTACTGATAAAATTAGCACCCAAAAAGATCTTAGCAAAATACAGAATTTAATAGGTTAAGAAAAATAGAAACATGAGGGCCAAGTAGCTATGGTTTTAGAGGCAAAAAGCCTTAAACCCAAGCAAGACAAGAAGCGTTGGAAGTACTTGGCAATAAGTGAAATAATAGTGTAGCCAAAAGTTCATGGACTGAAACTTGACAAAATAGCTGGACCAAAGGTGAAAGTGCCCTCTTTCCCTCTACCTATTCCTAATTTATGCTAAGGCTCTATCTAATCTAATCTAAGAGGCAGAATCTTAGGGTTATATCCAAGGTGTTAGGTTCAACAGCTCCATCTCTATATCTTACATTCTTTTTGCAGATGATTGCCTCATATGCATTAAGGACACAAATCATGGATGCAACAGTCTCAAGCAACTCTTTAATCACTATTCCCAAGCTTCAGGGTAAGTTATTAATTATGAAAAATCCTCTATTTTCTACAACCTAAATATCTCTAAAGACCAAGCTCAAAGATTTCAAGAAATATTCCACCTCAAAAGGGTTTTAATACATAAAAGGTACTTGGGATTATCCTTTATGGTTGGAAGGAACAAGAGAGGTTTTTTCAATGAGATCAAGTTAAGGATTTATAATAAAGTTAAGTAGTGGAATGAGAAACTATTCTTAAGTGGTAGAAAAGAGGTCTTAATCAAGGCTGTTGCTCAGGCAGTTTCAACTTATGCCATGAGTGTTTTTAAACTTCCTTGTGGTCTTTGCAATGATGTTCAAAAAGTGTTTGCTGATTTTTTGTGGGCGACCAAAGAAAGCCAAGAAAGTAAAATACATTGAACCAAATGGGAGAAGATGTGTAAGGGTAAGAACCTTAGAAGAATGGAGTTTAAGGACTTAGTTTGCTTTAATCAAGTTTTACTTGCCAAACAGGGTTAAAGAATACTACAATATCCAAAATCCAAAATCCTTAACTTCTAGAGTATTAAAGGCCAGATACTTCATGGATAGATCCTTCTTAGAGGCAGACCTGGGAAGCAAGCCATCTTACATCTAGAAAAACATCATTTGGGGTAGACAATTGCTTTAAGAAGGAATCAAGTAGGTTATTAGTAGTGGCAGCAAAATTAATATTTATCATAATAATTGAATTCTAAGGAAATATATACTCAAGCCTTTCCCCTCCTTCTTTTCCCTAAGGATACAACTATGACAAACCTTCTAAATGAGTAGAATGAATGGAAATAAGATGTAATCAGACAAGGTTTTATAAGCTTTAATATGGAAGAAATCCTAAAAATTCCTTTCCTTCCATTAAAGGCAGTTGATGAAATCTATTGGCATTATGAAAAAAAAGGCAAAATACTCTGTTAAAAATGGTTACTTTATAGCATTGCAGATGAAGAATGTTGAGAAGCTTGAATCATCAGGAAGCCCTTTTAACTCTCTAGAATATGATATAGCAATGTAATATTCCTAAGAAAATAAAGTATTTAAGAGCCATAAGGAATCACCTGCCCACAGTAAAAACCTTAGAAAGGAGAAAGATCTTGCCTAATTCTATATACAATACATGCCTTTGAGATGCCTTGGTTATCTGCAAGTTAGCCAACAAGGTATAGAGACTAACTGAGTTTGCTAAACTATTTAAGAGTTCCCATAAGGAAGACTAAGTAGCCTATTGACCTTTGTTATTGACAACATAACAAAAAAAGAATTGTTCAAGCTGGTAATATTAATGTGGGTAATATAGAGAGATAGGAATAACTTTGCAATGGAAAGGAAATAAAAACATAGTTGCTAGAGCTGAAGCCTACTAGATTCAAGGCAATACCGAGCACCAACTAAGAACCTAAAAAATTCCATTGAAGATAGTAGGATTATGGTTGGGTAAGAAGCCCCTCTAAGGGCTGGCTCAAGTTGAATGTTGATAAAGCAATCAAAAAGGAGAATTATAAGGTAGGATTTAGGCTGTGTTCAGAAATAATAAAAGTGAATGCTTAAAAATGGCAACACTCTCCAAAGATAATGCTAGAGAAGTAGAAATTATAAAAGCTGAAGCCCTGCATTGTTTGAGAATTTTCATAGAAAATGCTTTCCACCCCCTAATAATTGAGTCTGGTTCTAAAAATTTTGTTGATCTTATCAAGAGGGACATACATTGAATGAAGGAAATCAACTGGTTCATCAAGGAAATCCAAGACTTACTAAAGAAGAATGATAATTATGTAATTCAATTTGTGCTTAGAGCTTGTAATATCCTAGCTCATAATATGGTAAAATAAGCTTTCAGTTTCTCTAATATTGTGTACTGGTAGGAACCTTTACATTTCCCTTATTAATGAAATATTTGACTTCCAAAAGAAAAAAACTATTGATGTTTCTATTAAAATATTTTTTATGATCTATTTTATTAATAATATTATATTTATAAAACTTGTATATAAACTTTATATTTACTCTATTTTTTATTAATTGATATTAGAGATGGTAAGATCTAAATTTAAATTTGGATTAGACTTCTATAAAAAAAAAATCATTTTAAACTTTTACTTTTGACAATCAATGTAAATCTTACCCGAGCTTTTAAAATTTGGGATTGGATCCAAATTCATACCACACAAGTTACCCAAACTGAATTTTAATCCGAATTAATAACAACTTTATTTTTGTTTTCATATGTCTTCTCAACAACAAATCCCTCTCCTTCAACTAACTAAAAATATGAGAAAAATCAATGGGTCTTAAATGAAATAATAATAATAATAATACTTTGAACTTACACCCATTTTTTCAAGAACCAAACAAATATCTAGAATTGAATTACTCTTTCTGCCACTTAAACAATAAAAAAAGTTATTTCTTCCCAACTTTTTGAAAATTTATTAGGTCTTAGATAAGAAAAGAAAATTCTTAAAGAGAAAACTATTTTTATTTTTTATGTAATCGAACAAGCCTTTAAGTTTTAATATAAATTACTATGCTTCCCTCACCTTCTTATAAAGTTACTTGAGCTCAACAAACTAATAATATAGATTCTTAAAGCTTCAATTTTTCTTCTCATTTTCTCAAGAAATAAATATATATTAATATTGACCGAAAAAATTGGTTCTACAGGCCAACAAGTTTTAAATTTATTTGTTGAGAGAACGATAATAGGCCTTGTTGATTAAGTTGTATTGAGAGCAGTTTTTGACTGTAGCTACTTAGGGATTTTTTTGAAGAAAAATAAATAAGAGAATACTAGTTATAATCCCGCCGATAGTGGTTCTCGTGATGATCTTTCAATGCTTAAATCAGTATTTGAGAGATAAAATATTGTTGAATGTGTTTAGGTTTAGTAGAATGAAATTACTTGTTATTATTGCCTCAGTTCACTTTTATAGCCGATTTTCATTTATGTAAACCCTGAGGTTCATGAGAAGAGGATCAGGTCACTTCTTCCTTGATAGTCGACCTGGTTGGGGTAATTGTGATATGAAATTAAGGCCATTTACCTTACGAGTGATATGTGCTTAGAGATCTTGGTTGCTTACCTTATATGGATGTGCATTGATTTTTCACCTTTAGTTCTCAAAATTATTTCCTAAAGGAAAGGAAATTGTAGTTTTAGGGTTCAGTTAAGTATTACTCGAGGCTTGATGCTGCTCAAGGATTGACTGATCAGAAAGAATCCTAGTAGCCTAAAGGTTTCAATACCTATCCAGCCTAAGGGTTTATTTTGGTGTTACTCGAATGGCCTAGCACGACTCGGGATAGTTTGTTTGGGCTAATATTCTAATAGGGTTTAGGCTATTTGTTCTGGGCTATTTTCGGAGATGGGCTTGGGCCTTTGGTCAACATAGGTGCACTAATTTTTAGTTTTGACTAATCAAGACTAGAAACTCAAGTATTACTACCTAGGATCAAATTCACGGTGATATGAATAAGAGCTTTTTGAGTGAAGAGCTCCTTATGAAAAGTAACTCGAGCGACTGATCCTTGAATGTTTTTAGGGTCTCAAATCACATGTTATTATGGTACATCTCCTCAAGATCTACTTGTGCTGCCTAATACCTCTTTGTATTCCTAAACTATTAGAATGTATAAAACTTGAAGCGTCACATTTGTTCAATTGAATAGACCTCTATGAACGTAGGATGATTTAGTTCACTTGTCTTTGATCAAATGGCTTAGATTGAAGTAGTTAAAGGGTTAGGGTATTTATTTTGTTTGCAGGCTTGAATTGGCAAATCAATCCATCAGAATAGACGTTCATTTAGGCTTGAGGGATCTAGTCCATTCATTTTAAATGAACGGTGGAGGTTAAATCTACCCTAAGCCTATAAAAACCCCTCCTTTAGAGCCTTTTCGAAACTTTACTCCACATTGTCACTTTCTTTTTCACCAAGTAAGAGATAGAAAGCAACATTGTGTTATCTTACTATTGTAAAAAGAATGATAGGTGATTTTTTGGGGATTTTTTTATTCAGCGCCATATTAGTTTGGTGGTTCTTCTATTCATCTTCATTCTACCACGTGTGTGCTTATGCCATTGCTTTCCCGTCGTATAGCTTTTGGTTATTTTCTAAAATACTTTGTTTCAATGGCTTTAGGAAGTAAAGATGATTTAGACATTAGTTTACTACTAATAAACATGGTTGATGAGAAAAGGTAGGATTAAATGAGGTCCCACTTATCAAGAGGACACATGGGACTAAAGAGGGAGGTAGTGGGGCCTCTACTTCAGGTAGTAATACGGTTCCTCAATCTCTAAAGCCGATCTTAGTTATGATAGAGTATGTTAATAGAAGGGATCTTTATGAGGATGAGGCTTATGAAATTGAGGTGGAAGATGACACCCTGTATAATTTTAAAAATGAGGGTCTAAAAGATGCTGACACTGAGGAGCTTGTATTTGAGTTGGATCTTAGGTATCAAAGGTCCCACATGACTCAGGAAGACCTTGATAATCTTAGAATTAGGTATAACATCCTTGAGTCGATAACGATGAGGCTTTGAACCCAAATGAATACCCGAGCAGACCTGATCATAGGGAGGTGCCCATCTATACTGAGGTCCTTAGACTTTGACTTATTTAATATATTACTCACCCAAATAAGCTGATGGATCATATCTACACACACCGAACTCTATGAGCATCAGACCATACCCAACGACACCCAACATTCAAACCATGAAATATTTTTGACATATGTGGAATCAAAGTATGGTGGATCACTCACAAGCCTATTGTAATGCTCAGCTCAAAGGATCATGAATACTACTCAACTTAAAAAAACCCTTCATTTACGACTTTATGGGATGTCTATTGGAGGTCCTCGTGAGTCTGTTCAATACCAGTCCTTACTAAATACTTGTATCTCCATACGAGCTTCCACTAAACTCAAAGTCTACTAAGACTAACCATCTGAACTATTTGGATATAGATATACACTAATCTATATATTATAAGGTCTTTACAGACAGATCTACATCAGTGAAGATAGATCAGGAACATAGTATTTGAGAATGTATTTGCATAATGATATTTTCTAGCACCATTTGCAACTCTTTGTAACTATATCATTACTGATATATTCTCAGGTCTTTGTCCCATTTCAAACAAGGATCTAACTCTTTAGATTTCGCTGACTCTTATAATCTGCTAACTCTTATCAGTGCTAACTCTTAGCATTTATAACTCTCAGCATTGCTAATTCTTAGCATTGATCTAAACTTTTTTAAACCAAATCTGAACTTCTTCAGATCATACAATGTCTCAAATGTTACAAGCATTTTACCATATATTAAATACAATATGCGATTTTAATGAAATGATGATAATATAAATACAAAAAAAATATTTATACATAAAAGGGAATGACACGTAAGCACAAATCCCAACACGAGGACCTTATTGCAGAGATCAAGAGATCTCAGTCTGAAGACGAGATGAAGGCTTCAGCAATGGGGTCGTGGATAGGGGTGGCAAAAATTCTTGTAGAGTTTGGGCCCGTAGGGACCCATCCCAAATGATGAGTAATTCGGGTTGTATTTTAAGTATTTTTTAGGGATGAGACGAGCTTATGTATAGTAATCCAAACCCGAATTAAATTCGGATTGGATTTGGGAATAAGTTAATTTCTCTAGAAATACTCGATTTAAAAATAAAATAAAATAAACTCTAGTGGGGAAAAAATTATTTATTTATACAAATCAAAGTTAATTACGTGCTAAATCTGGAGGTATAAAATTTACTTATATTTTATTTTTAAAAATTTTGATTCCTATTTATATTTATATTTTTAATTTATTTCTTTATTTTTTTAATTATATTTAATATTAAATAATATCTTCTAAATTGGAGTGAACTCATTTGTTAAGAAAAAAAAAAGAGATAAAAAGGAACAAACAAAAGACGTAAATGATTTTATTACCATTCTTAATTTCTTAGCCATTACTCATATAACTCAAAATTTCTTTTATTTTATATTATAGATTTACGAAAAATCTTAATAGAGACTTGATGTTTGAATTACAAATGAAGCATAATAATTTAGATGTCAAAGTTTAAAGAAACCTTAATTTTTATGATTTTTGAATTTTAATTAATGTTATTGATTTTTAAATTTAGTAGTTAAAGACTTGAAGATTCGATGTAATCTATATATTTCATGTGATGCTTAC
This sequence comes from Ailanthus altissimus, assembly GCA_946807835.1. Classification (NCBI taxonomy): domain Eukaryota; kingdom Viridiplantae; phylum Streptophyta; class Magnoliopsida; order Sapindales; family Simaroubaceae; genus Ailanthus; species Ailanthus altissimus. The sequence continues at coordinate 26,282,358 of OX327685.1, read as the reverse complement.
AATTTTATTTTGGCATATTATAATTGTACAGGGTAAAAGACTAATTTACAACATTAATTTGATACAAATAAAAGAGTATTTAGAAAATTTTAAAAACAATTCAGGTATAGGGTACCTATAAGGATCCCTTATCCCAAACCCGAATTACATATATTAGGTATGGGTTTCTTACACAATTCGGGCATGGTGTGGGGATTGTAATCTTCGCCTCAACCTACCCTATTGCCACGCCATAGTTGTAGATGACTTTAGCCATTATGTAGAGGTTTTCAAGAAGAACTACCATGACATCGACCTTTAGTGGTTGAAGGACATGGTTTCTTGTTGTCTTGTCGCAGTGGAATGAGAGACTTCGCATGCCCATCACAAAGGTGACCTTGAGACCCAAGACAAATAATAAGATGCCTTCGTCACTTATCCTTTCCCTGCACTTCTCTTGGGTCATGATCAGGGTGTAAGCCCTTATCTTGCTGTCCCTAAGGCCTCTGCTTCTGTCTTGCCTGATGCCCCTACTCTTACTGTTTTGCCTGATCACCCTGCTACTAATGTCCCTTATTGGTTCTTTAGATTTCTTCTCCAGAAGGTGATTCTTCTATTATCGTTATAGTTGATGAACCTGATGCTGTTCTTTTTTAGGGGGAGAATATTACTAAAGGGTCTTTTGAGAATATCATTGTGCAGTTTAGTACACGTCTCATTTTATCACTTTCACTTAGGCAGATATACTTTTTATGAACAATTTTGTTGTTGTTGAATGTGTGTTTGGGTTGCTGTGCCCTGAAACTTAGAAATTTTTGGATGCTTATATAGCACTTTTTTTTTAATCTCTCATCGTGACTTTCTTATTAACTTGAGTAGTCTCATGTACTTTATAAGACACGTGTTAACTTCCCTTTAGTTTTCAGATTCCATATGAACTATTGATTTGCATAATCCCTCCTTATGGGGGTAAAGAACTTGGGATAAATTCTATCTTAATATTGGTCTCGACATGGAGACCCTCGAATGAGAGGCCTTTGTGAGAGTCAAATTCTCCCATGGGACGTTTTATTTTATTTCGGTATGCATAGCCCACAATGGGGCAACCTTTATAAGAGTCGAACCCTCCCACAAAGCTCTTATGATTATTTAGCCTAAGGACCCCTCGGTAAGGGGGACTATCATTTTATCCCCGGTCTGCATAACCCGCAATGAGGCAACCTTTGTGAGAGTTGAGCCCTCCCACAATGCTTTTTCGATTATTTCGCTTAAAAGACCCATTGGGAGGGAAACCTTTGTAAGAGTAAAACCCTCATACAGAATTATCATTTTATCCCTGGCCTACGTAGCTTACGAGTGGGCAACCTTTGTGAAAGTTGAACCCTTCTACAAGGTTCTTCTGATTATTTGGCCTGAGGAACCCTTCAGATGGAGACCTTTATGAGAGTCAAACACTCCCACAGGATTATCATTTTATCCTCGGCCTGCATAGCACACAAGGGGGCAGCCTTTGTGAGAGTTGAACTCTTCCACAATGCTCTTATGATTATCTAGTCTGAGGGACCCCACAAGGGGAGACTTTCGTGAAAGTCGAACTTTCTCGTAAAACTATCATTTTATTCTCAGCTTGCGTAGCCCATGAAAAAGCAATCTTTGTGAGAGTCGAACCCTCTTATATGATACACATGTAAGCATTAACATGGAATTGATTAGAACAAACACACAAGGACAAACAACTAACATGCGTCTAAGGAAAAAATATAGGGGACAACCTAGTTTTCTCCTGTTATGCTTATACATGATTACTTCGCCAAGTGAGACTAACTTTTTTTCAAATATAAATTTAGTATTATTTTCAATATGTATATAGTATATATTATATTTTCAACATTATGTTACGTATATTAAATAATTAGATTTTATGATAATTTATACTGTATATATTATATTTTCAACATTATGTTACGTATATTAAATAATTAAATTTTATGATAATTTATACTTACAGTACAAGTTTCATGTTATTTAGTATAATATTTCACAATTATTTTATAATAGAGATTTGTACGTACATATAATATATGTAGTGTTATAAAAAATAATAAAATAAATTTTTTTAATTCAATTTTAATTTCTTATAAAATTGAACCGAAACAAAATCGTTCTATTTTTCTTCTTAAAAACACAAACGATTATTTTAAATTGTAAAAATCGAACTAAACAAATCGATTAGCCCAGACAAATTAAATTTTCAACTTAGCAATTGATTTATCGCCAGACGCGGCCTGCATTTCTTCATCCTTGCATCCATTCATCCACTTATCAATATTTTATTCATTGTCATATTCATTGTTTAGCCACTGGGCAAGTGTATAACAAGCGATGATTTTGGGTACTTGGCAGGCCAGCCTCCATTTGATATGAATACAACTTCCCTTTCTGCAGTGTTGCATACTTTGTGTATGGGCCAAATTGGACTAGTTTATAAGCTACCTTGTATGGCATCAATAATGGGCTCCTCACCATTCTTTTCTTTCTATCCAATGACCACCATAATCTCATAGTTGATAAACAATCAACTGAACTAAGCTCATTGTTCTTAATTATTTCCACGAATAATCCATTGGAGCATGGTGTTGACTCTTTAATTACAAACGAAGTCCAACTAACAAGAAGTGATAAGAACCGGAGGGTGGGGTATGGAATATGAGGTCGAAATCTCTCCAATCACTCTCTTCGGATAAGAGAACAATCTAAAAAGCACAACTCCATTGGTTCTCATTCGCCTCACCTGGTATCAAATCTTCAATTCCTATTTTCCCAATCTCAATCTCAAGTCTCAAAAGAACCACACAAGTCCATTCCCATTTCTTTCCCTATAGAGAGTTAGCACAAACCCTGTCTTACATTTTTGCTTGATTAGGCTTTAGTGAATCACCATCAAGCATCAATCAATGGCTGCAACAATGGCTACGATGGCTATGCTCAATGCCAAGTGCTTGAGCATCAACTCTCCCCAAAACAAGCCAACCCTGAAATCCACTTCCCTTCTCTCCATGCAAAACCTCCCAAAAGGCCTCACTATCTCAAAACCATCTGACTCCTCAGCCTCATCATCAGTTGCTGGCACTGCCATTGCTGGAGCAATCTTCTCAACTTTGAGCTCATGTGATCCTGCTTTTGCAGCACAGCAAATAGCAGAGATAGCAGAAGGCGACAACCGTGGCATAGCACTATTGCTTCCAATCATCCCAGCCATAGCTTGGGTGCTATTCAACATTCTGCAGCCAGCGCTTAACCAACTGAACCGCATGCGCAGCACCAAGGGTGTGATCATTGGGCTTGGGTTAGGTGGGCTTGCTGCATCAGGGTTCATGGCAATGCCACCACATGCATCAGCTGCAGCCAGTGAAGTTGCTATGATTGCCGATGCTGCTAGTGACAACAGGGGTCAGCTTCTGCTTTTTGTTGTTGCTCCTGCTATTCTCTGGGTGCTCTACAACATTTTACAACCGGCTTTGAACCAGATCAACAGGATGAGGTCTGATTAAGGGATGGATTTTGTGAGAGGTGTAATGCAATGAATTTATACTTGTAATTGCACCTTATATTGTTAATGAACTGCTTTTTCTCTTTAACAATTTTCTTTTTCTTTTGTTTTTTGTTTTGGTTTAAAGTGTAAGTAATGTGCTCAGAAATAATTATTTTATCAGGCTGTCAATTACTTGTTGGTAGAATTAATGTATAATTTGTGTATGATAGCCCTATGTAATTACAAACTATTTAAGTGTTTCTGTCTAATTCCACAGTGAAGTGTTAGACCTCCACATGAAGAAATCAGTTAAATTAAATTAATGCAAAATAACCTTGCACAATTTATTTTCTTTTATCAGCGAGATGGCTGATGTACTATTGGCCATTTCTTTTATATTAAATTGACCTCAGCCCAAAGGTCAAAAGTCTCGGGGAAATATTCTACCGATTGTAAATTATAACCAACCAAAGAAATTCATAATGACATGCAAAAATTGTTAGAAATTTAGGTGTTTGGATGCTGTTGTTAGCAGCAAAGCAACAGGCAGTTAGAGCCAGCGAACATAAGCAGATTTCAGCAGCAAGCCGAAGCAGCATTTGTTGGAGAAAAACTTTTAAAACCCAATATTAATTATACGAGTTACAATAATAAATATTATATTATTATATGTTGATTACATAAATTTTAAAATTAACCATTAAATTTAAGTTAAATATAAAAGAATTACAAAATTTTGATTTTTTTTTATTAATATCAAAATTAATAACTAAGAGTACCTACCATTTTATAAAAGAATGTGTACCCTTAATATGAGTTGATACAGAAGAGAGAGTGGGTAGATAATTGTATACAAATATTATACATGTAAACTTAGTGTATTTGAGAGTGTTTATTGCTAATAACAATCATCGCTTCAAATTATGTCAACATAAAACAAATGACACTAAGAACTTGTGCCCATCAGCCCATTTAGTTATTACTTGAAATAATACCACTTGCTATCAGAACAAGAATCGCATTAGCCCATGCCAGATCAATACATGATGAACTTGTCACAGACAATGTAATTGGTAAATCAGAGGAATCAATGGAGGAATTCGAGGAGAAAGGCAAGGGATGAACCTGAAAGTCATTGTGCTGAGAAATGTAATAGGTTGAGCAGAGCTCTGAAACATCTTTGGCAATGGATAATAAAACAAAACTGGGTCTCTAACATAGGTTGTTGGCACACTCTAAATCAAAAATAGAGACAAGAATATCCAACTGAGATAAGAAATTAGAAGCTGAGGGGCACGGCGGGAAGCGAACTAGACCTGTTGTGCCACCACAGCATCTTGAGGATCATCAGGTTCAGGGGTTGACAACAGTGTTTGCACAGAAAGAAGTGATGTCTTCAGCGTGAGTGCTGGACTCCATTGATCCTTTACGATATCTAGGAAAATTTCTCTGCTTTTACTACTTATGTTTTGGGTGCCTTCATCCATATATAGAAACAAAAAAATATTAGATTAATACACAAATTTCCCAAAAACAAGAAGAAAAGATCAGATTGCTCTTTGACACTAAACAAAGCATAAATTTACTTGCCAAAATGTAAAACCTTGTAAATTGTGAGAATATTGATTAAAAATTATTGGGATATAATTTAGAAAATAAGTTAAGTGCGTAGAATACGTGAGAATCGAAGACAGATGCGAAAGTAGGCGAAAGACACAAGGGGCGGTGCCTAGGTGTGGGCACCGCGACGCCTAGAACAGAACTTGAGAGTACCTGGGCACCGCGGCGCCCAAAACAGAACTTGAGAGCCGCGACGCCTAAAACAGAACCTGAGCACCGTGGCGCCCAGCGCAGAAAGTGTTTCTCGAATTTTTGTGACTTTGTTTCGTCTCCCAATGGTTTCAGGACTCCTTAATACGACTCCCACAAGTTTAGGGTAAACCTCCTAAAATCTATATCAATGCTATCTATTGGCTTGTAAATACATCTTAGTTAATTTTGTAGAAACCTAAGAGATCTTTGAGATCAAACCTACTTCTTGATTCTTAGTGAGAGAAAATCCCTTAGTTGTAAGAAAGTATTTGCTTTGTGTGTTTTTCTTATAAAAAACATACTTTGTGAGTAATCTTGATCCGCCGTGAACGTAAGCAAGTTGCCGAACCATGTAAATTCAGTGTGTTTTTCTTCTACCTTTATCTCTTTAGTTTCTTAATTACTTGTTCTGCACTATATTGTTTGGGTTATATTGCTTGATTGTGTACTTCCACTTCAACAAACTAGTATTAGAGTTTGGTTCTAAGTAGACATGGACACGCTCAAGTATAAGGTAGAGAAATCCAACGATACAAATGACTTAAATCTGTGGAAGATGAATGTTAAGGCATTGTTGGTGAGTCAACGGTTAGGCTCAGCACTAGAGAAGACTGCAGCTCTATCTAATGAAGAAGAAAAGACGCTAGAGTCATCTAAAGCTAAAGTAGAAAGAAGGGACATTCAAAAAAGAACTCACAGCACAATCATTCTATCATTAAGCGATGAAGTACTAAGGGAAGTAGCAAGTGAGACGACGACAATTAATCTTTGGAAGAAGCTTAACTCCCTTTATATGCAGAAATCGTTAGCCAACAGATTGCATATAAAGAATAAGTTATATCAGCAGTCCATGTCAAATGGGACACCTATGAAAGATCACATAGACCCCTTCAATAAGATCATTCTTGTCCTTAAGTCTATTAACATCAAGATAGAAGGTGAAGATAGAACAATTATCCTGCTGAGTTCACTCCCTAAGAGTTATAAGAGTTTTGTTGATACGCTACTCTACGGCAGAGAGAGTTTAAAGATGGGCAATATGAAATCATCATTAAACTCAAAATTATTAAAGAAGCAGATTGAGGGTAATGCAGAAAGTTTATCTATAAGAGGAAGGCCCTCGTATATAGATGGAAGGAAAAAAGGGCTTAAGATTGAAGTCTATGACTCTTAGGAAGTGCTATTGCGGCAAGAAAGAGGGGCACTTCATAAAGGATTGTCGAGAAAAGAAAGCACAAGACAAGAAGAAAGTGGATACTACACTTGCTTATGATGATAGCTATGACAGCACAGAGACACTCATTGCTACTGATGGTAAGAATGCTGAACAATGGGTTCTTGATTCTAGTTGTACTTTTCACATGTTCTTGCACAAGTCTTGATTTGTAAATTTTCAGCCTATTAGTGGTGATAAAGTGTTAATGGATAATGATATTCCATGTCAGATGATAGAAATTGGTAATGTTAGACTTAGATTGCATGATGGGCAAGTGAGAGAGTTGACAGATGTTAGGTATGTTCCTGACCTAAAAAAGAACTTGATCTCATTAGGGACTTTAGACCAGAATTGGTGTTCCATCAAGATCGACGGAGGTGTGTTGAGAGTGTTGAAGGGTTCCATTGTGGTAATGAAAGGAAAGAAGCACAAAGGCATTTGTGTGCTTAAGGGTGAAGTTGTGAGTGGTTCTGCATTATTCTCTGTATATGATGAGAATATGCAAACCAAGTTGTGGCATCTTAGACTGGCACACCTAGGCAAGAGAAACCTGATGAAGTTATTTAGTCAAAAGGCGTTTGGTGAGGATAAGTTCTAGCCATTAGAGTTTTGTGAGCATTGTGTACTTGGGAAAACATATAGGGTGAGGTTTAGTATCAGCAAGCACAAGACTAAAGGGACTATTGACTACATACACTCAGATCTTTGAGGACCAACTTAGACAGCTACTCGTAGTGGTGCTAGGTATTTTCTCAGTTTGATTGATGACTATTCAAGAAAGTTGTGAGTTTATGTGTTGAAAAGTAAGGATTAAGTATTTGATGTGTTCAAGACTTGGAAGGCCTTTGTTAAAAATTAGACTGGCAAAAGGGTGAAGAGGTTAAGAACTGACAATGACCTCGAGTTTTACAATAGAGAGTTTGATGGGTTTTGTGCCAACCATAGGATTGCAAGGCATAGAACGGTAAAATCAACACCACAGCAGAATGACGTATCTGAGATAATGAATAGGACCATTCTTGAAAGGTTTAAATGCATGCTTACTAATGCAAAGATGTCAAAGGCATTTTGGGGAGAAGTTGTAGTGACTGCAGCTTATTTGATTAATAGAAGTCCCTCCTTAGTAATTAACTTTAAGATACCAAAAGAGAAATGATCTGACAATCCTCCTAAGTATGACCACTTCAGAATATTTGGTTGCCCTGTTTTGTACATGTTAAAGAGGGGAAGTTGGAACCTAGAGCCATCAAATGGGTATTCATAAGATATCCCAAATGAGTAAAAGGATACAAAATGTGGTGTAAAGACTTAACACCATCAAAGAGTATCATAAGATGTGACGTGACGCTCAATGAGATGACCATGCTGAAAGCCTTCCAAGAAGATGAGAAAAAAGAACATGCGCCTAAGGAAGACTCAGCACTCGAGTCTATAGAAGTTGAAATTGAGCCTGAAAGTAGATCTGATATGCCCTCAGATCAGCACTTCAACAAGGAGATCATTGAAGAAGAACTAAGAACACTAGCGAGTTCCTCCAAGTCTACACAAGAAAAGACTAAGACTCTTGAGATGGAACTTAAAGAGTACTAGCTAGCCAGAAATAAGTTAAGGAGAATGATAAACCCATCAATCAGGTGTGTACAAGCAAATCTAGTTGTTCATGCTTTTAATTCTGCTTACACTATTAAGTATGATGAACCTAAAACATATGGTGAGACTATAAATAGTGAAAACGAGAAGAAATAGCAGTAGGTAATGGAAGAAGAGATTAATTCTCAACAATACCTGAAAGTTAGTGGAGAGACCTCAAAGGAAACTAATTGGGTGCAAGTGGGTGTATAAGGTGAATGAAGGGATACCATGGATAGAGCCTATAAGATTCAAGGCTAAGTTAGTTGTACAAGGTTTTACTCAGAGAGATGGAGTTGACTTTTATAAGATATTCTCTTTAGTCGTCAAGCACATATTCATTAGGATTTTGTTAACCATGTGTGCAAATCTTGATTTACATTTAAAGCAAATGGATGTAAAAATAACTTTTTTGCATGAAGAGATTGAAGAGACGATATACATGGTACATTCGTAAGAAGCCTAAAAAAGAAGACCATGCTTGTTTGCTAAAGAAATCATTATATGAGTTAAAGCAATCACTTAGACAGTGGTATAAGAGATTTGATGAGTTATGATGGCTTGTGGCTTTAGTAGGAGTAAGTTTGACGGATGCGTGTACTTTAAGAATATAAATTGTGGGATGATGTATTTGCTTTTATACGTCGATGATATATTAATCGTGTGTAAGAATATGGAAGAAATACAGAAGCTCAAGAGCAGTTAAGTGTGCCTAGTTTGAAATGAAGAATTTGAGAGTAACAAAGAAAATATTGGGTATGATATTGTGAGGGAAAGAAAAGACGTTATCTTCTTGTCTCAACAGCGATATATACTTAAAATTCTAGAGAAGTTTGGTATGTCCAACGCAAAGGCTTTCTCTACTCCTTTGGCTATGCATTTCAAACTTTCAGCAGGACAGTCGCCGACATTTAAAAAGAAGAAACTGCAGATGAACAAAATACTGTAAACTAGGGCTGTGGGAAGCATTATATATGTAATGATTTGTACAAGTAGATACATGGTAAATTTGAGTAAGGATCATTGGCTTGCAGTGAAGTGAATTTTGAGATATCTCAAGGGGACATCGAATCACGGGTTGATATAAGAGGAATGAGGATAACAGTAAAATGGTAAGAAGATACATCGACTCCAATTATACTGGTGATCTAGATAAGAGAAGATCATTGACGGGTTACGTATTTATAGTGTTTGGGTGTAGTGTATGTTGGAGATCAGTTCTACAACATGTGGTTGCACTATCTACCACAGAGGCGGTACATAGCTGTTAGTGAAGCTATTAAAGAGGCCGTGTGGTTGAAAGGTATATACACGGAGGTATTGGCTAGTGAAGATGTGAACACCGGTATATATTGTAACAGTCAGAGTGCCACACACCTAAACAAGCATCAAGTGTTTCACGAAAGGTCGAAACACATTAATATGCGGTTTTATTACATTCGAGATATTATTTAAAGTGGTAAAGTTAGTCTAACGAAGATAGCATCGTATGAAAATTCTGCTGACATGTTGACTAAGTCGCTATCATTGGTTAAGTTCATCCTATGCAAGGACTTAACCAGATTCACTACTTTATGAGGGTGACTGAAGATGCGGAGATGAGATATCAAGTTACTTTTTATGGATGATTTTGAATCAATGAGTGGATTTGTGAGAATATTGATTAAAGATCATTGAGATATAATTTGAAGAGTAAGCTAAGTGCGTAGGATACGCGAGGATCAAAGTCGGATGCGAAAGGGGGCAAAAGACACAAGGGCCGGTGCCTAGGTGTGGGCACTGCAGTGACTAAGTCCTGGGCGTTGTGGCACCCAGAATAGAACCTGAGCATCGCAGCGCCCAGCACAGAAAGTGTTTCCCGAATTGTTGCGACTTATTTCATCTCCCAATGGTTCTAGGACTCCCTAATATGACTTTCACATATTTAGAGTAAACCTAGGTCATCCTAAAGTCTATATAAAGGCTCTTTATTGGCTTGTAAACACATCTTGATTAACTTTGTGGAAACTTAAGAGATCTTTGTGATCAAACCTATTTTGTGATTTTTAGTAAGAGAAAATTCATTAGTTGCAAGAGAGAGTGTTTGCTTTGTAAGTCTTTTTTGTAAAAGACATACTTTGTGAGTGCCTTAAGATTCAATAATAAAAGTGAGTGATCTTGATCCGCCATAGACATAGGCAAGTTGCCGAACCACGTAAATTTTGTGTGTTCTTTTTCTACCTTTCTCTCTTTAGTTTCTTAATTACTTGTTCTGCATTATATTACTTAGGTTATATTACTTGTTTGTATGCTTCTGTTTCAATAAAAATTTATCTATTCTTATTCATTTAACAGGACATATAACAGAAACATTAATGAATTTAAACTTGTTACATTGTATAGAAAATTAGCTCTCTACCTATAAAAGGTGGTTTTAACAATATCAAATGTAGTAACCAGTATTTATAATCAGTAAGAATAAGTATTTATATACATATTTTATTTGTATGTGGGTGATACTTGATTTATGTATTGTTATTAGTAGTGTTTGTATAGGTTAAAGACATACTATTAGCATTGGATTTATTTGTAAGACTTTAGATTTATTTTAGGGATCAAATTGTAATACTTTGAAAGTTTTGGGGGCAAATTTGTAAATACTAAAAATTAGCCTCTTAGTATAAAAATACACTTTTGAAACCCTAACTTATTAATTTTTGGGTCGAGCTACCCCTTTAGAGAGAGAAAAGAGAGAAATAGAGGGGAGAGAAAGAGAAGAAGAAGAAGAAGAAATTGAAATTTTAAATTTTAAGGGGTATATCACAACCATTTCTCAATTTATTGGTGTTAATTAAGTTGATTCCTTTAATTTTTTATTTATGGAAATATGTATAATTGAGGATTTGATGTGTATTTTGTAAGATATTGTGAGAATTGATGATAATATATGTAGATAGCTTAATAAATCATGATGAATTGCAGAATTTCTACTTGATAGTCTCTTGATCCAGAAATTTTATAAATTGTTGTAATTCGATTCTGGTTTTTAATTTTACGTATATGAAATTAGACATATTTAGAATCATCTGAAATTTTGAATCGATTGAAAATTCTAGAAATTGAATTTATAGTGAATTTACCAAAATAACCCTGAAATTCTGAAAATTTCCTGTGTGAACAGTATGATACAGTGACAAATAATTTTTTATTTGCTTAATGATCTTCACAAATTAAGAATTTATGGAATATGATAATTTTATATGTCTAATATGATATACTCAGAATTGAGAATTTAGATCAATGTGGTTAAATTGTTATGATTTGCTAAAGAGTGTCAGCTCATTGCAGTATTTAATTAACAGATTTTCAAAGCTATAAAATAAAATAGTTTTAAAATACTTTTGACAGTGATTTTGAAGTGAAATATTTATCATAGATTGAGATATGTGTTAAGAGTATTTTGGTAGTAGTTTTATAATTTTTGAGTCAGTATATGATTTTATAAAATTGGGAGATTGAATATTGTTCAGTAAATATCTTGATCCTGTCAGGATAATAGTATGGATTTGATGGTGTTTATGGAATAGATTGTGTAGGAATTATGATTCAATATTCATACATAAGAAAGATATATGAGTTAAGAATGATATATTTTGATTTTGGAGTAATTGGACATCATTTGATATATAAGAAAATTTTGTTAAGTGTAAGTGGTTAGAATGATAGGTTTTGAGAAATCAAGTAATTAGACCAATTCGATGTGATAAGTGCAATATGTGTATATTTTGTAAGCTATTTAAAGTATTTTGTATGAATGTTGAGGCTCATGAAAGGATTAATCTTCATTGATAGGTTAAGGAGAATTAAACCTTGTACCCGAAAGTGCTAAGGGGTAAGTATACTAGACTTTTACTGAAATCACAATAAGTATAGTAATTGTCTATGTATGATTTTGAAAATGTGTTTAAAAATATGTTTATGTTATGTCGAAGTATATTTGATATAAAATGTGAAAGAAATATATTTATAAATGTGAGCATTGACATTGAGCATGGACATATATATATTTAAGAAAGTGAGCATTCAAAATAAAACGTGTTTAACAAAGAAAGCTTTTGAAGTGAAAAATGTCCATGAGATACGTTTTGTGTTTTGAGGATGCTTGAACTCACTATTAACTTAGTAGGCATTTTATGTGATTTGTGGAGCCTTTATGTGTGGCATTTCCTTCGGGATTGGTATATGTTATGTGTTCCGTATGTAGGGAGGATCCTATTGGTACCTAAAAAAAGAGTGAGTCATCACGTGTGGTGGCATATTGGTACATGTGAGAGGACTCACCGATGATCAGGGTAAGGGTTTGGCTTTTACCTTCGGGCATGAGCATTATATATGTGTGATTTAAAAACCTCACTTGTACTATTCCTCTCATACGGTATGTCACTTACGAGTGATATTTAGCTCATTATGTGATATGTAAGTCCTACTAAGTAGTAGTTGAGTGATGATATTCCTATTATATGTTTTGAAAGAATGTGTAAGCGCTTACATGAAATGTGATTTGATAAGATTATGATTTTAATTGATCACAACATATCATATATATGCATTGTGTACACATATGTATTTGTATTTGATATATGCGAAACTAGTATGCTTACTGAGTTTTATACTCATTATAATTTATGATAATTTCAGGTAAATAAGGTACATGTGTGTTTAGCGGATTTGACAAGACTTCTGTTATTCCTTAGGTTCCCTAAGTTGTTAGGTTGCTAGGTTGCTGAGTGTTTCATTTGGGGATATGTGGGATAAGATATTTGATTTATCCCTATTGAATAAATACTTATGTATTATTTTATTGTGTATGGTTATTGGTTGATTTTAAGTAAGAATTTGCAATTGATATATTCTGGGCTTCCGGTAATAAAGTTGCTACTGGTAACGTAATAGAGTGTTAATTTTTGAGAAAACTCTGCGTATCTCCGATTTACTAATTGTCCCAGTCAATTTCAATTGTTATAATTCTAAAATAAATTAAAATGAATGTTTAAATATTATTGAATTAATGTAAGTAATATTATATATCAAATCTTTTAAGTCTGGAACGTGACAACTTTTATATTTAAACACCTATTATCCGAACAGTTGTCGACATTTAACTCATGCATCAAATAATGAAAAAACAAACGAAGTTTTTAAAGAATGGCTCGGCTAAAATAAAATAACACTTACACCAAAGTCCAGAAGATCTTATCTTTTCTTCGTATCTTAACTATTTCTAGTAGTCTTTTAAGGCAAAACTACAAACTTAAACTACTAAAAGTCAATTCCCAAACTGCAAGGTGATTTAATTATTAATTGTGAAAGCAAATAGGTCAACACTTTTATCAAAGGTGGTGGGGCAAACAGGCCTCTGATTTCTTTCGCATCAAAGCGTGGAACAAGTTCCATCAATACACGATCACTTAACCATCTTCAAGATTATTGATTGCTACCTGCAAAAATGAAAATTAAGTCCCAGCACGATTAATGAGCTTGCAAAAAGTAAAATAGATCGTTTGTTCTGAAAGGCCGATATAGAATCACTTATTACACCCTCTAAAAGCTCTTAAGCAACATTTCACAGCTTACTAAACTCGGAAAATGAAAAAAGTAGGCAACTTTATAGATCTGAAGCTAAAAATTGAAACTTTAAGAAATCTAAAGCGAACCCATTTATAAATTACGCATTCCACATGAAAAAAATTCATTAAAATAGGACGATAATAAACAAGGTTGGGCAAACATATAGATCCAAATGATTTTTCAGACTCAAAAGTCAGATTTTAAATTGAACCCACATAACTATCAAAAACCTTAGAACATTGAAATTGAATTAGTCGTCGAGACTTTGAAACAATAAAACATTACAAAAGTTACTCATTAGGTTCATTACGAATTAAAACTAAAGTCTATTTCAGTAAAACATAGAAGAGGACTAAGCTTAAACGAATGGGTATCAGAATGACTAATGGCGATAACAATAATCGACGGTTACACCGATTAATCAATAATGACACCGCTAATCGAGAGAAATGGTGAAGCTATCGACCATTAACTCACTCTGATTCGAGTGTCTTTGGGTTTTCATTAGCCTGGCAAAACAATGAAGATGATAAGAGAATGGGTCGAGTTTTACTTTTTTAAAGTAAAATTTTTTATATTAGAATTTTTAGAAGTAAAATTTTAAACAAAATTATTGATTGTTTAGTTATTAGTTAATTTTTTTAAAAAAAATATTAGATCAATTGATTATGAATTAATAAAAATATTTATTTGTTATTAAATTATCAAAAGGATACTTATTAAAATTTATATTTAAATTCTAAACAATTCAATCTTTTTATATATAAATTTAAATTTATTATGTATTTTTTTAAATTTAATTTTTTAAAATACAATAATCAAGTAAAATTAATATATAGTAATCAACGAATCAATGCAAAATTATTATAATTAGTACAAAAATTAAAAATAAAATAATATTTTTTTTTGTTGAATAAATAAAATAATCAACAAAAAAATTTGGTAGATTCTTATAAAAATATAATAGTTGTAGAGATATAAAGAATTAGAGATATAATGACTTTTAAGAAAATATTTAAAATATATTAGTTAAATAGGGTATATTTTTATTAAGGATACACTATAAAAATAAAAAAAATATTATTAGGGTATATATGACATTATACAAATATTCAAAAATATTCAAAAAGCTCTACTTCTAAAAGCTCAAAATTTGAGCTTTTAGAAATTGAGGTAAAATAGCTTTTTAAATCTCTAAAAATTCTTCTCTAATTATAACCAAATGATATAAAAAAAATTTGAAAATAGTTTTTGCCATTTAAAAAGCTCTTTCACCAGTAGAGAAGTTCAACCAAACAGGCACGAAGATTACTATCAGAGAAGAGAATGAAGGCAAAAGTAGATGCAAAATAGCTTTTTAATCTCCAAAAACTCTTCTTTAATTGTAATCAAATGTTATAAAAAAAATTTAAAGAGAGCTTTTAGCATTAAAAAAGCTCTTTCAGTCAGTAGAGAAATCCAACCAAATAGGCACGAAGAGTACTATTAGAGAAGAGAATGAAGGCAAAAGTAAAGGCAAAATAGCTTTTTTAATCTCTAAAAGCACTTCTCTAATTACAACCAAACACTATCAAAAAATTTGAAAAAAGATTTTGGTATTAAAAAAGCTCTCTCAGCCAATAAAAAAGTCTAACTAAACAAGCACGAAGAAAACTGTTAAAGAAGAGAATGAAGTTTGATGCTTAAAAATTTCGAAGTAGTCTTTTAACATTAAGACCGTAAAGCAACAGCATTTGGGGTTTTTTTTTTAATTTTTGGTTGTTATTTAAAATAATTATTTTTTAATTAAAACTACAATATTTTAGATTTATTGATACTATAATATCAATAATTAATTGACACTTTATGTTTATGATACAATAATTTTAGTAAGTTATTGACACCACAAAGAAGTATCAATAATTAATGACACAATATTATTAAACTAGTAATCATTGACACCATCGTAAAAAGTATCAGTAGCAGAGTGTCAATGAAGCTAATTGTTCTAGTAGTGCCAGTTAGGAAGCTTCCAACTTATCCTCAATAGTTCTTTTTTTATATACCTTTTTATTGGGTCAATCCAACTTAGACTCAAAAGTGATTTGGAGAACTTTCTTTGTTTCTGCTTTAATATTAGGCTTAATGATGAGCTATAAGGGCACTGTTTGTGAGATTCTAACACAATAAAATTTTCATGTTATCTCATAAATGAAATTATAAGGATTTGATGAGAATTACCTTAGCAAGCCTTTAGTATTTGTTAAGCCAGAGTTGCCGCCTTGGTATGCACTCGTATTAAATTCTAGTACCCAACTCAGTAGGCTTGGGTAATCTAGAATGACAGCTTGTTCCAACAATAAGTTTAACTTTTAAACTAATTAGCTTAACTCCTTAAGCTGTTGGACTAACTACAAGGTTATTAATTTGTTTATACTATTTTAACATTTGAAACATTAAACAACTTAGTCTTAGTATGTTAATGGATTGGCTAATGTAGAAAGAGTGGAAGGAAAAGAAGCTCAACCCTTTGAACTCTTGCCCAATAATTAGAAAGGTATAGTTTCACAATCTCTCTCCTTTTTGGCCGTGTGACACACATCATAAATGAGCAAAATTTTGCTCTTTTATCCTTTTGCTTCATTTTCCCTCCAATGAGGCTTCATTTTCCCTCCAATGAGACAACATTTATCCCACAAGGCATGGCACATTACTTGTAAATTATGCTTGTTTCTATTATTAAAACAAAACAAATAAAATAAAATCAAGAGGGAAATGCACTTGGTTGAATTGTGCAACTTAAGGGAAATAATTTTCAATTCTTGTATAACACTCTTTGCCCCACCTCTTGACTTGCCAATTTGCTTTTGCTTTTGATATATTTACATTAAACAAATCAAATGCATACGATGGAGGAGTATTGGCCGAGAGAGATAAAGCAATTTGAAGAATTTTTTTTTTCATTTTCTTGTAACACACATTTATGTTCCAGCAATCACATACCATGCTTTATTGTTTTCATTTTTCTTTATTAATCATATTTTAATCAAATTAAAACAAGTTACAAATGAATAATTTATAATTGTTTGACTTATAATAATATCAAATTTATTTATTTTATTTTATTCAATAAATAATTTAGTGAATAAAATAATAATTTACTTGTCCAACAAGTAAGTTCATTTTAGTAATTTCTAAGTCAAACAATAATAGGCATACAATATGCCACATGTCATCATCCTATTGGTCAATAACTATTGTTAACTAATGGATGCACTAAATACTTAAGTCTTGACACATGCACATCCCGAAAGATATTGAAGCAAATGTCTGGTTTGCTGGAATTTGCTTGATTGAACTATTCAATCCGGTACGCTGCCTTAATGCACAATGAGTGCACTTCATATTGCGGAACTCCCTAGGTCCATGCCTGATTTTTTAAACAAAACTGTTCTATAAGTCTGAGATCGATGCCCCACGCATACATCACGGATATTATAAATCAGCGCAGTAGACTATACAAGTTGAGGTCATAGTGCATACGTATAATCCTTCTACCATTTATATCCTAGAGGAGCAAGGATATAGATTAACACCGTCAAATCTCCACGCGCTCATCTATTAACTTATCTCCAGACTCGCATCTCAATAAACAATATACGTAAACACCTTTGCGATATTGTTTAACCATGTGGGAAACTCTTTTCTCGGGTTTGTTGCTTATGGCCATAAGTCTTTCTGAGATATAGTCTCGGAGTATCTGGATATATAACTCACCCATGTGAGCTGACGGATCCCATATCTGAGCACACAAGGCTCCATGAGCATTGGACCATACCCAACGACATATAACGGTCAAACCATAAAAAGGTCTCTGATATATATGGAACCAAAGTATGGTGGATCACTCACAAGTCCACTGGGGCACTTAGGTTAAAGGACCACATATAATACTCAACTCTAGAGGACTAACCATTGATAGGTCATAGGATGTCTATTAGGGTCCTCGTTGAACTGGTTCAGTAATTAGTCCTCACTGAACACTCATATACCATACAAGCTTCCAGTAAGCCCATGGTCATCTAAGAAAATAAAGGGTTTACTGGACCATTTAGATATGGTCATATACTGATCTATCATAAAGGGTTTCACCGATAAATTCGCGTCAGTGAATTAGACCTAGAACATCGTGTTTGAGATCATAAGTGTATAATAACATTTCTTAGCACCTATTGCAACTCCTTACAACTATGTTATTACTTATGTACTCTCAGTTCTATGTGTTGTTACAGACAAGGTTCTAACTCTTAGATTTTGCTGACTTTTATAATCTATTAACTCTTAGTAGTGGTAACTATTAGTAATTATAATTTTTAGCGTTGATGTAAACTCTTTTTGGCCAGATCTGAACTATTTCAGATCATACAATATTTGTATCATTACAAGCACTGTACCATTTAATTAATAAAAATAGCAATTTAATAAAATGTACTGTATAAATATTATAAAATAAAATATTCATACAAAATAGAATGACATGTAATCATAAATCCTAACATTTAATTGAGACTAATCGTGCCAAAATATTTACTTCGTAGTTTTCACTTCAAGAGATTTGTTCGATAACCACTATGTCGAACAATGCCGTCACTTTTTTAGCCTTTTATAGATAAGCCAGCATATTTTCTCTTTTGACTTCGAAGTCTTGTTTGATTTGGATGACCATGAATCGAGAGTCACTTTTGATGATGACTCTCTTAGCTAGTAGTACTCGAGTAACTTTGAGTTCGACTAATAATGTCTCATATTTTGCTTTGTTATTTGTGGCTTAAAATCTGAACCTGACGACATAGTTAAGCTTATCTTCTTTGAGGCTAATGAGCACCACACTTACTCTGTATCTTTTAGAATCGGTTGCCCTGTCGATGTAGAGGATCCTAGTAGGGGACCCTAGATCTTTAACTATATGATTAGGTTTAGAACTTTCCTCTTGCATTGTGATCTCCTCATAGGTGCATTCAACTACGAAGTTGACCAATGCTTGTCCTTTGATTATTGTCCTTGGTTTGTACTAAATATCGTACTCATTGAGTTTTACTTTTATCTCACCAATTTTCTTGACAGATAAGGCTTATAGATGATTTCCTTAAAAGGTTGGTTAATTAAGACGATAATGGTGTGCACTTAGAAGTATGGTATTAGCTCTCTTCAAATACAACCAGTAATAGGGTGAGCTTATTTGTTGGTGGGTATTGGCTCTCCAGGAAAATATACTTTATTAACAAAGTACACCTTCTTATTTTTTAATGAGAACTTAGCTCACAGTATGTGGGAAACTCCTAAATATATAAACAACTATTCTCCTTTCTTTTAGATTGAAAGGTTGACTAGGTGAGTTAAATAATCATTTAATTATTGGAAATTATCTTCACATTGTGGTGTCTATCTTGTCTTATCTTTTCTCTTAATTGCTTGAAACAAAAAACTAAAACACTTATCAGTAGCTTTTGAGGTAAATTTATTCAGTGCAATAACTCTACCAGCCAATCTTCAGATTTCTTTGATAGTCCTTAGGGCCTTCATCTTAAGGATTGTTTCAACCTTATTAAGGTTTACATTAATTTCTTATCGGCTCACTAAAAATTTTAGGCACTTCCCTGACTCAACTCTGAATGCATATTTTTCAAGGTTAAGTTTCATGTTCTGCTTTTTTAAGATCTTGAAAGTCTTTTTGAGGTCTTCAACATGGTGGTAAGATTCCTTTGACTTGGTAATGATATCATCGACATAGAACTCTATGGTTTTGTTGATTAATGGCTTGAATAACATGGTTAACCAATCTCTAATATTTGGATCCTGTATTCTTCAATCTAAATGGCATCATCTTGAAATAATAAGTTCCCTGATGAATAACAAAAGAGGTCTTCTTTAGGTCAGGGGGAAACATTTTGATTTGATTATATCCCAAGAACACATCCATAAAGTTGAAGAGTGCATACCTAGTTGTAGAATCAATTAGTTAATCAATCTTTGGTAAGGAAAAACTATCCTTCGAGTAAACCTTGTTCAGATTAGTGAAGTCCACACATATTTTTATTTTCCATTTGCTTTCTTCACCATAACCACATTAACAAGGCACCATGGGTAGTAAACTTCTCGTATAAATAATATAGTCAACAACTTCTTGACGTCAACTACTACAACCTTATTTCTTTCTTGGTTAAAGACCCCCCACTTTTGCTTTACCAGCTTAAAGGTTGATCTTATTGCTAACCTATAAGAGATCAATAAAGTTTCAATACCAAACACGTCTTTATATGACCAGGCGAAGATATCTTAATATTTTCTTAACATGGTGCTCAGCTCTTCTTTAAGCTTATGCTCTAGATTGGTGTTGATTTTAACTATCTTCTAAGGATCATCTTCATTTATCTGGATACTGATAGTTCACCCGATGGCTTTTAAGACTTTAACTTCTACTGCCCCCTTATGTATGTAGAGCTAATGCAAAATGTCTTTTAGTTCGAGGTTGTGTTATAACTCCTTGCCATTTTTTAATCTCTGAAGACTACTTCTATTCTTTCACCTGCTATGAATTTTAGTTTTAAATCATCAATGGACATCATTACCATTGAGTTTCTCATGAATGATCATCCCATAAGGATTTTGTAAGGGAATGATTTCAACTACCATAAAGGTCACCATCATAAGTCTAATATAAGACTTCTCACTTATGGATATGAGAAAGGTGATTACACTTAGGGGCATAATGTAACCTGCACTAAAGTTGTAGAGAGGGGATTTACGTCTTTTATACTTTGAGATCCTTAAGGTTAACGTCGTCCAAGTTTTTTTGAAGATTATATTTATCAAAATCCTATGTTCAATGAATACTCTTTATTTACATTTATCTCAGTTACTTGTAGTGTGATCACCAATGCAACATCATAGGGATAACCAATCCTTTAAGGATCTTCTTTGGTAAACATAATAGGAACATCCTAAATTTGAGGCTTTTTAATAGTTATGATGTTATACATTACTTGATTCCTCATCAGAAAGTATCATGAGTAATTCTTTTGTTGATGATTTGAATCTCCAATAAGTGTTGGTCCTCAACAATGACCATGGTTAGCTCTTGCTGGGCATTATGCTCGACATTTTACTAAGGACTTGTTTACCAATGATCAGCTCTAAATTCATTAAGGCACCCATTTTTAGTTAGCTAGTCTATTTGCCTCTTTAGACTATTGCAATCCCTAGTTGAATGGCTCTGATCATTGTAAAAGTTACACTTTTTATCCTTATTTTTTCTAAAGGCTGGTGTTTAGATAGTGTTAGGTTCTCTAAGGAATCCTTTATCTTTAGTAGCCTTAAAGATTACATTTATAGAAGTTGTAAGAGAAACAAAAGATCAATCATCCTTAATTTTTGCTACATGAGTTGAGGTGCTCCTCGGCCTGACATTGAGCCTTTTTCGTGTTCTTTCTTCTTTAAAATATCAATTCGGCCCTTATAGATTTCTCTCTTTTCTTTCCTTGTTCCATCTTTGTTTTAGGGATATTGTTTGATATTCAGGTGACCTCTTAAATTCCTTCTCCTTAATTTTCCTATGGCTTCATGGTCTTTATTAGGATCACTTCTTCTTCGATTCTTATATAGGTATATGATCATTCATAGGTCATAGAATAGGTCTAAATAGGGTTTTTAGTAATATGATACTAAACCTGTTTAACAGTAACCCATCATTCAATACTTCCAAGGCAACCAATGAATCATATGCTTGTACTTGAACATCTATCCATGCAATTTTTTTTAACTCTGATCAGCATTCTAAATCTTTCTTAGTTGGCAATGATCGACAACTTGGTCGTAGGCTTTTAAAAAATGAACATACTGGTGAGTTATCAGTACAAAAGACACTTTTGTACCTAAGTCCTCAGGACCACAAAAGAGTTTGTCCCTTTAGTTTAAGATAAAATATCCTACAATCTGCTCTTGCCTAAGTCTTGTAATTGATAAGAGAATTGTTACCTAGTTTATATAGTGTTTAAGGTCTGAGGTTCTATTATAAGTTGCAATGTTATGCATCCTAAAAGTGATAAGTAGTTTCATATCTTTGAGGTCATTGATGAATGGTGATCTTATTTCCCTCTTAGTCTTGTTCTAAGGGGTGGGTTCACATTGTTCTTTAATTTTTGCCAGCTCAGACAACCTTTGCTCCAATCTCTTTAACTTTTCATAGAGTGCCTTATTTTAGTTTCAATTTCTATTTTCACTTTTAGCTCTGTTCCTTTACTTGGCCCATATAGTTTGTCAGGCATTGTATTCATATGAATCATCGTCAGCATATCTCTTTCTTAGAAACCTCTTCGCCTTATTTGAGTTACCTATCTATTGTAAGAGTGTGCGATGATAGAGTGTAGATACATATTTAAAATTATAATACGTGTCAAAAGTATATTTTATACATATTATACTCAACCAATACATTAAGCTCATGTATTACATATATATATGTATAACTATTATAAAAAAAAATGATAAATGAAGAACACTTACCAAAAATAAAGGTAGCTTTCCAAATTTGGATGTGTTTTAATTCTCGAGTGCAGAGCTTACCTTGAAGTATATTATTGAACAATTTTGACCCTTGATTTGATGGGATCAAAGGCTCTAGAATAGTAGCTTGATGAATTTGTAGGATTTGATATTAGAGACTTAACTCTTAAGCCTTTTACTTACTTAATTCTAAGGTTTTTCCTAGACTCTATTTTTTAAACCTTAAGCTATTTTCTCCTCAAATCAAAGAGTGTGAAGAACAAGTTCTCTTTCTTTCCAAAACCAAAGAGAAATTAAGAAAACAATTTTCAACTTACAAAAACTATTTTTTTTATCTTTCTCATATATGTGCAACTATTTTATGCACTTGGTTCTTTACATTTCTATTCTTTATTCAAAATGGACACCTTGTCCACTTGATCATCATCATTCAACCAAATGAGTGCTATTATAAAATGCAAAATCATCATCACCATTTCCACTTAGCTATTTCATTACGTAAGTGCTCAATTGATTGCTTTTAATTATAAAAGGCCTAATGCATTAAGCATTAATAATTCTTTTAGTTTTTATAATAAATTGAATGGAGCATTATCATTTATTATTTTATCTTTGCATTATAAAATTCAATCATATAAGCATTAAGCATTTTTTTAATAAAGTAAATGGTGCACTTAAATTTATCACTTTATCTTTGTATTATAAAATGTAAAAAGAAATACGCATTAAGTATTTTTAATCACTTAAATCCATTAAAAAAAAGTAATTATTTATTTTTACACTATGTAAAAATAAAAAAAATAAATCAAATTTCGTTAATTCAGAAATTTTATCGAATCAAACTCTTAGCCCATTTATACTATCCTAGTGCTCAATGAGTACACTTTATATTATGATACTCTCTAGGTTCACACCCGTTTGTCTTATGAAACATTTATATATAAGTCCATGAACACTGTCCTACACATATGTTGCTGGTACAAAAAAATAGTGCGTTGAACTATACAAGTTGAGGTTAATCATATTCGTATAGTTCTTCCATCATCTACATCCCAAAAGAGTAGAGACATAGATTTTTACCGTCAAGTTTCTATTTGCTTAACCATGAACTTATTTTTAGATTTGTGTTTCTATAAACAATATCTATAAACTCATTTGTGATATTGTTTTACCTAACAGAAACTTTTTCTATGTTTAAATGCTTTAGGCCAAAAGACTTTCTAAATACAATCTTGAAGTATTAGGATATATAACCGAATCATATGAGCTGATGAATTCTATATCTATGTATATTGGATTTCATGAGCATCAAACTATACCTATCGACAGCTAAAGGTTAGACCATGAAATATTTCTGACGTGTGTGAAATTTAAGTATGGTGGATCACTTATAAGCTCACTGTGGCACCCAGGTTTAAGGACTACAAATACTACTTAATTCAAGAAGACTATCTATTGACGGCTTTATAGAATGTCTATTTGATATCTTCATGAGTCTGTTTAGTGTCAAATCTTTACTTAACACCTGCATGCTTATACGAGTTTCTACTAAGCTCACAATTTTGCTAAGACTAACCGTCTAGATATTCTAGATACAGATATACGCTAGTCTATTTGGTTTTACCAATCGACCCGTATAGGTGAACCTACGACCAGGAACTAATTTTGAAAATATACTACATAGTGATATTTCTTAACATTATTTGAAACTCCTTGCAATTATATCATTGTAATAAATATTTTTGAGTCTTTATCATAATTTATACAAGGTTCTAACTCTAAGAACCTGAAATCGTTAATTATACGATTTACAACAGCCTATATGATGCATTTTCAAGGGGGTTAGGTTAACACTTGACTTTTGTTTATTTTATGGATAATGGATATTAGTATAATGAATAAAAAATTAAGTGTCGAATGGTATCAAAGCAAGGTTCAACATGATAATAAATATTCATTTGGCATGCTAAATTGATCGTGGTGATGTTTAAAATTTGAACATTGTGATGTTTGAAAATTAAACATGGTGATATTTAAAATTGAACATGGTGATGTTTGATATTTGAATATGGTGTTGAACATGATGATGTTTGATATTTGATCTGGTGATGTTTGAAATTTAAATACAGTGATGTTTATAATTTAAACATGGTGATGTTTTAAGATTAAATATGGTGGTGTTTGATATTTGAACATAGTGTTGAACATGTTGATGTTTAAAATTGAATACAGTGATGTTTGCTATTTGAACATGATGATGTTTGACATAAATTGTGTGCATCTTATTCAAACTGAATGCTAGGGCAATAACTCAATAATGCTAGAGTGTTAATACAAGTTATAGGGTGTTTCAAGTATAACAACGTCGTTCAAGGCATTAAATTTTTATTTTTTATGCATATGATGTTTATATTATGTAATTTATATATTGTTATACAAACTAAGATCATTTGTTTATGTTGTTAATCATATGGGAACCTTATTTGTGGAGATTAGTTGTGATTGCGTAAAAACAAATAAATAAATGAAATAACCATCCTTATGTGACGTGGATATGTTAAAAATCTCTTATAATTAGATTATTATATTTTTTTATTCTTGGAGAATGTTATACAAGGTCTGTCTTATCAATACAGTTCAAACGAATCACCTTGGTCGTGAGGAATTAATTTGAGTGATTTTGGCTTACCGGTTAAACATGAGATGAGGCAAATATAAGCGAATGTATTACCCAATATTGCTAAAGTGTAAGGGTAGTATCAGTTACTTATATTTGATTATTGACAAGTTGATCTGGAACACACTGACCCAATATCGCTAAAATGTGAAGATAAGGTATGTTTAAGACCAGTATTAAGAGTTGCATAAGATGCAATTGATAAGAGTTGTCCACTTTTTGAGTTTACAAAGACCAATATTGCTAAAGTGTGAGGTTAGAGTAAATGCTAATCAGATCTACTTTCTACTGCAAAGTTTAAAGAGTTAACCTTTTGTTTTTTCATTCGATAGATTAAAGGAAAAATGTAAAGCAATGAGAGTGTGTCTTAGATTAAAAAATATAAACAGTTATATCTATAATTTAAAGCGTTTTAACAATTTGAAATGTTCTTCTAACGTATTGTTTTTATCTTTTGAATATAAAATAAATATGAACGACCCGTTTGTATGCATATTAGATGTAAACCAATTGAAAAATGTGGATAATTATTTATATTAGCTGATGAACCTTAGAATTATTCTAGATTCAAAAAAAAAATACTTGCATAAGTAATGTATCCAAGTCACAGAGCAATAGTAAAGGAATATAAAGTATTTCCATTATTATAAAGTTGAACATTAGAAACATGAATGTTCGAAGTACCTTTCCATAGAAAAGATAAACCCATTAGATATATGTTTATCTATCATTGATATTTTATTAGCTTTGGATACTAGCAAATGGTTTTGTATTAGATACCGTATATCCTACTCAAATCTATAATGTGTTGTATGGACTGAAAGGAGCTAGAAAACTAAAGAAATGAGAAGTATAACTTTGTGTAAGAAATAAAGATTTCCTAAAAGTTAAAGCTATTGGAACTTTTGAGCTACTTCTCTTTTTTGGAAAAATATATTATGTTATATCATTTTATTTCGTGTTAAATATTATTAAGCAAATCACATCCCTTTCTATATTTGATAGGAAGGGTTATCATGTACTTATAAGAAATTATTTCTTAAGTTTATATGATAAGAATAATGTTTTGTTAGCTAATTATTAGTTGATGAATAACTATTATATTTTAGATACAATAAGAAATTTCTTGAAGGTACAAGTAAATAATGAAAGAAAAAGTTTAAAAATTTTAATTAATATAAAATTATAGTACATGAGATTATGTCATATATGTGTGAGACGTCTAACCCATCTGAATAAGGATGGTCAAATACCTAATCTCATTATAGAATATAATCCAATTTATGAATCTTGTATTCAAGGTAAGATAACCAAATCTCCATTTACTAATATAGGACATCGTGCCACTAATTTGTTGGAACTAGTACACAGTGATGTATGTGATCTAATTTATCATATTGCTATAGCCGAATTTTGATACTTCACAACATTTATCAATGATTTATCAAGATACAGATATGTGTTTCTAATGAAACATAAGTCAAAATCTTTTGAAATGTTCAAAGAGTTTCAACTTGAAGTTGAGAAACAAACCAGTAAATTCATTAAATGCTTACGATCAGATCGAGGTATTGAATACATGAATGGTGAATTTATTGATTATTTGAAGGAGAGTGAGATTCTCGCTTAGTATAGTCCTCCAAGTACTCAACAACACAATAGTATTTCAAAGATGATGAATTAGACTTTATTATATACGGTCCGATCGATGATACATTTTACCGATCTTCTTAAATATCTTTAGGGGTTATGCTATACAAATTGCTGCTTATTTATTGACAGAGTTCTATCAAATGCATTCTTATTACTTTTTATGAGATATGAACTAAAAATCAAGTTTTAAATATATTAAGATTTGGAGTTGTCCTACTTACATAAAAGCTATACAATGGGATAAACTTAAACCCAAATGACATATGTACTGGTTCACTAAATATCCTAAGCACTTTATGAGATATTAGTTATATGATCTTGAGGAACAAAATATATTCGTTGGTTGTTATGTTACTTTCCTAGAAACACAATTTTTGATGAATAGTAGAGATTGTAAAAAGGTTGTTCTTGTTGAAATCAATGAATAACTCAATGAATCAAAAATGGAATCTTTGGTTCAATCGAGCAAGATACATTTGACATACCCTCCCTATAAGTCGAAAAGGATTTCGAGGCCATCTGTAATATATGAAATTATGCCTGAAAGTGTCATTGATTTTTTTTAGTTGAAAAGAAATGATCATTTAACTTATAGAGACGCGATGTTAGACACCGATTTGAGTAAATGACAAGATACCATGAAATTCGGGATTGATTCTATGCATGACAATCAAGTCTGAGACTTGGTCCAGCTTTCTAAAAGAATTGTTCTTATTGGTTGTAAATGAATTATACTATCATTCAATCTTAATACACCTTGATTAATATCATTATAGGGATAGAAATAATTTTCAGGACAGTGTCTAACATGCCTTGACATTCAATTCATTACTTGAGTATTCTTTGTTTGTACACATATCCCACACAAAATTTCCAACAATCTTAAAACTATTTCCACATGGATAATGCAAGTGATTCTTCTTTGTTGGCTATAGTCAAATCACTTTTCGAGGCTATAAAAACACCAACATTCAATAGAATACATTTCAAAAGATGGCAAGATTGTATCTTTGACACACTTGATGTTATGAGCCTGGTAGAACATCTCACACTTCCTCTTCTAGAAGTTACTATAAAAAATTACTATGAGGAATTCCAAAAATAAAACAAAGAGAATAAGGTATGTAGAAACAAAATCTTGCATACTTTATCTAATGAATTGTATGGTGTATGTTCCACATATAAAGATTCACATGAGATTTGGGTACAACTAAAGAAAATATATATAATTGAAGATGTTGGTGCCCAAAAGTATATAATAGCTAATTTCTTATATTTTAAAATGTCTGACAAAAAGGATGTTATAACAAAAATACATGAATTTTACCTTCTAATAAATGATTTGAAAAATGAGAAAATAGTTCTCCCAAAACCTTTTATGGTTGGTTGCTTGATAGAAAAATTGTGTGATTCTTGGAAAGAGCAGAAGAAAAGTAACAAGCACAAAAGGAAATACTTAACATTTAAGGATTTTATTTTACATATAAGAATAGAAAAGAAAAAAATCACCAATGGAAAAATGTAGAGAAAGCCAAAGAATTAGTTTCTAAGGCTAATTTAGTTGAGGGTAAAAATCATGACGAGAAATATTAAAAGTCCACAAGCAACTCTTACCTTGAGAAAAATAAAGCCTCATTCAAAAAATAAAGGTAAATGTTATGCTTATGAAAAGGATAGTCATTTTGTATACGGAAATAAGAAGGAAAATGATTAAATTCCTAAGGCTAATTTGGTTAAATAAGATGAGGCAATTGTCGTTGTGATTGTTTTTCAAGTGAACATGGTTGCAAGTGGCAACAAATAGTGGGTTATTGACTCTGGAGCCACTAGACATATATGTGGTGACAAGAGTATTTTTCATGATTATGTTCAAGTGAGAGATGGAGAGGAACAAGTTTATCTTGGTGATTCCCATTCTGCACCAGTGGTGGAGAAAGTAAAAATCCTTCTCAAGTTGACATATGGGAAGTCTCTTGTACTAAATAATGTACTCCATGTTTCAAATATTAGACATAATCTTATTTCTGTATTTATGCTAGTAAATGTAAATGTAAAAGTCTTATTTGAGGGGGATAAAGTTGTAATGACCAAGGGTGAAACATTTGTTAGAAAGGGATATTCAGCTGATGAATTATTCAAACTTAATGTACTTGATGTGACTATTAATAAGAATTCTTCTTCAGTTTATATTATTGAGTCTCTTAATTTATGGTATAATAGACTAAGCCACTTAAATCATCTTTATTTAAGAAAGATGAAAAGTTGGTTTACTTTATAACATGAGCTTAGATGAAATGCATCAATGTGATATATGCGTGCAAGAAAAATTCACTAAAAAACATTGTAAACCAATAACTCTAAGAGAAACTGAATTACTTGATTTGATTCAAAGTGACCTAGGTGATCTTAAAGATATCATGTTAGAAGAGGAAAAAGATTTTACGTAACCTTTATAGATGATTTCTTAGAATATACTAAAGTATATTTATTAAGAAATAAGAATGAGTCATATAAGAAGTTTTTAATTTATAAACAAGAAGTTAAAATTCAACTTGATAGGAAAATAAAAAGATTAAGAACTGATAGAGGATGAGAATATGTGTTTAACTTATTTAGTTTTTATTATGAAGACAATTGAATTATTTATGAAGTTACACCACCATACTCATCTGAATACTAAAGGGAAAAATAAAATATTGAAGGACATGATGAATTGCATGTTAATAAATTCTGGGGTACCTATGAACTTGTGGGGGGAAACCATTTTAACTGCTTGTCATAAACAAAATATAATTCCTTATAAGAAAATGGGAATTACACCTTATAAGTTATTAAAAGGTTATGCACCTAACCATTCATACCTTAAAGTGTGGAGGTGTCTTACAAAGGTTCTAATTCCTAACCCTAAAAAAAAAAGGATGTGACCTAAAACAGATGATTGTATGTTTATAAGTTATACTCATAATAATGTTGCATATAGATTATTGATATTAGAGGATACCATTGAATTGTTTAATGTAAACAATGTAATAAAGTCTAAAAATGTAAAATTCTTTGAATATATTTTTCCTAAGAAAGCCCACATAGAGAAATATTTTACCATATAAAGGTTAATAATGACCCTCTAAAAAGCTCTAACAATAAACTTAGAAGAAGTGAGAGAATGAAAAAAGTCACTAATTCTGGTAATGACTTCTATGTCTTTTTTTTTTATAGAAGATGACCCTAAAACATATAGTAAGGCTATAATTTCTTATGATGCTCTTTTATGGAGAGAGGCAATTAATGATGAAATCAACTCAATCATGAGTAATCATGTGTGGCAATTAGTTTATTTGCCTCTGTACCAAGTCCGTTTATTTATAAATAGATTTTTAAAAAGAAGATAAGAGCTAATATTATAATTGAGAAGTATAAGGTAAGATTAGTTGCTAAAGGGTTCACACAAAAGAAAGATTTAGATTATTTTGATACTTATACTCCTATAACTAGAATTACATCCATTAGAATTTTGATTGCATTAGCTGCAATATATGATTTATTTATACATTAAATGGATATAAAGACCGCCTTTCTAAATGGAGATTTAGAAGAGAAAATTTACATAAAAACAACTGTAAGGTTATGTTAGTGTTAGTATTGGTACAAAGTATAAAGCACATAAATTAGTGAAATCATTGTATGACTTGAAACAAGCACTAAAACAGTAGTCGCATGAGAAGTTTGACAATACTCTAGTATCAAATAGTTTTATGATAAATAATTTCGATAAATATGTGCACTATAAAACCTTTGATACTAAGAATTATATCATCATATATCTTTATGTGAATGACATGTTAATTTTCATTCCTAATATAGAAGTAATAGATGAGACTAAGAGATTTCTATCAACTAAGTTTGATATGAAAGATATAAGGGAGGCTAATGTCATTCTTGGGATAAATATTATGGGAACATCTAATGGTTTCACTTTATTACAAGAGCACTATGTAGATAAGTTTCTAGAGAGGTTTAGATATATAACATGTAAACTAGTGGCAACGCCGTATGATGCTAATGTTAAAATTTGAAAGAATATTGAGTATAGTGACAATCAGAACTGCTATACACATATTATTGGTAGTCTCATTTACTTGATGAACAATAATAGGCCTGATATAGCATAAACTGTAAGAAGACTAAGTAGTTATACTCAAAATTTAAGAAAAGAGCATTATAGTGCCTTGGATAGAGTTGTAAAATATTTGATAGGCATTAAAACTTATATACTTTCATATGGTAGATCACAACCTGTAATAAAAGGTTTTTGTGATGGTAATTGGATATCTGAATCCAATGAGGTAAAATCTACTAGTGAATATGTGTTCACCTTGGGTGAATGAGCTATATGTTGAAAATTCACTAAACAGACTTGTATAACACGATCTATTATAAAATTAGAATTGATAGCTTTAGAAAAATTTTGTTCTAAGACTGAGAGGTTAAGAATACCCATGACTAATCTTTTCATTATTATTCATCTTCCTACAATAAGTTTTATAAATTATGATTGCCTGGTAGCCATTGCTAGATCAAAGAGTAAGATCTATAATAGAAAAAGTAGATATATTTGTTTAAGACATGACATTATTAAGCAACTACTAGAATCTGGGGTGATGAACCTAGATTATATGAAGTCAGAAATAAATTTGGCCAATACTTTGACTAAGCTACTAAATAGAATATTAGTGAAACAGATGTCGAGGGGGATGAGACTTCTGCCTAGAGCATGAGACAAGAGTGATGGTAACCATACCTATATGATTAGTCATCCTATTGAATTAGGTTCATAAAGATAAGAACAAGTCACTTATTGTACTACCAATTTTATTTTTTGAGTCACTCTCTATGGCGAGATAGTACATCCGCAGTGGATAAGGGTGAATACTACTCTTAATGAATTTCATAGCCTTTTATAGCTTTGTGATATTTATACCTGTAGGACACGCTTCATGAAGTCTCACCTATATGAGTGTGGAATTGGGTCGGTTCCTATGAGAGCTAGGCAAGCATATCTAGAGCACTCATAAAATCAAGTTGGCATAAGACTATTAATAATGCCAAACCGAGGACAAAAACAAGTTACTAAAGGCCTTTTATGGTCTGACCTCTAGGTGTCATTAGGTATAGTCTAATGCTCATGGAAGCTAGTGTGCATAGATATGGATCTGTTAGCTCATATGGTTAGGCCGTGTATCCTGATTCTTTGAGATTTTATTTCAGAAAGTCTTTTGGCCAAAAGCATTAACCTAGAAAGAGTTTCTATTAGGTAAAATAATATTGCAAAAAAGTTTACGAATATTATTTGTCATAATACAAATATGAGAATAAATTCAAGGTCGAGTAAATAGTAACTTAACGCTATGTCTCTACTATTCTATGATATAAGTAATGGAGAAATTATACAAATATGATTAACCTCAACTTATATAGTTCAATGTGCCAACTTTATTGTATTAGTAACATGTATGTGAGGTAGTGTTTATAGACTTATAGAAATGTTCTATAAGAAAAAATGAGCGTGAATTTAGAGAGTCTCACAATACAAAAAGAAAGTTGTTAAGCACCGAGATAACGGAAATGGTCGAAGAGTTCGATCCAATAAAATTTTTGAATTAACGCGATTTTATTTATTTATTTATTTTTTACATAATATTAAAAAAATTATTTGCATTATTAATACTTTAAGGTAATAATTATATATGTCCCACTTTCTTAATTAATAAATGTATAATGTTTTATTAATTGAATATTTTTATAACATAATGATTTAAATGCTTTCATAAGGAAGATAAAGTATAATGAAATTATTCTTGTCTCCCACACATGCTATATAATATTCAGTAAAATGTGAAGAACAATAAAAAAAAAATACATTTCAAATTGCATTTGCAAACATCATCGGGCCATTATTATTGGATTGGCTTGAGTGGGTTAGGCCAAATGTTCAAGAATAATAAAACAAATACAACTCTAATTACAAATGTTTTTCAATGGAATGATGATCCGGCTATTTAACAAATGGGAATTGAAAACAAAATCATTTAATTCAATTTTTTTTATGAGAGTCATTTTGGTTATTCAAGGAGTTGAACAAAGAAAGAGGCTTTTGGCTTTGTAAGAAACTGTGTAGTTTAGAGAGCATTCATTTTTCCTTATTTGGTGTCTTGGAGAAGAACTCTCTAAGGCAATTAAAAAACTTGTTGAGATAAAAACAAAGAGTTTGAAAGCAATTAAACCTTGAAAACCTTAAACACCAAGATCAAATTCTACATAATATAAACTATCATTCTAAAGTCAAAATACCCACTTTGATTTTGGCCTAGAATTGTTCAAGAATGACATTTCATGTGAACTCTACACTTGGGCAATGGAACAAAGACAATAAATTATCAAGCTACCTTCATCTTGGTAAGTAATCTTCAATTTGTAAATTTTTATATAATTATTATATATATACATGTATGAGTTACATGAGTTTAAATTTAATGAATGAGTGTAACATGTATAATATATATATACTTTCGCCGCACATTTTAAATAAGTATTTACACTCCTACATTTACATAGACTCTAATATTTTTTTAAATGGTATTAGAGCTCATATTAGACCTCTTTCAAAGTGATCCACCATACTTAATGAATGAGTGTAACATATATATATATATATATATATATATATATATATATATATATACTTTCGCTGCATATTTTGAATATGTATTTACACTCACATAACTCATATCACTTTCTATTTGTTGGAGTTGGTTCTCGAGCACTATTCTAATTCGTATAAGTTTTATTTATATCTATACAATGTAAATTTTCATAAATCATTATTTATTTATTATATAGTATTAATCTTGTTCTTTTCTTTAATATATTGTAGATCTAAAAGAGTTTAGATCACAAATAAGAGTTAGATCAATTCTAAGAGTTAGAACCTTGTATGAATTAGGACCAAGACTCGAGAATATTTATTGTAGTGACATAGTTGTAAGGAGTTGTAAATGGTGCCAAGAAATGTCAATATGCAGTATATTCTCGAAACTGGTTCCTGGTTGCAGGTTTACCAACGCGGGTCGATTGGTAAAACCAGATAAACTGATGTATGTTTGTATCTGAAATGTTCAGATTGCTAGTTTTAGCAAATTGTGAGTTTAGTGGAAGCTCGTATAAATATGCAGGTGCTAAGTATGGACTTGATATTGATAGACTCACAAAGACATCTAATAAACATTTCATAAAATCGTCAATAGATGCTCTTCTCCAGTTAAGTAACATTTATGGTCCTTAAACATCAGTGCCATAGTGAACTTATGTGTGATCCTTCAAACTTAAATTCTATACATGTCAGAAACCTTTCATGTTCTAACCTTTGGGAGTCATTGGGTATAGTCTGATGCTCATAAAATCTGGTATACTTAGATATAGGATCCGTCAGCTCATATGATTAGATTGCATATCCTGAAACTTCAAGATTGTATTTCAGAAAATCTCTTGGCCAAAAGTATTTAAACTTGGAAAGAGTTTCTATTAAGTAAAACAATATCATAGAAGAGTTTGCAGATATTATATTTTAAAATATAAATCTAAAGATAAGTTCATGGTTAAACGGATAGAGACTTGACGATTAAAATCTATATTTCTGCTCTTCCGAGATGTAAGTGACAGGGAGACTATATGAATATGGTTAACCTCAATTTGCTTGGTTCAACACACCGTTTTATTATATCGATAACATTTGTATGGGGTAATGTGCACGAAATTATAAAAATGTTCCATAAGACAAATGAGTGTGAATCTAGAGAGTCTCATAATATAAAGTATATTCGTTAAGTATTATGGTAGCAAAAGTGGTCTAAGAGTTCGATCCAGTAAAATTTCCAAATTAATGGGATTTGATTTATTTATTCATTTTTACATAGTGTAAAAATAAATAATTGCATATTTTTAATGAATTTAAGTGATAAGTGCATCATTTACTTAATTATGCTTAATGCTTATTTCTTTTGGTATTTTATAATATAAAGATAAAGTGATAAATTTAAGTGTACTACTTACTTCATTAAAAAATGCTAAGTGATTATATGATTGGATTTTATAATATAAAGATAAAATGATAAATGATAATACTCCACTCACTTTATTATAAAAACTAAAAGAATTATTAATGCTTAATGTATTAAGACTTTTATAATTAAAAGCATTCTTGATTGATTATTTTACATTATAATCAATTGAGCACTTACATAATGAAATAGCTAAGTGGAAATGGTGATGATGATTTTGCATTTTATAATAGCACTCATTTGGTTGAATGATGACGATCAAGTGGACGTGGTGTCCAAGGATAAAAAAAATTAGTTGTTGTAATTTGAAAATTATTTTCTTCATTCCTCTTTGGTTTTGGAAAGAAAGAGAACTTGTTCTTCATACTCTTTGGTTTTGATATAAAATAGCCTTCGATTTGAAAAAGAGTCTTGGAAAAACCTTAAAGTTGAGTAAGTAAAAAGCTTAAGAGTTAAGTCTCTAATATCAAATTCCACAAATTCATCGAGCTATTATTATAGAGCCTTTAATCTTACTAAGTTAAAGGCCTAGAATTGTTTAAGAATATACTTTAAGATAAGCTCTACACTTAGGAACACATACAAATTTAGAAAGCAACCTTTATTTTTTGTAAGTGTTGTTCATTTATATATATATATATATATTTATATTTATAATAGATATACATATATATGTTTATAATACATGAGTTTAAATGTATTAGTTGTGTGTAATATGCATAAAATATACTTCTATTGCATATTATAAATTTGAATATATATCTACACTCATATTATCACACACTTTCATAAAATTAGTGTAGATACTAAAATCAATCCAAATATTATTGGCTATTGCTACATATTATGATTATGAAATCTGGTAGATAGATGTGAAGATAATTTTTTTGAATGGCTATCTCGATGACACTATGAAAGGTTTCTGATATATGTGGAATCTAAGTATAATGGATCACCTATAAGCCCACTGTGGCATTCAGGTTAAGGATCACAAATATTACTCAACTCAAGAAGACCATCCATTGATGACTTTATAGAATGTTTATTGGATGTCTTTGTGAGTCTATTCAGTGTCAAGTCCTTACTTAACACCTAAATGCCTATACGAGCTTCCATTAAACTGATAATTTGTTAAGACTAACCATCTGAACATTCTAGATACAAGCATACACCAGTTTATTTGGTTTTACCAATTGACCAGTGTCAGTAAACCTACGACCAAGAATCAATTTCGAGAATATTTTGTATAGTGATATTTCTTAGCACCAATTTTGGTTTATGAGTAATCCACTATACTTAAATTTCACACATATCAGAAACTTTTTAAAGTGTTCTCAAGATAGCCATTTAGAACATCCATCTTTATATCTATCTGTCAGATTTCATAATCATATTATGTAACAATAGTTAATAATATTTGGATTATCTACACTAATTTTGTAAGAGTGTATGATGATATAAATATAGATACACATTCAAAATTATAATACACAATGGAAGTATATTTTATGTAAATTACGTTCAACCAATATTTAAACTTATGTATCATATACATATATATGTATAACTATTATACAAAAATTATAAATGACAAAACACTTATCGAATATAAAGGTAGCTTTTCAAATTTGTGTGTGTTCCAATTCTAAAGTGTAGAGCTCACTTTGAAGTATATTTTTGAATAATTCAAGACCTTGACTTAGTGGGATCAAAGACTCTAGAATAGTAGCTTGATGAAATAGTAGGATTTGATATTAGAGACTTAACTCTTAAGCTTTTTACTTACTCGACTCTAAGGATTTTCCAAGGACTCTCTTTTTCAAACTTAGGCTATTTTTATCTCAAAACCAAAGAAGAAATAAGAAAACAATTTTCAAGTTACAAAAACTAATTTTTTTATCCCTCTCTCGTATGTGCAACTATTTTATACACTTGGTTCTTTGTATTTTTATTTCTTTATTCAAAATGGACATCTTGTCCACTTGATCATCATCAATAAACCAAATAAGTGCTATTATAAAATGCAAAATCATCACCACCATTTCTACTTAGCTATTTCATTACTTAAGTGCTCAATTGATTATAATGTAAAATAATCAATTAAGAATGCTTTTAATTATAAAAGCCTTAATGCGTTAAGCATTAATAATTCTTTTAGTTTTTATAATAAAGAAAATGGAGTATTATCATTTATCATTTATCTTTACATTATAAAATTTAATTAAATAAGCATTAAGCATTTTTTAAAGAAGTAAGTGGTAAACTTAAATTTATCACTTTATCTTTGTATTATAAAATGCCAAAAGAAATAAACATTAAGCATTTTGAATCAAATAAGTGATGCACTTACACTTATCACTTAAATCCAATAAAAATGCAATTATTTATTTTTACACTATGTAAAAATAAATAAATAAATAAATCAAATCCCCTTAATTCAAAAATTTTACTAGATCAAACACTTAGATATTTTCGTTACCCTAGTACTCAACGTGAACACTTCATATTGTGAGACACTCTAAGTTCACACACATTTGTCTTATGAAATATTTTAATAAATTCGTGAATACTGTCCCACACACATGTTGCCAATATAATAAAATAGTACATTGAACTATACAAATTGAGATTAACCATGTTCGTATAGTCCCTCCGTCACCTATATCTCGAAATAACAAAAACATACATTTTTATCGTCAAGTCTCTATCCGCTCGACCATGAATTTATCTTTAGATTTGTATTTCAACAAATAATATCCACAAACTCTTTTATAATATTATTTTATTTAACGGAAACTCTTTGCAGTTTTAAATACTTTCGCAAAAGCATTTAAAACTAGAAAGAGTTTCTATTAGGTAAAACAATATCCGCAAACAAAAAGACTTTTTGAAATACAATCTTAAAGTATCAGGATATACAACCCAACTATATGAGATGACGAATCTCATGTCTACGTATACCGAATTTTATGAGCATTGGACAATACCCAATGTCATCTAAATGTTAGACCATAAAAAGTTTCTGACATATGTAAAGTCTAAGTATAATGAATTACTTATAAGTCCACTGTGATACTCAAGTTTAAGGACCACAAATTCTATTTAAATCAAGAAAACTATCTATTGATGGCTTTATGAAATGCTTATCGGATGTTTTTGTAAGTTTGTTTAGTGTCAAGTTCTTACTTAACACCTGCATACCTATACGAGTTTCCATTAAACTCATAGTTTGCTAAGAATAACTTTCTAGACATTCCAGATACAAACATATATCGGTCTATCTAATTTTATCAATCGACCAGTATCGGTAAACCTACAACCATGAACCAATTTCAAGAATATACTGCATAGAAATATTTCTTGGCACCATTTACAACTCCTTGCAATTAGTCATTATAATAAATATTCTTAGGTTTTTATCCTAATTCATACAAAGTTCTAACCCTTAGAACTAATCTAACACTTAATTGTGATCTAAAAACCTTTAGATCTACATGTATAAAAAAGAATAAGATTAATACCATATAATAAATAAATAACAATTTATAGAAATATATGTAAATATAAATAAAATTTATACAAATTGGCATGGCACTCGAGCACCAACTCCAACACCAACACCAACACCTATGATGTGGCAGGTAAGACTTTGTGCCCCTCATAATATATTGGTCCTGAGTTTTGTACTTTACGATGCTCTCTAATGTACACTAATTTCTGCTTTTATTCCTAAGTGAATCTCTAACTAACTCTCACATGGTCGAACAATTGAAGTTGCCTATGGTCATTTGTTACTCTAACTAGTAAACCATATTGCTCGCGAGGTTCTTGGTTTTCTACTACTCTTCTTTATGTGGTTAACACATTTTTCATCAGTTTTTTATTTATATTTTTCCTTTTATTCTTTGGCCTCTTCTAGTTCTTTCAACAATTTTTGTACCAAATTCAAATCTTCTTGGAGTTTTTCTTGTCAATTGGAATTCTCTTGGTGGTCTTGAAATTCCTCATCACAGTTTTTTGATTATGAATTGTGCTGCATGTTCTAGTCCAAGTCTTTGTCTCTGGTCATTTTTTTGTGAGTGTTCTTGTTGTCCAAATTATTGATCTCTATATCTTTTCACATCGTTTTCCACAAACGATGCCAAATTATTGACCTCTCATTTTGGGCTTCTTGGTTAAACTAGAAATCAAGCCTAAAATCTTTGGCCAATTGTCGAATTTGTATCATGTGAAAATGATTTTTCCTAGAACTATCATTATTGGCTAGAATCTACGATGATATAAAAGAGTAATCAATCAAGGCTAGAAGGTAGTGGTTTCAATAAAAATCCTCCAATGCCTAAGTTAGATTAATGGTAGCTTTGAAAAGCTATGGTGATGCAAAACAACAAAAAAAAAATAGTTTTTCTTAAGGAATCAAAGGAAAATAGTGTTTCTTGGGGAGAAAAAAAATATCCCTTTATTGTGCAAAGGGATACATCTATTTATATAGCTTAGTTTGGTTTGGACCTTATAAAAGACTCATTCTCTTTCTAGAGTTTATCCTTTCTTGGACTCCTTTAACGGTGTATTTTACTTCCTATAAATTGTTAAGTGTCGTATTCTACTATTCTTCGATCTTTTAAGTGTTGTATTTTACTTATTTTTGGACTCTTCCAAGCTATCTTCAGAGTATTGCGGGTGCTTGTCCTGATAAAAAAGTAATCGGCCATAATAAAGAGTGTTTGGACTTGTATGAGAAATATGATAAGGGTCTTTGGTAGTTCCCAGTTATATGATCGATTTTCTCTTTTTTTTTGTGTAAAGAAATGAGTTCTTTCGCTATATAATAGGGCTCCTCTGTCGTGTGTTAAAAATAGGTCTACTAATTAAGGAGTGAGCTCTTTAGTCTCATTCTGGGTAATCTTTGTTTATAGTTCAAAGGCTTTCTTTCTTTAAAAGGATGACTATTCAACCACAAGATGGTGGGCATTGAGACTTTAATTTGATTTAGTATTATTTTCAAGTCAAACATAGTTTCTTTGGATTCTGATAATAATGTTAGACTACTAAACTTTATTAGGCTGAGAAGGTTAGCTTCCATGCTTTTTTGAACTAGGCTTAGTCCTCTTAGGCCTTTATAGATTGGGCTCAAATTTTTTAAAAATTTTTTTTTTTTCATTTGTCTTTCCAACATAAATAATAATAATTTCTTTTCTCATAAGAATAATATAACAATCAACATAAAAAAAAATTTAAAATAAATTTTATATCTTGACTATATAAATGTAGTATTACTAATTAAATTATTAGGTCATTCTATTATGGAGTAGAGTCCCCAGTATATTTTTTCTATTATATGCTCTGTTTATTTATTTATTTTTGTTATTTGTCTTAATTTTTTATTATATTTTTTAATTTTTAGTTATAAATTTAATTTTTTTAGAGTACAATGCATAAATTAAGAGATATAACTAAAAAATTTAAAATGATAAAAAAAAGTTAGAATCGCTAAATGACTGAGATGCTAATGATGTTACCCAAAATTACGACATACATACAGGAACTAAGGGCCAGTTTGGTATTTTAAAATAATCATTGGTAATTGCATTGAAGAAATAGTCTATAGTAAAGATAATCAATTACGTATTTAGTAAATAATATTTTTAAAATCGTTGGAGTTTCAAAATCAATTTATGTGTTGATAAAATTTGAACATATAGTGCGTGAAATTTGATATAATAATAATAATAATAATATTGATAATATTTACATATATTTTTACATGTATTATAATATTTATACATTAAAGATAAAAATAATACTACATTTATAAAATTGAGATATAAACTTTAGTGGTTACAAGCTCATGTACGTTCCTAAGAGGGCATGAGTTCAAAGGTTGATAAAAATTAGAAAATGATAGATAAATAAATAACATGAAAGGAGAGGTACTTCCAAATACTTTTTTAAGTAAAAAAAACTTTATGTATTACTAATTAATAACTATTAAGTATAAGTCATTGTTGACCTTTTAATTTTTATTAATGTCAGAGTTATATAATATTAATTAATAATAAACACAAAAAATATCATATTAGTTGAATACAAAGTTTGTATCTTAATTTTGTATGTTTAATATTATTGTGAAGATAAATGGAAGAATCCTATTTCAATTTTAATTTTAATGATTTTATTATTAGATAAATTAATAAAATGTAATAATAAGTATAAAAAAAATTGAGTTCTTTAAATTTTATAAAATACAAATGAAAATACATTTAATAAAAAAATTAATTCGCATTTACTTAAATGACCTAGTGATAAAGTATTTGCAATGTATAATTCCCTTAAATTAGAAATTCAATGTTCAATTTCTCCCTCTTCTTATGTAAATAATAATAATAATTCTCACAATAAAAAATTTAAAAGATAATGCACTTTCTGTTAGAATTTGTGTTTACGTGTCATTCCTTTATATATGAATATTTATTTAATATTTATATTAATATTATCATTTCATTAAATCGTTAATTATATTTTATATATGATAAGATGCTTGTAACGTTTCAAACATTTTATGATCTGAAAGAGTTCAGATCTAGTCTAAATGAGTTTAGATCAGTACTAAGAATTAGTAACGCTGAGAGTTATAAATGCTAAGAGTTGGACCTGATAAGAGTTATTAAGTTATAAGATTCAGCGATATCTAAAGAGTTAGAGTCTTGTCTGAAATTGGATAAAGACCTGAGAATATATTAGTAATGACGTAGTTGCAAAGAATTAAAAATAATGCTAGAAAATGTCATTATACAAATATGTTTTCAAATATTATGTTCCTGATCTATCTTTACTGATGTTGGTCTGTTAGTGAATACCTTAATAAATATATAGTTTGGTATATATCTATATCTGGATGGTCCAGATGGTTAGTCTTAGCAGACCATGAGTTTAATGGAAGCTTGTATAGAGATACAGGTATTCAGTAAGAATTGAATACTCACAAAGACCTCTAATAGATATCCCATAAAAGCTACCAATAAAAGGTCTTTCGAGTTGAGTAGTATTCGTTG
Source organism: Ailanthus altissimus (assembly GCA_946807835.1). Lineage (NCBI taxonomy): Eukaryota > Viridiplantae > Streptophyta > Magnoliopsida > Sapindales > Simaroubaceae > Ailanthus > Ailanthus altissimus. The sequence goes on along the minus strand of OX327685.1, from coordinate 26,240,546 downwards.
TCCTTTAATCTAAGTGTTACGGTAGGCTTATCAATGATCCACCATACTTTGGTTCCACACATATCAAAAACCTTTCATAATTTGACCGTTAGTTGTTGCTGGGTATGGTCCGATGCTTATGGAGTTCAGTTTGCATAGATATGAGATCCATTAACTCATTTTGGTGAGCAATATATTCTTATGCTCTAAGATTGTATTTTAGAAAGTCTTATGACCATAAGCAGTAATTCACGGGAAAAGAGTTTAACCCTATAGATAAATAATATCACAAAAGTGTTTAAGAATATTATTTATTAAAATACAATTTTAGAGATAAGCTTTCGATCGGGCATATGGAGATTTGATGGTGTCGATCTATATCTCCGCTCTACCCGAATATAAATGTTGGAGGGATAATAAAAATATGTTATGATCTCAACTTGTATGGTCTAACACGCCGCTTTGTAATATCTATACCGTGTGTGGGGGGTATCATTCACGGACGTATAGAAGAGTTCCATGTGACAATTCGGGCATAGACCTAGAGAGTCTCACAATATAAAGTATACTGATTGTGTATTGTGGCAACATTATGGATTGAACAATTTTATTTTAAAAATTCTAGCAAACCGAAAATATATTTCAAGGTTCTTTGGGTTGTGCACTTGTCTAAATTTAAATGTTAAGTACATCACTTAATTAATTGACAAGAATTATTAATTAATTAGATGTTAACAAGTGGCACAATTTTATTTTATAAATTGTTTCACTATAAATTCATCAATTAATCATGTTAATAAAATCAAATAAGGTAAATAAAATTAATTATTCAAATAGTTTTTGAATAATTGAATAAATATTATTTAAATAAGTAATATTATTTATTTATTTATTATTTTTGTTTAGGTGGGAGACATATACTTAATTAGGTATAATTGTAACAAAATATTATATTTTAATTTTTTTGGTAACTTAATCAATTTTAAGAGTACTTTGTGAAGTGCTTAATACACCTAAATATTATTTTGAATAATTAATTAATAAGTGGTGAAGCAAAAACATGCAAGAAGTGAGGATTAAAGAGAGTTTTTAGTTTTGGAGAGTTTTTCTTTGAAAAAAAATGTTATAAAAATAACTAAAGAGAAAGAAAGAAAATTGTAAAGTTAGAATAACAGCAATTGAATTTTTAACAATAAAATTTTTGTTTCTTGAAAGAAAAATAAGATAAAATTATTTTTCTTTTAAGAAACAAAAACTTTGTTGCTAAAAATTCAATTGCTGTTATTTTAGCTTCATAATTCCACCAGATTGTTGTGAATTAGAATTGAATAATAATGCACTTCAAAGTGAATTCAAAGTTGAAGTTAAGAAGAATTCAGAATTAAAATTTTTGTCAAAATTCTTCAAAGATATATTTTTTATCATATTATTTTATTAATAATATAAGTTATATGTGTATATGTTGATTATATACTTAATTTCGCTACAAAATCTCATATATAATACATGTATTTAATTTTTTTTTAATATATACATAATTATATATATACACCATAAAATACGTTAACACTTTCTACTTTCAAAATTTATTATAAAAAAAATATTTTGCCAATAATTGTTTTTAAAATAATTTGTTAAAAAATTTAAATTTAAAATTTAACTAATCAAAACTACTTTTAACTTTTAAAAAAGAGTTAAAATTTCAGATAACGTCCATAAATGAGAAAACAAAAGAGAAATACCCTTCAACCTAGCTAAGGCCACATTTTAAGGACCATTTTGGTTACAACGACAAGAACATTACAATGGGATCATATGATATGATACAAGTAACTAATAGTTACTAGTTAACTTAAACTTAGGGACCTATTCGTATAAATAATAATAGTAATATTAATAATAATAATAACAACAAAAGTCGGGCACTTGGATGTTATTACTCCCACATTATTTACCTTTTCCCCTCCATCTCTGCGTCTGCGTCATGCAACAAACTCGCATAAACAAGTAAACAAACAAGAATCATGATTCTAATTCTAATTCTAATTCTAATTCACATCACGCAAATTAATCCATAAAATGAAAGCAGAAACTGCAACACCCATTTTCAAAATACTTCTTAATCTTCCTCTCTCTCCCTAACCTCTGTCTGTTGTTGGACAGTTAAAGAGTAATAACACTACACTAAGTAAGATTAACGTCAAGCTAAGATAAGACAATTAAAGGATGCCCTACTGGATAAGCAAAATGAATTTGATTGGTCTACACAAATTATGCTATGCTCTTTATTATTAAGGTTCTCTATGTTCGACAAACAATCAAATAAACGTAATCCTTTGAAAAAAAGAAGAGCTTTCTTGAACCAAGAATCAATGTAAAAGTGAGGAGACACAAAGTTTTAATGAAAATTGAATTCAAGTGAAGCAATACTAACAATTCATTTTGTCCACAAAATAGGAGCTCATTACTAAGCTTTCAAAAATTTAATGATTACAGGAGGAGGAAAGAAACGAGACCTCAAACCAGGAGTGGGAAGGACAAGAGAGATCTTTCAATAGATATAAAAGGAGAACATAAGATCCTGAAAAATAAAAAAATCAAAGCACAAACGAAAGCTAGACAAGGTGACTATGACTATAGGTTGCCCAGGCTGTCTGGAACAAATTCAACAGGATGGCTTTCAGTGTCTTGGAGTTGAGATTGAGAAGCTGTTATCTTGGCCGCCTTGTATCTGCTTGAACTTCTTAGAATTGTATCCAATTTCACATTAGAGCTGCTCACGAAGAACCAACAGATGAGGTTTAGAGCTAAATATACTACAAGTACACAAACCAACAGATAGAAAACTTCTTAATTAAATGTGCATTTTGCCAACATTAGCACCAGAAAACAAAATATAAGATCTGTATCTAATAATGGAAGCATTAAATTTACCATGATTTAGTGATGTTTCTTCTTGCACTTCCCTTTCTTTTTGAGCTGTAAGATTCTGCAACAAATTATAAAAACTGAAAAAATTAACCCCTAAATCTTAGCCCACTGTTTATAAATGAACACAAAAAATTAATTAATTATTTTTAAGTCAAAGGCTTTTGAGCAAAGGGATCTAAATGTAGTGAAAGCCAATAAAAGCGAAAAAAAAAAGAAACAAAACAACAGAATATCTCTGTTAAGTTTCATCAAAAGGGTCTTTCAAAAAAAAAAAAAGTTTCATCAAAAGGGTAGTAAAATCCATCGGCCAACAATGGGAACAAGATGACAACCTAATATACGTCTGACTTAAGTAGAGACAATTTGAAATCCTTGGCAATTATTTATGAGATTATAGTGAGGAAGATTTTCATGAGTTAATTCATTTATCTTATAATTGAAGAAAAGTGAATGAACAAGCATGTAGCGTAATTCATCAGCCAAACTCATGATACAACAAACTGTGAAGGCACTAAGACATCCAAATCAATGATTTTAAATTACCATTTTTCTTTCAAAAACGAAAATTACCATTTTGTTGAGCAGTGCTATCCCCATCTGAGAAATATGATGAAGAGGAATTATCCGACAGAGTTCTGGTGCTGTTATTTGAGTTTTCTACTCCATCTTCACCATCAGAACTCCCTTCAATATCATCCTTAAAAATATAGCCTGATGTACCTAATAAGCTTTTCTTGGGTTTTGAGCTATTCACAACTTCCCCATTATCATTATTACTGGAAACTTTTTTAATCTCCACATGTGACTGATGCCTGTTTCCCCTTTTACTTTTGGGAAGTAAGCTTTGAGAACTCTCCAAGCTAGAGCTTGGTGCAGCAACAGTCTTCTTGTTTTTACTTGAATAAGTATGTGCTGCAGAAGTACTGACGGCATTGGCATCTTTAGCTTCCACAAGTTTTGGATTGAAACTATCAGACTTATTGGATCGCGGAGCTCTTGCTCCACTACCAGAATCTTTTCGAAGCTTTCTTTTAGTTTGAAGCTTGAGGCTATCACCATAACTGTTTGATAACAATCTTTTGGCTTCAATCCCTTGGTTCTCAGAGAACTTCAGAGAACTTTGTAAATCAGGTGAGGGGACATTAGAATGTACATTGAGCTTTTCCTTGTCCTGGCCATCTTTTATCACATTATCTGCTTCTTTCATTGTAATCACCTTGTCAACAAGCATCTCATCAGAAACAACAATTTTGGGCTGATGTTGGCCAGGCACAAAATTATCATTAACTATGGTCCTATTACTTTCACAGGATACTTCCACATGATTAGTAGCTTCATCTTTAGAGCCGCTTTTAGGGAAATTACTATTTACATCTTGAACTGACTTCCCCTCATTATTGCTGCCCTCAGGACCGGTTTCAACCCCATTCTTGGAACTCGTCTTCACCAACTTGGTCTTTGTCAATTTAAATGATGCATCCACCTCTACCTCCATTTTATCATTAACCATTCTATTTTTACAATTGACATCATCTTCTGTCCGCAATTCTGGAGGGCTCTTAGCAGCAGAATCCCGTTTTCTCTTAGTTTTCTTTCTTGATTTCTTATCCTTATTTTCTGCAGTCACTGGATCTTTGCTGATATCCTGCAAGGACTCCAACACATTTCGAATCACATTATCGGTTTCCCTTTCAGTAGCCAAAATAGATGTATTCATTGTTGTTTTTGATACTTCTTTCCCCATGATTGGGCACAAAATACTCTCCTCCTTTCTAGATTTATCACTTGAACGATCCTTTTTTGCGGGCTCATGTGGCTCAGCATAAGAAATACCATTATGTTCTGTACCTGTTGCAACGGGATCCCGAGTTTTTTTGGACTTTTTTCTTTTCTTAAAAGATTTCCCAGCTTCCACCTTTTCTTTAGGAGTGAACAGATCAGAACTGACTACTATGTTGGAGTTCATGTTGATTTCATTCCTATCAGACGCGGTGCCATTTGATGGCATTTCCTTTGAATCATTATTTTGTGACAATTCTCTTTGTTCTGCAACTCTAACAGTCTTATCACCTCCAAATTTCTGATCATCATTAGCAATGACGTTCTCATTTCTGGAAAAACCTGTGTCCTTATCAAGATTATTGGCCTCCTGAACCCCAAAGGGAGAATTGCCTTCTTTGGCAATGCTATGAAGACCCTCTGAAACTCTCACTCTTTGTACTGCAGGTGAATAGTTTTTGCTTTTAGCATTTACAGCATCAGTAGCACTCATATCAACATCTGCCCAAAAGGGAAAAATGAAATAACAGTTTTAATATTAGCAATGGATATCACCTTGTCTTCTAATTAGTGGGTGATCTGCAGAACAAAACTCAATAACAATGGAAGCATAACTGCATAGATCACACGTCAAAACAAGACAAGGAACTTACCAGAAGAACAGGTTACTTTATTGTTTTCTCCTACTTCTTGTACGAGAACACAAGGATTTTCCTTCATGGAGTCAGAAATCATTGCACCCTGGACATCTTTTTCAGGAATAACAACAGCTGCATGAGGTTCTCTTCCCAAATTCTTATTAACTTCCATCGTGTCCAGAGAGCTCTGCTCCTTATCGTTTTCTGTGAAGGAGGGAATTGCGGCTTCAATTACTTGACCAACAGATTTGGATGATTTCCTTTTTCTCTTCCTCTTCCCACTGCTTGGACTGGCGGTAAACAAGTGGTCACCCTTCAAAACTTCTGTTGATACACGCTCCAAGGAATCATTGGTGCCTTCCTGTTTCCCCACTACGGACTGAGAAATTATAATCCCTGGTTCAGAGGTTCCTTTAGTATAATCACATATCGGAAGTCTGTTGTCTTTGGAAGAATTTTCATAGTCATCTTTCCTGACAATCTTCCGCTTTTTCTTCACAGCAGGCCCAGGTGAAGCTTCTTCCAATGATGTATTGCACTGAGCCTTGACCAAAGCATTCTCAAAGTCATGTTCATCACGCTCAATTGTTTCTTCTGGAACTATAGTTCCATCACTAACGATGTCCATCATCTGTTTTTCATTGTCTGGCCTCTTGTTGGCATCAGAAGATGAAATCCTACCAGATTCATCAATATCATCTCTGCTTCCCATTTCCATATCATGAGCAACCACTCTAGCTCTATCTTCATAAATTAAAGAATTATCTGGGGTCACATTGCATTGCTGCAATGCATCTTTGTCAGATACATGAGCCATAGCATTGTCTTCCTTCAAAGCATGGTCATGAACTTCATCTTTAGTCCTCTTTTTAGTTTGATGTCTTTTCTTTGCTCCTGTTTTCAAAGATCTTTCCAATGAGACATTGGATGGAGCATCACCAGTCAAATTCCTGGAGCTCTCTTCCTTATGTTCATTATGTCTTAAGGGATCTTCATATTCGTTCCCATCCGAATCATGTTTCTCCTGTAACTGAGGATCTGAGATATTTTTGGTTTCAAGGAGCAAGATTTTGCAATTGTTATGAGTATTATTGTCAGCAGCAGGCTTCTGTTTTGCAGTCTCATCTCTCTGAACTTGTGGCAAAGATGAATCATCAACATTGGATAACTTTGTAGCAGGACCACAAGGTAGAAGATTAGCTCCATCAACTGAAGGATTACTCGTGATTCCTAAACAGGCTACTATGTCTCCAGCATTGGGCTTTCCCCTATGCCGGTTTTCACTCTGCTCCTCTACGCTTGAAGCATCAACTGAAAGAAACCAACTTTTGCTGACCCCATGAAAAGCACTTTTTACAGTCATTGAATCTGACAGATGATAAAAGTATCCTTTACGTTTTACCTGCCAAATTCACAAAACCCTATCAACAAAAAGGATATAATTAATATGTGGTACGGTCAATAGACTTAAAAGTGCAAGATAAAACAGTGGACCTTCAAAGCATGAATATTTATCTCCCCAATGTTAGGAAAGCAAGATGGGTGTTCCTCCATTATTTTTTCTGCACATCAACAACATAGATAAGAAGCCAAAAGAACTAAACAAAATATAAATGCTTTTAGAAATAATCAACAACAGCATCATCAATTGAACACCTTCAAATTTTTATAAATTACTCTTTTAATTGGACAGTTCAGATTGAGTCCCCTGTCTATATAGCATGTTTGGAATTTTTTTGTTTGCATGGTCGAAGGCAATTTTGATTTCAAATAGCTTAAAGCAATTTATGTCTAGATTTACTGTTTGGCTAAAAAGAAAATTATTGAGATAAAAGAACTTAAAGAGTGGTTTTTGGAGATAGGCTTTCATCTATTAACTTGATTGTAATACTGATGATAGAACAAGTAAAGGCTCGCATTGCACAACTCAAAAAAAAGTTTGAAAATGATAAAAAAGAATAAAGAAAATTACTTTTCAGGTCAGAAACGGCATCGGAATCAGAGACGATCATGACCAGGTGAGTATCAAGGCTGGTGTCAATGAACACAGTATAGTACGGCCGGGTCATATCGCCGGGATCCGAAGCAGAAGTCGGTTTTTCCATTGCCAAGATACGGTCAGCAGCAAGGCCGGAGAAGTGCTTCTCTCTGGGGTTTTGCTTTTTGGGTTGAGGTTTTATTACTACGGTGGCATGTATAAGAGGCTGTACGGACATGACACGACGGACCGTATTGGCCGCGGCTATTCTTTAGGTTTATTTATTTCTCTCTTTTTCTTCTGAAAATCGGACTCGGGTCCGGCATCGCCTGACCGTGGGCTTTCATATTCTCTCAGGCCCATTTCAATGAGTGGGTGGTTTGTTTTTTTACGCAGTTTTTTTCTTCTTTTTTTAATTTCTTAAATTTTTTCTGTTTGATGTTTTTGTCAATCTGTTATTTCAACTCTTACATAATATTAAATAAATTTGACTGAATTCGATGTTTTTATAAATACAAATAATTTTTATTCTTATAGTATATGTCATTCTTCTTATTAATTAAATTTTTTCTTAATGTGTCATAATTATTTCACTTAAATGAAAAATGAAGGTTTACAAATAGTAACAGTATCTCTTGTGAATTATATTTCCTTAAAACTTATAAAAAAAATCTTCTCCACAAGTTGATTGTTATTCATGCATGTTAAAATATATTTTTTTAATTATATTTATTTTTATAAATTATCATAAAAATTTATATTTATTATCATAATAAACCACAATAGTGGATTTTAGAGATAAGCCACCTACGCAAGTTTTGTTGTGCCTGTTTTCATCCCATGGCTTTGTTGTGTGACCTCTTTACTCAACCAAAATTGATATGTTACTTGTAATAATTGTTGGCGCAGTCGGATCTTAAGCACGTGGGTGTATGCATGTGTAATTGTGTTTGTGTAACGTTATACACGTATTTTTCTTGGAGTCCGTATGAAGACTAACTCATGTGCAGTTCTAGTCACTAACACGGTAAGCTTGGTGAGCTAGAACAGCAGCTTGATATTTAGCCCGTGATTAACTCTTAATCTCTAAAATAGCTGGGAGTGAATTTATATCATTTTCTCCAAAAGAATAAGAAATGGAGACTTGAAGCAATTCACAATTGCTCCAATCGAAAGCAGAAAGAAAAAAGAAACAATTTTATTTTCCCTCCTTTTTTTTTCTTTTCTTTTTCTTTTTCTCTTCTACTTTTCTTTTTTCTTTCCTCTCTCTATTTCTATTAAATAATCAAACTGACAAATGATCATTTCACCCCTCATAAATAGTTACTAAGTTCACTCCTTAGTAGGTCCCACCAAATCCCACATTTAGGTAAACTCAACTGAGGGTCTACAATACGCTACGTGTCCTAATACAATTATTAAATAATTATTATTAATTAATTATTGTATTTAACACTTAAATATAGACACGCACGCATTCCCGTGGTAATGCTGAATATTGCTGGATTAAGCAATTTAATCCGGCACGCTGCCCCAATGCACAACAAGTACACTCCATATTACGGGACTCCCTAGGTTCTGCGTCCGATTCGTCAAATAGAACTATTTTATGAGTCTGTGAGCAATGCTCCACACACACATCATGGATATACAAATCAGCGCGTTGAACCATACAAGTTGAGATTACAACGCATATGTATAGTCCTTCCGTCATGATATCCTGGATGTGCGGGGATATAGATTATCACCATCAAATTCTCTTGTTCTACCCTGACGGAACTCTTTTCCGAGATAGATACTTGTGGCCACAAGATTTTCTAAGATACAGTCTCAAAACATCTAGATATCAAACTCCCTATAAGAGCTGACGGATCTCATATCTGTACACACCGGACTCTATAAGCATCGGATCATACCCAACAATACCCAGCAGTCACACCATGAAAGATCTGTGACATGCGTGAAACCAAAGTATGGTGGATCACTTACAAGCCCACCATGGCACTCAGGTCAAAGAACCACGTATACTACTCAACTCGAGAGGACCCTCCGTTGATGGCTTATATAGGATGTCTATCGGAGGCCCTCGTGAGTCTGTCTCATATCTAGTCCTAACTGGATACCATATGTCAATACGAGCTCCAAGCTCACAGTCGGTTACGAACGACCATCTATACCCGATAGGTACGACATATGCTGATCTATATAAAAGTATCCACCGACAGACCTGCATCGGTAAAAATAGATTAGGGACAATTATTTGAGAACATACTTAAGTAACTTGCATTTTCTGCACCCGATTGCAACTCTTGCAACTATGCAGTTACTAGTATACTCCCAGGTCTATGTCCCATTACAGATAAGGCTCTAATTCTTGGATCTGCTAAGTATTATAACCAGCTAACACTTAGTTGTGCTAACATTTAGCAATTATATGTCTCAACGTAGCTAACTATGAGCCCTTATCTAAACCATTTAGATCTGATTCGAACTCTTTCAGATCAACAATGTCTGTAATGTTACATGCATAATACCATATAAATTGGTATTAGCGATTTAATGAGAATGTACAGTTATATAAATACATAAGTATATGTACATTCAAGGATGGCACGTAAGCACCGACCCTAACAATAACTACATAGATCTTCAGGAGGTAAGGACTTCTTCACTCTTCCCTTTTATATGTTCCTTTATGTCTTTCCTTTATCATTTTTTTAAGTGCATCTACTTATGTGTGGATGTTTTGTGGTTGAGCTATGTAGAGGAACCGAAGCTTGATGTTGGCTATAAAGTTATAGGATGGAGAAAACATAAATTAGGGAAGTTTTGAGCAATAGCAAGGAGCCTTTGAGCTCACTGGATTTGGATAGTAACAGTGAGTTTATGAAAATGGAGAGTCTAGAGACTCAAGTCCTAGCCTCAAAAAGGATGGAGGAGAGATCTCCTAACGAGCACCCCCTAAGTCTGCCCCCTTTCACTTTAGAAAAAAAGGCAAACATCTCATTGAGCTGACAACTCCTCATACTATTAAGAAGCCTTCCCTCAAATGTACTAAGTTTCATACCCCTACCATTGATCCAAAATTTTAGTCTAGTTTAAAAGCCCACATTTTCTTGCTTACACACTTCAAAGTAAAAGGGCCAAAGCTTTCTCGCCTTACGAAGGTACCCTAATTTGGTTTTAAAACTTAACATCTATGAGAAGTTAAAGGAAGTCTGTACCATTAAGGTACCCTTAGTTAGATAGATCCAATCAAGTTCTATAAAAGAATGGTGATTTGCCTTTTTATAAGAATAAGGTCCAACAACTAAAGTATGTTATGATTTGATATAACATAATCAAAAGGGTTCTATATCGACAAGGACATTCATCATCCTGCTTAAGGTGCATGGGGCTAAATGAAGCTAATTATATACTTAGAACAATACATGAAGAAGTTTGCAAGAACCATTTAGGTGAAGAATCTCTTAGAGGTAAGGAGAATCAATTTCAGTATGATTTTGACCCAAACTAAACCAAAAGTAAAACTAATTAGTTCCAACAAATTGGAACCAATCAATTGAAGCCCACCCGAATCGAACCAATTCGGTTTGATTCGATTTAATTTAAATTTTTACGTTATTTTCAATTTTAACCGAAATTGAACCAAAACCAAATCGATTGGGTCTAAGAAAACCTAACCAAACTTTAAACCGAACCAAACTAGAAATTTTAGTTCGGTTTGGTTTTCCGATTAATCAAACCGATGCTCATTTCCAGAATTCCTCACGCACAAAGTCTTGAAGTAAGAGTATTATTAGCCGAGTATACAATAAGATGCCAAGGAACTCACCAAATAATGTGACAACTATAAAAAAGATGCAGACTAGATTAACTAGCCAGTTAAGAACTTGATAATGTTAGTTAACTCTTAGCCCTTTGTCAATGAAGACTAGATCTAATTGGATCTCTTCATAGAGGACACGACTCGACAAGATTTTTCTTATTTGTCATTTTTTACTTTACAAAATGGGTGGAGGCTAAGCTATTTACAAAAATCACAAAAAATAAAGATAACAACCTTTGTTTGAAGAAGTTTGATATGTTGGTTTATTGTCCCTTATGCCATCATAATCGACAATAGAAAATAGTTTTATAATAAAAGGTTTAAGCCATTATGCCATGATCTCGACATTTAGCTTCCTTTTTCTCCTATACACAACTAAAATCAAATAGGCAAGTTTAAACTGTTAATGAGAAAAAATTTAAAAGATTATTGAAGAAGAAGCTTGGTGAAAGAAAAGTTGTGTGAGTTAGAAATACCCAAGGTCTTATTGGCCAATAAAACTACCAACAAGATTGCAACATAAGAGACACCTTTCTCTTTAGTATTTGGGTATGAGATCATCATCTAGCTAGGGTTGGAATGCCTAATCATCGCACCTTCTACTTCAATGAGACTAAGAATGAAAAACTGTGGCAATGGCATTTAAATCTTGTTGAGTAAACTCGAGAATAGACACAAGCCAAAATAGTTGTCTATTAGTAGAAAGTCAACTTTATTACAATAAGAAGGTATGAGTTAGGGCGTTTTTAAATAGAGACCTAATCTTAAAGAAAGTCTTTCTCAACATTAAAGATACTAATGAAAGGTGTCCTCAATCACAACAGGGAATGACCTTGTAAAACTATTTTGGATGGTCGATCTTGGTTTATATGACCTTATCCTAAGGAAAGTCTTTCTTTTGTATTGCTTTTTATTTAGTTATTAGAACATTTGTTGTTTAAGTTGCTTATTCATTCTAAGTCCATTTTAATTCGGTACCTTTTGGGGGATTCAATTGTTGAGTGACTCTTCATCGCCATTAGTAAAATTTTCATCAAGAACTATCAAGCTCATCTTAGTAATTGAAAAGTGTTTAAGAATAATTGAAACATTACATAAGACCTTAAAAAAATATCAAGGTACTTATTTAAGATGACAATTTGAGAAAAATTAAGGACTGGGACAAGCTGAGATCAAATTCTTATAAAACATCAAGGAACCCACTTTGAGTATCGAGAACTGATGCTATATTTCTATATCTTAAAATTTAATGCAAGTATACACTATTATATGCAAGTAATAAAGGGACAAAAGAGTCGAATGTCGAACCCACAAGAATAATTTTTTTTTTTAACCAAATACTAAAATTATGTCTTTCTAATAATTATTCAGAAAAATAAAAATCTAAGAATGAATGTAGAAAATATAAAAGCAATGATACAATATAAAGAGATTTGGAAGATAACAATATAGAGAAAACTTAGGGTTAATACTATCTCTCAATATGCTTTCTAATGTTTAATCCTTTAATATTTAGTTCTCTTAGTCTTTGTTATTGATCAAGACATTAATGTATTCACAAGCCTCTTCTAAGGTCATGAAAATATACTTTAATTTACCAAATACCTATATTCCTATAGTACTTTAATAAATTAAGATTCATTAAGATTAAGTCATATTGATCATACATGCCAATTAGGTATATTCATATCCTAATTTGAAACTTGGATATGCAACATTGAATGTTACTCTATAATCATGCATCAAATTACTTGGTCTAAATATAATGATTCTTCTTCCGAGTTTATCAAAATATTACCAATTCATTCACTATATATTAGTTAGATATATTGAAGTATTAAGAACAAATAATTTGAATAATAAATAACTAAGTTTATTAAATATTAAAAAGATATGAAAATTAAGCGCACATATTGAGTTCAAGTATTAGTCCTAGAAAGAACATTTAGTTCATAGCTACAAGAGAACAGTGGCAAAAATAATAAGAAATCATGATACAATTAATAGCAAACTGATATAGACGCTGAATTGCTATTGATTGCACTGCCTAATAAACTCTTGATGCTGAAGAACACTTTGAATCTCTTTCTATGGTTGTTTCAATTAAGCTCCAATTGCTCTCTAAGATTTGTGTCGTGTGTTCTTAATGTTCTTGGATGTTTTTAGATATTTTCTAAAGGCTGGGGACGAGTGGCCTTTTATAGAGATTGATTTGAGCTTGAAAATCTCAATTCTCATCGAATTAGGAATCCCACTACTGCTAGGGTGTTATGTTGCTGTCACTGGCGCTGTGCGTGTAAAAGGCCTCACCGTTGGAGCGATAAGGTGTTGGCGCTGGAGCGTTGGGATGTTGTTGACGCGGTGTTGATCTTACGCGGGGGTGCTAGACTGCGACTTAAACATGTCATTTTCTCTATTTGTTTTTTATTTTGATCACTGTTCCAGCGTCAAGGCAAAAATCTTTGTGGTGTTGGGGCGACAGATCTATATTTTAAAAATTTTGTATTTTAGCCCCTGTTTTTGCTCCTTTTGTGTCCTTATTTTAAATTTCATTTAAGTTCATATAAATAGTCATTTTTTCTCATAAAACCATAAATATCAAAATAAAAATATGAAAAAATATATGACAAATATGCTCTTATCAAGAACTTAAAAATAGGAGTAGGCACATTTAGTTTTGGGTCAATACGGTCTTAAATCAATCCAAAGCCGAACCAATCGATTCTAAAAAATTAGAACAAGCTAGTTCAAAATAGCTAAACCAAATCAACTTAAACCAGTTCAATTTTAGTTTATAGATTAGGTTTGGCATAACTCATATGCATAACAATATACTTATTAATAAAATACAAACAACCAACAAAATAAAATAAACTCCAAACTTAGAAGCATAAGAATTAAGATTACCTTTTGGCCTTCAATAGGCTATTTTTGGAGCACTTGCAATGAAATTTTGCAACGCTTCTTGTGGCATAGGGTGGCATAATAGCAAGCAGCAAGCAGCAAACAACAAACAAGGCAAGCAATGGTTAAATGCTGGGCTAAATGTACAAGGCTCACCAAATTTTGGATGCTTAGCAGTCAGCTCAACTTCACGTCGATCTTTCTTGTGGTTGGTTGGTGCTTGGTTGTTGATGGTTGGCGGTTTTACTTAGGGTTTTGAATTGGGTTTGGGAAAATTTCATTTTAGCTGGGTAGGTTGGTTTCAAAACATAGTGTTTTGTAGCTATCCAAACCAAAAATCGAAAGAATCAATCGGTTCATTAAATTTGAAATTAATAAGGAATTGACCCGAACGAAATGGCTTGGTTTGATCGGTTTTGTCAATTGTCTTTTTGTCCATCCCTACTTGACAACAATTAAAAACAAGACTAAGGACAAATTCTCAGCTTTATTCTTATTTGCTTAACAATTATAAAATTTAATGGATTCTTTTACTACCATTTCAAAAAAAATTCAAATAAACAAAGAAAGTAGAATTCGTTAAAATTGTCCAAATAAAGCCTTTTTCAAAAAGTATTACTCTAATTACTTAGAAAATTCTTGTAAGATATATGCAAATGAATCTCATTCATTATACTAATTTTTGTCAAGAAATTGGTTATGATCTATTTTATTTTTTCATTCATTTAATATATATATATATATATATAAGTGCTTACCAATTTACTTATTCTCAATGACTTCTCGACTAAACCAAGAGAGAGAGAGAGAGAAACCAAATTTGTTCGCTTTATGACTTTGGGCCTTTACATTTAGGCAATAAAAGATAGGCTTCTTGCCTACGCTTAGGTTTTTTTCAGTGGCAATAATAGCATTAGCAATTGGGGGTCAACGATAGGAGCTAAGGTAAGAAGCTCCATGACATCATTGATGGAAAGATTAATAAATACACCATTATTAGGAAGCTGCTTCTCTAATCTAATTTTAGATAGGAACTATTTCACTCAGTCTAGTTCCTTCATTAAAGTGCACAACTTCGAGTTTAATGTTCTTAGTCAAAATAGACTTTTTCTTTATTAGCTCTTTCTTTATTCATTCCAAGTTCATAATATGACAACACTGTTTGAAGAGGTTGACACTCTTCTCATAACCCCAAGCAAGGCCATTGAACCAATGATTAGTATCATGCTCCCTAATAAGTTTACTACATCCTCTAGCTTGACCCTTAAGTCAGTTATTATGTCTTTTAATTTATCTCTGTTTATCTTAAAGACCTTAACAGCAAACTCAGCCTTGCCTAACTATCCTTCTACCATTTTGAGAAGCCTCCAAACTCCATGGTTTCATTCTTGGTCAGATTGTAGTAACCAGTATCCATAACCGGTAAGAATATGTATATTTATATATATAAATATACGTATTTTATTTGTATGTGGGTGATCCCTGATTTATATATTGTTATTAGTAATATTTTATAGGTTAAGGATATACGATTAGTATTGGGTTTATTTGTATGACTTTAGATTTATTTTAGGGACCAAATTGTAATACTTTGAAAGTTTTGGGGGTAAATTTGTAAATACTAAAAATTAGCCACTTAGTATAAAAATACACTTTTAAAACCCTAATTCTCTCATTTTGGTCGAGCTACCTCTTTTAGAGAGAGAGAAGAGAGAAAAGAGGGGAGAGAAAGAGAAGAAAGAGAAGAAGGAGAAGAAAAAGAAGAAGAAATTGGAATTTTGGATTTTAAGAGGTATATCATACGTATTTCTCAATTTATTGGTATTAATTAAGTTAATTCCTTTAAGTTTTGATTTCTGAAAATATGTATAATTGAGGATTTGTTGTGTATTTCGTAAGATCATATGAGAATTGATGATGATCTATAAGATAGTTTGATAAATCATGATGAATTATGGAATTTCTGCTGGATAACCTCTTGATCTAGGAATTTTATAAATTGTTGTGATTCGATTCTGGTTTTGAATTTTGAGTATATGAAATTAGACATGTTAAGGATCATCTGAGACTTTGAATCGATTGAAAATTCTGGAAATTGAATTTATAGTGAATTTACCAAAATGACCCTGAAATTCTGGAAATTTCCTGTGTAAACAGTATAATACAGTGACGAACAATGTTTGTCCTACTGAATGATCTTCAAAAATTATGAATTTGTGGAATATGATAATTTTATATGTCTAATATGATATACTCGGAATTGAGAATTTAGATCAATGTGGTTGAAGTGTTATGAATTTCTAAAGTGTATCAGCTCATTGCAATATTTGATTAACAGATTTTTAAAGCTATGGAATAAAATAGTTTTAAAATATTTTTAGCAGTGATTTCGAAGAGAAATATTTATCATGGACTGAGATATGTGTTAAGAGTAATTATGTGATAGTTTTATAATTTTTGAGTTAGTATATGATTTTATAAAATTGGGAGATTGAATACTGTTCAGTAAGTATCTTGATCCTGTCAGGTTTGTAGTTTGGATTCGATGGTGTGTATGGAATGGATTGTGTAGGAATTTTGATATAATATTCATATATAAGAAGGATATATGAGTCAAGAATGGTATATTCTGATTTTGGAGTAATTGGACATCATTTGATGTATTAGAAAATTTTGTTAAGTGTAAGTGGTCAGAATGACAGGTTTTTGAGAAACCAAGTGTTTAGACCAATTTGATGTGATAAATGTATTGTGTACAATTTTGTAAGCTATTTAAAGTATTTTGTGTGAATTGTGAGGCTTATGAAATGATTAATCTCCATTGATAGGTTAAAGAGATTTAAGCCTTGTACCTGAAAATGTTAAGAGGTAAGTATACTAGACTTTTTACTGGAATCACAATAAACATAGTAAGTGTTATGAATGATTTTGTAAATGTGGTTAAGAATATGTTTATGCTATGTCAAAGTATATTTTGATATGAAATGTGAATATATGTTTATGAATGTGAGCATTGACATTGAGCATGGACATACATGTGTTTTTTGAAAGTGAGCTTTCAAAATAAGATATGTTTAACAAAGAAAGCTTTTGAAGTGTAATATGTTCATGAGAAATATTTTGTGATTTGAGGGTACTTGAACTCACTGTTAACTTAGTAGGCATTTTATGTGATTTGTGGAGCCTTTATGTGTGGCCTTTCCTTCGGGATTGGTATATGTTATGTGTTTCGTATGTAGGGAGGATCCTATTGGTACCTAAAAGAAGTGTGAGTCATCACATTCGTGTGGTGGCGTATTGGTACATGTGAGAGGACTCACCGATGATCAGGGTGAGGGTTTGGCTTTTACCTTCGGGCATAAGCGTTATATATGTGTGATTTAAAGACCTCACTTGTACTATTCCTCTCATACGGTATGTCACCTACGAGTGACATTTGGCTCATTATGTGATTTGTGATATGTAAGTCCTACTAAGTAGTAGTTGAGTAATGGTATTCCTATTATGTGTTTTGAAAGAATGTGTAAGCGCTTACATGATATGTGATTTGATAAGATTATGATTTTGATTGATCACAGCATATCATACATATGCATTGTGTACATATATGTATTTGTATTTGATATATGAAAAACTAGTATGCTTACTGAGTTTTATACTCATTATAGTTTATGGTGATTTCAGGTAAATAAGGTACATGTGTGCTTAGCGGATTTGGCAAGGCTTCTGCTGTTCCTTGGGTTCCCTAAGTTGTTAGGTTGCTAAGTGTTTCATTTGGGGACACGTGGGATAAGATATTTGATTTGTCCCTAGTGAATAAATACTTATGTATTATTTTATTGTGTGTGGTTGGATTTAGTTTAAGTTTCACCAAGTGTAGTAATGGATTGATTTTAAGTAAGAATTTGCAATGAATATATTCTGGGCTTCCGGTAACAAAGTTGCTACTGGTGACGTAGTAGAGTGTTAATCTCTGAGAAAACTCTGCGTATCTCCGGTTTACTAATTGTCCCAGTCATAATTCAATTGCTATAATTCTGAAAGAAATTAAAATAAATGCTTAAGTATTATTGAATGAATGTAAGTGATGTCGTGTGTCAGATCTTTTGGGTCTGGGGCGTGACACAGATGGTACTTTGGTTAACCTCTTCAATCTTTCTCTTAACCTCAGTGATGTCATCCTATAAAAATTAGACCTTAATCTCTGCCTCCTTAAATTTGTGCCCATCATGCATAAGGGACAACATGTTCTCCCTGTATTAAAAGAGAATATAATTAGTCTACAATGGAATTGAAGTTAGAAATTATAAATAAAAAAAGTGAAAATGCAAAAGAAATGCCAACTCAACTTACGTCCAACTTGTCATCAAATGCTTTCACCTCATCAAACATAGAGGTAACCTTGGATCTTATAGTTTTGAAAATTGCACCATTTCCTTTATCAATGAGAGTATATGCTTATATCTTGCCCTTTTAATGAGAGGGAGATCAGTGGCAGACAAAAATGCTACTTAAGCCATCGAAAATATAAATGAGGCAATTGATAAGTTAACAATGTTGGGTTATATGGGGTAGGTGAATAAAACTTAGGATGCTTGCATGTGTGTTGTGTTCATCATACAAACAATATACATATCTCATACATACATGTGCACAGCGGAAGATTAAATATAATGAACACAGAAAATAACATTTGATTAAACTGAAATTCGAAATTGAGAAATATCACCAATGAAGCCTTTGGATTAATTTTCTTTGAAGTCCACCATGAAATGAATCTTTGATCAATTCTAGCAATCAACAAGGGTGAGTTTGATTGTCTAGAATGACAGCATCTTAATCCAGCATATATGTTTAACTCTTAAACATTTTTCAAAGTTAAACAATTTAACTTAATCAAATTTGTTTTTCCTTTTATTCAACTCTTGAATAAATAAAACAAATCTTGTTTTTAGTTATTACATTTAGTAACCATTTATCTAGTTTGTTTTGTTGTTCTAACACTTAAAACACAAAACAAACAATTTCAATTTCTCAAATTGAATTGGCTCCCAAAATGCAAAACCTAAAATCTAAAACCAATTTCAAAAATTAATTATTTTCAATTTCATTTCACTTTATATACTAATGCATAAATTCCAAACTAATTTGAATTTCATTTGCATTTCATTTGGCTTAACCTAACCTTAGTTAACATTTAACCATAGTTAGATTACTTTAACTTAACCTTTAAGTTAATAAATATTTAATTAATTTAACCATAGTTAACTAACTTAACCATGGTTAAATTAACCTTTACTTAACCATTAAGTAAAGTTAACTAACTTAACCTTATGGTTAACCTTTAACCTTAGTTAAGTTAAATCATTTATTTAACAATTAAACAAATAAATATTTATTTTAATTATTTAACAATTAAATAATCATAAAGTGAAATTACTATTATATCCTTACTCGGTTACCAAGTTAACCTAAAGTGGGTCCCACCATTTAACCACATACTTTAGTTAACGTAACCTTAGTAATTGCTGAATTATACTGTATTGAACAATTCAATACGGTACACTGCCCAAGTGCTCAAAGAGTACATTTCATATTGGGACTCTCTAGGTCTACACCCGATTTGTCAAATGGAACTATTCCATTAATCCATAATCAATGCCCCACGCACACGTTACGAATATTACAAATCAGCGTGTCAGACCATACAAGTTGAGGTCATAACGTATACGTATAATCCTTCCATCATTTATATCCTGGATGTGCAGGGATATAAATCAGCACCGTCAAATCCCCATTTGCTCATCCATAAACTTATCTCCAGATTCACATCTTGATAAACAATATACGCAAACATTTTTTGCTATATTGTTTAACCCTGTGGGAAACTCTTTTCCCGGGTTTATGCTTGTGGCCACAAGACTTTATGAAATACAATCTCGGAGCATCGGATATATAACTTACCTACGTAAGCTGATGGATCCCTTATCTACGCACACCGGACTCCATGAGCATCGGACCATACCCAGCGACACATAGCGGTCAGACCATGAAAGGTCTCTGACATATGTGGAACCAAAGTATGATGGATCACTCACAAGACCACCGTGGCGCTCAGGTCAAAGGACCACGATTACTACTCAACTCGAGAGGACCTTCCTTTGACGGTTTCATAGGATATCTATTGGGGTCCTCATGAGTCTGTTCAGTATCCAGTCCTGACTGGATACCCGCATGTCTATACAAGCTCTAAGCTCATGGTCAGCTAAGAACAACCATCTGAACTAGTCAGATATAGACATACACTAATCTATATATTGTGAATTCACCGATAGACCCGCATTGATGATCATAGATCAGGAACATTATATTTGAGACATACTTACATAACGATATTTCTTAGCACCTATTGCAACTCTTTGCAACTATATCATTATAAGTATACTCTCAGGTCTTTGTCTCATTATAGACAAAGTTCTAACTCTTTAGACCTCGCTGACTCTTATAAACTGATAACTATTAACAGTGCTAACTATTAGCATTTATAACTCTCAGCTTTGATAACTATTAGTTCTGATCTAAACTCCTTTAAACTAGATCTGAACTATTTCAAATCAAATAATGTCTGTAATGTTACAAGCATTTTACCATATTAATATGATATTAACAATTTTTATTCGAAATGTTTATTGTATAAATATTAACAATTAATATTCATACAATATTGGAATGGCACGTGAGCACCAGCTCCAACAAACAATGGGTGAAAATTTGCAATAAGACCACCTTGAAAGTAAGATAGGTCAGATAATGAAGAAGAGGCAGAGGAATTGGAAACTTAGTTAGGCTTTTACCCTTTTTATCTCTAACTTACTACTTAAAGCGAAAAACTTCCTTAAAAAAGATTGGATGAGTCTCTTAGTTGCCTTTAATCAACATTCTCACCATTGCGAGTCTCTTAGAGTATAACCCATTTTGTTACCAAGCCTGTGTTGATGGCCAAGATCTATTCTTGCCTTAGTTCTTAGGATTGGTTATATTAGCAAAAACTAAAGCTCAAATGACAACTTTAGGCAATCAGGAAAAAAAGGCATATTAACTAACACTTTTTTTTTTCCTTTTTTTTCTAATCGTTTTTAGCAAATGTTATATCAACCTTGAGTTCCAAATGCTTTGCTCAGAGAGAAGTCCCTTTCATGACCACTATGCCTTAAGGCGTGGTTGATCATCTCTTATGTTTTCTAATCAATTGGTGGCTTCTTAGACTAGGCAACTACAAAAAATTGAGATTATAAGAATAAGCAAAAATTTTATAAAAAAAAAAATCATAGTATAAATTTTGGAATACTTAGAATTATAGTACAAGAATGTCAAAAACATATATACTCTCTTAACATCCCAAATGCAGACTAGCCCTCATACCCAACAAAAACCAAAGATCTTTCCACCTCTTATTAAAAAAAGAGCACTTCCTAATGAAAGACGGGCAATCTAAGTCAAGAAGTAATGCCAACCATTGTTTTGGTTTGAGTTAGATCAAAAATGGTATAGACTTTAGAGCTTTTGAAAAGTAGGCTCAGACATACTAAATCTCACCTATATAAGGAATAGCCTCATCAATACAGTTAGGAGTTTAGATTTATTTAGACCTTGGGGAAGATTTAATTATGCAAACATACATATAAAATAATGTTGAATGGGACGCCTAAGTCCTAGCTTGAAATAAGTTGGGGTTAAAGTGATCTCACTTAGTGGAGGTCTACTAGCAATCTCACAAGGCTCAAGAACTCTCAAAGTGACTTCCTTGAATATTTGAGATCTAAACCTCATGGTTATCAAGTCATCCTCATTTATATATGAGGCAAGAATATCTAGCTCATACGAGGCATCTAGGTCTTAAGGAGAAGGCTTGCCATTTTTTTTTTCTATTTCTTATTCCCTTTCTTCTAAGGGTGAAGAGCACTAGTGGAGTCTTCTCCCTAGACCTCTCATTGACAGTCCTTTCAGAATAAAACTCGAGGTGCACTTCTTTTTGCTCAACGTTCCCCTTAGGCTAAATTCTGTAATGAACTCTACAAGGGCAATGTCCTTATCATTGACTGTTTCATTATATCGACAAGCTAATTTACCTTCAATGTTAGAGTTACGCATAACATAACTAAAGTCTTGATTTGAGATGTTTTAAGAGTCATTTCAGATGTTTTCTCACATCTAAACATCTATTTTTTAAGATGGTAAACATCTAAATGACAAGATTCAAACAATTCACAACCCTAAAAAAATAAGGATTAAGCAAATGACATAAAAATAAAACACAAAATCAAAAGTGATGTGGAACACAGGCAATTAAAAAAAACAAAACAAAGAGGAAAAAAATAAAAGAATGGGAAGAAAATCATGGCATGTGAATAAAGGGAAAGAAAAACAAGAAAATTTTAAAGAAGTTACTCGAAAAAAGGGTGAATGCTAGAACTATTGTACTTTAAAACTAAGTATTGTGCTTACAAGCCTAAAAGATGGTTTCTTATACTAATAAAATTTTTATTTCTCTTTTTAAAATTTTGACAGTAGCAATGAAAATGAAGAAGAAAGAGTTTACCTAAAATATGTAGTCTCAAAGTCAAGATGATCTCAGGCATTCAAGAGATGAATAACGTCTTTACTCTTGCAATGATCTCGATTGTTTAAAAGATCTAACGTATAGGGTAATGCCATGTGTGCCACAAAGTTAACAATTGATGACAAAATGACAAAAGTAAAATGATAAAAACGATGCATGATTTTTGAAACACTTGCTTCAATAAATTTTATTGTCTTTTCAAAATTTCAAATTTTCTTGAGAACATCTCTCTTCAATGGAGTGAATTTCATAATCCAAGTAACTGAATTTTAAATCTTAGAGAATAAAATTCATTAGTTTTTAAGGGACGAGCATTGTGTTTGGATTTCACCCGAGGCTCAAAGGCCCAAGGGTAGTCTATTTGCTTAACTTCTATGGGCAAGGACAGCGCTCGGTATCGATACAATGCACGAATAATTAAAGATGTTATCCAACCCAAAACATCTTAAATTCGTCCAAACTTAAAGTCAAGATTAACAAGCCTAGAACCGGCATGAGCAAAGGGACTATTATCAATAAATTTGAATATGGTACCACCAGCCGCAAGTAAAATCATAACCGCAAAAGAAGACTACAAGAACTCGAAAATCATAAAGATTGACAAAAGACCTACAATGTCCTTAAAAAAACTTTGGGGAAAGGCTGTACTATGCTCACGTTCCCTAAAAATGCAGGCACTTATTGTAATAACTAATAACTTCATGCCATAACTCCAAAGTTCCACTTATCTTGGAGTGTAGGTCATAACGGAGAGATCCTATAAAGAAAGCCTAAGGGTTTGCGTACAGGGTCGGTGAAGGAGAAATTTTTTTTTTTTAAAAAAAAAAAAAAAAAGTAAAGGCAACAGAGAATTAAGAACGAAAAGTCATTATCGAAATCACCAGTAGTGCAGTCTTAATTATTTGTGTGAGTGAAGTGCAAGTGATCTCTGTTCTTGAAGAAGATTTCTTGGTGATTAATTCAGCACGAGGCCAAGATTTCTCTGTTTAAGCTGAGAACTTAAACTAGAACTCGGTTTCTCCATTAATAAGAGTCACATCAATAAGCCTTTAAAGCAGGGATGACAACAGGTGAATCCATCTTGTTTCAAACCTAGACCCAAACTAAAAATAGAAATTTCAAACTTACCTCAAATTTACATCCATCAAAGAAATAAAGACCCAAACTTGCTCTAGACATATTATGACTTTATCAATTTTAAATTTCTATTAACATCATTAATTTTAAACAAATTAAAATTACAAATTAAATTACAAATTATATAAAAAAAAAGTATTATTTCATCTTTATTTTAAACATAAATAATATATAATTTTTTTAAAAAAAATCTAAATGGGTACTTAAAATTGCAAAAGAGCTATTGAAGAAGAATGAGAATCATAATTTTTTTTTTAAAAAAAGAAAAATAGAAAAGGGAAATTAGGGACAAAGTTGTGACTAACATTAGTTATCACGATTTTAGACTTATTTTAAACCCTTCTTATATTTTGTCGAGTAGACTCATTAACCTCAACTCATCTTATATTTTTATATTTTACCATCTAGACTTATATTTAGTCTAAAACTCATTTAAATTGAATCAGACCTTATTCCATTAGGGTTTTGAGTCTTGCGGCTCTGATGTCAGAACCAAGCTATTGCAGTCCCCACTTTAAGTTTGTCTATTGTGTCGTTTGTACTGACATGAGAAAAACTGCGCTATTCTCTTAATCAAAGACGGCCATTTCCTCATGGAGAGACGTTGGTATTCACTTTGAACACATGCAATTGAGGTAAAATGTGGAGGCTCAAACCTTCAAAGCTAAATGCTGGTGGGATTTTCCTGCATCTTCTCTGCGTTTCACTTTGCATGAACATTAAAAAAATTCAGCTATTTCTTGCATGCAGAACTTGTGAGATATTGGCCTAAAAGTTTTAGATGATGGGCAAATATACATACAGATGTGAAAAATGGTTCCCATTTCCCATCGCAACATCGGCTAAAGCATCATGAAGATCATGACAGGCTAGAACTATGCTCTATTGAAAACGTTATTGGATCTTCAATCAGAAAGTAATATATAACTTTTCTATCATAATGCAGACTCCAAGCAACGATTAAAAGGGCTCGTACAGTTCAAAGAAAATATGGGAAAGATAAATCTCAAGATTAACTTGAGCTTTGAAGTTAAATCTGCCAACCAGACTACTTATCCTATCCAACCTCCGAAACCGAATAAGATTAAAGGTAGACAGTCTATTCCTTTTTCCTAGCGTCTTTGGATTGCCCTCTCTTTCTAATCCTGAGGCAAAACTGCAGACGCCATGAATCAATAAGGTGCTCTGGTACTAAGTCCAGCAAACACCAGATGAGGGAATGAATCCAGTAGGGTGTGCAATGAGGTTCATAACCTATCCAGCGTAGAGCTGCCCGTGCATAACCATCAGTCGATGGAACAAAGAACGAAGATTTTTTTATTGATGCCATCTTGGTTGCCACATACAAAGGAACCTGCATCCAGAAATTCCTCAGTGAAGAACACAAATCAAGGCCAAGCAAATTATATGAAATCAGCTCTAGTACCAATTCTCAATCCAAAACCAGAACAACTTAATTGCCTAAGACACTGGTAGGAAGCATGCATAAAGTTCTCATCAATCTGAGATGTCTCAAAAAGTTCTGCATCAACAGACTATGACTCACCCTAGACATTGGCCCTCCTTGTAAATGTAAACAAAAGACAGTAACTTGAATGCTAAAGGACATCAGCAGGCAGGACAGTGATGAAGTCTATTTTCATATCATAAAACATCTCGTTTATATTCCCTTAACATTTAATTGTTGTCATACTCTCTAATGTGATAAGAGCTCAACACAATATCAGTTGGCAAAGAAAAAGTTTGAAGTAGTGCTGAACCAAATCGTCATTGTACCACAATCCAATTACACAATATCACATACATTTATGACTAAATTGAGATCATTATAAATGTGCATACGTGGCAACACATAGATTATGTAAGATGACAATGATATGATGTGATGGTGGCAACACCACCTAAGACTTTCTCATTGGCAATTGTTATTACTCTTTTATAAATGTAGGTCACAACTGATCTGGCTAATCTACAGAAAAATTAGAAGCCATTCAACAAAAGTCTAGAATACTCCTAATGTATGGTGCTCCTTCCATTAAATTCAAGCCATGTATGAACCAACCAATCATGAAAAGTCAATGCACGCATGGCTTCTATTTAATAGAAGGAGAACTATATATTAATAGCATCCAAGACTCTCTCTATTTAACCATGTCTTAAGATAAGGCCACCATTAAGAATCTGACAGGGAAATATTTGAAGACACTCAACCTCAGGGCAGCACTCAAGCACACGAATATAAGAATTAAGAAAATTGTAGAGCACACAAAGGCAGCCAATATGGTTTCCTTACAGCCCATAGCTACACTAAACAATCTAAAACTCCTTGTTTTCTTGTAAAATACACGAGTGAGAAGAAATTACAAGTATCCAAAGAGAAGTTCTGCCTAATTACTAGAATTTTTATTGGACCAAATTCAACTGGAAAAGATAATCTCCACCTAATACTACAATTAGTGATTTAAGCTGTGAATAGATTGGTTGGGTGGGGTTCATTGCATGCAGGATCATTTATTGGGAACAAAACAAGATAGTTATAATAATTAACTAGTCATGGCCAAAGCAAGGATTTAAAGAAAGAAAAGCAAGAACAATTTCTACCTAATACTCTATCTTAATCAGATTCTTAGAAGATAGAGCGACTCGATTACATGAAAAAATGTGAGTTGGAGAAC
Source organism: Ailanthus altissimus (assembly GCA_946807835.1). Lineage (NCBI taxonomy): Eukaryota > Viridiplantae > Streptophyta > Magnoliopsida > Sapindales > Simaroubaceae > Ailanthus > Ailanthus altissimus. The sequence goes on along the minus strand of OX327685.1, from coordinate 26,214,076 downwards.
AAAACTTCATAACTATACATACTAAGCAAACATGGCCACTTGCTTCGAGCACAGGGAAAAGTGTTGATTGGTTAGCAATTACTTAAGCATGTCAACAATAGATAGACTAAATTGATGAAATGTATACTCTAATATGAAGGTTAAAAAATTTAAGAAAAAATGATTAGGCTATAGGCCAGTAACAAGAAAGCCTTATTTTAAAAGTCATCAAAAGTTTACTTAAACATTAAGCTTCATTGTATATTCTTATTTGGCAACACTCTCTCATATAAACAGTAATCATAGTTATGTTTCATGCAGAAAATTCATGTCATTTTGTTCCTTACCTCTAAAACTAGATAGGTTCATAACAAAATCAATTAGCAATTGAAACATAGCAAAGAGTACCTGACACTGCACATCGATCCCACAATTCTTATATTCAACATAAAGACACCTTGAGAATTGGTCAATATACCTGAAATTAACACAGATATTTTTTTCACGAATAAATACTGAAATAAATTCTTTATACAAAAGTTACAACTCTAAAAATGGGCTAATAAAATGAAATGAATAAATGAGAAAAATCAAATGCTTACGCTTTTGTGGCAGCATAAACAGAGTAAAGAGGATCAGAAGGGATCACAGTGGCAGCACCCGAGCCAATATTAACAATAGCACCTCTCTTCCTCCTCAACATCCCAGGCAAAACAGCTTGAGTAACCTTAGTAGTACCCTCCACATTAACCTTAATCAAATTCTTCAACAAGACCTCGTCGACCTCATGAAAGAACCTGGCGTAAGGATACGAAATCCCAACATTGTTAATTAGAACACCAATATCCAACCCCTCAACAACCTCTTGGATCCTCTTAACACCCTCATCAAGATCACCACTGAAATCAACCACAACACTCTTGATCTGGATCTGGGCATACTTAGCTTGAATAGAATCCGAAACATTTTTTAGTTTCTCCGGATTACGACCAACCAGAACCAGATTAAGGCCTTTCTTGCCCAACTCAAACGCAAAACTCTTGCCAATCCCGTCAGTCGGTCCAGTCACCAGAGCCCAAGAACCGTATTTCTTCAGATTCTTGCCAGGTCTAAGGAAACAAACATAAACCCAGTTGACAAGAAGTAAACTAACTCTGATAACCGTAAGAGAACCAATAGTACCCAACATAAGAAGCCAAAAAGGTTGAGTCTTGAGAGTATCAAGAAAGCAAGGCTCCATTTTTGTTGTGTGATACGTGTTATATGTGGATCTTGAGTAAAAAAAAAACACGGATCTAAGAAGTGAGTATTGCTAAGAACAGATAAATAGCGTGACCCAGAAATGAATATATGGGTATTTCAGCTAAATTTAGGTAGAGTTGTTGAGAGAGAAAAGAGCAAGTGAACAAAAAAAAAAAAGGAGAGAATAAATATAAGCTTACGAGTATGGTATTGGGTTGGGTATTATATGTTAAAGCGAATTTATATATATTAATTAATTATATATTATTAATTATTTATTTTATTATTTATTAAAAGTGATTAAATAAAATTTATTTATTATTAAAATTTTAAAATATTATGTATGACATGGACTTTAATGTATAGAGACTCAGTTATTTTATTTTATGATTGATCAAAATAAAATAAAATATTATAAATAATAAGTTAAAGTTCTCAATCTAAATTCTAACGTATTATTCATTCACATCTTATGAGTGACAACAATTTTTTTCTCATAAAGAAAATGTTTAGACATAAAAGGTATCAACCCTAATTTTTCTGCGTCTCCATAAATTCAGATATGCTTTCGATTTTATTTTTCTTAATGATTTAATATAAAATTTTAATTATGATGATTCTTTCACCAATTAAAATTTTTTATCCAATAAATAGTATTAAAGTTAAATAAATTCATGTTGAATTATTAAGAGAAAATTTTATATATTATTAAATTTAAAATTATAAAAATACATTAAGTGTCAATATACAAAATTGAATATAACATATTCAATATATGAATCTCCGTTAATTTTTTTATACTCTTTTTTTTTGTGAATGTATCATTCTCGCATTCATTGATTTCACAATTAAAAAAAGAAAGGAAAAGGTTATATACTATTTGCACTGCACTGATTATTTACTTTTAATATAATTAAAGGTCAAATTATTAAAGAGGGTTATTCATTGTCAGTATGCATTATTTATCCTTTGACTATATTAAATGCATTGTTTGAATTTAATTTTATTGGCGTGAGTATATTATTTTTATTATTATATTTTTTAATATATATATATATATATATATATATATATATATATATAAGGGAGAAACGGTCCATTAACATTACGCGTTCAATTTTGATTTTTTTTTTAAATTGAATACGAAAATAAATAAATAAAAGATAAAAAGAATAAAAAGAATAAAAATTTAAATTTGTTTAAATTCAAAGTGATAACGTTAAATTTGTTGAGATTCCTTTCTAATTGTGGTGCACGTAAGATAGTTAGTGTTCACAAATTTTAAGAGTTTATCATATCAATTTTATACGGCTCATAAAAATTTTACAAGATCCAAGTTTTATATACCCAACATATTAACCAAATCAAATAAGTTAGGATGGATGTGGGCCCATTTTGAGTTTATGTCATTGGATAAAATTTTGGGTTTAAATAAAAAGAAAAGGTTAGGCTTAATTTGACCTAACCACTTCGGTCCCTACCCATTTCGGTCTTATCCTAATTTTGACATGATTTGACTATTGACTTTGACTTTGACTTTGACTTTAACAAAAAAAAATTTCTTTTTTCATATAAATTAATATCCAATATTTTAAAATAAATTAAATTGAATTGAAATGCCACCAAAGTGATCTCTTTTATGCAGGTTTATTTATTTTGAAATATGTTGGTATTATTAAAAAAAATAAATATTTGTGTTTAAATTTATGCGAAAAATAATTGGCCCTAAGGAAGATTATTTTTTTGGTCAGATAATAAACACATGTGACAGTAAATATGTAATAAACATTGGCACTTTTTATGTATATAATATGTCGGTCCGAAGAAAGGCATATTATTGGCAGGATCTATTATCAATGTTTATTGTCCAAGTTTTTAGAGTACCGTTTACAAATTATTATTTATGTCCAAAGACTAATTAGCAATGTTGTGTTTGGTATCTTATAATGGCCCAATTTATTATATCTTATGCCATGTGTGTATATGAATGTATGATTAAATGATGTGGTTATTAATTGTGAGTTTTTTTTTATTTGTTATATACAATAAATATTTCTTCTATACCTGCCAACTTGAACAACATTTCAGTGCTTAACGGCACTAACTTCAAGAAATGGAAGGAGCACATTACCATTGTGCTTGGGTGTATGGATCTAGAATATGCAATCCTAATAAAAGAACCTCCCGCCCCTACTGATAGTAGTACTACTAAACAAATGACGCTTTATGAAAAATGAGAGCGTTCTAACCGCATGAGTCTGATGATCATGAAGTACTTTATTCCAGATACTATCAGGGGCGCAATGCCTGAGGAAGAAAATGCAAAAAAAAAATTTGAGCCAAATAGCAGACTGATTCGTGGGTAATGAAAAGGTCGAAACAAGCACCATTTTGTCTAAGCTTATTTCAATGCGGTATAAAGGTAAAGGAATTATAATGGACTACATTACAGAAATGTCTAATCTTGTTATAAGATTAAGGGCACTAAAGTTAGAGTTGTCAGATGACATTCTCGTGTACCTGGTCTTGATCTCTTTTCCTATACAATACAGTTTTTTTAAGATCAGTTATATTACTTAAAAAGAGAAATGAACTCTTAATGAGCTCATTGCTCAATGTGTGCAAGAGGAAGAGAGATTGAAATAAGAAAAAAATAGAGAGTGCTCATTTAGCAACTTCTTCCAATGATAATGCTGTCAACAAGAAAAGGAAATGGAATAATAAAGAAAAAAGAGCTGCAGACATTGGAACTTTACATCCTAAGGTGCAAAAGAAACAGAATATTGAAATCTCTTGTTACTTTTGCAAGAAAGTTGGACATGTGAAGAAGGATTGTTCCAAGTATGCAAAATGGCTTGACAAAAAGGGTAAACTTCTCAACTTTGTTTGTTCAGAAGTTAATTTAGCTTTAGTACCAAGTCACACTTGGTGGATGGATACAGGTGCAACTACTCACATAAGTGTGACTATACAGGGTTGTCTAAGGAGCCAACCGCTAACTAATGCTGAAATATTCATCTATATGGGTGATGGAAACAAGGCTCATTTTGATGCAATTGAATTTTTTAGATTACAACTAGAATCTGTTTTTTTATTAAGATTTGCATGAGACTTTTTATGTACCGTAATTTAGACAGAATTTAGTTTCTATTTCTTGTTTGGATAAATTCGGTTACTCTTACTCTTTTGGAAATGGAATGTTTAGTCTCTTTCAGAATTCAAATATTATTGGTACTGATTCTTTAGTTGATAATATATATTAATTGGATCTTCATGTCTCACAAATTAATAAAATCTTGCATGTAAGCAATTATGGTATAAAGCACAAATTAATTATTGAGAATTCTTATATGTTATGGCATAAGCGTTTAGGACACATTTCTAGACAAAGAATTCAAAGGCTTGTTTCAGAAGGAATTCTAAATTTCCTTGATTTTTTAGATTTTAAAATGTGTATTGAATGCATTAAGGGAAAACAAACAAATATTAGAAAAGTTGGTGCCAACAGGAGTTCAAACGTCTTGAAATTAATTAATACTGATATTTGTGATCCATTCTCTATAGCTTCCTGGAATGGTCAATAATATTTTATTACTTTCATAAACGATTGTTCTCATTATGGATATTTATACTTGATTCATGAGAAGTCTCAATCATTGGACGTTTTCAAGGCCTATAAAGCTGAAGTTAAAAATCAGCTTGGCAAGAAAATTAAAGTTGTTAAATCTGACTGTAGTGGTGAGTTCTATGACAGATCAGGTGAACAATGTCTAGGCCATTTTGTGAGATATTTGCAAGAATGTGGCATTGTTATTCAATACACCATGCCGGGGACTCCAAGTCAAAATAGTGTAGCTGATAGACGAAATCGGAACCTAAAGGATATGATTAGAAGTATGATAAATCATTCCTCTTTACTAGAATCTCTTTGGGGTGAAGCCTTAAAGACTACAGTATATATCCTTAATCGAGTTCCAAGTAAAACAGTAGTTAAAACCCCATATGAGCTATGGACTGGAAAAAAAACCTAGTATTAAGCATTTGCATGTTTGGGGTTGTCCAACTGAGGTTAGGCCATACAGGCCTAATGAAAGAAAGTTGGACTCAAAAACAGTAAGCTGTTACTTTGTTAGATACTCGGAGAGATCAAAGGGTTTCAAGTTTTATGATCCCTCAAGCAATTCCTTTTTTGAGACAGGGAATGCTAAGTTCATTTGAGGATGTTGAATATAGTGGGAGTGCTAAACTCAGGAACATTGTCTTTAAAGAGGAATATGTAACTATTCATAATATTGCAATTGATGATGACCAAGTAATTGCACCTGTCATTATGCAGGATGTAAATATAGATATTCAAGACAATCCTAAGATACCTCCCGTAAATATTGAAGAACCCGCTCTTACTCATGTAGAGGAGCAACAACAACAGTCTCAATTGGAAGTGCCATTAAGGAGATCTACTAAGGAGAGGAGATTAGTAATTTTGAATGATTCTGTCGTGTATCTCCAAGAACATGAGTTTGATATAGGACTGAAAGATGATCCAATAACTTTCAGTCAAGTCAAATAAAGTGTGAACTCCCAAAAATGGATAGATGCCATGAAAGATAATATGAAATCAACGCAAGATAATGACGTTTGAGATCTTAACGAATTGCCTAAAGGAGCAAAACCAATTGGTTGTAAATGGATTTTCAAAACCAAATGGGATTCGCAAGGCAATGTCAAAAGATATAAGGTACGTTTAGTCGCAAAAGGTTTCACTCAAAATAAAGGCATTGATTATAAAGAGACTTTCTCTCCGGTTTCATCGAAAGACTCTTTTAGAATTATTATGTTACTTGTAGCTCATTATGATTTAAAGTTACATCAAATAGACGTAAAGACTGCTTTTCTTAATGGCGACATTAAAGAAACCATATACATGTTGCAACCAGAGAACTTTGAATCCAAGGATTCAAAATATTTGGTGTGCAAATTAAAGAAGTCTATCTGTGGTTTAAAGCAAGTATCCCGTCAATGGTATCAGAAATTTGATCAAGTGACTACCTCCTTTGGTTTTAAAGAAAATACTGTTGATCAATGCATTTATCATAAGATCAGTGGGAGCAAATTTATTCTTCGTGTCTTATATGTGGATGACATTCTACTAGTAAGTAGCGATATAGAATTGTTGCATGAAATCAAGATATTTCTTTCAAATAAATTTGAAATGAAAGATCTTGGGAATGCCTCTTTTATGTTAGGCATACAGATTCACCGAGATCGTTCTCCTGGCATACTTGGCCTATCACAAAAGATATATATCGATAAGGTGCCTAGTAGATTTGACATGAAGAATTGTGCATCAGGAGACACACCCATTGTTAAAGGTGATAAATTTACTCTGCTTCAATGCCCAAGAAATGAGATTGAGAAGAAAGAGATAGAGAATATCCCTTATGCGTCGGCAGTAGGGAGTCTTATGTATGTTCAAGTTTGTATGCGTTCGGATACTGCGTATGTAGTTGGCATGCTTGGCAGATATCTAAGTAATATAGGAATGGATCACTGGAGAGCCGTTAAAAAGGTTATGCGATATCTACAGAGAACAAAAGATTACATGCTCATATATCGGAGATTAGATCATTTAGAGATCATTGAGTATTCAGACTTCGATTTTGCTGGTTGTCTCGATAGCAGAAGATCCACTTCAGGTTATGTCTTCCTAGTAGTTGAGGGAGCTGTGTCATGGAAAAGTGTCAAGCAGACACTCATAACTTCATCCACAATGGAAGCAGAATTTGTAGCTTGCTATGAGGCATTAAATCAAGCAATATGGCTGCGAAATTTTATCACTGGGCTATAAATTATCGATGGCATTGAGAGACCATTGAGAATAAATTGTGATAATAAAACCGCTGAGTTATATTCTAAGAACAACAAAAGCTCATCAAAATCGAAGCACATTGACATCAAATTTCTTGTTGTTAAAGAGAGAGTTCAGAGTCTTCAGGTGTCTATTGAACATATCAGTACAAACTTAATGATTGCGGATCCGCTTACCAAGAGTGTACCACCTAAGGTGTTTCATGAGCATGTGACTCATATGGGTGTGGTTCATCCTAATGATATGCTTCTATAATGGGAGTTTGTTTCTTAATGTTCAATTACAATTGACATATTTTCTAATCACACTAAAGTATTAATTTTTGTTTATTTATTGAAAACTCTGAAATAAAGTTATATTCTTTCAATTGCAGTTTTGCATAAAATTTTGAAAGTATATTGTTGGACTCTTATGAGTTATAAAGTAGGACCAGTTGAAAATAGGCATGTTAAGGGATCACGTTACATGAAATTTCTATACTAGACATCCATGTTTGATCTTTGTCATTGATTATATTGATGTATGTGACCATTGATAGGTCTAGTTACAAGAGAGATAATGAAGATCGCTTTGATTTTATATTAGTATAATTGATGGACCAAATTATTTAGAAATGTCTTTTATTAAGTAATTATTTTTAATAATTTACAATTTTATTCTTAAATGACATAACTATAAGATAAAAATATTCTCACATGCATATTTTAATCCCTCTCTCAATGGACACGATAGAATTATGCCTCAATACCTTTATATATCTATAACTATAAAAATGAATTTATTTTTTATTATATTATTTTAAAATTCGTGAATAAATTTGTTATGAGTTTAGTAATAAGTACAAATTCGTTAAAATAAATTTGATAATAAAACTCTAAATCCGTAACGAATTTAAGAAACATTTAATAATTTATTTTTGAATCGAATGCAAATGTAAATTTAAAAATATCTTTTTCAAATCTGATCCACTGCCGTTCATAGTTCGAATCCCCTCTCCCCATATAAAAAAAAATAAAAAAAATTAATATATAACAATTGGATGGCTTAAAAAGTGGGTTTATAAAGTATTACAATGAGTTCAATTAGCCTTAACCACTTCTCTCTCTTTTTTTTTTTTATAATCACATCCCATCTTCTAAAATCATTTAATACTTATAATTTTACTCATAAATGAAATAATTTTTTAAAAATAATACTAATTTAATAATTATTTAAATTAATTTAAAGAATATTTATATATCATAAATCTTAAATTTTTTATATGTGTGCTTTCTACTATTTCTTGAATTTAAATTAATTTTTTAAAGAAAATATATGTAATATTTTAAATAATAAAAAGAAAATATATACATTAGAAAATAACTCAAAAAAAAATTAGATTACTTTTTACATATATGTATATTGCAAGATTATGATTTTATTTGAAATATATTGTTTCATAAATAACGAAGCAATGATTGTGTAAAAGTTGTGTAAACAAGAAAATAAATAGAAAAAATTATAAATATTAGATAGTAAATGCATTTTAAAAATAATTGGGGTTTACTTATAATATTTTAAATTCTTTATGAGGTGTTGTTATATAAAATGTAAGGTGGAAATATCATCTCTCCCTCTTAAAATTCTACAAAAATAATAGAGTTTGAATGTTATTCACACCAAATTTAAGGGTACACTTAATTTATATTTTATGTAATAAATTTATAAAAAAAATTAAAAAGTGTTGGGATATAATTCTCATGTTTTATTTTGAATCGATGTATTATCAAAATTTTAATTTTTCTTCTCAAATACTCAATAAGAATTTATTGGAAGTCATTTAAATCAAGCCCACTTATAGCCTAATTTAGATAGGGTCAATTATCACAAGGTAAAAAAATCAACTCTTGTATACATATAAGAAGATTTTAAACCTCATCATCTAAATAAATAGGAGGTGTACTCCATCATTTAGTTATAAGATAGTGTGAGGTTATTTGCACCCTAAAAATATACTTTAAACACCCATATTTTAATACCATTTTATAATTTTAAAAAATACCTTTATTGTAATTTACTATTAGAGACAACTAATTTTTTTTATCAAATAACTCTTAACACCCAAATCTAACATCCCCACATGAAATTTAAACCCATGATCATGAAAAGAAAAATACTTAATTTCAATTTCAATAATAATTAATGTGTTCGACGACCTTTGTTTGTCATGCAAATTAAGAAAAGGTGTATGGATAAAACTTAGCAGCAACAAGAGTTTGTAGGTATTAAGGTGTTGCCTTGCCAGTAAACTATAACTCAATGCATGAAAGAAGCTCGGTCATATCATATATACCTACTTTATATTAAAAGCAAATGATACCCATATTAATTAAAATACGGATAAATAGGTCAATTATGAACGTAGCATGCAACTAATTAATATTTGCAAATAATTAACTACGTAATTAAGCTAAAGTAGAAAAAATGGGAATGCTCATTGCTATACCTAAAAGACACTGTGGGTTGCAAAAAAGAAATAGGATTGCAAAATACGTATTCAATTTGATGAAGTATATATATAATCTTAGGGTATACGTAATATTCTCACTTGTACTTTTTCTTTATTTAACTTGGATTTTGGTATAAAATGTTATGGATGAGGTTATGAGAGTATTAAACATTATAAAGTGTTGTGATTTTTTCATCTAGAGAGAAATTAAAATATTTAGCTTTTTTAGAGTGAGAAAGTTAGTGTGAGAATGAGTGTTAGGTGTTTAGAAGTATGATTACGCCATACTAAATCAAAATTTTCGCTATAATATATAAGGTGAGTTGTTGATGCATATGGAAAAGATGAGAGAAAAGAATTAAGTAAAATAAAGAATATGGAGATAAACTTGATTGAGTACGATCTCATATTCTTCATTTTACTTAAATTTTTTCCTCTCATCTTTCAATACTCTCTTAAACACTCTATCACTAAATACTCAATCTCAATAACAAAAAGGAAAAATAAAAATAAATCCAAATCATTACAAAATCAAACTTCAAATATTAAATTTGAAATGTGTAATTTTTGATCAAAGAGTTGGACAAATCTATCATCTCTTTGTCAACTCGAATGAACTTCCTTGACCGCCAACTTAAACAATTTTGAATGTGTTAATTTAGTCTTTTGTCAAGTTCTTTGTTTGAGTTTTGTAGTAATTTAAATTTTTATTTTTATTATTGATAATAAGAATTTTAAGATAAGAGTGTTTGGAAGTGAGAGAAAATAATTGAGTGAAATGAAGAAGATGTAGGACAAAATAGTCTGCACTCTCCTATGTTAGTTAATTAAGAAAATGAAAGGAAAAGAAACTTACTAAACTATTAAATCCCCCGTCCTAATTTAACTAAATAAGATTAAAACACATAAATTCATATGTATATCGGATTAAAATAAAAGATTCCATAAGTTACAAAGCTAAAATAAGTGTAAAATATTTCGAATCACCAATCAAAATCTGGCAATACATCGAACATGAACCACTGCAAATTAAGAATGGGGTCAGTAGAGAAAACAGAGGTGCTCGTAACCAATCCATCTTATGCTTGCTTTGCTATAAATCTCTGCGGATGGAATGAAGAAGGAAGATCTCTTGATCTTGGACATCATCGTTACAACAAACAAAGGCTAAAATTAGAGCACGGATTAAATAATATAGTAAAATAACCTTTCATATGTAATAAACCTGGCACTGAACATCGACTCCCTTTTGCTTGTATTCCAAATACATGGTTCTTGAGAACATTGCCAGGTACCTGCCACAAACAAAACTTGGTAAATTATATATATGCAATATGCTTTAATTAAACAGGAGCAGTACTGGGATTATATTAGAGAAATCTTACGCTTTGATAAAAGCATAAATGGAGAACTAAGTGTATGAAGAGAGGACAACTGAAGAACCAGAGCCAATATTAACTATTGCTCCTTTGTTCTTACTTCAGCATAACTTGAAGAACTGGCCTTGAGAACCAGGTTAGTCCATAGATGTTCACCTTAACAACACTATCCATTAATTCTGAATCAACTTCATGAAACAATCTAGCGTAAGGGAAGGCAGTTCCTGCATTGTTATATATAAGAACAGCAATGTCTAGCCCTTCAATGACATCCTCTCTTACCTTTGATATCTCCTGGCCACTCAACTTTTCAAAGTCGATAACCAGAGGTTTGATCTCAATTACTTGGTTCCTGTTTACAATATCTTTGGCGTGAATCCTTGGAGGTTGCTTCAAGTTTTGCAGGATTTCGTCCTACCAAGACTAAGTTAAAACCACCTTTTGATGCTGGCTCAAATGCCAAGGCTTTGCCAATCCCATCAGCAGAGCCATTGATGACTGCCCATGAGACATATTCTTTTGGATTTTTAGCTGGTCTCAAGAACGCGACACAAACCCTCTGAGTCCACTTGAAAAAACTCAGAACGGGTTTGAAAATAGTGATGAAGCCTAGGAAACTCACTGCTCCATATAAGGGATTATGCTGATGATGATGAGACGGTAATGATGAAATCAGAAGGCGGAGATTGCTTTGGTGCAGATAAGATTGTAATCTGCACAATATGTTTAAATTGTTATTTACCACCTAAATGCAGTTACTTACGCTAGCTGCCAAAATTAGTTTTCAAGTTGGTATAAATGTTAGCTTTTACTCTTACTTCATTAAGCCTTTCATTAATCAATAAAAGTGTTCTGGGTTCTTCTTCATTTCTCTCTCAATTTCTATTAAAACTTTCTTCATTGTTTTCTCGAGAACAAACACTGCTCAAATCCAAATCTTCAACTTGGTATCAAAGCTTTTACTATAGCAAGTTTGTCCAATTCAGCCTCATCCTCTTTAAATCAACACATTTTTGTTACATTTGCCTTTTCAGCTTAGATCAAACTTGATTAATCTAATTTTCTTTTGTGAAAATCACAAACTCAAATTATTATCACTGGCCATAGACTCGAATGATACATTGATAGATCTGTCAAAGCTCCAACTCAGTAATTAGATTTTACAGATCCAAGTCAAACAACTAAGCAACTACTGAATCTAACATATAATAATTGGAAACGGCAAGATCAAATACTTCTTAGATGACTTTAAGCTTCTATAGCAAACCCTATGCTAAGCTTTGTGTTAAGATGCAAAACCTCCTTCCATCTTTGAAGAGCAATAAATTGACAATTTAGTAATCAGTCTAAAGCTTTTGCTATGACAATTAGAGCATAATTCTCACACCTATCGAAAGGCACATGGACTATTATTGAATTTTGCATGAAAGTAAAAAACTTAACTGATAGCCTAGTTGTTGCTGGAAGCCCAACTACTAAAAAAGAGTTAATCATGCATGTTTTAAATGGACTTGATAAGAGCTATAATCCTATGTTCATACATGTTCAAAGTAGGCTAGGCCTAATTGATTTTAATGAGGTTCTGTCTTCGATGTTAATACAAGAAAGTAGAATGGAACAAAGAGCAGGAAATATAAGAATAGAAGCAAATGTTGCTCAAACAAAAACTAATCAGAAAAAGTTTGGTAATCCAACTAGTTGAGACATGAGTGGTGGTTTTACTAATTATGGGTAAGGAGGCAGAGGCTTTGTTAAAGGAGGAGTCTTTAATGCTGAAAGAGGCTTCTCTAATAGTCCTCAAGGTAGTTTCAATACAAGGAATGAAAATACTTTTAATAGAAATCAAAGTAGCAATACTAGATGAAGAGTGTATAATGAACTAGTTTGTCAAATTTGTTATAACCTAGGCACACAACTTTATAGTGCAACAATCGATTTAATACAAACTTTGTGCCGCAATTCCAGTACTAGTCTTGGAAACTCAAACTATGATTGTACTACTTGTAACAAAGAAGGCTTCATCAATAATTAACAAAATTTTGGTCATTATAATAAAATAGCTTACACAACTACACCTAAGGGAGTTGTAGACCAGGGTCGGTATCTAGAAGTGGTGCAACTCATTATCTCACCAGTGATTAGAACAATCTTACTAAGAAAGAAGAATATAAAGGTGATGACTCACTTGTTATTGGAAATGGTAAAGGACAAAAAATTACACATATTAGTTCTGCAATACTTAATAATCCCTTAATAGATACAGTAATACACTTGAAACATATGCTTTGTTTTCCAATACACTTGAAACATATGCTTTGTTTTCCACTTATTACTAAGAATAAGCATTTTAAAATTAACTTATCATAACCCTTTAATTGTTGAGTTTTGTGACCATTATTACTTGATAAAAATTAGAGGACAAGCAAGGTGATGCTAAAAGGAGTTGCTGATAAAGGATTGTACCAACTACTATTGCTAAATCACAAGCCAGCAAATAAAACCAATAACCTTCCTTTGAATAATAAACCAACCTCTATGCTTTTTTTGTCTATCATTTAAAGCAAAAACAATTTGTTTTCAATCACTAGAAAGAATGTAAAAACCAAGTAGCTTGTATTAAATCTGATATGTCAGCAGCAAAACTCTCATAGACATTAATGTTTTATATAAAAGGCTAGGTCATCCCAATAATCAAGTAGTGTAATCTTGTAAAGTTCTACAGCATATTAATAGAAACCCTTTATCAAATTTTTGTGATGCTTAGTAATATAGTAAAGTCCACAAACTACATTTTTCCATAACAAAAACAAAAACTGAACAACCCTTAAAAATAATCCAAACTGATGTTTAGGATTCAACATCAGTAAACAAAAGAAAATATTTCAAATACTATATTAGTTCTGTTGATGACCATACATGATATACATGGATATTCCCTTTGAGAGCTAAATCTAAGAGCCTTGAAACCTTTAAATTATTTAAACTTTATGTTAGTCTTATAGCTATAAGTAATAATACTTGAAAAAAAATTTTTTATTAGGGTCAGTACATACGTGTCATTCCTGAATGTACATATACTTGTGTATTTATATAAGTGTACATTATCATTAAATCATTAATACCTATTAATATGGTACTATACAATGTAACATTATAGACGATCTAAAGGAGTTCAGATCAAATCTAAAGGAGTTTAGATAGGGGTTCATAGTTAGCCACGCTGAGAGATATAAATGCTAAATGTTAGCATAGCTAAGTATCAGCTAGTTATAATACTTAGCGAAGATTCAAGAGTTGGAGCCTTATCTATAATTGGACATAGATATGAAAATGTACTAGTAACTACATAGTTATCAATGTTGGTCTCCATGCAGACTCCAAAGAAATACGTGTATAACGTTACACATTCAGGTGAGTTCTCAACATTATTGATATATTAATGTGATTAATATATTTTATTTATTGTGTTTATTGCATGCTTAAATATTCCATCGCGTTTAATATGTATATGATACATATTTTAGGCAATAGACATAATTGCACATGCGTACACCCACATATATTAGATTCTCAACAAGAATGGTATCAGAGCCATTTATGACATATTTAGGTGTAGTTTGAGTAAATGGATGCAAAAGGCTCAGGGTAAATGGCGCGTTTCAAATGTTGAAACGGGTATGCTAAATAGGGGTGCATTGGGAGCTGATAGGTACAAGGACGAACCTCTAAAGGCCTATAAGGCCTCTATAGAGATAGGGGCAGGGGTTTGAATCTTTGGGGGCGCAGGTAACCTAAGACTTCTGTGAATGGGATGCCGATGGCTCTGAGGTGTCATCCAGTTAGTGGACTAAGGAGTTGGTGGGTCCCATAAAATCTGACAATTTTATCTTATGGATAAATAATATCGCAAAAGTGTTTGTAAATATTATTTATTAAAATACGAACTTGGAGACAAGTTTATGGTCGAGCATATAGAGACTTGACGACGTTAATCTATGTCTATGCTCCACTAGGATATACATAATGGAGGGATTATATAGATATGTTATAATCTCGCCGCTTTATGATATCCGTAACATGTATGTGAAAAGTTTTATATGACAGACGTATTGAGAAGTTTTATATGACAAACTGGGCATGGACCTAGAGAGTCTTACAATATGAAGTGTACTCGTTGTGTACTAGGGTAGTATATTAGATTGAACAGTTCGATCCAAAAAATTTCACCAACTGAAAATTTATTTTAGGTTCCCTCAGGGTGTGTATTTTTCAAGACTTAAATGTTAAGTGCATCACATAATTAGTTAATAATAGTTGTTAACCAATAGGATGTTGACAAGTAGTATAATTTGGTTCATGAATTACTTTTATCATGAATTTACCATTTAACCTTACTAATAAAAACAAGTGAAGTAAAAGTAATTATTCAAATTATTTTGAATAATTAATTAAATATTAGATGGGGTATATGTATTCATGACATGTGCCAAATGTACATAATATGTAATTAATTGTGTTTGCCTTTAACAAAATATATTGGTGATAATATGTAATGGTAGGAGATTGATTTTGTATTGTAATGCAAATTGTACAAATAATATCACATGTCATAACAAAAGGTGATGGATCAATATAGTGAGTGTAATGGTAGGGGATTGATTTTGTATTGTAATACAAATTGCACAAATAATATCACATGTCATGACAAAAGGTGATGGATCAATATGGTGAATGTTATTAATATTTTCACTTAAGCACGTCTCTTAGTAGGTCATGTATAGCATTATACACTATAACAAATTGTGCTATTAACAACAATCGTATAACCACATGCTTTTATATATGAGTGACTAAAGATAAATATTCACAAGTTATACTAGGTGCAAGTTTTTGATAATAAAAAAGAATTATTTAATTTATACTTTTTAATTTGTAACAACATGATAATTAAATGTGGTGAAAATTGATATAACCACCACCCATAAATGTATGTTGTCAAAATTATTAATTATTAACTACTTGTAACTTTGTGCATGTTTAAAACTTATTTTATAAATTAATAATTTTTTATTTATCATCACTTGTAGTTTATGTTGTTGAATATTTTATTAATAACAACTTACATTTTGTTTTTTCATGTGGTTAAAAATGATGTTGACAATAAACATATGGATATGGTCAATAATAGTTTATTTACTATTATACATACACCATAAAAGTAGTCAACTTAAAATTTATGACAGAATTTTATTTTGAATTAAAAGATCACATGTTAGTATTGTGGTGAATGCATTTCAGTAATTAGAGGAAAACTTTCCCTCTCTTTTTATTGGCTCACACCAATAATTACCAAGCCTTCTCTACCACTTATTTTCTTTATACTATATAAAATAAAAATAAAAACAAAACAAATATTAGCATAACAAAAAAATAAGTAGAGCTTTCCCAAAAAGAGAACAAAAAAGGGAGAGCAAATGCCAAATGAGATTAAAAGGAAGGAAGATGAAATGGTAAGAAAAAATTACAAAATTTTTAAAGTATTAATGTTATTTATATAATTTTAATTAGATTTTTATGAAAGATTATTTTTAATACGATATTTAGAGAGCAACAATTGCAAATCCTAAAGATGTAATTAGAGTCAATATTTGGATTGCTGAACATACTCGTAAAAATGGGCAACCAATTAATGAATTTGTTGGAGAGAAATTGTATGCCAATTAATCTTAATTATTTTTTATATGTTTAATTGTAATTTAAATTTATTTATGGTGCAGTAACTTGATTTTATATTTTTCAAAATAAAATTAGAGAAATTTTCAACATGCTAGACACAAATAATGTTACATCTATAAAAAATGATGTAATAGCTAAAGTTATTGGACCCGATCATTGGGGACATATTAAAGTACTAGGATTTGGAGCAACACCTTAAAAAATGGAGGCATCAATGTTTGGTAAGGTAAATTCTACTCAACTAAGAGAAGAAGTAAGAGATCTTAGATCTCAATTTTACAATTTAACTTCTCTTGTGCTTAATTTGGCCTTGAATAAGGTAAATATAGAGAATTATATAATTATTAATTTCGTTCCAACTAATGTCATTAGATAATTTTTAATTATTCTTTTTTTCTACTTGTAGTCTCAAGATAGGAATATAAATATTGGGCTACATGATCTACCAAGTATTCTTTAGGTGAAGAAAGTTAGAATAAGAATATGAAATTTTCATTATATTGTTTTGACATCACTTAAAAGTTTTCAAATATATATATTTCCTTAAATACACTTTCGAGATAAAGATATAATTGTTATGTTGTATTTTGTGGCAAATATTTTTTAGGTAAAAAAGAAAATTTGACTTAAGATTTAATTTTCTATTTAGTTAATTAATATTACTCAAAAAAATTGAGATATATATATTTTTTTATAGTCTCAATGAAAAGCACTTAATGGATGACCACAAGCTTTTACAAATATTTTACAAGTGAAAAAGAAGATCATAGAATTAAAATTTTGTTTAATAATTTGACATTACCTAGAAAGTGTTTCAACTTTTTACTTGTAGTCTCAGGTTAATGAAGCTAGTAAAGAGGTGTATGTTATTACAAATGATCTTCAGGCAATGAAAATAACATAAATTTAAATGTTTAATTTCATATTGTAACATATTTTGACATTTATATTTGCTTAGTTCTTAAATAGTCTCATGATAATAAACAAAATGGAGGGGTGCATATATTTGAAAATGTTGTACAGGTAAAATAAGTAAATTAAAATTTTTGTGATTGTATTTTCTTTGTTAAACTCTTTGGTGATAGCTTCTCAATGTTTGGCGTCTTTGAAAAATTGAATTTATCTCATTTTTTTCCTTTTATTTCCACTATATTAATAAAATTGAAATTATAATTTATATTATTTATTCTCATGTTCAAAGCAAATTGTGAGTTCTTGTATTTGATCTTGTCATTTAGGCTCAACCATCTTAATGAATATTCATTTTTTATTATCTCTTTATTTGAAGTTGAGTTATTAATTGAATATTAAATAAAATTATACTTTAAAGGATGTAGTTATAAGATTGCTGCATTATTTTCTATTTAATGCCATAATTTAAAGATCTGACACACGACATAACTTATATTCGTTCAATAATGTGCACTCATAAATAATATTGCATAAAATTTCAAACTTTAATTCAATATAGGAATCTTTAACAAGTTGCTAATAAGTTCAACACTAAAATCAACCCATAACCTAACATATAAACATAAACATTTATTGACAATATTTAAACATTCATTCAATTTTTTAGAATTATAACAATTGAATTATGACGGGGCAATTAGTAAACCAGAGATACGCAAAGTTTTCTCAGAGATTAACACTCTATTACGTCACCAGTAGAAACTTTGTTACCGGAAGCCCAAAATATATTCATTGCAAATTCTTACTTAAAATTAACCTATAACCATACTCAATAAAATAATACGTAAGTATTTATTCAATAGGGACAAATCAAATATCTTAAACCACATATCCCCAAATAAAACACTCAACAACCTAGCAACTTAGGAAACCCAAGGGACAGCAGAAGTCTTGCCAAATCCGCTAAGCACACATATACCTTATTTACCTGAAATCACCATAAACTATAATGAGTATGAAACTCAGTAAGCATACTAGTTTTTCATATATCAAAATACAAATACATATATGTACACAATACATGTGTATGATATGCTGTGATAAATTAAAATCATAATCTTATCAAATCACATGTCCGGTAAGCGCTTACACATTTTTTCAAAACATATAATAGGAATACCATTACTCAACTACTACTTTGTAGGACATCCATATCACATATCACATAATGAGCCAAATGTCACTCATAGATGACATACTGTATGAGAGGAATAGTACAAGTGAGGTTTAAATTACATATATATAATGCTCATGTCCGAAGGTAAGAGTCAAACCCTCACCTTGATCATCAGCGAGTCCTCTCACATGCATCAATAGGCCACCACACAAATGTAATGACTCAATCTTTCTTTAGGTACCAATAGGATTCTTCCTATATATGGAACACATAACTGTTAGGGTATGTGCTTACGCGCCATCCCAGTTTGTATGAATATTTAGTTTGTAATATTTATACAATGCATATTTTATTAAATCGCTGATAACTTTTATTTAATGGTAGTTAAGCTTGTAACATTATAAACATGATATGATCTAAATGAGTTCATATCTGATTTAAAGAAGTTTAGACCATGGCTAAGAGTTAGCAAAGCTGATAATTATAAATGCTAAGTGTTAGCAGGTTATAATAGCCAGCGGGATCTAAAAAGTTAGAACCTAATCTATAATATAACAAAGACCTGAGAATCTACTAGTAATGACAAAGTTGCAATAAGTTGTAATACACACTAAGAAATGTCATTATGGAAGTATCTTCTCAAATAAAGAGTTCCTGATCTACGTTCACCAATGAGGGTCTATCGGTGATACACATAGATTAGTGTATGTTTATAGCTGTATTGTACAGATGGTTATTCTTAGTTAACCATGAGCTTGGTTGAAGTTCATATAGACATACAGGTATTCAGTTAGGACTGAATACTGAACAGACTGAAGAGGACCCCAATAGATATCCTATGAAACCGTCAAAGGAAGGTCCTCTCGAGTTGAGTAGTATTTGTGGTCCTACGACCTGAGCGCCACGGTGAACTTATGGGAGATCCATCATACTTTGGTTCCACGTATGTCAGAGACCTTTCATGGTCTGACCGCTGCGTGTCGCTGGGTATGGTCCGATGCTCATGGAGTTCGGTGTGCGTAAATATGGAATCCGCCAGCTCACATAGATGGGTTGTATATCTGAACTTTGAGATTGTATCTTGTAAAGTCTTATGGCCGTAAGCAATCTACCTGGGAAAGGAGTTTCCTACAGGTTCAAACATTATAGCAAAAGTGTTTGCGTATATTGTTCATAAAGATACGAATCTGGAGATATTATAGTAATGGATGAAATTATCGGGATTTGACGGTAATGATCTGTATCCCGTTAATCCTGGATATAATGACGGAAGGATTATACGAATATGGAGTAACCTCAACATGTATGGTCTAACGCGCTAATTTGTAATATCCGTAACGTGTGCGTGGGGCATCGTTCACGGACTTGTGGAATAGTTCCATTTGACGAATCGGGCGTGGACCTAGAGAGTCCCAATATGAAATGTACTCTTTGAGCACTTGGGCAGCGTACCGTATTGAATAGTTCAATACAGTAAAATCCAGCAATTTACTAAGGTTACGTTAACTAAAGTATATAGTCAAATGGTGGGACCCACTTTAGGTTAACTTAGTAACCGAGTAAGGACATAATTGTAATTTCACTTGATAATTATTTAATTGTTAAATAATTCTAATAAATATTTATTTATTTAATTGTTGAATAAATAATTTATGTTTAACTAAGGTTAAGAGTTAACCATTTAGTTAAATTAGATTAACAATACTTAATGGTTAAGTAAAAGTTAACATAACCATGATTAAGTTAGTTAATTATAGTTAAAATATTTAAATGTTCTTTAACTTAACTAAAGTTAAGTGTTAACTATAGTTAGAATATTTAAATGTTAATTTAACCTAACTAAAGTTAAGAGTTAACTAATATTAGGTTAGGTTAAATACAAATTGAAATTAAGTGAAATTAATTGTAATGAAATGAAATTAATTTCATTTGTATAAATAAGAAAAAGGAAAAATTAAATTCATAAGTCTTTTTGTTAATTTGATTTTGCAAATTTTTGGTCAGCCAATTCAAAGAAAAAAAAAGAGAAATTGTTTTCTAAAATATGGATTCAAGAGTTGAATTCATTATTTTCTTTTAAGGCATAAAACCAATTTTGCAAAATAGGTTTTGATTAATTGTTAATCAAAAAGGAAAAATTAATATCATAAGTTTAAGTGGTTAAACTTCTGCTGGATCAAAGGCTGCCATTCTAGATAATCAAACCCACCGTTGTTGATTACTAGAATTGATCAAAGACAACATTTTGGTGGACTTCAACAATCTCCATCCAAAGGCTTCAAAGGTTATTCCTCAATTTCGTTTCTGTTAATTCAATTAATATATTTTGATTGTGTTTATTGCAATGTTTTAAGCTTCCGCTGCTTCATTATATGTATGAGATATGTATATATTGTTGTTAAACACAAAACCCACATGCATACACCCATGAATGGACAACTCCCAACAATTGGTATCAGAGCAATTTTGTGTTGTTTTGGGTGTTTTTAATGTTGGCTAAATGTTAGTTAAGTAGTATGACAAGTTCCGGGGATGTTCGGATGCAATTCAAGTGTTGAAAATGCAAAACTGGAAAAACTGTCCCTGGAACGCCGCAGCGCTCATGTTCAGCGCGGCTGCGTTCATATGAACACTGGAGCGCTACGTGTATAACGCGCCAGCGATGGATATCGCAGGGGTGCTGAGTACATGGCGCGCCAGCGCTGGAAGTACTGCTTTGCAGCGCCCCAGCGGTGGTAAACGAGCGCCTCAATGCTAAGGCTTTTGAAGCCCTAGCGCTGCAGCGCTGAAAGGATAGCGCGGCAGCGTTCATAAAAAAAAAAGGGTAATTTTTTTATTTTTTTTTTTATGCATGTGGAGGTTTATGAGTTGTAATAATAAGAGTTATTAGTTTACATGATAAACCAAAAATATTATTTTTTTTTCATGTTGGTAATCACAAGGGAACCCCACTGATGGGGGTTAGTTGTGTTTGCACATGATTGAATAATTGATTGATAATAACCTTCTCATGAGATGAGTGCCTGTATTTAAAAACTCTCTTAATCAGATTAAAAATTATTGTGTTATGTGTTAATAATTTAATGATCCGTCTTGTCAATACGGTATTAAATAGGTCACTATGGTCTTTCCCAATATTGCTTTAGCGTGAGGGATTTGGTCGGTGTGATTTAATCTAATACCGGTAAAACATGAGATGAGTCAAATATATGCGAACATGTTATCCAATATTTACTGACAGGATCAAAATATTTACTGAACAATATTCAATCTCCTAATTTTATAAAATTATATACTAACTCAAAAATTATAAAACTACCACATAATTACTCTTGACACATATCTCAATCCATGATAAATATTTCAATTCAAAATCACTGCCAAAAATATTTTAAAACTATTTTATTCCATAGCTTTAAAAATCTGTTAATCAAATACTGCAATGAGCTGATACATTTTAGAAACTTATAACAATTTAACCACATTGATCTAAATTTTTAATTTTGAGTATATCATATTAGGCATATAAATTTATCATGTTTCATAAATTTGTAAATTTTTAAGATCATTCAGCAGATCAATAACTGTTTGCCACTGTATCATACTGTTAACACAGGAAATTTCTAGAATTTTAGGGTCATTTTAGTAAATTCACTAAAAATTCAATTTCTGGAATTTTCAATCGATTCAAAGTCTCAAATAATTATAGACATGTATAATTTCATATACCCAAAATTTAAAATCAGAATCGAAGTACAACAATTTATAAAATTGTTGGATCAAGAGACTATCAAGTAGAAATTCTGTAATTTATCATGATTTATCAAGCTATGTAAATAAATCATCATCAATTCTCACAATATCTTACAAAATTCACATCAAATCCTCAATTGTACATATTTTTAAAAATTAAAAACTTAAATAAATTAACTAAATTAACACCAAAAAACTAAGAAAGGGTTATAATATACCTCTTAAAACTTAAATTTCAACTTTCTTTTTCTTCTTCTCTTTCTCTCCCATTTCTTTCTTTCTTTTCTCACTCTAAAAGAGGTGGCTCAACCAAAATGAGTAAATTAGGGTTTCAAATGTGTATTTTTATACTAAGAGGCTAATTTTTAGTATTTATGAATTAGCCCTCAAAACTTTCAAAGTATTATAATTTGATCCCTAAAATAAATCTAAAGTCTTGCAAATAAACCCAATACTAATAGTAGGTCCTTAATCTATACAAACACTACTAATAACAATATATAAATCAAGTATCACCCACATACAAATAAAATATGTATATTTATATATATAAATATTTATTCTTATTGGTTGTAGATAAGTAGTTACTACATTAATTGTTTTGTTTTTTTTTCTTAAATGAGAAAAAAATCTAGGCTAGCATGATTATGATTGGATATGTAGAATTTTGTTAAAGCTTATTTAAAAGAATAATGTAAGGATTGTTAATTGTTAGTGTCTTTAGATGAATCTTTTCATTTTTTTATGAGAAATGTTTTATTAGTTTTTTATAAGAGTTTAAGTTCAATTTATTGTGATTTGTATTTCTTTAATGACCATAGTTTTTATTTGCTTGTTGATGAGAAAATGCAGTGAAAATATATCAACTTGTATTTAATTAGAAATATACCAATTAATTTAACCTTATGATAGAATATCTTATCTCTTATATTATCAATTTTTATTTTACATCCACTTATTATGTAATAACTACAATTATTATACTTTTGGTGGTAGACTAATTTTCTTCTTAATGTTTTTTCAATCCAATAAAAATGTTGAAAATCTAGAGAAGAACACTAGCCCTGCAAAAGAAGTTTTCCAATCATCTTCTCAGGTAAGTTTGTTGTAAAATAAAATAAATTATTTAAGAATTTCCTTGTAAATTATATATATATATAATAGTGGATTTTTTTTAAAAAAAATTATCTTTTAGGTCCAACCTAATTTCACCTTCAATGATGACTTCATTCAAGATGCTAGATATAAATTACTGCATTTGTATGGCACGGGTGAAGTGGTTGCAAAAGCTGAAATTGAATCCACCAATTCGGAATCGCTAGTTCATCACATGATTTTTGGCTTAGATTGTTGAAAAGTTTGGGTGAAAAATGTAACTCTGAGTTCAAAAGATCTTGCCTTATATCGAGCTACTAGTGATCTTCGAGTCCTTGGATATGCTATAGGAACTACAATCACATGGCCTTCAAAATACATAAGCTTTTGCTCATGAATTAAGTATTTTGATATAACTTAGATTTTAGGAAGCTAAAATGCTTGTTGCCATTTGCTTATACTCAATTTTTGGGGAACACATTATATTATGTGTATATGATGATCTTTTTGCAACTATTTAGTGCTTATGTTTTGTAATTTTTGATATTCACATTTATATAAACATCAAACTACTTAACTTTTGAGTATGAGCATTTTTTTTTTGTATATGATAAGTTATTAATGGTTTTAAGACAAACTTTCAGCTCCAATAAATTTTACTATTATTAATTTTTTTTTAAATTCATATTAAATATTTATAATTACCACCGAAATAAAAAAAAAAGAGTAGTGAAAAAGCATTTTGAAAAGACACTCTCATAGCCTATTAGTAAGCGGTGGTTTGATGCATATAAAAATATCTACTACATGCATTAAGTAACATTAACAACTAACAATTAATAGAATTCATAATTTGAAATAATAATTACAACACACATTCCAAGTTGTGTTTATCCTAATTTAACAACTTACTTTCAATACCAACAACTTGCTTTATGTAGCTATAAAATTTTGAAGATTTGGTGATTTAACAAGAATTAAGATTAATATAAACAAAAAGAGTTATAAGAAGTCTAGAACGTATGAGACACATATGGAGAAGTCTAAGACGTGTAGGATACGAAGGGAAAAGCGAAACTGGACTCGAAAATGCGAAGGAAGCAAGGAAAAATGCGAAGCTGGACCCATAACAGAACTTTAGTGCCGCAGTGCCTGGTTTCCAGCGCTGGACGTGGCATGCCTAGCGTCACGGCAGTAGGTTCCCAGTGCCGTAGCGCTAGACGAATTATGGCTCAATGCTAGATGAATCAAGGTTCAGCGCCACGGTGCCACGACCTTAGCATTGCGGCGCCAGAGCGGGCAAAAAGTTCATTTCTAATCTGAATTTTAAGTTTTGAGAAGTTTAGGACTTCCAACATTAGTGGACTCTTACTCCAATAAAGAATAGAGTTAGTAGGCGTGAAATAACCTCTATATAAACACTTGTAAACCCTTTAGTTGAGATCAAGTATTAAGAGAGACTCTAAGAGAGAAAAGAATTAGGTGATACTAAGTGCTTGTGTGCGCTAGGGTAGAACCGTCGTTTGGGTGTTCATTGTTCGTAGTAAAGCAATGGTACACAAAATACTAGGTCATTTTGAGGGTTCTTTATTGGGTTTTTCTTATAAAATCTCTAGGGAGTTAATAAGATAGACTAAGATCTTTGGATCTACCGTGGACGTAGGTAATTGGTTGAACCATATAAGTGATTGTGTTGTGATCTTTATTTTTTGTTTTAAATTCTTGCTATTTTGCTTGATATACAAGTTATTCCGCTACGCATAGAGGTTAGAGTTCAAGGTTGAACTTGGGGTTCTTTGCTTTAACCTAATTTCACGGGGGAGAAGGGCGTTTCCTCTCTCAACATAAATACTTATAATTTTCAACAACTTTTAAATTCATTGTATGCAAAGAGTAAGTGATCATTTTATAATTACCACATGCAATGGCAGTTATAAAACTATTAGCTTATTGTAGTGATGTGTTGGGAAGAGAATAGAACATTCAATTTGGTGAAGAAAACAAATACATAAGTGAGGATTAAGAGAAAATCGGTATTAAGTTTTGGCAAGTGTTCTAAATAAAGTGCTGTAAAGAACAAAACCAAAAATATAAAGTATTTATACCATTTTTCAATCTAAATAAACATTTGTTGCTGGAACAATTTTGTGGCTATTATTCTAGATTCATAATCTCACCAATTTGTTGTGAACTAAAATTGTATAATAGCAAACTTCAAGGCGAGCTCAAGACTTGAAGATTGGAATTCTTGAAGAATTAAAAGTTACATTCAATTCGGGTAAGTTTTACTTATTTATTATCTAATTTAATTTACATATGAATATATATGAGATATATGCATATGATTATGTTAGATTAAGTGTATTTTGCATGTGATACTTCTGCTGCGTGTAATAAAATTTTAAAATTATCTGTACACTCAATTAATCACACACTCACTTTACAGTTTTGTGCCTTTTCTTCAAGAACAACAGATCTCTTTTAGATATCCTTATCCCTATACACATTATCAAAATGGAACAATTGCAAAAGTTAAAATGCATATCAGCTTTTAGTGGGAAGCATTTTACACCAGTGTTTACCTTATAAACAACCTAACAGCCCTTACATTTGAAAACAAGTCACCATTTGAACTGATCTATCTCCAAAAACCAAACTACAAGTTTTTTAAATACGTTGGATGTGCTTCTTTTCCACACACCAACCTATAACCAAAAAACAAATTTTCATCTTGCCGAGTGTGTCTTATTTATCTACAGTCCAGTGCATAAAGGTTATAAGTGTCTCAGCAACACTGGCAAAGTGTACATTACAAGAGATGCCATCTTTAATGAGACATATTTTCCATATGCTAGAGACATTAAATTTAAACAATAATGGTTTCCAAAAACAATCTCATATCACCAACCCCCTTGTACTTATAAAATTCCTCTTGTATTTACTAATAACAATCCAAGTAGTCATAAACAGTCATTCTCTTAGCATCAACAAGAAAAATTTAATCACTTATCAAGTACATAAACACTATCAAGATCATTACATACTACCAACACAAACACTTCTCATCCATTAATCTCAACACAATAATAATCTTCTGAACACTTAGCAGCCCCAAACTCATCATTACTTACTCAAGAAATAAACACCAATAACTAACAAATATTGGTAGATTAGCTTGTTCATACAATACTAACTCATCTAATGGTTATAAGAGCAAAGGTAAAATTTTCAAGCCAAATGTGTATTAGGCTATTAAGCAAGAGTTAGAACTAGAAAGTATATTAGTGGCTTTGTCTAATCCTGAAGAGAAACAATAAATGAAGGAAGAATTTGATGCCTCAATGAAAAATTAAACTTAGGAATGAGTACCTAAACCAAATGCACATAAAGTCATTAGCAATAAGTGGGTATATAGAATCAAATACAATCTCAATGGAATGGTGTTAAAGTATAAAGTTAAGCTAGTAGCCAAAGGATTTCAATAGACTTTGGAATTGATTACTTTGACACCTTCAATAATACCTTCTTGAATAGAGTGTTAACTGAGGAAGTATATATGAAGCAGCATAAGGGCTTTGTTAACATTCAGCATCAAAGCATGTATATAAATGGAAGATAGCACTAAGTTCTAGTATGAGGTTAGGACAATCACTTCTTAATTAGAAATTTTAGAACTCTAAGTCTGACACATCCTTGTTCATCAAGTTAACTGAGAAAACTATGTGTCATATCCCACATTGAATAAAAATTGAGTGAATCTTGGGTATATAAAGGTAGGTATATAGCATTACCTAATAGGCTAGTCTTTTTGGTCAATGACAAGCACTTGACCTGTAATAAGTTGTAGTAACCACTTATCCACAACCAGTAAGAATAAATATTTATATATATAATATTCATATTTTATTTGTATATGGGTGATACTTGATTTATGTATTGTTATTAGTATTGTTTGTATAGATTAAGGATCTACTATTAGTATTGGATTTATTTGCAAGACTTTAGATTTATTTTAGAAACCAAATTATAATAATTAAAAAATTTTGGGGGCTAATTCGTAAATACTACAACTTAGCCTCTTAGTATAAAAATGTATATTTGTAAACTTAATTCACTCATTTTGGTTGAGCCACCCCTTTTAGAGAGAGAAAAGAGAGAAAGAGAGGGAAGAGAAAGAGAAGAGGAAGAAGAAAAAAAAAAAGACATTGAAATTTTAAGCTTTAAAAGGTATATCATAACTCTTTCTTAATTTCTTGGTGTTAATTAAGTTAATTTCTTTAAGTTTTAATTTTTAAAAATATGTAAAATTAGAGATTTGATGTGGATTTTGTAAGATATATTGCGAATTGATTATGATTATATAGATAACTTGATTAATCATAATAATTTTGCTGAATTTTTATTTGATAGTATCTTGATCCGATAATTTTGTAAACTTTTTTACTTCGATTTTGGTTTTGATTTTTAAAAATGTGAAACTAGACTTGTTTAGAATCATTTGAGACTTTGAATTGATTGAAAATTTTACAAATTAATTTTAGTGAATTTACAAAAATGACCTTGAAATTTTAGAAATTTTGTGTTAACAGTATACTAAAGTGAAGAACACTTTTTTATCTACTAAATGATCTTAAAATATTATAAGTTTCTAGAATATAATAAACTTATATGTCTAATATGATATATTTAAAATTAAGAATTTAGATCAATGTGATCAAAATGTTATAATTTTTTAAAGTGTATCAGCTCATTGTAGTATTTGATCAACAGATTTTTAAATCTATGGAATAAAATAGTTTTAAAATACTTTTAACATGGATTTTGGAGTAAAACATTTATCATGGATTGCGATATGTGTCAAGAGTAATTTTGTGATAGTTGTATAATTTTTGAGTTAGTATGTGGTTTTATAAAATTGAGAGACTGAATATTATTCAGTAAATATCTTGATCCTGTCAGGATAATAGTTTAGATTTGATGATGTTTATGAAATGGATTGTGAAGGAATTATGATATAACATTTATATTTAAGAAGGATATATGAGTCAAGAATAATATATTTCGATTTTGGAGTAATTGGACATCATTTGATGTATAAGAAAATTTTGTTAAGTGTAAGTGGTCAGAATGACAAGTTTTGAGAAACCAAGTCATTAGACTAATTCGATATGATAAGTGCAATATATGTAATTTTGTAAGTTATTTAAAGTATTTTGTGTGAATGGTGAGGCTTATAAAAGGATTAATCTCCATTGATAGGTTAAGGAGAATTAAGCTTTATACTCGAAAGTGTTAAGAGGTAAGTATACTAGACTTTTACTGAAATTACAATAAACATAGTAATTGTTTGTGTATGATTTTGTAAATGTGCTTAGAAATATGTTTATGTTATGCCAAAGTATATTTTAATATAAAATGTGAAAGACATATGTTTATGAATGTAAGCATTGATATTGAGCATGTGCATACATTACATACATATGTTTATGAAAGTGAACGTTTCAAAATGAAATGTATTTAACAAAGAAAGTTTTTGTAGTAGAATATGTCCATGAGAAATATTTTGTGTTTTGAGGATGCTTGGACTCACTATTTACTTAGTAGGCATCTATGTGATTTGTGGAGCTTTTATGTGTGGCTTTTCCTTTAGGATTAGTATATATTATGTGTTTCGTATGTAGGGAGGGTCCTATTGGTACCTAAAAAAAGAATGAGTCATCACATTCGTATGGTAGCGTATTGGAGCATGTGAGAGGACTTACCAATGATCAGGATAAGAGTTTGGCTCTTACCTTCGGACATGAGCGTTATATATGTATAATTTAAACCTCACTTATGCTATTCCTCTCATACGGTATGTCACCGACGGGTGACATTTGACTCATGATGTGATATGTGATATGAAAGTTCTACTAAGTAGTAGTTAGATGATGGTATTCCTACTATATATTTTGAAAGAATGTATAAGCACTTACTTGACATATGATTTGATAAGATTTTAATTTTGATTTATCACAGCATATCATACATATGCATTTTGTGTGTGTGTGTGTGTTTACTGAGTTTTATACTCATTATAGTTTATTGTAATTTCAGGTAAATAAGGTATATGTGTCCTTAGAGGATTTGGCAAGGCTTCTTCTGTTCCTTAGGTTCCCTAAGTTTCTAGGTTGCTAAGTGTTTAATTTGTGGATACGTAGTTGAGATATTTGTTTTATTCTTATTGACTAAATATTTATGTATTATTTTATTAAGTGTAGTTGTATTTAGTTTATGTTCCACTAAGTATATTTATGGATTAATTTTGTGATGAACTTACTAGCAACTTACTAAGGATTTCTATGTAAAATTCAAGTTTAAAATTTTATGCAATATTAATTATGAGTGCACGTTATTGAATGAGTGTAAGTTATGTCGTGTGTCAGATCTTTTGGGTTTGGGGAGTGACATAAGTGGTATCAGAGCAGACCTAAATTCTTATTTATATGTAGGCCCTAAAATTCGCCTTAATGAAGATTGCCATGTAAGATGTGGGTTCCCTATGTCGCCTAAAAATTCTCTATCTTGAGCCCCAATAGAGATTACCACGTGGATTATAGGTCTCCTAACCCCGGAGACATGGGAAATACGGGCCAGGTTGATCCCTAAGTTTGGGTTACACCGTGACGAATGCGTTACGTGATTGGGTTGGAGAGAATGTCATATCCTACATTAAATAGAAATTTAGTAGATCTTGAGTATATAAGGTTGGTATGCAGCATTACCTAACAAACTGGTCTCTTGGGTTAATGGCAAGCTCCCGGATCGTGACATATATGTTAGGAATCGAGTGTGTAACATACGAGTGTATACATAATTTCAAAAATTACTATATGCAACGGAAGCATGTTACAAATACATCTAATTTAACAATTAATTACATATATCACATATATAAACAAGTATAACTATTATACAAAATATATATATGATGAACAATTATATTAAAAATATTATGTAAAACACTTACCTAATAAATGTAGTTTTACAAAATCTTCAAGTTCTCCATCACCTTGAAGTGTATTGTTAAATAATTTTAGTACATAACGGTTTGGTGGGATTATGGAGCTAGAATGGTAGCTATGTTTAAGAATTTTTCAAACTCTTTGAACATAATTTTTATTTCTTAAAATGGAGATGATAAATATTTAACATACAACTCTTGTATTAATTCTTAGAAACAATTTTCATAGATTAATTATAGTGAACAACTCTTGTCATAATTATTTATCTCTTTCTCCATTTTATTTTGTTCATTATGATCCATCTATGAGAGAAGAAGATGAAGAGAAGTTCTACAATTTTTCAACACTTGAAAAAAGAACAAAAACCCAAAATTCTCCTTTACCTCTTTTCTCTTCACCTTGCCAAATTCTTTCCTCACAATTGAATGAATGAATTCAATTGTTAGCCAAAATCATTTTTGTTTATTCAACACTTTGATTAAATAAAAATAAGTGCTCCACCTATTTTATTGTTAGTCTCATACTTAGGATTAATTTAACCAAGCACTAGATTAATGGCCACCTAAATTAATCTTTACTTAACAAATATAATTACTTTAATTAAATGGATAATTAAATGGCCAACATCTAGGGCCTTCATTGTTTTAAAATACAATACTATGATCTATATATATTATAATATTATCTAATAATATAATAATAATATATAATTTAATTATTCAAAATAATTTTGAATAATTACTTTTTAACTTACTAATTTTTATTATCAAGGTTAAATGGTAAAAAGGTAAAATCAAATTATAGAACAAATTTTGTCATTTGTCAACATTCTATTGATTGACAACCCTTGTTAATTAATTAAGTGATGTACTTAA
Source organism: Ailanthus altissimus (assembly GCA_946807835.1). Taxonomy (NCBI): domain Eukaryota; kingdom Viridiplantae; phylum Streptophyta; class Magnoliopsida; order Sapindales; family Simaroubaceae; genus Ailanthus; species Ailanthus altissimus. The sequence goes on along the minus strand of OX327685.1, from coordinate 26,182,567 downwards.
CAATTAAGTCTTGACAAATGCACATCCTGAGGGATCCCGAAACAATTATTCTATTTTGCTAAAATTTATTGGATCGAATAATTCAATCCAATCCATTACCATAGTGCGCAACGAATATACTTCATATTGTGAGACTCTCTTAATCTACACCTGATTTGTCATATGGAGCTCCTCCATAAGTCCATGAACGATGTCCCACACACATGTTACGGATATTATAAATTAACGTGTTAGACCATGCAAGTTGAAGTTATTGCATATTCGTATAATCCTTTCATCACTTATATCCTTGAAGAGCAGAGATATAAATCATCATCGTCAAATCTCTATTTGCTCAACCATAAACTTAATTCTAGATTTATATTTCATTAAACAATATCCACAAACACCTTTGGGATATTGTTTATTCCTTCGGAATATATTTTTTAAGGTTTATAGTTATGGCTACAAGACTTTTCTGAAATATAATCTCAGAGCATCAGGATATACAACCCACTCATATGAGCTGATGAATCTCATATCTACGCACAGCGGACTCCATAAGCATCGGACCATACCCAGTGACACCTAGCGGTCAGACCATGAAAAGTTGTGACATATGTGGAACCAAAGAATAGTAACTCACAAGCCCACAGTGGTGCTCAAGTTAAATGACTATAAATCCTACTCAACTCGGAAGACTTTCCATTAACGGGTTCATGAGATGTCTATTAGATGTCCCGTAAGTCTGTTCAATGCTCAGTCCTCACTAAATACCTGCATCTCTATATAAGTTTTCACTAAATTCATAGTTTGCTAAGACTAACCATCTGGATCATCCAGATATAGACATACACTAATATATATTAATGGATTCCACCGATAGACCCGCATCGATAAAATTAGATCATGAACATTGTGTTTGAGAATATACTTGTATAATGACATTTCTTAGCACCATCTACAACTTCTTGCAACTATATCATTACTAATATATTCTCAAATCATTGTCCCATTTCAGACAAAGCTCTAACTCCTTAGATTTCGCTAACTATATGAACATGCTAACTCTTAGCATCACTAACTCTTAGCACTACTAACTCTTAGTACTTCTAACTATTAGCGGTGCTAACTCTTAGTACTGATCTAAACTCCTTTAAACCAGATCTGAACTCCTTCAGATCATACAATGTCTAAAACGTTACAAGTATCTTACCATTTAATAATAAATAATATTAACAATTTTATTAGAAATGATAATTGTATAAATACTATTATTATATATTTATACAAAATGGGATGACACGTAAGTACAAATCTCAACAATATAATACTAGTATTTTTATATATATGTGATATTCTTATAATCGTTACAAGTTTAGAATTGACCAATTCAACAGTAAAGCATCTTAGTACTACATTTACCGTAAATGCTCTTACTTCCATAGAAGTATTATGGTTGCAAGTTTTGCTGTTAGAGTTACATATTCAAGTAATCTCAACACTAATAATTTGGTATGACAACCTCAATGCTATTACATTGCTGTAAACTTTGTGTTTCATGCTTGAACAAAGCATATTAAACTTGATTTGTATTTTATTAAAGAGAAAATAATGCATGGGTAGTTTCAAGTTGGTCACATAGTTGGCAAGGATTAGAATGCATATATTACAAAACTCTTGTCATATTCTTAATTTTCTTCCTTTAAAAGTAAACTCAATGTTTCTAATAAAAAAACATGAGTTTGAGAGGGAATATAAGAGATTATAATAATGATGATGTTGAGAGAGGAAACGCCATTCTCCCTCTCGAGGTTATGTTAAAGCGAAGAATCTCAAGTTCAATCTAGAACCCTAACCTCCTTGCGTAGCGGAATAACCTGTTAATCAAGCAAAATAGCAATAATCTACAACAGAAAACAAAATAGCACAACACAATCTTACATAGTTCGATCAATTGCCTACGTCCACGGTGGATCCAAGGATCCTAGCCTTTCTTATTATAACTCCTTAGAGATTATACAAGGAAAACCCAAACTAAAGAACCCTCAAAAGGGCCTAATGTTTAGTAAACCCTTGTTCTATCACGAACAATGATCACCCAAATGACGGTTTCACTCTAGCGCACACAAGCACTTAGTGTCTACCTAGTTCTTTCTCCTCTCTTAGAGTCTTTCTTAATGCTTAATCTCAACTAAATGGTTTACAAGTGTTTATATTGGGTGTATTTCGTGCCTACTAACCATATTCCTTGTTAGAGTAAGAGTCTACTTGTTTTAAAAGTCCAAAACTTCTCAAAACTCAAAATTCAGATGAAAAATGAACTTCTGACGCGTCTAGTGTCGCAGCGCTCGTCCCTGGGTGCCACGACGCTGGGCATTATCGCACCTATCATCGTGGCGCTGGGTTGTTCTCCTGAGCGCCGCGACGCTCAGCCTTGGCAGCACCTATCTCACATTTTCTTGCTTCCTTCACCTCTTTGAGTCCCGTTTCGCTTCTTCCTTCGTGTCCCACACGTCCTAGACTTCTCCATACATGTCGCACACGTTTTAGACTTCTTGTAACTCTTCACTTTGATATTCATCTCAATTCTTGTTCAACCAAGATTGTTGAATCACTAATTTTTCAACAACCCTTCCTTGATTCAAAATCTTCCAAATAAGAAGGCTTCGGGATCTGATCTACACCAATACTCTATCACATAGAGTTGAGTCTAGTTAAGTCTCCACCAAGACTTAACTTTCCCCAAGCTAGTGACTTCGGTCTCCAAAGCCATTCGTGAACCTTGCATAGGGTATGGATGCGTTACACTCCTTTTCAACCCTCATCACCTCAGTGAGCACGATTTGGATGTCGCCTAATGGTCTGCATTACCCTAATATCCCGCGTTGGGCCACTCATGGCCATCCCAGTAAGCACATAGAGCCCCCCATTGTGCTTCTCACTCTCAAACCTAATATGTCCTTTCTCTACCCTTAGTGTTCCTTTTTCCGCTCTAACAGAATACCTTTCCTGATCGAGCTTGCCTAAGTTCCTCCTCACTTTACGAACATGCCTTACACTATATAAGTCCCTAGTTTCTCCACCTTGCATCCTCAGCCTTATGTCATCAACTTTCATGATCTCACAAGTCATGTTATTCCCCATTAGAGCTTTACCTCTCTTGGCTTTATAGTTGGTAAACACTGATTTGTAGGGACACATATGGATGTTGCACCTTGAATCTAGTATCCATTTGCCAGCGTACTTTTTCCTTGAGGCTACCAATGTGTCTACAACTTCGGTATCTTTTTCAGTACTGATTGTAACCCACCATCCTTAGCCTTTTGATTTCAGACAATCCTTCACAAAGTGCCATTCTTTATTACAAATGAAACACTTCTTGGATCTTCTCCTTGATTGGTTTCTCTTCCTTCCTTGTGTAAGCAAAGCTGCTCCACTCTCGGACTCAGATCTCTTTGTCAATTCTTTTGAGTTCAATGATGCCTTGACATCATTCATCGTTAAAGACTTATTTTCATATAGCAGCGTATCTATAAAGCTCTTATAGTTCTTTGGCAATGAACTTAATAGGATAATAGCATTGTCTTCATCCTCAGTCTTGATGCCTAGTTGCTCAAGACTTATGATGATCTTGTTGAACTCATCAATGTAAGCTCTCAATGAAGTTCCCTCGTGCATTGTTAGCTGATGTAGTTTCTTTTTCACTAGAAGTCTATTTGCAAGAGAATTTTTCATATACAATGCCTCGAGTCTCTTTCATAGCCCCAAAGCGGTTTCTTCATTACCAACTTCCCTTAATACTTCGTCACTTAACGCCAAGAATAAGGTATTGTGAGCCTTTTTCTGAATCGTGTCCCAATCTTTATCCCCGGACTTTGAGGTTGTCGTCTCATCAATAGTTGAGGAGCTGACTTCCTCCAAAGCTGAGTATAGCCCTTCCTTTACTAGTAAAGCCCTAACATTCTTCCTCCAAAGATTGAAGTCATTCATCCCATTGAACTTCTCTATTTCTTGCTTGATTGTAGCTATGGTTTAAATACCCCAGGTATGTATTATCGAACCTCTAGCTCTGATGCTAGTTTATTGAGGGAGGAAACGCTCTTCTCCCTCTCGAGGTTATGTTGAAGCGAAGAACTTCAAGTTCAACCTAGAACCCTAACCTTCTTGCGCAGTGGAAAAACCTGTTAATCAAGCAAAATAGCAAGAATTCAAAGCAGAAAACAAAAGAGCACAACACAATCTTACGTGGTTCGGACAATTGCCTACGTCCACGGTGGATCCCAAGATCCTAGCCTCTCTTATTATAACTTCCTAGAGATTTTACAAGGAAAACCCAAACTGAAGAACTCTCAAAAGGACCTAATGTTTAGTGAACCCTTGTTCTACCACGAACAATGATCAACCAAATAACGGTTCCACCCTAGCGCACACAAGCACTTAGTGTCTACCTAGTTATTCTCCCTCTCTTAGAGTCTCTCTTAATGCTTAATCTCAACTAAATAGTTTACAAGTGTTTATATTGGATGTATTTCGTGCCTACTAACCATATTCCTTGTTGGAGTAAGAGTCCACTTGTTTTGAAAGTCTAAAACTTCCTAAAACTCGAAATTCGGATAAAAAATGAACTTCTGACGCGTCTGGCGCCGCGGCGCTCATCCCTAAGCACCACAGTGCTGGGCATTATTGCGCCTATCATCGCGGCGCTGGGTTGCTGTCATTGGCGCTGCGGCGCTTAGCCATGGGCACCGCGGCGCTCAGTCCTAACAATACTTATATTGCATTTTTTTACTTTTTTGATGTTTTTGAATTTCATTTCGCTTTCTTTTTTGTGTTTCACATATTCTAAATTTTTTTATACGCGTCTCATACATTTTAAATTTTTTTTAACTCTTTATTTTAATATTAATCTCAATTCTTATCTAATTAAAATTAATCACCAATGTTTTAACAGATAATGAAAGATGAAATGAGGAGGTTAAGATTGGGCAGAATAAGATTGTAATCTACACAATATGTTTAAATTGTTATTTCCCAGTAAATTACAGTTAGTTACGTTAGCTGCCAAAATTAGTTTTGAAGTTAGTATAAATATTAGCTTGTACTTTTACTTCATTAAGTCTTTCATTAATAAATAAAAGTGTTTTGGATTCTTTTTCATTTCTCTCTCTCCATTTCTATTAAAACTTTCTTCTCTATTTTCTCAGGAAACAAACACTGCTCATATCCAAATCTTCAACTCTCCAAGGAAAAACTGCTGTAATTCCATTGCCATATGAAATGTTAAAGTACAAACTGTGAAGAGATGGACAAGCTGCTGCCCTAGCCTAGAGCTCATCGACGCCATATGCTGACTCTTTTAACTGTTCATTAAAAAATTTAAATCGAATAATTACCCAAAACTTTTGTGATTGCCAATTTATAATAAACTTACCAGTTTTGTTGGGGGCAGGAAGCAAAAGCCAAAAAGTCACAATAATTAATGTTGGTCGGATGTGTAAGCAATTACCACAATAACATGGGTTCGGTCGGTAAGCAGTTAATGACTGACCAACTAACAGTTACACACATTATAATATACAAAACCTGGAGTGGAGATGGATTAAGAGATATATAATTTATATTTGGTATAATTAAAAAGAATTATATATATAAGTCATACAGGAATTGAAATTAGTATTAGCTAGAAATTCCAAGTAAAAACATTCATTAGTGGTAAGTTATGTTAATTATTAATCATTATGCAAGCTAGCAAGCCAGACAATACAGTGAAATAATTGTTTCAACTAGCAAAGATGGGCTGTGTTCTCCTGCAGATTCCCACAGACAGACGCCAAGCATCCAGGACGGACTCTGGGAGCAAGCTTGCAAAGCACCATTGAAGCGAGTGAGTCCAGTAAGGCGTGCATCTTGGTTCATAGCCAATGCGGCGAATTGCAGCTCCAGCATAATCTTCTGGCGATGGTACAAAAGGTGATTGTTTCGTTATCGATGCTACTCTGGTCGCCATTTTTGTTGCTACATATAATGGCACCTGCTGGGTACGCGGTTTATTATATGTACTGCCATTTTGCTTAAACGACTAAACCTTTTTACAAGATATTAATATTTCTCTGAAATAACAAATATTGCTCAAATAGACAATGGCATACCTGACACTGCACTTCAATTCCATAGCTTTTATATTCTACATAAAGAGATCTTGAGAATTGATCAACATACCTGTTTAATGGTCACCCAAAAAACATAAACAATCGTAATAAATATCATTCAGTGTGTTGGATCTTATAATACAACTTGAAATTAAGAACCATGTACAATCTTCAAAATATTTGAAGAATTTGAAATTTTCTCCTTCCTCCCAAAAAGGGATCTAGCTTTATTAAAAAAAAAATTATCTCCCTCAATAATATATCTTGTTTTAATTCATTACAAATTAGATACCGGGATTCTATACAATTGGCGTCCGGACATAAGTTGCCTTAAAAAACTAGATAACAAATTTCAAATGTTATAAATCGAAATCCAGATATTAACTTCTTTATTTTCTTCTAATTCATATTCATGATTCGTCATTTTATCACCCCATTCAGATATTTCCACCTGAGTTTAGTAAAACATCATATAGGGTTTGTCAATTTATCATTGGTATATATATAGTAGTACTTTATATACATAATTGAGATATAAACTTTGAATTCTAAATGATGTATCACTAATAGATGGTTATTATTTTTCGAGCAGTTGTTGATTTTGTATTTTTTATTAATATAATAGTTATATAATATTAATTAATAATTAATATATCAAATACTTTATTTTTTAAAATACAAATTTTATATCTTAATTATATATGTGTGTAAAAAATTCTGTCAATCTTACGACTTGTACTTCAAATGCATTGCTGACATGGTGATACCTTATGAGACAGGAATCGTCTTTGACTTGGATTTTGAACTGAGGTAAAGATAATTTGATTAAGAAAGCAAAAGAAAAGTTATCTATCTTCAAGTATATATAATAACTACCTAAGACTTGTTGCTTAAATATTGTAATAAGTGTAAGTTCCTATCTACTTCCCTGAAACAGTTTTTGGGTAGTTAATAATTCTAATAGAAATTAAGTATTTTTAAAAGAATTAATAATTATAGTTTACATAAAACTAATTATGCTTAATAAACTAATGTTTGCACATATAAGGCAATAACGCATAGCTTTTTCCCGTTAAAAGAAAGGCATTGTTTTTTTACGTACTATAAAAAAGACTCAAAAATAATGTCTTACCGTTAATCTGACTTTGGAAAGATGGATACGTACATTAATTAAGGCGTTGAGGGAATGTTTTTTTGAAGAATATTACAAAAGTAACTAGAATTATTGTCTCAAAATAATAATAATAATAATAATAATAGAATTTATTTAAAAAGCTCGTTTTATTTTTCAGTGAATAAACTAGTAGAAATGGGAATTAGGAGTAGAGATCGATGGATGAACTAGTAAAATTATATGTGCTTACGCTTTTGTAGCAGCATAGATTGCATAGAGAGGATGTGAAGGCACAACAATGGCGGCACCAGAGCCAATATTAACAATGGCACCTTTTTGCCTCTTGAGCATCCCTGACAAAACAGCTCTGGTAACCCTAGTTGTTCCTTCCAAATTAACCCTAACAAGATCCATCCACACTTTCTCATCAACCTCGTGAAAAAACATGGCTGCCGGATATGTGATACCCACGTTGTTTATTAAAACTCCAACTTCGAGCCCATTAGAGGCCTTATCTATCGCTTTGACGCCGGCTGAAACGTCGGAAGAGAAATCAAATTCGACAGCGATGATCTGGCTGTTGGGATATTCAGCTTGAATTTCATTTGAGATTGTTTTGAGCTTGTGGTAGCTTCTGCTGACTAAGATTAGGTTTAGGCCTTGCTGTGCTAGTTGGCGGGCAAATGCTTTTCCTATGCCGTCAGTGGCGCCAGTGATGAGAGCCCAGGAGCCGTAGCTTTTGAGGTTCTTTGGTGGTCTAAGGAATGTGGTGAAGATCCATTTAAGAAGAGAGATGGTGTGTTTGAGGAGGACGATGAAACCAAGTGTTGAGAGAAGCAGCAGCCAAAGAGGCGGCTGCTGCTGGGATGTTGGTGACATTGTCGGAATCTGAAACTGGTGAGTGGTGACTCTGCTTTCAGCTTTTAATTTAAAGCGCAAAGCCGGCTTCAATAATATTCTTCCCTAACAAACTCTGTTAAAATACCATCAAGGAAGCCCGGATTAAGCTGCATCAGCATTGCTGGCTTTCTCACATTAGTTTAGTGGTGGTATACACAATCATCCGTCGAAATATGCAAACAAAAAACAATATAATAACTGATCAGTAAGACAGAAAAAGGCAAAGTTTTTGCCTCTGCCTTCTGCTTTGGGGATTTCGCCACCTTAAACCTTGTGCGTTCTTAGGTGGCAATTAATCAACCGAACGAACGCATTAAGTTGCAGTTGGGTTCACCTTCACCTAATAGTTGAGACATTTATGAGCTTCGCTCCAAAACTAGAGACTTTATGAGTGGCCGCCTCATCTTTTGTCAACCAGTCCCACCTCCAACTATTTTTTGTTTCGACCGTTATTTTAAAAGACAAGGTGGTCGTCCAGGCGTTACGCATGTAGATAATTAGAGATATATATCTCTCATATATGTATACACATAGAATTTTTCTTTATATATATACACAGAATTTTATCATTTATTTATTTATTTTTGTGCTTTTCTCTTTTAGTTTTCATCCCTATTTTAAAATTCAATGGTTAAGGGATGAGTATGAGATAGATGTTGAAAATTGGCTTATATGCCAAATTGAGCCAATCCCACATTGGTGGGAGATGGCATGGAGGTGCTTTGGTAGGCCTATATAAGGCAAAGCTCTCCTTGAGATTTAATATACTTTTGAGAATATTTCTCTTCTCCCCTCTATTTGTAGGATCTCTTTTTGAGAACCTCATAGTTCAAGGATTTTACATTTAAATCCTTGAAAGTTGTAAGAATTCAATTTTTCCCTTTATTTTTGGGCATTTGTAGTAATACCCTATTGTTTGGGTAATTACAGTATTAGTCCTACTATTTGGGTATTTGCAGTTTGACCCAATAGTTAGAAAATTTGTATTGTGGCCCAAAAATTTTGTAACTTCTCTTGAAGATAGTGGATTTGTTCTAGCGGCGCCCGAGGACGTAGGTAACATTACCGAACCTCGTTAAACTTGGTGTTCTTTCCTTTTTGCATATTGTTGGATGTTTGGTTGCCTCGTTATGGTATAACTAGCATTATTGATTGTCCGCATAACAATTGGTAATAATGCTAATTGTTATTTGAACGCTTCTTGGCGTAACAAGTGGTATCAGAGCCCCAGGTTTAGGACAGTGAGTGGCTATTTTTTTAGCATTTACTACTATTCTGGGTTGGTGAATTTTTGAATTGCTAGTTGTTGGATATAATTATTTGGTGGAGCTTGGTTATTTGTGATATTGTGTATCGAGCTCATTTGTGCGAGGTGGCTATGGCATCATCATCATCTACATCGATGAGGACAGTGACAGTGTCTAGTGCAAAAATAGATGTGGAAAAATTTGATGGTCGGAATAATTTCGGCTTATGGCAGAGTGAGGTGTTGGATGGATTGTGTCAACAAGACTTAGATATAGTTCTGGAAGAAACAAAACCAGAAGATATCAAGGAGATAGACTGGGACAGGCTTAATATAAAAGCTTGTGGGTTGATTCGTTCTTGTTTGTGTAGAGAGCAGAAGTATCCGTTCATCAGAGAAAAGTCTGCCAATGCATTATGGAAGGCGCTGGAGAACAAATATATGAAGAAAAGTAATGAGAACCGGTTGTATCTATTGAAAAGATTGTTTCGTCTTCAGTTGAGACAAGGTACGAGTATCAGTTCTCATATTGATGAATTTAATAAGTTAATTGCTGATTTATTAAATTTAGAGGAAACCTTCAAAGATGAAATAAAGGCTATGCTGTTGATTGGTTCTCTTCCGGATGAATTAGATCATTTATGTATTACTCTCATTCATGGAAAGGATAAATTGTCATTTGAAGAAGTTTGTTCTTCTTTGACAAACTATGAAATCCGTAGAAAGGATCAGAGAGAACATAGAGATGAGTCAGTAGAAGCATTGATAGTGAGAGGGCGTAGCCAGAGTAGAAAACCGGGAAAAAGGGGAAAATCTAAGTCGAGGGGTAGAGTAGGAAAAGATGAGTGTGCCTTTTGTCGGGAGAAAGGGCATTGGAAGAAAGATTGTCCAAAGTTGAAAAAGAAAGAAAAAGATATGTCTATTTCTGATGCATGTGTTGTTGAGAGCGTAAGCGATGATAGTTTGTCAGATTTTTGTTTAAGTGGTCATTCATCCACGTCTCGTTCTGATGAATGGATTATGGATTCGGGTTGTACTTATCATATGTGTCCACATCGGGAATGGTTCTTTAATTTTGAAGAGCTTAATGGTGGAGTTGTGTATATGGGCAATAATGATAGTTGTCATACTGCTGGGATAGGTTCAATCCGGTTGAAAAATGATGATGGATCAACTAGAGTTCTGACAGACGTTCGGTATATACCGAAGTTGAGGAAGAATCTCATCTCATTGGGAGCCTTGGAATCTAAAGGCTGTACTGTATCTATACGAAATGGAATTCTGAGGGTCACTTCAGGTGCTCTTGTGACATTGAAAGGCACTAGGAGGAACAACTTGTATTATTACAATGGTAGTACAGTGATTGGATCAGCGGCTATGGTTTCTGATAATGATGCAGATTCAGAGATCATTAGATTATGGCATATGCGGTTGGGGCATGCAGGTGAGAAAGCCTTATTCAGTTTAGTGAAAAGAGGCTTATTGAAAGGTGCGAAGACTTGCAAGCTAGAATTTTGTGAGCATTGTGTTCTGGGAAAGCAGAAGAGAGTGAAGTTTGGCACCGCTATTCATAATACCGAGGGTATTCTTGATTATGTTCACTCAGATGTATGGGGACCTTCTCAGACTACATCTATGGGAGGTTTGCGCTACTATGTTATTTTTGTTGATGACTTTTCCAGAAGAACTTGGGTGTACGTTTTGAAATCCAAAGATGATGTACTTAGTGCTTTCCTTAAATGGAAAAAGATGGTTGAGACACAAACAGGCAGGAAAATCAGGCATCTCAGAACAGACAATGGTGGTGAGTATTGCAGTGATCAGTTCTTGAAATTGTGTCAAGATGAGGGTATTGTACGTCATTTTACTGTAAGAGGTACACCGCAGCAGAATGGGGTGGCAGAACGCATGAACCGGACATTGCTGGAGAAAGTTCGGTGTATGTTGTCCAATGCAGAATTGGGTAAAGAGTTTTGCGCTGAGGCTGTGATTTATGCGTGTCATCTCATTAATCGTCTACCGTCAGCTACTATTGGTGATAGAACTCCATTGGAGGTTTGGTCTGGAAAACCTGTTTCTGATTATGATTCTTTACATGTATTTGGTTCCATTGCATATTATCATGTGAAAGAATCAAAATCAGAAACAGGTTTTCCAGACCAAACCTCCAATGGAGTTCTATCACCAATAGTAGCTGACGGTAGACGATTAATGAGATGACACGCATAAATCACAGCCTCAGCCCAAAACTCTTTACCCAATTCTGCATTGGACAACATACACCGAACTTTCTCCAGCAATGTCCGGTTCATGCGTTCTGCCACCCCATTCTGCTGCGGTGTACCTCTTACAGTAAAATGACGTACAATACCCTCATCTTGACACAATTTCAAGAACTGATCACTGCAATACTCACCACCATTGTCTGTTCTGAGATGCCTGATTTTCCTGCCTGTTTGTGTCTCAACCATCTTTTTCCATTTAAGGAAAGCACTAAGTACATCATCTTTGGATTTCAAAACGTACACCCAAGTTCTTCTGGAAAAGTCATCAACAAAAATAACATAGTAGCGCAAACCTCCCATAGATGTAGTCTGAGAAGGTCCCCATACATCTGAGTGAACATAATCAAGAATACCCTCGGTATTATGAATAGCGGTGCCAAACTTCACTCTCTTCTGCTTTCCCAGAACACAATGCTCACAAAATTCTAGCTTGCAAGTCTTCGCACCTTTCAATAAGCCTCTTTTCACTAAACTGAATAAGGCTTTCTCACCTGCATGCCCCAACCGCATATGCCATAATCTAATGATCTCTGAATCTGCATCATTATCAGAAACCATAGCCGCTGATCCAATCACTGTACTACAATTGGTAATAATGTTAATTGTTGTTTGAACTCAAAATATAACGCGGCTATCGCAGTATAGATTGAGGTGTCGATCCCACGAGGAAGCTCTTGGCAAAATAGGTCAGTGAAGTAAAATATTAAAGCAGTAGCAAAAGGTTAATTGATTTAAACGGATGAGATAGAATTGTCTATAAATTGAGGAAAATGTCTTATGATGATTTAAACAAGGCTTTGAGAATCACAATTATGCTTTATAAATCTACTCTATACTTTGATTCGATATTTATAACTCAACTGAAAGTTTCACATCCCAAACAATCAATCGGAAGGTATGTAATATATAGCACATTTGATAACACACGTATTTGATTTAGTTAAACTCTTTGCAAGCATTAACACACATTATGTTATTTATACAAGTTATCTAAGATCGACAATATATCATTTTGACAATATTGCAGTAAAAGATTAACTTGAATATCAAACATTTATTGCCCTTACATGTTATCCAAGATCGACAATATATCAAATTGACAATACTGCAGTAAAAGATTAACATATAAAACAATATAACCAGTAACAATTATAAATCAACATGAATCACATAAGAAAAGCATGACTGAACATATATGAGACATGAGAATTATAACTTCTGGATTATAGAAAATAAAATAGATAAGAGTTTAATCAAAACCAAACTTACAACATTTATAGCTCTTGACACCGAATCAAAGCATGAAAGTAGATTTACTACACATAAAAGTTCATCTCTTAGCCTTGCTAGGAATTCTAGCCTAAATTACAATACATGTTAATGAGAATAAAAGAAGAGAGAAAATTATCTATTAAAAACGTCCTAAGGGTCTCCTTATATAGGCAATGAATGGACATATGTCATGGATGACATCAATCTTCAATAATTTTAAGTCAATAACTCGTGTATCCACTTGCAGCACGTTTTTGATAATGTAAATGATCAATTCAGCTTCTGCGGCCGACATGAAAGTTGTAGAATTTTGACTCTTCTTTCCATAGGAACTGATTTCATGCAAATTGGATGAGTGTCCAATGAGATATGAGCAAAATTCCAAAGATACACCAGAATTCGGCCAACAACCATTTTACCCACTTGCAATGCGATTTGGTCCATGATAACGGCTGATTTGGACTTTACCATAAACATACGAGTTGTTGATAGTTAAGTCAGAAATTCACAGCTTCAAGAATTATACCAATTGAGTACGTATTTTGGGAGATACGGTCCAAATACGTGAGTTGGGTCAAGCTGGGTAAGAGTTGTAGTCCGATTCTGTTGTATCTCAATTTTTGGCCCATAACATGTTGGTTTTAGCTTTTCCACTATTCTTCAAATTTGTGTAAGATTGAGTCATGTTGCACCAGGTTCAAGAATTTCTTCATTTCGATTTCTACATTGAGAGTTATGTCCAATTTACCTAAACCTGTCCAAATAACATTCATTAATCACAATTTAAGGAGAACACTTTATTTCAAGCTAAAAATACAGAAAATACTAAAATTGGTGACATTAAATGGTGATTGAATCTTTTAACAACATGCATTTTCATGTGTTCATCACAGCCCCCAACCAGCTTATTGCTAGTCTCTAGCAATTCAAGCGTAAATAGAATATGCAAAACTACCTAAACACTTCAATCAAATCGTCAGTTCGAGATCACTGTTGCTATCATGGTTTTTTCAATTACAACTTCCATAATTTGTGTGTGTGTGAACTAAGCCATAACCATCTAACCACAAACCACAATAGATATAGCCTTGAGAATTTCTCCAAGTAAAAGCCTCAACTCCATATCCTCACAGGTGTATGACTGTTTAAAAGGTTAGGACTTCTCTTATGGAGTTGGAAAACAGTTAAGCACTCAAGAAAAAGTCAATTTTAAGGACAGACATATAAACTAACATTGATCCGAAGATAGGAAAATTATTTGTTTAAAAATCAATTATTCATATCATATGTCAACTTTAGAACTTTAATTGGCTTGTGAGAATAATACAATTATAACTTGGTGAGAAAACTGTTTTACAAGGTATTTGTCTTCTAAAATTGAATGAAGACTTTATTAAACTGAATTGCTTCTTTCTTTTTTTTTTTTTTTTTTGTTTTTGGTACTTTTGTGTTTTTTTTTTTTTTTTTTTTTTTTTTTTTTTTTTTTGTTGAAGAATACAAGGAAGCATTACAAAGGTTTCTCACCAAATTATATTATGCACAAATGTAACCAACTTATCCCTTAATTCAAATAATATCATTCTAAACAAAAATTAACCAATTCAAAGGATCAATGAAAGTTCATAAGCTGTTTTCTCAACCTTTCCACTTACTCACAAAAGATATGCGAGATTAGAAAAATATATACTTAAACATGGGAATTCTCTTGGCTATATAAATTGAATCATCCATCTTACCACAAGGCTTAGCATTGTGCTCAAAAATATTTTGGAAGTCATTCTTTAGTAACCTAGATAGAAACAGTGACTCAACCTAAACAATTCTGAAATCATACTTAGGCAGAAAAGCAAATTCCTTTATACAAGAATTACCAAGACTACAAGCAATAAACGACAATGCATGAAATATAAAACAAAATAACAAAAAGTTAGTTAAAATGCATTTCAAAAGTTAGTACTAAAACTCCTTACTCTGCCATTCTAATTTGACCTAGAATGCGTCTCAAGAGTTCAAGAATGAACTCTTTACTCTGCCATTTTAATCAAATGTCGGACCACAATTTTTTTTTTTTTTTTTTTTTAGAAATGCAACGTATGTCTACTATCCTCCCCCCAAACCAGATGAAACATTGTCCTCAATGTTTAAATAGAAAGAGATAAAGTATAGGAGACATTACCTGAAACGCCAGTTATTTGAAAGAAACAAACCTGAGAGACACTTAAGCAAATATAAACTAAAATGATGGTACTGATAAATAAATAAATAAAAAGAAAAATTTACAAACGGAGTGTCAGATCCAATTTTCGCTTGTTAAGGCCCACTGACCAATCGATCCGAGTTATTGCTGGGTCAGGTTCGTAGGTAACTACCTGTAATTTGTTAATCAATTCATCCGCCTCAGTAGCAGAAACCAGGATCTGTCGCGCCGAATGTGAAATAAAATTCTGTTCCACAGCTTGATCAAGAAAACAAAGTAAGCAATCAAAATAGTTATTAACATTCAACAAACCTATGGGTTTTCGGTGGATATTCAGTTGGGCCCAAGAGACAATTTGAAAAATTTCTTCCAAAGTACCAAAACCACCTGGTAAAGCAATAAAAGCGTCTGCATTGCAAAGCATTCTGGCTATACGTTCATGCATGGATGAGACTTGTAATTCTTCCCCTATTGTTTTCCCGGTCAGGTTTCCCACGGCCAAAGCTGTAGGAATAATACCTAAAACTTGACTTCCTCCTAAATGTGCAGCTGTTGACACACACCCCATTAGCCCAAGGCTACCTCCTCCATAAATCAAATGAATTTTTCTTGCAGCTAATGTTTTTCCTAGATTGTTTGCTGCTTCTACGAACACTTTACTCTCCCCAGGACTAGATCCACAAAATACACATATATTTCGAAATTGTCGAACTTGGGTTTCCTCCATATCTACTCTCACCTTTATCTCAATATATGAAAATGAAGAAACTGAGGTGTTGTATTTATAGAGTGCCAAATGACAACAATGATTATGGTAACCCGACAGTTTGTCAAAAGAAAGTTAAAAATAAAACACAAAAATTTAAACATAATGACCCGCATGCATTATTGAACAAAAAGATTTGAATTTAAGACATCTACATGAGTAGCCCTACTATTCATAAAATAAAGTTTGAAATTAAAACACATGTATTTACAAGTAGTTGTGATTGTGGCTCACATCTTCCTCTGGTTTTACGTCCAGTAACGGCTTAAACGCCCTCTATAGGTCGGGGATAGGCTTCCCATCCAATTTTCTTATAAATTGGCAAACAGGGTCTTTTAGAGTCAGATTCCCGAGACTATACCGTTGATGTTCATTTTTGAATTTGTTCCACAAATTGAGAAGTTCACGTTGCACGAGCCCACAGGGATGCGTCTCAAGAGTCAATAGGATATCATCCAAAGACTCCTTACTCAGTCCATCCTTAATGAACTGAATTTTGTCTTCTCGATTTCTAGATACGAATCCTAAAGAACGACAACTCCGATTACAATTCCATCGAGTACATTTATGACAGACTTGTAACCTTTTTGCTCGTCGCCTTTTGGCATAAGAGCTTCTTCCAAGACCAGGCATATGAGAAACAAAATCATTTTCAAACTCACCAGACAACCGAACCTTGGCTTCAATTAACCAACGAAGGTCCACAGGGATATTACCCAACATCAATAGCCTTAGTCTTTCACACCGTGCTTTGTAAATCTTAAGTAGAGCATTTTGAGGAAATGAAGGAAAACGTTTTTTTAAGGTTGGCAAGAATGCGATCCATTTTGAAAGAAAGAAAAGAGATGAATACACAGTTTGAGGGACAGTTTTTAGGGAACTGAGAAACCGACTTTAATAGTCACGGAGTACCGTATCCGCCACTTGACCGGGAAATAAAATCACACTGAAGAAAAAAAATAAAAAGAAGAAAATAAAGTAAAATAAAATGTGCAGGAAAATAAAAGCAAAAATAGAAAGTCAAAAGATAAAGTATAGACAAAATATAAAATATGGTACAGATAGATTGAACCTGATCAATCACGATAGACAGGATCCACAAGAGGGATCTCGCCTAGGTACATAGAGTCGTTTACCTTTTCCACGTAGCTTTTTAGCCGCTGTCCATTCACTTTGAAAGTCCGTTCATCAGTGGGGTCTTCTATTTCAACAGCACCATTAGGAAAAACATGTCTTACCATAAATGGACCAGTCCATCTTCTGTTTCTGATTATGATTCTTTACATGTATTTGGTTCCATTGCATATTATCATGTGAAAGAATCAAAGCTAGATTCCAGAGCCAAGAAAGCAATTTTCTTGGGATTTTCTTCAGGTGTAAAAGGATATCGTCTTTGGTGTCCGAGTTCGAGGAAGATTGTATCAAGTAGAGATGTAACATTTGATGAGTCTTCTATGTTGAAGAAATCAGAAAACCAGACAACAGTGAATAGTACTCCGCAACAGGTGGAGCGTACTCAGCAGCAGGTGGAGTTGGAAACAACTACATTGAACCCGGTTAGATCTGTAGAGACAGATAATGATACTCCTATGACAGAGGTGATTTTGGGAGATGATGGAGAAGGTTCTACTCATGAACCTCAACAGCAACAAGAAACTATTGTAGTAAATAGGCCAAGACGTGAGATTCGGAGACCTGCTCGATTTGTTGATATGGTGGCCTACGCACTTCCAGTTGTAGATGATGATGTTCCTTCCACTTATAGAGAGGCAGTCAGCTATTCTGAAGTTGATCAGTGGAAGACAGCTATGAAGGAAGAGATGCAGTCTCTTCAGAAAAATGAAACTTGGGAGCTAGCTCAACTACCAAAGGGTAAGAAGGCAATTGGGTGCAAATGGGTATATGCAAAGAAAGATGGATTTCCTGATAAGAAAGATGTTCGCTACAAGGCAAGGTTGGTGGCTAAAGGCTATGCACAGAAGGAAGGAATTGACTACAATGAGGTATTTTCTCCAGTTGTGAAACATTCTTCCATTAGAATTTTATTGGCCTTAGTAGCTCAGTTAAATATGGAACTAGTTCAACTCGATGTAAAAACTGCATTTTTACATGGTGACTTGGAAGAGGAAATCTATATGACTCAGCCAGAGGGATTCAAAGTTGCTGGTAAGGAAAAATTGGTTTGCAAACTGAAAAGATCGCTTTATGGTTTGAAACAATCGCCGAGGCAGTGGTATAAGCGATTTGATCGGTTTATGATGGGTCAGAGGTACACAAGAAGCAAATTTGACCATTGTGTGTATTTTCAGAGGCTACATGATGGTTCTTTCATTTATCTACTCTTGTATGTCGATGACATGTTGATAGCTTCAACGAATGTCGAAGAAATTGAAAAATTGAAGATTCAATTGAATAGAGAGTTTGAGATGAAAGATTTGGGTGAAGCTAGAAAGATACTAGGCATGGAGATTAGCAGGGACAGAGAAAGAGGCAAAATTTGTTTGACTCAAAAGCAATATCTGAAGAAGGTATTACAGCGTTTTGGCATTTCAGAGGAATCAAAACCTGTAAGTACCCCACTTGCTGCTCATATGAAGATCAGTGCATCTTTATCTCCTAGTTCAGATGAGGAACGAGAGTATATGTCTCGAGTTCCATATGCTAATGCAGTTGGTAGCCTAATGTATGCTATGGTGTGTACGAGACCTGATATTTCACATGCAGTTGGAGTAGTGAGCAGATACATGCATAATCCTGGTAAAGGTCATTGGCAAGCTGTGAAATGGATTATGCGGTATTTATTGAAAACCGTAGGTGTTGGCTTAGTCTTTGAGAGAGATGAAACATGTAATCACTATGCTGTTGGTTTTGTTGATTCTGATTATGCTGGTGATTTGGATAAACGTCGATCAACAACCGGTTATGTGTTTACTCTTGCGAGAGCACCTGTGAGTTGGAAGTCTACTTTACAGTCTACAGTTGCTTTGTCTACTACAGAGGCAGAGTACATGGCAGTTACAGAGGCTGTGAAGGAAGCTATTTGGTTACAGGGATTGCTGGATGAATTGGGAATTGGTCAGAAGAAAATTAATGTTTATTCTGACAGTCAAAGTGCTATTCATTTAGCGAAGAATCCAGTATACCATGTTCGAACGAAGCATATTGATGTTCGGCATCATTTCGTGCGGGAGATCATTAGTGAAGGAAGAATCTTACTTCAGAAGATTGGGACTACCGAGAATCCCGCAGATATGTTGACTAAAGTGGTGACAGCGATCAAGTTCAATCATTGTTTGGACTTGATCAATATAGTTCGAGTTTGATAGCGCCATTGGGCGCAAATTTAGAGGCGCTGCTTTTGGATAGAGAATTTTTGGAAAAATGAAGCTTTGTGGAGGATTGGCATATTCGCCAAGGTGGAGATTTGTTGAAAATTGGCTTATATGCCAAATTGAGCCAATCCCACATTGGTGGGAGATGGCATGGAGGTGCTTTGGTAGGCCTATATAAGGCAAAGCTCTCCTTGAGATTTAATATACTTTTGAGAATATTTCTCTTCTCCCCTCTATTTGTAGGATCTCTTTTTGAGAACCTCATAGTTCAAGGATTTTACATTTAAATCCTTGAAAGTTGTAAGAATTCAATTTTTCCCTTTATTTTTGGGCATTTGTAGTAATACCCTATTGTTTGGGTAATTACAGTATTAGCCCTACTATTTGGGTATTTGCAGTTTGACCCAATAGTTAGAAAATTTGTATTGTGGCCCAAAAATTTTGTAACTTCTCTTGAAGATAGTGGATTTGTTCTAGCGGCGCCCGAGGACGTAGGTAACATTACCGAACCTCGTTAAACTTGGTGTTCTTTCCTTTTTGCATATTGTTGGATGTTTGGTTGCCTCGTTATGGTATAACTAGCATTATTGATTGTCCGCATAACAATTGGTAATAATGCTAATTGTTATTTGAACGCTTCTTGGCGTAACAAAGGGATGAGTATGAGATAGAGAGGGCGCGGCGCGGATGGGCAGCCATCCCATTGGGCATTGGGTGTGATGAAACCAGTGAATTTCCAAACTGTTGAATGGATAGCTCGTAGCTGGGAAAGAGGGGATAGATTGTTTAATTTTGGTTTGTGCATGAAGAATCCCTATCTCCAATGCCATAAGAGAAGAGAAAATATTAGGCTCGCCTTCTGTTCTGATCTTTCCATCATCAAAACTGCATTGAAGACGGAAGTATTTCATTGGACATGCAATATTATGATTGAACTAATCTCATTAGTTGCAATAAAACCTTAACAGATCATAGTTTAGATGTAGTCCAGCCAAAAGCAAAAGCTTCAACGTGCTCCACATCACTTGTAAAGAGAGCTTTTCATCCGTGATTGCCAGAAAGTTCTTTCTTTTTGGTTCATAATCAAAGCACCAAATTATACCATAGTGTTAGAATTTGGACATTCAAAATCAATGTTAACTTTGATTTTAAATCAATAAAAAGTTGACACAAAAACGAATATAAAAAATTGAGCGAAATGAGAAGTTAGATATAAGAAGAAGCATAAAAGCACAAAGGGAACATGACCAGGTATAGGTGTTGCGGCATTAGTCTTTTGAGTGCCACACACTAAAGTCAATAAGCTCAGCATCACAGCACTAGCTTTGAAGTACTGCAATGCTAGGTCAAATCACATCTAACATTGCAGGTTAAGTGATACATAGATTTAGACTTTCAGTCTACTCCAGATGATAGAAAGTTTACATCTGGATATATATTTATCCTCAACGGTGCTACAGTGAGTTAGAAGAATACCAAACAAAGATCCATAGTTGATTCAACAACAAAAGCGGAATATATTGCAGCCTCTGAGGCAGCAAAGGAAGCAGTGTGGATATGCAAGTTTATCACCAAACTCGAGATTTTCCAAAGATCAATAGATCCTATCCCATTATTCTGTAACAATAATAGAGTCATTGCATAAGCAAAATAGCCAAGAGTGCAACAGCAATCTAAGCATGTAGAGAGGAAATACCACATAATTAGAGAAATCTTGACTAGGGGAGATGTAATAATTTGTAGAGTTACCTCTATAAATTATGGAGCAGACCCACTGACAAAGGCTTTAACTCTAAATGTGTTTGAGAAACACGTAGAGTCTATGGGTATTAGATACCACTATGAATGACACTAATGCAAGTAGGAGTCTATTGGGATTTGTGCTCACGTGCCATCCCTTTTATATAAACCAGTGTATACTATACATAAATGGTTGTTCTTAGCTGACTATGGGTTTACTGGAAGTTCGTATAGCATACAGATATTCAGTGAGGACTAAATACTGAATAGACTTAACGAGAACCCCAATAGACATTCCATGAAGCCATCAATGAAAGGTCCTCTCGAGTTGAGTAGTATACGTGGTCCTTTGACCTGAGTACCACGGTGGGCTTGTAAGTGATCTATCATACTTTGGTTCCACGCACGTCATAGACCTTTCATGGTGTGACCGCTGGGTATCGATGGGTATGGTCTGATGCTTATGGAGTCCGGTGTGTACAGATATAAAAATTATCAGCTCACATAGATGAGTTATATATATCTAGATGCTCAGAGACTATATCTTAGAAAGTCTTATAGTCATAAGTAATAAACACAAGAAAAGAGTTTCTTACAAGGTTAAACAATACTGTAAAAGTGTTTGCATATATTATTTATTAAGATACGTGTCTAGAGATAAGTTCACGGATGAGCACATAGGAATTTAATGGTAGTGATTTATATCTCTGCTCTTCCAGGATATATTTGGCGTAAGGATTATACGTATGCACTATGACTTTAACTTGTATGGTCTACTGCACTGATTTGTAATATCCGTGACGTGTGCGTGGGACATCGATCTCGGACTCATAGAATAATTCAGTTTGATATATTGAGAGTAGACCTAAAGAGTCTCATAATATGAAGCGTACTATTGTGCACTAGGGTAGCATATTAGATTGAATAGTTCGATCCAAAAATTTCTAGCGAATCGAACATTTACTTCGGTCTCCTTCCGTTCGTGCACGTGTCAAAACTTAAGAGTTAAATACATCAATTAGTTAACAATTAGTTATGGACCAGTGGAATATTGACACATGGCACATGTGGGCCAATTATTTTTTGATTTAAAAATTATCAAAATGACCTTATTTGTTGAACAAATAATATCATTATTTTATTCATTAAAATTTTTATTGAATAAAATAATAATAATAATAATATATAATATTATTATTTAAATTGAAATCAAACAATTAATTTTTTATTTAAATTGGCATGCGTTTCTAATATGATTAAATTATTTTTTTAATATTAATTAAATAATATGATAAGTATAAATGGATGACATTTGTTAATAGTAAGCCTTAAGATGTTTTTTAATAATGAGAAAGTGTTTTCTCATCTCACCTAGATTAAGGCCAAATTCATTTAAATGATTTTTCATTTTGTTTTATTTTCATTTGGTTTATTATAAATAATAATAAATAAAATACTAATGACAAACATTGACCTGGATAATTGATGTCATTAAGTGAGAAAATAAAAGAGAATAATAAACAAAAGAAAGCGCAATATGTTGTTCAATTAATTAAGTGAAAATTAGGCCAAAGGATTAGTGGGAATGGTAGAGACAATTTCGAAAGGCTAAGTATTAGAAAATTCTCTCAAGGGTTGAGAGCAAAAACACATTCTCTCCATTTTTCTGTTCCATTTTGGTTACTCGTATTATAAGGTAGAAACAATGATTCAAGAGTTGAATCCTTTGCTGGAAAAGCTGCTATTTTAACTTTCTCAAGCCTACCGTATTGAGGAACTAGAATTGTGAACGGGTTGCTTCAAGGCGGGTACTTGAGTTCGACCATATACCAAAGGCTTGATAAGGTACTATTTCTCAATCTTGAAGTATTTTATATTTATGAGATAACATGTAAAAATTCATTTGTGTTTATCATTGAGTAACTTATTCCGCTCATCTGCTACGAATATATGTATGTGATACATATACTATATTTGAATGATAGACACAAATCCACACGCATGCACCCTAGGTTTAAAATCACTTACAAAATAGTATCAGAGCGATATTTGAGTTGATATTGGGTGTTTAGAGTACAAAATTGTTGTTGGTGATGTTCTGGTACTCAAAAAGTGCATTTCAAGTTGTTGAAATGGGTATACCAAAGGTGGCGAGCACCGGAGTATCGCAGCCATAAGTGTTCAGCGCCAAGACACTGGAACATTTTGTTCCAGTGCCCCAGCGCTCGGTAGCTGGCGTAGCGATGCTAGGGTTTTCAGGCCCTAACGCTGCAGTGCTAGGTGCTGGGCACCCTAGCGCTAAGAGAATCGGTGCTTAAGCATTGATTCTGGAATTCATCACAGTGCTAGGCACTGAGCGCTACAACGCTGAGGGGCCTCCAAGCCCTGGGTGCCGCAGCGTCCCCTAGTGCTACCATACAGTGGGCCTAACACCGCGGGGCCGATGACACTTACGCTAATTATATTTTAAATTGTTTAAAATATTATTTTACTTATATATGGGTTTATGAGATATAATGATAAGAGTTATTAAATTGTATTATAAACCAGAATCATTATTTCTATGTTGGTAAACACAATGGGAGCCTTACTATCAGGGGTTAGTTGTGCTTACATAGAAATTAATAATTGATTGAGATTTACCTTCCTTATGAGATGGGGATTAAGTCTTTGTGATAATAAAAAATTAAAAAAAAAGAGTAAAATATTCTCTCTTAATTAGATTGAACAATAATACATTATGAGATAGTGTTTTATTATTGATTCGTCTTGTCAATACGGTGTTAGCTGTATTATATCGACCTTTCCTAAGATCACTACAGTGTTAGGGATTTGGTTGGTAAGATTTAGACTATATCGGTTAAACATGAGATGAGGCAAATATATGCGAAAGTATTGCCTTAGATCGCTACAGTGTGCGAGTAATACCAGTAGCATATATTTAATTATTGACAAGTTAATTTGAAATACAGTTACCCTATATCGCTACAATATGCGGATAAGGTGTATTTATGATTAAGAGTAGGAGTTGCATGAGATACAATTGACAATAGTTGTTTACTTATTAGGTTTATAAAGGCCTAAATCGCTACAGTATGCGGCCTGAGTAAAATGTCAATGGGGTCAACTTTTTGCTGTATAGTTTAAAATAGTTTAAACTGCCGTTATCCCATTTTAAGAGTTTAAAGAGATTATGTAAAATAGTGGGAAGACATTTTAAATTTTAAGAAAAAAAGTATAAATGTTATACCCATGATTTAAAATGTATTATTAGCGATTTAATAATAATTTCGGCTAACATCTTTTAATATTATTTTATTTGACTTGTGTAAGCTAGGATGACATCTTCAAATCCCTTTGTGCGTATATTGGATGCACACCAACTCAAAGGTACCGAGAATTTCTTTGACTAGTACAAGAATCTCAGAATTGTTCTGGATTCAGAAAGACTGAGATATGTTATTAATCAAAAGATGACATATCAGAAATGGTTGAATAACGATTTAAAAGTTAAATTATACATCCTCGCCTCAATGTCCACTAAGTTGCAAAGGGATCATGTCCGCATGGACAATGCCAGCAGCATTATGCTCCATCTCAATGAGCTCTTTAATGACCGACCCCAAGTTGAGAACTATAGGGTCGCCAAAGTGTTATTTCAAGCAAAGCTCCCTGAAGGCAGTCCAGTGAGTCCTCATGTTCTCAAGATGATAGGATTAATCAAGAGGCTTGAGTCCATGGACATCTGTTTGAGCAATAACCTGGGGAACAATTTGATTCTTCAGTTGCTGCATGGATTATATGCACAGTTCATCATGAACTTCAATATGCAAGGAATGACCCTTACTTATGTTGATCTTCACAATATGCTGAAAAGAGCGGATGAGGACATACATAAAGGAGGCTCGGCATTTCTTATTCATAATGCTTCTTCTTCAACCCCGAGGGCTTCTAGAAAGTCCAAAGGGAAGAAGAAAAGAAAGGTGAGACACACACCCAAGATGAATCCTCAGCGGCGACAGATGTCTAAGCCACTAGAAAAACTGAAAGCGAAAGGCAAATGCTTTCATTGCGGTGAGGATAAGCACTAAAAACGCAGCTGCCCCAAATACCTTGCCATTGTGAAGAAGACTCCCTCAAGTATTATCTTTTCCATTATTGACATTTTTTTAGCATTTGATGCTAGTATTGACTAGGTATTAGATATTGCAAGTCTTTCTCACATCTGCAATATGTTACAGGGTATGAAGGAAGTTAGATTGCTACAACCGGGAGAGGTACAGGTTCGAGTAAGAAATGGTGATCTCTATGGGTCGAAGCTGTAAGACATTATGATTTGATTCTTCATTGTAATAAAACTGTTGTACTTCATAACTGTTATTTTGTGCCTGCTATGATCAGATAGATTATCTCTTTTCCTGTACTTAACAGTGAAGTGTATCATATGTTTATTAAGAATCGCTCTTTATATTTATGTGATATGTTTGATATTTTATTAGTTGAGTGTCAGTTAATTAACGTGCATTAAATTTTGGATACAACGAGAAATGTTATGAATGTACAGGGTAACACTAGTAATAGTGCACAAGCTTTAAATGATACTGAATTGTGGCACATGAAATTGGGTCATATAGGTGTGAGACGTCTAACTCGTTTAGTTAAAGATGGTCGAATACATGATCTGACAATAGAACCTTACCCAGTTTGTGAATCTTGTATGTAAGGGAAAATGACTAAATCTCCATTCACTGGTGTTAGACATTATGCCACTGATTTATTGGAACTAATACATAGTGATGTATGCGATCCAATGAATCATGCTGCAATGGGTGAATTTTGATACTTTGTTACCTTTATCGATTATTTGTCATGATACGAGTATATGTTTCTTATGAAATACAAGTCATAAACCTTTGAAAAGTTCAAAGAGTTCAAACTTGAAGTAGAGAAATAAATCGGAATGTATGTCAAATGACTTCGATTAGATCGAGGCGGTGAGTACATGAACGGTGAATTCTCTGATTATTTAAAGGAGAATGGGTTTTTGTCTCAGTATAGTTCTCCAAGTACTCCGCAACACAGTGGTATTTTAGAGAGGGGGAATCAAACATTATTGGATATAGTCTAATCGATGATGAGCTTCACGAATCTATTTGAATATCTTTAGGGTTATGCTCTGAAAATGCTGCTCATATATTAAATAAAGTTCCATCTAAAGCTATTCCAACCACTCCACATGAGATGTTGAATAGAAAGAAACCAAATTTTAAATACTTTAAGATTTGGGGTTGTCTTACTTATATAAAAGTTACGCAACAGGATAAACTTACACCCAAAGGGTACAAGTACCAGTTTGTTGGGTTTTCCAAGAATTCAATGGGATATCAATTCTATGATCTCGAGGAGCAAAATGTGTTTGTTTCTTGATATGCCACTTTTTTTAAGAAATAGTTTCTCATGAATCATGGAGGTTGTAGAAAGATTGTGCTTGATGAAGCTAATCAAAGCAAATATGAACCCGAGATGGAACCTCAAAATCAATCGAGTAGTATACCTTTAACACACCTTCTACATAGGTCTAAAAAGATGTCCAAGCCACCTACTAGGTATGGTCAGATGTTTGAAGGTGCACTTGGAGTTTTTTTAGTGGAAGAAAATGACCTTTTAACCTATAAGGATGCGATGTTAGACATCGACTCGGGAAAGTGGTAAGAAGCCATGAAATTTAAAATTGACTCAATTCATCATAATCAAGTCTGAGACTTAGTTGAGCTTCCTAAAGGAATAGTTCCTATCAGTTGTAAATGGATTTACAAGCAGACGCGTGAGCTCGATAGGAAGGTAGAGACCTTCAAAGCCCTATTGGTTGCAAAAAGTTATTCTTAATGATCTGGGATCGATTATGAGAAAACTTTTGCACCAGTAGTGATGTTGAAGTCAATACAAATTTTATTGGCTATTGCTACATATTATGACTATGAGATATGGTAGATAGATGTAAAGACGGCATTCCTGAATGGATATCTTGAGAAAGAAATATACATAGAACAGCCTGAAGGTTTTGCATCCAGCCAATCCATAAGTTCAGTGTGCAAATTGAAGAAGTCTATTTATGGGCTTAAGCAGGCTTCCTGAAGTTGGAACCTTTGTTTTGATGAGGTGATCAAAGGATCTGGTTTCATAAAAAATGATGAGGAATCATGTGTGTATAAAAAGGTTAGTGGGAGCATGATTGTCTTCTTAATTCTCTACGTGGATGACATACTGATCATTAGGAATGATATCGGTATATTATAATCAGTCAAGAGTTATCTAAACAAAAACTTCTCCATAAAGGACTTGGGAGAGGCCTCTTATATACTGGGTATAAAAGTTTATAGAGATAGAGCTAGGAAGACGATAAGACCCTCTCAATCATCACATATCGATAGTGTCTATAAAGGTACAATTTTACTAACTGGAAGACAGTTAATGTACCTTTCAGATATGACATTCATCTTTTAAGGAGAATGTCTTCTCAGATGGAAGATGAAAGAGTTAGAATGTCTAAGATGCCATATGCATCAGCTGTAGGCAGCCTGCTGTATGATATGATGTGCACGAGACCTAACATCAGCATGGCTATAAGTGTTACTAGCCGGTATCAATCTGAACTAGCTTTCAGACATGACATTCATCTTTCAAGGAGAATATCTCCTCAGACGAAAGATGAAAGAGTTAGAATGTCTAAGATGCCATATGCATCAACTGTAGGCAACCTGATGTATGATATGATGTGCACGAGA
This sequence comes from Ailanthus altissimus, assembly GCA_946807835.1. Lineage (NCBI taxonomy): Eukaryota > Viridiplantae > Streptophyta > Magnoliopsida > Sapindales > Simaroubaceae > Ailanthus > Ailanthus altissimus. Next base: position 26,154,799 of record OX327685.1, on the reverse strand, counting down.
CCTGACATCAGTATGACTATAAGTGTTACTAGTCGGTATCAATATGATCTAGGTGACAACCATTGGATGGCAGTTAAACATGTCCTTAAATACCTTAAGGGTACAAAGGACAAGTTTCTCATTTATAGAGAAAGTGATTTGTAGGCTAATACCCATACACAGATTCAGACTTTCAGTCTGATCCAAATGATAGAAAGTCTACATCTGGATATATTTTTATCCTCAACGGTGCTACAGTGAGTTGGAGGAGCACCAAATAAAGATCCACAGCTAATTCAATAACAGAAGCGGAATATATTGCAGCCTCTGAGGCTGCAAAGGAAGCAGTGTAGATACGCAAGTTTATCGCCGAACTCGAGATTGTCCCAAGCTCAATGGATCCTATCTCATTATTCTGTGACAACAACAGCGCCATTGCACAAGCAAAAAAGCCAATAGCACACCAGAGATCTAAGCATATGGAGAGAAAATATCATATCATTAGAGAAATCTTGGCTATGGGAGATGTAATAATTTGTAGAGTTGACTCTATAAATAATATAGCGGACTCATTGACTAACGCCTTAACTCCAAAGGTTTTTTAAAAATACGTGGAGTTTATAGGTATTAGATACCACTATGAATGACACTATAGCAAGTGGGAGTTTGTTGGAATTTGTGTTCATATACCATCCTATTTGTTGTATTAATTTTTTATTTTATAATATTTATACAGTTCATTATTTGTTAAATCGCTAATTACTATTATTAAATGGTTCAATGCTTGTGACGCTACAAACATTATATGATCTGAAGGAGTTCAGATTTTGTCTAAAGAAGTTCAGAGTTAGCATCACTAAAAACTATAAATGCTAAAGAGTTAGTATGTTATATTAATCAGTGAAGTCTAAAAGTTAGAATCTTGTCTGTAATGGGACAAAGACCTAAAAATACATTAGTAATAACATAGTTGCAATAGGTGCTAAGAAATGTTATTATGCAAGTTTATTCTCAAATTATATGTTCCTAGTCTTAATTCATCGATGTAGGTTTGACGGTGGAATCCTTTTATATAGACCAGTGTATACTATACATAAATTGTTATTCTTAGCTGACCATGGGCTTACTAGAAGTTCGTATAGCATACAGGTGTTCAGTGAGGACTAAATACTGAACAGACTCAATGAGTACCCTAATAGATATCCCATGAAGTCATCAATGGAAGGTCCTCTCGAGTTGAGTAGTATACGTGATCCTTTGACCTGAGTATCACGGTGGGCTTGTAAGTGATCCATTATACTTTGGTTCTACGCATGTCACAGACCTTTCATAGTGTGACCGTTAGGTGTTGTTGGGTATGGTCCGATGCTTATGGAGTTCGGTGTGTACAAATATGAAAACTGTCAGCTCATATGGATGAGTTATATATCCAAATGCTCAAAGAATATATCTTAGAATGTCTTATAGCCATAAGCAATAAACCCAAGAAAAGAGTTCCTACAAGGTTAAACAATACTGTAAACCTATTTGCAAATATTGTTTATTAAGATACATGTCTGGAGATAAGTTCACGGATGAGCACATAGGGATTTGACGGTAGTGATCTATATCTCTGCTCTTCTAAGATATAATTGGCGTAAGGATTATACGTATGCGCTATGACCTCAATTTATATGGTCTATTGCACTAATTTATAATATTCATGACGTGTGCGTGGGACATCGATCTTGAACTCACAGAATAGTTCTGTTTGATAAATCGAGAGTGGACCTAGAGAGTTTCGCAATATGAAATGTACTGTTGTGCACTAGGGCAGCGTATCGGATTGAATAGTTCGATCCAGAAAATTTTAACAGACTAGACATTTACTTTGGTCTCCCTCTATTCGTGCACGTGTCAAAACTTAAGAGTTAAGTACGCAATTAGTTAACAATTAATTGTTGACCAATGAAATATTGACACATGGCACATGTGGGCCAATTATTGTTTAATTTGGAAATTACTAAAATAACCTTATTTGTTGGACAAATAATATCATTATTTTATTCATTAAAATATTTATTGAATAAAATAATAATAATAATAATATATGATATTATTATTTAAATTGAAATCAAACAATTAATTTTTTATTTAAATTAGCATGTGTTTCTAATATGATTTAATATGATTAAATTATTTATTTAATATTAATTAAATGATATGATAAGTATAAATGTGTGGCATTTGTTAATGGTAGGCCTTAAGATGTTTCTTAATAATGAGAAAGTATTTTCTCATTTGACCTAAATTAAGGTCAAGTTCATTTAAATGATTTTTTATTTTGTTTTATTTTCATTTGGTTTATTGTAAACAATAATAAACAAAACACTAATGGCAAACATTGGTCTAGATTATGGATGCTATTAGGTAAGAAAATGAAATAAAATAATAAACAAATGAAAATTAGGTCAAGGGATTAATGGGAATGGTAGAGAGAATTTTAAAAGGCTAAGTGTTAGAAAATTCTCTCAGGGGTTGAGAGCAAAAACACATTCTTTCTATTTTCTCTTCCATTTTGGTCTCTCATACTACAAGGTAAAAACAATGATTCAAGAGTTGAATCCTTTGCTGGAAAAACTGCTATTTTAGCTTCCTCAAGCCCACTGTATTGAGAAACTAGAATCGTAAACGGGTTGCTTCAAGGCGAGTTCTCCAGTTCGACCATATACCAAAGGATTGACAATGTACTATTTCTCAATCTTGAAGTATTTTACATTTATGAGATAACATGTAAAAGTTCATTTGTGTTTATCATTGAGTAATTTATATTTCGTTCATCCACTGCACATGTATGTATGTGATATATATATTATATTTGAATGATAGACACAAACTCACATGCATGCACTATAAGTTTAAAATCACTCACACTTTTACATTCTTGATTACTCGTGGGTGAAGTCTTCCACAAAGCTCCTTGGTAGTTTTAGGGTGCTAAATACCAGCCATTGAGGTATTAGGGCACATAAAAACTCTAATATATTGTGTTCGTAATATGGATAAAATTGATACCTAAGTGGTATCAGATTGGAGAGGCTAAATTAATTTTCTAACATGTGGTATCAAAGCTAAGATTAAAATTCATACAAATTACAAAGCATTGGTTATAGAGCCAAATTATAGAGCATGAGCACCAGAGCCAAATTGTAAAGCATAGATTGTAGAGGCAAGATACAAAGCATAGATTATTTCAACCATTGTGACTCATAAGTATGAAGAAGTTCAATGGGCTAGGTGATTATCTCAAAGAGGTCAAGGTAATGGCTTTAATGATAATTTTAGAGTTAGAGATAGCCCTCGAAGAGACTCAAAATACAACCAGTGTTAAAGAGGCCAACATCATTAAGATTTAAGTCAAATTGAGAAATCATTCAGATCAAATGCAAAAAGAATTGACAAAAATATCATAGCCTAATAATATAATAGTATTGACTATAAGAGAAAAGTATGGGAATAAAGATAGAAGAATAGTAATTAAGATTAAATGACAATTCTATAAAGTGTTTTGGTAAAAAATAAGAAAGGCACTTAGTAAGGAATTGTCCAGAGAGAAAGATCAAGATAAAAGAAAAAGAAGGTGAAGATGCAATAGGCTATAATAATGACTAAGAAATTACAAAAAACTTTGATGTAGCAGCATTACCCTCAGTAGATATTTTTTGGACCAATAATGTTTTTCCATGTGTCCACTTTTTTCGCAATTGTAGCATTTCCTTCAAAAACAATTTTTTTTAGATTGACTATCATTGCCACGATCCTCCATGCTCCCTCTGTCTGTGAGTTACTTTTTTGGTGATGACTCTTTATCTTTTCATCATCTCCTTTAGATCCTTCACTAGTACATCGTTTAAATCGACCTTTCTTTTTGTCAATGTAAAGTGCTTTTTCATCATCTTTTAATGAGACCTCACTCATTTTGCTTGACAATTGCTTCTTGATCAGTTAGAAAATTTTCAAATTTAACGAGAGATGGTTGGGTTAGCCAATCTTGTACAGCAGTAATAAAACTTCTATACTTGGGCCTCAAACTACGAATGATAATTCTTTTCATCCTAGTTTTAGTAATAACAGCAGTAGGACCTAATTCAAATATTCGTGGCATAAAGACTTTACTTTTGTGAAGTATTGGTTAATCGTCATATTGAATTATACAATCGATAATAGTTCATTCTTTAGAAGCTGTAGTTGCGTGTTGTTTTTCTTTGAGAAGAGTAATGCAAAAATGTTCCATGCTTCATTTGGCGTCTTGGCCTTCTTTATGTGCTCTAACATTTCTTTTTCAACTGTAGTCTTAATAGCGAATATAGCCTTACCAGTTTTTACCTTCTACTTCTTTAAAGTGGTTTCGTCCGTTGGCTGCTTCACTTTATTCCCACTAACAACCTTCCAAAAATCATGGCCTTAAAAGTAAGACTCCATCAATGTCGTCTATGTATTGTAATTTTGATTGTTGAGCTTCTTAATTCCTCCAACTACTTGAAGGTCTCCCATTGTACCAATAAGACTTCAATAATGTTAGATAAGTTTGATCTCAAACTGTAAGCTTGTAGAGTTTCAAACTCTTTACAACTCAAATAAAACTTCACTAAGGTCAATCTCTGACCGTCTCGCTGTTACTCCTAACAGCGCTTCCACCAACATCACAGTAATAATGCCTACGTGTTTGTTTATATAAATTGTTCACTAGGAAAGTTCCCAGAAAAGACTAGAGGGGTCACAACAGTCTCACTTAAAATTCAGACTCCTTAGATAATATTAGCCCTTTTGACAGAACTTTCCTAGACATACATCATTCATACAACTACATCAAGCTCTAATATTTGTACCGTATATTTGAACGGTAACTATATGAACAGTATTTCAACTATTGTTCTATATTTTGATACCAATTGTTGAGTATAATGAAGCACACTTTCCTAGATATGCACCATTCATACAACTACAGCAGACTCTAATATTTGTACAGTATATTTGAACGGTAACTGTATGAACAGTACTTCAACTATTGTTCTACACTTTGATACCAATTGTTGAGTATAATGAAGCATAAATGGAGTACTTTTATTAATACAACAAATACAAAACTTACAATACAAAATTTAAAAAATCTCACTATTTTTCACTTATAACACAACACTCACACACTTTTTGTTAAACTTATTATTTACTCAACTCTCTAATACTTTTAACTTTCAATAATTGATTAAATATTTAATCAACTTTTTATTTTTAACTTGCTTGCTTGCAAAACTAAACAAGAGAGGGAGTATTTATACTTAATTTTAATAAATTAAAATTATACAAATAAAATATTATAAAAATTTATTAACCATATAAATTTATAATACTTATCTCTTTAATCATTAGCTAAAAAATATTTTATCTAACTTAAAAATTATATTTATAAATATTTAAATTTAATCTTAAACTTAGTATTTATAATTATAACATTAATTAAGTTTTGGATAAAAAAAAAGATTGCTGGATGGTTCTTGAGAAGTGCCTTACCGTCATAACTTTTAGTTTTTATGCATCTGAAACTGTTTGTGGTCGTAATTTTTGCAGCTGTCCTTTTAATGTTTTTTTTTTTTTTTGGTTAGAGTTGCTTGAGTTTTATTGGTTATATCATCAGTATTTTGGAGGGTAGCTCTTTTTGTTTTGGCTGATGTTTGAAACATATTTTTAGTGAATCTAAAATTGAATTTAACTTGAGTTATGACATTTGAAGAAACTTGCTTTATATGAACTGTTGATGCTTTTGTGTAATGGTTGGAGATATCCTGGCATTGGAGAATTCTAGATAACCTTTTCTATAGGTTCGATGTCTACTTCTCAAGTTAATGAGTTTTCCATCATTTCGAGTTGGTTAATAAAGCTTTGCAAGAAGAATTTGTAGCTATCTATTGCAGAAGACCTAGTACGCTTGTTGCCTATAGGAAATTTTAATTTTATATTAGCCTTCTGAATTTAGGTAACTGAATCATCAACCTTATGTTGAGATGGAAGAGCAAATTACCCTTTCTCCCTATCCCAAGAAATGCATACTGGCTACCTGGGTTATGTTCTGATTTTTAATGTAACTCGACTTATTTTGCTAGCTAGCATATTTATTTGCGATCTTTTATGGATTATCACAATGTCAACAAAGAGAACGTTCTTATTTTTGCTCTGTTTCAAACTTTCATTAATATGAAGAAGATTGTAACACTTCTGTTGTTTTTCAACAATTTTTCATTATAAATTTTTTATCAACTAATAGAAATATGCTAAAGTTGTAAGTGTTTCATACTTCCATTATTATTGAATTTACAAAAAGAAGCCAGTCCCTCTTACAAATATAGATAACAACCAACCAACCACACTTTCTGTTGGTTTCTCAATTTAAATACCAAGTAACAGCAGCTTTGAATTAGAGTCTATGTAAACTGTACGCTGAATTCTGTGTTGCTGTTTTTCTCTCTTCTGCTAGCAACTCCATTTCCTCAATGTGAACGTTGACTCTTGTTTTCGTATTTGCCTAGTGAATATTAGTTTTAAGGCAGATAAGGAATTTACAGTTGTCTAGATGTTTACTCAAGGGCAATGTTAATCATCTGCCTTCACGTCTGTCCTTCCTCCATTCCCATGGCTCTTCTGGGTTTGATGCATCCATTCATCTTACCTTATTTTGCTTTTTCTTTCCTTTTCTTTTTTTTAGTAAACCTTCTTTTACTTATTTCAACAAATTCATGTAACTTGACTAATCTTTGTACGGTGACCAGTGCCTTGCCTCGAAGTCCTTGGAGTAATGTATAATTGGAAAATAACAAGATACTGAGTCTACTCTTTGATGATATCAAGAAATGAAAAGTAACATAAACTTTACAAGTTCTGCTGTAGTTACAATTATGTAAAACATGCTTGGCAAAAAATCTTTAGCTAAAAATCATATCACTGAAAGTTGGTAGAAGTTGATAAGTGGATGTGATAAAAGATAGTCTGCGCTTGTCCCCTGTTCTGTCCCACCCCCACCCCCACCCAACCTTCCATTTAAGTCGGTCCCCTGATTTGCCTACTTCTGTGGTTGAGCATCCAAAACGGAGATATAATCAAATAGAAGAATAAAGAAAAAATTACTCTCTTAGAAGCAGAATCATATTTGTTTAAGCTAAAGAAAATTACCAATGAACATGCTTCAATAACTTAGCCATAGAATCTCTTTAGGTCTGTGATGTATGAAAAGCTGCTATATTCACCAAATGTTTGTAAATTGTTTTTTACAGTAGCTAGGTTTTATTTTTTTCATGATTTCAATCTCAAAGGAAAAATCAAATTTATGTTCTTTAATTTTTTTTATTATCCTTTTATTAATCTGAAAATATTCTTTTATTAAACTATTCTTTTATTATTGTTATTATTTTTGTTATAGATATAAGTTCTAACAATAGTGATAGCGACAATACAGACTCGTCTATTGATGAGAGTGATAATAAATTTTACCAACTAACTATAGGATTGTGGCAGTTGTGTCTCAATAGTTTAAGTATGTGAATCTTGTATAACTTCTTTTTATATGGAGTGTAAATGGATAAATAATTTAAATCATGATAAAAGGTGTATAAAATAATTTAAAATGAAAAAATATGTGTTCGAATAATTATTAACAACACTTACCATCTGTTATAGTTTAAGAAAAAGTTCAAATGTTCAATTAGAAGAGATACTAACAATATTTTTTATCACTTTAAGAGTTTAGAAGAATCGATGAAGAATTTTATATCAAATATAGAATTTTTCTTTAAAAAAACAAGTACAAATTGTCATTAATTCAATAGCTTTTTATAACTTTTTAAAGATTCATTTAATACAAGATTTAGAATTCAAACTTTACAATAATAATGATGAGCTTCTTTCTACACTTAATAAGAGAACGAGTACACAACAAAAAGTTATTCAAATAAAAAATACATTTCATACAAAAGAGATAGAAGAGGAACGTGAAAAAATTGCAAATCTTCTTGTATTTAATTGAATGATATACACTATTGAGTGGCTAATAGGATTTTTTTTTTTTTTTGTTATGTCAAACTTTTTTATTATTTTACAATAGTAATATGTGATGTTAGCCTGAGACGTGTAATTTTATTTTACTATTTGTTCTCTTATTTTAATTAATAACAATAATAATAAAAATAAAAATAACAATTGTCATCACAAAATTAATTATTAAATTTTTTTACCATAACAACTAATATAGATGTTTACAAAATAAAATATTATTATTGTCATGCTATCATTTTAAAATATATAATATCTATTAAAAATATAAAAAAATATTTTTACCAATTTTTAATTTAAAAATATTTATAATGGCTACATAACAATTTATATAAATATTTTTATTATCATATTTATGTTAAATTTTTTTAATAATAATAATATCCATTTTAGTAATTTAATAGTATTAAAGCATTTTTTTAATTACATATCCAAACACTCAATTAAACATCCTAAGCATTTTAAAAGTACTTTATATCAAGCATTATCAAGAAAGTGTTACAGGAAAAAAGCGCCATGAAAGAAAAACGCTTTTTCTCTAGCATTTCCAAACTAATCCTAAATGCGTGAAAGAATGTTATTATATGATCATTTGAATGTTAAATACGCAAGAGAATAATGATAGATTCTTTAATAGAGAACTTTAACTATTTGTTGCATTCCTTAATTAATCTCTTATATAAAATCGTTATGATCTGATAAATTTTTGTAATTTAAATTAAATAAAAAAATATTAAATTATTGATCTGTTGTGAATATAGGTATTTGTTATTGAATTACGTATAATTTATGTTTTATAGTAATTATTTCTTTTCTTTTTTTGTGATCTTTCGTATTCTTAATTACTTGTGAGTAAAGTCTTCTGCAAAACATTTAAATAATTTTAAAATATTAAATATTAGCCATATAAATATTAAAATACATAAAAATTCAAATAAATTATGTCAGTACTATAACTAAAGTTTATACTTAAAAGATATTAGATTAGGGAGCTTAGACTAATTGCGTAACACATAGTAAATACTTTTGATATCATCTAAATTTGCACTAAATCTAGACCCAAAGAAAATACCAACCCTTCGAGGAACAACTGAAAGCCACAACCAATAAAAGATTTGGATTGAGAAAACGGAGGGACAGAGAGAAGTTTGGAGAATGATCTCTTTCTGTGTAATTAACGGAACACGTAGTTGTTACTGCTTTTTTCCGCTCCAACATAAAAAGGAGCAACAAACACAACAATTTACTAAAACCAGCAAAACAATTCAAAAAGATGGCATGGGTAATTAGGAATTCCATTATGTCACCAATGAAACAATGAGGATCAATCTTCACAACAATGTTCGAGAGCCAAATAGCAGAGAATAAATACAGCAATGGTGATCTTCAGTTATTTGCGATACAATGCTGAATACTGCAAGATCCCATTTACAATTTGGCCATGATTCCATGGTTGCGTCTGTACAAAAATGTAATCCATAAATGATATTTTCCCCGCTTGCTAGTTGCTACTCAGCCCAGCCTCCTCCATCGGTTTTATCTTTCAGCTTTCATCCTTTGTTCAGTTTTTTATCTAGTAAACCATTTTATCTTGGGTCAAGAGTAAACCCTCAATATACTTAACAAATATATACCCGAGCGAAGTAAAGATTTTCTAGTAACTACCAATAGGAAAAAACTTTTGGCACTTCATGAGTCTGAATCATGACTACTACAGACAGCGCCCTTTGAAAGTTGTTCTTGGCGAAAGGGATCATTAACACAGTGTACGGAACTCAACCTAGGAGAGCAATTCCAGCCTGCATTGTTCCAGTTCATGGCCAGTTGATCTCATGCTGGCTTCTTCTTTTAACTTGATGAAGAACACGGATGACCAGTAATCCTTTGCCAGGTTCTTCAAGGTTAAGAAAAAATTTAAAAAACTAATTTAGAGACAGTTGATATGGCATTATATACTAAAATATGAGAATCCAGCAACATCTAAGAAAAGCTGAGTAGACAACTCACTGTTTTCATCAACTGGATAAGCTCATTCATGGTGCTATTAAAGAGATCAGGATGTGCTAGATTAGGAGTAGTCAAAATTTCTTGTCGAGTACGATGAGATATATTCACCTCCATTGGAGCACCTGCAGATGAAAAATTGAGCAACATACTAAAAAAAAAAGAAACAAACATCGAAGGTGCCCTTGAAGGTAAATAAGATATATGGGAGCTGTTGAGCAGCATGAAGCAAACACAAATTCATTTTAGTGTCAAATGCTTTACTTAAGTGCACAAAAATCAATACCAGACCACAGAGTGTGAATGTTACTCATACCAGAAGTGGAAGCTCAACAGCTTTATTATTATCATTTAGGATGCCTTGCACTTTCCATAAGATAAATTTATAGTCAAGGTAATCCAAAAGAAATAGTAGATTAATGTTTAGCTCAAATTTCCAACAGTAAAAGTCACAAACCTGCGACAATGTACTTCTCTATAATATGCCGTGCCATGTAAATCCTTCTTACATGGTCATCTACAGGAATTTTTCCGTGCTCATGCACTTCCTCATAGAAATGAATACTCTCCCCAGCCAAACAACTACAATCAAGTGGAAAACAAAGATACCATGTCAAATGTCAAGTTGTGCACTTATCATTACTCCAGTTGTGTCTACAGAAAAGTGAACCTGGAGAAATTTTGCCCAAGAGTTATCTTCTTAAGGATTTTTTTTTTAATATTATATATTTTTTATATCTTGAATATGACCACTATGAAGATGAGAAGAGCTTGTCAGGCCTCCCTTCACAAAGCTTAGCTAAATGGCCTGCCTCCCTTCACGTGCAGGAATGGATCTTAGCCAAACGGTGACCGGCTTAGGTGCGGCTTGTGCGAAAGCACTTTGGGTGCAGGTTCCTCGATCTCTGTTCTTGCTGGTGAAAAGCAGCATCCAATTAAGCCTTGCTTGAGTGTGAAGTGCTTGCAAAAGAGGCCAGATTCCATTCCTCCTTCCCGCATAAGAGAAGAAAATAAAAGAAAGAGATGCAGATGAAAGTGATCCAATCCAAAGTTAGAAACCGTTACCTTCTGATCCTAGTGGCTATAGCTCAAAAGCGGGATAACAAAAAGTAAGGATTCGACTAGCTTTCTTTTAGCTCTCACGTAGTTCAAGTTGAATCAGTTTCCTTTGATTCAGGGGTATCGTGTATATTGGATCAAGGCAGATTTAGTATACAATACTAACTTTAAATAAATTTCCCCACAGAAGAACTTTCCTGAAAATAAATTCTAAATTAGTGGAACTTGGGAAGGACCAAAATACCTGTCAGCAAAAGCCATAAACGATTGCCGGAACCTTTTGTTCAGAAGAAGCTTATCCAGCGGTTCGTTTGGATCCGTGACAGGAGTAAGTTCTCTTTGCACCAGTAGTCCACTATCAGGTATACCCAGAGCCTGACCCATTGTTTTGAATTCTCTAGGTTCACTTTTACTTAAGCTGATTTGCGAAAGCAGAGGCTCTGAACTTGATATTGAGAGGAAAACCAGTACAAGAATACCTGCCTGCAGAAAACTCGAAAATTGTTAGCAAGTATTGCAAATCTCAAATACTTAAATTTTCAGTATCTTGTGATTACAACAGACCATTGATGACAGCAGGTGCATATAAGATGAGAATAAAACATGTACAAATCATACCATAACTAACAGCAGAAACCTGGATGTAACTTGAAGACATGAGATATCATCATGAATTTCATTCAGAACATAAGCAAAAACCCACAAACCTGGAAGTACAAAAGAGCACACATTATAAGATGCATTGGAACTAGGAGACATATTCTTATTCACTTACAAAGTTATATTATTCACATTTTACGACGTCAACTGGACTATAGGTAACATTAATAAAGAGCTAGCAATAGTTATCTGTGTTTGATGATAATCATAATTCACATGTAAATACGCATCCAATAGCCAGTTAAAAATACCTCAGGAAATGTGTTTGATAATCAGAAAAAATTTGTCAAGATCATTGACAATATAAATTGAGCCTAGTTGTTAGTGACAGTCCATCATACTGTTCATTCTGCAACCATGGATTTATTTGGATAAAGTGCTTGCTGGATGACTTAAGACCAAAAAGTATGAAATCATCATCGGCAATGACAATATATCTACATGGAGACACATTATACAGCACTTTATAGAAACTAGAAGGAAATGTACCAATAGATGAGGCAGAGACTACTATTCCCCGCCAGAAGTCCCTAAGCTCATCAAACCTAAACTCTATATGTCGAATTGCCACCATGAATCCAGCCAAAGTGGTAACATATAACATATGAAGGCACACGACCGGGATGACCCAATAATCTCCTGTGTGGCAACGGTAATTGAGAGGCCTCTTCACATGGATAACTACAGAATAAAGAACCTTCCTGTTAGGAACAAGCAATTATAGTGGAGAGAAAGCAAAAGGTATTTATCAACAACTGGTTGGCATCAGAATGAGTCAGTCAAGATTATATGCACTCACACCGCCAGGTCAAAACAGACTGCATGTGCTGTATTGTGTATTATAATGTAATCAGAAGTACATGAGTCAAAACATCATTAGAGTTGGTTCAGAAAAACAGAGAAAATTGATAGATGGTGAAGAGCATTTTCCGAAAGGTGTTAAAGTCTTTAATAAACTTCCTTAGTTGAAAGTGGCTTAATTGGACATTCTCTTCATTTTGTTGCAACAAGCCAACAAGAGACAGCCAATCTTGACACCAGGAAAGTAAAACAAAAGGGAGAAACAGAAAAAATCTTGGGTCTCCAATGAACAAATATCATAAAGAGCTATCGACAAAGCAAAACATGCATCACTTTGGGAACCTTTCATTAAATAACATGATTATAAATACATGGCGGTATAGGATGAAAATAAAATGTGGGGCTGAATATCACAAATAAACTGGTGAAAAACAAGATTATAAATACATGGCAGTATATGATGAAAATAAAATGTGGGGCTGAATATCACGAATAAACTGGCAAAAAAAAAAAAAAAGTAAGATGAGAAATGGTGCACCCATTGGAAGGTTTTAGTTCAGTAAATATATGACTTGAAGAAATCAAAGCAGACAATAAGAACAAAGCAAGCAAATACAATTTGGAGAGGATACAAATCTGTAAGCAATGAGTTGCATATGTAATTTGAAAATAGAAACCAACAATATCATGAACACATTTGGGAAATTACTGCTTCCAGCCTTGATTAATCTCAATGCAGTGAAGCACTAAACCCATCTTGGAATATTGAAACTTGCAAAATGTAGAGTGATGAACAATTCAAAGACTTGTACCTGCAGCCCCAGTAATCCACGGAAATAGAATTAGTGGAAGAAAAATGTAAGATCTGATAGGTGGTAAATGCCTCCTGAAATACCAAAAGCCAAAAAAAAAAAAAGATCAAGACAGGGTAACATAGTACACAAACAGCAGATAATAGAACCTCCATTACAGTTAGTAACTGATGTAGGACAATTTAGGAAATCCAAGATTCTTATTGGAGCTGTACTCGTGTTTCTTTATTTTATTAGGATTTTTCTTAATTATCCTTCTTTTTTGAGTTGGTTTTGTTGTTTTAATTAGATTAGATTTGAGAACACTTACCTTGTTTGGGTGAGATTTGACTGGTCTACTATAAATAGGGTTACAATCTCATTAGTCTTTTAAAGCTTTTGATCAATAAAATTATCATTATTTCCCTATGGGATTATCTATATAGAACTTGGTTAACAAGTCTTCTAAATCTTGTGTTTAACAAGACATGATGTCTTAAACTCATAATGCATCTGGCCTTATTCAAGCCTGTATGACGGAAATCTACCTTTATTCAACATGTCACTCAACTTCCGCTCCCTTCACGGATCAGTAACTTTAGGTCATATGTGTGTGCATGCCAGGGGTATGTTTTGGATCCATATTTTGAGGGGCTATCTAGCAGCTAAATGATAAGATTAATTAGGCTAGGTCATTGCTTGTAAACATGGTTCATTCAAATCCATAAAACAAGGTAACTTCTTGACTTCAAAGACGGCTATTTACCTGACAGAAATGTAATACAATTGAAAGGCCTGTGCTATGCGACAGCTCAGCAGCAAACCAAATCCTAAAGGACCTTCAAACCACACTGAAAGCAGAAACAACCTCAGCTTACATTGAAACATAATTGATAATCTAGGAACATTTGTAGAACAAATAAGCAACAACAAATGTTATACTGACAACAAAAGCAGTAAAGAACCTGCCCAGACATAGCAAGACTGCCACCAATGTCTCCTTTTAAACTTCAAAAAATTGACTGACAACTGCAATGCAAATAATCAATATCAAAACAATTACAGTAAAAAAGCCCATAAAACAGATTTTGGAATATACGGGCATAAAAGAAACAAAACAGCTAATAAGACAGACATGAAACCTTTAACCTACCACAATGGACAATAGAAGGTTAAAGCTGGCAAAAACTTGAATTACTGGAATCCAGAAGCCACTGCCGTTGACTCGAGGAACCTTGGGAACCAGAAAGGGTAATATGAACCTCGATAAAAGCCTGAAAGCATAGAAACCAAACCAATCAATAAAAGTTGAAAGATTGATAAGTTTGCAGAATTTTCACAACCTGAAAAAATAAATAAATAACAATTTATGTAAATTCAGATATGAAAGAGACTGCAATCATTAACGTTTTATACTCTCAAAAAACAAGAGAGGGGGATTCACAGTCTACAAGTGCAAGTCCAATACAAGTTAGACATATCATCGAATACCCATCAAAGTTCAGGATTCAGGCGAGAAAAACGCACATAGCAAACCAGATAATATAATAACTTAGTTGCAAATAAAGATGAGACAAATGAACAGGGGAAACAACGTTAACGAATGGAGGAGGGTGTCTTAATCAGAAAAAGACCCAATATTGTTCAACTTAAGAATATAAATTGCTAAACAAAGGAAAGGAGAAATGATGAATAGAGATTGAAGAACGTACAAAATGAAGAAGAAAGCAGCTATGGCGATGGCAATATAATCAGTGGGACAGCCTCCAGCGACTGTACAGCTGAGCTTGGCATGAAGATCTTGCATTTGTTTTTGTTTGTTTTCGTACAAGTACATTCAATTAATGAATCAGAATTCAGAACTATCATATCTGTCTGTGTAAGCTACTTCATAATAAACTTATGAACGACTTTTAAGAGACTTTTATCGGTGTTTGGTCATCACACTTGCCTCCTGTTCTTCACGTACTGATCACGGTTTGACTCAACTGAAGTCTGTAAGGACTTACTTACACCGTCGCACGTCACCGTTTGAATTCTTACCGACGATTTTATTCTTAATTAAAAGAGATTTTTTGTTGATACACTACACATACCAGACGAGTCTAACAATAATTTTATTTTCTTTCACTAAATTTACATACGTAAATACATTTAAAAGAAAAAATTACCCCATTGGCAAATAATATTCTCTAATGCATGCTTCCAAATTTCTACCTTCCATTTTAGTTAGTAGTGGAGAAATATTTGGTTTATCGTTTGTTCTGATATTATGTCCATTAATATGATATAAAGATTTAGGATAACGTGTGAGTTGGAAAATTCAAACAAATTTCGTGATTTTCAAAGAAACAACATATTGTTCTGGGCCTGGCTGGTGTGGGAGTCCTATACATAATACAATACAAGTAATACGATGTTAGAATAGTAGATAATATATTCACCAGAAGGCTGGAGGCTAGCCGTTGTATATAGTATATAGGGAAGGAACTAGAGAACGCAGGTGACATGCTACCAAACCAACACCGAGCAAGGACTGACACAGTAAGTAACTCTAGTGCTTTCTTTTACACAGATTTTGAATGTTCAAATACTTGTGGTAAAATTCCAGAGACGGCACTCTTGATATCTCTACTCCCTTGATTTTGATGTGTAGCGCCACAAAATTCCTCCAACCAAATTATTCAATGCATGAGAAGCCATTGGCACAACAATGCTCTTTGATACAATTGTTGCATAACCATATGCACACCCAACAAATGTCGCCCTGAAAGAGTTAAAAGGCGTACAAGCACAATGAACGATTACAATTTTATTGTATACAATACACCATTTCAAAAATGTTAAATCACATTTTGCTCCTTAATACCAACTGATATTTCCCATGATCCAGGTTTGGAAACACATAAGATCTTAAACCATTGTGCTGTGTCAAACATAAGATTTGAATGAATGGGACAGGCTTCTGTGATTAAAATATGTCAATTTTGGCCAAAAAAAATTCCATCAAATTGAAAAGAAAAAAAAAAGAGAGAGCATACCAGACTGCAAAGGAATACTTTCGACCACTGCCCAAGTGCAGAACACCAAATAGGGTAGAAACTGCCAAGACACTCTTCCAGTTGACTCCAAAAAGGGGCAGCAGAGCACCACGGAACAGAAGTTCCTGTTCAGCCCACAAATCCACACAGCACCAGAAAATAAATTGACCATAGAAATGTACAGGAAGCAAAAATGTCATGGAAAGTAATGACACCATTTACCTCACTAATTCCAGGCAGAAAAGCAACGAGTACATAATCCAAAGGTTCAAGTGAAGTAAGGACCTGCATTAGAAAACATGTTGTTTGAGTTCAATAAAAAAAAATTGTGCTGCTTTTTTGCAGTAGAATAGCCAGAATGGAGTGCATGAGGAACTAGATTGACTCACTGCACCACCTATTATTCATAATATGTAGTGGCCATAAAGGGATGATAAATGACTACAAATTATATGCATCAACCTTGATTGAGATCCTTTAAAGACTACAGTAGAAAAATGAGCTGAGGTACCTGCTGATTGGCCGCTTCACTAGACTCAGCAAAATCTGGCCATGTCTTCAATAATAGATATCGGCATGATGATATCAGTATAACTAATCCTGTTATCAACTCGAGATGCCATAGCTCAAAACCAACTGTACACAAGAGAAATTTACTCTCTCTTTAGAGCAATGGAACTGCTAAATCCAGTCAATAACAAAGAGCTGATAAATTATTGTATCAGAAACATCCAAAGGATGATACCATATTACAAGAGATTCACTGGCAACTTTACATATGCAGAATTTGAAATGGAAGTATGAAACAGTTTTTTGCTACAATGAAGTAACCTCTTTATATATTTCTTTCTTTGTAAAAACATGCAGAATGTTCCTTCTCATCAAGAATAACAAAAGCAAACTTCTAAACAACCACTTGGCAAACAGGACAAACTTGAAATTTATACATGATACTTCTGAAGAGCAGTCGAGGATCGGCAATCCTTCTACTGAAGCAACATGAGATACCTACAAATTACAAATATGGAATAATATTTAAAATGCAGAACTTATACCAATTTAAGCAATAAATTCTTCCCATGATTTTTTTGTTAATGTATAGAAGCTAGAACTGAAGGCTGCAAAACAAGACTCAGATTGATAATACAACATTAAATTCTCTAAAAGAGTTAACTCAAGCAAAATAGGGTAACAAAATCAAACCTGTCGAATGATTACACCCAAAGCAGCTATCAACCCACATGTGACAGAGCAAGCTTGAAGCACATTACTTCTGGAAGGGACGGTTACTAATTTCTGTGAGGCCGAATTATCAACAGAGGACACCTCATTTTCATCTTTAATATAACCATCTTCTGTAGTGGACCTATCCTGTACAACATTGCCTTCTTCTACTAAACGCAATTGTCTATCTCTTTTGAGTTTCTTCACTGACTTCCTACTTGCAAAAGCCTTTGTGCGAAAATTTGAAGTCTTCAAAAACAGAGATTCAAGTTCGCATTAAATGAAACTGCTCTTTTGTCACACACACACACAAAAAGAAAAGTTTAGAATCTCACATTGTGTGATGTGACACCATGAAGGCCAATGAACTTTGCACCTGACAAACGTAACAAATTTTGAAAAATCAAAGCAAGAAACGATAAAGAAAAAGAGAAAGATGCAGTAATTCAAACTGACCCATGGAAGTAGAAACAGGCCGAAGTGGGTGAGTTCTGGAGGAATGATTTGTTATGATGTAGGTGCACGTGTAGCAATGGTTTATAGCAAGTAATCCCATAATCGATATTAGACTCTAACTTCGAAAGACTGCTCTTCAATCTGTTGAATCCCAGTTTATATGTATAGTCCATCTCAAAGACAAAAATAACTGGAAACACCAAAGCTAGAGAAGATGTACCTTTTCACTTTTCAGTTATGCTGTATTTCGTATTTGGTCGCTTTTTGAGTGGGCTTGAGCTGGAAATTTAAACAGAGTATTCATTATCAATCATCCCCTAAAAAGAAATGTATCCAGAATTTAAGCGCTTGAAACTGAAAATAATCTCCTTGCTTTTGTTTTTTTTTTTTCTGTTATTCGTTATCTTTTAAAATTCAACCCCCATTTTGCCACGTGGATGTTTGAAGGGTGGTTTGGGAAATTCAGCTTTCTATGGAGTATAGACTACCGCAAATAAAATGAAAGGTTCATGCACCCCCAACAGTTGCTTGGTCTCCCTCTTGCTGTTGATTGTTGAAGCATTCTTTAAATCTCAATTATGTGGTTCCTGCTCTTTCTTTTTTCTAAATTCTTTTTGCTTTTTTCAATCTCATTCTTCAGCAAATTTTACCGCGTACATAATTGCTCTTTAAAATGGTGATCCCGGGTCCATCAATAACAAAGAATACAACAGATATTGAAACAAAAATTAACAGATAAAAAGAAGTTTTTTTGAACATTCAACTATCATGCACTAATTTTTGCTTAATTTTCCAATTGACCAGAAAAAAACAAAAGACAACTTATTGCTACAAGCTTCAAGGCTTGGGGTCTCTACAACCAAAAAATGCGATTGCAGAGAATGAATGGCATGAATATATTTAGGCACCTGCAATACTATGGATTTAAATGTGTAAAGAAGAAAAAAAAAAAAAAAAGACAAATATGACATTTATCTATGTTACAAGTTTAAATGGTGATGAGAAATGTTGTGGCGTGGTCCAGATGATGACCATAGACTTGGTTACAAAAAGGTTCCCAGTAGCCATATATGCAGGAAAAGCCAGTATGCAATAAGGCCCAGCCTTGCTCCCGGACGACTCATCAAAACTCGACCACCAGATACCCTGTGTATATTAAGAGCAATATCTCAGTTTTTTATTTGGTAGTTAAAATACAAGATAAGCTGTAATCTAGATTGTCTAAGATCAAAAAACAACTACATGGCCAAAATATTTGTCATAATATTATGTTTTCTTTTTCTGATAGTTTAAATCGACAATTTGCACTTTACCAGATTCCATCTATTCGATCTGCGATCATCATCTTTCCTTGTTTTGGAACAAGTCTGGATGTATTAAGAGACTTAAACACATGGCCTGCAGAAAATAGGTAAATAAATCACCAATGAAATTTATAAATTGCTCAAATGTTGAGATGATATTTTGGAAAATCAAGAAAACCTATAATGCATACCTTTGTCCTCGTCAGTTTCCTCATTGTTAATTAGACGAGCAGATTCAGAATCAATATTGATTGCAAGATGGTCAGTGGATCCCTTCCGCATAGTTCGTACATGAGCTGCTGAGGGAACAGGAGAGATTGATTTCTGTCCAACTGTTCCCTGGATAAGCATCAGAAAGCAATTAAATCTTGCATGCAGCTTCTCTATCACTAACAAGTTTTGAGAAATATTATGAATCATTCCAATGCTAAATTTGGAATAGCACAAGGCAGATGCTTAATTATAACGTGGGAGCAAATTAGAAAATAATTGGAACAAAAATTCTCACCACATCTTCAATTTCAGATATCTCTGACCCAGTGGGCAATGAAGGTGCTTCAAAGATGCTCCTTTCCTGGACGATATCTGGTTCAACAGTTCTACGATGAGGTGAGCCTTCAAGTAAATTTACCTTTGCTGTCAACTCATCTACAACCTTTTGGCTTCCAAGCAACTTGACACCAAGTTCTTGGATTTTGGACTTTGAATTTTCAGCTTCTAAATTGAGAGTCATAATCTGCTTCTCTAGTACTGGTAAGAGCACCTTCGCATCAGCAGTTTTTTTATCTACAATAAATTCGTTACCTCCCAGCATATCAACAATTTTCTCAAGACCAATCATTAACTCAGAATAGTCTACTTTTATCTTTTCTAAGTCTAGCTTATTTCTAATATGAGCTTCAACTTCTCCCTTCAGATGTTCAATTTCAGCAGTTTGAGTCGATAAGAGTGACTGCATTCCTCCTTTCTCATGCTCTACTAAGTTTATTTGATCCTGCAACTCAGTCACACTATCAATAATTGAAAATAGTTTCTTCACATTTGCTGAAGTTTCAGGCTCTAGGTCTCCTTCTGGCTCTGCATACAGGATTTCAATCCCACTTATCTTGTCAATTAGTTTTCTCATTTGCAAAGGTGACAGGAGAAGACTTTCTGCCTCTGTAATCATAAAACATTGACTTTAACTTAGCAGGGGACAAGTAAATAATAAAAACTAAAATAGATATGTTCAACAAATACAAAATAAAATAATCACCTTGTTCTTTCCTTGACAATTTTTCATGTAACAATGAAATTTCTTCCTCTTTTTCCTTCAGACTTTCCTCTTTGGCTTGGCAATCCTCCAGTTTAACCCTCAGCTCTCTACATGATTGTTCTAATGCATCTACATCATTCTCCAACTTGGAAACCTTATTTTGGTGTAGGTCCCTTTCCCCTATAGCTCTTTCAGAAGTTGTAATCGTGTCTTGCAATTTCTTCTGCAAATCTCGAATTGTAGAATCTGTGACACTACTTGTCATCTCAAACAATTTAGTAAGAGTCTGAACTTTCGTTGCAGAAATTAACAACTTTTCTGCAGTCTCAGCGCATTTGTTCCCTTGAACACTCTTCTGATGCTCTGTTTTGTCATCTTCACCACTTTCTCTAGCCTCTTGGACAAACACATGGTTCAATTTTTCAAGCTCAGGAACAGAGTTCAGTTCAAGAAGATTATTCTTGACTTCAAACTGCAATTCTCTAGTAGCATGATTACAGGCAGACAGTAAAACTGTAACATCATTTTGCAAGATCCCTATGGCTTCCTCCTGCCCCTGTTTATACTCTTCCAAACTCTTAATGTGCTGTCTTAAAGATTCCATGTTCTGAGTCATTCTTGCAACTTCTTCCCTTGTTGTCTGCAATTTTCTCAACAGAGCAGCAATGAACTCATCAATGGAGGTAGAGAAGCGCTCGAACTTGTCAGTAAGAATTTTGTTTCTCATCTGGAACATTTCTGCTGTCTTTCTAAAACATGAAGGTATATTGTCAGAATCTGCTCGAGTCTCCTCAGCATTATCTATCTCAATGTTGATGAGGTCATTTGCAAACGATTCAGTCACATGTGAATACCCCTGGAACAAAAGAGCTAATAAGAGGATATCCCCAACAAATTAAGCAGGAAAAAGAAAACCATACATATATATAGTCCATTTTTTAACTAAAGTGCAGCGTTGGACTTTAGTTAAAATATGGACATCCGCATTTTAACAAGTTGTGGACGTGCGCACCCAAAACTCATTATATATATGCGTGTGTGTGTGCGCGCGCGCATGTATGTGTAGAGAGAAAGCAGAAGAGAAAAGTTGAAAAGTGAAAAATGTTAATACAGTAATGAAAGCCATCTTTTTGTGAGTGCATAGTTTGAAAAATTGGTGCATTGTTGTTACTAACAATCCAAATTACAATAGAAATGGATGTCACTTAAATGAAATCTGATTTTTGGAGACATTTCAGAGGCATATTAACATTATCATGCTTCCAAATGATCTCAAAAAAAAAAAGGACAAAACAAGTATGAAGTTGCAGACTTCTGGAACTATAATTCTGCACACAAACTGATAAGAATCCATCAAAATGAATAATTATATGTGAAAAAAAGAAAAGGGAAATGGCGGGGCACGGGCTTGGGGTGGAAGCTATTGATATTACCTCAATGTTGACTGAACCTGTGCCAGCAACCTCAGCCCTTATATCTTCAATAATGAGGCCCGCATTTTGCAAGCCCTCAATTTCCCTCTCAAAGCATTGGTTTACGGTGGATAATAGCCTCTGATCTTTCATAAGCATTTGAAGATCATTAAGGTGTCCAACGAGCTCTACCGACCTGCTCTCTAAGCTACCATTTGTTCCGGCCAACTCTTCCTTGCATGTATTCAACTTGGAATTTAGTGTTGATACCTCCTGCTCAGCAAATCTCTTTCCAGCCTCAAGGACAGAAATATCATTCTCAGCCTTCAACAACATATCTTCGAGTGATTTTATAGTTGCATCTGCATCAGCCAGCTTAACAGCCTGAAACTCAGCCTCATCTTTCAGCTTCTGCAGCTCATTCTCCAATGTGGCTCTGCCAACTTGTACAGCACTATTTTTTTCAGTCAACTGTGCAATGTCGGTCTCTACCTGAGATAGTGCATCTTCAAGAGACTTTATCCTTTCATTAGCTTCTGTTAGTTTGCTGGTCTGAGAAGCAAATTCCTCTCTTACTTGCTCTAACTCTATTAATGCAGAAGCTCTGCTAGCTTGAGCCTCTTCTTTCTCACTAATTATTACTGACATCTTATTCTCAGCTGCTGATGACTCATCTTCCAGTGATTTTATAGTTGCATGTGCATCCGCTACCTGGGACTCAGCCTCATCTTTCAGCTTCTGCAGCTCATTCTCCAATGTGGTTCTGCCAACTTGTACAACACTATTTTGTTCAGTCAGCAGTGCAATTTCAGCCTCTACCTGTGATAGTGCATCTTCAAGAGACTTTATCCTTTCATTAGCTTCTGTTAGGTTGCTGATCTGAGAAGCAGATTCCTCTCTTTCTTGTTCTAGTTCTATTAATGCAGCAGCTCTGCTAGCTTGAGCCTCTTCTTTCTCACTAATTAGTATTGACATGTTACTCTCTGCTGCTGACAACTCATCTTCAAGTGACTTCTTACTTGCACAAGCTTCAGCAAACTTACTAATGTGGATGTGAGCTTCCTCTATTGCTTTCTCCAACTCTTGTGCAACATTTTTCTTACCAACTTCTACTTCCCTCTTTCCCTCAGTAAGTTCAGTTATCTTTTCCTCTGAAACTGACAGTGCATCCTTCAGTGACTTCATAGTTCCTTGGGCTTCTGCTAGCTTGCTAGCCAGTGCATTGGCTTTGTCTTTAGCATTTCCTAACTCTTGCTCTAAATGTGTTTTAGTATCCTGGCACTCAATGATGTACCCCGAAATCCAGTTGACCTTTTCCAAAGGCTCTCTGAAAGCTGAATTAATAGGAAGAACGATGTGATCAACAGATCCAATTACTTTCTGCAACTGGCTATTGCTCTCCAATAAGAACTGCTCAAGTTGATCCCGCTGATCTTTCATAGCAACGAGATCAGCCTCCAACTTTGGGATGCACTCTAAATCTGTTGATAATCTATTGATTTGATCCCTGCACTCAGAAACTTTTAATTCTTGCTGCTGTAAGTTGAGCCTCAATTTCTCAATTTCTGACTTCTTTTCATCTAGTTGAAGTTTCAAGTTTTCCCGATCTTGAACCAATCCCTTCCCTTTCTTAACTGCCATGGATAACTTCTCCCTTAGCAAAGCAGATTTCTCCTCTGATCTTCCAAGATCTTTCTGTAGAGAATCCTTTTCTTCCTTCAGTGCATCAAGTTCTTCAGATGCCACTCTTAATTTATCTGATAGATCATTCAACTGCAATCTAACCAGTGTCTCTTCCTCAAGTATTTGCTCACACAGTATCAAATCCTGGTTCTTTACATACAAGAGACTTTGCATTCTTTCAAACATTTTGGTATCAGCCACAGGAGTATCAGAAGCAACACAAGTTTGTTCTCTTATCTTCCCAATGCATTTATAAATGATTGTGGCCAGATCAGAAGAAGTCTGATAGACCACATCTTGATCTTCCATTGTCACTCCAGATTCCTCCAGCAACACCCTCACCATATGATCCCTCTCCAAGGACATGTTATCTACTTTTTTGACAATTTCTTCATATTTGTACTGTAGGTCACTCAACTCTTTTTTAATATAATCCTTCTCCTGTATTTCAGAAGACAGTGAAGCACTTAAGCGATCAATTTCATTACGTGCAGCTTCCTTTGTTCTATCAAGTTGATCTAGCAATAGATTTGCTTCATCTTTGGCCTGATAAAATGATTCCTTAAGCCAACCCAAACGAGATTCCAAATCGGAAGATGAAACAGTTTCTGGTACATCAATCAGAGAAACAGCATCTTTCAATTTGTAGAAATCCAGAGAAACAACCTTCAGTTCATTTCTCTCATTCACAAGCCATTTGATTCTCTCCACCATATCAAGTGGTTGAATTTCCTCAGGTACATCAGTCTGAGAGAGGACTTCTTCAGATTTTTCACGAGTCAGATTACTCTGCTGGAGTGTTTCTTGCAATGTTGCAACCAATTTTTGACTTTTGATTAATTCTTCTTTGCTTCGTTTAGCAGCCTGTAGGGCACTGCACTTCTCTTGCACTTCAGCTAGGCATTTCTCAAGCTCAATTGTTTTTTCTGCCAAAGACTGCTTCAGTGAGTCCCGCTGCTGAACCAATGCCTTGCCTTTTGTCACAGCCAAGCTGAGCTTTTCTTTGGTATTAGCACACCTCATCTTCTCCTGCTCAAGCTCTGTCTTCGTTTTGGAAAGTTCTTCATTCACTGCCTCAACCATTTCTTTCTCCTTCTCAACTTGTTCAACCAATTTTCTATTTGTATCTTCTAGATGGCTTACATTTTCAACCAATTCTGCTTCCCTTCTTCTAAGCTCGAGTAACTCATCACGGGCACCAGCAAAGACTGTCCCAAACTGCTCTTGCACCATAAGATCAGGCTCAGTTTTCGAAAAACACTGTCCCAGTTGATGAATTTCATAAAGCATCTGATTATACCTCTCAAGCAACATATATGTGCTTTTCTCAACTTGAGTGATTTTCCCGCTAACCGAATTATCCAACAACTCCTCCTGATAAACCAACATAGCAAGATAAGACAACATCCTATCTGCAACAGCCTCCACATACTGGTGATTCTCAAGCTGACCCTCAGACGCTATGCTTGCAACTGAATTCAAATAGGCAGCAGCAACATCACGTGATACTGAAAGTTCAGCAACTTTTGCATTAAGATCATCAATCTCTCGATCCTTCTCAGAAAGAACTGCATTAAGTTCCCTAATCGCACTCTCACTCTTCAAACGCGCTTCGGCAGCACTTCTAAGGAACAGTGAGCATTCACTCATCAACTTACTCGATGGGGCATCACCCACTTGACTTTTTCCCTCACTTTCCCCTCCCTCTTTTTCACTAACATCACCTGACCCACCATCATTTTCACTCAAAACCTTAAGCTGGTGCCAGAGATTCGCTAGTTCTCTCGCAAAACTCTCCCTTTCTTCCTGCAAGCACCACAAAACCAAATTCAATCAACACTAATAAACCAATTTATCAACAAAACAATAATCAATCATTCTAAGTGGCCAGACCTTGTACTGGCGCAAACATTCCAGCTCATCCACCAACGAATGATCATTTCCATTTCCAACCCCACTGTCAGCTTCAACAAAGTGATTCGCTTTCACATTAACGACAGTTATTTCCCCATCATTTGATATCTCAGTTTCATTACTTGCAACTGACTCTTTATTATCAGCATTTCTAAAATCATCTAAATCATCGGGAGCATCGACAAACAAATCATCTTTATTATCAGCATAAACAGCTTCTCCTTCCTACATTCATTCACATAATTATCACATCAAAACGACATCAACTTTATATAAACAAAATTAAAAATTAAAAAACAAACTGTGAGATCAGCACATTTATCAATAATAAGAAAAAGGAATTAAACAGATTATTACCTGATTAACTAACGATTCGGAATTATCCGGACCGTTAGATTCGTGATTCTCCGACATTTCAAATGATCATCAGATCTGCTTAACCGGTGCAAATCGAATAAGAATAACCCTAGAATTGTTTGGGGATTTAGTGAATGAGTCCAATTTACGCTGCGAAGCAGAGTAATGTTTCCGCCAATTTTTTTTTTGTTTTGGTTGTTTTTTATAAACAATTATATTTAATTAATTTTTGTTGGCTGGACTTGACTATGTTTTTAAGGATTGGGTCCGGTGAGGTGACGTTGTGTTAGCCAATGAAATTGTTACAAGTACTTCAGTGATTAGTGATCAATTTTATTATCAAATGTATTAAATATTAATTTTAAATTTTATTAAACGTAATTTAAAAATATTTAATTATATTAAACAAATCGAACATTTTGTGTAAACAAATTAAATTTAAAAATATTATTTATTTAGATGAATTTAATCGTATATAATTATATAAATAAATTAAATTTAATTATTTATTTAAATATATTTAATTAAATTATGTCGTATAATTCAAATATTAAATAATTAAATTTAAATTTAAATATCTAATTCATATACATAAATAAATCATATATGAATATAATACAAATTTATTAATACCTTATATTACCATCCGCAACTACAACCAAGGTGCTTTAGTCATGACAATACTTCAAAATGTAAACGAATTACCATCCGTACCTACAACCAAGGTGCTTTAGTCATGACAATACCTTAAAATAGAAGGGAAAAAAAAACGACTTCTTCATTTTGAATCTCAAGTATTTATTCCTCCAAATTACATTCTTAATCCTCTTCTTATCCTTCCCTCAGTCTTCTCCCCACGACATGAATGATCATTCTCCCCCTACTGTAACATGTGTCAATGTCCATGCCCATGCTCTTTTCACCATATCCAACTCCAAACAACAACAACAATCAGTCATTACATCGCATACGCTCTAATTTGCAGAGGGGACAGCAAATGTCAATAGACTTCTAGTTTGTCACAATCATAGCAGAATAACATGTTATAGAAACAAACAGCATTCTGCATTGAAACTCAAAACATCAAACTCTTAATATTCTCCATTTGCTGCTCGAGAATTGGCAAACAAATATATTAACCATATTTTAAACCTGAACTATAAACAAGCGCTTAATCTTCAATAGTAAAGCACCAAGGTGAAAAGAATGCCCAGTCAAGCAAAACCCAAGAAAAATTTTATATGGATTCATCTCATCAGTGTAGTTCTGTCATTCAAAGGGCGTAGTAAAACATGATATTCCTTCAAAATCATTCATAATTGAAAGCTCTTTGAGCAACTTCAACATCATTGTAAGGAAAATTCTGTTTTAAGTTTTGATTTGACATTGATAATGGGGATATCATACCCGAAAACTCACAATTTTCAGACAAGCTCAATATGGCATGGATTATTTTTGTGTAACAATTGTGAGGATTTTCCTTACCAGACTCTATTTACATTTGAAGGTCATCCTTTCTATCTGTACATCAATCTTCTCATTCATGTCTCATCAGATTAGGTATTCATAGTACACTAGGAAAAGGGCATCTGGGTAATCTTTTGGTAGGCTGTTGACATAGAGGTAAAAACGCAACAAGTCCTCCTTGGAAACTGTTTCAGGATCAATAACATCATCATTACAAGTAAGGACCCATAAGTCTTCTGAGTTAACCCTCTTTATAGTACCGCGACAAAAGGGGCAGGATTCTGACTTTGTGTTCCTGTAATGTTGAAGGAATTTGAATAAGGTAAGCGGATAATAATTCTTTTCAATACCAAGTATTCAGGAAAAGAGCATGAGAAACAAGAGAATTGTACGAGTTCTGCACTTACCAGTGGCGGTAGCATTTGATGCACATTGCATGACAGCAATTAGGCAACACTATCTTGGTACATGGCTCCAAGCAAATCCCACATTCATCTTCTCTCTCCAAATCTGCACCGCTAACTTGCCCATCTCCTTCTACTCTCCTTCTACCAAAAATCCCCATGTCAGTATGCCTGCCCTTCAAATCATCTAATTCCCCAAAACTACTATGAAGCCTTTCAAGGGATGGTAATATAATGCCTGAAGTTTGGTTTTCATGAATAAAGTCAGCTATATGCATAAACCATAAGAACCAAGGAATTCAATGATTTAAAAAAATTAAATATTGACTGGTAGTAAATTACATACCATAGAATTCCCTAATTGTTGCCTTCCTTCCATGAGTAGATAAAGTGGGTCCATCTGCATACACCTGTAAGAAGTAAAGGAGCGATTAATTAATCATTGCCCAAATTATTCAAGCAACAAGCACAAACTAATACATCATAGTTCAAGAATCAATACACTGCAACAGGAAAACCAACCTTATATACAAGAATGTGAAAGAGGTTTAGATATCTGGGGAGTAGACACATGCAGGAAGAATCCACCCACTGTAACAAAAACCAAAAGAAGGGAGCCCAGTGATTGTAAACCAATTTCATTTGAAGACGTGCACCACCCTTAGCTCTTGGAATTGCGGCAGCCCTGCAGTCCCAGGTTTCTAATTAGAGAAAATGAATACTACTGAACCGCTAATGTCAGGGAAGCCTTTACATTAAAATTGAATCACCCAAACATGAATAAGCAAAGAAAAGAAAAAACATAACCCTGCTGCCTTATATACAATTAGCTCCGTAATTGACATAAAAGCTATCCTATCTAGTAACAAAACTCATTTTCACACAACCAGCTAAACAGAAATCACAAAATCAATATCAAATTCCATCAATTGTGTACAGTTACAATCTTTCTGATATAGACATATGTATAGAAACTCCCACTTGGGTTTATATTCCCATAAATTCCAACAGCTCCTTAATTGCGTATGCAAATCAAAATACAACATTAAAAGTAAGCATAATAAAACAGCTATAGAAGGTACCATACTCTTCTTTTCCTCAATTAGCACAAGAGGCAAATAATTATGATGTTGCCCGTGATGATGATCAAGTGGATGAACAAACAACCTAAAAGTAAAATTGCTTCCAGAGCAGGCTCAACATAAACGAAAGGCGGAAATTAGACAACTTACAGAGCATTTGCATGCTGTATATCAGCCTCCAAGAGTTTGAGTGAGTCCTGATACGAAGACTTGGCCAACTGATAATACATCATCTCCATATCTCTCACCCTCTTGAACACACACACACACACACACACAAAAAGCAAGAAACTTTATAACCTTGATGATGAAAAGCAACTGGGTTTTGAGTTTTGTTTGGTTTCGGCTTCTGACTTCAGAGAACCTAATCCACCAAATACACAGCAACAGAAAGTAGAAAAATAGAAACCAAAAGATGTTTCCTTTATCTTTTTCCCCTTCTTTTTAATTTCTCTAGCTTTTATCCTCAATTTTTTATGGATAAATTTTAGAGGGTGGCTTCCACCGTAATAAAGACTTTGCTTTTTGGTTTTTCCCTCTTCGGCTTAGGCTTTGCTTTTATGGTTTCTACAGAATACGTACAAGAAATGCGTTTCTTTCAAAACTGTCTGCGTGTCTGTTCTCTGTTGAAAATGCCCTCCTCCCTCATTAAGCCTCTTGATCTTATCTTATCTGTTGCTTTTGGTTTTGGGTTAGGTTTCCTTTTTATTAACAGGGCTGTAAACGCTTTCTTTACACACCTCTCATTATTGTAATCAAAGAATATCAATTATGATAGTATTGTTTTAATATTTTATATGATATGATTGCAGATTCTGTTTACATTGAAAAATATTTTACACTTGGGGTTTTGGTTTTATGTGTGAATGACCATTGTATAATCTTGCAACCTTTGCTTGATCAAGGGGTTTGAGTTTGATTCATTTTTGCATCATTGGTTTGTAATTGCTTTCAATCAAACATGATTGTGATTGATTACAGTTGGGTTTTTTAAACAAACAAATCCTGAAATTGTGGTCAAAATATGATTGAGTTGAACAATTACTATTGTTGTGTCTGACAGATGTGAAATGTTAGATGAGATTGATAATTATTAGTTCACCTTATCCCTAATAATTTTTTTAACTGGAATGAATGATGCAACACCATGGAAAACAATTATTTTTTCATTTCATTAAATTAAGCAGTTTCAAGTTCAATTTTGTACAACATACCAAAAAAAAAAAATGGCATGACTCATTCTCTCTCTCTTTATTTCCACATCCTCTTCGACCGGCATCTTTCTCTCTTTAATTTTTGGTAGGTGATCCATCTAAAACATTGATTTTATCAAAATGTCAAAAAGATTTAGTAATTTGACTGCTTTGATTTTTCAAAATATTCAAATTACTGTAATTGTAAGAATCAATTTAGTTCCCAAGTCTTTTTCACAAATATTTTTCTTTTGAAAAAAAGAAATTGATCCCCAAGTCACATTTGTAACTTCTTCTTTTTTTGTTGAAGAAATTGAGTAATATAAGACCGGTCAGAAATGTAATGGTGACGATAATGGAGAAGAATGAATATAAGACCGGTCAGAAATGTAGACTTTCCGAATTTGACTCATATATAAGATCTAGGAATATTTGAACTTAAACTCATGTATACATTGTATGTGGTTGGACAAATAACTTATATAAACACCAGAAAAATGTGATCAATAATTTCAGAGAATATTTTTTTTTTGTAAATAGTTAATTTGTTGGAA
Source organism: Ailanthus altissimus (assembly GCA_946807835.1). NCBI lineage: Eukaryota > Viridiplantae > Streptophyta > Magnoliopsida > Sapindales > Simaroubaceae > Ailanthus > Ailanthus altissimus. The sequence continues at coordinate 26,124,080 of OX327685.1, read as the reverse complement.
TTTTTTTTTTATTTAGTCAATTTTAAAAAATTTTAATTTTTACAATCAAATAATTCAAAAGTGACAAAAAAATAACTTTTGAATTTAAAACACAACTATGTAAGCTTGAAACATACCCACCTCAACTTGAATCTGAAGGTGAAACTAGGGATTTTTCACATAAATAAGGAGACATGAGTTTTTTTCATTTCTTTGATATGGGGGGAAAATATGGAGGATTCACTAGAGGGTTCTATAAAGGATCTAAGTAAAGATTTAGTTAATGATGATGTGAAAAATTATGAGTTAGGTGATGAGAATTTTGTGATTAACTTATTTGCAGAAAAGGACCTAATTTGTAAGATGTTTAAAATGATCAAAGAGAAAGTGTTGGTAGAGAAATAAGAAAAGCCAATTTTTATTGAAGTTGGTCACTCGTTTGTTTGCATAAAAAAAATTTAGAGAAGCACTTTCAAAATATATTTTTCAACAAAGGTTTACATTAAAGGGAGTAAAAAGTAATTTTTTTTTTTTTACTTATAAGGGCATGATTATGTCAATACTAGATAAATATGCATAGTATTATGTGAACTTATCCAAATTTTTTTTTTTGAATGAAATTATATCATATCATTAATATCATTAAGATATTACATTAAGTCTCTTTAATACACAGATTAAATGAATAACAGAATAAGATAAATATATTTTGAGATAATTTGATTTAAGACTCTTGCAAAGAAGAAGACAGTTATACTCATAGTGAGTAAGGACAAAATGAACTTCGGACTTTTTCAAAAGAAAGAAAAACAAATCTTTCAGCAAAAAGGGATTACCGACCTTTCAACAGAAATGTATAACAGACCTCCCGTAGGAGGAAAATACAAATCCCTTAAATAAGGGAGAAATTATTATTGCATAAAATTAAAATTAAGTCAAGCAAACACGCATAAAACCAAACAACAGTGACCAAGTAAGCAACGGGCACATATTCCGATACCACAATGAAAAACTACCGAACGGAGAATCGTCGGATGGAGCACAGCTCATCGCAGATCAAACAAGGCACGACCGAAAATGGTCGAAAAATATATTGCAATTTTTGGATCAATTCCACCGTGACCCGAGGAGGCTCGGTGCAGGCTAGGAAGAACAGTGGCGACAGAGGCACACTGACTCTGCATAAATGGTCGGCAACTCTAAGTGGTTGTAGAGCAGTGTAATAAGGGTCGCCGAATTTGCATCACACTGGTTCAGGTTGGTGAAGTGACCGCTGGCTGCGATGAGCTGGCGAAGGCATAAGAAGTTGCTTGGTCGCCAGGGGGTAAGACAGCAAGGGAATGCTCATCAAACTACTCTATACAGTCGTCGGTGAGGCGAGTCCATGGCTAGCTCATTGACAGCCGGTTGTGCTGCAGAAGAGAGCACCTGGAAAGAAGAAAAACAGAGCTAACTAACGAGAAGAGTGCATAAGAGTAAGTTTTATGCTGTGCAATTGGTTCGGCCACCAAAGATGGGGCTTTGGCCCCCTCTCCGATGGCGACTTGGTTTGGAGGCGAGGCGACTGTGTTGGAGAGTAGAGAGAAATTTTCTTTTTAGGGTGAACCATGGACTTACCCAACTTGAATCCTCCACAAGTGAAAAAGTTCATTGGTAAACCTAAATTGTAATGAAAGAGAGAACTAAAAGAACCTCTCAAAGCACAAAGATCATTTGTTGTGAAATGTAAAAATTATAGAAGATTGAACTATAATTCCAAGATATGTGGACTGAACAAGAAGAGTGATTTTATAAGTGGTTGTAACTCTATTTGATTGATCGTTAGTCTAATTTAGTTAACTATTTTTTAATTTGTGTTATTATTTTTAATTCAGTGGATAGGTTCAGCTAGAGCAAGAAATAGGGTATTTAATGCTTTAGTAACTAACTTGAATATATTAGTTGGATAATAGGTACTTTAACTTGCATTATTTCTCTTTAACTTGCACGAGAGAGGATTAACTAGTTAAATTAGATCCACAACATCAACAAGTAGAAGTGCAGAGGCAAGAAATAACTTTACATAACTAAACATTTTTTTCTTAATCTTCTCAAGAAATTTTAATTTATACTTATGCATCACTTTAAAGAATAAAGGAAGAAGGAGGCCTATCAGATGATGGACGTATATTATACATATTATTTAGGCTTTTATAGATGTATTATCTGTTCATTTTAATCATGAATATTAAAAAAATTTGTGATGTATTGTTATATTTTTAGGTTTGATATCAACGGACCTATTTAGGATGAAAATTTAAAAATAACAAGATAAAAATATCAAAACTGTCATAGTAATTTGTTATAATAGATTGCTATTGTCACGCTCCCAACCTAAAAAGATCAAAAGAATGATTCACACCTTACTAAAATTTACTATGCAAAACTTATATTCAATACTTAATGAATAATCAAGAATCAAATTTAGTCATAATAATCCTCAAAGTCAAAAGTGCAGAAATAAACTTCTTAACAATAAAATAATACTCTAATAATCTTAAGGACTTATCGGGAACCAAAGAGCAGTAAATGCTTCGCTAAATCTACTATGTTTATAATCGTTCAGTCATTTAGTAATCACAATAAATTATAGTGAGTATAAAACTCAGTAAGTAAATTAGTTTTTCATATAACAAAATAATTACATATATATAATGCGTGTGCATAATGTGCCATAATTAAAGAAATTTTCTTCAAAATCTCAAAACATATTATAACATATTTTTCAAATTCTTTTCACTTATGCTAGGAATCTCCTTACTTAATTATCACTTAGTAAGACTTTTATAACTTACAAAATGAGCCCAAAAAATCACCCGTCGGCAACATATTCTATGAGAAGAATAGCGCAAGTGAGGCTTAAATTTCACACACAAAGTATACTCATGCCCGAGGGCAAGAGCCAGACCTTCACTCTGATCATCGGTGAGTCCTCCCACGTGCACCAATGCGTCAATACATGAATGTGAAGACTAATAAATCCTGATGGTATCATAAGACTCCTCTCTACATACAGTAGTATAAACAAATAGATCATATATACCAATCTCGAAGGAAATGCCACACATAACAGAAAGGCTCCACAATATACAAATGATGCCTATTAAGCAAAAATTAAGTTTAGGTATCCTAAAAAAATAAAACTTATATCATGGACAAAACTTCACTTCAAAATAACCTTCTTATTCAAATAAGGTCTTATACATGTCCATACTTAATGTCAATGCTTACATTACAAACAAAATAAATTCATCTTTCACATCAAAATATATTTGGCACAAAACATAATCATAATTTGAAACATATATAAAATATTATATGCATAAACAATAATATGTTTGTTGTGATCCCAATAAAAATTTAGAATACTTACCTTTTACCGGATTACGATAAAACTCAAGCTACTTAACCTATCATTGAAAATAAATTCTCTCTCATAAATACCATCACAAAACTAAAAGCTTAAAATAACTTGTTAAGCCATTTACTTATCTCATCAGATTAACCTATCAAGTTAGTCTCTTTAACTTATCAAAATTGACCATTTAACAATTTCTAATTTTTTTTAGGGTCTAAACAAAGTCCAATACTTATGAGTTCAGAATATCATAATCCTAGTGCATTACTAAATCTTATAAAAAACATATGGGACACTTAATCCTTATAACTATATTTTATATAAATCCTAAAATTTAGAACAAAAACCTGTCAAAAATTGATCTTTACTGACTAGCTCTTAGTCTCAGATTTTTTCACAAATAATTCACTTATCGAAATCTCTTGAATTTTGACAGAGATATTATAGACACATAGAGAGTACTACAGAAAAATATTCGTGTCCTTAAGCAACTCAAATATTTTTATATGAATTTCATTCTAAAACCTTCAAATTCTGAATAACCTTTAAATTCTGTTATTCAGAATTTTGCACTGGTACTTGTATAGTCCAAAATATATAACAATTAGAATACAAAGAATCTAACCACCAAATTTTAATATGTCATATTAGACACATAAAGAAATTATTGACCAAATTTCATAATTTTTAGAGGTGTTTTGGTCATTCAAATAATTTTTGTTGTTTATTCATACTCAAAGATTGACAGATTCCAAAAACCTAAGGTTAGAATCGAAAAATCACTTAAAATTCAATTTATGGTATTTTTGAACGAATCAAAATTTTATATGTTCCTTTAGATGTATATTTTAATCCAGCATAAAGATCTTGGCACAACTCATGACAAAAAATGTAATCTAATTTTTGAAATATAATATTATCATGAACATAACCTACAAAACTTTATCGATTCTTATCTTATACTATGTACTTGTTATTCTTTTAATCAATGACTTTCCAAATTCAAGCCTAATAACCCTAGAACATTCAATTCAAAATTTAATCCCTTATTATTTTTAATACTTTTCATAAAATTGCTCTAAAATAATGAATAACTTATGAGGATTATTCTTTGACTTTGATATTTTATAGCCATCTTTCTTTTACATAAACATTTTTTTTTTAAATCTGATAATTCTTCCATTAATTTCACTTAAATTTATATGAATTGACATTATACGTAGGTGAATTTGTGAGGATGTTGATGAAGTAAATAAGTAAGGCAATTTGATATTGTTGTGAGGTAGTTGAAAGATAAATAAATTTGGAAGACAAAATAAAAATGGTTAGTTATGATGCCTTTTATAAGGCATTATTTGATCGTTGCATTGCAACGGTCCCTTGCAAAATTAAAAACAAACAAATTAAAATTTTAAATATTATGTGCAATGGCATATTTATAATATCATCGCACATTATTACATTATTCAAAGAATAAAAAGCATTAATTTTAATGTTAATGAAGTTTCTTACTTTGGAACCTCAAGATAATTACCTTTTTGTTCTTAATAACTTCTCAAATTTGCAAAAAAAGCACTATCCTTCAATAAAAAAAATACTCTGATGCTTAAATTATTATTTGATAAAAAAAAAAAAAGAAGGCGCTATGTGTGAGGAGTGTCTTAAAAACAAGCAAAAGAGTGACGAATGTATAAGATGGAATAAAATTAATTGAATCTGAATTGAATGAATAATGAGCTAAGGTAATATGTTTATTTATAGTGTATAAATCATAATCTGTATCAGCGTGTGATGGATGAATCCAAATTCAAGTATGATTTAATTAAACTATAGTTAATTAGAAATTATAATTCGTTTCAATCAAGAGAGAAGGATTTAAATGGATTTTTTCCACTTAAGAAAAATTCTTCTTCATGAAAAATAATAAATAAATATTTAAAATCTAAATAGAATTTAAATTTAATCCGTTCCCACCTCCACATAAGACCCATAATCAATTTTATGAGATTCATAGGTTGGCGTGCCCAACAACCTGGCATGATATATCTAAAATATGAGTTTGTGAATTGAGCTATGGGTGACTTAATTGGGTCTATAAATAATAGTACCAACAATTGAAAAGTTTATTTTTCAAATAAAAAATTAGTGCTTCTCATATTTGTGCAAGGTATAATTGTCATATCACTACTTTTTAATGTCTATAAGGGCAATGAAGTCGTTTAATGTGATCTGACATAAAATTTGTAAATTTTTATGAAAGATTCTATAACAGCTAAGTAGCTAAGTATTGTTGTTCATTTCCCAAATCAGTGGGTATTTTTGATATTAGGCCTTACTTGAAGGGTATTAACAAAAATATCTCTATTATGTATTGCTTGATTAATTTATATTATTTATTTAAAATTATATTTATATTTGTTTAAATTTGATTTTGTTCATTAAAATTATATTTATTTTAGTTAATTATATTATTGATTAGTTATTTAATTTAACCATATTATTATATAAATTAAATAAATAATATAATTAAATGAAACAACATGGCTCACCCTCGAATAATCCTCAATCATAAGAAGAAATGTGCTCATAAGAATCAATATTAGACTTAGTAGTAGCAAAGCAAATGTTAACTATTCGTAGTGACCATTGTTAACTGTTGACAGCTCAATGGAAGAATCTATTGCTAGTAGTTATTTTATTTGTCTCATATGTAAATATCATTTATTTCTTTCGGGCCAAGGTATAATCAAACAAATAAATAAGATATTTCTAACCACTTCAACTTCGTTTAGGGCATCCTTCAGCTCCCCTAGCATCTCAAGAAAGGGGCTATCTAGTTAATGAGGCAAAAACTTACCAAAACGATGATCAATAGCTAGTTTGAAATGATGATTAGCCATACTAGGGCATAAACATAACCCAAACTCTTACAGGAGGCAGCAATGGAGAATTTTTCGCAATGGGCAAAAGTCTCATAGAGTAATATCGCATAGAGGTAAAAAGCCAACAAGTCGTAAACTTCTTTTCCCAAAGAAGAAGCAATGACAATATTGAGGGGAATAAGCATTAGTTAACTCTGTGCCAACAGCTGTGGTAATACAAAGGATGTAAACGTTATCAAGAATAATTAGGCGTAAAGCATTTGTAGGTGACTTTTTAAGTCCGCAATCAAATTGCAAGGCTCAACCTTGAACAGGAGGTGGAAACTACCAAGTTGGAGTATGGTAAGGGTAGAGGGAATTTTTGGTGGACTTGAAAAGGAACTTTCTGATTCTTGAAGAATGAGGGGCAAAGAGATTGGTCGAGAAAGATCTCTTGTTCTTTTTATAAGATTTTGTGATTGGATTTGCAAGTGTTTGGTAAAAAGAAAAATCTTCTCCTTAAGAATAATAAAAAATAAAAATTATTCAATTAGAATATGAAAATGTGAATGACTTGGTCCTACTTACTTTTGAAGGAAGTAGATTATCAAATGAGAATAAAGACCCAATAACTTTGAAAGAATTCAACAAGAAGCCGTATAAAGTGAGAATCCTATATATAAGGATTACTACTATAAATAGTACTACATCCTTAACCATATTATTACAGAAATTAAATAAATAATATAATTAAATATAACTAAATAAATAATAATTAAATATAACTAAATAAATAATATAGTTAAATTAAACTAAATAAAAAATATAACTAACTTAAATAATTAACAAATAATATAATTAAATAAAATAAATATAATTTTAATAAAAAATTACAAATTTAAATAAATATAAATATAATTTAAAATAAATAATATAAACTAATATGTCATACATAATGAAATGAAATTATAAATAATAAATAAATTGACACAATAGAACCATCGCGTCAAATAGCATAGTGCGATGGTATTTGACATGATGCACTTTCAATTACCCTTTATTTGGACAAGATCTCACCGTAATATTTTATTAATTATTTTATTTTATTATATATAGTATAATTAATTTATATTATTTATTAAAAAAATTATATTTATATTTGTCTAATTTTAAGTTTGTATTTGTTTATTAAAATTATATTTATTTTATTATTTATTAATTATTAAATTAACTATAATATTTATTTTTATTATATATTTAGTTTAATTTAACTATATTATTTAATTATATTATTTATTTAATTTTTGTAATAATTATTACATGTGATCCAACTAATAATGTTTTTAATTTAAAATATTATATTTATTATGTTTTTAATTAAATAAATAATATGATTAAATTAAATAATTAACAAATAATAAAATAAAATAAAATAAATATAATTTTAATAAATAAATACAAATTTAAATTTGAACAAATATGAATATAATTTTAAATAAATAATATAAATTAATCATGAATTTACAATAAAATAAAATATAAATAAATTAATTATAAGACAAAATAAAAAAATCAGTTACTATAGTAGATATTCTTTACTATATCGGATATTATTAAAATAGTGAAAAAGAAGTATTTTTACCTATTTTAAAATTATTTAGCTACAAAAATAAAAAAAAATTAAAGTTGGCTAAATAAGATAATGACCCTAATCAATTAGTTATTTACGAAAAAAATTTCATAACTTCAAATAAAAATATAAAATGTAAGCACAAAACTGTCCATTTTATTTTATTTTTGTATTCGAAACAAAGAAACATGTTCGCCAACAGCCACCAATACATGTACATTTTCAGCATAAGCAGTTAGCCAAAAGAAAAAAAAGAACTCCGAACTGTGTGCAGTTGGTAGGCATAAGCACAAGTATATAGTCGGTACAAGCAGAATATTTATAATAATGGCAATGATTTACAAAGCATTAGGTGGTGATGCACCAAAATTATCTGGCAGATGGGGCAAGGCATCCATTTGATAAATCAGGGCTCTCAATTTCAAGAAAACTTGACAGCAAAGTTTTCCGGGAAGATTGTGCCTTGGAACTGCCAGAAGATATTTTTTGGTCGCTGCCCCTTTCTATTTTGATTGCGTCCTGTATGGCCAATACTATTTCTTGCATCCTTGGCCTGGAAAATCCTCTCCGCTCAACACATTGAATACCCACTTCAGCAATTCTCCATACCGATTCGATTTTAACATTTCCCATCAGAACAGGATCTATAATGCTTATCACATCGCCTTTCTTAATCAAGGATCTCGCCTGCAATAATAACAATTTTTAATGCTTGGTCTGTTGTTCCACACAACGTACATGCTAGAGTAGAGTTAGGACTTGGTAGTAATGAAAATTGCGAAAAGAATTTAACTCTAAAATGGATTAAACTAACCCAATGAACAATGTTCAATTCAGCACCAAAATCTTCCACAGAGACGGGTTTCTTTCCAGAGATCAGTTCCAGGAGAACAACCCCAAAACTATAAACATCACTTTTTTCAGTCAATTGTTGATTTCCATAATACCTGTTAAAAAACTAGTTAAGCACACTGAAACAAGGGAGATCATCAATTATACTCAAATGGTAAGGTAACTATGGCTTACTCAGGATCTAAGTAGCCGACTGTTCCTCGTGCTACGCTTGATATATGGGTTAAATCTTCCTCAGCCTGTCTTGAAAGTCCAAAATCCGACACTTTTGCTCTCATATTAATGTCTAGGAGAATATTGCTAGTTTTTACATCTCGGTGAATGATAGCAGGGTTGCAGCCGGTATGCAAGTACTCAAGGCCTACAAAAATCTAAATTTGTGTTTATAGTTGAAAATTGATTTATGCATGATCACCAACTGAGAAGTTTGATTGTAAACCTTTAGCAGCATCTTGTGCAATTTGTAGACGAGTAAGCCAGTCTATAGGCTTCTGGTTGACAGAACCTGCCACCAAATTATGACATGAATTTTGCATTTGTTTGTTTTAGTCACAACTATGAAAACTAGCAGACAGAAAATAAGCAAAAGATTGAAGGGTAAAGGAGCAGACCATGTATGCAGTCCCTCAAGGTTCCATTGTGCATGTACTCGTAAACCAGAATGCGTTGATGTTCTTCTTCACAGTATCCAATTAGAGGAACCAAGTTCCTATGGTGAATTCTTGACAAGAGTGCGACCTACAAACAGTTCTCATGCTCAGTGCACGTAATATATTGCTTCAATTAAGGATCTCCACATCCTTGATTGGACCTCGTAACAATGAATACTTGGAACACACCAATTAAGCTGAATAAGACAGTACCTCAGTCACGAATTGCTGTGTCCTATGACTGCATGAATCAGCCATTATCTTGACTGCTATCTCTTTTCCATCTTTCATTTTGCCATAGTAAACAGATCCAAAACTTCCCTTGCCAATTTTCTTAGAGAAATTATTTGTCGCTTCTTCAAGCTCAGAAAGTGAAATATAGTAGGCTACACCTTCGTCCATAAAAATCCCACCTCGTGCAATTGAATAAGCAGTTGACGCTTTTGTGCTATTTCGCATGGAATCACCTGATTGGCACACAAGAAATTCCTTCAATGCAAAAGTTCAATCAATGTAACATGAAAAGAGAAATTGAAATTTACACACCTTTTTCATCACTTTTCTGGTTTGATATTTTTCTCCGAAGATTACGTAGTAATAATAAACTTCCTAAGAACAGAACTAACAGAATTGCCAGTACTCCTATTGAAGTTCCAAGTATTAACTTAAAATGCGTTTTTCGCTGTGACCCCTTATGTAGTTTAGGATTGTTTTCATATCTGCAAGAGAAGATAGGTAGCTTTAACCATCTTGATGATTCTGTTCTATGGAAAACATTAACATTATATAACAGTAGTCCAGGCATACTTATGAGAAAGAAGTACTAAAAGCATACTCACTTGAAAGTAACTTTTCCAGTTAACAGTGCTTGAGGTATTTCCCCACTAAAAGAGTTGTTCCCAATGTGCCTGCCACATGTAGATTTTACAGTTAGGTTCAGATTTGCACTATGGTTTATGGAGAACATGGTATATTGGATTGAATACATCAATTCATGTTTTCCAAAATATTCAATCAAATAAGCACTGAAATGGTTTAAAAGAATACCACGTTGGCACTTACAATTCCTGTAGACTTGGTAAACTACCCAGAGATGAAGGTAACGAACCTGTTAATTTGTTGTTCTCCAGATGCCTGTGGGACCATCAAAGAAATTAGGTGATGGAAACAAACAAGAACCATTTTATTGTATATAAGTGAATCGTAAACCATGAAGTCACAAACAGCTTACACAATTTTCAAATTGATAAGAGTACTCATATCAGGGAGAGGCCCTGTGAGGGAGTTACCATCCAACCACCTGAATCCATTTAAAACCATTAGAAAGAATGTGAGAAGGGTAGACTCAGATCAATAAACTATCTTTACAGCATAATAGCACTTACAGTTCTGTCAATGCATCCATATTCTTAAGCCCAGACGGGAGTTCACCCTTTAGATTCTTTCCTGACAGAGAACTACTCAGCAAGTCAGTATAGACCATCTGTATTTATAGCTCTTGCATGTCACTAAACTTCTAAAACAAATGAACTTCCACATTCACGCTTGCAAGATTTGATCACGACAAGAATGCTTGTTTCTATTGCCATAGCCTTTCTACATTCATACTTCCAACAAAAAGGTTGCCAGTTCTGTTATAATTGTCTAATAATATTTTATCCGTCAGAGAGCCTTTTGTAGAAATTGCTTTGAATTAATTTTGTGAAAAACATGTTTCCCAGTTTTAAAATCTATTAATTACTTGAATCAACAGAATGGTCCAAGTATGAACCAGTGTTTTTCATCAGAAGAAGTGTGATGACATTACATTTTTGTAATTCTCGGTGGAGTGGTTGAGCTACATGTCACCCATTCCCAGTGAGCTGGGACACAAGGATCACCTCTTTCATTTGTCCACTCACTTTCATCAGACATGGAGCGAAGGGCATCAAGCACAGTAACTACCAATGAAACATAATTAGTAATTATTAGTCAGTTCAGAATTGTACATTCATAATTTATCACATAATTAGTAATTATTAGTCAGTTCAGAATTGCAATCTCTTCTAATAAATAGTTGAGATATAAGCAGATGCAAAGTTGGAGCAAGTTGTGGTACACCAACATATTTATACATACCATCTCGCCTGTCTGTTTTTGCAGCTATCCTTTGATATTTACTTATCTCTATCCCATTAAGGAGAGGTCCTAGAGTAGAATCTCTGGTCTTAACGAAGGAGAATGACAGGACAAAGTTGAGAGTCACATTCATATAGCTGGGTTCATAAAGTGTGTAGCTACCATTGGCATTCTCGGCAATATTCACTACTGCATTGCTGTAGTCAGGTATGTAAGGTTGCTCCAATTTGAATTTGCGAGTTTCATTTGGACCCAATTCTTGAATTTCAGCAAAGTAAGCAAAGGCTCTTGCATTGGCAGGAAAGTCTTCCAGGTTTAGTCTATAGCTTAGTACTCCTTCCGTGCCAACAACTGCAGTTTGCATTACTTTGACAGGTGGATATTCTCTTGTCCTTGTGTCAATGTTCTTTGTTGTACTGATCCTCACTGTGCCAGGGGCTGCCCCTACAACAAAATTTGGCCTTCTGTCAAGATCAGAATCCCAGATTCTGTCATAGGGATCATCTGGGTACCTGAGATAACAGTGTCAATTTGATAATCTGTTCCAATGGTGCGAAACAGCTAAATACTTATGCAGCAGAACTAGTTGTTATGAATAATTAGTTATAACTGATGAGAATCAATTTCTTCAATTCAGTCCATGTCAAGTTTTAACTGCGGTTTGTTGCTTGTACTGAAGTGGTTTCATATAGAACTTGAAAAAGATAATGCTTCTAAAATCAGTCTTGTATAACAAACATTTGAAGAGACATTACCTAATGGCATCCTTGGTTGGAGCGCCAAAATTTACTCTAGCTGCTACTTTTAAGTAGAAACTATCCTCAAAATCCGTTGCATACATGGAAAGATTCAGGGGCCGCAACTCAAGAGTAGATATAAATGGAGAACCTGTTATTGCACAGCATATGCACACATCAATAGTATCCGAAGGTGCTCTAATTATCATTTCCTTTGCATATACTCTTGAAGCTTCCAAAATTGTCACAGTTGACCATAGTGTTGCATCCAAATAAAGCTGAAATTTCGGGTACGAGGCTTCACTTCCAGAACTGCCATACTGAAATGTTGCGCGAACAAGGTATCGTCTTCTCTCTTTTGCTCTCAAAGTATAACAATATTTCCTGTTGTCTATGGGAAAATCCCTGCGTGTTCGATACTGCATCCAGTTTGCACTTGGATTTTCTACTCGCACTGATTTGCCATTGTTCATCATACCAACATCTGAGATCCATGCTAACCCAGTACTCGGGTCAGTGTAGTTGCTTGCACCTCCACAATCTATACTTATAAACTCTGCATGTTGAATTTAGTTGTTCAGCAGCATAATTAGATTGTTACAATCTTTTTCTACTATCCTAACAAAATCATAAAAAGACCATATTCTTTTCTAATTTTATAAAAAATAAAAAAATTGCTCCTATCTTCTTTATAATCCTCAGATAATGTTCAGGTTTTGATTTAGTCACCTGATTAGAAGAAATTTTCATTTTACACTTGGCTTCAGTATCTATGTTTCATTCTTTTAACAAGGCAGAATAAACTTTCTGGACTAAGCACAATATATCTTACTTTGGTTACTACATTAAGTTGAATTGGAACTGAAAAACTAATAAAAATTCTGTAAATATAACTTCAGGTAGGAAGAGCATACCTGAAACTTGGCACAGAACAGGTGACACAAAGAAAAAGTACACACTAACCAGGAAATGAGAAAATAAAACCATTGAGGTTGAAGATCAGCAATATAAAACCAGTCCTTTTGATCTTTTCAAGGTTGAGAATTTCTTTGAGTGATGATAAAAAGGACAACTGTTTTGTTTTGTTTGCTTTGTTAAGTTTTTTTTGAGCATCTAAATCTATCTTTCTTTGCTCCACTACTTACTTATCACTTTTTTGATTGATGAGTTTTGGCCTATGTTCATTCACGTTTGTTCCTGCTTTTGATTTTGGAATCTTCAATTTTTTTTTCCCAAGAAATTCAAAGATTTCATTTCATGTTCACCTTTTTTGCCTGTGGAAAGATGTGTATGTATGACACAATCTTCACATATATATATATATATATATAAAGTTGAAAATATCTATCAACTTTGAAACCATTTATTTGCTTTTTCAAAAAATCATCTAGGATCAAAATAAACCCATGGTATGTATATATCACCTCTAAACCGGACAAATCAATTAAAAGGTGAATTTCTTTTCTTTAAAAAAAAAATATTTTTTAATAAATACAAAAGTTTTGAATTTACAGATTGTTCATAAAGAAACAAGATTAATGATAATAATAATAATAATAATAAAGTATATATGTACAACGATTCTATAAATTTAAGGAAATGTAGGTGAAATCTGATATGGGGATTAGAAAGAGAATCTATTAGTTTAGCGCCATGCAAAAAGAATCATCTCTAAAGACCGAAGAGAGAAAAGAACTATATATATATATATATATATATATATGTAGTAATATGATATCACCATCACAATCACAATGGAGTATTCAATAATTTTTTTGCTTTAGCTTTTGAAATTTGCTTTTTTGCTTTTGCTTTTGCTTTTGCTTTAGCTTCTGGTTTTGTGCAAACCACAAAATCTCTTTTATTATTATAACTTTTTTTGTTTTTAACTTTTAGACCCACTTGTGTTGGTTCAGCTTTATGAACTTTGAAAAATTAGGAAGAGAAAGAGGATGCTGCCTTGCCTCTGCCCCCGCAGGCAGCTGGAGAACAAAATTAACGAATGGTCCCATACATGCATGAACAATGAACAATGAACAATGAACAATGAACAATGAACAATGAACAATATAAAACTCTCACTTGGAGGTGAAATAATAAGATAAAAAATTAAATTAATTTATCTCAATTTTATATATTTATTTTGGTATGGTAATTATGTTTGTGTTACACATTATTTTATTTGAAAATTGGTGTTATAAAAATCCCATTTACATGGTAAGAGATTATGCAGCATTTACATGGGGACGAAGTTTGATGGTGGTAATACTAGAATTTCAATTGACGAGAGACATGGTTATCAAATTCAAAGACGCGTCAATCTGGATGGGCCCCTCAAATGTTTTCAATATTTAATTTGCCTTGCCAGTGGGCCCTCATCGGCCAACCCATTTGGAATGGACACTCTCCTGTTAATTGGGCCGACACTACCCTTATTAATTACATTGGACTTTCATTTTTTTTTGTTAATGGGCCTACATGCTGAAAACAACGGCAATCGTATTCTTATTCAACTTTTGCACATAAGCTGCGATATTAATGCTTTTGTTTCGCTGCTCTTGCTCCTGCTTCTGCTTGTTGTATCAAATTCAAACACATTCTTAACAGTGTCCTTTACTTCTAGAGGTAGAGGAGGAGTCCTTGTTCAGGCCGGGTATACCACGTCATCAATTTTTTTGGTTGTTTTGCAAATTTAATATCATCTTATCAATATAAGATATTTACACAAAAATGCTATCAGAACATGATAATATGATATATTTACCACATATCTCTAAGAAAATAGCCAAGTTGAAATTGCAAACACCTAAGACTTTCATCATAATAATTTGTATCTTGTAAACTTGGGCGTTTTGGGCCCCGGCCCACGAGGTCCCTAGCCCATAATGATATTATTCCATGGCCGGTGGCCACTAGCCCTAGCAACAAACAAAAGAGGCAAAATTGGATTTGTGTTTTTTTTTTCCCTTTTAAGTGGGAAGTAAAAGGAGCATTATTATTTATTTGTCACAAAGGAGTAGAAAAAGTCAGAGCTAAAGATAATGGAAATAATAATGCCATCACAATCACAATTTCACACAAATGGTAATGGCAATCGAGAAATAATAATAATATTAATTAACTACAACGTGGAGTTTGGAGGGTTGTTCGATACAATATAACGATGAGTGTTAAATATGAAGATTGAGCCCCAAAAAAAAAAAACATAAAATAAATTAATTAGATTTATGTAATATATAGATTAAATAAAAATAAATGTAATTAAAATAAAATAAAAAACTTATACTTATAATATAAATATTTAAAAAAATAAAAAATAAAAAAGAGAGGTGCTGAATTTCTCCTCGATAAAAGGATTAGAGAGGCAGAGAAGGGAAGGTATCCCCTTTTTCTTTGAAGTTAGAACTGTGAAAGTTTTAAACGATAAGCAAACTGCCCTTTTTCTTATATCTATATGTATCTTTCCCTCTTTTTTGTTTGTTCGTCTCTGTTCATCATCGTCATCAACATCATCTTTGTTTTGTTTTTTTTAGTCTCTATCTCATCATCTTCTCTTCTAAGTTCCAAAATTCTCGCGACACAACACAAAACCACAGCCCTGACTCCTCCAAACGCCTCTCTTTTTGGTCATTCTCTTTCCATTTCTTCTTTTTTTCTCACAGTCCTCATAGCCCAGGGAGAGGCCAAATGTTGGTAAAACAACCCAACAAGTCTTGTTATAGAGAATCTATTAAAGCACTTGAAGCTGATATACAACATGCCAATAGCTTGTAAGTTCTCTTCTTCCATGTTGATTTATGTACTTATATGTGTTTTATGTAATTATGTTATGCCATTTGCTATATTTGGTATGTAACTATTCATTTAAGAAACCGTATATCATTGTGTTTACATTGTCCTGGTTCCTGAAATGGTAAAAGATTGAAGAACTTGCTCTGCTTCTTTCCTTTTTTTTTTTTAAGGTCACATGTGTCAACAAATTGTGGTATTTGGGTGGAATTTGTCATCAAGAAAGGTATAAATTTGAGAATTCGGTTATTATGGATATGGGTTTGTGTCAAAGATGCTTGTTTAAGGTGCCTTTTGTTCAGAAATGATATGAATTGCAATTGGGTTACAGCCTTTACTCCGTAATTTATCTAAAGTTTTGCCTCTTGATTTGCAATTCTTCATGGAATTGGTCCAGTCTCAAAGTTGTTACTTTTGATGCCTTTGGTATTTGCCCAGATAAAATTCTTTACTGTTTTCCAGTATTGCGAGAGTAAACCAAAAAAATTTACACATCTGATTTTTGGATGGGGTTTTTGCAGGGCCGCAGCTATTCCAAGAGATTATGGTGGGGATTATATTCAAATGAGAGTATCTTACAGCCCTTTTGCTCCCTTAGTTCTGTTTTTAATGGAATGGATGGATTATAGTTGTACAGATACGCTCCCCAGTTATTTAGGTCTTCTCCACCTACTTGTTTACAGGGTTAGTTAATACAAATTCAGCTCATTCTCATTTCATTATTGTTCCCCAAGTATATGAGGAAAGCAAGTTACTGTGTTTTCTTTTTGGTGTTAGTGAAATGAAGCTCTTCACAAATATCCAGGTATATGTTGATGGAATGCCAGCATTGTCCTCTAATGAAAAGAAAGCTACTCTTAAGGGAATTTTATGGTATTTTCTATTTTCTGATTTCTTGTTCATAAACATCCAATATAATTTTTCCTTCCTACATTTCAATGCATTTACTATAATTCTTTTCAGCCATCATCTACCCTTCACTCAGGCAACTTGAAGGCGAACTTATGGAGTTGGAAGATAATAAAAAGAGACATCGATGCTCGGAAATTTCAAGCCAAAAGAGAGTTGAAGAAAGGAGAAACCTATCTGGTAAATATCTAGAGAAAGATGATAAATGTGGAATATGCATTGAAAATTGCACTAAGATGGTACTGCCCAACTGCAAGCAATCATTGTGAAGTAACCGCTTCCATGATTGGTATCCTCAATTCTCAATTCAGCTATTCAGTTCTTAATCACTGAATAGCATTTCACTTATAGAGATTTCCACGCAGGAAATTCTGTCATAATTTATTTTGATGTCAAATTACAGGAATGTGCGATCCCAGTCCTGCCCTTTTTGCCGAGGCAACCTAAATAGAGTAAGCTCTAAAGATTTATGGGTTCTCATTAATAACAGTGATATCATTGACACAATTACTATTGCAAAGGAAAGGTGTTTCTACCTTTACATTGAGAACTTGCCGCTCATAGCATCTGACATGCATCCATTTGTACATGATTACATGCTCTGACTTCTAGAGGACAAATGGCATCATCGACTATATATGCAACATGCCAGCCTCTCATAGTATGCTATGGGGGAGTTTATCTCATCTTCATGGCTGGTTGAAGAGCAATTTTTATTGTAAATGACTAGCTGTATATAATTAACCGAAGAGCTGGATTCCTTGTTTGGCAATTTGGAACTAAAAGGAGGTGGCTTTGAAGATTCATGACATACTGTGATGAGCGGCCTGGACAAAAGCAACGTTATGTAAAATACCTGCAAATTTGTGACAAAAATAACCGATGTATATATACAGAGAACAAGGCATGCTTGGCATTCAACTCAGCTTTTTAAACCCAGTCTTGGAACAAGCATACCAAGAAACAGCATGGTAGTTCGTTTCTGTTCATTATCACATGATATATGACAACGTCATGGAACAAACATATTTGTCGGTAGTAGTTTTAGTTGAATGAGGAAATAACAAGATGTAGTCTGATTTGAATGCTTGTAACGGATCGGGAACTTAAACTGCTCTAAGTGAAGCTACATTTCCGGATTAGATTTGTATAGTTCTCTTGGTAACCTTGTTTTTCTGAAATAATGAAATGTCCATAATGATTGTACTCAAAAGGAATTGCATTCCTTATGTCACGGACTGTTTTCGAACCGTGCGACCTTAGACGCGTTGCGTGCTAAGCAACCTAGAAAATCACACAAAGAGAAGAGAAAAGAAGCACACTAAGTGTTTGCACGATTGCTCTCTATATTGCTGAAGAGAAAACAAAGCTATGAGATGAATTATACAAGTGAAGGTCTCCCCCTTTTATAGTAGCAGTCTTATATAATCAATGGCTGAGATCTAAACAATCTAACGGTATACATACAAGATGGATAAGTATGCTCTAGAATATTTTTAGATGCCATTCTATCGCTTATAGATGGATAAGTATGCTCTAGAATATTTCTAGATGCCATTCTACCTTTATTAGAGTTCTAATTAAGGTGAACTACTCTAATAAGTTATGGGCTTGGCCCGGTTCTCCACCCATGTCAACGGGTCTTCTAGAAACTCTGGCTCGTGATCCATTCCAGCAGCCCATATAACCTCTAGGAGGCTTTGTCGAGCACTAATTGTTTGAGAAAATGCTTGAGAACACTTGGGACATGACATTCTCCCCCACCAAATTCACGCGACGCCCTCGTCGCGTCTTCGTTGGAAATTGCGCACCTCGTTCTTCAATCTGCCGTTGTGCGCTCTCGAATTTTCGGCGTGCACCAATATCGGGTACCCTTTTCCACTTGACAACGTACTCATGCCGTAGAGGTGGATTTCTTCTCTGTACCGCCCGTCCGCCTTGACTGAGTTTCACTCCGTTGTCGTCCCATGTGAAAATTCCTAAAGGTCCCTGTTTCTGCTCCATGTCTTCCATACCCCCTCGGTATAGCTTCAAATAGCTCTCGGAAGGCAACGGATGCAGCTGCTGTCTCGAAGGTTTTCCCACCTTATGCGAGACGTTGACAAGCCTCTTGGCAACAGAAAATGGCCCCTCGTCCCTACGATCAAGGCCCTTGTGAAGTGGGTGTGCTGACTTGCGTTGTGGTGGAAGTATCGTCTCCATCACCAAGTCCCCCGTATTAGGCTTGACAGGCCGCTACTTGTCTTTGACCCATTCTTTGCACTGCACATCATGTGACGCCTTGGACTTTTGGATGACACCTGCATCCAACAACTCCTCAAGTTACCCCTGCAACTCTCCCATCTCCAATGAAGGCGTCTGCACCATAGTTGGAAGCGTAATCTCCAGCTCCAACGTTTTTCCATGCTCGGTATCACCTTGATGTGGTTGCATCTGTGGTATGTCAGTTGGCACGACCTCCTTGTGCTCTTTGCGCACTTCCGCAACCCCTGTTGGTAGCTTGGCCTCACCCCTTGTCGCCTTATCATCCATCCCTCTCACTGTGGCTGGATGTACTTCTCCTTTGCGTCCAGTAACTCCTATAAGTTGAATGGCGGAAAGGATTTTAGTGTTGACTTTTGGCTGAGATTGCCCACCCTTGGGCTTGTCTACCGTCGGTATCATGTAAGGCCCTCCTTGCATGATGCACACGTAGTCGTGTCGAGGAAGCGGCACTACGTCGTACTGCTTCAAGAACTCCATACCTAACACCACATCAAAATCATCAAGAGGTGCTACAGAGAAATTTACCTCGCCGCGCCATTTGCCCAGGTGAATATCGACCCCTCGAACCACCCCATCCAGTGGCTTGGCAGCAGCGTTCACTGATTTGAGGAACCCTTCCTCTTTCTCCACATAAAGTCCCAAGCGCCTCGCCTCCGCACGCTTGATGAAATTGTGTGTCGCGCCCGTATCTATCAGCACTTGAGTCTTTATGCAGTTGATGTAGGCTTCAACATACATGAGCGCCTTTCCCGTTGGCGCGCTGGTACGCTGCTTGGCTTTCATTGTGTTGAGCAGCTGTAAACACCCAATTTGACTCTGCTCTCAAGTCTCATGCGCCGTAACCATGGCGTTGATAGCCTTCTTCTTCGGGCAGTCTTTGACCCAGTGATCCCAATCGCAAAGGAAGCAGCTTGTCTTCGGTCCATTCCCTCTATGGCCGTTGTGCTTATGCTTTTCCCATTTGGGCGGCTTACTTCTCTCCTCCTCATCCTCCGGAGGTTGAAATTCTTTGGCGTCCCCACCTTTGCTGTGATTGGGTCTCAAATGCTTGGACTTTCTCGAATCACCCTTGCGGTAATCCATGAGTGTTTCTGCCAATGTTAGAGCGTCGGATATTCTGGTCACCCTGCGCCGCTTCAGTTCATTGGACGCCCATGTCTGCAACCCGTCCAGGAAATTAAACAGCAAGTCCTCCTCGCTCATGTTGGGAATCTGGAGCATTAACAGGGAGTACTCCTTGATGTACTCGCTGATGGACTTGGTTTGTTTCAATTCCTTCAACCGCTTTCGAGCGACGTGCGCCACATTCTTCGAATAGAACTGGCGCTTGAGCTCCCGTTGCAATTCTGCCCAGGTGTTGATTGTGCAGGTACCCTTGCGTATCTCCTCACTTTTCCTGCGCCACCATAGAATTGCATGGTCGAAAAGATATAAGGTCGCGGTATTTACCTTGTCTTTATTGCGCACGCCTATGGCGTCGAAGTATCTTTCCATCTGCCAAAAGTAGTTATCCAGCTCATTGGCGTTCCGCTTGCCGCTGAACTCTTTCGATTTAGGAGCCTCAACTCTCGGCGGCCCTTGAGCAGCAACAGACCCATTCGCCACTGCTCGCTTGCACAGCACTACGTCCTCTTTGACAACGTCAAACCCTCTACGCAGCTCCTCCACTTGGGCTTGAACTTTGTCAAAGTTGGCGTATACCTTCTCCTGAAAAGCCTTGATCCAGTCATGCTGCCGATTAGCGTAACTCTCGATGGATGTGTTGATGAGGGAGCGCAACTCGTCCCCTTGAGTGTCGAGTCCCGCCTCGATCTTCTCTACTTGCTGCTCCAACTCCCCAAGATGATCCGTCGCCTTTTCCACAGCACCACCGAGCGTTTTCACCATGGTCCCGAACTCATGGCCTGGATCGATAGACTTGTCGCGAGGTCCACTGCCGTGCCTCTTAGCTTTAGGATTCCGACCCCTCTCTTCAGTCAAATCTGATGGTCCAACGTCTTTCTCCATCTCTGAACTGAACCTGCTCTGATACCAACTGTCACGGACTGTTTTCGAACCGTGCGGCCTTAGACGCGTTGCGTGCTAAGCAGCCTAGAAAACTACACAAAGAGAAGAGAAAAGAAGCACACCAAGTGTTTGCACGAATGCTCTCTATATTGCTGAAGAGAAAACAAAGCTATGAGATGAATTATACAAGTGAGGGTCTCCCCCTTTTATAGTAGCAGCCCTATACAATCAATGGCTGAGATCTAAACAATCTAACGGTGTACATACAAGATGAATAAGTATGCTCTAGAATATTCTTAGATGCCATTCTATCTCTTATAGATTGATAAGTATGCTCTAGAATATTTCTAGATGCCATTCTACCTTTATTAGAGTTCTAATTAAGGTGAACTACTCTAATAAGTCATGGGCTTGACCCGGTTCTCCACCCATGTCAGCGGATCTTTTAGAAGCTTTGACCCGCGATCCATTTCAGCAGCCTATATAACCTTTAGGAGGCTTTGTCGCTCAACAAGTGTTCGAGAAAATACTTAAGAACACTTGAGGCGTGACACTTAAGTGATTACCATAATCTAATTTAATACATTGCAAGATTTGCTTTGTACACGTAGCTTGTATTGGTGAATAAAGAGTTACTGTTCCTTAACTGCAAGCTAAAGATTATGCCTATATGTTAACCTAGGTTGTTTTAACTTGGTTATCTCAAATTAATTTGGTCTCATCTTTAAGTACAAAACTTGACCGCACCTTTAACAATCCTCTAAGAGCTACTTTTCGAGCTTTTAGTACAAGTCTGTTCCCCTGGAGTATTCTGATGAGTAGTTAGTGTAAATCTGAGATAATTTGGTCATGAGCTATGCTATTTCACATTCTCAAAGGCCTGTCCCACTAAAATGGAAACATAAATGGTAGAATTTGGCAATTCACCATTTTTCTTTGCAGACGAAGGTTTCAGCAAAATTTCCAATTTGGAATTCCGATTTGAGCCTGTCAGGCCTCAAATATCAAAATAAGAGGCCCATACATGTGCCATTTTGCGGTGAGACTATATTTTCTTTCGCATCTGCATCCAAATCCTCAGCATATGGGCTTATGTAATTGAATCAGAGAGGTTAATCCATTTCAATGAAAACCCTTTTTTTTGGTTAATAAAAGGGTGGCAGAACAAAAATGAAAAAGAATAAAGTTTTCTCGTAAATTTCTTCAGGCTAGAAGGTCTCTTAACAGGTGCCGTGCTACAATGTAGGCTTTGACATATTCTTTAGAACAAATTGCTCATGCTCATTGCATTATACAGCATCTTCATGATCGTGCCAGTTTACAAAGAAGAAGTGAAAAAATAAAAAAATAAAGAAGTTAGAAAAGAAAAGACAAGAAGAAAGAGGAATAAACAGGTAAGAACAAACACCCAAAGCCTGAAGCATCACAGGAGAGCACAAGGGCAGAGCCATATTCTATCTTTCAATTAAATTAATAAAAAGCAACACCCCACTTATGTGAAGTTGCATGGAGTTCATCCTCCCAATTTGTTAATCTTCAATCATGCTCACCCTCTCATTAAGTAAATAATTATCTTCAAGATAAAGTATTTGGTAGTGGGCATTTCCTTTTAGAGCCATTACCCATTTCTGTTTTGTCTTTTTAAAAAATGAATGTCCTTTCCCTACCCCACTTTTCCATAAGCAATATCAACTAAAGCTTACAAAGAAAACAGTGTTGGTGAAGTGAAATGAACATATACTAGTCTAATCTTAATGGGAAAATGGATTAATCAACTAATAACATTCAAGATGATACTTAGTCTTGACAAATCACTTGATTCAAGTGGACGAGGAAACTTGCACTTCCTGCTCACGAAACTATAGTTATTGATGATTAGTGCCAAAGAATTCATTCTTTAAAAAGGGAAAGTTCAAAGAAGATGCCATCCTATTGGCACCAATATGAAACAATGGCATTATCAGCACCTTAGTTAATAAGATGTTTAATCGGGTCGTGGCCTCATTCGACGACATATGTTAGCCAAAAACCTTTTCTGTATTACTTGTTAATTGCCATCTTTTTCACGTCCAAAGCACTAAAAGGAGAGTGATTTATATATCACCATTCCTCCAATAATCATCTAGTGGAATCATAAACCTTTCTTCTAATCAATCAACTATGATTTTTTGTGCAGGAAAGCTTATGTCATTAGCCTTGCTTGTCGCCCATTTAGAGGCCTCATTTTGTGTGGTTATAAACTAATTTAGGTTTAGTGGAAGTATTTGAAAGAACCTTCATTAAATATTGATATTCTCTAGTGATTAGCTCAAATTATACCCCATATAAGCTACATGAAAGCACCCCAAAAAAAAAAAATCCTTGGAACTCCTTTTTTTTATGATGAAGAAATGATAATATAAAAGCGTGGAAGGCACGCCTCAGTAGCAAGCAGACAGACATGAGACACATTTAAAAACTTTCTGGAAAATTGAGTTGACAAGAGATGTTTTGTCCTTCTGCAAATGGATGTAATGCTTGAAAACTTTTCTGGGTCTAATCCAACTCCACAGACTGTTTGACAAAGAATGTGATCAAAGTGCATTTTGGTGGAGTATGTGGAGGTCTTGTCCTGTCCACAGGCCAGATTTTGAGTCGCAACCATGTCCCATTTCCACAGTTAATTTAATATGTTCAACAAACTAAAATAAAAATATAAAACCCTTCTCTCTCTCTCTCTCTCACACACACACACACACACATACACACACGGAAAGATACTTTATATTAGGAGAATTATTGGGAATCTAAGCGGAATTTCAATACTTCCACTTGTTTATTTATTTTAATGTTGGTTGAAGCATTTGAGAAACTTTTGATCCAACTTGATTTCAAAATAGTTCTGAGCACATGTTGTGTTTGCATTGGCTCACACATAAGCACAAGTCAAAATAAAACCAAAAAGGGTGCTTCAATTTTTTTGGGATTATTGCAAGTTGTAGCAATCCCGATTCAGTTTGTGAGTTATTGATCTTGGACTTGTTGAATTATTTGCTTTACTACTGCTCGTACTGATGTCCTGCTTCTCCTCTTCCCCTTTTCTTTGTCTAGAGGTGAAAACAATGCTTTTTAACATGATGTACACTCATAAGTCATACATGTACATTTGTGTTTGTTGATTCCTATTCTCTAAATTCATGGGTAGGTAAAAATGCTCAAGAGAAATAAAATATATATATGTATATATTCAAATGATTTTTTTAAGTTTAAAGAATTAGGAACTCTCCATTCCATTTCGGATCAAAATGAAAATAAAATTTGTGCTCTGAAACAAAGAAGAATATTGAGCTCTCCCTCTTTGTTATCCAACACTTCCATGCATATTCATATTATTATTATTACTATTATCAATGAATTATTGAATTGAAAGCAAAATTGAAATAATCAAGTATACTCACTCTCGCTCTAAATCTAAAATCAGCAATACTTAATAATTTCCTTTTCAAAAAAAAATTACTTAATAATTAATTTAAAGAATAATTTCTTGTTTCAAAAAAAAAATCCTCTATTTACATACTGCACTTAAAATATTAATATTACTAGTCAAATATTCGTTGCTTGGTACAAGATGACAATACACCTTTTCTATATATATTTTTTAAAAGTCGTCAAATGTAATATTAATGATAACTCACAATATTATATTATAGGTTTATTAATATATATATCAAAAAGTTACCGAGAGGTTATAGATGGATTAGATAGATTTTTTGTAATCTACTCAAATTTATTATTTTTACTAATAAAAATACACACTAGTCTCGCAATAAAAATTATCATAATTGGGGATCATTATCCCTATTGAGGATGGAGAGGTTTTATTCTCATGTAAGAGGGATAATACAATCCTTACTTAAGAGAGACAAAACACCCTTACACAAGAGGGATAATACAATCCTTACTTAAGAGAGACAAAATACTCTCACACAAGAGGGAGCTTATGAAAATCCTTCATGTAAGAGAAAACTTACAAAATTACTCTTACAATCAAAACAAACCACACAACTCCAAATCTACCATTCCAACCTTAATATAGATAACATCACATATATCACAGTTAAGTACAATGACCAACTTAGGGCTAGGCATATATCGAAATCGAAAAAATAATAGCAAAGGCTGTTGTGGCTGTTGCCCATCAGAGAATGACAACTATGAGTATTTGAGTTTTTTTTTTTTTTGCGTGCATATGAAAATAATTTTGTTTTTTGTTTTAATAAAAATTGAAAATTTTCTTTTATAAGAGTAGATATTTGAACTAGACCATAAGTAACATTCATCTAGTTAGGTGCTAAGTAAAATTTTAAGCTACAAGTTATCTTAATCTAGATGAATTTCAATCAATTTTTTTTATTATGTAATATGTAATTAAAATTGGGTTTGAGTCTCTTTATTGTGGAGAGAAAAAGTTTTTGAAAAAAAAAAGATTAAAAAGATTAAAAATTTCAAATGTATTATAAATAATAGAATTTAATTAACAATCTAACTAAAAAGTCAATATTTAATAAAGAAGCTAGAATATACTTATTCTAAATGGTCAAAAAAAAAAATCAATGTGGGTTGGTAAAATAAATAGCTTCAATATCATGAATATAAGATGCTACTTCATTCAAATATTCTTTCACACCCACTTTTAACTCCGTGGATGGGTTAGGCCGGATTCTACTTCTATCCTTAAAAGAATTACACTTCTCATTAACAAAAATTTCTCACCCCTTTTTATTTACTCTTTGTTGGAAAAGAAAAAAAAAACAAAGAAAAGGAAAGGAAAAGGAAGGAAACAGCGAGCCGAAAGAGAATAAAAAGCCAATGAGCCAACGAGTAGCACAGGGACCGTTAATAGCCGGCGCCAATATTCGTTGTTGGTTCCTCTTTCTCTCTTAAAAACCCAGTTTTTCTTTTTTAAAACCCCTCCTTAACCGAACACCATCTCTTTTCTCACTAATTCTCTCTCTCTCTCTCTGTGTATTTTCTTTTCTTAGTATTAACACACTTGTTCTCATACTGTTCACACAATATCTCTTTTTGGTCTTTCGTTCAATCTATCTTTGAGCTCTTCCATGATGATGGAGAATGGTTTCTCTTCTCCTATAAATGACCCGTTTAATCCTGCCGGTCTCCGTGTTCTTGTGGTTGATGACGATCCAACTTGGCTCAAAATCCTTGAAAAGATGCTCAAGAAGTGCTCCTATGAAGGCTAGTTTGAAAAGAACTTTACTTTGTTACTGTTTTTGTTTACTTGTATCTACTTCTTTGTGTTTCTTGCTATTGTTATGATCATTTCATGTTCATCAAAATTTTCCTACATGAAGGTTATATGATTTTCTTTGTTTATTTGTGAGATGGGTATTTTGCGCATACGGGTTAGTAGTGAAGTTTTGCTTCCATGAAAGGCATTATTCATTTCTATGCCGTGTATACTTCTTTCTCCTTTTGGTCGAGTTTTTGAAGATAGCTTCAATTTTTAGGTAATTAGTCCTTGGGGAGTTCAAAATCCAGCTTTTGCATGTAAGCAACTAAGGGCGATGGAAGTGGAAGGAATAAGGTTCAGTTGGATGCTGTGATGAAACATTTGTTTTGCACTTTTGTTCTGATTTTTCTTTTTTCATTTAGAAAATACATATTTGTGTTTTATCTGATGGTTTCCTTTGAAGGGGAATATTTTCTACATGCAAGGTTTAAAATTTTGAGCTTGATCATCCAGTAATAGGTACACAAGATTGGTATAATTCAGGAGAAATTGTGGATAATTTAATTTGATTATTAGATTGATTGAAGTCAATGAAGCATTTTCTTTTAAGCTTCAGTGATGCTGAGTTTTGACCCATGTGTGGAGCCAGATTTAGATCTGATGATAATACGGAAGCATTTTGCCATGCATATGTTAGGCATAAGAATGTTTGCAAGTCCTTGGTGCAAGATTTTGATTTTAGAATTGATCGACCATTATCACCTAAATACTTCCGCGTAAGGAGTTGTAAGCTCTTCAACAAGAGCTTGTTTAAAATATTTTGTTAAAAAGAAAAACTTTTGGAGGTGAACTTCAAATATTAGGGCTCCATTAGTTCATGCACTCAAACAAACTATGTAGTATTAATCTAGAGTAGCTCAAATACAAAAGGCCCGTTGTTTGAAGACCTGTAAATGGATGCAGTCAAATGGCGTAAGAAAGCTGTTCACATGTTCAATTTGTAACTTGTAAGTATGCATGTGTCTTTCTGGCATTTGTGATACTGTGCTACTTCTTAAGCAATAGCCTTGACACTTTGGATTGGCCAAACAACCACCTTCTTATGTTTAGGCCTCGGCTCGTTGAGGGCCCAATGAATCAAGCTGAATTTAAGCCTTTAGCTTCTGTTTTTTCTTAATTTTTGTATTGTTGTCTTCCAGAGAATTGAATCTGAACTGCAGACTAGTTTTTCTTTAGGCTTGATAGCTAGGAAAATATTCAAGTGTTGGACAATAGGCTTCAGTTTCCTTCAACTAGCATAACCTTTAAGCCTCTGGAGTTTAGCCTAGTGTTTAGCTTGTTCACTGAAGAGGCCTATCTCAGTCATAGTTCTTAGCAAGCCATGCTTGAGCAGGTTCAGGTTTAGGAAGTCTTCTGAATGTTTGAGTTAGCTATCATGCTGATTTCACTAGTAATTAAGGCAACACTTGATGAAAAGTTTATCAAATAAGTTGTGATTTGAAATAATTAGCATGATGGGTCTGTATGTGATGATGAATGTATGTCACTCTTGGTAATGAATTAGATTGATTTCACCCATGAATAAGCTTGATCTTGGCCTGATCTACTGAGACTAAGTCGAGTGTTGTTAATTTTCTATATGAGATCCTATGGAAGCTCAAGATTAGCTTAAGGTTGATCTAAATTCAACTGATGCTAGAACTGAACAGACCAGACCTTGCAGGGATTAAGATTAGCCCATCATTGCCCTAAGATTGGCTTTATAAATGCTCCTCATAATATTTCATCCTAGGGACATATATCACCACAGATGCCAATATCTTCAGATCTTTGCATCTACTTCAGTTAGTGTGCTTCTTGGCTTTAAACCATTTATGCAATGATTTTTCCTTTCCCTAGTGTTATTTTTCTTTTTTCAGCTGATGCTGCCAAAGACTTCCACTGCAGACAATAACCTTCTCACTTAACCTTCCAACTCATTTTTAATTATCCAAATATTTCAAATAGTTCTATTGATAATTTCTTGGTCTCAGCATATTCTCATTTCAGATAAATATTTCTGGTATACTATTTTGTTTGTTTCCCAACAAACAACTTGTAATATCTTTATACTGTGCGAAGTTAAAATTATATTGTTGATCTTCTTTTGAATATCCTTTTTAACCTTATGGCCATTCATCACTATGGATTATTTGCATTCATATTCTATAATTTAAGTAAATTAATCGTGTCATACTATGCTTGTGCAACAAGTAATTCTTCTGTGCATGGAGTCTTTTAGATTAAACAAAATTGAATTTAGTTAAGAACTTGACGATAGAATTATAATATCTCATTTCTTCTGAAAAACATGAAACTTTTTCTTTTTGAGGCAAAATTTTGTAGTATATATTGATTTGTTTTTTTGGACAATATATCAGGTTCCAGTTCACCGTTGTTATATTTTTTTCACCAGTCTACCAATCTAATTTTTTCTTCCTCTGTTGTTGTATGTTGCAGTCACCACATGTTGTTTAGCCAGAGATGCACTAAGCTTACTTCGTGAAAGGAAAGATGGCTATGACATCGTAATCAGTGATGTCAATATGCCTGACATGGATGGGTTTAAGCTCCTTGAGCATGTTGGGCTTGAGATGGATCTTCCGGTAATCAGTAAGTTCTTTGCCATAACACATGGACTTTTATCTGAACTGCCAACATTTTCCTTGATCAATATTTGTTTTCCCTCATTCACTGTCTGCTTCTGACTATTTGTATGTATGTAACTGCACAGTGATGTCTGTTGATGGAGAAACTAGCAGGGTGATGAAAGGTGTTCAACATGGAGCCTGTGATTATCTTCTTAAACCAATAAGAATGAAAGAACTCCGAAATATATGGCAGCATGTCTTCAGAAAAAGGATACATGAGGTAAGAGACATCGAAAATCTTGAAGGGTACGAAAGTATTCAGATGACAAGAAGTGGGTCAGATCAGTCTGATGATGGACACTTGTTTACTGGAGAAGATCTGACCTCAGTGAAGAAAAGAAAAGATGCTGAAAGCAAGCATGATGACAGAGACTGCGGGGATTCTTCTTCAACAAAGAAGGCTAGAGTGGTTTGGTCCGTTGATCTTCATCAAAAGTTTGTGAAAGCTGTAAACCAGATTGGATTTGATAGTAAGTGATTCATGAACTTCCACTTTCACAGTATGGTCTCTGAATCATCATGAATTAGAAAATTTAAATTTTGTTCATGGAAGTTAGTAATATTTATTTATCTTTATGTGTTTTCGATGATATAGCTGCCATCTTTATCATGCTTCCACAGAGCCATGACATGTAATGTCTGTTTGGCAGAAGTTGGTCCTAAGAAAATTCTAGACTTGATGAATGTGCCTTGGTTGACCAGAGAAAATGTTGCTAGCCACCTACAGGTAGTTACGAAACTCTTAGATTTCATTGAGAGAGTAAAACTTTTATCTAACGCTCATATTTATTTGCTGTACATCATGTTCTACTAGTTGTTTGAGAAAATGCTATCAAAATTATAGTTTTATCTCCTCTCGTTAAGCATCCATTTGTCATGATTTTCTAGTACCATCCATGGTTGTATTTTGTGAAAAAGTATATTTTTGTTTTTGCCATGAATTTAATGGATGCTGTACTTCTATCCTCATAGATTTCAAATGCTCATGCTTCATCATATAAATTATGCAGATAATGTAGGTTATATGACAGCCCACTGCATAATATTTCACACGAACTGTAGACATTTTTATTCACGACTGCACAACTGTGCTTATCAACAAAATGCCTAGAAGGAGGGAGAAAAAATTGTTGCATTATATAAATAATTAATTATTAAACATGAGGAAAGATCTCTTTAACGGAATTTCTCTTTTATGCAGAAGTACCGCCTCTATTTGAGTAGGCTGCAAAAGGAAAATGAGTTAAAAGCTTCTTTTAGTGGAATGAAAAAGATGGATTCATCTTCAAAAGATTCTGTGGGAAGTTTTGGTCTTCAAAGCTCTATCAATATGCACCACCATAAAGATGTTTCAAGTGGAAGCTATGGATTTTCTGCCAGTAACTCAATTGTCCGGAATACAAATCCCAAAAGCCTTGAAGGTGACATGAAGGGGATTGTTCCATTTCCTGTAACGGAACCTAAAAGAGCTTTGACTATTGACATTCCTGATCCCCGTAAATCTATGAGTTCACAAGTAGGCTTTGACTGTTCCTTTGCGCCAGGGGAGTCAAAAGTAAATTTCACATCATTTGATTCTACCATCTCAGTACAATACCCTTGGTCTGAAGTTCCACAAACCCAATTCAAACCTGAACAAAAGCCACTTCGGGTGGAGGATGGCTTCAGCCAGCTACCACTGCCCTGTGCACAGCATCAAATTCAAGCTGATCATATACAGCCAGGTCCGTCTGCTAGTTCCGGAACTTCTGTCTCGAACAGAGACATTATTAACCTTAAGCCTTTGGATGCTGCTTACAAAAGCAATTATGCAAATGCTATTCCAATTGGAAGTACAATTGACTGTTTTCCTGTTCAGACTAAGAGTGATATGGTAAATCATCAACTTTTTGAGGCCATATCCACTACCACATCAAGCACGAGAAGTCAAGGTTTTAATCAGAGTTGCTTCTCTGACTTGGAATCTGCCCAACGAAACATAAATTTGGGTATTGGTTCATCTTGTGCATCACTGGATGAGAACTTACAATTTTGTTGGCTACCAGGTGATTGTTTCACTATGAATCTTGGACTCCAGGATAAAAAATTTTCAGAGTACAATGATCCTGGACTCCTTTCTGAAGATCCGATCCACCTGTTTGATACTACGAGGTTTGACTACGATCACCTCTACGACCCAACAGAGTATTCTCTGATTGATCAAGGTTTGTTCATAGCATGACCTTGTTCTACCATTCAGATTTATGTGATGCAGGATGGATTCTTTGCTATTTCGTATTAGGTGATCAGTCTATAATTGGAGTACAATAACTCATTGGATTGGGATGTTAATTTGCTCATCAGTTCTAGACTTTTTGAAGCATGTATAATATGAGTGATGAAAACATATATATACTACAAAATGCATTTTTCTTGCATTGGTTAGTAGTGTATATATGTCAATGTAAATAATGCTGTTCAGGTGGGTGCATATGGTTGACCATGCACAAACTGTTACTAATCGTTGCAGATTCTGTACACAAGTGCTGTTGGCTGAAAAGCACCCTATAGCACCCTTTGATATGGCTGATTCTATAATGTTACTGCCTTTGGTTTTGCTCATTCTATTTGACTACTCACAGTGTGATAGGGGCTCGTGGAAGAATTCAATCTCTAGGAATACAAGATAAGAAAAGACTACTAATCTGTGGCAGAGACATATAATGACTCAAAATTGGGCAATGCTGCGTTAAGCTCTTGTCAAGCAGCCTTTAGCCACCCCAAGAAATTTACAGCTCTAAATGGTCAAGATGAATCTGCCACCAGTTTAAATCACAATTCTAAGTCTGAATAACCAGCTCTAAATGTTTCATATTTTCATCGTACAATACAATACTACAAAATCATATGCATGCTCTCTCTTATAGGTTTCAAATTATTTGGCATACCATCAACAGATATCATCAATTATGTTGAGAAAAGCAAAATGAAAATAATGATACTTTTATTCAAGTAAAAGGGATCCAATAGACATGCGTATGACACCGTACAAAATAAGTTTCTCCATTTACAGTAGTATTTATTGGTGGCCAGAAGCTGTGTCAATCAGGTGAATAAAACAACCATTTTCTTCAGAAACTCGATGTTGAATATTTGGAGAAGCATTCTCACGTGCATTCTTCTTTGGCAGTGAAGTTACTGATCGATTTGTGATCCAATTATTTTTCTCTATAACGTTCTTAAAGCTTTGTTAATATTCTGGAGTAAGTGATCATTTATTCATTTTTGCTGAATATATACACGAGTTTCATAAGAAGATAAATATAAATTATATTTAAATTAAAACAACTTATTCAAATTTAAATCCTACAAGTTAAGAGATTAAATTTTATTCTCACTACAACTCTTTAACCGAGTCTATGAAATTCAAACTGAATTACAACTTTAAACAATATCAAACTTCAACAAGCTTGCACTATTCATTGAAGACCTCCACAGTGGTCATGTATTTTCATCCTGGATAGCATTGGAAATTGGCCTCCTTCCAAATTTTGGCAGTGAAGAGATTGAGCGTATTGTGCACTGGTCAATTTTTTTCTGTAACATGCTTGGAGCTATCTGTATTGACTGAAGGTCTCCTTGGAGGCCGAGAGCTGGTATCATGGACAACAGTTGGAGTTGGCTTGACTTCAAGTTTTGGCGAACAAGGCTGACAAAGTGGCTTATGCAAAACATTATCCATCAAATTATATGGCTAAGCAACAAAGAGAGGAGAAAAATGAAGTCCAGTGCCTTTCAGTAGTTTAGCACTTGGGAAAGAAGTGTAATACAGAGGGCTATAAACAACAAAATGAAACTGAATGATTAGGCTTTTGTGACAAACTCTATGGTGATAGCACCGATTATTTATCCATTATGATGACATTGGCATCATAGTAAAGCAATTAAATAAGATTGAATGTCAGAACCTTCTTTGTGCGATTACTCAGAGAAGGTGAACCATGATGCAAACTTTCATTTGGTTTTGGTTTGAAGCCAGTACTGCCGCAGTTTATCAGTGTCACTCTGCTTTCTCCTGCATAACATGGGGGCAGGGGTTAATTTCCAAAGGTTGGCAAAGGCCACTAGGGAAATAATAGAACTGACAAAATACTCTTTTTATTATTCCCTTATGATAATAGACAAGTGTAATAAGCCAAAATTCCTATTACTGTTTCAATGCCGTCATTTTAAAAAAACCCTCAACTTATTAATTAAGGTCTAAAAACAATAAAAGGTATCATTCCAGACAAGTAACGCACTTTACCAGATATTTAATCCACAAAAATGGTAACAAATTAAGAAGATAAGATGTAAGAACCTTCTTGATATGATTAATTGGCAAATGAGATCCACGTTGCAAAAACTCGTTGTGTTTAGCTTTAAAGGCGGAAATCTGCCGCAGTCTTTTAATGTTTTGCTCTGCTTTCTCCTGCATAACATGGAAAGAACCAACACTTCGAAAATTTTCATTGTCTGACCAACCAAGGAAGATATTGTGCCCCCTATGATGGTAGGCTAGACCAACTCGGATATTTCATTCAGTTCATATGATTAAAAAAATAAATAAAGTTTCATCTTTTTTCATTTAGCACCAAACTCTCATAAATATATGAAGACTAGATTATCTTATGTGAGATAAACCTTCGATCTTGTTTTCATTGGAGCCTTTTCTATATTGCTTCCATATGCTCCTCGTATGGTGAATGTATAAATTGACTCACGACACTAACAGTAAAAGTAATGTCTGGTCTCGTATGAGACAAGTAAATGAGCTTTCTAACCAATCTCTAAAATCTCCCTTTGTCAACTGGAACATCAGAGCTATTGGAGTGTCCACTCATTTATAACTAATCATACCAATCTCTTTTAACAGATCTAAGATGTATTTTCTCTGTGAAATAGATATCCTAGATTTGTTTCTCAATTTCAAGAAAATATCTCAGTGATCCAAGATCTTTAATTTCAAATTCTATTGCCAAGATCTTCTTCAACCTATCCATCTCATTTATATCGTCACTTGTTAAAATATTATCGTCAACATATACAATAAGAATAGTTACCTTATCCCCTTTGTTCTTCAAAAATAAAGTATGATTTGTTTGAGCTTGTCCATATCCTTGCTGTCGAATTGTTCTAGCGAACCGATCAAACTAAGCTCGAGGCGACTATTTTAACTCATATAGTGATTTCTTGAGCTTGCATACCGTCTTATTTTTCCTATCCTCATCGAATCCTAGAGGCAACTCCATATAAACCCCTTCTTCCAATTTGCCATTTAGAAATGTTTTTTTTCACATCTAATTGTTATAATGGCCAATCAAGATCAGATGCAAGAGATAAAAGAATCCTCACAGTGTTTAATTTGGCGACTGGAGTAAAGGTCTCCTAATAATATACTCCATGTATTTAAATATACCTTTTTACTACAAGTCTTGCCTTATATCTTTCAATAGATTCATTGGAGTAATATTTGATAGTAAAAACCAACTTACAACTAACTGAGGTTTTACCTCTTGGTTTATCAACTAGCATTTTTATCAAGAGCCTTCATCTCCTCAAGGACTGCATTCCTCCATTCTTCCATACTCATTGCCTTCTCAATACTTTTGAAAATTTCAACTTCTGATAGATTAACAACAAAATTCTGAGCACTATATGATAAATGTCCATAAGTAACATAGTTAGAGATAGGGTGTTGCGTATTGGATTTAACGCCTTTTCTTAAGGCTATAGAAATATCTAAATCATCAATAATAGGAGAAACTCCAAGAGACTGTGTACCTGTATTCAGTTCGGATTCATGGTCTTGCTTAGTGTCTACAAGGTTTTCTTCTACCTGGTTATTCTTCCTTCGAGTATAAACACGAAGCTCAGGTCGTTGTTGTGTATCTCCCCTTGTTTCAGACATGTCTATAGATGAAGACATCATAGGTTAAGATTCTGACTCAGAAAGAGACTTAGATATTTGAAATGGTATCGAGGTGGAGACAGGTAAGGAAATCTCCCAAAAATTTTCTTTATCATTATTAGAATTACTAGGACTAGAACTCTTCAATTGAAGAAAATTTTTGGGATAAAAAGGTTGATCCTCAAAGAATGTGACATCTATGGAAGTGTAATATTTCCTATTTTGTAGTGAGTAACATATATAACCCTTTTTTGTTGCAAAATATCCACACAAAAAAATACATTTTATGAATTTAAGATCGAGCTTTGAACGATCAAATGAGTGATTATGAACAAATGTTGTACACTCAAAGACTTTAAGATCAATGTTAGTGAAAAGTCTGGTTTCTGGATAAGATTTAATCAAAGTGTCAAGAGAAGTTTGATACTGAAGAATTCGGGTAGGAAGATGATTGATTAAATAGGATGCAGTGAGGATTAGCATGATACCAAAAATGTTTTGGAACATTCGAAGTGAACATAAGACAACGGGCTACTTATAATAAATAACGATTTTTGCGTTCGGCAATTCTATTTTGTTGAGGGGTATTGGTGTAAGAACTTTGATGGATAATTCCATTACGGGTGAGGTAATCTCCTAAAATGGAATTAAAATACTCTTTGCCATTATCAATGTGTAATATTTGAATTTTGGCTTGAAATTGTGTGGTTATCATAACATGAAACTCTGTGAAGGACCCCATATATCACTATAAATTATGGAAAAAGGTCTTGATGATTGATAACAAATAAGCTGAAAGATATTTCTTTGATTGACTGACCAATCAAGGAAGATATTATGCCCCCCTATAATGGTAGGCTGGACCAACTCGGATATTTCATTCAGTTCATATTATTAGAAAAGAAAATAAAGTTTCATCTTTTCTCATTCAGGAGCAAAACTCTCAGAAATATACGAAGACTACATTAATCTTATGTGAGATAAACCTTTGATCTTGTTTCCATTAGAGACTTTTCTACTTCCTTTTCATGTTTCTTCTCTTTCAGCATCTGACAGAACTAGCATAAGAAAGGTATTAGAGTCAACATATTACAACTCATATCTTGGTAACAAGTACAAATTATTGGAAGTGTCAATTCTTGCCTCTTTTCGTTTTGCTGCCCTTTCTTCGCTCTTAAAGCTAAAAGAAAGGAATATATATAAAGGTCGTGGTTTTTTGCTAGTGGCTATTGAGAGTGATAATAGAGTGCAATATGATGATGACGTGGATGCTAGTAAGTGGGTAAAGAATCAAGTACAGGTTAAGTAATATAGGCTATGGTTCATAATATACAAGTTTCAAATTATGTTATAACAGAATCCTACATTTACGGGATTCATTTTCTCTTATGTGGTGTCTATAAATAACTTACTAAATGTAAAGTCGCTGTATCATTAAATTAATACAAAAGTTTACTCTGTAAATAAGATTCTCTCATTCTATACAATTTTCTTTTCAGTTTTTCTTGCCAAACAAACAAACTTTAACAAATTCTCATTACTTGAAGATTTCGAGCCTCTGCTAAGCAAAATTAAAATTGACTTAGAAGTTTCCATATGAAAATGTTATCTAGTGATTCTGTACTCCAAATAATAATTATTCAGTCCTCACATGAAAGGTGAAATCAGGAAACAATGTATAAATAATGTCGAATGAGATATTTAATATCATGACTTCTATAGTTTTTTTTAATACTTCTTCAAGTATATGTATAACATGAGAGTAATGAGGCATTCATTTCATTCAAGTAACCAACCCTAAGAAGCATACGTGTAAAATAGCATGAATAATGCAGGGAAAACACCTACCATATGTGAACATTATTCATTTAAGAAAAAAAGTAGAAAAAAATACTCACTCCATAGGAAGTGATTGCAATTCCCGATCTTCAGTACTGACTAGCACTTTACTCTTGTAGCAATAATTCTAGTCACATCAACGAAAACATTTTACACATGTAGTAAATTAGCAATAATCTTTCCAACTGCTTAAAACAAATTTTTTAGAGGTAGAAATATCTTTTATCTTCTGACAAGAAAATTTTGTTTTGAAGCGGAAACAATAAACTCAAGTATATAACGCAGTAATTAAGCAATTAAGAATAAATTAGAGAGAGAAATTAGAAGAAAACACACAGAATTTACATGGTTTGGTAACTTGTCTGTGTTCATAGCAAATCAAGATCTCATTCTTTTATTATTGAATCACAAGGCACTCACAAAGTATTTCTTTTATAAGAAAGAACTCAAGAACTTACAAAGAACACAATTTTCTCTTGTGAACTAGGGGTTTCTCTCACTAAGAATCACTAAACTCACAAAGATTACTTAGATCACAAAAATGTATTTACAAGCCAATTGAGAGCCTTTATATAGGCTTTAAGGCAACCTAGGTTAACCCTAAAATGAGTGAGAGTCAAATTAGGGAGTCTTGAAACACTTAGGAAAGTGTTTAAAATAAGAAATAACTTTCCCATACCAGCGCTGCGGCGCTATATGTACTGCCTAGAGTGTTGCGTGCCGTGACCTAGGCAGTGTCGCCTTTGTTTTCTGCCTCATTTTATATCCGTCTTATTTCCTCATGCACCCAACGCACTTGTCTTATTCTTTAAATTATATTACAATAATTTTTAATCAACTTTCTTATAAATCATCTCCTTGATTCAAAATCATTCACAAAGTATTTACGATGTCTCATATCCTTATCTTTGGTCACCCTCACATAGTAATGACTTTAGTTAAGTCCTTACATAGGATGAACTTAATCAATGGCAGTGGCTTAGTCAATTCCTTTTCCTAGTTCTTTATGGTTCCTAAAACAATTTAATTATTGACCAAATAAATAAAAAGCATTGAGCATAGATAAACTGAACAATTTTGATATTAAGTTCGTAAAATAAAAAAATATATCAAATTTAATTACATATCAAGTTTAAAGTTATAATCCTAATAATAAAAACTTATTTCATAGTGACAAATATAATTCTAGAGCATATAAAAACCATCATTATAACAAAGAAAAACAATCTTCAACAAATAAAAAGAATATAAGAAAAGAGATAGTACTCTAAAATCTTCAATTTCTCTCTCTTCCTTGCTGTAGAAGTCTTCTCTTCAATCTTTAAAATCACTCTAAACTTTAAACAACTTTTTTCTCTTTTGTGCTCTCTTCTTGTCGTTTATATTTTGGTTAAAAAGGCTTTTATTTATAGGTTAAAAACTCGAATTTAAAGTATCATTCTTGTTCAAGTCAAGATAGGATTTGCCAATTTATGCCTTAGTGTCGAGGCCCTGACTACCTATGCTGCGGTGTTGGCTCGATTTGGGTTCATTGCCTTAGTGTAATGGCGTTATTTTTTGTGGTTGCAGTGCTAATTTTAATTTTGACCTTTTTGCTCATTTTTTGTCCGTTTTCAATCCTTCTTGCGCCAAATATCATTAAACCTATAATTCAACCAAAATATGCCTAAATAGCCAAATATTTGACTTTAAACAAACAAGTATTAAGTTAAAGAGATAAAAATACTAATCATAGTTTAGCATATCAAAAAGTCAGGAACCACTAAAGATATAATGCCCTTGGTAAACGACAGCCAATCAAGATCCTTTCATTGATGCTATAAGAATGATTGAGAGATTGAGCAAGTTCCCTATACCTAACTTTCACTTTTTCGATGGGACCAGGGATTCTGAAGAACATATATTTCATTTCAACTCTAAGATGATGATGCACGTGTATAATGAACCCTTAAAGTACATTACCCTTTTGTCAAGTGAAAGGGTTGACTTAAGTTCGATTTTAGGGGCTAAAAGAAAATTCAATATCTTTTTGCAAATAGCTGATGGTCTAGTTCATTGCACGGTACATATGAAACTAGAAGAAGAAGAAAATAACCTCAAAATTTTTCCTCATGAAACAAAGGGATAATGAGTAGATTTGAAGCTTTCTCGGTTAATTCAATCATGAACTTAGTGAATTTGAGAGCTGTGACACCAAAATAGTTGCGTAAGCATATCTAAAAGCAGTTATGCCATCCACCCATACTGTAGATATCTCATTTAGAAGTATTTTACTTCTTCAAACTAATTACCTAGAATTTATAATAGTGAATACGCGACAAGGAAGAAGAAGCTACCACGAAAAATGAAGCTTCTGTAATAATAACTCAGAAGGAAGAAAACTTGTACTAGAAAGAAAGCTACAAAAAATAGCATCATAACAAAGATAAGTATGGAAAAGAGCCTTTTAATCAAGAGGGCAACAACGATAAAAAAAGGCCTAAAAGAATGCGTGAACCATTGATTCTCATAAACACATCTGCAGAAAAAAAAAAGGTGAAACTCAAGGATTTCATAATTTTCTAGAAATCTAGTTCATAGAAACATATGAAGCATAAATTGACAGTTCAATGGACTATTCATTTCATAACGATTATGGGCACATTGTCCCAAGTTTTTTCTCCTTAAGGTTTCAATTTCATAACCTTGTGAAGAATGGACATCTATTAGAGTATAGACTAAAGATAGGCTTTAAATAAGCTACGAAGTAAACAACGAAACCTAAGAGTACCACATAGGAAGATAAAGAGAGTAAAAAAGAAGAAATATTTTTGATACTAAATTTCATCCATGGATCCCTATTAGACTTCACCTACCTAGAAGGAGAACACAAAGCAAAAAAGGGAAAACAAAGAACTAAAAAAATTTGTGGAACCAATAATACAAAAAGTAGACAAAAACATACTTCTTATACTAAAAAGACCGCAGAAAGATGTAATACCTGCCGAAGATTCTATGAAAGCTTTATCAGCAAGAATAGCTGTAAATTAATTTCATATGCATGTAGTCTATGAAAGCCACTAAAGAAGCAATGAAAAGACGACAAATGAAGACCATTATTCAAAAGAGTAGCCAAAATCCAGGGGTACGAATTTGAAAGAACTTCCATAACTTTATCCATCACTCAAGAACTGGGGGAAATAAAATTTTCTTGAGAAGACCTTAAGATTTTATGATGCCATATTTAGACCCGTTAGCCATTAGTTTAAACATAAAAGGATTAATTGTCTAAAGAAATTTAGTAAATTGGGGAAATAATGCTGATATCCTATTTTAAGAAGCATTTTAAGGATTAAAATTAGATAAAAAAGATTTTAAGTGATGTTGCATTGAGTTAATTGTCTTCGAGGGAGGCAAAGTACAGGTCAAAGGCGTGACAACCTATTATACTAGCTAGAAAGTGCTTGGAAGTTGATTATTTGGTTGTCAAAGCACCTACAGCCTATAACGCCATAGCTGAATGTTTTTGGATTTATTATAATAGAAGTTGTCTCCTCGACACTACATCAAGTAGTTAGGTATATCTCAACCATTGAAAGAGGGACAATTAACAACAAGGGCAAACAAATTCGAGCAAAGCAATGCTATGCCAATTCCCTAAAGGTAACTAGAGAACTGAAGGAAACATTCAAAAGCACGAAAGCAGCAAAAAAATTTGGGAAACAGTTGAAGAAACCAAATAGCAACTTCCACTCCCTCTAAGGATGGAACCACATTTCGAATAGCAATTACAGGATCAGTCGTTGAAAGGAACTCCTCTAGAAATTGAATGTTTACTGCCCAGTATTGAAAGAACTGAGGAAGTAATCCTAAATCTACAAACCCCGATAAAAAAAAAATCCTTTTTAGAACTAACTTGGTCGAAGGATAAAGTGAAATAATGATTAAACTACTGAAATAGAACTATAACGTCTTTGCCAAGTCATTCAAGGATATGGTTGGGATAGATCTGGAAGTAATGTGCCATAAATTGAACATAAGAAATGATTACAAACTAGTCTGATAAAAACAACAATGGTTCACTCCCGAACGAAACAAGATAATAAGCAATGAAATAGACAAATTGTTGGAAATAGGATTCATACGGGAAGAAAACTTACTCGCTCTAACATAGTGGTAGTAAGGAAGGAGAGTAGGAAGTGGATAGTATGTATAGACTACATTAACCTGAACAAAACTATACCCAATGACTCCTTCTTACTTTTAAAAATCGATTAAATGATGGATGCAGCAACCAGACATGAGAGACTATTATTCTTAGATGCCTACAACGGATACAATAAAATCAAAATGGCTAAAGAAGATGAAGAAAAAACAAGTTCCATAACAGAATATAAAGTCTACTGTTATAAGGTAATGTCATTTAGGTTAAACAATGCAAGACCCACTTTTTAAAGATTAGTTGACAAAAGTCTTTGGGAAACTCCCGGTCAAAACTATAAAAGTATATATCGACAATACAATAGTCAAAAGTAGAAAAGCCAAAGATCACATCACTAATTTGCAATAAGTATTTGATGTCTTGAGGAAGTATAGAATGCACCTAAACCTAGCCAAATGCATCTTTGGGATACCATCTGAAACCTTTATGTGGCATATCGTACATACAAGAGGAATATAAGTTGATCCAACATAAGTTTAGGCTATAAAAAGCATTATAATACCCCAAACACCGAAGGAAGTTTATATCTTGATTGAGAGAATAGCTACTTTAAGCAAATTTATATCATAGATGTCAGATAAATGCAACCCTTCTTCCAAGCTATCAAAGCCAAGAATAAAGACATAAAAGTTTGAACTCAGGACCTGAATGGAAACATCACTGTGATTGAATATTTCTCGATTTAGAATAGTGATCATTTAAGAGAGGCGAGACTTTTTAAATAAGGTACAAGTAGTGCTTATTGATTGGTAGGTGAAAATGACAAGACCCGACCCGAGCCCTCCTTAGAAGTCGAGGTAGATCCAGTGATAATATAGGACTAATATACTATTTACTCATTGTATCTGATACAACGAGGCCACGTGCCTCAACAAAAATGCACACATGTACATAAATATACAAAACATAATAATTCATGCAATTATATGTGTCATGGGCCAATATCAAAATGTAAAGACTATATCACACTATATGAATTCTTGCGACAACATAGAAAAATGAAAAAAAAAATGTGATCTTGTAGCTCAGTGAGTGGACATAATTTAAAAATATTATATAATTTATATGTACTATAAATAATAGCTTCTTAATAATAATTTAATAATAAATAATAATATATATAATATACATGTAGAAATCTGTAATATAAAATAATCATAAAACTGTATACTGAGTAATCAATAAAATTTTAGTGAAAATATAAATTGTTATAAAAATCTATGCTAAAGTTAGAAATCATAACAAAATATTAAAAATTTAAAAATCTGAAAACGTAAGCTATCATAAAATCTATTCTGAAGTTAAATATATGTAACGTAGTTTTAGAAACATGTACTACATACATGCTGAAAATCGCAATAAATTTGTACTCGAAAAAAAAGTTTATCTAACCTGACAGAATAACTCACACACAAGCAGAATGGAGAATCTGAACTGGTCTAATCTAGTAGAACATTGCATTGCTAGGGTAGAACAAATTAAACTGATCTAATACATGCACAGAGAAATTATACTAAAAGAAAGGGTACGCATATGATAGTTCAAAAACTACTACTATATAATATTACGGAAGCATAATTATTCTAAAATAAATATTTCTACGCTAAATATAATCATAAATTATACTATAATAAATTTTAAAATATTTTAAAATATATAAATTAATGTAAATATTTATCTATATAAAAATAAATCATAAATAAAATAAATCTAATAATATGTAATCAAATCATACACTATTATATAAAAAATAATATATATTTATCTATTTATAAAAATACGCTAATTTTAAGTTAAATCTACGTCTTAAAATTTACCAACTATCAATACTCATTTTATATTATAAAATATAAAAATATATTATTAATATTAATATATATTATAAATATTAAAATATAAATATTATAATATCATAAAATTATTACTTACTGAATCACTAAATCTAAATTTACCTACTTAAACTTGTTTTTTATATTTTCCTTTTTATTTTCTCTCCCGCCGTCTTCTTTTCTTTCTGTCTCTTATTTTTCTTTCTTTTTCCTTCTCTCAATTGCTTCTACCTTCTCTCGATGGAATATCACTCAAATGAAACAATTCACTCCATTTATATAAGCCAACCAGCCGCCCTTGAAAGCCAATAAAATAGAGCCAGCCACATACCACTTACTCTTAATAATTAATATAATAATTTTCAAGCCACCCATTAAACTAATAGAAAGCCACCACTTTCTAACCCCATTAATTTAACTCTTCAATTCTTCCCCACATTTTTTCCCACTTAGCGTCCAGTTTTGAACTAAGGAGCTTGTTCATCTCTAAATAATGTTATTATATTACTTTTTTATTTTATTTTATTTTCTTTTCTTTATTCAAATAGCACTTGGCTCTTTAAACACTTCAAACTATATAACTGCACCTGATGAAATTATGCTACTCCATTTAAAATTCAAAACCACTTGTATTTTAATTTACAATTATAGACACACAACTAAGGGCACGTTCATTGTAGAAAAAGTGTCTTACTCATTTCTAGTGTAAAAAACACTTATGCACTTATAAAAAGTATCAATTGAGCATATTATTAAATCTAACTCATTCATTAACTTACGTTATTTATAAAATTAATGAACTTTTAAGCATCACCAACTCATATGACAATTAAAATAAGACCTAACATCTGTAGCTCGATAGCTTAATGTTATTAAACATCCAAAATTTAGATGTTAGACTCGTGAACAAATAAGCTTGATCTGGTAACTCTAAATATTTTTAAACAAATAAAGAATTATTGAAGTTGGGTATTAATTGATTTATAATTTCTACCGTTTCATGATTATTATTTTTAAATTTTAAGAGAATTATGAGTATTAATCTTTTTTTACTTTCATATCTTATGAAAGCATAATTAACATAATAATTAAAGCATACATTCTTAATTCAAATTTGGTTCTCAACTATAAATACATAATATTTTTTAGTCTTAATTCATTTAATAGCTTCACAATATTATTTAATATAATTTAAATTACATTTTGAAATATTTATCATTCTTAATTGCCTTTAAGGCACTCCTTATATACAACATCTCTTCGATTAAATATTAACTTAAAACATTAAAATATTTTTTATTTTTTTATAAGAATAAGGTACTATTTCAAAAATACAAAAATTATCAAGAGTAAAAAGATAATTTTTGAGAATTTCTAGCTTTGAGAAACTTCAGAAATAAATAGTGAATTCCGAACGTACCGAAATAGAATCTGAAACTTGTAAAAAGCTCCATAAGCACCGAGACCAGAAACTTCAGATACAAGTTGCAATCATGATCGTTCTAAAATCTTTTTGACTTTCTGACAAATATTTTGCAACTGCTTCTGTTCTTCTACTCACACCACAAGCTTTAGAAATAGGAAAAATGAATTTCCTTAATATACAGGATGCTACAGAATGCTCTGTTACATTAAAACCTTAAAACTTTACAAATACAATTGACCGAAAAAGGTCGAGCAGAAACACTGCAAAAAATGAAATTACAACTTGCATATTGATCGTTCTAAAGCCTTTCACTTTCCGACCATTATTTTTCAGATGCTTCTATCCACACAAAAATTAGGAACACTGTGAAACAAAAAAGCCACAACTAAGAACCATGCCACTAAAGCCTAAGCACACAAACTACTAATCATTGAACATTGATATCCAAAATTCTACCATGATTATTAATGGCCTTGGGGATAGTTATATACAAAACCCCGTCTTTCACTTCAGCTGTAATCTTCTCAAACTGAACATTCTCAGGCAAAGCAATCCTGCTACTGTATCTCCCATAACTTTTAGCAGACCACTCTTCATCTTCATCCTCTTCAGCTGCACCATTATTATTATTATTATAATTGATC
This sequence comes from Ailanthus altissimus, assembly GCA_946807835.1. Classification (NCBI taxonomy): domain Eukaryota; kingdom Viridiplantae; phylum Streptophyta; class Magnoliopsida; order Sapindales; family Simaroubaceae; genus Ailanthus; species Ailanthus altissimus. The sequence continues at coordinate 26,079,098 of OX327685.1, read as the reverse complement.
TCTTGGGCTTGCTTCTTTTTGGGAGCTTTCTCAGCCTTGACAACCAGCATTTTCTCCTCAACCCAGACCTTGACATCTTCTTTAGTCATGCCTGGCATGTCGAATCTCATCTTGTACACATTTTCTCCCTCTTTTATCTCCCATGGCGTCCTTCCTCTGCTGTTATAGCCTCCTGTCTCGCTTGGCAAAGGTGATGGCCATGTGCCTGAGTATACAAATGGGTCCTCCATCATTCTCTCCATTGTCTCCATCATCTGCTGCACTGTTCTCGCTGTAGGAAACAGGTCCCATAACCCTGTAAAATGAAAATAACATTTATCATTAGTTGAAATTCGATATATCAACAAATGGAATTCTTTGTATAATCCCCGGAATTGAAAAAGAGCCATAAATTCTTGAAATTTCAAATATTCTAGCATTGAAACAGACATGACATGATATTTTACCTACGGGTGCGACGGGGGCAACTCGTTTTCTGGGTTGGGGTTGGTGGTGCTTGCTGGCTCGTTGCAAGTGATCAAGATTGCCTCTGCTTTCTCCGGCTGCCAGAGCTTTGATATTGAATTTGTTGCTGCTAAAGCATATATAATTTGGGGTGGAAAGGCGGAGGTCTTTTGAATGTCTTGGTGATTTAGAAGATAAAGGAGGAGAGATGCTTAAATTGGAGAGAGCTTGAGACATTTTCTATCGAGGTGTGTCTTGTCAGACTGGTCAAGAAAATTCTGTGTGGTTGGTTGTTCGATGACGAATTTTAATTGCCAATGAAACGAAAGAAGAAAATGGATTGATGAATTGGGGAGATGAATCGAGTAGAGTGAATATATAAAGAGAGGAGAAGACATTTCTAGAAGTTGGAGAAACAGTGAGTGATTGGATGGAGGGCGGGACTCATTTTCTAGATTTCTCCAGAATGAAAATCCTTCTCCGGATAAGGTTCTTCTGGCTCATATATATATTTTTTTCCTGTGAACAAGGTCAGAATTTTGTGGGAGTCACCGGAACATGTCGCACATTTTTACTTTTTGTCGAAATCTTTTTTTTTTAATGAGCTTTTTTCTTCTTTCTTAACTTTTTTTCCCTCTTAAATATAAATAAGTCTAAATTTAATAAAAATTTAAATATTTCTAAATTCATATACTTGAATGACATATATATATATATATCTAAGTTGGAGAATTTTTAAAATAAATTATTTATTCTTTAAATAAACATTCATTTGGAATGAAGAGATATAATGGCATCTTTTAGAAAAGTATCTCATTTGATAGGTGTTTCGCATTATTGAAGAGTCACAATAGTGACTTTTAGAAAAGAAAAAAAAAAATACTATGGTGCTTCTTAGAAAAGACATACCTTCGTTTATAAATGAATATATTATTCATGACACTGTTTTATTTGAAATGATAATAATTTATTTTGGATCGTTAATTCAAAATTTGATTCAATGACCCATAAATAAAGAGGTGTATATTGAGAGACATGTGCCAAATGAAGTGCACATGAACATCTATAAATAAGGGTCTTATTGACACCATTTACACATCAGTTTGAGATTTTCTATACCTCTCTTTTCTCCTACCAAATGGTAAAAAATGAATTTTGCATTTTTTTCTTCATATTGCATTAAATTTTCTAGTATTTGGTTTTTTTGCAGAAATAAAATAATGTAATCGAGTTTACTTTTGTGCACAACACAAACAAACATAAGTAGTGTTTTATTATATTATGGAGGTGTATTTCTTAACCCATATGCATCACTCGATTTGTGAGCAAAATAAGGAAAACAACATCTTAATGTGCATTTAACCACATAGTTATTTTGTAGCTTTACCATAACTTTTTTTTTCTAAGTGCCTACAACTTTGTACACATATTTCATTACATAAAATTCCCATCATTAGTTTTATATTTTCTCCTACATTTATTATACTCCCCCACAATAATCTTAAGATGTTATTTTTTTTTAACAATGACACTAACTTCATTACTTTGAGAGCTCGTTACAGATTTTTGTCAAATTAGAGTGTTTTGATAGTGGTAACTTTCGACATTTGCAGAAAAAGTTACATTTTCAATTAGTAAGCTTGAACGTGGTTTATGTTTTCACAACTCCAAAACATGATGACTGTGAGAATGAGAGATTGACAGACACAAGAGCGTAACAGAAGTAGGAGCAAGATGACAATGTGTACAAAGAAAAAATTGGGAAATTTTCTTGATAATTAATTTAATATAAATTTTTATTTAGATTGAAGTCAAATATTTTAAATTATACTAATTAAATATACGTGACGTTTATTATTTTACTCTTATAATAATTTTAATAAATTTTTGTTGTTATTTAATTTTTTATAAATTAATTAAGAACATAAATTTTTAAATAATTATAAAAAGATATTATTTATAATAATAATAATAATTAAAATAATAATAATATAAATTATAAAAAAAAGAAAAAAATGCCCCCTGGGCACATGCCTGGACGCGCGCCTAGCGAACACCCAGTTGACTTTTTTTTAATAAATAAATTTAAAAATAAAATAAATAGTTATATATTAATTAAATATTATTTATAAATAAATTAAATATAAATTTAAAATAAAATTTTATTTGAAAAAATAGAAAGCCTTGAGCGCATGTTGGGCGCACACCTAAGGCATGCGCCTAACAATACTTTACTTTAGTTGCATGCATTGGGCGTGCGCCTAAGGCATGCGCCCAACAATGCTTTGCTTTGGGCGTATGCATTAGCCCCGCGCCTAATGCATGCGCTCAAAGCAAATTTTTTATTTTATTTAAATATATAAACCATTCTAACTCTAAATATATTTTTCCTTTTATTATCCCTCATAATATTATCTCTCTCGTTTTATTTTCAAACCCACTTGTAAAACTCAAAATCTTAGATCTGCTGCCAATTTTGAAGATCAATCTGAATTTTCCATCTTTCTGCGACGATCCAAAGATTCAGACTCAGACGAATAGCTGAAGTTAAAAACTAGTAAGTTTTTGTTTGTTTTAATTAATAGTATTATTTATATTTATTGAAATAAATATAATGGATAAAAAGTAATGAATAGATGATTAAACTCGATTATTCCAGATAGTGCGTGACTGCACATATAGCTGTTATTGCTGGGTTGTGGCTGCACATGTAGTTGTTGTTGGCCGTCGATTGGTGCGCGTCTGCGCATGGCTGCACATATAGTTGTTGCTGGCCGCCGCCTTATGCACGCACCAGTCACAATAAGGTGCTCATGCACAACAGTCATGAGCACCAATTGCAACAAGGTGCTCATGCGCACCACCGCAACACTGTAACACCACCACCAAATATATTTATTTATTTTATATATTTGAAATAAAAATATATTTATATATATAAATAGTTATATATTAAATTTTATTTTTAATTTAATTATATATAATTAAATTAAAATTATATTGTATTTTTTTCAAGTGGCATTGATTATGTCACAAATTTCAACCATTGTATGTTTTATGAGAAGATGAGAGAACTGTAACGATGATTTTGAAAGATACATTGGATATCAAAATATGCATATGATTTTTCTGAAAAATATTTGATACAAAGCGTTGTTGAGAAGAATTTATCGTCCTTTAGGAGTTGATTAGGGGCATTATAAAGTAACTCTGAAGTTTAAGGTTCCTTCAAGTATAATAAAGTTGAGACTCATTCCACTTGAAAATGATGATGATGCAATATTGTGGTTGAGCTTACAGAATAATATGGCTACACTGCTTTGTGTAACAGTAGATGCTCGAGGACCTGAAAGTAATGTAGAAGCATCAATGGAGCAAAAAGAAGACTATGCTAAGCAATTTCCATCGGCAACTCCTGTGTATATTCCAAATTCTCCGGAGGATTATCATTATTTTCCTTCGATGCTCAACGAACAACGAGGCTACACATATGACCATAGTCAGATATATGGAGATGTTGGCATTGATCTTGGCTATAATATTGGTGAAGATGTTGGATATAATGTAAGTAATAAAGAAAAAAAATAAGGAATGTTATGAGAATGATAATCATGGTTACGAGGTTGATGATGATGGTAGAAATGATAATGATGAAGATGATGATGATAAGAATGAGGATGTAAATAATGATGCTGGTGATGATGATGATGAGGATGATGATAATGAGGAGGGTGATAATGATGATGATAATGAGGAGGGTGATGATGATGATGATTATGGTAGAGAAGAAAGGGTTAAGGTAGAAAACTCATTCAGTTTCAGCTTGAAATACTACCAATTGACTTGAATGTATTGGAAAAAATTTATTGTACTGGGATTGGTGATGTATTTGTAGAAAAATTATATAACAACAAAAATGAAATTCATGAAGCTATAAGTATGTTTGCACTGAAGGAAAAATGAAGCTTTAGAGTTTACGAATCCACCAAAGATCGTTTTGAGTTGAAATGCGATGATGACAGCTGCAAGTGGAGATTACGGGCAGTGTCGACAAAAGGACGACATTTTTTATTGTTAGGCGAGTAAATACAGAGCACAATTGTGTTTTGAGTCAATTACGAGATGGTCACCGGCAAGTCAAGAGCCGAATTATTGCTAAAGTAATAAAAAATAAGTTTACATCGGTCAATAAAAAATATAGGCCGAAAGATATTCAAGCAGACATACGTGAACAATTCGGTGTTCAAATAACGTATACTAATGCTTGGCGTGCTAGGGAGCGTGCATTAAGATTGATAAGAGGTACTCCTGAGAATTCGTTTAGATTGCTTCCTGAATACAGCTATGTGTTGCTACAAAGTAACCCGGGTACGGTTACTCATTTGAAAATTGACACGGATAATCATTTCAAGTATTTCTTTATGGCGTTAGGACCCTGCATCAGAGGTTTTAATTCATCAATCCAACTGGTGATTGCAGTGAACGGAACATTTTTGAAAGGTTCTTATCTTAGTACAATGTTTGTGGCCGTTTATAAAGATGAAAACAATCAGATTTATCCATTGGCTTGGAAAATTACTGACTCGGAAAATGATACTTCTTGTGAGTGGTTTGTGGTTAAACTGCGATGAGTTATTGCAGATCATCAGAATCTTGTTTTTATATCTGATCGACATGCTAGTATTGAGAGGGCTATATGAGGTGTGTTTCCTCATGCATATCATAAGTTCTGCATCTATCATTTGAAAGAAAATTTGATGATAAAATACAAGTTACCATCAGATTAGTCTAAAAAAAGGGTATACCTATCTACCTATTTCACTGCTGCCAAGACTTATCGTATCCATAATTTTTAATACCAATTAAACAAGATGCGACAAATAAGACCTAATATAATGAAGTATTTAGAGGAAGATATTGGTACGGTGAGATGGTCACGATCATCTGGTGCTTTCAGAAGGTACGACATTATAACTATTAATATCGCTTAGAGCATTAATGCAGTTGCAAAAGAAGTAAGAAAGCTTCCGGTGACTTATTAGGTGGAGTAGATGCGGGAGTTAACGCAATTATGGTTTTACCATAGACGATTGGCAACACAAAATATGACCAATGTCTTGACGAACTGGGCACATCATAAAGTTATGAAACATAACTTTATGACGTAAGTCGAATGACTATTTCTCTTGTTGATGATTTACGATTTGTAATTATAGATGATGGAGTAAACTGGATAGTAGACATTGACGAAAGAATATGCAGCTGTCAAAAGTTTGATTATCGGCAACTGCCTTATTCCCATGCACTCGTCGCATGTAGATACATCAAATTATCACACGATAGTCATTATTTGACTCATTACACATCTGAGACTTTATTCTATGCCTATAACGAGCCAATATTTTCAGTTGGTCAAGTGTCAGATTAGATAGTCCCAGAGTATTTGAAAAATATGGACATTCAGCCTCCAATAGCACGTCGTCAGTCAGGCAGATGTCGGATGAATCAAATTCTATCTTAAGGAGAGGAATCATAAAAAAATATATGTAGTCATTATAGACAACATGGACATAACCGACAAACGTGTTGAAACCATGTACCTTTACAGAGTAGGTGATGTATATTCGTTTATAAACATTTACCTTATTGATATTTAATTATGTATAATATAAGGCTAATATTTAATTTTTTTTTTGTTTCAGACGGATTTGAAAAAATATGGAAAAAAGCTATACCACGAGACTTAATTATGTATGAGAGTCGAGCTTCTGTAATTCACTTATTTTGTAATGCACTTATTTTGTAATGCACTTATTTTGTAATTCACTTATTTTATAATGCACTTATTTTGTAATTCACTTATTTTATAATGCACTTATTTTGTAATTCACTTATTTCGTAATGAACTTATACTTTGTATTACATACTTACTTATTTTATTTTAATGCACTTATATTTAGTATTAATGTTGATAATTCCACGAAATTTTGATAGAATCTCCTCTATAATATGGACAATCTCAACCCTACCATATTGAATAAACACACTTCTATCAAACTACAAAATCACTTCCGCATATATACACTCAAATCAATGTCCACAAAAAATTATGGTATATCAATTATACACCCACTCAAACCTGTCATATTGAATAAATACACTTCTATTAAACTGTAAAATCACTTATGCACACAAACATCCAAATCAATGCCCACAAACACCTAAATCAATGCCCACAAACAATTATGGCATATCAATTATACATCTAAATCAATGTATGTAAAAAAATTATAGTACTAAATATCTATGAAGTAGTGGTCCACAAATTAACGGCCATCTTCTGTCTATAAAAGGTACCAATGTCAGGGAATGAGTCAAATGGCCGACCTAACATAAGATATTCAATATACATACAGGCGAAGACACCACAATACCCGTTCCTGACCTCTTGTTGCGGTACATTCTCCCAGATACGAGTCATCAGCCAAGAAAACAAATTTGAGCTTTGTATGCCCCTCAAACTATAAAATCTACACCTTTGAAGGTACAAAGGCATTGTAACACACAGAGGCTCTATAAATTTCATGATGGACTCGTCTGAATGGTCATTCACGCTGGAATCATAAAGAAATTTTGCAAACCAAACAAGGTTGAGTTGCGCTACAATCCAATATTCTTGATTGATATTCAGAGGAATATATACTTACAAAAATAATTATGGTATTATTTTTAACTTAATGTTGTTACATGCACAGTAAAAAGTCATTATTATTCTTAAAAAGTTTCTTATTAACCCATGCCTACGGTTTAGCACCAAGTAACTCGGTCTTTGTTCCGAGTGCATAAGCCAACAACATTTCGAGCCAGTCATTGTTGTCTAAAGGATTAGCAGTGAAGCACGTTTGCCACATTTGTCGAATGTACTCCTAAATACAAATAAAAGATACTCGTTAAAGTTAATAATAATTAATATACACAACGATATGATAATATTATATGCACAATAAACGGGTAATATAATAGCTTACGTAAAAATATACATCTGCAGTTGTACAATCTTGTAAGTACATGTTAAAAAATGTTCTTTAACGCAAATGCAAAACCTTCAAATATTCATTTATGTGCTGCAAAACACACAGAATATGTATAAGTTTTGATTATTAGACAATTCACAAAACCAAAAAAAAATAAAAATAAGTCCTTACCGAATCGTCAAGTCAGTTTTGTAATATCTCATTAAATCATGCGCTGTTCGGATGGAGTCCGTGCAAATGAACCCGTTGTGTTGGGTCATTATTTTTTATCCAATCCAGAAGTTCAGCATATTTACTTTAATCAATAAGAATCAGCTGTCCATTTATGTCAATAGTAGGTCCTACTTGTAATTCTATAAGTTTCTTCTTCGCGAGCTGTTTTAATGGATTGGTATATGGATTGACTTGGACTGCTGCCTTCTTGCGAAGGCCCCCATACCTACTTATGTTTTCACCCAATAGAGTAGGTATAATTTTTAAGCTTGTAGGGCTATCAGCTACATGAGCAAATGACTAATGGTGAGATTCGCTGGCAGGAGAAAATGTCTGAAAGTCAACGACCATGAATTTAGTACCCTACAAAACTAAACAATACCGGTTAATGTATTGACTTGTTAAACTTTGTATCAAATATATTTTAGGTTTAAAACGTACCATACTCTGCCCTATATCCTCGGAGATCTTGGCTGATTTAAGCTGTTGCATTAAGAGAGATATTTGATACAAGATATTTTCTTTAGCCTTATCAATCTTTGCCAAAAACTCTGCGTTACCCTTATCAATTCTGGTAAATATCCTTTTTTCAAGATCATCCATCCTCTTCTTTAGGATTTGATACTGTGATGTTGACATGTCGGATTGAAACTATACATAAGTTATTATAATAAATTTTTACAAACTAATACTAATCAATAACATAAGCATCAGATAATTCAAGGGAAAAAAAATTAAATTATTATACCATTGATTCAGTCGTTGGTGGGGCTTCAAATTCGTGGAGATGCTGCAGATTATCGGTGAATTAGGTGTACGGGATATCAACTGTCTCCAACTTAAGACTCTCTCCTCATTTTTTCGATGGAATGCATAAGTTTACCGTTGCGCGATAGTCCGCAGTCTTCTCATGTTTGCGAGGTACCAACTTTCTATGAATCTCTAAAACTTTTATAATATTTTAGATTTATTAATCATTATTAGAAAATATAATACAAATTATAAAGAAGTTATATATATTTTTTGTTGAACATAAAAGCATACCCCAATACCATCGAAGAGGACATCTACGACGTTTTCGTATAATAGAGTGCTCGTGCCAGACCAATTTAGAATACGAGGAAAATAATTTCCATTCTTATCAGCAAACAGCTCCCCACACATTGGGATCGCCTCGTAGATCCACACCTGAGATGATAATAAATTTAAAAATTACCATGTTAATAAAATAATTTTTTCTTTATCCTAATATGATAATGAATCAAAAAGATATAATTACTTACTAAGAATGCGTGACTAAATGAGTATAAGTTGTATGATTCCTTATCCTCAACGCCTGCTTTTTTGACCTTCGCTAATTTTTTAATTAGAGCTGTACATAAACTATTATAGAGTACAGTCCATGCAATCGTGCCCCAAAGATAGACATTAAACTCATCTAAATTATCTACGAGACGAAGTACAAAATATTGTATGATTCTATTCCGATCACGTGGCATTATCAATTTATGAAATACATAAAATAGACACATTTTTACTGCATCTACATCATCGTCAAATGTAACGCTCACGAACCACAGATCCAAATCCTTGTAAGTCAACTTACTTCTACCTGAAAAATATTTATAGCATAGTCTATTACCTAACCCACTTACTACAGGATAATCCCCCATTCTCAAATCAATAATCAAATAAAAATCTTGACGATAGAATCTAATACGTCTTTTACCTATATAGAACCATAATTCCTCATATAAATTTTTGATATGTACATGTCTTAATAAAATCTCATGTGCTAAAATACCTGAAAATGGAATATCTGATACATCCAATAAACTATTAAAACATGTGGTTCTAAATATTTCTACCTGCCTCGAAGTTAATTTGTTTTTTATATTTCGTATAACCCATAACTTCGAGTAAGTATATACGTTCGCTTGGTATAAATATTTTTCGACAATTACGTATTCTTTTGTGACATTCTCCAAAAAATTAAAAATTATTAATATTAATAAAACAATAATCAACATAACATATAATAATTAAATCAAAATTTAATTTAATTACAATTAACAACCTAGATAAAATTTTTATTTATATAATTATTAAATAATTTAAATTATTAAATTAAATAATTATAAATAAACATAAACAACATAAATTAATTAAAAAATAATTTTAAGGATTTTTTTTCATGAGACACGTCGGCGCGTGCGTCTCACAAAACAAAGCCAAATTCCACCATTTCTTGTCATGTTCCCAATTTACACACATTTTCAACTTATACTACATCAGCATCTGTACATTTTTAACATAATATAAATTATAATACTCAAAAATCACAAAAATTAAATTTAAAAAATACACTTACCAATTTTCTTCTATTTATGTGTAAAATGAGAGAGATTGTTGAGTGTTAACCGTGAGAGAGGAGAGATAACCGTAAAAGTGAAAAAATTAACCGTGAGAGGGAGAGTGCCGGTGGTGATTGAAAAATTAAAAAAAAAATTATTTTTTTATTTTATTTAATATAAGAATAAAAAAAAAAGGTAATTGATTATGGTCAAAATAACTTATACAAAGGGGAATTTTCTGAAAAAATTTGCAATGCAATGAATGATGCTTTTCTTGATCAATATCACAAGAAGCCTGGAGCCAAAGAAACAAACGATGTATTGGAAGTTAAGTGTACGAAGGAAGATGTAACAAGTAAGAAATTCTTTGATTTTAAATTTGTTCAATTATTGTTTTTTGTAAAAAGACTATAGTAAAAGTCTTAAGCATAAAAAAAAGAAAATTAATCTTCATGACTTGGGCCAAAATGTGTGCATTGAAGAGGAACTTAAACTTAATAGTTTAGAGGAATAGGCCACAATGTCCTCAAAGATTAATATGGTAGAGAAAGGAATAGAGTTTAAACAATCTCAACAACTCAAAAGCAATGAAAAAAGAATGTTTGATTTTAATTAAGAGTGGTCAAAATTAATTAAAAATTAAAAAATTGAATTAGACTGAATTGAATTAGACAATTCAATTCGATTTTAAATATTAAAAAATAATTGATCAATTTTTTTCTATAAAAAACTGATGGATCCAATTCGATTTTTATCTTAAAAAATAAAACCGAAAAATCAAATATTTTAATAAATTTTCATTTAAACAGCCACGTGCCAGGGGGAAGTACAAAATTAAAAAATAAACTTGCCTATATACAATCACTAAATCTATTTGTGTTTCAAGTTTGCAGTGAATTAAAAGTTTAAAATCAAAAGATAGAAAAAAAAAAATCCCTAAATCTAATTGTGTTTCAAGTTTGCAGCCTACCCGTCTCTCTCAAATTCGAACTAACACACTGCTGCTGTGCCGTCTCTTGCTTTCCGTTCTGCACACAAGATACACTGCTGCCATGCCGTCTCTTGCTTTCCGTTCTGCACACAAATCACACTGCTGCCATGCCGTCTCTTGCTTTCCGTTCTGCACACAAATCACACGGCTGCCATGCCTTCTCTTTCTCTCAATCGCCTTTTGGATTCAAATCATCTCAACGGTAATATTTTTTATTCTTTTTTTTTTTGTTAGTTTGCTCACAAAATCTTCTTACTCGCACATATTATTTTGTATTGAAATTAGTGATGATTCTTTTGAAATTTCTGCTCTGTTTCGTTTCTGTTTTGGTTTCTCTACCAACTACAGAACCAAAGTTTGCTTTTTTGTCCATTGTTTTTGACCTTTTGTAGTGTTTTTGCTTTATTAGGAGAAAATTATCAGATCTCTTTTTGTGGTAAAATGTTTTTTTAATTATAGTAAAAAAATTTATATTTTAATAATAAAAGATATATTATTTTTTTATTTTGCTCTTATTTATATAATCTGTAAAAATATATATATTTTTAATTTATTATAATTAATTAATTTAATAAATAAATTTAATTAAAAATTTATTTTAATAAAAAGTAATTAAAATTAATTATTTATATAAAAAATTAAATTAAAAAATTTATAATATTTATTCACTAGCATCCATCAGGGAGTTGGGGGTGCAGTGCCTTTATGCGTTAATGCGCGCGCAATTTTTTTTGTTATAATTATATTTTTTAATTTAATTTTTTATAATAAATTAAAAATATATATTTTGACAAAAAAAAGTTTTGATTATTTTTATAAAAATAAATTTTTAGTTAAATTTATTTATTAAGTTAATTAATTATAATAAATTTTAAAATATATATTTACAAATTATATAAATAAAAACAAAATAAAAAAATATTATATCTTTATCACTAAAATATAAAATTTTTTATTATAATTAAAAAAAATTTACCTCAAAAAGAGGTCAACAGTGATAATTTTCCGTTATTAGGAATGAGTAATGATTATATTTGGTAAAAGTGGGTAGGAGAACGTTTAGGCTAATTATGAAAATTATAGTAAAAAAAACTCACTTGGCACGGTTTGGTAAAAAAATCATATTTTAAAATATATAAAAAAAACCTTACCACTTGAGCTAGAATTGAAAAAAATGGAATCGAAAAAAAAAGGTTTGGTCCGGTTCAATTTCATCTCCTTTATTCGATTTTTTTGATTTTATTTTTAAAAAAAAATCAAATACAATCAATTCAATTTAGTTTAATTTTTGCTCAAATCAAACCGTTCTCACCTTTAATTCTAATAAGAATAAAAATAAATATAAATATTATCATCAATACTCTTGAGATATGATTTAATTTTAAAAATATTTATAAATTTAAAAAATCAACATTAATATCTAATTTTTTTACAAAATATACACGGATACTCAATCATTAATTGGCGTGAAAGTTAACAAATTCAAAAGTAATCAAGTTATTTCACACTTCAAACAACTCAAATTCTTTAAAAAATATATTAAATAATAAAATAAACATAAATTAATTCAAAAATATTGGCCAAAAAAATAATAAACAATGAATCAGCACAACCCAAAATGGCCACAGCAAAAAATGATTGTTGGATTAGCGACCAAAAATGGGTGCTAGATCGATGGCTACAAAGAGGGCATCATTATTTTTATTATTTTTTTTAATTTTTTAAAAGGTTTATTATTTTTAATTCTTTAACTTTTTTCATTTTATTGTTATTATTATTTTAAAAAATATTCTAAAGGTTTTGTTTTGAGATGTGGACAAACTTTGCCTAGAAATATTCTTTTAGATATGATTTTTTATTATTTTAATTTTAATTTTTTTATTTTTTAGTTTTGTATTTAAATTTTATTATTTATTATTGTTATTAATTTTTTAATTTAATTTTAGTTTATTTTATTTTTTTATTATTATTAAGATAAAAAATTTACATCTATACTAAAAAATGACGTTTCTTAGAATTTGTGCATATGATAGCTGTTATATCTGTCTCTTTTAATGTGTAAGGGGTAATTTGGTTATTTGATGCTAATTGACATAGAATTTATTAATTTTGACAGAATGTTCCAAACAATTACGCATCCGTGCATATTTTACAAAAACAATAAGGTACTAATGTCAAATTTTCAAACTTGTGAATAAGAGTGTACAAATATCAAGTTTGGTTTGGTTCCAAAAAAATTGAAACCAATCGGTTTGCATTCTAAGAATTGAATCTGAGCCAAAGCGAATCAGTTTGGTTCTGTTATCCGATTCGATTATCAAGCTTTGGGGAAGGGCAACGATTGTGGCAGGGCAGCAGAAAGACCTCACGGTAGCAAAGACAGATCACTGGAGATAATGAGAGAAAGAGACCAGAGATGGTGGCTCAGTGGCTACTGTAGAGTCGTAAAGACTAGAGAGTGAGAGGCTGCCTTGCTGCACGTAAGAAGAGAAAAAAGAGAAACCAACTCGCCCAGCTGTTAGTTTGGTATTTATGTTTTTGGACAATTTATTTATATCAATTTTTGGTTCAATACCGAACCAAAACTAACCAAAATCGATCGGTTCTACACTATAAAATCTAAATCAAATCGGACTGGATTTTCGATTTGATTCAGTTCGACTTTTGGTTAACCAAATTGGTGCCCACTCTTACCTGATGAAATTAAATCATACCTTAATGCTATTGAAAAAATATCCCTAAAAAATAAGAGTGTCTGTCATTATTGTAATAAACTTTATCATTACAAAAAAGATTGTAGACATTTAAAGAAACAAAATGGAGTTTCGATAATAAATTGTACTACCATGATATCCTAGATCGATATTCTTGAAGATGATAATGCATTATTGATAGATTACTTTTAACTCCAGATGATAGTTTTGTATAGACTTCCTCTTTTAGGTCTCCATTGAGAAAGGCATTCCTGATAACGAATTGTTGCAAAAGCCAATCTTGATTCACCACTAAGAAAATAAGAATATGAATTATATTAATCTTAGTTACTGGTGTAAAGGTCTTTTGATAATCAATTTCATACTTCTGCATATATTCTTTTGCAACCAACCTTTTTTATATCTATCAATACTACAATTACCCTTGAGTTTAATTGTAAACACTCATCTATACCCAATTATCTTTTTTCATTCAAGTAATGAGCAATCTCTCAAGTATTGTTCTTTTAAAGGGCTTCCATTTCTTTATTCATCGCCTTAGTCTACTTTAGATATGTCAAAGCATCATGCACACTATTAGGAATAGAACAATAGATAATTGATTAATAATAAGTACATATGATTCTAATAACTTATAAAAGGACACATAATTATTGATTTGGTACTTTGTTTTAATTTTAAGGCAAGGCTCATAATTATTTTTTGTTGAACTCGTTTATTAACCCTTTGTAGATATTTATTGGATACATTTTCTATAAGATCAAATGTGGCATAAGGTTCTTTAGTTATGGAATCCAATGTTACCATGGAGAAACATCATTGGTTGATTCTTCGGTTGATGGTGTAAGTATGGGCAACTCAGACGATGGATTGATGGGTCTTGATCAAAGGTCACAGTGCGAGGTCTAGACTAAAATATTACATTCCATCTTTTACTTCAAACAAGCTTCTTTTTCTAAATTCATGTGTTAAGCCAAATTCATAAGGCAGAATTCTCTTCATTATAACTCTCTCCCTAAAGAGAAGATTCAAAAACTCTCCATAAATAGTATGGTTCTAACTTTTGAAAGAAAATATCCAAAGTAACATGTAACTTCCAAATTTGAGGATCATAACACCTTAACCTTTTTGACACTTTGAATAGCTAACAAAGACACATTGTTTTGCATATAGCTCAAGTTTATCTCGAAGAACTTTAGGCATATGAACGTAAGCCATACAGTTGAAAACTCAAGGTTCAAGATTAAAGAGATAAAGGATAGAGAATAACAATTCCATCTTCTGTTAAGGCGTTTAGAAGTTTATCACAATAGATGGTGTTCAATTCATTAAATACGCTACTGATTTTACCAAAGAGAGAAGCCTCGAACTATCTCTAGTATTTGACTATTCTTTTTTTTTTTCCCTAATCCATTATGTTGTGTATATGTGTATGAAGTTTGGTATTGAATTCTATGTTATCTTAAAAAAGTACTTAAAGAGGCATTTATATACTCGTTAGTATTATTAGATTGACAAGCACAAATCGGCCTTTGATATTTAGTTTTCACCATACTATGAAATTCTTAAAAAACCATAAACACATTACTTTTATTTTAAAGAAAAAATATTTAAGTCATTTGAGTACATTTATCAATAAATGTAAGAAAGTAATGGGCTTTAAAAAGTGTTAAAATTTTTGCATGACCTTATATATCAAAATAAATAACTGCAAAAGAAGTTTCGAATTTTTTATTCAAACTTAATAAAAAAAAAATATAATGGCTCTTAGATAGTTCACATGTCTTATTGTGAAAATTAGAATTATTCAAACTAGAAAATAAATATGGTTGTAATTTTTTAAGATAGTCAAAAGAAAGATGTCCAAGCCTTTAGTGCTATAATAAAATAGTTGCTCGATATTTATCCTCATTACTCGTTTGATTCGCCTCACTAAGTGTTGACACCCTTTTTTTCATTAACTTTTAAATAATAGAGTTTGTGATGCAGTTTAAGAACTACAATAATTTTTAATTAAATTAAAATTTATTATTTTTAAAAATATTTTAGTTAGCATAAGTCCTATTTTAATTTATTTATTTTAATAGTTTATTAGTTTAATAATTTTTATTTAAGTCGTAATCCAATAAGAAATTTTATTTTAATAAGTTTAAGATTATTAATAATTAATATAAATGTATTTTTTTGTAATATTAGAATGAATTTATTATTTTGATTAGGGATATTATCATAAATATTTTTAAAGTATTATTTAATTTTATTAATATTTATTAATTTAAAAAATAAATAATGATATTTAACTATTAAAAAATATTTTATTTAAATTAACAAAATTTATATCAAATCGTATAAAAAATTAAAATTATCTTTTAAATTTTTATAGACAATAAAACAATTATTTTACTCTCACACACTATAATAAAAAATACATAATTTTTTTATAAATTAATAATATTTTTTATTAATTAATTAATTATTCTGTGCTTTGAGTTGACAGGCTCATGTCTGTGATACACAAAAGTCAAGACATATAAAAAATGGTCAATCTGTTCATGTAAATCTCTCTCAGAAATTGCACAGAACAGAGAGGTAGAGAAAGTTTATTGAATCAATTCTGATACTTTAAAAAAAAATATCTTCGTTTTTTTTTTTTTATAACTAATCATTTTTCACTAGTTGTTAATTTTTGTTTTACTATTTTGACCCAACACCCAATTTCCTCTTGATCTTTCTTCACTTCATCTTCAACTTTCTTCTTCTTCTTGTCTTTGATTTGCTCACATCCCAAGAACTCTTCACTTTCCCATTTTCACCATTAAACCCCATTCTTCTTTTTCTTTCTCAACAAACTCTAAGATAATTAAACCCAAAGCTCGTCAAACCCCTCAAAATCACTGCTATACTCTCACACCACTAAAGAACCACCAAAACGTTTCAAAATTTGAGCACTTTTTTTATTTCAAGACCCACCAAAATCAAGTTAAAAAAAAAATTGAAAAAAAGAAGATAACCCAGTTGAGCTTGGAGCTAGATCACATGAACTAGATCAAATCAGATTTCAAACAAAAGACACTTAGGAAATGGTTGTGTGAGATTTATAAAGGACGGGTTTGTTTTCATCATGTGGCAGAGGAGAGAGATGGAGTCATCTACAGTGGAGATTGAAGCGTAGGATTGGAGGACAGTTTTGTGGAACGGGCGATCATTTGGAGGTTGTTTAGTGTTCGTTATGAAAGAGTTGAAGATTTTCTTGGCTTTTTATAATTTTGGGGACTTAAAAGAGAGCTGAGATTATTTTCTGGGTTGTTTGAGAAGCTAGTGATTTTTTGTCGGTGGGTTTTTTATTGTTGAGGAAATGATGAGGTGATTTTAAGGGCGGTGGTGGTGTTGGGGTTGAGGATTTGAAAAGGCCGTTTGACGAAATTTCTGGGCGGAGTGCAGGAGGGATTTTGCCCATTTTTGTTTTATGTTCTTTAATTTTCTTTCTTCTTTCTTCTCCAATTTACCACTAACTGCTTCAGCTATTTAGATTGTGTAGCTGGTGAGTGCTAGGGTTTTAGCAGAATCTTCGCAAGGTTTGAGAATTGAGGAACAATATATTATTATATAGATTTATTTAGTGGGAAAAGATTATAAATAATGAATAGATTTTGGGAATTGGAGAAAGAATTGATTTGATTGGAAAAAGTCAGATATAAAATTCAAAAAAGTTGAAAATACTATTAAAACGATGATGTTATTATTTCGCTGTTAATTTTAATAGAAAATAAAAACTTCTCAAACGATTAACCATTATTGTTTATTTTTTTAAAATAATGGGTATTTTAAAATTTTGTAATATTTTAAGGATATTTATGATAGTATTCTTTTTGATTAATTAGTTATGAAATAAACTCTTAATTTGAATTATTTTTGTTATTTTTTTACATTAGTAGAATCAATTAAATCTAACTGTCTTAAAATTTGTGAGTATTCTTAAAATTAATGTGATTAGTTTATTTTTTATTTTGAACATTTTTAAATTAAATGGAATATCAAATCATTAATTTCCTCTGCATTAATTTGGTATCAAAGTTGTTGCGTTAATTTAATATCAGAGCAGTCATATACCTCTGTGCTAAATATATTTTTTAGGTAAAAAAATACTGCCCTTGCAAAAAAATAAAAGTAAATAAAACTTATACTAATTAAAATATTTTTAAAAATTAATAAACTTTAATTTAATTAAGAGTACTTATAGTTTCTTAACTACACCATTTGAAGATTTTGTTAGAAAAATTATTGATAGAAGATTTTGTTACTCCTTTGTTGAAGTGATTGGAGGGGTATTGTGAAAAAAAATAAATTTTCAAAATTCAAGTTTACATTAAAATATTATTTTAAAAATCCGTTCTAGTGCACACGAAGACTTGATTAAAGAAGAATTTAACCAAAATTCGAGAATGAATTTTCTTCGAGAGGGAGAGAATGATGTAGTTCAAGAATTACAAGAGTTTTTAATTAAATTAAAGTTGATTATTTTTAAGAATATTTTAATTAGTATGAGTCATATTTTTTTTTTGTTTTAATGTTTTATTAGTTTAATAATTATTATTTGAGTCATAATCCTACTTCAATAGTAAGTTTTATTTTAATAGGTTTAGAATAATTAATGTTTAATATAAATATGTGTATTTTGTAACATTAGAATATGTTTATTATTTTGATTATTTAATTATAGAATAAACTTTTGATTTGAATTATTTTTATTATTACTCGATATTTGTTAAATTAACGAGATCTAACATCTTAAATTCGCAGGTATTCCCAAACTCAACATGAGTTTAATTTATTTTTTTATTCTAAGCATTATTAGACAAAATAAAATATCAAATCCATCCACTTTATCAATTTTCACTACATCAATTTGTCCCTTCAAGCACCATAATCAAGAATTTCTTGGTTAATGTTCTGAAAAATACCAAAAAGGTCAAAAATATTACCATATACACAAGTAGAGATGATCGGCTAACATAAAGAAAATTATATTCAAGAGATGGAACCACGGCTACAACATTTAATGTGAGATTATTTGATAAGATGATAGAATCCTCTCCAATAACAGGAGAGATATTACTATTAGCTATGAAAATAATTGACTGAGAAAAAGAGAGAAAATATTTTAACTAATTAGGGTCCCTAGTGTCACAGGTCGGGCGCTTGCCATTGACCTAAAAGATTAGTCTATTAGGTAATGCTGCATACCTACCCAATTTCTATTCGATGTGGGACGTGACATTCTCCCCCACCCAATCACGTGACGCCCTCGTCACGGTGTGGCCCAAACTCAATGATTAACCTGGCTCGTATTGCCCATCCCCCCAAGGATAGGGGACCTACTACCCACGTGACAATCTCTATTAGGGCTCAAGACGCAGGAATTTTAGGGCCCACTTGGCTCGTATTGCCCATCCTTTAGCGGTATAGGGGACCCACATCCCATGTGACAATCTCTATTGGGGCGATTTTGGGAGCCCACATACGAATGAGAATTTGGGTCTGCTCTGATACCACTTGTCACGGGCCGGGCGCTTGCCATTGACCCAAAAGACTAGCCTGTTAGGTAATGCTGCATACCCACCCTTATATACCCAAGACCCGCCCAATTTTTATTCGATGTGGAACGTGACACTAGTCATATGATTGGATACGAATGTATCAATAATTTATATTCTACTCTTAGAAGCAACAGAAAATATAGAGCTTTACCAAGTGTACTAGGGTGGACGACATTGGTCATGGATTGTTCCGGCTCTTCCTCCATAAATGCTATCACATCTTTTTTCGCAATATTTTTTAGAGGTTTTTTTCCCTTTAAAATACCACTATTCAAGATACCTTATGATCTTATAGCATCTTTGTTTCAAATGAACAATTTCATCATAATGAGTACATACCAATTCTTTAGAAGATTTCTTGAAATTGTTCTTTGATGGACTCGAAGAGGACCCTTATCGAGCCTAGTTGGCTATCATGATTGAGTTTTCTGAGACTAGTCGAGAGCCTTCTGTAGTCAGTCTCTATTGATACTCCCTCTGGACATATGCATACATACTCTCGAGATCAAGCTTCGAATCTTTTTGTAAGATTTCTCCATGAACATGTTCAAACTCAAAATCAAGTCCACTTAAGAATATATGAACTCAAAGTTGCGCCATGGCCAAATGCAATTGAATAACTCCTTCAACCATTCCCTCCTGAGATATAGCTTTGTGATCAGTCTCTTGAAAAACAACAACAAATTCATTATAATATGTTGATAGTGCGCAACTACTTTACTTGGTAGAAAAAGATCTCTGATTCAATTCAAAAATGCATGTTTCATTCAATCCATCATAGAATATTCTAGTCACTGCCTTTCATATCTCCTTCGTTGTGGGAAGTTGAATAAATCGTTGCATCAATGATGGACTTATCGAGTCAATAAGCCAACTTTTGACTTGATGATTTTCAATAAACCAAGCTTCCAATTTCAGATCTTCGGGCATAGGTTTCATCATTTTTTCGATGAGATACCTAGTCTTGTTACGAGCACTAATATGCATTTCTATAAATTAATACCATAATAAATAATTTGTCTCATCTAGTACAACACTTGTTAGAAACATTGAATTATCTTGGTGCATGATTTGTAACGCTAGAGTTGTGGTAGGAACAATGATTTCACTTGGAGTAATTGCTATGAAACTTGAGAGTTCGAAATATATTATTCAAAATATAAAGTACGAAGAAAATTCAAACCCCCTTTAATACCATCTTAAAATTATGAAAAAATATAAATTTTTTACTACAATAAAAAAAATATGTATAAGAAGTGGCCTTTATATAAGCTTAGTACCACTATGAAAATAAAAAAATACTTTATACATAAAATGTCTTATATACAACATATGTCCTATGTAAGTAATATGACCTTTTATAAGAAGTATAA
Organism: Ailanthus altissimus; assembly: GCA_946807835.1. NCBI lineage: Eukaryota > Viridiplantae > Streptophyta > Magnoliopsida > Sapindales > Simaroubaceae > Ailanthus > Ailanthus altissimus. Next base: position 26,058,378 of record OX327685.1, on the reverse strand, counting down.
CCTAAATAAATTAATACTTCTTAAATAAATAATCTCATGCCAGAACTCTTGGTAACTCTTGGGTGTCTAGCGAACTCTGTCGTTATCTATTCTAGTAATGCCGTTGTTGTATCTGTTGGTTTGAGATGGCAGCGAAACCGTTGATGAGAGCCATATCCGGCATCTCTATTACTTGAAAGTTGTGACCAAGGAGACAATGAGACTGCACCCACCGCACCCTTTACTTGAAGGCTATGAGATACCGGCCAAAACCCGGTTCTACTCAACAGCCATGCTACTGGGAGAGATCCCAAGTCGTGGGAGAATCCCCTGGAATATGCCACTGAGAGGTTTGAGGATAATAACATCGAGTTTAAGGATCAAGATTTCAAGTTTCTACCATTTGGAGGAGGAAGGAGAGGTTGCCCTGATTTTATATTTGGATTGGCAACCATAGAATTGGCACTGCCTCGACTTCTATATCATTTTTGATTGGGCACTGCCTCCGGGAGTTGGGACTGATGATGTAGACCTTCAAGAGATTTTTGGGCTTGCCACAAGGAAAAAATCTGCTCTGGTGCTCGTCCCAACAGCCAACAGCGACTACGAATTCCCAAAGAGAAATGATCCTTAAGCATGCGGTTCCATAGTGCAAGCAAGTTGTAATATTACTACAATAAAGTTTTCACACAATCAACCTTCCTGGGAACTGGACAAAACAAAATGTATTATTTCAAGCAGTCATCCAGAGCTTGGGTCATTTCATGGTGAATTCTCTTTATCAACAAAAATAAAGCTGTATAAATATTTCATGTATGATCAAAAACAGGTATGGAATATGCATTAGATGTTGATAACACAACGAAAATTCTGGTTACATGAACAAAATGTAAAAACAAAACCGTGTGTAATGTGTTTGTGTCCACCAACGCATTTTGCAGCTTCCCATAAACCGCAATGCTCTCCAATTGATCTCACTGAAGCAGTGGTTACTGAGTCAACTAAATGGCTACTTGACCGTCAGCTTAAACCCTGGTTCGTGGGAGAAAGAAAAGAATGAAAGTCAAGCTCACTTCTGGACAAATTACTTCTTAATATGAGAAAAAGCGACCAGACAGCCCATTATATTTCAACTTTCCACCACCTTAAAAGAACAACAGGAAAACTTGTATCTATACAACTCACTTGGTTTTTTCCTTAGAATTTTCCTCTGACTCCTCAGTTGTGGTTGAATTTAGAGCCGTCAGCTTCCCAAATGATTCTTTTGTATCCCCAAAGAAGTCTTTCACTTTATCAAGCACTGTTTTGAGCTGGTCTTGTGTTGGAAGCTGAAAATTGGATTAAGAAAAACAAAGATATTAGACACAATGTAGATCACCAGCTCACATAGACCTAATAATCTTCCGACAATCTAGAGACATTTTAATGTCATTCAACCATTTAAGAGTAACAAAAACCCAATAAAATCCAATGCTCACCTCAATAACGTCAGTGGTGTTAAGTGCAGCTCTAACATTACCATTTTCCTGCACATTGAGCATATAGAAAATCCAATATGATTAACAGGTATTTTGGTTCTTCACCATGCTTACGCAAATACAGAGCTCTGATGGCAAGAGGATGGAAAACCAGCTGAAAATTTATATGTTCATTGGTGTGAAATGAAGGCTGTAGGAGCCTTACAACAAGTTTGTAGCCGTATCTGAATTCAGTAGCTGACCGTAAAACACGATATTGCTTGAATGCTGTCTTCTGTATCTCCTTCTCGTCCTAGTTAAAATAAAAACAAGCCGTCAGAAAAATATGGGACCTAGATATGGATCATGTTCCCAGGATAAAATATAGGAAGCAAAACTATGAAGATGATGCAGAGTGAGCTCTATGCTGTCGTGGGACAAAAGACAGACCGGTGATCTAAGAATTACAGTTCCTCAACTGAAGAGAGGGTATGCCAGCTGAATCATGCTTCACAGCTGACTTGCCATGAAGATAACAGCTGCATGATAAAACTTCAAAACACATCAATGACTTCCAACATATGAATTGTTTGCTTGTCTCTTTCTTTAAGAAAATAAGTCAATCAAAGGCATAATAAGTAGCAATGGAAGTTAGATCAAGTAACTTCCATTGCAACTTATTCACTGTTATTAGTTGAATTGTCTGCTGATACAAATCACGTGTTGTCTTTTCAGTTATAACTTGTAACAAGTAGGTTTTTTTCAAACAAATTCAGGACTAGATAGAAAGAAGAGAATATGTGAAAGCAAATTATTGAGGATGAAAGCAGCAGGCAAGGAATTAGAGGAGAGAAAAAAGGGGCCTCTTAAAATGGTATCACAAGACTACAATCAAATGAAGGGAATATCAAAGAAAGCAAAACTTACTCTGTAAATAACTGCAGCGAGATTTCTGGCTAGTGTATCTTTGTAGATATACTTTCCCAGGAAATTGTCTTTTGCTGCAACCATGATTTTGGCAGTGGTACCACCAGTAACAATACTAAGTGGGTACCAAAGATAAACCTGCACAAATAGCAGAGATTCATAATAAAGGCAGTATAATACCGACAAAGAGATATCTAAACCACCATGTGAAGAAGTTGATTAAAAATCAGTTGGGATAGTAAAGTAGGTTAGCTGACATGGCACAGCTTATGTGGCATGTGCGGGGTCCAAGTAAGTTGATGCTTGAAGTACAAGTTATACTTAAACTTGAACTAAAGAGAAGCTGATTTCCTAATCATTATTAGAGAAGGATTTCTATGTGTAATCCTGATCAAACTAGGAGATAATTAGTTCTATGTGATTACCACAAATAGCTCTCTGTAATTGTAACCTTGTGTGATTAATAAGAATCTGGTTGGAGGCCGCTTTTCCCGTGGATGTAGTCTAAGTGCTGAACTACGTAAACACTCTTCTTCTGCTTGTTTCTTGTTCTTTGTTCTTTAATTCTGTTTCTAATTTATTTCTTAAGCATAGTTACTTTAATTGTGTTGAGCAAACTGTGATAAGTACATTGGTTTGCCAAATACCCCTGAGTTTCTTAACACACCATTACAAAGAATCTACTAGCAGTCAATAGAAAACAAGATAAACATATCACACAAAACACTCTGCCAATGCAAAAACATCTTATTATAGAAAATACTTCAACAACATAATGGGTTTATCTATGGAATCTTCTTTTTCTATATAAGAGGAACCAAGAAAACATGTTGTTGGCTTCTTCAAATGAAAGATTAAACCATGTGCGAATGATGCTCCGCCTTAGAGTTTTTAATATCAGTGTTACCTCCAAAACATTTTCCAAAACTTTTGACATGATCTGGAACTTCCGAATATAATTAAGAGAAAAATTGATAAAAACAACTGTTGAAGCGGAAGTAATAATCCTAAGCATATAATTCAGCCACAAAGCAATTAAGAATAAACTAGAGAGAGAAAGTAAAAGAAAAACACACAGAATTTATGTGGTTTAGCAACTTGCCTATGTTCACAGCGGATCAAAATCTCACTCTCTTATTATTGAATCATAAGGCACTCACAAAGTATGCTTTTTATAAGAAAAAACTCAAAGGTTACAAAGAACTATTTAAATTGCTCTCAATTGTAATCTAGGGTTTTTCTCTCACTAAGAATCATTAAGATTTGTTGTGATTACTAAGATATCACTAAAACTTTTTATGATGTATTTACAAGCCAATTGAGACCTTTTATATAGACTTTAGATGTTTTAGGTTATTCCTAAACCTAGTGAGATTTGGTTTAAGAAGTCCTATTTCACTTAGGATATAAATTAGGATACTAATTTATGAAGTCCTATTTCACTTAAGATACAAAATCCTAGTTCACTTAGGATCAGGGATGATTTTTAATTAACTTTTCACAAATCTTCTCATTGATTCAAAATCATCCATGAAGTATCCAAGATCTCTCATTTCCGTATCTTTAGTCACCCTCATATAATAGTAATTTCAGTTAAGTTTTTGCATAGGATGAATTTAATCGAAGGCAGTAGCTTAGTCAACATTTTAGCAGGATTTTTAGACGACGTAATCTTCGTTAGACTAATTTCACCACTTTGGACAATCTCTCGAATGTAATGGAACTGCACATCAATGTGTTCAGACCTCTCATGAACGCGATACTTGCTTAAATGTATGTCACTCTAACTATCATAATATACACTGGTGTTAACATCTTTAGTAGCCATTACTTTCGCGTAAATGTCTTTCAACCACACGGCCTCCTTAATAGCTTCACCAACAGCTATATACTCTGTCTCTGTGGTAGATAGTGCAACCACATATTGTATAACTAATCTCTAACACACACTAAACCTAAACACTGTGAATACATAATCTGTCAACGATCATCTCTTGTTTAGATCACTTGCATAATCTAAGTTGACGTATCCTTTTACTATTTCATTCTCATTCTCAGCCTTTTTATACACCAATCCATGATCCGACATTCCTTTGAGATATCTCAATATCCACTTCATTACAAGCCAGTGATCATTTTTCGGATTTGTTATGTATCTACTCACCACACTCACAGCTTGTGCTATGTCCGATCTTGTGCAAACCATTTCATATATGATGCTCCCTATAACGTTTGCATATATTACTTTATTCATATAAAGTTTCTCCTTTTCGAATGTCGACGATTGTGTTGCTGAAAGTTTGAAATGTATGGCCAAAAGAGTGGAGACAGCCTTTACATTAGACATAACAAACTTCTCTAGGATCTTGAATATATACCGCTGTTGTGACAAGAAGATAACATCTCTTCTTTCTCTCACAATATTCGTACCCAATATCCTTTTCGCTGCTCCCAAATCCTTCATCTTAATTTCGCCACTCAACTGCTTCTTGAGTTTCTGTATTTCTTACATATTTTTACATACGATCAACATGTCATCCACATATAAAAGTAAATACATCATCCCACTACTCAATTTCTTAAAGTACACGTATCCGTCATACTTATTTTTGCTCAACCCACAAGTCATTATAAACTCATCAAATCTCTTATACTACTATCTAGGTGATTGCTTAAACCAATGCAATAACTACTTCAATAAACAAGCATGCTCTTTTTTTCCGGGCTTTACAAACCTTTGCGGCTATGCCATGTAAATCATCTATTCAAGCTCTGTATGTAGAAAAGCTATCTTTACATTCATCTACTCTTGATGTAAATCAAGGTTTGCACACATGACTAACAAAATCCTAATGGATGTGTGCTTGGCAACTAAAGAGAAAATTTCATGAAAGTCTACTCACTCTCTTTGAGTAAAACTTTGTGCAATTAGTCTAGCCTTAAATCTTATAAACTCTATCCCCAGTATCCCATTCTTAACCTTATACACTTACCTACACCCCATTAATTTCTTTTCAGGTCTCTTTACCAACTCCCAAATATTATTCTTCTTATGAAAACTAATATCTTCTTTTATGACCTACTGTCATTTATCATTATTTTCACTCTTTATAGCCTTACCATATGTCCTACGCTCATTAAACTCAAGAGTTTAAGTAGGATTAAAGGCGTGAGCAACCATATCTGTTTGTGCATACCTGATTGATGGGTAATCGTTCTCTTTAGCCTCAGGCTTCACTTCAACATCAATTGACTTGGGTGCTGAGTCTTCCTTGGATATAGGTTCTTCTTTCTCATCTTCTTGGGAGGCTTTCAATATTGTCGTCTCATCGAACGTCACATCACGGCTAATGATACTCTTTGGTGGTGTCAACTCTGTACACCACACTTTCTATCCTTTTACATCTTCGGAATACCTTATGAATATCCACTTGATAGCTCTAAGTTCTAATTTCTCCTCCTTCACATGAACAAAAGCTGAACAACCAAATATCTTGAGGTGGTCATACTTGGGAGGGCTGCCAAACCATTTCACTTATGGGGTCTTGAAGTCTATCGCCGAGTAAGGACTTCTATTAATCAAATAAGCCATCACAACTCCATTCTAAATTACCTTGGACATCTTTACATTGGTAAGCATGCATCTAACCCTTTCAAGTAGGGTCTTATTCATCCTCTCAGCTACACAATTCTACTGCGGTGTTGATCTCATAGTTCTATATCTTGCAATCCCATGTTTGACATAAAATCCATCAAACTCTTTATTGCAAAACTCAAGGCCATTGTCAGTCCTTAGCCTCTTTACCCATTTGCTAGTCTGATTCTTAACAAGAGCCTTCCAAGTCTTGAACGTATCAAACACTTGATTCTTACTTTTTAATACATAGACCCACAGCTTCCTTAAATAGTCATCAATAAAACTGATAAAATATCTAGCTCCATAATAAGTTACTGTCTTCACTGGTCCTAAAAGATCTGAGTGTATGTAGTTAAGAGTCCCTTTAATCTTGTGCTCGTTGGTGCTGAACCTCACTCTATGTGCTTTCCCTAGCACACAATACTCATAAAATTCTAATGGCTGGAACTTATTCTCACCAAATGCCTTTTGACTAAATAACTTTTTCAGATTTCTCTCACTTAAGTATGCTTGTCAAGGATGCCACAACTTGGTTTGCATACTCTCATCATCTATAGAGAATAATGCAGTATCACTTACAACCTCTTCCTTCAGCACATAAACATCTTTGCACCTTTCACGTCTCATTACAACCATGGAACCCCTTAGTACTCTCAAAACCCCTCTGTCAATCCTGATAGAACACTCATTCTGGTTTAAGGTTCCTAGTGAGATCAAGTTTCTCTTAAGGTCGGGAACATACCTAATGTCCGACAACTCTTTCACTCACCCATTATCAATTCTAAGTTTGACACTACCAATTCCCATCGCTAGACAAGCAACATCATTATCTATTAACACCTTACACTACTAATAGGCTAAAAATTTACAAATCATGATTTATATGAGCACATGTGAAAAGTACAACCAGAATCTAAAACCCAATGTTTAGTATTCTTACCATCAGTAGCGATTAGAGTCTCTGCGCTGTCGTAGTTATCATCATAGGCAAGCGTAGCATCCGCTTTCTTCTTGTCTTGTGCTTTCTTCTCCGGACAGTCATTTATAAAATGCTCCTCTTTCTTGCAGCAATAACACTCCATAAAAGTCCTGAACTTCGATTTTGAGCCCTTCTTCTTTTCATCTTTATTGAAGGATCTTTCTCTTGTAGATAAACCTTTTGTATTGCCCTCAATCTGCTTTCTTAATAACTTTGAGTTTAATGATGATTTCACATCACTTATCGTTAAACTCTCTCTGCTGTAGAGTAACGTATCAACAAAACTCTTATAACTTCTGAGAAGCGAACTCAGCAGACTGACGCCTTATCTTCTTCTATCTTTATATTGATAAATTCAAGATCAATGATGATTTTATTGAAAGCGTCTATATAGTCTTTCATCAATGTCCCCTCTAACATAGACAATTGATACATACAGCTTCTTCTTTATATGCAATTTGTTAGCCAACGATTCTTTTATAAAAATGGAGTCGAGCTTCTTCCAAAGTCCAATTGCCGTCGTCTCTTCTACTACTTTCCTTAATACTTCATCGCTCAATGATAGAACAATTGTACTGTGAGCCCTTTCTTAAATGTCTTCTTTTTGCTTCAACTTTAAATGATTCTGGTGTCTTCTCTTATTTACTAGATGGAGCTGTAGTCTCCTCTAATGCCAAGGCTAACCGTTGGCTCACCAACAACGTCCTTACCTTCAACTTCCACAGATTGAAGTTATTCACCCCGTTGAATTTCTCTACCTTATACTTGGGTATGGCCATGTTTGCTTAGAATCAAACTCTGATATCAGTTTATTGAAGTGGAAGCAATAATCCTAAAGATATAATACAGCCACAAAGCAATTAAGAATAAACTAGAGAGAGAAAGTAGAAGGAAAAATACATAGAGTTTACGTGGTTCAGCAATTTACCTACGCTCACGCTGGATCAAGATCTCACTCTCTTATTATTGAATCACAAGGCACTTACAAATTATGCCTTTTACAAAAAAGAACTCAAAGTTCACAAAGAACTCTCTAAATTGCTCTCACTTGTAATTTAGGGTTTTTCTCTCACTAAAAATCACTAAGATTTTTGTGATCACTAAGATATCACAAAAACTTATTATAATGTATTTACAAACCAATTGAGACCCTTTTATGTAGACCTTGGATGTCTTAAGTTATTCCTAAAATTAGTAGAATTTGGTGTAAGAAATTTTATTTCACTTAAAATATAAATTAAGATACTAATTTATAAAGTCTTATTTCTAATTCACTTAAAATTATAGATAATTTTTAATCAATTTTTTACAACAAATTTTTTTTTTCTCGACATTTGACTAGTGTTCAGGACCGAATTCAAAAACTAGTTTCGAAAACCAGTAACCAAACCAAATGCATTTTCTAAAGACTGTATTCTCACCATCTGAAGCAAAAGTAAAGAATGGAATCCCAATTAGATATAAAACAAGCTATAACATGTCCTTGTATTGTCATCTCAAGAAACCAATAGAAAGTATGTGAAAAGGAAAACAAAACGGACGAGTGAGAACAAACATTAGCCATACGAATGAAGATGACAAAACGAGGGTTGCCATCGTCTTCAATCTTGGGCAAGGTAGGAAGCTGTGGGCGTTGAAATTGACGAGCTTGCATTCCCCTTTTGCCCTTAGCTTGAACTACAAACACCTGTTTTTGTTGCCTCAGCTTCTGGGTTGTCCTTGAAGTAAACAGCGAGTGCTTGACGAGTGCATCTTCGTGGGTTCTTGAACTCGACAAAGGAAGTCGAACCAGCGCGTTTAGAGACATACCCACTTCACTTTTAGTCTTTTGGTTTACAAATTCTCTCGCCTTCTTAGTTAATGTTTAGCGTTAGTGAACTGTGAGTCTGTGTCTGATTTTGCGTTACTTGTGTCTTTCTTATCCACATACAAAGAAGAGGATTCTGATTTCCGGGAGGAAATGGAGAGAAACTGCAATGGGCGAGAGTAACTGGAAATTTTGCACCATACACGTGGCAGATGAATGGTGGCGAAACCGTCACCAATTTCAGCTTGTTTTTAAATGAAACGACATCATTTCGAAACAAACTTCTTTTTTTTAACAGATCGAAACAAACTTGGTACAAACAAAAATACCATTGAGAGTTTTTTTTCCTGAAACTCAGAAAGGATGATATAATTTCATAAATGAAATGATTTAAGATGTTAAATCAATCTTGAAAATGGTTTATAATAATCTCCCAACTAAATGAATTTTTTTAAGAAAACCCACTTTGCCCAAGGAACTTATTCACGGGCTTTCCGGCACAAACATTTCACTAATCTGTTCGTTTAATAATTCACATTCATTTGATTATTGCGTCTAACACATGTCTCGTTTCAAATGTTTGAGGTTTAACTCATGACTTATGTCAAATTCTGTTGTCACTTACTTACGGGATTATAATGGAGGCCACCATGGCGAATTCCTAGTGAAATGATGTTAAATGTGAACAAAGCACGCAGGAATCAGAAGTCTTAATTGCAACCGCTTATTTAAAAATTAAAAACAAAAAGAATGTTTAGTATACATAATGGCTTCAAAATAAAAATGGCAAAATAAAAATGGCAAGTGTATCGTGTCGATTACGAAAAAATAGTTTAAGTAAGCTATTGTGTTGAGCCAACATGGTATAGAAAAATCAGCTTTTGTATACATAAATGGCTCCAGAATAAAGGTGGCAAGTGGATCTTGTCGACTATGAAAATTCATCATAAGTGAGTTGTCATGTCCCCAGTATTTTTAAGTATTTTCTCGAATATTTGGTGCGCAATAAAGTTTCTTAGAGGTTATATGGACTGCTGGAATGGATCACGAGCCAGAACTTCTAGAAGACCCGTTGACATGAGTGAAGAACCGGGTCAAGCCCATGACTTATTAGAATAATTCACCTTAATTAGAACTCTAATTAAGGTAGAATGACATTTAGAAATATTTTAGAGCATACTTATCCATCTATAAGAAATAGAATGACATCTAAGAATATTTTAGAGCATACTTATTCATCTTGTATGTACACCGTTAGATTGCTTAGATCTCAGCCATTGATTGTATAGGACTGCTACTATAAAAGGGGGAGACCCTCACTTGTATTTATCATCTCATAGCTTTATTTTCTCTTCAGCAATATAAGAAAGCATTCGTGCAAACACTTGGCGTGCCTTTTTTTCTTCTCTTTGTGTGATTTTTTTGGCTGCTTAGCACGCAACGCGTCTAAGGCCGCACGGTTCGAAAACAGTCTGTAACAGTTGGTATCAGAGCAGGTTCAGAGATAGAGAAAGACGACGTACCATCGGAGTTGACTGAAGAGAGGGGTCGGAATCCCAAAGCTAAGAGGCACAACAGTGGACCTCGCGACAAGTCTGTCGATCCAGGCTATGAGTTCGGGACCACGGTGAAAACGCTCGGTGGTGTTGTGGAAAAGGCGACGGATCGTCTTGGGGAGTTGGAACAGCAAGTAGAGAAGATCGAGGCTGGACTCAACACTCAAGGGGACGAGCTGCGCTCCCTCATCAACACATCCATCGAGAGTTACGCTGATCGGCAGCGTGACTAGATTAAGGCTTTTCAGGAGAAGGTATACGCCAACTTTGACAAAGTTCAAGCCCAAGTGGAGGAGCTGCGTAGAGGGTTTGACGCTGTCAAAGAGGACGTAGTGCTGTGCAAGCGAGCAGTGGCAAATGGGTCTGTTGCTGCTCAAGGGGCGCCGAGAGTTGAGGCTCCTAAACCGAAGGAGTTCAGCGGCAAGCGGAACGCCAAAAAGCTGGATAACTACTTTTGGCAGATGGAAAGATACTTCGACGCCATGGGCGTGCAGAACGAAGACAAGGTAAATACCGCAACCTTATATCTTTTCGACCATGCAATTCTATGGTGGTGCAGGAAAAGCGAGGAGATACGCAAGGGTACCTGCACAATCAACACCTGGGCAGAATTGCAACGGGAGCTGAAGCGCCAGTTCTATCCAGAAAATGTGGCGCATGATGCTCGAAAGCGGTTGAAGGAATTGAAACAGACCAAGTCCATTAGCGAGTACGTCGAGGAGTACTCCCTGTTAATGCTCCAAATTCCCAACATTAACGAGGAGGATTTGCTGTTTAATTTCCTGGACGGGTTGCAAACATGAGCGTCCAATGAACTGAAGCAGCGCGGGGTGACCAGAATATCCGACGCTCTAACATTGGCAGAAACGCTCATGGATTACCGCAATGGTGATTCAAAAAAGTCCAAGCATTCGAGACCTAATCACAGCAAAGGTGGGGACGCCGAGGAATTTCAACCTCCGGAGGATGAAGAGGAGAGAAGTAAGCCGCCAAAATGGGAAAAGCAGAAGCGCAACGGCCATAGAGGGAATGGACCGAAGACAAGCTGCTTCCTTTGCGATGGGGATCACTGGGTCAAAGACTGCCAGAAGAAGAAGGCTATCAAAGCCATGGTTACGGCGCATGAGGCTTGCGAGTAGGGTCAAATGGGGTGTTTGCAGCTGCTCAATACAATGAAAGTCAAGCTTCGTACCAGTACGCCAACGGGAAAGGCGCTCATGTATGTTGAAGCTTACATCAACTGCATAAAGACTCAAGTACTGATAGATACGGGCGCGACGCACAATTTCATCAAGCGTGCGGAGGTGAGGCGCTTGGGACTTTATGTAGAGAAAGAGGAGGGGTTCCTCAAATCAGTGAATGCTGTGGCCAAGCCACTGGATGGGGTGGTTCGAGGGGTCGATATTCACCTGGGCAAATGGCGCGGCGAGGTAAATTTCTCTGTAGCACCTCTTGATGATTTCGATGTGGTGTTAGGTATGGAGTTCTTGAAGCAGTACGATGTAGTGCCGCTTCCTCGACACGACTATATGTGCATCATGCAAGGAGGGCCTTACATGATACCGACGGTAGACAAGCCCAATGGTGGGCAATCTTAGCCGAAAGCCAACACTAAAATCCTTTCCTCCATTCAACTTATGGAAGTTACTGGGCGCAAAGGAGAAGTACATTCAGCCACAGTGAGGAGGGTGGATGATAAGGCGACAAGGGGCGAGGCCAAGCTACCAATGGGGTTTGCTGAAGTGCTCAAGGAACACAAGGGGGTTGTGCCAACTGACATACCACAGGTGCAGCCACATCAAGGTGATATCGAGCATGGGAAAAAGTTGGAGCTGGAGATTACGCTTCTAACTATAGTGCAGACGCCTCCATTGGCGATGGGAGAGTTGCAAGGGTAGCTCGAGGAGTTGTTGGATGCGGGTGTCATCCAAAAGTCCAAGGCGTCACATAATATGCAGTACAAGGAGTGGGTTGAAGACAAGTGGCGGCGTGTCAAGCATGGTGCGAGCGACTTGGTGATGGAGACGATACTTCCACCAGAATGCAAGTCAGCACGCCTACTTCATAAAGCCTTGATCGCAGGGACGATGGGCCATTTTTTGTTGCCAAGAGGGTTGACAACGTCTCGCATAAGGTGGGGATACCTTCGAGATAGCAGCTGCATCCGTTGCCTTCCGAGAGCTGTTTGGAGCTATACCGAGGGGGTATGGAAGACATGGAGCAGAAACATGGACCTTTAGGGAATTCCACATGGGACTGCAATGGGGCAAAACTCATCTGCAATGGATGGACGGTGCAGAAGAAGAAACCATCTCCAAGGCGTGAGGATGTTGTCAAGTGGAGAGAGGTACCCAATATTGGTGCATGCCGGAAATTCGAGAGCGCACAACAGCAGATGGAAGAATGAGGTGCGCAATTTCCAGTGAAGACGCGACGAGGGCGTCGCGTGAATTTGGTGGGGGAGAATGTCACGCCCCAAGTGTTCTTAAGCATTTCCTCGAACACTTAGTGCGCGACAACGCCTCCTAGAGGCTATATGGGCTGCTGGAATGGATCGCGGGCCGAAACTTCTAGAAGACCCGCTGACATGGGTGAAAAACCGGGCCAAACCCATGACGTATTAGAGTAGTTCACCTTAATTAGAACTCTAATTAAGGTAGAATGACATTTAGAAATATTTTAGAGCATACTTATCCATTTATAAGAGATAGAATGGCATCTAGGAATATTTTAGAGCATACTTATCCATCTTGTATGTACACCGTTAGATTGCTTAGATCTCAGCCATTGATTGTATAGGGCTGCTACTATAAAAGGGAAAGACCCTCACTTGTATTTATTATCTCATAGCTTTGTTTTCTCTTCAACAATATAAGAGAGCATTCGTGCAAACACTTGGCGTGCCTTTCTTTCTTCTCTTTGTGTGGTTTTCATGGCTGCTTAGCACGCAACGCGTCTAAGGCCGCACGGTTTGAAAATAGTCCGTGATAGTGAGCTATTGTGTTTGGGCTAGCATGGTACAAAAAAATATTCGTGCCGTATCAACTTAGGCACGATAGGCCATGGCTCGACCCAGCACGATCAGTGGGCATGTCGTGCCGTCAGCCTATTAAGTTATGTTCATGAGTTGACACAATTTGTTTTAAGAAAATTATTAATTGGCACGGTCTGTGGGCCTTTTTATACCAAGCTCATGATGAATCGCGTCAGGTAAAATTCATCGTGGACTCGTGTCGGCACATAGCCCGATACAGATCATGCTGGCACGATATATTAAGCTGCAGATTGTGGCTTAGCACAACACACCTACTAAGCCGTGCCGCCCAAAGCATAGCACTATAGCATGTCATGAATAGCCCGACCTATTTATCACCTCTCCTCCGGAATACCCACTCCAGATGCATAATAGACTATTTATTCATCATTTTACATGACAACTTCATAAAGTTCTCTTATTCTTTTGAACCGAGTTTCAGTCAGGTCATTAGCTGCAAAAACCCAAGTTTATCAAGTTTTATTTAGGAGCATTTCCAGCAAGAAGCTGCAATGATAGGCTTTGATTTCCACCCCAGAACCAAGCACCCTTTCTCTTCAATGATGGTGTACCCTTCGCAAACCTGGATCTTCCTTAGCCACTTCTTAGCTTGTGTTAACATCTTAATAGGCACCGATTGGAACCCAGTATGGCTCATCCTCCTGCGCCATTGATCAACCCTTTCGTGCCTCTCCACTCTGGCTGGCCCTTCACAGGTCACTATGTTCTTGATCTCCTCGGCAAAAAAGAACTGCTCCATCTTGGCACGTTTCGTGTCATCCTTAGTTAGCATTGCGTCTAGTGAATCAAAGATAGCTGAATAGTAATGCAATGCCTCCATGAACCTCCCAAGAAAGAATGGCCCGTTATGGCTTGAATATTGCTTAACTAGAATTAGCAACTTTGGTGACAGTTGGTGTAATCTTTGTAAAACTGAGTTCAAAGCTCCTCAGCTTTCTTTCACCACACAATGCAACTGAAGAATGCTATTGATCACCAGAACCTCACCATCTTGGATATTAAGTTCTTTGGCTTGCAGGGTTTCCAGGCTTTTTTCCACCACTAAAAATTCGACCTTCAATTTCAGGCCCTCTGCATAGCGCTTCAACTCATCTCCAATTGCTTGGAGGCGTTCGGTACAATTTCCCACACCAGTTATTCTCAGGCGGCTTGGTACTTTCCCTGAAAGGTTCGCTAGGCTCTGCATCAAATTGTGCCATTGGTGGCCGTGAGGCAAGCCTAATGTCATGCCCAAATCCACAACATGAACTAAACTCTCTCCCTCAAAGGTTTCCAATGTCGATGCATTCGCTACGAAATGACCGAATTGGATTTGTGGGCAAATTTCATAAACAAGGCTTAAGGCTTCATCTTTCTCAGATGTAACAGCCGGTGTTTTTGCTGTCAGACCAACGACTCCAACTGTTCCAAGTGGCTGAACAAGAGCAAGGCGATCAGAAAGTCCTCGAACAAAGCAGGAAGCCACCCGCTGAAATGATGTTCCAAAGACGAGGGCATTAGCCCCGAGTTCTGATAGTAAAGCTGAAGCATGTGCTTTGTCGCGGCAAGCCACTGCCTCCGCACAAGCAATGAGTTGTTGGACTAGTTTCATTCCATCCTCATTCCCTTCTTCCTTAGGTTCAGTCTCCCCGCCTCCCATCATGGCTAGCGCTGCTTCTTCCATGGCCTCAATTGCCAAATATCGCTGCGTGTAAGCCCATATATGGTCCCGGAAGTGAAGTCTTGGCAAGCTATTCAAGCTATTAGAACTCCCATTGTTACTACCACTATAGAGACTGCTATTAGTTTCACATAATTCGTCAGCCGTTGGCGTCTTCTTTAGCCTCTTAAGGCTTCCCGTTTCATCTGAAATGGGCCAGGTGCGAGAATGAACTTCCAATTGAGAAAGGCTGAAGAATGGATTGAATTCTGTGGCTGAGAAGTTGAGGTCAAGGCCAACAACTTCATTATTTTCATCATCAAGACGAAGTCCACGTTGACACCGGCAACCAGGCGCCATTATGTAGCCTTTTATTGCTACTTAATTTAGATCATTTTTTGCAATAGTAATGGTCGAAAGAACCCTCTGCTGCGCAAGGGATATTTATTGTGTTTTCTTGTTTAGAAGAAGATCACAAGGCCAGATAGTTCGTGCCAAACAATGACAAAATATTCATAAAAGAACTCATTTTGAAAAGGTATCTTGCCTCAACTAGACAACAACAACATAGAGCAATGCGAGCATAGAGCAATCAGGGTACATTCTTCAACATTATTTCTTATGGAATTCCTAGAGTTTCGGAGTTAAAATAACTTGCCACCGTAGGCTTTATTCCTGACAATATAAGATTTATCCATACATGACTGTCATTTTCTGATTTTCAGAAATTTTCTTGTTTGTCGTAGCTGCTTTTATATTGTCATCGTTCCTTTTACTCGGAATAGCAGCATTGTGCAATATAATTAAAAGTGACGATTTTTTACACCAACTCATTAACCCAACACAAATATATATGATACATCATTAGTGATTCATTTTGATCTAAAATGACAAAATTATTAATTTTTTCATATTTGTATCACCTATTTAATAATTTCGTAGATGTAAGATTCTTAAAATAAAATTTCATTTATGACATGATTAATTGTTCAAGTAATTATATTGTTGTGACTCATTTATGATCTAATAGAGATTAAAATTGATTAGAGCTTGAGTAGATAATATTATACATTTTTAAAAATATGTTAAATAGGTAACAATATTACAATCCATTTAATAACCCTATTGGGTGAAGGTTTGCAGTTTTTTATTGGAAACGAAAAATAAATAGCTATATTGGCTTAAAATATTGTTCTACATTTGTTTAACACGACACATTGAAACCAATTGTCATCCATAAGCATAACCCTTGCAGAAACAAACTCAAAACAAAATTGCAGAGTCTGGAAATATGCATCTCCATTGTCTCATCAAAATTTTGTTTTCTGAATATATGTCACAAAATCGGCAACTACAATAATGTCCTGCTGGATGTTGTAGTAGGCAATGATTGAGACGTAGTTTTCTATTTTCCCTAGCAATACTACACTTGTGAGTGAAAATATGAAAAGAAATGCTCTGATGCATATTGTAGCCGCCCCGCTTTTTATTTGTTTATTCTAAGTGCTCTAAGCCATCGCATGGATGCATGTGCATATTTACAGAATGCAATACAGAATATACTTTGAGACTGATTGGCTTGTTATAATAAATAACTCTGCTTTCTATGACATTCAAAACAATATAGATGCAAGCTTGGTATTAGCGAGATAATGCGCACACAATAATTGCTTGTATCACAAAGAAAGAAAAAAGTAATAAAATTTCAATCAGTTCGATTCTACATACAACAGATAATACAGGTAAAGAATATGAACAAATGAATGACCCCAATGAACTTTTAACAAGGTTGATTGGGGGAATGCATTTCAAAATTCAATGGAGCCTAGCTATTACCAGACAAACAATAAATGCTTTACAAGAAAACTACAAGCATTTACAGACTCTTACTTGCATTGAAATTGACAACCGAGAAATGGGTTAAGGTAGTAACCTGAAGCCCTCAAACACAAAAAAAATATAGCTAGTTTTTCTTCCTTTTCTGATCTATTTAGTATGAAAACTCATGGCCTCTTATTGATATATATTTCTTGATCCATATAGCGATATCTTCTGCACAGGCAAGAGCTTGTGGCGTTTGCAGGAGAACGCCAAGAGTAGCAAACTCATGCACAGCATCCTTGTAATCAAGAACGGGTGCATCCACATTAACCTTTCGCAGTTCTTCTGAATAAGAGATGGCTCGATCTCTCATCCAGTCGTGCTCCGCAACAACTGTAAGAGTTGGCGGCATGTGCTTTAGAGGTGGTCCTCTTCTGGGGATGAGAGGGTTGGCTGATGGGTGATCTAGTTTGAATTCTTCCTCATGTAGGAAAAGCTTCCATGCCTGTAAGCATATAGCCTTGTCGTAAAAGTAGGAATTTGACAGCTTAATTTCAGAATTTGTGGGGACACTCCCCATGAAGAAAGGGCACATGAGAACCTGTGCCACCACCTTAACAGGATCCAAAAGCTTTCCTGCTTCTACAGCCTTCCTAGCAACATAGTCTGCTATGTTTGCACCATTGCTCACGCCAAGGAGAACACACCTGTTCTGATAACAAAACCAAGTTAGTGAAGTCCATTATTATGAAAACGAGATGAAATAAAAAAAGGTAATAAACAAACAAATAAATCAACGAAATTAAAGGTAAAATTAAACTGTTATCATACACCTGATAGGTTGAAGAATTCATAAATAAAAGTATGCCATTTGTACCTCAGTAGGACAATGTTGAAAATTGGTGATTCAACAATTATGTATGGGCATAAATTGAGATGGATATTAAGAGAAGAGTCATCATAAAGTCAAATACGCATTGAGCGTACAAGGGAGGAGCAAGACGGGAATTTTGGAAGCAAGGAGGAGATGAAAACGCAAGAAAGAAACTGCAGGCTGCAGTGCTGTGGCATCGGCACTTCAGTGCTGTGGTACCAAAAGCCAAAATGCAGTATCGTGGCATCGAAACCCAAAACTCAATGTCGCAGCATCAAACAGGCAATGCTGCAGTACCCAGCTTCAAGAAGTCTAGTTTTGGCTCGGTTTTGACTTCTCTGAGGGGGTTTCGGACTCTTAAACGCTTAGACTCTTATTCTAACTAGGTTTAGAGTTTTTAGGGACTTTGTAAGCACTATATAAACCCTTCTAAACCATTAGAGATAGCCAAACATCTAAACTATAAAGTGGTAAATATAAAAGAGAACAGAGGAGTTAGATAGACACTAAGTGCGGGATGTACTAAGGTGTAACCTTTCGGGGTTTTTTTGTTCTTGAGCAAACAAAAGGAACACCATAGATCCTTTTAAGAGAGGCTTGGGCTATTCTTATATTCCTTAGGTAAAATCTCTTTTGAAGTGAAAGATATTAAGAGATTTTGTAAAGATCATAATGACTAAGGAGATGCTTAAATGTCTACAATGAGAGATACTAAGAGGTCTCGTAAGATCATAGTGATGTAAAGAGATACTTAGTGATCTAATTAATAAAAGAAGTTGAATTATGGATCCCCTGTGCACGTAAGTGCTTTTTGCCGAATCATATATATCTTGTGTTTTGTGATTTGTTTCTTTATCTTTATTGATGTATTAATCTTGTGTGTTCTTTATTATTTGCGAGTTAAGTCTTTTGCATGCGCATTGGATTTATTTAAAGTACAGGCCAAAGAAATTCCTAATAAAAAGTATCAATGTAAAGGTTAATCTCGTTGAAAAATTAGTGCTAAAGCTGATTTTTACTCAACAAACAAATTTTATTTACTAAAATGCAGAAAAGTTTTCTTAGACAATCCAGTAGTGTTCCTCAATACTCCATTGTCTATTGTAGCGCTAAAATTACTTTGAAAGATTTCCTTAATTTCTATGGACTTTCATCTGACATAGTTTCCTCTATCAATAAATTTACATTAACAATTTTATGACACTTGAACATTCAATAATAGAACATAAATTCCTATGTCCCTAGAACAGAGTACTCTGTCTTTGAAAGGTATTTACAGCAAATCAATATAAAATTTTTTTTCCTGTTGAGCAACGCAATACATCAAAATTACAAATTCAAGAACAAAAGCAATATCATATTGAGCTATTCTAATGGACCAAAAAGAGTACCTGGAGGGATCAGCATGAGCAGCCAACCAAGGCTCAAGCATCGACACACCAAACCCATCAAAAACATGCCTCTGGCTCTCTCTTTTACCATTCCCATTCCCAAGCTGTGCCAAATTAGCCTGCTTCTTCAACCAATTCAACACCTTCAACCCATCCTCAAACGACGCCGGATACCTACTCTCCGGGGCCAACCTGTAACCAACTGCCACTACAATCACGTCACACAACTTGGCAATCCTCCTACAAAACGCATCATTTGAAACCGAGTCATTGCTTCCACTCACAAATCCCCCACCGTGAAACTGCAACATCACTGGTAGTTTCTTGTAGCAGTTTCTCCCCGTCGTGACCGGAGAATAACCTTTGTAAACATGGGCATCAGCCAATGAGAAGTTGACGACTGTGTCGGGGAGAAAGATCCGTAGGCTGAGACAAGAGAAGGGGTCAACGTGGATGTCTTTGGTCGCCACCCCATCAGCGAACGTTGGGTTGCTGGCCGCCACGGGCTCGTCAAGACGACAAGTCGTACCAAATGGGTTGTTTTTGATGTGAAGAGATGATTCGGATTCGGTTTGTGTTTGTGTTCTTAGATTATGTAGCAGGAGTTTCATGTTGAGTTTGAAGAAGACACTGTAGACTCTCTCCGCTAAAGTTGGCATTTCTTCAGAGACAAGAAGATGTTGAGATTTGTTAATGGAGCTTTTGGGTTTTTGGAGAGGTCATTGACGAGACTCAAAGAGGGAAACAGAGAGAAGGAAGAGACTAGTTCAATTCATATCCTTCGTGGCGTCTGAGACTCTTGGTCAGAGAAGAAGGTTCGAAATTGATGCTTTGAGATGTTGTACATCTGACGACTGGTTGGAGAAAACGCATTCTCTTTGTCAAGGTGTACAATAGAAGGACAGCAAGGAAATTTGGTAGTTTATCGAAGATTGAGTGTAGGGGAACCTAGCTCTATATGTTACGTGAATGATGATGTGGAGCTTCATTGGATTGCGGTGTCTATTTACATTAGTGGGTCCCGGTACATGATGCCATGTGCCACCTGGAATGATGAATCATGTTTCCCGAATCAATGTTTTTCACCATTGGGCCCGCAAGGATTAGTACTTGACAAGAACCATCACGATCGGCATTATTGATTTTTAAGCTCCAGATTGGTGGAGTTTGTGTTGGGTTAACCACTGACCCACTTAATTTTGTTATGATCTGAATACCATTTGTTTAGTAAATAGGTTAGAATCATGCAACTTCAAACAAGATCTGTCTTTAACTCTTAAAACCGTCTAAAAATTGCATCAATATCAAACAAGTCACCAATGATTATGAGTTTATTTTCTTAACTATTACAAATTATATCCTTCCAAAATACTCGTAATCCTCGGAAGTTAGCTCTAATTAAAAAGTTAAATTTAAATTTAAATAGATATATAAAGAAATTTACAATTGATCATAATTATCATACTTCCATTGATTGATTAACGTGTTACTTTTCATAGGTGGATGATTATTGATCGATAATTTAATTATATTTTTAGTTAACTTCTCTCATTTTAGAGAATTTTGAATTCAAAATTTTTGCTTGATAAAAGAATGCACTGCAATCTCTTTATTATTGGGTTATTTAACAAGTATCACTCATTTCAAATTTTTATTTACTATAGTTAATAAAAAACATTACACATTTGATATGATTATTCATCATAAATGTTAGAATTTGTAACTTAAAATTATGTTTGCATATAATTTTAAGTTAAAAATTAAAAAAAAGTTGAGATATGGTCAATGACGTATTGGATGGACAAGTAAGGGTTAAAAATGAAAGCCGAATACGAAGAGGAGCACGAAAATACAAAAAATGACCTAGTCATGTCTTAATGTTACAATATTGGAAACTCAATACTACAACAATAATTCTAGGAAGCCCAACGCTACAACGTTGTCTCGAAGTTGCATTACCGCCCCAATGATGGACCTTGAACACCGCAGCGTTGCTTATTGGGAAAAAAATCTATTTTTGAGTAGAATTGCATTTTAAAGTCAATTTTGAACTTCTACAATATGTGAAATCTTATTCCAACTAGAAATAAAGTTTCTAAAATTTTTGTAAACACTCTATAAACTCTTGTAACCCTTTAAAATTGATCAAGTATTGAAAAAAATTAGAGATAAACTCCAATAGAGATGATAAATAGCTAGAAAGTCTTGAGTATTGAGTGTGCAACAGAGTGCCATAGGTAGTACTTTAGTTCTAAGTGAATAAAAAAAGTACTAATGGATCATTTGTGAGCTCTTTATTCATTGTATTCTTTGATAATCTCTTAAGAGATAGATCTTTGTGATTTTTGTTCTTTGTAAACTACTAAGAGAGGTTAGGATCCCATGATCCACCGTGGACATATATATTTATCGTCGAATCTTTATGGTGATCTTGTTCTTGTTCTTATTTGTTTGTAATTGAAGTCTTCCACAATCACTTAGGATTTATTTCAAGTGCACACCAAAGAAATCTCAACAAATTGATATAATACAAAGGCTGGTTCCTAATATGGATTAGTGCTAAGGCTAATATCCACAACAAACTAGTATCAGAGTCAATGTTAGAAAATATACCTAAGTAATATTAACTATGAAAACTCACAAGCATGAGATAGAGAAATTCAATGAGTAAAATGATTCAATCTATGAAAGGTAAAGATTATGGCTCTACTAATGAGTCAATGATTAGATTTAGCCATTGAAGAAACTTAAGCAATTACTAGCGAAGAGAAGAAACTTGTAAAGCCTGACAAATTAGATAAAAAAAATAATTCAAAAGGGAGCCTATAGTATTATAATTTTATTATTAAATGATAAAGTACTAAGGAAGATGGCTGAAGAGAATATGACAATATGGTCTAAGGAAGAAGCTTGACGCCTACTACATGACGAAGTCCTTGGCGAATCATCTGCATATCAAGAAGAAGTTGTATAAGCTATTTATGGCTAAAGGAACGTTAATCAAAAACTATATTAAAGCCTTCAAGTTATAAGCACTTTTTGGATATGCTTATGTATAGTAGCGAGACTTTAACAATGTCTGATGTTAAAGCCTCACTAAAATCAAAAGAATTAAGGAAGAGATCAAAATCTGATGGTGTGGCAGGATTGCAAAAGAAAAGAAAAATAATCAATCAAGGGATAGATCTAAAAGTGTTATCTTTATAGTTAAGAATGACACTTAATAAGGGATTGTCTAAAAAGAAAAAGGGAATGAAAACGCTGCAATAGTTTATGAAGAATGCTTGAAAGTTGCAGAAACATCAATAGCCTCTAGTGAGAAGTACGTTAGGAATGAAAACTAGATTCTGACTGTAGTGTTATATATGCCATAATAGATTTTTGTTCACCAATTACAAATTCATAAATGGTAAAGTATTAATGGGTAAAGATATGACTAGTGAAGTTATGGGAGTTGGTGACATAAGGATAATGATGCATATTAAAAAAATTTAAGAGTTGCATAGAGTAATGCATTTTCCTAAAGGTAGAAGAAACTTGATATCCCTAGTAGAGATAGATAAAGATGAGTATTCATTTAAAGCCAAAAAAAAAATACTGAAGGTAGTGAAAGGATCTATAATGATAATGAAGGGTGAGAAGCACAAAGAGTTATATGTGTTTTATGGGTCGTTGTAAATGGCTTAGCATAGATTATTGAGGGAATATAGACCACAAGGCATGATTAAAAAGTTACTCACTATGGTAATAACAATGGTGCAAATGGTAAGAATAAGTTTAAACCATTGAAGGATTGTGGTCATGGTGTCAAAAAGGGACATGGAAGATCACAATGCAAGGGATACACTGAGGAAAAGGCACTTGTATCTTTAAAGAATGAAGTTACGAGGCCAAGAAGAGTTAAGTGTAGTCAAAGATTTAACTAGAGTTAGCTTTAAGTGATTGAGTGTTGGAGTGGATGGATCCTAATAAAAGCTTCTTAAAAAGAGATTTTAAATCAATGAGACATTTATTGAAAGTGGTGATTCAAAATTATGTTTGAGTATGATTTTAAGTTAAAAACTAAGGAGAAGTTAAGATGTAGTCAAGGACACGTTGGATGGATAAGTAAGAGTCGAAAACAAAGCCGAATGAAAGAAGGGACATGAAGTACAAAAGCAGACCTAATAATGTTTGAATGCTGCAACGTTGGGAACTCAACACTGCAGTGATAATTCTAAGAAGCCTAACACTTTAGTGATAACTTTAAAATGTTGCAGTGTTGGCTGAAAGGCATATTACCGCCCCAACGATGTACTTTAATGTCGCAGTGTTGCTTATTCAATAAAATTTTATTTTTGATTGAATATCATTATAAAGTCAATTTTGGACTTCTATAATATGTGAACTCTTATTGTAACTAGAAATAGAATTTTCAAGGACTTTGTAAATACTATATAAATTTCTATAACTCTTTAGAATTGTTCAAGAGTTGAAAAATATTATACAGAAGCTCTAAGTGATAGAATAGAGAGCTAGAGAGCATTGAACACCGAGTGTGTAAGAGAGTGCTATAAGTAGTGTTTGAATTCTAATTGAATGAAAAAAAGTACAAATAGATTCTCTACGAGCTCCTTATTCATTGTATTCCTTGATAATCTCTTAAAAAAGAGATTTTTGTTATCTGTGTTTTTTATGAACTAATAAAAAAGGTTAGGATCCTATAATGTACAGTTGACGTAAGCATTTATTGCCAAACCACGTAACTTAATTGTGTGATTATTTATCTTTGTAATTATATTGTTCTGATTCTTATTTACTTGTAATTGAAATCTTTCGCATTCGCTTAAGGTTTATTTAAAGTGCACGTCAAATTTTTTTTAACAAATTAGTATTAATGTAAAGATTAATTTTTAAGAGGAATTAGTGCTAAAGCTAATATTTGTAACAATAAAAGAAAAATAAACTCCATCAAACTTTTAGACATCAAGATGATATATATAAAAGAACAGTACACAATAAAATGACTAATTAGAACATCTAAAAGTATGATAATAAATAAGAATAAAATTTATACTAAAATAATACAAGCAGTATAAAAATATATATTTCTCTTCGAAGAGTCACTCTCTCGTGCAAACTAAAGATTTATTGTGTTTGATTTAAGTGTAGTTCAATATTTGAAAGTCGATTCAAATGCAACTGTTGATATTAGAATGGTTAAAATATGAAGAGTCATAGAAGGGAGATCAGGATAACAAAATTGATAGCTTTTTTAAAAGGTTAAATATTCAAATCAACACTCCTATTAATTCAAGGTTTATCCAAATAAAGTTCTAATGGTGTCTTTTGGGAAAAAAACCAACATCCCGTCTCATTATCAAATTCCTTTAGTTAAAAAAGATAAATAAGAAAAAAATGTATAATAATGAATAAATTACAACTATACTTAAAAATTTATATCAAACTATAAATCCAGTTTCGCTTTGTCTTTGGAATCACGTGTTTGACTTGAACCTGCACCACCAGCTTACTTGAAAGTTATGGTTTTAGACGAAGATGCAGTTGAATTGAGTATATATTCATTAAATTGTGAAAATAATTTATCTTGAAGATTTTTTCAACTCACTTAAATCAAAACTATAAACCTTTTCAATCATCCTTGTAGTCTTTTTCTTGACTGTCGGGAAATCTTCTATCTAATTTACACGCCAATTGCTAACCAACAAAAATCTGATTTACTTAATTACCAAATATATTGGTTAACAACTGCAGCATATACTTGTAGCAGCAAATAAATAATGATCAATAAAAAAGATGCATGTGAAAAGAAGACGCTATCCCTATCATAATTGAGGTGAAATTGCATATGTGTGCTGCATGATTTTGTTCTTGATTTCAAGAAAAGAATTGAATGTTAAATCTTTTGGAGAGTGTAGATACGGAAGCTCATGTACTGATGTAATTGAAAATTTGGATGGACTACGCTGCAAGGTATCAAATCAGATGATGGGAAAAATTATAAAAATAATAGCGGTTGGTGAGGAGATACACGAAAATTTTCAATGAATTAAAAGTGTAGCTCGGGTAAACCCTAATACTAAACAAAGGGTTAGTGACTATTTTCCATTAGCAGCGCTCTCTCTCTCTCTATTTATAAAAGTAGTATTGTAGAAGAGAGGTGTACAATCAAAGTGGAGTTCACTTTGTATACAGAGAAATTTTACACTAGTAGATTTGATAAGCTAGCTAATAGCTGTATTAACGTAAAGGACCGATAAGATGAAGGTTGAAATTGAAGTAATCTCAACAGAGATCATCAAACCTTCTTCTTCAACTCCACACCACCTTCGCCATTTCCAGCTCTCTTTTCTTGATCAAATATCTCCCCCTGTCTATAACCCTTTGATTCTCTTCTACCCAGCTAATGATCAAAATAACTATACAGAATTCGGCAACTTTCAGAAGTACGATCACCATCTTAAGCAATCTTTATCTCAAGTCTTAACTTGTTTTTATCCACTGACGGGACGCATTAAAGACAATGTTTGCATAAACTGCAACGATGAGGGCGTACCCTTCAAGAAAGCACGAGTCAAGTGCCAACTTTCAGATGTGCTTCAACATCCAGATCCTAAAGAGTACAACAAATTGCTCCCATTTGCACTCGATGATGCTGAAGAATTGCCTCTTGGCATCCAACTCAACGTTTTTGACTGTGGTGGAATTGGGATCAGCGTCTGCATTTCTCACAAGATTGGAGACGCTTCATCATTTTTCACCTTTGTCAAAAGTTGGGCGGTCACTGCTCGGGGGGACAAAGACAAAGTGCGCGTAGAATTTGTATCGACCACACTCTTTCCACCAAAGAGTATGTTAGGGTTTAAACCAAGCACTGGTATCACGAAAGAGAATATTGAAACAAAGAGGTTTTTGTTTAGCTCCTCCAAAATAGAGGAACTTAGAGCAAAGTATACTGATGATAGAAAAAGCTTGGAAAGCCAGAAACGTCCGTCTCGGGTTGAAGCCTTATCGGCTTTCATCTGGAGCCGTTTCATGGCCGCTACAAAGAGATCAGAATCAGCACATGATCATAGGTTTTACTCACTTGTTCATGCAGTGAATCTGCGTCCAAAATTGGAGCCGCCACTGCCGGATTATTCTTTTGGGAATCTCTATCGAATAGCGGTAACAATTCCATCCTTGAATACTGATCAGCAAGAGTGTCATCGTCTTATAAGCCAAATAAGAGACTCGTTAAGCAAGGTTGACAAAGACTATGTGAAAAAACTCCAAGAGGGCGATGAACACTTGGATTTCATCAGAGATAGATCCGAAAGATTCATTAGAGGGGAGGTGGTTTCATTTAGCTTTACTAGTTTGTGCAGGTTTCCGCTATATGAAGCTGATTTCGGTTGGGGGAAGCCTGTGTGGGTTGGCTCTGCCAGCCTGACTTTCAGGAATCTTGTGACATTCATGGACACTGCATCTGGTGATGGAATTGAGGCTTGGATTAATTTGAAGGAGGAAGATATGGCTCAGTTCGAAGTTGACAAGGAGTTGCTCGCATTTGTTGCCTCAAACACGTCTTATAGAAGGTAGAGTATATGTAATTGATTTGGACTTTTATTTTCATCCATTGTGTTCTTGGTGAAAAGTTTGTCTATGTTGGCTTCAGTTTCCACAAAAAAATTATTTTGGGTATGTGATTGTTTGTTTTATTAGTAAATGTTGCTTATGTTAACTTTTAAAAGTTGGATACAAAATTAGTATTTCAAATATTGGTGTGACATCAATTAATAACAACCATTCTTATTTAGGTGATTGTCAGATTTATATTTTGAAGATAGTTTTTGTTAAAATACTAGAAAAGATAGATATGAAATTGACATTTTAATCTGAATTTTTTATAAATTATTCAGTTTTCAGACTTTTTTATATTACCTTATTAAAAATTATTATTAAAATTAACTTTTTAAGTATAATTATATTTTTTATATTATTATAAATTAATATAATATTAAAAATATAAAAAAAATATTATATAATTTAAATACCCTGAAATCCCTCTCTCCTTTCATCTCTTTTATTCCCCAAAATCACATCTCTAGTCCTCCCAAATACCCACACCCATAGTCGCCCACCTCCACATCTCTCGCTGCCGCCGCCGCACCTCCCCAACCCACCATCTATGCCCACCGCTGCCCCTTCCCCTCCATACCTGTCGCCTCCACTTATCTTCCCTCCCCCATCTCTTTCCTTCCTCAAAACTACATTCCCCCCACCCTCTATAGGAAAGAGACAAATACAAAAAAGAAAACAGGAATTGAATGTAAATAATTTCCATTTAAGTTTTTTTAGCAACCATCTCAAATAAGTTGAATTATTTCAGCAGATTATTTGGTGAAATGGCCAAGCACATTAGCCTGGGCACTGAGTCACCGAGTTGCCAACCCAGATAAAGGTTGAATTATGCTTTGCGTTTGAGCCATGAAACCCACAGTTACTCACGCAAAATCCTTCGACAACGACGTCTTTAGATGTCAAACAGAGTTCACCCACCTGATTTTTTTGAGTCAACAATTTGAGCCCTGAGATTTCTTCAAGATTTTGCCCAAGGAGCAATTTTTATAATAAAAAATTGGCTTGTTGAGACAATAGGAGTCTCTTCCTTGCCAGCCTTTGTCATGTAAAGGTTTGGATTGTATGCCACCATTTAGAGAAAGACAGAGGGTCGTTTTTTAGAGAGAGTATAAAGTTGTGTTTTTTGCTGTGTTGAGAGACAGAAGAAAATCAACAATAATGGATTTTTGAGCTAGAGAAAATTCTCCATACCAAAAAATGGAGATGGGCAAATTTTCTTCAAGTAAAGCTCTCTTGTGATAAGTTAAGGCTACTGGAGGTGGTTGGTATAATGAAGTTAGCTTTCTTGCTCCAAGACATGAGCTAATCAAGCTGAAGTGGAAAAGAAAAACCAGTAGAGATAGTTTCTTTGATAATTGAAAGAAGCTCGTTTAAAAAGAGAAAATTTGAAATTGCTATTAAGAGCGAAGGAGATATAGTAAGGTTTAATTTGACTCAAGTGGCAAGAGGAAGTGAGTTTTTGTGAGACAGAGTGACTCGACAATAATGGATTTTTGTTGTATATATTTTTTTTTATTAAGACAATTTTGGTATTTTAATTTCTTCATAAGGGCATTCTTGTAATTCAATATACTATTTTATATTAATTTTAGTTTTTTATTCTTATATTAGCATCAATGTTAATAAATTAGTAAAAACACTCAACAATGCCTACTTAACGGTAATTTTTGGACGGCAAAATCTAACTGAAATAATATACAAAAGATAAGAGTCATATGAGTAATTAATAAAAAAAATTAGGAATTAAAATATTATTTTCTCTATTTATTAATACAAACTTAAAAATAACAGAGGCACATCTTCCCTCCGAATCATCTTGTCTGCGGGTGAAAGAGCGAGTTAACATGGAGAATTGACAAGTAACTTGCTTCTCCATTTTTTTTTTTAAAGTGATTGAATTGGAAATAAAGTTTCAAAGATATAATTTGTAGGGTTTTTTTATTAAAAGATCAAAAAAAATTATATGATCAAATGATAATAAATCATTGATAGATGGCCTAACCTCATCTACCTTTAACAGTAAAAGAAAGATTAATCTCAAAGAGGATCTTTTTTAAGAATGAAAAATACAACCCTAATAATAGGGTGAAAAAAAAAAAACCCTCGCGTAAGAGGGGGATGTACACTCACTGTCCAATCTGATAGACAAATATATTACAAGACAGTATATAAAATAATGTCAAACCCAAAAATAAACACCCAACATTCCTAAAAGGTGATCAAAATTTTGGCACCGTTGGTAGATATAGCTCTTGGCGGCGGTGGCCGAGGTCCCTTGAGGGAAGGGGCGGCGATTGGAACTCGAGATCCGTTGTCGGGGGCGGTAGCACGCAAACGGGGTGGTGGCCAAAACGGCCAGCGAATTTTGGTGGGAAGCAGAAGAAAGACGGCCGCCCAAACTTAAGGGTACAGCGGCATCTCACGAGGGAGGTCGTCGAAGGCTGTTCGAACTACCAAAAACTGAAAAGGCTCCTCTATCGACGAGGTCACAGGGACGACGGTCTACGGGCCGGCGAGGATAAGCACGGGCCGTCAATGAATCGTCGGCTCTACTGTGCTCGATGAAACAACTCCTTCCCGTGTTTGAAGCGGTTGGACCGACGATTTGAGCAGTAATGCAGAAAGCTTAACCGAAACACCAGCCTTTATTGGACGGGCACCACCTCTTAAAAAGAGACTAGAGACAACACCAAAATAAGTATAAAAAAAAAAAAGTAAAAGGGTGAGAAGAGAGGAAGAGAACAAAAGAAAAGGGAGGGGAGTAGAAAAGATGAAGAAGAAGAAAAAAAAGGGAAGGGGATGAGTTTTATTCGTCAGAGAAGAGGCGAAATAACAAAGCCTTTAGTGAGACAGCTGCTTCTTAGTTTGTAGAAGTTGGGAGAAAAAAAATCCTAAGATAAAAAAATACACTTTGAGCCTTGATTTGCTTCTCTCGGAGCATGATGAACTTGAGTAACTCATGCTGTTATTAATAAGAAATGAGAAAATATTTAATATTAAAAAATATTCAACTCAAAAGTTATTTAATTTTTTTGTTTATCTCATCCAACCTTTATTTTAAATAGGAGGTTGACCCATTTATCTTAAAGACCCCTTAAATAATAAAATCTTTTACAAACCTTCATCTATTAATAATTATTGTTAATTTAAGCAAATTTAAGGGTAATATTGCGCTTTAATTTAAAAGAATATATGTCTCAATCTAATAGATTTATATATTTAATATCTATTTTTTAAATTTTATTTTACAACTAAATAAAAAATAAAAAAAGACAATCAATGCCATAATCCTATTGCACCCGCTAAGGATGGCGGCGGTGGCAATTGTGAATTTAGTCAATATTTATATCATTGAATTTTAAATTTTTTTATCTACATAATGATATTGTCATTTTAACTAAGAGTGGACATTTTTTTCGGTCTCGGCTCAACTTGGACTGTCCGACCTGAAAAATCAGGTTGGGTTGGGTCGAGTCGGGACGGGATGAGACCCGTAACCAGGATAGAACCGAGACAGAAAATGTAAGTTCCGGTTGTCCCAGTCCAGCCAGGATAGGACCCAGTTTGGTTCGGGTCATTCCCGAATCGAGCCGATTTTTTTAATTTTTAAATGTAATCAAAACGGTGCTATTTCTAAAAGCTAAAACGGTGCCGTTTTAATAAGCACAACAAAAAAAAAAAGAATCGAAACCTAAAAGCTAAAACTTAAGCAAAGCAAAACCAAAATGGAAAAACATATTTCATTTTCATTTTAAAATAATATAAATTTTCAGCATCGTTTATTATTCTTCCACTGTTGCTGCCGTCAACCGTGACCGTGAGGATTGAGGACCGTGACTGCCATCTGCCGCTTCTCATCTTTGGTGCTGCCATTCTGCCACTACTGTCGCCTGCTACTGCGTGACCTGCGCTGCTGCCTGTCGCCGTTCTATCGCTACTATCGCCTACTGCTGCGTGACTTGCGCTGCGGCCTACGACTATTCTACCGCTACTGTTCTAAGTTCGCGCGTTGCTGTACTGTTCTGCTATTCTGCATCCGCCATTCTTTGTTGCTGCCTACTACCATTGTTGCTGTCTTCCACACTTGCCGTCGACCGTAATGTAAGTATTTACTTTATAATATTTATAAAACTGATAAAGTTTTGATTGAGTGTACTTGTTTGGCAGTTTTGAAATATACGAATTGTGTTTTGATTTAAATTTAATGTATATAGGTTCTACTTTTCTATTATTGGAGCTAAATGAAGCTAATTTAATGTAAATTAATTAACATACGAAATGTTGGATATCATACGAGATGATGATTATGATGGTAATGTAAATGCTTAATGTAATGCTTCAGGTTCTGTGTTACTTAATTTACAATCATATTTGCTAAATATCTTAAATATTTTATTTATAAGAGTTCGTTGACAAATTTTGTAATGAAATTTACTTGTAAGCTTGTACTGGTTTAATCACTATAATTATATTGTTATAATAATTAAGTACATTGAGAGATAGAAATCATTGCCAATTATAGACTTAATTATACATTGGGCTGATTCACAATCATAGTTTACAAATTGCAATTGCGTCTAGTGTTGTATTAGGTAAATTTGGTTAACAACAGTTACTTTAATGCAATGAGCTAATTTA
Source organism: Ailanthus altissimus (assembly GCA_946807835.1). Taxonomy (NCBI): domain Eukaryota; kingdom Viridiplantae; phylum Streptophyta; class Magnoliopsida; order Sapindales; family Simaroubaceae; genus Ailanthus; species Ailanthus altissimus. The sequence goes on along the minus strand of OX327685.1, from coordinate 26,026,995 downwards.
TTATTTTGCTTAAAATAAAATACGTGTGTCAATTTGACAATATTTACTTTGTAAATATTTATAACAATTCTATAAGTATTTTATCCGATTAATATTTACATATTACATTAATTTATTTTTGCGTGAAAGATTCAAATTAATCTTAGTTGATCATTTTGTATTATTATACTATTATATTACAGATGAGTCATGATTCAACTTCAAAAAATATTATGAATATTGAGGGATTGCATGAAGATACGCAATGTAGCGTCGACGACTAATAGGGGCGTAAAAGTACTAGTATAATTTATACCCAACTTTTGTATTTTGTTCTAAATCATAAATATTTGACTATTTAATTGTGGTTTTTTTTATCATAAATAGATGCACGACAGAAATGTGACGTATAGGAATAAACGGAAGGTGAATTGGACGTCAAACAAAGACGTTACGCTCAAAATACAAAAGGGGTATCAGGGCTGGTCCGCAGCACCCACAACCCAGTGCTGCGGCACTCATGGTGATGGACGGTAACCTGTGAACATTATTTTACTACAATAATTTGTTAATAGTATTTTAAAGACAAAAACCTATAAATAGAAGGCCAAAAACCCTAAGAGAAATGGAGGAGAGAAAAGAGGCAAAAATTTAGAGAGAGAATTCACAACACAAATCAAAGATCAAAGTCAAAGATTGAAGAACTAAGATTAAGATTCAAGTTTCAAATCAAGATTGAGGGAGAAGCACATCAAGGAGTCACTTTGATTAATTTTTCTTCTCTTTCTTTATCATTATGTTCTTTTTCTTGTTGATCTTTATGAATTGGTTTGATACTTTTGATTTTATGATGAGCTAAATTGTTCATCTAGGGTTAGACTATGTGAACCTAGTATGGATTTAGATTGTGTTAATTTTTAGTTTATGAACTTAATTATTATAATTGATTCATTCTATCTTATGTTTAATGCTTTCATTATATCTGGCCAATATTTTGAATGATTGAGAAACCATGATGAACTTGACAAATGGATTCATGTGTTTAGCCTATGGTAGTTTGATACATGATCATAGGGTTAAAACTATGAGTTTCATCTAGGATAGACATATACCTAGGTGGCATGTATGGTATAATTTAGACTTGATCTTAATGAATTACATTCTGATTTGATTACCATAGACATATAGGCGAGTGTTAGAATGCGTAATATAGTCACTTGACCATCGACAGAAGCTTGTGATGAGATTGGTGTCTAAGCCAATCAATTGGTATTAAGAGATTAACTAAGTGGTTAATGAATCTAATGAAATATTAAGGGACGAGTTAAAACCCTAGATTATCTTTATTTGTGAATTCTACTCTTTACTTTTGTTTAAGTTAATTGATAGAATTAAATTAGTTAAATAAATTTCAGATTGTGATTTTCTGAATAAAAGTTAAGTAGTTATAATTTTAGTACTTGATTTATAGAATTAGATTGCATAGTCCATGTGGGATCGATATCTGGACTTAAAATCCTATATTACTTTATACGATAGCGTGCACTTGCGCTTAGTTAGTATAGCATCAGACATCAATGACGCAAATGCATTGTTGTCTCCACATCCTAATACTAAGAATAGAACAAGATCAATGGTGTGGAGTCACTTCACCCTGTGTAAGGACATAACAGATAAGTCGCAGTGCAATTACTGTGAAAAATTGTATACGTGTAATTCAACAAAAGATGGAACAAATGGTATGCAAAAATACTTACGAGTATGTAAGAAAGCTCCACGTTCATTGTTAGATGATAAACAAACAATATTTGGTAGAGAACCACAGGAAGTAATGTTGTGCCTAGAGGATGGAATCAAGAAGCATGTCGAGATGCAACTGTAAAAATAGTGACTATAGATTAACTTCCATTCAGTTTTGTAGATAATAATAGGTATTGATATTTTTACAGTGTAGCATGTCTTCTATTTGATGTTCCGTCACATAGAACTATAACCAGAGATGTAGTATAACTATTTGTTGAGGAGAAAGCCATGTTAAAGAGTCTATTTAGTGTAACTGGACAACGAGTGAGCTTGACAACTGATCTTTGGACTTCCGTTTATAATCAAAGCTATATGGTTGTTACTGCCCACTTCATAGATTCGAATTGGAAGTTGCATAGGAGAATTTTGAGTTTCTCTCCAATGTCATCCCATAAAATGGATGACATCGGCAAGCAAACTGAATCTTACTTGTTGGATTGGGGTATAAAGAAAGTGTTTATTGTTACAGTTGATAATGCACGTGCCAATGACGTTGTCATCAATTATTTTAAGAAGAGACTGAAGAGTTAGAAAGATAAAACACTAATATTGAATGGTGAGTTTATTCATGTACGTTGTTGTGTGCATATTTTGAATTTAATTATGACTGATAGGTTAAAGGATTTGCATGAGAGCATTATTTCAATACATAATGCTGTGAAATATATGAGATCTTTGAATTTAATTGTGACTGATGGGTTAAAGAATTTGCATGAGAGCATTATTTCAATACGTAATGCTGTGAAATGTGTGAAATCTTCAACAGTAAGAGTTCAAAGTTTTAAAAGTTTTGTGGAGAGGGAAAGAATTGATTATAAAGGGAGTGTGGTATTAGATGTGCCAACAAGGTGGAATTCCACTTATTTGATGTTGGCAACTACATTAACTTTTGCAAAGGTGTTTAATCGAATGGCAGAAGAAGATGAGTCATACGGGAGTTATTTTTTAGAGGATGAAAATGGAAAGAAAAGATGTAGGCCATAAATTATTGTTGATTTGGAGAATGCTGAGCGGTTTGTGAAGTTTTTTAAAAAACTTTATGATGTCACGTTAAAATTTAGTGCTTTATTGTCTGTGACATCTAACATTTATTTCAACGAGATTTATAAGATTAATTCTAATTTAGCTAAATTAAGTTGTAGTGAAGATGTCTCTTTACGCATTATAGCTAGCAAGATGCAGGCAAAATATGATAAATATTAGGAATCTATAGAGAAAATAAATAAATTGTTGATACTTGCTACAGTACTTGATCTAAGACGCAAGAAGCAATTTGCTGGATTTTGTTTTGGGTTTTTATATGGTGATGACAGCGCAAGAGTCGAAGACATGAAGAGAATAAGTAAAGAATTATTGTATAGGCTTTACGAAGACTATAATACATTATATTGTAAAACAGTTGGTGAGCCAAGTAGTAGTGCTGGTAGTGTTGGTGGGTCTAGGAGTAGAGTTGGGAGTAGCATTAACATGTATGGGTCACAGTCATAGCATTCTGGTCCATCAAGTTTATATTCAAACGTAATACAGTTTGATGGTGGGGATGATGATCCTTGGACAAAATTCGTGGGGCGTATAGATAGCGAAATGAATTTGGCTGAATCCAATGAAGTAAATAGATACCTGATTGAGAAAGTTGAGAATCCCAAAAATCAACGTTTTGATCTTTTGAGTTGGTGGAAGGTAAATTCTTCAAGGTATTCAGTGTTGACACAGATAGCTAGAGATATACTTGCTATTCCTGTATCTACTGTGGCATCTGAGTAGACTTTTAGTACTGGGGGACGTATTCTAGATTCATTTCGCAGCTCATTGACCCTAAAGATGGTCGAGAGTTTGATATGCACACAAAATTGAATTAGAGCTACACTTTTACTAAATAGACCGAAAAAAGAAGAATTTTTTGAAGATATTGAATTTTATGATAAAGTCAAAGTAGGTAAAAAAAAATATTATTATACTATTTTATTATTTCTCCTTTTGATTTTTTCCTATTATTTATTAATATTTTATATTTTTATAATGCAAACATTATTTTCTTATTTCTTTCATGTAGAATTTCTACATGTTATGCAATCGTCACCTCTCTATAATTAAATTTACCAAGAGGTTACTTACGTTACTCTCTGGATAATTCAATTTTAAGATAATTATTCAATAGTTCAATTAAATCAATAAATATGAGTAATTAAGCTTTATATTGTAATTTGTAATATTTAATGTTTGTTATACTTTTATTTTGCAGATTAATGAAAAATGTAAATTTTGATGACATTTTTGTATTGTAATTTATAATATTTAATGTTTGTTATACTTATGAACTTAATGTATTTATTACCTAAATATAGTACTTTATTTTTATTTTGTGAAGATGTTGGCAACTTGGCTTAGTTTATTCATATATATTAGCCATTGAAAATTATTTTGGATTTATTGGTTTGGCCGGCAATGAGCCATTTTGAAAGGCATTATAGATGAATTGATTTGATATGATAAATATTGAAGTGTCAATTTTATGCATGTATATATTTATGGGAATGTTCAATTTTTAAGGGAGGTTCTGCCGAAATATTTTATTCGAATAATAAAATTTAACATAATTAAAATTAAAATTTGACTTAAAATTGGATTTGAAATTATAACACTTAAACAATTGATGTCACTGTCACGTTAGGATTTGTTAAATCAAAATTATAATATTTGTGATTTAATGTAATAGATGTTAAAATTAAAAGTATAACATAATAGACGTTAAAATCTATTAGAATTAAAATTAATAATTATATTAATGATAGGAAATTAATTTAATAAATTTTTTTATTAAAGTCTAAAATAATACAAAACTATATTTTTTTAGGTTAAAAATACAAATTTGTAACAATTAGGATCATGAATTACAAATTAATCCAAAATATTTAAACGAATTTATAAAATTTATGTCTCAGTCGGACTTGTGTCCCGACCCGAATCGGATCGGGTCGGAACATGGCCCGGTCGGAAAATATTTCCGTTTGGGACAAATTTATCTATCTCGAACGGGACCCGGGACCAGTCGGGTCGGTCCCAAATCCGACCCAATCCCAAGTTGCCCACCCCTAATTTCAACTAAAAAAAATCAAAAGATAGTCAAATAAGGTGAAGAATCTAGCAACCACCATCGCCTTGCTATCAAACAACGGCGCCTCAAGCTTCAATGCCACCACTTTCAACAAAGTTGTGATTCATTGTTTTAATGATAATGACAGTGTAAGTAACTACGCTAACATTTGACAACGAGGTGAAGGTGGTTGTCGATCTTTCACCTTGTTTGGCCACCATTCATTACTCTTTTGCTAGAAATGGCATCTTCATCATATAGATCAGAAAAAATAGAATATAATAATAAAATTGATTCATAATCGTTAAAGTTTTTGCTACTAAAAGTTAACCATCGATGAGTACTATGATGGTGAAAAAGGGTAGTTATTTATTCTTTTTTTCATTTAAAAAAAATTAATTCTATTTTTATTCTGTTAAATAATGTTCTTTAATTAATAATAAAATAAATATAAATACCTATTAAATTAGGCCACGTGCCCGAATATTATATCAAATTATCTTTGCATCCCAAATTAACAATAATTATTAACGAACGAGAACTGTCAAAATATTTTTAAAAAGTCATCTTTTAAGATAAAAATACAATATTTTATATATATAAATATAAAAATATAAATATAAAAGTCATCCTGTTATACATTCCTTAATTTTTTTCATATGCCCAAAATTTTCATTACATATTATAAATATTTTATTATAAATTAAAATATAATGTATTAATGCTTATTCTCTTCAATAATTAATTGTGGGAGTCAAAAAGATAAAATAGAAAAAAACATCTTTTTAACAAATCACGTGCAATACATGCAGTCGAAAAGCAGTCGAGCTATAAAGTTTAGGATGAATAAACTTATGAGTAATGCTAGTCATTCCAAATTATATCTCAAATTGTATTTTAAAAAGTGATGTGTCAAATAAATATTGAATGTAATAAATAATTTTAGAATTTATACTATTTTATCACCTAATGTTTATTTAACATCACTTTTTGAAATATAATTTAAGATACAATTTGAAATGTCTAACATTATTTATAAATTTATTGTTTGATTTCATATCGTTTTATATCTCGTCAATAATGTAATTTGTCTGTGATAGTGTAAAAGAAGAAAGTTAAAAATACGAATTAGGAAAGAAGTAAAGAAAATAAAATGGCAAAAAATATACAATTATTAGTATTTGTTAACATTTTTCTAATACTTATGACTTCAATCATGCTGAAGAATAAAAATTGTTTTTTCATTTTACTTGTTTAGAAGCCATGATTTTCTACAACAAAAATTCTATAGTAGCATATTAGTGGCACAAATGTTTGAGGCAGTATAAGGTTGGTATGTTAAGCCATCAAAAACTTCTTGTCTCTCTTAAAATTTTGTTACTCAATATTTTTTTTTAAAAAAAATTAGTGATAAAATTATAAGTTATTTCAATTTTTATGAAATACAAGATGTTTATTGAATTTTAAGAAATTAATCTTCATTTTTACAACTCCCGATATTCAAAAAATATTTGTATGTTCTTTTCGAAATCATACAAAAGAATTGAAGCCTCATTTGTATTATGAGCCTTACATAATTATGGTTCATTTAATTAACATCTACTTGAATTGAAGAAAGAGATCGATGAATACAATCATAGGACTGCACATATATCGAAACAAAACTTAATTTAAGTCACTGAGAACTTTTTGAATCAAACAATGTGGTGGTTCAAAAGGTTCTTACAAATGCCTCAAAAATTTATGATAGAATTTATTATGAATTTTAATTTATTAGTGATTCATAATAGATTCTATTACAATTAAAGAATCTTATTATTGATCCAAAAGATGCCAGAGATGAGCAAGAAGCCTCTGTAAACTTCATGATGAAGTATGTCATCCTCACCCATCAATCTTTATCTTGTTAAGACAATATATAACCTAAATATTGAGAGAGGAATTGTTATTCTCTTTGTGAGATTAGGTTAAAGCGAAAAACCTCAAATTCAACTTTGAACCCTAATCTCTCTGCACAGCGAAATACCTTGAATATCAAGCAAAATAGCAAGAATTCAAAGCTGAAAATAACGAGCACAACACAATCACTTACGTGGTTCGGCCAATTGCATACGTCAACGGTGGATTTAAAGATCCTAGTTTCTCTTATTAACTCCCTAATGATTTTACAAGAAAAACCAAATGAAGAACCCTCAAAATGACCTAATGTTTAGTGTACTCTTACTCTACCACAAATAATGAACACCTAAATGACGATTCCACCATAGCGCATACAAGCACTTAGTGTCTACCCAGTTCTTCCCTCTCTTAGAGTCTCTCTTAATGCTTGATCTCAACTAAAGGGTTTATAAGTGTTTATATAGGGGTTATTTTGTGCCTACTGACCCTATTCCTTATTGGAGTAAGAGTCAACTTGTTTTAGAAGTCCTAAACTTCTCAAAACTCAAAATTCGGATAAAAAATGGAATATCTCCCCGCTCCGATGCCGCAGCGCTAGATCTGTGGCGCTGGGAACCTGTCACTACCGGTGCTGGGTGATGTATGTGCTATAGTAGTTAAGCGCAAGTGCACGCTATCGTATCAAGTAATATAAAATTTTAAGTCCAGATATCGATCCCACAGGAACTATGCGATCTAATTCTATAAATCAAGTACTAAAATTGTATATACTTAACTTTTATTCAGAAAACTAAAATTTAGAATTTATTTAACTAATCTAATTATATCAATTAACTTAAACAAAAACAAATAGTAGATTCACAAATAAAGATAATCTAGGGTTTTGACTCGTCCTCTAGTATTTCATTGGACTCATTAACCACTTAGTTAATCCCTTAATATCAATTAATTGACTTAGACACTAATTTCATCACAAGCTTTTACCGATGGTCAAGTGACTATATTACACATTCTAATAATCACTTATATGTCTATGGTAATCAAATCAGAATGTAATTCATTAAGATTAAGTCTAAATCATAATATATATGCCACCTAAGTATATGTTTATCCTAGATGGAACTCATAGTTTTAACCCTATGATTATGTATCAAACTACCATAGGCTAAACACATGAATCCATTTGTCAAGTTCATCATGGTTTCTCAATCATTTAAAATATTGGCCAGATATAATGAAAGCATTAAACACAAGATAGAATGAATCAATTATAATATTTTGAGCGTAACTTCTTCGTTTGACGTCCGATTCGCCTCCTGTTTGTTCCTATACGTGATATTTTTTGTCGTGCATTTATTTATGATAAAACAAATACAATTAAATAGCCAAATATTTATGATTTAGAGAAAAATACCAAAGTTGAGTACAAATCATACTAATGCTTTTACGCCCCTATCATTGGGGTTCTGTTCTAGGGGCCGCGACGCTCACCTGTGAGCGCCCGACGCTGGGCCTGTTTCAATTTCGTACTTTTTCTCACTTCTTTCACATCTTCAAGTTCTGTTTCGCTTTCCCTTTCGTGTCCCACACATCTTAAGCTTTTCCATACGTGTCCTAAACGTTCTAGACTTCTTGTGACTCTCTTCTTTGATATTCATCTTAATTCTTGTCCAAACATGATTGTTGAATCACCAAATCTCCAACAAACCCCTTCTTGATTCAAAATCTTCCAAATAAGAAGGTTTCTAGATCTGATCTACACGAATACTCTATCACTTAGAGTTGAGTCCAGTTAAGTCTCCACTAAGACTTAACTTTTCCCAGGCTTGTGACTTTGATCTCCAAAGGCATTTGTGCACCTTGCATAGGGTATGGATACGTTGCACTCCTTTCCAACCTTGATCACCTCTATGAGCACAGTTTGGATGTTGCTTAGTGGTTTGTATTACCCCAACACCCCGTATTGGGCTACTCATGGCCATCCTAGTAAGCACATTGAGCCCCTTATTATGCTTCTCACCCTCAAACCTTATAGGTCATTTTTCTACTCTCAATTTTTCTTTTTCCGCTCTAACTGAATACCCTTACTTATTGAGCTTGCCAAGGGATATCAAGTTTCTCCTCAGCTTAGGAACATGCCTTACATCATGTAAGTCCTTAGTTTCTCCACCTTGCATCTTCAGTCTTATGTCACCAACTCTCATGATCTCACAAGTTATGTTATTTCTCATTAGAACTTTACCTCTCTTGGGTTAAATAGTGGGTAAACATCAATCTATCGCGATACATATAGATGCTGCACCCCGAATCTAGTATCCATTTACTAGCATACTTTTCATTTGAAGCTACCAATGTATCTACAACTTCGGTATCTTCCTCAGTACTAATTGCATCCTACCCTCCTTGGCCTTTTGATTTTGGACAATCCTTCACAAAGGCCATTGATTGGTTTCTCTTCCTTTATTCCTTATTATAAAGGAAACTCTTCTTGGATCTCCTCATTGATTGGTTTCTCTTCCTCTCTTGTGCAAGCAATGCTGCTCTACTCTCAGACTCAGATCTATTTGTCAATTCTTTTGAGTTCAATGATGCATTGACGTTATTCATCGTCAAGGACTCCTTACCATATAGTAGCATATCCACAAAGCTATCATAACTATTCAGCAACGAACTTAACAAGATCATGGCCTTGTTTTCATCCTTAGTCTTGATGACCAATTGCTCAAAATTTATGACGATCTTGTTGGATTCGTCAATGTGGGCTCTCAATAAAGATCCCTCGTGCATTGTTAACTGATGTAGTTTCTTTTTCACAAGAAGTCTATTTGCAAGAAAATTCTCCATGTCTAAAGCCTTGAGTCTCTTCCATAACCCCAAAGCAATTTTTTCATCACCAATTTTCTTTAATACTTCATTGCTCAATGCTAGGATTATGGTGTTGTGAGCCATTTTTTGAATCGTGTCCCAATATTTCTGCCCAGACTTTGAGGTTGTTGTCCTTTCGCTAGTTGAGAAACTGGCTTCCTCCAAAGCTAAGTCTAGCCATCCTTCACTAATAGAGCCCTAACTTTTTTCCTCCAAAGATTGAAGTCATTCATCCTATTGAACTTCTCTATTTCTTACTTGATTGCAACCATGGTTAAATATATCAAGTGTGTATTATCGAACCTTAACTTTGATACCAGTTTGTTGAGGGAACAATCACCCTTCTCCCCATGAGATTACGTTAAAGTGAAGAAGCCCAAGTTCAACCTTGAACCCTAACCTTTTTGCGCAGTAGAATTGTAGTAACCAATATCTACAACCGGTAAGAATATGTATTTATATATATATATACATATTTTATTTGTATGTGAGTGATACTTGATTTAGGTATTTTTATTAGTAGTGTTTGTATAGGTTAAGGATATACTATTAGTATTGGGTTTATTTGCAAGACTTTAGATTTATTTTAGGGACCAAATTATAATATTTTAAAAATTTTAGGGCTAATTTATAAATATTAAAAATTATCCTCTTAGTATAAAAATATACATTTGAAATCTTAATTCACTCATTTTGATCGAACTACCTCTTTTAGAGTGAGAAAAGAGAGAAAGAAATGGGAGAGAAAGAGAAGAAGAAGAAGAAGAAAGTTGAAATTTAAGCTTTAAGATGTATATTATAACAATTTTTTAGTTTCTTGGTATTAAATTAGTTAATTCCTTTAAGTTTTGATTTCTAGAAATATGTACAATTGAGGATTTAATGTGTATTTCGTAAGATATTGTGAGAAATTGATGATGATCTATGTAGATAGCTTGATAAATTATGATGAATTGCAGAATTTCTACTTGATAGTCTTTTGATTCAGGAATTTTATAAATTGTTGTGATTCGATTCTGATTTTGAATTTTGAGTATATAAAATTAGACATGTTTAGAATCATTTGAGATTTTCAATCGATTGAAAATTCTAAAAATTGAATTTGTAGTGAATTTACCAAAATGACCCTAAAATTTTAGAAATTTCCTGTATTAATAGTATGATATAAAGACAAATAATTTTTGATCTGCTAAATGATCTTAAAAAATTATGAATTTATGAAATATGATAAGCTTATATGTCTACTATGATATACTCAGAATTGAGAATTTAGATCAATGTGGTTAAAATGTTATGATTTTCTAATGAGTGTCAGCGCATTGTAGTATTTGATTAACAGATTTTTAAGGCTATAGAATAAAATAATTTTAAAATACTTTTGGCAGTGATTTTAAAGTGAAATATTTATCATGAATTAAGATATATGTCAAGAGTATTTTTGTGGTAGTTTTATAATTTTTGAGTTAGCATATAATTTTATAAAAATGGGAGATTGAATACTATTCAGTAAATATCTTGATCTTATCAGGATAATAGTTTGGATTTGATGGTGTTTATGGAATGGATTGTGTAGGAATTATGATATAATATTCATAAATAAGAAGGATATATGAGTCAAGAATTATATATTTTTATTTTGGAGTAATTGGACATTATTTGATGAATAAAAAAATTTTGTTAAGTGTAAGTGGTCAGAATGACAGGTTTTGAGAAATCAAGTAATTAAACCAATTTGATGTGATAAGTGCAATATGTATAATTTTGTAAGCTATTTAAAGTGTTTTGTATGAATGTTGAGGCTCACGAAAGGATTAATCTTAATTGATAGGTTAAGGAGATTTAAACTTTGTAGCTAAAAGTGCTAAAAGGTAAGTATACTAGACTTTTACTGAAATCACAATAAACATAGTAATTGTTATATATGATTTTGTAAATGTGTTTAAGAATATGTTTATGTTATGTCAAAGTATATTTTGATATGAAATGTGAAGAAATGTATTTATGAATGTGAGCATGGACATACATGACATATATGTGTTTTTGAAAGTGAGCTTTCAAAATGAAATGTGTTTAACAAAGAGAGTTTTTTAAGTGTAATATGTCAATGAGAAACATTTTGTATTTTAAGGATGTTTGAACTCACTGTTGACTTAGTAAGCATTTTATGTGATTTGTGGAGCCTTTATGTGTGACCTTTCCTTCGGGATTGGTATATGTTATGTGTTTCGTATGTAGGAAGGATCCTATTGGTACTTAAAGGAAGAGTGAGTCATCACATTTGTGTGGTAGCGTATTGGTGCATGTGAGAGGACTCACCGATGATCAGGGTGAGGGTTTGGCTTTTACCTTTGAGCATGAGCATTATATATGTGTAATTTAAAACCTCACTTATACTATTCCTCTCATACGGTATGTCAAATACGAGTGACATTTGGCTCATTATGTGATATGTAAGTCCTACTAAGTAGTAGTTGAGTGATGGTATTCCTATTATATATTTTGAAATGTGAGAGGACTCACCGATGATTAGGGTGAGGGTTTGACTTTTACCTTTGAGCATGAGCATTATATATGTGTAATTTAAAACCTCACTTATACTATTCTTCTCATACGGTATGTCACATATGAGTAACATTTGGCTCATTATGTGATATGTAAGTCCTACTAAGTAGTAGTTGAGTGATGGTATTTCTATTATATATTTTGAAAGAATGTGTAAGCGCTTATATGACATGTGATTTAATAAGATTATGATTTTGAGTTATCGCAGCATATCATACATATGCATTGTGTACATATATGTATTTGTATTTTATATATGAAAAACTAGTATGCTTACTGAGTTTTATACTCATTATAGTTTATGGTGATTTCAGGTAAATAAGGTACATGTGTGCTTAGCGGATTTGGCAAGGCTTCTGCTATTCCTTGGGTTTCCTAAGTTGCTAGGTTGCTGAGTGTTTCATTTGGGGACACGTGGGATAAGATATTTGATTTGTCCCTATTGAATAAATACTTTATGTATTATTTTATTGTGTGTTGTTGGATTTGGTTTAAGTTTCATCAAGTGTGATTATTGGTTGATTTTAAGTAAGAATTTACAATGAATATATTCTGAGCTTTCGGTAACAAAGTTCCTACTGGTGACGTAGTAGAGTATTGATCTCTGAGAAAGCTCTGCGTATCTCCGGTTTACTAATTGTTCCAGTAATAATTCAATTGTTATAATTCTGAAAGAAATTGAAATGAATGTTTAAATATTGTCAATAGAAGTTTATGTTTATATGTTAGGTTATGGGTTGATTTTAGTGTTAGACTTACTAGCAATTTGCTAAGGATTTCTATTGAATTAAAGTTTAAAATTTTATGTAATATTATTTATGAGTGCACATTATTGAATAAATATAAGTGATGTCATGTGTCGGATCTTTTAGGTCCGGAGTGTGACAGGAATAACCTGTATATCAAGTAAAATAACAAGAATTTAAAACAGAAAATAAATAGCACAACACAATCACTTACGTGATTCGGCTAATTGCTTATGTCCATGGTGGATCCAAGGATCTTAACCTCTATTATTAACTCCCTAGAGATTTTACAAAGAAACCCCAATGAAGAACCCTAAAAATGACCTAATGTTTAGTGTACCATTACTTTACCACGAACAATGAACACCCAAACGATGGTTCCATCTTAACGCATATAAGCACTTAGTGTTTACCCAATTCTTCCATCTCTTAGAGTCTCTCTTAATGTTTAATCTCAACTAAAGGGTTTACAAGTATTTATATAAAGGTTATTTCGTCCTACTGACCTTATTCCTTATTGGAGTAAGAGTCCACTTGTTTTAGAAATCCTAAACTTCCTAAAATTCAAAATTCGAATAAAAAATAAAATATCTCCTCACTCTGGTGCCGCAGCGCTGAGGTCCTGGTGCTACGACGCTGAGCTTTGACGCGTCCAGCGCTACGATGCTGGGAACTTGTAGCTGCAACACTGGGCATGCTGCGTTCAGCATTGTGGTGTTGGGATCCTAGCGCCGCGGCACTGAGATTTTGTTTTGGGCACCGTGGCATTGGGCCCTGTTCCAGTTCTGAGTTTTTTCTCACTTCCTTTGCGTCTTCGAGTCCCGTTTCGCTTCTCTCTTCGTGTTCCACACGTCCTAAACTTTTCTATATATGTCTCACATGTTCTGGACTTCTTGTGACTCTCTTCTTTAATATTCATCTCAATTTTTATCCAAACAAAATTATTGAATCACTAAATCTCCAACAATAAATAAGTACAACTTCGTCGTGCTAAACAAAAGATGCGAGGAACCTCTAGATGGACCCGAACAGTGTGTACCGTATGACCATTTTGATAGTTAACTTTAGTTTTGCATTTGACTTCTAGTCTGAAAGTTTCTTATTTTTAAATACGTTGCCATCATGAATGCAATATTCTCTGCTCAACGCTCTACCATATTTTTAGTTATTCATGTTGATTTATCTTGATATTTATGTTCTTAATTTCTGTTTAATTTGCTATTATCACCAGATTATATGCCATCGAAACATAGAAGTTATTACATGTTAACCATGTTGTTAGTAGATTACTGATTTCTGGATCCTTTTGGAAATTACTTTCTATACTGTGTTTGCTTGATTTGTCAAATAGAGAAAAAGTTGTTGGATAGGATCATGAACATATCATGTGAGGTTAGCGAGTTTAGAATTTGTTTCTTGCAGAAAAAATAATAGTTGTAGAATGTTGGGTTTGTGATCTGGATTTTTTTTCTGGATTTTTTTTTCTTTTTCTAGTACTTGGGGTCATGGTATTTTCATGTTTAAAACTATATGTGTATTATTAATTTGCTTGCTCTTGCATGTTCCGATAGATTCTTGTTATATATGGGCTCAAAAGTTTTCCTTCCTAGAGCAGGTAATGCATCTTTGGTGTGTATTATGATTAGACCTTTTTGTAAGAGACATAAGCATCTACCCTTTATCTTCTTTCCTGATTGTTTCTGGATTGTGAGTGACAGGGTTCTTACATAACTAGTGGTGTACATCATAAGCCTCAACAACTAAATGGGCTCTTTCGTTATATCTTGTTACATTATTTTCCTTAACTTCAGAACATGGTGTTGCGCCAAGAAGCATTCAAACAACAATTAGCACTATTACCAATTGTTATGCGGACAATCAATAATGCTAGTCATACCACAACGAGGCAACCAAACATTCAACAATATGCAAAAAAGGAAAGAACACCAAGTTTAACGAGGTTCGATAATGTTACCTACGTCCTCGAGCGCTGCTAGAACAAATCCACTATCTTCAAGAGAAGTTACAAAGTTTTTGGGCCACAATACAAAATCCCTAACTATTGGGTCAAACTGTAAATACTCAAATAGTAGGACCAATACTGTAATTACCCAAACAATAGGGTATTACTATAAATGCCTAAAAATAAAGGGAAAATTAGAATTCTTACAACTTTCAAGGGCTTAAATGTAAAATCTTTGAACTATAAAGTTCTCATAAAGAGATCCTATAAATAGAGAGGGAGAAGAGAAATATTTTTAAAAGTACACTTAATCTCAAAGAGAGTCTTGCCTTATATAGGCCTATCAAAACACTTCCATGCCATCTCTCACCAATATAAGATTTGCTCAATTTGACATATAAGCCAATTTTTAACACATGGAGACCATTTAAAATTATGGTTTCCAATCTGGTTGTCACTGATGGAACATTTCAATAGGTAGTCCATGTAGATTTGAATTCATTTGTAGTCTCTTTGACATCAATGTTAGGATGAGAATTGAAAAGTGAATTTCCTATTAAAAAAAAAATATTAGTAGGCGAGTTGAGAATCTGAATAAGAGGATCTTTGAATTCCATAATCATTTCCTTAAAACTGATCCTTGGAATCGCATTGGAAATGAGCTGCAGTTTCCAATGGGAAAATCCATAATCTGCCAATGGAACATATGCTTAAAAAAAAATTTGTTCTTGTCTTGTATGGCTATTTTCTATCATTTGAATGGAAAGTTCTCTGTATTAATTTTGATCAAAATCTTTGCTCTGTTCTTAGTTCTGATTTCATGAGTCTAATTTTGATGTCATTGACACTTGAAGACAATTTTCGAAACTGATTTGCATTCTCATTTACAACTTGCTAAGCTTGTTGATGTTGATTTCTGCGAGTCGTAAGCAAACTAATTATAGCCTTATATTTAGTTGTTTCCTTACTAATATTATCAATTTAACAGCTTCGAGAGCTTCATTAAAATTCCATATCATGTGACTAATCGAGAAATAGATGGGCTTGGGTTAAATTTTAAAAAAGTTCTAATAGGTGTATGTATGGTCCTTTTGAGCTAAACCAGTTAATGTAAAGCATGTAATTTTAAATTATTAGAAATGTTCATATTAAGAGTGTGAGTAATAAGAAAGTTATGTTTGATTATTGGCAAAAGGTTAAATATTAACTTAATTCATTTTTGTATCAATTCTTAAGAATATACAAAAATTTGAATGCTATGCTTTCTTGTTTTAGGATGCTACTATAATGTGATGCATTGATTTTCAAAAAGTTCAAAGAGAAATAAATCAATTTCTATAACAATTAATTTGTAGAATGATTATTATTAGTTAATTTGTTTAGTTTATTAATAGATGTAGTTTGTTAGTAACTATTGATGTATATATAACAGTTTATTTATTTTGCTTCTATAGATATTTTTTTAATTACTTATAATTTATTATATAAATATAAATATATATCTATCACAAAATAGTGATACACATCTATCATAAAATAATGATATATGAAACTCAATAATGACATCATACATTTTTAATTTGATCTTATTATGATATCATTAATACTTACATTATCATTGCATTATCTATCAAATTATGTGTCGAGTTTATTAATAGATGTAGTTTGTTAGTAACTATTGATGTATATATAACAGTTTATTTATTTTGCTTTTATAGATATTTTTTTAATTACTTATAATTTATTATATAAATATAAATATATATCTATCACAAAATAGTGATACACATCTATCATAAAATAATAATATATGAAACTCAATAATGACATAATACATTTTTAATATGATCTTATTATGATATCATTAATGCTTACATTATCATTGTATTATCTATCAAATTATGTGTCGAGTTAGTTTCCACATAATTTTATACATATAAAAAATGTGCCACATGGCACAAGTATATCACCTATCAAAATTATAAGTCACAAATTTGTGATAAAACAAATCTATTATAAAATTGGTCTATCGCAAATTTTTAATAAAAATAATCCATTATAAATTTGTGAGTAACTTTAAATAATTTTATAAATTTATCACAAAATTCTATTTATGATAGATATTATCTATAATTGGAGTGCCTTTCTTTCTTTTTGTTTACTAACGTCTCAATTTCAAGACATAGATCTTCTAATTTTCTTTTAATATCTTGTTCTCTTAGCATTATGAATGTAGTAACTAATAAATAATTTGCAACAAATCCTTTCATAAATGAAAACTAGAATTAAAAAAAAAATCAAAGATTTGAAAAACAAAACCATTTCATTAAGTGAATCGGATTTAACTTTTTTAATTTTGTGGTTGAAAATTACTTTTTGATGTTATTATTAATGTAACGAAGGTTATTATGAATACTCTTGAAGTATGATATAATATTAAGAATATTCACAAGTTTGAGAAATATACAACAATATCAAACTTTTCAAGAATATTTTGTTTAAGTTAATAAAAAAAGAGTAATAAAATTATTTTAATACTTAAATTTTTAAAACATTATTTTAAAATATTAAATTTTAAAACCTTAAAATTTTCTCTTTCTTCTTCATTCTCTCAATTTACAAACCCTAACATCTTCAAATAACTCATCCCAGCCACTCTCAAATGAGAAATGATAGTAAAATTGTTTCAATACTTAAATTTAAAAAATATATATTTTAAAATATTAAATTTTAAAAACCTTAAAAAAATTTCTTTCTTCTTCACTCTCTCAATTTAACTAACCCTAATACCCTCAGATAACTCACCAACCACTCTTAACCACTATCAACTGTCGTCACCACAACAACACTCATTGCCTCCGCCACTAACAAAGGCCTCTGAACCAACTACTAAGCAAGGTCGCAATGTGTGACTAAATAAAGGCCGTTGTAGCAGTGACCAAGCAAGGCCACTGCAAATATATCTTTTCTCTCTTTCTTATCCATTAAAAAATTCACCATTGTAAAATTTTCTACAAATATATATTCTATTTTTGTTATCTACTATAAAATTCGACCACTACTATCCATTGAACAACCTTGCGAGAGAGATTGCAAATATATCTTCTCTATTTTAAATCTATTACAAAATATATCTTAGCGGAGATGATTTTTGAGTTTTGAAAATTTAAATTTAATTTAAGCTTTGTAATTAGATCTATCGACTAAGTTTTTGTTTATATTCTCTCCCATCTCTTTTTTTTTTTTCTCTCTTTAAAAGGAATGGTTTGATCAAAATAAATGAATTAAGGTTACAAAATATATATTTATATATTAAGAGGATAATTTTTAATATTTATGAATTAATCTTTAAAAATTTTAAAGTATTATAATTTAATCTTTAAAATAAATTTAAAGTGTTGTAAATAAATCTAATACTAAATAAACCCAATACTAATAATAAAATCTTAATTCATTCAAATAATACTAATAATAATACATAAATCAAATATCACATACATATAAATAAAATATAAATATTTATTTTTATCCAATATAAATAAGCACTTACTACACTTCCTCTATAATACTTATAATTAAAAAAAAAAGTGGTTAGAAAAATACAAAATTTATATTGAAAAACATGAAGTTTGAAACCAATGCAACAAATTTTCACGCTGTCTCACAAACCAATCGTGCAAGGCCCTTCTCGCGCGATGGCCCGCTAAAAGATAACTGTCGTGCAGCACGTCGTACAGCTTTTTTCTACGCGACATGACACAATTTTTTTTTTTTTTTTTTTTGTTTTGACTTTCCAGTACTCTTTTTAGTTTTCAGAGGTTCGCAATCCAAAATTTTCAAATTTAATTTACATTGCATTGCATTTCTCATTGAAACGATTGTGCGATATTATATCCATGTTTTTATGATCATACACCTACTACAATAATTAAAAAAAATCCAACGTGTAATTTATTGTAGTTTAATTATATCTACGTTTTTATGGTCAAATGAAGTTTATTGTAGTTTAACAAATAAAAAAAGACAAATATTATCAGAAAGACTTACTAATCTCATATTTAATTTCAAAGTGTGTAATGCTTTATTTAAAAATTTTAATTCGATTCTCTTTATTAGCTTTAAGTATTTTTTTTTTTTTTTAGTATTAGGAGACTTGAAATTAAATTATGAAAACTTTCGAAATGTTTTTGGTAACTATAAATAGGTACATTTTTAACTAAATTAGAAAAAAATAGCCTAAATTTTTTATTATTTTAAAAAAAAATCCCTTTGTAAATTTGAATCAATGTGAACCTAAATATCTTATATCGTACGCTCTCCTCCGTTTAGCAATTTTTTTATTTAAGTATTGTCGCAATACTCAGCTATACAACTTTCTATAGATATAGATAAAATAGTTTACTGTACACTTGTACGATGTAACCAATTAATTGTTATTTTATGGTATAGAAGAGTTATTATTAAGAATGGGCATTTCTTGAGTTCAATTTAGTTCGGGCTCGAAGCGAACCGAATTTGAACCAATTGGTTCCATTGAAATAGAATCTATCGGTTCATGTCAATTAAATCAGTCTTGAACGAAATCGGTTCAATTTTAATTCAAATTTGGTTTAGTTATTTATATTTATTTTCTTAATAGTAAATTTTTTTCTTTACTTTATTTTTTTTTAACTAAAATACTAATTTTTAATTAATTTTTTTATTTTCAATTCGAGTTGAATTGAACCGAAAACTGAATAAAACTAATCGGTTCAAACAAATTTAAACCTATTAGTTTATAAAGTTAATAACCGAACCGAATCAAATTAAAATTTTAATTCAATTCGGTCGGTTACCGATGCTCAATCTTAATTATTATTATAAAAAAAAATTTAAGAAAAAAGAGATTATTTATGATGTTATATTTTTTATACAATATTTTATATAATTTTTAAAACTAATAAATTAATAAATATGTAATGATTCAATTACAATTAAATATACGTAATTAATACATTATAATTAATATATATTTAAATTTTAATTTAAATAATTAAATATATATTAATCTAACAATTTAAAATTTTATAAAATATAATGTCATATATCTTATCCTAAAAAACACATTCTCTTTGGATCTTCTTCCGTTTTTGTTGTTGATCACTTACCATACCGACAAGCGCAACCTACGGGCCGTACGATGCATATGTGATCTTACGACCACCGCTTCGCGCAATAATGTCTCTTTGCAACTGGAATTTTTTAATAGAAGATTTTTGTGACGCAAATCCAATTTCAGTAGGTTATTACAATGATCTAATTATAAACATTAGAATAAATTTGTAATATGACACTCAAAATCAAACAAACAAACGAACGAACAAGTCCAATTACAGGTGCTTTTTTTTTTTGGATTAATTAAAATAGAGTTCATTCCATGTCACAAGCCTCGTGCATATATACGGTAAGAATGCAAGAGCTCCAAATTTCTGAAAAATCTAAAGTCGAGATTTGAACAAGCGTGACTCTTTGGCTGTGCTAATGACACTGGGATTCAGAGAAGCATAAGCAAGAAGCTCTGGATCACGTTCAAATAATGCCATGTCTGCCTCACTCAGACTCACCCAAGCCTCAACTGATCCATCTCCATTTGCAGTGTCAATCAATGACAGAACGTTCTTTTGATTTCCTCTACCGCTAGGAATACTAGTTACCCATGTCGGCTTTCCCCACCCAAAATCAATATCATATAATGAAAAATTACATAAACTGCTGCATATGTAAAACTCTATGTCATGGCCTTGGAGTACGCCTAAGGCGTCTTTTAAAGACTCGGTGATCGCCTCAGATGCATCATCTCTTTTGAGTTTTTTCACGTAGTCTTCACCGAAATTTTGTATTCCTTTCCTTAGCTCGCCAACCAAGCCTTTTAATTCTATCCGACTCTCGTCCTTCTGAGCTGCAAAGTACCCGACAAGGTTCCCGATAGAGTTGCAAGGCAACGGGGGCAGTGTCCTTGTGCGTATATTGACAGATTGAGATAACACAGAAAGCTTTGAAACCCCTGAGTTTGATCTTGACGCATTGATCGCGCATTTCCAAATGAGGGCTGTCACAGCTTCCACGCGTGTTGGTTCTTGCACGCTTTCACCGGAGGAAATGGCCTTGAGAGCTGCAATCTCTGGAACATCAAAAAGGAACCTCTTTGTGACACACTTGTCTTTCGTAAATTTAGCAGCCGGAGGTATCGTGGCAGAGAATTTTGTCGGTGGGAATAAAGATGAGGCGTTGTATAATAATGGAAGCACTTGATCGCCATAGCCAAGAGTTGATGCTGCCCAGACTTTGATGAATGTGCTCACAGTGGCTGCATCAGCTATCTTGTGTGAAATGCACGCACCAATTGCAACACCACCGCAATTGAAGAAGCTGGATTGAACAAGCAATAAAGATTCGGTGCTTGTTTCTGCGGATTCAGCCTCAACAGGAATGAACTTTTTGATTGCCTCTCTATTGGGTTGTTTGAGAAAGTCTAAGAGCCGGCAGGTGACTCGTGCTTCGACATAAACAGCTCCATAGTCCCTGCAATCAATTGTGATATTGTCTTTTACTCTTCCGGCGAGTGGGTAAAAGCGAGTTAAGGTTTCAGATAGTGCCGTTTTTAACTGGTGGGATCTCTCAGATACTAAGGCATGATGATCATTTATCTCCCCATTATTGTTGAAGGAATAAAAGAGAATAAGAGCTCCATAACAGGGAGGAGCATGCTGATCCAAAAGGGATAGCTTGAAATTTTTTAAGTGACCAGGGGTTGGAGATGAAGGTTTGATTTTTTCTTTTGATATTATCTCAACTATCATTTTTTTTTTCCTGGTTGCTAATTCTCCCATATAATCAATATAATTGTGTTACAGAAACTGAGTGGTTGACTCTTGGAATTGCTTTACCATACAGGTATATTAATAGTGAAAATCTACAACTAACATAATGTAGCCATATTTTGATTTCCAAATCTCCACCCTACAAATTTTGGCATGTGTTTTTTATGCGTGGCAAGTGATAACAATAAATTCAGGAAGTTGGCTGGCATGCACGAGGTCACTGTCGATGGCTTTTCGCAAATTGTGCAGCCACTGCAATCAATAAATGAGATGTAAATTTCGGATTTTAGTTTCTTTCTCCTCCGTCGACTTTATTTTTATTTAAATTTTCGTTCGTTCTTATAATCAGTTGTGTTTATAAATTTTTAATAAACATGAACGATGCTTGAGGTATAGACAAATGCTTAAATCGTCTGCCGTAGAAATGAATCATGAATTTTTTAAAGCACGCCCATCATGACTAATCACCCTTACAATGAATTAACTTGGACATTCCTTTCAGAAAGAATAATGTTCGACATTGAATATTGTAGTTCAAATAAAAAATATACCAACAAAATGTAGTACAGCAATGAAATAATAAAGCTAATATAATTAACTAGCTAATTGAGAATATATGAAAATTTTAAGAAAGAGATTCCAGATGTAGTTAATATAATTAACTAACTAATTAGAACCAAGAATAAAGGTATTTATATTTATACTCTTTATTGAGCCCGCTACATGACTGGATATTACAGTTAAGATATGTATTAAAATATTTTGTATGCATAGTCGAGACAAAAGACATTCATAATGGAATGGGTCATTGGCGAATTCAGGAATATGATTTAGTATGAGATTAGTTTGACTTGAAGGTTGATTTTATGATTTTACTGAGGGTTGATTGTTAGTTTTTAGTGGCTTGAATCATAGTTTTCAAATCAAAATTCAGAGAGATTTTGTGTCATGTGACTCGGGTCCCCAATGGGTCATAGTTTTTAGTGTTTGGAAGTTAGCAAGAAGCAACTCATTTCCTTTGTTTTTCCTCACTTTTCACGATTTGATCAGTGCAGCGTAAGGAGTAGTGTTCGTTCAATTCAGATCAGTACATTAAATAATCAGATGAAATTTCTTTCATCTAACAATAATTGTTGCTATTCTTGGTGATATATGCTTGCTTACTTATCGAGTGATTTATTTAAGAGTAATGTTATATTCACATAATTGAAATATAAATTTTATATTTTAATTGTTAGGATATTGATATATTTATTATTAATTAGTATTATATAATTATCATATTAATAAATAAAAAATTAAAATTTATTTAATAAATAGTAATCGTCAATTAATGACATAAATTAATTAAGATATAAATTTTATATTTTAACTTTATAAATATAAAATTATTCTTTGTTTAATCTTGTTTCTCTTAATTTGATTTGATTTTTTTTTCCATCTTATCATATAAATATTAAATAAAATTTGAAATATCAAAAACTACAAATTTAATTAAATTTATCAAAAGTAAAATTTACCCAGTATTATGTTTGACTAAATTCAATATTTTGTATTTTTAAATTTGAATGAAACATAAAAGTTTTCTTCATTATAACACACATAATTTTTTTTTGCTAAGAGTCGACAAGATTCAATTCGGCTAAAGATCAACACGATTCAATTCGATTTAATTTTGGTTGAAATCGAATTAGACTGTAATTTTTAATTTTTCCTAAAAGTGAACAAAAAAAAAAAAATTAAATGCATCGTAGAAACTGAATTAGACTGAATTAATTTTTTCTAATTCACTCTAGTTCCGATTTTTTCAATTTTAAGGTTATTCACCATCTTTTATTAATAAGCTTTCAAATTTGCCTTCTCATAGTTGTTAAACTTGAAATTTTTGGACTCAAGTAAACTTTAATGGCTATAAACTTTGATCTAAAATCTAAATGTCTCTTATTCTTATTGCAGCCACCATCCCTCACAAATATTACATTTTCAAGATTTAATCAATCACTATGACCAAAAACTTTAATGGCTTGGTTGCAAAGATTTGATCGAGGAAAACAGATCTCATCAACCATTACCACTTAGTGCTAGCTACATATTCAATGTTTCAATAAAATAAAATAAAAATGCACAATCAAATCAACACTTTTGTTAGAACTTCACCGTATGCAAAAAGTACTTTTTTCCAGATTTATCCTAACAAACAAACAAAATAATTGTCTACAGATGCAGTCACGCAGCCTACACAATGATCTAAAACCCTACCTACTCCACAAAAATTATACCTTTGACTCTTGATCAATTTAACAGCACAAACTTTATTTCGCCTCCAGTAAAATTCTTTTCAAGGCTTTTGTTGGAATGTCAAGTGCGGAGAGAGATGTTTGTTGTCCCAAACCATTAAACTTAATGGCAACGACAAGAGACACCAAACGCCGATGGTAGACGACAGACAAAGAGTGAGAGACGGAGATCTATTTCACCAGACTCAAGCCTGAATTCTCCTCCATTTCATATCCTTGATTCCTTGTTTAAATTATAGAAATCCAAAAATAAACCGAGCTGCTATAATAAATCCCCTGAAAAAAGCGGCACCAGCGAAGATGAATGGTTCGTTGCTAAATTGACTCAAGAGAGCGACACAAAATCTTTGTTCGGCAGAGAGAGTGAGAGCTGAGGCCCGAGGCTGAGAGAGAGAGCCAATTTTGCATTTAGATTTTAGGGTTCCGTTTCTTTTTTTTCTTAAAAAAAGTTAATTTAAATACGAGGTAATCAATTAGGATGGGCCAATAACTTACTAACATGTCAGTTTAATTCAATTTAGATCAATTTTTAATTTTTTTTCATCCTTAATTTTTTCCAGTTCGATATACAACTCTTGGTAAAAAGAAAAAAATATATATATTAACCAAATTTATTGGGATATTAATATATATTTATTATTTAATTTTAAAATTTAAATTGAACAAGTATTTATCCCTAAAATGAGATGAACCGGATCCATTACATTATCTTTTTTTTTTCCTTTTTAAAATATGAAGGAACTATTTCTGTTCATAAAAAGGGGAAAATACACGCTATGTTACAAAATAAATTAATAAAATTAACGTTAGACATGTCAGTGAACACACATATGCCGAGACTTTTTTTTTTTTAGACAAAGCTGATTAAGTCCCTACCTGATTCCATTTCCAATAAACAAAGGAAAAAAAATTATAATCACCCACCTAGAGATAAATTCAAAAATAATACTATAAATAAAATTTAAATTTTTTTATTTAAAATAATATATGTTCAGTAATTATTAAATAATAAAATAATATAATAAATAATTTTAAAATTTATATCATTTTATTATTTAATAATTATTTAACACATCATTTAAAATATAATAATTTAATATACTATTTAAAAACTGTCGCTTTACTCAAATATCAAAGTCATATATGTAGCAGCATAAAATCTAAATTTCACTATTTATTCCCTTCAAATATTTTGTTTGTTCTCACAATTTCAGTGCTGCCAAGGACTATTAACGTCCCTATATACAATATTATAACATCTTTATTTTTATTTAAAATTATTTTTATATAATCATGTTGGTGTATGTTTTTATGGTTGTCGTACGAAAATTTATAATCAAAGACGTATATATATTCAAATACATATAATAAAGTAAGATACATAGATCAAAGTCATTTTTTGATGCATAATTTGTAGGTTGTAGTTTGATAGGTATAAAATCACACTAAATAAGATTTAAAATATGTAGACCCTTAAATTAAAGTCTACTTAGAGTATTTAGTCTAAAAAATAAATTATATTATTAAGTTAATAAAAAAATGTACCTTAATAAAATACTATTTGACCCTTTGAGTCCTTTTTAAAATAAAAGATAATAACTTACTTATTTGAATTGGTATCTAATAAACGTGGTAGTATATTATTTAGAATAAAATACTATCTTACCACTTTTATTTATTAATAATTTTTCCTTTTTAAGAGGAATAAAATTTATTAAATAAACTAAATTCTAAGAGAAAAAAAGGTCCAATTAAGAGTCTTAACTTAGTGCAAACCTAAATCCCTTGTGTTTTATGTGAAAAAGAGACTTTTGATAGCCCTAGAATGCGTCAAACTCAATTGTTGCAATTCTAAACTTCTTTGCGAGTTATAGCAAACTCTAATCACCACTTTGGCATACACGAAAACCCTTTCATTCTCTTTTTTTCTTGTGTTCTTTATACAAGAACTCACTCATTTTCATTGTTCAATGTTATTCCAAGACCTAGATTTACTATAGACATAAAGTATAAGGTTTAAAAAGTGTGTCCCTCGTAACCTTCATAAAGTAGGGATTTTCAGCATAAACCTTAGACTAGCATTGCACACTTTATACCTCATATAGGTTCCATAAAGTCTTTCATCAACCTTATGTTCACCATAACACTAGGTGTTTCTCTATTATTTATTGTGCAAGCCCAGTTCCCACAACTCCTACAATTGATTATCAAATTTATTCATTAAATCCCTTTCACTTGATTCGGTTTGAGTAAATTCACAATATTAGCTTCTTGGACTCTAAGAGCTCTTCAAAAGTTTAATGGACCTTACTCTCAAACTTATAGGAGTGAAGAGGTTAAGATCTAATATTTTGAGCTCAAGTTATATCGTTCAAACATCCTGCCACTTAAATATAAAATCACTATAGATAATTACATTTTATCATGTCACAATCTTCCAGTACCGCCTAAATATTTTGACGACTCAACTGGGGAGTTTGGCTAGGATCTTGTAATAGAAAAGTTTAAGAGAAATGATACAAACCTAAGAAATATTATTTCTTGTTGGAAATGGTGCTTACGTGTCATTCTAATATTGTATGAATATTAATTATTTAATATTTATACAATAAATATTTTGTATAAAATTATTAATATTAAATAATAAATAGTAAGATGCTAGTAATGTTTTAAACATTATATGATCTAAAAAAATTTAGATCCGGTCTAAAAGAGTTTAGATCGGTGCTAAGAGTTAGTAATGCTGGGTGTTATAAATGTTAAGAACACTGTTAAGAGTTAGCATGTTATAAGAGTCAGCGAAATATAAAGAGTTAGAGTCTTATCTGATATGGTACAAAGACTTAGAAATATATAAGCAACAACATAATTGTAAGAAGTTACAAATAGTACTAGAAAATATTATTATGCAAGTATATTCTTAAACATTATATTTCTGATATATCTTCACTGATGCGAGTCTATAGATGAAGACCTTATTATATATAAATTAGTGTATGTCTATATTTGGATGGTCCAAATGGTTAGTCTTAGCAGACCATGAGCTTAGTGGAAGCTTGTATAGATATATGAGTATTCAGTAAGGACTAAGTACTTAACAGACTCGATGAGGACCTCTAATAGACATCCTATAAAGCCGTCAATGGAAGGTATCACAAGTTGAGTAGTATTCGTGGTCTTTTGACCTGAACAACACGATGAAATTGTGAGTAACCCACCACACTTAGGTTCCACACATGTTAAAGACCTTTTATGGTTTTCCTGCTGGGTATCGTTGGGTATAGTCCAATGCTTATGAAGTCCGGTATGTATAGATATGGGATCCGTTATCTCATACAGGTAGGTTATATATCTTGATGCTCCAAGATTGTATTCTAGAAAATCTTATAGCCATAAGTAATAAATCCAAAAAGAGTTTTCCATGAGATAAATAATATTATAAAAGTATTTGTGGATATTGTTTATAGGAATATGAATCAAAAGATAAGTTTATGGTTGAGCATATGGAGAGTTGACAGTGATGATCTATGTCTCCGCTCTTCCATGATATAATGACGGAGAAATTATACGAATATGTATTAACCTCAATCTGTATAGTTCAATGCGCCACTTCGTAATTTCCATAACGTATGTGTGGGACATTGTTTATGGATAGTCCAGATGGTTAGTCTTAACAAACCATTAGATTGGCAGAAGCTCGTATAGATATATAGGTATTTGTGAGGACTGGGTATTAAATAATCTCAATGAGGACCTCCAGTAGACATCCCATAAAGTCATCAATAGACGGTCTTCTCCAGTTAAGTAGTATTTGTGGTCCTTTGACCTGAGTACTGCGGTAGGCTTGTGAGTAATCTAATATACTTAGGTTTCACACATGTCAAAGACCTTTCATGGTCTGAAAGTTAGGTGTCACTAGGTATGGTTCGATGCTCATGGAGTATGGTGTGTATAGATATGGGATCTGTTAGCTCATATGGGTGAGTTGTATATCCTGATGCTCCAAGATTGTATTCTAGAAAATCTTATGACCATAAGTAATAAACCCAGAACAAAGTTTTCCGTGGGATAAACAATATCGTAAGAGTGTTTGAAGATATTATTTATAGGAATACGAACCTAGAGATAAGTTTATGATTAAGCATATAGAGACTTGACGGTGATGGTCTATGTCTCCATTCTTCTAGGATATAAATAACAGAAAGATTATACGAATATTTATTAACCTCAACTTACATGGTTTAACGTGCCACTTTGTAAGTTTCATAACGTGTGTGTGGAGCATCATTTATGGACTTACATAAAAGTTCTATAAGATAAACGGGTGTGCACCTAAGGAGTCTCACACTATAAAGTGTACTCGTTGAGCACTAGGATAGCGCACCGATCAAATGGTTTGATCTAAGAAGATCTCAAAAATTAAAAATTATTTTAGGGTCTCTTGAGAAGTTGACAAGGTTTAAGTGTTAGGGCTAGGATGTTGATAAGTGGCAACTAAGACTTGCCACTTTATCCCATAATTTGTTGCCATATGTCATGCCAATGGCTTGTAATGGCATAATACATGCAACCATTTGACCAATATATGAGAAGTATTTTCGGCCAATTCACCAAGTATGAACACATTGTTATGCATTTTCTTTAGAATAAGGTATCATGCATTCGAACAATTCATTTTAAATGAAATTAATTGTCATGCTTTTTTCCTAAGCATATGATGGCTATTTCTAATTTTATTTGCAAGCTAAAGGCTTTGTCATGCTTTTTCCTTAGCATGAGGTAGCTTTGTATATTAATTAACTAGCATTTTTTGGCCACCAATTTCCTTTATATTCTGCCAGCATATACACCTTGTCACAAAAGCAATTTTTTTAAGTATGATGTAGGCAATTATTGCCTTGTCATGCTTAATTCCTAAAGCTTTATCATGCTTGCGATTGTAAGCCACCAATTTATAGATTGATTTGCTAGTTGCCTAGCAGCATTTGTTATATAAAAGGCTTCATCATTTTGATCATTTCAAGCAAGTGGAGTGAAGTTAGTTAACAAGTTAAAAAAACACTAATATTTAGTGTACTGGCCAAGTCATACAGGAAGCAAGAGTTGCTTCAACAATAATTCCTGTTGAGTGAAGGAGCTATTATTCTAGCTCGAGGTATCTCGCCATGTTCTCAACTAGAATTTTTTATAGCGTGCTTCAAGGGTGAGCTCCCTTTTATCTAATTAATGTAATGAGATGTGTATTTTATATTTCGCTGTGTATATTTTGAAAGTGAGACATGTAAAATTAAAAATTAAAATTTACATACTCACCCTATGCACAATACACTTACATTACTAAAGAGCAAGACAAGTCCTCATGTCATGGAAACATTTAGACTAACTTGCCTTTAGGCATAGAAGAAACCCAAGGGAATGAGTTAGGTATATATCCAATCTAAATTCCATAGCCTTATTGTTTAGGATGCCATGCAAGAAACCTTATGAAAAAATTAGAAAGAACTGCAAATAAAAAAAATATTTCTCTCAAAATTTTGTTCAACATGTCCTGTTTTGATTTTCACTTCTGCGGCCTGGCCTGGTCTGTCGTACCCTAATCTCAAAAGATCTGACACACGATATAATTTACATTCATTTAATAATAAATACACATACAATCTTAATGTTTCTAGTATATTCCTAAATTCTTGTTTACGGGTTGGTCTCATGTTTAAAAAAAATATAAACATAAATATTTATTTATAATATTTAAAAATTCATTTCAATTTTTCAAAATTATAACAATTGAATTATGACTAGGACAATTAGTAAACCGGATATATGCAGAGTTTTCTCAGAGATTAACACTTTACTACGTTACCAGTAGCAACTTTGTTACCGGAAGCCCATAATATATTCATTGCAAATTCTTACTTAAAATCAACCCATAACCACACTTGGTGAAACTTAAACCAAATACAACCACACACAATAAGATAATATATAAGTATTTATTCAATAGGGACAAATCAAATATCTTAATCCACGTGTTCCTAAATGAAACACTCAGCAACCTAGCAACTTAGAGAACCCAAGGAACAACAGAAGCCTTGCCAAATTCGCTAAGTACACATGTACCTTATTTACCTAAAATCACCATAAACTATAATGAGTATAAAACTCAGTAAGCATACTAGTTTTTCATATATTAAATTTCAAATACATATATGTACATAATGCATGTGTATGATATGCTGTGATAAATCAAAATTCATAATCTTATCAAATTACATGTCAGGTAAGCGCTTACATATTCTTTTAAAACATATAATAGAAATACCATCACTCAACTACTACTTAGTAGGACTTGCATATCACATAATGAGCTAAATGTCACTCGTATGTGACATACCGTATGAGAGGAATAGTACAAGTGAGGTTTAAAATACACATATATAATGCTCATGCCCGAAGGTAAGAGCCAAACCCTCACCCTGATTATCGGTGAGTCCTTTCACATGCACTAATATGCCACCACACGAATGTGATGACTCAATCTTCCTTTAGGTACCAATAGGATTCTCCCTACATACGAAACATATAACATATACCAATTCCGAAGGAAAGGCCATACATAAAGGCTCCACAAATCACATAAGATGCCTACTAAGTTAATAGCGAGTTCAAGCATCCTCAAAACACAAAATGTTTCTCATGGACATATTATACTTCAAAAGCTTTCTTTATTAAACACATTTTATTTTAAAAGCTCACATTCATAAACATATGTCTTTCACATTTCATATTAAATATACTTTGGTATAACATAAACATATTTCTAAGCACATTTACAAAATAATACATAGACAATTACTATGCTTATTTTGATTTCAGTAAAAGTTTAGTATACTTACCTCTTAACACTTTCGGGTACAAT
The DNA here is from genome assembly GCA_946807835.1 of Ailanthus altissimus. Classification (NCBI taxonomy): domain Eukaryota; kingdom Viridiplantae; phylum Streptophyta; class Magnoliopsida; order Sapindales; family Simaroubaceae; genus Ailanthus; species Ailanthus altissimus. The sequence continues at coordinate 25,996,011 of OX327685.1, read as the reverse complement.
GCTTAATTCTCCTTAACCTATAAATGGAGATTAATTCTTTCATAAGCCTCACAATTCACACAAAATACTTTAAATAGCTTACAAAATTATACATATTGCACTTATCACATCAAATTGGTCTAATTACTTGGTTTCTCAAAACCTGTCATTCTGACCACTTACACTTAAAAAATTTTTCTTATACGTCAAATGATGTCCAATTACTCCAAAATTAGAATATATAATTCTTGACTCATATATCCTTCTTATTTATGAATATTATATCATAATTCCTCCACAATATATTCCATAAACACCATCAAATCAAAACTATTATCCTAACAGGATCAAGATATTTACTGAACAGTATTCAATCTCCCAATTTTATAAAATCATATACTAATTAAAAAATTATAAAATATCATAGAAATACTTTTGACACATATCTCAATTCATGATAAATATTTTACTTTAAAATCACTATCAAAAGTATTTTAAAATTATTTTATTCTATATCTTTAAAAATCTGTTAATCAAATACTGCAATGAGCTGACACTCTTTAAAAAATCATAATAATTTAACCATATTGATCTAAATTTTAAATTCTGAGTATATCATATTAGACATATAAAATTATCATATTCCATAAATTTGTAATTTTTAAAGATCATTAAATAGATAAAAAAATTATTTGTCTCTGTATCATACTGCTAATATAGGCAATTTCTATAATTTCAAGGTCATTTTGGTAAATTCACTAAAAATTCAATTTCTGGAATTGTCAATCGATTCAAAGTCTCAAATGATTCTAAATATGTCTAATTTCATATACTCAAAATCTAAAACTAGAATCGAAGCAAACAATTTATAAAATTCCTGAATCAAGAGACTATCAAGTAGAAATTCTGTAATTTATCATGATTTATCAAGCTATCTACATAGATCATCATCAATTCTCACAATATCTTACGAAATACACATCAAATCCTCAATTGTACATATTTTTAGAAATCAAAACTTGAAAGAATTAACTAATTTAACATCAAGAAACTAAGAAAGGGTTATAATATACCTCTTAAAGCTTAAATTCTAACTTTCTTCTTCTTCTTCTCTTTCTCTCTCCTTTCTTTCTCTCTTTTCTCACTCTAAAAGAGGTAGCTGGACCAAAATGAGTTAATTAGGGTTTCAAAAGTGTATTTTTTTACTAAGAGGCTAATTTTTGATATTTACGAATTTACCCCCAAAACTTTCAAAGTATTATAATTTGGTCCCTAAAATAAATCTAAAGTCTTGCAAATAAACTCAATACTAATAGTATGTCTTTAACCTATACAAACACTACTAATAACAATATGTTTACACTCAAAATATAATGCGGCTATCGTAGTATAGATTGAGGTGTCGATCCCACGAGGAAGCTCTTGACAAAATAGGTTAGTAAAGTAAAATATTAAAGCAGTAGTAAAGGATAAAATTAATTGATTTAAGTGGATGAGATAGAATTGTCTATGATTTGAAGGAAATGTCTTATGAAAATTCAAATAAGGCTTCGAGAATCACAATTGTGCTTTATAAATTTACTCTACACTTTGATTCAGTATTTATAACTCAATTGACAGTTTTACATCTAAACAATCAATCGGAAGATATATAAAATATAACACATTTGATAACACATACATTGGATATGACTAAACTCTTTTGCAAATATTAACACAAATCATGTTTATTTATACAAGTTATCTAAGATCGACAATATATCATTTTGACAATATTGCAGTAAAAGATCAACTTAAATATCAAACATTTATTGCCCTTACATGTTATCCAAAATCGACAATATATCAATTTAACAATATTGCAGTAAAAGATTAACATATAAAATAATATAACCAATAACAATTATAATTCAACAAGAATCACATAAGAAAAGCATGACTGAATATATATGAGACATGAGAATTATAACCTCTGGATTATAGAAAATAAACTAGATAAGATTTTAATCAAAACCAAACTTACAACATTTGTAGCTCTTGACAACAAATCAAAGCATAGAAGTGAATTTATTACACATAAAAGTTCATCTCTTAGCCTTACCAAAAACTCTAGCCTAGATTACAATACATGTTAATGAGAAGAAAAGAAGAGAGAATTATCTAATGTTGAAAACGTCATAAGAGTCTCCTTATATAGGCAATGAATGGCAATATGTCATGGATGACATCAATCTTTAATAATTTTATGCCAATAACTCATTCATCTACTTGCAGTACATTTTGGATAATGTAAATGACCGATGTAGCCCTGTGACTAACATGAAAGTTATATAATTTTGTCTCTTCTTTCCATAGGCACTGATTTCACGCAAATTAGATGAGTATCCAATGAGATATAAGCAAAATTTCAAAGATACATCAGATTTCAGCCAACAACCCTTTTACTCACTTGCAATGCAATTTGGTCCATGATAACGGCTGATTTGGACTTTATCATCAACATACAAGTTGTTGATAGTTAAGTCATCATTTCACAGCTTTAATAATTATACCAATTGAGTACGTATTTTGTGAGATACGGTTCAAATACGTGAGTTGGGTCAAGCTTAGCAGAAGTTGTAGCCCGATTCTATTGTATCTCAATTTTTGGCCCATAACATGTTGGATTTGGCTTTTCTACTATTCTTTAAATTTGTGTAAGATTGAGTCATGTTGCACTAGGTTTAAGAATTTCTTCATTTCAATTTCTACATTGAGAGTTATGTCCATTTTACCTAAACCTGTCCAAATAACATTCATTAATCACAATTTAAAGAGAACACTTTATTTCAAGCTAAAAATATAGAAAATGCTAAAATTAGCGACATTAAATGATGACTGAATCTTTTAACAAATATACATTTTGATGTGTTCATCACAGCCCCCAACCAGCTTATTGCTAGTCTCTAGTAATTCAAGCGTAAATAGAATATGCAAAACTACCTAAACATTTCAAATAAAACGTCAGTTCAAGATCACTATTGCTATCATGGTTTTTTTTTTCAATTACAACTTTCAAAATTTGTGTATGTGTGAACTAAGTCATAACCATCTGACCACAAGCCCCAATAGATATAGCCTTGAGAATTTCTTCAAGTAAAAGCCTCAACTCCATATCTTCACAGGTGTATCACTGTTTAAAAGGTTAGGACTTCTCTTATGAAGTTGGAAAACAGTTAAGCACTCAAGAAAAAGTCAATTTTAAAGACAGACATATAAACTAACATTGATCCAAAGATAGAAAAATCATTTGTTTAAAAATCAATTATTCCTATCATACGCCAGCTTTAGAACTTCAATTGGCTTGTGAGAGTAATACAAATATAACTTGGTGAAAAAACTGCTTTACAAAATATTTGTCTTCTAAAATTGAATGAAGACTTTATTAAACTGAATTGCTTCTTTTTTTTTTGGTATTTTGCTTTTTTTTTTGAATTTTTTTTATTTTATATTTTTTTTTATAGAATACAAGGAAACATTACAGAGGTTTCTCACCAAATTATATTATACGCAAATGCAACCAACTTATTTCGTAATTTAAATAATATCAATCTAAACAAAAATTAACCAATTCAAAGGATCAATAAAGGTTCATAAGCTGTTTTCTCAACCTTTTCACTTACCCACAAAAGATATGTGAGATTAGAAAAATATATACTTAAACATAAAAATTCTCCTGGCTATATAAATTAAATCATCCATCTTACCACAAGGCTTAGCATTGTGATCAAAAATATTTTGGAAGTCATTATTTAGTAACCTAAATAAAAACAGTGACTCAACCTAAACAATTTTGAAATCATACCTAGGCAAAAAAATCAAATTCCTTTATAAAAGAATTACCAAGACTACAAGCAATAAACAACAATACATGAAACATAAAACAAAACAACAAAAAGTTAGTTAAAATGCGTTTCAAAAGTTAGAACTAAAACTCCTTACTCTGCCATTCTAACTTGACCTAGAATGCATCTCAAGAGTTCAAGAATAAACTCTTTACTCTGCCATTTTAATCAAGAATCGGACCACAAATTTTTTTTTTAAAGTACAACTTGTGTCTACTATCCTCCCATAAACCAGATGAAACATTGTCCTCAATATTTAAATAGAAAGAGATAAAGTATAGTAGACATTACCTGAAACACCAGTTATTTGAAAGAAACAAACTTGAGAGACACTTAAGCAAATATAAACTAAAATGATGATGCTGATAAATAAATAAAACAAAGAAAAATTTACAAACGAAGTGTCAGATCCAATTTTCGCTTGTTAAGGCCCACTGACCAATCGATCCGAGTTATTGCTGGGTCAGGTTCGTAGGTAACTGCCTGTAATTTGTTAATCAATTCATCCACCTCAGTAGCAGAAACCAAGATCTGTCATGCCGAATATGAAATAAAATTCTATTCCACAGCTTGATCAAGAAAACAAAGTAAGCAATTAAAATAGTTATTAACATTCAACATACCTATGAGTTTTCGGTGGATATTCAGTTGGGCCCAAGAGACAATTTGAAAAATTTCTTCCAAGGTACCAAAACCACCTAGTAAAGCAATAAAAGCGTCTGCATTGCAAAGCATTCTAGCTATACGTTAATGCATGGATGAGACTCGTAATTCTTCCCCTATTATTTTCCCGGTCAGGTTTTCCACGGCTAAAGCTGTAGGAATAATACCTAAAACTTGACTTCCTCCTAAATGTGCAGCTGTTGACACACACCCCATTAACCCAAGGCTACCCCCTCCATAAATCAAATGAATTTTTCTTACAGCTAATGCTTTTTCTAGATTGTTTGCTGCTTCTACAAATACTTTACTCTCCCCGGGACTAGATCCACAAAATACACATATATTTCAAAATTGTTGAACTTGGGTTTCCTCCATATTTACACTCACCTTTATCTCAATATATGAAAATGAAGAAAATGAGGTGCTGTATTTATAGAGTAACAAATGATAACAATAATTATAGTAACCCGACAGTTTGTCAAAAGAGAGTTAAAAATAAAACACAAAAAGTTAAACATAATGACCCACATGCATTATTGAACAAAAAGATTTGAATTTAAGACATCTACATGAGTAGCTCTACTATTCATAAAATAAAGTTTGAAATTAAAACACATGTATTTACAAGTAGTTATGATTGTGGCTCACATCTTTCTCTGGTTTTACGTTCAGTAACGGCTTAAACGCCCTCTATGGGTCGAGAATAGGCTTCCCATCCAATTTTCTTATAAATTGGCAAACATGGTCTTTTAGAGTCAGATTCCCGAGACTATATCATTGATGTTCATTTTTGAATTTGTTCCATAAATCGAGAAGTTCACGTTGCAGGAGCCCACAGGGATGCGTCTCAAGAGTTAATAGGATATCATCCAAAGACTCCTTACTCAATCCATCCTTAATGAACTGAATTTGTCTTCTCGATTTCTAGATGCAAATTCTAAAGAACGACAATTCCGGTTACAATTCCATCGAGCACATTTATGACAGACTTGTAACCTCTTTGCTCGTCGCCTTTTGGCATAAGAGTGTTTTCCAAGACCAGGCATATGAGAAATAAAATCATTTACAGATTCACCAGATAATCGAACCTTGGCTTCAATTAACCAACGAAGATCCACAAGGATATTACCTAACATCAATAGCCTTAGTCTTTCACACCGTGCTTTGTAAATCTTAAGTATAGCATTTTGAGGCAATGAAGGAAAATGTTTTTTAAGGTTGGCAAGAATGCGATCCATTTTGAAAGAAAGAAAAGAGATGAATGCACAGTTTGAGGGACGATTTTTAGAAAATTGAGAAATCGACTTTAATAGTCACGGAGTACCGTATCCGCCATTTGACCGGAAAATAAAATCACACTGAAGAAAAAATAAAAGGAAGAAAATAAAGTAAAATAAAATGTGAAAGAAAATAAAAGCAAAAATAAAAAGTCAAAAGATAAACTATAGACAAAATATAAAATATGGTACAGATAGATTAAACCTGATCAAGCATGATAGATAGGATCCACAAGAGGGATCTCGCCTAAGTACATAGAGTGGTCTACCTTTTTCACATAGCTTTTCAGCCGCTGTCCATTCACTTTGAAAGTTCATCCATCAGTGGGGGCCTCTATTTTGACAGCATCATTAAGAAAAACGTGCTTTACCATAAATGGACCAGTCCATCGAGATCTCAACTTTTCAAGGTGTAAATACAATAGAGAATCATAAAGATAGACCCGTTGATTTGGCTCAAAGTGTTTCCTTAAGATCTGTTTATCATGAGCTACTTTCATTTTAGCTTTGTAAATTCTGGAGTTGTCATATGCGTCATTTCGTAGCTCTTCTATTTCTGATAATTGTAACTTTCTCTGGAGACCTGCAGCATTCGAATCAAAGTTAAGGGCTTTAACAGCCCAATAAGCTTTATGTTGTAGTTCAACAGGTAAATGATAAGCTTTCCCATAAACAAGCCGGTATGGAGACATTCCTAAGATGGTTTTATATGCAGTGTGATATGCCCATAATGCATCAGAAAGGCGTAGAGACCAATCTTTGCGATTCGGGTTAACCGTTTTTTCCAAAATCTGTTTAACCTCTCTATTTGCTAGCTCGGCTTGTCCATTTGTCTGTGGATGGTATGCAGTGAAAACTTTGTGAAGAACACCATACCTGCGCATCAAAGCTTCAAAAGAACGATTACAAAAAATGTGTTCCTTGGTCACTAATGTTGACACGTGGCATACCGTACCTAGATAACACATTTTCTTTTAAGAATTTTACCACGGTTGTATTATCATTAGTACGACAAGCTACAGCCTCCACCCATTTTGATACATAGTCAACAGTTAAAATGATGTAAAGGTAGCCAAAAGATGAGGAAAAAGGACCCATAAAATCGATACCCCAACAGTCAAATATCTCGATAACAAGAATAGGGTTAAGAGGTATCATATTTCTTCGAGATAAAGCACCTAAATTTTGACATCTTTCATAGGAACGACAAAAATTATTAGTGTCTTTGAACAAAGTGGGCCAGTAAAGATCACACTGTAAAATTTTCATAGCTGTCTTTTTCATAGAAAAATGGCCACCACAAGCAACACTATGGCAAAAATTTAAGACACTAGAAACTTCATTTTCAGGAATGCAACATCTCATGATTTGGTCTGGACAGTATTTGAAAAGATATGGATCATCCCAATAAAAATTACGTACCTCAACCAAGAACTTACGTTTATCTTGTGCACTCTAGTTAGATGGAAGTTCACCACAAACTAAATAATTTACGATATGTGCATACCAAGGTATTTGGCTTATAAAAAAAGGATGTTCATCAGGAAAATCATCTCGAATGGGTGGCAAATCAGTGGAGTCAGTGAACTCAAGGCGGGATAGATGATCAGCAATAACATTTTCAACGCCTTTCTTATCTTTGATGGTTAGATCAAATTCTTGCAAAAGAAGAATCCACCTAATTAAATAGGCTTTAGAATTTCTAAGGTACTTAAGGGCTGTGTGGTCAGTAAAAATAACAATAGGTGAACCAATCAAATAAGAACGGAATTTATCTGAGGAAAAAACAACAGCTAGTAGTTCTTTTTCAGTAGTAGTGTAATTCATTTGAGCATCATTCAAAGTCCTACTAGCATAATAAACAACAAAGGGTTTTCCCTCCCTACGTTGCTCAAGAACTGCTCCATAGCATAATTACTTGCATTACACATAATTTCAAATTGGAGGTTCCAATTCGGTGATTGCATGATAGGAGCGGTGGTAAGTTTGGCAATGAGTGTTCGGAATGCCTCCTCACACTCCTGTGTCCATGTAAATTCTGCATCTTTTAGCAAAAGGTTACACAATGGTCTAGATATGACAGAAAAATTTTGTATAAACCTTCTGTAAAAGCCAGCGTGTCCAAGAAAGGATCGGACATCTTTTACCGTTTTAGGTGTAGGTAATTTAGAGATTAATTCAATTTTTGCCTTGTCAACCTCTATCCCTCTTTCAAATATAATGTGCCCCAAAATGATTCCTGAAGATACCATGAAATGACATTTCTCCCAATTTAGCACAAGTCATTTTTCTTCACACCTACTCAAAACAAATTTCAAGTGAAGTAGGCATAAATCAAAAGAATTACCAAAAAACAGTCAAATCATCCATAAAGACTTCCATGCATTTTTCAACCATATCAGAGAAAATACTCAACATACAACGCTGAAAAGTAGCTGGTGCATTACATAATCCAAATGGCATTCTACGAAAAGCATAAGTATCAAAAGGGCATGTAAAAGTGGTTTTTTCTTGATCTTCTATAGCTATCTCAATCTAGTAATATCCTGAATACCCATCAAGAAAGCAATAAAAAGGATGTCTAGCTATACGTTTTAAAATTTAGTCGATAAAAGGCAATGAAAAATAGTCTTTCCTAGTGGCTGTGTTTAATTTTCTATAATCAATGCACATTCTCCAACCACTTACTACCCTAGTTGGAACATGTATCTCATTCTTATTTTCAACAACAGTGACCCCAGATTTCTTAGGAACTACTTGAGTTGGACTTACCTATTGACTATCAGAAATTGGGTAGATTATACCCACATCTAATAGATTCAAGACCTCTTTCTTCACTACTTCTTTTATTGTTGGGTTAAGTCTTCTTTGTGGGTCCCTACGAGGTTGGGCGCCTTCCTCTAAATGAATTCTATGAGAGCATATCAATGGAGAAATACCTTTAATATCAACTATGGTTCAACCTAGTGCAGATTTATGTTTTTTTAATAATTTTATCAATTTTTTCTCTTGTTCAGCACAAAGTTCAGAAGAAATAATGATAGGAAAGGTATCACCTGATCCTAAGAATGAGTGTTTTAAACCTTTGGGCAGTGGAGAAAGCTCAACTTGTGGTGTCTCGAGGTTTGATGGTTTTGGTCTCTCCTTCTCTCGTGGCAACTCTTTAAAGCGTGGCTGCCAAAATCGAGTCCCTTTATCCTGTGAGTCAAAAATACTAAATACATCAGTTGTTATATCAGGATAATACAATTCTTCAAAATCAAAATTGAGAAGATTTTTTAAAGAATCAGAGCCATGATTTTTATAAGCTTCCTCTGCTACAAGTGTGTCTATCAAAGAAAATCTGTTAATCAAATACTATAATGAACTGACACTCTTTAGAAAATCATAACAATTTAACCACATTGATCTAAATTCTCAATTCTGAGTATATCATATTAGACATATAAAATTATCATATTCCATAAATTCGTAATTTTTAAAGATCATTAAGTAGATCAAAAATTGTTTGTCTCTGTATCATACTGTTAACATAAAAAATTTCTATAATTTCAAGGTCATTTTGATAAATTCACTACAAATTCAATTTCTGGAATTGTCAATCGATTCAAAATCTCAAATGATTCTAAACATGTCTAATTTCATATACTCAAAATCCAAAACCAGAATCGAAGCAAAACAATTTATAAAATTCCTGGATCAAGAGACTATCAAGTAGAAATTCTGTAATTTATCATGATTTATCAAGCTATCTACATAGATCATCATCAATTCTCACTATATCTTACGAACTACACATCAAATCCTCAATTGTACATATTTTCAAAAATTAAAACTTAAAATAATTAACTAATTTAACACCAAAAAATTAAGAAAGGGTTATAATATACCTCTTTAAGCTTAAATTCCAACTTTCTTCTTCTTTTTGTTCTTCTTCTTCTCTTTCTCTCCCCTTTCTTTCTCTTTTTTCTCACTCTAAAAGAGGTAGCTCAACCAAAATGAGTGAATTAGGATTTTGAAAGTATATTTTTATACTAAGAGGCTAATTTTGGTATTTACGAATTTACCTCCAAAACTTTTAAAGTATTATAATTTGGTCCCTAAAATAAATCTAAAGTCTTGCAAATAAACCAATACTAATAATATGTCTTTAACCTATACAAACACTACTAATAATAATACATAAATCAAGTATCACCCACATACAAATAAAATATGTATATTTATATATATATAAAAAAATACTTATTTTTACCGATTGTGGATACTGGTTACTACATGGTCAGTACGTAGTCGGGCCTTTTTTTTGTTCTAATGAACCACTCGTACACTAAATTAGCAATCCGACGCTTTAATTCACTCAACCATATCTTCTTATTGAAAAAAATAAGGCCATTAATCTAGCTAAAGCAGCAGAACCACCTTTAACTACTATAGTCATGATGAATACTAGTCGGAGCACTCTTAAGAATGAGACTCAAACGGTCTCTGCCAACAACGACACACCAAAAAGTTAGGTAAAAACCCTCACTCATTCCAAGTCATTGCTATGATTAGTCAAATAATCCTTTATCGCCATATAACAAATATGGAATATGTTCCCTTGCCATTATATCCAACTAAAATCCTGGACATGTCGTACTTAAGGGTTATGATACTCTATCCTTCTTTCTGCTATTAGCAAAATTAGAAACCCCAAGGAACACATTAGAAGTTTCATTGATTCTCTTGTGCACACACTAACAAAAAAGTTTTACAGCTTAAGAAGTTCTCCAAATCCTTTATAGGTCACGCCTACCCTTGGTACGCTTTACTACAAATTAGTTCTATCATCACTTGGGAGGATATAACCTCAAAACTCTATAGATAATACTTTCAGATCAAAGAAATGATTATTGAGATTTAAATTAACTAACTCAAGCAAGGCTATACAAAGTTGTTGGTTAAGTATGTTAAACATGTTAGAGATTTGGCTTTAGACTGTTAGAAATGGGAGAGGAGCTCGTAGAAATCAGCATTAAAAACATGTTAAGCGAGCATAGTGCGCGCCTTGAAAATATGGGACTAATCTCCTTTATCAGGCTCATAGAAGCCGCTAAGAGAATTGCTAATTAATGATAGCAGCTTTTGCTAGCAAGCGGTTGAGACCTAATAAGAAGAAGAAGCCAAAGTCATAGAATCTATATGTGGACAATCAAGCCAAGCCGTATAACAAATGGCCTCCAAATTGTTTCCACTTAAACAAGGTCACATAATATTCTACAAATATCATTATGTGTGTCTCGTTGTATATGCTCTAACAAAATTATTACTTAGTAATTGGAAACAATATGAAATCAAGAAAATATCATAAAATGCATATTTGACATTACACTTACACCAAAGTAAAATTCTCTCCAAAAGCTAACAGGTTTACTCTGTTTCGATGCTAATGGTAGTATCAAATGTACTCATTAAGAGAAACTAATGAGAGGCTAAATCGAAAATCAAATCTGATAGAATTGTAAAGTAATTTATTGAGAATTCACTTTCAAAATTTAAGTAAAATCGGAGCTCAAATTATTATCCAATCATTAAAGAAAAGTATGGAACCTTAAGCCACTTTTTCTTTCCTTCGATTCTGCCTCTCTCACTTCGTTTTTGCATTCTGTCTTCCCAAAACTAAAAACAAGAATTAAACATATATGGTACCGTGCACTTATAACAAATTTCATTCAGCCATTTTAATGGCTAATTTAATACAAGTTCATAATTTTTATAAAATTATAAATTAATCCCTAAACTTACATGATGTGAACCCCTACCAACAAATGAATCTTTCCTTCTACATTGTGAGAGGCTTTATTAGGCCCGCTTTCTCTCTACAAACTTAAAGCTTTTCTTTAAATAATAACTTAATATCACATCTCTTCAATAAATATTATGAAAGCTTTGCTATCTCCTTCTTGAGAGTTGACTTTTCAAACTACTCTCAATGTCAATAAATCAAGGGCGATGATCTCTAATCATAGTATTTATGTTAAAAAAAACTAAAAAAAAATTAATTACATAAAATAAATAAAAAACTAGTACTAAAATAATCTAGTAGTGTGATTACAATTGATAAATGAAAATAAACATTTCATTATCATCATCAAATAATTATATTACTTTTAATATATTCTAATATTTCTCATTACAACGTAATAAGAACAAAAAAAAAAAAAAAAACAAAACAGTTCAGTTACAACTGCATTTTTGCTGCACATTTATTATTATTTTTTTAAAGGAACTCCTTGTTCGATGTTACTAACAAGTCCCTTACAACATAGGAAAAGTATCAACTTTGTAAAAGCCCTGAATTCTAAAAAGTCTAAAGAGAAGGCTTTAACATGAGACCGGGATTCACAGTGGACGCATAAGCAAGAAGCTCTGGATCACGTTGAAATAAGGCCATGTCTGATTCACACAGAGTTACCAAAGCCTCTATTGATCCATCTCCCTTTCTTGTGTCAGTCAACGCCAAAACGTTCTTTTGATTTCCACTTCCGCTAGGAATACTAGTTACCCACCTTGGCTTTCCCCACCCAAAATCTATATCGTATAACGAAAAATTACACAAACTGCTGCACATGTACAGCTCTATGTCATGGCTTAGAAGGATACTTATGGCATCTTTTACAGTCTCGGTGATGGCTTCCAATGCATCTTCTCTTTTGAGTTTTTCCATGTAATTTTTGTTGAAATTTTGTATCTCTTTCCTAAGCTCACGTACCAAGCCTTTTAATTCTATGTCACTCTCGTCCTTCTGTGCGGCAAAGTACCCGACAAGGTTCCCAACGGAGTCATAAGGCAACGGAGGCAGAGTCCTTGTGCGTATGTTCACACACTGAGACAGCACAGACAGCTTCGGATACCCTGAATTCCATCCGGACGCGTTCACCGCACATTTCCAAATGAGCGCCGTCACAGCTTCCACGCGTGTGGGTTGCTGCACGCCTGCGCTGGCGGAGACAGCCTTAAGAGTTGCAATCTTTGGAGCATTAAAAACGAACCTCTTCGTAACACACTTGCTTTTAGTAAAATTAAAATCTGGTACGGGTAGCATCATCATGGCAGAGAATTTCCTTGGTGGGAATAAAGACACTGCGTTATCTAATGAAAGCACTTGATGATCACCGGAGCCAAAGCTGTAGCAGCCCAGGCCTTGACGAATGTGGTCACCGTGGCCGCATCGGCTATCTTGTGCTAAAGGCAAACACCAATTGCGACACCACCGCAACTGAAGAGGCTGGTTTGAACAAGCAATAAGGAATAATCCCTGGAGCTGGCGTCTTTCAATTCAACCTGATGACCAGGAACGAATTTTCTGATTGTCTCACCGTGGGGTTGTTCCAGAAAGTCAGAGAGCAAGCCGTCAACTCGTGCTTCCGCATAAACAGCTCCATGGTCGCTACATTCGATTGTGATGTTATCTTTTACTCTTCCGGCAAGTGGGTAAAAGCGAGATAAGGTTTCAGATAGTGATTTCTTCAGCCGGTGGGATCTCTCAGTAACTGAGACATGGTGATGATAATTCATGTCACCATTTTTATGGAAGGAATTATAAAAGAGAAGCAAAGATTCGTAAGATGGGGGAGCAAGCTGATCCAAAAGGGATAGCATAAAATTTTTTAGGTGATCTGGGGTTGGAGATGACGGTTTGATTATTTCTTTTGATCTGATCTCAACTTTGATCATCTTCTTCGTTGGTTTGGCCTAGTGGTGAAACAGAGATCATAAGAATTTGATCAAAATCCAAAGTCTAATGGTAGGTAAAATGTCTGCGTAAAAAATTGTTAATAATCGTTGCATAAATAATATACTAAAAACGTGGCTTTGGCGGTGCGCCAGATATGGGGAACTTCTAAGCAAGTGGACCCCTCGTTGTAGAAATTTCTTAGGGTCCATTTTGTTTGATCGGGGGAAGTCTTTTCTTTTGTAGTCTATTCTCACCACTTAATTTGTTCTTGTTAGTCAAAGTAATGTGAAATTTGCGCAAAGAGCAAGAGGACAAAACAACATGGCAGTCCGCCACAAAAGTTGAAAACACTCGGAACTATTTATAAGCACCCAAATTGCCTTTGTGATAATGTTGGAGTTTAAACTTCACTGGAGGACACAAAAGTTTATAAAAATATTGTTGAAGTAGAAATACATAAATAAGTAAAATTATTTAAATAATATATGTAGAATAAATAATTAAAGAATAAAGAGAAAAAAAATATAAAAAAAGATACAAAAAAATTATGTGATTCAACAATTTATTTATATTTACGTGGATTAAAATCACATTCTTTTCTTATTATAAATCACAAGACACTCACAAAAATATATTCTTTACAAAAAAGATTATAAAAAAAAAAAAAAATTCTCATTCTAAAATTTTTCTCTCTTACAAAGAATCACAAAAATTGTTGATGATCACTAAGATTTCTCAATCTATTACAAAGATTATACCTTGATCACAAAAATATATTTACAAGTCAATTAATACTCTTTATATAGGCTTTGGGAAGACCTAAGTTTATCCTATACGTGTGGGAGTCGTATTAGGGAGTCCTGAAACAAGTGGGAGACAAAATAAAAAAACCTCAAAACGGGAAACTGATTCCCGCAACCAGCGCCGCAGCGCTCAGCTCTCACCGCCGCAGCGCTGGTGCGCCCGTCTGAGTGCTGCGGCGCTCGTCGCCTAGTGCCGCGGCGCTCAGTTACTGGATTAGGCACCGTGACGCTGGTGCCTGGTGCGCCCTTTTTCATTTTTCGCCTCCTTTCACGTCTGTCTTCGATCTGTGCGCACCCTACGCACTTGGCTTGCTCTCCAAATTATATCTCAATGATTTTTAATCAATATTCTCACAAATCCTCTCCTTGATTCAAAATCATCCACAAAGCAACTCGATCTCTCATTTCTGCATCTTCGGTCACCTTCACAAAGTAGTGAGTCCGGTTAAGTCTTTGCATAGGACGAACTTAATCGAGAGCAGTGGCTTAGTCAACATATCAGCAAGGTTTTTAGATGACGCTATCTTTGTTAGACTAATTTCACCACTTTGGACAATCTCTCGAATGTAATGGAGCCTTACATCAATGTGTTTCGACCTCTCGTGGAACACTTAATGCTTGCTTAAGTGTATAGCACTCTAGCTGTCACAATATAAATTGGTGTTTACATCGTTACTAGCCAATACCTCTGCACATATGCCTTTTAACTACACGGCCTCCTTAATAGCTTCACCAACAGCTATGTACTCTGCCTCTGTGGTAGAGAGTGCAACCATAAGTTGTAAAACTGATTTCCAACACACACTATACTCAAACACTGTGAATACGTAGCCCATCAACGATCTTTTGTCTACATCACCTGCATAATCTGAGTCTACGTACCCTTTTATCATTTCATTGCTGTCCTCATTCCTCTTATATATCAACCCGTGATTTGACGTCCCCTTGAGATATCTCAAAATTCACTTTACTGCAAGCCAGTGATCTTTACCAGAATTTGTCATGTATCTACTTACCACACTTACAGTCTGTACTATGTCTGGTCTTGTGTAAACCATTGCATATATGATGCTCCCCATGGAACTTGCATACGGTACTTTACTCATCTGCAGTTTCTCTTCATCGTATGTCGGCGACTATGCTGCTGAAAGTCTGAAATACATAGCCAAAGGAGTAGAGACAGCTTTTGCGTTAGACATACCAAACTTCTCTAGAATTTTGACTATATATTGCTATTGGGATAAGAAGATAACATCTCTTCTTTCCCTTACAATATCCATACCTAAAATTCTCTTTGCTGCTCCTAAATCCTTCATTTCAAACTTGTCATTTAACTGTTTCTTGAGCTTTTATATTTCTTCCATATTCTTGCATGCAATCAACATATCATCGACATATAGAAGTAAATACATTATCCCATAACTTATGTTCTTGAAGTACACACATCCGTCATACTTGTTCCTACTAAAGCCACAAGTCATCATAAACTCATTGACACGTCCAGAATATAGAAGTTATTCCCAAGTGCAGGATTGTCGAAGTAATAAATAACCCGATGAGAACGGGGTCGATCCACAGGGAAGTAGAATTAAAATTACAAATTTTAAACACTTTAAAGATAATTAATGCAGTATAAGATGTTTGTAAATATTATTTCAATTAACCAATTCAAATAAAAAGCTAAGGTTACGGGGATTCACTCTTGGCATAAGAAGTAAGAATATATTTAACTTTTTATTTTTTTATAACTCAATTGGAATCCTCACACAAAGGAGGTTCCAACCGGAAAATATAGCAATTAAAGTTCATTATCATTTATATATTGATTAGTATTTATTTCTTTCAATTATTATACACCAAATCTTATAAATGGGTTCAAGTATTTATTATGCCAATCTTTATATTTGTCTACAATAAATTAAGACTCCCACTTTACAAGAAAGGTTATATAAACCAAATCTTGTAAATGGTTTCAATAATTTATTGTGCCAAGTATTAAGTTTGTCAATAATAAATCAAGAATCACCACTTTAGAAGAAATGATATTAATTCTACAAACAAAATAAATACATCATATATAAATTTACATAACTTAAAAATGAAGCATTAAATTCATGAATAAATATTAAATATATCTTATTACCTTGCCAAGAGCTTCACCCTTTCACCTTAGCTTAAACAAAATTATTTGGACATAATAAAACTAAATGAAAAGAAAAGAAATGGAAGAAGAAATAACATGACTTAATAGTAAACAAGAGAAATAATAGTACAAGGAAATGGATACAAAGGAAAAGTATTTTGAACTAAATTCTAACTTTCTAATTACATTCTTTAGGCATAAACAAGCCACCTATTTATAGAAAAACATGGATAAATCGAGACAAATTTGGAGGGAACCACTTGGTTGATGAAAGTCAAGAATGGTGGCAAAATAATTTGCATTCATTATCACTTGGGCACCCACTTGATTATCCAATTTGCAATTGATGTAATCCGAATTAGCTGTCACTCAAAACATAAAAGTTGTAGATAAGGCTCTTATCTTTCCAAATTGAGTGATCTCATACGTATTAGATACGTATTTCTATAGTTATGGGCAAAATACTGATAACTGTTCAAACTGGGCCTGTACTGCAGATCAATTCTGTTCTAGGCCAATTTTCACCCTCTAAAAACTCGAATTTCCAATGCTTTGTGAAATACAATATGTTAGCCCATTGAGTCAGCTCTGCACAGGATTAAGAATCACCTCAATTGGATCTTTAGGTAGAAAGTTATGCCTATTTTACCGAACCTTCCACAAAACAGTTATAAAATAATTAAGTACAATATTGTAAACATACTTAAGTTAAGAAAATTAAATACACTAGTAATACAAAACAATCATGTAAAACTCTTATTAAATGTGTAATTTCAAGTGTTCATCACACCCCCCAACTGGCTTATTGCTAGTCCCTAGCAATTCGAGCATAAATAAAATTTGAACACTACCTAAGTATTTCAAACAAAACGTCAGTTTTAAAATCATAATCGCTATAAAGGTTATTTCAATCATAACTTCCAAAAATATTTTTGTGTGTGTGTGAATTAAGCCAAAGCCTTCTTACCACAAACCACAACATATATAGCCTTAAAAATGTTCCAAGTAAAAGCCTCAACTCCATATCCTTACAGGTGAATATTTTGTTTAATGACTTAGGATTTCACTCATGGAGTTGGAAAACAGATAATCGCTCAAGAAAAAGTTACATTTAAGGACAGACAGACAAACTAACATTGATCCAAAGATAGGAAAATCAAATATTTAGAGTCAAACCATTATTGTCAAATGCCAGCTTCAAGACTTTAATTATTTAATGCGAATCTTACGAATATAGAATTCGGTGATAAGATTGCTTCCTAATGACTTTAGTCTTCTAAAATTGAATGAAGACTTTATTGAACTGAATTGACTTCTTTTCTTTCTTTTTTTTTCTTTTTTTTTTTAATTTTTTTTTTTTACTCTTTTGTTTTTTGAAAGACATAAGGAATCATTATAACATAAGAGCAATTTATCACCATAATACTTTTCTAATTTTTTTTTTTATCCTTCAGCTAAGCAACCAAATCATTCATCATCCCAAATAATGTCATTCCAAATAAAAATTAACCATTTCAAAGGATCAATGAAAGTTCGTAAGCTGTTATCTCAAACCTCTCCACTCACTCACAAAAGATATGTGAGTTTAGAAAATAATATGTATACTTAAACATGGAAATTCTCTTGGCTATATATATTGAATCATCCATCTTACCACAAGGCTTAGTATTGTTCTCAAGAAATAATTTCAGAAGTTATTCTTTAGTAACCTAAATAGAGAAAGTGATTTAAACTAAACAATTTTGAAATCATACATCGATAATAAAGCAAATTTATTTACGCAAGAGTTACCAAAAACTTAAGCAACAAACAATTATACATAAAATGCATTAAAAATAAACCAATTAGAATGTGTTTCAAAAGTTTATAATGTACTCTTTACTCTGCCATTCTAGAACTAGAATGCGTCTCAAGAATACATAAATGAACATTTTACTCACGCCATTCATGATAATTTTTTTTTTTTACATAACAAAGTGATAACAACAACAAAATAAAATAATTAACACTAATATTATATATCAACTATCCTCCCTCCAACCAGATTGAGACATTATCCTCAATGTCAAAATATAGAAAGAGTAAAATATAGAAGATATCACCTGAAACATCTTTTATTGAAAATTAAACCTGCAAAAAAATAAAACAAGCCACACAAAAAAAAATAAAACAAGCCACACAAAAAAACTTAAAAATACATAGAAATAGATAGGCTACAGACGAAGCGTTAAATCTATCCTGCGTTTCTTTTCACTGTTATCAGTATACCAATCTATCTGACTCATTGTTGGATCAGATAGAGGTGTAAAAGCTTGTAGTTCATCGAGTAACTGATCAACAGTTGAAGCAGAAATGAGGATCTGTCGTGCTGCAGATGAGACGAATTGTTTTTCCACCGCATAGTCAAGAAAAGATAACAACCCATTATAAAAACCATCAACCTTTAACAAACCAATGGGTTTTTTATGGATTTGTAATTGTGCCCATGAGACAATTTGAAAAATTTCCTCCAATGTTCCGAAACCTCCAGGTAGAGCTATGAAGGCATCAGCATTACGAAGCATAAAAGAAATTCGTTCATGCATTGATGATACCTGTAACTCATCCCCAATTATTTTTCCTACAATGTCTCCAACAGCTAGAGCTTTTGGTATGATACCCAAAACTCGACTGCCATTATTTTGTGCAGCGGTTGCCACACGTCCCATTAATCCAAGACTACCTCCCCCATATACTAAATGAATATTGCGCTCAGCTAACATCTTACCAAGGGTTTCTGCTGCTTCTATAAACTCACTAGTTTTTCCAGGGCTGGATCCACAAAAGACACAAATTTTTGTGAATTTACGAGTTGATGATCCTTCCATGATTACACTCACCCTCTCTCTTGAATGATTTTGAGTTTGTACAAAGATGCAGAAATAATGCAATGTATTTATAGAGCCAAAAGGTATTGCAAAGTTAAATCACATGGCTATTGGCTTGAAGTACAAGATTCAATACCTTTTACCAATTTTCAATTTGTTAGCTGGAAAAGTCACATGGGTTGTCGGCTTAAAATGCAAAATTTTCAAAAAGGATTATAGGTGGTTGATTATTGAAAAGACATTTGAGTTTGAAATGAAACATTTAAAAATAACAGCTATAGTAAATATATACAAGTAGTTGTGATTGTGGCTCACATCTTCCTCTGATTTTACCTCCAGTAACGGCTTAAACGCCCTCTATGGGTCGGGGATAGGCTTCCCATCCAATTTTCTTATAAATTGGCAAACAGGGTCTTTTAAAGTCAAATTCCCGAGACTGTACCGCTCATGTTCTTTTAGGAATATGTCCCATAATTCATGAATTGCAATATGCACATATCCACTAGGATGCGTCTCAAGAGTCGATAAGATATTATCTAAAGACTCCTTACTCAGGCCATCCTTAATGAACCTAATTTTATCTTCACGATTTACAGACACCATTCCTAAAGTGCGGCAACGTGTGTTGCAAGTCGTGCGTGCACACTTGTAACAAACATTTAATCGTTTTGCTCTTCGTTTTTTTGAAAAAGAGCTTTTACCTAAGCCAAGCATGTAAGAAATTAATGAGTCTGAAAATTCACCTGTCAATCTAACTTTGGCTTCAATTAACCAACGTAAATCAACAGGTATATTCATAATCATTAATAACCTTAATCTTTCACATCTTGCTTGGTAAATTTTCTTCAAGGAATTTTGAGGCAATGAGGGAAAACGCTTTTTCAAATTTTTTAGAATGTCATCCATTTTTTTTTTTTTAAGAAAAGGGGGAAGAAGAGAAGATATCAGTAATTATGGGAAACTGACAAAACCGATTTGAAATATCACGGAGTACCGTTATCCGCCGCTTAACCGGGGTGCAAAACAAAACTTTAACAAAACTACTAAATTAACCTGCAAGTAAAAAAAAAAAATTGTTAGAAGAAGAATAAATATATATAAATATGTAAATATATAAAACAAAGATTAATTGGTCTCGTAACAAGGATCCGACAGGAACGTAAATTCTTCATGAAAAGCTTGGTTTTCTAGAAACGGCTTGAGTCTTTGCCCATTTACCTTAAACACATTCCCATTTCTAGGATTTTCAATGTCAATTGTTCCATAAGGGTACACATGTTTCACAATAAAAGGGCCACTCCATCTTGATCTTAATTTTCCAGAGAATATGTGAAGTCAAGAATTATAAAGCAAAACCTTCTGACCAGTGTCAAATGTTTTTCTCTGAATTTTTTTTATCATGAAAGGCTTTAATTTTAGCTTTATGAATTTTTGAATTCTCATATGCATCATTTCTCAATTCTTCAAGTTCATTTATTTGTAATTTACGTATGTGTCCAGCAGAATCAAGATTTTCATTGAAAGTTTTAATAGCCCAATAGGCTTTATGCTCAAGTTCCACAGGTAAGTGATAAGGTTTTCCATAAACTATCCTATAGGGAGACATACCCAATGAAGTTTTAAAAGCAGTTCTATAAGCCCACAGTGCATCATTTAGTCTTAGAGACCAATCTTTGCGATTTGGGTTTACAGTTTTTTCTAAAATTTGTTTTATCTCCCTATTTGCTAATTCAACTTGTCCACTTGTCTGAGGATGATAAGGGGTGGCAACTTTATGAGTAATACCATATTTTTTTACTAATGTTTCAAATGGTCTATTACAAAAATGTTTACCCCCATCACTTATAATGGCTCGAGGGATTCCAAATCGACTTAAGATATTTTCTTTCAAAAATTTCATGACTGTTTTATGGTCATTATGTCGACATGGAATAGCCTCAATCCATTTTGAGACATAATCTACTGCAACTAAGATATACGTAAATCCAAATGATAACGGAAATGGTCCCATGAAATCTATCCCCCAACAATCAAAGATTTCAATAACAAGAATGGGGTTCAAAGGCATCATGTTTTGTTTTGAAATTGATCCCAACTTTTGACAATTTTCACAAGTTATACAAAATGCATGTGTATCTTTAAATAAAGTGGGCCAATAAAATTCACACTGCAAGATTTTTGCAGCTGTTTTCTTTGATGAGAAATATCCCCCACATGCTTCAGAATGACAAAATTCAATAACTTTATTTACCTCATTGTCGGGTATGCATCTTCGAAATATTTGATCATGACAATATTTAAAGAGATAAGGATCATCCCAATAAAACTTTCTCACCTCCGTTAAAAATTTTCTTTTGTCTTGTGCATTCCATTGAGGTGGTATTTCTCCTGTTACAAGAAAATTAACAATATTAGCATACCAGGGCATTGTAACAGTAGAAAATAAAAATTCATCGGGAAAAGAATCATTAATAGGTGTTATTTCTGTTGATGAATCTGGTGTGAGTCTTGATAAGTGATCTGCAACAACATTTTCAGCTCCCTTCTTATCCTTGATAGTGATAATAAATTCTTGAAGCAATAGAATCCATCGAATCAGTCTTGGTTTTGCATCCTGTTTTGACATTAAGTACCTTACAGCAGCATGGTCAGTAAATACAATAGTTGAAGAACCAATTAAGTAAGAACGAAATTTGTCTAATGCAAATATTACAGCAAGTAGTTCTTTTTCAGTTGTTGTGTAATTCATTTGTGCACTGTTTAAAGTTCTACTCGCGTAATAAATTACATAGGATTTACCTTCCTTTCTTTGTCCTAATACAGCACCAACAGCGTAGTCACTAGCATCACACATGAGCTCAAAAGGTAAAGACCAGTCAGGAGATTGTATGATAGGAGCAGATGTTAAGAGGCCAATTAATTTTTCAAATGAATTTTGACACTCTTGAGTCCACTTAAATGATACATCTTTTACTAAGAGGTTACAAAGAGGTTTAGATATAGAACTAAAGTTTTTTATGAACCTCCTATAGAATCCAGCATGTCCTAAAAAGGATCGGACTTCTCTGACTGTTTTTGGTGGAGGCAAATGTGTAATGAGTTCGACTTTTGCCTTATCCACTTCAATTCCTTTAGAAGATACTATATGTCCCAAAACAATTCCAGAAGTAACCATGTAGTGACATTTTTCCCAGTTCAATACAAGACTCTTTTCTTCACATCTTTTTAAGACCTTTTCTAAGTTTTCAAGACAATTATCAAAAGAATTTCCAAACACAGTTAAATCATCCATGAAAACTTCTAAATAATGCTCAATCATGTCACTAAAAATGCTTAACATACATCTCTGAAATGTTGCTGGGGCATTACAAAGTCCAAAGGGCATTCTTCTAAAAGCAAAGGTTCCAAAAGGACATGTGAATGTAGTCTTTTCTTGGTCTTCTAGTGCTATAGGAATTTGATAATAGCCAGAGTAACCATCTAGAAAGCAATAGTAGGGATGTCCTGCTACTTTTTCTATAATCTGATCAAGGAATGGTAAAGGAAAATGGTCTTTTCTAGTGGCCAAGTTCAATTTTCTATAATCTATGCACATCCTCCAACTAGATGAGACTCGAGTTGGTATTAACTCACCTTTTTCATTTTCAATGACTGTGATTCCAGATTTTTTTGGTACTACCTGAGTAGGACTTACCCACTTACTATCTGAGATCGGATAGATAATTCCTACTTCAAGTAATTTGAGAACTTCAGCTCTCACTACCTCTTTCATATGTGGATTTAATCTCCTTTGAGGTTGTTGGGAAGTTTTGGCATTATCCTCTAGGTGTATTCTATGTGTGCAAATCAAAGGATTAATACCATTTATGTCTTTTAAAGTCCACCCAATTGCATTTTTATGCATTTTCAATAATTCAATCAACTTATCTTCTTGTTCACTTGTGAGTGTAGAAGCGATTACCACCGGGTAAGTTTGTTTCTCTCCAAGAAATGCATATTTCAGTCCTTCAGGCAGAGGTTTTAACTCCAACTTTGAAATTTCGTTCTTTTTATCCTCATTTTCTCCCAATTCTTCAAACTTTAGTTTCCATCTTTTATTTTCAATCACCTGTGCACAGTCATGTAAAGAACATATGTCAGAGATTTCAGGATCTAATTGTATATTTGACTCAAATGAATTTATTAAACACATTTCTAAGGGATCGGTAGAACTCCCTTTTTGAATATGATCCTCCACAATCGTTTCAATCATGTCACCTTCTTCACTTTCATCCTCCTCTTCATATGGTTGCTTACACATATTAAAAACATTGAGTTTAAGTGTCATGTTTCCAAATGAAAGCTTCATTACTCCATTCCTGCAATTAATCAAAGCGTTAGAAGTTGCTAAAAATGGACGACCTAAAATAACAGGTATCGGATTACATCCTTTGACAGGTTCTATGTCCAAGACGATAAAATCCACAGGATATATGAATTTATCAACTTGAACTAAGACATCCTCCACTGTCCCTCTTGGTACTTTTATTGATCTATCAGCAAGTAAAAGAGTTACAGATGTTGATTTTAACTCCCCGAGATTGAGCTGCTGATAAACTGAATACGGCAATAAATTCACACTAGCACCAAGATCAAGTAAGGCTTGTTCAATTTTATGACTTCCAATAATACATGAAATTGTAGGACAACCAGGGTCTTTATATTTCAAAGAATTATTGTTCTGAAGAATGGTACTTACTTGTTCAGCTAAAAATGCTTTCTTTTTCACATTCAGTTTTCTTTTTACTGTGCATAAGTCTTTCAAAAATTTTGCATAAGATGGAACCTGTTTAATAGCATCCAGTAAAGGAATATTAACTTTTACCTGTTTGAAGATTTCAAAAATTTCAGGATTGTGATTTATCTTCTTAGTATTACGTAATGCATGAGGAAATGGGGGTGGAGGTGAAGGTTTGGTATTTTCTTCATTAAGTGTAGGTTCAACACTTTCCTTGCCCTTAGAGATTGATTCATCGCTCTCATAAGGTTCAGGAATTTCTTTTTCAACAATTTTACCACTCCGAAGAGTGATAACTGCTTTAACTTGATCCATGTGTTGGCTTCCTGAACTACATGCATTTGAGTTATGTTGTCCTTTGGGGTTTGGCTGTGGTTGAGAAGGAAATTTTCCTTTCTCATGAATGTTCAGTGCAGATGCAAATTTAGCAAGAGTATCTTTCAAATCAGCAAATGTTTGAGCATTTTGAGAATTAACAGACTCTTGTTTTTCAATGAATGTATGCAAGGTTTCTTCAAGATTTTTCCTAGGAGGTGGGACATATGGTGCATAACCTTGATGATTTTGAAAGTTTTGGTGTGGTTGGAAAGGTGGTTGCGAAGCCTGTGCTTGAGTGTCATTCCTCCAACTAAAATTCGGGTGATTTCGCCATCCAGGATTATAGTTTTGTGAATATGGGTTATTGTTTGACCGTTTGAACGTGTTTAAAACATTGGCTTGTTCATGGAGACATTCCCTAAATACAGGCAAAGTTGGGCAATCATTGGTAGGGTGATCATGGGTTTCACAAATGTGACACACAATTTCTTGAACAGATTTTATTTGACCACTCTTTTTCATTTCTAAGGTTTCGACTTTTCTAGCAAGGGATGCTAATTTGGCTTGAAGGTCATGGTCTTCCTTAAGATGATAAATACCCCCACTAGATGTAGTGGTTTGATTTTTGCTAGGTGCCTCACAGGTACCAGCAGTGTCCCAATTTTGAGCATTTTCTGCTAGTAAGTCAAGATAGTTCATTGCCTCTTCTGGGTCTTTTTCCTCAAATGTTCCATTACACATCATTTCTACCATTTGCCTAACTTGGGGTGTTAAGCCCTCATAGAAATTTGAGACTACTCTCCATGTTTCAAAACCATGATGGGGACAGGTATTAAGTAATTCTTTATACCTTTCCCAACATTGGTAAAGGGTCTCTCCTGGTTTTTGGGCAAAAGTGGTGATTTGTCTTTTGAAAGAATTTGTTCTATGGGAGGGAAAAAACTTTTTCAGGAATTGTTGTTGCATCTCGTCCCATAAAGAAATGGATCCTGGCCTAAGGTTTTGTAGCCATGTTTTAGCTTTATCTTTTAAAGAAAAAGGGAAAAGCTTAAGTCGAATTGTGTTCATGCTACAATTTTGATCATTATACGTGTTACACACTTCTTCAAATTCTCTTAGATGTAGATAAGGGTTCTCTGCATCTAAGCCATGAAAAGTGGGTAAAAGTTGGATAATGCCTGGCTTAAAATTAAAATGCGTTGCATCCGGTGGAAAAATTAAGCAAGATGGTGCACCGGTTCGTGTAGGGTTCATATAGTCTCTAAGTGTCCTAGGTCGGTTATGGTCATTATGTTGGGACTGATTGTCCCCTGGGTTTATGAGTCCCTCAATTTGATTTTCGTTCATGGTGTTACTTGGTGAAGAATGAGAAGATGAAGGAGAATCTAACAAATTATCAAAGGAAGTTTTGAAATTACCTTTTACTAAACGATGAGAATTAGGATCTCGAAACCAACCGCTCATAAAAAGAAACAAAACAAAATACAATAACAATAATACAAATAAAATATTAAACACAGGTAAATAAAATAAAATATTACACACAAGTAAATAAAATATGTAAAACTAAAAGCAAAATAAAGATAAATAATTAGAAGTTAGATTAGTGATGTTAGATTATATAATAAAAAGTTAATAAATAAATAGTAAGAGGCTTAGCCTTCCATTAAAATAAAAAGCGAAAATAAAAGGCGAATAATAAATAAAGTAAAGTACGTTAGGAGGCTTGGCCTTCCATGAAAATTAAAAAAAAAAAAAAAACTAAAATAAAAAGTAAAAAATAATAAATAAATGAAATAAAGAGTAGGAGGCTCAGCCTTCCGCGAAAATAAAAACAGAATAATAATAAAGTACGTTAGGAGGCTCGGCCTTCCATGAAAATAAAAAAAAATAAAAAAAAATAAAAACGAATAATAAATAACGAGTAGGAGGCTCAGCCTTCCATGAAAATAAAATAAACAAACAAACAATAACAAAACAAAATATTAACGTTACCTCCCCGGCAACGGCGCCAAAAACTTGACACGTCCAGAATATAGAAGTTATTCCCAAGTGCAGGATTGTCGAAGTAATAAATAACCCGATGAGAACGGGGTCGATCCACAGGGAAGTAGAATTAAAATTACAAATTTTAAACACTTTAAAGATAATTAATGCAGTATAAGATGTTTGTAAATATTATTTCAATTAACCAATTCAAATAAAAAGCTAAGGTTACGGGGATTCACTCTTGGCATAAGAAGTAAGAATATATTTAACTTTTTATTTTTTTATAACTCAATTGGAATCCTCACACAAAGGAGGTTCCAACCGGAAAATATAGCAATTAAAGTTCATTATCATTTATATATTGATTAGTATTTATTTCTTTCAATTATTATACACCAAATCTTATAAATGGGTTCAAGTATTTATTATGCCAATCTTTATATTTGTCTACAATAAATTAAGACTCCCACTTTACAAGAAAGGTTATATAAACCAAATCTTGTAAATGGTTTCAATAATTTATTGTGCCAAGTATTAAGTTTGTCAATAATAAATCAAGAATCACCACTTTAGAAGAAATGATATTAATTCTACAAACAAAATAAATACATCATATATAAATTTACATAACTTAAAAATGAAGCATTAAATTCATGAATAAATATTAAATATATCTTATTACCTTGCCAAGAGCTTCACCCTTTCACCTTAGCTTAAACAAAATTATTTGGACATAATAAAACTAAATGAAAAGAAAAGAAATGGAAGAAGAAATAACATGACTTAATAGTAAACAAGAGAAATAATAGTACAAGGAAATGGATACAAAGGAAAAGTATTTTGAACTAAATTCTAACTTTCTAATTACATTCTTTAGGCATAAACAAGCCACCTATTTATAGAAAAACATGGATAAATCGAGACAAATTTGGAGGGAACCACTTGGTTGATGAAAGTCAAGAATGGTGGCAAAATAATTTGCATTCATTATCACTTGGGCACCCACTTGATTATCCAATTTGAAATTGATGTAATCCGAATTAGCTGTCACTCAAAACATAAAAGTTGTAGATAAGGCTCTTATCTTTCCAAATTGAGTGATCTCATACGTATTATATACGTATTTCTATAGTTATGGGCCAAATACTGATAACTGTTCAAACTGGGCCTGTACTGCAGATCAATTCTGTTCTAGGCCAATTTTCACCCTCTAAACACTCGAATTTCCAATGCTTTGTGAAATACAATATGTTAGCCCATTGAGTCAGCTCTGTACAGGATTAAGAATCACCTAAATTGGATCTTTAGGTAGAAAGTTATGCCTATTTTACCGAACCTGCCACAAAACAGTTATAAGATAATTAAGTACAATATTGTAAACATACTTAAGTTAAGAAAATTAAATACACTAGTAATACAAAACAATCATGTAAAACTCTTATTAAATGTGTAATTTCAAGTGTTCATCACTCATCAAATCTCCTATATCACTGTCTAAGTGATTTCTTTAACCCGTATAATGACTTCTTTAGTAAACAAGCATGATCTTCTTTTTCGGGCTTCTCGAACCCTTGTGGCTATGCCATATATATCATTTTTTTCAAGCTCTCCACGTAGACAAGCTATCTTTACATCCATCTGCTCTAGATGTAAATCAAGGTTTACACACATGGCTAACAAAATCTTAATTGATGTGTGCTTGACAACTGGAGAGAATATCTCATGAAAATCGAGTCCCTCTCTCTGAGTAAAACCTTATGCTACTAACCTAGCCTTGAATCTTGTAGGCTCAATCCCCGATATCCCCTCCTTCACCTTATACACCCACTTGCACCCGACTAGCTTCTTTTGAGGTCTCTTCACCAACTTTCAGGTATTGTTCTTTCTAAGAGAACTAATTTCTTCTTCCATGGCCTACTGCCACTCTTTCTTGTTTTCACTCTTCATAGCCTCACCATATGTCCTAAGCTCATCATACTCAAGAGTGTAAGCAGAATTAAAAGCATAAGCAACTAAATCTGCTTGTGCATACCTGACTGGTGGGTTAATCGTTCTCCTTAACCTATCTCTGACTAACTAGTACTCTTCAAGTTCCATCTCAGGAGTCCTAGTCTTTCTTTGGGTAGACTTTGAGGAACTCGCCGGTGTTCTTGGTTCATCGTCAAGGGTCTCCTCAATGAAGTGTTGATCTAGGGGCATATCAGATCTATGTTCAGGCTCCACTTCAACTTCTATTGACTCCGATGCTGAGTCTTCCTTGGGCACAGATTCTTCTTTCTCATCTTCTTGTGAGGTTTTCAGTATCGTCATCTCATCGAACGTCACGTCATGGCTTATGATACTCCTTGGTGGTATTAAGTTTTTACACCACACCTTGTATCATTTCACTCATTCGGGATATCCTATGAATACCCATTTGATAGCTCTAGGTTCTAACTTTCCTTCCTTAACATGTATAAAGGCAGGGCAATCAAATATTCTGAGATGGTTATACTTCGAAGGATTGCTAGACCATTTCTCTTCTAGCGTCTTGAAGTCAATTGCTGAGGAGGGAATTCTATTGATCAAGTAAGCTGCAGTCATTACAGTTTCTCCCCAGAATATCTTGGACATCTTCGCATTGGTAAGCATGCATCTAACCCTTTCAAGTAGGGTCCTGTTCATCCTCTCAGCTACGCCATTGTACTGTGGTGTTGATCTTACTGTTCTATGCCTTGCAATCTCATGCTTGGCACAAATTCATCAAACTCTCAGTTGCAAAATTTGAGGCCGTTGTCAGTTCTTAGTCGCTTTACCCTTTTGCCAGTCTGATTCTTAACAAGAACCTTCCAAGTCTTGAATACTTAAAAGGCTTGATCCTTGCTCTTCAACACATAGACCCACAAATTCCTTGAATAGTCATCAATCAAGCTGAGAAAATACCTGGCACCACCACGAGTAGCTGTCTGAGCTGGTCCCTAAAGATCCGAGTGTATATAGTCAAGAGTCCCTTTAGTCTTGTGCTCGCCGGTACTAAACCTTACCATATGTGCTTTCCTAAGCACACAATGCTCACAAAACTCTAAAGGCTGGAACTTATCTTCTCCAAACGCCTTTTGACTGAATAACTCCTTTAGGTTTCTCTCGCCTAGGTGTGCCAGTCTAAGATGCCACAACTTGGTTTGCATACTCTCATCATCTACAGAGAATAATCTAGAACCACTTATGACTTCACCCTTAAGCATATAAACCCTTTTGCGCTTCTCTCCTCTCATCACTACCATGGAACCTTTCAAAACTCTTAAAATTCCTCCGTCGATCATGATGGAACACCCATTCTGGTCTAGAGTCCCTAGTGAGATCAAGTTTCTCTTCAAGTCAGGAACATACCTAACATCTGTCAACTCTCTCATTTGCCCATTATGTAGCCTAAGTTTAATATTAGCAATTTCCATCATCTGACATGCAATGTCATTACCCATTAAGACCTTATCACCACTAATAGGTTGGAAATTTGTAAACCAAGACTTGTGTGGACACATGTGAAAAATGCAACTAGAATCAAGAACCTATTGTTGAGAGTTCTTACTATCAGTAGCGACGAGTGTCCCTGCGCTGTCATAGCTATCAGCATAGGTAAGCGCAGCATCCGCTTTCTTCTTGTATTGTGCTTTCTTTTCAGGATAATCTTTTATGAAGTGCATCTCTTTCTTACAGCAATAACATTTTTTAGGAGTCTTAGACTAAGATCTTGAGCCTTTTTTCTTCCCATCTCTATATAAAGGCCTTCCTCTTATAAATAAGCTTTCTGTATTACCTTCAATTTATTTCTCTAATAACTTTGAGTTTAATAATAATTTCATATCTCCTGCACCTAACGTCCATCCATACCTTTTAATAGACAAAATTTTGATATTAATTTGTGTTAATAAATTAATAGTAAAAGATCGATAATCTATTTATTTTTATAAATTATTAGTACATTTAATTTTTACTTTTTCTTTAGTAAAGTCTCGATTTTAAATTCTGTCTGAAAAAGATTATTTAAAATATTTATGTTAATAAATTAGCAGTAAAAGACCGATGGTCCATTTATTTTTATAGATCATTAATATATTTACTTTTAACAATGTTGAGTGGAGAATGAGAGGAGTTGTAGTGATATATAAATCAACAATATGAATGAAAGTTGAAGTGAAGTGGCCATGGCCAATGAAAAAGAAAGGGTAGCATTGTGGAGAATCTGATAAGTTTAAGGGTATTTTAATCGATTTCATATTAACTCAAGGTATAATTTTGTCGAATTATAAGCTTGACTATGTCAACAGTGTGGTTCAGCATTCCTTTGAGGCTAAAGCAATTATTTTACATTTAAAAATTAATAATGTGCAATGGAGTGCTGGCGGAGATTAATTTTCTGACGGGTGTAGCCTTGTGGGGATTTTTTTTTAACAAAAGGGGGCGTTATGACACAGTCTACTAATAAGGGGACTAGTCTAAAATGAGAGCAAACTTGAGGGGGGTATCTAAAATTCTACCACATAAGAAATTAACTTTCACGGTAGGCATGGCCCATTTTAGCGGTGCAACTAAAAAGGACACTGACTACTCTAAAATGGGCCCAAGTAGAATCATTGCTTAGCATCTTTCAGGTAGAATCATAAACTTGCAAAAACTTTCCAAATTAATATAATTTTTTTTTTCTTTTCAAGTTATATTTCATTATTTAGAATATCATATATATGTATATATATAAACTCAATTTCTTGAAATAATCAGATTTTTATACATATTAATGATGAATTATAGGTTTGGGAGCTAACAGAGTTAAAGCGTTGGATATCGGATGAATTAGAAGCATAATGGAGATAGAGACTAGAAAAATGATCCAAGGCCGCAGCATCAAACCCTGAGGCCACGACCTTAGGTCATACAACAACAAACTGACTTTTTAAGGGCAAAGTTGCCTTATATTTTTTACAACCCAAAACTTATATAATGACAAAAAAAGAGACAAGAAAAGAGAGCAGCGAGGAATGGAATCAAAAATAAAAAAAATCAAGCCTTAGATCGAATCAAAGAGTAAGAGAGGAAGGATTCAACATCAAGGGTCAAAAACAGAGCATTTGATTTGGAACTATCTTTTTTTTTTTTTTTTGCACTTGTTATAAGATGTTGAATTCGTATGTATTGATTGATTTGGATTTAAGTACTTGTGATTTAAGCATAAATAATTTCCTTGATCTAGGAATACACTCTTGAACTCATTATGTGATTGATTATAACTATCTCTTTTATGTTATGAACTCAATTGTTAAGATAATCATTAAGCTTATGTTTAATGCAATTTTATTACCTGGCCAGTAGTTAAATTGATCTAGAAATACATAAATAAACTTAAAAAAGGCATTATGTATTGAGTCTTAAGCATATTGATGCACTATCATAATGTAACAAGTATGAATTTCATATGAGATAGGCATATACTTATATGATATATATGATCGATAAAACTTGTGCTTAATAAATTTTCTTCAATTTAATTATTATAGAAATATAGATAGTTAATTGAATGAAGTATAATCACTTTATCTTTAAAAAAACCTTTTGATGAATTGAGAGTTTTGATTAATATTTCAGGCTGATGTATAATAACATAAAATAGATTCTGCTGAATTTATTTACATAATGAGGGAAAGTTTGTAATCTTAGGCTGTCTCATATTGAAATCAAACTCTAAAAGCTTAGATTTCTAATTATTGCAATTAGGTTTTTAATTTAAGTAGTTTAATCTTATATTTGAATCAATCTCTGGATAAAAGCGTAAAGACACCATTTCAGTACTTAAGTTAGAAAATACAATTCATTCTCAGTGGGGTTGATACTTAATTCATCATATAATACTTGTTGCGACAACGTATACTTGCATTAATTTGTATATACAAAATACACACAAAAAATGCAAAGTCTGAGGGTTAATTCTTCTTGTTGGAAGAAGTTGCTTGCACAAGTAACAGAGGACCAGTGGCTGTTTCGCATTTTATAAACCCAATAGGAACAAAATGTCTTGCTAACTACATTTCTAAGTGTCAAGAAGGTTAAGTCATTGGCGTATTTTATATTTATATTTTTGCTTCCTTAAATTTAGCATTTATTCGTTTTAGGCATGAATATTTTTTTTAATGGGCTTTATATTAGTTTGTAGGTTTGAAGTCAATATAGCTATTTAAGATAAAAATCTAAGTAAAACAAGCCAAAGCGTCAAATTTGAGCAGAAACTCAATGCCTTAGTATTGGAATTAATGTTGTAGCACTGGAACAGTAGCTACTACGATGACCATGAAAAGTAATTTGTTACAATAAAGGTGCTATAATGCTCAGCATAACATCACTGGAAATGAGTGTCAGGGAGTTGGAACAATCAGAAAAATGTAAAATGGGTAGAACTTAAGCATCGGGGCACCAAGAAGTCGAGGTTAGGGAGCTGGATAATGGGTGCTGAATATGAAATATTTAAATTTGACTTGTATTCAACGTTTTGCCCTAATTTGAAGACCAAATGCTATAAATAGAAGACTAGAAAGCATTTTTCAAAAGAGGAGAAGAGAAAGAAAGAGAGAAACAACTTTTTAGAGAGTTAGAGTAACTTTTGGAGGATCAAGAAGCTAGAAGATTAAAGATTATAGCAAATTAGTTTTATGTCTTCAACTCTTTATCTTTCTAGTTTTATATAATTTCCATGATGTTTTTTTAATAAGCTTTGGAACTCTTTATTTTATCATGAAATAATTTCTTTATCTAAGACTATAATTTGAACTCAATATGTAACTTGAATTAATTTATTTTATCTTAGTTATTAATTCAAAATAGAATTTTTCAATATATTTTGTGCTTGATGCTTTTAAATTACTTGATCAATAATTAGATTATTATGAGAACCTTAATAAATGTGAGAAAGAAATTTAGGTGTTATTCATGAATAGATTGATGTATGATTCTAGCATAACAACTTTGAATTTCATTTGAGATAGAAATATACTCATATCGCTTACATAACTGATAGAAAATCTATTCTTAATGAGTTTTGTTTTAATCTAATTACCTATAAGAATATACGTAATTGATTAGGTAAAATATTTTCACTCGACCATAGAAAGAGACCTATGAATATATTAGGTTTCTTTGTTAACAATTCATTTTGATGAATTAACTTAATATGATTAATTGAGATTTAAGAGAAGTATTAAGGGATAATTATAGTCTTAGGCTCTTTATATTTGGTGATTAACATCTATTTTCTTAGCTTTATTTTAATGTATTTTTTTGTTTATTTTAGATTTTATTGGTTTGAATACTTAGATTATTTGAATATGAATAAGAAGACACAATTTTAGTATTTAACAAAATTAATATTAATTCTTTGTGAGAATAATACTTTACTCTTGTTATATTACATTTTGTGATACTGTGCACTTGTACTCTAATTCAACATAGCATCAAAAAGATGACAATTGACTTGAGTTTCAACATAAGTTACACTTGCGTTGCTATATTTGATTCGTCCTGCATAGGGATAAAAGTGAGCTAGGGTTTCTGATAGTGACTTTTTCAACTTCAAGGATCTTTTAGCATTGTCGTTGTTATCTGCAGAGGAAGAGTAGAGGAGAAGAAAAGATGTATAAGTCACAACAATGAGCTAATGAATAAGAGAAAACATTAAAACCTTAAGGTCATTTGGAGTTGGTGATGATGGATTGATAGTCTCTTTTGCAATGATGTTAACATATTTCTTCGTCACCATCTTGTTCACTCTCAAACAATCCCGCCAAGAACGGTAGATTAACTTTTCGCTATTAATCTCCCAAGGCTAGTTTCTATTCTTGAGATTAGCTTACCATAAATATTGTCATGCTTGTGTAGAAACGAGTGGTCTATTTGTTAAAAATAAAATATAAATAGGGGCATATGCTCAAGCTCATACCTAGATTTTTAAAAATGATGCAATACATGATGTTATTGATTGGGAAGGATTCTTGTTGTCACCCTGATATTTGGTGTAATTCTATATTACCTCTTTGTATTTCAAATAAATTTTAAAAAATAAACATGTTGTTAACTAGTTATCGTATGTTAAAACTAATTTTTTAAGAGTGAATAAGGTATTTGAAAATGTCAGAATCAATTAAAAAAAATGGCTACCATCGTGCACATGTAAAGATCTGCACCAAAATTTCTTTATCTCTCTTATCTTTTTTTTAAACAATAAAAATTATAATAATAATAATAATAAAAACTCTACAACGAAAACAAAGAAAAAAAAAATTCCCATGCCGTCATTGAAATTCCTAACCCAACTCCTACCCCTCTATCTAATTAACCCTCCTTTGAGAAGCTAAAGGAGAAATAAGAATGGAAAAGAAATAGTTCTTTTAGATACTTTTTAATGGTTTGCAGACTTGTTTATATATTATTGAGCACAAAATCTGTTGGCCCAATAAATATATATCACATGTCCATTATTTTAAAATAAAAGGGGTCTATGAAAAACTAATTAAGGACAACCAGCCCCACGGAATTAGTTGGCCAATTGGACGGATGACATGAAAGATCAAACGATTAGGAACTAGAAGGACTGATCAAACGACTAAAACAGAATTTAGAGGAAAGACCTTTTTTTCCCTCCAATTTCTGCCTATAAAAAGACAGTTTTCTTTCATTTTTTTATGATAAAAAAATTTTCAGAACACACTATCAATTCTCAATCTAAAGTTATAAACTTTCATTCAGAAAACCTTTCTCTTCCTTTTTAATCTTCCCAAACACCTCAACTATTGACTTGATCAATGAAGTGTCTTTTACAAGAGGAGCAAGAAGGATTTTCTCAGTATCTGGAAGTTTAGTGGCATCGTTCGTGGAAAGTTCAATATTGCGACCACATCTTCAGAAAATTTGGCTAAAATTACGTAGAGATGGTAAGACCAAGATGTAACCAAATCAATAGGATGGATTAAGAGAAAGAAGGAAGAGAGAAGCAAAATGCATTTGAAACAAGATGAATGGAGAAGTTCTTGCCTCAATAGCGAATGTCTTGTAAAAAATACTCAAAACAACTAAAAGAGACTCAAAAGGAGAACCAGGAGTTGAAGGAAAGATTGACCATGATGGAAGGTTTTGAGGAGCTGCATACTAATGTAAGGGATGATTGGCATAAGCAGTTTCAACAGGATAATGTGGAGGATAATCTAGCAAAAGAGTCAAGCCAGAGGAAGACAAAAATTATGCATAATGAGGCCAGTGTGCAGGCAACAATCTTGAAGGAGATAGAACTGTATAGAGCTGTGATGAAGAGATTAGGAGTGGTGGAAGATGCGATGGCCCTGGCGCAAAAGGTAAAAGGAGAATCCATTTGTTAAGGCAATCCGCACTGCTCCAAAACCATACAAGTTTATTATTCCTACCTTTCAGATGTATACCGAGTCAGGAAATCTGCAGAAAGATCTATTTCACTTCAATACAAAAATAATTATTCATGATGACAATGAAGCCCTAATATGCATTACTTTTCCTTCCAGTCTGAAAGGACCAACTCAAATCTTGTTCCAATGTCTGAAGGATTAAAACTCAATAGCCTCTTACATTGAATTATTTGCTCAGTACATACCTTAATACATAGAAGAAAAAGACATTATCTCATTTGTTTCTTATGAAACGAAGGAGAAAATGAAATGATTAAAAGCTTTCTAAACAGGTTTAATCAAGAGCTAAGTGAAATCCAAAGTTGTGATATGGAAGTAGCTACGTAAGCATACTGAAAAATCTTGATGCCAATGACAACATACTACTGGTACCTTGTAAAGATGAATTTTGCCTCATTTAAAGTGATAAATCAAAAATCAAAGTAATGGATAAGGGATGAGGAAGATGAAGCGATAGTGCATAAGGAAGCAACACTGATCGTTGTATTGAAGAGTGGAAAGAAAATAAGGAGGCAAAGTTCTAAATGACATTCCAAAGAGAAGGATGAAAAGGAGGAGAAGTGGGAGAAGTTTGTTTTTAAGCCACTGATTCCAATTAATACACCGGCAAAAAAGGTATGGAAGAAATACAAAGATAAAGGAATCTTTCAGAAGCCAAATGCTATTCCAACTCCGAAAGATCAAAGAGATCATACAAAGCACCGTGCTTTCGATGATAAATATGGTCATAACATTAGCATCTGCAGATCTTTAAAAGGGCATATCAACGCCTTGATGAGAAATGGTCATCCATTAGAATTTAGACTAGAAACAGAAGCAAAGATATTAGAATCATAAAAAAAACGAAGGAAGATGAAGAGGAGGAAAAAGCGAGGAGAAGCAAAGAAGCTGCCGAAGCCTAAAAATATAAATTTGATACACGAATCTATATTTGATTATTGTTATTTTAAAGAAGACTATGATGGTAGGGATTTTCAGGAAGAAGCAGAAGTTTAGGAAGTAGAAATAAAAGGTTATAGAATGATCTTAGAAGGTCTAGAGATAATGATATCTCTGAGGAAGGATCTCTTAAAGATGTGTTGATGAGAATAGATGGAAAAGTTCTTTATAGTTGTGTTACATGGAAGGCCACCTAATAAGGAAGAAAGAATTGAGCAGCGGGGACCTTTATATAGAAAGGTGAAAAAAGTACAAAATTGTGGAATTACAGAAACACTTCTGCCACTCTCATGTCGGTAATCCAAAAGTTTGGGGACATAGCATTCTTAAGAGAAGATTTGACTTGCTTATAAGTTCCACACCTGGACTAGTTAGTGATAGTATCATGATTTCAAATGTGCTAGTACAGAGGGTGTTAATGGATGGAAGTAGGAGCATTGACATATTATTCTAGGATGTTTTCCAACGTATAAGGCTCAAGGAACATGATCTTAAAAGGTCTAATTTTAAATTAATTATCTTTAAAAGAGGGACAGTTGTAACAAAGAGGATGTTTCATTGCTTGTAAAGGCATCTTGGAAGGTACTACAAATTGACTTTTTATTGGTAGATTCACCTATCAATTATAATACAATAGCAAGAAGATATTGGATGCCCTACATGGAAGCAATCCCATCCACTTTGCATTAGATTGTAATATATGTGTTAACACATAGAAGAGGCATAACAAATATCAAAAGAGAGCATGTGCAAGCCAAGCAGCAAATTATTCAAACCTGTTAAGCTCAGTAAGCAGAAGAAAACAAAGAAAGTAGTATAGAAAGGTGAAGTAAAGAATAGAAGAAAGAGAACGAGGAAGAAGTAAAGGTGGATGATAACAGCATGCCACCATTGCCTTTGCCAAATGCAGAAACTTCAAAACAAAAGTAGCAGTTAGAAGATTGGTGAATGAAAGGACCCCCTTAAGCAGAGGAAGAAGAAGATTACATGGCACTATGGGTTAAGGGAATGATAGAAGTGGAACTAAACACTTCAACCATTAACAAGAAGGTGCTGATAAGCACGAAAAAGAAAAGCAAAAGATTATAGAACTGTTGTGGAAAAGCTAAGATGTCTTTGTCTGGTCCTATAGAGATATGAAAGGGATTGACCCAAAAGTGATCTGCCATAGCTAAACGTCAAATGTTCTGCTACTAAATCAAAGACAAAGACTTTTAGCATTAAGTAGGAATAATTAAAAGTGCGTTGTACGTAGGAAGAGCGTGTACATTTTTAAATTTTTTAATTTATATATCACATATATAAATATGTAGTAAAAAATATTAAAAAACTTATTTTCGAAGCGTGTTTTATACAATTTTAGTCTATAACTCGATAGAATCATTCGAATTAAAACAATAACTTTTTATTCTCACCAAAATATTTAATTTAAAGTAACTCTTATTTCTTAATTTCTCAAAAATTAACTATTTTAATTTGTTCACACTTTTTTTCATTTACAAATGAAGAGAGAATGGCCTTTTATAACAATAAGCCACATTTTCAACCAATGAAATGTAAATGGGTGGTCAAGCATAACAATACAAAATTTTTTAAAAATAGTGAATAAGCATTAAACATGAGCTGGCCTATTACAAGAACAATAAGTGTTCAATGCAATTTTACTCAATGCCAGCACATGCTTAATTATAAGCATGAGAAGCTATTTTTTTATTTGCCAAAAAAAAAACCAAATAAAAAATAATTCGGTGGCTTTATAACTTATACAAATATACCACCTCATGCTTATTGTAAGCATGATAAAATCATTTTATTTGTTTGGTAAAAATAATTATTATTACTAAATAAATAGATAGACAAATCAATACATTATCAATTTCATTGCTTTGGCCAATTTTAAAAAAAATAACACTTAACAATTAGACTAATAAAAATATATCACGTGTCATGCTCTAATAAATTAATGGTATGATATGTGGCATTTATTAGAAATATTAAAGTGACAAGTCTCACTTGCCGAGATTCCGAGCTTAATACTTAAACCCTATAATCTCTCTAATAGACATTAAAATAATTTTGATTTTTCGAGAACTTCCTAGATTGAATTATTCAATTTGGTGCACTATCCCAGTGCACAATGAGTACACTTTATATAGTGAGACTCTCTAAGTTCACACTCGTTTTATCTTACAGAACTCTTCTGTAAATCCATAAACATTGCCCCATACACATGTTATGAAAATAATAAAACAGCATGTTAAACTATACAAGTTTAGGTTAATACATATTAGTATAATTCCTCTGTCATTTATATCCTAGAAGAGAGAAAACATAAATCATCACCGTCAAGTCTCCATATGCTCAACTCTAGAACTTATCTCCAGATTCATATTCCAATAAACATATCTGTAAACATTTTTGTGATATTATTTCTTACACAGGAAATAATTTTTTCAGGTGTATTACTTATGACCATAAGATTTTCTAGAACATAATCTTGAAGTATCTAGATATACTACTCACCTATATGAGCTGATAGATCCCATATCTATACACACCGGACTTCATAAGCATCAAACCATACCTAGTGACACGCAGCTGTCAAACCATGAAAGGTCTTTAATATGTGTACTCAAGTTTAGGGACTATGAATACTATTCAACTCAAAAGGATCATCCATTAATGGCTTTATAGGATGTCTTAGAGATCCTAATAGAGCATGCTCAGTACTCAGTCCTAACTGAATACCCGCATGTTTATGTTAGCTTCCACTAAGTTCATAGTTTGTTAAGATTAATCATTTGGACTATCCAGATATAGACATACACCAATCTATATCAAATAAGGTTTTCACCAACAGACCTGTATCAGTGAAAATAGATCAACAACATAATATTTGAAATATATACTTACACAATAATATTTCTTAGCACTATTTGTAACTGTTTGCAATTATATCATTGTTAGTATACCCTCGAGTCTTTATCCCATTTCAAACAAGGCTCCAACTTTTTGGATCTCGCTGACTCTTATAACCTACTAACTCTTTAACAGTGCTAACTCTTAGCAATTATAACTCTCAGCATAGCTAACTCTTAACACTGGTCCAAACTCCTTCAAACCAGATCTGAACTTTTTCATATCGTACAGTGTCTAAGATGTTATAAGCATCTTACCATATTTTAAAATATAATTGGTGATTGAATAAAATATAAATTGCATAAATAAAATACTTATACAAAATGGGATGGCACGTAAGCATAAATCTCAATAACAATATTACCAACAATGATGTAGATAGACTACTAGAAGTGTGATTCATTCGAGAAGTGCAATACTCAAACTGTTTCCAAAGTAGTAGTGGTTAGAAAATTGACTAAATGGTATATGCAACCACATGTTTTGAAAGGTTATCCTTTCTAGATGTATACAATAGATATAATCAAATCGAGATGAACTTAGAAGATGAGGAACGAGAAAAAGACGATCTTTATCATAGAACAATACATATTTGCATGATGACAATTAAAATAATGATAGTTTATTTTAAATATAGAATATTATAATAAACATAATATTCCTTATATTAAAAATTTTAGGCTATCCAATAAGTAATTAAACCTAATTTCAATGGGTAACACAACAAACAAATTTGGCCTAACAACTAATTTATGGCTAGTCATTATTTAAATCATTTTAATGGCCAAGTAATGGTCTTAAGGCTTTCAACCATTGCTATTTGAATTATTTTTACATTAATTTTCTGTAATTAAAATATATTTTATAATTGTCCCACTACTAATTAATAAATAGCACATGGTCGAATCAATGTTTTAAAAATATAAAAATATAATAAGTTAAACAAATGATTCAACTTTATCCTTGTGATTTTTATAATTAGAGTTAGATTATTACCAATAATTGGTAGTTTAGTGGGTGTAAATCTAGTTAAGATGTACTAAAACTATAGTGATACAGTTCTCACTTTTTCTTTATCATATGAAATAAAAATGAGCACTTTGTTAAATCTTTTTTTTTATCTAATCAAATATTAACAAAAATAAACAATTGAAGTTTTTTTTTTGTACACAATACTAAATTTAAGTGAGTTTCATAGGTCAACCAAAAAAGATTGTCCAAGCCCAACGCATATTGAGCTCGACTTGATAGGTGAGTTGGGCATAATAAAAATTGATAGGCTTTGGCTCAGACCTACCTATAAACCCATTTGAGTTCACATTAATTTGTCTAAGCCCAACTTAACTCGTTCGTTGACACCTTTATGAAAATTCATCCAGTCTTGTTCTCATTACATTGCTAGAAACGCTAGTTAAGACCATCATATTTGCAAAGTGAGTATTTTAGATTGTTAAAATCAGTTAGGAGCCAAATAAAATTTACTAAAATCATTTTATATTCAAGGTATTTTATTTAATTTTTAATTTTTTAATAATATCTTTATATTAAGAGTTTTGGTATAATATTAAAAGTTTAGGAAGATTTCTTAACCACATATATAAGTTGTGGCTTTATAGTTTATCACCTAATCCTTATTGCTAGTACCAACCAAGTTAACTTGGGAGGCCACAACATTGGTAATTAAATCTCTCCCTTCAACTAAATTGGACTTAGGATTTTTTTTTTCCCTTTCTGAACTTGCATTGGTTAACATAGTGTCTGAATTTGTCACACATATAGTAAGCATTCTTAAAGAAAGCATTCAGATTGTTGAAAAACAAATTTCTTGTCAAGCATTTCTTAATTTCTTTTCTAGAGAGGTACCTTTACCTCTAGATTTTCCTTGGAAGTGATCTCTTTGGATTTCCTAACTTTTTGCCTTTAGCAATTCTTCTCCTATATTTAAATGTGAACTATTGTATATTTTAATTTACTTTCTCTTGTGTTTGTTGGTTTTCTTATATTATTTTCATGAGTAGGACAACTTCTCAATCAAGCAACTAATAGTAAACACCTTATGGAGATTAATGTCTTTATTCTTCATATTATTGACCAACATATGGAAGTCATGGATTTGTAAAGTAATTTCCTTTTCTTCAAATATTAAAAACTTAAAAAATTTGTAACAACATATTTTTGGGCGTCAACATCTTCTATAACATACTTTTTCTTCAACTATGTCAAATCTCATATACACTCTTATAAGCATAATAAACATCATATAATTTATTTGATAGTGTGTTTAAAATAGTATTATGACATACCTTATTAGACTTGTCCTATTTTTGCTTCAATTCCTGATAATTATATGACTTGTCTTCTTGTGGTGACTATGTAAGATATCTAATAAGATTCATCACATCCAATGTATCATACACTCGACCATGTCAATGCTTGAGTATACCTTATAAAAAAAAGATGGAATTTTTGTTATCTCTAAAAAGGATTTTGCAATTGCTAACAATAAAGCTTGGGCACAGTATTTATAATTTCCTTAAGATTATAAGAAAAATTACCAGTATTGCAATAATGTAATTGAAAGTTGTGAAGTCAATGTGTGCAAATGCATTATCCTTAAAGATTAATTCTACTTCTTCAAGAAATAAATCCAGATGGAACTAGATTTGGTTAACAGCACAGCCCAGGATACAATTGTTAAGTACTATAAGAATGCACTTTCAATACAAAATTTTTGAACAACAATCAAAATATTTTTTGATGATAAAAATAGAAAAGTAATAGAGGGTGAATGGAGAGAGTTGATTAATTTTGTGGTTTTGCAATCACATAATATATAGCGACGCAAGTGTCTTTTTGGACAATCACTATACCTATTCTAATAGTCAATAAGACTGCTATTTAACTGACCCTTTTACCAATTTTAACTTAGTTTAACATTAATTGATCAACTATCTTGATCATTTAGATTAACAATGTTTATTAACAGTTTGATTAAATTTTGTATTTAAATTTAAATCAATTTAAATTTGGCATAAAAATAGATATTAGAAATAACCCCAAAATAGTAAAATGTAGGCTAACATTGTGAGTGTGTGCACCCAATTAACTAGTTTTCGGAATGGGATCCTAAAATGAGGTAGGGCCATCATGTTCTTATGAATATGAGGCTT
The DNA here is from genome assembly GCA_946807835.1 of Ailanthus altissimus. NCBI lineage: Eukaryota > Viridiplantae > Streptophyta > Magnoliopsida > Sapindales > Simaroubaceae > Ailanthus > Ailanthus altissimus. The sequence continues at coordinate 25,953,108 of OX327685.1, read as the reverse complement.
ATTAATCCTTAGCTTGTTACTACCTTATGGAAGATATTCTATATATATAAACCATTAAAAGAATTTATTTCTCTCCTATGTGAGATTGTCCACTTTAGAATACCTTTATATTCCAACAATCTCCTATATTTTTTAAAATAAATGAGATTTTTCTATCATCGAAATTAATTTAGGGTCCAACATTTATGAGTTGGTGCCCATACAGGCTCTTGGTACTATAAGACAAAGATAAAGTGTTTGATACAAACACTATCATTGAGTCCAAGAGTGTAGAGCTCTTTAAAATAATATTCCCCCAAAAAATCAAATGGAAAGGCCTTGAATAAAAGCAACGAGTAATTCTCTAGAAAGTTTAGACATTAAACTTAGAAGAAGTAAAAGGATGACAAAAACTATTAGTTTTGGTAATGATTTCAATATTTTTTTGATTGAGAATAACCTTTATACCTTTGATGAGGCTATGAGATCTCACGATACACCCTTATGGAAAGAGGCAATCAATAATGAAATAGATTCAATTATGAGTAATAATGCATGCCAAATTATTTATTTGCCTTATAAAACAAAATCTATTAGGTTTAAATGTATCTTTAAAAAGAAATTGAAAGTTAACAGGTTTATTAAATAAATATAAAGAAAGATTAGTTGCCAAATGATTCACTTAAAAAAAAGACATTGATTACTTTGACACTTATGCTCCAGTGGCTGGAATAACATTCATTAAAGTTTTGATTGCCTTAGCAACAATACATGAATCATATATTCATCAAAGGGAGGTTAAAACAATGTTTTAAATGGTAACTTGGATGAAGAAATATACATAAGACAACTAAAAGGTTATATTGCTTCAGGTATAAAGCATAAAGTATGTAAAGTTTTTAAATCATTATATAGCTTAAAACAAATACCAAAATAGTGGCATAAAAAGTTTGATCAAGTATTGCATCAAATGGTTGTCTTAGTAATGATTCAAATAAGTGTGTATATTTCAAATTTATTGACATGAATAATTTGTCATCATTTGTCTTTATGTTATGATATGCGAATTTTCAGATTAAGTATATACGTAGTTATAGTAAAAAAAGTTTTGCTTCAGACTTTGGTATAAAAGATAAAGGAGAGGAAAATATAATTCTTGAGATAAAGATAATAAAGACTAACACTAGTCTCATGTTATCTTAAGAACACTATATTAAAAAGTTTATGAGGAAGTTTGGGTATTTGGATAGTAAACCAATATATCCACCATTTGATGGTAATATCCAAATTAGAAAAAATGATGGACATAATATAAGTCAAATGAGTATAATGCCTAAGTAGTTGGTAGCCTCATGTACTTAATAAATAGTACAATGCATGACATTACTTGTGTTCTTAGGAGATTGAATAAATATACTTAAAATCTAAATAAAGAACATTAGATGGCCTTAAACTGACTTCTAAAATATCTTAGAGGCATTATGAATTATAGGCTGACTTTTGGAAGATCTCCACCTATATTAGAGAGTCATAATGATGACAATTGGGTTTCAAAATCAAATGAAGTTAAATCCGTGAGCTAATATGTGTTCACCCTTAGTGGAATTTGGCATTGTAAGCTAGCTTATATGAAGTTAGAGCTAAATTAAATAAGAGATTAGTAAAACAAACATCGAGGAAGGTGGGATTTCTGCCTAACACATAAGACAAGAGTAATGGTAATTTCACCTATGTGATTAGAGATCACATAAATTGTTTATAGGTTAAAAAATAAATTATTTATTATCTTGCAATACAATCAACTATATAATTAAGAGTCTCCTCTATGATTAGATAGTGCATACTATAATAAAAAAAAGGTCAATATTTAATTCTTAATGAACTTCGAGACCCATTTATTACATGGTAGCATGTTAAAACTACATAACATACTTGATATACGTTCACCTATATGAGTGAAAAATTAAGTTGCTTCTTATAATAGCAAAGTAGATATTTTTAGAGCACTCATGAAGTCTAAGTTAACATAAGGCCATAAGGTACAACACTGCTAAACAAAAATTCACATGTAGAATTCAATGTGAGTAGCTAGTTCTCTAACTTAACTTAAATGAGCAAAGGTTCATAGAAAGTACTATATGTTTAACCTTGTTCTAGTGAGACACGATTAACTGCTCAAATATCGGTTCATAGCTCAAAGGCAACATTCTTTTAAGAATACCTTATAAATAGGTAGTCAGTGATTTTTGAACCTAAACAACTCCTTTTAGGTTCAAGAATCAAGACCTTTGCAGGACATCTCCACACTTTAAGGTATAAAAAGTTAGGGTTATATCCTCTTAATAGCTCATATGGTGTCTTGCTCGTTTTCTTATAAAATATTCTCTTTTATAGGTAAGAAACTATAAGTATAGCTTCCTTTTACAAATTCATCGACGCCCTAGAACTTACAAGCATTGCACTTGTTATATCTTTCAAAGTTCTATTTGTTTTCTTCTACAACCCCGTTTGATTTAGGTAAATATAAAGGTGTAGTTTCACAAATCATACAATAGTTTTCACAAAAGGCATTGAATATATTAGAATCATATTCATCTCCTCGATCAGTTCTTAATCTCTTAATTTTCTTTCCAAACTAATTTTCAACTTCTTGTTTATATATTAAGATTTTTTTAGTTGCTTCATATTTGGTTCTCAATATATATATTTTAGTATATCTAGAAAAATAATCAATGAAGGTTAAAACTTTTTACCTCCTTTAGTCATGGTATATTTTAAATCGTTAAAGGTTATTGTGAATTAAACTAACTTAGTTTTTTTTTATATAATATTGATTTACAACTTTTTTTGGTAAACTTAAATTTCACATATACATCACACTTATTGATGTTAGACACATCAATATTTGATAGTAAGCAAATATTTTTTATTTTCTTAACATAAGAAAAATTCACATGATCTAATCTATCATACTATAAATAATTTAAACAAACAAAGTAAGAGAAGTATAAGCATTTTTATTTATTATTGTGTCAAGTACATTCAACTTGAATAATTCATTGAAATAATACCTTTTCCCAATGAATATCACATTCTCATGCAAAATAATTTTGTCTCTCTCAAATGTGACTTTTATGTTAGTCTTTTCTAATATAAAAATAGAATAAAGATTATATCTTATCTTAGGAGCATAGAGTATATTGCTCAAACAATGTACTTTTTCAAAGTCAGACTTTCTCTTTTCACCATAAATGCATTATGTGAATTACTAAAATAAACTTTTTCTTTACCCTCTTTAATTGGAACATAATCATGAAATGAACTTCTGTCACCAAACTCACCACGTATATGACTTATAACTCCATAGTCTATTACCTAGTCCTTGTTGCCACAGCAACCACATTAATTTAGGAGACCAAAACAAGGACTATGTTAAAGAAGTCATTTCTCTCCCATTTAAAATTGTGTATTTTAGAATACTCTTATATTTCAACATACACAACATTAAAAGACACTATTTTTGGTACTCAACAATAAATACATTCAAATATATGTTACAAATGGGTTCGATAAGATAAGCTATATACAAAAGGAGTATAAAACAATAAGCATAGCCAATTAAAATATAGAGTTAAATATTAAAAACTTACCTTTAAAGTTTGAGAAAACAGGGAGCCCCAGTGATCGTCTATTTATCAAGCCCAACATCAGAACCGCAAGATAAGCCCCATTTTTCGTTTTTCATTCGCTGCACCTTTTCAAATTTTCTTCACCCGCCTTCTGCCTGATCTTAGTCTGTGCGCCACCGAATTAAACTGAAAACCCATCAATTTTTTTTTTTCTTTCCTCTTTTTAGAGTTTGGGCTTTATTAAATTTTGGATCAACTTGGCTGAGATGGATTTAATCCAAGCAGTAAATGCAAGCAGCTCTTGGTCACACGAGAATAAGGCCATTTCTTCTTCGCTCAGAGTCGCCCAAGCTTCTATTCCACCAATCTCCTTTGCGTCCATAAATCCAACATAATTTCTAAATGGCGAGTTCGTATAACTCATCCATGTTGGTTTTCACCATCCAAAATCAGCTTCATACAAGGGAAATTACACAGACTGCTAAAGATATACAAGCCCATACCAATACCAATCACAAAGTTGACCATCTCCTTGTTTACCTCCAAAATGAATGACGATGCCTCATCGCCACGTAGTTTTTCCTTGCATTTTTTGCTGAATTCTCGCATCCCTTTCCTTAATTCGATCACCAGCTCTGGCAACTCTATCCCATTATTTTCTGTTTTTGCAAAAGAGAAACCCTGAAGGTTCCCAATAGTATTTTCCTGCAAGGGTGGCTCAGTCCTTTTTACGTAAGTTCACAGCTTGAGCCACCACCAATGGCCACAAAGTCCCCAAGTTTGATCTCGACACTCGTGTTGCACATCTCTAAATGAGAGCCGTCAAAGCTTCAACGCGCATTGGCTTAGGACTGCCCACGCTGGCGACTTTAGCCACGAGTGCAGCAGTTTTTGGGGCATCAAATGCAAACCTTCCTGTTACACAGTTGTTTGTAACCGATCGACAATCAGCAGCTCAGTTGAAAATTTATTAGGCGGGAACAGAGATGAGGCCGTGAATTTTGGAAGAAATCTGGTATTAGACATACCAAGAGTAGCCACTAAACCTTGACCCGTTATTTATAAGATATAAGAATAAGAGGTATAAGAAAATTGTAGACGCCATATTTAAGATAAATGAGAAGTTGTGAGTAATAAGTTTGAAAGAACGCCACAAAATAAAATTCTTAATAAGTTATAATAATAGTTCTTTAAAGAACTTAAAAGAAAACTCTCAACATTAATATCATCAATTTTGTTTTTTGTTCTTTCTCATCTCTCATATATTTATAGAAACCTCTTGAGATGCTTAGCATTTATTACAGCAACTAATGTCAACTTATAACTATTAACTACCAACTACTACCAATAATTTAGGCACTTGAATTCCAACACTTATTACAATAATTAATAAAAATTTATAACTACTAACTACCAACTACTACCAATAAACTAGATACTTGGAATGCTAGCATTTATTACAATAATTAATAATAACTTATAACTACTTACTATTAACAACTACAAATATTGAGATTTCACATCACATGAACTACTCATGAATTGTTGTGCTGTTGTTCCACATCACACATAAATGTTCAATGGACCTTGTGATTTTTTTGTAACTTAGTTCGCATCATTCCCCCTCTCTTGAAAATGATTTGTCATCAAATACAACTTTCTTGAAATTTGAAGTAGTATTTTTGATAGAGCAATAATCAACACACATCTTCCATAACCCATCATTCTTAAGCATGAGCAATACGGGAATGGCAGGATGATTTATGCTCTTATACACATACCTCTTCTCTATGAGCTCACAAACCTGTCCTTGAAGTTCCTTTGTCTCATTGGGATGACTTCTATAAGCTGTCATATTTGGAATTTATGCTCTAGGTATAAAGTTAATTTGATGCTCGATTTTTCTTATTAATGATAAAGCATTAGGTATCTCTTCAGAAAACACATCATCAAATTCCTTTTCATCTTTTTTGGTTTGCAAACTTAATGTATGCTTAGTGACCATCAACTCACCATCTACTAAGTACTCCATTTCATCACTGGCATCTTTCAACGATGGCATAGGTTCCTCATCTGACTTGTTTTCAGTTTCAATGACATTGTTATCACTTAAAATCAATGCACTCTGATTTGGACATAAAGATGCAATATGACTTATTTCCAAACATCTAAACCATTTAATATCTTTATTACTTAATTGGAAATCAAGATTATCCTTGCCTTGGTTGCCTCCCGCGTTTCGGTACTTAGTTGGTTTTGCTTTGAAATTGAAATTAGCTTCCTCATCTTTTTTACTCTAATCTAGTTTCAAAGATGATGCGAAGCTAAAATTTTGGCCATATATTGTGAAACTATTCCTATTTAGTTATTATTCTACTTTCTTTACCATATACAACAATTTATCCCCAAGCATCTCCATCAATACCATCATCATTTATAGTAGAACGCCTATTATGAATTCACACATTAAAAACTCTAGGTGTCTGCGAGATTCAAATTTATCTATTCGTTCATGAACTTACTCAATCTCTATTTTCAACATTTTTCTCATCTCACTTATTAAAGCTTCATGAGAAACTTTAAATCAACCTTTTTCGATGCAAATTCGAAAGTATTTTTATGCTTGTTATTTAATATGTTTACTGCAAAATAAAGTTAGAAAAATAAAAAGAATCTCATACACTTCCTAACGTATTTCACTCAAAAAATGTTTCACTCAACCTTTACTTGTATTTTCACTCGTGTTTTTTTTTTAAATTAAAAAAGTAAATACGGAATCAATAGAATGTGAATTTTTTTTTCTCTTTTTTTTATTTATATGTAATAACAGAACTTAAAGAATTAGATAAAATAGCAGACAAGAAGAAACAAGAAAATTGATATATGCTGTAAATTTTAAAGACTAAAATAAAATTACTGTTTTAAAAGAAGAAACAATTAATGAAAATTAAAAGGATAATTCAAAAGTGCTTTTCGTGACTGCATCAATAATCTTATGAGAAAGACACATTCCAAGGACTAACCTACTGCATTTAACTAAGTTGACTTGCACAAGTAACAAAAGACCAGTGGTTGCTTCTTTATCTATCACCCCTGTTGAAGAGAGACGTCATTCCCTTAGGTATTATATTAAATGAAGAACCCTAAATTGAGCTCAACCTTAAATCATAATACCTTCGCGTAGTAGAAATAACAAATAATCAAGCAAATATATCAAGAAAACCAAAGCAGATCAAGAGCACAACACAGCCAATTTGCGTAGCTCGGCAAATTATCTATGTCCACGATGGATCAAAGGATTCTAGTCTCTCTTATTAACTCTCAAGAGATTTTACAAGGAAAACAACAAAAAGAACTCTCAAAGGATTTATAGTTTGGTATCTATTTGTTCCCATAAAAATAATTTTTACCCAAACAGTGATTCCACCCTAGCACACACAGTACTTAGTATTTACCTAATTCTTCGTCTTCTTAAAGTCTCTCTTGTAATGCTTGATCTTCAATAAAAGACATACAATAGTTTATATAATGAATAAAACGAACCTAGTTGGAATAAGAGTTCTTAATTGTATGAGTCCAAATCCCATTCAAAGAAGTTAATTTATCCAAAACAAAAAATACCTAAAGGTGCCACATAAATAATAATCGTGAACAGTATCGCCCTGTGAACAGTACCCTGCGCGTGAATCATCCTCGTCGTGCAAACAATATCCATTCTTCTAGCTTTTCATTTTGCTCCTCCCTTATACACCCAATGCGTACTTGACTTCAAAGTGACTCTCACAATTCTTGCCCATATAAGATTATTGAATCAACATTTCCAACATATCTTTCCTTGATTCAAAATCTCTTAATAAACATGTTTCTGAATCCATCCACACCAACGTTCTATCACCTAAAGCTGAGTCTAGTTAAGTCTCCACCAAGACTTAACTTTCCCCGAGCTAGTGACTTCAGTCTTTAAAGGCATTTGTGCTTCTTGCGTAGGTTATGGATGTGATGCACTTCTTTCCGACCCTTATCACCTCGATGAGTATTCTTTGAATGTTACCTTATGATCTGCATTACCCTAACACCCTGTGTTAGCCCACCGTTAGTCATCCCTTTAAGCATATAAAGCCATCCATTGTGCTTCTCACCTTCTAACTGAATAAATCCTCTTATTGCCCTCAGTTTTTTTTTTCGCTCTAATTAAAAAAAAAATTTGTCAAGTTTTCCTAGGAATATTAAGTTCCTCTTCAGTTTAGGAACGTACCTTACACTACATAAGTCCCTATTTGCTCTACCTAACATCCTCAGCCTTATATCACCAATCCCTATGACATTACAGGTTATGTCATTCCCCATTAGAGCCTTACCTCTCATAGTCTTGTAGTCGGTGAATATCGATCTGACTAGACACATATGGATGATATACCTAAAATCTAGGATCCATTTGCTAGAGTACTTTTTCGCTGAGACTACCAACGAGTCTATGACTTCGATATCTCCTTTAAGATCACCGAAAGCAACACTCTTATCCTTTTCGTTTGATTTAGGATAATCCCTCACATAGTGGCCTTCTTTGTGACAATAGATGCACTTCTGAGATCTCCTTCTTGATTAATTGTGTCACGCCCCAGACCCAAAAGATCTAACACACGACATAACTTACATTCTTTCAATAATGAGCACACATACAATCTTATTGTTTCTAGTATATTCCTAAATTCTTGTTTACGGGTTGGTCTCATGTTTAAAAATATAAACATAAACATTTATTGACAATATTTAAACATTCATTTTAATTTTTCAGAATTATAATAATTGAACTATGACAGGGCCAATTAGTAAACCAGAGATACGCAGAGTTTTCTCAGAGATTAACATTCTACTACGTCACTAATAGCAACTTTGTTACCGGAAGCCCAGAATATATTCATTACAAATTCTTACTTATAATCAACCCATAACCACACTTAATAAAATAACACATAAGTATTTATTTAATAGGGACGAATCAAATATCTTAAACTATGTGTCCACAAATGAAACACTTAACAACCTAGCAACTTAGGAAACATAAAGGGACATCAGAAGCCTTACCAAACCCGCTAAGCACACATGTACCTTATTTATCTGAAATCATCATAAACTATAATGATTATGAAACTCAGTATACATACTAGTTTTTCATGTACCAAAATACAAATACATATATATACACAATGCATATGTATGATATGCCGTGATAAATCAAAAGCATAATCTCATCAAATCACATGTCAAGTAAGCGTTTACATATTCTTTCAAAACATATGATAGGAATACCATTACTCAACTACTACTTAGTAGGACTTTCATATCACGTATCACATAATGAGACAAATGTCACTCGTAGGTGACATACCGTATGAGAGAAATAGTACAAGTGAGGTTTAAATTACACATATATAATGCTCAAGCCCGAAGGTAAGAGCCAAACCCTCACCCTGATCATCGATGAGTCCTCTCACATGCACCAATACGCCACCACACGAATGTGATGACTCACTCTTCCTTTAGGTACCAATAAGCTCCTCTCTACATACGAAACACATAACGTATACCAATCCCGAAAGAAATGCCACACATAAAGGCTCCACAAATCACATAAAATGCCTACTAAGTCAACAGTGAGCTCAAGTACCCTTAAAACACAAAATATTTCTCATGGACATATTACACTTTAAAAGCTTTCTTTGTTAAACACGTCTTATTTTGAAAGCTCACTTTCAAAAACACATGTATGTCCATGCTCAATGTCAATGCTCACATTCATAAACGTGTGTCTTTCACATTTCATATCAAATATACTTTGGCATAACATAAACATATTTCTAAGCACATTTACAAAATGTGATTTCAGTAAAAGTCTAGTATACTTACCTCTTAACACTTTCGGGTACAAGGTTTAAATCTTCTTAACTTATCAATGGAGATTAATCCTTTCATAAGCCTCAAAATTCACACAAAACACTTTAAATAGTTTATAAAATTACACATATTGCACTTATCACATCGAATTGGTCTAATTACTTGGTTTCTCAAAACCTGTCATTTTGACCACTTACACTTAACAAAATTTTCTTATACATCACATAATGTCCAATTACTCCAAAATTAGAATATATCATTCTTGACTCATATATCCTTCTTATGTATGAATATTATATCATAATTCCTACACAATTCATTCTAAAAACACCATCAAATTCAAACTATTATCCTGACAAGATCAAGATATTTATTGAACAGTATTTAAACTCCTAATTTTATAAAATCATATAATAACTCAAAAATTATAAAAATATCATAGAATTACTCTTGACATATATTTCAATCCATAATAAATATTTCACTTCAAAATAACTGCCAAAAGTATTTTAAAACTATTTTATTCTATAGCTTTGAAAATCTATTAATCAAATACTGCAATGAGCTGACACTCTTTAAAAACTCATAACAATTTAACCACAGTGATCTAAATTCTCAATTATGAGTATATCATATTAGAAATATAAAATTATCATATTCTATAAATTCATAATTTTTGAAGATCAATAAGCGGATAAAAAATTATTTGTCTCTATATCATACTGTTAATATAGGAAATTTCTATAATTTTAAGGTCATTTTGATAAATTTACTATAAATTCAATTTTTGAAATTTTCAATCGATTCAAAGTCTCAAATGATTCTAAGCATGTCTAATTTCATATATGCAAAATCCAAAACTAGAATCAAAACACAATAATTTATAAAATTCCTGGATCAAGAGACTATCAAGTAGAAATTCTGTAATTTATCATGATTTATCAAGCTATCTACATAGATCATCATCAATTCTCACAATATCTTATGAAATACACATCAAATCTTCAATTGTACATATTTTCAGAAATCAAAATTTAAAGGAATTAACTTAATTAACACCGATAAATTGAGAAATAGTTGTGATATACCTCTTAAAATTCAAAATTATAATTTCTTCTTTTTCTTCTTCTCTTTCTATCCCCTCTATTTCTCTCTTTTCTCTTTCTAAAGGAGTAGCTCGACCCAAAAATGAGTAAATTAGGATTTCAAAAGTATATTTTTATACTAAGAGGCTAATTTTTTGTATTTACGAATTTGCCCCTAAAACTTTGAAAGTATTACAATTTGATCTCTAAAATAAATCTAAAGTCTTGCAAATAAACCCAATACTAATATTATGTCTTTAACCTATACAAAAACTACTAATAACAATACATAAATTAAATATCACCCACATACAAATAAAATATGTATATTTATATATATAAATACTTATTGTTACCGATTATGGATATTGGTTACTACATATTCACTATAGAAACCCTTGTATACCATTTATTGAAGATTAAGCATTACAAGAGAAACTCTAAGAGAGGCGAAGAACTAAGTAGACACTAAGTATTGTGTGCGCTAAGGTAGAATCGCTGTTTAGGTGGAAATTGTTTTGTGGGAACAAAGAGGCACCAAACTATAGATCATTTGAGAATTCTTCTTGTTGTTTTCCTTGTAAAATATTTTTAGAGTTAATAAGAGAAGTTAGGATCTTTTGATCTATTGTGAAAGTAGGCAATTGGTTATGTTGTGCTCTTGATCTGCTTTGATTTTCTTGGTAGATTTGCTTGATTATTTGTTATTTCTACTGCGCAAAGATATTAGGGATTAAGGTTGAACTTAATCTAGGGTTCTTCGCTTAACATAATACTTAAGAGAAGGCCGTCTCCCTTTAATAAACTGGTATCAGAGCCAGTTTCGATAATATACATCAAGTGGTATTTAAACAATGGCTACAATCAAGCAAGATATAAAGAAATTCAATGAGAGGAATGACTTCAATCTATGGAAGAAAAAGGTTAAAGCTCTACTAGTCAAGGAAGGGTTAGACTCAACTTTGGAGGAAGCTCGTTCATCGACTAACGAAAAAAAGAAGACCTTGAGACCGAGAGAGATAAATTGAAACACGAATCAGAAGAGGAATCACAGTACCATAATTATAGCGTTGAGTGAAGAACTATTGAGAGAGGTGGATGGCGAAGAAATGACTTTGGATCTATGGAAGAAACTTGAGACTTTATACATGAATAAGTCTTTAGCAAATAGACTTCTTGTGAAGAAGAAGCTGTACCAGCCGTTGATGTTCGATGGATCTTCATTGAGAGACCACATTAACGAGTTCAAAAAAATCATCATAAGTATTGAGACCTTGGGGATCAAGTTGGAGGATGACTACAAGTCCATCATTCTGTTAAGTTTGTTACTGAAGAGCTATGAGAGTTTTGTGAACACGTTACTTTATGGTAAAAAGACTTTTACGATGAATGACGTCAAGAATTCAAAAGTATTGGCAAAGAGATCAGAATTTGAGAGTGGAGTAGTGTTGCTTACACAAAAAAAGAAAAGCAATCTGTAGTAACCAGTATTCACAACCGATAAGAATATGTATTTGTATATATAAATATACATATTTTATTTGTATGTGGGTGATACTTGATTTATGTATTGTTAGTAGTAGTGTTTGTATAGATTAAGGACATACTATTAGTATTGGGTTTATTTGCAAGACTTTAGATTTATTTTAGGGACCAAATTATAATACTTTGAAAGTTTTTGGGGTTAATTTGTAAATACTAAAAATTAGTCTCTTAGTATACAAATACACATTTGAAATCCTAATTCACTTATTTTGGTTGAGTTACCTCTTTTAGAGTGAGAAAAGAGAGAAAGCAAGAGGAGAGAAAGAGAAGAAGAAAAAGAAAAAGAAAAAGAAAGTTCGATTTTGAGTTTTAAGAGGTATATTATAACCATTTCTTAGTTTCTTGGTGTTAAATTAGTTAATTATTTTAAGTTTTAATTTCTATAAATATGTACAATTGAGGATTTGATGTGTATTTCATAAGATATTGTGAGAATTGATGATGATCTATGTAGATAGCTTGATAAATCATGATAAATTACAGAATTTCTACTTAATAGTCTCTTGATCCAGGAATTTTATAAATTATTGTGTTTTGATTCTAGTTTTGGATTTTGCATATATGAAATTAGACATGCTTAGAATCATTTGAGACTTTGAATCGATTGAAAATTTCAAAAATTGAATTTATAGTAAATTTATCAACATGACCTTAAAATTATAGAAATTTCCTATATTAACAGTATGATATAGAGACAAATAATTTTTTATCTGCTTACTGATCTTCAAAAATTATGAATTTATAGAATATGATAATTTTATATTTCTAATATGATATACTCATAATTGAGAATTTAGATCACTGTGGTTAAATTGTTATGATTTTTTAAAGAGTGTCAGCTCATTGCAGTATTTGATTAACAGATTTTCAAAGCTATAGAATAAAATAGTTTTAAAATACTTTTGGCAGTTATTTTGAAGTGAAATATTTATTATGGATTGAAATATATGTCAAGAGTAATTCTGTGATATTTTTATAATTTTTGAGTTATTATATGATTTTATAAAATTAGGAGTTTAAATACTATTCAATAAATATCTTGATCTTGTCAGGATAATAGTTTGAATTTGATGGTGTTTTTGGAATGAATTGTGTAGAAATTATGATATAATATTCATACATAAGAAGGATATATGAGTCAAGAATGATATATTCTAATTTTGGAGTAATTGGACATTATGTGATGTATAAGAAAATTTTGTTAAGTGTAAGTGGTCAAAATGACAGGTTTTGAGAAACCAAGTGATTAGACCAATTCGATGTGATAAGTGCAATATGTGTAATTTTATAAACTATTTAAAGTGTTTTGTGTGAATTTTGAGGCTTATGAAAGGATTAATCTCCATTGATAAGTTAAGAAGATTTAAACCTTGTACCCGAAAGTGTTAAGAGGTAAGTATACTAGACTTTTACTGAAATCACAATAAACATAGTAATTGTCTATGTATGATATTTTAAATGTGCTTAGAAATATATTTATATTATGTCAAAGTATATTTGATATGAAATGTTAAAGAAATATGTTTATGAATGTGAGCATTGACATTGAGCATGGACATACATGTGTTTTTTAAAGTGCGCTTTCAAAATAAAATGTGTTTAATAAAGAAAGCTTTTAAAGTATAATATGTCCATGAGAAATATTTTGTGTTTTAAGGGTACTTGAACTCACTGTTGACTTAGTATGTATTTTATGTGATTTGTGGAGCCTTTATGTGTGGCATTTCCTTCGGAATTGGTATATGTTATGTGTTCCGTATGTAGGGAGGATCCTATTGGTACCTAAAGGAAGAATGAGTTATCACATTCGTATAGTTGCGTATTGGTGCATGTGAGAGGACTCACCGATGATCAGGGTGAAGGTTTGGCTCTTACCTTCGGGTTTGAGCATTATATATGTGTAATTTAAACCTCACTTATACTATTTCTCTCATACAGTATGTCATTTACGAGTGACATTTTGCTCATTATGTGATATGGAAGTCCTACTAAGTAGTAGTTGAGTAATGGTATTCCTATCATATATTCTGAAAGAATATGTAAGCGCTTACTTAACATGTGATTTGATGAGATTATGATTTTGATTTATCACGGCATATCATACATATGCATTGTGTATATATATGTATTTATATTTTGGTACATGAAAAACTAGTATGTATACTGAGTTTCATAATCATTATAGTTTATGATGATTTCAGATAAATAAGGTACATGTGTGCTTAGCGGGTTTGGCAAGGCTTCTGATGTCCCTTTATGTTTCCTAAGTTGCTAGGTTGTTAAGTGTTTCATTTGTGGACACATAGTTTAAGATATTTGATTCGTCCCTATTGAATAAACACTTATGTGTTATTTTATTAAGTGTGATTATAGGTTGATTTTAAGTAAGAATTTGCAATGAATATATTCTGGGCTTCCGGTAACAAAGTTGCTTCTAGTGACATAGTAGAGTGTTAATCTCTGAGAAAACTCTGCGTATCTCCTATTTACTAATTGTCTCATTCATAATTTAATTGTTATAATTCTGAAAGAAATTGAAATGAATGTTTAAATATTATTGAATGATGTAAGTGATGTTGTGTATCAGATCTTTTGGGTCTGAGGCGTGACAGAATAAAACATTCTTATAAATCTTAAACCTAGTTGGAATAAAAAAATTTATTTGTAAGAGTTTGAATCTCACTTAAAGAAGTCAATTGAACCAAAACAGAAAATACCTAAAGTTGTCACGTGAATAGTATCGTCATGTAAACAATCTCCATTCTTTTGACTTTTTATTTTATTCCTCTCTTATACACCTAATGCGTATTTAACTTCAAAGTGATTCTTCAATTAATATTCTTTATAATTCTTGCTCATATAAAAATGTTGAATCACCATTTCTAATAACCACAGTTGAAATCAAAATCTCATCAACTCGACTTCGAAGTGTTCGTCAAGGTCTGAAAAAGGACAGCTGACTCAAGTTTCAACATAAGTTACGCCCTCGTCGTTGCATTCAATAGAAACGTTGTCTTTGATTCGTACTGCAAAAGGATAGAAGTGAGCTAGGGATTCCGATAATGAATGTTTCAGCTTCAAAGATCTTTCAACAGCAATATCGATGTTATCTGCAGAGAAAGAGTAAAAGAGAAGATAAGGTGTATAAATCACTATACTAAGCTTATCAATAAGGGAAAACTTGAAAATCTTAAGGTGATTTAGAGTTGTGATGATGGTTTGATAGTTTCTTTGGCGATGATATCAACTTTTATCTCCAATAACATCTTGATCTTGTTTAAACACGTCATTTTAGATTTATAGATCACCTTTTGTCTATTAATTTCGCAGGTTAGTTTGATCTATTCTTCAAAAAGATTGCCATATATATATATATATATATATATATATATTTATAATCATAACTCATACGCCTCTTCTCTTGCAGAACAACTAAGTAGGGCCTTTAATTAATTAGTTTATAAAAGTGGACAAGAGAATATGATATATGACACTTTTGCTACCTATTGAAAATGTATATACGGTTATACATTGCAATCGTGAAATATTAAATAAGTAAATAATTTTATCAACGGATATATATAGCTGACTAAATGGCAACTAAGAAAATACAATATGGTCGGCAGATGATGTGTGCCTTTATAAAGAACAATTTTATATTTTTAAATTTTATTATTTTAAATAATTTTTAAATAATAAAATAATTTTATATTTTATATTAATTAACTATTTGAGATTAAAAAAATTTAAAATATTTAAAAAGTGTACTATTATGATTTTTGCAAAACTATAAGGAGTGTACATTAATCTTATAATATTATTATTCTTCACAATACGTTTTCACTCCCCTTTTCTCTCGGCAACAAAAAAATCCTAAGAACCGCCCCCACTAGAAAAGGGGCTTTTGTCCCTTCTCCGGTGGATCTGAACATCTAAACACCTTTGCTCTGCCTTTAGTCTTCATTTAGGTTTTTTTTTTTTTCTTTTTTACATTTTTTCTTTGTTCAGCGCATTGTGTTTTTGGTTTGTTTTCAAGCTTTCCTTTTCTTTCCGTCAAGCGTGCTCGCCGTTCAATCTGACCACCAGGCCGCCATAAGAGCCTCCTTGACTATATCGTACAATCTGCATCTCTAGCATATTTATCAACCTAGCGCCTTACTTTCCAATCCTTTGGCCACCACCAAGATTATTGTCTCAGACGTGATCGAGCCTTAGATGTTGTTTTCGGTTCGGCACTAGCCAGTCGTTGGAGCATCTTGCCAGACCTTGCCTGAAACTTCTCCAGCGTCACACTCTATGTCCTCACCGCCATCAATTCCAGTCCTCCACCGCTGAGGCCGACCACCGTGAGGGAGAGCCATTGTCAATTGAGTATGCCAAGCTCATCGGCAGTCTTTCTATACCCAAAATTGCTGTAATAAAAATCTCCAGCAATCCACTATCATCTTATGAGGCATATTGCATTGCTTATTGGTTGTAGGATTAGGATTATTAAGGGTTGTTTCATAATAGTTAATATGTTTGTGTTACGTGACTTTTATATTTTCTTCCTATGTAAGGATTTTGTCCATCTATCGTCCATCTACCGTGAGGGTTATTTTTTGATCCTCTTTTATGAGGGTAGGTTTCTCTGCTTAAAGGGTAATAATCCCCGTTATAGAATAAGTATTTTATCTTAAATGGGGTAATAAGTTTGTTTGTTTCAACCCTCCTGTGTGAGGGTAGTCATCTTTATTTTAAATGATGTAATGATCTCTGTTATGGAAGTCGTAAGTATATCTCTCCGTGCAAAAGCAATGAATCCGATTGAGCCATAATAGAATTATATAATCTCTATGTAGAATTTTAGTAATCTTATTTGATTTTATATTGAGAGTCTTACTGTTTGTAAAATTATAAACATACAAATTATAATTATATATTTACAGGTCGTGATCAAATAATAAAATAATAAATAAATATTATTTTTACAAAAATTAATATTAATTATTATGATATTAACAATCTAATATTATCTAGACTAAATTAAAGTTTAAGATGAATTATGAAATAAAAAGTGCTATAAGCTCTTTAGTCTTTACAGTAAAAAAAATTAATAATAACGTATAAAAGTGCAACTAAAGAAAGAAAACAGTAAGGCCACTCAAAAAATTTAGGAGCCAAAACCATTGTTTGACATAGATGCTTGAAACAACTTGTCTGCAATTTTCCTTCACTAGAAAAGATCTGTTAGCTAAAATTCTAGTGAACAATACCGGCCATTCATTCAATTTGGCCGAAGGAATTTTCCTTTACCAACTGGTACTTTTTGTTAATAAAAGAGGGGGGGGGGAAAAGGCTCGCAAAAGGGAAAAGAAATCATATAAGATTTGATATTTTATAAGTGATTTTGTAGTTTTTTTTTTTTTACGTAATTAGAGAGAAATAAACTAGAAGAACACATTGTAACACAAGTTTAAGATTTAGGGAAAAAAAATAACTTAAAAATAACTCAGCATTAAATAGAAGTGTTTAAAAGAAAGGACGAAATCTTGACCGTTGGATCAGATCAGACTTTGAGTGAATTGAAAAATTCGGACATATGGACGTGAGCCAGATGGAGTTAGTAAGTTGGCACTTTAATTTGACTTTGATTTTAATTATTAGATTGCATTAAGAAGTTTGTTGGCTTCAAACCTTACTAACTTCAAGTATTTATAATAGACTTCATCATTCCTTTCATCAACAAAATAAATAATTATTTATTTTAATATTGCTAAATAATTATTAAATCATCGATTAATCTTTTAAATAAATTTGTGTAATTTTTTTTTTCATTATCTAAACCTTTAAAAAAATCTGAGTAGTTAATATTGTTAGTTTACCTTTATAACAAATTCTGCATGTATCTTAAAATTATCTACGTATGTATGTTATATGAATTTTAATGTGTAAATGCACGTTATTATAAATAAATAATAAAATAATATTTTCACGAGAAATTTATTATTAAATTTGTAAGTATTAAAATTATATCTTCTTATTATTATTTAAATAATTAATAATTCAAGTAAATAAAATTTATATCAAATAATAAAATAAAACAAAAGCAAAATAGAGTTATAAAAGAAAATCAATGATAAGTTCACCAATATCAAAAAGGCTATGATTAATTATAATTACCCATCAATATTTCTCCTCAGTCTAATTAGCTCCTCTTAATTTAATCCATTAATATGAATTATTAATTAAGAAATTTAATATTTTCACAAGCCTCTTTCGATAATCAAGTGAAAATATTTTATTTAATCAATTATTTATATTTATATGATAATTAGATTAAAGAAATATTCATTAAGGACAAGTTCTCTAAACGGTTATATATGTCATATAAGTATATTTTTATTTTACATAAAACTCAAAACTTTTATGCAATGATCATACATCAATTTATTATAGACCAAACATAAAAATTTATTTTTCAAGTTCATTAAAGTTTTCCTAATCAATCTAATTAATGATCAAGTAATTAGAAGTATTAAGTACATAATAGAATGAATAATTCATTATTAATTTCATAAATTAAGAGAAAATAAATAATTCAAACTATGTATTGAGTTCAAATTGTAATTCTAAAAAAATAAATTAGCTCATAATGAAATAAAGAGTTTTAAAGTATATTACAATTAACATTATAACAATCATAGGAAACTAGAAAGATGAAGAGTGAAGAAATAAAACTAGGTTGCTTGATCTTCAATCTTCTCACCTTCTTAATTTTTTAAAAATTACTCTAAATTCTCAAAATTGTTTTCTTTAATGCTCTCTATCGAAATTAGCTTTATGTCTTCTATTTATAAGCTTGTCTTTAAATTAGGACAATACTTCGAATTCAAGTCAAAATAGAGTTTTCTAAATCTAGAGTCCAACATCAGCCTCACTTTCCAACGCTGCAGTGCTAGGTCGATCTCATCTCACCACCATGGCTTTGGTTTCTTGGCGCAGCGGCACTCACTTTCTATTGTTCTTGCCATTACAGCACTAAATCTTAGCACTGCAACCTAGAGTTTCTGACTTCAAGTTGATTTCTGACTATTCCAACAGTGCAACCTTGACTTCTATAGTTACGGCACTAAGCTTTTGATCCCATCTCAATAATTTCGTTTCTTTTTCCTTTAAATTTTGTCCTATTTAGCTCTGTTGACTTCAAATATATAAAATAATATTAAAACACATAAAAAAAAAGTCAAATATTAATGCTCTAATGAAAAAAAAATGCTAAGATTAAAAAAATAAAAATATAAGTATAAAATACACCTATCAAAATCTCTCAAATTTAATAATTTATTTGTCCTTAAGTAAAAAGAGAAAAGTAAAACCTAAAAAAAAATAATAATGAGTTGGTTGATGTTTAACAACTTGTCTCAAAGATTATATACAGTCTACAATTTATGAAAAACTCTAAACACCACAAAAGTTTAACATGTCAATCCAAGTATTGGTTTTACCTCATATGTGATTCACTTGGTATGAGCGTGTGTACAGTTATTCTCATTAATCATTCACACTCAGATTAGTTTATACGCACAAGTATTCAAAAATTTTATCTTTAAAAAAATTTTAATCACATTTCATATACTTGTTTTTTTTACCACTCTCCACTAATGTAGATATATATATAATCAATTATCAAATAGATTTTTATTCAACTTGTAATGTACATTAGGACGAAAGTAAGATAAAATGAAAAAAATGCTTAATTTACACAAAAATACATTCTTTTTCTAGGATCATCAAAACTTTCATCGAATTTCTCAAAGATCCCCCCAAACTTATTTCAAACCTTATTTACTTTGTTGCTCATTCTTTTTTTTTTCTAGGCTAGAAGATAGTAAATTTTATCCACAATTTCTTTTCTTTCTCCTTTTTTCTCTTTTTTTTTTTTTTTTTTGGTTTTGGGGGGTGGATGAAGAATAAGCCATTATACCCCCTAAACTTAAATTTTTACAACCTCTTTTGAATATTTAAAATCCGCAATCACTCTTCATTCACTCTTTCTTCCCATAAGTTTAACAAATCTCTATAACTCACTAACATGCTTGCCAATTGTCACGGACTATTTCTTAAACCCACGCGACCTTAGACACTTTTTAAGTGCTAAGCAACCACAAGAATATCCTAAAGAATATGTCATCTCTAGAATACTCTCCACATACCATACAAATGTGGCCTTAACCCAAGTCAATTAGGCCTTCTAGAAACTCAAGCCCATGTAACACACAATGGGCCAAATACTCTCTTGGTGGTCTTGTTGCATGCCAAATATTTGAGTAATTGCTTGAGAATATTTGGGGCGTGACACAATACTTATGGTGTGAAAGGTGTATGAAGGAAAAATTCATTAAAAGATTAATGTATAATTGTAGTTAACACAGAAAACTAGTCATTAGGTTCAAAGAGGATAACTAGGGATAAACATATATTCGGGTGTACTTAAAAGGCTCAAATGATCCAAACATAGCCTAAAATCATTTCATTAATCATGTACAACCTAAAATTTTGCCTCAAGTGATAATCATATAAGTTTTACAATGTGTAAGACTCTAATTGTCCTTGTCATGCATAAAATTTTCTCTAAGTAGCAAACAAACTAAATGATCATAACTTATGTGCACAATTTCATCAAGGAATCAAACATAAGGCAAAAAGTTAACACAAAGATAAAAAAAAAAAAACAAATGCAATATCTATAATTTTTAAGATTTATATTTATCATAATCAAGTTCTTAACATTGACTAATAAACACCTTACCAAATCTAAAACTAACAAATAAATTATAGAAAAAAGTTATCATGCAAAACAAAATTTAAAAACAACAGTCAAAATTATCAGTTAAAACAAAAAACGAAAATTAAAAATAGTAGTCAAAATTTTTTAAGCAAATAAAAAGTAGTAAACTAACATAAAGAAGTGTTTTCCTCTCTTAAACTTAACATCAACATTATCCTCAATGTAAGTATTAAAGAGAATAACCGAACACTTCCCTAATAGCAGAGGCTTAAGCCCAGTTGTCTTGCCATATTGGTTGGATCATCATCCTCTTCCTCGTCATCATTCGCAGGATGTAGAGCTAGATAAGCTGATGCTATTTAATATTGCAACATTCAAGTTTTGGCACTACATAGCTAAAAACTGAAATTTGAGATTTTTTTCTCAACCTTTAGCTCCACAGCTTTGGCTCTTGTCATTATGTTTCTTGCATTCTGTCTCTTTGGTGCCCGAGTTGACGTGTAGGCCCAATCTTAGGCACTACAGCTCTGACTTCCTGTTTCTTTAGATGTTGTAGCCTAAGATTGAATGCTACAATGTTGTCGTGCTATTTTTTATATAATACTAAATAACAACTAAAATAATAATAAGAAAAAATATTTACTTTGGTTGCCTCCTAAAAAGTACTTGATTTAACATCATGAGCTTAATATCTTCCTTATTCACGGCAGTTTGAACAAAACAATGGAGGATTTTTTATTATCAACTACTCATCCCCAATAGAGCTTCAGCTGTTACACATTGACCTTGGAAATTCTTGCCCTCAACTTTCACAACTCCATCAGAAAGTACTTTGGTGATAGAAACAGCCCCAACCCTCTTAATTTAAGTCTCCTAGAAAAGTTTATACCTTGAACGAAAGCGAAAACCCCATCTACCTAGTTTGAATAGTCGCTCTATAATCTTCTTACCATGCCACCTCTTAGTTTTCTCTCTATATTTTTCGTGTTGTAGTTAATGCCTTAGTTTTATCAAGTTGAGGAGAAGTATTCACTAAATTCAAACATTCCTTAACTTCATGTGCATCCCTATTAGTCCCATTAACAATAGTATCATAAACTAAGGGAGAATAAATTAATTCAGGCTATATATTGAGTTCAAATTTTAATCATAGATAAAGAAATTAGTTCATGATGAAATAGAAAGTTTTAGAGCACTTTAGATTCAACATCATAAAGATGATAAATAAACTAAGAAAGATAAAGAGAAAAGAAGCAAAACTGTGATGCTCTTCTTCAATCTTTAATCTTTTCCTCTCTTAATTTTATCTCTTTAATTCTTTAAAAGTCTGCTCTAAATTCTTAAAAAGTTGTTCTTTCTATTGCTCTCTCTCATATCTTTGTCTTTCCAGTCCCTTGAAATGGTCTTTTTATCTTTTACTTATAAGCTTAAGTCTTTAAATTACGATAAAGCTTCGAGTTCAATTCAAACTAGATTTTCTCTTCCAGGGTCAAGTACTGCATCCTTAGCTCACAACGTTGCAGCGCTAACCTAATATATCTCTACTGTCGTGGTGTTGGCTTCATAGCACTGCAGCACCCACTTTTTACTACTCCTAGCATTACAGTGTTGGGGTATTGACTTTCTATCAACACTGTTCCAGCACTGTTCTAGGTACTATATCAAGTATTGTAGCAAGTATTATAGCAATGCTGATTCCTAGTATTGCAACCTTGATTTTCTACCCAAATTTGCTTCTTTTGACATCTTCACCATTGCAACTTCACTTTTTGGGCTGCGACACTGAGGTTTGGTCTAACATTTCATATTTTTGCCTTATTTTCTTCATTTTTATTTCAAATAGATCTGTTGACTTCAAACCTATAAAATAACAATAAAGAATATAAAAAAAAACCTAATACTTACACTTGAAATGAACAAATGTGAAGCCTAAAAAAGTGAAAATAAAAATATAAAATACACATATCAAATGCAATGATAACAAAGTCAATTTTCTTAAAGCTCAAGCCAGCTACCATTTCTATGATATTTTTTTACACCCCAATGCCAACATGCTATAAAAATTCCTACCCGCAGAGAATCCGTGGAAGCAATGTGAACTTTTTTGCTTCTTGTTCAAGAAACCATTCATTGAATATGGTGGAATGGCACCGATAGTGTGCCTCAAATATTGCATTACTCTTGGTTGCCATTGTGCACATTGATCAAGACCTGGGATGCTATTGCTTTTGGTTCTACTCAAATATTACATTTTAAACTTCTCATAGCATCACTTTTCCATCTGAGGATTCTCTGATCCACCATTGTCATTCCCTTTAAGCAAGTGCAGAATAAGGAGGTTTGTGTTTGATGCTTCAAAAGTTATTACACTTAAGTCTAAAGCAACTAATGCAAAGGTGTAACAACCATCCCAAGTAAAAGCTATAATAATACTCATTTGGAAATGCTCAATAATTTTCTCAAGATCAATAGAGGATACCTAAGGTTGTCATTAGTCATACAAGTAGTTAGATGGACTAAGCCATCCTTACTAGCCAATTCTATTAAAAATCTAGTTTGAATGCTCTTAACCTCAACATAGTCAGCTAAGCGTGAGACGAAGTTGCAAGAGTTGGTTTTTGAACTGAGAAAAGGAAAATAATAACTTAGAGAAAAAAGCGTGAAAAAGGTTGATTACAAGACGAGACTTATAAAAAGATTATGTGGATATAAAATTTGGTTGCAAGAGATATCAAAGACATTTATAATGAAATGTTAGATAGTCAACCCAAAAGGGGGTGAATTGAGTAATTAAACTATAATACACAATTAAAATAAATTCTATGCAATTAATTAATTAACTAATAACATTCAAAATTTGATATAATTAATGAGAGGGTTAAAAGAGAACAAAACCATATTTTACATGGTTTAGCCCTGCACGTGGCATAAGACTATGCCCCATACCATTTTTTATAAGGATTCTATTATAAACTCCCTATCTAAGGTGAGTTTATAAACTTTACTTGAAGACTATCAATCAACTCATACAACTCACAAAATCACTCATAAAGTAAGTGATTACAATATTTTATCTCAAAAAAAAGAACTAAATATAAATATAAGTAATCAAACTCCTAATTGAATAGATGAACAAGTGAATGCCTAAGATGAGTATATGAAATTTAATAATTTAATTATTTTATTTTATTTTTAATTGAACATGATCAAGCTTTAGTATTTTAAAAACTCGGTAAACAGTTTTTCTAAGTGAAAAAAAAAACCTATTTTTATAGAAAAATTGATAAAATAGTCGTTTATAGCCATTTAAAAAAAATCAAGAAAAATACAGAACTAGTTCAAGCAGTTTGGAAAGCGATTTAACCGATTTAGAAAGCAGCTCAACCGGTTTAGAAAGAGACTTGAGTAGTTTGTCTACTTTTAAAAAATGTGACCATTGGGTCCAAACTACATAATCGGTATTAAAACCGGTTCACTTATTTCTTTTAAAATTTAAACAGTTTGAAAAATATTTTATGTATTACAAATTAAGAATTTTGCTCTTAAAAGTGAATTATGTAAACTCTTCAATACAAGTAAGTACTAAAGAAAATAAATTATAACTACTCCACAAATTTATTTTGATTTTCAATTTGTTTCCATGAAGTTCAATTATACTTAATCTCACTTCAAACGAATAAATCCTACGAAACAACATGTGAGAATATCAAGTAATCTATATATATATTAGTTTGTTATCATTAAAATTAAGATTAATATGACCATATAGGTCAACATATAGTTACAGCACTTGATGTGGATTTCAATTGTATGAAGCATATTTTGGGTGGGGAAAGCCAATACGGGTGACGCCAACCAGCTGGGCGTTTTGCCAATCTGGTTCTGTATACCAAAGAAGGTGATGGAATTGAAGCCTGGGTGAATTTGAACGAAGAGGAGATGAGCATGGTCGAACAGAATTAAGAGTTCCTTGCATTTGCTTCTTTGAATCCCACGTACTCTCTCATTAATAAGGTCAAATAATTCAAATATTATGTTTAAAACATCATTGTCTTATAGAGTAGTTATTCTTGTTCTTAAAATATCAATTATCAGAATGCAAAAATTACTTTCATCTCCCCCAAAGGGAAGCAGTTAAGCAATAGCTCCTGTGAGGGACGTACCCAGTAGATGGTATCTGCACAAACACCAAAAGTGGGACTGCGTGGCCACATTGAGGGTTTATGACCACCGGACAGCCGACAGTCCAAAAATAGGTGTACAAGCAATACCGACATATATCAACAAGAATTTAACCTCTTAAAGAATGTTTTCCATCTTGGTTTACCACATGCGTCCATAGAATTGCAACCTTTCAACTGCACAAAGATGTCTTATAATCACTACCTTGAAGATGTTTGCATGGGCTAGGGCATAATAACTGCTTCACCGCTTGGAGCTTTTGTTGCCGCAATCTCTTCCAAGTGCTTCCATTTGGCATCACGTTGTGTTTTCATTTCCTGCACTTTTGTTTCAGTCTCCTGGAATTTCAGCAAACACTCCTCAAATAGCTCAGGATCAACTTCAGAGAATATCTTGCGGATATTAAGAGTCAAGCTTTGGACCACCTGATTCCAGTGGTTACGCCCATTTTTCTCTAAGGCAGGGAAGATAATGGGCAGTATAACTTTCCGGTTTTGTCTGATTAAATTCTCAATGTGATCATTGTTCCACAAATACAAAGCCCTCTCTGCCACCTGTGAAATCATACCATAAAGTGGCTGAAATTTAACTCTGAAAAGCAATGGTTTAGATGATATAACCAAAATTCATTAGAGTTAAAAACAATGTCTTTATATAAGCATGTGAAAAGGGAATAAATAGCATAGAACTCCAAAATGAGAATCTCATTCAAAAAACTTGAATTCAATAAGAGAGCATCTACCCACATATGAAAGGACATTGACAATATTTTGACATTTGATTGAATCAAACTTAACATGATTGTAGAAGGGAACAGATTTTGCTTGTCAATAGCCAATACAGCAAAATAGTTGGTTTATGGAATTAAAGCAACATATTTTTAGTAGATCCTACTCTAGGGACACCCATGCGTAGCACAAGAAACAGCCACCATTTTAATGAGATTGGTTCACTAGGTCTTACCACCCAATGAAAATTAAAAAGCAATGTGTGATGTGGATAACATGAAACAGCTTTAAGAACAATACTGCACTACAATTAGCAAGGAATCATGTGTATACCCCATCCATTGGATTTGTGGAATTTCAATCCCTCACTTAAAAGCTTAGGAGCAACAATATATAAATTGTATCAGGATAAATTCTCTGAAGAAACTTTCTGAAATATTGGCCTTCACATTCTCTTTTGATCCCCCGATATCTTATTTTTCACTTTTGTTTTGATCTTCTTGAGTCACCACTCAAGACTACACATGTTGAAGCATAAACAGCAGTGGGAAAAAGCAACCTATTACATTTTAACTTTAAAACTGTGATGCAAGTGAGAAAGAATCACAAGAGCCTTGCTGTTACAGCAACAAAAGTGCCCATCAGTGGCAACATTATTGCAATGGCCAATGAACTAAAAACAATTAAAAAAAATAAGAAAGTTGTTTTGCGAAGGTGAATGAAAGGTATCACCGGTCCTAGAAACCCACATATGGAACTCCAGATATCCAAGAACAATCCAGCACACGTAGAGATACTTCTTCACTTCTTTTTACACCTCAAGAGTTGCATGATCAGAATCATGAAGTCTATGAATATATTAAGTATCAAACCAATTCATGGAAGGATACCTAATAGTTTCTATTGTAGGAACCAGATTAAGGTTCAAAGTTCGAGATCTTTTAGTGACTTCAAAGTGATCCTAGCGTACTCAAAAGGCTATCAGCTCAAACTATATTTTATCAATTATTTCAGATTGCCAAGTGCCACTTCTGGCTAACCCAGGTTAATAAAAAAACACATAATCTTTTCAGCATAGCCAGCAGCCCTCACAACCAATTTTACAAAACAGCGATCGAGTAACTTGCGTATTAACCAAACCTAGCATTAACAGATTTGATATTTCGTTGTGACCAAAATTAAACATTTTTATGCATATTGGTTAACAAGCATTTCCTCTACATGAAAGTTTTTCAAAGGCCTGAAGCAAATACAACAGAACTTAATATATCTGTCAAAGCAGCCGTAGGCAAACTAAAGTCAATTAGTAAAGATGATGTTCACGTAACCACATAATTGCACATGTGGTTATGAGCTCACCAAAGCAGGAAAGTGACAAAAAGACTGACCGCAATTTTAAATTACTGACAGATAGCCCATGCCTTAACCAATGTGATACAGTAATACATACAACAAAATTGATCAAAGGAAAAGTCTAAAACAAACAGAAACAAAAAAACACAAAA
The DNA here is from genome assembly GCA_946807835.1 of Ailanthus altissimus. NCBI lineage: Eukaryota > Viridiplantae > Streptophyta > Magnoliopsida > Sapindales > Simaroubaceae > Ailanthus > Ailanthus altissimus. The sequence goes on along the minus strand of OX327685.1, from coordinate 25,925,790 downwards.
TAATATTTTCCAAGTTTGACTAGAGGTTAAACTAAGCTTTTCTACCCACTTCTGAAAGCAAAATTACTACTCAACAAAACAAAAAGAGCATCTCCCAATACTAAAAAAATAAAACCTGCTCTGCACAGAAAAGAACCCAAAACAAGCAAATGGAAGTAGAACAGGCATTTGACAACGTGCTTCAAGATAGATTTGCATGTTTTGAAAAACAATATAAACCTAAACGTGTACACAGACGTAAAAGTTTGATGGTTTATTACCTGAAAGTGTGAACTGCTCAAGCAACGAGCGATTTGGCAGAACAGGAGTACCATACATCTTTGAAATTCTGCTGGTTGAGTAGCTTCTAAAACTTCCTCCAGCTCACTTAGAAACATAACCTCCTTCGGACTATTAGTGATTGGCCAATACTTCAACAAACCCCTTATAACAGTGTCTGCAAGCTTGCAGTCTTTCTCCATAAACTGTGTGATGCAGTATGATAATGGCTGATGGTACATTGGAAGACATTTTGGTTTATGAAGGGGAATTAGGGCCCGCACAAGAAACAATTTGTGTTCTTCTTTAAGTGGCAGAGCAAAGCCATTGATTACACTTCCCAGAACCTCTAACAGCTCAGCAATCCCATTATGCTTCTCTGTTTCAAAAATAAACCGAAAGAAGATGTTGTTGATAGATTTTCTAATGAATGGGCGATGCACCATAAACTTTCCATAGATGCGATGTAGAATTGTTTTCAGGTACTCCCTCTCCCTGGGATCCTCAGAATCAAAGAGATCTAACAACTTGAGAATGAAAGAGTGATCAATGTACCTCTTAGCCAACTTTGCATCTGTCTCAGGAGATGCAACAAACCTCAGAAGGAATTCATACACAATTTGCAAATGAGGCCATGCAGGGTCCATTGATGGCTCTTCTTCTTCCATATCAAATGCTTCTAAAACCTTGTTCTCATGGGGTTGAGGTGCAAGTGACCTAAATAAATTCACGGATACCATCTTTACAACTTCTTGTATGACGGTTTCGGTGAATTTCCCATTTGAAGAAGTAATATAATCGACAAGCTCAAGCAATGTCTGCCGCTTGATGTCCTTTTCTTTCAAGTTCTTAGTAGGATCAGTGAAGTCAAATACAACAGAGCATAGGTTCAGCTTTCTTATAAGCAAGTTCTGCTTTTCAGAGCTTGAGACATCCCTAAATCCAGGCAATGCTTCATTAGGAGCAACTACTTTGTTTCCATTCAGTTTTGAATCTCCTGCTTGGGTGAATTTGCTTCCCTGACTCTCTCCTAAATTTGAAGCAGAATTAGGGCCAAGAAGAGACGTATGGTCCAAATTTACAGGCCTACTACTCACAAGATCCCTGCTTCTTGAACTGCTAGTATCATTTGAAGGAGGGGCAGTTGAACCTCCAAATTCGCGATTTTCAGATGACTTGGATGGCTTCCGTGGAAGCCTACCAAGTATCTGCTTGATCATAGCTCAAATATTGTAAATACAGAACAAACAGAGGTCCTTTGTTAAATCCAGTTGTGACCAAAGGCTACTTCAAAGCCGAGACCATTCCATCAGAGAGACAAAATAACCTCCAAATCACAATCAAGGACAAAACCCAGATGCATAAAATTCATTTCAAGCCACAGAATAAACAGACCCAATAACATGAATCATACTACTAGATAAAGAAACCCTCCCCCAGATGAAGATTACAAAAACCCCAGTAGCACCAATGAAAGCATAAGAGCAATAACTCTTGCTTTGACACATCATCCTCTAATAAATCAAAGAACTTTCTTCAACTGTACGAAATTCAAGAATAATAAATGACACCCTTCGACTTAATATTCAAGAACCCGGATGCAGAAATGAAACAACAGCAAATTAACCACAGCCGGTAACAATTTTATACACACTATATAAACACACCAGAAGTTCCCGTTTTCTAGGCCCTTCACATACATTTATTGAGATTCTTCCTCCTGTTTTCTTCACAATTAGCAGCTAAGACAAGCGATGACAGAATCTGGGTTCAATCAAACACACCAAAATAACATTCTTGAGACTATTTTTTAAAAAAAAAGTCAAAAATAGAGAACTTAACAGTGAAAAAGTTAGTACCAAGAAAAAAGAAACAGAAGACGGAATATGAACCAAAACCCAGATGAAATGAGGAGAGACTAGCATGATTAGGCACTTACAGACACTAAAAAGCTTGAAACTTGTGAGGTCTGGCAGGCAAGAAAGGCTGAAACGGGTTCAGATTTTCTTTTAATAATTTCTTTTTCCTTTTTTCTTTTTCTTTTTCTTTTTTTTTTTTCTATTTTTCCAATCACTTTAGGACAGAAAGCAGCAGTCCGTTGATGGAAGGAACATTCACGGTCCGTAAACGGAACATCTAATCTAAGCCTCGGTGGATTTTAAAAAAAAAGGAATGAGAAAAGAGAGGATCTTGAAAATGAACTATAACTAGTTCTGTTTATTTGTTTTATAAGAAAACAAATTAATCAGATGGGTGAAAAATTGGAAGTAAAACAAAACAAGAATCTTGAACTGAAGGGAGTTGGAGTTAGTAGTTTAAAGATAATTATTTGTTTTGTTTTGTTTTGATTCGATTAGATATTTTTATATGATTTCATCATCTGATTTATTGCATTACCCAACGTTATCAGACTTAACAACTGTACCACATTTGCCAAACCAGAATGTGAATGAACACCGTCCTCTGCATGAGTAATGTTATTTCCTAAATTTATATTTTAAGGGATATAGTATTCTATTTTTAAGTGATACAGTATCTAACGTTTGATTATCAATTAGTATTATTTAAATATTATATTAATAAAAAATAAAAATTATTTAATAACGGTTAGTTGCATATTACTAATATATTGCTAGAGTTTTTACACGTTATAACACTATTTTATTGATAATTTAGTGTTTTCAAATTTTAAACGCATGCAAAAAAATTTCTTCATAAAAAAAATAATAATAAAATATTATATACAATAGAAATAAAAAAAAATCACATAAAATACATAAAAAATTTACATGATTCAATAATAAATGCTTATGTTTATAATAGATTACAGGATTTTAATTTTTTTTATTATTCAGTTTATAAAAAACTCTTAAATTTTAAAATTCTCAAGATCATTAAAATCTCTCTCAAGAGATAAGAGATAAGAAATACAACAATAAACAATCTCTTCAAAAGATTTATCAGTGCTTTTTGCTCACTCTCATAATAATATTCTTTTTAACATACTCAACACATTAATGCTCTACGAGCTCTTTATTTAACACTCTTTTCTATGCATTTGATGCATACATATGCATACTTAATATAATAAGTTTATAAATATTTATATGGACTCCAAAATATCATTAGAAACTTTTTTTTTATTGGAATAAGAGCTCATATGTTTAAGATAATCAAAACAAATTCAAACTAATTGAAATCGACTTAGAACATTATTTTTTCAAACATTGGCGTCGCAGCGTCGAGTCAAGTCGATGTCGTAGCACTAAGGTTTGAAAAATGTCTCTCTTATGTTTTTGCATCCCTTCTTGTTTTTAATTTTATATTTTTATCCATTTTTCATATGTTCAATGCATATTTGAATTTGTGTCAATTCCTTATTAATCTTCAAATTCAAAATTAAATTCAAACTCAATTTTAAACACTAAACTCTAATCCACACTATTTTAAATTAAAACTTGTATCTCAATTATATATATGTATCATTTTTATTTAAAAATAAATAAATGGTGTATGATAATATATATGAAGAAAGATTTACAAAATCCCACTTTTTTCAAAGAAAAATCCCGTTTTATTTACTCTGAAATTCTGGAATATTTCTCATGGCTTTTTTCTTTTTCATTATTTCTCTTTTACATTGTAATATTTTGGCGGAAAATTTGAGCATTGTTTCGCATGAAAGACAACTAGTGAACTATCAATCTTTAATATAAACATATATATAGTTTAATTTTAAATTGTATAATTATAGGGTCCTAAATCTAATGCTGTTTTTTTTTTATCATAATTATCGAATTTCAAGGTCAAAATAGTTTACTTTTTTAAGCAAATGTAAGACCTAAACTCATACTTTTTTTTCTTTCCATTTTTTTTATTTATGTGAAGGTAAAAATACAAACGGCATTGGAAGAGTTGATATTGGAAATGCCATCCAAATGTCAAAATAGTACCGCAGATTACATATAATAATTAGTTAAAAGGATTTCTTTTCTGTCCCGTTCTGAAATTAAATAGCCCGTGCCCGTCTCTCTCAAATCTTAAGTCACAGCTTCCGCCTTCCGTGATGCCTGTGGTCCAAATCCAATTACAGACAGGAACAGGACAGGGTAGTTCATCTCCATCTCCGGGAGGGTTTTGCCTTTTTAAAGAATGCAACAAAAACAGGTGGACCAATGATGGGCTATGGCCCGGTTTAGGCCGTGCTAAGTAAGCTTAAGCTAGTAGTGGGGATGATTCATCATTGTTATTTGTTAGTGTAAAATCGAAGGTAAGATATCAAATATGTAGCTGCTCTTGTACTCTTATTTCAAGAAACATTGCAAACTGATAGGTGAAATATTGTTTTAGTGGAAAGAACATCATTGCTGAGATGGGTGTTTCGTGATTGTCGATGATCATGAATCTTGAGTGGGAGTTTAATTAGTTGCTCAGATCATCGGTTAGCTAACACATTGCCACCCTATACATGATTTTTTAAAGCTATATGTGATGTCTAACGAGTACTCCATTGCTTCAAAAACCATTCTCGATGGTGGCAAATTCAAGCCAGAGCTTCGAGAAGATGAATTACACAGTCAGGTTTCCGCCAAGCAAATCATCAGCATCAGCAGGGTCTCCTTAACTGATAAAACCTGTACACTAGAAGCGGAAACGGAAATGGATAGCATTACTTGAAATAGTCCATGAAAACAGAAGGCAGAAAATTTTATCTACATTGATACTCATAGTAAGCCTTTGCTACGTTCCCACGGATGCCCTCCCCACCTCATGTAAATAATCGTGCACTCACGATCAGGAAGAATGGACCTACCCTAGAAATTTTCTTTTGTTTCCTTCTTCTAGACTAGTTCGTTTAACACAACTGGAGATCAGAAAGGGAAAAAGAAAGTTATCATGAATGAACTGAATGTCTCTAAGCATTTGATTTGCTGGTTGATATCTTTTTACCATTAACTTGTTCCTCTTGCATATTAAGATGTCTAATAGGTAGCATTGCAGTCATTAGTTAAAAGTGACGTGCAAGGTAAAAGCTGTAAATACAAGGATCGATCTAACCAAATTTTGCTGGGTTTATCCTCATATCTTGGATTTCTTCTATGGTACATATGAAATTAACAATGCATGAACAATACCACTTCAATGATGTTACCATCTAAATCAAAAAATGACTGTCATGGGAACTATCAACAAATATCTCTCTCCCTATTCTCAAGAAGGGGAAGGCTGTACTTTCTGGGGAACACGCACTGACTCCTTACTTCCAGCTTTCGCTTTAGCAAGTTCTTCTAAGCATTTCCATGTGGCTTCACGTCTTGCTTCAATCTCACCTTCCTTCGATTCATCCTCCCTAAACTTAGCCAAGCATTCCTTGAACAGCTCTGGATCAAGATCATAGAAAATTTTGCGGACATTCAAAGTCAAACTGTGGACAGCCTGATTCCAATGATTTCTGGCATTTTTCTCCAGCGCAGGGAAGATAAGGGGCAGTATAACCTTACGATTTTGTACAATTAAGTTCTCAATGTGATCATTGTTCCACAAGAACAAAGCTCTCTCTGCTACCTGGAATAAGCAACCACCAATTGCATGAAGTGAGATTCAGAGATCAGAGAGCAGAGACAAACACACTATCAGCTTAACAAAGCAATGCCACAACATATTAAGCTAAAAATTAAACCATACATCAAGAAGCATTATTGATCCCAATGAAAAATATTCAAGTCGAAAAATCACTGTTCTAGTATGCAAGCTTTGATAGGAGAACAGATCTTGAGCCCATGAAATTGCCTGTATCTTTCTCCAAGAGTTTGTTCTAATCAATCTACCAACCAACTATGATCCAGTGTGAAAAGCGAATGTGCATCACTATCACTCACCAAAAAAAAAAAAAAGGTAAATCAGCACATACACAATACCACTGTCTTGGTAATCTGACAGAAAACTTTCACAGGGCATACTTCAGCATTTTATGACATGCTATCAGCACTTCACAGTTCATTGGCTACACAAGTAACTAAATTCAGAAGGGTTAATGAAAGTAGATTCCTACTTCTAATAGTTCAATTTGATGGTAAATACAATGAAAACGGAACTTAATGTCAATTACATTCACCCGTTGAACTTAGCTTCAACAGTGAATTCCTTTCAAGAAGAACTATGTCAGAAGAGAACAAATGTGAAGAGAGTAAGATAAAGAAAGGGTTTTCACTTTTTTGAGGGTAAAAGAATCTAAAAAACTAGAAAACTTTTTATAAGAGAGCAACATGTTCTATCTGTTGGATTTGATTTAAAATTAATTTAATGAGTTCTTTCAGAGATGATTTTAAAAATAAAATACAAATTCACCCCTTGCATAGAGGCTAGCCAGCATGTAAAGGTCATGAATTGTATTTGGAGAAAATACCGAAGAGGCCAATCAGCATGTAGAGGCTGTAAATTGTATTTGGAGAAAATACCGATAATTATGAGATCCTAAACCAGAGAAGAAGTTGCTCTTCAATTACAGATGCTTCATTTTCCCAGGATACTGCACATGTCCAGCATAATTAAAGGCATATAAAGTAAGCCTTATATTAATGTAAACACTGCCCTTCTCCAACCACTCAGAATAGGCAACAATGCCAACACCACAAACCCTAGTCGTTAGGGATCCATATTTCTACATTTCTTGTACTACTGTATAAAGACCAAATCTACCACTTATTTATTCATGTAACATTCATCCATTTTTTCTCAAGTTTGAAAGAAAAGCCCTTTTACTTATCTTCTATTTGTAAAGATCCAACTTTGCTTTGTCACAGGCCATATGCATGAGGGTGAAAAGCTCATATGTATTGTTGGAATGGTATTTATTCTAATTTTATTTTTAATTGTGAAGCTATACATGCCCATCCAAGAACAGAGCAAACTTTTCCTCTTAATGCATCCATTCAATATCACATTTTGTGCACCATAATAGTGTGAAACCCATTCGAGCTTTCAAACAAGAAATTGAGCTTCACTTATGATACCAAACTGGAGGTTGCCAGCATCAAGCAACTCTCAGGTTTTCACATGCAACAAACCTACTACTTTTTTCATCAATTATGCTATAAACATATGGATTTCAATTCCATATACTTTCCATTTTATTTATTAACACCAAGATTTTCTGACCATATATAGACTGGCTCTCCATCTTTCCAAAGTCCAAATGTACAACAAAAAGATAGAAATTATGTGTATTTGATATCTATAAAAGAAGTCAAGACTATACAATCAAACATATTAAAGCAAACCAGAACCACACATTTTAAGGTTACTACCTGAAAATGCAAACTGTTCAAACAACGAGCAATTTGCCGAAACAAAGGCACCGCGCACTGCTGAAACTCTGGTAACTGGGTTGCTTCTAAAACCTCCTCCAATTCATTCAGGAACATGACTTCCTTTGAGCTATTTGTCACAGGCCAGTACTTTAATAAACCCCTTATGACAGTATCTGCAAGCTTGGAGTCTTTCTCCACAAATTGTGTAATGCAGTAAGATAATTGCTGATGGTACATTGCTAGGCATTTTGGTTTGTGCAAGGGAATCAGAGCACGAACAAGGAAGACTTTATGTTCTTCTTTCAGTGGCAGAGCAAACCCATTAATTATGCTGCCTAAAATTTCCAGAAGTTCAGCAATCCCATTATGCTTCTCTGTCTCAAAAATAAATCGGTAAAAGATGTTGTTTATAGCTTTCCTGATGAATGGGCGATGTACCATAAATTTTCCATAGATGCGGTGGAGAATTGTTTTCAAGTATTCTCTCTCTCTAGGATCTTCAGAGTCAAACAAATCCAGCAACTTCAGAATGAATGATTGATCTATGTACCTTTTTGCCAATTTTGCATCAGTCTCAGGTGATGCAACAAACCTCAACAAAAACTCATACACAATTTGCAAGTGAGGCCACGCAGGATCCATCGAGGGTTCCTCTTCTTCTAAATCAAGACCGTCTACAACCTTGTTCTCTCGTGGTTGAGAGGTGAGAGTCCTAAACAAATTTTCAGATACCATTTTCACAGCTTCCTGCATAAGAGTTTCATTAAACTTCCCGTTTGCAGAAGTAACATAATCCACCAACTCCAACAACATCTGCCGCTTGATCTCCTTTTCTTTGAGGTTTTTCGTTGGGTCGGTGAAGTCAAAAACAACACAACACAAGTTCAGCTTTTTTATAAACAGGCTCTGCTTCTCCGAACTTGGAACATCCCTAAGTGCAGGCAATGCTTCATAAGAAGAAAGCATTGAATTGCCATTCAGCTTCAAATTCACACCTTGTTGAATTTTGCTACTATAATTTTGTACCGCATCTGAAGCAGAAGCATTCACCTGAGCAGATACATTGTTCAAATTCCCAGCTTTACTTTTTCCCAAATCACTGCTTCTTGAACCAATAGAAGCAATTGAATGGGTGGCAGAGTTTCCGCCATGGTCACGATTATCAGCCGTCTTAGACGACTTTCGAGGAAGCTTCTTTAGTATCTGTTTGATCATATTTCACATAAATACACACTTCCACCCTCTTCAATACACAACACTAGTTCTCCAGTTTTCAGCCAAATCCGTGCAATGCTAATCAAAATTCTTCACATTAAACCAAAACCAACCCTTAAAGCCATCTGCATAAAATACCCAGAATCATAAAACCACCCACTTCAGGAAAACTTATGGCAAAAAACTACTTTTTTGAACCAAACGAAGAGGCCCAATCAGTTGTGCTCCTAGAAACCAGACCAAACCTGGATTTCCCCAATCTCAATCAACTATCAACCAATACAGAACCCTTATCTCAGCTTATCCACACTACCCTTACCTCTTAACCAAAAGCCAGTTGCCAAAATTTGAACCTTTTTACTAGAATTTAGAAACCCAGATGGCAAAAGTCATTCTAAGCATGAGATCAGTAGCAACTATTTGTGTTGAAACTCACCCCTTTTATTCTTATCTGTTCTTCTACTTGGAAAGAGCCAAAAAGGCAAAAAAAAAAAAAAAAACAAGGAAATGAAGTACATTCACCGTATTAATGAATTGTAACAATCAGGAAATGCTTTTAAGAAAAAAAAGAAAAGAAATATATATATATATATACATATATAATAAAAATCAAAATTGGAATACTCGTGCACGAAAAATTTTAAAGGCACATGCAAGCAAATAGAGGCCTTTCTTTCAAAAAAAATAAAATAGAAGCCTGCAATATAATAACAATAGCAATAATTCTAATAATATTAATAGTTAAGTGAGAACACTACTTACAGAGAAAAGAATTCAAATTTGTGGTGCCCTGCCTTGTTGTTGTTTGTTGACTATGAAAATTAATTCTTTATTACTTTCCTCTCGTGATTGGTTTCTTTTATTCTATTTCAATTTTCTATATTTTCTACTCTGTTCTGGGCTTCTTCATAGTCAAGTCAAACAAAAAACTAGGACAAGAATCCAGAAACCAGAACATGGTTTCTTTTACGACGTCGTTGTTTCTTCCGTGTTTTGGTTTCTCCATTTTGTCACGACACTCCTGACTAACACACATACGACGAACTATATTGTTCATTAAAACAAAATTATAAAAAATAATGAGCTTCTTTTTTACTTTATTAAATTACATAAGATTAAGAGAAAAGAAATACGTCAACATTTTAAATTTTAAAAAAAAATTATTAAGGATTCAGGTGAAGATTTCAAACTTAACCATGAATTAAGAAGCAATAAAAATGAAGGAATGAATGAATAAAAACAATTTATTAAAAATATATTTTAATAATTTATTGAGTAGAATAAAGAACGCACAATAAACTTATTCTTTTACTAAGAAAGGTCATGGACTAATTTTACAACTATAATAGATATTAAAAGAATAAATATTAAAAAAACTCGACCAAATATAAAATATTGATTACATATTATAATTAAAATTTTGATTTGTTAAACATATTTATTCTTTGTACAAACAAAGATATCAAAATTTAACACCTAAATTTTAAAAGAGCCGAAAATTAAATTTATGTTTCAGGTGAATGATACTCCCAACTTAGGACCTTAATTTTCAATTTTCTAAGCATAGACTTCTCATCTGGTCTTTCTCACCTTTTTATTTTAATATAAAGTCTTTAATATTTTAAGGAAAATTAGAACTTATTTCGTACGCAACGTTAATAGTAACAATAAGACGTGGCAATTGCACACCCTGCCGTAAAATATAAAATTAAAATGTCTGCGTGTCTATTATTATTATACCGAAAATAATGCAGGAAACGAATCATACACTTCTTCTTCCATGGCCTGAAATAATTACATGGAGATCTATTTGCTCTCTTTAATGATGGATGCTAAATATAATATGGAGATAGTTTCATTATACGTTCATTTCCATTATAAGCGTGCTGTGAAATTTGTCGCTTAGGACCAAAATCAAATTTACAGCTAGTTGATTCTAATCTCACTCGCGCTCCCGGGCCGTTGATTTAGTAGCAACCTTGTTTATTGTCAAAAAAAGAATCCCGGACCAGACCATAAATATAATTGCATCTCCATTGGATTCTTTCTGAACTAAGAACCCTGATGGTAATTTCAGCTTTTCACTGTCCTGAGTTGTTAAAAATGTTGGCTGCATACAACATTTTTCTTCTTTTAGGAATCCTAGGAACCAAACCATCCTTAAATAAAAGAAATAAGAATCCTAGGAAGCATCCTTACACGAAAGAAATCATGTTATTGTTTGACAAACCACTTTTGAACCCAAAATATTAAAAACAAAGACAAAATCAATTATAATGAAAACAAAATGAGTAGAGGTTCAATCAAGAAATCTTGACTACCTTAATAAACCACTTGATTTAGCTTAAACTATTCGACAAGGATGCAACAAAAATAATAAAGACGAGTCTTCCAAATTAATTCAAGGGACCGATCACGATCGTGATTTATCTTGCTGAAGAACAAAGGACAGTAGCTCAGTGGCTGAAGAAGAAAGGAGCCGTAAAGTTCTCTTCATTTTTACTTTTCCTTTTTTTTCCCTGCTTTGCTAGGAGCAAGGAATGGGATAACTCGTAAACCAGACGTTGAACATTAACCCTTAACTTATTGGAATATACATATACAACATTAATGGAAATGTAAGACTGCTGACTTAAGACTCCACTGGTATTCAAAGACAGGATGATATGAGGCAATATGAACAGCAAACCAGCTGACACTTCCGCACTTGAACCATGACTGCTATGCAGAGTATGTCATAAAAATGACATAGAACCACACTTTGACCACTGAGGCTTTACCGAAATCGAATCTTCCATTTTGATTCCGCAGGCATCCAGAACTTGCAAAATGCACTATGAAATTCATATAGCAGTCACAGAAAAAGTGTGATCATTAAAGGTACAAAAACTCCTTCCACATCACAAACTATTTTCGGTTCTACTGTCAACAAAAGCCTGAATTGATGGTTCTCTCCCAAGAAAGTCCGCAAGCATTTCAATGGGCTCCTTTGATCCCCCTGGAGCTAATACCTGCCAATAAATTGAAAAGAAAAATGCGGGCAACAGCAAAACAAAGTAAGTCACCTTTGTACCTTGTAATTTTATTCCAGGGAGATATATTTAAGGCAGACAAATTTACAAAGGTAATAAGCCAGCACTTAGGAAACTAACAAAGAGATGTATCCTAGAAATAACTATGAACCCTAATAATCTGCATGTCGACTCTGCTTTTATGTACAAAGAAATAAACTTGATGAATGTCATGAAAACTTATAACCAACAGTTAGTTCATAAATGTAACTTACTTTGTTCCTAAACTGCATCCCAACATACTGATTCAACAGCTTATCATGAAACTTGGACGCAAATATATCAGCTGCAAATACCTATAAATATGAATTGACTTGTTAGTAAAGACTGCTAGAAGGGAGGGGAAGTAAATCCACCACAATCAAACGGCTGGCAAGGAACAAGACAAGTAACAATATAAATAATTCATGAGAAAGAATCATTATCAGAATCGCAGAGGACATTTGCCCCCATAAATGCACGTGCAATATGCAATAAGCTAGTCCAAGGAACTCAAACCTCACTCCAAATGCGGCTGTAACAAGCAGCTTCCAAACCAACAGCAGTACATGGGATACATGAAGCTGGATTTGTTCCTTCCAATGTGGGCAAACCTAACATCACCTACCAAAGAAAGAGGAAAGAAAAGAAAAAGATGAAACTAGCCATATTGTCCACAATACCTCTGTAAAGGAACTATTGAAAGAGTTATTTACCTTTGGATGAAGATGCTTGAATAACTCTACAATGTCGACATTGTCAGCCACATGCATGATTTGATCGAAAATGCCTGAAAAAAGGTTATCTTTTGAGCTAAGATAGGGAAATATTTGCATTACGTAAACATCATTTGTAACTGATACTTCAAGATGCCACCCAAACACATCGCCAAAAAGTAATAACAAATGCTCTGGAAATATCTATTCAGCAATTAACTCTACCACAGAAGCCTAAACTTGACAGTTTCTTGACGTAGAGAACACATGTTTAAATATTTACTCAGCAAGATGTTCCATTTTCTGTACAAGATCACAGGCCGTACACACCAAAACCATTAACTGCGTAGACATTTGCAAGGTAAAGGAAGAGAACATATTTTCACTTTGTAGGAACAGAGATTTACTATGCATAAATACCTAAGCATGACGGGATTTGCATTTTTGCAAAAAACAGGCACAGTAGAGAGTCCTGACTAAGCATTCAACAGGTTCCTCAGATTGGCCATGTTAGTGAGGTGCTCAGTCTTAGTAAGAGTACTCTAAACATTTAAACTATATCTTGAGCTTGAATGAAGTAATACTAGAATGTAAAGAGACATGTTCCAGTGACCAGGGTGAAATCTAGTGCTATCAATGAAAAAATAATTCGATGGCATGAAATGCGGAACTGTGCAATAGGTGGTAATATTTTCCAACACATACAATTGAGCAAGGACAAGTACAGCACAGTCATAGTGCTAATCTCAAGGTGTAATCATTACCTATTTAAAATAACAAGGTAAAAGCCCAGTCATTAACAGGCACCATAATATCTACAGGTTCTTCATTATGAATGGCAAATAATAGTTCTCAAGGGACTAAACAAATTGACACTTCCCAGAACAAAGATATGGCAAGAGGACTTACAATAAAGAACTTCTTGCTTCAATTTCAGTGCAGAAAAGGCATATCGCCACCTTTTAAGTGATTTACATGCATCATCATTGATGGGCTTTGTGATATCCTAAAAGTAATAATATATGTCAAAGATTAATCTCAACTAATAAAGTAATTGTGAAAAGGCATCTAACAAATGAATTATATGCGACTTCAAAATTGGTACTGTAGCTCCGAATTATAAGAAAGAATAGAGGAAGAAACAAGCAATAACATTACTGCACAAGTACATAAACCTATACATTATACATTGCGAGCAAGGAATAGAGAAAAGACCATGCTAGAAGGAATAAAAATCTATCATGTCAAAGGCAAGTATCACCTGATGAAAACCAGATATCAACTTCAGCGAGTAGCTCTCATAACACCTATAAATTTTCCCAAAAGTATAAGAAGATGCATTTGTGTTTCTCTAATAAATGAGGACAAATATGATTCATTACTTACCAGTTCTCTAACAACTGAGCAGGAATCTCCAAAAAGTCGGGATCAACACGCAGCCCAGAAAATCTAGCAAATGATGCACGGTTGCAAATATGTTGAACCTAAGTGGTCATTATAATGAAAAACCATGTTATTCATGGATAATGGCAATAGACACTAAGATAAAGCTTATTTTCCAAAAAAAAATAGTACTAGTCAGAATAATGGAAGGCATAGTAACCAAATTGAGCATACCACATGGCCAAACTCATGGAAAAGGTTAACCACTTCAGAGAATCTTAACAAACTCGAATGACCAACAGTATCCTTTTGAATTTGGGATATCAGTAGTGCCACAGGTATCTAGTCAAAAAAGCACACAAACAAAAGACATGTCAATCTCTGTTTTGACTACAAACATCTATCATAGGTTGATTTAAATGTAGATGACAATCCCAAATCTAAATTTCAGTTTAAGCAGGCCTTCTATAACTCATAAAACTCAAAGCTTCTTTGCTTCCAAAATCATTCTTTATTCTCATTACCTAGCATATCTCTTTTTTTAGCCTCAGAAAATATCCAAAAATCTGGGAGATGTTAACACAATATTGCTAATCTACTTAGATCCTTTGTGTGAACAGATAGATATCATGTACTAAGATACTTGATATGAGCCTCAAAGTCCAACCACATAACACATCAAGAAAAAAATTTATGTTCAGGAAATTCGTATCAATACTTAGAGACATCACAATTGCATTATTTACCTGCCGCATACCAGTTGAAGACAATGCACCATTTTGAAGAGCCACCACACAAGTGTGACCATATTTTCCTTCCCTGTTGTATAGCACAAATGCATATGCATGATCTATCACTTACACAAGTAAATCACCAAAATGAAAATATAGACAGTAAAAATGTAACAATCAAGGTAATCAGTGAACCTTTTGTATATATCAAGGTAGAAATGACCCATAAGTTCATTAGAACTTAAGTCAAAAACTGCGAAAACCTGAATGCTACTGTGCCAAACCTCAGCATCTGCAACTTCCTCGAATCTCAAACCTGCATGAAAGCAAATATATAACAACTTTTTATCATATATCATATTAAAATTATAATTGGACTCTGTAAAGCATACAAAAGTAGACAATACAGAGATTTCTAATCTTAAAATTAAAAAATATATATATATAGGTAGAGTTACCAAAAAGGTCTTGGGATACTTTGAAGATCCCAGATAGAACCAAATTGACAGGAAAATACTGCTTAATAGCTCCAAAGTCCAGATCAAACTGTTGTTCCTGAACCCTTCTAATATAGTATAATAGGTCCTCAATCCCGAATGGAAGTTCCCCTTCTTCTTTTTTCTGTTGTCTCGTTAGAGACAAAAGCAATAATAGAAGAAACAAAACAATGATACATAGATATATGCATAAAAAAAAAATTTAAAAAAAAAAATTGGCCAAGCATGTGCTAACCTTTAAATCTCTCAACAATGTAAGTTCTCTAGTCGCTAAATCAGTTAAACTGGCAGAGATTTCCTCTAAGAATTCCAATACCTAGATTTGACAGACATCCTCACAAATAAATGTCAGCTTTACATATACGTGGTGGAAAAAGAATATGCTATAAAGTGCTGATCTAATGCAGTGCACCATTCAGATGTCATGATTACAAGTCTCTTTGCATAATTATTAGATACTCAAATAAGCCTCCAAGAAAAGGCTGCAGAGACAGATAACTTTTTGAGCCCATTAACTGTTTTCCATTGTTATAGTGTAATCTCAAAAAAAGAGGAAATCGGTTGCCAAATATCCCAAACACCCTATAAAAACTGAAAGATGTGAAAGTCACTTTTTGATGTCATCTTCATCCCATGGAAAATATTGTATGTATATCTACCCTACAGGAATGACAACATCAAACCTTAGATGATGACTTTGCCATTCTAAGCTCAACAACATAGTCTGCATAGTTTGGATAACCGAGTAAACGAGCAAATTTATGGCGCACTTTGACCTAAACCATGAGAAGCAAAAATTGAAGTCAAATGTCTTGCATAGAATTCTATTCAAGGAAAAGCAATAAAAATACCTGAGTGAATAGCAACATAATCAAACATGTTTTAACAAGAACTCAAAAGTGAAACAGTTACTTTCTCTTTTAATTGTCATAAGCAAGCAACATAAGTCGAAAGCCAGTGCTACACAAACATACTACAAAAGTGTTTCTTTATATCATCATACGAAAACTACAAGCCATTAAGCTTTATAAGGTTTCAAAAATAATGACTAAACTTCTGAAACATTTTGATTTTAGGATAGCAATTTAATGAAGTAGGTATAAATTTTCTAATCTTACCAGACCAATGGCAACATATTCTATAACATTCAGAAAACTAGCATTCTTGTTGGTAAAGACCACATCATATCCCATTTCTATAGGACTTGTGGCCATATGGAAAGTCAGTAAAGTCAATTTAATGCTTACATTTTAGAAAAACGAAAATAAAAAAAAAATCTGTGCAAAGAAGACTTATGGATGATTAAAAGTTGTGGTGCCAACTTAATACATATCAAACCAAGACTCAAGAATGATTCATGGTTCACAAATTTATAAGATTTTAGTGCATAAAGATGCCATGTTTCTGGGTAAGGAAAAATGCTTACCAAACTTCCCAACACGGACAAATTGATTGCTCCACACCTCTTCCCATATGCCACAGCTACTAACCTCCTTGTTCTTCCTACCTTCAGAAGTTCAAATAAACATTGTAATTATGCAGTCATACAATGCCGAAATGACATAGAATTTCAACCAATTACAATTAAAACCCAAAACTATGACAAGAACTCAAGAAGAGAGTATGAAAATTAAGATTCTCTCTCATATAATTGAAGAAATAAAGTTAAAGCACTCAAAAAATTGTTGCATATAGTAAGGACAAAAGACCTCACAACAAGAATTTAGCAAGTTAAGAATGGCCCAGTGGTGTGGTGGCAAAGGCATTATACCGACCAACTCAAAAGACTATACCTTGCATAGCTCCAATACAGCCCCAACATGATGACTTTTCAGCATCACCTTGAATTTACCATTTTCAGCTTTATCTAAACTCTGCACAGGAACAAACCCAATCCAACATTAAAAAATAAAATTAATAAACGAATATTCAACTGATTTATTTGAAGACAATGCATGGATTATGTGAATATTAATGGAGGTTTTGATGAAATTTATTAAAAATACAATTCAAGTCTTAGAGCTTTATTGATTTCCTAAATTGTGTGAAGTATATTCACAAGAATTAAATTGTGGGTCATAAAGAGCTTTTTTCCTTTAAGCACTTGTTTGGCCATATCATAATATTTTTATAAATTGAAGCAACCATTTGGTTCTATTTATGCTATAGCCCTTTCTCAAGTTGCTTAACCTGATATTAACAGTTCATCAACATAAATTGTCCATGTGCTCAAAATTAGAATTTTTGCAGGGTTTACCTCTATCAAGTATGATTTTTGCTGCAAGTTAGGTAGAATAGAAAGAACATTTAATGTCTAAAAATTTTTACACAGTTCACTTCAATCAAATATTACTTTCACTGCATCTTAGGTAGAATAGAAAGACGCTAAACATTTTAAGTCACTAATCTAGGAGATTACAGTGATAGTTGCACACAAAATAATTACTGAATTACTCATTAGAATGAATACCTGTAAGACAAGGAGGTCATAGATCTGATGTATACTAGTATTTTTCATATTAAATATGAACTAAAAAATAAATAAATAAAAATAAAAGAGGGTCAGGAAGAAAATCGACCTGAAGGAACTCTTGTGGTAATCCATCAAGTTCAGCCTTGCTGAAGACAAGAAAAGTATCATCATCATTCAAATTCCGAACATACTGTAAGCTTAGCTCTTCCATTTGCACTTTCAATCGCTGCGCTTCCTCTCTCTTCGTTAGACTAAGGTTCAACCCGCACCGCTCAAAGTCTCTAACCTGTCACTGGTCAGAAAAGGATTAACAATGGCACACTATTCACAGCTTAACAAAGTTCTTCAGAAGATGAGTATAAATGTTCCTTGCTCTAATGCTGATAGAAACATCAAAAATTAATTAAATAATCTACAGTTATTTGCTCTGCTGTTTCACAAACATACAAAAGAAAAAAAAGAGGGAGTACAAGAATATCTCCTCACCAGGGACTGGATGTAGCATTTAGATTCAGGGCTTATCCATTCTCCCTTTGCAGCGACAGCTTTGACAACATGATATACATCTTCGCGCTTACTAATCAGCTTGCACATATTAGCATGATATGAATTCTAAACTATAATAAATGAATTCAAGAATAATCTTAACATTTGACTTCATCAATGTTTCTTATCCTAGCTACTTACATTCAGCAAATTTCCACTGGTTCCATCAACCAACATTCAATATAAAAAGTTCAGAACTAGTTGTGTCTGCTTATTTATAACTCCTTTTACCACAACAACAATGCTATGTAAGTATATGAAGGAAATAAAAGGGTGAAACCTGCAAGCAAAAACATGAGCGTCTATTCTCTGCTCTGCTTCAGCACTGGCTTTACGCACATCATCTGAAGTGGATACCAACTTCGGCAAAATACAAGATTGCACCAGCGGAAATTGCTGTGCCTCCAACTCTGCTAAGGGTGAAATTACATTCATATATGTAACCTGCATGTTTTAAAAAAGAAATATGAAAAATAAAAAGCTACCTAGGGGATTGATAGTGACCTTTTTACTTAAATTGTAAACACGAAACGTATTAAATAAATTTTATTAAATTGTGACCAGTAGAAGTTTACACATCCCGAATGGTCAGTTTTTACCAAAACGAAGGTTAAATTGTCACAGTAAATTCATTCGTCTATAATGAAAAATAACAACTAGTAAACTGCCACGTCATAGCTCTTCGTCAATAACAAAGTTAAAATCGCGTTCATACCTTATGAAGGGGAACTGAAGCGACTGCATCATGGACTTCTTTTGACTTCGCGATAATTCGGTCCGCTAACTTCAAAATCTCAGACGCCGACAAATTGACGCGAACATTAGAACCGTGAAGATCTGAATTTGACACAACTGAACCTAAGTTAGTTTACATCTCAGAATTTGAATCAGAATCTCAAAAGAGAAAAAGAAGCTGAAGTTTGAAACTTAAGAAAGAACCTTTTTTCTTGTGTCTTTTCTTGAAAGCGGTGATGGCAAAACTGACAGCGAGTACGACGATAGCACTAGCTCCGGTGACAGCTAAAAGATTTTGGTCTCGTTTCTTTTTGGAAATTTTCTCGCTGTTTCTTTCCTTTTCCATCGGTTTCGGAGTTTTTCTTTTCTTTTCTTTCTGACCAAACAAGCGGCAATTAAGATTTGGGAGGGAAATATTTGTATAGCCGTAGGTAGCTGAAGCGGAAAAATGAGGAAAAAAAGTTTTTTGACTGCATTTGAGCCGGACAGAGCGCGACGGATAGATAATCGCTTCCAAATTTTTAGGGAAATTTTAAAAAAAGACCTTAATTTTATAAGATATTCTTTTTTAACCACACATGAAAGTTTTAATATTTTATAGTTAAGAAAGTCATATTTAGGCACTTTTACCCCCATTCTAAGTATTTTAATTTTTTCCTAGTGTATAAATATTGTAAAAAAAATAGATAAATTTTGTGTAAATGAGTAGATTTTATAAAAATTTGATAAAAAAAATTATTGAAAAAGTCAAAAAAAGAATCAAAATGTCATTTTTAGCCGCCACAAACGTGTGCTCCTAAGTATGCCATGTGGCACGACCTAAATTTTTTTAAAACAATTTAACTAAATTTATTTTGATTTGAAAGTAAATCAATTTGTTATTAATTAAATTAGTATATTTGATTTAATTTTAGTGTTGTTGTTTTAAACTGAATTAATTTGTTAAATAAAATACAACCATTAATAAATTTAATTTATTTAAATATTAATTAGCAATTAATATATTTAATTATTTGATTTTTTAAATATTAATTAGAAATTAAATAATTAAATAATATAATGAACTATTTTTATTTTTAAGAGTATAATAAAATATATCTTAAAGAGTTTCTATGTACAATAATTTACAATTGCAATTGAACAATTGAAAATATAGTAAACCCTAAACCCTCAATCATAAATTCTAAAATTTAAATGAGAAAATTAATTAGAACGAGAAAAGTAGTATCATTAATCTTTATATAGATAAAATTATTACCTATTATTATCAATATAATAATAATAATAATAATCACCAAAAATCATGTGCGAAACGTAATTGAACAATTTATATGAATTTTATGTTATAATGTTCTTTGCATTGATGCTATCGGAAAAGTAATTCAATCACTATTAAATGTTGTGCCTTCTATAGGGTTTGGGTTTCTTTTCACAATCTAAACAAGTCAAAATTGTCCGAGAAAGAATTGATAATGTTGCCAATTTAATAAACTAAAAGAAACTAGGTAAAGAAGAATTCACCTTATCTGAATGGTGAACTTGTACTTACAAACAATAGATAAAGAGATTTTGAAACTCGGTTACGAATTATTTAGTAAATTTATTAATGAAAAAAAAGTGAAAAATCATCCAACAAGTGAAGCGAGGATATTACCTGTCTTAACAAATGACTATTATGAAGACATAAATCTCGTGGAGCTTCAAGAGTTGTGTTGCTAGAAGTTGTGTGGAATCCATCAATGGAAAAACAAGCTATAAGTCGAGTATGTAGGCTTGGTCTAAAAAAGATGATGTATGTTTACCATCTTATTACATTAGGGATAATAAAAGATGACAAAATTTGTTGACAAGCTAATGCAATGTAATATTATCTTTTTGAGATGCCTTCACAATAGAATTCTCTAGACATCCATGATTATCACTAATTCCAATATAAACTGAAGATAATTTATATAAAATAAACAAGCAATCCTTCATAAGTCCCAACGTGTAGACCATATTTATTGTTTTTTCCTCGTGTTTCTACAAGAGTAGTAACCTTATAAACAAAATATTAAATTAAATATTAAATTAAATAAAAATTTTAATTTATTACATAACAAAAAATTATGTTACCTTGAGCACTGCTGAAGTTATGTGGCATATTTTTAGATAAGACTCTTCAACTTTTATGCTACCTCAAAATCAAGATCATCGGGTTACAACCAACGATAATCTATTCTTCGACCAAGCTTTATTAAGAGATTACTAAATATTTTCGCTTTGACAGCATATGAAGTAGATGTCCAATAGTCATAAGTATCATCGTTAGCTCTAGACTCAAGTCTCAAAACTCTTCCACTTATTAAATTTGATTTTATATAGTTAGGAATAAATTGAATATTTTGTTATCGCTCGAAGCTAATTAAGAGTAGTTATGAGAACAAACTCGATAACTTGTAGTGAGAGGTTGTCAAGATAAACATTCTGCCTCACTTTATTCTAACATGCATCATGCTCAGCCTCCATAGTAGATTCTGTGTATGATAAAGAATGTGAATCTAATTGTTGACCAAAAAAATAATTTTTTGGGCCAAGAGCTTTAAATTTATATTATTGTGACAATTAGCATGTTGGACTTCATCTTGCTGGGCTTGAAGGCTGAAATTCGAATCTTTTTCCTTTGCTAATGGTAGTAGCACACTTATAAAATACTAGAAACTGTCGTTAAAACCTCGCCGGAGTGAGTTTCGACGAAGACTCTCTCATGCCTAAGTTAGAAAAAGGCTATTTTTGGTGAGGTTTTGAGAGGACAATAAGAGAAAGTCGAAAAGAGAAAGGTTGAATACAGAAAACGTTGAATCTAAAGTCCAAAATTCAATACCGAAAAAGAATTCTCTCTCTTCTGTTATGGTTTTCTCACCTATTTATAGCATCGATCTTCAAGGAATATTCTTTGTGCTTAACTTCATCGATGTTGTAGTTGAGTTGAGTAAGTCTTGCTAATTTTCGCTTATCCTAATCTCTTAGCATGATTTGAGGGATTCTTTCTTAAAAACATTGCAATTCTTCTCTTTCTATAACTCTGTTTCCTTTATAAAACTGGTTTCCTTTTAAAACTCGTTTCTGTAATAAGCCTAATTACCTTCTGTTTAGCCCAATAGTGATTTAGCTATACTTCTACTGTTATAGCGATTCGGCATCACTTATCGAGCTAGTCTTCTTATAACATTCTTTACCCCTACTGGTCTAAGTCTTGCTTTTGTCCCCACAGTAGTATCTAGTCGAAATGTATAAGTTGTTCGACATGTGGTTGGCCTGGTACTTGTACAGAGTCAGTTTCTTTATCCCATTCCTCTTGGTCATGTGGGGATTTCTGATCCTGGTCGACTCAATCAAAAGTGTGCAAGAGTGATACGCAAGTGTCTTTGACTAAACCTGGTTTAAGCGACCAAGCAGGTTCCTTCATTGGAAGTCTGTCCTTAGGTTTGATTCTGAAATCTTCTTAGTGACCCTTGCTGTCTTGGACTTAGGCCCTCGAGGTTAACAGACAAAGAACTTATTTGATGGGCTAGGCTTTTTAGGCCTGTATAGGTTGGGCTTTGTGGTGATTTTATTGGGGAAAATAGGGGTCCACTAGTTTCTAGATTTGATTTATTCGAAACTGGAAACTATTTTTTGTTATACCTGTTTGAGTTTTCACTTCTAATACCTGCTCGAAATCTTCACTTCTGATATCTGCCTAGAATATTCACTTTTGAATGTATACTTGGCTTATACTAGCATTCTGAGCGAGCAGGTCTGAATAGATTTTTCTAATATCCTGATCTTGATGACATTGTGATGAGCAGCTTGGTTTGGTTCTATTGTTCAACTGCTTTCTAGAGTTTTCTCAGGCTCTCATACAGTTAGTGATATCCCTCACATTTTGACCTTGTTAGTAATGATAAAGGTCTTTAAAATATCACCCTTGATCTGTGTGAAAAGATGTTCCAAATGTGAGAACTGATCTTGGTCGTTGATCTTTCATTTGATCATGTGGCTAGGGGTGGTTGAAACCAGAATCACGTCTCTTCTGTTTCTAAGTGACGTTTGGGTGATTAAGATGATTTAATCCGTTAAAATTTAAAACTTCAATGAGCCAGATTAAAATCTTTGAAGAGACGTGTATTTAATGCTCTAAGAACTCGAGGTATTGCGTCATTCAATTTAAAGTGGGTCTCTTTGGTTTCTGACAATCTTATCCATTCATTTAATTTGAATGGCTATGGTTTCTCAACTTTGTTAGTTATAAAAAGCCACATTCTATGCCCATTTTCTTCTTTACTCTACATTTTTCTATTGTCTTTTCTTTTAATTTCCTAGTGCAAGTAATTCTTTGGTAATTCTTAAAGATCATTGCCATGGTTGTTGTCATAGTGATTTGATTTCTACGCTTTCTTCGAGTAAATTCTTTTTTTTCTTGACTTTGTGATTTGGTTTCCTTTTATTTTTGCATCTTTAATGTAAATTTCACTGTATGTGAGCATGCTTTCCTTGTTTTTGTTTACCATTTTTGGGTTTTTTGCTATTGTTTCTTGTTTTTTTGAGTATTTGTATGGCTCATGGGTGCTTACTGCTGCTTGTTTTTCTTGTTTCTAGGTGCGATTATTTTTGTCCTTGCCCTGTGTATCTTCTTTAATCTTTACGAAAAACCCTTATTCCAATGGCATCTAAAAGAAACTTAGGCTTCCCAGCTATTAATATGGACGAGGAAGAAGGAGAAGCAAGCCTAGAGGTTCCACTAGTCAGGAGGACCGGTGAGGCCAAATGTAGCGCGCGTGGGAGGGCATCCACCTCAGTAAGTGAACTGTCCTCCTTCTCATTGGCTGTTATTACTAAGACTGAGCCGGTCTCTGTTATTAAAGAGAACAAAAGAAATAACCCTGTAGATTGTGATCAAGATATAGAGGCGGTGAAGTTTGAGCTGGATGTGAGATACCATATGTCCAGTTTGAACGAGGCTGAACTAAAGTCTCTTAGGTCGATATATAACATTCCTGGGTTGGTTACGTTAGGCTACCTATGCAGCAATATTTTGCTAGGATGCTGGCTTGTCTAGAAGTAGCCTCTCTTAACTAGACCCTAATTCTTATAGGATTTTGGCTGATCTGTATGTCCTTTAGGTAAGGACAGAGTTGTCCCCCTCAACATTTTCAAGAGCTATGCTACCTATATCACTTTAATAGCAATGCTTGAATCTATTCCATGGTCTTTAGAATCTAATCCCTGGTTGCCCCTCTTCTATTAAGGATTGGAATAGGGAGTAATTTTTTGCTGACGGAGAATGAGGTCAGAAAGTCCCAAGAGGAACGAGGGAGAGTAGGTCATTCCTACGAACTTCTCTTTAAGCGCAGGTTGCCTTTTCATTCATTTTTCTTTCTTATATTTTATTTCTTCCTTCTCTATTTTTCTAACTCCCTGGTGTATCGCAGTAACTTGGGCCATTGACATTGAAGTTTTAGAGGCCCGGCTTGCTCGAATCACTGCGACTCTCAAGCAAATTTATCCTGTTTAGGACCTGCTTTTGCCAGCCAGTCTTTTTCAGTCCGACTTGGTGACTTTTGTCCAGTATGAGCCTCATATTCGCAGTAAGTACCTTTTCTCCCTTTAAAGTTTATTTCTTCATTCTTCATTTCTTTGCTGATCACTTCATATATCCCGTACAGGAATGTCCAAACAATGAGAAGGAAGAAGAATCGCACAGAAGGCTCTGGCTTGTCCTTTGAAGGTCGGGGTTCCCACAACCCCGATAATGTAATAGAAATGCTATTCAATTTTGATGGGAGGAGCCGAGTTAGGGAACCCGCTCATGGATGAGGGTTGACTAGCCAAATTAGCAGTAGGCCAAACCCTAAGAAGAGAGAGTGATAAATCCACCTACCCAGATGAGAGAGCAGGTTCAAACTAGGTCCCATGGGAAGGGACAAACTACAACCCAATGCTCCCCTCAGGCACAAGGTCCTTACTCTCCCCTAGCACAATGTAGGGTACGGGGCTCACCAGTTCAGCTTCAATACAGATGCCCTCTTCTGGTCGGTCTGTCAGGGCGTCCGGTTCAAAGAGGCCTCTGATAAGTGAAGGTTCCCTCTTCGTGTGTCTCATTCCGTGCTGGTCCTTGAAAAGCATAAGGACTTGGCCTTTCTACTACCCGTGATATGGGAGATAGAGAGGTACTTGACCTCAGCCTGGATGGGTCAGGTTTCTTCTTTGGACTCCATCACGGGGTTCTATGCTACAGTGGGATCTGCGCTGGATGTAAGTTCTTTCTTTTTCTGTCTTTTAAGTTTTCTTAATTTTCCTATTCTAACCATCTTCTTTTATTGTGCAGTTCATGTATCTATTTTCTTAATTTGTGACTGAGATATTAGATATGGCAGTTCGAACCCACCAAGCTGAGGAGAGCCTTACACAGTTGAGGGCTGAGGCTTTGCAAGTCAGGAGGGTAGCCGCACAGGAACGGGAGAAAGCGAATGAGATGGGCGCCTGTGTAGAGGAGCTGGAGACCAGCTATACTGAAATAGAGAGTAAGGTCTTAGAGTTAGAGCTCCATAAGAGGTTAGTCGAGCAAGAGATGGCCAACTTCTTGATAGTGGTGGAGAGCTGGGCCACCGAGTTGATGAACCAGAACTATTAACTTGAGAGGCAGCTCGCGGTGGCTCAAAGGGAGAGGGAGCTAGTGGAGTAGACCAGGCACAACTGAAGGATCAACTGAGTTCATGGTCTGCTGGTCACAAGGAAGATTTCTGCCAATAGGTAATGGAGGGCTTCTAGAGGTCAATTACCATATTTAAGGAAAACTACCCTAAGATTGACATCTAGTAGATGTGAAACCTGGCCACTGAAGGGCCATTCCATGAAGGTGAGACCTTTGAAGATTGGGATATTGCTGAGGTGGCTGAGTCTGCCGCTGATGATGTTGCTTTTGTTACTGTTGCTAGGGCTGATGCTGTCTCTGCTTCTACTACCAGGGCCGATGCTAACCTTGCTGCTGCTAGGGCTGATGCTACCTCTGCTGCTGTTACTAGAGCTTATGTTGTTGCTCCTTCTGCTATTACTAGGGCTGATGCCGATGCTTCTTCTGCTACTGAGCATAATGCTACCCCTGCTGTTGAAGCTGATGATGCCCATGTTGTTGCTCTTGTCAATTTATAGTACTTGCTAATGCTACCCCAGCCAATCCTACTACATCAATCAATACTTTTGCCCTGACCGATTCTCCTCATGTCGACATTAATCTTGGGGGGAATTGTAGTACAATTTGAGGCAACTGATAGGGCTCCAACAGCATGAGCTGATGTCTTTTTTGTACTTTTTTCTTTTCCTTCTAAACTTTGTGTTAAAATATTTTTGCAAACCTGCTCTTTTATATTTGCCTAGATAATCATTGACGTAGACCTATTCTTCCATAATAATTTATAACATAAGGTAATATTGTTAGGATTGTGCTTACATGCCATCCCAGTTTTGTATAAATATTTGATATCTATATAGAGTATATTTTTTTATCTCGCTAATTACTTTTTAATAATATAGTTTAATGTTTATTACGGTACAGACTCTGTATTATCCAAAGGAGTTCGGATAAGATCTAAAGGTGTTTAGACCAGTGCTAAGAGTTAGTAAATATTTCAAGAGTTTGAACATTGTCTATAACGGGACAAAGACCTCATTTATGCTTATAATGATATAGTTGCAAGAGTTACAATAGGTTACTAAGATGTGTTATTATGCAAGAATGTTCTTAAAAATATTATTCCTGGTCTATTTCTACTGACGCGGATCTGTTTGTAGATCCCATTAATTCATATAGATTAGTGTATGTCTATATTTATAGGGTACAATTGGTCGTTCCTAGCTGACTATAATCTTGGAGATTGTATAGGCATATGGGTATTTAGTTAGAACTGAGTGCTGAACAGACTCATGAGGACCCCAATAGACGTTCTATGTTGTCGTCAATGAAAGGTCCTCTCCAGTTGAGTAGTATACGCGGTCTTCTGACCTGAGCACTACGGTGGGCTTGTGAGTGATCCACCATGCTTTGGTTCCACATATGTCAAAGACCTTTCATGGTCTGACCGCTGGGTGTCGTTGGGTATGGTTCGATGCTCATGGAGTCTGGTGTTGCAGATATGGGATCCATAAGCTCTCATAGGGAGTGATATATCCAAATGCTCCAAGATAGTATCTCAAGAAAGTCTTATGGCCATAAGCAGTGAACCCAGGAAAGGAGTTTCCACATGGTTAAACAATATGGCAAAGAGTTTACTTATATTGTTCAGTGAGATACCATTCTGGAGATAGGTTTATGGATGAACACATGGGGATTTGATGATGTTGATCTATGTCCCCGCACATCTAAGATATATGTGATGGAAGGATTATACGTATGCATTGTAACCTCAACTTGTATGGTTCAACGCGCTGATTTGTAATATTCGTGACGTGTGTGTGAGGCATTGCTCACGGACTTATGAAATAGTTTCTTTTGACGAATCGGGCGTAGACCTAGGGAGTCTAGCGATATAAAGTGTACTCGTTGTGTACTGGGACAGAGTACTAGATTGAATTGTTTAATCTAGTAATATCTAGCTGCGTACGTATCCGTATTTAAGCGTTAAATACAATAATTAGGCAATAATTATTATTCACTAATCGTATAATAACATGTGGCGCATTATGGACCATCAGTTGAGTTTATCAAAATGTGAGATTTGGTAAGATCCGCTAAGGGGTATATTTGGTAACTATTCATGAGAGGCAAAATAATCATTTCATGCTATGATTATTTAATCATTAAATGATTATAATATCTCTATTAAAATATATTATTTTATAATATTATATATTTTAATAATATAATATATATTTATGCATCATAGTTGTCATGCATATATATATAATATTATTTATTACTACTTTTGCCCTAAGTGGCTAAATATTATTATTTTAATATATAATATTATTATAATAATTAAATTAGAGATATATATGTGTGAAAAACGTGAAAGGGAAGTGAAAAAAGAGATAATTGTTATTTTTTTTCTTTTCCTTTTTCGTTTTGCTCTTGAAATAGGTGAGAAGAAATTATTACTTCCTTTTTCTTTTCTTTTATTGTTTGAGAGAAAGAGCAAAATATAAAAGAGCTGGCCATTTTGGGGTTAAAGGGTTTATCCCGTACTAGATTGAGGAGTTGCAATTCTAGCTCGCCAAGTCCACCAAGTTGGTGACTAGAACTACTTACGAGTGAGACTCTAGGCAGACCCCCTATACTCATGTGTAAAACGTTACACGTTCTGATGATTTCTCAACTTTATTTTTGATATATTAATATATATTTATGTGTTTATTGTATGTTTTAAATGTTCCGTACGCCAAATATATATTAGATATGTATTTTGTGTAATAAATACTATTACACATGCATACATCCATATATATTTGATCCTCAATAAATATTCTGTTCAACATAAAATGTAATGTAGACGAGCAGCCTGTAATAATGTCCAACACTTAATAGAAAATTGTATTAATCAAGATCAAATAATAATCTCTTTATGCTGAGTTGATTTATCAAATTCAAACAGTGCAGGATGATTCGTAACTCATGAAGACAATCGGGGTCAATAAACTTAAACAAGCATTAATATGAAACTGTACCGATGAGATTACCGTTGAGTTGGCCAGCAGATACCTTTGTTCAATACTTTATTGTTTTATGAGATTGTTATAGGTACCTGGTCATTGTTTTATGATCAGTCTCTTTCTGGGTGTTATATGTCTATGGGGTACACCTCACTATGCCTTACCTGGTCTGGTGAGCTATGGATAATCTCGTTAGCATTGCCTTCTTATGGCATGCAACTCTTCATGGTCTTCAGAGCTGTACATTCGTAGGGTACACCTCATAGAGCCTTAAGCTGTCTTGTAGTCTGTAGGTAATCACATGAGTGCTGTCGCCTACAAACTATACGCTGCACGTCTACAGGTTACACCTTACTGAGCCTTATCCGGTTCGATGGTCTATACGTAATCTCTTAAGTATCATCCCCCTATGACATGTATCTTTAATGTCTTGAAAGCTATATATTAGTAGAGTACACCTCATAGAGCTTTACCTTGTCTGGTGGTCTATGGGTAATCACATGAGTGTTGCCCCCTATGAACTATACTTCATAGGGTACACATTACTGAGCCTTACCTGGTCCGGTGTTCTGTAGGTAATCTTATAAGTGCCGCCCCCTATAGCGTGTGTCTTTAATGTCTTCAAAGCTATATATTCGTAGGGTACACCTCATAAAGCCTTACCCTATTCGGTGGTCTATGGGTAATCTCATGAGCATTGCCCCCCTACGAACTATACATTATATGTCCATATGGTACACCTCATTGAGCCTTACCCATTCCAGTGGTCTGTGAGTAATCTCGTGAATGCTGCCCCCTATGGCGTATAAGTTCTCAAGGTCTTCAGAGTTGTACATTCGTAGGGTACACCTCATAGAGCCTTACCCTATTCGGTGGTCTGTAGGTAATCTCATGAGTACTGCCCCCTACGAACTATACGCTATACATTCATAAGGTACACCTCACTGAGCCTTACCTGGTCTAGTGGTCTGTGAGTAATCTCGTGAGTGCTGCCTTCCTATGATGTGTGTCTCCAATCTCTTCAAAGTTATATATTCATAGGGCACATATTATAGAGCCTTACCTTGTCTGGTAGTTTATAGGTAATCTCATGAGTGCTGCCCCCTACAAACTATATGATGTACGTTCGTAGGGTATACCTCATTGAGTCTTACCTGATCCGGTGGTCTGTAGGTAATCTCGTGAGTGCCACCCCCCAATAGAGTGTAATTTTGGAGGTAGTCTTCTATTTTTTAATTTCACGGATGTTTGTGATTATTTAGTCCCAGATTCTGAGCAATCATTCATGTAGAGGTACATGTGAGGAAATAACAATTTTATTAAAAATGATATCCCTACATAGCAAATAAGTAATGTAGAAAAGATAAGAAGTTAAGAATGGTATTTCGTCAGCAACTCGACATTCCACGATTTTCTCACAACTCGTCCATCTACTTCTTCAAGCTCATAGGTTCCTTTGATATGTTTGATAACTTTGTATAGGCTTTCCCAAATCATTTCGAGGACTTCGTCTGTCGAGTTCTTCGTAATCAGCACAACTCTTCTTAGTATTATGTCTCATTTCCTGTATTCTCTTACGTTGACATTCTTGTTGTAATATCTGACGACCTTCTGCTGGTAAGTAGCTACTCAGATCTGAGCATTTTCTTTCAGTTACTCGATTAATCCAATTGTCTCCTGATTAGCTCGTTATTTGTTGTCTCAAAAAAGTGTAGTACCATGTGCGTCAAAGTTTTGATCTCAACGAGAATCACTGATTCGCATCCAAAAGTTAGTGAGAATGATGTTTCATCGATTGCAGTCTTGCTGGTTGTCTACAGTTCCCAAAGCACCTTCGGGAGCTCTTTTACCCATCCTCTTTTTATTTCTGTCAGTTTCTTCTTGAGCAACTTCTTGACCACTTTGTTGGAGGATTCCATCTGTCTATTTATCTTGGGATGGGCTGACGATACGAACTGCAGTTGTACTTCTAAGTATTTACAAAAGTTCGTGAAGTTGCTGTTGTCAAACTATTTCCCATAATCAATAATGATGGTGTAGGGGTTCCATACTGACACATTATATTTCACCAGACGAAATCCCACAAACTTTTCTTAATTATCTTTGATAATAGCTCGGGTTTGATCTATTTAATAAAGTAATCCACCATTGCGATATTTCTATATTTTATGATGAGTGCAAGTATACACTATTGTATGCAAGTAATAAATGGGCAAAAGAGTTGGATATCGAACTCACAGGGATAATGTCTTCTTTTTAACCAAGTACTAAAATTATGTCTTTCTAGTAATTATTCAGAAAAATAAAAATCTAAGAATGAATTTAGAAAATATAAAAAGCAATGACATAATGTAAAGAGATTTGAATGATAGCAATATAGAGAAAACCTAGGGTTAATACTATTCTTCAATACGCTTTCTAATGATTAATTCTCTAATATTTAACTCCTTTAGTTCTTGTTATTGATTAAGATATTAATGTATTCACAAGCCTCTCTTAAGGTCATGCAAGTATACCTTAATTTACCAAATACTTATATTCCTATAGTACTTGTAATAAATTAAGATTCATTAAGATTAAGTCTTATCGATCATATATGCCAATTAGGTATATTCTTATCCTAATTTGAAACTTGCATATGCAACATTTAATATTACTCTACAATCATGTATCAAATTATCTAAGTCTAAATATAATGATTCCTCTTCCGAGTTTATCAAAATATTACCAATTCATTCATCATATATTGGCCAAATTTATTGAAGTATTAAGAACTAGTAAATTGAATAACAAAGAACTAAGTTTATTAAATATTAAAAAGATATGGCAATTAAGCGCACATATTGAGTTTAAGTATTAACCCTAGAAAGAAAATTTAGTTTATGACTACAAGAGAACAGCGGTAAAAATAATAAGAAATCATGATACAATCAATAGCAAACTGATATAAACGTGAATTACTCTTGATTGCGTTGCCTAAGAAATTCTTGATGCTGAAGAATGCCTTGAATCTCTCTCTATGACAGCTTCAATTAAGCTTTAATTGCTCTCTAAGACTTGTGTTGTATGTTCCTGGTGTTCTTAGATGCTCCTTAAAGGCTGGAGGCGAGTGGCCTTTTATAGAGATTGATTTGAACTTGAAAACGTCAATTCTTGTCGGGTTAGGAATAACGCTACCGCTGGAGGGCTATCATGTTATCGCTGGGGTGCTATGTTGAAAGGGTTGTATCGCTAGAACGGTGAGGACATAGCGATGGGCTGTCGCTGGCACGGTGGCTAGATGGCATTAGGGCGATGAATTGCCACTTAAACAGGTCTTTTTTTTTCTTTCTGATTTTCTTATTTTGTCTCGAGATCCAACGCTGGGGCGACAGGTGCATATTTTAAAAAGTTTGTAATTTAGTCCCTATAAATAGCAATAATACACATAAAATAGTCATTTATTCTCATAAAATAATAAAATAAAAAATATAAGAAAATATATGTCAATTATACCCTTATCAGGAGAACACTAATAATATCCAGAGAACCAAAAGCCTGCCAAATTATTTTCTTTACAAATTCAACCTACAATAGAATACAGTTTATTATTGACAAATTTTTTGTCATTTGCCTTAAGGGACATAAAGTATATTATATAGCTACCCAATTTTTTCCTCATAATTGTCGGTCATTCTCTTTATAGCTGTAAATCAACTCTTAGGCACACTGCAAGTTTATAAAACCTATGAAGATATGATAAAGGTATATACTTGTATAAAATATTTTATTGTATCTCTTAATGGCAGGATTTTGAGGATATGTAGTTTAAGGTTTAGAGTTTATCATATTTTCAATTGTTCAAATGTTATTGTAAATTGTTCTATAGAGGAAATATTTAAAATATATATTTTGTTACACTTTTAAGTGTAAAAATAGTTTACTATATTATTTAATTATTTAGTTGCTAATAGTTTAATTTATAGAATTATTTAATTATTAATTAATATTTAAAAATAAACTAAACAATTAAATATATTAATAACTATATTTTATTTAATAAATTAAACCAATTTAAAATAACCACAATAAGATAAAATTATTTATATTAATTCATAAATTTAATTAATTACTAAACTTAATTTAATTTTATATTATAATAAATTTAATTTAAAAAATTTAGGTTGTACCACATGGCGCAATTGTGCGCTTAACAAGCGCACCACAGGTGTATGCATAGTGCCAATGGCAGCCAAACACAATATTTTGACTTTTTTTTAACTGTTTTGGCTATTTTTGCACTTGGATGAGAGACAGAGGAGAAAATTAAAAATATTTAGAGTTTGGGGCAAAAATATGCAAATTTAGAATTTTTAATTATAAGAAATTAAAAATCTTATGTTGGGTTAAAAAATCAATACTTATAAAATTGGGGGCTATTTTAAAATTATTTCCAAAATTTTAAATATCGAAAAACTTGACCTTGTCGATCATCACTTATTAGGCGTTATGTTTTAGATGGGCTGGCCATTTAGTTATGGGCTATTGTTATCAGACTTCAATAATTAAACCTAAATATTTCGTTTATTTTTAAAATATATATCTTGTACAAATTTAAATAAAAATGAAAATAAGGACAAGTTTTAAGGATAAAAATTTCATTCATAAAACTTATATATCATTTGGGTTCGAATGAGGGGGCTATTTATAGTTAAGTAATTCCCTTCATTTATTAACACATCAAAGTCTACGTGTCATGATGAAGTCTTACAAGCTTTCCACTTGTCAGTGTGTGGTGGGCATACAAAGATTTATCACAATAATTCTCTTTAAATATTCACCGCTTATTTAACTTTTATTGAAAAAAAATACTCAATGAAATAGGATATAAAAAAATGCAATCTCTAATGAATCATAAAGTAGTATTAGAATGCAACTTACTAGTAAAATCTAATAAGACAAAACCCAGTAAAAGGAAAGAAAAGTGTATAAATTCAGAATAGTTGTACAAGTTCTTTCATTCGCATATTATGCTCTCTTTAATTCAAAGTTTCCCTTTAAAATGACATGTATCAATCTAATAGTTTGTTAAGATGACAAATAATAATGCCACGTATCATCCTTTTAAGTATGTATATGGATAAAGTTTTAGTGAATAAATTTATAAAATTATTAATGGAGCAGATCTGTCTAACATCAATTTCTTATTCTCTTAGTGTTTGCGAGTGTAGAAGAAATTTAGTGAGATATGCCTTAGTTTTATGTCCTTTAATATTTTCTTCCTTGACTTAAGCAATGCAAGCAACATTATCTTCATATATAATTATTAAAGTATTTGTAACAGAAGACAATTCACAAGATTTTTTAATATGATAGATGATTGATTGTAGTCATATACACTCTTTACTTCGTGTAATACAAGAATTTTCATATAATTTGAGGAGGTAGCAACAATAATTTGCTTCGTAGATTTCCAAGAGATTGTTGTGCCATTATAAATAAAAACATATCTTGTTTATGAGTGAACTTTATGAGAATCAAATAAATACATGCATCAGTATAACCAATAAGATTTAGATTTGGTGTTAGTTTATTAGAATAATATAATCATAAATCTATTGTTCTACGAAAATTAAAAAAAAATAACTTTAACACTATTCCAATGTCTTCTGGTTGGTTGAAAACTAAACATTACTAATAAATTTACTGAGGATAATATCCATTCTAATGTATTATGTTAAATATAATAAAGTACTAATTGCACTTAAATAAAGTACTTCTAGACCAACTACCTATTTGTCTTCCTCATTTGGACAAAATGAATCACTTTTAGGATTAAGAGATCAAACTACAATTAGTGGATTTAATAAAAAAGTTTTATCCATGTTGAAACGTTTCAAAAAAATTTCAATATAATTTATTTAATGGATAAAGATTCCATTTGAATCATACTCGATCTATAGCTGGATATAGTATTTAAGATTTCCCCAAATCTTTTATCTCAAATTTATTTTTTAAATACTTGACAGTATTATAGAATTCTTTAAGAGTTCTAATTATATTTATGACCTTAACATAAACTGCTATAATTGTAAAGCTAGATTATGACTTTTTGATGAACACGTAGATAATTGGGATCATTAATATATCCCTGTTTTATCAAGTACTTACTGAGGTAATTATATACCATGTGCACAGATTGCTTCAATCTGTACAAAGATTTCTATAACTTTATAGAATATAAGTTACGATGTGATGGTTGAATGCTTTAGGCATTCTGAGTTTTTTTTAGGAATTTTCAAATAAATATTAATATCAAATAACCTATATAAGTAAGCTATCACTACATCCATGAGACACATGTCAAGTTTTTCTAATACAACTAAACTAAAAAAGAATCAAAACATAATGGTATCAATTATAGGAGAATAAATCTCTTTATAATCAATGTCAGGTCTTTGTGAGAAGCCTTAGGTAACAAGTTTAGCTTTATGTCTTACAATTTTATTTTTCTCATTATGTTTCCTTACAAAAACATATAACCAATAAGTTTGACACTCTCTAGTGTCTGGACTCGCTTGGATTTTTTTTCTATTTTGGTCAATCATGCCTCAGTTTGCATTCATCAACAAATAACGCATTAGAATCATTATTCATGTTTTTTTTTTGTAGCTATTGTGAATGAAAACACATTATTAATAATTGTTTCTTTCTTTCTAGCCTCCTTTAGCGCTTGAACCATTTCTAATACTTGAGTTGCCTCTAAGGCTTTAATTATATCAGAATCATTACGCTTTTCTTATATATTTTCAATCATAGCTCGAGCATCATTTATAATAGGATTACGATTATATTTTTTATTTCTTTTTCGTGAAACATAATCTTTTGAACCAATTGTTCCACAATTTTTTTACATGCATTAGACATTTCATCAATTGTTCTTTCAATAGGTTATTCTTTAGGAACAACTAGCGTAGTTGGTAAATTGGTAGTTAACATATATGACTTGATTACTTTTGATGCATCCATAAAGGCATTAGGCATCTAATTTGTAATTTGCTACTAATGAACTATCATTTGTAATTTTTACTTTATTTGGTACAAAGATCTAGATTAGATAAATAGGTTACTTTTCAAGATAATTCTTACCTATTTTGTGAAGGAATTTTTCTCACTCTTAACGAAGGAAAATTCATTTCATCATAATGAAGATTTATAAAAATTTCAATAAATATATCACTCATTAAGGTTTTAAGTACTTGATAATAGATGGTGAGTTAAAACCCATACAAGTATATTAAGGTTCCATCTTGGTGCATTGAGGATGTGCAATTAGAACTTGTACGGCACAACTAAAAATATGTAGATGGGTTATATAAAGTTAATGACCAAGGACTTACTGTAATGGAGAATATTCATGATAAGCAATTGGTATTAGATGTATTAATATTGCAACATGCAAAATTGCATAACCGTATGCTGAGGTAGGTAATTGAGTACGTAGTAGCAAAGTCCTTGTTATCATTTGGAGTTTTTAATGAATGATTCTGCCTACCCATTCTTCACATGAACATGTAGTACTAGATGTTCCATATCAATCCCTACTAACATATAGTAATCATCTAAGGCCTTTGGAAGTGAACTTACCAGTATTATCAAGACATAATGTCTTAATTGGGTAATTTAAAATTTGTACACGCAATCTAATAATTTCTTCCAACAATCTAGCAAAAATAATATTACGTATAGATAGCAAACAATCATGTGACCATAGAGTAGATGCATTAATCAAAACCATAAAATAGTGAAATGGTCCACTTGTGAATTAGGCTATAAATATCATCTTAAATCCATTGCAAGAATGATGGAGATTCAAAACCAAATTTAAAATGAGATGGTCTAACCATTAGTTTACTTTGTGAACAAGTAGTGCAAATGTTCTCATTAGGTAAAAGAATATTTAAGTTCGTCAACAGATGTTCATGAGAATTTTTAATAATTATTCACATTATTGTTAATCCATGATGGTCGAGACAATGATGCCAAAGCACAAAAGTCCTTGGATTCTTTTGTTTCTCATTTATGGTTGTGTAGCTCTCGAGCTCTAATCACCATATAATATAAGTTAGAGAAAGTAGGGAGCTTTTTAAAGTTAGTTTTTTATTAGAGACTTTAGAAGTAATACAAAGATATTTCATGTTATTCTTATTTGTAGTCTTTATATAAAAGTTATTATAATGAATATCTCTGAAGCAAAGTAAGGATCTCTTTTATCTCGGTAATACAAGGCATCATAGATGTATAATTTTATGTTATTTGATAAGGAGATCATAGCTTTTCCATAACCTTCAATCGAGTTTGTTGAGGCTGATATATTATTCACTTTTGCTTCAACTAATGTCAAATTTAATAAATACTTATTATTTTAAAAAATTGTATGTATTTTTGTATTATTTACTAAACATGTCTCTCTATCTTTCTTGAGGACATAATTCATTATTCAAATCCATATCCTTCATAAATAGATGAAAAATATTTATATTAGATATTAAGATAATAACATATATTCATATCATGATACAAACATACGAAAGAAGTAAAAAATTAAAACTTAATTGGTATGTATATTCTCTTCTTCAACTGTTTTGCTAATTCTATCTAAGTACAAGTGCACACTATCGTAACAAATAATATAATGATGTGAGCCATATATCATTCCAACAAGGACTTTTATAGCCTATTCTTTACTAAGTACTAAAATTAACACTACTTAACTTTTATCCAGACAAAACTCAAAATTTAGTAATTTAATTAATCCAAACTAAACTAAAAAATACCAAGTTAATGTAATACGTTAAATAAAGATGAAATTCAGCAACTAAAGAAACCTAAGGTTATAACTTGTCCTCTAATATTTAATTCAACTTATTATTCTCTTTTTTTAATTCTTCAATAATAAATTGTTGGCTAAATACCTAATATCGTTATAAGCCTTTGTTGATAGTAAAAAAACTATATTTCACTTTAACAATTACTTATATGTTTATGATAATCAAAATAGAATGAGACTTACTTATTAAAGACTGATCTATTATTACCATATATGTCATATAAGTATATTTCTATCCTAAATGAAACTCATAATTGTTACCCTATAATCATATATCAAACTATCCTAAGTTAAACATATAAATTCCTCTATCGAGTTTATTATGGTTTCTTTAACCTTTAAAATATTAGTCAGATATTAAGAATGCATTAAGTACAAGATAAAACGAACAATTCCTCTTTATTAAATTTATAAAGAGAATTAAGTGAGCTCAACTATATATTGGGTTTACTAATTGAACACTAGGTAAATCAAATTAGCTCACGATGAATTTAAGAGTACTAAAGAAAATATTAAAAAACATTATTAACAATGACATAAAAATGTGAGATAAGGAAGAAATTAAACAAGGTAGAAGTCATGAATCTTCTTTTTCTTTCTCTTACTTGCTGCACAATCCTTGCGTTCAATCTTTAATCTTGCTTGATCTCTCTTGCTACTTTGTTTTTGTGTTTGTGTTTGCTATAACTTCTATATGTATTCTCTCTCTCTCTCTCTCTCTCTCTCTCTCTCTCTCTCTCTCTCTCTCTCTCTATTTAGTCTCTAAAGGGGTCTTTTTATTGGCTTTTGTAACTCTAGGGGTTTGTTGCCTCATGTCCAAGTCATATTAGAAGTCCAATTTTTTTTTTCTATTTTATTGCATGGCTTTAGACCTTTACGGCACTAAACTCTCTAACTTGAGCATTGCGGTGATAGTTTGTGGGTACCACAGTGCTGTGATCTAGAAATCGATTTCCTTTTTTGCTGAGTGAGCACTACAGTGATGGCTGTGGAGCGGTGCGACATTAGGGTCTTTGAGTTGAGCATTGCAACATTGACTTCTAAGTTCCGCGGCGCTGAGCCTTTTTTTTAAATTTTTTTTCAATTTTTATCTGATTTCCAGTTTCTTCATGCTAAAGGATTGAAAACCAATATTAATCCTAATGAATCCCTATAAAATACTCTCAAACTCAAAAAAAAAATTAAATTAAAAGACAAGCAATTGAAAGGGTTAATTAGGTAATTGCTAATTTGTCTCAAAGATTATATTACGCCTATAAATTTTTAGACGATTTAGATACTTATAAAGACTCAATATACATAATCATGATGCTTATCCTTACCTTATAAGTATTTACTCTGTGTGTGTGTGTGTGTAGATGCTTTAGTGTCCATCAAGTTGCACCTGGAATAGTTTATGTATATATGAATAGTAAAATCTCTAAAATAGTCCATATGTTTGCTTTTTATAATACTCTCCACTAATATAGGACAATACACAACCAAAAATCAAATAGCATTTTTATAAACTTTTAATGTATGGCTAGGGTTAGGGTGAGGAAAAATAAAAAAAAATTAAGTTTAATTAACACCATAACCATAATGTTCTTGGTTTTGGATGTTTAACCCTTTTTTTCCTTCTGAGGACTCCCCTAAACTTAATTCATACTTTCTTTCTAAACTATTTTACAGCTCATTATGCTTTCATTCTTTCTAAGTTAGGGGTAATTTGTTTTAGGACTATCATACTTGTTGACCAGCGATGAACTGATTGGAGTAACCAACGAAAGTTTCCTTCTGTCATTATGTATTGAATAGACACAAAAGCCTCAGTAACAGTTGGACGGTAGTAAAAAGTCATAGCAAACCCTGTAGGTACCTGTACTAAAAAATAAGTAAGTGTGTTTTTGTGAGCTATACCCTCCAAATTTAAGATTCTCTCATGATCCCTAACAAAATTACTATGATTATAGTGTGTAGCTATTTTTAGGATAAAGATTTGAATTTTGAGGCTTTAAGGTTTTATTGTGTTCAATAAAGAAAAATGGTAAAGTTAGGCTCAAATAGGGTGACTAGGGACAAAATTTACAAGAGTAGGCTTTAAAGGCTCAAATGATCTAAAGAATGCCTAAAATCGTTTTCTTAGCTATGTATGTCCTAGGATTTTGCCTCGCATTCTAATCAAACAAGTTTTAAAATGATTGAGGCCCTAGGTAGTTTCTTGCTGTGCATAAATGTCTTCTAAGTTAGCAACTAATTAATTAACTATAATGCATAATATAGTTCAACTGAATACAAATAAAATATTCATAAACAATTCTGATTAAGCATATGAATAAACAAAGCATCTATTGACTATTATGATTTATGGCTTTTCCACAATTTGATTTTAATTTCACATCATTGACTTGTAATTATCTTTTTAACCTAAATAGACACAACTTTAAAGTAAAAACAGATATTAAACCTAAAACATGTAATTAAAAAGTAAATACCAGAAGTGTTTCCTTGCCCCCAAACTTAAATTGAACCATGTTCACGTGGTGGTAGTAAAATCAAAAAATTGAAACACTTCCCTGAGGTGTGAGTGAAGCATTAGTCATCTGCTATGTCATCTACATCATCGTCCTCAATCTACTCATCTGCCTTTGTGGTCTTCTCCTCATCATCCTCTCGAGCAATGCGAGCTGAGGTGGTAGGGTAGGCTGGAGGTATCGATAATGTATTGGTATCTATGCTAAAGCGTGTAAGTGTGATCCGGAATTCCTGGTCTTTATATGCTGCCTACTAGGCATATGACTATTTATGCAATGTGATTGTCCTCTTTAATTGTGCTACACGCTCATCTGTTTATAATAGTTGAGATGAAGAGCATGCAATTGATAGTGCATATTACCTAGGGACTGCTGGAATTGAGTTTTTCTAGCCACTAATATCTTCAACTTAATATATGGTACTGTGGTCTAGTGGATGCCTATGATGTAACAAATCCTCCGTAGAGTCCTCTTGGTGTTGGGATTTGTGCTTACGTGTCATCCCATAATGTATAAAGATATAGTGATTGTATTTATACAATTATTATTTCTAATAAAATCGTTAATATTATTTTTATTAAATGGTAAGATGCTTGTAACGTTTTAGACATTGTATGATCTGAAGGAGTTCAGATTTGGTCTAAAAGAGTTT
Organism: Ailanthus altissimus; assembly: GCA_946807835.1. Taxonomy (NCBI): domain Eukaryota; kingdom Viridiplantae; phylum Streptophyta; class Magnoliopsida; order Sapindales; family Simaroubaceae; genus Ailanthus; species Ailanthus altissimus. Next base: position 25,885,176 of record OX327685.1, on the reverse strand, counting down.
AGACTAGGGCTAAGAGTTAGCAACGCTAATAGTTATAAACAATAAGAGTTAGTGGTACTAAGAGTTAGCAAAATCTAATGAGTTAGAGCCTTGTCTGAAATGGGACAATGACCTGAGTATATATTAGTAATGATATAGCTGCAATGAGTTGCAGATGGTGCTAAGAAATGTCATTATGCAAATATGTTCTCAAACATAATGTTCCTGATCTAATTTCATCGATGCGGGTCTATCGGTGAAACCCGTTATTATAGATTAGTGTATGTCTATATCTGGATGGTCCAGATGGTTAGTGTTAGTAAACTATGAGCTTAGTAGGAAGCTCGTATAGAGATGCAGGTATTCAGTAAGGACTGGATATTGAACAGACTCACGAAGACATCCAATAGACATCTCATAAAGCCGTCAATGGAAGGTCTTCCGAGTTGAGTAGTATTTGTGGTCCTTTGACCTGAGCGCCACGGTGGGCTTGTGAGTGATCCACCATGCTTTGGTTCCACACATGTCAGAAACCTTTCATGGTCTGACCGCTGGGTGTCGCTGGATATGGTCCGATGCTCATGGAGTTTGGTGTGCGTAGATATGGGATCCATCAGCTCATATGAGTGGGTTGTATATCCTAATGCTCTGAGATTGTATTTCAGAAAGTCTTGTGGCCGCAAGCATAAACCTCGGAAAAGATATTCCGGAGGAATAAATAATATCACAAAAGTGTTTGTGGATATTGTTTTATGAAATATAAATCTAGAGATAAGTTCGTGGTTGAGCAAATAGAGATTTGACGGTGATGATCTATATCTCTGCTCTTCAAGGATATAAATGATGGAAGGATTATACGAATGTGTAATAACCTCAACTTGTATGGTCTAACATGCTAATTTGTAATATCCGTAACGTGTGTGTGGGACATTGTTCACGGACGTATGGAGGAGCTCTATATGACAAATTAGGTGTGGACCTAGAGAGTCTCACAATATGAAGTATACTCGTTGTGCACTGGGGTAGCGGATTGGATTGAATAGTTCGATCCAATAAATTTCAGTAAAAGAGAACGATTGTTTAGGGATCCCTAGGATTGTACATTTGTCAATAATTGTTAAGTACATCACTTAATTAATTAACAAGGGTTGTTAATTAATAGAATATTGACAAATGACAAAATTTGTTCCATGATTTGATTTTACCTTTTTACCATTTAACCATGGTAGTAAAAATTAGTAAAGTAAAAAGTAATTATTCAAAATTGTTTTGAATAATTAAATCATATATTATTATTATATTATTAGATAATATTATAATATATATAGATCATGGCATTGTATTTTAATACAATGAGGAGCCTAGATGTTGGTCATTTAATTACCCATTATAATTAAAGTAATTATAATTGTTAGGTAAAGATTAATTTTAGTGGCTATTATTCTAGTACTTTGTTTAATTAATTCTAAATGGGAGACCAACAATAAAATTGGTGGAGCACTTCATTTTGTTTATTTTGTTTAATCAAAGTGTTGAATAAACAAAATGAATTTTGGCAAAACAATTGAATTCATTCATTCAATTTTGGGAGAAGAATTTGGCAATGGCAAGGAAGAGAGGTAAGAGAGAGTTTTGAGTTTTATTCTTTCAAGTGTTGAAAAATAAACAAACTTCTCTTCATCTCTTTCTTTAATGGATGGCCAAAAATGAATGATATGTAAATGAAGAAAAAGATAATTATTTTGCAAAGAGTTGTTCAAAATAATTATCATATAAACAAACTTCTCTTCATCTCCTTCTTTAAACAAACTTCAATTGTTTTGCCAAAAGAGTTGAAAATTATTTTGCAAAGAGTTGAAAAATAAACAAACTTCTCTTCATCTCCTTCTTTAATGGATGGCCAAAAATGAATGATATGTAAATGAAGAAAAAGACAATTATTTTGCAAAGAGTTGTTCAAAATAATTATCATATAAAAATTGTTTCTAAGATTAATATATAAGAGTTGTATGTTAAAGATTTTTAATTAATACAAGAGTTGTATAGAAAATATTTACCATCTCCATTTAAGAAACAAAAATTGTATTCAAAAGAGTTTGAATACAAGTGCTGAAAATTTTAAACACTAAGCTACCATTTTAGCTCCTTAATCCCACCAAAAGTTATGGACTAGAATTGTTCAACATATACTTCAAGGTGAGCTCTTCACATGGATTATTGAAGAACTTGAAGAATTTGAAAAGCTACCTTCATTAGGTGAGTATTTTACATTATGTGTTATAATACAATATTGTTCATCATGTTTATATTTGTATAATTGTTATACTTGTTCATATATGTGATATATGTTGTTCATCATGTTCATAATTGTATAATTGTTATACTTATGCATATATGTGATATATGTTGAATTTGTTAAAATGGGTGTATTTTGTAACATGCTTCCGCTGCGTATATTGTAATTTTTGAAATTACGTATACACTCGTATAATCACACACTCTATGATAAACACCCAACACTTGGACTTTGGCTTGGGCATAACAAATAATGATCAAAGATAGGCAGTAGAATGTTATCTTCGTGTTGCGAATGCTATGCAAGATGTTATCTTTAATGACTTTGTCGATATCGATAGTTTTCCCCATGAGGATGACATATAGCAAGATGGTATGGTGTTTGGCCACCGAATTAACATGAGTAACTAGCATAAGGCATGCTACTATGAAATAATGTCATGCTTTAAAATCTCAACGCATGAATCTGGCAGTGAAAAAAGACATGTTGACTTTAGACATCTTCTATTCTGCCTTTGTTGTGTTCAGGAATCTAATGATTTCTTCATAGTTTGGTCCTTTTAGTAATTTGTGGTAGTCATGCCGTGAGATGCTCTAAAGTTCAAAGAACCATTTAATGCCAGCGCTTGTTATGGCTACGTTATGGCCCCTTACTTTTTATTTTCAAGTCTTTATAGGCAGGGGCGTTGGCGTAGAATTCTTGGACGATTAGTAGGAGTACAGCTTTTGAATGTATAAAAAACTTATGCCATTCCCGTTCATTGATACTCCTTGTGATGTTGAGGTATTAACTATCGGTGAAGTTAAAGCCTCTCTAAAGAATTATGGTTCTCTTGACCATAAATATCATGTGGCGTTCAAAGGCTTCTTACGACACAAATTTTATTGTATCGTAACCGACGAATGTGGAGGCTGTTAATGTACAAGATCATTTTGGGGCCATTGTTCAATATAACAGTACCTGAAAAAAATCTACACTCCCAATTTTATGAATAATAATCACAACTCCAACTCCAATCTAATTATAATCAATAAATAATCTAATCAATTTATAAATGCATAATTATGGTTGACTTGCCAAGGCTTCAGTGCTAAGTAGGGAGCATTACAGCATTGAAGGTTTTGACATTAGTGCTGCGATGTTAGAAATTTATCCCACGACGTTGGGGCCTAGGTTCAAGATTTATAATCTCCAACTTTTAATATTGCGACGTTGACTTATAGGCACTGTGACACTTAGCTTACAGACTTGGGTGCTACAACACTCACTTATAAACACCACAACATTGAGGTCAACTCAACACTTTCTTTTTATTCAACCAAAAAAACAACTAGAAATTAAATAAAATATTAAAAACTAACTAAAAATAAATAAATGATAGTTTGCTTGGGTTGCCTCTTAAGAAGTATTTGATTTAATATCATCGACTTGACATATTGCTCTTCGATTACTTTGGCTCAATCAAGTTGATGGAGATATTTTGATGAGCAATTTTCCATCGTGGTAGTGTTTAAGGCAATGGTTTTTTACTTTAAATGAAGCTTGAGTTGATCTTTGATTTCAATTGCTCATCTGAGGTATTCCTTAGTGATTTGAAATGGACCCGACCATCAAGACTTGAGCTTTCTTGAAAATAACTTCAAGCGAGTGTTGTATGGTAACACTTGTTAACCTTGTTCGAACCAGCGCTAAAGTATTTTCTTGTCATGCCATCTTTTAGCTCTCTTCTTGTACATCTTTACATTCTTATAGGCTTGTAGACAAAAATCATCCATGGCACTAAGTTGTAACATGTGCTTTTCTTCTACTAGTTATAAATCGAGGTTTATGGCTTTAATGGCCTAATAGGTTTTATGCTCCAACTTTAATGATAAGTGACATGCTTTTCTAAAAATTAGATTGAATGGTGACCATTTTCTCCAAAATCTTTTTGATTTCTTAATGGAGATTTCAACTTGTCCGCTCATTTATGGATTTTATGTACTGTCAATATGTGCCTAACCTCATATTTTTGTAGAAGAGCTGAGAAATATTTGTTGCAGAAATATAAGCACTCGTAACTGATGATTACTCTTGAGGTCCCACATCTTGTGAATATGTTCTTTTATAGGAACTTGAACACCACTTTTGCATCGTTAGTGGGTGATGTGATAGCTTTCACCCATTTAGAAATGTAATCAATTGCTACAAGAATATACTTATTGTTGTGTTATGATGGAAAAAGTCTCACAAAGTCTATACTTCATACGTCAAATATCTCAACTTCTAATAATGTTTTGTAAGGCATCTCATGTTTTATGGAAATGTTCCCATCCATTGACATATGTCATAACCTGCAGTAAAGAAATGTGCTTTTTTTAAATAATGTAAGCTAATAAAAACCATATTGTAATACCTTTACAGTCACTTTGTCCTTTTCAAAATAGCCATTATAGCTAGATAAATAGCAGTTGTGTAGGATGTCTTTAATCTCTTCCTTTGGAATATAAATCCGAATAACTTGGTCTGTATATTTCTTGGAGAAGTATAACTCATCCAAGAAATAGAACTTAACATCATGGAGGAATTTCTTTCTCTGTTGAAATGTTAAATCTGGACAAGTAATGTCACTGACTAAGTAATTTATATAGTCAGCATACCATAAGATATCCTTATGTTGTGTTGCCATGAGTTGTTCATATGAAAATGTTTTATTGATCAGTGTCTTCTCTTGGTTTTGATTTGGATCTTCCAAACCAAAGAGATGGTCTACCACTTGGTTCTCTATACCTTTTTTATCGTTAATCTCAAGATCAAACCCTTGTAGTAACAAAATCCATCTAATCAGTCTTGGTTTTGCATCTTTATATGTGATTAAGTACTTAACGATTGAACAGTCTATGAAAATTATCACCTTGACTCCAATAAGATAGGTGCAAAATTTTTCAAAGGTTAATACCACTGCAAGAAGCTTTTTTTTGTGGCTGTATAGTTGGAATATGCCTCATTGAAAGTTTTACTAGCATAATAGATTGTATGAAAAACTTTATTCTTTTGTTGCCGTAAAACTGCACCTACTGCTACATCACTAGCATCACACATCACCTCAAATGTAATACTACAGTCTAGTGCTACAATGGGGATGATATTAACTTCTTTTTTTCAATCTCAAAGGCTTCGAGGCATTCTAAATCAAAAGCAAAACTGCACATCTTTCTCTAGTAAGTTACAAAGGCATTTGGAGTTTTTGGAGAAATCTTTAATGAATCTTTTATAAAATTCAGCATGCCTCAAAAAACTCCTTATTCCCTTGAATAACCTTTTGGTTTTTGGGGCTATGGAAATCTAATTGTAGCTTGAATAACCTGTTGAAGTTTGTGCTTATGTGTCATTCCAATATTGTATGAATATTAATTGTTAATATTTATATAATATATATTTCAATTATAATTGTTAATATTATAATAAATAGTGTTATGCTTGTTACGCTACAGACATTGTATGATCCGAATGAGTTTAGATCTGGCCTAAAAGAGTTTAGATCGGGGCTAAAAGTTAACAATGCTGAGAGTTAAAAGTGTTAAGAATCAACACTGCTAAGGGTTAGCAGATTATAATAATCAATGAAATTTAAGGAGTTAGAGCTTTGTCTGTAACGAGATAAATACCTAAGGGCATACTAGTAATGACATAGTTGCATAGAGTTGCAATAGGTGCTGAAAATGTCATTATGCAAGTATGTTCTTAAATACTATGTTCCTAATCTATTTTTATCGGTGCGGGTCTATCGATGAATCTCTTTTATATAGATTAGTGTATACTATATCTGTATGGTACAGATGATTGTTCTTAGCTGATCATAAGCTTACCGAAAGCTCATATAAGCATACAGGTGTTCAATAAGGACTGAGTATTGAACAGACTCACATTAACCCCAATAAACATCTTATAAAGCAGTCAGTGGTGAGTCATCTCAAGTTGAGTAGTATTCGTGATCCTTTGACCTGAGAGCCATGGTGGGCTAGTGAGTAATCCACTATGTTTTGGTTCCACGTATGTCAGACACCTTTCATGGTCTGACCGCTATGTGTCACTGGTATGGTCTGATACTTTTAGAGTCTGGTGTGTGAAGATATAGGATTCGTTAGCTCATATAGGTGAGTTGTATATCATGATGCTCCAATATTATATTTCAGAAAGTCTTGTGGCAACAAGGATAACCCAAAAAAAGAGTTTTTCGTAATGTTGAACAATATCACAAAGGTGTTTGCGTATATTATTTATCAAGATACAAATTTGAAGATGGGTTCATAGATGAGCACGTAAAAATTTGACGCTGGTGATCTATACCTTCATTCAAATAAGATATAGGTGATGGAAGGATTATAAGAATATGTTATAACCTTAGCTTGTATGGTCTAATGCACTGATTTGTGATATCCATAACGTATGCGTGGGACATCGATCAGGACTCATGAAAGAGTTTTATTTGACAAATCGGGTATAGACTTAGGGAGTACTACAATATAAAGTGTACTTGTTGTGCACTGGGGCAGCGTACCTGGTTGAATAGTTCAATCTAGTAAATTTTAACAAATCGAGATATTTGTTTTAGTTTCCTTCAAGATGTACACGTGTTAATACTTAAGAGTTAAATATATTAATTGGTTAGCAAGAGTTCTTGACCAATAGAATGATGACATGTGATACAAATTTAGACCCTTAGATATTTGACTTAAAAATGACTAAAATGACATTGCTAGTGAGATAAGCAAAGTCATTAATTAATTATAACATTTTTTTGCTAATTAATTAATGTATTTTCTAGTCAAATTATTATTATTTAATTAAAGGAAACAAATAAATAAAAGAAAAACATGTGGTACGGATAGCATGGCATAATGGGACATGGCTTGACTTACTAAATAGAGGGAATTTATTGTAAAATGAATTAAAGTAAAATTGCTTCAATTTTAAAGGTTGGCCGGCCACATCAACTCTATAAAGCAAAAGTATTTTTGCTTGGTCAACAAATGCTTGAATAATAAATATGCACATGTGTTTTTTTAATTTTTTAATTTGATTAAATAATTTAAAAAAACACGGCATGGCATTTGAGACAAAGTAGGGGCAATATGTTTGACTATTGTATTTAATAAACAAAATGAAACAAAAGTTGTTTCAATTTTGTTTAAGAAAATCGGGCATCCCTATTTGTTAACAATACAAAATTATTTTATGGTAGTCTATGCATACTTTTTATCCAGTAACTATTATTGTAGGCATTAAATCGTTGTTCTTATTGGTTACAACAGTGATCCTTAATTTCTTTGGTATACATCAAACATGAGTTACCCATAAACTATCCGAAATGGGGTAGATAATTCCTATAACTAACCATTTTATGATATATTTTTTTACTACCTCTTTCATGACTGGATTTAACCTTCTTTGATGTCTTATAGTGGACTTGTGGCCATCTTCTAATAGTATTTTGTGCATGCAAAAAGATGAGCTGATACCTCTAATATCTACAACAGTCCACCTAATTGCTCTTTTGTGCTCTCTCAACACTTTAAGTAGTTTTCTTTTTTGTTTTCATTAAAACCAAAAGAAATTATGATAAGAAGGGTAGAAGACTCTTTAAAGAAAGCATACTTTAGATGGTTAGGTAGAGGTTTAAGCTTTAATATAGGTAGTTCTTCAATGGAAGGCTTGTTGCAAGCTTGCATACCCTTGATACTCTCTAATGGTTCAATTCTTACTTTGACTTTGTCAAATTTGTGAGAGATATTTAGTACTTGCAAGTACTCTTGGGCTTCAAAGCTTTTCTACTTCAGTTTGATTAATGACAACATCTTTTAAAAAATCTTGAATGCTATTCTTGGTGAAGACTTTTTAGACCTTATTGTCAATAACATTAATGCTAAACCATTCTTCTCTATCATTTGGTAGCTTTATGGCTTTAAACACATTGAAAGTGACTTTCTTGTTTGCACTCTCATAGTTTAATCACCGTTCTGTATATCATTGAGTGTTTTACCATTTGTTAGGAATGATCTTCCAAGTATGATGAGAATTTTCTGGTCTTCTTCTTCGTCTAACACACTAAAGTTAGCAAGAAATATAAATTTATCAACTTTTACCAAAACATCTTCAACTATTCCTCGTGGATAAGTCAAAGAACAATATATTAGCTACAAGGTTACATTTGTAGGTTTGACCTCCCGTAAACCTAATTTCTTGTAGATAGATAATGGCATTTGATTGATGCTTTCTCCTATATCACATAGAATTTTACCAAAGAACTAGTTTCTAATGGTGCATAATATGGTAAAACTCCCTGGATCCTTTAACTTTGGAGGTAATTTCTTTTGCAGGATCAAACTACACTCATCAGTTAGTGTTATCGTCTCAAAATCTCAAAGTCTCATTTTCTTGGACAAGATATCTTTCATGAACTTCATATAGCTTGGAATTTGTACAAGTGCATCTGCAAAAGGAATGTTAATATGAAGTTTCTTAAATACCTCTAAAAATTTGGAGAATTTATTATTTAATTTTTGTTGGTAAAGGTGGATTAAAAGGTTACGCATGATGATTTTATACTTTGAACTATAATTGAACTGGTTTTACACTGTTTTTGCTCATATTTTCTGTTGAATTTGTACTTTCTGTTATTCTGTGCCTATTTTTGCATCATCTACTGTTTTATACTAGATTATTAGTTTTGTTTTACATTAGACTATAACTCTTTACCATTTCTTAGGGAGACGGCTTTGCATTACTCTCTCTTACCCTTTGGATTTGTTTCAATATTGTTTGGCAAGGTTCCTTAAAGGCGGTTATTTATGGCTAAAGTTAGTTACCCATTTGTGTCTCTTATGTTTTTAAAGATACAAAATGTGTTTGAAGGATATTACTTTGGTTCTGTAAAATTGCATAGTTGAATTTCATGTATTGCATGAACATGTCTTCCAAAGTAGGCTTCTTTTTCTGTTCTTGAAATCTTTGAGGATTTATAGGCTTAGATGACTGCTCTTGATTGTTATTCCAAGAGAACCTTGAATAATTTTTCCACCTTGAATTATTAACTCCATACATTGGCCATTCATGTGGTTGTCACCATAGAAATCACATGTGACCTTCTGAGCTTTCACATCATTCACGCTTATTGCATCGAACTTCTTAGATAACATATTAACTTGATCAACCAATGAATTGAATGTATCTATACTATGCACACCTATTATTTTCTTTAGTGTCATTCTTTCAGCTAGCCATTGGTAACTATTGGATATCATCTCTTCTAATAGATCATATGCCTCATCAATAGATTTATTCATTAAGGTACCTCCAGTGATAGCATCTACAATAGTTCTTAAGTGACCTACTAGTCCATTATAGAATATTTGGACTAATAGCCATCTAAGAACTCTATAAGGAATGCACTTCCTCAATAAGTCTTTGAATCTCTGCCAAGCTTTGTACAATAACTCACCATCAAACTAAATAAATGAGGTGATGTCATTCTTCATTTTTGCTATTTTTGTAGGTGGAAAGAATTTGGCTAGAAATTTTTGTGGCAAGTCATCTTATATAGCTATCAATCTGGTGGCAAGGACATCAACCAACTCTTAGCTTTATCGCTTAAAGAAAAGAGGAATATTCTCAATCTGATGGTATCATCTAATACTTTATTGTATTTGAATGTATTATAAATCTCCAAGAAATTTATGATATGCTCGTTGGGATCATCATTTGGTGAACTGTTAAACTATACAAAATCCTTCAGTATTTAGATAGTACTCGGCTTGATCTTAAAGTTATTTACATTCTATTGGTCACCGAATACTTGAGCGGATACATCTACTATAGGGACTGCATACTCTTTTAATGATCTCTACGATTTTGCCACATTTTGACGCTGAATTTCTACATTGTCAATCTAGTCATCCATAATTAATGTATGGTTTTATTCACGTCGAAGTCATCAAAATGTTCTTTCAATCTAAGGATCAAAAGAAGGCAAGTCTGTAGTCTTCGCCCTTTGCATTTATTGTTTACGTTAAACCTGTAAAAAAGAAAAGAAAAATTAAAACTAAAAAGGCTAAACTAAAAGCAAGATAGTTTGGTATTAGTATTAGTAAAAGAATAGTTAAAAGTCTCTAGCAATGACGTCAAAAACTTTATATTGGAATTCTATCTAAGCATAAGAGCATACTATCATAACAAATAATATAATTACATGAATCAAATATCATTCCCATGACAACTTTTAATTAATCTAAACTAAACTAAAAAATTACCAATTTATGAAGATCCACTTTAAACACAACCATAAAATATATTCATAAGGATAATTGTATAGATATGAGAGTATAAAGACAATAGAATACTTTATAAAGTAGAGTCCTTTTATGTTATAGTATAATATTAAGGGTGAAAATTTCATTCATAAATATTGTATATATCTTTGAGTACAAATGATGAGAGTTGTTTATAATTAAGCCATTCCCTTCACTTGCTTATTAAAATATTATTTTTACTTTTTTGAAAATTTAATTTAAAAAAAAGAGACTTTTTTTAAGAGTTATACATTTTAAATGATATTTTGAATAATTACGTATTGGGATTAAAGTCATCATACCACATTGCTCAAAGTCATCATACTATTGAGGATGACTTTGAATAATTATGTTTTAACAATTATATATTAAAAAATAATGCTATCATATGCCCAACCAATACCTTCTCACTTTATAACCAAGGAGTCATTCTTTATGAAGTCAAGCATTGCCAACTTTAAAGACTCCTCCCTCTAGACTAAGGAGTATACTTATGTCTCTCGGTATTTTCAAGAACCCCTAATCTTCTTTCTCATCCCTAATTTAGAGAACATCACAAGTGATAGAGTTTATGCCACTTGTCTCACAACACCAAATAATATGGGAGGGGTAGAACACGTTGCCTACGTCCCTACAAGAAACACATAGTACGAGATAATTGACTAATACTTCTATGTTTCTGGACCACATCTATGATCATCAATATTGAGGAGTCCGAGGAATCTACATAATCAAGAATCATATCTTGCATATAAGGGACAAGTAAATGAATTCTAGACACTTAATTTTCTAGACATAATTCTTCTTACCTTCACCAATAATTTTCTGATTTAAGCATTGAAAAGTCTTTGTTGGAAACTACCACTAGTGTAGCCTTAATCGATTCTGTGTTTGCAGTAAATAGGTTCTGACCACTAAGAGATCTTAAGAAGAAGAATAATAACTCATTAATACACTCATACCATTTCTACAAAGATATAAATTTATCTCTTGACAGAGAACTTCAAATTTGAATGAGAACCTACGATCAAGAACAAAAATTAATCATCTAATAATTATTTAACACATTCCTTGAAATGCAAAATATTGTAATGAAGATTAAAAAGTGTGACATTATTCTTTTTGCAAAACATGTTTAAGAAATTTACACTATACCTTATATTCATTCACACTATGTTCTTATTAATCTTTCAAAAAGGATACAGTTTTCTAAATAAAGATGTAGTAATCGAATCTAACGATCAACGTCTTTATATGTTAGAAAACAAACCATTTAGAATTAAAATTGAAATTATTTAATAATTTCAAAAACACTGGTATTGTTTTAAATAGGACAATTATTTTTCTATGAGTTTATACATAAGATTTGATAATATAATAAAACAATTTTTTCATCATTTTTTCATTTAGAACTTATTTCAAACAATAAACATATTAGTGTTTTTTGGGTTATTGACTGTCAAACCCCCATGGTTTGTTATTTGCACCTGATAAACCCCTTATATATTTAAAAATACCTGAAAAACCCCTGTCTGTCAATTGCTTTCATTTGTTTTAACATGAGAAAGGGCATTTTGGTACTTTGACATACCAAGAATGTAGAAAATGCATTAGGAGTCATTTCAAGGACACGTGGTATATTTTTATTTGCCCATTCCTTTTGCCCTTATAGTTAGATGGAGATGTCTCTTCATTCCCTCAACATTGCATATAACAATGCTCTCTCATCTGAAATCCAAAAAAGCTTATTTTCTTTCGATTGTACATAAACACAATGACATATTTGCATCATTCAGTTTCGTTGACCTCGTAACTGAGTCATCGACGGCCAAAATTTCAATTTATAATAAGATTTCTTCATGTTTAGGTTTTGTTATTGCAAATTGATTTGGTTGTTGTTTTATTATTTTTTTCAGTATGATTAAATTACTTTCTTTTTAGGGTTATTTCATGTGAATTAAGTTGTTTATTGTTTTAATATTTGTTTGTTTTCTTTTAAATTGTCACAGTGAATGGTTTATGTTTAAGGTTAGTTAACATAGGTTTGGGTTTAGGTTTAATCATGGGTTTGACACGATTTGTTCTTTTATTTGATATAGATGAATGTGATTCCATCTATTTTGTTATCATTATAGGTTTACTCGAAAAAAATACCATTTGTTTTTAATGTGTGGGTTGTTGATTCTGGGTGTGTTTTTGAATTTATGTGTGATGTCGAATCTATATGTATTGTTGTAGATGGCAACATGGAGGAAATGATAGGGTATTGTTCTGACCATTAGGCTCTCGGGGTTTAAAGATTATGAACACTATTTGACACCTGATAGTTAATAGTGATATTAAAAGTTATAATTTGTGATAAGGTTTTTGACAGGCCATTGTTTCCATGCATGAAATTTAAAATTAGCCTTATAATACCTTAGACGAGAAAAACTGTTAGACTTAGGTATCATACAGAGTTGGTTTGGTTGATTAAAGGGTATGTGAGAATAAAGAGGTATTAAATGATAATAGATGTAAAAGTTTTGCTATTGGAAATGTTCACCACCCCAAATGAGGCACCCAAACCAAACAATCTTATTATTGGAACTATAAAGCCTAAAAGAATTTTGTTCTCTAACCCAACAAACAACTCAGTCATTGCCTAAGATACTCCTTCATCCCATAGTGACATTCATGGTCCAATCGCAAAGAAAGCTGCTAATCCTTAACCAATTCAATCAGACCATGACCAAGCTAACCCACTATCTCAAGTTTACCAAGCATCACAAAGTGGTTTTGCTAGCCCACCTCACTAAAGACCAACACATGATCTTATGGCCCCAAGTTCTCCTTATAATGAATTCCAATCTCAAGTCTTTAATGAAACCTACAACCTACTAGAATAAACTCCACCAGCCTCACCACAACAATTAGACTTACCATAATAACCAACCTTACCCCAGCAACCACCCTCACCTCAGCAACTACCCTCATCATAGCCACACACTTCCACCTTAAATAAAACTTAGTTTCCTCGGGATAGGGCCTTTTGGTCAGATGATGTTAAATAACATACTGAAAGTGGGAGTGTAGGCAGTGTGGATGTTGATAGGGGGATGAAAAAAATAAGGATGATGTCAATAGGGGTATTGATAGTGCTAATGAGTCAGATGAGAGATTTAGTGATGATGTTATGTCAAATTATAAATCAGATGATAAAGAGGATGAACTAGCCTCATCTTTTGATGATGATAACAAAGTTAGGGATTTAGATGGTAGGTTAGCTAAGGACTATCAAAGAACGAGGCAACCTCAAGATAGAAAATTGTATGTTTGGATAGAATTTGTAGATGTTGTTGAGTTTAGAAAGGTGATAAAAAAATTGTGTGGTTCATAAAGGTTTTCAATTGAGGACAATTAAAAATGAAAAAAAATTCAAAGCAAAATGTGCAACAAGATATCATAATTAGTGTATATATACTACTAATATAGAATTTGGAATTATTTTTAGAATCCAACAGTTGGTGGATGAGCATAGTTGTGATAGGGTATCTAGAAATAGAGAAGTTACTTACCCATGGATTGCATTAGTCTTGCAATCCATGTTGAAAAATAACCCAAAAATTTCAACAACCATATTAAATCAAAAATTAATTACAAAATATAGAGCGCATCTTAGTAGAAGGCAATTGTATAAGGCCAAAAAAATGGAAATAGATAATATTATAAGGGACTTTGAAGCTTCTTATGGGAGAATGAGATATTATGTTGAGATTTTGAGATTGACTAATCTTAATGTGCTTGTCAAGATAAAGTTTAAGATGCCAGTATAAGATGGACTAATTCAATTTGAAAGGTGCATGTTTTAGTTTTCCTGCAATGAAGAATAGGTTTGTAAATAAATGCAAATAGTTTATTGAGCTAAATGGATGCCATTTAAAGGGGCTTTTTAATGGGGCTTTGCTATCTGCTGCTAGTTTAGATGCAAACAATAAGGTTTTTCACTTGTCATGTGTGTATGTGAGAGTGAAACTGTTGAGACCCAGGGTTAGTTCTTGGAGATACTAAAGCATTGGCTGGGAATGGGTAATAGTAAAGGTGTCACATTCTTGAATGATAGGTAAAAGGGTTTACTTAATGCCATTTTAGCACACTGGCCTTATGCAACAAATAGCCATTGTGCTAGGCACATTTTTACCAATCTAAAAATATAGTATCCTAATGCAGTTTATAAGTCTTTGTTCTCAGTTTTGACAAATAGGGGTAGGCATTATTTTTGTTCCCAACCCAACTCGATTCAACTCAATCTGAAATTTTGAGTCAAAACGAGTACATAAATAGGTTCAAAACCATTTGAGATAGAAATTTCTATCTCGAATAAGTGTTAGGTTCAGAATTTTCTAAAGCCCAAACATTTTTTAATGAACCGACCAAAATGAAATTAGATTGATGATGATGATGAGTCTATAATTACTAATAGTATGGTTGAGGTTTTTCATATTCCTATTCTCTTCTCCCAGATGTCAGAAGTCTCATTGTTCTGTGTAAGGGTGGGCAAAAAAAATCGGGAACTGAAAAATCAAACCGAACTGGCTGGTTTGGTCCGATTTTTTTTTATAAAAAAATCGATTTGGTTTTTTTGGAGAAAAAACCGGAAAAATTGGATCGAAAATAATAAAAAATTCATAATTTAAAATAAATAAATAAATAAACTGGAAAAATCGAACCGAAAAAAATCGATTCAGTTTTTCTCATTAAAAAAATTGATTTCGGTTTTATTTTTCCAAAAGACCGAACTGGATCGATTCAGTTTCGCAAAAAATCGGACTGAACCGGACCATGCCCACCCTAAATTCTGTGCTGTAAGATTGATGATGATGATGATGTCATTTGAATATATTTTGACTTGGGGTTTATTCGATACACTTTATTAAGTCTCATCGCCGAATTGATTCCGTTCCAATTGAAATGTTTGTACTATAACAGCACATTTAAGGGATTTTACTTTTAATTATTAGGCTAAAAAAAGTGGCACATTTGAGTCAGATCCTTTTATTTTAGTTAAATTATGAATTATTTAATTTTTTAAAATAAGTTATTAGATAATATTTTTGGAATTCTAATATCTTAATTTTAATAATTAAATATATATATTAATTTGATCTGCAAAATACTTTTATAATTTTTCAATGCAAGAAACACTTAATTTTATTAAATTAATAAGAAATTTGTAAAAAGACTAAGAGCATGTTTAGAATGACATTAGATTATTTTAACACTAATTTTATTTCATAAAAAAGTACGCAAAAAAATTGGTCAAGCTTTTTTTAAATTAATTTTAAAAAATTAAATTATTTCATAATTAGATCTTACTTTGTATTGATTCTATAAAAATGAAAAACCTAGCATAGCATGTCAAAATCAAATCAAAACTATCTTTTAATTAAAATAATAATATTATTATTTAAATTTTATAAAATAAATAAAATTAAAAAAGAAAAAAATACTCAACTGACAAGTTCTTGTTCCATCACCATTGTCAATAATAACATCGATGACAAATAGTAATTCAACAATGGAATTATTGATTTTATCATTTAACTTTTTTTATAATTAACAATAAAAAAACAAATAATAAATATGCATTTGCAGCCTAAAGTTTTATAAACACTATAATACCATTATCAAAATAATAAATTAATTAGTAATCATTATCAAACACTATATATAACACTATTAGGCCAAAACAATATTTTGCAAGTTTTATAATTTAAGGGAAAATCGAAAAATTAGAGAAGAATTGTCAAAAAAATTTTAAAAACATATTAATGTATTTTAAATTGAAATTAAATTTTGAATAAAAATATAGTAACGTAATTGTAATTAAAATTAGATTTAGAATTATAATAAATTAACATAATTAAAATCAGAATTACATTCGAAATTATAACATTTAATGTAATCGAATTGGAATTGGATTTAGAATTAATTAAATTAGATTCAAAATTAATCAAATCATAATATTTAACGTATTTGAATTCGAAATTAGATTTTAAATTATAATATTAATAACTGAACTTGAAATTGAATTTTGAATTATAATATTTAACATAATTAAAACAAAAATATGATTTAGAATTATAATATTTAACGTAACTGAACTCAAAATTAGATTTTAAATTATAATATTTAACATAATTTGATTGAAAATTGAATTTAAAATTATAATATTTAACGTGATTGAAATCGAAATAGGATTTGAAATTTTTATATTTAATGTAATTAAATTTAAAATTGAATTTCGAATTATAATATTCAATGTGATTGGATTGGAATTGGATTTGAAATTATAATATTTAATGTAATTGAATTTGGAATTGATCTACATGGATTTAAAATTAATCAAATTATAACATTTAACATAATTAAAATTGAAATAGGATTATTTAGAATTATAATATTTAACATAATTGAACTCGAAATAAGATTTGAATTATAATATTTAGCGTAATTAAACTCGAAATTAGAATTAACATTATAATATTTAATGTAATTGAACTCAAATTTGAATTTAGAATTATAATATTTAATGTAATTAAAATTAAAATTAATTTTAGAATAACACAATTAAAATTAAAATTGAATTTAGATTCTTTTTCATTAAAAAATAATAATTCGGGAACTCCCGACTTGTCCCGAAACAAAATAACACCATTTTGATAAAACAAAAATTCAAAAAATCTCAACTCATCCTGTCCAAACTCGAAAAGTGTCTCGATTGAGTTTGGAAATGGTTCAGAAATTCTCAAACTCAAACTTATCCACCCCTACCGACAAAGGCCACAAGAGAACAAGACTTTAATGAGATTGAAAAATTAAGCACTACCAGTGGTAATTCACAAAGGTGCTATTTTTATTGCTTAGTTAAGATAGACAAAAAAGAGTAGGCTAGACACACGTTTGACCATGAGCTTAGATGTGACCACATAACCAACAATATGACTGAGTCATAAAATAATTGGTTTGGTGAATATAAAGGCATACTTGTTTTGATTATACTAGAAGGAAAGTTATAAAGAGGTTACATAATAGGCTTATAAAGGTAAGGAGATGGTCTGGTAAACTTCCTTTAAACATGAACAAAAAGTCAGATGTTGCTAGAACACAAGCAAATATGTGAAAGTAATTATGACCAATGAACTTGAGTTCGAGGTCATTGATTAGTATGTGGAACTTTTGTGGTTGATCTAAGAAAGAGGATATATGACTGTGGTGTGTTTCAAATATCTAGGATCCTATGCTAGCATATAATGCCATACATTGTTATTCGACAAAAGGACCCTGCAGACTATGTGGATAAAAGGTTGACAATATCAACATATTTGGCCACATATGTTGATTCCCATTCATCTTATGTCAAATAAATGGTCCTAAAATACTTGCACTCGTGAAGAAAGCAATAGTTTGGAGGCAAAAGCTCATAAGAAGGAGAGAGCATGATGAGGGGAAGATACCAGGTGCAAGAAAGACTGTCAAAGACACCAACTATAAAGGTTTTGGCCATAACAAGATATCTTACAAAGTTTTAATAGTAAGTTATTGTTTTGTATATTCTGATTGGTAAATTATATTATTTTGAATTGAATTCCATTATTACTGATATGAATTATGTCATATGTGCAGCCTTCAATGTAAAATAATGCACCCTTAATAGGATCACACCAACAACAACAACCTCTAACTTCAACATCTGCACCACCACCAGTAACATAACAACATTTAGGTATTAGACAGCTCTACTTTTGGGTTGTAAATTTATATATTTTTCTTTTGTATGTTTCGGTTATGCATGGTTCATATATATGGTATAGCTACAACAAGAAGACATGTCCAACTTTGGAAAATGTATACAAATATCCCTTATTTTAAACTCATATACTTTTATAGTTACAAAATTGAAATATAATCTTTAATAGCTACAAAGTTCAAATTCGGACTATTTTATCCTAGAAGCATATTTTGTATCTCCCACAATTTTCTTCCAAAATTCACTCAAACAACACTTTAAAAATTTTGAGCTTAAGAACAAGTAGATCAGATGTTTGGAAACTAACATTTTGAAGATTGAAAATTAAAAAGACTAGTTAAAAATTGAAAATTCAGAAAATGGACGAAAGGAATGAAATCGAGATGAAGAAGAAAAAGAAACCAAAATTCCCAGCACCTTGTGCAAGATGCGAGGAGGGGTCGCGAGCCTGGCTGGGCTACACGAGGCATGGCATGCGACTGCGCGAGGTGCGATGAATTCTACGTTTCTTTTATTCTTCATCTCTAATTTTATTTTTTTCTAATTCATCGTATTTTCTTATTGACACACTATTTTTTTCTTCTCTGTTTCATCATAATATACTACAACTATATTTTCGTACTTATATTTTTATAAACTAAACATAAAAAACAAATTTCAAATACATTGTAAAACAACAAGTTTTTTAATTATGTTATTAACAAGAGAAATTTCGTTCATTTATTATCTTCTTGGTTAATAAAGATTAGTCAAATAATTTTTTACTATAAAAGATGATTACCTTTAAAATAATAGTTATTTGTGTAATTTTTTGCCTTTGGGGTATGCAACAATTTCTGATATGCATTCTTTAAGTTATAACTAGCATTTTAGTGTAATTGTTGAACAAGGTACAACATTTCATATTTATCAATCTTATCATACATATTCATTTAATATTTTAGATTACAACAATAATGACTCCTTAACGCTAGCCATATATATATATATATATATATATCATTAGAGTTGACCTCAAATTGTATTGTTCAAATGATTTAAGTAGTGTCTATTTTCAGACTTTTACTGAAGTAATTTTTTTTGAAATAGTTGTTGCATGAGCAATGGCTATATTATTTAGCAAAAGCTCAAGAATTAAGGTTTTTTATAAAAAAATAAATAATAATTTTAAGCACCAAAGACATAATGATAATTGCATAAAAATAAAATTAAAAATAATAGAAATAAAATTTTCAATTCAAATAGTGCTGATGTCACATATTTTTCCATTCAAAAAGGCCAACAAATAATTAACGTTCACAATATTAAGGGCAAAACCATAATTATGCATTTCTAAATGAATTTTTTTATTAAAACAAACAGAAACAATTGACAGATGAAAGTATTTCAAACATTTTTGAAAACAGGAGGATTTAGGCAGTCAATCTCATTGCGACACCATGGAGTTAGGCAGTCGATATCCCCCTTTTTTTTTTGTATATATTATTATTTAAAAAGAAAAAAAAACCATTATTACTTTATTAGATTAATGATAGGAATAAGTCTGGACCTAACTTCGGCCCAGCTTCATGGATAGAGAATTGGATTCTCATGATTGAGCTTTACGGGTTACCCGGTCCAAACCCAAGGAAACCGAAGAGCAGGAAAAATAAAAAAACTCAGCAAGAGCCGAAACCCCGTAACTGGATTCTCAACCCTCCTCTACACCTTCATCTTTCTCTCCTCTGTTTGCCGTCCGAGAAAATTATACCAGCACTTTCTCACAGCTGAGAGAAAATCCATCCATGGCTCCTAAACCCAAAGACAAACCAAAACCTTCTGCATCTCCGTGGCAGCCTCCCCCCGCCATCGAAGATCTCTTCATCTCGCTTAAAAGACACATCGAACGATCCGAATTCGAACAAGCCGTCAAAGTGGCAGATCAAGGTCCAATTCTCATGTTTCAACTCTCTTTATTTCTATGCCTAAAATATTAAATGTTTCGTTTCCGTTCTTTTACCAAGATAGGTGTTACATTTTGCAGTTCTTTCAATTGCGCCCGGCGATGAGGACGCTATGCGGTGCAAAGTGGTGGCCCTTATAAAGGCTGATAACGTCGAAAGTGCTCTCTCAACGATTCAATCATCGCAGAAGTTTCCTATTGATTTTAATTACTTCAAGGTTTTAAATGTTGATGTTTTTCTCTTCGTATTTATGTTCATATATATAGTTATCTGCCAGTAGTGGTTTTCTAGTTGTTTAAAAAAAATGATTTTTTTGAATAAATTTGTTTAGTTGTAGTACTTGCATTTGCTTTTTAGTTGCCATAATACAAACAATTATGCTTTAATGTGTCGATTCACAAGTGTGCATTGTGCTAACTTTTGCGAAAGAAATTTCAATTTATTCCATTGCTTTTGACATTTTCAGTTCTTGATGTTAACAACTGCTTGACTTAATTACTTGCTCTTGATATAGTGTGTCATAGCCATTCGGTTATCCTGTAGGTTTCCTCTCTTAGTTTGAATTCTTCCCAGCTGTCTGAAACAAATGCGCAATGTATTTCCGATTTGCTTATTTCTATATTGTGGCCTTTATATTTGCTTGATTGACAATTTGGGCACTAGCATTATATCTTCTGTTTAATTTAGGATTATTTTTCCCTGGAGCATTTAGTGGATTTGAGTATATCTTTGGTTGCATTTGAATGCTCAGAAATGTTTGTTAGCTTGTCATCTTGATTTCAGTTTTCCTTTGGCTATTTTTACCTAGGCATACTGCCTTTACAGGCAAAACAAGTTAGATGAAGCGTTGGAATCATTGAAAAGCCAAGAGAACAATTCAGCTACAATGCTGTTAAAATCACAGATTCTGTATCGGTTAGGACAAATGGATGCCTGCGTGGACATATACCAGAAGCTTCAAAAATCCAAGATCGACTCTTTAGAAATAAATTTTGTCGCTGGTTTGATTTCGGCTGGGAAAGCCGCTGAAGTTCAAAAGACACTGGATGCTCTTAGAGTGAAAGCAACTAGTAGTTTTGAGTTGGCATACAACACAGCTTGTTCTTTAGTAGAAAGGAATAAGTATACTGATGCGGAACAACTTTTGTTGGCGGCCCGAAGGTATCTCTGTTTTCTTGAGGAAATTAATCATTCTCTGGAAGTTTGTTATTTGTTACTGTAAGGTATTACAGTATCATGATTTCACAAATATGTTAGTGTTCTATTTTACTTTTTAATTTTAGCTTGCGATTCTTTTTCTTTTTCGGTAAATTCTTGATTGTAAAAGAAGTGTCAATTAAAGTCTTTGTAATTAATTTCTATGTGGGAATATGCTGGGAATATTCTTAAGCTCTTAATGAAAGCTGTGCGAAATTCGTGTGAGCAATTCTGCCCTTTATGATCTTTTTGGGTCTTGTTTACAATAAAGTGGTTAATTGTTTCTATTCTCTTACCGGTTTCATGTATTGAGCTATTATAACTTCTCAAAAAGCGAGGAAACATTGTCTTGATGTTCATATACTTGGTTTTTGTCAGAATTGGTCAAGAAACTCTGACTGATGACAACTTTGCTGAGGACGATATAGAGATTGAATTGGCTCCTATTTCTGTCCAATTAGCCTATGTTCAGCAGGTAAATAAAAATGTCGTACAAATATTTACTTCCTTCTTTTCCTTATTTATTTTCCTCCATTTCACAAAGGGGTATACAATGGCCCACTAATTCAAAACTGCTCGTTTTATCAGCTCCTTGGAAACACACAAGAAGCAGTTAGAGCTTACACAGATGTTATTAAACGAAATCTGGCTGATGAATCATCACTTGCGGTGGCTGTGAACAACCTCATTGCATTGAAAGGTCCTAAAGATGTTAATGATAGCCTGAAGAAACTTGATCGCATTAAAGAGAAAGATGTGCAAAGCTTTGAGCTTTCTCATGTACTTGACTTGAAGCTATCACCAAAGCAAAGGGAGGCAATATATGCAAATCGAGTGCTTCTACTTCTTCATGCTAATAAGATGGATCAGGTATCTAATTGGCATCTTGCATTTGTCTATCTTTGATTTACCCTTTTCATCTATTGCTACTCTGAACAGAGCCATCTACTTTAGTCTCTAGGACTATTGGTTGCTTCGTCTTATATATTTTGCTAAAATTTCCAGGCTCGAGAACTTGTTGCTGCATTGCCAGAACTCTTCCCTGATAGTGTCACGCCAGTACTGCTTCAAGCTGCTGTATTTGTGAGAGAGAACAAGGCTGGGAAAGCTGAAGAAATATTATGGCAGTTTGCTGAAAAGTTCCCTGACAAGTCCAAAATTATTCTCTTGGCCAGGGCACAGGTTGCTGCTGCCGCTAACCACCCTCATATTGCAGCTGAGTCTCTGGCTAAGGTACCTGATATCAATCACATGCCTGCTACTGTGGCCACTCTTGTGGCTCTTAAAGAGCGTGCTGGTGATATAGATGGTGCAGCAGCTGTTCTTGACTCTGCAATCAAGTGGTGGTTAAATGCTATGGCTGAGGACAATAAACTCAGTGTTATAATGCAAGAGGCTGCTTCCTTCAAGCTTAGACATGGTCGGGAGGAGGATGCTTCCCGTCTCTTTGAGGAGCTTGTGAAAACCCATGGAAGCATTGATGCATTGGTTGGGCTTGTAACTACATCTGCTTGTGTAGATATTGACAAGGCAGAAGCTTATGAGAAGCGGCTGAAGCCATTACCAGGTTTGAAGGGGGTTGATGTGGACAGTCTTGAGAAGACTTCAGGAGCGAAACAAGTTGAAGGTGCTTCTTCTGTTGTAACTGGAGCATTTGATGAGACTAAGAATAAGGAGAAAACAAAGAAAAAGAGAAAGAGAAAGCCAAGGTACCCCAAAGGATTTGACCCTTCGAACCCTGGTCCTCCTCCTGACCCAGAAAGGTGGCTCCCCAAGAGAGAGAGGTCGAGTTACAGGCCCAGGAGAAAGGATAAGAGAGCTGCTCAGGTGAGAGGTTCTCAGGGTGCAGTTGTTAGAGAAAAACATGATGCGGGCACCGGTGCTAGCAATTCCAACATTTCTAATTCAACATCAAGCCAGGCTACTAGTTCCAAAGGAGCTTCGCAAAATGCTGCTGCGCAACCATCTAAGGCTCCATCCAAGTCATCGAGAAAGAAGTCGAGGAATTAATCAGGAAGGAAAAAATTCTTTTAGTTAAAGATTTTCAAATTGTTTCACATTTACTTTTTATCATCTTTACTGACCTGAGATTTTGACTGTTATTTTATTTTTTTTGGCTTCTGTGATAACTCTGAGTTAATTAAGTTGCAACAATCAAAAATCAAAACTTATGGATTACCGTGTTTTGGAGCTGTGATTCATATGTTCCATACACAACTGCTGTGGTTTATTTATGGTTTTAAGGCTTGGCAACGTTGATAGAATGCCTTTTTGTTGTATACTTCGATTGTTTCTGATCATTCCTTGGTATATGGGTGAGTTGTCCTAATTGTCTCTGCTTCATCTTCAAGAATTGTTTTCCAATCCTTGCCGCAGGAGGTAATTGAGAACTTGAAGTTATGGAAGATTCTTACCGGATCTTGGTTTAATCTAGTGTGTGAAAAAAGATATTCTTTCTTGCAGATCTTGTACTTAATGGTAATATCTCCCACTGTAACATTTCTAATTAATATTCTTTCTTCTTAAATGATCCTTCCTAGGATGACATTAGATATAATTGTTTTATTAATCACTAGCAAAATAGACTTCTCTCTTATCTGAGCTCAGGTCAAATTCGAGAAAAATGAACTTGGACATAATTGTTCAACCAATCCCCCTTTCTCCTTTTTGCTTACTCCAATCCAACTCATTATTATATTGATATATAATATTTGTAATTCTCAAACAATACATATATAGATATAAAATATTTGGCTATAAGTTTATTGGGCTGCAATGTTTGTTAAAGGTTTCAACTTTGTGCTACATTAAAATTTTCATTATTCAATCACCAGATTAGATTAATTACTGTATCTTCACTGCGTTGCATGATAATTTGTGAAATAAAAACTAGTTTCTTTTTTATTTAAGAGAGTGCTTAGAAATTAAGACAACATTACCCTTAAAATACTATTTCCGTACCTTGCCAAAATCAAGAATATTCCACAACCAAAGCAAATATTAATTGGTTAAGTAGACAATTAATGATCTATATCACTATATGTTTGTTGAAACCAACTTTAAACCCAAACCAAAACTAGTCTCGATTAAATACCTGTACCTTAACCTTAACCTTAACCTACCTCTTATTTGGTTATCAAATTTGCCTTTATCCCCTGTCGGCCATCCCCAAATGGGTCGGATCTTGGCCACATAAGTTTAGGAAATTTTTTGAAAATGACCCTATTTTATTGCATTATTCTTTTTCAACCACATAAAATTTCAAATCTTTTGTAGCAAAAAGACAAATTTTACAATACTTTTGTCCCCCAGTCATATTTTGTTCAAATTAGAACAATTCACTAAAAAATAAACATCTCTAAAGTCCTAAAAGCAAACACATTTTTCTTCAAATATTGATTAAGTAAACAATAATTTTTTTATAAATTAATGTTAGATACTTGATAAGTTTTTCAAATTAAACATATATTATGCAATAATTTTATAAAATAAAATATTTTTGTGATATATATGTTTAAAATGAGTATATTAGTTAAAAATGAGTAAAAATGATGCAAGAATAATAAAAAAATAAATCTGATACAAAAATTTAAAAAATATTGGTGTGTCATTTGTGAGTGGTGCACACCTAGCACTAAGCGCGTGCATACCATAGGCACGAGAGATGCGCACGTGCTTAGCATGCGTATTGTGTACTAGAGCTTTAGAGGAGTAGCCACGTATCATCTTCGGGGATTGATAAATTGGACATTTGACTTTCATAATATGGTCTAGTTTGAAAGTTTATTGACGGAAGTTGCAACTTCACTGTCGTATAACATTCTTCAATCTTCTATATTGTCTTGGCACCAACGTCTTATGCGTCTCCAAAATTTATACAAAATTATATAATTGTTAACCATTAATAAAATGCTTATATATATATATATGTATATATATAATAAAGTGGTTATGTGATGTAAAAGTATACAAAATCTTCATTGTTTTTAAGTTCGCCATTTTTTAAAGAGAACATGTTCAACGTCTTTAAACATTGGGATACCTCTACTATATCAATTTAAGAGATGTGAAAAATGATCACCATTAAGATGTGCAAATAGTGATATATATATGTTAGAATCGTATCATAGATCTAAACATGAGATAATAAAAAAATAATAATTTCACAACAAACTATAATTCAAACATTTTTTTTACATTTTAATATAATAATAAATTAATAAACTTACTTACCAATAATGCATGAGCAAAACCATATACGTTATACGTTTTCTTCTTTCGACCATTCTCTTTTTTGATCTTTTTCAACTTTTTTATTTTGTTGTTGTGCTTAAAATATTGTAGAGTACAAACTATATAATTGTGTCATATAAGTACCGATTAAACTCATCTAAGTCATTCACAAGCTTAAGTATAAAATGTTGGATCTCTTTATGATCGTCCTGCAACACCAACACGCAACAAAAAAAATAAAATAGACACAAAATTAATTAGATAACAAATAAATATATTAATCATCTTAAAAAATAAATATATTAATAACAAAATATTAATTAATTAGTTAATTAATTTAATTAATAACTAAAATTAATTTACTATCAAATTAAAATAATTTAATTTTAAAAATAAAGAATTTAATCGTACACCTGGCCGGCACTTCCAACTGTCTATTTCCGACTATTTTTTTACTTATTTAACTTTATATCTACCTATGTCACTAATTACTAACTAACAAACAAAAAATATATTTCAAAATAAAAAATTCACTCATTTTTAATTTTTTACTCTACAACTAATCTTTTTAACTATCAATATTTAAAATGCGAGTTCAAATAATCGATCAATTTCTTCATTTACCTGAATTTTTTTAAAGTGTTTTTAGAAGAAAAATAGTCGAACTAAGTTGAAGTATGGAATGAAAAATTGGTTCACGGGTAAAATTGTCCGATTATAGGTTATTTGACTATAATAAATTAAAAATGTATTGAGAAGCTAAACAAAAATAATCTATTAAAATAGGGTTCATTTTCAAAAATTTCCACATATCTTAATAGACTAAAATGTGGAGCCAGCGACAGGTTGTCCTGGGCCCCGATCATACGTCATTCAATCAGACCCGTCAACTCACTCACACCCAATCTTATCCTACGATGAAATCACCGCCAAAATCCTTTCTTATCAATTCCCATCCGTCGGATGAAGATCAAACGGACAGAACAAAAGCCAGAAGATAGGATCACACCCCCACAACAAATACAGACCGAGAGATCAGGAGGAGGAGAGGGAATCCGGATTCCATCTCCCGCCACATCTTACTGCGAAGAAAAGGCACCCTATTTTTAACTAACCGACACGTGTCGATGTCTCCCTTAGCCCTCTCTCTCCTTTAACCGGACAATTCACCACTGTTACCCCATTCACATTCTCTCTATCAAAACCAAAATAACACAAGTAATAATTATAATTGCGCAATTCTTTTGTTTTCCTCTCTCTCTTTTTATCTGTCGGCACTTTTAATTTCGTCTTCCCTTTTCCTTTCTTTTGAACTCGGTCGAGAGACTCGACCACATCGAATTCCCCCGACTCAGTGACCAATTACACAAAAATCCCAATTCTTTTTTTTTTTTTTTCAATTTCGAGGTTACGAATTGGAAATAAGGAAATTGAAAAAGCTTATCGATTCGATGCCAAGAGACGAGACTTGAGCGTTTGCGTTTCCGGGAGTCGAATTAGGGTTATCTTTTGGTGGATACTATTATCGCTAATTGAGGTTCCTGTTTCTCTTCGTTTTAGATTTGTTGCAAACCCTAGTTTTTAATTAAGTTGGTCGAGAAAAGAAAAAGGATATTTTTGGTCATTGATTTTATTTTTTGTATAGATAATTTCGTAGCTGAGATCAATTGGGTTCTTTTATCTTACTCGAGAAACTCTGTGAAATTTTTGGTGCGTTGTTTTAGTTTGCCATCGGAAATCGAGGGTTCTTGTAGATTTAGAGCAGGTTTAGATCTTAACAAAAAGTTTTGGTTTTTTTTCCTTTGTGTCTTGCCCATTATTTCGTTCTTTCAGGCGTCTCCTAAGCAAAAGTTAGAAGAAAAAAAAAAAAAGCAGAAGAGAAAAAATATTAGGGTTTGCATATTATTTCATACAATTTGTACAGAAAGATTGGCATAGGGTTTGTATAGAATACAATGGCGTTGAACTTTTCTCATAGACCAATCTTTCCTGCACATTTAACTGAGGATAATTTGGTGGCGCCAATGAGGATTGCAAATGGATATCTTGTCCAGGGAATACCTGAGAAAAACGGTGATGGTTATCCTAGTAATTGGCCTCCGAATTGGGAAATTGATGATTGCTTTGATTATGGAAGGAATAGGGGTGATAATAGGTGTGGGTCTCAGGAGTCGGTGTCAAATGACATTCTTGATCTTTTGCCGTCAGATCCCTTTGGAATGGATATTACTACTTCTTTTACGGCTGCAATTACGGGGTGGCTTGAGGAATTGGAGGTGGATTATGGTGGATATGGGAGGGATGAGGTTGGGACAAGCGATGGTAATGGTCAGTTTTTTGCAGGTTGGAATTTTTTCTCGAAGAATGCTATGAGGTTCCAGGGGTTTCCTAGGAACATGGGGTTTGAGCATAATTTGAATGGGGCTGGTGGGTCCAGTGGGTGTTTTCAGGAGAAGGAAGTGGTGGAGGAGGCAAATTGCTATGATGATTGTGCATCAGCTTGTAAAATGGATGACATGTTTGTTTTTGGGAACAATAATGTGGGTGTTGCAGATCACCAAAACAAAGGATTGCAGGAGGATAATGGCATCTGCTTTGATGGTGAGGAAGGGACTCCTCATGCAGCTTTGGTTTTTTCCCTCAGTTATCTGGGTCTACGGGATCTCCTTGTGGTTGAAAGGGTCTGCAGATCTCTTTGTTCTACTGTTAGGAGTGACCCCCTTTTGTGGAGGAGTATTCACATAGATCAACCATTAAATGAAAAGATCACTGATGATGTTCTTTTGCAATTAACCAATAGGGCTCAAGGTAATTTGCAATGCTTGAGCCTGGTGGAGTGCCCAAGGATTACTGATGATGGTTTGAAGCGCGTGCTGGAAAGTAATCCAAGGTTAATGAAGGTTAGGTTGTTTTGATCTTATTTCGGTCCTTGCATTTATAGATTTATTCATTTATATCCTGAAACATGCTTTTGTCTGCTTGAATAACAACTTTGGATATTTCGGCAACGTAGTTGGGTGGGTGGTTAATGGTGTAATATGAGTTGATATATGCCTTAGTTTCTTTTCTATTCAGCAAGTCTAGTGTGCTTTCTGTAAGCAACTGTGCACATCTTGTAACAAACCATTCCATATCAGAGATAATATTGAGTAAAAAGCTTTGTGCTCTGATTTTTCTTTTCCGGTGGTTCATTTTCATTTGATCTTATCTTTGTGCTACTGGAGCTTGTTGTTTGGTGGGCCTTTTGTAAATTATGTAAGTAAATGGGAAAAGTATGTACATGTTGGCATAAAAATGAATGAGTAAGCACTTTCACAGTGTTTATTCTAATGGGAAGGTGGTTGCAACTATTGTTTTCGGTTCACCAACTGGTTACAAAAGTGAAAATGTTTCATACCGTACACAGATCAAATTTATGTTAGTGCATGCGTGTATCTGTGCGTGTTGCATACTAATGCATTTCTAGGTAAGATGTTGCTTATATGTTGTTTGATTTTGTCGTAATCCTCTTATGGAATCAATCATGAGCAGAACAAAACCTTACCTATCACCTTAGATGTTCTAACTTGCTTCTTAATTTAATTTCGATTGACAAAACATTATTTCATTAGAGTATATGTTGTTGTAAATGCATTTAATGTATGTGAGGTTCATTTATTTGGCTTTTATGTGAACCTGAGGATTGAAAAAGCACCGCTTGGCTTGGAAACATTTCATCATGCAATTGGAATGCAAGTATCTGTTTAATTTATTTATCTTTCAATATTTCTTTTGGGTTGGAGGAGGGGTCACTATGTTACTTCTTTTTTGGCTTTTGAATTAATAACGTGCTAAATATATTTCTCCTTCTTGCAGCTAAGTGTTCCTGGATGTACAAGACTCAGCATTGAAGGCATTGTGAATAGCTTGAAGGCTTCCAAGTCTATGAGAACAGAAGGTGTGAAGCATCTGAGGATTGGCGGGCTCTATGGTGTTACACAGAAGCATTTTGAAGAGTTGAAGTTTTTGTTGGGTGCAGATAGCTCCATGCAGCAAAATGCTCACAAGCCACATTTCTATCACAGAGGAAACTTGTATCTGTCCTGTGAAGATGACCGTGCTATTGATATTGAAATCTGCCCAGGATGCCAGAATCTGAGGCTAGTTTATGATTGCCCTGCAGAGAGCTGTCAAGGGAAAGAGCACCCCAATCAGGTCTGCAGGGCTTGCTCACTTTGCATACTGCGGTGTGCTGAATGCGGACGATGCATTAATGACAGCGAATATGAGGAAACTTTCTGTTTGGAGTTGCTCTGCTCTGATTGTGGGAAGTGCCAAGAGAGGCAGGTTAGAAGGATTGGTCCTACTAAATCTCCTGTTCTCTATGAACCGAACTGTGGCCTCTGTCTTCATGGCTAGATCTTGATAATTGCTTCTGTCTTCTGGTTTCACATTGTGTTCGAGAGATTGTGTGATTGGTTAGCTGGCTTGGCAGCTGACTTATTGATATCTAACTCTTTTAATTGCCTACTTGGTCTGCTGTCTGGTTAGATTCAGCCTAGTCAATGGACTGACCTGTGTGGGCTTCAGTGTTGTCTGCTGGTTTTGTTGTTCTGTGGTGTGAGGAAAAAAAAAAACAAAAAAAAAAAAGGAAAAAAGAAAAAGAAAAAGAAAAAGAAATGGATGAAATAAAAAATGAATAATATTCAAAAGAAAATGAAGGCGGCAAAGATTGTAATTTGTACGATGTGGTGGTTCCTACAATTTGCACTAATCCTTATCAAAGTCCAATGAGGTGTATAGCAGTTTCTCCAGGGAGCTGATGCTGGAACTGGCAAGTTGCCATCAAAGTGGAATGTGTTTTTCACTTGGATGTTTATCTGACTTGTCTGCTGTGTTAAAGCATCTATGGTTCTGAATGAAGTTTTATCTCCCTTAGCTGTAGCTAGTGCATAGAGAGTTAGTTACCTGTGGAGCAAGATCTCTCCATCACATGAGATAAATCTTTTTGCTATGCAGTAGCTTGTTGCTTGTGCTGTCCGAGGATGCTCTACTTTGGATGAGGTCACTGGTTTTCCTAGACTTCTGCGCTCAGGCTCATGGACGTATTAGATCACTTGTTCTCGGCCCTGCTTGAATATTTAATAGAGTTTGTTTTTTTTTTTTTTTTTTAAACCTTAAGTGATGGTTTGAGTCTTCCATCATAATATAAGGGTGAGGCTTGGTACTTGTTTTCCGTTCTCTTTTATGGATGTCAGTCTGTATGCAGTTGATTTTCTTAAAGGAAAAAGGGGGAACGATCCGACAAATATTATTAGGACTATATGACTCTGTCGAAATTCGAACAATAACTCGGCATTCGTCATCATAATGTTGAAGATTTTCAAAGGAATGCCACTAGTCTTTCGTCAGTATAATCTTGTGTTTCTATTTAAAGACAGTTTTTATTGTGTTACTAATAGATGTCATAATTTTATGGTATTAGCGTTGATCACGTCTTTAAACAGCAAAATGTAAACGAGAAAACCAGTCCCCACCCCTAAGCCCTAACGTTTCAGAAATAAGTTTGAAGTATTCTTATGAACAAAAATTTCACACATACTATTAGGATGATTTATAATTTTTTTTTAATATTTTTAAATAACTTATTTATTCTTTTGAATTTAATATAGTCTCAAATATTTTATGACAAAATTTTAAAAAATAAATATAAAAAGAACATATGGTACATGCCGCTCTTTTGTTGTTTTGTTGGAAAAATTAATCACCTCGTGTAGATTATAAAATTTAATGATGTTAAGTTGAATTGATTCGGGTTACTTGTAACGTTGATGAGATGCGATGTCAAATTCCATCAAACCATCAATAATGATATGCAAAGTAAATCTATGATACATTTTTTTTTTAAAAAAAATAATATTATTCACTTTCCATTGTTCATATTTGTCTTTGCCAATTTTAAACTAAGAATAAATACGTAATCTTTTGTAATTTTATGATGAATATAGTTAGACATTGGTAAGTGCTTTTAATTTTTGATCGATTGAGTCCAAAATTGACTCGATATATATAAATATTTTTTAAGAAGAATCAATGCCAAATGTATGGAATAGATTGTGAAATTCAATTCTAGGCCCATCGTGAGCGACAACGGCAACCAATCACGGGCTGCAGGTGGCGAAGGTTGCAAATTGGAGATACATGCGGCAGTGTGAAGTGCGGCGGCATCGCGGGTGTCTATTCATGAAAACTAAAGTGGGTTTATTAAGTGTAGGGTGGTAGTAACTAGTAACAGACGCAAGACGAAATCACTTTAGCAGATGTCAATTCTCGGCTCAATCCAAAATCAAATTGAAAACTAACATAATCAATCGGTAACTCCAAATTGAATTGACTGACAGAAGCTGAACATATATACAAAATCAAACCAACTTGACTGATTTGGTTAAGTCTAATTACTGGAACCATGGAAATAGGTGGACACTTAGCATGACATAGAAAGGCCATGAACTCGTGTCATTTGGTCATTAATAATCCCCCACACACAACACAAAACACCCAACTCTTTTTTCTATTATTAACTCAAGTGTCGGAATATTGTTTTTACAAAACGACAATTTTATTCTAAAACTTTTCAAAATCTATCTAAAGGTAAAAAATAAATCATTCTCAAAGTTCTTTTTAAAATCTAAGGGCGCAAAAATAAATTTTTAAAGTTTCAAATATCGAAAACTTTAATAGTGTCATCTGTAAAAAAAATTATTACAAAACTTTTTTACTTAAACACATCTATATTCCAAATTATTAAAATCTTTCACTAGAACAGCCAGCAAAATATGTTATCGATCTTGGGAGTTTATTCGACTGGTCCCTTTCCCACGAACTCATCGCCATCGATGATGATCTCACCCTTAAAGCAATTGTCACTTTTCACAAAATTGATCGAAAAGATCGAGAATTATTGGAATAAAAACCAAAAGTCTCCAACAGAATAATGATATTACAAAGAGATGAAGATGATGAGAACTAAAAAAAGATTTAATACAACTCCCAATAAATTTATATATTCTTTCTATTATAACTCAAGCCTCCAAGAAATTTTTTCTAAGAAGACAAGGTTGAACACTACCATTAATTAGCAGTCTTGATGGAAGGTCTTATAATTATTTTTCAAAATCTACAAAATGTAATTTATTGGCCAGAGACAACCCAAAATCTATGCTCAATAAAATCAATAAATAATATAACAAAAAATTTTATACATAAAATGTATAGCCCTAATTGACATGTGGTTCATATTATTTATGTTAAGGATATTTATATTTTTATTCCTTTACTATTTTCATATATTATCAATTTGTATATGATATTTTGTATAAAAAATTTATTTGTATAATATTATTTATAATCTTTATAGGATTAATTGTGACCTACCCTTGCAAAAATTGACAAACATCAACTTATTTTTTTAACACATCATCAAAGCACTCACATTTCATCAACTTAACAACAATAAGAGTTTTTACATTTATACTTTTAATGGTGTAACTTGTCGTTATTAACTTTGAAAATTGTACTTAAAATAATATATAAAATTAATTAAAAAAATAAAATTATTTGATATATTAAAAAATTTAAGCATATGTATTAATGATTGATTTTAAGATATCATCATCATACACTTGCATACACATAATCTTCACCAACCCACTATAATAAAACATAATCTTTACTAACCCACTACAATAAAAAACTTAATTACCTTCTTTTTCTTCATTCCATGAGCTCATCATATGAACTAGCTCCTCCACCATTATCACTATCGCTATTTAGTTTTCATCTCCCACAATTTATACATTCATCAATAATCTCCTCACACGCCATCAAACAAAACCAACCCATTTTTACTACTATTACACTGTCACACCCATATTCAATTTTTTTTTTAACTTCTAATATATATTTTTGAAATTAAATTAAAAGTAATTAAAAATTGAGTTAATAGTAGTTTGAAAAAAAATTAAAATTCGAGCATTTTTAGTATAAATAATAGAAAAAAAAAGATATTTTTATCCTTAAATTTTGGTTCAATACCTAACTATTTATATTTTTGAATTATCTAATTTTGTTCATTTGTGTTAAGTATTTGCTATTAAATTTTGACAAAAAAATTTAATTTTTTATACAATGATATTTTTGCCATTACTATGTCTATATGTCATTAAATGATTGGTCATTGATAAAAAAGACAGTGGCACACTCGAATATGATCAAATCTTAATGATTTATTTTTAAAAGTTTTAATTTTTTTTAATAGAGAAATCATTCAAAAATAGTAGAATCCTTCATTTGCGACGGACCTCCCTCAACGGTAGGCTGTCGTCAGCGATCGATCTCTAATGATAAAATTGACTAAAATTTATATCATTGAACTCTATTTTTTTTCGATCTACATAATAGTAGGGTTATTTTGAACCAAAAAAAAGAGACTAAAAGGTAGCCAAATACAGTATAAGGGTGTCAACCACTGCCATTACTGTCAAAAGGGGTGGCGGTGATGTCACTACCACCCCATTTGTTTGTAAACGGCGGTGACCGCCACCTTCTATAACGGAACGTTGGTTGTCGTCAAAACTGTTGGCTAGATCAACTGCTGATCTATCTAATAGCACCACTACTCCGTTTGGCAGTGAACGATGGTAGTCAATGCTCTCCTACCGCATTTGGCCGCATTCTAATATTTTTTTTGTTGAAAATAACCCCACCATTGTGTAGATTAAAAAAATAGAGTCTGATGATATAAATTTTAATCATTTTTGTTGTCGGAGACTGACCAATGATGAACACTTAAAATTAAACATTTAATAAGAGTTTTACGTTATTGTTTTATCTTTCTAGTGTCATTAATCTCCTTAACTTAAGCATATTGTACCTAATTAGCTTTTAACTATTTTATGGTAGATTTGATAAAATAGGCATAAATTTCTACCTAAGATTCCAATTAGAGTGATTCTTGATCCTATGAAGAGTTGACTCAATTAGCTAAACTATTATACTTCACAAAGAACTTAAAATTCGAATGTTTAGAGGGTGTAAAATGACTTAGAATAGAACTAATCTGCAGTACAGACACAATCTGAATATTCATCAGTATTTAGCCCATAATTAGAGAAATAAATATCTAATTCGTATGAGACAACTTAATTTAAAAAGATAAGAGATTTATTTATAACCTTGGTGTTTTGAGTGGAAACTAATTCGGAACACATCAATTTCAAATTGAACAATCAAGTTGGTGGATTAATGATAATCAATGTAAATTAGTTGCCACACTTCTTAACTTTTATCATCCAAGTGGTTCCTTTTTCATTTGTCTTAATTTATCCATATTTTTTTATAAATAGGTAGTTTGTTTATGTCCAAAGCATGTAATTAGAGAGATAGATTATAGTTCAAAACACTTGTATTTTGTGTTATCTCTTTATAGTATTATTTCTTTTGTTTATCATTGTAAAGTCATGTTATCTCTTCTTCCATCTCTTTTCTTTTTCTTTAATTTTATTATATTCAAGTAATTTTCTTTTTGTAAAGGTGAAAGGGTGAAACTCTTGATAAGGTAATAAGATATACTTAACTCTTATTTATGAATTTAA
This sequence comes from Ailanthus altissimus, assembly GCA_946807835.1. Lineage (NCBI taxonomy): Eukaryota > Viridiplantae > Streptophyta > Magnoliopsida > Sapindales > Simaroubaceae > Ailanthus > Ailanthus altissimus. Next base: position 25,849,780 of record OX327685.1, on the reverse strand, counting down.
TATTTCATTCTTAAGTTATGTAAATTTATATATGATGTATTTATTTTGTTTGCAATATTGATACATTTTCTTATAAAGTGGTGTATCTTAATTTATTATAGACAATTTTATAGTTGACACAATAAATTCTTGAAACTATTTATAAGATTTGGTATAGATATCGTTTCTTATAAAGTGAGAGTCTTGATTTATTATAGACAAATATAAAAATTGACATAATAAATACTTGAACCCATTTATAAGATTTGGTATATAATAATTAAAAGAAATTAATACAAGTTAATATATAAATGATGATGAATCTTAATTGTTAAATTTTCCGGTTAGAACCTCTTTTGTGTGAAGATTCTAATTGAGTTATAAAAAAAGTTTAATATATTTTTATTTCATATGCCAAGAGTGGATCCCCCTAATCTCAATATTTATTTTAATTAGTTAATTGAATTATTATTTACAAACATCTTATATTATTTTATTTGTCTTTAAAGTATTTATAATTATAATTTTAATTTCACTTCTCTATGGATCGGCCACATTCTCATCGAATTATTTATTACTTCGATAATTTTGCATTTAGGAATAAACTCCTATAATCTAGACATATCAGATAGCTGCGGCAACCCGTGGCCAAGCTAATTGTGGCAAAGGTTTTTAATTTTTTTAATTGTTAATTTAATTAATAACTATTTGACACTTGTCAGATATCCTATTGTTGAGTTACAATTTTGCCATTCAATTGTCAAATCTAACTGTAATTACTTAACGGAAAGGGATAAAATTGGGTAATTTGAAACTATAAAAATAAAATTGAGTATTAAGCCAAATTTTAAGAAAAAAATTGTCCTTTTTTCCAAATAAAATATCTTTTAATTTTTAACATTAGAAAAGTACTTGTAGTCTATAAAATTGTCACATATTAAATGGGCACTTATTGCAACACCTTTGTTGTAGGATGAGAAAGATATCATTCCACTTGATTAGGAAGATAGGGAAAGATGATGCAAATATTTTCAAATCTCTTATCATTCACACCAATCTTTCTTGGATTTTATTTGTTGCAAGAACTCATGTTTGGGAATTTAATCATCCTTATAGATGTTATGATTAACCAAAAATCAATGACAATGCTAATGTGTTATTTGATGAGGCAAATATAATTGTTGACTCTGAAATTGGGCGATGCTGGAGCCAACAAGTCGAATTTTTGGGTTGTCAAATGATTTCGAGATTAATAAAAATAATCATAAAAAATAGAGTAAGATAGAATTTATAATGGTTCAATTCAATGTGAGCTTACATCTACTTTATCGAGCTTGATTATCCCACTCAAATAATACTATTACTAATATTTTTATAACAACTCATAGCTATTACAAAGAAAAAATAATGAGAGAAGAAGAAAAAAAATAATATCACGTAGAGGTTTCAGTCGAGAGAAGATCTCCATTTTTTTATAGGTATTGTTATGTTTGGTTGTACTTTGAGGCTTGGTGCAACTAGGGCAAGTTGTATTCTTCCCTATTTAAAACACGCCTTAAGATTATAAGAGGTTTTCTTCAGGGAGTCTCGGGATTATGAGAATCTCAAAATTAAGGGTAGCTTGCATTTTCAGGGTGATTATATTGTTTCAGTTTTTGGATAAGTACTCGTTTCTTGAAGTGGAGCACTCGGTCTTGATGGCAACATTGATGCCTTTCTCGATCTATTTTGATTATTGCTAACTACCGAGGGTATTTTGTTATGTGTTATAACTTTTAAGTCGTTACTTCATGTAATTTTAAAGCCTTCTAAAGAACAGGTCATGGTATTAATAATATTCTTCATAAGGGGCTCAATTATGGCCGATGACTTTAGGTTGTCCTGTGTTCAAGGGTCAAACTGACCCTTTGGAAGAAATGATATTTGAACGAAAATCTTAAAGAGGAACAAGAGTTTCTCAATTTTCAATATTAATTTATTAATATTGGAGATTTTATAACAGTAGTTGGCTTAAGAACACCTCTTTAATTTTTTAAACATTGGGCCTTCGGTGGCGAAGCACCTCTAATATATATGTCCTGGGCCTATATGAAAAAATTTAACTTTTGATATTGGCACCTAAATTGGTTTTATTTAATTATAGGCGACCTTTTGAGAGGCGTGTTGATAGGCAATTAGGAGAACAGTTGCGTCCCTTCATTTAATCATTGATGTGGCAGAATCTTACACTTTTTGTACCAATCAAATGGCTAAGAAGGAAAATTTAAAGAGTTGTGCTAGTCGAAAAAGATGTTCTACTAACGAGAGTATATCAACCATTAAATATGGAATTGATAGTTATGATTATATCGAAGACTCTCTATTATGAGGGGTTGCCCTTCTATTTCTTTATTTTGCATTTGTTTGGTGATTTTAAAGAAAGAAAAACTTTCTATAATTTTGAAGAGAAAAGAAAGTTGTAACTCTTGATTTTTGCATTTCTCCCTTGAGAAAACTTTTGGTCAAGTAAGTGGCTTTCTCCTTCCTCTTATTTCTAATGCCATTGATTTTATTGTTTTTAATAGCTAGTTATTTTTTTAGTATTAAATGAGTATGTTTGGATTTAAACTCTTAAAACTAGAGTGTTTGGTTTAAGTGATTGGTTTGAACTTTTGGCTAAAATAGTATATCTGATAGATTATACATCTCCCTTTTGTCTAGGTGTATAAACCATATTTTTCATTAAGACTCCCAAAGTGTATTTGGTTATGAGCTTAGTAATTTTGGTGAGGACTTGACTACTGAAAGTAACTCAACCCGAAAAGTAAATAGTGTGAGTGCTTGGGAAGTCCAATGTCCTTGTTTGGTTGTTAGGGGTCCGTCTCGAAAAGGAATCTTGCAGAATTGTTAAAGGTTCCTAGTGATGTAGTGTTGAGTGGGGTACCTCAAAGGCAATTCCATGCTTCTAGTTAGCCCAGTAGGCCTAAAACTAAGAATTCCCATTTTATAGCTAGATGATGAGATACCCTTTATGTAGTAACCAGTATCCACGACTGGTAAGAATAAGTATTTATATATGTATAAATATACGTATTTTATTTGTATGTTGGTGATACTTGAATTATATATTGTTATTAGTAATATTTTTATAGGTTAAGGATATACGATTAGTATTGGGTTTATTTGTATGACTTTAGATTTATTTTAGGGACCAAATTGTTATACTTTGAAAGTTTTGGGGGCAAATTCGTAAATATCAAAAATTAGCCTCTTAGTATAAAAATACACTTTTAAACCCTAATTTACCATTTTTAGGTCGAGCTACCCATTTTAAGAGAGAGAAGAGAGAAATAGAGGAGAGAGAAAGAGGAGAAGAAGAAGAAAAAGAAGAAGAAATTGGAAATTTGAATTTCAAGAGGTATATCATACGTATTTCTCAATTTATTGGTATTAATTAAGTTAATTCCTTTAAGTTTTGATTTTTGAAAATATGTATAATTGAGGATTTGTTGTGTATTTCGTAAGATCATATGAGAATTGATGATGATCTATAAGATAGTTTGATAAATCATGATGAATTATGGAATTTCTGCTGGATAACCTCTAGATCTAGGAATTTTATAAATTGTTGTGATTCGATTCTGGTTTTGAATTTTGAGTATATGAAATTAGACATGTTTAGGATCATCTGAGACTTTGAATCGACTGAAAATCTCAAAAATTGAATTTTTAGTGAATTTACCAAAATGACCCTGGAATTCTGGAAATTTCCTGTGTAAACAGTATAATACAGTGGGAAATAATTTTTGACCTGCTGAATGATCTTTAAAAATTATGAATTTGTGGAATATGATAATTTTATATGTCTAATATGATATACTCGGAATTGAGAATTTGGATCAATGTGGTTGAAGTGTTATGAATTTCTAAAGTGTATCAGCTCATTGTAGTATTTGATTAACAGATTTTTAAAGTTATGAAATAAAATAGTTTTAAAATACTTTTGGCAGTTATTTGGAAGCCAAATATTTATCATGGACTGAGATATGTGTTAAGAGTAATTATGTGGTATTTTTATAATTTTTGAGTTAATATATGATTTTATAAAATTGGGAGATTGAATACTGTTCAGTAAGTATCTTGATCCTGTCAGGTTTGTAGTTTGGATTCGATGGTGTGTATGGAATGGATTGTGTAGGAATTTTGATATAATATTAATATATAAGAAGTATATATGAGTCAAGAATGATATATTCTGATTTCGGAGTAATTGGACATCATTTGATGTATTAGAAATTTTTGTTAAGTGTAAGTGGTCAGAATGACAGGTTTTGAGAAACCAAATATTTAGACCAATTTGATGTGATAAATGCATTGTGTATAATTTTGTAAGCTATTTAAAGTATTTTGTGTGAATTGTGAGGCTTATGAAAGGATTAATCTCCATTGATAGGTTAAGGAGATTTAAGCCTTGTAGCTGAAAGTGTTAAGAGGTAAGTATACTAGACTTTTTACTGAAATCACAATAAACATAGTAATTGTTTTGTATGATTTTGCAAATGGGGTTAAGAATATGTTTATGTTATGTCAAAGTATATTTTGATATGAAATATGAATATATGTTTCTGAATGTGAGCATTGACATTGAGCATGGACATACATGTATTTTTGTAAGTGAGCTTTCAAAATAAGATGTGTTTAATAAAGAAAGCTTTTGAAGTGTAATATGTCCATGAGAAATATTTTGTATTTTGAGGGTACTTGAACTCACTGTTAACTTAGTAGGCATTTTATGTGATTTGTGGAGCCTTTATGTGTGGCATTTCCTTTGGGATGGGTATATGTTATGTGTTCCGTATGTAGGGAGGATCCTATTGGTACCTAAAGGAAGAGTGAGTCATCACATTCGTGTGGTGGCGTATTGGTGCATGTGAGAGGACTCACCGATGATCAGGGTGAGGGTTTGGCTTTTACCTTCGGGCATAAGCATTATATATGTGTTATTCAAGACCTTACTTGTACTATTCCTCTCATACGGTATGTCACCTACGAGTGACATTTGGCTCATTATGTGATATGTGATATGTAAGTCCTACTAAGTAGTAGTTGAGTGATGGTATTCCTATTATGTGTTTTGAAAGAATGTGTAAGCGCTTACATGATATGTGATTTGATAAGATTATGATTTTGATTGATCACAGCACATCATACATATGCATTGTGTACATATATGTATTTGTATTTGATATATGAAAAACTAATATGCTTACTGAGTTTTATACTCATTATAATTTATGGTGATTTCAGGTAAATAAGGTGCATGTGTGCTTAGCGGATTTGGCAAGGCTTCTGCTGTTCCTTGGGTTCCCTAAGTTGCTAGGTTGTTGTGTGTTTTATTTGGGGACACGTGGGATAGGATATTTGGTTTGTCCCTATTGAATAAATAATTATGTATTATTTCATTGTGTGTGGATTGGATTTGGTTTAAGTTTTATAAAGTGTGGTTATTGGATGATTTTAAGTAAGAATTTGCAATGGATATATTCTGGGCTCCCGGTAACAAAGTTGCTACTGGTGACGTAGTAAAGTGTTAATCTCTGAGAAAATTCTGCGTATCTCCGGTTTAATAATTGTCCCAGTCATAATTCAATTGCTATAATTCTGAAAGAAATTGAAATGAATGTTTAAATATTGTCAAGAGAAGTTTATATTTATATGTTAGGTTATGGTTGATTTTAGTGTTGAACTTACTAGCAACTTGCTAAGGATTTCTGTGTTGAATGAAAGTTGAAAATTTTGTGTAATATTATTTATGAGTGCACATGCAGTGAATGAATGTAAGTGATGTCATGTGTCGGATCTTTTAGGTCTGGGGCGTGACACTTTAAGTTAGATTGCCCTTTGTACCATCCTTCACATGTGTGAGAAGAGTACTTCGTGGCGTTAAGGGAGACATAAAATATCGACTACTATAACTTTTAGGTTCCATCGAGAGGATGAATATATAAGCATGCCACTTACGGAAGAGGTGGCATTCAACCTTGATTTCTTTAATTTGGGATTAAGGTCAACCATTTCAACCTTATTTTATATATATACTTGGCATTTAAACTTAACACTATACCAATTAGGTTTAAATGCATGAAGGATGTTGACTGGCTTAATGGTGATACGGATAAAGGCCGGATACGACAAACCCATCTTTACTAAGTTTTAACTACTGTACTAGTATAGGGTGAATGCTAATTGACAGAAAGCTTCCACTATTTTATGATGGCGAGAAAAGGTTCACCCCTATTCAAGACATGCCCTTAAGTAACTATGACTAATTTTTTTTTTATGGTTTTTTGTCAATGGAGAATAAGGCCAAAAGTATGTAAGAGTGTTTGGCCATCTGTTTTGTCATCAGATTTCTATAGATAAGATTTTTGTCTTTTTTTTTATTATGTTCTATGCCCTTATAGTTGTGCAAGACAATTTTTTTTTTTAATTTAGTTGCTTTTGTTCATTGCAACAACAGCTTGGACTTCGAAACTCAAGCTCTCTTTGGAGAAAAAGATTAGGTCAACCAATTAAAAAAAATGATGGATCTATCAAGGAGATTTTTTTCAAGAGAACTTAGAAAGCACATACTTAATTAGTAGATCACCTAAATCGTCGAAAATGATAATAGGATAAAAAAGCAATCTTTATATATATATATATATTATTTGGTGCCTTGATTCTTTCAATTTTTTAGATCTTCACCTCATTTCCTTTTTGACAAAAATGAACACTAGCGAGAACAGCCAAAAATGTTATCACCATTTTCAGACCTCTAGGTTAAACAAGAGGACCTAAGGTTTTTTATTTTTTTAAGTTTGGACAAAATATTTGGGTAGGGGGGGTGGTTCAAGTAATAGAGCTGTAGATGGTGGTTTAAGGAGATCCTTAACTAATAAAATGGAAAGATCTACTGATGCCTCGATTCGAGGGTCTTGGTGGATTTATGAATCCTAAGGGATCCACAAGATGAAGTTTCTCCTCCTCTCCTCCTCCTTCCATAAGTACTCCCTTCTTCAGTAAGTAAGTGGAGTAATCTCGTGGCTCGGGTGATAGCCTTACCTTGATATATATATATATATATATTTTCTATTCTCCTATTATTTTTCTCTGCAATGGCTATAATTTATTGTAAAAATTTTATTTAATAGTACTATATGAGTGGACTAATCGATTTCAATAAAGTAGATGTAAACTCATATTGAGTTGAACAATTATAAATTTTATCTTACTGTATTTTTTATGATTATTTTTATTAATCTCAATCTTATTTTCAACAACCAATAAATTCGACTCATTAACTTTATAATCATCTAATATTCAGGCTCAACAGTAAATTTTAACTCTCGATAACTTTGTTGTCAACACAAAGTACTTTAGGAGAAAATCTATGCAAACTTGCATTAAGAATGAGAATACATGCCTTATTTAAGTGGATCACTCGGCACCAAAACTAACAATTAGGGATCAGATTCAAGTATTATAAGTAATGGAGCTGTAGATGGTGGTTTAAAGAGGTCCTTAACTGATAAAAGGGAAAGATCCACTGATGCCTCGATCCGAGGGTTTTAGTGGATTCACGAATCTTAAGGGATCCACAAGATGAGGTTTTTCCTCCTCCCTTTCTTTCATAAGTACCCCATCTTCAACAAGTAAGTGAGACAGTCTAGTGATTGGGGTGATAGTCTCACCTTGATATATATATATATATATATATATTCTATTCTCTTATTATTTTTCTCTGCAATGGCTATAATTTATTGTAAAATTTTTATTTAATAATACCATATGAGTGGATTAATCAATTTCAATAAAATAGATGTAAACTCACATTAAGTTGAATAACTATAATTTTTATTTATTTTTTATGATTATTTTTATTAATCTCAATCTTATTTTCAATAACTAATAAATTTGACTCATTAACTTCATAATCATCTAATATTCAAGCTCAACAATAAATTTTAACTTTTCGATAACTTTGTTGTCAACACAAAGTATTTTAAAAATTTTTTTATGGAAACTTGCATTAGGAATAAGAATACAGGCCTTATTTAAGTGGATTACTTTGCACCGAAACTAACAACTAGGGATCAGATTCAGATATTACAATCTCTTTCCCACCACTCTGATATTTAACAAAATTTAAGCTCTATCAGGAATTGAGCTTCACCCTCCGTACGAGGGTTTTGAATAATGAAACAACTTTCTAATAGAATAATTGGGAAGAAGAGATTAGAGAGTTTTAAAAAATAACAATTATTATTATTATCTTCAAGGGAAAATCTTCCTTACATAGAAAGCCATATAAATACACAAATACACATTAAATGAAAAAGGAAATGTGAGTCAGAGTCAAAAGAGACAAACCCATTTGCATTTTACAACAAGAATCTGCTATAACATTCCACAGACTCTGATTGATCAAATGTAAGTAAGTGTGTTTAGATTGTTAATAACTTTTGGTTAAAACAAAAGAATTGAAGTGGACTCTATTGGTTGAATGATGGATAAGCAGGAGCATAAGAGGCCTCCCTCCCTCTTTGATTATTTTTCAGGTTTCTTACGTAGGTCTTTCACCCATTTCAAGCTTAATATTTTCCGAAACTTGCTCTTAGATTCATCCTTCTTCTTCTTGTGTAGTTCTTCTTTTGACGGCGGAGGATCGGGGTTGTAATCCCATTGATCCGCCCAGGATAAACCAGAATCCATCTCTCTTCTATTTCGTTATCTTTCCAGCAATTACTTGAATAAACAGTTTTAGAAATCCCTGTTAACTGCTATTTGCTTATTTTAACACATGCAGCTATTGCCATTAATCTCCTTCCATTCCAGCTTAAAAATTGGTTATTTCGGTTTAACTGCTTCTGCCAATTTAAGTTTGGTCATGGTTGGTTATTTTTGGGTAGCAGATTCAAGAATCTCTCAACCAACCAAATTGTGTCCTATACTTTTTAATTGACTGAAGGGTAAATTTGCTTAAAAATAGATTGCTTTGAGAAATAGGACAGTGTCATCTTGACACAATTTTGACTTGGCCTGCGTTGCCGGTTGGTTATTTTTGGTAGTAGTTTCAAGAATCTTTCAACCAACCAAATTGTGTCCCATACTTCTAATTGACTGAAGGGTAAATTTGCTTAAAATTAGATTGCTTTGAGAAAACAGGACAGTGCCATCTTGACACAATTTTGAATTGGCCTGCATTGCAACGACAGAGCTGGCAACAATCTATGAACATGCAGAACCTTCCAAAACCATTCTTGTAATGACTCTTATTCTTGATGAACATCATTTTTTTTCTAAGGTGAAGTACTCATTAAGTATTTCAATCTACTCTTCCACCAGCAACTCGTGCTCCATTTATTATAATCAGTCGACTCTTATCAGACAGCACTACAAGCTCATAATCTTAATTGAAGATGTATGTAATGGAACAGTAGAACTTTTCTTTAACCAATTAAATATAGAGAATTTTTAAATATTCAAGTTACAGTAGGCAATCAACAAATACATTGGGAGCCGGTGGTTCGAAAATCAAAATCAATGATCAACAAAATTAGTGTGTAGGGAGATGGCGGATCATGTTAACTTTTTCATATGATGGTTCCTCAACTAATAGTTTGGGCAACACCAAAATTCCCGCAAAATCTCATGTATTAGCTGCCAGTAACTATCCATCATCTGAAAAATTCAACATGACCCGCCATCTCCCTACACACTAATTTTGCCTCACCAGCTAACTTAATGCTCTTTGCAATTGCAAGCCCTGTTAGTCTGTGAGTGGATGCTGGCTTATATGACTTGGCCTCCTCCTCCCCCCAAATAGACAGAGCTTCCTTAGCCGGAATTACATTTCCCCACCAAAATTCCCGTAAAATCTCATGTATTAGCTGCCAGTAACCACGTTCTCTACACACACGGAAAATTGTGCTTCCATTTGGTGTCCAGCAATACAAATCAACCCATTCTCTATTCATTATTTCCATTTGACCCTGCACCTGAGGCATGTAATAGAAAGGTACAGTTGACCAGGGCAAAGCGATCTCAGGCTTTCCCTTGTTATAAGGACACTTCACTTCCAGGATGCCACCTCCTGGAAGGCAACCAAGAAGACCATCCGGAGAAGCACCAAGCCAATCAAATTGCTCCTCTGCATGGACTGCAAATCCTAATAAGCTCACATCACGACCAGTGATGCCTTTGTATCTATCTATAGCTGCTGCTTCATTGAGCACGCCCCACTCCATTGCACACCTTTTAGAAGTTTCAATAACTTGCATCTCCAAGAGAAATACTTTCTCATGCCAGAGCTCAGAGCGTCGTGTTCCCTTCCAAAAGCCCAAAGCAGTGCTGAATGTGCTTGTGGTCAGTTTATCCCTTCTAAGCGCAAACCATTCATCTGATCGCTGTAGTGTATCATTCTGAGTAAGGCGGGCAGCAGCTACTAGTGATGAGGGCGAACGGACCATCAGAGGAGCAGTTGGAGAAATCAGCAATGCTGAGCAGGTTGAAAAATTTCTGCAGATTGCACTTAATTGCCTTCTTTTTTGAGAGAGTGGTGCCACTGCTTTATGATGAATGTTGCTGCATCTAGTTATGCAGGCATTACTCATTGTTGAGAGGATCAGGCAATTGATGGCAAATTTTTTTTGATAAAGGTTCCTACAAAAGCTGCACACTGCTAGAAAGATTACTTAGGGGTTCAGGATCAAAGTTATAATGAAAAGAAACTTTTCACGCCAAATAAAATATTCAACATAAAGAGATACAACAATTAGTGAGATTGCAATCTAAAGCAAAATTTCTTTACAAGAACCAAATGCAAACGGTTTTTCAGGTAGCTAAGATACATGCCCCTATGTAATATTGTAAGATAAAATCTATTCTTGCTAGTCAAGTGATCAACATGTCTTAAAGAAGTCATAGTAGTTAACGATCAAGGTAGATTGGATCCTTTTACAAACACAGAATTCACCGTTCACTCTTTTCCCTACCAAACAATTTATCAATCCCTTGTGTGTGAGAAGGAGATCAACCTAAAACAAGGTTAGTTAAACGCTCAGCATACTATGAGATCAAAGCCCATTGCCAAATCTCATAGTTGGTTTTCTGTGAAAAGAGCACAGTTAGTGTTTGCCCTTCATGGGTATGCATGAGTTGATCAAATGTAGAGCTTCAACACTGCCTATCTAACAGCAGCTAGATCCCAATCCAAATAGATGTAAACAGAAAAGGATATATTTATCATTCCATCTCAAATTGTCATCAAAGGGATAATTCATAACAATCACCAGTCTACAACTATTATTTGCCCCAAAAAAATTAAAAATTGAATGAAAAGGATTAGACAGTTGATTTAAGCTTGTATATATATATAACAGCAAAAACACCAAAGTGAAAAACTTTTGCCCAAAGCAAGTTGACCCAAGTCAGAATTTTCACAAAACAATTTCACGCAAAGAAACAATAACTCATAGGTACCAAATTTCCTTCCGAATAAACGATAAATGAGAAAAACCATGTCTCTAAAACTTCAGATAAGCGTAACCCATAACACAATCCAATTGGAATATATAATGAAAAAATAAACTGAGAACATTAACATAAAATGTTTGATAAAATACCTGAAAGAGACCTTGAGTTGGCAGAACCAACGAAGGTGGGGTTCGAAAGTGCAGGACTTGAAAAGGGTTTTGCTCTGGAATTGTTTAAAATAATGGAGGCCCTTGATTGAGCGGAAGATACTTGAATTGGATTCATCATAATTTCTTGCTTACCAACACCACTTTTTCGTATCAAATTAGCCTTATATTTAACTTCATTTATTTAGGGTTTGGCTCCAAAATGATAAGCAATGACTGTAACTCTTAACGGGCTACAGAGACGTCAGAGTTGTGGCCTGTGGGCAATTGGGCTGCCCCATTATCATTTCACTTCAGCGTCGCTCCCCTTCCGTAATCTATCTCAAACCGACATTGTATTTAATCTTATTAAATATCATCCCATTTCTTTATTTATCAGGCACAGTAAAGTCACGGTCACAGTCTTGCACAATTACTGGTAAAAGGATAAGACAAGGCAAATGAATAAAGGACAAATTACTAACACACAAGTACCCAGCATGTAATTCAAAAGAGAAATAAAATTATCTCCTTCAAATGAAGCCTTTTTTTTTTTATGAGAACTAAACTAACACTATCACCATCTAATAAAGCAGGTAAGTAATCATATCTGTTAGGATCACTAACACTAACAACAACTCTTGCATAAGATTCTTTGTATTTACTAATCTTGTTGCCAATGGTAAATCCAGTAACTTACTTAAAGTTTTTAAAATTTCGATGTAAGTTAAGTAGTTAAAATATTGGAATTGATTTATGACTGAATGAAGGAATGATGATTAAAAGGGATGATGTAGCCTGTAGGGAGGGGCAATAGGAAGATAGAGGAAATGCATAAAAATAGAAAAAAGAGTAGAAAGATGAAATAGAAGATATGTATGTATTGGTGTTAGTGTTGTGTTTTAGTGTACAAGGTCCACTCCAACTTGTCCCTCTTTCTTCGCTAATCATTCACTTTGTTTTTAAAATGCTTTTACTTCACGCTCTCTCTTTCTTCTGTTTCTGCTCCCCGCATTCAATATAAACATCAACTCGTCGCCACCGTCCCCTCCACCATCTCTCCACTGCTAAAAGCCTAAACCCATTACAATATTATTAACATAACACAACCACCATAACCCCATATCAAAATGATTTCACTTCTCTCTTTCAACTAATAATCCAATTTCCAAATCTTACTCTTATTATTGTTGTTGTTTTAATCACGTCATCACAACATCTGTACTTGTCGGAAAAAGCCTCGCTCCATTGATTTTTACAAGGACGACGCCTCGGCGTCTGCGGCCGCTAACACGCGTGACATGATGATGGACGTGGCCTCCAACGGGGAGATGCCACCTCAGCAGATGATTTTGGGCGACAGCAGCGGCGGCGAGGACCACGAAGTCAAGGCTCCTAAGAAGCGCGCCGAGACCTGGGTCCAAGACGAAACCCGGATCCTGATTGCGTTTCGGAGAGAGATGGACGGCCTCTTCAACACATCCAAGTCGAACAAGCACTTGTGGGAGCAAATTTCGACTAAGATGAGGGAGAAGGGCTTCGATAGATCGCCAACTATGTGCACGGACAAGTGGAGGAATCTTTTAAAGGAGTTCAAAAAGGCTAAGCATCAACATAGAGGAAGTGGGTCAGCTAAGATGTCCTATTATAAGGAGATTGATGAGATTTTGAAGGAGAGAAACAAGAATGCTCAGTATAAGGCCTCTTCTATGACTAATTCTGTTAACAAGGTCGATACTTACATGCCATTCTCTGATAAAGGTATAAACTAAACTGTATTGGATTTTTAAATTTAATTTCTTTTTAAGTTAGTATTTTGAGGATTATTTGGTGATGGTTTTGGTGGATTGGGGATAAGTTGTGAATTGAGGTTAAAGTTTGATTTTTAATTGGCTCTGGCTGAGTAGTGCTTGATTCCTTTTGTTAAGGGGTAAATTTAGGGGTATAATTCTTCCCAATTATAGAACACTTATGCTGTTATAATTGCTAATTCCAGATGAAAGACATGTATGGATTTATATGCTAATGTGTATCTTTAGTAAAGGTTGAAACAGGTGTGGTATTTGTTCTTTGTTATTCTGAATTCATGTACTGCTGAAAAGTGTTTGATTGAGTGGAGTCTGTTGGATGTCTTCTAAAGGTTTGTAATGAGTGCTTAGAAGGTTGGTCTCCTATTCCTTTAACCTTTAGAAAATTCCATTGTCTTGCCATGGCTATTTCATGGTGATTCCATTGTTTTTGGATGTGGATAAGTATACACTACAACTCTGCGTGTAAATCCAAGTGCAACATCGAACAGAAATGTGATATGTAATCAAATTTATTAAACATGCATATTGATGGTAATTAGAACACAAATGAGAGTAGTTTACTGCTTAAATATGTGGCGTTCTCATGGTAGATTTTGTGTTCTCTTAAGGTAAGAATTTTCATAACTAGTTTTGAATTCAAAGTGATTATTTTATTGATCAATTGACGGTGATTAGAATTTAGTATTGTCTAAGAGCTAAAATTATGCCTTATACCAGATGTACACTGTTGGTCATTTGATGCCATAATAAATTTCCTGTTATGTTTCAGCCCTTTGTCTCTATTACCTTATTAGAGAGGATAAATTAGGGAAGAAGAGAAAGAAAAAGTTTTCGGATATTTAATTAATTGTAAAAGGATGTATGAGTTATTGCTTTTTGTGTTATGTTGCCTAATCTAGTACTGAAACCTTTTAACTTGTTGGTTATGGCAATTTTTATTTATCTGTTGTGATTTGAAGTGTCAAATCTACCGTGAAACTGTTCAATTTGCCATCCTAAAGATTATTGATTGCTTATTATCAAATGTCATAGTTGCATATTGAAGATGTTGCTTTCTAATGTATATTATATATAAATTTTCTAAAGAGGAATTTGCAACCAAACTGTGTACCCACTCATAAATATCCAGAATGTTGAAGTATATTAATTAGGTGTAAAAGTAGTTGGTGGTTGTCAAGTAGTAGATAGTAGTTGTAGAGTAGATATTAAATGACTTCCTTCTTTCTATATATACTTGTAACATCTATACTTGAAATAACACACTAGAATTCTTCTTCTCTTTGTTTCTGCACATGGTATCAGAGCTACCCTTTTTTGCCTCTCTTTTTTCGGTGAGTATCACTTGAATTTTCTAGCCATTGTGTTCCTTTCCTCCTCCAATGGTCCTGATCACAGGTTGTTAATCATTAGTAACTCATCTATTTTGAGAGCCAACTCTTGGCTTTGACTTGTAATTTTTCCGACAACAATCTACCTATTTTCCAGCCATCGTGCCTTGTTTCTTCTTTGGTGGTTTGACATCAGTTTTGGGATCTTTGGTGACTCACCAGCAAAATTCGGAGAAGATCGACGTTAGAACACGTCGGACGCGTTGCCCACATTTTCAGCCACTTTTCGATCTCTCTCTTTGGCATCTTTTCTTCGGCGATCATCTTTCCTATGAACTCGGACGAGGCCGACGTCCAAGTCTGTAGCAGTCATGCACTCATCAGCCACCAGACGCGCCGCCTCTCTACTGCTGTACGTGATCGCCAATCTCCTCCTTTGGTGCGTGTGAGTCTTAATTGTCGGTGCCAATAGCTTCAGACGATGTTGGCAAACCAAGTACCGGCCACCGTATCACTTGCCGTCAACGGCCGTCGACACTGTCGCCGAAAAATCGGCATTGTCACCAGAAAACCGCTCTTGGTAGTCAGTTTGTTTTCTCCTTTCTCATTATGTTTGATCTATAAGCAAATATGGCCATTGAAAGCTCCAAAACAGGTTTTACATTATCCTTTAATTCATTTCTTGCTATTAATACTGAAAAATTGGTAGGGAACAGTAATTACACCTCTTGTGTCGCGTCTATTGAATTATGGTGTATGGGATATAGATTAGAAGACTATTTAACTATTAGGGTTACAAATTTACAAGATATAGATACAGTTGAATGGAAAAAGATTGATGCCTTACTGTGTAACCAATTATAGCAAACCATTGATTCTCAACTGTATCCCATTTATAAGGCCTATCGGACTTACTTTGATTTTTGGAATCAGGCTAAGTTGTTATATACTAATAGCATTCAAAGACTATATTCTGTTGTTTCGAATCTTGTCAATCTGAAACAGTAAGATATGGACATGCTAGAATTCCTTGGACGGATGTCATCCCTCAAGACTGAATTTAATTCACTCTTGCAAGTTGGTAAGACTGTTGCCGAAGACCTTGCACAGAGAGACAAGTTTTTTATGGTTCTAACCCTGGCTTCTATTAGTTATGACTCTCATCAATTCGAGATTAGATCCTTGCTGTGCAACTATTCCCTTTATGGATGAGGTGTTTGCTCAACTCCTTTATGTTTCTGCTCCAAGTCATGTTCCTAAACCATCTGCAATTGACTCCTTAGTTTTGGCCTCTCAATTTCAGTCATAGAGTTCTTTCAAAGGAGACCAAGGCGATCGTAGCAAGAATCGCCCCAAATGTAGTTATTGTCATCGTTGAGGCCATACTTGAGAAAGATGTTACAAGTTGCATGGATGATCTCCTCGAGCTACTAATCTTGCCCAAACCGATCAATTTGGCACCTCGAACAACCATTCTCCATCCTTGACTATTACTAGTGTTGATTATGAGGATTATCTTAAATATCAAGCAGTTAAGCAGTCTACCTCCTTCGTTGCTTCCATTGCCAATCCTGGTAATTCTGTCACCTGCCTTACTAATACTTCCTCTCTAGGATCATGGGTCCTTGATTCTAGTGCTTCAGATCATATTTCTAGTAATCTTCGATTACTATCTTGTATTTGTGAGTGTGGATCATTACGTTTTGTGACTTTAGCAATGAGTCCAAAACTATTACTAAAGTAATTGGTCGAGCACACTGTTTATCTTCATTACTTTTAGAATTTGTTCTCTGTATTCCGCAATGTCTTTTTAATCTTATCTCTATCAATAGACTCACTCGCTCTTTAAACAGTGTAATCATTTTTGTTAATGAATCTGTTCTTATACAGGATCGCAATACGAGACAGATGATTGGCACAGGTCGTGAGTCCAGGGGCTTTATCATTTGAGTATTCCTTAATCATCTGTTGCATGCATTGTCACTGAATCACTAGCACTTCTCTATAATCGTCTGGGACATCCAAATCTATTAAAACTTCGAAAAATGGTTCCAGATCTCTTTAGTTTATCGTCTTTCAATTATGAGTCTTGTCAGCTTGGAAAACACTCTCATGGATTGTTTCCAAAGCGTGTCAATAATTGAGTTACGTCCCCATTTGAATTAGTTCATTCAGATGTCTGGGGACCTAGTCGAGTTTTGTTAGTTTTAGGTTTTAAATACTTTGTTACGTTTATTGATGATTATTCGCGTTGCACTTGGTTATTTTTAATGAAAGATCGTTATAAATTATTTTTAATCTTTGAATCTTTCTGTGCTGAGACACAATTTTCTACTACTATTCGTATATTATATAGTGATAATGCACGTGAATATTTTTCTACTCCGTTTACTAAATTTATGTCTTCACAGGGCATCTTATATCAATCTTCCTATGTCTATACTCCACAACAAAATGTAGTTGTTGAGCGTAAGAACAAACATCTCATTGAGACTACTTATACTCATACACAATAATGTTCCTTTCCATTTTTGGGTTGATGCTTTTTTTACTACTTGTTTTCTGATAAATCGAATGCCTTCCTCCGTGTTATAACATCTAGTCTCTCATTCTGTTTTGTATCCTAATTAGCCATTGTTTTCTCTTCCGCCGCGTGTCTTTGACTGCACATGTTTTGTTCATGTCTTCTCTCTTGGTGAAGACAAATTATTCGTCCGATCCATTAAATGCCCTTTTTTTGGTTACTTATGTCTTCAGAAAGGCTATAAGTGTTATTCTCTTGACACTCGACGTTATTTCATTTCTGCTGACGTCATATTTTTTGAGTCTTTCTCTTTCTTTTCTTCCTCTGCTTCAAATACTACGTCAATCACAAAGGTTCTTCCAATTCCTTATCTCATGTCCTCCTCCCGAGTCAAATACTGCACCTATCTCTGTCCCACAACATGATCCTCCTACTGAGGCTTCTCCTTCTCCAGCTCGTGAGAGCCTTGTTCCTTTTGCTCCTGCAAGTGATGACAGTGATATCGCTCCTGAGGCATTTGAGGTTTCTGCTGACTCACTTCCTGCTCCCGATCACTTTCCTATTGAGGTCCTACCACTTGCTGACTAATTTCCTATTGCTGTCCGTAAAGGTAAATGCTTTACTTGGAACTCTCATCTTATATATAATTTTCTTAGTTATCATCGACTGCCTTCATCGTATCATACTTTTGTGTTTACTTTATCTTTTGTCTCTCTCCCTACCACCCTCCGTGAGGCTCTTTCATATCCTGAGTGGTGTCATGCAATGATTGAGGGAATGACTGCTTTGCACAATAATGGTATATGGGAATTAGTCCGATTGCCCCCCGGTCACTCCACCGTTGGTCGTCGTTGGGTTTATACTGTTAAGATTAGACTTATTGGTTAGGTTGATAAGTTGAAAGCACGGTTGGTTGCCAAGGGGTATACACAGACTTATGGCCTAGATTATTCTGACACCTTTTCTCCTGTGGCTAATGTCATTTGTTCAGTTGTTCTTATCTTTGGCTGTTATTCGCCAGTGGCCGTTGCATCAGTTCGACATAAAAAATGCATCTCTCTATGGTGAACTTCAAGAAGAAATTTATATGGAGTAGCCATTTGGTTTTGTTGCTCAGAGGGAGTTTGGTTTGGTATGTAAACTTCGTCGTTCATTGCATGGTCTAAAACAATCTCTTCGTGCTTTGTTTGGTTGTTTCAGCACTATCATCTATTAGTTTAGCATGATTTGAAGTCAGTCAGATTACTCTATTTTCTATAAGCATACACACCACAAGGCTAATGTATATATTTGGTAGTCTACGTTAATGATATTGTTATTATAAGAAATGATCAAGATAGTATTAAGCAATTAAAAAATCATTTGTTTGATCATTTTCATACTAAAGATTTGGGATTACTTAGATACTTCCTTGGTATTGAGGTAGCTCAGGCTAGCTTTGGGATTGCTATTTCTCAAAGAAAGTATACTTTGGATATTCTTCAAGAAACAAGAATGATGGACTGCCAACCCATAAACTCTCCTATGGATCCTAACACTAAACTTCTACATGGACAGGAGGAGCCTCTTGCAGACCCTGTGAGATATCGGAGACTAGTTGGTAAACTTAAGTATCTCATAATCAGACGACCTGATATCTCCTTCTTGGTTAATGTTGTCAATTAGTTTTTGCAGTCTCCATGTAACACTCATTGAGATGCGGTTATTCGAATTGTATGATAAATCAAGTGTGCACCAGGTAAAGATTTGTTATGTGAGAATAAGAGTTATACAGAGATTGTTGGATACTCAGACGCTGATTGGGCAGGTACTCCATCAGATAGATGTTTTACCACTGGGTATTGTGTTTTTATTAGAGGAAATCTTGTATCTTGGAAAAGTAAGAAGCAAGATGTTGTTGCTAGGTCAAGTGCAGAAGTAGAATATCGTGCAATGACTTTAGCAACATGTGAACTTATATGGTTGAAACAGTTAATTCAAGAGCTAAAATTTGCAGATATATCACAAATAAAATTACTTTGTAATAATCAAGCTGCCCTTCACATTTCATCAAAACTAGTGTTTCATGAAAGGACAAAACATATAGAGATTGATTTCCATTTTGTCTGAGAGAAGATTTTATTTGGCAATATCTCCACCAGTTATGTCAGCTCAAATGATCAACTAGCAGATGTCCTTAATCTCTCTGGGGTCCTCGAATTGATTTTATTTTTAACAAGTTTGGCGCGTATGATTTATATGCTCCAGCTTGAGGGGGAGTGTTGAAGTATATTAATTAGGTGTAAAAGTAGTTGTTGGTTGTCAAGTAGTAGATAGTAGTTGTAGAGTAGATATAAATGACTTCCTTCTTTCTATATATACTTGTAACGTCTATACTTGAAATTACACACTAGAATTCTTCTTCTCTTTGTTTCTTCACACAGAAATGTAGAGATTGTAGTGATTAAATGTGATCCTTCTTGACAGTTACTAGATCCTAATTCTTGTGGAAGTTGTTTCTGTACTGCTTGCATAATTGTCCTATACTCCTATTTCTGGAGATGTCCTTCTTTTAGCTCAATTCTATCCTTTTTCCTAGGGATGACAATTGTCTCACTGAAGCTAGCAACAACTCCATGTAGCCCTACATGGGGTGGGAATGGATCTCAAACCTGTTTATTATTCAGGCTGGGGACAGGTTCAAGACTCTCCACTCCACCTATGTATATGTGTGTATGTTTGTATGTATGTATTTATGTTTGTAGAGTTATAGATTTGTAAATTTCCTATTTTTCCCTCCATGTGTGGTGGTCTTAATAAATTCTTAGCCTTAGTCACTTGTACACCCCCTCCACTCCTCTTTCTTCTCCACTAAACTACTCCATTCTCTCTCTTAGCTTTCTTGCCAAAAGACAGCAACTAACATCTCATACACATTGGCGGCAAGATTGCTTGTCATCAAGTTTCATGTAAATCTTTCCTCTTTACTTTTATGACTTCAAAGTCTGTAGGTTAAGCCCAATACTGGGCTATTAAGCTTGATATTGGATTAACAAGCATCAGCATTTGAGATCTTTTAATTCTCCAAACACTGTCCACTGCCAAGCCTGACCCTGCTGGAAATAGGATGAGAGTGCTCTTGGCTGATATGAAGGTAGGTCAATTGGAGCTTTTCTTCTGTTGTAATTTGTTCTCAGCATGAGTGTTTGGAACTGAATCAGCAGATTATAATCACAGACTAGTAAATAGGTTCTTGTTTTAGTTCAGGGTGGAGGAGAACTAGTTCTTCTGTATCACTCCCCACATAAAAATGGTATGAAGATGCAAAGGTTGGTAGGGTGGTGATGGAGAAGGAAAACTGGATCTGCTCACCCATTGTCCCTTTCTGTTTGCTCCAGTGACACCAAGTCCTTTCACTAATGATATAGTGCACTTTGAGCTAACATGCATTATCCAAGCTAATTCTTTTAGTATATATCATAATTATCTGTGCAGGTGCCTATCATCCTCCAGACCATGGATTACATATTTACTAGAAGGTTCATGTTCAGATTATGTATGGTGAACTCTTCTTAGTCCTCCCATGTGATGGAACATATAGCTCTTTTATCCTTGACCTGGTACCAAAACCCTAGTTGGTCATTAATTTTTTTTCTTTATTTTATTTTTTTGTGTGTATGTGTGTGGGTTGGGGTGGGTGAGGCTACGTGTAAAGTGGGAGAAGCTCGATGAATTACTTCAGGTTAGCAGGTGCTGTTTCTGCAAAACCATTTGTAAAATTTCTCCATCTTCTTTTGTCAGTTGGTGACTGTAAATTTGATAAAGGTTAGAAAATGATTTAAGAGGCTTTTTCATATATCATAGACTGCTAAGGAGCTTGTAGAGAGTGAAAACCTGAAGATGAAGAAAGAAATAAAATATGAATTAATTGCTTCAAAAATATGTGCACATATTCTTTTGGGCATTCGCTTTACTTGGTTTTCTTAGCTCTATGCTTTGTGGCTCCAGAATGAGATGTCAAAGTTTGATCCCTGTTCATTGAAGTCTAGAGCTTTTCCTGAACTGAAGTCTTGACGATGCTTGATTTATTGCTAAGTCTTTTTACTTGCCATGCATAGTGTTTATGCTTTAGTTTTGAAGGAGCAGGAGCTCATAACATCAGAAACAGTTTTCTGAATTCTATTGCTGTGAGATGTTGCCTATGAGTTTTTGTATGTTTAGATTTTGGAATGCATTGGTGTATCAAATCTTGCCTTCCAAAGACATTATAATTGGTATCATCTTTAAAATATCTGAAAATTAGTGTAACTGTGTCAAATTTGACCATTATAGAGTTCTCTATGTTCTGGAACAAGTTGGGGTTGTTCCACTCAAGCATCTTGTAGATAAGTTTACTTAAATGCCCTCTTATGCATTTGTAATATTTATCCAATCTTTCTGTTATATAAAATGAATCATAAAAATTGTTGGATATATGCAGGTTTTGATGATACCAGTATATCTTTTGGTCCTGTGGAAGGTAATGTATTCTAATTTGAGTTTCTAGCATTCTAGTTATATTGTGTTTCTGTGCCACTTAGTTTGGGTAAATGAATGAAATTATATAAAGCAACAATATTTTCAAGCTATATTTAGTATGCCCAGCCACCTTGTCAGCAGCAGAGTAACTTCTGCAAGTGGCTGTGCATCATTAAGGTATTATCAGCCAGTCTGTACTGCAAAAAGTATTAATTTCTGTGTGCTCTGAGATCTGATTTCAACCTCCACATCCTTTCACCTCAGAAACTTCCATGCATATAGCATTTATAATAATAGCCTTCTACAAAGTAGAGAACCTCAGTATCTCTTGCTGTCTCATGTAGACGACTTTCCTGGAAATCAGTTACCTTCCTGAAATGCTAATATTTCTCGCAGGAACAACCTCTTTCCTTCTAGTTGCGCTCAGAGCATACTTTCTCTTGTTCTGAACCTAGTGCATCTCCTGCTCCCATATCAGGATCGAAGACTGAATTATGTGTATCATGGTTTCTTACACAAATTTTAGTATAATATTATTGAGAAGATAAACTTTGTACAGTCATAATTGTTGATGCAGAAAGCATCACTAAGCTCTTTCTTGCCCTTTTTCCATTAATAGATTTTGGATTTATCATTTGAGATAGTATATCACAGAAGTTTGGTATGCCTAGAAATGCTCAATTCTTTTTAAGCAAGCTGTACCTTTCAACTTCAGGAAGGTTCTCATTTATGCTTTTCCAGGTGCTTTTGATAGAAAAGTTCTCTTTACCTTTAGGAATCCAGATAATTTATGATGTCCGACCCATCAAGTGCATTTGTACTTTCAGTTTTCAATTAAAGCTGCCACAGCTTACGTGCTTTCTCAGAAATAGCATCAGTACGGTGCTCACTGACTCTTCTAACTACAACTCTGGTAGAGCATCGCAAGGTATCTCAGAATGGTCCATATATTTTTTCTCTGTGTCTGTTCACAGGGAATCAATGGTCATGAAACTAGTGAAGTCCTTGTGTTAGTAGCATATTTGTTTAAAGAATTCACCTTGTCTTTAACTTTAAAATACTTTCCAACATCCAACTTGTTTGTGTTAACTCAGGAACAATGTTAGGTGTATGTAATCCTGCATGAAGTTTTGGTTTATTAGCTGTTTTCTGATTTGCTGAAGCACACTTATAATTTCAATATACTCACCTTGGTCACATCCTATGCAATGTGATGTTCATGCAATCATTGGAATGTTTACATTTTGTAATTTAACTTAAAATGGAATTTGTTTTGTACTATAAAGAATCGGCATGTGGGAGTGCAACTGTAAAACTTTATGCCAGCAGAACTTTCGAGAATATTAGCCCTTAATCATTGCAAGTCGAATCTTATCTAGCAGTTTTGCGAAAATAAGCAATAAAGATCCAAGGTGATATTCTACTCGACGGGAAACTCTAGTGTAGTTGAGTCCATATGCTGGAAGCCATCCGAGATGATGGCTATGATAAAGTGATGAATGCAGAAATATGCAACAATGGAGGGGAGAAAGAAGAGGAGTTGAACAACATAATAAACTGTATGCTGTGCATGTTTGACTTAATTCTCCGCGTGGACAGAGGTTCTCATATCAAAATGAGTTTCATTAGTATTTCACTCTTAATATCTCTTGTGTGCAATTACTAGTTATTAATTGTGAACGAGATATACGTATCTCCTATTTAAGCTTGGTACTGTGCAGCTAGTGACAGGCCTACGCTCAATCTTGAAAGGCGTCTAGATCATGATGGTCATCCTCTTGCCATCACAGCAGCTGATGCAGTTGCAGCCGCTGGAGTACCTCCTTGGAACTGGAGAGAGCCACCCTCTGGAAATGGTAATCTTTGTAAGATTTAAGAGGATAATTTTATGCTTGAAATGTCTGTTACTTCATGCTTCGAATACCTTATGTGCTCTATTACTTTACCAAAGTGAATGTGATGAATGCCGGTTGAGTTGATCCTGAGTTCAATCATTGTTTAAGGTGAAAATCTAATGCTTGTGGGGATCTTTTATATTGACATTTCTATTGTCCTCTTTTTTGGTAGACGGGGATGGCCAGTCATATGGTGGGAGGGTTATATCAGTCAAATGGGAGGATTATACGAGGAGAATTGGTATTGATGGTACTGCAGATGCCATTAAGGAGGCAATCAAGTCTGCTTTCGGGATAAGAACTAAACGTGCATTTTGGTTGGAGGATGAAGACCAGATAGTTCGATGCATTGACCGGGACATGCCTCTAGGAAATTACACTCTTTACCTAGATGAAGGTAAATTGATGTTGCATATGGTTTTTGTGATGAACATATAAGAATATTTCCTGAAGCAATAGATTACAGTGACAAACATATGCAGACTGGAAGTAACAGCTATCATGTACTGGCTTAATTACCAGAATGGTAGTTATTCTGGTTTATTTGGACGTTAAAGAGCTAACGTGTGCTAGTAGAGTGAAGGGTGCTTATGGAAAACAGTACAACCTTTAGCCATTTTAACATTTTTCTCAGCATTCATTAATGTGTATCTGCTTTGTACAGGATTGGCCATTAAATTGTGCCTCTATGATGAGTCGGATCACATACCAGTTCATACTGAAGACAAGACATTTTACACTGAAGAGGACTTCCGGGATTTCCTGGTGCGTCGTGGCTGGACATGTCTGAGGGAGTTTGATGGTTACAGAAATGTTGACAACATGGATGATCTTCGACCTGGTGCAATATATCGAGGTGTGACTTGAAGGCAGGCACATAATTATGTAATTTTCTTATTGCTTGTGGCGTACACACAGCAAAACACAAGGATGTTACTTTATGGACATAGCCTGTGTAATTTTCATATATGCTCAAAGTGCTCTAGGAATAGTAAACATGTACCCCTTGAGATAATAGCCAATCTGGGACTAAATGGCTCAACGTCTGTACAGCATGTTGTTTTATGTTTCTTGGTAGGACATGGACCAAGCCAACTCTGTTCTTTTAAGACTGGCAAGAACATCTTATGTCTGTAAATATGTTCTTTGAGAGTCTCAATGAAACGCATGTTCCAGGTATTTGCTAATTTCAGGATTATTACTCACCATTTACTGCTTAGAATGATTTGAGAATCTGGAAACTTGTTTGATAACTTCATGCAAATGAAGCTTTAGGCCTAGACATCTATGACATGTACTCCCTGTTTTACGAGGGACTAAAATTGCTTTAGTCAAGGTCTTAATGTCCGAATTTGCAGCTATGCAGTTGGAAAATTTGATGGATGTGAACGATCTCTCTTTTACAATCAATGAGAAATCAGCATCAGAATATGTGCTAATCATATGCAAGAAGTGGGAAGAGGCTACATTCATCAGTCGTTCTAAAAGTTAAATAGGATGCATCTCTGTTAAGTTAAACCCAACCCATATATAGAAAGAGTAAACTCTGGAATCAATCTACACAGATTTTGCAAACATCAAACACCAACACCAATTACGAATCTTTGCTAATCAACCAAAATGGAAACTCATGTTTTCTTATTTGCTTTACGATTACCCAAAACATAAAAATTCATTTTCTTCTTTAGTTAATGGACAAATCAAAAGTTGGAGAAACAAACAAAAAAAAAATAATAAAAGAAAGAAAAAAACCAAAGAGAATTTAATTTTGGTAATCTTCTATTAATATTTGGTCAAACTTTAAAGATGCCCGATTGATTTATTATGGCTACCACCTCTTTACCTAAAATTCAATTTTACATAACTTAAATATCGAATTAAATATTTCATTGTCTTTTTAATTTTGGCTCTAGTTTCCGTGTTTATTTATTTATTTTTTATAAAAGATAATTTGTTTAATATAATGTTTCGAAAAAAAATTTGTTATATATCTGACAGTGACAAGCCACACGCTTTCAGTATCTTCATTTGACAAAATAAAGAAAGCGCATTTTCTTTCTTCTTACCGGTTAAAGCGCATTAAAAAATGTTACCGTTGTGCATTGAGACGAAATCAGGAATCTAGCCGTTAAGTCTTACCTTGCATTTTCATTTCCTCCAACCTTAATAAAAATTTCTTCAAAACTCATCATCAGAACTCTAACATTCTACTTCGAAAACCCAACTCAATTTCAATTTCATTTTAATTTTAAACTCTACCCAGGCGTTTCAATTCCTTTTCTTTTTCTGTTTTTTTTTTGGTTTAAAAGGAAGTTTACAATTTGTTTCTTTGATTCTTTCTCGAAACAAACCCTAGATTTTCTTTTGAAATCATGGCATCAAGAACGGTCGCTAAAGACATCATAACTCTACGTGGTTCTGCAGCAATTGTCAGCGAGTTTTTTGGTATATGTTATTCCCTTCATTTCAAACTTCTGCATCTTCTTCTTTAGATTCATTTCTTTATTTTATTAATAAAATTTTGTTGGTTTTTGATGATTTTCTTTTTTTGGCTGATGCTTGTGTTTTTCTTGAAACCCCATTTTTCAGGTTATGCAGCAAACAGGTAAAGATCGTTGGACAGAGATTTTTATGTTTTCTTTATTTTGATCGATTTTTGTTATGTAATTTGTGGGCTGGGAACTAATATTTTGGGTGTTGGATTAATTATATATTCAGTATACTTTACAATCGAGGAGTTTATCCAGAAGAAAGTTTTGTTAAGGTGAAGAAATATGGGCTTCCGATGTTGCTCACTCAAGATGAGGGTGTTAAGTCCTTCATTGCCAACCTTAATGCTCAGCTTTCGGGTATTCTTCTTGCCTTCAGGAATGTTTGGTTGCAGAGAAAAGTTTTGAGAAAGTTACAAGTCAAATCAACCTTTAATATTTTTATAACCTGGAGTAATGAAAGTTAAATCCCTTATTGATGTTGCTTGCTTGTCAAAATTTTGTAAATTGCTTGAAATTTTAAGAAGAGAAATTATTGGATTTTAATTCCAGTTTCCTAGGCAAATTTTGTGGGTCTGGAAAGTTATGTTGGACGAATCATTCGTCTAGTAGCTTTAGAAAGTCGTGCTTGACATTTTGTTCACTGAGTATTTGATTTCAAATTTTTGTAAAGAGTGGCTAGAATCTGGGAAGTTACAGAGGGTTGTTTTGGTGATAATGAGTAAGGCTAGCAACGAGGTTCTAGAGAGATGGAACTTCAGCATTGAGACTGACAGCGAGGTCGTTGAGAAGGGGTAATTTGATTGACTCTAAGCTTTTTAAGTACCTTTTACTCCTGTTGCTTTCTCAATGCTTGAATTCTCCTTGTTTTTATTCTAAATCTGCGTCTGATTTCCCATGTTCCTCTGTGATGTATGTATAATTCCAGTGTGTCAAGGGAAAAGAGTGACAAAGAAATTATGAGAGAGATACAAGCAATCATGAGACAGATTGCCTCTAGCATTACTTACTTGCCTTGCCTGGATGAGCCTTGTAAGGACAAGTCCATACAATATTAGCAAACAATTTTTGTTTGTTTGGTTGGTTTCTTCCCTGTTCTTCTGATTGAATGAAGTATTATCATGTTTGTTGTTTCTACTTAGGTGTGTTTGATGTATTAGCATATACTGATAAGGATGTTGCAGTCCCATTCACTTGGGTAGAGAGTGACCCTAAGCTGATTGCCAACCCGCAAATGGTGAAATTGCATTCTTTTGATACCAAGGTAAGTCTCAAGCTAGTTCTTCTGATTAGATTCAAATGATGGACATCGCTTGGCTATGATGAATTTATTAATTTGGGCATTGCCATTGTAGATACACAAAGTCGACACTCTGGTATCATATAAGAATGATGAGTGGGACGAGCAGTAGAGACACAGTCGACACTTGCAGAGTGTTGATTCCTTTAATTGAGTAATGTGTTGAGTCCCCTTGTATTCGCCAGAGGAGCTATGCTATCAATGGATCATTGATCCTTTTAAGAAATTTCAATTTGTGTATGTACATAAATTGACTTTGGAAGTTGAAGATTAACAACCAATTCAAATGATGCCATGATGCCAATTAACATCCAATTCAAATGATGCCATGATGCCAATTAACATCCAATTCAAATGATGCCTATTCCCTAGCCTACCCTCGCCACTCCGCATGCAAAGGGAAACTATCACCTTTGAAATTCATTTCGACGTAAATTAAGGGTTACAGTTATTATCCTATAATTATTTGACACCTTAATTTAAGATACAAAATTTGATCATTGATCCTTTAAGAAATTTTAATTTGTGTGGTACATATATTGGAAGTTGAAGATTAACAACCAATTAACACATTGCATGCCATGCCCCCCACTCATTACTCAATTAACATATAATTCAAATGATGCCTATTCCCTAGCATACCCTCATCACTCTGCATGCAAAGGGACTATCACATTTGAAATTCATTTCGATGTAAATTAAGGGTTATGATTATTATCTTATAATTAATTGACACCTCAATTTAAAATACAAAATTTGTGATAAAATTTATTATTTTGTGTTCTTACAATTGTGACATGAAAATGATCTAACATGAGTTCATTTTAGATCTCTGAGTATTAAATTCAGTAATAATAACACAAATTGTGCAAACATGAAAAAGTGTTATTTATTTAATACCCAAAAAAGGAAAAAGGTGATCTACGTATTTATTTATGCCCTAAAGACATGAAAAAGTCCCCAAAGTTGCCTTGAACATATAAAAATCAAATAAGAGCACGGAGGTGGAGGTGGAGGTGGAGGTGGAGGTGGAATGCAGGCAGGCAGGAGCCAACCTGCTTGACTCTTAATTTTGAACAAGAACAATCAACCATATTTCATATAGTCATCCATCAATGTTTAAATAAATAATAATAATATGGCTTGAGCTAATATGCAACCAAAGCAAAAAAGTTATTGAAAATGGCATTGTCAATGAAAATTGAGGGAAAAGAAAAGAGAATGGCACGTCAATAAACATAACTGGTAAGGTTGATTTGTGATGACTGACTTGAGTTTTCATGTGCAAATGACAATAATAAATGGTCACAAATAATTGGTTAGAAGAATAAAATAATGGGGTCAAAAAGTGAACTAAAGAATATGTGGAATGTATACGAATTTAACTTGTAATATAAACAAATTGAGATCAGAAAGTTAAAACATTGAGTGTAAGTAACAACATTGAGAAAATTGAAAAAAAAAAATTAGTGTAAAAATAAACGAAAAAATTAGTGTGCCTATATAGAGTAAAGTAAAACATGACATATGGCATCATAAGTATTTATTAATGATGACCGTTTCATTTTTTAAGGATCATTAAATACTTATATTATTTTTAAAAAAAAGTTTGATGGAGAGTTAGATACCTCTAAATAATTAACCTTTACTCTCACATTTTATTCAAACTTGGGTGGCCATAAGTGCTGTGTATCTTGGTGGCCACTCGAACTACCTATATCATTACTGTCTCTCTTATCATTATTTCATCAGTTTGACACATCTCTTTACTGTTTACTAACTTAATTTGCTAATTTTACTGAGCGGTTATAATCCACCAAGGCCACCATCATGACATTACTCTCACCATTGGCATTGGTCAATCATCATTTTTTTTCCTTACTTCTTTTTTTAGTTATTTTTTAATTATTATATTCTTTAAGTAAATTAAGTGTGAAATAATGTGTTAGAATAAATTAAAAGTAAAATAATGTGTTGATAAATAGTGATGATTGATTATTTGTGAATTTATGGAGTTGAATTCTTTTCTTAATTTTTTGTTTTAATTTTAATTTTTCATTTTGGAGAACGCAAAAAATTTCTTTTCCCCATTTTTGAAACCACTCAATCCCAAACTAAATTTGGTAAAAAACATTTTTTAAAAATTACAAAATTTAATTCCATACAAGAAAATTAATTCCACTTTAAGAAGTCAGTTCCAACAGACTGAAAAAAAAGATACATTCGAAGAAATTCATTTCAATAGAGTAAAAAAATAAATTCATTTGAAGAAGTCAAGAAGGATCAATTCGTAGAACACACTTCAAACATAAACATAAATAACTAAAAGAGAAAATATATGAATTTATAAAATTAATAAACTCTTTTATATTTATGAGTAGATTGTAAAAAAGTTATAACTTTTTTTTTTACATGTTAAATTTTTTTGAACTCAATTAAAATTTTCTCTCAAATTATAAAATAAGCATACAAATGTAATGATTTAATCTATTATAAATTATCTATGGTAAAAAAGAATAATTAGAGATTGTTTAAAGTCCATTATATCAGAGAATAATTAGAGATTGTTTAAAGTCCATTATATCAGAGGAACAATAACTATATTGAGTAAAGTGGCAAGATTAAGAATAAGTAATATTTTTAGTTTTACTTAATCAAATTGATTAAGCTTGCTTAAATCTTTAACGTAGTCAGGGCCGTTGAACATGGATGATAATATTAAAATATTTGGCATCATCTTTCAACAAGAAGGAGTTGCTGGTAGCTGGCACCGTGTGCCAGCTACACAATTATTGGCACACGGTGCCAGCAATTTTCCAGCAAGGGTGGACAGCCAATTCTTGACTGTCCACCATGCTAAACTCTCCCTATAAATGGGAGAGTTTAGTAATTCATTTTCTAATGTAAATTTGAGAGAGTTTTTGAGTGATTTGAGAGAATTGGGTGTATTGGGATTTTGGGTTGTAAGCTAAAATACTACAATACTTGTATTCTCCATTTATGATAGTAAAAGATTCTTCTGTCTTCGCCCGTGGACGTAGGCTAAAAGCCGAACCACGTAAACTTGTGTTTTGTCTTATTTTTATTTTCATTATTTTTCTCAATTTCGCTTTAGCTGCAACCCTGCATCACCCCTTAATTTCCTAACAAGTGGTATCAGAGCTTCTGGTTGAAGGAGGTCATTATTCACGTATACGGTTACTATTCACGTATACAATTACTATTCATACATACAGTTACTGTTCATACGTACGGTTACTATTTACGTGAAACAGTGGGAGCCGATCCTAGCAGAAAGTAATTCGTGGTGAAAAGCAATGGCGGCAAAATACGAAGTTGAGAAGTTCAATGGAGGTAATTTTACATTGTGAAAAATGAAAATAAAGACAATTTTAAGGAAAAACAAGTGCTTAGAAGCGCTTGATGAAAGGCCCGCTGGTATTACTGATGATATCAAGTAGAATGAGATTGACGGTAATGCAGTTGCTGATCTGCATCTAGCACTTACTAATAACGTGCTATCCAGTGTAGCGGAAAAGAAGACAGCAAAAGAGATCTGGGATACTCTCATAAAATTGTATGAGGCCAAATCTTTGCACAACAAGATCTTCTTAAAAAGGAGATTGTATACTCTTCGAATGGCAGAATCCACTTCAGTGACAGAGCACATCAACACGTTAAATACTCTATTTTCCCAACTCACTTCCTTGGGGCATAAAATAGAGGCAGGTGAACGTGCAGAGATTTTACTTCAAAGCCTACCAGATTTGTATGATCAACTCATCATCAACTTGACGAATAATATCCTAACGGAATTCTTAGTCTTCGATGATGTTACAGCTGCTGTATTGGGAGAAGAACAAAGACGAAAAAATAAAGAAGACAAACAAGAATGTTCGCAGCAAGCAGAAGCTTTGACAATGATGAGAGGTAGATCAACAGAACGTGGCCCCAGTGGGAGTCAAAATCATGGTAGACCAAAATCCAGAAGTAAAAAGAACGTCAAATGCTACCATTATGGCAAGAAAGGCCATCTGAAGAAGGATTGTTGGGGATTGAAGAAAAGTGCAGAGGACAAACCTCAAGGGAATATTGCAAGCACCTCAGATGATGGTGAAATTTTATACAGCGAGGCAGCAACAGTTGTTGAAAGAAGAAAACGGTTCTCTGATGTATGGCTCATGGATTCTGGAGCTACATGGCACATGACCTCTAAAAGAGAATGGTTCCATCAATATGAACCTATCTCTGGAGGATCTGTATATATGGGGGACGATCATGCTTTGGAAATTGTTGGAGTAGGATCCATCAAGATGAAGATGTACGATGGTACTGTTCGTATTATCCAGGAGGTGCGACATGTGAAAGGCCTCAAGAAGAATCTTTATTCATTGGGACAATTAGATAACACTGGGTGTAAGACCCAAATTGAAAATGGGATAATGAAAATTCTCAAAGGCGCGCTTGTAGTAATGAAAGCAGAAAAGGTTGCTGCAAATTTGTACATGCTTAATGGAGAAACACTGCAGGAAGGAGATGCATCTATTGTATCAACTAGTTCAGCAGAAGAGTCAACGATAATGTGGCATCGTAAACTGGGCCATATGTCAGAACGAGGTTTGAAGATTCTCTCTGATCAAAATTTACTTCCTGGGCTCAAATCGGTTCATTTACCTTTCTGTGAGCACTGTGTCACAAGTAAGCAGTACAGATTAAAATTCAGCACATCCAGTTCTAGAAGTAAAGAAATTCTAGAATTGATCCACTCTGATGTTTGGCAAGCACCGGTTATGTCTTTAGGAGGAGCGAGATATTTTGTATCATTCATAGATGATTACTCCAGGAGATGTTGGGTGTATCCAATCAAGAAGAAGTCATATGTGTTTGAAGCTTTCAGAATATTCAGAGCGCGTGTAGAACTTGAATCAGAAAAGAAGATCAAGTGTTTAAGGACAGATAATAGAGGAGAATATACTGGTGAGGATTTTATTGCATTCTGTCAACGAGAAGGCATCAAGCGGCAATTTAGCACAGCTTACACGCCTCAGCAGAATGGAGTAACAGAACGGATGAACAGAACCTTGTTGGAGAGAACAAGAGCTATGTTGAGAACTGCAGGTTTAGCCAAGACATTTTGGGCAGAAGCAGTCAAAACTGCCTGTTATGTGGTAAATCGGTCACCATCAACAACAATCAAGTTGAAGACACCGATGGAGATGTGGACTGGAAAACTAGTTGATTATTCTCACCTTCATACATTTGGAAGTCCTGTGTACGTGATGTATAATCCCCAAGAAACAACGAAGCTGGATCCAAAATCCAGAAAATGCCTTTTCTTGGGATATGCTGATGGAGTCAATGGGTATCGCCTGTGGGATCCCACTACCCACAAGGTCGTCATCAGCAGAGATGTGATATTTGCAGAAGATAAACTGCAAAGGAATGATAAAGATGATAGCACAGTGAAGGAAAAACCAGAGACTACAACGGTACAAATGGAAAATAATCAAGTACAAGAAGATTCAGATTCTTCTGAAGCAGCACCAGGGCACGAAGAACAAGAACCAACAGAGTCTGAGGCTACAGATGATCGTCGATCAACTCGTGAGAGACGACCACCAGCATGGCACTCGGAGTATGTCATGGAGGCTCATGTTGCATACTGCCTTCTAACAGAGGATGGAGAGCCAACAACTTTCCAGGAGGCTTCTAAAAGTCAAGATGTTTCTCTATGGATGACAATAATGCAAGAAGAGATTGAAGCTTTGCATAAGAACAAAACATGGGAGCTGGTTGCACTGCCACGTAGAAGAAAAGCCATTGGAAACAAATGGGTCTACAAGATCAAACGGGATGGCAATGACCAAGTAAAGCGGTATCGTGCAAGATTGGTCGTGAAAGGTTATGCTCAAAAAAAGGGTATTGACTTTAATGAGATATTTTCCCCTGTGGTTCGACTCACGATAGTCAGAATAGTCCTGGCAATGTGTGCTACATTTGACTTACATCTAGAACAGCTAGATGTGAAGACAGCTTTTCTTCATAGAGAACTTAAAGAATAAATTTATATGCTCCAACCAGAAGGTTTTAAAGAAGAAGGAAAAGAGAACTTGGTTTGCAGGTTGAACAAATCTCTGTACGGTCTCAAACAGGCGCCGAGGTGTTGGTACAAGAGATTTGATTCCTATATCATCAGCCTTGGATACAATAGACTTAGTTCAGACCATTGTACATACTACAAAAGGTTTGAAGATGATAATGATTTCATTATTTTACTGTTGTACGTGGATGACATATTGGTGGCAGGCCCCAACAAAGATCGAGTCTAAGAATTGAAGGCACAGTTGGCTAGGGAATTTGATATGAAGGACTTGGGACCAGCAAACAAGATTCTAGGGATGCAAATTCACCGAGACAGAAATAATAGGAAGATTTGGCTTTCTCAGAAGAACTACTTAAAGAAAATCTTGTGGCACTTCAACATGTAAGATTGTAAGCCAATTAGTATCCCACTCCGTGTTAATTTCAAGTTATCCTCTAAGATGTGTCCTAGCAAAGAAGCAGAGAGGAAGGAGATGTCTCGAGTACCGTATGCATCAGCGGTGGAAAGTTTAATGTTCGCTATGATTTGTACCAGACCAGACATTGCACAAGCAGTGGGAGCAGTTAGTAGATACATGGCGAATCCTGGTAGAGAGCATTGGGGTTGTGTCAGGAGGATCCTTAGATACATTAAGGGTACCTCAGATGTTGCTTTATGTAACGGAGGATCAGATTTTATTGTTAAGGGCTATGTGGATTCAGATTTTGCAGGAGACCTTGATAAAAGAAAATTCACTACTGGCTATGTGTTTAAACTTGCAGAAGGAGCTGTAAGCTGGGTTTCGAAACTGTAAACTATTGTGGCATTATCTACTACAGAAGCAGAATACATGGCAGCTACACAAGCTTGCAAGGAAGCAATTTGGATACAAAGATTACTGGAGGAGCTCGGGCACAAGCAAGAGAAAGTTGAATTGTTTTGTGACAGTCAGAGTGCCTTGCACATTGCAAGGAATCCAGCTTTTCATTCAAGAACGAAGCACATAAGTGTTCAATATCACTTTGTTCGTGAAGTGGTAGAAGATGGAAGTGTGGATATGAAAAAAATTCATACAGATGATAACCTAGCAGATGTGTTGACCAAGCCCACCAATACCAACAAGTTTGTATGGTGTAGATCCTTGCATGACCTAACAGACACGTAGGCAACATGGCTTTGGCGAAGAAGAAAGAATGGTGTGGAGAATTGATTAATTCTCAATCAAATCTCCAAGTGGGAGAAATACTGGTAGCTGGCACCATGTGCCAGCTATATAATTGTTGGCACACGGTGCCAGCAATTTTCCAGCAAGGGTGGACAGCCAATTCTTGGCTGTCCACCATGCTAAACTCTCCCTATAAATGGAAGAGTTTAGTAATTCATTTTCCAATGCAAATTTGAGAGAGTTTTTGAGTGATTTGAGAGAATTGAGTGTATTGAGGTTTTGGGTTGTAAGACTAAAATACTACAATACTTGTATTCTCTATTTCTGATAGTAAAAGATTCTTCTGTCTTCGCCCGTGGACTTAGGCTAAAAGCCGAACCACGTAAACTTGTGTTTTGTCTTATTTTTATTTTCATTATTTTTCTTAATTTCGCTTTAACTGCGACCCTGTATCACCCCTTAATTTTCTAACAGGAGTATCACTATATTAGTGATCATTTATAAATTAAAGATGTAAACTTTGAGCTAAAGATTGATAAATACCAATTAGGCTTTTCATTTTAATCTAAGAGATATGATTTTTATGATCAAAATCAATAATCTATGGCTAAAAATGAAAGTTAAAAAAAATTAAGTTATTTATTATTTGATGAAGTAAGGACTATGTAGTGATGAGAATGAGGTAAGGTATGAATATATTGATAGAGATCAGTTTGAGAATGGATAATTAAGAGAGGCTTTTAGCCATTTTTATAAATTAAGAGAGAGAGAGAGAGAGAGAGAGAGAGAGAGGTTGCAGTAAAGAGGAGAAAAGTTACAGATAAAGAGACTAAAGTGAAGAGGAGAAAAGCTATAGTAGAGAAGAAATGTTGCATAGAGAGAGAGAGAAAAAAAGTAGAGTTATACTTCTATAAAGTTGCAGATCATGTAATCTTCAATAAAATATTTAGGGTTATTGTCTATTATATACAAGATGTAATGAGTGAACTGACTTATAATAATGGACTGCTTAAGCATATAATTATTGAATTTTGTAAGGCCTGATTTGACGATCGTCATTTCTATACAGTAAAGATATTGTTGTTGTATAATAGTTTGAACCTAATAATATTATTCATATAATATAAATATTTGGTGGGCGTCGGGGTCAGGTTGATGTGGGAGTAAAGGTGGACAAAGGCTAATTTGATTTGGTTTTGATCGAAATTAAATCAGCTTGTAATTTTTTTTATTCTCTTTTAAAGAATAATTGAAAAAAAATAAAATTGAACCGAACTAATTTTTTTTATTCATTTTAATTCAATTTTTAGTTTTCTTTTAAAAACTTTTGTCCCCCTCTTCTTTTTTTCCTTTTTCCAATTTAATTATTCAATAAAATCCATATGGTCTTTTGATAACAAGTGACTACACAACCCTTGGATCAATCCTGCTCGAAGTTGGCTTCTGACCAACCAAATTAATCACTTCGGCCTAAATAATACTATTAGTTATCACCACACTTTTTAATTCATAGATAATACAATCATGATTCATTAGAGATAAAATTAACAACTAATTGTTCACAAATTTAGATAAGATTAATGTAATTTGAGTCAATTTAAAAAATAAAAATAAAATAAATTTAGAAAATACAACAAAAGTGAAATTTGAGTAAGGTTATAGATCACGTGATTACTTCAATAAAGTGTTTAGAGTTATTGTCTATGATATACAAGATGTAATGAGTGAGCCAACCTAACCGGTCATTAATTTTTACAATAATGAACTACTTAAACATATAATTGTTAAATCTTATAAGGGCACATTTGATGATTATCATTTATGCACAAGAAAGATATTGTTGCGACATAATAATCGGAACTTAATAATATTATCCATATAATATAAATATTTGGTGCATTTGATGGTCATCATTTTTGTACGGGAAGGATGTTGTCGCGACATAATAGTATAAGCTGGTTCGGTCTAATTTTAATCGAAACTAAACTAACTTATAATTTTTCGATTCTCCTTTAAAGAAGAATTGAAAAAAAAAACGAATATAAATCAGAAATCGAATTGAACCAAGTTTGTTTTTCTCAATTCGGTCTAGTTCATTTTCAATTTTTGAGTCAATTTAAAATAAAAATAAAATAAATTTAAAAAATACAATATGATGGATAAAACTCGTGACTTAAAAGGGTTTTTATCTCCATTTTACCATCTGAGCTAAAGCTATGTTTTAAATCAAAATATATTTCATTTTATTATGTTCAATTTTTAAGATATTAATAATTAAAAAGTCACTAACTAGATTTGAACCTACGACTTGAGTAGGGCTTTATCTCTAATTTATCAATTGTGCTGACTAGTTTTTAAATTAAAACATATTTTAATTTATTATATTTAAATTAAAAAATATTGATAATTAAACAAACCTAACTAATTATAATTGAACTATCAACTTAAGGAGGATATTGTCTCCACTTAACCATATAAGCTAAAATTAGTTTTAAAGTTAACCACATTTTGATTTTTATATTTTGATTATAAAATATTAATAATTAAAAAAACTTAACCAGTTAGATTTGAATTAGAGACCTGAGGGTTAGTATTACCCTGCTCTACCAACTGACTTAAAAGTAATTTTTAAATTAAAATATATTTTATTTTTCAAATTCAAAATTTAAAATAAATATTATAAATACTCTCAAGGTGAAGATTAATTGCAGTGATACCTACTAATTTATAAAATATATAATAATATTCACTTATTAAAAAATATTTTATAAAAATTAATTAAAAAAATAATAATATCATTATTTTAATATTATATTTTTTAAATACTCTTTATTCCGTCTTTAAATATTTTTATTCTTTTATCTAAATAAATTTATCTTTATATTTAAACAATTCAATTCTCGTATTCAATCAGTCACTTTAAAAATTGTAAAAAATTTATTTTCTTTTTTATTCTTCAAATCCGAACATGTTTTGTGAATTAAAATTTTAAACTTAAAGATGGCCTTACACATCTCATCTTCAACTCCTTTAAAGGCTGCTATTGCCATCGTTGTCATCCCAATACCTCCCTCGATCCTGCACTGTCGTCGTCTCTTACACCACAACCGTTGTCATCCCACTACCTCCCTCGATCCTGCACTGCGCCGTCTCCGACACCACAACCGTCAAAACTGCCATCACTTCTCCCATAACAATACATAGTATCTCCACCGAATCTTATCAATTCAACAAGAGCATCAAAATTATTATTTTTTCCTTCAAAATAAAATATTTAAACTAATATCATTTTAACCTCTGACATTTGGGCTACGTTATTTAAAAGCAATTGATGGACATTGTTTTGTTGCATTTTTTATATAATTTTTTTTATTTCTTTGAATATCCTTATAAATGCAAATACCAAACGTGTACTTGTCAAAGTATTTGTTTCAAAACAATACTTTTAAAGGGTGAAATTTAATCATAATTCTTTTTCTTTTTTTTTAATCATTGGTTGCATTACGCGTGTCTAAAGGTTAGAAAAAGAATTCAATCAATGATATTTTTCTAGAAAATACTTTGACTAATTAATTGATTTTATTTCTCATTTAAGTACTCATTTAAGTATTAATGAAGTCCTATATACACTGCAAGCATTGAGTGGTGCACCACTTAACACAAGACGAGGAATTGAAAAACTGCCATATTCATCTTCTAAAGTTCGGGGAGTGTGCCAGAGAAAGAGAGTTGCATCCGGCTGTATCAGTATGCCTAAAAATAATTAAAATAAAATAAAATTAGGAAATTTAATTCTAAAATTTAAGCGTAATTAGAAAATAAGAATTAGAATAAACTAATTGACACCCTTCGCTTTCAATTGTTTAAGAGTTTGCGTAAGAAAATAATTATAATTATTTGATATTAACTAATATTAAAAAATGTTCATTAATAGCTCTTATTTTAAGTTGATATTTTTTTATAGTTACAAAATTAAAATATAAAATTTAATAAGTACAAAGTTTAAATTCACACCATATTTTTTGTGAAGTATATTTTGTCTCTCTCTCTTTATTATAATAAATTATTCAAATTTTTTTTTCAAAACTAGCTTAAAACACATTTTAAAAAATTTAAACTTAAAACATTCCTTATAAATTAGTTGGACTGACATTTGCAATAATTCAACTTTTAAGCATTATTATTCTTATGTCATAGGTTTCTTGGCAGGTCTTCCCCTGTTCCTCATCATCCTTGGTATCTTTATATGGTATTAGGCAAGATTGTAATCTAATTTTTAAATTGCTATTTTTCATTCATTAGAAAAGAAACTTATGACACAGTATTACATGCTTTTGACGATGTACTATTATTTTATAGATGAGAATAGATCACATTAAAAAGAACCATGATAATCATATGTTGAAGCGAAAATAATAAACTCAAGTAATAAAATGCAGTAACAAACAATCAAGAATAAATAAGAGAAAGAAAGTATGGGAAAGCACATAAGAATTTATGTGGTTCGACAACTT
Source organism: Ailanthus altissimus (assembly GCA_946807835.1). NCBI lineage: Eukaryota > Viridiplantae > Streptophyta > Magnoliopsida > Sapindales > Simaroubaceae > Ailanthus > Ailanthus altissimus. Next base: position 25,810,554 of record OX327685.1, on the reverse strand, counting down.
TTCTACGTCCACGGAGGATCGAGATCTCACTTCTCTTATTAATGAATCATAAGACAATCACAAAGTATGCATTTTATAAAAAAAAACTCAAACTTTACAAAGAATTCTCTCAATTGCACTCACAAAAAATACACAATTAATCTCTTTTGTAATTTAGAAGTTTTCTCTCTTTATAGTTGTTGTGATATGTTTACAAGTTAATATAAAATATTTTATATAGGCTTTGGATGCTTTAGAAAAATTTTAAACCGAGTGGGAATTAGTTTGGAAAGTCCTTACACATTTAGGACGTGTTTCCAAAATAAAGGGGTTATTACTCGCACTAATACCGCGACGCTGTGCATTTGCGGTGCTTAGACTCGGGCAGCACCGCTTTGTCTTCTCGCCTTCTTTCACATCTATTTTGCTTTCTCGTGTCTCGTACATATTTGGCTTGATCCTAAAATTATATTATGATAATTTTAATCAACTTTCTCACATCATATAGGCTTTATGCATTTTTTTTTGTTCCTTCCAAATTATTTTTATGTTGTGCTCATTCTATGATTCTTATTCTATACAAGTATTCAAGTGCTAAATAGTCCAAGATTTTCACTATGTTTTGTAGGTTTACTATATTACAATTGCCAGAGAACTAGGGAGATTGGTTGCAACTCGAAATGCTTCAATATTGCATCATTTTTTAGAATCCAATGCAAGGGCAGTAGCAATTTGTTGTTTCAATCAGATGATCGCTTCATGATAAGGAGTCTTAGCTTGATTGATGATTATTCTCATGTTTCCTTCCACAACTCTAGCACAATTGAATGGCTGTGTGCGAATAAATTTTATCTTCAACTTTTTTTTCTTCCTCGTTCTGAATTATCTTGGTAACCTTGTCTAGTGTCATGCCCCAAGTGTCCTCAAGTATTTTTTCGAACATTCAGTAAGCGACAAATCTTACTAGAGGCTATGTGAGTAATTAGAGTAATTCGTAGGTCAGAGCTTCTAAAAGACCCGCTGACATGGGTTAAGATTCGGGCCAAGTCTGTGACTTATTAGGATTGTAAACCCCTATTTGGCAGGAAAATATTTTATAGCATATGTGATGGCATCTAAGAATATTCCATTAAATATTATTCCATCTTATATGTACACTGTTAAATTATTGTATAACATCTTAGATCTTAACCGTTGATTCTGTAGAGCTGGTAGTATAAAAGGGGGTACCTTTCGTTGTATATACTTATCATAGCTTGTATTCTCTTTTAGTCAAGATAAGAGAGTTTTTTCTAAAATACCTTGTGAGCGTGTTTTCTCATCTCTTCTTTGTGTGGTATTTTCTAAACTGCTTAGTGCTCAACACGTTTAAGGCTGCACGGTTATCAAAAGGTTCGTAATATTTAGTATCAGAGTAGGTTTAAAGAAGATGAGGAAAGATGCTGTAACATCGTCGAAGGTAACTAAAGAGAGGGGTAGGGACCTCAAAGTTAAAAAGCACGACAGTGCATCTCGTGACAAGTTCATTGATCCAGGCCATAAGTTGGAGAACATAGAGTAAATACTCAATGACGCTGTGGGAAAGGCGACAGATTATCTTAGAGAGTTAAAGTAGCAAGTAGAGAAGCTTGAAGTGAGACTCAACACTTAAGGGGACGAGCTATACTCTCTCATCGATAAATCCATTGAGAGTTATGCTGGTTGACAGTGTGATTGTGTCGAGTCTTTTTAAAAGAAGGTATATACCACAATGGACAAAGTCAAAGCCTAAGTAGATGAGCTATGTAGAGGGTTTGATGCTGTAAAAAGGGATGTAGAGTTGTGCAATGAGCAGTAACAAGTGGGGTTGTTGCTACTTAAGGTGAGCTAATAATGAAGGCTCTTGAGCCAAAGGAATTTAGCGGTAAGCAGAATGTCAATGAGCTCAACAACTATGTGCAGGATGAAGACAAGGTAAATACGGCAACCTTATATCTTTTCGATCATGCAATTTTGTTACGGTGTAGAAAAAGTGAGGAGATACGTTAGGGTACCTGTACCATTAATACATGGGCTGAATTACAATGGAAGCTAAAGTGCCAGTTTTATCTAGAGAATGTAGTGCATGATGCTCGAAAATGGTTAAAGGAAATAAAGTAAACCAAGTCCATTAACGAGTACATGGAGAAGTACTCCCTATTAATGTTACAAATCCCCAACATGAGCAAGGAGGTCTTGTTATTCAATTTCTTAGATGGGTTGCAAACATAGGTGTCTAATAAATTAAAGTAACACGAAGTGACGAGAATATTCGACGCCTTTATATTAGCAAAAACGCTCATGGATTACTGCAAGGGTGACATAAGAAAGGCCAAGAATTTGAGACCCAATCACAACAAAGGTGGAGAAGCCAAGGAGTTTCATCCTCTGGAGGATGAGGAGAAAAAAAAGTAAATCGCCCAAGTGGGAAAAGCATAAGCGTAACAGCTATAAGGGTAATGGATCAAATACTAATTACTTCTTTTACAACGGGGATCATTGGGTCAAGGACTATCCAAAGAAGAAGGATTTCAATGCAATGGTTATGACATACGAGGGCTGCGAGCAGAGTCAAATGGGGTGTTTGTAGTTGCTCAACACAATATAAGCCAAGTAGGGTGCCAGCGCACCAGTGGAAAAAGTACTCATATATGTAAAGCCTACATCAACTATATAAAAACTCAAGTGCTGATAGATATAGGTGCAATGCATAACTTCATTAAGCGTGCAGAGTAAAAAGTGTTTAGGGCTTTATGTGGATAAAGAAGAAGGATTCCTCAAATCGGTGAATGCAATAGCCAAACCATTGGATGGGTAGTTCTAGGGGTCGATATCCACCTTGAGAAATGGTGCAGTAAGGTAAATTTCTCTGTAGCACATCTTGATGATTTTGATGTGGTATTAGGTATAGAGTTCTTGAGGCAATATGACGTGGTGTCATTTCCTCGACACGATTACATGTGCATCATGGAGGGGAAGGGGGGAGGGGGGACATTACATGATACTAACGGTTGATAAGCCTAAGGGTGGATAATCCCAGCCAAAAGACAACACTAAACCTCTTTCCGCAATTCAACTAATGAGAGTTGTTGAATGAAAAGGAGAAACACATCCAACCATAATATGTAGGATGGATGACAAGGAAAAAAAGGAGAGAATAAGCTACTAACAGAGGGTTACAGAAGTGCTCGGGGAGCATATGAGGTCATACCAACTATCATATCGCTAAAGCAACCACGAATGGGTGAGATTGAGCATGGAGAAAGATTGGAGCTTGGGTTTACACTTCTAACTATAGTGCAGACGCCTTAACCAGGAGTAAGTGAGTTGCGAGGGCAGCTTAAAGAGTTGTTTAGTATAGGTATCATCCAACAACTCAAGGTGTTGCATAGTGTGCACTTTCAGCATAAGAAGTGGGGTAGAGATAAGCATCGATATGTCAAGCATGGTACGGGGGACTTAGTGATGGAGACGATACTTCCACACGATGTAAGTCAACATGCCCACTTCACAAGGGCTTTGATCTTGGGGATGATGGGCTAATGTCTATTGCCAAAGGGGTTAGCAATGTCTTGCATAAGTGGGGAATACCTTTAAGATAGCATTCGATGTTTTTTCAAGAGTTGTTGGAAGCTATACCGATGGGGTACAGAAGGCACAAAGTAGAAACGAGAACCTTTGGAGATTTTCACATGGGATGACAAAGGGGCGGAACTCATCCATGACGAAAGGACGATGCAGAATGAATCCACCTCAAAGGCGTGAGTATATTGTCAAGTGGAAATAGTTGCCCGATAGGCGAGTAAGCTAGGAATGCAAGAGCACACAGCAACAGATTGAAGAACGAGGTGTGCAAGTTCCAGTGAAGACGCGACAAGGGCGTCACGTGAATTTGATAGGGGAGAATGTCACGCCCTAAGTGTTCTCAAGTATTTTCTCGAACACTCGGTGAGCGAAAAACCTCTTAGAGGCTATGTGGGCTGTTGGAGCAATTCGTGGGCTAGAGCTTCTAAAAGACCAACTATATGGCTGAAGATTCGAGTCAAGCCCGTGACTTATTAGGGTTGTAAACCTTTATTTGGCAAGGGAATATTCTGTAACATATGTGATGGCACCTAAAAATATTCCATGACACATTATTCCATATTGTATGTACACCGTTAGATCGTTATATAGCATTTTAGATTATAGCCGTTGATTGTGTAAAGTTAGTAATATGAAAGGAGGACACCCTCAGTTGTATATACATATCATAGCTTGTTGACACGTCCAGAATATAGAAGTTATTCCCAAGTGCAGGATTGTCGAAGTAATAAATAACCTGATGAGAACGGGGTCGATCCACAGGGAAGTAGAATTAAAATTACAAATTATAAACACTTTAAAGATAATTAATGCAGTATAAGATGTTTGTAAATATTATTTCAATTAACCAATTCAAATAAAAAGCTAAGATTATGGGAATTCACTCTTGGCATAAGAAGTAAGAATATATTTAACTTTTTATTTTTTTATAACTCAATTGGAATCCTCACACAAAGGAGGTTCCAACCGGTTAACAATTAAAGTTCATTATCATTTATATATTGATTAGTATTTATTTCTTTCAATTATTATACACTAAATCTTATAAATGGGTTCAAGTATTTATTATGCCAATCTTTATATTTGTCTACAATAAATCAAGACTCCCACTTTACAAGAAAGGTTATAAAAACCAAATCTTGTAAATGGTTTCAAGAATTTATTGTGCCAAGTATTAAGTTTGTCAATAATAAATCAAGAATCACCACTTTAGAAGAAAGGGTATTAATTCTACAAACAAAATAAATACATCATATATAAATTTGCATAACTTAAAAATGAAGCATTAAATTCATGAATAAATATTAAACATATCTTATTACCTTGCCAAGAGCTTCACCCTTTCACCTTAGCTTAAACAAAATTATTTGGACATAATAAAACTAAATGAAAAGAAAAGAAATGGAAGAAGAAATAACATAACTTAATAGTAAACAAGAGAAATAATAGTACAAGGAAATGGATACAAAGGAAAAGTATTTTGAACTAAATTCTAACTTTCTAATTACATTCTTTAGGCATAAACAAGCCACCTATTTTATAGAAAAACATGGATAAATCGAGATAAATTTGGAGGGAACCACTTGGTTGATGAAAGTCAAGAATGGTGGCAAAATAATTTGCATTCATTATCACTTGGGCACCCACTTGATTATCCAATTTGGAATTGATGTGATCCGAATTAGCTGTCACTCAAAACATAAAAGTTGTAGATAAGTCTCTTATCTTTCCAAATTGAGTGATCTCATACGTATTAGATATGTATTTCTATAGTTATAGGCCAAATACTGATAACTGTTCAAACTGGGCCTGTACTACGGATCAATTATGTTCTAGGCCAATTTTCACCCTCTAAACACTCGAATTTCTAATGCTTTGTTAAATACAATATGTTAGCCCATTGAGTCAGCTCTGCACAGGATTAAGAATCACCTCAATTGGATCTTTGGGTAGAAATTTATGCCCATTTTACCGAACCTGCCACAAAACAGTTATAAGATAATTAAGTACAATATTGTAAACATACTTAAGTTAAGAAAATTAAATACACTAGTAATACAAAACAATCATGTAAAACTCTTATTAAATATGTAATTTCAAGTGTTCATCACTTGTATTCTTTCTTAGTCAAGATAAGAGTTCTTAAACATCTTTTGTGTGTGTGTGTGTGTGTGTTTTTTTCATCTCTTCTTTGTATGGTGTTTTCTAGATTGTTTAATCCTTAACACATCTAAGACTACACGATTCTCAAAAGATCCGTGACACTAGATTAGCCATTAATCTCAGTATGCTCCTCCAATCAATTGCTTTTGTTAGTCCAACAAATAGGATGAAATAAGAACACCAGTTAGCAAGCAAAGAAAAACTGAACTTTGAAAGTATTCCACTTCAAACGTTTACGATTAAACTGTGCACCAAACTTAATTCCTCTACTATTATTACCTCATTCGAAGAATGTTACTGATACAAATAGAAATATTCCCACAGTTATTGTCTCAATCTTTTTCACTTTACACATTCTTTTTCCTCTTAAAACCTTATATATCAATTTCCACTGATGTTATGTTTGATCTGCTCTCAGGCTTGGGTGATATGGAACTTGTGCAATGTTGAGAACAAAATGATATCAGTTGAGAGTGTTCTTCAATTAACAAACATACCAAGTGAAGCTCCCCTAGTGATTAAGAATTGTAGGCCAGATCCTGAATGGCCAACAAATGGAAATATTGAGCTTGAAAACCTTCAAGTCCAACATAAGCCTACCTTCCCTATAGTTCTGAAAGGAATAACTTTCACCTTTCCCAGAGAAAAGAAAATCGGAGTTGTGGGCAGGACAGGGAGTGGGAAGTCCACTTTAATTCAACCTCTCTCCAGGGAAGTGGAACCTTCAGGAGGAAAGATTCTGATTGATGGAGTAGATATCTCAAAGATTGGCTTGCAGGACTTGAGATTAGGCTGAGTATAATTCCGCAAGATCCAATGCTGTTTCAAGGAACTGTAAGGACCAATCTGGATCCAGTGGAACAGCATTCTGATAAAGAAATCTGAGAGGTAAGATTCAAACTCTATTTCATGTAAACTACTATATGCATATACATTGCACTAAAATGAACATGATACACAGGTTGTTAACAAGTGTCATGTGGTAGAGATAATAAGGCAGGATCAAAGACTTCTTGATGCACCAGGTTCGTTTTATTCCTCGTAGTGGGAATTGTCTATTTTAATCACTTAGTTTGAACCTATAATTCCGCAAGATCCAATGCTGTTTCAAGGAACTGTAAGGACCAATCTGGATCCAGTGGAACAGCATTCTGATAAAGAAATCTGGGAGGTAAGATTCAAACTCTATTTCATGTAAACTACTATATGCATATACATTGCACTAAAATGAACATGATACACAGGTTGTTAACAAGTGTCATGTGGTAGAGATAATAAGGCAGGATCAAAGACTTCTTGATGCACCAGGTTCGTTTTATTCCTCGTAGTGGGAATTGTCTATTTTAATCACTTAGTTTGAACCTATGAATTGGTGCAGTTGCTGAAGATGGGGAAAACTGGAGTGTAGGACAGAGGCAACTTGTATGCCTTGCTAGGCCGCTCCTGAAGAAGAGAAGAATTTTGGTACTGGAAGAGGCCACAGCTTCTATTGACTCGGCAACTGACAATGTGATACAACAGAAAATAAGAGAAGTAACAAGTAGATGCACGGTCATCACTGTGGCACATCGAATACCAACTGTTATTGACAATGACTTGGTTCTCGTACTCCATGAAGGTAGGCCAAATATAATCATTCCATTTCTCAAAATCAAGTTTCCTACTCTTGAAAACACAAATGCCTTATATATTTAGGCTTTAAAATAAATACTACCAATTTCCAAACTTTAACAAGAGCAGACACATGACGATGAAAAAAATATGCATCTTGATGGCCTTGAAGCATGAGTGTAATGATAAGAAGAAAAGAAGCTGAGAGTTATCCAAAGACAATAAGGTAGCATCACTTAAGTGTCAAATTCCATTCTGCTTTATTAAATGATATCAACTTTTATTCTGATTAATACAGGTAAAATTATAAAATATGACTGGCCAAGGCAATTACTTGGGGATAATTCTTCTTCATTCTCAAAGTTAGTGGCAGAATTCTTGAGGAGATCATCCAGAAGTACTCGCTACAGAAGATTTGTCGTGAGGGACTGCAATCACAGCAACACTCTTATACAATTATTTTTCTTTGGAATAAGAATATTTTTCTCAACAGCTTGATTGTGTTATCTATAAATATAAATCATGTTGAGTCATAACTCACAAGGCCAGATTCCTATAAAGGATAATAAGAGCTAAAAAGACCTGGACATGTAACAACCAAATTCCAAATTCCAAATTCCAGCAGAATTCACCATCCCTCTTAACAACAACATTGATCGTTCTTAACCAAATGTAGGTCAGGATACATTCTTAACAATAGTATTTGAGATTCTCAAAGTAGTTGAACATTGTCATTCCAGCAAATTAAATGAAGTCTGCATTTTCAAAAACTCTGCTTTGAGCAATGCCAGCTTATGAACTGATTAAAAAACATTGTTTCTCAACAGAAAAATAAACAGTCTCCATCGCAATCCAAGAAATGCTACTGATAAATTAACATATTGGAAAAGTTTAGTCAATTAATCCATAAATATTGTTAATGATAATACTTCTGCAATATGATTGTAAGCAATGAACATTAAAAAAAAAAAAAAAAGAAGGTGGTTTAAGAAACATGAACTTTGTTATTCAAAATGTTGAGATGATACATTTATTTTTCAAAGGAAAAAGAATATAATCTTTGTCCTAATTTGTCCAATCAAATCATGATATGATATGATTCCAGAGGTGAATGAAGGATGTTGGTTTTTAATTGGGAAGGTCTGGTTTAGAGAAGAAGTCGTTGAGGGATGGCATGATTTGTGGAGGTCTCTGGCGGACAAACTTCCTCAGTCCATGTTCTTTGTATTTCTTTCCCTCTTCAAAGTTCTCCAGCACTCCTGCAGCTCGGTTCTCTTTTGTTACCCTGTTCATATTACATTCAAAATACAGTACAAACTTGTCAAATTGCTCTCACTTCCATAGCATACAGAGAGAGAGAGAGAGAGAGAGAGAGAGAGGAGGATGTGCAGTGCAGTGCAGTGTTGTACCTGACTTCAGGGTTGCCGCAAATGTTCCTAATAAGTTGCATCCCACAAATCCCAACAGCTACCCCAGTAGCTGCAAACAGAGGATACACCTAATACAATACAACACAACACAAGTTCAAGTTCAAAACAAACTAAAATAAGCCAACATGCTTCCATTTATATCAATGAAATTAGCAGATACTGCAAACTAAATGATTTTCCAAAACCTGACCCATTTGCTACAGTTGAATCAAGGACTCTAAGCCTGAAAAGTTACTGATTTATGAAATTGGCGTGCATTGAGGATTGAATATACCAATTCGGTTCCGATGCAACGTTATAATATTTTCCACTTTCTATGTTCATACATCATCGAAAACCTACCAATCAACCTACATCTTCCATGAACTGCATCAGATCCGACCAATATGAGTGGCACAAGATTCATACTCAATCCATGTAAACAGATTTATTAACACTAAAACCAAAAAAAAAATGACAGAATGCTTCTCTTGGTTTTCCCTAATAAATTAAACAAAAAAAGTTTTAAGATTTCATATTCTTCTTGTTATATTTTATATCCCAGAAAACAAAAACTTCACCTACTGCTTGTTTTGGTTTCTGTAAATAAATAATAGATTATAGAGCTCAAGCTTTGACATTACAGATCTAACGCTTTGTGGTTGTTATAACCCAGATAACAAAAAATCATTCACATGTGATAAATAGAATATAGGAATACATAAGAAACGACATCTTTCTTCCTTTAACGTCCATGAAAAATTATAACAGATTGATATATATGTATGTATATAAGTAATAATGAAGAAGAATATTGTTATAAAAAAAGATATAAAAGTAGTACCTCAGGCTTGATCCATCTACTGGAAGCCATACCTGGTAAAAAGAGAGAGAGAAAGAGATCACCCCGAAATCCCAATGAAGATGACGAGTGACCCCTTCTCCAAGAAAACGTGAAAGAGAGATGAGAGAAAGCAAACTCAAGCTCAAACTCTGCCCTATTTAATATTGTTACGCTAAGTGATAAAATCTCGGGTTTTGACTTTTCAATACCAAAAAAACTCCTACTAAAAAGGAAAGACAAGGTCAGCAATTAACAGCTGCCATTCATTCCGCCTCTACTGCAACTTCACTCAAAAACCCTCTTAAAACGTTTTTTTAAAAACACTACCTCCTTGTTCTTGCTTTCCATTTTTGACACCCAATTTTCTCTGACTATTTTTTATTATTTAATAAATATAAGAAAACCAAAAAATTAAAAGCTTTAAATTTAAAATTAAAAAAAATAAAGTAGTTGATGGGTAGCAGCTAATTTTAGCTGGACTACAGGCTTTATAAGCTCAAATTTTTTAAGCCTACAGTTGACTGTTCAAGTATATCGACCGCCTTTTCATTTTCTCTTTATTATATCACTCCTGTTCATTGGGTATCTAATTAAGCCATTTTGTTTAGTCCAAACTTTTCAAATAATTTTTGTAAAAAAAAGTAAAATTTTTAAAAGTAAATTTTTTTAAAAAAAATTCACTTAGTTGTCAATTAAAAAAGTTTGTTAAATTATTTAATTATATATTATTAAAAGTGTTTATTTATTATTAAATTATTAAAAAAAACTTAATAAATATCGAATAACTTTATTTATTTAAGTTTTAGACAAATTAAAATATGAGGTTAAATTTATAATATATTTCTTCAAATTTAATATCTTTAAATACAAGAATATAAGTAAAATGCATAATAATCAACATACAAAGTAAATAAATTATTGTGTTAGATACAAAGATTAAAAATAAAATGATATTTACGAATGACAAAAATTTTTTGGTAGAGAATCTTGTACAAATATGATGAGTAAAGAGATATAAGAATATGATGAATTTTAAGAAAATGTTAAAAACATAATAGATGAATAAGGTTTATTTTTACTAAAATACACAATGAAATTAAGAAAATATTATTAGAATGTACATGAAATTATGTAAATATAAAAAATTATAGTTATTGTTATTAATACCCTCAAAATAAGGCATAATATCAGAAATATTTACAAGTTTGAAAAATAAGTAATAATGTCCAACTGTTAAGAAATCTTTTGTCAAAGTTAATGGGTAAAGGATGGTAAAGTCAATTTATTTTGTGTCTAAATTCATTCAACGCATGTCAAATTAATTGAGCACGCGGCACTACAATTATTGCCAAACAACCATTCTTCCACGTCCGAACACTCCTTATCCAACTTACCAAACATACATGAACTCGTATTCAAACAGCCTATTTGTCCAACTACCACTTTGTATACTTTTGATTACCTATGAAGCATATTGAAACGTAATGATTGTCTTTGAAAAATGAAATGACAATTGGATTGCAACTGTGAAAAAGAGGCTAGAGACACCGTGAAAACAAACTCAAATGAGTTTCTTTTTAAAAAAAAACTCAATTTGAAGTAATTTTGGTTTCTTTTTTTTCGTTTTAAAGAATTGGTTGGGTTTACACTCAAGTTTTGAGTTAGTATGTTATTTTGCAAGTTTTTATTATCGTTAGATTTTTGGATATGGTATTTTCATTCATTAGGATTGATTTTAGTGGTTATTTTACTTACATAATGACAAAAAAATAATAATTTATTCATCTTGTGTTAATGGGTGTTAATGGATAGTTTTATTATGATTTATTCATACTTCTAAAAGTTAAGGTACCAAACTAATTCTATTAAAAAAAATTTATTCCAACATACTATGGTAATTCATTATTAAAATTAACATGATATGATATGTTCTATATCTGTCAAAGTGTGTGTACATATATGCAAATGATAATGCATCACTAAGGAAAAATTTATTTGCGTGTGAGTGCGTTATTTACACGAATGATGATTGCATTAAATGTATTTGTGTTTGGGTAGTTTTATTATGAATTTGTTATATTTTATGAAGTTATAGAACTTAAAGCTATTATGTTTAAATTCATTTTAGGATTATGTTATTTACTTTGATTGAATCTATGTTTTCGTGAGGGTATGATTTTGAAAAATGTTGAACCTAATGAGTTTAGTAGAGTCTATTTATTAAACTATGTTATGAAGAGCTTTATGAATAGGATAGTCCATCCCAAAGAGAAATACAAAGTTGAAGCATTCTTACCTTGGTATGAGGGTAGGCTACAACAAAAAGATGACACATATATAGAGTTAATATTTGAGTTATTTGGGTCTAGGAGAGTTACAAGCATCGACATAATATATAATGCCATTAAATGTAGTCCACATTCTATTACTAGAGGGTCCAAAACCTAGTAATTCAGAACATATAAGAAGGTAGATAACATAGTGAATCAATACTTTGATGCCAATAGTTGTCATACAACAACCAATTTAGTTCTAAAACCTAACCCTATCTTAGCTTGCATGAAATTCCCCTCAAAGTAGTTGTACTACCCATAGTCATCCAAATGTTTCTGGTGTTCTTGAAATTTCCATTGAAACACAACCACATGATTATGATTTTGCTTCCCAAAGTGAAATTCTCACCTAAACACATCAATGTGATCCTAAAGTGAACCTAAGTTGTTCTAACACCAAAAACACAACCATGTGTTCTTGAAAGTAGTCCTAGTATTCAAACTCACTCAAAGACTCCTTTTAACACCTCACTAAATGACTCCAACACTACAACAAATAACACACTATGGGTTTTTCACATATATAATGAGGCAAATAAGTTGTTTTATTTCTTTTATAGGGAGAAAAATGTGAAGGGTTATATAGAGAGAGATGGCAACTGTCCAATTAAAAGTTTAGTTAATGATAGTATGAAAGAGTATGAGTCAGTTGATAAGGACTTTGCGATTAGCTTATATGAGGAAGATGATTAAGTTTGTAAGATGTTTAAGAAAATCAAAGGTAAAGTGTAGGTAGAGAAATCATAAGAGCCAATTTCCTTTTAAGTTGGTAACTCATTTGTTAGCATTGAAAAGTTTAGAGAGGTACTTACAAAGTGCATTATTTAACATGGGTTCACATCAAAGAAGATGAAAAGTGAACTTGCAAGAGTGACTGTGAAGTATACTTCAGAAGGTTATCATTGGAGGATACATGCTAATAGGCAGCAAGATAAACATGCATTTTTGAGATCTACCAAAACTATTGAGGCTAAGTCACCATGGCTTACAAAAGAGTTTAAGAGTTTGGTGAGAATAATGCTTAATGTCAAAGCCAAAGTGCTTAAGCAAGAATTGTTACGAAAAATATATAGGCTGAGAATTTATAGAGCTAAGAGAAGGGCTATAAACATGCTTATAGAAGACCATAATCTATACCTATAAACCCAACATTCACGAAAATATTCATAGCCTTTCCAGCACATAAAGAAAGTTTCTTGAATAATTGTATACCTTTAATAGGTTTACATGGATGTCAATTAAAATGGAAGTTTAGTGGTATACTATTGTCTGTTGTGGCTCTAGATGCCAATAATAATATTTATTAGCAGTGTTTGTATGTGAGGTTGAGTATATTGAAAATTGGTATTTTTTTTGGAAGAAGTTATATCATTTTATTGGTTATGAGGAGAGGATGGCATTGACATTCATGAGTGACAGACAAAATGGGCTAGTGGATGCTTTGAAAGCATATTGGCCAAATTCACATAAAAGATGGTATGTCAGGCATATATATGCCAATTTTAGAAGTCAATGGTCTAGTTTACACTTGAAGAATCTGTATTGGTCTGCAATAAGAGAGACTGACAACACTAGTTAAAAAAATATCTTAAAACCATCAAACAAGTTAATTCTCATGTATATGGTTGGTTCATTAAAGTACCAGGTAACTAGTGGTTAAGATATAGATTTGATCCATGTGTGAAATGTGACCATGTGACAAATAACTTCACTGAAACATTCAATAGCTAGTTGTTGAGGGAGAGAAAGATGCTTATTTTGACCATACTTGAACATTATAGAAGAAAGGCGATAATCAAGATACAAGAGAGGTTTCAGTATAAACAATCATGGCAAATAATCATGGAACCAATTATAAGAAGAAAGATTGATTAATTAGGAGATTAGGGCAGATAGTTAAGGATACTCAATACCAAAAATAGATTTTCTGAGATATTAGATCCTAAAAAAGCTTACTTAGTTAACAGGAATGCAATAACTTGTGAGTGATTTGCATGAAAAATAAGTGGTGTATCATGCAAACATGCAATGAGAGTAATACTCTATTTTAGGGTGACTCAATAATGTATATGAAAAAAAAAACTTTGTAAAAGTGTTTTTTTTAGTACTTACGAGAGTATGATTAAGCCCATTCTAGATAAATCTATATGGGATGATGTGAACTTTTCTAGATCAAACCCCCCATATGTAATAAGATTTGTTAGCATACATACATTGGCAAGAAGAATAGAGTTAAATAATCCTACCAAGATCTAGAGATCATTTGTTGTCACATATAAAATTTGTAAGAGAATTGGGCATAATTCTAGGACATGTGGACTAAACAACAAAAATAATAATTATGTAAGTGGTTGTTACTCTATTTAATTGGTTGCTATTAGTTGACTATTTTTTTATTTGTGTTATTATTTTTATTGCAGAGGACAAATTCAATTAGGGCAAGTTCATCAAATAATGTTGCAAGAAAAAGGAAATCTAGTGCTTTAGTAAGTGACCTGAGTATATTAGTTGATTTAAACAACTAAGATACAATGTCTCAATTTAAAAAGCTAAAAACCTTAAATAATTTCTAAAAACCTTAAATAATTTCTCTTTAACTTATAGAGAAATTGATCAAGTGGTGAAAAGAGATCTACATCATCTTCTAGTACAACAAGCGTAAATAAAGTGGCAAGTAATATATTATGTTATAATTAGCAATATTTTCTTAGCCTTTTAAAAACATTTCTAATATATACATTATGCATAATTTTAGGAAATAATAAAAGAAGAAAGTTTAGTTGACCTAGAAAATAATAAGGACAATGATGAAATTTGAATAAAGTATTTTTTTTTTAAAAACTTTTGTGTAAGAATAATAGTACAAACTAGGGGAATGGTTGAATTCTTGTTATGAATTTTCAAGGTTTTATGCCTTGTTTTAATATTGTTTAATTTCAAATATTTTAGGTTGGTTTCAATTTAAAATATTTTGAATTAGTGGGATTACATTGAAGGTTTTATGCATTGTGTCAATATTTATAGTTTATAATATTCTCAGTTCATTCATTTTTATTATATCTTTTGTGCATACAGTATCAACTATACGGTGCATCTCATTTTTTGTATGCACATGATAATAGTATACCCACTAAGACAACCAACAAAATGCTTAATACATTCTTCACCACACTTTTTACTTTATTAAATTTTTTGGCCATGTTTGCCAGACTAATAACCACCTTAAAAACTTCTCCATATAGATTATGTACTACTTCCACCAATAAAAGTAATTTTGGAAGTTTAAGCATCTAATAGTTGAAGTATTTTTTCTTTGGTTTTCAAAATATATAGTAACTACATTTTCTTCTTTCATAATAGAAGTACAACTTATTAGGGTTATTCTTCGACTCTGAGATCTTACCAACTGCCTTCCTTTCATATACACAAATTTTGTTTTTAAATTTTATAATTTTCTCATTTACTTAACTTAAATTTATAGAGGCTGACATAATTATGCATAAGTGGTTCTTTAGACAATTGTGAGGCACTGGAGGCTGTTAAGAGGTAGTTTGAGACTGTTGTGAGGTAAAATAAGAGTTCATGAGACATAAATTGAAGGGAAAAAAAAGGCCATATATATATCACCTTTTATAGGATAATACAATGGTCACTTGCAATTTAAAAGCAAAAATATTAAATGACTTAAGCAATAGTAACTTGTAATACAAAAAAAAATTAAATGAAATAAAAAATTAAATAATGTGTATAGGGGCATATTTATTAAGTCACTGTTATTTAAATATTAGAAATAAGAAATCGATTTTTTTTAAATGCTAAAAAGTGAGATTTTTTTGTTTTAAAAAATAGATTTTCTCGTAAGTTATTTAGGGGCATAATTATCATATCACCATCTTTTAATGCATACATGGGTAATTGAGTCATTTCATACACTTTGATATACAATATGTTAATTTTGGCAAAAGATTCTCTAACAGTTGGCAATTACTGCTTAATTTTTAAATTTGTAGGTATTTATAATATTATACCTTACCTTGAGGTATTAACGATAATAGCCCTAAGAAAATACCTCAAAAATTTCGGCTCCCAAAATCTCAATATTTGAGTTTTTGCATGTAGAAACAAAAGAGTTTTCTTAGTCTCCAAAACCTTTTAATGTGTACATGGGTAATTGAGTCATTTCATACACTTTGATATAGAATATATTAATTTTGGTAAAAGATTCCCTAACGATTGGCAATTATTGCTTATTTTTTAAATTTGTGGGTATTTCTAATATTATACCTTACCTTAAGGTATTAACGTTTATAACCTTAAAAAAATATCTCAAAAAAATTGGTTACCAAAATCTCAATCTTTGAGTTTTTGCATATGGAAGCAAAAGAGTTTTTTTAGTCTCCAAAACCTCTTTTTTAGTTGTAATTAAGTGCCTATTTGGTTAGACTTCTCTATTAGTTAAAAGAGTTCTTTTAATAACAAAACTCTTTTTAACTTTTTTTTTGTGATATTTAATTATAATTAAAAAAGAGTTTTTAAAAATAAAATTTTTAAATATTTTTTTTAGATATTTGTGCAATGTGACATATGTTATAATAATATTTTTTTAATTCCATGATGTACTTTTAATTAAAAAACTAAATCCCATTAAACTAACATTTTTTTTAAGTCATCATATATCGATATCTCTACGACCACTATATTTTTACAAAATTCTCTATCAAATATTTTTCATCAGTAAGTAAGATTGTTTTATTTTACATTGATTTTTATGTTTTAAGAGATTAGATTTAAGGAAATATAAGATAAATTTAAGCTTATATATTAAAAAAAATTATTTGTTTAAATTTAGATATAAGCTTTATTAAGTATCCCTTTTAATAATTTACTAACAAATAAGTGCTCTTAAGAATGTGTAACCAAATGATATAGTACTTAAAAAAAAATTTAATTGATAATTGAATGATCAATGATTTTTTTTTTATATTTCTATTTAAGAGCTCTACTTTTAAAAACTATAATTCCAAAAATTCTACCAAATGAATCTTAAATCTTATAAAAAGTCTTAAAAAGAGGTTTGGCCGCCGAGTCAAGTCTCACATCGAATAGAAATTGGATATTGGGTATGTAATATTACTTAACAGGCTAATCTTTTAGGTCCATGATAAGCGCCTGACTATGACAAGTGGTATCAGAGCAGACTTGAATTCTCATTCGTATGTGAGCCTTCAAAATCACCATAGTGGAGATTGCTATATGGGATGTGGGTCTCCCATGTCGTCAGAGGGATGGATAATACGGGCCAAGTGGGCCCTAAAACTCTTGTCTTGAGCCCCAATAGAGATTGTCATGTGGGTAGTAGATCCTCTATCTTCGGGGTGATGGGCAATATGGAGCTAGGCTAGTCCTTAAATTTGGGCCACACCGTGACGAGGACGTCACGTGATTAGGTGGGGTCACGTCCCACATTGAATAGAAATTGGATGAATTTTAAATATATAAGGGTAGATATGCAATATTACCTAACAGACTAGTCTTTTGAGTCGATGACAAATATCCAGTCCGTTAAAATAGGTAGGGACGATGCAAGTCACCGCCCTCTATTTGATGGCAAATAGCGGTGGTCATCGTCTTTCACTATCATTTTTTATCACATTCTAGTCTTTTTTATACCAAAAATGACTCTACAATTGTATGAATAAAAAAAATATAATTAAATGATGTAAAATTTAATTTTTTTAGCGTCTACCATCGTTGAAAAATAACAGCTGACGCAATCGGTCGGTTGTCATTCTAGTAACGATGGGGCAGTTAATTAAAATATTTATTTATTTTTATTTTAAAATATAAACTAATTACATTTGGACACGTGTTACATATAAACTAACTACATAATCTAAAATTATTTTAATACTTTATTTATTTTTGATCAATTGACTGTTAACTTAAATAATTTTCGTTATTTGACAAAAGTCTCTATAATATTTTTGAAAATTTGAGGATCTTTTAATTTATTTCATCAAACTTCAAAGTTTACATTTCTTTTTAACCTAATCTTAATAACATTATTAAAATAGTGTTACGGATTTACCTTATCAATATTTTCTTCTTAACACCTACCTTTCTTATTGAAATTTTTATGTTTAATTCAAAATAGAATTTAAGTAATCTAGTTCAAAAATTTTATATTCATAATAATTAATAGACTCAATTTATGATTAACTAATACCCAGTCTATTTATATAATTAAAACAAAAACTTCGAATTAAGGAAAAGACAAAAGAATTCTAGTCTCAAATTTTGAAAAAGCAAACGGAATTAACATTGTCATCCTTTGAGATTTATATAAATTATTTTGATGATAACTTTGGTCATTACACTATCATTTTCTTTGCGTAATGTAAAGGATAAAAATATCTTCATATTTATATTTTTTATCATTAAAATAATTCAAATATTTTTAAAAAACAAGAGTAATTTTATCTTTTAAATTAGATAAAGGGAATGATAATATAATTAAGGCCAAATCGGCTATTAAAATGTACTTTGAGTAAACCACATAAGGTGACCGTGTTAATATCCCAAAAGCAAACTATATAACTTGAGTCGGACTATTTGAAAAAAATGACTACGGCAGCAAACAAACAAACTAACAAATAAATAAATAAATAAATTATAATAAGCGATTTGACAAGACTCATGTAAAAAATGTAAATAAAGCTCCTTTCTGTAGCAATTTTAAATTGAGAGATGGCAATGATCAAAATATGAGGTGTTCATTGATGAATGTATTTCTATGGAATTGTATACATGTTACCAACATCAAATCTACTTAACTGGGAAGGTTCTCATAATTATTGATCACGATTTATTAATACGAGTAGTATTAGTGTTAATTTTGACTGTGTCAGTTGTTATTTTTAAATTGATTACATTTTGTTATTGTTTTTATTGTATTAATAAAATTATAGTTAATATGAAATATTAAAATAGATAAAGATTTATAAATTAGTTAGTTTTTTTAAAAATAGAATTGTAGTTAATGTCAAAAAGTAAATTGAAAAAATCTAATTAATTTAAAAATAATTACAAACACATTAATACATGTCGACATTAATACATGTCGTGTGAGGTATTAACACTGTCACCTCTTTCTTGAGGTTTGTATAAATTATATTTTGATGGTGATTTTGATTTTAATTACATTGTCATTTTTTTTACTTAATTTAAAGAATGAAAATATTTTTATTTTTTAAGAATATTTTAATAATTTATGTAATATAAAAAATATAATTATGAGGTATTTCGATCTTTAAATTAAGTAGAGGGGTAATAGTGTAATAAAAACTAAACTAACCGTAAAAGTGTAATTTATGTAAATATCAGGGGGCAAAAGTGTTAATGGGAAAGTTAGACACGACACGAGTACATGCGGCCTCCATCCTCATATATATTGAATTATTTTGTTGTGATTGTGACCTGACCCGACATTTGAAGACGAAGAGAAGACATTAGAAAATTTTAAATTCTTTGCTGACAGCGCAACAATGTCAGATTAGCGGTAACTAAGCTCGACCAGTAACAGAACATCTCCGTTAGAATGTCAATATCGAGATTAGATCACAGATTCGCATTAGCTGACCTCAATTTTCATGCGCATCTCAGACTTGGTTTTGCGAATTTTCTACGTACTAAAAGTAAAGAGTAATCGGGGTTCAATTCAATATTTTTTTTTTTTCTATTCAATCACCGGCGTGATAAGTTGACTACCACCGCGCATGACTACATGTTGCATTCATATCATTGATTCTTCTTCTTCAACGCTGGACTTTGGTTTTTAATTGTTTTCCTTTTTTTTTTTTTTTGTGGATTTGACGCCGCCCGCCGGCAAGACTTGAATTTAATTATTGTCCCAACTCTTCAACCGCGGCCACATTGCGGAAGTCGTGTATACGTATCATGCTTGAATTGTTAACCACTTTCGTATTATTAATTTCACTTAATTACGTTTATTGATACATTTCAAACGGATATAAATATAGATTTTTAATAAAAAATATTTCGATTATTCTCTAATAAAAATACTCTTAATTTTAATTAAAGACATTTCCGTTTAGGTAGAAGCAGAACGATGACAGCAAGCATAATAGAGTAAATCTAGAAGATGCGAGTTTCTAATAAAAAGGAAAACATCTAGAAGATGGCATGGAAAACACACACAAAAACGAACTCAATGTCATGTAAAGCTTTTCTTCTTGCTTGGCCTAAAACAAAACTTTTCTGCCTTTGAACCGTCTTTGTATTGACCGTCCAATCCAAACTCTCCTTCCAATTTAGGACAGGCCTCGGCCTTCGGTGGTGGGCCCGCAGGCTTACTTCAGCCCATTGGATCGTCATCGAATATTCCAATTAAGAAAAGACCCCCAATCCCCACTCTCTTTCCATGCGCGTGAATACAAACAAACACCTCCCTCTTCCCCTCAGTTTCCAGCAACCGTCTCAACCACAAGACACAACAGCCAACGCGTAAATTGCAGACGCCGTTTAATCTCGTGAACATGGTTAAATTTTGAAAATAAATTCAGCGGCTGAAAACAGGGATTAATATAATCAGCGGCCTGGATCTAACTTTCTTTTTGTCCAAGAAAAACCATCACGTGACCCACACTTTCTCCGCCTTTAAATAAACCCTAAGTAGCCTTCTTTTTTCTCACAAAATCACTAATCTCAAACCTCCATCTCTTCATACTCTTCACAGCTTATCATTTCGATACTATCAATGGGTAAATGCTTTTTTTTATGAATTAAATCTCTATTTTCTTTTTTTAATTTGTTTTGAGTTGATTTTTTTAATATTGTGTTACGTTTGTTTGTTTGATTGATTGATTGATTTAAACAGCCGGAGACAAGAAGATTAAGATCGGAATCAACGGTAACCAATCGATTTCTGATTTAATTATCTAAACTAATTAATTTTCACTTGATCTAAATAACGAGTTGATTAAATCGACTAAAATGTATCAGGTTTCGGAAGGATCGGCCGTTTGGTTGCCAGAGTTGCTCTCCAGAGGGACGATGTGGAGCTCGTCGCCGTTAACGATCCATTCATCACCACTGATTACATGGTCGGTTGATTAATATCTTCGCTGATCGTGATTACTAGAGTGTTTAACTTCAAATCTGATTACTAATGTATTTTTTTTCCTTTTTGTTTTAAAAAATATTTGTGCAGACATACATGTTCAAGTACGACAGTGTTCACGGTCAATGGAAGCACCATGAGTTGAAGGTCAAGGATGAGAAGACCCTCCTTTTCGGTGAAAAACCAGTCGCTGTTTTCGGTGTCAGGTAGGTACATTATTTGATTCTTGTTTCGTTTATTTACTGCTTTGGACTATAAATTATTATGCCGCTTTTTGTTTTCTGGAAACAGTTTTCGGAAACGAGGTTTTAGATAATGTAGTAGATTAATTAGTTCATTTTTATAATCCCCTAACTGAATGCATTTTATTAGATTTTTACAGTCCTTGTTCATGATTTATTTATTTATTTTTGTTTCCATTTGAAGGAACCCTGAGGAGATTCCATGGGGCCAGACCGGAGCTGAGTTTGTTGTTGAATCAACTGGAGTGTTCACAGACAAGGACAAGGCTGCTGCTCACTTGAAGGTTTGTTTTTTTTTTTTATTTATAAAAAATGAAATAAAAAATTTATGTATACTGTTGATTTGTCCGCTTTTGTCTCTAGTAGTAGAGTAAGTTAGCACTATGGTCTCAAATTGATAAGTGATAAAATAAAGGAAATAGAGTGAAATACATGGTTGACTAGGATGAAATTTCTCAATGGCTATATATATTATACTACAGAGTAAGAGATGGTTGTTAAGTAATGAACCCGTTTCCTGTAAATTGGCTATATTTGAGTATAATGATTAATATTTCAATAAGAATGATTTCGTAAACACAAGATGATTTTATGTGATAGAATGACGAATCTCATGGTTTTGTTTGTAAGACTGGTGTGACAATATTGTAAATTCTCATGGTTGGTATTTAATTTTAATTTTGTGCTGTTGTTCAGGGTGGTGCCAAGAAGGTTGTTATTTCCGCCCCTAGCAAAGATGCTCCCATGTTTGTTGTCGGTGTCAATGAGAAAGAATACAAGCCAGAACTTGACATTGTTTCCAATGCTAGCTGCACCACCAACTGCCTTGCTCCTCTTGCCAAGGTTATCCATGACAGGTTTGGCATTGTTGAGGGTCTTATGACCACTGTCCACTCCATCACTGCCACACAGAAGACTGTTGATGGACCATCAATGAAGGACTGGAGAGGTGGCAGAGCCGCATCATTCAACATCATTCCTAGCAGCACTGGTGCTGCCAAGGTGTGCACAATTATTTTTTTGGGGTGATTAATTTGTTTTTGCATTAGATTTGACCTGCTGAACCAAATAACTTGATGCTATGTGATCACACAGGCTGTTGGAAAAGTTTTGCCATCTCTTAATGGTAAATTGACTGGAATGTCCTTCCGAGTTCCAACTGTTGATGTTTCAGTTGTGGACCTCACTGTCAGACTTGAGAAGGAGGCCACCTATGAGGAAATCAAGGCTGCCATCAAGTATGTTTTAGGATGGATTGTGTTCGATTTTGTGATTCTGTGATGTTATATTGTCAAATGTCAACCCTTGTGGAATTGTGTAGTAGTGGTGTTTCATTCTCGGCCTTCTGATCTTTGTTTGTCAACTGTACTACGATACTCAGGGAGGAGTCTGTGGGCAAGCTCAAGGGTATTTTGGGTTACACAGAAGATGATGTTGTTTCAACAGATTTTGTTGGTGACAGCAGGTATATTAAGTGTTTTTTTTTGTCTATATTTATTGGTTTCTCGATTTCATTGATCTAGTTTTTCCTTTCTGATTTATGATTTGTACAGTTAATTAAGTTTAACGGAGTGTAATATTTATCTGGACTCGGTGTTGTTTTCTCTGCATGTACATTTAAATAGTTTTGAAGTGCCTATTAGATACATTTTTATTTTAAGTGGTAGAACATATATTTATAATCCTGAATGTGTGCTGTACCCATTTCAGGTCAAGCATTTTTGATGCCAAGGCTGGTATTGCCCTGAACAAGAACTTCGTGAAACTTGTGTCTTGGTACGATAATGAATGGGGTTACAGGTAATATTAGTCTTCCCTTTATTCATCAGTGCAAATCATTTTACTTCTTTTTCAAACCCTTTTGTATGATCTCTTGTAACTTTCTGCGTCATTGTGGCAAGCTTGACATGTTCTTTTTGTCTTTCGGGTTCTGCAGCTCACGTGTGATTGACTTGATCGTCCATATGTCAAACACCCAAGCTTAGAAGGCTAAAACTTGCTACTGATCCAAGGCTTTCCTTCTTTTTTTTTTGGATGTGGCTAAAGTTAAGAAATAAACATGGATGCTGTATTGGTACCGTTTATTGTTTAATGTTTAATCGTGAGACTTGTGGTTTTACCCTGTTTAGGGATTTCAATTTTCAGAGGGTAAATTTGAACAATGTTATCGCATTTGTAAAAGCAACAGATGGTTGGTACCATATCAATGAGTTACTGCCTTCCAATGCATATTTGCGAACTTATCAAATTGGTTCTAGTCTCTATTTATAGCCCCCTCCCACATGCAAATTCATTTGAGTTATGCCAAGGGGTTAGCCCCCGGCCTCAAGTTCGACATGCAAAACAGAAAAGTAGTTCACCTCCTATTATTTTACCTATATGCTATGCACTTTTCCCAAAACACTGAATTTAGTGCAATGAAGCATACCTGCTGTTGACGCATCTACATATGGTGTTTTTAAGCATAATTTTAAGTGAGCCTCCTTTTAATTTATTATTTATTTTGAAAAAAAAGTTCATTACTTACATTTTGATAACTAACAAATAATAGGAAAACGCTTTCAGATGAGGAAATATAAAATAATGAAAGTATTCTTTCAGTGCTTAAATGGTATATATATATTTTTTAAGAATAATGTTAGTCATTATAAAAGTTTATTTTAAGTTTTATTTTAAAATTGATGTTTTAAGTAAATATTAGATAATAAAATAATATAAATTTTAATTATTTATTATATTCAATGTTTGTTAGATATATTATTTTTAAAATATAATTTGATATGAAATTTTAAAATATCTAATATTATTCATTTTTTAATAATTAAATGATTGTTATGAACGAGAGATATGCTATTGCCTTCCACCACTATTACAAATCCTACGTTTTCCCACAGATGCCACTCTTATACTTGTGTGTGTATATATATTGATAAGCTACAACGTTTAATCTGTATGGCTAAGCCTAATCTAAAGTATGCGTGAAGAAAGGGAGGGCCGTGAAGAACATGCATTATGGTAGAGGGGACGTGCAAGAGGGTGTGCATGGGGTGCACAAGGTAAAAAATGAGGAAAAAGACGTGAAAGAATGTGAATCTTATGTGGGAAGAGTTCTACATGCATTAGAAGATCATTTTGGCCACATCTCCATAATGCAAATTTCGTGTAGGAGTAGTTAGCTAATGTTTAGCTTTCGTTAAAGTTGTTAGCCTTTAAATAGATGTCAATCACTAAGAGTTAGGCAACAATTAAAACTTATCATGTATGTGATTTACTCTCATCCAAATAGAGTTTTGAAATATTAGGAAGATAGTTTGCAACTTTGACTGGGACCTAACAATTGGTATTAGAGCTGCGTTAAGATGATTACAAATAAGGACAGGATTGAGCTTTTGGAGTCAGGACTTAAGGAATTCGGAATGGATTACAACGGGTGGAGATTGGCATTAATGAAAAGCTACGCCAATTAGAGGAAGCCATTCAAAAATTGTCTGAGGTAGTAACCTCTACCAAAGCTTCGTCCAGTCACAAGACACCTGAGAAAGAAAATTCCTCTCAATCGTACTGGGGAGAAAACAAAGGAATCTAGCAATCGCTTCCAACCAGAATCGTCAAACTGGAATTTTCAAAGTACTCCAAAGATGATCTCACAGAATGGTTCAGCCGCGTAGCTCAATTCTTCGAGTATCAAGGCATCCCAATGACCAGAAAGTGTCGTTGGCATCCTACTAGTTAGAGGGAAAAGCAAACCAATGATGGCAATAGTTGCACCATTCTTATTAGAAAGAAGACAGACTGATCACACGTACATTATTCTTCTAACAACCGTGGGCATGGTTTGGACCAACGGATTGCAAGACATCGACAAAGTGCTATAATGTATCTAGCAAACGAGCTCTTTAAGAGACTAACAAAAAGAATTTGAGAAGTTAGGCAACCGAGTACAGGGATGGTCTATAAAGGCTTCGGTGGGCACTTTTATGGGAGGCCTTAAACCAATAATCTCGGAAGGAATTGGTATGATCCAACCCAAGACTCTGAAGGATGCCATTGGCCTTACTCGCATGACGGATGAGTAGCTCATTCGACAACGCCGATCCACTCGGCCACCTTCAGTAACACAACTATTAGTTACAACCCAAGATGAGTAGCTCATTCGACAACGCTGATCCACTCGGCCACCTCTAGTAACACAACTATCAGTTACACCTCCGTCTACTTCTCAACCAAGCTCGACACCACCTGTAAAACACCTTTCATGGGAAGGGATGCAACAGGGAAGGGCCCAAAGACTATGTTTCAATTGTAATAACTAGTTCAACATTGGCCATAAGTGTCAAAAAGCACAACTCATTCTATTGGGGGAATACGAGGCTGACAAAGAAAAGCGATGCTAACGGTTGTTAGAGGAACCTGCCATCGAGCTTTTTTTGAAGGAACATGTCGAAATTGGGATTTCTCTGCATGCCTTAACAGGGTGAACTTCTACACGAACCATGACGATCGCAACAAGGATAGGTAACAAAGATTTCATAATGTTGATAGATAGTGGATCCATACACAATTTTATCAGCAAAAGAGTCACATAAACACTACGACTCATTGTGATACCAACAAAGCCATTCACGATAAAGGTGGCCAATGGGAATCGCTTCTAATGGCAAGGGAAATTTGAGCAAGTTCAAGTCATTCTTTCGGGAATACCCTTCTACCTTACACTTTATTCATTACCATCGACAGAGCTCGATCTTGTATTAGGCGTGTAGAGGCTTGAGATACTTAGAACGGTCAGGAGCAATTAGAAGATGATGATGATGGAATTTCAATAGGAAAACAACACCCAAACATTGCAAGGGATCACTGAGTAACCAATTCATGAAGCGTTGTTAAAAGCTATAACCAAGGAGATCCAACAAGTCCATTTATGTCAATAAACCACCAGATGCGAGAGAGGCTTAGTTGACCACCGAAATGCAGTAGCTACTACACGAGTTTGAAGACATCTTTTGAGAATCCACGCAGCTGCGGCCGATTAGGGAAATAAATCACCAAATCAATCTGAAATGAGTAGAACCAATGAACATACGGCCCTATCAGTCTACTTTTTTCCAAAAGGCTGAAATAGAGAGATTGACATGTTCACAATGGGACTTATTCGGCCAAGACTAATCCATTTGCTTCACCAGTACTCTTAGGTTAAGAAAAAAGATGGGTTATGGCATTTTTGCATTGACTATTGCTCCCTAAACGCCGTCACCATTAAAGACCGCTTCTCTATACCAACGGTCGATGATATGCTAGATGAGTTTTATAGGGCAACCTACTTTACCAAGCTCGACTTATGGGCTGGTTACCACCAAGTGAGGGTATCTTAGACAACATATCGAAGACTGATTTTGTAGGAATATGTAATAATATAAGTATAAATATAATTTTAAAAAATTTGTAATACGCAACAGAAGCATATATATATATATATTACACTCATATAATACTTAAACATATGTATCACAATTATATTATATTAACAAATTAAAAATATTTATCAAGATAAATGTAACTTTACAATTTGTTAAGATCCAATTGTACAGCTCACAAGAAATATAATTTTAGAACAATTTTAAACTAAAATCAAAGTAGGTATTTTGACTATAGAATGATAGCTTATTATAAACTTGTAGGATTTTTTTTTATTTTTCTCAAGTTTTAGTATTTTTCTTCTTTCTCAAAGAGAAAACTCTTTTCTAACACTTAGTCAAAACTCTCAAAATTAGCTAAAATGACTCTTTTTCTCTCTCTCTTTTAATTTTATTTTACATATATCATACAAACCTTAACATATTTATTTTTATTTTATTTTATTCAAAAATACAAAAGCCAAGATTTCACTAACTCTTTTATTGAAAATGTATAACAATTATGCATTTATGTTTTTCTTTGTCTCCCATTTAGTCTTTAAAAAAATACAAAAGTCCATAAGAAAATTGTCATTAGCAATGTAAGTTTTTATAAGTTAAAATAACTAAAGATAAATGTGCAAATATTTGATTATTTAAAAAAAAACATGTTAAATACATTTTGATTTTCAAAATCAATCTAATAATTTTTCAAATTCAAATGCATAACATTTATGCATTTAATTTAATAAACGAATATTTATACATAATTTAAACAAAATCGTGACAAGTGTTATACACTTGTCAAAGTGTTAATTAAGAAAATATGCATGGAGTGTTATAGTGCACCAATTATATTATAATAGTTAGAATTCAACACGTGTCATTCTCGAAAGATACTAAAACAAAATCCTACTTATTCAAAATTTTTCAGGATCGAATTCTTTGATCTTATATCGTACTCTAGTACTCAACGAGTACACTTTATATTGTGAGATTCCCTAGGTTCACGCTCGTTTAATTTATCTTATGAAACTTTTTCATGTGTATGTGAACATTACCCCACACATATGTTACGTGTACAATAAAACGGCACGTAAAACTATATATGTTGAGGTTAACCATATTTGTATAATCCTTTTGTCACTTATATCTTAGAAGAGTAGAGATGTAGATATATCATTAAGTCTCTATCCGCTCGACCTTAAATTTATCTTCAGATTTGTAGTTCAATGAATAATATCCGCAAACTCATTTGCAATAATATTTTACCTTATGGAAACATTTTCCAATTAAATACTTTTGGCCAAAAGACTTTTGAAATACAATCTCAAAGCATCAGGATATACGGCCCAACCATATGAGCTGACAAATCTCATATCTACGTACACTAGATTCTATGAGCATCGGACCATACCTAACGACATCCAGATGTCTAACTATAAAAGGTTTTTGACATTTGTGAAATCTAAGTATGGTGGATCACTTACAAGCCCACCGTAGTGTTCAGGTTTAAGGACCATAAATATTACCTAACTTAAGAAGACCATCAATTAATAGCTTTATAAAATATCTATTAGATGTCTTCATGAGTCCATTCTGTGTCAAGTCCTAACTTAACACCTGCACACCTATACGAACTTCCATTAAGCTAACGGTTTGTTAAGATTAATCGTCTGATCATTTCAGATATAAATATACACTAGTCTTTTCGGTTTTAACAATCGACCTATATTATTAAACCTATGACTAGGAATTCTTTTGGAGAATATACTACATAATGACATTTCTTAACACTATTTGCAACTACTTGCAACTATGTCACTATAATAAATATTTTTTGGTCTTTGTTCTAATTCATTGTCATGCCCCAGACCCAAAAGATCTGAAACATAACATAACTTACACTCATTCAATAATGTGCACTCATAATTAATATTACATAAAATTTCAAACTTCAATTCAACATAGGAATCCTTATTAAGTTGCTAGTAAGTTTAATATAAAATTAACCCATGACCATACTTAGTGAAACATAAACCAAATACAACCACACCTAATAAAATAACACATAAGTATTTATTCAATTGGGACAAATCAAATATCTTAAACTATGTGTTGACAAATGAAATACTTAGCAACCTAGCAATTTAGGGAACCCAAGGGACAGCAGAAGCCTTGCTAAATCCGCTAAGCACACATGTGTCTTATTTACCTGAAATCACCATAAACTATAATGAGTATGAAACTCAGTAAGCATACTAGTTTTTCATATATCAAAATACAAATACATATATGTACACAATGCATGTGTATGATATGCTGTGATAAATCAAAATCACAATCTTATCAAATCACATGTCAGGTAAGCGCTTACATATTCTTTCAAAACATATAATAGGAATACCATCACTCAACTACTGCTTAGTAGGACTTTCATATCACGTATCACATAATGAGCCAAATGTCACTCGTAGGTGACATACCGTATGAGAGAAATAGTACAAGTGAGGTTTAAATTACATATATATAATGCTCATGCCTGAGGGTAAGAGCCAAACCTTCACCCAGATCATCAGTGAGTCCCCTCACATGCACCAATACGCCACCACATAAATGTGATGACTCAATCTTTCTTTAGGTACTAATAGGATCCTCCCTACATACGGAACACATAACATATACCAATCCCAAAGAAAATGTCACATATAAAGACTCCACAAATCACATAAGGGGCCTACTAAGTAAATAGTGAGTTCAAGCATCCTCAAAACACAAAACGTATCTCATGGACATTTTCCACTTCAAAAGCTTTCTTTGTTAAACACATTTCATTTTGAAAGCTCATTTTCATGAACACATGTATGTCTATACTCATTGTCAATGCTTACATTCATAAACATGTGTCTTTCACATTTCATATCAAATATACTTTGGCATAACATAAATATATTTCTAATCACATTTACAAAATCATACATAGACAATTACTATGCTTATTGTGATTTCAGTAAAAGTCTAGTATACTTACCTTTTAGCACTTTCGGCTATAAGGCTTAATTCTCCTTAACCTACAAATGGAGATTAATCCTTTCATAAGCCTCAACATTTACATAAAACACTTTAAATAACTTACAAAATTACACATATTGCACTTATCACATCAAATTGGTCTAATTACTTGGTTTCTCAGAACCTGTCATTCTGACCATTTACACTTAACAAAATTTTCTTATACATAAAATGACGTTCAATTACTCCAAAATCAGAATATATCATTTTTGACTCATATATCCTTCTTACATATGAATATTATATCATAATTCTTACACAATCCATTCCATAAACACCATCAAATCTAAACTATTATCCTTATAGAATCAAGATATTTACTAAACAGTATTCAATCTTCCAATTTTATAAAATCATAAACTAACTCAAAAATTAAAAAAACTACCACATAATTACTCTGGACATATATATCAATTCATGATAAATATTTCACTTCAAAATCACTGCTAAAAGTATTTTAAAACTATTTTATTCCATAGCTTTAAAAATTTATAAATTAAATATTACAATGAGCGGATACGCTTTAGAAAATCATAACAATTTAATCACATTGATCTAAATTCTCAATTTTAAATATATCATATTAGACATATAAATTTATCATATTACAGAAATTTGTAATTTTTGAAGATCATTCAACAGATCAAAAATTATTTGTCACTGTATCATACTGTTAACACAGGAAATTTCTAGAATTTTTAGGGTCATTTTAGTAAATTCACTACAAATTCAATTTCTGGAATTTTCAATCAATTCGAAGTCTTAAATGATTTAGACATATCTAATTTCATATTCTCAAAGTCCAAAATTAGAATCGAAGTACAACAACTTATAAAGTTCTCGGATCAAGAGATTATGAAGTAGAAATTTTGCAATTCATTATGATTTATCAAGTTATCTATATAATCATCATCAATTCTTAATATATCGTACAAAATCCACATCAAATCCTTAATTTTTCATATTTCTAGAAATAAAAACTTAAAAGAATTAACTTAATTAACACCAATAAATTGAGAAATAGTTATGATATACCTTTTAAAACTCTAAATTCTAATTTCTTCTTCTTCTCTTTCTCTCCCCTCTATTTCTCTCTTTTCTCTCTCTAAAGGGGTGGCTCGACCCAAAAATAAGTAAATTAGGGTTTTAAATGTGTATTTTTATACTAAGAGGCTAACTTTTAGTATTTATAAATTAACCCATAAAACTTCCAAAGTATTATAATTTGGTCCCTAAAATAAATCTAAAGTCTTGCAAATAAACCCAATACTAATAGTATGTCCTTAATCTATACAAACAAGACTAATAACAATACATAAATTAAGTATCATCCACATACAAATAAAATATGAAAGTTATACATATATATAAATTTTTATTCTTTTCGGTGTTGGATAAGTGATTACTACATTCATACTAGGTTCTAACTCTTAGAAATACTAACTTTTAGTATTGATGTAAACTATATGAAAAGAATAAGATAATACCATATAATAAAATAATAATTTATATAAATGCATATTGTATAAATATAAATAAGATTTATACAAAATTAGAATGGCGCTTGAACACTAACCTTAATAATTCCCACTTACTCTAATGTCATTCAGAATGATATTTAATATCCATTGACATCAAATATTTTAAGAACACTGTAAGAGTTAAGGCCTTAGTAAGCGAGTCCGCTATATTTTCACTAGAATCTACTCTAAATACTATTACATCTCCTCTAGCCAAGATCTCTCCAATTATATAGTACTTTCATTCTAAATGCTTAGACTTTTGGTGTGCCCCAGGTTCCTTGGCTTAGGCAACCGCTCTATTGTTATCACAGTATAATGGGATAAGATCCATTATACTTGGGATAACTCCCAACTCTATGATAAACTTGTGTATCTACACTGCTTCTTTTGCAGCTTCTGAAGCCGCAATATATTATGCTTTTGTGGTTGAATCACCTGTAGATCCATGTTTTGTAGTTTTTCAACCAACAGTGGCACCATTGAGAAGGAATACAAAACCATATGTAAACTTTTTATCGCCTGAATCAGACTGGAAGTCTAAATTAGTGTATCGTCTCACATTAAGTCACTCTATCTATAAATTAGGAACATATGTTTTTTGTACCTTTAAGGTATTTCAGAATATGTTTCACGGCCATCCAATGGTCATTTCCTGGATCAGAGTGATACCGGTTTGTAACACTTATAGTCATACTAATGTCAGGTCTTGTACATAGCATGGCGTATATTATGCTTCCTACAGCTGATGAGTAAGGTATGCTAAACATTCTAACTTTTTCATCTTCATTTTGAGGACATATATTCTTAGAAAGATCAATGCCATGTCTGAAAGGTACATTAATTGTCTTACAATTACTGAAGTTATACTTTTCTAAAATATTATTTATGTATGAGGATTGAGCGAGTCCGATCAACCTCCTAACTTTATTTCTATAAAGCTTTATACCTAGTATATAGAAAGCATCTCCTAAATCCTTCATGAAGAAGTTCTTACTCAAATAACTTTTGACATGCTAAATCACACATGCTTTCTCTTCATATTTGATAAAATCAGATGCTCTAATTACCTCATCAAAACGAAGATTCTAGCTTCGGGAGGTCTGTTTAAGCCCATAAATGGACCTTTTTAATTTGCACACTAGATTAGAATTCTTATTAAATGTAAAACCTTATGGTTGTTCTATGTATATCTTTTTCCTGAGATATCCATTCAGAAAATCAGTCGTTACATTCATCTGCAGATTTTATAATCATAATATGCAGTAATAGCCAATAATATTCTGATTGATTTTAGCATGGCCATTGGTGAAAAAGTTTTCTCATAATCTATTCCAGATTTCTGAGTATAACATTTTGCTACCAGTCGAAATTTGAAGGTCTCTACCTTCCCATCAGGCCCACACTTTCACTTGTAAATCCATTTATAATCAATAGAAATAATTCCTTCGGAAAGTTGAACCAAGTCCCAGACTTGGTTGTTATGCATAGAATCAATCTCGAATTTTATGGTGTCTAGTTATTTACCCGAATCAATGTCTAACATTGTCTCTTTGTAAGTCAAATGATCATTTTCTTCAACTAAAAAAATATTAAAGACACCTTCAGGCATCATTTTATATCTTATAGGTGGCCTTGAGATCATTTCTGACTTATAAGAAGGGTATATCAAAGGTATTTTACTTGATTGAACTAGAGATTTCATCTTTGGTTCATTGAGTTATTCATTGATTTCATCAATAACAACATTTCTTCAATCGCCACGATTCATCAGAAATTGTGTTTCTAGGAAAGTAGCATAACGAGGAACGAACACATTTCATTCCTCAGGATCATAGAACTGATATCCTATAGAGTGCTTAGGATATCTAATAAACTGGTACTTATACTATTTGGGAGCAAGTTTATCTCGTTGCATAACTTTTACGTAAGTAGGATAGTCCTAAATCTTAACATACTTAAGACTTGGTTTCTTCCTAAACCATATCTTATATGAAGTAGCAGGAATGACTTTTGATGAAACTCTGTTCAATAAATAAGTAGTAGTCTGTAGAGCATAACCCCAAAGATATTCGGGAAGATCAGTAAAGCTCATCATTGATCATACCATATCTAATAAAGTCTGATTCCTCATCTCTGAAACACCATTATGTTGAGGAGTACCTGGAGGACTATATATTAAGTTAGAATCCCATTCTCCTTTAAATAATCAGTAAATTCACTTCCTCGATCTGATCGTAGGCATTTAATGATTTATCAATTTGTTTCTCTACTTCAAGTCTAAACTCATTGAACATGTATTCATTACCTCGATCTGAGCGTAGGCATTAAATGATTTACCAGTTTGTTTCTATACTTCAAGTCGAAACTCATTGAACATTTCAAAAGTTTTTGACTTGTGTTTCATTAAAAACACATATCCATATCATGATAAATCATCGATAAAGGTTATGAAGTATCGAAACCCACCAATGATAGTGTGATTCATTGGACCACATACATCACTATGTATTAGTTCCAACAAATCATTGGCATGATGTCATATATCAATAAATGAGGATTTAGTCATTTTTTCTTGAATATATGATTTATAAACTGGATAGGATTTTATGAAAAGATTAGGTATCTGACCATCCTTAACCAAACAGGTTAGGCGTCTTACACCTATATGACCTAATCACATGTGATACAATTCTGTATTATTTAAAGTTTTCAAACTTTTTCTTTTATTATTTACCTGTATATTAAAAATACTTCCAATTGTATCTAAAATGTAATGGTCATTCATCAACTGATAATCAATTAGCAAAATATTTTTTTACCATACAAACTTAAGGAATAGTTTCCTATAAGTACATAATAACCCTTCCTATCTAATACAAAAAAGGATATAATCTGCCTAATAATGTTTGGCACAAAATAACAATTATACAATAAAACACAACCCAAAGGGAGAAGTAATTCAAAAGTCTCAATAGCATCAACCTCGAGGAAATCTCCATTTTCAACACAAAGTTGTACTTCTCCATGCTGCAGTTGTCTAACTTCTTTCAGTCCCTGCAATATATTGTAGATATAAAAAAAAAGTGGTATCTAATACCTAACTATTGCTAGTATCAAATGTTAATGAAATGTCAATAATAAGTAAACATATACTTGTAAGGTTTTTCTTGATAATGGCAAGGTATTTCTAACAATTGCGCTTCCAATGTCCAATCTCACTACAATGAAAACACTTTCCTTTGGATTTTTTTCTTGTTTTGTGATTTGGATATGATATATCTCAGAGAACCT
The DNA here is from genome assembly GCA_946807835.1 of Ailanthus altissimus. Lineage (NCBI taxonomy): Eukaryota > Viridiplantae > Streptophyta > Magnoliopsida > Sapindales > Simaroubaceae > Ailanthus > Ailanthus altissimus. The sequence goes on along the minus strand of OX327685.1, from coordinate 25,775,952 downwards.
ATAGATGATATTTTTTTCACCTTTTTCTTCCATTTAAACTTTCTAGAAGCTCTTGAAGTAGAAGATGAAACACCATAAACATAGAGAGCTAAATCTCCTTTATTCATGTCCTCTTATGCTGTTTTTAATATATTGTGAAGATCAGCATATGTAAGAGTCAACCCTTGCATGTTGAAGTTCATGATGAACTTTTTAAATGATCCCGACAGAGATCGAAGAATCAAACTATTCCCCAATAAATTATTCAGAGATATGTCTATTGTTTCTAGCCTCTCAATGATAGAGATCATCTTAAGCACATGAGGACTAACTGGACTGCCCTTTGCAAGTCTAGCCTGAAAGAGTGTCTTAGTGACCCGGTAAATCTTAACCTGTGGTCTATCACCAAATAACTCATTCAGATGAAGCATAATACTACTTGCACAATCCATGTTCACATGTTCACTCTAAAGTTCAGTAGACATTAGGGTCTGGATATATGATTTGACTTTTAAATTATCATCAATCCATTTCTGATAAGTTACAACCTCTTCTGAAGTTGAATTAACAAAAATACCTCTAAACATTTTTTGATCAATCACATATCCAAGTTTTTCTGAATCCAGAATAATTTTGAGATTCATCAGCCAATTAGAATAATTTTCAGTGCTTTTTAGTTGGTGTGCATCCAGTATGCGTACCAATAGGTTACTCAAAGTCATTTTATCTTCAAAAGATAAAGAAGAGATATTAGTGAAATATTTTAAATCATTAAAATGCTTTAGATCATAGATATAACAAATTATAGGTTTTAAATCTAAAGACACCCAACAACTATTTTACATTTTTTCTTTAATCTTTCAAATGAAAAAATGAAAGTTAGCTCTTTAAACTTTATAGTGGAAAGTATACCCAATTCGAGTTTACTCCAACCTTACACTTTAGCGATATTGGTCTTTATAAACCTAAAGAGTAAACAATTCTTGTCAATTGCATCTCATGCAACTCTTATCAATGGTCCTAAACACACTTTATCTTTTCACTTTAACTATATTGGATAAGGGTATTCTAAATTAACTTAACAATCATCAAATATAAGTTATTGATACTATCCTCACACTTTAACGGTATTGGGCAATACGTTCGCTTATATTTGTCTCATCTCATGTTTAACCAGTATAGTCTAAATCACTTCAACCACCCCTCACACTTTAGCGATATTGGGAATGACCGAGGTGATTTGTCTAACAATGTATTGACAAGATGGACCATGTATAATATTCTTGAAATATATTACAATCTGATTAAGAGAGATTTTATACACATCCAAATCTTATGAGAATGATTTTCTTAATCATTTATTTATTTTTACATAAGCACAATAAACTCTTATCAACAGGGCTCCCATTGTGGTTAACAACGTAAAACAAATAATTTTTCTTTATAAAATAGTATATAATTGCATTATACAAAAATCAGATGCATTAAAATTAAAAAATATTTAATGCTATTAATGCTGCAGCGTTTTGCTTCAACGTTGTGGCGTTCTATTTCAACATTGCAGCGTTCTGCATGAATGCTGCGACATTTATATGAACAATTTTTTTTTAATATCAAACATTACTATGTTCTAATTTTAAATATCAATATGTTCAAAATTTAAACAATAAATGTTCAAAACCATGTTCAAATATTAAACATCAACATATTTAATTATTAAGCATCATCATGTTAAAAAAAATTGTACATCATCATGTTAAATTTTTAAACATCAATATAAATAAATATTAAACATCACCATATTCAAAATTTTTAAACATCAACATGTTCAAAATATTAAACATCACCATATTCAAATATTAAACAATATCACGATTATATTTGAAATATCACTATAACCAATATTTTAAACAACAACATGTATCACACACTTAATTTAGCATGCTTTGATACCATTTTGTAGGAGTATGTGATAATATAAGTATAAATAATTTTAAATATTTTTTAATAATATGCAGTAGAAGCATATATACATATTACACTCATATAATACTTAAAGATATATATCACATACATATATATATGTATAATAATTATACTATATTAACAAATTGAAAGTACTTATTAAGATGAAGGTAAATTTTCAATTTGTTGAGATCTAAGTATAGAGCTCTTAAGAAATATAACTCTAAAACAATTCTCGACCAAAATCAATGCGGATATTTTGGCTCTAGAATGGTAGCTTATAATAAATTTATAGGATTTTTTAATTTTTTTCAAGTGTTAGTATTTGTCCTCTTTTTCAAAGAGAGATCTCTTTTCTAACACTTAACCAAAACTCTCAAAATTAGCTAAAATGACTCTCTCTTTCTTTTATTTTTATTTTACGTATATCATACACACCTTAACATATTTAATTTAATTTTATTCAAAAACACAAAAGTCAAGAGTTCACCAACTCTTTTATTAAAAATATATAACAATTATGCAATTATATTTTTCTTTGTCTCCTATTTAATCTTTGAAAAAAATACAAAAGTCCTTTAGAAAATTGTTATTAGCAATATAAGTCTTTATAAATTAAAATGACTAAAGACTAATGTGCTAATATTTGATTATTTTTAAAAAAACACATGTTAAATACATTTTGATTCTCAAAAGTAATCTAATAAATTTTCAAATTCAAATGCATAACATTTATACATTTAATTTAATAAATGGATATTTATGCATAATTTAAATTAAATCATGACAAGTGTTATACACTTGTCAAAGTGTTAATTAAACAAATATGCATGGATTGTTATGGTACACCAATTATATTTTGACATATGTTGAATTCTAACAGTTAGAATTCGACACGTATCATTCCTGAGAGATACTAAAATCAAATCTTACTTATTCAAATATTTTCAGGATCGAACTCTTCAATCCTATGTGCTACTATAGTGCTTAACGAGTATACTTTATATTGTAAGACTCCCTATGTTTACACCCGTTCTATTTATCTTATAGAACTTTTCTATATGTACATGAACATTGCCCCACATACACATGCTACGTATACAATAAAACGGTGCATAAAATCATATAAGTTGAGATTAACCATATTCGTATAATCCTTTTGTCACTTATCTCCCAGAAGAACAAAGACATAGATATACCGTTAAGTCTCTATCCGCTCAATCTTAAATTTATCTTTAGATTTGTATTTCAATGAATAATATTCGTAAACTCTTTTACAATAATGTTTTACCTTATGAAAACATTTTCCAGTTTAATACGTTTGGCCAAAAGAATTTCTAAAATACAATCTCGAAGTATCAGAATATACGTCCCAACTATATGAGTTGACAAATCTCATATCTACGCATATCGGACTTTATGAGTATTAGATCATATCCAACGACACCCAGAGGTCAGACTATAAAAGGTTTCTGACATGTGTGAAATTTAAATATGATGGATCACTCACACTTCAACCGTGGTGCGCAAGTCTAAAGGACCACAAATACTACTCAACTTAAAAAGACTATTTATTAACGGTTTTGTGGAATGTCTATTAGATGTCTTCATGAATCCATTCAGTGTCAAGTCCCTACTTAACACCTGTACACCTATATAAGCTTCCACTAAGCTCACGATTTGTTAAGATTAACAATCTGATAATTTCAGATATAAATATACACCAGTATTTCTGGTTTTAACAATCGACTCATATTGTTAAACCATGACTAGGAACTAATTTGGAGAATATACTATATAATGATATTTCTTAACATTATTTGTAACCACTTGCAACTATGTTACTACAATAAATATTCCCAGGTCTTTGTCCTAATTCATACTAGGTTCTAACTCTTAGAAATACTAACTCTTAATATTGATGTAAACTATATTAAAAGAACAAGATTAATACTATATAATAAAATAACGATTTATAGAAATGCATATAGTATAAATATAAATAAGATTTATACAAAATTAGAATGGCGCTTGAGCACCAACCCTAATAGATTTTCATACACATAACGACACTACAAATACCTAGTTATGCCTTTTGGCATCTGCAGCCCTCCCTTCACATTTCAGGCAATCATGAACCTATTTTTTGACCCCATCTTCGTAAGTTCATTCGAGTCTTTTTTTTATGACATATTGATATACAACTCTAGTTAGAGTTAACATCTTGACCACATTAGACAAGCATTCCAAATTTTAAGGGAGAATCAATTCTTTGTCAAGAGGAGCAAGTGTGAGTTTGGTAAGCAAGAGTTAAAATACTTGGGACATATTATATATTATCAAGAGGTCAATGTGGATCAAAGAAAAATTTGTTATGGAAGAGTGGCTTCAACCTACTAACATTTTAGCCTTATGAGGTTTTTTTAGAAGTGGTGTAAGGAAGCAGAGGAAGCTTTTGTGGCCCATAAAAAGGCCATGACCACCACACCAACATTAGCCATGCCCAACATTGCTAACACATTTGTAATTGAAACTGATGCCACAAGTAACGAGATTAGAGTTGTGCTATCCCAGCAAGGTAAACCTATAACATGCATAAGCAAGGCCTTAGGCATCGCCAAGCAAACGTGGTCCACTTACGCCAAAGAGATGTTTGCTATAATAGAGGTTATTCGAATTTAGCGGCCTTACTTGGGAGAAAATTCAGCATTCAAACTAACTAGCGTAGCCTTAAATACCTACTGCAATAAAAGGTTGCAACCCATGAACAACAGAAATGAGTGGCTAAGTTCACGGGGGGTACAATTATAAAATTTGTTATAGACTTGGGAAAGTGAATAAAGCAGCAGATTATTTATCTCGAATACCAGACAACCCTGTGCTACACGCCATTTCACTACCTTGGGTAAGTCTATAAGAAGAGATCTGGAAAGCCTCTAAGGACTACCTCTACATGCAGTGCATCTCACAAAAATCCAAAATCAATCCTGAAATCCCTACACCTAGAAAAAAGAGTTGATCTATTACAAAAGACAAAGTGGTGATTCCTCATAATGTGACTATTATTCTTCAGCTATTATTAGAGTTTTATGAGTCACATGGGCAAACATTTAGGGGTGTTACACACGTTTAAATATCTACGCCAACTCTTCTACTAGCCATTGATGTATTCTACAGTCCAAGCGTATGTAGCGGCATGTGACATCTGGCGAAGAAACAAGGCTTTAACCCTTGTACCTCCAGGTTCCTTCAACCTCTACCAGTGGCCAACCAAGTTTGGGAAGACATAACTCTTGACTTCATCAAAGGACTACTGGCCTCACAAGGCAAAGACACTATTTTGGTGGTAGTAGATTGACTAAGCAAGTATTTCCTAACATTGTCACACCCTTTCATTATAAAAATGGTGGTTGAGGCATTTGTTAATGGAGTAATGAAGCTGTATGGAATGCCAAGATCCATCACCAGTGACCATGACCCTATCTTCATGATTAAGTTTTGGTAAGAATTCTTTAAACTCTTGGGACTCACCTTAAAATGAGTTCGGCATATCACTCACAAATTGTTGGCCAAACGAAAGTTGTGAATCACTGCCTTGAGCAATACTTGCGCTGTTTTGTCCATCATCACCCATGAAACTAAAGTTCTTACATTGCTTGGGTTGAATTTTGGTACAATATTACATACCACTCCTCCACCGACATGTTTCCTTTCCAGGCACTATATGGCTATAAACCACCAACTATTCCTACTTATGAGCTAAGGCATAACAATGTAGATAAAGTAGACCAACAGCTTATCCATTGTGACCAGCTTCTTGCACAACTCAAGAATAATCTAAAGATTGCAAAAAACCGAATGAAACAGTCAACAGACCACAAAAGACGAGAGGTGATCTTCCAGGAAGATGATTTACGCCTCTAGCCATATGCACGGTGACACATCGAATTAATCAAAAGTTATTTAGCCAATATTATGGCCCATATAAAATAGAGTAAGAGATTGGTGAAGTAGCTTACAAAATTAAGCTACCAGTTAGGGCATGAATCCATCCCATATTTCATGTATCTCTTCTACGAAAATGAGTTGGTGAAGCCACCAAGGTCAGCCTAGAATTATTGTCACTGACAAAAAACGGAGAAGTCATTCTCGAACATAAAGCAATCCTAGACACACGATGAGTGAAGCATGGACAAAAGTTCACGGAAGAAAAACTAGTTAAATGGAAGAATTGTCTCTTGAAGATGCCACTTGGGAATCTTTTGCAACCATGGAATCCAACTTTACAAAACGCAACCTTGAGGACAATGTTACACTCTAAAGAGGTGGCGGTTATAAGCTACAGTTCAACCTGTATGGCTAAGCCTAATCCAAAGTATGCATGAAGAAGAGAAGGGTCGTGAAGAACATGCATTATGGTAGAGGGAACGTGCAAGAGAGTGTGCATGGGGTGAGGAAAAAGTCATGAAAGAGTGAATCCTACGTGGGAAGAGTTCTACATGCATTAGAAGACCATTTTGGCCTCATATCCATAATGCAAATTACGTGTAGGAGTACTTAGCTAATGTTTAGCTTTTGTCAAAGTTGTTAGCCTTGAAATAGACGTCAATCACTAAGAGTTAAGCAACAATTAAAAATTATCTGTATGTGGTTTGCTCTCACCAAATAGAGTTTTGAAATATTGAGAAGATATTTTGCAACTCTAACTGGAACCTAACATATAAGGATGGTAATGGGTTGGGACGGGGAGGCCTTTCCGGTATCCCATACCATTTTTTATTTTAAATCCTATTTTTATAAAAATTTAACAGGGCAAGGATAAGAATTCCCTATGCGAGGAATTACTTTTCCATATCCGCCCCATTTTTTTATTTTTTTTTAATATTAATTTATATTTATATTTATAAATTTTAATAATATAAAATTAATCTATATTATGATAAAAAGGAATCAAATTAACAAATTAGAATAATATGATAATATCCTTCAATAATAAGAAAAAAATTTAATTAAATAATAAATAAAACAAAAAAATTAAATAATGTTATAGTGCTTAATATCATTGATCTTCTTTCTAATTGCTTTATCTTCTCTCATTAAAATGTATGAGATTGAGACTTCATTCCTAAAAATACATAAATTACTTTTAGCTTCTTATTAATTTTATTAAGATAATATAATAAATAGTTCAACATAATTAAATTTACAAGAAATTACATTGAAATTTACCTCATTAGTATCTTCAATAAATGTGTGATATTAAATTTTTGTAAAAGAACTTGAATTTGAACTTGATAATAAAAATAAACCATATAGAAACTAGTTTGTTAAAATCAAATAAAATAAAAATAAATTTTTACAAATAATATATAATTATATTTTATACATTTAATTTCATCTCATAACCAATCTTGAGTAACACATAAAAGCTTCTAATGTCTTTGAATGTAATCTGCTACAATGAAGACTTACAAATCTATCACTTGTATTAAATGCAGATTCATATGCTATCAAAATTACTTTTTTTTTGTAATTTTGAATTTTTTACTCAAGACGAGAGCAATTTTGATAAGAGGACAAAGAGAGCAGTTAAGCAAGATTGATGAAAGTATGAGAGAATAAACTCAATCATGATTGACGGTTCAACTCAAAAATAAAAGTCTTTAATATTGAAATTTAGGTTTTTTGTTAAATATTTTTACTTTTTGTTAATAAAATTATATTATTAAAATATTTTCTAATAACTTAGTTAAATACAAATTATAAAATAAAAAAATTGATAAATATATAACTATTTATAAAAAATTATATTTAATATATTCATATAAAATAAGACGTGGGATAGAGAGATTTAATCTCATTCTCGCTCATTAATAATTTAAAAAATAATATTTTCTTATACCCCACCCTATTTTCACAAAAATCATCTTATCTCTACTCCATCCAAAGCAAGCCCCATGAAACTCTATCTCCTTAGAGCATTTTACCATCCTTATTACTACATATACACATGCACACATTTGTGCCTTATAATAAAATGATGAACGAGAGTCATTCTTTCTCATACGCTTTTTTATATTTTAATATTATGTATTTATAACAATGAGCAATTTATTCCTTGCAACTAAATTTAATTTTAAATTCTACGTAACATGGCATAATATATTCATATACTATTTTATAATAAAAAATAAAAAATAATTAAATTAACATATTTACAAATTGAGATCTAGATTGGTGTTAGGTTTTTTAAGTCAGATCCGGAGTTTATCTAGTCTGATTTATGGGTTATCCCAATTCAAATTTTAACTCGGATAATGATGAATTTGCATAATGGACTGGATTACTTTTTTTTTTTTTTGAAATGTAATAATTTCATTCATTAGTAACAGGCAAGGAATCCTGCCAGTATATAATACTTGAGAAGCTAAAAACTTCTTTTGCTAGGTTGTGAGCCATTGAATTGCTCACTCTAGGATTGAATTCAAAGATACAGTTCTCTACTTTTTTTGCTAAATCCTGGATTTCTTTAATGAGCCAACAGATCTCCTTCTTGGAGGAAATATTTCTTTTGACAAGTTCTACAACATTTTTAGCATCATACACTACTACTAGAGGTTGTATGTTATGTTGGGATTTGTGTTTACGTGCCATCCTATAATGTATAAATACATAATGATTGTATTTATACAATTATTATTTCTAATAAAATCGTTAATATTATTTTATTAAATGGTAAGATGCTTGTAATGTTTTAGACATTGTATGATCTGAAGGAGTTCGGATTTGGTCTAAAAGAGTTTAGACCAGGGCTAAGAGTTAGCAACGCTAATAGTTATAAACACTAAGAGTTAGTGGTACTAAGAGTTAGCAAAATCTAATGAGTTAGAGCCTTGTCTGAAATGGGACAATGACCTGAGAATATATTAGTAATAATATAGCTGCAATGAGTTGCAGATGGTGCTAAGAAATGTCATTATGCAAGTATGTTCTCAAACATAATGTTCCTGATCTAATTTCATCGATGCGGGTCTATCGGTGAAACCTATTAATATAGATTAGTGTATGTCTATATCTGGATGGTCCAGATGGTTAGTCTTAGCAAACCATGAGCTTAGTATGAAGCTCGTATAGAGATACAGGTATTCAGTAAGGACTGGATATTGAATAGACTCACGAAGACATCCAATAGACATCTCATAAAGCCGTCAATGAAAGGTCTTTCGAGTTGAGTAGTATTTGTGGTCCTTTGACCTGAGCGCCACGGTGGGTTTGTGAGTGATCCACCATGCTTTGGTTCCACACATGTCAGAAACCTTTCATGGTCTGACCGCTGGGTGTCGCTGGGTATGGTCCGATGCTCATGGAGTTCGGTGTGCGTAGATATGGGATCCATCAGCTCATATGAGTGGGTTGTATATCCTAATGCTCTGAGATTGTATTTCAGAAAGTCTTGTGGCCGCAAGCATAAACCTCGGAAAAGATATTCCGGAGGAATAAACAATATCACAAAAGTGTTTGTGGATATTATTTTATGAAATATAAATCTGGAGATAAGTTCGTGGTTGAGCAAATAGAGATTTGACGGTGATGATCTATATCTCTGCTCTTCAAGGATATAAATGATGGAAGGATTATACGAATATGTAATAACCTCAACTTGTATGGTCTAACATGCTAATTTGTAATATCCGTAACGTGTGTGTGGGACATTGTTCACGGACGTATGGAGGAGCTTTATATGACAAATTAGGTGTGGACCTAGAGAGTCTCACAATATGAAGTATACTCGTTGTGCACTGGGGTAGCGGATTGGATTGAATAGTTCGATCCAATAAATTTCAGTAAAAGAGAACGATTATTTAGGGATCCCTCGGATTATACATTTGTCAAGACTTAATTGTTAAGTACATCACTTAATTAATTAACAAGGGTTGTTAATTAATAGAATATTGACAAATGACAAAATTTGTTCCATGATTTGATTTTACCTTTTTACCATTTAACCATGGTAGTAAAAATTAGTAAGGTAAAAAGTAATTATTCAAAATTGTTTTGAATAATTAAATCATATATTATTATTATATTATTAGATAATATTATAATATATATAGATCATGGCATTGTATTTTAATACAATGAGTGGCCTAGATGTTGGCCATTTAATTACCCATTATAATTAAAGTAATTATAATTGTTAGGTAAAAATTAATTTTGGTGGCCATTATTCTAGTGCTTGGTTTAATTAATTCTAAATGGGAGACCAACAATAAAATTGGTGGAGCACTTCATTTTGTTTATTTTGTTTAATCAAAGTGTTGAATAAACAAAATGAATTTTGGCAAAACAATTGAATTCAATTTCATTCATTCAATTTTGGGAGAAGAATTTGGCAATGGCAAGGAAGAGAGGTAAGAGAGAGTTCTTTGAGTTTTATTCTTTCAAGTGTTGAAAAATAAACAAACTTCTCTTCATCTCCTTCTTTAATGGATGGCCAAAATAAATGATATGTAAATGGAGAATAAGATAATTATTTTACAAAGAGTTGTTCAAAATAATTATCATGTAGAAATTGTTTCTAAGATTAATATACAAGAGTTGTATGTTAAAGATTTTTAATTTATACAAGAATTGTATAGAAAATATTTACTATCTCCATTTAAGAAACAAAAATTGTATTCAAAAGAGTTTGAATACAAGTGCTGAAAATTTTAAACACTAAGCTACCATTCTAGCTCCTTAATTCCACCAAAAGTTATGGACTAGAATTGTTCAACATATACTTCAAGGTGAGCTTTTCACATGGATTATTGAAGAACTTGAAGATTTTGTAAAGCTACCTTTATTAGGTGAGTATTTTACATTACGTGTTATAATACAATATTGTTCAACATGTTTATATTTGTATAATTGTTATACTTGTTCATATATGTGATATATGTTGTTCATCATGTTCATAATTGTATAATTGTTATACTTATGCATATATGTGATATATGTTGAATTTGTTAAAATGAGTGTATTTTGTAACATGCTTCCGCTTCGCATATAGTAATTTTTTGAAATTACGCACACACTCGTATAATCACACACTCTATGATAAACACCCAACATGTTATAGTCAATGGCAATCTTCAGGCCAAATAGCAAGGCCTCAACTTCAGCCCTTTCCACATCTCCTTTACCAGTTTTTGAAAATGTAGCCATCTTTACACATTCTCCTTTGTCGTTTCTAATAATTGTACCCAACCCGATTTTTGAAGGATTACTCTTGGTGGCTGCATCTACGTTCAGTTTGAACCAGCCTCTTGGGGGGGTTTCCACTCTGCTTGCATAATACTTTCATGATAGAGAGGGCTTGAGATCTTTAAATCTAGCTAACATGAAAAGGAATTTACCAAAGCTTCAACACTTGCAATTATAGAAGTAGGATGAGCTGCCTTTCTTTCCATTGAATAATTATTCTTATCTCTCCAAATGGCCCACATAATTGTTGTCAGTTTAGCCAACTCGTCTGTTGAAAGGCTAGCACCAATTGTTTCCAAAAAGCAACCAAAGTCATTTTTCTGTGTCTTATTGAGAATCTCAGCAAAAATGGTTAGATCCCACACTTTTTTTGCTGACTTGCAGGAAATCAGTGCATGGGTGACATATTCATTACCTCTAAGGCATCTACCACAAATCGGGTTAGCCAGAATTTTCCTCCTGACCAGTGCTTTAGCAGTAGGGAGGAGATTCCAAATAGCTCTCCATATAAATATTTTGATCTTTTGAGGGGTATTGCATTGCCACACACTTTTCCAGAATTTGGCCGAGCCATTGGAAGATTCAGGAGCTTCAGCATGTTTTAGCTGCATAACAGTGTGATAGCCACTCTTCACTGTATAGTTTCTCATTTTTTCATGATGCCAACACAGTTCATCTTTAACCTTTGTTGGAGGTAGAGGGATTTTTAGAATTTCTTCCACTTCAATGTCTAGGAAACCTTGTCTAATTATATCTTTTCTCCATTCATTCTCTTCATCAATAAGGCTGTCAATGGTTGCATCTTCTGGAAAGATTTGAGGAGAATATGGTTTCAGCATATTGATTCTTAGAATCCAATTACTTTTGTATTTGTTGATGTTGCTCCCATTTCCTATGATCCATCGGCTTTCTTCTTGCAAAAGCTGTCTCCCCCAAAGGATTCTTCTCTAAATGAAAGAGGGATTATTGCCCAAACCTGCATCAAAGAAGGAATGATTTTTAAAGTTTCTAGCCTTTAAAGTTCTAGATGTTAGAGACTTAGGAAACTGCAGAATTCTTTATCCCTGTTTGGCAAAAAAGGCTTGATTTAAGCATATCATATCCCTAAAGCTCAGCCCCCCATAATGCTTGCTTCTGCTCATCATGTTTCAGTTGCACCAATGGATTTTCCTTCCTTGGTCAACCTTAGTTCCCCACTAGAAATCAGAAAAAATCTTTTGTATGTCATTGCATATGCCCAAAGGGAGTTTGAAAATACTTATTGCATAAGTTGAGACTGCCTGGGCTACTGCCTTGATCAATACTTCTTTACCACCACTTGAAAATAGCTTCTCATTCCACTGTCTCACTTTGTTGGAAATTTTCAGTTTGATCTCGCTAAAGAAACTTCTCTTATTCCTACCCACCATCGAGGGCAAGCCTAAGTATCTCTCGTGCATTGAGACTCTTCTGAGATTGAAGATTTCTTGTATTTTTTGAGCTTGATCTTTGGGAATGTTAGGGCTGTAAAACAGAGATGATTTCTCATAGTTGAAAATTTGTCCTGATGCTTGGGAGTATTGATCAAACAGCCCCTTAAGGCTTCTACATCCATGATCAGTGGCTTTGATGCAAACGAGACTGTCATCTGCAAATAATAAATGGGAAATAGTTATGCTGCTACTGAATTTAACTCATTAAATATGCTTCCTTAACTCTGCTTGATTAATGAGGTTTTATAAGGCCTTAGCATATAGTAGAAATAAATATGGGGAAAGAGGGCACCTTTGCTTAAGACATCTTTGTGGTTGTATATGGCCTTTTGCTTCCCTGTTAATCAAAACTAAAAAAGAAGAGGTGGTTATGCATCTTATAACAAAATCTGATATTGAGTTGGCAAATCCCAATTTGGTCATCACTCTATGAAGAATTCTCCATTCCAGTCTATCATATGCTTTGCTAATGTCAAGCTTCAATGCTAAATAGCCATGATTCCCCAGCTTTTTATTCCTAATTTTATGAAGGCATTCATAACCTAGAATAATGCTGCCACTAATCAGTTTATTGAAGAGAAAAGTACTTTGATTGTGTGTAATGGTTTTACTCAGTACAAGTTTCAGCCTATAAGCAATAACTTTAGCTATTATTCTGTAACTTACGTTACACAAGCTAATAGGCCTAAAATCTTTTGGGCTTTGAGGATTGGGGTTTTTGGGAATAAGAGCTATTAAAGTGTAGTTCAAAGGAGAGATGTCACCATGGTTGTTTAAGATATGCATGCATGTGTTAATAGTGTTGTCCCCTACAGTGCTCCAGTGAGATTGATAAAATCTAGCTAACATACCATCGGGTCCAGGAGCCTTACTTGGGTTTAGCTGCCATAATGCTTTCACCACTTCATCCCTTGTGTAGTCTCTACATAGGTCTTGATTCATTGCCTCTGAAACTTTAGCCTTCATCCCTAGTGTAGCCACATTCATCTGGTCATCTGTAGGTGTTGAAGATGAGAACAGATTGTTGAAATAGTCACAGACTATATATTCAATATCCTGATCCTTTTCTGACCATTTGCCCTCCTCATCCATAATGCCTTTTTATCTTATTTCTCTTCCTTCTGTTGCTGGCCACTGCATGAAAGAATTTTGTGTTTTTGTCCCCATTCTTAAGCCATGTTTCTCTGGAAGTTTGTTTTTAATACAGTTCCTCTTCATGTAATAGTTTATCAATCTTCATTTCTAGCTCTTTCATTTCATTAGAGGAGCCAAAGTTTTGACTCTCCTTCTTGCACCAAGATAACCTGTTCCTCATCTGTTCTATTTTCTTGTATCTACCCTTAAACACTCATTTGCTCCATTGACCCAGACCAACTTTTACGTTCTGGATCCTCTCATTAAGTCTATTTCCATCATCTACTGTACTCTCTGCTACTGCCTTTCAGTTTTGGTTGACTATCTCTTTACATTCATTATGCATCTTCCATAAATCTTCATAGTGAAACTGAGCTTTAGGGTGAGTTTTCTTCTTAGCCCATTGTTGTATACTTTGAGCTTGTAACAAAATTGGATAGTGGTCTGAACGTGTAGCCATGAGGTGAACTACTTGATACCTTCCATACATATTTCCCCAATCATCAGTACCTAAAAACCTGTCTATTCTTTCTTCAATCAAGTTGTATCCATTCCTTCTATTAGACTAAGTGAAGGGGTAGCCTCTCCATCCTAAGTTCTGGAGCTTGCATAGTCTAATCACTTCTCTAAAATTTTCAATCGCCTCTGATTCCCTAGGTACACCACTCCATTTCTCGCCCATGTCCAAAATTTCATTGAAATCCCCTCCACATATCCAGGGAAGCTTGGAGTGCTCGGCCAATCTTTTGAGTAAAGTTCAAGTGTGGTGTCTTTGGCTAGATTCAGGCATGCCGTAGACCCCAGCATATCTCCATCTTTTGGATTCCCCATCTTTTATTACTGCATCAATATGGTTCCTGTCGTAAGACAAAATTTGAGCTTCAATATCGTTACTCCAGAGCAAAGCTATTCCTTCGCCCGTCCCGACTCTACTAACAGCAAAACAACTTCTTATTTTAAGTCTAGCTACAACCATCCTCATTGATCTCTCAATCATCTTTGTTTCACAGAGAAAAATCAACTCAAGTTTATTATTATGGAGAACATTACGCAAGCTTCTAAATGCCCGAGGACTCCCCAATCCTCGGACATTCCAACTCAAGATTTTCATAGCTCCCGGTGGGGCTGAATTTCAGCCTCCGCTAATTCATTTTAGGTATTATCTTGTAACAACGACAAGTCCCTCACCCGGAGTGGTGTTTCAACAGTTAAGCTCGTTACATCCTCATACTCCCCTTTATATTTTTTCTTTTTTGAGCAAGTGTCCTTGCTTTCCTTTCCTCCTTCAGGCCCATTCCGTTTACCCAATTTCAACCCAATGTCAGTTGGCTTAGGCTGTCTTGGTTCATCACTCCTAGTTGGGTGCTTCCAACACCTCTTATTAATCTTGGCCTTTAAAAGATTTTTCAAAGGTGACATAAGCGGCCTCTTCCTTCTCTTGGGTTATAAGGCCCATTGTCATATTAGGCTCCACTACAACTGTTTGGGTGCCAAGATTCTCATTAGAGTTAGAAAGGTTTCCTGCCTCATTTTTCT
This sequence comes from Ailanthus altissimus, assembly GCA_946807835.1. Taxonomy (NCBI): domain Eukaryota; kingdom Viridiplantae; phylum Streptophyta; class Magnoliopsida; order Sapindales; family Simaroubaceae; genus Ailanthus; species Ailanthus altissimus. Next base: position 25,760,620 of record OX327685.1, on the reverse strand, counting down.
TTTTTCCTTTTCCTTTTCGTGCCCTTCATCTATCAATGCGGCATTTAATCTTTGCTGAGCCTGCACCCCCATTTATCATCATCTTCTCCCATCCCATCCCATCCCATCCCATCTCATTTATTATCTTAGGCGCCTCCTCTTCTACATCTATTGTCGCACATAATAGGGATTTGTCCCCTACTCCCGGGTTCGGATCCAAGGTTTTCACCCATATTTTGGAATCCGTATTATCATCTTCTTCTCCACTTGGTTTCCCCTCACTTTCTGGACTATTGGTGTTTTCTTGTAGAATGCTTCCATTTCTGATTCATCTCTAACAATTGGAGCTTTTCCTGTGGCATGAACTCTTTCCTTTCTGGACCCTGTAAATTTTTGTCTCTGCTTCTCCCCTATGGTCCCAGCACGCATCCATAATCCAAATGCGAAATCTTGCTCCTCTGTATATTCTGCTTTTTTGTCTGGCTCATTTTCCTTGGCATTATGTTTCTCCCCTACAATTTGTACCTCTGCACATTCTCTGTGAGTATGCCCTATTCTGCCACATTTGTAGCAAAAATCTGGTAACTTTTCATATAGGATGGGCAGAACTGCATCATCTTGAGCTACCTGTATAACCACTCTGATGAATCTTCTTAATGGTTTAGAAATGTCGATATTGACTCTGATTCTGGCGAATTTTCCTAGACAGCTTCCCCTTTCATCCATCTCAATCTCCTCCACTCTTCCAATCTTGTTGCCTAACATTTGAACTATTCTTCTATGCATACATGAAACTGGGATATTGTGTAACCGGACCCAAAAGGATGTATACCTGAATTGTAGTTTATTTACTTCCCCCAGACCAGCAACTTCAGTGAGTACGATTAAGGATTTGTCGAAGTGCCATAGTTCTGAAGCCATAACATTTCGTTTGTCTTCTTCAGCTTCAAAGAAAAACACAAACTTGTTGCTACCAAGACTTTCTATCTGGATTTTTTCCACGGGACGCCATATCTGTTGCATTGTAATTTTGAAAGCATCACGATTCACGCCTCTCTTGGATAGAATTTTTCCAACCAAACAACCCACATTCATTTTGTCCCCTACTTCCTTCAATCTTCTGAAAATTTCTACCGCCTCTTTTTCTTCTTCAGAGATCACCAAAGAGTGGCGTAACTTAGCAGTAAATTCTGCATCCATAGTAATTGACAGAGTAAAACACCACCAACCTTAACTTTACTCGCACTTTTTGACTTTTAAGATCTATATCTACTTATGACCCTCTAGTCTCACTTTTGTTTAGTTTGAAGCTTCCACCAACTTACACTGTTGGGTTATTGCAGTTATTAGGACAAGTTAAAAGACTACACTCATGAAAAGTGATGGAAAGAAACCATGTAGGTTTTGACTTCTACCACTTTTCTCTTTGTTCAGGCCAAAGAGGTTAGGAGGGTAGATTCTCAAATTTAGTAATTCCTGGATTACTTAATTGGAGTGAGGGTTTTATGTGAAATAAGTTTGTGTCGAGACATGACTATTTTATTGAACTGTAAAAAAATTATAATTATAGTATGAAAAATAAATAAATCCCGAAACCTTTCATTTCCTATACATTAACCCGAACCATATGAAAAACCAAATTCATACACAACTGTCTGGAACACTCGCCACTCAACAGCTCAACACACATACCTTGTCGCTGAAGAAAAAATTGCCTGAGCACAAGACAAACCACAAAACAATCACAGCGCTTAATTGATGCAGTACAATCTATAAAAACTTTGACTGACGTTGAAAGCCGCCGCAAATCCCGTTCAGTTTATAAGGAATAAACATGCATAAATAAATCTAACTTTCTTTCTTATTTTCTTGGTTTTGGATGTTGTTTGGGGAGTTGATGACAAGAAAGAAAACTAACTGATTAAAGCTTGAAGAATCTTGATTCTTGATGTGCTCTGAAGTTCAAAAGTTTTGAGAGATTGATGAAATTTGGGTTGCTGGGAATCAAGAAAATGGACGCCAGGTAAACTCATCACTCTCCCTTCAATACAGCAGCCTCTCTAGGTGAAGTCATTTCTTTCTCTCGCCCTCTCACGAAGATGATGATCATTAAATTTGCCTTTTGATCACAATTTAGTTCTTTTTGGTTCGATTAAGTTAAAAAAAAAAAGCTTTCGCTTAGATTGGCAGTGCTTGTGCCATAACAAAAATTTCCACTTCTAGGATCAGCTTTGTTGCAGTTGTAGTTGCATTCCCATTCAATTTAATGCTTAATATTCAACTAAAACCTTCAATAGGATTTCTTGACTAATAGATCAGATTAGTTTTGCGCGCTGAGATTGAGCTACATTTTACTGGTATAGGGTTGATGTGTAGAGATGTGACGAATCAATTCATTTGTTGTTACTTCTGTGTAATACAATTCTTTCAACTGAAACTCGTTTTAGCAGCTGCTTTTGTGTTTTATAAGTTGGAAACAAGAAAAATATGATAAATTAAACTCTCTCAAAACTAAAATTCTCTTTGACATACCCTTACAACTGAATACACGCTTTTGGATACATGAACCTTTAACATACTAGGATTCTTCTGTTCTGTTTACTTTGTTTGTAAATTGAATGAAATGCATGACACTAATGCTTTTTTTTTTTTTTTTTAATTTTAAATTTATTTTTGAACTGAGGTTAAATAATGCTTCTATTGGCAATGCAGGAGTAAAGGACGACTCTAGTTCATTTCCTTGCTTATGATTCATGATCTGCCATCTCCATAAATGCCTTAAAAACACTCGCTTTCCTCTAAATCCGTCAATATCCTATACCCTTTTCCATTCTTTCTCCGAGCATTGCTCTCATACGCCTTCTTGTTTTCCTATTGAATCGTATTCCTCTGTTAGACCTACATTAGATCATCAAGAAGTACTACGTGTGGACTCAACAACACAGTCTGACATTGATGTTATCATTGCAAAAGTTCTTATATGAAACAGTGAAGATGAGGTTTATCAATCTCTCAAGTAAGATGGAGCCTGCGGTACTATATTGCCTTCTCACAACCTTGTCTGTTCAAGGATGATTGGAAATCTGCATTGCATTTTTGGGCCGAGTCATGCCCATGATATAAACATATGCCGGAGATCTATGAAATGATGGTGGACATATTGCGGAAATGAAACAAACGGATTGTACGAGGGCTACACTTAATACAGTTGCTAAGGTTATGAGAAGGTATTCTGGTGCAGGGCAGTGGGAGGATGCTATACTTAGACGAGTTAGTAAATTTTGGATTGGAGAAGAGCACAGATACCATGAATTTGTTACTTGATACCCTTTGCAAAGAGCACAAGGTTGAGTAGGCTCGTGAAGTTTTCTTGGAGCTGAAATCACACATTCCACCAAATGCTTACACATTTAACATTTTTATCCATGGTTGGTGTAAAATCAATCGGGTTGATGAGGCTTACTGGACAATTCAAGAGATGAAGGAATATGGTTGTCGCCCTTGTGTCATTAGCTACTTGACAATCATCCAATTTCATTGTCGCCGGTACAACTTCACCAAGGTCTACAAGGTTCTTGGTGAAATGCAGGCTCAAGGGTTCACTCCAAATGCTGTGACTTACACCACTATCATGTCTTATCTGGCAAAGTCAGAGCAGTTTGATAAAGCTATACAGACAGTTGAGAGAACGAAAACAAAGGGATGTAAACCTGATACACGTTTTTATAGTTGCTTGATACATACACTGGGGCAAGCTGGCAGAGTCCAAGAGGCTGTTTATGTTTATCAGGTGGAGTTGTCCAAGAGTGGTATCTCCCCTGATAGGTCTACCTATAACACCATGTTCACAAAGTTTTGTCATCTTGCTCAGCAAGCCAGGGCCTTTTAAATCCTTCAAGAGATGGAGAACTGAGAATATTGTAAGCTAATGTTCAGACATTTTATCCATTGCTCAATCTTTAAAAGTGGTAAAACAGAGAGTTTGTTGAGCCAGTTATTGGAGGACATTGTTAATAATCATCATTGAGTCTTGACATCTCAATGTACATGCTTTTAATTCACAGGCTTTATGGAGCAAATAAATGTGAGTCTGCTTACTTCCTTTTCGAGGAAATGATTGATCAAGAAAAAAAACCTAAAGTACCAGACTTACCGTTTATTATTGGATGAAGTCAAGCTGAAGAATATGTTTGCTGCTGCTGAGAAAATTGAAGATGTCATGAAGAAATTATAGAATGCCCAAGTGACAAGGATTTCTAGGTGAACGTATTGATGCTTAATTCCAAGGTTAATTTTTTTTATGACAAAATTAAAGTTATTTTTCATTTGTACCACACGTACATATAGCTGCAATCTAATTTGCCAATTGTTTTGTGCATAAGGCTTTAGTGGTCTCGATTTCTAATATAATTTCAACAAGTAGTATCCAATCATGGTGTTGTCAACACATATCGATGACTATTGTTTAAATTGGAAAATATAGATTTCAATTTGAAATTGAGGACTGACTTTAGATAGTATAATTATTCCCCTCCTTGGTAGCTTAAGCTTATTAATAGAAGCTCTCACAAAAATTAGATTATTTTTAGGAAATACACCATGGACTTAACAAAGGGTTCTTCATCTTCTTAAACCAATGCAAATTACAGGGAGATTCTGGTGCATCATAATTACAACTTCAGGAATTTGAAGCCAGTGCAAATTGAAAAATATTCTAGTGTGTAATGTAGGGATTAACAGTTTTTATAATATGTTTTCTCACTTCATAGTATTTTGCTTTCTAGAGTGTCAATTTAGGAAATCTCACCATGACTCTAATTTTGAATTTGGTTGTTGTACATGCTTTCATTTTATGTTAATATTGTTCATGTGCCTACATAACTTCAGCATATGGAAAAGTGTCTCTCTTTTTAATGATCTTCATATATAGCTATCTCTTTCACATTCAACCAGAAACAGAATGAGAGCTGGGGGCTTGGAGGTTCCTAGGATATCATTTTGCCTTCTAGCCTGTCCAGTTGATCTGAAGTATGGTGGTGGAAGGCATTCAAAGATATGTTTGGTGCATGAAAAGTAATGGGAAGGTCCTACTATGAGATAATGGTAGTGAGGAAATGTGAGAAAGTCAAGGATTATGAATTTGTTCTAATTTTATAAAAATCGTGTATCCTTCTGCGAGCCTTGATTATTTTTATATTTTTTTCTTATTGTTTTGGGTTCCAGCAGAAATTTCAATGGGTGCCACAAAGTCGTCTATGACATAATCACAGGAGTATACATGAGCAGAAGATAAATTAAGATGAAGAAGGTCATTTAACACGTATCTTTCTGCTCCACAGGTGACTAGCACTCTCCGTCTCTCCCTATGTAAATGGAGAACTTATCTGGTTATCTATGCAATATATCGCTTTAACCTAAGCACTACTTTCGATACTGCTGGTTTTCAAAAACGGGAATGTTGTTGTAACATCATACGAACCAATTCTACAGAGCACAGAATTTGGATATGAGCGCCTAACATTTGCAGCTGCTGGTGGTAGAGCAAACAAGGGCAAGGATGTAGACTTTTTATGCTATATAAAGTAACATGCCAGCAGAAAAATATGACATGTCATTTTAACATATAGATGCTGATTAATGCATCAGTTTTTCCAAATAGGAAACTGAGGCATGGGCATCTTAACATCTGCCGCATTCTTGCTGGGGAACTATGATCAGTATCCTGTATTATGTCAGTAAAGGTGCCACCATTTGGGAAGCATTTAGAAACATATGCTTCTGTATTCAAGCTCTCAACTACAATATATTGCCATCTCTTCTTATCGGTTTTGGATGTGAATTGTGATGTTTATCGTTCTGTATCTATGTGTGGATGATCATCCAACATAGCCTTAAGTTTCTCTTTATCCATTCATTTTGTGAAGGAGATCTTTGCTACTTTGCCACTTCATGTATACACTGGATGCTGTACTTTTGTTCTCTAGCAGTAGCACCATCCACCCATTTAGCCTGGGTAACGTAATAATTAACAAATCTTGGCGAGAATGCAATTAAAATGTTGCATAAGTTAGTCCGTATGGGATTCTCGTTATGTGTTAAGTTGCCAATTCAGAGACTAGACCACTCATCTCACGTAAGCAGAGCTCGTTAGGCAGTCAAAACCTCTTTGTCCCAAGTGGCTTCAGGACTTGCAAAAATAGGCCTGTTTATTCGTACTTGTAGTAGGAAGTTTGCTCTTTTGTTACAACGAAAAATGACCCTAATCAATTTGTGGATGTGGAGTTTACAAAAAGGTAAATGAGCCTAATCAAGCTTTGGGAATGCCGAATAATTTCTGTCTGTTCTTTTTGTTTTTGTCAGTTTGACTCTTTGCTTGCCGGACATTGGATCGGATGCGGCATCACGTGACCTTGTCCATTGGATTCGGATCCATGATGAGATCTCCATAACCATGTGCCATAAGATCTCCTTAACCATGTGCCATAATAGATGGATGAGCTACTTCACCATACTTAATATCATATCATATGATATTCGCACACTCTGCTTATTTGTATCAACACCCATCCCTGTCTTTTCATTTTGTATTTATCGGGCCGAGTGAGACACAGTTCACACTATGATCTTAATAGCTTTTCCTTTGAAGTTGAAGGTAACCAACCTCTTTGTCAGCTTTGGTATGCTTTTGATTCTTAGTGGAAATTATCAAACTCATCTGTGTAATTATCAGTAAGACCGTGATTTTTTTTCTCCGTTTAATATTGTAAGAGAATTTAGAAAAAATTTGTATTTTATTATTAAAAAATTATGTATAAGATTTTTTTTTTTAAATTACAAGAGATGATTTTTTTTTTATATAGATGTAATATCACTACAAAATAGAAAATCTACAAATTTGTTTTACACTACAATCAGATTTACTATCTATAGAAGAAGTATATTCTAAATAGGATAATACATACTATATAAAAAAAAAACTAAGTAATATTTAGGAATATTAATGTTATACTAATCTTATTAATATGCCATCAAACTCAAGTTAGTACAGTAAAAATAAATTTGAATTTTTTTAAAAAAGAAGTTTGAATTTGAAAATTAATAATTGAAAACATCTAAAAAGAAAAGATTTAGTAAATATATTTATTAGTTGTTCATAAGAGGAAATTGAATGAAGTTTAATTATGCCAAGAGAAACATATTGATGAATAAAGAAAAAATCGGTCTCAATGTTTTGGTACACATAGAAAAAAATCATTATAAGAAATTTAAATAACACTTTATTTGTTACAAAAAAAAGATCTAGTACTAGAGTGACACACTTATATCACAAAGAAGCCATCGTAACTACATAATCTCTTAAGTAGTATTGACAATAGCACAATATTTAGTTTCAGTATTAGATCTTATTATAAGTGTCTATTTCTTGCTACGCCAAGAAATAAAAGAGTCCTCAAGAAAAGATAAAATTCAGTAGTAGATTATTGATTGATAAGATTACTAGTTTAGTCAGCATCAGAATAGATTGGTAACTCAAGAGAAGAAAGTGCTGAAAAATAAATGCCATGAAAAAGAGTACTTTTGACATAACATAAAATATGAAGAATAACAGTATAATGAGATAAAAAAGGAATAAACATGAATTAACTAATGACATGAACAATATAAATAATGTCAGGACAAGACATAGTAAGATATACTAAGTTTCCAACTAATTGTTGATAAAGAGTGGCATCTAGAATAAGTGTCATATTAGATGATTTAAGGTTAACATTAGGTTCCAAGGGAGTGTAAGTAATTTTATCATCTATCAATCTTGCTCGTGTGAGTAGATCATACGCGTATTTGGCTTGTAAAAGGTAGTATGTAGAGTTAGAAAACAGCTTGAGATCAAGAAAACAACATAGATGTATAAGGCTCTTTATCTCAAAATATTGTTACAAGAATCTCTTAAGGTCATTGATATCAATCAAATCATCTCTTGTAATAATTATATCATCAACATAGATTACCAGAAGAACACATCCTTAAGCAGTCTTGCAAACAAATAATGCCGAGTTATAAGAATTAGAAGAAAAACTATGTTATTAGATAGTAGTGTGAAATTTAACAAACTAGGTGTATGGAGCTTGCTTAAGACTATACAAAGCTCCACGAAGCTTGTAAACCATATGAGGAGGATGAGAATAACCAAAAAGTGGTTTCATATAGACTTCTTCAATGAGATCACTATTGAAAAAAAAGTATTTTTTTATATCCATCTGAAATAATGTTTAACCATAGACAACAACAACAACTAATAAGTTTCGAATAAAAGTGAAACGAGCTATTAGGACAAATGTTTCTTCATAATCAATATCGTATTCTTGAGTAAAACTCTTGGCTACAAGACAAGCTTTATATCTCTCAAGACACCCATCTGACTTGGTCTTGATTTTATAAATCTATTTATAGCCTATGACAGTTTTGTTAGGTAAAAGTGCAACTAAATCTTAAGTATGTGACTTTTCAAGAGCCTGTAATAAAGGATGGGAAAAATTCAATTTCGGTACAGTTCAATCTCAAACCGAACTAAAATCGAACCGTTTGGTTTCATATAAATGAAACCAATCAATTTAAGCATAAAAAATTGAACTAAACTAGTTTGATTCAATTCAGTTCGGTTATTTATTTAAAATTTGTATTTTATTTTAAGTATATATTTTTTTTATTTAAACCAAATTGAAACCAAATCGAATTGGTTCAAAAAATTATGGTTCGGTTCAATTTAATTTTCAGTTCAATTGAACCTATGCCCACCCCTACCTATAATTCTTCTATTATAATTTACTATCAAACAGGGTTAAAATTAGCCTTAAAGTTTGATTGAAGCTCATATAAGAAAAGAGTAGTAGAAAAACAATGAAAATTTTAAAGTTTAATAGGAAGTGATCTTACCTGAGTAGAATGACGAAGAAAGAGAAGCAGATGACTCATTTGAGTTATTTAATGTAGATTCATCAAACAAGGTAAGCAACTTAAGAATATGCATTGTATTGTTATGTTCACCTAAATAATTAATATTTTCATCAGAAACAATATCTAAATGTTTACTAGAAATTAGATAACATACATGGCTAATAGATAATGACTTAATCGAGAATGCCAAAGATTCAAAGGTGAAACTTAAGAACTTAAGGTTCCAAACAAATGATGGTGAAGGAAAATGTAAGAACCTATTTACGGAGTGTCTGACCTGTTTATGAATCTTGCATATAACAACAAATGTAGTAAACAAGACTTTAAAATCAAGTTCACATAATTGACCAACAGATAAAAGATTCAAGGTTAGTTTGGGAATGAGAAATATTTTTTATAGTTAAATATTTGAAATTGATATTTGACCGACTTGACAAACATTCATTAGAGAACTATTAGCTATTTGAATATATGGTCAATTAGAAATAAAGGCCTTAAAGAAAACATGACAGGACTTGAAAGTCGTATAATTACAACATGCATAATCAAAATATCAAGAAAGATTACCTAAGATAACAGAGAAGTCAAGATTAAGGTGTTAAAAGATTTAAAAAGAAATTGTTAAAGCAATGACTCAAGATCATCAACTGATATGGAGAAGGAGGCAGATGGTTGCTCATAATTACCCTGTATGGTAGGATCAATAGTTATAGTAAAAAAATGTTAAATACCTTTAGGAGGAGCACCTCGAGATGATTTCCTTTTACTTGAACAATCTTTGTCATAAAGTCCAATCCCAGCTTTACGGTAGATGCAATATTTGCATGTAGGGCAATTAAGCAAAACATGCCCAATTATTTGGCAATATCTACATTTTTGTGTTGATGCCCAATTAAATGGAATGCAATTTTTAGTTGACTTATTATCATTGAGCTATGGAGTGGAAAAAACAGTATCTGTATGATGTGCCTAAAGAGTAAAGAGCCAAGTTTCCTCTAAAATAAGTTTATCAATAGCCTGATTAAGAGTGGACAATGGCTTTTGGTGAAGTAAAGAGACACGAATGGGTGTAAATTTGTCTTTAAAGGCCATAAGAAACTAAATCAGACATTAATAATCTTGGTATGAAATAAAAGTTTAGGTATCATCATTATTCTCCCAAGCTGGTTTTGAAAGGGACAGCTAATCCCAAATCAACTGCATTTGAGAATGAAAACGTGCGATAGATTGCCTTGGTTTTTTACAGAGCTGATGTAAATTATGCAATAGCTAATATTGGTTAGAGAGGTGGTTTAGCAATGTGCAAGAAAGTTTCAAAGTGATTTAGCAGTGTCAAATCGGCCATAATGAAAACTGATGGATGGTATAGATGTATTACAAAATTATGTAATAATCTGATATTTTTTACTATCCCAATCTTTCTATCGGTCAATAAAAGCCTTTGAACTTTCAATATCTTGCTTTTTTGGGAAGAGTGATACTAATAATAACATAACGCCAAAGTGTTTTTACCTTTAAGAAAATTATACATAACTTTTGCCTACAAAACATAGTTATGTCTATTAAAAATAATATGAATATGTTGAGATACATTATATTTATCTATAGTAATAGAGAAAATTATAATTCAACCCTTTAACTCTTAGAAAAATATAATCTAACCCTTTAACTTTAGAAAATTAGAAGTTTGACATAAATATTTAAAAAATTACAAAAATTCCCTAGAGAAATTAAAAAATTCATAATAACCTTAAATTTTTTTATTAATTATATAATAACCTCAAAAAGTTTTATAAATTTTAGAATGATCCTAAAAAGGTTTAAAAATTTACAATCTGACTTTAAAATTCTGAATAATTTATAAATAAAACTTTCTAGAGAATCAATAAGTTGACTGAGAGAATGAACATTGTGATTTGAGACAAATAGCGAACAAAAGTAAGATGTTTGAGCAGTGTATGCAGGCTGCTTTAGCATTATATCAACTTGATTTCGATAGGGTAAGATACTTGTTATGTTTTAGATATTGTATAATCTAAAGGAGTTTAGATCTGATTTAAAAGATTCTAAATCAATGCTAAGAGTTAACAACACTAAGAATTATAAGTGCTAAGAGTTAGCAAATTCTAAGAGTTAGAACCTTATTTGAAATAGGACAACGGCCTTAAATAATTAGTAATGATATAGTTGTAAGGAGTTACAAATGGTGTTGAAAAACAATAAACTTAGTGGAACCCTTTTCAGATCTATATTTGTTGATGCGGGTCGATTGGTGAACCCTCTTCAGATTAGTGTATGTCTATATATGAATTATCCAGATGGTTAATCTTAGCAAACCATGAGCTTAGTAGAAGCCCGTATAAAGATGCAGGTATTCAATAAGAACTGGTTACTGAACAGACTTATGAGAACTTTCAATAGACATCTTATAAAGTCGTCAATGAAAGGTCTTCTCAAGTGGAGTAGTATTCGTAATTCTTTGACTTGAACGCTACGGTGGGCTTGTGAATCCACCATACTTTGATTTCACGTATGTTAGAGACCTTTCATAGTCTAACTACTAGGTGTCGCTGGATATAGTTTGATGCTCATGGAGTCTGGTGTATGTTGTTATAAGATCCGTCAACTCATATAGGTAAGTTATATATTCTGATGCTTTGAGATTGTATTTCAGAAAGTCTGATAGCCATAAGCAATAAACTCAAAAAAGAGTTTTCCGTGGAATAAACAATATCGTAAAAGTGTTTGCGGATATTATTGATAGAAATGCGAATCTGGAGATAAGTTCACGATCGAGCAAATAGAGATTTGATTGTAATGATCTATATCTCTACTCTTTCAAGGATATAGGTGACAGAATGATTATACGTATATGGTTAAACTTAACTTGTATGATTCAACGTGCTATTTTATAATATCCGTAATGTATGTATGGGGTGTCATTCACGGAGGTATGGACAAGTTCCATATGAAAAATCAGGCATAGACTTAGAGAGTCTTATAATATGAAGTGTATTTATTAAGCACTGGGGTAGCGTCCTCGATCTAAGAATTCGATCCAAGAAAATTATAGATAAGTAGGATTTGTTATTGGGACTTCTTGAGATGGACACTACTCGGTCAAAAAGTTTAATCCGAAAAGATTATGGATGAGCTTAATTTTTGGACTTCTCGAGATAGACAGTACTTGGTCGAAGAGTTTGATTCAACAAAAGATCTTGTTATTGAGACCTCTCGAATTGGACACGTGTCAAATTGTTAGAATTTGACACATCACTAAACTTTAAAGGATAAGCTTTGAACAAGTCCTTAGACGTTTTATCTCTTTTTTTATGGTGTTATTATCTTACTGAAGCTTATTAAATAAGCTTTGTTTATGAAAAATGATACATTATTTAAGGTGGTGACAAGTTTACATTTGATGACTTAAAACAATAAAAAGATTAAAAGATATTTTGTTAAAAGTTTAGGAAAGCGTTCGTCTATATGGAGGGAAATAAGACAAAAATAATTTTTGACTTTTATGCTTCGTGTATAAGGGTTTGATTAAGATATATAAAAGGTGGGTAAAAGAGTTTTATTTTATCATCTTTAGAAAAGAAAGAATCGAACTTTCTTAGTGAGAATAATTAGCGAATGTTGTTCTTTTCTTCTAAGTCCCATTTTTCTCACTCGAAATTGAAATAGACCAAAGCAAGATTTGTTTTGAAAAATCTAGTAAAATAAAAGCCACCATTCTAACATTCCAAGCCCATTAAATTAGAATTTAGAATTGTCAAAAATAGCCCTTCAAGGTAAATTCAAATTTGAAAAACTCTTTCAAAATAATTTTTAATCTTATTAGAGTAACAAGACTTCTATTGAGTGTATGTTTGTTGAATAAAAAATTAAAATTTTATTTTACTGTGCATTTTATGTATAAAACATGTAAATATTGTAATTAAATGAATGTCATTCACATGCAAGTACCCTAATAAATTAGCACACTAATATTATATAAGCTTAATATCACTATATAATAGGAAAATATATACATCTATATTACACTAAAATAAGATTACTACCTATATAAAAAATATAATTCAAATAGGACAATAATTACTATATAAAAATCTAAGTGATAAAGGAATTAAGAGTTTAGTTTAATTTAAATTTATTTATTTTAGAAATTATTTTTTTTAGCTTCTCAACCTATTAGGTATATTTTTCTTTTCGAGTTTATCTTTTTTCTATTTTAATTTATTCCTATGATGTTTAAGTTTATATTTTTTTTCAATTTGACTTATTATAAACTCTATAAATTTAAGCTTTGATCAATGAGAATATGATGCAATATTTTTCCTTCTCTCTTAATCTCTACATAATATTAGAGTCTCTCTTCAGATAATATTTTTTTTACCTCTACAGAACTACTGCGCAGTGGCCATATAAAGCCACATGTGCAGCCAAGTAAAGAATGTTGTGCAGTAGCCAAAACGAGTTCATGATTAATTCTTTTTTTTCTCTTTTCTTTAAAATTTTAAGCACTAGCCAATTTTTTAATACCATATTCAATTTCCTTCCATCAATGCGAACATTGTGCATAAATAGTAACTATAATCAATGCTCATAAATAGTGCATATGAACAGTACCCATGAAGAGTAACCATTGCCTTGGTTACTTTAGTTTTGTTATTGGATTAAACTTTTATAAATTATCTCTCTTATTTTATTTTCAAATGAGTCTTTGATTTCTATTTTATTTATCGGTTAACACCTTTTTATTATTTTAAATTTCCTTTCATTCCCAAAGGGGACTTTTATTTCTATTTTATTTTAGGAGTTTCACATTCTTCTATTCTTAAATGGGTTTTTATTTTAAGGGTTTCCCCTAATAATTTTTAAAAAGTTTCATTTTCTTTTAATAACTTTTTAATTCTTATAATTTTAAAATCCTTCAAGCTCAACAATTTAAACTAGTCTTCGACTTTCTTTCTTATTTTTAATTTCTTCTCTATATATTTCTTTCTCTCTATAATTGTTCTTTTACTTTTGATACCCTTTCCAACAAAAAAAAATCACCAATGATACAATATTTTATTTACAGTTTATTGCCAACATTTTTACCTGTCTCTATTATAATTAGTGTAGATGCCATTACAACGCCTTTTCTTTATATTATTGTTGTTGTATCACTACTCATTCTAGCCACTAAATAGCCCTCAATAAATGTCTTCCACATACTCAATTTTTTATTTTAAAGAATAAGATTGAATTCTTCCCTAAACTTTCTCTTCTCAAAAAATAAAATTAGACTATTCTCTTTGATCTCTATCTTGAGGGGATATGATAAAAGAAATAAAAAAAATTACACTATTTGTTTTAAAAATTACTTTTTTGACTAGTCAACTTATTATGTTTATTCTCTTTTTATGTTTATCATTTTTTTATTTTAATTTATTTTTATTAAATTTAGTTTTTTAATATATTCTCATTATATTTATTTTTCTTATTTTAGTTTATAATAAACTCTGTAAATTTAAAGTTTGATCAATGAAAATATAATGTGATATTTTTTTCTCTAAATTTCTATATTTAAGAATGCTAAAATTGTACTAGCATATTAATAAATATATATCTTACTGGTACAGAACCAAAGGAGAAGAGAATAAAAGGCATTTGATAATTGTTTTCATTTCGTCGGCATTGGAACCCGTTCCTCCCAACTCGTAACACATAAGCCAAAACTGGGTGCCTAAGAATTGGTGACATTTTCACAAAGCGGCACGCGGGAATAGCAATGCTTGAAAATGATGGAAGCCGGTAACAAGTTAATTTACAGAATTATCAAGCATAAATGGATTATTAGAAAGCCATTACCATTTTTATTTTCGGGGACATAAACTAGGCAGCACTGACTGGACTTGGAATTTGGCATGTGCTTATGATTATGATTCACATGGTCTTGTACTGGAGGATGGAGGAAGGTTCTCCCATCTACTTGGCCAATTTATCTATTTCTCCGCCAAAGTAGATGATGGGTCAAAAATGAGAGGAATTAAGTGTTCTTCAACTGCAACAATAACAACACCTAATGACCATAGTAATGATATCCAATGATAACTAAATACTGACATTTGGTTGGGTGGGGGTTCTTGCAGCAGCTCTTTTTCCACCATTTAAGATTTCTTTAGGACAATAGACACCTGTTTTCTTCACCAACCCACAGATTATTTTAATGGGTTTACAAGACAGGCTCATAGCAATGCTTATTTATTTCTTCTTATTGCAAATATTTGAGGAACGCATCACGCATGTTAATTGTTTCATTTGATAAGATTTCGAACCAAATTCACGTCACGGTTGATAACTAAATTTGTATTTATATAATATTACAAAAAGAAATAAATTTCGGAAAAGACTTGTAAATAGTAGATAAAAGTGCACAAATACTCTATATTTATATTTAAAAAAGTTGTGCACATCTTGAAGAATCCAATGAAATCAACAAGAAGCGTACCCAACTGTCTATCTTGCCTTTTTCTCAGCTGAAAAATTCTAGTTCACAGTCAGTCTCACTTGAGATAATCACTCTCCCTCTCTCCCTCTTCACTCTCCTTTCACGGATAAAGAAAACATATTCTGTGTTCAGTTTCTTCACTTTTTTCTCCACCGTGAAAAAAAAAAGCAGCCAAAAATCTTCAATCAAGTGATCATTATCTTTTTGTCATGGTTTACGAACTGTGACAAGTGGGTATTTTTTCATTAGCGCCATAATCTCCATATCAAAGTCCACATTTTCTGCTTCTCAGTTTTACTTCCATAATGCTATCATCTTTTTCTTCATGCTAAGCAAACCGTATCAATTTTGCATTGAACAAACATTAGTGGGTTCTCTTTTACATAGATTCCAACTTTCAACTAAAAGCTCTCACTTTTTCTGCAATTTTTGAGCTGCTTCTTGCTTCTCTCATTTGTTCTGATTCCAAGATTTCTTATCCTTATATCTTTCCACAAAGCACAAACCTTACCGTCTAAAGAATTCTTTTGTTAGCTTTTATATCTTCACTTCATAAGCCCAAACAAAGTTTATTCCTTACCAAGTTCACCACCCCACTTTAACACTCTTTAACTATCTGTGTTTTCTTGATAAAATCTCAACTTGGTGTTCACATAATTTGTCAAATAGTTGGTATTTAGCCTTGTGTCTATGCTACAATGCCTCCTCTATATTTCCCTCTTCGTTGGGAGAGCACAGGTGACCAATGGTGGTATGCATCACCAGTTGACTTTGCAGCTGCAAATGGCCACTATGAGCTTGTAAAGGAGCTTCTCCACTTCGACACCAATCTTCTCATCAAACTCACATCACTTCGCAGAATTCGCCGCCTCGAAACTGTGTGGGACGACGAGGAACAATTTGATGATGTTGCAAAGTGTCGCTCTCATGTTGCAAGGAAACTACTCCATGACTGTGAAAAAAAGAGAGGTCACAATTCTTTGATTCGAGCTGGCTATGGTGGCTGGCTCCTTTACACTGCTGCCTCAGCTGGGGATGTGAGTTTTGTTAAAGAGTTGCTTGAGAGAGTCCCTCTTCTTGTTTTTGGAGAAGGAGAGTATGGTGTCACTGATATTTTATATGCCGCGGCTAAGGGCAAGAATTCTGAGGTGTTTAGGCTGCTTCTTGACAGTGCTGTCTGGCCAAGGTGTTTCCTTAGCAATGGACGAGAAGAGGAGGAGAAATTGAGTGAGAATCATTCAGTTTTAAAGTTGGAGATGATAAACAGAGCTGTTCACGCTGCTGCTAAAGGAGGGAATTTGGAGATTTTGAAGGAGCTTCTAGGGGATTGTGCAAATGTTTTAGTTTATCGAGATGTGCAGGGATCTACCATCCTGCATTCAGCCTCTGGGAGAGGGCAAGTTCAGGTAAGGGACCATGTGCTTTATTCGGGTTAGATGCCTTAGTCATTTCATTATAATGCATAGATTTCAATTTTATGGTTAACTAGCAATTTTTTTTCTGCTTAAGTGTATGGGGTGGTTCTCTTTCAAAAAAAACAAAAAACAAAAAGAGTGTATGGGGTGGTTAGGACTATGTCAAGTGTGAAACTTTGATATTCCTATTTGCGTTTATGGTGTTACAACTGGGAGCGGAGGACTAAATGGAGGAGGAACAGAATAAAAAGAATTGGTTCAGCATTGAGAACCTGACATTAACATGCTGGAATTGAACCACGGGATAAACTTGTCTGTCCAAAGAGTTAAGAATTTACTCGTCAACTGTTGATACCATCCTCATGTGCGTGTTGAAACTTGCTGGTCATATAAAAGTTACCATGAATTGCTGAAGCTGCAAATGTATTTCTGATCAAAGCATTTCATGTATAAGCTTGAAAATCAATGTCCTATGTCTGAATGTGTTTTGCTTTCAAATACCCTTTCCTGAAAACAAGCTTTTGATCTCTGTATGACCACTATGTTAAATTTGGATTGGAAAATTTATGGCATTTGCTTAAGATGGTGCCACTCATTTAGACTACATTTTTAGACCTGTTATCTGAAGGCATCATATCCTAAACTGCCTCTTCTGGGTTCCTGGGTAAAAGCTTTAGAAACTGGGTAAAGATAATTTCAATTATGAGCTCATAGCCATTCACGTGAATAATTAATTGCCCTTCAGCATCTAGAATAACTATGATTACACTTCATAGTTTCTTCCTGTCTGATGCTCATAAGTCTCTTCCTCTTTTGAGGTAAATGGAACACTCGTACTTTACGCTCTTTCTGGAATACTGGACATGAACATCTTGTATAAATTTCAGTAATTGAATTTTAAATTGTGGCTAAATTTTCTAAATAAAGATGGCTAGCATAACTGACCTTTGAACTGTCCCTGTGTTGAAGAATTTCTGCATTTATTTTATGAACCAAAACAAGAACAAGATTCATCTCCATCGTGACGGCACAATCAACGCTCTCCTCTGGACCTACTGGAATTGTTTCTTACGTTGTTTTCATTCGGTTATTGCAGGTGGTGAAGGATCTTGTAGAATCCTATGACATCATCAATTCCACAGACAGTCAAGGGAACACAGCACTACATGTGGCTGCATACAAGGGTTACTTGGCTGTGGTAAAGGTTCTGATTGTCAAATCGCTTTCATTGATCTCTGTAACAAATAGTTATGGAGACACTTTTCTTCATTTGGCAGTGGCTGGATTTCGGTCCCCTGGTTTCCGAAGAGTGGACCGGCAGATTGAGCTCATGAAGCAGCTGTTAAGTGGTAAGATTGTGAACATCCAAGATATCATCAATGTCACAAACAACGATGGGAGAACTGTGCTTCATTTGGCAGTAAGTGAGAACATTCAATGTAATCTTGTGGAACTTTTAATGACGGTGCCATCTATTAATTTAAACATCAGAGATGATGATGGCATGACCCCATTAGATCTCCTCAAGCAACATCCAAAATCAGCATCTTCTGAAATTTTAATCAAGCAGTTGATTTCAGCTGGAGGAATCTCCAACTGTAAGGATAATGTGGCAAGGAATGTCATTATTTCTCATCTGAGAGGGCAGGGTATAGGTGGCAGTCCTGGATCTTCATTTAGGATCCCTGATGCAGAGATATTCTTGTACACTGGTGTTGAGAATACGTCTGATGCTAGGTGCGATGCAGCAAGTGTGGAATACAGTACTTGCCTGAGTGAACGAAGTGACTGTGACTCAAGTAACTCGCTGGATAAAAAGAAGCCAAGTTCTATAGATTATGCTGCTAGACGCCTCAAGTTTCTTCTTAGGTGGCCCAAGAGGAAAGAGAGAATAGATGTTAGTTCGGAGTTAGAAGATGATGATCATTGTGAGGCATCCGGTTTATACAAAAATTGGCGAAACAGTCCAATTTCACTTAGGCAAAAATATCAGAAATCTGTGCCCCTTCCAAACAACAAAAGGATCCTTTCTAGGAGTAGTGATTTTCCCAGTCCATACACCAAAAAGAAATTTACTGCAGGGCTAATGCATGGTGTGATTCAGGCATCACCATATTTAGCTGTTCCAGCTCAATCATTGTCGAGTCCTTTATCAGGATCATCCTTTTCCTCACCTGCTTCAGCAGAAAAACAAAAAGCTGTGGATATTTCAAAACCCTTTTGCTTGGATGAAGCCTTGGCTGGTGGAACTCCTGAAATGAACCGAAAACATACTTCTCTCAATAAGAAGATGATGAATCGGTATCTCTGTTTCGGTGCACAAGGCCTGGCTGTGGATAATTCCATGAGCTATGCAAGGCCAGGAAGAAGTTTCAAGAACGTTGGTTCTTTAGTTGCTTCATCCGACTATGCTTAATATTTTCTGCATAAAAAACCTTGTAACAGCCTTTGTTGTGCGAGCTTTAGAAATGTTCTCTCCATCTCCCCAACTTTTCCAGTTTCCATGATCAGATTACGTGTTTGTCATGTGGGTAAATACTAAACATCTGAATAGTCTTCAAGGGATGCAATGCAATGAAATAACACATGATTTTTACTATCAAGGCAAAATCGGCAAAATCACAATCCTTTTCAAGGCTGGATTTCGGAACATGTCGTGTCAAGTTATGAGAAAGCTCTTTCAGGAACTTGTGATCTTTACATGTATTATGAAGTCATCATGTTAATAGTGGTTTGTGTTAAAGTTAAATTAATTAATCATGAAATATTAATAGATTTTTTAGTCATATGGAATGCATAGATTTGAAAAGTAATTAGTGAGCATGGTGAAATAGTATCTTATAGGTAAAATCCAGCTAAGACTAAATAATATTTAAGGTTTGACATTGATTAATTTCAACTATTTTGTGACAACATTATTAATCAATGTCAATGGACGAGACATTGATCTACCAAAATCCAGGAGAGTCGCAGACACGGCTTCAAGAATCATCAAATCCGCACCATCTATCTACATTCTATTCTACCGTGAGAAGTTGACCAAAAAACCATGTCCAGTTGCTAAAGATATAAAAGAAACCTTAAATTCTAAGGGCATTCCAGTCTTTCAACCGATGACGTAGGTGAAGAAATGAAAGCTTTTCTTGTATTCAATTTAAGTAAATTTTCACTGTTACAATGAATGAATCAATAATATCTATGTTGGACAATATATACTAATTTACATTTCATATTCTAGGCATACTAAAAGTTTCCTCTCTTGCTGAGATATTCTAAGGATGAGTTACAGGTGTAACAATATAGGTCTTTGGATCTCTTGTTATCTTTTTGCACATGATTGTAATTTCCTTTGGTTGAATGAGATGATGATTGATAAATGTGTTGTTGGTATAATAAGTTGGCATTATGCCAAACAGAGTAATTGGTACAATTGTTATTATAGTAACTGATGCAATTGTTACCATGCTTGCTGTCAATCTTTGGCATTGCTTGGGTAGTAGTGCGGAGCTCTCTTGGTGCTAGGTTAAGGTGCAGTTAGGCTAACTTGTGTTGTTGTCTTGATTCTGTCGTGGCTTGCATCACAAGAAGCTCTTTATGCTTCTCTTTAATATCTCCCCTTTAAGTTCAGAGATCTTAGGCACACTTTGAGCTTGCTGCGTAAGAAACTGAATTAAGTGTAGGACAATTATTTGGTTAGTATGTCAACAACTTGATAAGTGCTGGGTATAAACTGCCCTATTGTGAACTTGTATCGAACAAAATGGAGGTAAATTTTTATGTGTTTAGTTTGAGCATGATATATTGGATTGATAGCCATTGTTATGGTACTTACAATGTCACACTGAATGGTAGGAGTTATAGATGTGGTGATACTAAACTCTGGAAGCAAGGATTGCAGCCAAGGGATTTTTGCTGCAGTGTCTGCCAAGGCTCTATATTCAGCCTCAACACTTGACCGTTCAACAACATGTTATTTTTTTGAACTGTAGGAAACAAGATTCTCACCAATGTAGATTACATAGCCTTTAATGGATCTTCTATCATTAGTATCATAGTCTCAATCTAAGTCTGAGTAGGTAGTAATATGATTAGATGATGAACATTGGTAATACAGGCCAAGTTCATATATGATTTTGAGATATCGAATAACTTTCTTGCAGGTTATCAGTGAGATTGCAAAGGGTTAAACATGAATTGACCTAGTTTATTCACTACATAACTGATTATTGGCCTTGTTAGTGTAGCATACTGCAAGCCTCAAATTACACTTTTATAGAGTATAAGATGCATAAAGGGATCTCCATCTGTCTTAGATAGTTTATAGCTTATTGATAGAGGTGTGTCAACTCCTTTACATTGGTGCATATTGGTTCTGTCTAGGAGATCCTTAATGTATTTATATTGGAATAAGTGAAGTGTGTCTTTGGTCTTGGTTACCTCAACACCTAAGAAATAATATAGACTTTCTAAGTCTTTTAAAGCAAAGGATTTGCTTAATTTTTGAATAAGGGACTCCACAAGACAAGGGTTGTTTCTTGTCATAATGATGCCATCAACATAAAAGAGGAGCAATGTGAGTGTTTTGTAGAACAATGATGTATCACTCTTAGAGCAGCAGTATCCCTGTTGAGCAAGAGTTGTTTTCAATTTCTCAAACCAAGCTGTAGGGGCTTGTTTGAGACCATACAAGGCTTTTATTAGTTTACACATATAATCAGGACGAATCTTGTCAATAAAGCTTTAGACTGAACCATATAGACATATTCAATTAGTTTCTCATTAAGGAAAACATTGTTAACATACACTTGCCTAAAATCCTAGCCTTTTGATATTACATAACTTAGAATGACTCTAATTGTGGAGGATTTAACAACTGAACTGAAGGTTTCAGTGTAGTTTAAACCAAGGGTTTGATGAAAACATTTGGCAACAAGTCATGCCTTTAGTTCATCCACAGTTTCATCTGAATTTTATTTAACTTTGAACACCAATTTATTCCCTATTAATCTCAAATCAAGGCTATATAGGGACCAAGGTCCATGTTTTGTTTCTTTGAAGAGCTAACAACTCTTGTTGTATTGCAGATTTCCAATGTAGATCTGTTAATGCTGTCTTTACATTGGAAAGAACTGAGATGTAATGATCTGTTGAGATAGATTGCATGTATGCTCTAGGTTTGTAGATTCTTGCTTTAGCTATTATTTTAGAATTGGTGATGTCTTGTGTTTGAGGGAGCTCTAGGATAAACACTAAGTTTGGATCATATGTCTAATTTGTTGGTGTAATCTGGTGGTCTAAAGATAAAGCAAGAAAATCTTCAATGTGCTAACTTTGAGCATCAGATAAAGGACTGCATCTTGAAGTTGTTTCCAGGTTATCGTCATCAGTTGCAACCGAGGGTATTTGAAGGCATGATATAATGTATAATTAGTGCATGAGGGTTTTATTTTCATTGGTTGACAGAGAGTTTTCCTTATAGAAGTTACTATCATTTTGAAAAGGAAATGTGGTTTTATTGAACTTCACATGTCTAGAGATATAAACCTTTCTTGAATGATGCAAATAGAGATATCCTTTATGATTAAAAACTTAATCCTAATAAGACACACTTTGAGGAATAGAAATCAAGTTTGTGTTATTGTAAGGCCTTAGAAGAGGGTAACACTCGCACCCAAATACTTTCAACATTGAATAATCAAGTTGTTTATTGTATATCATTTCAAAGGGTGCTTTGTCTTAGTACAATAGTGCTAATCATATTGATCAAATATGTGGTTGTGCTGAAGGCTTCCCACCAGAACTTTAAGAGAAGACCAGATTGAGCCAATAATATTAGATCTATTTGTCACTTTTTGTGTTTTCTTTCAACTTATTAGTGTGCTGTCCTAAGCAACCAAAAATAAACTCTATACTCTTAAAAATACATGTAGTCATGTGAGTAAAGATTATTTCCATGGAGAGTATCTAGTCTAGTTTTATGCTATGCGAACAAAAATAGGGGGTTGAGTATAACAAAAATAATTTTAAGAAAAACAACTAAGGAACAAATCAAATTGAAGTATTGAAATTAATCAAAAGAACAAACCTTGGTCTAAACTAACATCCACCATCAAAATTTTACAACTGATCATCGATGCAAGTATATATCACTTAACACTTTGAATATTCACTATTGAAATTATTTTCTTATCTCTCCTTAGTCACAGTTAATTAGAAAATAAGCAATCTAATTAACCATAACTACTAAGCAACCCAAGATAAGTGCTAAATGTTTAATCTAATAGCAACCTTACGAATTAGAGATATCGATGAAGCTAAACAACATAAGGACAACCGATTGCATTTAATTTAGTCAAGTGTTCTTCCTAAGATTCAATAATTTCTGATGCAATAAATCATTAAATCTTAGTTGCCTAATAAATTAGAGGGATCAAACAATTAAGGATTTGATATCTAATTTAGCAGTAGATTGCAATAAATAATAAACTAGTAGGCCTCCTAGTAATAGACAAGACAATTATAAAAATAGGCATAGAAGAACATCCGATACTCAAAACATAAATTAAACAATAAAAACAAATTAAATCTCACAGTTTTGTTGATTCCGAGGCTTCTGTTTTCTTCAACCAATTATAAAAGTTTAGCCACGCAAAACCATGATAAAAACTTAAAAGAGAAATTAAAGAAGAAAGGGGGAGAGAGAGGTGTGTATGGAGACTTCCCCATCCTCTCTTCCTTTACATGTTATTTATAGTGTTAAAACCCTACAAGATATCCTAAGAATATTATAAATATTATCCTAAAATAATAGCATCCAAATCTAATTAACTAAGAAAAATATTAAAAATAAAATAAAGTTCTAATGTAACTAGTATAGAGGTGTTTCTAGCTATAATTTTTGTGCACCAAATCTAGAAACTTCCTAAATAAACCGCATCAAATCTTTGAGACATTTCAGAATGTCAACACTGCAGGTGTAGCAACTTCAAGCCTAATTTCTACCTTGCTGCAGCCCATATCACTTAAAATGAAAAACATGAAAGTTATAGATCCTATTCTTCTCATTCCATAGCTTTCTTTTGCACTTAATGCCTCCTAAATCAAAATATAAGAATAATGTATATTTATGCACCAAATAAGTATAAAAAAATAAACATTAATGGAGAAAAATATGATATTTTGCATTCTCATCACTTACCATTTGATGGTGGGTGTAAGGACAAGAATATCTCAATTTAATTCCTTTTAGTTTTAGATAAGGTTCATAGCTTTGAAATTATCCTCCCTTATCACATTGAAAGGTCTTAATTTTCCTTTCCAAAAACTTTTCAATTTGTGTTTTAAAGTGGACAAAGGTACTCAATGCTTCAGATTTGATGGTCAGGGGGTATATCCATGTGAACGTAGTTTTGTCATCAAGAAAGGCAATGTAATATTTGAATCCTTGGTTTGATGAGATTAGTGCAGGACCTCATAGATCTGAGTGTATCAGATCAAGAGGGTATTGTGCCACATTTTTAGATATCAGAAAACTAACTTTATTTTATTTCCCCATTTGACAGGTAGTACAAAAATTTGAAATACTATTTTCATTAATATTAAGCACATTGCAAGTTTGTAAAGTTTTCTTGAGAGTTATTACATTAAGACGTCTTAATCTATTGTGCCATAGACTTAGTTTTTCCTTGACTCTACTGTGACTAACTGCAGACTCTAAAATGAAAGTAGATACTGACAGCATAGACTCATGATATTCACTCATTTTGTTAGATTTAGTATGATAGGCTTGACTAGTTTTATTTATAAGTGGTAAAGGCCTAATTTGCAACTGATAGAGACCTCATTTAGCCACTCTTTGAAGCAGTACTCTCCTTAACATTTTGTCCTTAATAAGACATAAGTTTTTAGAGAACACAATATCAACATTATTATCATTAACAAAGTTAGATATGTTGACCAAGTTTTTGGTTATATCAGGGACAAGGAGAACATCATTTAAGTAAATTGTCTAATGACTTTTCTCATTAGATAAGGCTAGTTCAGTATTGCCTATATGTGTAATAGCAAGCTTCTTACCATTTTTGATAATGAGAGAGATATTACCTTTGTATTTAGAGGCTACATTCATGTTTCTCAAGTCGTTGGTGTGAGTGATTTTAAACCTATGGTGTATGTATGTGGGTTTGTGTTTATCATTCAAATATAACATATGTATCTCATACATACATGTGCAACAGATGAGCAAAATACAAATTTCATAATGATAAACACAAGTAAACTTTATATATTATCTCATAAATGTAAAATACTTCAAGATTGAGAAATAGTACCTTGTCAAGCCTTTGGTATAATGTCGAACCGGAGTAACCGCCTTGAAGCAACCCATTCACAATTTTAATTCTTCAACACGGTGGGCTTGAGAAAGCTAGAATAACAACTTTTTCAGCAAAGAATTCAATGCTTGAATTCTTATTTCTACCTTATAGTATGGGTGACCAAAAATAGAAGAAAAAATGGATGAGGTGTTTTTGTTCTCAATACTTGAAAGAATTTCTATTAGCCTTTCAAAATTCTCTCTATCATTCACTTAACCCATTGCACGAATTTTTTATGATTAATTGAGCAACTAATTGTTATTTTATTTATTTATTATTATTTTTCATTTTCTCACCTAATGGCAACCAAATATAATAGATGCCATTATGTGAGAAAATGAAAGATAATAATAAACAAAACACTAATGGCAACCTTTATGTTTGTCATTAGTGTTTTATTTATTATTATCTTTCATTTTCTCACCTAATAGCATAAATTATGTTTACCATTAGTTTTTGTTTATTATTATCTTACAATAAACCAAATTAAAACAAAACAAAATGCAATATCATTTAAATGAACTTAGCCTTAATCTATACTAAATGAGAAAATATTTTCTTATTATTAAGAAACATTTTAAGGCCTACCATTAATAAATGCCATCAATTTATACTTATCTTATCATTTAATAAATATTAAACAAATGATTTGATCATATTTAATCATGATAGAAACACATGCCAATTTAAAAAAAATTAATTGTTTGATTTCAATTTAAATAATAATATCATTTATTATTATTATTTTATTCAATAAATATTTTAATAAATAAAATATTGATATTATCTGTCCAACAAATAAGATCATTTTGGTCATTTCTAAATCAAATAATAATTGGCCTACATGTGCCATGTGTCAATATCCTATTGGTCAACAACTAATTATTAACTGATGATGTACTTAACTCTTAAGTCTTGACACATGCAACCTTTATGTTTGTCATTAGTGTTTTATTTATTATTATCTTTCATTTTCTCACCTAATAGCATAAATTATGTTTACCATTAGTTTTTGTTTATTATTATCTTACAATAAACCAAATTAAAACAAAACAAAATGCAATATCATTTAAATGAACTTAGCCTTAATCTATACTAAATGAGAAAATATTTTCTTATTATTAAGAAACATTTTAAGGCCTACCATTAATAAATGCCATCAATTTATACTTATCTTATCATTTAATAAATATTAAACAAATGATTTGATCATATTTAATCATGATAGAAACACATGCCAATTTAAAAAAAATTAATTGTTTGATTTCAATTTAAATAATAATATCATTTATTATTATTATTTTATTCAATAAATATTTTAATAAATAAAATATTGATATTATCTGTCCAACAAATAAGATCATTTTGGTCATTTCTAAATCAAATAATAATTGGCCTACATGTGCCATGTGTCAATATCCTATTGGTCAACAACTAATTATTAACTGATGATGTACTTAACTCTTAAGTCTTGACACATGCATGACCGGAGAAAAATCGGTACGCTGCCCCAGTGCATAATGAGTATACTTCATATTGCGGGACTCTCTAAGTCTACTCTCGATTTGTTAAACAGAACTATTTTGTGAGTCCGAGATCGATGCCCTACGCACACGTCACGGATATTACAAATCAGTGCAATAGACCGTACAAGTTGAGGTCATAGCGCATAAGTATAATTCTTCTACCAATCCTATCCTGGAAGAGCAAGGATATAGATCACTACCGTCAAATTTCTATGTGCTCATTCCTGAACTTATCTCCAGACACGTATCTTAATAAATAATATATGTAAACACTTTTACAATATTGTTTAACCTTGTAGGAAACTCTTTTCCTCGGTTTGTTACTTATGGCTATAAGACTTTCTAAGATACAGTCTTTGAGCATCTGGATATATATAACTCATCCATGTGAGCTGACAAATTTTATATCTGTACACACCAGACTTTATAAATATCAGACCATACCCAACGACACCTAGCAGTCACACTTGAAAGGTCTGTCACATACGTGGAACCAAAGTATGATGGATCACTTACAAGCCCACCGCGGTACTTAGATCAAAGGACCACGTATACTACTCAACTCGAGAGGACCTTCCATTGATGGCTTCATAGGATGTCTATTAGGGTCTTCGTTGAGTCTGTTCAGTATTCAGTCCTCACTGAACACCTGTATGCTATACGAACTTCCAATAAGCCCATGGTCAGTTAAGAACAACCATCTAGATAATCTAAGTATAGTATACACTGATCTATGTAAAATGATTCCACTGTCAGACTTGCATCAGTGAATTAAGACCAGGAACATATAATTTGAGAATAAACTTGCATAATAACATTTTTTAGCACCTATTGTAACTCTTCCAACTATGTTATTACTAATGTATTCTCAGGTCTTTGTACTGTCACAGACAAGATTCTAACATTTAGACTTCACTGATTAATATAACATGTTAACTCTTTAACATTAATAATTTTCAGTGATGCTAACTCTTGGCATTGATTTAAAATTTTTTAGACCAAATCTGAACTCCTTCAGATAATATAATGTCTGTAGCGTCACAAGCATTGAACCATTTAATAATAGTAATTAGCGATTTAACAAATAATGAACTGTATAAATATCACAAAATAAAATATTTATACAATAATGAGATGGCACGTGAGCACAAATCCCAACAGTTGGTGATGTGATAAACGGCTTCACTATCCAAATACTAAACTGGATCACTGATGTCCTCTAGTGCAACAATATAGTGCCTCATTTAATTTATGTTCCTTGGAGATATTGGCATAAAGTCTTTTTTGAACCTGTGCCAACATTCAGTAGCTATATGCCTATTCTTGAAGGTGTTTTATTATTGATAGCTTTCCATTTTCCTTTGTCTTGAAAATCATTTTGGTTTTCAGAGTTAATTCTGTCTTTTTGTTCTATCATTTCCAGTATAGACTCTTATGTTTTGACCACTATTGTTGGTATAGCTTGTCTTATAGTTTCTCATTTTAACATTTTAAAGTGCTTGCTCTTTCTCAATCCTATTTTCTTAACAGAGAAGCATTGCATACACAGTTTACAAAAGGACACTTTTTGAGTTTGAGTTAGCATTAACAACCACAGAGTCGTAATTTTTCCCTATTCCTCCAAAGATAAGACTTATCAAGTGGTCATTACTAACATAGTCATCAGCTGTCTTTAGATCCTCAGCTAGTCCCATCATCTTGGTAAAATAGTTATGCATTGAAAGAGAGCCCTTTGACAGTGTTTGTATTCGAGCTCTGAGTTGAAGAATATTGCCTTGGAATGTGCTCTAAATTGTCTAGTTAGAGCTGTCCATACTTCACTCGAATTAGTATACTCTGCAATAGAAGCCAAGGTAGACACTGACATTGAAGAGAACAATTAGCTTATTTAAGCTTGGTCAATCTATATCCAGACATCATATTCTAGATTTAAAGAGGTCACAATTTTCTGCTCATTGTCAACTCTCATGACAATTAGATTTGGGCACTTGTTTATGCCATCCAAAAATCTCAGCAAGCTATTTACTCTTACACTTGGAATGACTTGAGATTTCTACGCGAAAAGTTTAAATTTGTGAGTTTGATAGGTGTTGTGAAGATGAAGGTGTTTGTATTTGAGTTGACAGATGTGGTTAAGATGCTATGAGGTGTATTAAATGAAAGCTTTTCTTGTATTCAATTCGAGCAAATTTTCACTATTACAATGAATGAATCAATAATATCTATGTTGAACAATATATACTAATTTACATTTCCTATCTTAGGCTTATTAGAAGTTTCCTCCTACTGAGATATTCTCAAGATAAGCTACAAATGTAACAATACAGGTCCTTAGATCTCCTCTTATTTTTTTACAAATGATTGTAACTTTTTTTTGGCTGAATGAGGTGATGATTGGCAAGGGTGTTGCTTATACAATGTGCTGGCATTACGCCACTACAGCAGCTGGTACAAGTATTACCATAATAACTGGTACAATTGTTACCATGCTGTTGTTAATCTTTGGCATTGCTTGGGTAGCAGTGTAGAGCTCTCTTGGTGCTAAATTGAGGAGCAACTGGATTAACTTGTGTTGCTATTTTGGTTTTGTAGAAGCTTGCATCACAAGAAGCCCTTTATGCTTCTTTTCAACAGACATAATTGTTTTCTCATTAACTATTTTTCCAAGATTCAAAAATCATTGCAAAATAATAAAAAACTAGTTTAGAGATGTTCTTGCTCAAGGCTGCCAAAATTCGATACATTTGCTTATTAGTAGCACACTATAATTGAATATAATTTCATGATTCTTTAGCATCTTTATAAATAAACTACCAATTTTTTTTTCTATGGCTTTTAATTAGGGATAACATTGTTTGATGAACATAAATAAACACAAACAAAATAAGATTTGCCATAGTTTAATCTTGTTTGAAGATATCAGACTATGGTGACTAATAAAGAAAACCAACGACTATCAGAGGGAGAAATAGCGAGGCATAAGGCCATTGTTGAGTGCCTTCTAATCACTTCATCTAGGAATGCAAAATAGTGGTACTCAGCATTTTATAATGTCATAGCCATGATTGGCGCTGGAGTCCTCGGCCTTCCTTATGCCATGTCTTCACTTAGATGGTAAGACATTTATGTGTGTTTATTCAAAAACACTTTGCCTCATTTACTTATAAATTAAAATAAAATATTTTTTGATCTATGCGGTTTTTGTTACTTTATTTATGAATGAATAGAAATCTTGGAATTGCCATGCTCGTTATATGATGGGTAGTCACCTTATACACCCTATGGCAAATGGTGGAAATGCATCAAATGGTGCATGGGAAAAGGCTTGATAGGTACCATAAGCTTGGCTAGCAAGCATTTGGTGAGAAGCTTGGGCTCTGAATTGTGGTGCCCCAACAGATTATTGTTGTGTGTTTTCTATAACACAAATTAGCGCAAGTGCACGTTGTCGCAACAAGTAATATATGATGAAAAAAGTGTCGACCCCACAGAGAATGATTTGTCTTTTCTAGTTTAAGTACTGAAATGGTGTCTTTCTACTCTTATCCAAAAAATGATTTAATATATGAGATTAAACTACTCAAGTAAAAGGCAAACTTAATATGCTAAGTAATAAACTAAATTACCACAAGTTAAATTCAATATGAGAAATTCTAGGATTACAAACTATCCCCCATTATGTAAATAAATTCAGCAGAATCTCTTTTAGGTCTATTGATTCTCAACTTGATATATTGACCAAAACACTCAACACATCACAAGCCTCTTTTGCAGGTCAAACGAATATATTCTATTCAATCAAATATCTATATGTCTATGATAAATAAATTGAACAAAATTCATTAAGCACAAGTTTTATGAGCCATACATGCCTTATGAGTATATGTCTATCTCATATGAAACTCAAGTGTACTACACTATGATCATGCATCAATATGCTTAAGACTGAATACCTAAATGCCTTTGTCAAGTTTATTTAAGTATTTCTAGATCAATTTAACTACTGGCCAAGTAATCAAATAGCATTAAACACAAGCACAGTGAATATATCAAAAGCTGAATTAATACCATAAAAGAGAGAGCTAAAATCAATCACATAATAGGTTCAAAGATGTAATCCTAGATTAATGAAATTAACTCATCATTAAACTACACAATCTTGAAGCTAATTCCATCAATACATGCAAACTAAACATCTTACAACAAGTAAAAGATCAAGCAAAGAAGAAATCCCTGTCAAATGTCTTTGATGTTGAATCTTGCTTTCCTCCTCTTTGATTTCTCCAAACTTAAAAGTTAGGTATTTCTTTTGTGTTTCCAGCTACTGTCCCAGCTGGAATCTCTCCCAAAATGTAAGTTGTGTGCAAATATATAGGTGGGAGCACGAAATTAAGGGCCACTTAGGGTTGCTTTTGGACTTCTTGATTTTCAGCATCCTGTCAACTTTTGCTGTCCAAGTCTCAGTACCGCAGCATTGGGATTCAATGTCGCGGCGCTCATTTTTTGGAATTGGCGCCGCGGCATTGAATGCCCCAGTATTGCACTGTAGCAAACAGTGCCTCCATTTGTATTTTTATCTCTAATGCTCCCATTTGCGTTCGTTTTCTCGTGTGACGTTCCAAATGTCTTTGAACCTAAAATTCATAAAGAAAGTGCACAAATACAAATAATTTGAGGTCTAAATGAGCAAATATTAATCTTAGGAGTATCAAAATATTATATAAAAATATGTATTATCAATTATTGTAAAAGTTAGTACTGATATTGTGTGTTTGGTCATTGGAGGAAAATCATTGAAGAATTTTATGAGATTGTTTGCCTCACTTGCACACAAATTAAGACTTCATATTTCATTATGATATTTGCTTTTGTCCACTTTATTCTATCCTATTTCCCTAACTTTAACTCCATTTTCGTTATCTCTTTAGCTGTAGCAATCATATCTTTTACGTAAGAAAATAAAAAATGAAAAGTAGCTGTCTAACGTCTGTTTGAATCAATAACATTTAGTTGTTGTTTGTGTAGTTACTTGATCATTGCGAAGGTGGCTGTGCTTAAAAAAGGGGCCAAGGAAGATGTGGACTATTATTAAAGCTCTAAAGAAACAAGTGGAGTTGTTTTTGATTTCTTCATTGCCTTGGGAGGTGTAGCATTTTTCTATGCTAGTTATAATGTTGTTTTGGAAATCCAGGCAACAATTCCTTCAACACTTGGGAAACCATCTGAAGGTTCTATGTGGAAAGGTGGTGTTGTTGCATCCATTGTGTTGGAATATTTTATATTTAATCTCATTATTTTGATGGATTGGCATAAATAATTCTTTTTATTGTTAAAATAAAGCCAGAATATTATATGACTGATATTAAATTATTTGAAGCATTTTTTGTCAAACTTATTTTGGTTAGTAATCACAATATTGTTAATAAGTCATTTTAGTACACCCATATTTAGTAGTATATTATTTGGACAAGTGTAACCATTTATATATGGACATTATTAGTGACCCATAATGAGATGTATATTGTGTATTTTTCTATTGAGAAGAGGTCTCTACCCTCATCCTATATATATTATGAGACTAACCCATTGAGTTCATAATTTTATTGCACATGGTAGAGGATAGAATTTCTCCTACCTCTTTTCTCTTTCTCTTTTCTTCTCTCCTCTCCCGTATCTCTCTCGACCAAAAAGAATTGGTAACAAAACCAATTCTCTGTAGTTGCCCAAATCTAGCCAAATCAAAGGGAGTTCTAATGGCTTCAAGCTCAGGTATGAATTCTAAACTCCTAATACTCATGTTTATTGATAGAAATATTAGATTTTGGATCTAATGAGAAATACGCTTTCAAAAATTGGTATCAGAATCAAATCTACATTTTTATTCAATAACCATAAGTTAGAATGCTGTCATATTGTATTGGGTGGCTTAAAACTCTATTTTTAACCCCAAAAAATTTGGCCTAATTTTATTTTGTGTTCTACGTTGAATATATGGTCCGATCTATTGAATATTTGCAAATCTATTGATATAGGCCATATATTTGATTTTTCCACAATTTTAAGAGGCCAAAAACGTATTTTGAGTAAAATTTGGGTCAAAACCCATTTTGAAACCCGATTTACAGACATTCGGAAGAAAGAATAATTGTTGTACAATCCCTAAAGATATATCATACAAACCCCTTAATTTATAATTAATTATTATTTAACCCTATAATTTTAAATAATTATAAATTGACTCCTTAATTTATAATTAATTATGATTTGACCTATATTTTTGAATAATTATAAATTGACCTAAATATTTTTTACTAATTATATTTTTGCCCTAAATCATTTGACATTTACTTTGTGGCCATAAATTTACTACTAATTATAAATTAACCTATACTGTTGTGATAGTTTTTTAATTTAGTCCACAATTTCTGTTTTTGTTGGCATTTTGACCCAGCAATAGTATACTTGGCCTAATTTTACTGGTTTTGTTGGTATTTTGACCAGCTCACATTAATTATCCATTATTCTAAATATTATGAGATAAAGTTACATAACATATTTTTTTTATAAAGGCGAACAATTTAGAGTGGTTACATACTCACTTGTCGTGGGACCAATCATGATAAATTTTTCGAGTCTTTTGTAGTGTTATGCATATGTTTGGTAAATATTTAATTTTGTAAGGTGAATTATGTTTTTTTATCGAGATCCATACGGGTGATGGTATTATCCTATCGATAAATCATTACTTGGTAGGATGCTTGGGTTAATAAAGAGATTAGTTGGATATTTAGTACTGAATGACCTAGTTGCCCTGTCGGTGACAGATCACTGTTAGTCTCGTATGCAACTAGTTTGCTTTATCTAAGGTTAGAGTTTTCCTATTTTTCTGCTAAGCTTCAATATATTATTATTGATGGAGAGACATTTTGAAAAGCACATGAATCATATTCATTGCATGATTTTGTTTCACATGCTTACCGATATTATTATTGATTTTTTTATCAACTGATACTTTGTCGTCTCTCTAACTCGCCTTCATTAAAACTTTAATTGGGACTAATTATGATGATTGACGTGAGTCCATTATTATTTATTTGTCACTCATGGACAAAGACTTGGCATTAAGGAAGGATCATCCTACTATACTCACAGATGTTAGTACTACTGTAGAGAAAATGTATTAGGAGGCATGAGATCATTCTAATAGGGTGTGCCGTAATGTACTGTAGTACATCATTGATAGATCCATTTAAAATAGCATTCTTTTTTGTGAGTATGCCAAGGACTTTGTGGATATTGTTGGTAGAAGCTTTAAGAAAATTGATAAGGCTGAAAAGGCCAACTACACGAAGTTGTTCTCTCATACAGAATATGATGGCATTTTTGGGGTCAGAGAGCATAAATTGAGAATGACCAGTTATTATAAAAAATTGAGAGATATAAGTGTTCAATTGGTAGATGATTTTCTTATTTATAGGATTCTTGAATCGCTTCCGCCTAAGTTTGCCAATTTAAAAAGCAATTATAAAACCCAAAAGGAAGAGTTAAATCTTGATGAAATATCAACCTATGTAGTTTAGGAGGAGGAAAATTTAAGAAAAGATTAGTCTCACACTGCCATGATGGTTACTCAGAATAGTAGGAGTATAAAAAAAATCTCTCAAGGATTACTAGTAAGTCCTTTAAGATGACAAAATTTGAAAAAAAAAATACTCTACAATCTGATGTCACCACCGCTTCTAGATCCAATTCAGAGGAATTCAAAGGAAAGTGTTTATTTTGTCACAAGTATGGATATAAGAAAGTGGACAATTATAAATTCAAGGCACGGTTAGAAAAGAAAGGTATTTCTTTTGCCTTTATGATATATGAGTCCAATCTTGTTGATGTTCCTTCTAATACTTGATGGTTGGATACTAGTACGACCATTAATATTATGAATTCCTTACAGAAATTCAGAAGCAACAAACAACCCAATGAAAGAGAGCTGATTATGAATATGGGCAATGGAGTGAAAGTCAGAGTTGAACGCATAAAAGTTGTTATACTATATTTGGCATCGGGCCACTTTATTGACTTATCAGATACAACTTATATTCCCTCAATTAAGAGAACTTTGATATATGTATCTATCTTGGATAAGTGTGGTTATGCTTTTCATTTGGTGACAGAAAAGTACTTTTATTTTATAATTCCATGCTTATTGGTTTTAGCACTCTAAGTGATGACTTGTATATGATTGATTTGTCTCATGATGTGGGTCAATCTTCTTCTAATACTTATGTTATGAATGTTGTTAGCTCAAAACGTGGAATAATGAATGATAATTCTACGTTTCTATGATATAAACGCTTGGGTCGCATTTCGAGATAGATGATGGAAAGGCTCATTAGAGATGGTATTCTCCATAACTTGGACTTCTTTGATTTTGTCACCTATATTGATTGTGTCAAAGGTAAAACTAGGAGAGATAAAACTAGTAAAAGTTAAGAGGTTTTGGAGTTAATACATACTGATATTTGTGGGCTATTTACTTTTGCTGTTATTAGAGGTTACAGATACTTTATCACATTTATAAATAACTTTTTTCGTTATGGTCATATTGAGCTTTTTACTGAAAAATATAATTCTTTGAACGCCTTTAAAGCTTTTAAGGCTACAGTGGAGCTCCAGAAAGGGAAGAAGATTTAGGTAGTAAGATCTAATAGTGTGGTGAGTAATATAGGTGATATGATGAAACTGGGCATAATCTTGGACTTTTTGCTAAATTTCTCCAGGAATATGGCATAGTTGTTTAGTATACTATGCCTAGGACACTTAAACAGAATGAGATTGCAGAAAGCAAGAATTATATTCTTCTAGATATGGTGTGGTGTATTCTTAGTAACTCCACTTTACCTGATTTTGTGGGGTAAAGCATTAAGGACTGCAGCCTACATTTTTAATCAAGTACCAAGTAAGTCAATGCCTAAAACTCTTTATGAATTATAGTCAAGCAAGAAATCCCACTTGCGTCATTTTCATATCGGGGGCCGTAGAGCAGAAGTAAGACCTTATAATTTGCAATTAAAGAAACTTGATTCAAAAATTATTAGTGGTCTTTTTATTGGCTATTATATAGGCTCAAAGGGTTCTAGGTTCATTATCCTTCATATACTATTAGAATCATTGAGTCGGATCATGCCATTTATTTTATGGATAACCATAATAGTGGAAGTTCTAAGTCTCATGATATTACGTTGAGAGAAGATCTTGTGATTTTGCCTACCCATTATCTTCTACTTCTATAGTAGGAAGACCACATGCTAATCATAATATGGTTCCTCATCAGTTATAATCTTATCATGATACAGTAGACATAGCTGTAGAGGATAATACTGATGATATGCCATTGAGGAGATTTAACAGGATCAACAAACCTATAATTTCTAATGACTCTGTGGTCTACTTGCAGGAATATAAGTTTGATATTAATATGTTCTCGGATCTTATTACATTTGAGGAGGCAATCAATAGTTCTAAATCCTCATCTTGGGTACATGTCATGCATTATAAGATGGCATCCATATGTTATAATGATGTTAGGATTTAGTTGATTTGCCAGATGGATGTAAACCAATTGGTTGGAAATGGGTTTCTATAACCAAAAGAGATGACAAGGGTCAGGTAGAAAGTTATAAGGCCAGACTTGTGGTCAAGGACATTAGTTAGAAAAAATGTGTTGATTATAAAGAAATCTTCTTATCCATTTTAACCGATGACTTATTTCGAATATGGCATTAATAGCTCATTTTGATTTAGAGCTACATCAGATGGACGTCAAGACAGCTTTTCTCAATGGAAGTTTGTCTGAAGACTTGTATATAGTACAACTTGAAGGATTTGTTGAAGCTGGCAAAGAACATATAGTGTGTAAGCTTAAAAAGTTCATTTATGGGCTTAATCAGACATCTAGACAATGGTATTTGAAGTTTAATGAGATTGTCACCTTTTGTGGTTTTCAAGAGAATGTTGCAGATCAGTGGGAGTGGTTATGTTTTTCTAATTCTTTATGTTGATTGCAGCTAATAACACTGATCGTTTATTTAAGACAAAAACATATGTTGTCATGTCATTTTGATATCAAGGATTTAGGATAGGCCCATTATATTTTAGAGATCGAGATTCTTTGTGACGGAGTTAGAGGTATTCTTGGATTGTCTCAAAAGAGTTATATTAAACGCATTTTAAGCAGGTTCAATATACAGTCATGTGCTCATAGAAAAGCATATATTGTGAAAGGTGACATTTTGTCAAGATCTCAGTGTCTACAAAGTGACAGTGATAGGACTCATATGCAGACAATCCCATATGCATCAGTTGTGGGTAGTTTGATGTACGCTCAAGTTTGTACACGTCTTGATATAGCTTATGTTGTGGGTGTACTTGGGAGATACTTAAGCCATCTGGGCATCAGTCACAAGAAAACCATAAAGAATGTGCTCAGATATTTATAGGGCACCAAAGATTTTATATTGACATATCAGCAATCTAACATTCTTGACTTGGATATTCTAATGTTGATTATGTGGGTTGTCTAGATGATAGAAAATACACCTCTGGTTATATATTTATGATGGCTAGATGAGCTGTTTCTTGAAAAAGTGTCAAGCAGACATTTACAGCTTTCTCAACTATAAAGGCAGAGTATATGGCATGTTATGAGGCTACATGTCATGCCATTTGGCAGTAAAATTTTTTCTCATGGCTGAATTTTGTGTTATCCAAACCGAAGCCGCTGAAGATTTATTGTGATAATTTTACAGCAGTTGCTTTCTCTCATAATGCTAGGAGTTCTTCACATTCCAAGCATTCTAATATTAAGTATCTGTTTGTAAGAGAGAAAGTTACTCAATCTTTTGTTATAATTAAGCATATTCTTACAAAGCTGATATTGGCTAACCTACTAACTAAAGGCTTTGCTCCCAAAGTCTTTAGTGAGCACATGACTCATATGAGATTAATAGAATCTTTTGTTGTAATATGATAGTGAAAGCTATGGATTGTGTAAATTAGTTACAATTGTAATAGATTTATGTAATTGTTCACATTTTTGTAATTATGCATGTATATTATATTGATGATTTGCCATATATATATATATTGTTATACACGTATTTTATAGATATGACCTTATGTTGTGAGAATATTGTGATCTAAGGTATTATGACCTGTCTTAGTATGCTTCCTTTTATGATTTAGCCTAATTTTGGTTCTAAGGAAATAAAGCATCTTAGAGATGTTTTGTTGTAGTTTCATTATAGAAAAATGCGTGAGTATCTTAAAGACATTTTGTGTTAGTCTCATTTTGGTAAGATGCGAGAATCTTATGGAAATAAACATGTTGATCACTTTGTTATGTTATTTCTATATCATACTTGTATACTATTGTTATGTCACATGTTTATATGTATTTTGTTGTATGTAGAGCATCCTATCGGTGCTCATGTAACTTGATGCTTACAGACATATTTTGGAAATTATTGTGTTTTGGGTGATATGCTCACATTTGACATCTTTTGATAAAGTCATATATAGACTAATTTAGATATAAATTTTGTTTTAATAGAATTGTTTATGTCGTCAAAGTGGGAGATTGTTGGCATATTTTATGTTTAATCTCACTATTTTAATGGAATGACATAAATCATTCCTTTTATTGTTAAAATAAAGTTAGATTATTATGCGACTGATGTTAAATTATTTGAAGCATCTTTTGTCAGATTTATTTTGGTTAATGATCACAATATAATTAATAAGTCATTTTGATACACCTATATTTAGTAGTATATTATTTAGACAAATGTAATCATTTATGGACATTATTTATAACCTATAATAGAATGAGTATTGTGTATGTTCCTATTGAGAGGAATTCCCTACCCTCATCCTATATATATTATGAGGCTAACCCATTGAGTTTATAATTTTGTTGCACAGGGTAAAGGGTAGAATTTTTCCTCTTTCTTTTTTCTTTTTTTTTCTTCTCTCTTTTTCCGTATCTTTCTTGACTAAAAAGAATTGGTAATAAAACCAATTATCTGCAGCTGCCCAAATCCAGCCAAATTAAAGGAAATTCTAATAGCTTTAAGCTCGGGTATGCATTCTAAACTCCTAATACTTATGTTCTATTGATAAAAATGTTAGATTTTGAGTTTATTGAGAAATACATTTTCAACACATTGTTGTTGCTAACTGCTACTATGTATTTGGCAACTTTGTTGAAGATGACATCCTTATCACACTTGAAAAACCTAATTGGTTTATTGCAATGGATAACATGTTGTTGTTCATGTCGTTAGAAGCTACCAGGTTGATTAAATTGTACAAAAATTCAGGTACTTTTTTTGTTTTGTTATACATTCTATAGCTTTGCCACCTTATAACTTTGTCTTTATATTTAATAACCTACAGATTTTTGCGATGCTAGTGTTTGATATGCTTAAAACTTTTTTGGTGAAGCAGATGAAACTCCCACCTTCTTTTTTGCTTCGTCTTATTACCCGCACTTTATATGTAAGTAAACTAAACTGAGCTAAGTTGTCCAATTTTTCAAAAAATTCTTCAAGTCATTAATCTAGCTTATTAAAAATTTGTATACTAATGGTTATTTTTATTTTCTTTGATTTCATGAGCATTTACAATGATTGTCACTATAAGCATCCCTTTCTTTTCTTCCTTGTTTGGATTCTTTGTAGGATTTGCCTTGTGTTGGAATTTAAGAGTGTATTTTAGATAAACAAGTGTAAAATCAAGTATTAGAGAAGAGAGAAACAGTCAAGAAGATAAAGGAGGACGAAGAGGGAAGCACCCAAACCGTAGGAGGCTTGGGTGCTGCGACACTGGGATTGATGTTGTGGTGTTCCAGCCATAGGGCTAGGCACCACGGTACTCCAATCTCTAGACTAGACGCTGTGGTGCTGGCTTTTGGGCGCCGTGATGCCCAGAGTTGGATTGGTGACCTTCTAAAGAGTCACCTATCCTTTCTATATGATGTAGTATTTCAATGAGATGTTGTGTCTCCTTATAGGGACACTTACAACTCTATAAATACCGTAGACACATTTGAAATAAGTGATGAACTTCTCTTCTCAATTTTTGATTTTGATTTCTCTTTTATCAACCATTTTTTCGAATAAAACACTTGTAGTCCAAGAAAAATATTTTAATGTACACCTTATAATTTTTCATAAGTCATTGAATTCTAAAACTATCCTACTGTCAAACGCATTTTGCACATTTAATTATTATTAAAGTGAGGGTAAAAATAGTTTAAGAACAGTACATTATACGTCTTGACTTTAATCTTTTGTATTTGTATTTTTGTGTATTTCCCACTTACAAAATACTTTCACCAACACCTTGGCCTCAACATCATACTATGTAAGAACTGCCTCTCAAATCTTCACAAAAACTTATATATAATTTTTTTTATACACGAAGAAACAATATGTTAGAATGTAATAACATTTCAGTATTTTTCAATACACTTGGCAGCTGCCGTACATCATGTGGCTTGTCATCTACAAACCAAAGAGATTCAGCTTATCTTGGCTCGCAAATTGGGTGTTAGATGTTTCCCTTAACCTTCTTTTAAATACATTTGAACTCATAAGATAAATCTATTTAGAACCCTCCATTTGAATCTTAAGCTGACGTATAATCTTTTTCCATCCTATCAGCTCTGCATTATTAGGTGTTGCATTGATGATCGTAGCACCCATTGGTGGCCAGAGATTGATCATCAAGTCAACCTCTATATAAATTTTTTTTCTCACGAATACCTTGCAGCTGTTTCATGAAGAACATTAAACATCTGCTGCTGAAGATGGACAATGTCCATGTTGGCTACAGATCACAGATCCCAGCTCTTGTTGGTTTATCAATGTTACACCTAAAAATGATTTTAGCATATGGATTCCACATGGACATATGTGTGATTTAGCAATTGTAATGGGAAAGAAGGGAGATCTTCTGTCATATGATCACTTCTCTTCCAATTCTGTTCATGATCAGTTG
This sequence comes from Ailanthus altissimus, assembly GCA_946807835.1. Lineage (NCBI taxonomy): Eukaryota > Viridiplantae > Streptophyta > Magnoliopsida > Sapindales > Simaroubaceae > Ailanthus > Ailanthus altissimus. The sequence goes on along the minus strand of OX327685.1, from coordinate 25,719,813 downwards.
TAATCTTTCTTCATTATCCTGTTGTTGTCAAGCGATTATGTTACATGGACATCATGTTCAATTCAGCACTCTTTAACATTTGCAAAGTTTGTCACGTTTCTTTTGTCTTTGGCTCCTAATAAAATGTCAACATTGCTTACTTTTTGCTTTGATGTTATGCTCATATATTAATTAATCCTCCCTAAAATATACTTCTGAGTTTACTAGGATTTTCAATTTCTTTAAAATATATCAACACAATTACATGAAAAGGGTATATCCGTACCACAAGTAAAAGATCATGGATGCAATAGTAATAATACTATCAACCGCACAATAACCTTGAAACCTTATTTATTTTCCCGCCATTTCTCTCTGAGGCTCTTAAAGTAAAATCAGAGAAACCCTAAGTAGAGCCAGAGATGTTAATCGCCCTGGAAGATGAAATTAAAGCAGAATTCGAAAGAATTGGGTTCACTTTCGACGACGTGGAAGAAGTTCTAAAGCAATGTAACTGCTTTACCTCTTTTGCCCTTGAGTTCCACTCATATTGGCAAAAACTGATGCTGTAGTTTTGACTTTTGTTGATTTAGGTCTTACTTTCTGCATAAATTATAATCTCAAGCCCTCGGACCTCGTCTCAATCTGGGAGGTTTATTATCTAAACCGGTAATATTTTACTTAGTTTCTTTATCTCAAATTTTAAAAAATTTTATCTACACACATACAAATAAGGATCTTAAAATTTAGAATTCAACAACTTTTGTCCAGATTGGTGTTTTATTTCATATGACTTTTTACTTGCCTTGGATGATGTAATGAATAATTTTGAACTTTGTGGTAATTGTTTAATGTGTGATTTTGGGCAGGCAATTAGATGAATCGATGGTTAAAAATGCTGAAATGGATGATTTTATGATGCATTCGCAAGATGAGCAGAAAGAAGCAGTAATTAAGGAGGAACCTGGTTTGCATATCGACTCAAGTAAAGATGTAGACATGTAAGTAGTTTTTCTAATTTTGTTAACTCAATTTGTTTGGTTATATTTATGAATGTTTTGAGGAATTGAATTAGGTGGTATTAAGTATACAGCAATTTGGCATTTTAAGATTGAGGATATAATTTAGTCGTTAGATGCTGAATAAAATGACACTGGTATCATTTTTCTCCATGTGTGTATTGATGTAAATTTTGTAGTCCAAATATAATTATTATTGTCATAATTTATTGGAGGATATATAGCTCGGAGACATAGAACAAAAATTTGTTTATTTGCATCAAGCTTTCACAGGGCTCATTCAAGATTTACGCGAACAATTACTCACAAGTTTTGGTTTTCACTCATTGTGATAGAGATAGGAAAAAAAAATTGTCATTGGTTATGGATCACTCGAAGAAATGCAGTAATTGTTTTTTGGATAATTAAAGAAATATTTATTGAATAAAAACTGGGTACATCAGGGTCTCAACTAAACAGGTAATATAATCTAAAAGACTTCCCACAAGACATATCACCATCTTTGAACAATGGCTTCAACACGATGACCTTTTATGACTCCAATACTTCTGAACCACACAACATCCTTTATACATTGAAAGATAATATTAGCAGAAGGATTTTTTTGTTGGAAGACTACTTGGTTGCGTTCCTCCAAATGTAGTAAATAGTGGCACCTAGGGTGACTCGCCAAATTTTGCTAACGGTAGATTTTCCTCTAGTTTTCCTATTAAAACAAGCAATTTCCCTTCTCTACAGTAGCGGACATCTGTCAAAGTTACAAGCAAGTAAAACTTGTTTCCATATAGCCATTAAGAAGCTGCACTGGAAAAAAAATGTTGCACTGTTTCTTTATTACAACCATAAAGTGGGCAATTAGTAAGAGTTGCACTCTTCCATTTTGTAATTCTCTCTTTGGTAGCTAATTTATTTTTAATAGCGAGCTAGGTGAAAAAACTATGTCTAGGGATATGTTAAGCTCCCTAGATAAGTTTATACCATCCATAATTTGAACCCTTTTCCTTTAGGTGTCTCCAAGCACTAGCAATGAAAAATTGCTTATTAGAGCATCCAATCCAAGAAATCTTGTCCTCTTTGGTAGGAGTAACTCGAAAGTTATTCTTGATATAGTTCCAAGCCTAGTTAGTATGCTCATCCAGAGAGTCAGGCAAATTCCACTTCTTATTCCTCCAAAGGTCTTTGACTTTTACATCTCGTGGTATATCAGTTTCTCTAATATTCACTTGGGGGAATTTGTCAGTCAAGGACTCCCTATTCATCCATGGATCAAACCAAAAGGAGAATGAGGAGCCATTTCCTAAATTATACTTAAACAATTTCCTTACATGATATCGTTGTTCAAGAATTTTCTTCCATGCCCAGCTGCAATCCATTGGTTTAGTTATGCCCTAGAAACTAAGTCTTCGAAGTTTGTTCTCAATCATCCATCTTGCCAATGAGAAAGATTGAAGAGATAACAGTTCTCAAATATGTTAGATGATAACTGCCTAGTTCCAGATATGCAGGGGTTTTATGCCAAACCCCCCATCTTTTTTGTCTTGACAAACATCGTTTCATGCTATTAAACTTCCTTTGTGCTGTAAATTGTGACCATGTCAAAGGAATTTCCTACACAGACTCTCCACATGCTTAATAACAATCTTTGGAAGAATAAATATGGAGCACCAGTAGACATGCATACTTGACATAACAACATTGATTAACTGCAACCGCCTAGCATAACTGAGATATTTGGCTGTCCAACTGGATATTCTTGAAGTCAACTTACTTATTAATTCTTGGCAATATTCTGTTTTAAGTCTTCCAGAGAATAAGGGAACGCCCAAGTATCTAACAGGTAAAGCACCAATCTAAAACTGAGTAGACTACAAGATAACCTCTTTAATAGACTGAGAAACATTTCCAAAACATATGGAACTCTTATTCATATTAAGTTGTAAGCCAGAGACCATGTAAAAATTATCTAAGATTCTTTTGAATTGGCCAACCGAGCCAACATCGCCATAGGAGAATAATAATAAATCATCAGCAAAAATCAAATGGTTTAACCTCATTTTTGTACAGCTCTTATGGAACACAAACTGGTCTTCAGGAATACAATTTAAACTCTTGCATAAATACTTTATTGCCATGACAAACAGTAAATGGGATATAGAATCCCCTTGTTTAAGACCTCTCTTCTCTAGAAAAAAATCCCTTCAGGCTACCATTCACTACTATAGAAAACATACTTGATCGGGCACAACACATGATTAGACAGATGAAAGAGTAAGGGAAATTGAGCCCCATTACCATTTCTTCTAGAAAATCCCAAGACAATGAATCATAGGCATTACGCAGATCAATTTTGAAAGCACATCATGGCGCTCCATACTTCCTATCATAACCCCTCACCAATTCATGAGCCAAGAGGATATTGTCTGCTATTTTTCTTTGAAGAACAAAGGTTGACTGGCTAGGATTGATTAAGTAGCCTATAATCTTCTGCAATCTTGAAATGATTATTTTAATGATGCATTGTATAAGACAAATACAACAAGCTATAAGTCTATAATCACCAAGTCCATTGGGGTTATACACCTTGGGAATTATAGTAATAGCAGTAACATTAATGGGATTATAAAACTGACCTTTTGAGAAGAAGTGTTGCACCGCTTCAATTAATTCTTTGCCTATAATGCTCTAACTCTTTTGGAAGAAGAAACTATTGTATCTATCAGGTCCCGGGGTTTTATCTCCATTGATGCTAAACATGGCATCCTTGACTTATTTGTTTGTAACATGAGCATAAAGCATACCTTTATCAACCTCTTTTAACTTTGGGCCAGCATCTATGACTATTTTATTAATGGAATCTCTGGTTCTCGTAGATGTGCCTAATAAGTTCTTGTAACAAGTGACAATAGCATTTTTGACTGCATCAGGATCATAAATAGGATCACTATTTTGGTTTGTAATAGTAACAATTTTGTTCCGGTTGCGTCTCTATTTCACCATATTATGGAAGTACCTAGAATTTGAGTCCCCGAGCTGGATCTAACTTATTCTAGATTTCTGTTTAATTAGGATTTCCTCTGTCAGAATGAGTTTTCTAAGATGCTGAGAAACACATCTTTCCTCCTCATGTAACAATTGATTATAGGGATCCCCCACCAACATACTATGTAAAGAATCCAAAACTAACTTCCAATTTGCAATCTTCTGCGAGACATCAGAGAAGTGTTCTTTGTTGAGCTTTCGCAATTCACCCTTAAGGAGTTTGAGCTTAGACCAAATTCTAGACATAGGATAGCCAGAAACCTTAATCTGCCAAACTCTTTCAACAATTCCCAGAAACTCAGATTGAAAGCACCAAGCATTAAAAAACTTGAAGGGAATATAATTCCTGGGTAGGGCTTGACCAAAGGTTACTACCAGGAGGGAGTGATCAGAGACTCCAGCTGTTAACACCTTAGTTTCAGAGAACTCCTATGTATCAAGCTATAAACCATTAACAAAAACCCAATTAATTTTCCTCAAGATCCGCTGATTACCCATTGAGTTATTACACCAAGTGAATCTGCATTCATGATTTTTTAATTCGAATAGTTCAAGATTTAAGATCCAGTCTTTGAACAAATCTGCCATGCTATCATTGAAGTATTGGCCACCAATTTTATCATTAACCCCAAGAATATTGTTGAAATCCCCTTGGATTAGCCAATGAGTTTGCTTATCTCCCACACCTGTATTAAGATCTCGCCATCGAAGTTCCCTGTCATTAGCATAAGAGGCACTATAGACAATTGTCCAATAGAGCTCCATATCATCAATCTTCACTTTATAGTGCGTAAATTGCCAGTGCTTAACTAAGACCATCACATTACACTTGGCTGGATTATAAACCATCCATATTCTTCCTATATTTATAGATTCTGAATTAATCCTCATTTCCATTTCCTTAGAGCTAACTTAGCCCAAATTTTAGCAATATTTTCTTTCTTAACCCTTGTTTCTAGAATTCCTAAAAGACACAATCTTTTCTTTTTAATCATAGATCTTACCTCTTATTGTTTGCAGGGGTCATGGAGACCCCTAATGTTCCAGCTGGCTATCATTTTTCCCTTATAGAGGATTTGGATTTTTGCGTAGCCCAACAGCCTTCGCTAATAAATCCCACCTCATGAGTTAGTGCTATAGACTTTCTTAGATTGAATCTTTCCGCTGCCTGGCTATATCTCCCGCTTATTTTTGATTCCTTAGGATCTCCAAGTGTTGAGGCAATTGCTTCCTTGTCTTTCTTTTTAGTAACAGTTATTTATTTTGGTTCTAGTATGTGTGCTACCTCCACCGAAATATCTTTATTACTATTCTCTAAGGGTACTTTTTGCTGGTTAGCAAGTATATTGGTATCTGACTGACTTTTCACTCGCCAAACCTGCTTAATCTTCTTACAACCTCTTCCTTCATAACCAAATTCTTTGCATTGAAGCATACAGTTGGTTTCCATTCATAAACTACCTTCTGTACCAGCGTGTTCCCATTTCATCCTCTAAAACCAACTCAGAAGGAAAGTCACCTTTTACATCCATTTCTATAAGAACTTTGGCATAGCCCAATTTTGTTCTATTTATTATACATTGGTCACAAAACTTTGGTGTCCCTAAGGAGTTAGCAATTCTACTTTGCATGGTCGAACTCCAAAACTCCCATGGCAATCCAAGGAGCTGAATCCAAATAAGCATAAATCAAATACTAGCTACATCCATACTCATCCTAGGTTGCCAAATTTTAACAATTAATGGCTGCTTGTCACAGGTGATTGGTTCATCAGCAAGAGCTTCTCTTTGTCCTAATTCATTATTGAAATTGAACAAAAATAAATCATCATTAATGGGGTGGATAGAGATCAGTCCATACCTTCTCCATCAAGACATAATAAAGGCTTGCAATCTATAAGGTCGTGGAGACAACCTATAAACACATCCAATCAGTGCAAATTTCCATTGATTCTCTTCTTTAGAGAGCTCATTCATATGGAATTTGATCACTTTCTAACCACTGACAGTAGGAGTAATGTATTCCAGTTCACTTCCAGCCATTCGGTTTCTATTGTCAAAGAATAAGAAAGACCGAGCTCTAATCGGAACAGTGCTTTTCTATGCTTGCTGCCCCAGCTTCGTTGGCTCCAGAGACTCAACACAAGCAGAACTTTCAAGCTTCAAATCTTCCATCACTACAGGAGGTTGACCCAAAGCAGCTCCCTCTCCAGCCAGGATCAGTTTTTCAATTGCAACACCAGCTACAGTTGAGACGGTGGCAACATCTTCTGCATCTGAAAAGGCTATCGTCGCCCGTTCGAAAGCCCCAAGATCAGCACCAAGCTCAGCCGTTGGGCCGTCACTGCTGGAAGAGGCTGAGTTCATCATCGATCTAGTAGCAGAGGCTTCACCGGCAGCAAACACTGCCATCGAAATCGCACCAGAACCGGAAGATCTTGTTGCTCGTTCAAAAGCCCCAGGATCAGCACCAAGCTCAGCCGTTGCTACTGGAAGAGGCCGAGTTCACCATCGATCTAGTAGTAGGGGCTTCACCGGCAGCAGATACAGCCTTCGAAATCACACCAGTACCAGAAGACTGCTTGAGGCTCTCCGGTCGATAACGGAAATCAGCAGAAGGAGACGTCTTGCCGGATCGTTTCTTCCCCATGGGAGACGGCATATGTTAGCTATGCTAACTTGCATCAAGAGAAAGTCTGGCTACTGTAGTCCCCAGAGAATGTAGCAATTCGCTAAAATCGGGTATCAAATATTTAAAGTATATTAATACATTATTTGTATAAGGCGCAGTTGCTTCTTAATCGTAAAATACTTGCACAAATAGCTATATCAAATAGGAATTGTCTTTATATGAATTCCAATGAGATCATAAAATAAGGAAATGGGAAAGAATCCATCGTAGCAATGGAGTTCTCGGTAGAATTAACTCTGGAAGGTAGAGTAGAAATTAGTATAAGATAATATGATAAAGACTTTCAAATGAGCGGTTCTCGGAAAAGTAAGGGTCAATAGAACAATATTTATGTATATCTTTTCAAGAAAAAAATTTATACAAAATATTACTTAAGAATTAATTGAGTATTGCACATGCTATGTGCTTGGTAATGCAGTCATCTCCATGTTTTGGTAACTACATTTGGATGGAACTTGGAGGTAAAATTTGTAATTGGAAGAATTCAGTTCTGTTGCTGTGATGTCACAAACCAAACTCCAATTCTTATGTTGCCAGACTGTATACAGTTAATTTGTACATTTAAGCTAAAATACTTAGTTACTATTTCCTTATGATGTGAATGAATGATAAGAACTATTATGTAGGATTTTAAACGATGAAGATGAACACATGGCAGAAGATATTCTGAGCACTCCAACAGACAAGTCTCAGAAATTCTATTCAGAGCCATTAGATTCAACACACAAAAGGAATGGTTATTCTTCTGGGAGACCAACAAAACTTGTGACACCATTTGGGCAAAGAACAGAAAAGTTTGTGGCAAAATTCAACATCAATAATCTGTGTAACACAGAGAATGGAAGTAATGAACATGGTCACGAGAATACAGAGGATGACTTCATTAAAAGGGTTAGAACTGGCAAGAAATGTTCCTTAATAATTCATGGATCAGGACCAGAACCCAGCTGCAGGTTCATGTATGACAGGATTGAAAACAGGGTATCTGATGCTTTTTATGGTAAATATTGTTTTTGTTCTTTACTTCCATGCATCTGTTTCACTAATCCAATTTCTTGTTTTTATAGTTTAATGCACTGGAAAATCGCATTAGAAAGTATGCAAATGCACTTGTAGCATCTGGGCTTCATGAGGAGCCAACAGACCCAACAGTTGCTTCACAGGTAATACTGCTGCTGCTTTGTTGGTTCTCTCTGTTAATATGTTGTATGTTATATAAAGCTATAAATCCCTGCATCTAATGGAATCTATTGCTTCAGAGAAGTATATTTGCTGTTGGAATGATCTGTTGTGATGGGGAGGGCCACTTGAATGATAAATCTGTCTTGCTACAGAGCAGGTAAAATTTTCGTGGACTTTCCCTCTTCATGTGCATCAATTTAGAAGCAGAAGGCAGACGGGTGTTTTCCTCTGCCACACATGCGCATAGTTAGAAATGAAAATTTTCAGCCACTTAACAATGAGGACTCAAGTTTATAGATATAAACATGCATGCCAAAGCAGGGTCCAGATTTGCCTGGTTTTTAGATAGACTTATTTGAGCAAAGATCAGATGGTAGACATCATCTTCTTAGATATTTTCATCTTTTTGACACAGAACTAATTCACTCGATCAGGACCTGACTAATACAAGGCCTGATATAAACATGCATACCAAAGCAGGGTCCATTTTGATATTTGACATCTTTCATGAGTTGGGAAGGCATTAGTAATCCTACCCTGTTATGAATTATCTCCTAGCTTTCTTGTGCATATGAGTTTCATTCTTATAATATTTGACAGTGTTGAGCATTCTTGAGGACAACGTGTCGTCTAGACTTGCATAAACTGGGCCACTTTTCCCTTTTCCCTTTTCCCAGGCCAGGTAAAAGCGTAAACTAAATAGGATTGCAGAACTTGATCCATAAGTTGAAATTATAAATTAACCAGAAAAGATGGAATTTTTGCAGGTAGTAGGTATTGAGGGGCATAATCCAAGTCGACACTGTTTGATTGCATCGAAATTATTGGCTTCTATTCCTCTCCCTATTGATGGAGATAAAAATCTGCACCCTGCAAAGAAACAAGCTGTAGATCAGGAGATCCATCCAACTGATTCGGTCTCTGGGCCAGAAGAAATATTGGTGTGAATCCTCTTCATTATTTCAAGACATTAAAATACCAAATTTTATTTAATTAAACTGTCTATGGCACCTCAGCTCTGATTGCACGTATATTGGTTTTCTATAGAAGCACTTTGGCCTATGTAATAAAAAAAAGATTACAAGTGTGAGATTTTGAAAAACTAACTCATCATTAAAGAATCAGTAAGTTGATAACCCTTTTAAAGGGTTCAAGAGGTTTAAAATACCTAGAGTTAGCAAAAAATAAAATAAAATTTTCATTATCAGAATGGAAATTAATTTCCCAATTTGAAAAGACAGCGGCTTCTCATTGGCTGCCTTACATGGTTGAAATGTTTGCAATAATAAATAAACTAGTAGAACAAAATTCCCATTAGATGTTCTATGCATTTTGTTGATCCTTGTGGCTTCTTACACAATTCTTTTTTTTGAAATAGATTATTGCATCGGATCCTTTTACCACGTTAGACAACTTATATTTTGAGCCTTTGTTCGAGCTTCTAGCATATGCAAGACGAAAGCAGCCACAGTTGCTTATTTTGGTATGAATCAATTGCTCTCAAATTAAATGATTGTTTGAAGTAGCTTGCAGAGTTGCAGTTTTTAACAGACCCCGGAAGTTTTACATCATGATGCTTTGTTTTTTCTTCAGCTGGGCCCATTTTTCGATTCTGAACATCCACAGATTAAAAAAGAAACAATAGACACAAGCTTTGACGAAATTTTTAATCTAGAAATCCTAAGAAGGGTATTGGCAAAGGGAAAATCGTTTAATTAATTTATATAAAGAGTATTTATTTTTCTTTTAATTTTTAATTTTTAATTTTTTCTTTTGCTTTTTTTTCTCAGTTGCAAGATTATGTAGACTATATGGGTTCTGAAGTACACGTGATTGTTGTACCTTCTATACGGGATGCTAACCATGACTTTGTCTTCCCTCAGGTGATGTTATTGCTTAATAAAGTGTCAATTAAGATTTTCGTGGACTGTGTATTTGTATTATTGATATAATATCTCGCATATTATAATAACAAATAAATGGTACCATATCAGCCTCCGTTCGATGTTCATCTGCCTAATATTAAATATAAAGAGAAAAAAAATCATTCTCTCTTTTAAGATTAAGTTAAAATGAAAAATTTTAAATTTAACTTACAATTTTAATATTTTTATGTAGTGAAATAATTTGTTTTATCAAATAAAATAATAAAAAATTTAAAACAGAATATAAAATAGTATAACACAATTTTACTTGGTTCGATCAATTATTTACGTCTACGGTAGATCTAAGGATCCTAATCTCTCTTATTAACTCTCTAGAGATTTTACAAGAAAAACTCAATAAAAAACTCTCAAATGACCTAATATTTAGTGAACTATTATTTTACCACGAGCAATGAACACCCAAATGACGGTTCCATCCTAGCGCACACAAGTACTTAGCGTCTATCTAGTTCTTCTCCCTTTCTTAGAGTCTCTTTTAATGCTTAATCTAAAATCAATGGTTTACAAGTGTTTATATAAGGGTTATTTCTTACCTACTAACCATATTCTTTGTTGGAGTAAAAGTCCACTTATTTTGAAAGTCTTAAACTTTTCAAAACCCAAAAGTCGGATTAAAATTGACTTCCTGACGCTTCTGGCGCCCCGACGCTTATCCCTAGGCACTGTGGTGCTCAGCCCTGGTGCCCTATATGCATATTTTCTTCGCTTTCTTCGCGTTTTCGAGTCCTGTTTCACTTCCTCCTTCATGTCCCACACGTTCTAGACTTCTCTATACATGTCTCACACGTTTTAGACTTCTTGTGACTCTCCACTTTGGTATTCAACTCAATTTTTGTCCAACCAATATTGTTGAATCACCAATTTTCCAACAAACCATTTCTTGATTTAAAATCTTCCAAATAAGAAGGCTTCAGGATCCGAACCATACTAATACTTTATCACCTAAAGTTGAGTTCAGTTAAGTCTCCACCAAGACTTAACTTTCCCCGACCTAGTGACTTTGGTCTCCAAAGGCATTCATGCACTTTGCATAGGATATAGATGCATTGCACTCCATCTCGACCCTTATCACCTTGGCGAGCACGGTTTGAATGTTGCCTAATGATCTGCATTATCCCAACCCTCTGCGTTGGGCCACTCATGGCCATCCCAGTAAGCACATAGAGCCCCTTCATTGTGCTTCTCACCCTCAAACCTTATAGGTTCTTTCTCTACTCTTAGTTTTTCTTTTTTACACTCTAATCGAATACCCTTCCTCATCGAGCTTGCCTAGGGTTATCAAGTTCCTCCTTAGTTTAAAAACATGCCTTACACCATGTAATTCTCTAGTTTCTCCACCTTGTATCCTCAACCTTATGTCACAAACTCTATGATCTCACAAGTTATGTCATTCCCCATTAGAGCTTTACCTCTCTTGGCTTTGTAGTTAGTAAACATCAATCTGTCGGAACACATATGGACACTGCACCCTGAATCTAGTATCCATTTGCCAGCGTACTTTCCCCTTGAGGCTACCAATGTGTCTACAACTTCGGTATCTTCTTCAGCACCGATTGTAGTCTACCTTCCTTGGCTTTTTGATTTTGGACAATCCTTCACAAAGTGTCCTTCCTTATTACAAAGGAAAAACTTCTTGGATCTCCTCCTTGATTGGTTGCTCTTCCTTCCTTGTGCAAGCAATGCTACTCCATTATCGGACTTAGATCTCTTTGTCAATTCTTTTGAGTTTAATGATGCCTTGACGTCATTCATCATTAAAGACTCCTTACCATACAACAACGTATCCACAAAGCTCTCATAACTCTTTAGCAACGAACTTAATAGGATAATGGTCTTGTGTTCATCCTCAGTCTTGATACCCAATTGCTCAAGACTTATGATGATCTTGTTGAACTTGTCAATGTGAGCTCTCAATGAAGATCCCTCGTGCATTGTTAGCTGATGCAGTTTCTTCTTCACAAGAAATTTATTTGTAAGAGACTTCTTCATGTACAATGTCTCGAGTCTCTTTCATAGCCCTAAAGCAGTTTCTTCATCACCAACTTTCCTTAATACTTCGTCGCTCAATGTTAGGATTATAGTGCTGTGAGCCTTTTTCTGAATCGTGTCCCAATCTTTTGCCCATACTTTGAAGTTATTGTCTCATTGCTAGTTGAGGAGCTAGCTTCCTCCAAAGTTGAGTCTAGCCCTTCCTTCACTAATAAAGCCTTAACCTTCTTCCTCCAAAGATTGAAGTCATTTATCCCATTGAACTTCTCTATTTCTTGTTTGATTGCAGCCATGGTTTAAATACCTGAGGTGTGTATTATTGAACATTTTACTCTGATACCAGTTTGTTGAGGGAAGAAACGCTTTTCTCCCTTTTGAGATTAGGTTGATGCGAAGAATCTCAAATTCAACTTAGAACCTTAACCTCCTTGCGCAGCGGAATAACCTGTTTTATTAAGCAAAATAGCAAAGAATCCAAAGTAGAATATAAAATAGCACAATATAATCTTACGTGGTTCGGCCAATTGTCTACGTCTACGGTGGATCAAGGATCTTAACCTCTCTTATTAACTCCCTAGAGATTTTTGTAACACCCATTTTTACAGGACAGTAAAAAAAAATTATTATAAGAAAATTATCCAAACTTTATTTAAGGATAAGGATAAGAAGATGAGATAAATTTTAAAATTTTAAAATACGTAATATTTGAAAGATTATGTTTGTATAAAAAGAGAGATAACTATTAATAAAAAGAGATGTGTATAGAAAAAAAATTTAAAAAAACGTGTATTTAAATAGTTATTAAAATAAAGCAATTGGAGTTAAAGCATTTGGAGACGTGATTTGAAGGTAATGGGAAGTGCCCATGATAGGAATAAATTCATATAACGCTAATTTTATTTGAGGTTAATTTTTAGTTTGTTAGTTATCATTTATTTCCCTTCTTTTCTTTATTTTTTTTTTTACGTTATAGCAAGGAAAGAAAACGCTGAGTAAGAAGAAGAAGAATTTAGAGAAAACCAAGATTGATTCATCAAACTGTGAGTGGATTATGTATTTAAATAAATTTCAGTATCTAATATATATACGGCCGAATTATTTATTATATTTTAATAGAGTTCTTTTCTGCAGTAGCTACAATTTTCGTTTGATTTCTTCTTTTAAGTCCTTCATCATTATAGTTCCCGATTATTTAAAGCAATATGACAAGTTTTGTCGGTATCAAATCAGATAATATATATAGACATGATTTTGAAAAGTTAATTTATTATAATAGATTTATTGCCTGGAGTGGTCAAAAGAATTCTATGAAAACAAAAGGGTTATTGCTTATTCTTTTTTTTTTTTTGTTTGAAACAATTTGTCAATTATCTTTTTATAAAATTTGTAAAAATTAAACAAACATTTTGTTTTAGAGTTTTATTCTAAATAAATGTGTGTCTAAGAATCATAGTTGCTGTATTTAACTAATTATTAGTTTACATATATATTCTGCCCAAAATATAAAATTTTAATATATATATATATTAAATATGATTTATAGTTATACAAAAAATTTCTACTGTTATGAGACAAGATTTATGGTTATAAAATGATTTTATATAAATTTTTCTCTTAATTATAATTCTTAAGTACGTGCTGTATTCATGATTAATGATTTTTAATAGTAATAATTTTGAACCTATATAATGTTACCATTATTTTGGAAATTGACATTTTTTTTGGGTAAAGAAATTGGTAGTGTTTTCTTTTTCTTAAATGACTAGATGAATAATTTTAGATAAACTATAATTCTCATTACAATATACACGTTTATTTCAAAGAGTTGTTTTTTTTTTTTAATACTTCTTTAAGACTTCTTAAGTTTGGCTATTATTAAAGCTTCCGTAATTATCTTTCCAGTGTAAATATCTTTGGTTTAATATACATATATATATATATATATCTTTAAACAATGGTTTTAACTTTATTTCATATATTCATTTAAAACTTCAGAAAGTATCTTTAACAAATTTGGTGGGCTTTGAAAGATTATTTTTTATGACATAAAAATAGTGGCATCTATTTTAAATCTGATCATTTCTTTTTATGTTAATCTATTTATTAAATGATTTTTTAGTAATATTTATTTAAATTATTTTTGTATTCGAAAATTTTTCTTTATGCATATTATTACACATTTTGTATTTTGTTGAAGCTTTATTATTGAATTTGGGAATGAAATTCTTTCAATAGTTTAATACCAGATAGATTAATCATAGGATTGTATTTTTAAATTCAATAGTTTTCAATTACCTATCATGTACCCTTCTCCATATAGTTATAGATTCAGATTCAGATTCAGGTCTTTAGGACCCGTTCAGTCACATACAGAGACTTTGGGTTGTGTGTTTAGACACCTAGCCCTTTGGGGGCATAGCTCTGCGCATGCGTGTACGACTAGTTAGTATTTTTGTTCTGTCTATGCGATGTAATGCCGCTAGGTGTATGACCAGCTTATCCCTTTTGCTCTGCCTGTGGATTAATAGTGGCACCGGGTGTATGACCAATTATTTCCCTTAGGTACTTGTTGGATGCCTTTTTTTTTAGCTACTAGTATAATATTAAATCAGAAATTCAATCAAGTTATTTTACAGGATGAAAAATTTAAAAGTTTTCCTCAAGTGCAAATTATGTTGTTAAATATTAGATATGGAATTAGTATGCTCTAAACAAGTTTTTCTTTTACGATATATTATTATAGTTAATATAGTATAAAGTAAGAAACATGTTTTGAATATATATATTTGCGTCCACTCACAGAGTTTTATGCTCACCCTCTTTTTTCTAAATTTTTCCCCTCCAGGTTGTTGCGTTTCAGTTAGGGCGTGTTAGATTTCTTAAGGTCGGCTACGGAGTGTTGCAAAAAAAGCTTTTTAATTCCTTTCTTTTATTAGAACTTAGTAGAGATATTTTGGTATTTATGTTTATGGATGATAATTTCATATTCTCAATTTTTTTTTTATAACTCGTAGAATACTTTCTGGTTATATTTATTTTTCCTTCTTCCGAGGGAATTTTATAATTAAATAAGATTTTGGTACACTGAATTTTACTCAAGTTAACTGTGTTAAGAGTTAAGAACATACCTAGCCATAAGAGAGGTTGGGTCGTTTCAGTTGATATCAGAGCACGGTTTAGATTCTATAGACTCAAATTTCTTACATTAATTAATATTTCATCATTGAAATAGGATTATGTTTTGTAGGCACCACCATGCAGCGCCGTGGCCGTAGTCAAATTAGGAATGTAGCAGAATTAAATCAACCTCATACAACGACTGGACCTAGTAACCCTACACCGGTTACAGCAGGGGGTCTGACTTCTCAAGCACTATTCCTTTAGAGTTGTAGGAATACACCGAATAGCAATCAACCTATAGAAAGACTAACTGATCTTCTCTCCACTTTTGTCCAAAATCTGACTTAGGGGTGAGCCCAAACAGAGAATACTATTAAACGGGTGCGAAGACTACGGGGGTAGGAATTTCGATGGATCAGAGGATCCTACAGATGCAGAGTCTTGGCTCGTCAGGATTGAGCGTATTTTTGAGGTGATGGGG
Organism: Ailanthus altissimus; assembly: GCA_946807835.1. Lineage (NCBI taxonomy): Eukaryota > Viridiplantae > Streptophyta > Magnoliopsida > Sapindales > Simaroubaceae > Ailanthus > Ailanthus altissimus. Next base: position 25,704,367 of record OX327685.1, on the reverse strand, counting down.
TGCTCAGATCAGCAGAAGGTTACTTTTGCAACCTTTTTACTAGAGGACCGGGCAGTTCACTGGTGGACATCAATACAGAGATGGTGCCCTAATGACACAGGAATTTCTTGGGCTGACTTTCGTAAAGAATTCTTTAATAAGTATTTCCTTACAGTATATCGTGATATTAAGCGAAGTGAATTCCTGAGGTTAGTCTAGGGGTCAATGACCGTGACAGATTATGAGAAGAAGTTTGTAGAGCTTTCAAGATTTGCTAAGTTTATGGTTGCTGATGAGAGAGAGAAATGCAGAAGATTTGAAGATGGGCTTCGGAGTCAAATTCGCACGAGTGTGACGACTATAGGGCATTCTGTGTTCGGCAATTTGGTAGAAGCTGCTTTGAGAGTTGAAAGGAGTTTAACTGAAACATGTCAGGTGGAGAATTCAAACAAGCGAAATAATCCAAACTGGTCAGTTAATGGTCCTTCAGATAAACCTCAGAAGAGAGGTGGTAATCGTCAGGGTGACTTTAAAGATCAAAGAGGCTTTGGGTCAGGAACGGTGGGAGGTTAATTCTGAAGCCATGGTCATGGATTTAGGCAACAACATAGTGGCAGCAGTGGTTGGAACCAGAGGACTCGAGATAGTGGACAACAAGGTGATCGCTCGGGTAAAGCTAAGTATCCTTTGTGTGAAACTTGTGGTAGATATCATGAGGGACAATGTCGGAGTGGTTCAGCTAGGTGTTATCATTGTGGTGAAATTGGGCATATTAAGAAATTTTGCCCTGTATTAGGTCAAGGTGGTAACTCCATTCAGGGTTCAGTTTCACAACCACGTCAGAGTTTTCGAGCTGGGGGAACTCAAGGTAGAGGATCTATCTCTACTAGCAATACACAAACGTACACATCAAGAACTAATAATAACCCATAGAAGAGCCAGCCTAGACGACCTCGTACTCAAGCTCGAGTTTTTGCTTTGACCTATTAGGAGGCACAGGCTACACCAAACGTTGTCTCGGGTATATTGACTATCTTTGGCCCTAAGGCTCATATTCTAATAGATCCGGGTTCTACTCATTCTTTCATTTCTAAAACTTTTGCCATATATGCAGATGTGGAGTTAAAACCACTAGATTGCAGTCTAATAGTAGCCACACCTATTGGGGAGTCATTATTGGCAGATAATATATTTTGTAGTAGTAAGGTTAAAATTGGAAGTTATGAATTTTATGCAAACTTAATTCCTCTTGATATTCGAGATTTCAATGCCATTTTGGGGATGGATTGGCTTGCTAATCATCATGCCTCTGTAGATTATTTTAAAAAAGAGGTAGTGTTTAAGAAACCTGGAAAACCTGAGGTTTTGTTTCTTGGAGAACGTCATATTTTTCCTTCTTGTATTATTTCAGCCATGTCTGCTAAACGTCTACTTGGGAAGAGATGTACGGCATACTTGGCATATGTGATTGATACCAGAATTGGTGAAGTGAAGTTAAAGGATATTCCAGTGGTGCGGGATTTTCCAAACGTGTTTCCAAAAGACCTTTCCGAGTTACCAGTGGACAGGGAGATCGAGTTTAGTATAGATCTTGTACCAGGAGCAGCTCCTATTTCCATTACACCTTATAGGATGTCCCCAATAGAGTTGAATGAGTTAAAGGTTCAATTGCGAGAGTTGGTAGATAAGGGCTTCATTAGATCGAGTATATCTCATTGGGGTGCACCAGTTTTATTTGTGAAAAGAAAGATGGAACCTTCAGGTTATGTATTGACTATCGAGAGTTGAATAAAGTTACGGTACGAAATAAGTATCCCCTCTCTCGTATTGATGACTTATTTGATCAGTTACAAGGTGTTATGATGTTTTCTAAAATAGACTTACGTTCAGGTTACCATCAGTTAAAAATCAAAGAGACAGATGTTCTCAAGACTGCTTTTAGAACTCGATATGGGCACTATGAGTTTTTGGTGATGCCTTTTGGGTTAACAAATGCTCCGGTAGCCTTTATGGATTTAATGAACAGAGTATTTCAACCTTATTTAGACAAGTTTGTCATTGTATTTATTGATGATATACTTGTATATTCCAGGAGTAAAGAAGAACATGAGGAGCATTTGAATATTGTTTTACAAACTTTAAGGGATAAACAACTTTATGCAAAGCTAAGTAAGTGTCAGTTTTGGCTAGATAAGATTACATTTTTGGGACATGTGATATCAATCGAAGGGATTCTTGTAGACTCTTAAAAGATAGAAGCAGTAGTGCATTGGGAACAGCCTAACAATGCTAGAGAGGTTAGGAGCTTTTTGGGATTGGCTGGTTATTATCGGAGGTTTGTGAAGGACTTTTCTAAGATAGCAGCTCCATTAACACAACTGACTCATAAGAATGTTAAGTTTGTGTGGTCAGACGATTGTGAGAAGAGTTTTAAAGAGCTTAAAGCACCACTAACATCAGCTCTAGTTCTTACACTTCCATCTGGTGGTGAAGGGTTTGTGGTGTATAGTGATACATCCAGACAGGGTTTGGGCTGTGTATTGATGCAACATGGGAAGTTAATAGCTTATGTTTCTCGACAACTCAAGAAGCATAAGCTAAATTATCCAACTCATGACTTAGAGCTTGCAGCAGTTGTTTTGGCATTAAAAACTTGGAGACATTACTTGTATGGGGTCACATGCCAGATTTACACTGATCATAAGAGTCTGAAATACTTGTTCACTCAGAAAGAGTTGAATCTCAGGCAGAGAAGATGGATGGAGTTGATCAAAGATTATGACTGCACAATTAATTACCATCCCGAAAAAGCAAATGTAGTAGCAGATGTTCTTAGTAGAAAGTCTTCGAGTTCTTTGGTTTGTTTAAAGGTAACCTACATTTCTTTACTGATTGAGTTAAGGTCCATGGGAGTTGAGCTATCCGTTAATGATTCAGGAGTATTATTAGCTAGCTTTCAAGTTAGACCGACTTTAGTTGATCGAATATGTGCAATGCAAGGTCAGGATCCACACTTGGCCAAGTTGAAGAATAAAGTGGTGACAGGTTTGCGAGCTGACTTTTCGGTGAGAGGTAATAGAGTTTTAACCATGGGCAATAGACTTTGTGTACCTAATGTTGGAGATATAAAGAAGGAGATTTTGGAAGAAGCCCATTTTTCAGTATATGCCATACATCCAGGGAGTACAAAAATGTATTGAATATTAAGGGAACATTACTGGTGGCAAGGCATGAAAAAAGAGATAGTAGAGTACGTGACTAGGTGTTTAGTCTGTCAACAAATTAAGGCTGAGCATCAAAGACCAGCAGGACTTTCTCAGCCATTGGCAATTCCAGAATGGAAATGAGAGCATCTTATTATGGATTTTGTGGTAGGCCTTCCTCGTTCCCAAATGAGTTATGACGGGATTTGGGTAATTGTTGATCGGCTTACAAAATCTGCACATTTCATACCTATTAAAATGACTTACTCGTTGAATAAGCTAGCTAAGATCTATGTGGATGAGATAATGCGTCTCCATGGTATACCTGTATCGATAGTGTCCGATAAAGATTCGAGATTCACCCTAGATTTTGGTCTAACTTACAAGAGGCTATGGGTACACGATTGAGTTTTAGCACTGCTTTCCACCCTCAAACTAATGGGCAGTCAGAGCGTACCATCCAAACATTAGAAGATATGCTTCGAGCATATGTGATGGAGCTTAAGGGTAGTTGGGATAAATATTTACCTCTTATGGAGTTTGCTTACAATAATAGCTATCAAGCTAGTATTCAGATGACACTATATGAGGCTTTATATGGGAGGAGATGTAGGACACTGGTATGTTGGGATGAAGTAGGAGAAAGGAGATTACTGGGGCCGGAGATTGTTCAAGACTCTAATGAGAAGATTCAGTTGATTAGAGGTAGACTAAAAGCAGCGCAAGATAGACAAAAGAACTATGTAGATATACGAAGAAGAGATCTTGAATTTAATGTGGGTGACAAGGTGTTCTTAAAATTTTCACCATGGAAAGGAATACTTTGATTTGGGAAGCGAGGGAAGTTAAGCCCACGATATATAGGCCCTTATAAGATCATTGAACGTGTAGGAACAGTTGTTTATCAACTTTCATTACCACCAGAGCTATCGAGGATTCATAATGTATTTCATATCTCTATGCTACGCAAGTATGTGTTCGATCCAAGTTACATTTTAGAGCAACAACCGATCCAAGTGAAGGAAGATTTGACTTATGAAGAGGATGCAGTGGAAATAATTGACCGGAATGATCAGGTACTACGTAGAAAAACTATCCCTCTAGTAAAAGTTCGATGGCGTAATCATGTAAAAGAAGAAACTACGTGGGAGCAGGAAGATCTTATGCAAATTTAATACCCTAAATTATTTTAATCAGGTACAAAAGAAAATTTTGAGAATGAAATTTTATTTGAGGGGAAGAAATGTAACACCCATTTTTACAGGGCAGTAAAATAAAATTATTATAAGAAAATTATCCAAACTTTATTTAAGGATAAGGATAAGGAGATGAGATAAATTTTGAAATTCTAAAATACGTAATATTTGAGGGATTACGTTTGTATAAAAAGAGAGATAACTAATAATAAAAAGAGACGTGTATAAGAGGAAAACTAAGAAAACGTGTATTTAAATAGTTATTAAAATAAGGCAATTAGGAGTTAAAGCATTTAGAGACGTGATTTAAAGGTAGTGGAAAGTGCTCGTGGTAGGAATAAATTCATATAACGCTAATTTTATTCAATGTTAGTTTTTAGTTTGTTAGTTCTCATTTATTTTCCTTCTTTTTTTTATTTTTTATTTTCCACATTATAGGAGGGGAAGAAAAAGCTGAGCAAGAAAAAGAAGAATTTAGAGAAAACCAAGATTGATTCATCAAACTGTGAGTGGATTATGTATTTAAATAAATTTCAGTATTTAACATATATACAGCCGAATTATTCATTATATTTTAATAGAGTTCTTTTCTGAAGTAGCTACAATTTTCGTTTGATTTCTTCTTTCAAGTCCTTCATCATTATAGTTCCCAATTGTTTAAAGCAATATGGCAAGTTTTGTCGGCATCAAATCAGATAATATATATAGACATAATTTTGAAAAGTTAATTTATTGTGATAGATTTATTGCCTCAGTGGTCAAAAGAATTCTATAAAAACAAAAAGGTTATTGCTTATTCTTTTTTTTTTGTTTGAAACAATCTGTCAATTATCTTTTTATAAAAATTTGCAAGCAAAAATTAAACAAACATTTTGTTTTAGAGTTTTATTCTAAATAAATGTGTGTCTAAGAATCATAGTTGCTGTATTTAACTAATTATTAGTTCACATATATATTTTTCTCAAAATATAAAATTTTAATATATATATATTAAATATGATTTATAGTTATACAAAAAATTTCTACTGTTATGAGACAAGATTTATGGTTATAAAATAATTTTATATAAATTTTTCTCTTAATTATAATTCTTAAGTACGTGCTGTATTCATGATTAATGATTTTCAATATTAATAATTTTGAACCTATATAATGTTACCATTATTTTGAAAATTGACATTTTTTTTGGGTAAAGAAATTGGTAGTGTTTTCTTTTTCTTAAATGACTAGATAAATAATTTTAGATAAACTATAATTCTCATTACAATATACACGTTTATTTCAAAGAGTTGTTTTTTTTTTTAATTCTTCTTTAAGACTTCTTAAGTTTGGCTATTATTAAAGCTTCCGTAATTATCTTTCCAGTGTAAATATCTTTGGTTTAATATACACATATATATATATATATATATCTTTAAACAATGGTTTTAACTTTATTTCATATATTCATTTAAAACTTCAGATGTATCTTTAACAAATTTGGTGGGCTTTGAAAGATTAGTTTTTATGACTAATAAAAATAGTGGCATCTATTTTAAATCTGATCATTTCTTTTTATGTTAATCTATTTATTAAATGATTTTCTATTAATATTTATTTAAATTATTTTTGTATTCCAAAATTCTTCCTTATGCATATTATTACACATTTTGTATTTTGTTGAAGCTTTAATATTGAATTTGGGAATGAAATTCTTTCAATAGTTTAATATTAGATAGATTAAGCATAGGATTGTATTTTTAAATTCAGTAGTTTTCAATTACCTATCATGTACTCTTCTCCATTTAGTTATAGATTCAGATTTAGATTCAGGTCTTTAGGATCCGTTCAATCACATACAGAGATTTTGGGCTGTGTGTTTGGACGCCTAGCCCTTTGGGGGCATAGCTCTGCGCATGTGTACAACCAGTTAATATTTTTGCTCTGCTTGTGCGATGTAATGCCGCCAAGTGTATAACCAACTTATCCCTTTTGCTCTGCCTGTGTGTTAATAGTGGCACCGGGTGTATGACCAGTTATTTCCCTTAGGTTGTTGGATGTCTTTTTTTTTCAGCTACTAGTAGAATATTAAATCAGAAATTCAGTCAAGTTATTTTACAGGATGAAAAATTTAAAAGTTTTCCTCAAGTGCAAATTATGTTGTTAAATATTAGATATGAAATTAGTATGTTCTAAACAAGTTTTTCTCTTACGATATATTATTATAGTTAATATAGAATAAAGTAAGAAACAGATTTTGAATATATATATATATATGCTTCCACTCACAGAGTTTTATGCTTACCCTTTTTTTTCTAAATTTTTCCCCTCCAGGTTGTTGCGTTTCAGCTAGAGCGTGTTAGATTTCTTAAGGTCGACCACGGAGTGCTGCAAAAAAAACTTTTTAATTCCTTTCTTTTATTAAAACTTAGTAGAGATGTTTTGGTATTTATGTTTATGGATGATAATTTCATATTCTCAATTTTTTTTTTATAACTCGTAGAATACTTTCTGGTTATATTTAATTTTCCTTCTTTCGAGGGAATTTTATGATTAAATAAGATTTTGGTACATTGAATTTTATTCAAATTAACTGTGTTAAGAGTTAAGAACATACCTAGCCATAAGAGAGGTTAGGTCATTTCAATTTTACCACGAGCCCTCAAAATAACCTAATGTTTAGTGAACCCTTGTTCTACCACGAGCAATGAACACCCAAACGACAGTTCCACCCTAATGCACACAAGCACTTAGTGTCTACTCCAGTTCTTCCCCTTCTCTTAAAGTCTCTCTTAATACTTAATTTAAAATCAAGAGTTTACAAGTGTTTATATAGGGGTTATTTCGTGCCTACTAACCCTATTCTTTGTTGGAGTAAAATTTTACTTGTTTCGGAAGTCCTAAACTTTTCAAAACCCGAAATTTGGATCAAAACCGACTTCTTGACGCTTCTGGCGCCGCGAAGTTGGCCATATCGCACCTATTGCCGCAGCGCTGGGCTTCTGTGTTGGGCGCCATGGCGCTCAGCCCTGGTGCCCTACATGCGCGTTTTCTTCACTTCCTTCACGTTTTCGAGTCCTGTTTCGCTTCCCCCTTTGTATCCCACACGTCTTAAACTTCTCCATACGTGTCCCACACGTTCTAGAATTCTTGTAACTCTCTACTTTGGTATTCATCTTAATTTTTATCTAATCAAAATTGTTGAATCACTAATTTTTCAACATTAAAGATCAGGTACTTGATGTCATATGCAGTTCATTTGAACTTGTCAGCTTCCAGATCATTTTCCATCACTTATGGTCTCAAAGCTTATATGTTTTTTTTGTTCAGATAACCAGTCTTACAAATCCAGGGACATTTGAGGCAAATCAGGTTATAGCAGTTACCTTTTCCGAAATTTGATTTTTCCATACTAGCATCCACCTTTAATATGTGTACTTGTTGCATTTTCAAATGCAATGTTGCTATAAATTTCTTGATTTTACAATTCTAAAATCTCATGGGTAGTCAAAGACTTGAGACTATAGCTACTGAAGAACCATGAACTGGCCCTATTTTGTTATGAGTTTATTATACTCAGTTCTTATAGTGGCTACTGCAGACCTTGAAACCTCCATATACTTTGCCCGCTAGTTTGTCAGTTTACATTTCCCTCAGATTTTGCATCTTTGTGCTTGTTTGAGTTACCCTTCATGTAATGTTACAAATTACAGTTTGTTAATACCAGTGTGAGAGTGACTTTTTTCCATTAATGTCTTGGGGTTTCAGGTCAAAGTAAGTTGCTACACCGTGGACGTCATTAAACAGCTTAGCGGAGAGGAGATGTCAAGAAATTTTAAAGACGGAATCTCTATTCTCCAATGATCGCATGGGTAGACTTGCTAGCCATATTCTTAGCCAGCGTAGGTATGTCATAATAGATTATTTATGTGGAAATATATTTACTTGATATATTACTAATGGGTCCAGAACTATTGAAAATTGTAACACATCTTTAAATTTTGGAGCAGTTTTTATCCTCCATATCCCCCTGCAGACGGTATTCCATTGGATTTTTCACTTGCTCCAGAAACTCTTAATATCTCGTCAGTTCCAGATATTATCATCCTACCTTCAGACATGAAGTACTTCATAAAGGTTAGTAATTGAGCAAAGTACCTCTGAGCTCAAGAATCATTTTGAAGAAGAAAAATATGGCAACACTTTCTCAAATTCTAGTATTACATTGTTGAAGATGGTTTTCGAATCCCTACCTCTCATTTTAAAGATATCTGCAAAAATGCAGCTTAAACGTATGATACCTAATTTCCCTCTGGTTACAGGTGTTGTCCCTAAGTGGGAGAAATGAAGGGAAAGAGCCAAAGAAGTGCATCTGTGTGAATCCAGGAAGATTAGCCAAGGGAGAAGGAGGAGGCACCTTTGCAGAGCTTAACTACAATGGGAGTCCTGATATGATGAATGCTTCAATTATCGGCATATAATTCCTGGAGTGAACTAATCCAAAACATGTCTTATACCTTGTAGTGTTGCTTAGCATGATCAATACCGGCCTCAGTATGCCAAATCAAAGATTCAGGAAGATATCAAGTTAAAATCATTGTGTTAACCTTTGGGTTCAAATGACGCCAGTGGCTACAATACCGAACCTGCAGAAGCAGTTGACATTCGGCTTGTTGAGGGAAGAGGCAGTTATCCTTCCTGCTTCTGCCAATATTTATTGCTCTATTAATTCTAGAATACAAACTATTGGTGTTAGCTAGTAACCCATGTCTTACAATTAGTTTATTTGTTTGTCTTCCTGCTTCTTTTGAGACAGCATTTGGAAGAGCCAATGTAACACCATAAAGTCTAAATCAGGAGCCATTCATAGATTTCGGCCAATATATTACATATTTACTGAAAATACAAAGTCGTTTATACTTCTGTTTTGATGTATTAACAATCAATGCTGAGAGTACAGAACAACACAAGGATGAATAATAAAGTTTCAGAAGATTGATGCCCGATGGATGCTCCTGCATATATCTAACCCCTTAGAAGCCAGTTCTCATCAGATGATGCTATTGCTGCAGCCAACAAAAAAATAAAAAATCTCGAAAGTCTTTCTAGCTCACTTTCTTCCGAGCTCTGTACCTTCTTTCACCGAACCAGCCAATCCAATTACTCAAAACCCACAATATGCTAACGAAGATTGCAGTGATTATCACAACCAACCAAGAAAGCCAAGTCCACTTCGGAATCAAATTATGAGCCGCGCCACTGAGATAAAACACGCACATCTTGTGCACAAACAGAGGTCCCATAATCCCTCTAACCACGGAATAGAAGCTGTAGAAAGGAGGAGACAAAAATTCATAGAATTTGTCGCAAGCGGGTACATGGGCTCTTCGGAAACTAGCAAGAGACCATACATTCTGACAAGGGCTTGTCACCTCAGCGAGAATCAGGAGCACAAGAACTTCAAATGCCCCGTAATGAACCATGTACCGACAGGTCACAAGCACGTAGAGTGTGGCTACATGGTGGACTATGAAGAGGGTATCATGAGGGACAAATATTATGTAGTGAAGCAAGTCCATTAAGAAGTAAGCGATGCTGAATTCAAGAACTGTGTCTTGGGGGATGGTGTTTGGAGTGGCTAAAGATGTAGAACGTTGGCCTTTCTGGGTGTTTGTGATTACGTAGGTCGCTATGAACACTGCTGGTGTCCCATGAGCTAGAGAGATGAAGGAACTTGAAGCGTGTGCTCGATGCTTTGGACCCCAGTTGCGGAAAAGGATCAGGTACGCAAAGAGATAAATGGAACTAAATATTATAAAGAAGGCTGGCAAATTTAAACTAAAAAGAGTGATAGTTTCCATGATTATGAAATACAGCTGAAGCTTGAGAGTTTGCAAGGCATATGCCAAAGATGGAAAAAGAAACGAGGGTTTGCACTTTTCAGCAGGTATTGAAGCTATCTCAGGGAAGAAATTAAGTCGTCGAGTATCTTTAAAGGAAGTGTCAACAAAATTATAAATGAGAATCATGATGATGATGTTAAGTTAAGAAATAGATGGTTGCCGCTTAACTTGACAAATGACAAAGCGTCCCGGCGCAACCAATTATACGAGAGTACACGTACACGTCAATTCTATGGACATTTTTACATTTGCACTGATTATTAGTTGATAAACTATGGTGCTCCATGTGATATTCGAATATTTTTATCCTCCTCAATTATAATAATATCAAATATCTTCACAACTGCTAAGATTTTTATTGGGATACCGTATAATAGATTCCTTTAATTTATTAAGAGCGGCTCTTTTTGATATTTTGAAACCCTTTAATATATTAAGCAGTCTTTAGAAAGATTCGTTGTCACAGCTGAAGAACTCTTTACGAGCAGCAATGTCAATATTAAAGAATAATTTTAAAATTAATTCTGTAATAATTTTTTTATACGTTCTTATCATATATATATTATTAATATAAAATATTATTTTTTTATATATATTATTTTTTTATTATGTAATAAGATTACAGTCTATATAAAGGCTCTATTGTATAGTTTTACAATATACAATAAAATATATTCTCTTTATATTTCTCACATGTTATCAAAATTTTGATTTTTTCATTGTTATTTTATTTAATTAGAGATTTTTTAAAAATATTTTTTAAAATCCGACGGAATTTATTGGAGTTTTTTGAAAAGTCGCTGGAAAATTTTAAAATCTTGTCGTCTTAGCCACCGCCCATCTCCAATTACTCAGAATCCTCCGGCCATTTCAATGCCGTCAACGACGCGCCGATCCGAGGTCTGAAACTGCCAAAAAGCCATTGCCGCCGATCACTGTCACTTCAGATCCCGGTCATTCTACGGCGACGTGATCGACACCGCCTAAACCAAAATAATCTTCATCATCGACAGTTGAAACGTCGACGAGTTTACCTCAATTGGAGGTCGGAGCAAGCTGGAAGCGCCATCTGAAGTTCACTTGTTTTTGTTAAGGGCCTGTTTGTAAACTTTTCAGTATTTTAGGTCAGATTATAATTTTATATTCTTTTGGGCCTTTTTTGTAATTTTTAAAAGTTTTGGAATATTTTTGTAATTATAGTATTTTTTAGGGGTTATTTTATAATTTTTAAAGAGAACTGGGGCTATTTTATAATTATTATATTTTAAGAGATTAATTTATAATTATTAAAAGTTTAAGGGTTTACTTATAATTAGTAGGGTTTAGGGACTAGATTGTCATTAAAAAAAATTTAATTTTTTTTTTGAAATTTATAGAAAGTGTAGTACTTCTATTGATTCTACTCTACTTAAGCCATGCCACATATCTAGAACATCTTAAGGTACGGCTTTTACAGGAGTTGCTATTACTACTGCACAAGATAGTGTGAATCGTTCCCTTAATAATCTTGAATCTTTACTCCGTCTACTCCTTTTTAATTCTAGTAAACCCTTAATTTCTATTTCTTCCAATATTTTAGATAATTTTTCTTGGTATTTTGACTTTGCATGTTGTAATCACATGACTTCTGATCCTACAATTTTCTTCTCTAAAACTCTTAATTCCTATTTACCATTTATTCAAACTACTAATGATTCTCTCATGAAAGTTAATCATGTTGGTTACGTGTCTTACCCTAATCTTTCTGTATCTGACATATTTTTTATTGCTAACCTTACCTTAAATCTTTTGTCTGTTGGTCAATTATGCAAACTTGGTCTTAATGTCTTGTTTACTGCTTCTGGTTGTTGTGTGCATGATCTAAAGACCGGTCAGACGCTTGGGACAGGTCGTAAGGTTGGACGTTTGTATGAACTTATCTCTTTAGATTTATCATTTATATATTCTTCGTCTGCAGCATCTACCTCTTCGGTACTTTCGTTACATCTTTGGCATTTTCGTTTGGGTCATGCGTCAATCAATCGCATCTAATCTCTAGTATCCAGTGATCACTTAGGTATTGTTTCTGATAATAAAGATGATTGCCTTATATGTCCTTTAGCTAAACAACCAGCCTTACCTTTTGATTATAGTACTACTATCTCTCATGCTCCATTTGATCTTGTACATTCTGATATATGGGGTCATTCTCCAAATCCTACAATGGGAGGATCTAAATATTTTGTGATCTTCGTTGATGACTATTCTCGGTATACTTGGTTGTTCCATATGAAACAACGATCCGAATTTACTAAAATTTACCGAGATTTTGCTTAGATGGTTAAAACTCAGTTCTCATGTCCTATTAAAGTTTTCCGCACTGATAATGTTATGGAGTATAGAGACTCTGATTTTTTAAATCTTTTACAGGAACAAGGTATTATATGTCAAAGGTCTTATCCTGGTACATCTTAGCAAAATAGGAGAGCTGAATGTAAACACAGACACATTTTAGATACTACTCGTGCTCTTATTATCTCTTCCTCTTGTCTTGAAAGTTTTTTGGGAGAAGCTACTTTAATCGCTGTCTTTACCATTAATCGTATTCATTCTCATGTTATAGAGAATAAGTCACCTTATGAGCGTCTTTATGGAACTCCACCTAATTACAAACTCCTCAAAGTATTTGGTTGTGTTTGTTTTGTTCTACTTCAAAAACATGAGCATACTAAACTCGAGCCACGTACTCGATTATGTTGCTTCTTGGGATACGAGATAGAACATAAAGGTTATAGGTGTTGGGATCCTATATCTAACCATCTTTGTGTTTCTCGTCATGTAATCTTTCTCAAGCATACAATATTTTCCTCTGTATCTAACTTTAAATCTGTGTCTCCTCCTATGTCACAATGTTTTTACAGATAATTCTGTTGATCTTTTTTTCGATACTTTACCTACAGATATTTCTTCTGAGTTTCATACAGGTGAATCTGCTGAAACAACGCTTGCTTCTGAGCCTCCTACCTCGTCTGAAGGATTTGCTCTCAACATCCCTGAGGCTTCCTCTATACCCTTTCTTCGTCGTTCATCTCGGGTAAGAGAACTTCCTGTTAAATTTCGTGATTATCACTATTTCTCTACTACCATTTCTTTATATGAGCCTCAATCATATTCCGAGGCTAGTTCTAATCCTGTTTGGCAGCAAAGAATGACAGAAGAATTGCAGGCCCTTGAGAAGTCGCATACTTGGGATTTTGTTACTCTTCCTTCTAATAAAACTGCCATTGGATGCAAATGGGTGTACAAGATCAAAACCAAATTCGATGGACCTATTGAGTGTTATAAAGCCCGTTTTGTTTCCAAAGGCTTTACCCAAGAATATGAAATAGATTATGAAGAAACTTTTGCCCCAATTGTTAAACTTACTTCTGTTTGAAGTTTATTAGCTATTGCTGCAGTTCGTGGTTGGATATTATTTCAGATGGATGTCAAAAATGCTTTCCTCAATAGTGATCTCATTGAAGAAGTGTATATGAAGCCTCCTCTTAGTTATCCACATCCTCCAAGCAAAGTCTGTAAACTTCGTCATGCTCTGTATAGTCTTAAATAAGCTCCTCGTGCATGGTTTGTAAAGTTTAGCGGGACTATTCTTCAGCATAGTTTTCAGTCTAGTCCCTATGACTCACTCTTTTTGTCCGCAAGACAGCACAAGGTTGTGTTCTCCTACTTATCTATGTTGATGATATGATTATCACGGGTGATGATCTTCTTAGTATTTCCACTCTTAAGAACTTTCTTCAGCAACACTTTGAGATGAAAGATCTTTGCAACCTTAATTATTTCCTTGGCCTTGAAGTACTATTCGACTCTACTGGGTATTATCTTTCTCAGGCTAAATATGCATCTGATCTACTTGCTAAAGCTGGGTTGACAGACAGTAAGACTGCTTCCACTCCTCTAGAGCCTAATGCCAAACTCCGATCCTCTGATCAAATTAGGTACTTATTTATTAAGTGTTTGTGTATGTCATATTCAACATAATGCTTAACTATATCTAAAGCATTTGTGTAAATTATTGATGAATGGATTATCAAGATAGAATCAAGTTAGGTATTTATTGGCTAAATGCTTATGTTAGGTTACATTTAACACTAGGCACAATTTTATCTAAAGGATATGTATAAATTATAAATAATGAGTCCTTAATATAGGATCAAATTAGGTATTTTCACTAAACAACTATTAGTGTCCAAATTTTATAAATTCAAATACTTAATAAAAAATTATAAAACCACCTTAAATTTACTAAGACACATATATTAGTTCACATTAAATAACTCAAGGCAAATTTCGTTGAGAAAGTACTTTAAAATTATTTTATTTCAAACATTTTAGAATCTGTCTGTAAGTTCCTAAAATGAGGCTACCTTACTTAGAAAATCATAACAATTTAAAATTAATGAATTAAATTATGATATTTTACTATGTTATACTAGACATCTATAAGTTTAATATTTTAGAAAATCATAATTTTATAAAATTATTTGATAGATCAAAATTAATTATTCATTTGTTCATACTACAGAAATAGTGAATTTTCATAATTTTATAGTCATGTTTGCAAAATTACTAAAACTCGAATTAATGAAATTTATATGCAATTCAAATTTTTTCATGACTATATATATATCTAAATTAATGTTATCAAATATCAAAACTAAAATCAAATTGTAACACTTTATAAAACTAAGATGCAGTCATGAGAAAATCTAGCAATTCTTTAATGATTCTTTTATTAATTCATAATATTTGTATAAATTATATACAATAATCCTATTAACTCCACATATTCCATAATAAAATATATGTAATAAATTTTTTTTTAACATATTCTAATAATAGTAAAAGAAAATAATGCGGGTATTACATTACTGGCTGTTGACTGTGACGAATGGTAAAAGTTATCAAAATTGACATTATTGGATTTATAATTTTGTGATCTATGCGATGATGAAATTTTTTTTATCAATTGAACACCGTTGAAAGTGGGGATAATAAGGTGGGAGGGGTAACGACCACCACCGTTTGCTATTAAACGAGAGGGCAGTGGTGTGCATTACTTCACAGTTTAATTACGAACGTTAATGACTGTCATCCACCACTGTAGGACGACGGTTGCCGTCAAACAATGGTGTGATGGCGTGCACCACCCTTATTATTGGACAGATCAACCTCCAATCTGTCCAATGGTAGGGGTGATGGCCTATCGTTTAATGGTAGTGGTTGCCGCCCGCCATCGTAGGACAGTGATCACCGTTAATGGTAGGGCAATGGCAAGCATTGCCACACCATTTTATAGCAAACAACGTTGGCCATCATCCCCCACCATATTTCTTTTATTTTTGGCACTTCTATGATGCTCCAATGATTAAAAAAAATTCTACCAACACGTAGGTCATAAAATTTTGAGTTCAATAATATCAATTTTAATAATTTTTACTATTGATAGCCAGTCAACAACCAGTAATTGACTGTCAACAACGGTCAAATAATCGATCATTATTAGTCAACGATTTTTAAATTGTGTCATGTGTCATTTATAAATAAAATATTATATTATCTTTATTTCCATTCATTTTAATAAAATAAGTTAACAACAGAGGGTGTAAATAGATAATTTTAAAAATAAAATGAATAAACTATTACTTTTACTATAGCTAAAGATCCAATTATCTTTTTATCTTTTGAATATTATCCAACACTAGGATGTTTTTGGTAATTAAAAGTTTTGACGGGAGAGAAATGATAAATTCCTATTTTGACGGTCATTTCTTAGTACCCTCCTTAAATGCTATTTCCCGTTATTTTACGAGATGAGAAACCTGAAAGGATATATGTTGGACAGATGAGATTAAAGAAGATGAAGTTGAAAACAATTTTATTATTTACAGGAAATTTTTTTTTTTAAAAAAAAAGCGTTTACTTAGTATCGGACGGGGCATGAGAACATAAAATGTGGGGTTGAAATAGGCCTGCCCTTTAATAAATCTGCAATGGAAATGATTTATCCCGAATTATTATTCGGCTTGTCAAATGTCATTCTTATAATATAATTGGGATTAGGTATAGGCTTGTCGTAGGTTATTATGACACATATAATAAGATGCAAGCTAGACTCTTATCTTAATTAATTGCATTGATTGATTGCAAGCAATCAATTTATTGTCTCTATAAGTAACTGGACATAGACAAGTCATCCAAATTCCAAGCAGCAACAACCTTAACTAATTATCTTCTTTTTCTCCTACATGGCATCGCTATCAATCAAAGCCCACACGCTCAAGACAAAATAACAGTATAGAACAATCCAAAAACTGCATTTCTCATTATGCCAAATGAAAGCCAGAACCACAACCACTCTTACTTACACGCCTCTTGTTCATTTTCAGTAACTTGATAATTGGAATTCTACCAAAACTTGCCTTAGAGTAGGTAGCTACCTACATAACCATTCCTCCGTCAACGGTGAATTACCTGCAAGAAAACAATATGAAACTGAGAAACCAAGTATATGAATGGGAAGAGAAAGAGAGACAAAGAATGGTAAGGTAAAATAATAATGCAGGAGGGTTTGGTCATGCATTGGCTATAGCAAGGCATGGAAACATAAGGCATCACATTGACTAGGAAAAGGGAGGAAAAAAAAAACATAGTAAGGAACGACTCAAGGCAAGACAAGGAACTACTGAAAATTAAAGTTTATGGTGCTCCAAGTAAGTTGCTCCTTTTTAGCACACTGAATTAAAACACTCGATTGAAGTAGTTGGGTCCAAGACGTAAATTACAAATTTAATACCAAAACTAGCTATCTCATGCCTAGTAACAAGTTTTTCCACGCCTGCCCTTGCAAGTCCCCAGTGAAACAAAAACAAGCACAGACATGGCCAAGGCAAGAAATTAAATAATAGTAGCGGGCTGTATGTGCGCAGCTCCTCACTAGCCCATAGAATATTGGTCACCTTCTGGACTCAGGACCATTGAGAAATAGCAGATTTCAAAATTCATCAAATAGAATTTATAGTACAAAGAGTCATTATAATGAAATAGATTCAAAACCTGTCCGGTAATGTAACTGGCAGCAGGATTGAGGGCCAAGAATTCCACCAGTCCAGCAACTTCTTCTGGTTGACCATACCTTCCTGAATGCATAATAATTATTGTTACTATCGTTATGATTTCAAGAGCTTTTGATTTCTTTTGCTAAACATATTCTCTGAAATATGAACTATTTTTTAGCATCCTGTTAAACACAACAAATTCCTGATTGAATCAATCAGAACAAGAGATTGAGAGATGGTATCACCACAAATGACCAAAATATGGAAGTATATTTTGCGGAAATACATTTAAGAACCAGCTATAGATTTAATATGTTGACTATATTGTGAGATAGAAATCCTCCACATATGTTGAATGACAAGGACTTAAAAGGATTATTCACATGAACATCTTGCAAGTTTAGCATGTGATGAATGATAAGGACTAGTGAGCATAGTTCACATGAAAACTTCAAATCCAGCAAAGACTTGGAGGCTTGAGGAGATTTCAGTAGACAAAAGATAAGGCCAACGCAATAAGAAATTTGAAAATACATATATGGAAAATAAGAAGAAACTTCTAACTTGTACAATCATCTCTCACCTAAGGGGATTGTCTCCAAGATCTTCTTCTCAATGTCTTCCCCAAGCTTGGTTGTCATATCAGATGCAATGAATCCCGGTGCAACAGCATTGACCTGGAAGAACACACATTGATAAGAGTGGATCCAGTATATGG
Organism: Ailanthus altissimus; assembly: GCA_946807835.1. Classification (NCBI taxonomy): domain Eukaryota; kingdom Viridiplantae; phylum Streptophyta; class Magnoliopsida; order Sapindales; family Simaroubaceae; genus Ailanthus; species Ailanthus altissimus. Next base: position 25,686,292 of record OX327685.1, on the reverse strand, counting down.
CATCAGCTTCTTGAATGTTTGGAATATGCATGATGATAGGAACCAAGGGGAATAAGAACTCTGGAATACCCACATTAATATTTCTGCTTGCATATTCCTTCACAACAGTTATAATAAGGCCAATAACACCTGCTTTTGCAGCACTGTAATTGGCTTGGCCAACATTTCCAATAAGACCAACAACTGAGGCTATACTGATTATCCTTCCCGCAAAATTGGTTGACTTAGACGGGGGGATTTTACTGTTCAAAAATCAGGCATAAACCAAAATATATTCCTTATAAATTCTCTTCCAAGTTTCATTTTTTTATCTGTGAATTTTAATATTGGAAAACATTCAGTACGAGGGGTAAGTAAACCAGTCACCATTCACCACTGAGTATGCATAAAGAAAGTAAAGCCCTCAAATTGTAAAAAGATGGTTCTAGTCCTAAGATAGCTTCTTTGAACAGCTGTATGTCTTATAGATAAGTTAAAGTAGAAAGCCTCCTAGTTCAATATATTTAAAGCAAACTCCAGATGACTATTTCTGGCCATCGAAAAAAAGGAGCTCCAAAGAAGTAAAGATACAAAAAGAATGATAAATCACAAACATGGCACACCAGAAGGGACAGAAAAAGCCTTCAGCCCGTAGACTGCAGCTCAAATGGGCGAACCCCAAGATGGACACACCATCATACCTTTTTCTTCTTCATCATGATCTTGCCTGCTGCCTGTGAAGATAATTGCCTCAGCTCCAATAAACTATATTATCCATTAGCATAACTTGTAAGATCTTCAGAATACACACCTGTGTGCACAGGAATACACCTGTAAGATTCAGACCAATGACCTCCTGCCATTGTGATTTCTTCATTCTCATTAGCAATGTATCCTTAGTGATTCCTGAAACCAAGTAGATAATTAGGAGACTAGATTGAAATATATAACAGATGAGAGATGAAATGAGATGTTAGCTAACCAACATTGTTAACCAATATATCAATGGTTTCCCATGCATCAGTGGCCTGCAGATTCCAAAATTACGAGCATGCCATAAAGTAATAGATGGCAATAAAACAAAACCCAATAAGCCAAGAGAACATTCGCTCACAGTTTTGATCATTGCTTCCACATCAGCTTCTTTTGAAACATCTCCTCCAAGGTAAAAGCCTGACCACCAGAAGCCTCAATCTACAAAAAATAGTCACATAAATTACCACCAATCATTTCAAATCAAGCAAGATGATCTAGCAACAGCACCACCACCTCAAGAACATAAGAGATGACAACCGGGTGCAAGAAGTACAACAATATTGTGGTAGAAACCATAAGACATAATGTGAATGAAACCTTGTGGATATAACATTTTTGTCTTCCCTTATTTTTCAGGTTATCTTGACAAGTTCATCAGACATGTAACACAACAAATAAGATGAGATCTGAAAAGCAGCTTTGAAAAGTACCAAGGGTCCTGCTACCAAAGAGAGAAATGTGTATCTACACTTTATAATATGTAGCATAGCATATCTTTTCATGACTTGATCAGTATCTTCTAGTTGTGAAGGCAAAGAAGATACTAATTTTCTAAACTATGCTTTGGCAAGTGAAATGTACAAAACATAGTCTCTAATAGATCAAGGTTTAGTGTGCCAGTTAAAGCAACAAATTACTCATTCTTAGGTTTCAGGAAAATGTCATAGGCATGTGGAACTATAGAACTGTAAAACTTAAAGAAAGAGCAGTTTATGTTTCTAAGGCTTACAAGTAAACGGCATTATCTTAAATCTCGTAAAATTTATAACAGTTACCTACTAAAAAATTTTAACAATGAAATTTTAAAACATAGATTGTAAACATCAAGAAAGATAAGACCATACAATTTATGAAGCTTGCTCGAATAACACAGCCAGCAAATGCACAGAACAAAACACAATCATAAAAAATACTCATCGATGTTTCTTTAAAGACAACCTTTTACCTCTTTGCAAACTTCTTTAGCCTATTTTGATGACCTAACATAATTTACCAGGACCTGGGATCATGCAAAATTAATCGCAATCACTACTTACAGTATCAATAGGTAACATTATTGATGCAATCATTAAAAGATCTTCAGTGGGATGCTTCAAGATGCCGAATAAATGGCTTTAGCCAAGATTTCAGGCATCCCCACTAATTAATTAATCACTCACTAACCTTGCAACCTCCTTTTCCCAAGGACAATGCAATTGCTCTACCAATACCTGTAGAGGCTCCTGTCACTACAACTACAGGAGTTTCTACATTTTTAGCATTTTCAGTGCTTGCTTGTTCGATGGTGGCACCCTGAGCTTACTCCTGCATGAACATTACAATCAATCAATTTAGATTCTAAGATACTCGATTTTATCTATATCAAATACAACTCCTAAAAATAGAAAGATGGACATCTTCCAACGCATATCTGTACTTAATGCCTATATGGCAAACAGATATAACAGCAATAACATGGCCAGGTTCTTTTCCCTAAATATTTTTCTTAATGGAAGTGTAGTTTTACTTCAAAATCAGGCAAAAGAATTCAAAGTAGTTAGGTACTATAGGTTACAGGTACATTTTGGAGTTCTTATTGCACCGTCAACTTGCAACTACCCAAAAGGGCTTATCTCTCTATGGCTGATATAAAGACAGGCACACTTTGGAATCAAAAATTGAAATTTTTCTTCAAGAAGCACTTGAGAGGTATTTCTCAGAAAAAATACTCTTTGGACCAGAAGAGTATTTGAAAATACTTTCTAGAGAAGTATTCTATTAGTTGCTTTTAGAAAGCACTTTCAGATACCTTTGTAAAAACTGCTTTCAGTTCCCTCACACGCCCCACATACCAGCAACAGATTACTTTGCACATACTGAAAATTAGTTAATTTCAACGCCTCACATTAACTAAACAAGATAAATTATACAATCGAAAATTCATATATTTCTCAACAACATAAATTTCATTATATATTTCAGTAATTCTTAAATTATCTTCGAATACTGCTTCACAATCCTAAATTTAAAACCCATCATCCTTCTAGAGCTAAAACAAATGCAAATTTTCACTTCTGCAAATACAGCTAAAGAATACATTCAATTCAAAATCGATAACAGAAACGTGAGCAACAATACCATAAGATGCTAAGGAGCCGCTGCCCCATCTACGCTTGAGCTCAAGGCAAGGCCGAGGCTTAGGCTGAGCCTGAACCGTAACCAGAGACCACTTGTTGAACTTTAAAAAAAAAATTAGAAATAAATTTAAGCTTTTGATTTTTCCAATTAAATTTGATTAATTCCATAGAATAATTGATCATGAACCAAATCACTGTTCCTCAATTCAATAATATGATAATTAATTGAATATTTTCATGAGAATAGCATTATGGCAATACAAAACTGATGGATACGAAGAGTATTATAAAATATAAGAGCTCGTAAAAAAAAATAGTAAACAAAAAGGACAATTGACTTTTTGATATATTGGTTTTATTTATTGTATAGCTCTTTATATAAAGTTAAATTTTAATAAAAAATAAAAAAAATTTATTGATTACAAGATATAACTAACAATTTTTTAATATTATGTCATTAATAAATAATATTATTATCTTTTTAAAACTTGGGCTTTAAGAATATTTTGCATATTCAATTTTGACCAATTCTTTAACAATTATTCAGTCTATTATTCAATTCATATGCAATTTCTTAGGCACTCTTGTAACACTTCTCTTTACCTTGATAGCTGCATAGACCTAGTTTATTTTTTAAATTATCCAAAACAAAAACAAAAATTAGTTGTACTCCTCATGTCATTAATAGAACCTACCCAGTCATTATAAAAAAATTCTTAAAACATAAAATTCTGACAATAATTGTATTTAATGCCATAGTTCATTGTCCCTTTGATATATCTTATAACTCTTTTTATAGCCTGAAAATATACTTCACTGCCACAGTGCATGAACCTTAAAAGTAAACCTACAGCAAACATGATGTCAGGTCTAGTTGCTGTAAGATATATCAGACAACCAATCAAGCTTCTGTAGAGTCCTTCATTAACTTTGTTTGCTCCATCATTCTTGCTGAACTTCTCCTTTTGATTCATTGGTGTGTTTGCACTTTTGCAATCTTTCATATAAAACTTTTTAAGTATTTCCTTTGCATATTTCTTTTGAAATATGAAGATTCCATCACGACTTTACTTCACTTCCATTCCCAAAAAATAAGACATCAACCTTAGATCAGTCATCTTAAAGACTTTGAGCATTTCAACTTTAAATTCTTGTATCAGCTTCTCATCATTGCCTGTTACAAGTAAATCATCAACATAAACAGAAACCATGATTAAACTAGCATCGGTTCCTTTTACATATAATGTGGTTTCACTTAGAATTTTAACAAAACCAATACTTTGAAAGTGTTCATCAATCCTACTATACCAGGCCTTGTGAGCCTGTTTAAGACCATATAAGGTCTTCTTTAACAAATAGACCTTCTCCTCTTATCCTTTGACTTGAAAACCCTCAAGTTATTCTATAAATATCTCATCTTGCAGATAACCGTTTAAAAAAGCAGATTTTACATCCAATTGGTAAACCTTCCATTCCTTCTATACTGTCAAGGCAAGCAACATTCTGATTATACCAAACCGTGCTACTGGAGTAAAAGTCTCTGAGAAATCTACTCCAAACATTTGAGCATATCCTTTCATAACTAATCTGGCTTTGTATTTGTTTACAGAACCATTTGGATTAAGTTTGGTTATATAAACCCATTTTACTCCTATAGGCTTTTTGTGTTAAAGTCTATTCACCAACTCTCAAGTGTCATTCTTTTCAATCATTATAAGCTCCTCCTTCATTGCTTCAATCCATTTGTCATTCTTCTCTGCCTCCTTAAACTCTGCAGGCTCAAAGACAGCAATGTTACATCTTTTATAAATATCAGATAATGACCTTGTACCTCTTACTGGTTCATCATCTATGTTATCATCAATGTTTTACTAAATCTCTGACTACTGTACCGACTCCTTCCAGTTCCATTGTCTATCTTCCATGAACTTTACATTTCTATTTACAAGAATTTTTCCATTTTGAGGTTGGAAAATTCTGTAAGCCTTGGATGTGTTGCTATATCCAATAAAAACTCTTGGTTCTGTCTTCTTATCGAGTTTGTCTCTTTCCACCTGTGGCACATAAGAGAAACAGAGGCAACCAAAAGTTTTTAGATGTTACAAGTCTGGTTTATACCCAAACCAAGCTTCAAAATGAGTTTTTTTTTTTTTTTTGTAGAACTCTGGTTGGCAGCCTATTCAACAGAAAAACTGCAGTGTTTGCAACCTCTGCCCACACCACTTTTGGAAGCTCTTTTTCGTGTAGTATACATCTTGTCATTTCTATGATGCCCCTGTTTTTTCTCTCACTCACACCATTCTGTTGTGGTGTGTATGGTGCTGTAAGTTGATGCTCAATGCCAGCTTCATCACAAAATTGTTGAAAACTTCTACTGGTGTATTCTTTCCCATTGTCAGACCTTATAATCTGCATCTTGCAGCCACTTTGATTCTCCACCTATTTTTTATATTTCCAGAACACATTAGCAACTTCAGATTTGAATTTTAAAAAATAAATCCAATAGAATCTAGTGTAATCATCAATAAAGACTATATAGTATCTACTGACATTTAATGAAGCAGTTCTCTGAGGACCTCCAACATCTGTGTGCACCAGTTGAAGTTTATGTGATACTCTTCATGCAATCTGAGGAAAGGGTTTTTTGACTTGTTTTCCATATTGACAAGCCACACAATCTGTCAACCTATCCTCCAACCATGGAATACCTCTAACCAGGTTATGTCTCTGCATGTATAATAGTCCAGCGTGATGAAAATGCCCAAGCCTCCTGTGCCATAAATCTTCATTACCTGCATTGATAAAAAAATCTATCTGCTCCTCCTCTATCAAATTTAGAGCAAAGCTTTTTACTCTTATTTTCACCTTAAATATATCTCTGCCTTTTGCATCTCTGATCATGCACCATTTATCTTCAAATATGACTTTGAAACCCTTCTCAATCAGCTGTTCAACACTAAGTAGGTTTTGGTCAATGTCAATAACATATAAAACATCATTAATATATTTTAAACCTGATAAGCTTTCTATAGCCACAATTCCTTTGCCCTTGACTGATATGTATTCACCATTTCCAATTTTGACTTTAGAAATTATAGTTCTGTCTAGCCTTTTAAAAAGGTTTTGATCATTTGTCATATGATGTGTGCAGCCACTATCTATCAGCCACTATTTATCAGCCATGAGTCACTTGAGCTGTTGCTTGTTACAAAATATGTTGCAACAAACAGCTTCTCTTCTTGATCTTGCTCTGCAACAGCATTTGCTTTTGTTTCATGTTGCTGTGATTTGCAAATTCTTTCCATATGTCCAGTTTGTCCACATTTCCTGCATTTGATGTCAGGTCTCCACCAGCACTTTCTTTGAGGATGATTTGTTTTCTTGTAGTGTGGACAAGGTGGATAAGTCTCATTTCTGTTGTCTTCTACCTTATTGAAGTTTTCTGGTTTCTTGTTGTACTTCTTTTTATTATATTTCTTTTCTTTGCCTTTTCTTAAGTTTTGCGTTTTTGCATGAAAAGCACCTTGCACAATTTTTTCTTGTCTCATCAATCTCTTTTGCTCCAGTGCTTGCAAAGCATTCACTAATTCTCCCAAGAAAATAGTAGATAAGTCCTTTGACTTTTTTAATGAAGAAATCTTAGACTTATATTTTTCAGGCACAGTGACAAGTATCTTTTGCACAATTTTTTCATCAGGAAAATCCTTACCAAGCAATCTAACCGTGTTTATTATGCTTAGCAACTTGTTAGAGTAATCTTTGATGTTTTCTGTCTCGTTCATCTTCTGCATTTAAAACTCTCTGATCAAGTTAAGCACTTGCATATTTTTGGTTCTTTCATTTCCCTGGTATTCTGACTTGAGGTAGTCCCAAATGTCCTTTGTAGACTCCAAATTCATGATTCTTGTGAATATTGTGCTAGACACAGCAGAAAATAAGCATGCTTTAGCTTTGGACTTCCTTGTCTTCTTTTCTTTATGAACCTTCAGGTGAGTCATTGTAGGATTTTCAGGCAGTGGAGAAATGTCATAGTCTTTCTCAACAGTCTCCCAGAAGTTTAATGCATCAAGATGGACTATCATTCTAATAGCCCAGGCTTGATAATTATCACCATCAAAAATTGGTGGTACAACATGTGAGATAGTTGTTTCAGTTTTCATTACTTGATGGTTGTTATGTTTTTGGTTTTGTATTTGTATTTTGGTTTGTGTGTTTGTGGACTCACTCAACTCACAAATCCCTTTAAGAAATTGTTTTTATACCAATTTATTGTTATAAAATATAAGAGCTAATCAAAGAGGTAAGAAGAGATAATAAACAAAAAATAAAATTGACTTTTTAATATATTATTTTTATTCATTGTACAATTCTTTATATAAAGCTAAATTTTAACCAAAAAAAAAAATTATTAATTATAAAGCATGACTAACAACTTCTTAATATCATGCCATAAATAAATAATATTATTATCTTCTTAAAGACTTCATCTTTAAAGATATCTTGCATATTCAATTCTTTAACAACTATTCAGCCTATTATTTAGTCCATATGCAACTTCTTAAGGACTCTTGCAACAGTAACATAACATCAATCGGGATGTCAACCTAGCTGGGCATGGCCAGCTCTAAAAGACACAAGTATCCCGAAGTAAATTACAAAAGAAAGTGAGCTCGCCAAGACATAAGCATGATTCACAACCGGCAACAATATCATCTTCATTCATCCAACCACTCTTTTTACTATTCACACAGCCGCAGGTTTTTGCACTGGCACCTTCTTCTTGAGCTATAACATTACGTATCCACATTCTCCAAATAACACTTCTGATTCTTTTACGGCACTCTCTAATCCTGTAAATCTTCAGAGAAGACAGCAGCTCGAACCCTTTTTGCTTCAACTCGTCACCCCGAGAACACAAAAGAATAATACTATAAACGTAAATCGCATCTGCGTGTTTCTTCTCAGCAGCTCTCCTTAATAACTCCAGCCCGGATTTTGTACGACCAATACTGAAGTATTTCAACATGCCTTGTCTATAAAGAGCTTCTGCGTTCCCACTCTTTTTACATTGTTTCAAGAATAAATAGGCAGCTCTATCGCTCACGGGCCACGCTATAGGGAACTTATTCAACGATGCATGAGCATAGACGTAATCATCGTTTGCTGCTTTGCGAAATTCTCTGCAACTCAGTTTAGCGTTACAAAGATCGAGGACTGAAGCGGAGCCAACTTGAGCTAGAACTTCTGTAAGCAATTCGTTTGGAAGAGAATTTATGGAGGATTCAACTTTCGCGGTGGTCGTAGTGTTTTTTGTTCGTGATCTCCTCGTAGTAATCATCGACATTGAAAGACAGTTCATCGGGCTGACCATCTTTCAAAACACGTAAACGTAAGGAACTTTGATTTGTTTGATTTTGTGCTTGTGCTTTAGTACCGGTAATATATACATCAGATTAATCTTATATATATTTAATCTATTCTTTTCCATTTAGGAAAAGAACTAAGAATCAAACCGTTTCCGTCTTTGTTTCTATGTAATCTTTTCTTTTCCATTTGGAAGAAGGACTAAGGATCAATCCGTTTCCTTCTTTGTTTCGGCAAAGCTTAGAGAAACCCTAAAATAGAGCCAGAGACGTTAATCGCCATGGAAGACGAAATTAAAGCAGAATTTGAAAGAATCGGGTTCACATTCGACGACGTGGAAGAAGTTCTAAAGAAATGTAACTGCTTTGCCACTTTTTCCCTTGAGCTCCACTCATATTGGCAAAAACTGATGCTGTAGTTTCGACTTTTGTTGATTTAGGTCTTACTTTCTGCATATATTATATTCTCAAGCCCTCGGATGTCGTCTCAAGCTGGGAGGTTTATTATCTTAACCGGTAATTTTTTACTTAGTTCCTTTCTCTATTTTTTTTTTTAAAATATCTATACACACATACACCCGCATACAAATAGGGATCCTAAAGTTTAGAATTCAACAACGATTGTCCAGATTGCTGTTTTACTTCATATGATATTTTTAGTTGCTTTGAACTTTGTTGTAATAGTTTAATGGGTGATTTTGGGGCAGGCAATTAGATGAATCAACGATTAAAAATGCTGAAATGGATGGCCTTATGATGCATTTGCAAAATAAGCAGAAAGAAATGGTTATTAAGGGGGAACCTGGTTTGCATATCTACTCAAGTAAAATGTGGACATGTAACCAGTTTGTCTAATTTTGCTTACTCAGTTTTTTTGGTTATATTTATGGTTGTTTAAGGAATTGAATTAGGTGGTATTAAGTATACAACAACGTGGCATTTTAAGATTGAGGATATAATTTAGTCACTAGATGATGAATAGAATGACACTGGTTTCTTTTTCTCCATATGCGTAATGTAATTATTATTGTCATATTTCATTGGAATTCACGGATTGCACATGCTATGCAGTTGGTAATGTAGTCATCTCCCTGTTTTGGTAACTGCATTTGGATGGAACTTGGAGGTAAAAATTTGTATGGAAGAATTCAGTTCTATTGCTGTAATGTCACAACCAAACTCCAATTCTTATGTTGCCAGGCTGTACATAGTTAATTTGTACATTTGAGCTAAATACTTGGTTACTATTTCCTTATGATGTGAATGAATGATAAGAACCTATTTTGTAAGATTTTAAAGGATGAAGATAATCAAATAGCAGAAGATATTCCGAGCACTCCAACAGACAAGTCTCAGAAGTTCTATTCAGAACCGTTAGATTCGACATATAAAGGAAATGGTTATTCTTCTGGGAGACCGACAAAACTTGTTACACCATTCGGGCAACGAACGGAAAAGTTTGTGGCAAAATTCAACATCAATAATCTGCGCAACGCAGAGAGTGGAAGTAATGAACATGATCATGAGAATACAGAGGATGACTTCATTAAAAGGGTTAGAACCGGGGAGAAATGTTCCTTAATCATTCATGCTGGAAAATCGCATTAGAAAGCATGCAAATGCACTTGTTGCATCTGGGCTTCGTGAGGAGCCAACAGACCCAACAGTTGCTTCACAGGTAATACTGCTGCTGCTTTGTTAGTTCTCTTTGATAATATGTTGTATGTTATATAAAGCCATAAATCCCAGCATCTAATGACTATTGCTTCAGAGAAGCATATTTGCTGTTGGAATGATTTGTTGTGATAGGGAGGGCCACTTGAATGATACGTCTGTCTTGCTACAGAGCAGGTAAAATTTTCCTGGACTTTCCCTCTCCATGTGCATCAATTTAGAAGCAGAAGGCAGATGGGTGTTTTCTCTGCTACACATGGGCATAGTTAGAAATGAAAATTTTCTGCCACTTAACAATGAGGCCTATCCCAAAAAAAAAAAAAAAACATGATTAGTCAAAGACCTTGAGACTAGCTACCGAAGAATCACAAACTGGCCCTATTTTGTTATGAGTTTATTATACTCAGTTCTAATAGTGGCTACTGCAGACCTTGAAACTTCCATATACTTTGCCTGCTAGTTTGTCAGTTTACATTTCCCTCAGATTTTGCATCTTTGTGCTTGTTTGAGTTCCCCTTCATGTAGTTACAAATGACAGTTTTTTAATACGAGTGTGAGAGTGACATTTTTCCATTAATGCCTTGGGGTTTCAGGTCAAAGTAGGTTGCTGCAGTGTGGACGTCATTAAACAGCTTAGCGGAGAGGAGATGTCAAGAAATTTTAAAGACGGAATCTCCATTCTCCAATGATCGCCTGGGTAGACTTGCTAGCCATATTCTTAGCCAGCGTAGGTATGTCTTAATGAATTATCTATATGGAAATCTATTAACTTGTTATATTACTAATGGGTCCAGAGCTATTGAAGAGTGTAACACATCATTAACTTTTGGAGCAGTTTTTATCCTCTATATCCCCCCGCAGAGGGTATTCCATTGGATTTTTCACTTGGTCCAGAAACTCTTAATATCTCGTCAGGTCAGATATTATCATCCTACCTTCAGACATGAAGGACTTCATAAAGGTTATTAATTGAGCAAAGTACCTCTGAGCTCAAGAATCATTTTGAAGAAAAAAAATACAGCAACACTTTCTCAAATTCTAGTATTACACTGCTGAAGATGGTTTTCAACCCCTACCTCTCATTTTAAAGATATCTACAAAAATGCAGCTTAAACGTATGATACGTAATTTCCCACTGGGTACAGGTGGGAGAAATAGAAGGGGAAGAGCCAAAGAAGTGCATCTGTGTGAATCCAGGAATATTAGCCAGGGGAGAAGGAGGTGGCACCTTTCCGGAGCTTAACTACAATGGGAGTCCTGATATGATGAATGCTTCAATTATCGGCATATAATTCCCGGACTGAACTATAATCCAAAACATGTCGTATACCTTGTACTGTTGCTTTGTATGATAAATACCCGCCTCAGTATTGGTCGAAGTTATTGTGTTAACATTTGGGTTCAAATGACGCCAGTGGCTACAATACTGAACCTGCAGAAGCAGTTGACATTCGGCTTGTTGAGGGAAGAGGCAGTTACCCTTCCGGCTCTGCCAACATTTATTGCTTTATTAATTCTAGACTACAATGTAACTATTGTTATTAGCTAGTAACCCATGTCTTACAATTACTTTATTTGTTTCTCTTCCTGAATCTTTTGAGACAGCATTTGGAAGAGCCAATGTAAAACCATAAAGTCTAAATAAGGAACCAATCAAAGATTTCCGCCAATATATTACATATTTACTGAAAATACAAAATCGTTTATACGTCTAACTTGATGTATTAACAATCAATGCTGAGAGTACAGAACAACACAAGGATGAATAATAAAGTTTCTGAAGATTGATCCCCGATGGCTGCTTCTGCATATAATAACTAACCCCTTAGAAGACATTTCTCATCAGATGATGCTGTTGCCGCAGCCTGCAGCCAACTAAAAATTAAAAAATCTCTCAAGTCTTTCTAACTCGCTTTCTTCCGAGCTCTGTAACCTGTGTCATGGAACCAGCCAATCCAATTATTCAAAACCCACAATATGCTAAGGAAGATTGCTGTGATAATCACAACCATCCAAGAAAGCCAAGCCCACTTCGGAATCAAATTATGAACTGCCCCACTGAGATAAAACATGCACATCTTGTACGCAAACAGAGGTCCCATAATCCCTCTAACCACGGAATAGAAGCTGTAAAAAGGAGGAGACAAAAATTCATGGAATTTGACGCAAGCAGGTACATGGGCTCTCCGGAAACTAGCAAGAGACCAAACATTCTGACAAGGGCTTGTCACCTCAGCGAGAATCAAGAAGACAAGAACTTCAAATGCTCCATGATGAACCATGTAATGACAGGTCACAAGCACGTAGAGCGTGGCTACATGGTGGAGTATGAAGAGGATGTCATGAGGGATGAATATTATGTAGTGAAGCAAGTCCATTAAGAAGTAAGCGATGCTGAATTCAAGAACAGTGTCTTGGGGGGTGGTGTTTGGAGTGGCTAAAGATGTAGAACGTTGGCCTTTCTGGGTGTTTGTGATTGCGTAGGTCGCCATGAACACTGCTGGTGTCCCATGAGCTAGAGAGATGAAGCAACTTGAAGCCTCTGCACGATGCTTTGGACCCCAGTTGCGGAAAAGGATAAGGTAGGCAAAGAGATAAATGGAACTAAACATTAAAAAGAAGGTTGGTAAATTTAAACTAAAAAGAGAGAGAGTTTCTTCCATGATTATGAAATACAGCTGAAGCTTGAGTGTTTGCAAGGCATGCCAAAGATGGAAATGAAACGAGGGTTTGCACTTTTCAGCAGGTGTTGAAATTATTTCTATGGGAAGAAATTAATTCGTCTGAAGTATTTTTAAACGAAGTGTCAATCTAAACCATAACGTAAGAAAATAAAAATAAAACTAAAAAGTCACAAACGGTGGTTGATGAATGATGAAGAGTGTTAAGTTAAGAAAGACACGGTTGCGTCTTCACTTGACAAATTGACAAAGCATAGCGGCAGCCAATTATACGAGTAAACAAACACGTCGATTCTAGACTTTGGTGCTCCATGGCATATTCGGATATTTATATCCTCCTCAATTATAACAAATATCAAATATCTTCACAACTACTAAGATTTTTATTGGCACAGAGTACAATTGATTCCTTTAATGATTTAATAAATTCAGAGCTGCTCTCTTTGATATTTTGGAACCCATTTTATTTCATGAAATCTCTATAATTTACCAAAGAAGATGTAACAAAACTTCCATGTTTTTTTTATAAAAAAAAAAAAATTCGAACCGCATAAACTATGTATCACAGAAAAATTGTGTACTAAAATTGATCTTCATTATGTCCTAATAATGTTCGACGGGTTTTGACAATCATATCTTGGTGGGCTGTTCAGCGACAACTTACATACGACGGTGTAGAGGAAGCACACCATGGCATGGCTTTTTCCCAGAATTGACTTTCTTCTGCTATTTTTTTCAAACATAAATGATTTATCCCTGAAATGTGGGGCGTTTCTGGGAATAGGCATACTCTTTAATAAATCTGCAATGGAGATAACTTATCAGAATTATTATTCATCTACTAATCAGTAGTCAGAAAATTCGACCGGGACTTGTCAAATGTCATTCTTATAATATAATTGGGGATTAAGCTTAGGCTTAGGCTTGTTGTTGGTTATTGTAACACAAATAATAAGATGTAAACAACAAGTCTAGACTCTTTATGCTTAATTAATTACATTCATTGATTGCAAGCAATTAATTTTATTGTCTCTATAACTAAGCAAGCAGAGACAAGTCATCCAAATTGCAAGGAGCAACAACCTTAACCCAATGTATTATCTTCTTTCTCTCCTACATGGCATCGCTATCAATCAAAGCCCACACGCTCAAGACCAAAAAAAAAAGTATAGATCAATCCAAAAACTGCATTTCCCATTATGCCAAATGAAAGCCAGAACCACAACCACTCTTACTTACAGGCCTCTTGTTCATTTTCAGTAACATGTTAATTGAAATTCTACCAAAACTTGCCTTAATTTTATTGTATAACATTATGCCAACACTGCCTCGTAGGATCATTCAGCAAACAACTTTCAATCTAGTTGATCAATAGTTTAATACATACAGCTCATATCTGAGACAAACCAGGCAGAGTACGTAGCTACCTACATAACCATTCCCCCGTCAATAGTGAATACCTGCAAGAAAATAATATGAAACTGAAAAACCAAAGTATATGAATGGGAAGAAAGGCAGAGAGTAGTAAGGTAAAATAACAATGCAGGAGGGTTTGGTCATAACATGGCTATAGAAAGGGCATGGAAACATAAGGCATCAAATTGACTAGGAAAAGGAAAAAAAGAAACACAAACAAAGCAAGGAATGTCTCAAGGCAAGACAAGGAACTACTGAAAATTATAGTTTATGGTGCTCCATGTAAGCTGCTCCTTTTTATACACTGAATTGAAACACTCAATTGAAGTAGTTAGGTCCAAGACGTAAATTGCAAATTAATATTGAAACAAGCTATCTCATGCCTAGTGACAAGTTATTCCACGCCTGCCCTGGCAAGTCCCAAGTGAAACAAAAACAAGCACAGACATGGCAAAGGCAAGAAATTGAATAATAGTAGTGGGCTGTACAAGTGCAGCTCCTCACTAGCCAATAGAATATTAGTCACTTTCTGGACTCAGGGCCATTCAGAAATAGCAAGACTTCCAAATTCATCAAATAGAATTTACAGTACAGAGAGTCATTATAATGAAATAGATTCAAAACCTGTCCGGTAATGTAACTGGCAGCAGGATTGAGGGCCAAGAATTCCACCAGTCCAGCAACTTCTTCTGGTTGACCATACCTTCCTGAATGCATAATAATTATTGTTACTATTGTTATGATTTCAAACACTTTTGATTTCTTTTGCTAAACATATTCTCTGAAATATGAACTATTTTTTAGCATCCTGTCAAACAAAACAAACTCCTGATTGAATCAATCAGAACAAGAGATTGAGAGATGGTATCACCACAAATGACCAAAATATGGAAGTATATTTCGCGGAAATACATTTAAGAACCAGCTATAGATTTACTATGTCAAATATATTGTGAGATAGAAATCCTCTACCTATATTCAATGACAAAGACTTGAAATGAATATTCACATGAACATCTTGCGAGTTCAAAATTCACTACTCGTAACGAATGATAAGGGCTAGTAAGCATAGTTCACATGATAACTTCAAATCCAGCAAAGAGGGCTTGAGGAGATTGCAATAGACAAAAGATAAGGCCAACGCAGCAAGAAATTTGAAGATACATAAATGGAAAATAAGAAGAAACTTCTAACTTGTACAATCATCTCTCACCTAAGGGGATTGTCTCCAAGATCTTCTTCTCAATGTCTTCCCCAAGCTTGGCTGTCATATCAGATGCAATGAATCCTGGTGCAACAGCATTGACCTGGAAGAACACACATTGATAAGAGTGGATCCAGTGTACGGCATCAGCTGCATGAATGTTTGGAATATGCATGATAACAGGAACCAAGAGGAATAAGAACTCTGGAAAACTCACATTAATATTTCTGCTTGCATACTCCTTTGCAACAGTTTTTGTAAGGCCAATAACACCTGCTTTTGCGGCACTGTAATTGGCTTGGCCAACATTTCCAACCAGACCAACAACAGAGGCTATATTGATTATCCTTCCCTGCAAAGTTGGTTGACTGAGATGGGGAATTTTATTGTTCAAAAATCATGCATAAACCAAAATGTATTCCTTATAAATTATTTTCTATATTTCATTCTTTATCTCTGAATTTTATTATTGGAAAACATTCAGTATGAGGGGTAAGTAAACCAGTCAGCATTCACCACTGAGAATGCATAAAGAAAGTAAAGCCCTCAAATTGTAAAAAAATGGTTCTAGTCCTAAGATTGTTAGCTTCTTTGGACTACTGTACATCCTATAGATAAATTACCGTGGAAAACCTCCTAGTTCAATCATATTTAAAGGAAACTCCAGAAGACTATTTCTGGCCATTGAAGAAAAGGAGCCCCAAAGAAATAAAGATGCAAAAAGAATGATAAATCACAAACATAGCACACCAGAAGGGACAGAAAAAGGCTTCAGCCTGTAGACTGTAGCTCAAATGGTCGAACCCCAAGATGGACACACCATCATACCTTTTTCTTCTTCATCATGATCTTGGCTGCTGCCTGCAAAGATAATTGCCTCAGTTCCAATAAACTATATTATCCATTAGCATAACTAGTAAGATCTTCAGAATACACACCTGTGTGCACAGGAATACACCTGTAAGATTCAGATCAATGACCTCCTGCCATTGTGATTTCTTCATTCTCATTAGCAATGTATCCTTGGTGATTCCTGAAACCATGTAGATAATTAGGAGACTAGATTGAAATATATAACAGATGAGAGATGAAATGAGATGCTAGCTAACCTGCATTGTTAACCAATATATCAATGGTTCCCCATGCATCAGTGGCCTGCAGATTCCAAAATTACGAGCATGCCATTAGTAATAGATGGAAATTAAACAAAACCCAATAAGCCAAGAGAACATTTGCTCACAGTTTTGACCATTGCTTCCACATCAGCTTCTTTTGAAACATCTCCTCCAAAGGTAAGAGCCTGACCACCAGAAGCCTCAATCTACAAAACATAGTCACATAAATTATCACCAATCATTTCAAATCAAGCAAGATGATCTAGCAACAGCACCATCACCTCAAGAACATGAGAGACGACAACTGGGTGCAGGAAGTACAACTATCTGTGGTAGAAACCATCAAACAGAATATGATGAAATATTAGGGTCATAAGATTTTTGTCTTCCCTTATTTTTCAGGTTATCTTGACAAGTTCGTCAGATATGTATAACAACAAAGAAGATGATAACTGAAAAGCATCTTTGAAAAGCACCAAGGGTACTGCTATCAAACAGCTAAATGCGTATCCACAGTTTAAAATATGTAGCATAGAATATCTTTTCATGACTTAATCAGTGTCTTCTACTTGTGAAGGCATAAAAGAAACAGATTTTCTAAACTATATTTTGGCAAGTGAAATGTAGAAAATATAGTCTCTAATAGATCAAGGTTTAGTGTGCCAGCTAAAGCAACTAAATTACTCATTCTTAGGTTTCAGGAAGCAAATATCATAAACATGTGGAAATATAGAATGGTAAAACTTAAAGAAAGAGCAGTTTATGTTTCAAAGGCTTACAAGTAAACTGCATTATCTTAAATCTCACAAAATTTATAACGGTTACCTACTAAAAAAATTTAACCATGAAATTTTAAAACAGAGATTATAAACATCAAGAAAGATAAGACTATACGATTAATGAAGCTTGCTCAAATAACGCAGCAGCAAATGCACAGAACAAAACACAATCATCAAAAATACTCATCTATGTTTCTTTAAATACAACTTTTACCTCTTTGCAAACTTCTTCAGCCTCCTTTGATGATCTAGCATAATTTACCAGGACCTGGGATCATGCAAAACTAATCGCAATCACTATTTACAGTATGAAAAGGTAACATTATTGATGCAATCATTAAAGGATCTTCAGTGGAATGCTCCAAGATTCTGAATAAATGGCTTCAGCCAAGACTTCAGGCATCCCCAGCTTAGCTGGTTTTTATTGCTTTCTCACAAGGCAACATACTATTTTTGTGACTGGGTGAAAAACACATCCCTGCTAACTACAGAGTGCCTGTATGTGTGTGAAGATGGGCCTGATCTAATTAATTAATCAATCACTAACCTTGCAACCTGCTTTTCCCAAGGACAACGCAATTGCTCTACCAATTCCTCTAGAGGCTCCAGTCACTACAACTACAGGAGTTTCTACATTTTTAGCTGTTTCAGTGCTTGCTTGTTCGATGGTGGCAACCTGAGCTCTTGCTCCTGCATGAACATTACAATCAATCAGATTTAGATTGTAAGATACTTGATTTTATCTATATCAAACAAAACTGCTAAAAATAGAAGGATGGACGTCTTCCAATGCATATATGTACTTAACGCCTATATGGAAAACAGATATAATAGCACTAACATGCTCCAGGTTCTTTTCCCTAAATATTTTTCTTTATGGAAGTGTAGTTTTACTCCAAATCAGGTAAATGAATTCAATGTAGTTATGTACTATAGATTACAGGTACATTTTGGAGTTCTTATTGCACCATCAACTTGCGAATACCCAAAAGGGCTTATCTCTCTATGGATGATATAAAGACAGGCACACTTCGGAATAAAAAATTGAAATTCTTCTTCAAGAAGCACTTGAGAGGTGATTTCTCAGAAAAAATCCCTCTTTGGACCAGAAAAGTATTTTCATTAGTTGCTTTTAAAAAGCACTTTCAGATACCTTTGTAAGAACTGCTTTCAGTTCCCTAACACGCCCCACATATCAGCAACATATTATTTGCACATACTAAAAACTAGTTAATTTCCACAGCCCACGTTAACTAAACAAGATAAATTACAAAATAGAATTTCATATTTTTTTTCAACGACATAAATTTCTTTATATATTTCAGCAATTCTTAAATTATCTTCAAATACTGCTTCACAGTGCGAATCTTTCCGATTCCAATAATCCGAAATTTTAAACCCATCATCCTTCTACAGCTAAAATAAAAGCAATTTTCACTTCTGCAAATAAAGCTATAGAATACATTCAATTCAAAAGATCGATAATAGAAACGTGAGCAACAATACCAGAAGAAGTGAATGAGCTGCTGCTGCTCCATCTACGCTTGAGCTCAACGCAAGGCCGAGGCTGAGCCTGGACCGTAACCGGAGACCACTGACGAAACTGACCGATTTTTCGGTCACCGAATTTCGCGGAAGTCGCCGCGGATTTGAAGGCGACAATGTTGGATCCGGCGACGGCAGCCATGAGATGTTTTCCACGAAATGAAAGAATCGTAGCCGAGAGAGTAGCCAGAAATGATGCCTAGCTAATGCTTCGATTGCTTTTATAAAGAAAAAAAAAACAGAGAAATTTTTCTTAAAATTTTTAGTTTATTTAGGTTTTAAGTGTTTTTTGCTTTGGAAACTCCGGAGAAAATTAAAGAGTAGCGATGTGAACGAAGTTCGCGGGACTTTTGTGAGCATCTGTGTTTTTACTTTTTACTCTTACTTGGTGGAAGCATAGTAAATCGTCGACTCTGATTTTTGAATTATTTACCATGCAGCCGATGTATGCCATTGCTCTGTCTCATACATACCATGCTTTCGTGCCAAATTAATACGAAACAAAATTAGTTGATCTGCTCAACCAGCGCCTCCCACCTAATTTTTTTTTTTTTTTTGCTTTTCACAGAAATAATTTTTTTTAATAAAAAATCAGAAATAAATTTAAGCTTTTTGATTTTTTAATTAAATTTGATAATTCCGTAGAAAAATTAATTATGAACCAAATTACTCTTCCTCAATTTAATAATCATGAGAATGGTTATGGAAAATACAAAACTGAAGAACACAAAGAGTACCGTAACATCAATTAGGATAATTTAAGAAAGTCAAGGATACAAATAAACAAAGAAAAATATCCATTGGATATTGCATAAATTTTGAGAAATGATCATATACATATATATTTGTCAACCTTGTTATGTTAGGCATGGCCGGCTCCAAAGACACAAGTATCCCGAAGCAAATTACAAAAGAAAGTGAGCTCGCCAAGACATAAGCAAGATTCACAACCGGCAACGATAAAATCATCTTCATCCACCCAACCATTGTTCTTCATATTCACACAGGCGCAGGTTTTTGCATTGGCACCTTCTTTTTGAGTTATAACATTCCGCATTCGCATCCTCCAAATTGGGAAATTGGGTATGTAAGAATTGAAAACAAAAAAAATAAATTGATTGCCTAGATGTGGGTACCGCGGTGTCAGGTAGTAAGTGTTGTGATACCCTAAATAGAAGGTGGACGTTGCGCGCCAAACAGTAGGTGTCATAGCGCCTAAAGCAGCATATGAGTTGTTGCGGCACCAAAAAGTCGGTGTTGCAACACTTGGTGCAAAAAAAAATGTTTCTTATTTTATTTCAACTCTCATTTATTTCAAAATTCTTACATGTTTAAAATTAACTTAAGTTGCTCTAAAGTTTTTATGATTCTTAATAAAAAAAATTCTTAATTTAATAAAAAAGAGTGAAGTTTTTCTTATAAAAAAATATTTTGTGAGTATTTTTTAATTTAATAATAAAAAAAATGTAATCTTAATCTAACATAAACAATGTATCAAATTACATAAATTTGTATATTCTTTTTTTTTATTTTTTTTCTCTTAATTTTTTTAATTATTTATTTTTACATTATATTACTTAGAATATTTATTTCTTGTCTCAACACTTAATAATTCATGGATCAGGACCTGACTAATACAAGGCCTGACCAGTTTGATATTTGACATCTGTCATGAGTTGGGAAGGCATCAATAATCCTACCCTGATATGAATTATCTTCTAGCTTTCTTGTGCATATGAGTTTCATTCTGATAATTTTTTAGAGTGTTGAGCAATCTGGAGGACAACGTGTTTGTCAAGACTTACATAAACTGGGCCACTTTTCCCTTTTATGTAAACTAAATAAGATTGCAGAACCTGATCCATAAGTTGAAATTAAAAATTAACCAGGAAAGATGGAATTTCTGCAGGTAGTGGGTATTGAGGGGCATAATCCAAGTGGATACTGTTTAATTGAATCGAAATTAGTGGACTCCATTCCTCTGCCCGTGGATGGAGATAAGAATCTGCATCCTACAAAGAAACAAGCTGTGGATCAGGAGATTCATCCAACTGATTCGGTCTCTGGGCCAGAAGAAATATCGATGGTGTGAAACTCCTCTTCATCATCATTTCAAGACGTTAAAATACCAAAGTTTATTTAGTTAAACTGTCTACGGCACCTCAGCTCCGATTGCACGTATAATGGTTTTCTAGAGTAGTAGTTTAGCATATCTAATTAAAAAAAAAAAAGATGACAAGTGTGAGAATTTGAAAAATTAACCCATCATTAAAGAATCAATAAGTTGATAGCCCTTTTAAAGGGATCAAGAGGTTTAAAATACCTAAAGTTAGCAAAAAAAATAAATTTTTCACTATCAGAATGGAAGTAAATTTTTCCCAATTTGAAAAAGGCAGCTGGTTCTCATTGGCTGCCTTACATGGTTGAAATGTTTGCAATAATAAATAAACCACTAGTAGAACATGAAACACTGGATGTTTTATGCATTTTGTTGATCCTTGTGGCTTCTTGCACAATTTTTGTTTTTGAAATAGATTATAGCATCAAGTGCTTTTACCACGCCAGACAACTTATTTTTGAGTCTTTGTCGGAGCTTCTAGCATATGCAAGACGAAAGCAGCCGCAGTTGCTTATTTTGGTATGAATCAATTGCTCTCTAATGAAATGATTGTTTGAAGTAGCTTGCAGAGTTGCAGTTTTTAACAGAACCCGGAAGTTTTACATCATGATGCTTTGTTTTTTCTTCAGCTGGGCCCATTTGTCGATTCTGAACATCCACAGATTAGAAAAGGAACTATAGACACGGGCTTTGATGAAATTTTTCATCTAGAAATCCTCAGAAGGGTATTGGCGAAAGGACAATGGTTTAATTGATTTATATAAAGACTATTTATGTTTTCTTTTAATTTTTTATTTTGTCTTTTATTTTCTTCAGTTGCAAGATTATGTAGAGTATATGGGTTCTGGAGTACACTGTGATTCTTGTACCTTCTATATGGGATGCTAATCATGACTTTGTCTTCCCTCAGGTGATGTTTTTGCTTAATAAAGTGTAAATTAAGATTTTTGTGGACGGTGTATGGATATTATTGATATAATATCTCGTATATTATAATAACAATGAAATGGTACCTTGTGCAGCCTCCTTTTGATATTCATCCACCTGATATCAGAGATCAGGTACTTGATTTCATACACAGTTCATTAGAACGTGTTAGCTTCCAGATCATTTTCCATCACTTACGGTCTCAAAGCTTATACGTTTTTTGTTCAGATAACCAGTCCTACAAATCCAGGGTCATTTGAGGCAAATCAGGTTATAGCATTACCTTTTTTCTGAAATTTGATTTTTCCATAATTGCGTCCACCATTCATATTTATACTTGTCACATTTTCAAATGAAATGTTGCTGTAAAATTATTGATTTTACAATTCTAAAATCCCATGGGTAGTCAAAGACCTAGAGACTATAGCTACTGAAGAGTGAAGAATCACGAACTGGCCCTATTTTGTTGTGAGTTTATTATACTCAGTTCTTATAGTGGCTACTGCAGACCTTGAAACTTCCATATACTTTGCCTGCTAATTTGTCAGTTTACATTTCCCTCAGATTTTGCATCTTTGTGCTTGTTTGAGTTCCCCTTCATGTAGTTACAAATGACAGTTTGTTAATACGAGTGTGAGAGTGACATTTTTCCATTAATGCCTTGGGGTTTCAGGTCGAAGCAGGTTACTGCACTGTGGACGTCATTAAACAGCTTAGCGGAGAGGAGATGTCAAGAAATTTTAAAGACGGAATCTCCATTCTCCAATGATCGCCTGGGTAGACTTGCTAGCCATATTCTTAGCCAGCGTAGGTATGTCTCAATGAATTATCTATATGGAAATCTATTAACTTGATATATTACTAATGGGTCCAGAGCTATTGAAGAGTGTAACACATCTTTAACTTTTGGAGCAGTTTTTATCCTCTACATCTCGTCAGTTCCAGATATTATCATCCTACCTTCAGACATAAAGTACTTAATAAAGGTTAATAATTGAGCAAAGTAACCCATGTCTTGCAATTATTTAGTTTGTTTCTCTTCCTGCACCTTTTGAGACAGCACTTGGAAGAGCCAATGTAACACCATAAAGTCTAAATCAGGGGCCAATCAAAGATTTCGGCCAATATATTACATATTTACTGAAAATACAAAATCGTTTATATTTCTAACTTGATGTATTAACAATCAAATATCAATGCTGAGAGTACAGAACAACACAAGAATTAATAATAAAGTTTCTGAAAATTGATGCCCGGTGGCTGCTCCTGCATATATCTAACCCCTTAGAAGGCAGTTCTCATCAGATGATCTGTTGCTGCAGCCAAATAAAAAATTTTAAAAAAAATCTCAGAAGTCTTTCTAGCTCGCTTTCTTCCGAGCTCTGTAACCTCTTTCATGGAACCAGCCAATGCAATTATTCAAAACCCACAATATGCTAACGAAGATTGCAGTGACAATCACAACCATCCAAGAAAGCCAAGCCCCACTTCTGAATCAAATTATGAGCCGCCCCACTGAGGTAAAACACACACATCTTGTACACAAACAGAGGTCCCATAATCCCTCTAACCACGGAATAGAAGCTGTAAAAAGGAGGATTCCACTTCTTGTGGTGGTCGTCATCATTTTTGTTCGTGATCGCTTCATAATCATCAGAGGCATGGAAAGAAAGTTCAACAATCTGGCCATCTTTCAAAACACGTGAACACAACAGCTTAAGAAACCTTGATTTATTTAATTTGTGTGCTTTGGTACCGGTAATATATACATCAAATTAATTTTATATATATTTCGTTTCCTTCTTTGTTTCGACAAAACTTTGTGCTTTAAGCTTAATCACGTCTTATAGTTGTCAAAGTCGAGGAGGCGGGATTATTATCTTAACTGCTAAGTTATGAAATTTAATTTTCTCTCTGTTTTTTACTATAATTATCATTCACCAGGCCTCTTAAGATTTTGCACGTTATATATATAATTTCATTTTTATTTTTATTTGGGTCAAAAGATAAAATTTTAAAAACCCATTCCACCATTTCAGTTCAGCCAATCGGGTTAATAAATTTACAAAAATAATTACCAAGCAATGTCTGAATTTGGTCAGTGTTTGATACAAGTTCGACTAACTCCACTGAGAGAGAGTACCCTCAACATGAACATGTGCAGGCACTATACTCAAGTGGATATTTGCGCATGATTATAATAGATTTTGTGAGTTACACTTCTTGTAAATAGATATTTCAAAATGTGCAAGCATTCTTAAATAAAAAATTTTAAAAAAATGAACGCAATTAATATACTTTCATAATTTTCGCATATATTAAAACAGTTAGCAGCTCTGTTCTGCGTTTTAAAGAATAATTTATTATTTTTTGTTTCTCCTCAAACCCCAGACATTCACCGATTGTAAAGTGTTTTGGACTTTTTGCCTTTCAAGATGCCATCAGTTTCGGTCCAGATGAGAGATTGAACTTTTTGCTAGATAAAACAAGAAATCGGCAACATAATGTCTAGCATATATAATGAAAACTTTAAGACTATTGTAAGAATACGTGCGAGCACCAGTACACAAGGTGCATCATAAGAAATTACCCTTAAAATGGAGCTCACACGTTGCTTTCAAGCAACGTAAGTGCTGTGTAGAACTACAATTGAAAACTCAGATGCCCCTAATCACATAATGCGGCTACACACTGGTCTGTACTCGTTTTTTGGAATTATTCTTGGGACGGACCTTCACAAAAGCTTTTTCCAAATCCAAAAAAGGCCAAACCAAACCCAAAATGAAGTATAAAGAGCTAAATAAGCACAAGTGCTTAACATGTACACTAAAATGATTTTAAATTAGAAAGCCCTTGCTGTTTGAAGAAAACCATTAAAAACTTTCCTTGAAGGATTTATTTGTATCCATTCTGCCCAATAACTAAGCAGCAGATAAAATTGATGCCCCATAACTCTCTCTCCCCACCCTCAAAACCATCAGAAAACCTATCTCTCATAAATCACTTGTACAGAATTCAGCAAGCTAATATATCTCCACCCATCCCTTACTAAATACACTACAATGAGTTAAAAGCCATCAGGGTGCTCAAAACCCAAATATAAAACATCAATGAGTTGCCGGAAAATAGTCTCAGAAAATAACCCTAAACTCTGCTGCAGTAGTTTGACTCAACTAAAATTCCACCTTCATTCATCCACCTAGCTTATTCTCTGAGCAAAGACAAGAATTCAATGAATTTTATTGCAAGAAGATGCAACTAAAATTACTTATGTATGCTTTCTGCACTGTCCAAAATCTTATTAGATATCTGTGATCTATTAGGAATAAATGCTCCAATGAACAGACAATGGTAGAAGTGAATTTTAAGATTCTGGTCAAGAATATAGTCATCATTGTAACAACTGGCTGATACAAATTTGATGGGTTGGCTGTTTAACCACACCACCCTCAAATACTATCTAGTGAAAGGTTCTTTCCCTACATCTTGACAGCTCAGATCACACAAGTATCATGTAAATACTATCTAGTGTTCCTCATTAATCAAGCCAGCGTCCAGATATCAAATGATGAATATAAGATATAAGTTAAAGTTGGTATGTATTACTTCCTAACATTTTTTTGACAGCACATGATTCAGTAGTTAACAATTTATCCACTTGACCATCTCTCCTCAGTTGACCAGCTCTTAAAAAGCTAACTAGAAACTATAAATAGTGCCTCGCATTTTATCTTTTTTCCAGACAACAGGCTTAAAAATAGTAAGAAAATAGGCTCACTTTCTGTATGAGCTGAATGAATGACAAATCAGCTAACATAAACAAAGGGTTTTCATAGCAAAAATTCACTTACCTGAACTGGTTCCGGTTGTGATCTGTCCCCAGCCCAAAGATTTTCCAAATTGTAATAGGCTCTAGCCATCTCATCAAGAGCATGAAAAACTGTGTTGCCTAAAGAAGAAAATATCAACCAAAGCAAAGTAAATTAGAAACGAAAGGCAAATGATTACCACAAACTAGCCAAATACCATCAATGGTTATCACACAATATCTGAAGTCATTTTAGGCTTCTGAGAAAGGATGCAATCATAAAATACCTTACTCTAGTAAAATTATCAGTGGAGTTACTTTCTTTGAAAAGTGAGTCAGAAGGAAACTTGGTCAAATGTAAATAGATGGAAAGATAGATAGCCATTAATCAAATTCATCGTGAACTATAAATGTATTGATTTCACATGATCACAAGCATATCACTTGAGAACAGCTACATCACTGCTTAAAGAGTTGAGAGGGCAGCACACACCGGAGTCAATGATAACCCATTTCCCCGTCTCTTGCCCTTTTACACTGGGTAGCATTATCCGCTTGGCTCCTATGTATCTCTGCTTTTCCTTAGCCTGTTCATGCCAATAAAAGATTAGATTTAAACAATAACCAATGTGAAAACAAATTCTTAAACTAGCATCTATTTCTTAAAGAGCAGATAGGAATTCTACAATGAGCCCAAGGAAATGGCTTGGTGAAAAAGCTATTCAACTTTCATTTTCTAGAACGCAAACCGCTTAATAGCAATACAAAACCCCATTTTCTTTCTCTTTTCCGTGATTTTCCAGACATCCAAACAGATTATTAGGGTTTGAGGTCTCAATACTCGGCAAAAGCAAACTTAATTTCGGGAAAGCCAAGGCGTATAGTATGAATTAACTCGGTTAAATCACACATTAAGAAAAAAAGAAGAAGAGGCTTTTTAATTTTGCTATAAATATAATAGTTAAAGTTAATAAGATGAAAATAAAAGGGAAGAAATGAGACCTGCCTTGTAAAGAAGGGCTTGGGCGATGTTCCTGACGTGCCAAGGAGACCTGCCGGTGGCAATCACCATAAAATCCGCCCATTCACATCGCTTTCCCACAGGCATCACCCTCACTTCGTCTGCTCTCACATCACTCAAGACCTTCTCTATTTCTTCTAAATTCAGTAACCCTTGCTCAGTTCTCGACACTGTCGACAAATAAGACAACTTCTGATTCAACCCTTGAAACCCTCCCTGGTTCCATAATGATTGAATTTGAATTGGTTTCGAGAGATTGAGATATCCGCATCGTAGAGCCGCCCACATCCGATCGCGCCACACAGCACCGCCCTACCCCTCGCCCTGCTGTTTCATTTAAGTATTTAACTCCGGTCCTTCCGCCGACCGCGCCTGAACGCTGTCGTTTCAAGTTTAAAGCTGTTTTCGCCTAAACGACGCAGTATTTGGATTTGACTTTTGAAAGCGTAATATTATCCTTAATTTACTTTGGGCTTTGGGTTTAAGGAGACAAAGTAAAATGTCAATATGAGTTTTCCTACCGTTGGATCTGTAATTAAAAGTACGATTAGACTCAAGAACGAACCGTCAGAAATGTGACACGTGTGACTGACGAAACACTTTAAGCCCAATTTTCACTTTCTTTAGGGGAAACTTCCGTCACTTCAAATTCATCATTGGCTTTGTTCGTAGGAACTTGTAGCTGACGCCCACGGATCTCACGTGTGGTTCCAAAAAGAGAGTTAAAAGGAGGTTATTACTTACTGTGCCGTCGACTTCTCGTGATTAAAGCTTTAAGCTTTAAGCATTTAAATACATATTATAAGTAATTATATAAATGATATGATAGTAATTTATATCCATTAAATTTAATTTATTAATTTGATTCAACTATTATAATTAAATAATAGATGTGGCGTCAATTTATAACCAAGATTTTATGAGTAATCCAAATGATGGAACAACAGAAAGCCTAATGAGATAATTAAGTTGGATATAAAAAAAGGTGCCACCACCTAAAGCAAAGGTAGTGGCAACGCTATAATGATATGGATGTTTTAGACATATGCTTATTATTGCTTTATTATTATTATTATTATTATTATTTTGTAAAAAAGTAATTACAATCGAACGCTTTTTAAGTTTTCCCCCACTCACCAATTAAAACGACATCATTCTAAACCTTTCCTTGAATGGAACTGTTGTTGCTTATCATAATGATTTATACCTGAACATATAACTTTGCTCCTCTATTTCATTCGTTCATAATCATTAATTACAATTCATTACAGTACAAAGAATAATAGCAAAAGTCATCAATATGGTAATGGAGTCCTCATAAATTCCCAAAAATAAAAATAAAAGAGAATGAAGATTGTAATTTGCAAAATAAATGGGTAAAACTTTTTAAAGTTGGTCGTATTAATATCAATATCAATGCGGCAAGTTCGATTATTATGGAGGAGGGATGGAATGATGACATGCTAATTACATGTACAAATCCCTAAATATTTTTGGAAGTTGGTAAAATAATTAGCATTTGGAATGTTGTATAATTGAAGCATTTATTTATTCCATTTAGTTCGCGGGTGGGTATCTTTGATTATTTATTATTCACATAATTAATTAGATTCTCATCCAATACAAATTCCAAATAAATCAAATTATTATTAGTATTATTTATATGTACAGTTTGACCGTCTTAGTACTTGTCATCAGTCAAAAAAAATTAATTTATTAATTAATAATTTTTATTTACATAATTTTTATTTAATGAAAACGTAGCAATTAAAATTTAAGTAACCATTAAAAAAGAGTAAATAAAAATTAAGCACAAAAGGAAATTTAAAAAAAAAAAAAGAAAAAGGAAAAATCGGAGAGCAGAGAGAAGAGGAAGAAAGAAAAAGAAAAGAATAGAAAAGAAAACGAAAGCTTGCTACGGAGGAAAGAAGCAAATCTGAAACGAAGACAACAGCAGCAAAAATAAAAAGCGTTTAATTAAATATTGTGGGCAGCGAAGAGAAATGCGAGGAGCTTCATGGTTTGACACCGATGGATCTCTCCAGTCCGGTCGATCTGTACGCATTAAATGCGTTTAGATCCAAGTGTCTGGTAGGACATTCGTGGCAACTGTAATTGCCATTTAAGCTAAAGCTTTCTTCTCTCTTCCAAATTTGAGATCTTTAAACTTTGCTTCCACTCTCAACAACCAGCTTTCCCTCCTCCATTTTTTTTTTTACTTTAATTTATTGTAAGTCGAGAAGTCGCTCTGATAGTAGAGTGTCAAGTTGTGAATTTTCCCTGTCTGTTTTGAGCTTAGCTGGAGGTTAATTGAAGGACTAGAAATTTCGGTTGAATTAGGGTTTTTGGTTTTGTTACTAACTGTCAGTTGTGGAGATCTTCTGTTCGAGGAAAACTTTAGGGTTTTAAGATTCGGGAGATGAGTTTAGGTGTTGTTTGGTTTGAAAACTTAGACTCTGCGTTTGGAACGTAGAGTTGTTTTAATTTTTTTGTTAACGTCTATGATTACATTCCTTACTAAAAGATTTGGTGTTGACTAAAGGAGTGTTGAGTGTTTTGCTTATGATTTTGGTGGCTAAAATTGCGATTTAATCAGTTCGGAGCTCGTGTTTGCAGCAATTTGTTTAAATTTAGCTGTTTCATAAATTATACCTGTAAGTGAACGATGTGCGGCTGGGAGGGTTCATTGATTTCCAATTGCGAGGAGGGTTTGGAGTTGTGACTCTGGAACTCGTGGGTCTGCTTTGAGAAGATGCCTCCTTCTCCAGCATTGAGGTGCTCTCCTGGGAGAGAGCTGAGAGGGGAGAATCACAAGCGAGGGCTAAGTTTTGAGAGCGGGTTGTTTCTCAAAGAGAAAGATGATGACCTTGCTTTGTTCAATGAAATGCACACCAAAGAAAAGGAGAACTTCTTGCTTCAGTCTACTGATGACTTCGAAGACACTTTCTGTAATTTTCTAAACTGAGTTGACTTTTGTGTTTGGGTTTATGTTGCTATCAGCGAGAGCTGAAGAATTTCTGTACTTAGTTGTCGGTTCTCCCTGGCTAATTGGGCTGAATTCTTCTATTTGATTTTTGTTTGTTATTTGCAGCTACAAAGTTGAGACACTTTTCAGATTTCAAGCTTGGAATCTCAATTCCTGTTCGAGGAGAGAGCAGTGAACTGCTTAAAGCAGACGGGGAGAAGAATGACTATGATTGGTCAGTCATTTTTATTTCTCCCTGTTACTTCTATTTTAAGTATTTTGTTGTTGATTTTCTGTTCTCTGACGTTTAGCAAACTTTGTAAGTTCTCGTGTAAATGGCCAAGGGGATAAATTTTGCAGCTAATAGAGAGTGGTCTATTTTACACGTATAACTCAATAATGCAATTATCTGGCTGATAATTAAATTTTTGTTATTTATATATATGCTTTTTTGTCGAGAAGATAGGAATATGGTTTCAGCAATTACCAACTGTTCCACTGTTTTAAAGTGAATGATTACCATTTTTATAAATATAATATAGCTGCTTTTAAATTGTTATATATATAGCAGTAGCTGTTTATCTCCCCTTTTTCGCTACTCAGCTGGTTACTCTCTTATTATTCCTGGTGTTGTTCAGATGCCTATCATTATCCAATTTTTGCAGGTTGTTGACTCCTCCTGACACCCCACTTTTTCCTTCATTGGATGATGAGCCGGCGCCATCTAATGTTGCACGGAGGGGCAGACCTCGCAGTCAACCAATTTCTATATCAAGATCATCAACTGTATGTCATCCAACTTTTGTTATGGATATAAATATGCTTTCTATATTTCCATAAAAGTTTTTATTAAATTACTCAGTACACACATATTCTATGTCTTTTACGTTGGACGCACATCTATATGCAGATGGAGAAAAGTTACAGAAGCAGTCGGGGT
The DNA here is from genome assembly GCA_946807835.1 of Ailanthus altissimus. Taxonomy (NCBI): domain Eukaryota; kingdom Viridiplantae; phylum Streptophyta; class Magnoliopsida; order Sapindales; family Simaroubaceae; genus Ailanthus; species Ailanthus altissimus. The sequence goes on along the minus strand of OX327685.1, from coordinate 25,655,604 downwards.
AGTGCAAGTCCAAGTCGCTTAAGCCCATCACCTCGCTCTGGAACTAGTTCATTCCAGACGACGAGAGGAAGGCCATCTTCAGCACCTCAATCCAGTCCAACTCCTGTACGACGGTCTGCTACTCCAGCACGGAGGTCATCTCCTTCCCCGAATAAACCCTCAACAGCTGCTCCTAGGTCTTCTACTCCTACTCCGCAGAGGACGAGTGCAGGGCCCAGAGGTAGTCCATCCTCGTCAAGTGTGAGGGGAACTTCTCCCATAAGGACAAGTCGAGGTAATTCTGCGTCTCCAAAAATAAGGGCGTGGCAATCTAATATCTCTGGTTTCTCTTTGGAAGCACCACCAAATCTTCGTACCTCCTTGGCTGATCGACCAGCCTCGTATGTGAGGGGTTCCTCACCAGCATCCAGAAATGGAAGGGATTTTAAATTCGGCAGGCAATCAATGTCTCCAACTACTTCTAGAAGCATCAGTTCTTCGCATAGTCATGATCGAGATCGATTTAGCTCTCAGAGTAAAGGTTCTGTCGCATCTTCTGGTGACGATGATATGGACTCTCTACAATCCGTTCCAGTTGGTGGCTCAGACTATTCAGTTTCAAAGAGAGTTGGGGCATTTCCAAATAATAGAGCTCCAGCCTTTTCTAAGAAGTCAGCTAGAATTCTGTCCTCATCTGCTCCAAAAAGATCTTCCTTTGATTCTGCTCTTCGTCAAATGGTATTTTATTTCTGACATCTTTGGTCAATATTCTCGAGTGCTTACAGTGTAACTTTGAACCTGTGTTTCCTTGCAAATTTAAGATCTATGGTTTTTCTGTCTGCTTTCTGCATTGGTTACATTCCAAATGCTATTCCACAGCTGCTAGTTTCTTTAACTTGTCCTTTGTGTGCAGATGCACACAAGCGTATATAAGCCCTTTTGTGTCGAGTAAATACTGCATAAAATTGTGTTAGTGTTATGATGAAAAAATAAATAAAGTAAACATAATCATTCAACTGTTTATTGTTTTTCAGTTTGATAGTGTAACACATATCTGTCTTGTTTTTTAGTTTCTCGGGTTGCCAACTGTTGGTTCCATTGGACCAGAAACTTAAGTTGATTGGTAGAAGTCTGACAATAGTATTTATGGTCTAACACCAACTATACGTAAGTCCTACTTAAGGACTAGTGATGAATTCATACACACACACACACACACACATTTTCCTTGTTAAAAAAATTATTGAATATCTAGTGTCTGGTTTCCTTGCGAGGTGTCTAATGTATATTCTGTAACTAAATCATTTGTATTTTGTAGATTAGCACACTCCTCCATAAATGGTTCAAACTAAACTGCTCATTGGAAGTCATTTGCATGTGTCCATAGATAGCTCGACATGCTCTTTGTGGTATAAATAGATTCTCTCTGCTGGTAGTCCTGATCGAGTGCTGGAATATGACAATAATAATTGTTAGTACAGAAATAAAACAGGATTTGTATAATATTGGAAATTTAATGGTTTTAATTAGCTTTAACATTTTATACAATTCACTTAAATACTTAATGTTACATAGTCCATCTTCGGGAATTAGGGGAAACAATTACTTTGGGCTTTACAATCAAGTCCGTAAAGCATGTTTTTATTTACTGTATCACATGTTAATGCATAGGTCTTGATTTCATGGATGTTATTATAATCAATGTTCTTGTGCAGGATCATCGAAGAAGTCCTCAGAACATGTTCAGGCCTCTCTTATCTAGTGTTCCTGGCTCCACTTTCTATGTTGGAAGGGGCAGTTCTAATCATCGCTCTATGATATCCCGAAATTCCTCGGTTACAACTAGCAGTAATGCAAGCTCTGATCTGGGTACAAGTGTTGCACATGAGACTGAAGTAAGTGACCATCACCAGGATGATGTGACAAGTGGTTGTGCAAAAGTACCGTATCCTCATGTTCAAGAAGAAGTGTTTGCCTTTGATAAGGTGGATGCACTAGATGAAGGAGTTGAGCATGAAAGACATGATAAATCATCTGACTTTCAGCTTGATGTCTTGGATACTGATCCTTCTACTAAATGCAGTCCTGATCCCTTTGAAGTGAGCAGTCATCATGGCACTGATGTGGAAACAGATCCAACTTCTAATGCATTGTCTATTAGGGTGAATTCTTCTGAAGTTGATAGTTCTGATAATACAAGACTTTGTTCTCAATGCAGTCTTCGTTATCATGTCATTGAAACAGTAGAAAAGGACATTAATCTTTGTCCAGATTGCAGAAAGCAAAATGATATTGCGACTGTCACGAATCCAGGGACAACTACGGTAGTTGGTGAAAATTCCTCCGTGTTGTCTATGAAGATTTCTGAAGATAATAAACAACTTGATGAATTGAAGCCCTCAATTCTCATACTGGAATTGCAGTCACAAGCTTTTGATATGGTTGAACCCAGGGTCTGTCAGCCAGAAGAGAATGTTGCTCAAAGCCAGATTCCCTATCCTAAGCTAAGTCAGGAATACTCGCGAGAAAATTCTCTAGCAAGGTCCACTCTGGAAGGAGGTGAGCAGAGGCTTAATTACCCGCAAGAAATGGGCCAACCTGATGTTGGTTTTGATCCATCTGATAGGGACACTGTAGGTCAGCAATTGCCACTCTCTATGGATATGAAGGTTGACACTTCAGAAGGTGCCGGCATTTCCTTATTGCTGAAGAGGTCAAATGGTAGCAAGGGCCCTGTTGTTCAAGGCAGGACTTTCACCGCCACTAGTATACCATATGACGATCTTTCTTATGCAAGGGACAGTGCAAACAGTTTGAGAAGCTCTGTTGGACATGGAAGTGTCTCTGCTTCATCTTCTATTGATTTCAGCTCATCTAGACAGTCAGAGACTTGTGTACAGCGGCAGTTAAGTGGAAGGAAATTTGACATGGAGAATTACAGAAATGATGTGAATACAAAACCCCAAAGCATCGGGTCATCTTTACATGGGAGTTCAAACCATACTCATCAAGCTTTTGGTCTTGCAAGAAGCGCACGTGAAAATTCTGAGGTCTCAGTTGGTAATACGAAAAATGATGTAGAAGGGTCGCCAGTAACTTCTCAATCTCAAGTGTTTGTTTCAGGAAATAAAGAACAAGGTGGTACGAATGCATCTTCTACAGATGTAGCAGTTCTTGAAGAAGGTATTTTTGGATGCAACGAGAGCAGTAGAACAATGTCTGCTTCTACTTCGGACTTGTCAAGCTATACGGCTAGCATTCAGTCGGATCAAAATTCAGTAGCATCGTATTCAAATTGTGAAGACCGTGCTTCATATGGAAATGGAGAAGATATTCCAAAGATTGCAAGAAGCACCTCTGATGTGGAAGTATCAGTTATCACTCCAGAGTCTTCTTATGAGGAGGAACATTCCATGCTGGAGACTTGTCCGGATGGGATGAAGGACGCAGAAGTTCCCGCTCAGAGCCCTTTGGCTACGATAATAGAAATAGAAATTGAGAATAATTGTCAAAGTCCCTATAGTTCACAGATGGGAGACGTCTCCCCGAAGTTGACAAGCACCATGAATGAATTTTCAAATAAGGATATAGCAGCTGTTTCAGACCCCAATACCTCAGATCATGCACATGGCATCTTAGGTATGCTCCATCTTGCTATTTTTCCCTTCATAATTTTACTAGATTGAATTAATCTCTTCCATTCCTAATACTCATGCATTTTATTGTCCACTTTCCATAAATTTGCAAAAATTATGGTGTGGCAATATTTGTTCCTTTGTTGAATATATACACTGATATTTATATACTTATTTTTCTTTTGGAGGGGGGAAGTTTTTTTGTTTGTTTTTGTCTTCATCATTGTAGAGTTTTCTGGGACCAGTGTGGTCTTGGGGACTTCTCTTCCTACTTTTAAGGATTGCTTTTATTTTTTTAGTATCCTTTATCATTGGCATAGTTTTCTCTTTGTTTCTCTGCCAAAGAGGTTAAATTATAGAAATGAATAAGATTAAAAGCATATGTATACTGTTTAAAGCATTTGTATCGACTCTATGAATTGGTTCTCACTGAATAACTCAAGCTTTTGGGTTAGATTCCTATCAAGAATGTTCAAATTACAAGCTGGTGGTCAAGACTTAACTAATCAATATTTTCATTAATATTTATTAAGTATAATGTTAATTTATTTCTTTGTTCTGTAGTAGTAGATATGATTGTGTTTTATGTATGAATCTGAAACACATGTTATTTGAACCTGAAGCACACATATCATCTTTTAGATTTTTATCCAGTTGGTGCATTGAAAACAATAACATGTCATTTCTTTTCATTGATTAATTTTCATAAGTTGAATATTTTATGGTCACAACAGATTTTATCTGGTAAAGTTTGTTTTGAGATGAGAGCAGTAAGTTTTTGCTCAGTTTTGATAAGTTGTGTTACATGTGTGGCAGAGGATTCAACTATATTGGTAGATTGTCGGGGAGGAAGCAAGTCAAGAAGCTTGACACTAGAAGAAGCAACAGATGCAATACTTTTCTGCAGCTCCATTGTCCACGATATAGCCTATCATGCTGCAACCATAGCAATGGAGAAAGAAAGTCCAGCGCCACTGGAAGGTTCCCTGCCAACAGTTACAATACTGGGAAAGTCCAGTTCTGATCGAAGGAACCCACGTGGCAGGACTGTGGGTAAACATGCTTCAAAATCCCAAAAAGCCAGGCAGAGGCGGGTAGAAACAAATTCAAAACCCCCCTTTGCTGAGACTGAGAATGATGAGAACACTGATGAATCAAAGATGCAAAATGTGGGGCTTCCTAATAAAGGGGATAGTCTGAAGCCTCCAAAGCTGGAATCCAAGTGCAATTGCACAATAATGTGAAAAGTCTTTCACTCGGACCGGGCTAGCGGTGTCCCATATTGTTACTCTATTAGTTCCTCCAGCCTCGTATAGGAGGGGGAGAATGCTTGTATTTTATTGGTTATGCGTTTGAAGGGCCGTTTGGATTATTGCCAATTGGTTTTTGTTGATTCCCAATTTATTTTGTAAAAAAAAAAATGAAAACACCACGCGATGATGGTGGCATAATTGTAAAGTTCCTATTGTTATTAGGCTGATGATATTAGTGACAGACAATTGGAGGATCATGTCTGCTCCAGTCGCCCTGATTCATTCTTGTTTGTTATTGTTTGGTTGAAGTCTTCTGGTACAGCTGAGATAAGTGTGAATTCAAACCCACTCATTCATCTTCTCACCCTCAGTGTTGGTTTAAGTTTTAACCCCGTTCCATTTGTACGTGTTTCACTGCTACTTTATGGTAGCCTTCGATTTAGAAAAAAACGAATAAAGAAAGTAGGTGCCCTGGGGAAGCAGGGAGCTGAGAGAGCCCCACTCTTTTGGGCAGACAAATAAGGAAAATCATTATCATCAATTAATTTGTTCATGAGAAAATTTTCTCAAAATTTAGTGTCATTATTTTTTTTAATTATATATCAACTTTCTAATTTTTATTAACCAACATTTAGGTAAATAGATAAAATTGTTCTTATAAAATATAAATCATTAAAATTAAATATCTCCAAATTGACACTCTAAAAAATATGTTCCAACACATTTAAATTTAAAATAATTAAATTTTAGTCTTCTAAACGAAAAAAAGTGTGATCATGTATTTTGTACCACTTATTCTTTATATTTATAAATTTTAACTTTTTCAAATTGAATTATGACTATAGTTTTTAAATTATAAAGTTTTTGAATTTATTCTATAAATATATGAGCATCAAAATATAAATATATAATAATGTGGTTAATTGGAGAAGAAATATGGTGAATTTGAAAAAAAATTTAATGTTGAAGAAAAAACTAAAAAAAAATCAAGAAAATGCATGAGGACAGCTTAATGCGCGACCATTTAGCGTGGGATTGGTGCGCGATGCTATTTTTGTGTGACTTTGCATTTTTTTCTAAACATATATTTTTATTTCTATATTTTTGTTATAAGTGACATAGAGTATAAGTTATTCATTGTATGTTTTAAAGAAAAGTATAAAAATTTTAGTGATAGTTATAAAAGATGTATTAAATTAAAAAATATTAGTATTTTAATTTTGAAGTATGCGAAATATAAAAAGTTGTTAAGTACCACATGTCATGCAATTAGAGTTGATTTAAATATGTTAATATTTTAGTTTATTCTTTCGATCCACCATCAAACCTGCCAATATTATATAAGTTATTGTGTTTTGAAATAAGGGATATGTTTGTGGGAAAGCTATATAATAGTAAGAATGAACTTCACGAGACTATTAACTTACTAGCACTTAAAGATAATTAGAACTTCAAAGTTTCAAGGTCTATGAAATATCGTTTTAAGGTTGAATATGATGATGAGAGATGCAAATTGGGAGAATATGTATTGTTGTCGGAAGCACAAAAGTTCTTCCCCATGCAAAGAAGAGATGCAAATCACACGTATCAATTGGACCAATTGCGTAATGGTCACTAACAAGTCAAGAGTTGAATAATTGGTAAATTAATAAAAAGTAAGTTTGCATAAGTAATTAGAATTTATAAACTAGGAAAAATTTAAACAAACATACATGAAGAATTTGGTATAAAGATAATGTATTCTATTGTTTGGGGAGTTACGGAGCATGCATGCATGTTGATAACTAGTATTTGAAAAGATTTGTTTATATTACTTCATGCCTACTATTATATGTTGGAACAACAAAATTCAGGTATAGTTACGTATTTAAAAATTGACAACATCAACCACTTTATATATTTCTTTGTAGTGTTGGGACCATATATTAGACATTTTTATTTATTCATCTGACCAATGAATGTAATTAATGAAACCTTTTTAAGGGTGCGTATTTGTGTATAATATTTGCGGTCGTATGTAAATATGAAAACGATCAAACATTTCTATTAACATGAGGGATTGCTAATTTTGAAAATAATGTTTCTTGAGCATGATTTATAACTAAACTACGGGAGAGTTATATTTGTATCTGATCGATGGGTTAGTATTGAGAAGACCATTCAAATTGTATTTTCTAATACCTATGATAAAGTTTGCATCTCTCACATTTTTTAAATTTTGCATAGAGTTGTTTCTCCCTTAACACTTGTAACACCTTTCTTAAATGTTCTTCGTGCTCTTCTTTATTCTTAGAGTACACTAAGATATCATCAATGAACACAATTATAAATTTGTCCAAATAATCCTTAAACACTGGGTTCAATAGATCCATAAATGCAGCCGAAGCATTTTTCAACCCAAATGGCATCACAACAAACTTATAATGACCATATCTTGTTCGAAATCCAGTCTTCAAAATATCCTCTTTCTTGATCTTCAATTGGTGATACACAGAATGAAGATCAATATTAAAAAATATGCATGCTCCTTGTAGTTGGTAAAATAAATCCTTAATTCTTAGAAGTGGATACTTATACTTTATAATCATTCGGTTTAGCTCCCTATAATCAAAGCAAAGTCTCATTGTTCCATCATTTTTCTTAACAAATAAAATTGGAGCACCTTAAGGTGAGACATTAGGTTGAATAAAACCCTTATCAAGAAATTCTTGTAAGTGCTCTTTAAGTTCTGTTAGTGTCATTCGTTAAGGTGTTTTAGATATAAGGGTGCTTCCAGGCATAAGTTCTATACCAAATTCGATCTCACAATTAGGAGAGATTTTGGGTAAGTCTTCAGGAAAGATATCTATAAACTCCTTTACTGTCATACCTCAGACCCAAAAGATCTGACACACGATATCACTTACATTCATTCAATAATATATAAACATTCATTTCAATTTTTTTTTCTTCAGAATTATAACAATTGAATTATAACTGGGACAATTAGTAAACCGGAGATACGTAGAGTTTTCTCAGAGATTAAGACTCTACTACGTCACCAGTAGCAACTTTGTTACCGGAAGCCCAGAATATATTCATTGCAAATTCTTACTTAAAATTAACAAATAACCACACTTGGTGAAACTTAAACCAAATCCAACCACACACAATAAAATAATACATAAGTATTTATTCAATAGGGACAAATCAAATATCTTATCCCACGTGTCCCCAAATGAAACACTCAATAACCTAGCAACTTAGGAAACCCAAGAAACAGCAGAAGTCTTACCAAATCTGTTAAGCACACATGTACCTTATTTACCTGAAATCATCATAAACTATAATAAGTATAAAACTCAGTAAGCATACTAGTTTTTCATATATCAAATACAAATACATATATGTACACAATGCATATGTATGATATGCTGTGATCAATCAAAATCATAATCTTATCAAATCACATGTCATGTAAGCGCTTACATATTCTTTCAAAATATATAATAGGAATACCATCACTCAACTACTACTTAGTAGGACTTACATATCACATATCACATAATGAGCCAAATGTCACTCGTATGTGACATACCGTATGAGAGGAATAGTACAAGTGAGGTTTTTAAATCACACATATATAATGTTCATGCCCGAAGATAAAAGTCAAACCCTCATCCTGATCAATGATGAGTCCTCTCACATGTACCAATACGCCACCACACGAATGTGATGACTCACTCTTTCTTTAGGTACCAATAGAATCCTCTCTACATATAGAACACATAACATATATCAATCTTGAAGGAAATGCCACACATAAAGGCTCCACAAATCATATAAAATGCCTACTAAGTTAACAGTAAGTTCAAGTACCCTCAAAACACAAAATATTTCTCATGGACATATTACACTTCAAAAGCTCTATTTGTTAAACACATTTCACTTTGAAAGCTCGCTTTCAAAAATACATATATGTCATGTATGTCCATACTTACATTCATAAATACATATCTTCATATTTCATATCAAAATATACTTTGACATAACATAAACATATTCCTAACCACATTTACAAAATCATACAAAACAATTACTATGTTTATTGTGATTTCAGTAAAAAGTCTAGTATACTTACCTCTTAGCACTTTCGGGTACAAGGCTTAATTCTCCTTAACCTATCAATGGAGATTAATCATTTCATAAGCCTCACAATTCACACAAAATAATTTAAATAGCTTACAAAATTATACTTATTGCACTTATCATATCAAATTGGTCTAATTACTTAATTTCTCAAAACCTATCATCCTGACCACTTACACTTAACAAAATTTTCTTATATATTAAATGATGTCCAATTACTCCAAAATTAGAATATATCATTATTAACTCATATATCATTCTTATGTATGAATATTATATCATAATTCCTACACAATATATTTCATAAACACCATCAAATCTAAACTATTATCCTAACAGGATCAAGATATTTACTGAACAATATTCAATCTCTCAATTTTATAAAATCATATACTAACTCAAAAATTATAAAAATACCATCTAAATACTTTTGACACATATCTCAATCCATGATAAATATTTCACTTCAAAATCACTGCCAAAAGTATTTTAAAATTATTTTATTCTATAACTTTGAAAATCTGTTAATCAAATACTACAATGAGCTGACACTCTTTAGAAAATCATAACAATTTAACCACATTAATCTAAATTCTCAATTTTGAGTATGTCATATTAGACATATAAAATTATCATATTTCATAAATTCGTAATTTTAGAAGATCATTAAGCAAATCAGAAATTATTTGTCACTGTATCATACTGTTTACACAGGAAATGTCCAGAATTTCAGGGTCATTTTGGTAAATTCACTAAAAATTCAATTTCTGAAATTTGCAATCGATTCAAAGTCTCAGAAAATTTTAAACATATTTAATTTTATATACTCAAAATTCAAAACCAGAATCAAATCACAACAATTTATAAAATTCCTAGATCAAGAGACTATCAAGTAAAAATTATGCAATTCATCAAGATTTATCAAGCTATCTACATAGATCATCATCAATTCTCACAATATCTTACGAAATACACATCAAATCCTCAATTATACATATTTTTAAAAATTAAAATTAAAGGAATTAACTTAATTAACACAAATAAATTGAGAAATAGTTGTGATATACCTCTTAAAATCTAAAATTCCAATTTCTTCTTCTTTTTCTTCTTCTTCTTCTCTTTCTCTCCCCTTTATTTCTCTCTTTTCTCTCTCTAAAGGGGTAGCTCAACCCAAAAATGAGTAAATTAGGGTTTCAAAAGTGTATTTTTATACTAAGAGGCTAATTTTTTATATTTACAAATTTACCCCCAAAACTTTTAAAGTATTACAATTTGGTCCTTAAAATAAATCTAAAGTCTTGCAATTAAACCCAATACTAATAGTATGTCTTTAACCTATACAAACACTACTAATAACAATATATAAATCAAGTATCACCCACATACAAATAAAATATGTATATAAATATTTATTCTTACCGATTATGGATACTGGTTACTATATTTACTATCGGAACATCTTGGATTTTAGCATCTTTCTTCAGATTATCAATTACCATTACCAAGTAAACTTGACACCCCTCTCTAATGCTTCTCAAGCATATATAGCTGATATCACCATTGGTAAAGGATATAATTTATTACTCACAAATCTAAACTCAGTTTCACCTGGTGGCTAAAAAACAACCTCATTTTCAAAACATTTAACACTTACATGATATGTAGACAACCAATCCATGCCCAAAATACCATCGAAATTATGCATGTTCAAGAAAAACAAATCTGTCTCTAATATCCTATTACTTATCTCAATCTTGCATGATTTTAGTACTTCATTAGCATATAACAATTCTCCTGAAAGAGTTGCAACACATAGTTCTAAACTCAAAGTGGTTGGCATAAAACTCATCTTACTAGCAAAGGCATGAGACACAAATGAATACATAGAACCTGAATTAAAAAGTATTAAAGCATGTTGACCAGATATGGGGATTGTACTTGAAACCAAGTAAGGGAAATCCTCTGCATCTTGCTTAGTAAGTGTATATACTCGTGCTTAGGCCTTTTGGTCTTTCTTTAACCCTTCTTGGTTATTTTTCATCTTTGAAATTTTTTGAATGAAGTGGCTGGTCTTTCCACATTTAAAGCAAGCTCCAATCTTCTTGTAACATATCCCACTATATTTCATTCCACAAGTGTCACATATTGGATACTACTTTACATCTGTGTTATCATCCTTCTGTTTCTTCTTTCTTTTTCAGTTGTCAGATTTTTTTTTATTAATCTGACCCCCAATACCTCTTTTTTGAAGGCTTTTGAACCATTTGCTTGATTCAAATGTGGCCACCCTTTCATCTTTTGCTAAAATTTGAGCTTTTTGTAATACTGCACTATAAGTCTCAAGTTCAAATATAGACATCAACCTTCTCAGCTCTGGCTTGAGATCCCTCTTAAAATGTTTAGCCTTATTAGCTTTAGTAGCTACCAAATACGATTATACTGTAATAAGCTCAATGAGCCTTGGGTAATTTGAATGAATTCTACTTCTTTTTCTTCTCTCAAGGATTTGGGAAAATACTTTTCATGGAACAGCTCTTTAAATCAGCCCTAAGTGATCTGGTTCTTATTAGTATTTTGAGCCATTCTAATCATTTCCCACTAATAATTAGCATCTCCTTTGAGTATATTGGTAGCACAAATAATTTTCTGCTCATCGATACAATCCGTGAGATGAATTTTTTTCTCCAATTCTTGAATCCATTCATTGGCCTCTAGTGGATTAGTGGAATCTTCAAATGGTGGTGGCTGAAGCTTTCTAAATTGCTCAATAGTATGAAACGTGTTTGCATTAACTGCTCGGGGTTGTTGTTGCTGCATTGCATTAGTTATAGCTTGTACAAAATTATAAATCACTGGATTCCTAATACCACTCCTTGGCGCTATAACTCTCGCATTTGCGTTCTCTTAACTGGCATTACTATTCACAGCAACACTATTAGGAACTCCTCTAGTTCATACCATCTCCTCAAAAATAATACCATAAAGGTAAATAATATATTAAACAAATACATATAAACATACACATATATATGTATATAACCTCAAGGATTTGACATTTGCTTGGTTCCCTTGACTAAAACGAAAAAGTCTACAGAATCCTAACCTGGCCCTCATACCACAACTATTATGCCCCTAACTCGAATAGGTCAAAAGAATGATTCACACATATCTAAACTTTTATCTATTACTTAATAAATAATCAAGAAAATATACTTAATCATAATAATCCTTAAAGTTAAAACTACGAAAATAAACTTCTTAAAATAAAATAACACACTATTAAAAGTTCATTCTTAAAAAATTCCAACAACTTATAGAGAACCAAGGGGTAGCAGATTCCTCGCCAAATTTACTATGCATATAAACCTTCAGTCATCTAGTGATCACAACAAACTATAGTAAGTATAAAACTCAGTAAGTAAACTAGTTTTTCATATAGCAAAATAAATACATATATATAATGCATGTGCATGATGTGCCATGATCAAATAAATCACTTTCAAAACTCAAAAACATATCATATCATATCTTTCAAAATTCTTTTCAAATTTATGTTATGAATCCCTTCACTTAATTATCACTTAGTAGAACTTCCATAACTTATGAAATGAGCCCAAAAAGTCAATTGTCGATAACATACTATATTAGCGGAATAGCACAAGTGAGACTTAGATTTCACACACAGAGTACACTCATGCCAAAGGTAAAAGTTAAACCCTAACCTTGATCATCGATGAGTCCTTCCACATGTACTAATGCATCAACACATGAATGTGAAGACTCATAAGTCCCGATAATACCTATAGGACTCCTCTCAACATATAGTAGCATAAACAAATAGATCACATATACTAATTCTAAAGAAAATACCACGCATATACCCATCTCGAAAGAAATGCCACACATGACAGAAAGACTCCACAACATACAGAGAATGCCTACTAAGCAAAGATTAGATTTAGGTATCCTAGAAAAATAAAACTTATATCATGGACAAACTTTCACTTCAAAATAAACTTTTTTATTCAAATAAGATCTTATGCATGTCCATGCTTAATACCAATGCTCATATTACAAACAAAATAAATTCATACTTTCATATAAAAAAATATTTGCATAATACATAATCAAAATTTGAAACATATACAAAACATCATATACACTAACAATAATATATTTTTTGTGATCCCAATAAAAGTCTAGAATGCTTATCTCTTACCGGATTACGATAAAAATTCAAGTTCCTTAACCTAACATCAAAAATAAATTCTCTCATAAATACCATCACAAAATTGAAAGCTTAAAATAACTTTTTAAACCCTTTACTTTTCTCATCAAATTAACCCATCAAATTAGTCTCCCTAACTTGCCAAAACTAACCTTTTAACTTTATCCAAATTTTCTTGGGCCTAACAATGTCCAATGCTTAAGAATTTGGAATATCTTAATCCTAGTACAATACCAAAACTTATATAAAAACTATAAGACATTAAATCCTTATAACCATATTTTATATAAATTTCAAAATCTAGAACAAAAACTTGTCAGAAACTAATCTTTCACTGAATCGCTCTTAGTCTCCGATTTTTAGCAAATAATTCAGTTATCAAAATCTCTTGAAATTTGACATAGCAATTGTAGACACATGAGGGTTCCTTATAAAAATGATGTTATCTTAAACTAACCCAAGTAGTTTTTTTTTTTAATTTCATTTTAGAGCCTTTTGATTCTATTATTTAGAATTTTGTATTGATACTTATCTACTACGAAATTCATAACAATTAGAATACAAAGCCTCTGACCATGAAATTTTAATATATTATTTTAGATATATAAACAAATTATTATACAAATTTCATAATTGATGTGTTTTGCTCATTCAAACAATTCCTGTTATTTAAATCATAATGCAAAGACTGACAAATTCCTGAAACTTAGGGTTAGAATAAAAAATTCACTAAAAATTCAATTCATGATATTTTTTAACAAATTAAATTTCTATATGATTCTCTAGATGTATATTTTAATCCAGCATTAGGATCTTGGCACAACTCTAACAAAAACATAACCTAATTTTTTAGATATAATACTATCATGAATTAAACCTGTAAAAATTTTTTGATTCTTATCTTATACTATGTACTTGTGATTCTTTTAGTCAATGAATCTCCAAATTCAAGCCTAGTAACCCTAGAACATCCAATTCAGAATTTAATCCCTTATTCCTCTTAATACTTTTTATAAAATTACTTTAAAATACTGAATAGCATTAAGAACAATTCAAAGGATTGTATAGTTATCTCCTTAATCTCCAAATTTTCCTCTAAGAATCTGTTAATTCCTTCTTAAAGCTTCTAGAGCTGTTTTCTTTAGAAAAAAATTTGTATTGTATGGTTAAAGGCTTCTAAACTAATTTATAGTGTTGGATTTTTCCTTAAGGCACAAGGGAATCCTAATCCAAGTCACATTCTTATATAAAACTTGGGGAATCCTAATAGGACTTGAAAATTTTATTTCCTATTCATATAACTCAAAATATTATCTTAATTAAATAATTAATTATTTACATATCCCAAATATCTACCTTAAAATTTTCGATCATTACATGTGTTGTTGCATAATTCTTTTGCACAATTCTTATTCACAATTAAAATTGATGGGCTTGTAAATCTAGAATAACAGCTACAAAAATTTTAGCAGTAGATGTCTTAACTCTTAAAATACTTTGATTCTTATGTATTTTTTTTTTATGAGAGATATAAGGAATTGAATATTTTTAATCTTTGTTCCCACAACCCTTTGCATAAAACACTTAGAAGAATGACTTAGCAAAACTATCTAAACTCTTTTTCTCTCTTAATGGAGAAATGATGCACATGCCATGAATAAATGAATCATGCAATTTTGGTTCCAACCACTACTACCTGTCATGGCCTACCATTAAACTTATCCAGTGGAGATCATTGATCATATTCAACCAATTTCTCCACTCCACCAAAATTGACTGGTCATATCATTTGTGCATTCTAAATGTTAATTCTTCTTTGCATTATTTTATTATTCATGTGTCATACTAAGAAGTTTTTACCATATTATTTAATTTTTATTGGCAAACATGAGATGAAACATTATATGTATTTGGTCTCATTTAATAATATTAAACTAATTATTCAAAATAATTTGAATAATTATTTTTATCTTACTTATTTTACTAGCAAGATTAAATGATAAATTTATGGTAAAAAATAATTCATAGACTATATTGTGCCACTTGTCAATATCCAATTAGTGAAAAACTCTTATCAACTAATTAAGTGATGTACTTAATATTTAAGTTTAGATAAGTGAACAACTTGAAGAACCCTGAAACATATTTTCAATTTTTTAAAATTTCTTGGACTGAACTATTTCATCCAATACGTTGCCCTTGTGCACAACGAGCACACTTTATATTGTGAGACCCTCTAGGTCTACGCTCGATTTTTCATATGAAACTTGTACATATGTCCATGAACAATATCCCACACACGTTACGGATATCACAAAGTGACGCGTTAGATCATACAAGTTGAGGTTATAACATATTCGTATAATCTTTTCATTATTTATATGCTCGATTGTGAACTTATCTCTATATGCTCGACCGTGAACTTATCTCCAAATTTGTATTTTAATAAATAATATTTGCAAACACTTTTGCGATATTATTTATCCTTAGGGTAAAACTTTTTTTTCGAGTATTACTGCTTATTGCCATAAGACTTTCTGAAACATAATCTTAGAGTATCAGGATATATTACTCACCCAAATAAGTTGATGTATTTCATATCTATGCCCACCGAACTCTATGAGTATCGGACCATACCTAGCGACACCCAGCGATCAGACTATAAAAGATTTCTAACATGTGTGGAACGAAAGTATAATGGATCACCCATAAGCCCACTGTGACACTCAAGTCAAAGGATCACGTATATTACTCAACTCGAGAAGACTCTCCATTGAAGGCTTTATGAGATGTTTATTGGAGGTCCTCGTGAGTATGTTCAGTACCCAGTCCTTACTGAATATTTGTATCTCTATACGAGCTTCCACTAAACTCATGGTCTACTAAAACTAACCATCTGGACCATCTAGATATAGACATACATTGATCTATATATAATAAGATGTTTACCAACAGACCAGCATCAGTGAAGATAGATAAAAAACATAGTATTTGAGAACATATTTGTATAATGAGATTTACTAGCACTATTTTGTAACTCTTTACAACTACGTCATTACTAATAAATTCTCAAATCTTTGTCTCATTTCAGACAAGACTCTAATTCTTTAGATTTTTCTAACTCTTATAATCTATTAACTCTTATCTGTGCTAACTCTTAGCATTTATAACTCTCAGCATTGTTAATTCTTAGCACTTGATCAAAACTCCTTTAGACCACATCCGAACTCTTTCATATCATATAATGTTTGAAACGTTATAAGCATCTTACCATATATTAAATATAATCATCGATTTAATGAAATAACAATAGTATAAATATAAAACAAATATTCATACATAAAAGGGACGACACGTAAACACAAATCCTAACTCCCATTTACTTTAGTGTCATTCATGATGGTATTTAATATCCATTGACTCCACATATCTTTCAAATATTTTTAGAGTTAAGGCTTTAGTAAGTGGGTCTGCTACATTGTTCATAGAGTCTACTCTACAATGATATTATATTTCCTTCCATATACTTAGACTTTTTGTATGCTCTCGGCTCTTTAGCTTAGGTAATAGCTCCGTTGTCGTCACAAAATAATGGTATAGGATCCATTAAACTATGAATTATTCCAAGTTCAGCGACAAATTTTCATATTCATACTGCTTCTTTTGCTGCTTCTGAGGTTGTAATATATTCTGCCTCTATTGTGGAATCAATTGTGACGACTGTTTGTTGCTTTTTCAACTTACTGCAACATCGTTGAGAATGAATACATACCTAAATGTAGATTTTTCATCATTAAATCAAAATGAAAGTCTAAATATGTGTATCCTTTCACTTGTAAATCACTCTCTTCATATATCAAAAGTCTTTTATACCTTTAAGATATTTTAGAACATGTTTCATAGTCATCCAATGGCCTTCACCTAGATCAAATTGATATCGGCTTATAACATTTACAGCCATACTAATGTCAGGTCTCGTAAACATCATGGCATACATCAAGTTTCCTATAATTGATGTATATGGTATGTTAGACGTTCTAACTCTTTCATCCTCACTCTAAAGATACATTTTTCTTAAAAGATGGACGTCATATCTAAAATGTATATTAACTGTTTTACAATTATTAAAATCATCATATAATTATAAATAATTGATGATAAATTTTATAATTTAGAAATTCATTTCACTTTAAGATTTAGCTACTTTGGTGACTAACAAACACACATCAAAATAATTTATAAATTGCAAAAATATGAACACTAATTTTCTAAAGAAATTATGAATATATTAATTAAAAAATATATACAATTCAAAAAATGCATAATAAGAGAAATATATACACATAATATATCTAACTGCATATTTTCTAAATCATAAGAAACATAATAAGCATTTCTCAAAACATAAATCAACACATAATCATTTATAGTAAGTCAACACAAATGACTTAACTTTAGACATGTGTATATAACAAAACGAAATAATTGCAGTATAAAATAAATGTTTCTCATCAAATAATTTAGAATTTGATGATTCAAATAAATAAATTTACTTAATTGAAAAATCACAAGTTATACCACATGTTAGAGGTATTAATATTATACATAATATTTATGCATAAAATTCTTTATTTCTAAATCTCTAGAACTTTATGATTTTCATAATATAATTAATAGAATATAGAGCATATCTTGATTCGTGTTTGTTTCTTTTTCAAATTAGACTTGCAAAAATACTTAAATAAAGAAATTATGTTTTTCTTTCTTTGACCCATTTGAATTTGAGAAGTGTTATATGACAAAGAAAACTCTTATCCTTTTATAAGATTAAAGTAGTGAACTTTTACAATAACTTTTAAAATTTAGCAATGTCTTTTAGATTTTAACAATCATTAATTATTAAATCATTATGATGTAAACTAGGTAGTAATAATTAATTATTAAACTATTATTGTCATTTAAATGATGTAATTTAAATGAATAGTTATAAAATATCTAACATTAAGGACCTGATTTGTATGAATATAAAAACTATGACCTCACTTAAGAAAAAGTATAATAAGTAGGGACCGGGATGTTAGTAACCCAATATTCAATGCAAGTAGGTGACGTCGAGAAAGGGAGAGAAGGCAAAGAACAGGAACAAGATTCTGTTCAGTTTGAGAATTATCTAAAAACTATTTTATAATAATTTAATATTTTTTTTAAAAAAGAACAGGAACAAGAACTAGTTGAGAGAATGAAGAGGGGGTATATTCGAGACATTAAAAAAAAGGGAGTAAAAGCATATTCAGTTTGAGAAACCAAAGGCAAGGACCGTTAGTTGTTAACAATAAAAAAAAAAATTCCCCTGCAAAAAAGCAAGAAGAAGAAGAAGAAGCTACAAGCAACAAAGCAAGAAGAAACCTGAAAACAATATGCCACCTTGCCTTTTCTTTTAATTAATTAATTATTTATTTATTTTTATTATTGTAGTTATTTAAAATCTAAGCAGAGCCTCTCTTTTCTCTTCTTCCAAGATTCAATTTCTCGTACGCCCACCTAGGACTAGGATTTATATTTGTTCTTTTTTGACTTCTCGTATTATTGAAACAGCAAAAAGTGGGAATTTTTTAATCGAGATGGATGAATTTTCTGCAACGTCAACGTCTTCTTCTTCTTCTTCATCGTCGTTGTCTATGTTTACGAATTACCCTCTCATTTCAGCTATTGTGGCCTTTGCCATCGCCCAATCCACCAAGTTCTTCACTGCCTGGTATTCCTAATTTCTCTCACTCAATTGGGTTGTTTAATCTCGATAAATGTTAAAATTCGGATCCGGGTGTGATCTTGTTCTGGTTTTACAATTGTATGTTTGAGAATCTTGGTACCAAATTGTGACTGGTAGAATTATTGTTTTGACATCGGGTCTTAGCTTTATTGATTAAAAAAAAATTTATTGTCTTTCTTGAAGGTGGATATCATGAGTAGATTGTCATTGTTATAAATACTATTAGTGTTATAGATGCCTGGATCTTCAAATGAATAAGAACTGCTAATTAGTTTGTTTGGTTCAGGAATCATGCTCAAGTCTTCTTTGATAACCCCTAGACCTAGTTCTTGGGATGACATAATTTCTTTTCAATATTTAGCAATGCTTTAACAGAAGCTTGTAGAATTCTGAGGTGCCACAAATCTTTTCTTGTTTTGGATTTTTTGACCAACTTCTTTTGTGTTAGGGATCAAAAATGTAGAAAATTAGTCGGTTATCTATTGTCTTTTTGCAAATAATACTTTTCTTTATTTTGCCTTTTTCCTTTTGGTGCTGTCTAATTTTGTAAAATGCACTTCTTTTTTAGAGTCCATCTGTCTGTTTGTTATTAAATGATATGCGGAACAGAATCTTGGCCTAGGAAACTCTATTGGGTAATTATGCAAATGGGTTAATTTCTTTAGTAAATTATTTAAGTCATGACCTTGTCAAACTAGGTAACTTGAATAAGCTACTTACCTATTCGTATATGTTATGCTTTGGCTCACATTGATGGGATCATGCTTTTGTAATTTAAATTATCCTGAGAAGCTTAAGCTTTGCTAGATTTGCAGGTACAAGGAAAGACGATGGGATTTTAAGCAACTCATTGGATCGGGAGGAATGCCATCATCTCATTCTGCAACTGTTACTGCACTGGCAATGGCTATTGGGTTTCAAGAAGGCTTTGGAGGGCCGCTGTTTGCTACTGCACTGATCTTAGCATGCATTGTAAGATCCCTCTGTCCATCCTGTTTTAACTGGCATAAAAATTAATTACTCCACTGTCTATCCCAAGATAACAGGGTCAACCATGATTGAAGTGAATTCTTATTCTTATAAGACAAATCTTAATATGTAATTTGAAGTAGTTAATATTTTAAGACCTTACTTGGAACTAGGTTGAGTTGTTATGTGTGTAATGCTTTCTTTGTCTCTTTGTCAGCCATGTGATTAACATATTTATTTATTAATGTGATTTTCTTTATCTGTTACAATCAATTCAAGATGTAATTCACATTGATGAATATTGCCATTTTAATATTGAGAATATGGTGGCAGGTGATGTATGATGCAACTGGTGTAAGATTACAGGCTGGGCGGCAGGCAGAGGTCTGATTCTTTTACTGCCTTTGTTTTTACCTCTTGCTCCCAATTCTCACATCTTTCCCATGTCTCTCTCTCTCTCTCTCACACACACACACACACACACAGATCATGTTTGAGAAATGGCATGTTATAGAAGCTTTTGTTGATTGAGTGCAAGCCATGTAAAACACTAGTTATTCAGTTGATACTTATAAGTTTCTTGTTTGGAGTTTGCTTGAACTTTTTCGTTTACTGAACTTTCAGGTCTTAAATCAAATTGTATATGAACTTCCTGCTGAACATCCTCTGGCTGAAAGCAGACCATTGCGTGAACTTCTTGGTCACACCCCTCCTCAGGTCTATTATATGCTATAACTCTTGCCAAAAAGTTACTGATGATTCCCCATTAGATAGATATCCATTACCATTCTATATATGTTGGCCCCTCAGTGTTGAAGCTCTTGTAGCAACAATTCTGAATATGATGGTGTAATATTCCTGCGAGAAAAAATAAGTTTATAATTAATTTCCATTCTTTTTTAATATGTTACATCAGAATCATTTACACCCATTCTTTTGGTATGAACATTAGAAAGTTGACATGCAATTTTTCTCAAATAAATTTATCGTCTAGATTGCAAGGAATTGTATATATGATGTGAGTTGTCTTCAACTATATGGATCTTATTGAGCTTCCAAACTTTGAAAAGATGAATTCAATGCCTTCCCATAAATTCTAATTTGTAAGTATGTAAAATAAGATGCTAGCTAGAAGATAGCCATTGGAAGGTACTTACTACCTATTAAATTTAGTTATCACCTGCGATGTGGTGAAAATTATCCCCGACTTCATGGGCAATACCTCCTATACCAATAAATACTGATGTATGTTAAGGTTGAGAATTCTTTAGACTTACATAGTTATGCATTTGCGGAATCTCTGAAACTGTTTTTTTAGTATGAAAATAATATTTCTTTTTTATTATTGTTTATACTTTCCCCTTTGATTGCAGGTCGTTGCTGGCGCATTACTTGGAATTGTCACTGCAACTATTGGTCATGTGATCATCCTAGCTACTAGCCAACTTTAAGGAGATCCTAGATATCATCTTAAGACATCTCTGACATTTGATCATGCCATAGAACAGAATTGCATTTTTGTGACCAGGATTACCTTGGCATGTTCTTCCATCGAACTACATTCTCTTCATTAAAATGATAGCATTTCTCAGATGTAATTTGATTGATTGCATTCTCTCATCATGTAATGGCAACTTCTGTTAAATATCTGCTGTGAAGTGGCAAAAATACTTGCATCTAACATGCTCAGCTCAGTTCCACTAGTATACGTTTGTCGCAATGATATTGACATTGACTTTTGGGCCACAATGTGTCTCTTTATAACCACGACGACCTTGACGATATTTATATGTTATCACAGTGGCACTCAAAACATATTCTAAAGTGGTCCATATATGGTAAATGAGAATTAGCTGTTAACTAAGTACTCCACATTGGCTACAATCATCTCATGAATCCAAGTCCTGAACAAAACGTCTTTGTAATTTAGAAATAATAATTTACTGTGAGATTGTTCCGATTTGAAATGACTGGAAAACGTAGAGACAAAAGAATTTCTAAAGTTCAAACATTAGATTTACAAATCTGACTCTTAAGGTAAATACATTTTCCAATACCCTGTAATGCATTGTATGGCCCACAATTATGTCGACACTTGAACTTATGGGAAAACAGCTCCTTCCAATCCAGAATCAGAATCACATAACATGTCTTAGAAGAATCATCAATGTGTGTTTCCTTCTACATTTACTGGCTTTACTCCCAGTACAGCAGAGAAAGCCCTTTTCATCTCTAATTCAGATTTCCCATTTACAACAGACTTTGCACGCCATGCAAGGTGGTCATCAGGTCGGACTAAGATGGCCCCCTTGTCAGTCATCTGACAAATACTCCACCATGACAATGAATCTGATGATCTCTTAACTTCCACAACATCTATGTAGTTCTCCCAAGGTGCTAATTCTGCCTTACTTCTGACTTCAATGTCAACATCCGCAGTACCAGCAGGCCACATTACACATACCTTAGTAGAAACTTTAAAATCCTTGGCCACCTTGAATGCAGCATGAGCAAGATGGTAAGACTCCCCTACTGGTGCTATTATGAGGAGGAACTCAACTTTATTACCAGACACAAGATCCAGTGTAGAAATGGTCTCCTATGACAAGACATAACATGAGTTACAAAAGAAATGCAACAGCAATATGCTGCCATCCATAACATGCTTGAATATCTTATGCAATTAATACCAGCCAAGTAGTTGATAAGAGAGTAACAGGAACCAGGAACCCTGATTTAGAGATCTACAGCTCTATCAGAAGAAGAAATGCATTGCCAGAAAAATGTAAATACCAAAACATAATACAGAAATAACCAATTACACACCCCACTTATTGAAGTTGATAAAACCCTGACATTCATATGGGGCAGCCTTGACCCTGGATCTGCAGAAGGAACATATTCCCTCCGACGACCAGTAGGAACTTCTGGGTTAGCACCCACCTCTTCATCACTATCAGGAACAACTGCTCCTTCAAGGTACCTGATAACAGTTATTTAAATTAAGAGTCATTAGAAACCACAAAATTGAAATAAGTTTTGTCCAGAAGGAATCACTGAAGAATAATTAAATTTATCTTGAAATGGAAATAGTGCCCCAGAATATGGAATCCTAAGAGCAAAATAACAGAGTTAATCATTTGGCTAGATGAACTTTTCATCACATAATCAAGTACAGTGGATAATAAATGAGCTGATGATCAAAATTTCCATATATAACAGAGTAAAGGATATCTACATTTCCACAATTAGATTGATGTCAAACACATTGGGATTAAAGTAGCTGTAACATATGCAGAGGAAACTCATTTTAATGGGGAGGCGACACCTGAAACCAAGATCCTCAGCAGGAAACTGAAGTTGAAGACTCTTTCCTTCATCAAATATACGCCTTAATTTAGCAAGCCTTGAAGATCCAAGTGGGTTGCTTTCATTAAGAATAGATTCTGAGACCTGTGCACGACCTACCCTAAAAATTCCATCAAGCATTGCCCTCTGTAGTACAGATGGTAAAATAGAACCAACTCCTTTATTAATTATTTGATGCACTGCAAAACAGCAAATAACATTTCATCAACAAGCACAGAAAACATCTTGTGGTCTGAAAGGTTCAATAAATCATTGATAACAAAACCAGAAGGAAAGAAATTATCAAAGACTAAGAAAAAAAAAATTTAAGCAGCAGCTGTGTTGGTTTACCGGAGTTTGCAATAGTCGGATCAAGACCAAGAGCAGAAGGAACTTCCATGGCTGCTCTGAAGTTCTGAACACTAAGTGCAGTATTAAAAATGGCAATCTGAGAACAGTATATCATGAAGGTCAAGCATCCATCTATGTCAGAACAGGAAGACAATTGGAAGGTAGGAAAGGTTAAACCATTACCGGCTTACGTTCTGTTTCATAAGTATGAAGTATTGAAGGTGGCGCAATATTCTGTACCACAGAAGCTATTTTCCAGGCAAGATTATGAGCATCTTGAATGCCAGTATTCATTCCTGCAAATATGATTTTCATATGATTTTTTAATTTTACTAACCCATATAATTCACACATATTCTTTTGCTACTATTGCTTGAATCATGAAGCATAATCTGAATCTCTTTTTCAATTCACACCAAGGGGGCTTTTTAAGGTAAACACCATCATATTGCAATGGTGATTTTGAATATCCACAGCAACTATAATTTTATTTTTCATAATTACCTCTTAATCGTCAAATGTTTCAGTTGCTATCAGCTAAACCATAGAATTAGGGGTACTTTTATAGTGTGCTCAAATGTAGCTACTAACCAAAACCACCAGCAGGAGGGAACCGATGAACAGCATCACCAGCAAGTATAATTCGATTGTCACAGCACAGAAACTTCTCAGCAACTTCAGCATGCATCACCCATGGCTTTACGTCAATCACATCTACGTCTGAAAGCTCTCGACCAACCAATTTGAATATTAACTTCTTGCATATCTACAGCAAGTTGTATCTTTCAAATAAACTGTTACTAACAGATGAGCAAATGTACTTTTCTCATAATGAATCTGCAACATGTTTCTGACAAGTAGAGCACAAGTATAATTGATGGATTTCTCTCTTTCTCTCAATCGAAAACTGACATTTGTTATCTTTCGTACTTGACCACACAAAGGGAACTTTGAAAGGCTGGAACACAAATATCCAACCTGAAAAACCTATGAGCAGTGAAAAAAAATTACCTCAGGGCTGAAATCTTCGAGGTTCTGCTGAGGTGGATAAAAAGGTGTCTGCAAGATCACAAGTAATTATTTACACCTAGCATACAATGCACATAAAGCAGTATCAAATCAAAAGAAAGGTATTCCAAACAATTTCTAAAGCCTACAATACCTGCAATACAAATTCTCCTTGCTTGAGATCATGAGCTATTAGGACTCCAATTGCTTCAGTGTTGAAAATGAAAAATAGCATTCCAGGTCGCTCATTAATTAGGTAGTCTCCAAGGTCTCTGCTCAGAAAATGAACACTAACAAGTTTTTGCAAGTCTTTTTCACCTCTTAGATCTATTCCTACAAGCTTTCTGACAGTGCTTCCTGCACCATCTGTGCCAACAAGCATATTACACTGGATATTTCTCTCCATGAATTTCCCTTCCTTGAGAAACGAAGCAGTCACATTGATACATTGATCTGTAGCATTGATGGATACACACTCATGCCCCATTAATATTTCCCTTCCCTGGAGTAAGTTATTATGAAGGCCAGCCAAACTTTCTGATGTGCAAATGTTAAAGTTGAGATTTTCCAGCTGCTTAAGGAGCAATCTAGTCAATTTGTACTGCGAGAAGTGTGCAACAGATACTGGACTAACAATTTTCTCAAAATCTGGTGAGAAATAACAATAGAATCAATCAGTAATCATGCACGCTTTAGATAATTAAAGTTTCCTCCCTTCCTCCTCTCTGTACAAATTTCATAAAGTGATAAGTATACCTTGTTTTCTTACATTTATGGCCCTGTGGAACCATAAGCAACACTCAATAGTGACATGTTAAGTGAAGATTAAATTTTTTTTTAGATCAGTCATACCTTGAGGTTGCATGTGGTCCACTGAACCAAGAACCAAACCCGTAAGCGATGTACAATATATGAACTTTCTCCAAAAATCTACTGGTGGTTGTGACCTTTCAATCTCCTCTGACAAACCATCCAACTTGCGAAACACCTATAAATAAACATGTCATGATGAAAACTCAAATCTTTTAAAGCAATCCAATGTATATATCTTCCATACAAGAAAATCAACCTCCATAGATCGATTGTTGATGAAATGTGCCTGTGGGTGATTCGCAAATGCCTTGTTTTTCTCCAAGATTGAGCATTTTATCCCTACAAAATGTCATCAATCACAGCAATACATCAAAAGCTAGCTCCACTTTTCCCTTTCTCCAATTATTAAAAATATAATCTTTTAAGTCTTTAACTATCAAACTGTTCTCCTTAAAAGAACAAACTCAAATAAGCTGAGTTCAAAATATTATTACAATAACTGAAGCCTATTTACTCTTAGAGAAAACCTTGAAAAGCAGAAAAATAACAAAAAGAATCAACCATGACACGCTCTAATGAACTACATAGTAAAAATAAAGGAAAAAAGTTCAATTGTGACGGCGTTACAAGGAAATTCTCACTGACCACAACTCAAACACTTTACCGTTCAAAATTTATTTCATTTTCAGACACTTTCGCAGCAACCAACTAGAAAATCACGGTTCTATTAAAAAGGAGAATAAGGGGTAAAAAAGTATACCGAATTTGGTAAGAAGTATGGAGAGAACGAGGCCGACGGGTCCTGCACCAACGATCAAAACTGGAAGTACGGCGTCGTTGCTGGTGGTGATAGTTTTGGAGTCTGATAAAGCTCTGCTTTGAACGCACCAATATGGGTACGTTTTGGTTCTGCTTTTGCTTTTGGGGAAGCAATTAAACCTCCTGATAAACCCTAATATTCCCATCACTAAAACTCATAAATTGAATAGAGCAGAGGATTATTATCTAAAACTAAAAGAATGAGCATGGAAGTAGAGCTGAATCAACAAGTGTTGCATAGTTTAGTTATTCGTTGGTTTTGTTTAATGCTGGTTGTTTTGTACTTCGTACCGTGTTTATTTGGGCTCGGGTTTGGTCTCGCATGCTGCAATCTTCAGCTCCGCAGCCTGTCATGATTGAAAACTCCTAGCCTGGCCCAAGTTCAATATATGCTCTTGCATGGTCCAATGTCTTCGTTCTGTCACATTGTTAATGCAACTAATTATTACTTGTTGCAAATCAAGTGAAGAAATCTCCGATGAGAAAGATAAAATTGAGTCCACGGGAGACATGCTAAGTTTTTGACGAAAATTTTATTTTGCTTGAAGGATTAGGAAGATAAATGCTTAGTAAACTTGACTTATTGATTTTCATTCTTCTTTTTTTTTTTATGTTGGTCTCTAATTTTGAGCTTTTTGATCAAATTAGAAGTCAAATTTAAAATTTTTGCCTAACATTGAATTTATACTTTGTGAAAATTGTTATAATGCATGAATAGATTAGTTTTACTCTTCACGAAAACCTTTTGATAGTTAAAATCTTTAGTGATACAAAAGAACAACTGTTAAGGCTCGTCAGTAGTGGTTCCAGTGAGAACCCTCTGATGTCTAAGTCAGAATAATAGTGCTTTGGAGAAAAATTTATGGCAATATAAAAGGAATAATAAAAAAGAGTATTTTTTGGGAGAGAGAAAAAAATATTTCCCCTATACGAGGAATACCCTTTATTTATAGAGTTTAGTGTGATTTTAAGCCTCATAATAAATCCCTCATCCTTCCAAAGTTTATCTCCCTTTGAATTTCTTTAAGGGCGTATTTTATTTATTCATAAAGTTTTAAGTATCACGTTCTACTCGTCTTCGGTTTCTTGAATATTATATTTTGCTCATCTTTAAAATCCTTGGAGTTATTATCTTCAAGACAGCAACAATGCTCGTCTTAATAAAGAGTCCTTTTGATCTTATCATAGAGAGTGGTCAACCTTACAAATGAGCACTTAGGCATGTGATGAGGTGAAGAGGATAACTAGTAATTAACTATAGACTGTTCCTGTAAGAAGGGACACTTCATCCATACACACTGACTCCTCAGTTGTGTGCTGAAAGTAGGTTCATTAATCAATGAAGGGGCTCATCGTTCTCAACTTAAGAAGTGTTCATTCGTAATTAAGGAAAGCTTTTTTTTTTCTATAGAATGATAATTGCTCAGCCACGAGGTGGTAAGTTTAAGGTTTTGATTTGACTTAGTATTGTTTTTAGATTAAACACGGGACCATTGGACTCCAATAGAAGTGTTCGACTATTGCAAGCCTTACTAGTGGGGAGATTGGCCCTGTACTGCTTCGAATTGTGATCGATCGCCTTAGGCCTTTAAAGGATGGGCCCATATTCTAAAGGGAAACAAGGCACCTTCAGTTTCTAGTGCTGACTAGTTAACAATGGAAACTTACATGTAGCATTCTATATAAGCGAAGTCCTCGGGTATAACGTAATGGTCTTTTATTAAATGCTCATCATAGATATATTCTAAAATCATGTGGTGTGGTCATCTTGCCAAAGTGATGGTCTTAATACTAAGGATTGATGATTTAAAGTGGCATTAAAAGTACATTAAATGCTTGGTGACCCTTTGAGAAACATGCGTTGATTGGTAGTCATCTGAAAAATTATGCCTTTTTAATTTTTGTTGACATGGTTTAATCTGAAGTTATTGATACTAATTAAATAGTTGAGATGTTGACATCTTAGGTGGACATTAATTATTAGATTTTATCTTGCAAATATATGTTCCTGTGACCCATGAAATTATATCTCTAAGCTATCGAGGTTTTGACCGTTTATGTGGATCTTACTCCGTGATAACTCAAAAGATACAGCGCATAAATGTAAGTTCATTACCTGCTTATGATTAAGATCAATCAAGTTTATTAAAAGTTTTGTGAATTAAGATCTACGACATTTAGTTAACCAGATCGAAATTCACAGTAGTCCTGTTCAATGTATCATATACATTAGTTTCTCTACTCGAAGTCTCTACTTCGATGATCAAGGTAAATCATCTATTATAAGAAGCAGAAAAACTATAACCTTACATAATGAAATGCCCTTTTTATTAATGGTTTTGAACATGATTTAATTTATAAAGAACTTGTGATCTATACCCTCTATATTAGCATCATATGCCTAATACATAGATCACATACTTTATAAATATGAGCTCATCAATATATGCTTAATTATATGTATGAATAAACTTTATTAATCTAATAAAATGTTATTACACATACTTTAAGGGCATAAAATAACATAAAATGTCTAATAATCTCCCACTTGCCCTAAAGCATGTCGGGCATCTGTCGAAGTCCCATATCATATATATGAGTTTCAAAACACTTTGTTGGCAATGATTTGGTGAATGAATCCGCTAGATTTTCTGCTGATGCAATCTTAGACACCATAACTTCACCCTTTTGCACTAGCTCCCGTACCAAATAGTATTTTCTCTCAATGTGTTTTTCTTTCTTATGGTATCTCGGTTCCTTGGATTGTGCTACAGCTCCACTATTATCACAATAAATAACAATGGACATCTTAACACTAGGTACCACTTCAAGTTCCATAAGAAACTTTCGGAGCCATATAGCCTCTTTTGCAGCTTCCATGGTAGAGTCTGCAATGCATGATTACTTTACACTCCTTCAACTAACAGCCTCACCACCTAAAGTAAACACATATCCTGAGGTAGATCTCTAAGCATCCTTATCTGATTAGAAATCTGAATCTGTATACCCAATAAGTATAAGATCCTCACTAGAATACACGAGCATATAATCTTTCGTTCTTCAAAGGTATTTGAATATATGCTTTACTACAGTTCAGTGTTCTAGTCCTGGATTAGATTGATATTTGTTGATCATGCCGACTGCATAACAAATATCTGGTCTAGTACATAGCATTGCATACATGAGACTTCCTATTACTAATGTATAAGAAATTTCTCTCATGTGATCTATCTCTTCAGGAGTTTTGGGACACTGATTCTTGGATAGATCAGTTCCATGTTTAAAAGAAAGTGATCCCTTTTTGGATTCATGCATAGCAAACATAACTAGAATTTTGTCTATATATACAACTTGAGATAAAGCTAATATCCTATTTTTACAATCTCGCAATAGCTTAATACCAAGGATGTAGCTAGCTTCACTTAAGTCTTTTATATCAAATTGGTTTAGATAACTAAATTTTAACTGATGATAATGCTCCTACATCATTTTTAATGAGTAGTATATCATCTACATACAGGACTAAAAAAATCACCAACTGTCTATCTATCTACTTGTAAACATAATGTTCATCAGGGTTTTGATCAAAACCAAATGATTTGATTGCTTGATCAAATCTGATGTTCCATGATCTAGATGCTTGTTTAAGTCCATAGATAGATTTGTGCAGTTTACAAACCATGTGTTCTTGGCCTTTAGCTATAAAACTATCTGGTTGTATCATATAGATACTTTTTTCAAGATTGCCATTAAGAAAGGCAGTCTTAACATCCATTTACCAAATCTCATAATCAAGATTTACTGCAATGGATAAGAGAATGCTAATAGACTTAAGCATGGCTACCGGCGAAAAGGTCTCTTTATAATCAATACCTTCTTTCTGAGTGTACCTTTAGCAACAAGCCTAGCTTTAAAGGTTTCTACCTTTCTATCTACTCATCTCTTTCTCTTGTAGACATATTTACACCATATGGGTTTTATCCCTTCAGGTTTCTCTACAAGTTCCCAGACTTTATTAGAATACATGGAATCTATTTCTGATTTCATAACTTTATGCCAATGGTTTGCATCTTTATTAACCATTGCTTCATCATAACTAGTGGGATCTAGTTCATGCTCATTAGAGACTGCTTGAAGTGACTCTCCAATTAACATGTACCTAGTTAGACGTCTAATAATTCTCTCACTATGACGAAGTACTAGTGGTTGTTGTTCTGCAACTGGTTCTGATTGGTTATTATGATCTGGATTGGGAATTAACTCATTGACTCTATCAAACACAATATTAGAGTTCCCAAATAACTCATCAATAATTATCTTACTCTTAGGCTTAAAGTCTTTCATATAGTTTTTTTTTAAGAAAGATTGCATTATTGCTAACTAATACTTTCTTATCTTGAGAATTATAGAAAAGACTTTCTCTTATTCCTTTAGGATAGCCAACAAACAGACAAACTTCTGACTTAGATTCTAATTTATCTGTCTTCGCTTTTAGCACATATGCTGGACAACCCCATATATGTATATGACGTAAACGTGATTTATGTCCTATCCACATTTCCAGAGGTGTTTTAGGGACTGACTTAGATGGAATTAAGTTAAGAAGATACATGACAATTTCTAAGGCATAACCCTAGAAACAGACAAACTTCTGACTTAGATTCTAACTTATCTGTCTTCCCTTTTAGCACATGTGATGGACAATCCCATATATGTATATGACGTAAACTTGGTTTACGTTCTATCCACATTTTTAGAGGTGTTTTAGGGACTGACTTAGATGAAATTAAGTTAAGAAGATACATGGTTGTTTCTAAGGCATAACCCCATAACGAGATGGGTAAAGTTGAATAACTCATCATTGACCTCATCATTTCAAAAAGAGTTCTATTTCTCCTTTCTGCTACACCATTTTGTTAGGGTGACCTTGGTACAGTCAACTGGGATAATATCCCATTGTCTAACAAATAGGTCATGAACTCACTATAAAGGTATTCGCCACCTCGATCAGATCAAAGTGTCTGTATATTCATAACCTCCCCCAACTTGTATGTTCATGGGCCCACATACATTATAGTGCACTAATTCTAACGTTTCAACAACTTTATTACCTTTAGCATTAAAGGGTATTCTGGTTATTTTACCTTCTATACAGAATTCACAGACTGGTAATGGTTCAATATCTAATGAACTCAAAGGTCCATCTTTGACCAGTCTTTGGATCCTATCTAGACTAATATGACCAAGACGTAGATGCCATAGATACGTTTGATTAGTGGGAGTCACTTTAACCTTCTTATGGTGATTAGATTTATTATTCAATTCTGTGTCATGCAGTGAGTTGATTTTAGGATATATGCAATATAGATTGTTAACTAGTGTATCGGAACATATAAACGAATTATTTCTTTTGATTACCACAGTTGAGTCAAAATTAACAGAATAACCAAATTTATTCAAATAGCTAACTGAAATCAAATTACGTTTGAGTTTCGGTACTAACAAACAATCATCTAATATTAATGTCCTAAAATCATCAAAATAAAGTTGAACAACTCTCACTACCTTGGCTGCAACAGTTGCACCATTTTCTAGCCTTAGACTGATCTCCCCTTCATTGAGTTTTCTTGTTTCCTGAAACCCTTGCAATAAATTGCAAATATGATTAGTGGCTCCAAAATCTACTATCCAGGAATCAGTAGAATCAACCATTAAGCATGTCTCATTGAAAAGAATTTTACCAGAAGGTGAAGCTATCCTTTTAGTTATTGAAAACTTAACTAAATGACAGTTTCTCTTCCTATGCCCTTTAATGCCACATTGAAAACAATTTTCTTTGGGCCTTACTACCTTTTTATGAATTTGCACAAACTCTGAATTAGATGCTTCCTTTGGCTTATTCTTCTTCTTCTTACTATTCTTTCCTCTAGGATTGAGACCAAAAGATGAAGACGAGCCCTTAGTCAATTGACTATTATAAGCATCTATTTCATCTTGGGGTGTATTTTCATTAGTTATTTGAGTGCATTTTCATTAGGTATTTAAGTGCATTTATCAGTTAGGACATGTTTGTGCTTTTCAACTGTGAGTTCAATATCTAAGTTCCTTTCTCAATCAACATAATTATTTCTGGTTAACTTGTCTTGGTTAAGGATGGATGCTAGTAGGCTGAATGAAGACATGATTCTAAAAAATAAATTCATATATGAGCATACATTTTCTGCAAGCATGTGTTACTTTTGCATGAATACATGAAATGCATTTATATAGAACTCTTTAACTACATTATACATTGATAATATAATTTTCATTCAGAATACGCCTTCGTAGGGTGGTCGTATCCATCATAAATCAGACTAGTACCATACTAATTTATTATTATTATCTAGATATCTCATATCAAATAATAATAAACTACTGATTCTTTAGCCCTTAGATTTAATTGACAAGAACTCCGTAGGGAGGATATCAATCAACCTAAGTTGGGTGTATAACCATTATTTCAATCTTTTATATTTCCCAATTAAAAAAGCCACCGTAGGGTAGTCAGTTTCGTATGAGTCCTATATGGATCTTATCTTTTAGGAAAGTCCTATCTAGTAACCAGTTCTGATTAATACCCTCCGTAGGGAGCTTACAAGATTTGAGGCAAGGCATTAATCTACCTTACTATGGGACTAATAATGGAGGCCATAGGCTTTATGCCTAAAGCCCTCTCTCACTCAATATTTTAATTCTTAGAGTTTTTAATTAATTTATAAAATGACTTTCTACTCATTAATATCTAATTTTATTTTCATAAAATAATTAATAAGGCCGCGTCAAATAATAAATTAATATAATATTAAAATTATGACAATAATCTTATCCTAATCTCATTAGAACATTAATGTCATACAATATGATATATTTTATGCATGGACATGTGAATGTGGCACTCTTAATTTATATGGCATGTTATTCATCCAATCAATTAACTAGATAGATAAATAACCCATAATTCATAGTTTTTCTTATGAAGAAAAATATTAAAATAAAGTCTAAATTCTTCAAAGTTTTTCTTGAAATCAACTTGAGCTCTTCCATAATGTTACCTCATCTTGTTTGTCTTATCTTATGGGCTTAAATTTTGGGCCTTTTAATTTTCTTTGATCCACTTATTTTAAAAATAAATTGGACTTATTTTAAGCTTAAAATTTCTTTGGGCCTTCCAAAAATAATTTTAATAAAAATATTTTTAAACCTAATGATTTTAATAAAATACCTCAAATAAAATTTTATAAAATTGAACCAAAATTAAAAGAAGTTTGGACCAACTTTAAATTTTGTAGATACCCAAAATTAATCTAAAAATATATTTGGGTTAAATTTAGGACCTATTTATAAATATCTCAAAGGTATCCGGCCAAATTTTAATTACCCAACATCTAAGAAGGTTGAGTGCAATAAAATAATTCTGTTAGGATCTATTTGCATAATTTACAAACTTATAAGGATCAATTTGTAATATACACAAAATATCTTAACTATATTAAAATTAATTTAAAATAAGGGGGTCTTAATGATATTTTCCAAATAAACATCTCTTCCCCCTTTCCCGCCACCGCCATTCTTGCCCCTTTTTTACTACTTTTTTTTCTTTTTTCTTTTAATTTTATTATTACAACCAAAATAATAAAATACATATTCTTTGGATTACAAATAAAAATCCTAAGCCATATATTTAGCTTACAAAAAAATCTAAAGAATCATTAAGAATTAACCTAACTAAGAGAGGAAATTGTGATACAATTTTATCATCCCGTCTTATTATAATTCAAAAAAAAAATACAAACAAATATCTAACCATGAATTATTGGGCATAACCATTCATCACATAATTAATAAAAATAACAATATAGATTAGTATGCAATTAGTGTCACAATAAATAATTACTACCATACACAAAGTAAATTATATATATAATATGAAACAAGGCAGCTCTGATACCATTTGTTGGTTTGGTAAATAAAAAATTTTTGTTTATAAAAATAAATGCAGCAGAAGCTAAATCGTCTTGTTCATAATTACATGTATAGGATTAAAAGATTACCTCAATTTTTTATTATGGCAAATCTTGAATTGAATGGCTGCAATCTTCTCTACTATCCTCAATCTTAAAACTCAACGCGTGTGGGCACATGGATCTTTCTTAATCTCTAAAACCAATAATACCCAAATCTAAGAGAATGATATTAACTAAATTCTTTTTCTACGTAAGAATACGTAAAAGAATTTTTTTTTCTTTATGGTTCTATATTTTTTTCTTATTACATACCTCCCATATATATAAGGATCTCCCTTGGGTATTTAGAATTTGATTAGGATTAGAAAATTAGAGTTTAATTAGGATTTGAGCTAGTAGAGGGACTGCAAGACCCATGGTCTTCATAACTCCAACTTAAAAAAACTAATCCTTATTATCTCATAATATATCAATTCTTCTAAGTTAACTCCAAGCTATTCTACTAAAAGCCAAAGGCTGTACTCTAGTAACCCATGTTATAAAATAAAAACTCATTTAATTAAAACTCATTTTAATTAAATTGGGCTTGGTCTTTAAACTAACAATAACCACTTAATTGACCCTCTAATTGATGTCCATAATTAAAGTTAGGCCTTGTAAAAATGTCTTGCCTCTTTAATTACTTATTTGCCCATAAGTCACTGAATGCTCTAATGATCACTTTTAATATAACTATATTTGTAAACAAATTTATAAAAAATATTATTATTCAATAAATAATTTATTGAATAAACTGTGGCCACGGATTCTAATGATCAAGTACTGCAAACATCTTAGGTAGACGTTAATTATTAGATTTTATCTTACAAATATATGTTCCTACAACCTATGAAATTATATCTCCAAGCTATCGAAGTTTTGACCATTTATGTGGATCTCACTCCGTGATAACTCAAAAGATACAATGCATAAATGTAAGTTCATTACCTGCTCAGGATTAAGATCAATCAAGCTTATTAAAGCTTTTGTGAATTAAGATCTACGACATTTAGTTAACCAGATCAAAATTCACAGTAGTCCTGTTCAATGTATAATATACATTAATTTCTCTACTCGAAGTCTCTACTTCGATGATCAAGGTAAATCATCCACTATAAGAAGCAGAAAAACTATAACCTTACATAATGAAATGCCCTTTTTATTAATGGCTATAAACATGATTTAATTTATAAAGAACTTGTGATCTGCACCCTCTGTATTAGCATCATATGCCTAATACATAGATCACATACTTTATAAATATGGGCTCATCAATGTATGCTCAATTATATGTATGAATAAACTTTATTAATCTAATAAAATGTTATTATACATACTTTAAGGGCATAAAATAACATAAAATGTCTAACAGTTCATAAATGTTTAGCAAGTGTTTTGACTATTAAAGCTGTTGATAGGGCGGGATTCTAGGACCTAATTTGTAAGCCTTAAATCTATTTTGGACTGTTAGAAATTCTGAAGTGACAACAGCTTAGAAATCAAGATACAATCTGGACCATGTTTGGTTTTTACTTAGGATTAATTCTTTCGTTATATAAATAGAGTTAGATTTTTAGCATAGAGAGTTAAGTGAAAACTTAGTTTGGTGGAGTATAAGAGGAAGAGTAGGCCGATGAGTGAGAAAGGAAGCTTTGTGGAGAGAAAATAAGATCTCTTGATGATGAGGAGATCTTAAATAGTAGTACTATTAATTTTGAGTTTCATAAAGCGAATAGAGCTAACCGTAGTTCTAACCATTGAACAGCCTTAGGAATTCCAACGCCATCGAAATGAGATGATGCACAAAAATGGCTAGTGGGTTTGTCAAGAGAGGGAGATAAAAGCCAATCCAAATCCAAGCCACAAAACTCAAATACCAATGACAGGAGACTAATAGCTCATATTCCATAGAAGGAACAAGACTATTCAAGTGGTGATGATGAAGGGGAAGAAGAATAAAATTGATGTGTTAATGTAATGGCAACTCAATATGAAATGGAAACAAAGAATGTTGATTATGATGAGTCAATTTAGTGAATCAATAAACCTATGAAAAATTCAAATGCAGCAATTATATCAATATGTGTAAAGGAAATAAGAACTGAGATGACCTTGATTGCAAGCCAAGAGCCTTCAAGAATGGCTATGCCGATTAGAGCCACAACTCCTACAGCAAGGAGCCCTATAACTTCAGGATCCTCAACTCCAGTTAGGTGTCAACATAGAGTGCAGGGCATTGAAGGCTATCAAATAGGTTTAGCTTCAACAAAGAATAGAGGTGAGGCTAACTTTGCTGCGGGCAGAGGTAATAGTGCCATCAGATGGTATGGACACAATTTGAATGACTCCCGAGTAGTTAAGAATCCTAATTCTAATGAAGCTTGGAAACTAAATAATTTAGATATGGGAGCAACAGCTTAGGATGAGGAAGAACGTGCTAAATACATGGTAATATGATATACTAATATTTATTATCTTTAGCTACAATAGAAGTGACTAAGTAGTAAATAGTTTAATAGAGTTCTTTTTACTAAACTAGCTGGAAATACTAAAAAATGGAATCAAATATGCTAAATTTTTTAGTATTTCCTACTCATGTTTATATTGGGTAGGGGAAGGGGAAGATTTCTCGGATTGCTAATTGGGCTGACGAAAATAGAATTCAGGAGTTATTAAAGGAATTGATGATGTGATATGCTTGCAATTTTGTGTTAAAAGGGAAAAGGTGAAAATACAAACATGGAAAAATCATGGGAAGAGGAAAGCCGAAATGGAAATGAAGAAGATGGAGGTATATTCCTAACCTAAATTATTGCCAAATGTACTTTATTCTAAATACATGGATGTTATGACATCCTTCCATTTAGATCGTTGATATTCATAATATATGAATTCAAGATTATGTTGCAGAGTCCTTTAATTCTCGTTTGTAGCATAAGCATATCCTAATTTATTGCAAACAATCTTACACACCCCAATTCTACAAGAAAATGTTTGATTTTTGTTTATTTGAATTGCTTATTCCGGAAAATTAAACACATTAATTACCCCTATCTAGTTTCTATAAAGAAAATATTGCAAAGCCTTTTCTTTTGAGAACTACAATACTATAAGACTTATTTTAACAGGATTGAGTCTCTCTTTTTTATTTTGTTTGCATCCGTATGTAAAATAAGAGATCATGAGAAAACCAGCATTGGCAATTTAGCACAAAACTCATTTATTGGCTTTACTAGCCATATAATTGGTCTCATCCAAGAAATTAGATGTTATTCCAGCCTTGCATTGACTTAAATTACCAAATGGTGAGGAGTAACTTGGACAAGTCTATAATTTTCAGCATAAAAATAGATGACCAGAGAAGCAAAAGCCAGAGGCAGCACCGTAGAAGGCAGCAAGTTCCTCTTTGCTCAGGTGCCTCAAAAGTAATTCAAGGGAATAATGACTTCCAAATGGTCCTAATTGCTTCCAAGTTCCGTGTTCAAAAGATATGTCCAAGAGCAGTTAATTCATGTATAGAGACATTGGCTTACTACTTAAAAATATCTTTTTAATTATCTATCTCCTTAAATCTATCTAACTAGTTGTCTTGTACTTCTAAGTGAAGGTTGAGAGAATGAAAGCTTGAGCATAAGAGCGGTTGGCCAACAAACTTACTACTACAAGGAGAATAGTTGAAGAAAAACATGCAAATGCAAAAGCCAAATTGAATGAGCGAGCTGTAAGGACATCTGAGAAGGCAGACTACATAAGAAGGATTGGTCACTTGCTATCTTCATTCTTTTTCAAGTTACCTTCCTTTTACTAGTAGCAACTTTGAAGCGGCACACTTAGACATTAAATCTACAAATGATTGTTATTCCACCCATTTTTGTCTCTAAATATATATGAGCATGTGGATTTGATGAAAGGCCTTCATGGGGTTAATACATAGAATAATATTGAAACACCTCCTTTTGACTTAGGCCTTGTCATGGTGCTTAACTTGTTGATAATGTATAGTCAGCAAAAGTAAAGCTTAAATCATTATGCAAATATTTGTATTGGCCATTACAAGTGTTTCTTAATTAAATGTATATGACTGATAAGGGCAAATTTGTCATATATTTTCTCATGTTTTTATTATTGATATTTTATGATTTTATGAGAATAGATGGCTATTTATGTGCATTATTGTTATTTGTAGGGACTTGAACGAAATTTAAAGAAAGAACGCAAAAGGAGCGAAAACAGGGACTAAAATGCAAAGTTTTCAAATTATGAGTCCAGCGCCCTCGCGCCACAAGTATTTTCGCCCCAGCGCTGAAATAGTGATCGAAATAAGAAAAACGACTTGCTTAAGTCGCGTATAGCGCCCCAGCGCCAGAGAGTCACCGCGCCAGCGGTGAAGCCGTTTTCATGCAGCGCCCCAGCGCCAAGATCCCACCGCTCCAGCGGTGAAAGCTTTTTCACGCGTCGCCCCAGCGACAGATGCATAGCGCGCCAGCGGTAGTGCGAGTCCTAGTCCGACGAGAATTGAGATTTTCAAGCTCATATCAATCCCTATATAAAGCCACTCGTTCCCAGCCTTCAAGGAGGAATCCAAGACGACCTAAGAGCACCAAGAATACAGAGCACGAGTCTTGGAGAGCAATAGGAGCTTAATTGAAGCATCTTTAGAAAGAGATACAAGACGTTCTTCGGCATCAAGAGTTCCTAGGCAGCGCAATTAAGGGCAATTCGACGTCTATATCGGTTTGCTAATAATTGTATCATGATTTATAATTATTTTTACTGTTGTTCTCTTGTAGCCATGAGCTAAACTTGTTTTCTAGGGTTAATATTTGAACTCAATATGTGCACTTAAATTGCCATATCCTTTTAGTATTTAATAAACTTAGTCCTTTATTATTTAAATTACTTGTGTTTAATGCTTCAATATATCTGGCCAATATATGGT
Organism: Ailanthus altissimus; assembly: GCA_946807835.1. NCBI lineage: Eukaryota > Viridiplantae > Streptophyta > Magnoliopsida > Sapindales > Simaroubaceae > Ailanthus > Ailanthus altissimus. Next base: position 25,616,319 of record OX327685.1, on the reverse strand, counting down.
GAATGAGTTGGTAATATTATTGATAAACTCGGAAGAGGAATCATAATATTTAGACCTAGGTAATTTGATGCATGATTGTAGAGTAACATTCAATGTTGCATATGCAAGTTTCAACTTAGGATAGGAATATACCTAATTGGCATGTATGATCAATAAGACCTAATCTTAATGAATCTTAATTTATTACAAGTACCATAGAAATATAGGTATTTTGTAAATTAAGGTATACTTGCATGACCTTGGAAGAGGCTTGTGAATACATTAGTGTCTTGATCAATAGTAAAGACTAAGTGAGTTAAATATTAGAAGATTAATCATTAGAAACATATTGAGGGATAATATTAATCCTAGGTTCTCTCTACGTTGCTATATCTTTAAATCTCATTGCATTGTGTTTTTGTTTTATATTTCTTACATTCACTCTTAGATTTTTATTTTTCTGAATAATTATTAGGAAGATATAATTTTAGTAATTGGTTAAAAAGAAAGAATTATCCCTGTGGGTTCGACATCCGACTTATTTAGTCTCTTTATTACTTGCATACGATAGTGTATACTTGCACTTAATTTATGATATAGAAATATCGCATCAATGACTATCATATATTTTTGCAGTTTTGTTACCAAAAGCATACTAACTCTCAAAGATAGCATTAATGACGAATCTGGTTATTGTTTTGGCTGCTGATGGTTGAAGCAAGGCAACTAAATCTCAGTTGGGTAAGAAAACTATTGCAAAACGAAAGGTTGCCCAGTCTCGTCGCATTTAAGAAAGATTCCAGTTATCTTCTAAATTTGATCAATCGTGTGAAGAGTAATTGACATTCTGACAACAATGACTCAATCATTCAAGAATTTGACAAATTCAAGGCATTATTAACACACGCATTGATTCGCAATTTACCTAATGAATCTTGCCTTTAACTTGCTATAAAAAACTTGAAGACCAATTAATTATTGGAATTGGTGCTCGAGCGCTATTTTAATTTTGTATAAATTATATTTATATTTATATAATATGTATTTTTATAAATTATTATTTTATTATATGGTATTAATCTTGTTCTTTTCATACAATTTATATCAATCTTAAGAGTAAGTATTTTTAAGAGTTAGAACCTAGTATGAATTAGGACAAAGACCCAAGAATATTTATTGTAGTGACATAGTTGCAAGTAGTTGTAAATAGTGTTAAGAAATGTTATTATATAGTATCTTCTCCAAATTGGTTCCTAGTTATAGGTTTAACAGTATGGATCGATTATTAAAATAGGAACTGATGTATATTTATATCTGGAATGATCAAACGGTTAATCTTAATAAATTATGAGCTTAGTAGAATCTCGTATAGGTATGCAGGTGTTAAATAGGGACTTGACACTGAACGGACTTATGAAGACATCTAATAGACATTCCATAAAGTCGTTAATGGATGATATTCTTGAGTTGAGTAGTATTTGTGGTCTTTTGATCTGAGCGCCACGGTGGGCTTGTGAGTGATCCACCATACTTAGATTCCACACATGTCAGAAACCTTTTATGGTCTGACCTCTAGATGTCATTGGGAATGGTTTGATGCTCATAGAGTTCAGTATACGTAGATATGGGATTTCTCAGCTCACATAGTTGGGCCGTATATCCTGATGCTTCGAAATTGTATGTCAGAAAGTCTTTTGACCAAAAGCATTTAACTAGAAAATGTTTCAATAAGGTAAAACATTATTACAAAAGAGTTTGCAGATATTAATTATTGAAATACAAATCTGAGGATAAATTTAAGGTCGAACGGATAGAGACTTAACGGTATATCTATGTTTCAGCTCTTGTAGGATATAAGTGACAAAAAGATTATACGAATATGGTTAACATGTTACTTGTATAGTTTATGTGTCATTTTATTGTATACGTAACATGTGTTTATAGGGCAATGTTGACATACATATGGAAAAGTTCCATAAGATAAATGAAACGGATGTGAACCTAGGGAGTGTCATAATATAAAGTGTACTTGTTGAGCATTAGAGTAGTACATATGGTTGAAGAGTTCGATCCAAGAAAATTTTAAATAAGTAGGATTCGGTATTAACACCTCTCAAAAAGTACAAGTGTTAAATTCTAAGTGTTAGAATTTAACACATATCTAAGTATAATAGAAAACTAAATTAGTATTTCATAATTCTCCTTTATTATTTTATATTATTAAATTATTAATAAACTAAATATTTAATTGATTATTTGATAATCATCTGGACAATTGTCATGTTTCATGTACTTTTATCTCTCATTTTCATTGTTAAAATATAAATTGCATAAATTCATGCAATAAATGAAATAATTCATGTGATATGCATTATGTCAAAGAAAAAAAAAATAATGCGTCAGCCATTTAGTTTGGATAGGAGACAAAGAAAATTTTTTTTAATTAATTTTCTACCTAAGCCTTATTATAATAATATATATAACACATTTTTCAAATTTGTTTGGTGAGATTTTGACTATTGATGACTTTTAGGTATTTGAAAAATGAAATGAAAAATAGGATAATGGGTGAAATGAATTGAGAGTGTGCAAGGAAGGAGAGAGAGTTCTTCATTTTATCAATTCTTCTCTCTTTGGCGTCTTGGTGACTTGAGAGAAAAATTCTCTAAGACAAGCCTTAAACTTATAGAGAAAAATACAAAGAGTTTAAAAGAAAATTAACTTAAATGTTAAGCCTTGAAAAACTTAAACATCAAAATCAAATCCTATATAATTGTAAAGCTACCATTCAAGAGCCAAAATACCCACCTTAATTTTGACTTAGAATTGTTCAAGAGTAACATTTCTTACGAGCTTTACACTTGGATCTCAACAAATTATAAAATTACCTTCATCTTGTTAAGTACTTTCAATTTGTTAATATAGTATAATTGTTATACATATAATTATAAATATATATATATATACAATATATATATATATATATATGTTTAAGTGTATTATATAAGTGTAATATGTATATATGCTTCCGCTGCGTATTAAATTTTTTTTTTAAATTATATTTACACTTATATTATTATATACTCCTACACCAATAACTTAGAATCACTCCATTAATTGGGTGAATTCCATTCTTTCATTCGCTTATAGGATAGATTTCTCCAAATGGTGAATCAGATATAGATGCAGAATCACAGTAGACGTCATGATTCTTGAGCTATAGCTTCATTATTATACGATATTCATTCATACGTACATATGTATATTTTTACTAAATTCTACTATGTTTTTTTATTGTCATTGATATAATTCATATGTACGTTAAATAATTTTTCTTTTTAATTTTTTTTCATGGACAGTACTGCAGTATCTTTTTTACCTTCAAATATCATTTCATTGTGTCTTGTAGAGGTAATTCATGAAAGTTTGCTTGTGCTTGTAAACACTCTCTACTGTTACAATGATCATTTTTTGTTCTCATTATACTTTCGATCGGTGACGCTTCAAGTTGAATTTGCTCTTTATTTTTCAATGTACCATCATCAACCATATGCATGTTTAAAATGCAATCATATTTAATAGTGAATGAAAATTTAGATGAATCCATATAAACAAAAATCATATGCAAAGGTAGGTTCTGTTACCCTTTTTAAGCTAATTCATCTTACCAAATATGACAACACTAGGCTTTGGTAGTTTTTAACTAGAAATCCTAAATTTTTAGTATTTGGGTCTTTGAAACATATATAAAAACTTCAAGCTTTTTCTTACATATGAAAATAGTCATTTTATAGTACAAGGTTTCTTCTATTATTGTTGACGCCATATTTTATGTTGTCCTAAACCAATGAAGTTGAATTTGCATTTTGATAGGAATAATATTTTGGTCTGTTATTTGGCTTTGATCAAACTTTAGCCATGAAGGCTACCTATTAATGTTTGGACGGTTTATGATGTGCAATAAGTGGTGCATGAAAGTTTTTGAATTGGTGTATCTGATCGAATAATGGAGAACATATGTGAACGTATACTACACCGAAGAATTATAGTGGTTTAGCTTTATAAAAACCTACATTCACATTTTTGGGATTTCGACACCCACTTTTAATGCATTATTAGTTAATGAATTTTACAAAGGAAATATAAAGAGACATGACCTTGATAGAGAGTAATTTACAAAGTGATTTGCTATGTGACCATAATTGAATTAAGAATTATTAGGACCTCCAAAAGCTAAATGTTATGATGAACCTTTTATTTGAAGTATCTCAGGATAGGCTTGCTGATAGCTAAAGACCTCGAGATATATAGATTCACGCTCATGGGTAGAGCTGAATTCAATGGGGAATGAGTTTTAGGCTAAAATCTCATAGGGGAACAATTATTATACATTTTTTTTGTGTTACCTTTCTTTATATGCATGTTACATATTTTTAAATTATATATATCTTGAATTTCTTAAAATATAACACATAAATTAAGAAATGCAATAAAACAATTTATGATATGCAATAAAAGAAACATAGAATGTATAATAAAATTTTTTTAGAGAGAATGAATGACAATCTTACCTAATGCAAACATGGTTTTTGATGGAAGAATGGACGAATTAGATGGGCTAATTAGATGCATACTAGTGTTATGTATGTCCGTTGTCCGTCCACTACTAATTGCAAAATGTATTGCTGAACAGTTAAAATTACATATTTAATAAGAATTTTACGTTATTGTTTTATATTACTAGTATCATTAATTTTCATAACTTAAGCATGTTTACAATATTGTACATAATTAGCTTTTAATTATTTTGTGGTAGGTTTAAAAAAATAGGCATAACTTTTTATCTAAAAATTCAATTTAAATGATTTTTGATCCTGTAAAGATCTGACTCAAAGGCTAAAATATTATATTTTACAAGACAAGCGTTTCGAGGGTGAAAAATGGCCTATAATAGAATTGATCTACAGTACAAACTCAGTCCAAACAGTCATTAGTATTTAGCCCATAACTAGAAAAATACTTATCTAATACATATGAGACAACTCAATTTGAAAATATAAGAGACTTATCTATAATTTTAAATTTTTGAGTGGAAGCTAATTCGAATCACATCAATTTTAAATTGGATAATCAAGTTGGTGCATTAATGATAATCAATACAAATTAGTTGTCACCTTCTTGACTTTTATCATCCAAGTGGTTCCCTCTTCATTTGTCTTGATTTATCCATATTTTTCTATAAATAGGTGGTCTATTTATGCCCAAAACATGTAATTAGAGAGCTAGATTTTAGTTCAAAACACCTATCTTTTATATTATCTCTTTGTAGTATTATTTCTTTTGTTTACTATTTTAAAGTCATGTTCTCTCTTTTTTTATTTCCTTTCTTTTTCATTAATTTTATTATGTCCAGGTAATTCTTTTTACTAGAGTGAAACTCTTGGCAAAGTAATAAGATATACTTAACTCTTATACATGAATTTAATGTTTCATTTTTAAGTTAAGTAAATTTATATATGATGTATTTATTTTATTTGCAATATTGATACCCTTTCTTGTAAAGTGGTGTATCTTGATTTATTATAGACAAATCTTATAGTTGGCACAATAAATTCTTGAAACCATTTACAAGATTTGGTGTAAATAGCATTTTTTGTAAAATGAAAATCTTGATTTATTGTAGACAAATATAAAAATTAGCATAATAAATATTTGAACCCATTTACAAGATTTGGTGTATAATAATTAAAAGAAATAAATATAAGGTAATATATAAATGATGATGAATCTTAATTGTTATATCTTCCAATTGGAATCTTCTTTTTGTGAAAATTTCAATTAAGTTATAAAAAAATTTAATATATTCTTATTTCATATTCCAAGATTGGATCCCCCTAATCTTAGCATTTATTTTAATTAGTTAATTGAATTATTATTTACAAATATTTTATATTATTTTATTTGTCTTTAGAGTATTCCTAGTTTGTAACTTTAATTCCATCAACCCTGTTCTCATCAGGTTATTTTTATTACTTCGACAATCATGCACTTGAAAATAAACTCTTATATTTTGGACGTGCCGTGTATGACCATTGAATATTGCGTGGAAAATACTATTTGGGATTTAGGACAAGAAGAAATTGAAAGAGCACACTCGGAAAAAAAAAAACAAAAGGAAAAGCCACAGCCACCTAAGAATTAAAATTAGTTTATAAAGGCAAAGTCAAACTTAGTCTAAGTTCAATGAATACGCCTCGCCAAGTGTAACACGTATCCATATTATTTAATATTTATAACGTAACAGCCACCAGCCTAACACCGATGACGGATAAACATAAAAAGAATAATAAAATAAAGGTTTTTTAGGTATAGTATAGAGTATATTTATTATTTAATAATTTTTTTTTATATATAACAAGAAGTAAAATGCCTTTTCTTTTAAGTCTACTCGTATATATGTTTTCTTTAAATTAAATATTATAACTGTTGTGGGGTTTCCTAGCATGCACTCTAAGAACTCTTAGCGCCTTATAGAATTTTTTTTCTCATAAACAATTAAGAATAATAAAGATCACATAACCAAAAAAATAAATAATAAAGCAACCAAAGAAAGCACACAATCAATGTATATAGTTCAAAAAATGACTTACATCCACAGTGGATCTCATATTCTAACTTCTTTTATTCTATTCTTTTACACATAAAGAACCCCCTACAAGAGATACAAGGAATACTAAAATAACACAAATCTCTTAATGATATATACCACACTATCTTATATGCTCAAAACACTCAAATATGACATAAGCTCTATATTCTCTCTTTTGTTGATGATTTTGATGCTTAATGAATTACATGGGGTTACAAGGGTTTATATAATATTAATACCAATCCTAAAAATCCTAAACCAAGTTAGAATAAGAGTTTACACGTTATAGGAGTCCAGACTGACTTTATAATGCAATTCTATTAAAAAAAATAACGTTTTCTCGAACAGGCAACGATACGACATTCAATATCCAACACTAGGGCATTAGTGCAAGTTATCAAATATTGTTGCTTTCTCTAGCTAATGTTAGGGTATTCCTACGAGCTCAAATCGACACTGCGGTGTTCGGTGCCCAATGCTGTTGACACGTCCAGAATATAGGAGTTTATTTTTAAGTGCAGGATTGTTGAAGTAATAAATAACCCAGTGAGAATGGGGTCGATCCACAGGAAAGTAGAATTAAAATTACAAATTATAAATACTTTAAAGACAATTAATGCGGTATAAGATGTTTACAAATATTAATTCAATTAATCAATTCAAATCCACTATTGGCATAAGAAGTAAGAATATATTTAACTCTTTTTATAACTTAATTGGAATCCTCACACAAAGGATGTTCCAACCAGAAGATATAACAATTAAGGTTTATCACCATTTATATATTAACTAATATTTCTTTCTTTCAATTATTATACACTAAATCTTATAAATGGGTTCAAGTATTTATTATGCCAATTTGTATATTTGTCTACAATAAATCAAGACTCTCACTTTATAAGAAATGGTATATACGCCAAATCTTGTAAATGATTTCAAGAATTTATTGTGCCAAATATAAAGTTTGTCAATAATAAATCAAGATACACCACTTAAGAGAAAAAGTATTAATAAAATAAATACATCATATATAAATTTGCGTAACTTAAGAATGAAACATTAAATTCATGAATAAGAGTTAAGTATTACTTTGCCAAGAGTTTCACCCTTTTACATTAGTATAAAAAAAATTACTTGGAAATAATAAAACTAAAGAATAAGAAAAGAAATAGAAGAAAAAATAACATGACTTTATAACAGTAAACAAGAGAAATAATATTACAAAGAGATAATACAAAAGACAAGTGTTTTGAACTAAAATTTAGCTCTCTAATTACATGTTTTGGCTATAAACATACTACTTATTTATAGAAAAATATGGATAGATCGAAACAAATGAAGAGGGAACCACTTGGATGATAAAAATCAAGAATGGTGGCAAATAATTTACATTGATTATCATTAATGCACCCACTTGCTTATTCAATTTGGAATTGATTTGGTCCGAATTAGCTGTCACTCAAAATATCAAAGTTGTAGATAAGTCTTTTATCTTTCCAAATTGAGTTGTCTCATACGTATTAGATACGTGTTTTTATAGTTATGGGCCAAATACTAATGACTATTTGGATTGGATCTGTATTGCAGATCAGTTGTGTTTTAGGCTATTTTAACCCTTGAAAAGCTCAAATTTCGAATGCCTTATGAAATACAATATGTTAGCCCATTGAATCATCTCTTTACAGAATCAAGAATCACTCCAATTGAATTCCTAGGTAGAAATTTATGCCTATTTTACCGAACATACTACAAAATAGTTAAAAGCTAATTAGGTACAATATTGTAAACATACTTAAGTTAGAGAGGTTAAAGGCACTAGTAATACAAAATAATGATATAAAATCCTTATTAAATATGTAATTTCAAGTGTTCATCAGTTTCCATTGGACATATTAGAATTGGTGCCGCAACGTTGAGTTCCCAACGTCGTGGTGTTCACACGCGTCAGGTTCCCTTTTGTGTTCCTTCTCACATTCGGCTTCTATTTTCGACCATTGCTCATCCATCTAACGTGTACTTGACCTCATCTCAACTCTTCTTTGATTTCCAACTCAAAACTAAAACTTATCCTTAATTTTGAATTACCAAATTCCAATAATGACATAAGTATTTTAAAAACGTGAGTCTACGTATGAACCTCATATATTACATAAAAGCATTAAATTTCTAGATAATTACATAAATCTTGCTATAATTTTATTTTAGAATAAGAACTTCTTTGTCCTATGATTTTGACCATAAACCCAAAATTTATTTAAGAAGTTTCAAAAATTTTAAATTTATCTTAGTCCATTAGTCTGTATTTGTTTGTTTTAATAGTGAAAGGACAAAATAATAACTCACTACAAAAATTTAAAATGGGCTAACAGAGTGAGATACAATTTGACATGCAACATGTCATGTTATGCTCACATGGCAATCACAAATTGGCTCATTAATAAAAAGATAAAATTAATATATTTTAATAAATTAAAAAGATTATATTTTAGTTAATTCCACCACCACTACTCCCACCCAACCTCAAGCCCCACCTTGCCTCCCTATTCTACCATGGCTAGTTGCCACCCCACACCGCCCTAGCCTCCTATCATTCATATTACAAAACTTGGTGATTAAACTTCTAAAAGATTAAGGTTTCCAAGGTCAAAACTAGCCTTGGAAAGAAAACAACAACAAAACGTAACTCTTCGTTATCCAACCTTTATCTTTCTCTCTCTACAACTTTCTATCTTAAAAAAACCTTTTGTCTCTTTTCTTCTTCAATTTCTCTAGCAAAGTCTCTAATCTTCTAAACTGAATCAAACACCAAACATTTGCCAAAAGTATATACATTGGAACTCAAATTAAACCCATAACTATATTAGACAATAAAATTCAACATACAAAACCTAACAATCAAACTATACAAAAAAAAGACTTAAAGTAATTAGAATCAAAACCACAACAATTATAGGAATCAAACTCAATACACAATTAGAGAAAGCACGAAAGAAGAATAAAATCAACTCAAAATTAAACATACCTAGATAAGAACCCACCAAGAAATGAACATTAAAAAAAAAAAAAGAAGCACCCAGATGAATTAAGCATCCAAACTCGAAGATTAGAATTCAGCATGAGTAACTCTAGCACCTACAGTCATTGATTGTATCATCTTCTGATGGTGTTGTGTGCGTGTGCACTATGCTACGGGTAAATATATGCATTTTAAATAATTTAAAAATAACATGTTATGCAATAAAATTAATACACATTAAAATAATCTTATTACACTAATGAGATTAGGGGACTTACCCTCGAAGCATACTTTTAACAATTCTAGTTAGGAACGTGGTGAGCTTTCACAAACTAGAATAATAGCTTTCTTTTTCAGAATATTTAAAGCAACTTTTTCTTTTGTTTTATTTTCTATCTCTCGGATGCTTTTAACTTTAACTTTTACAGATATTGAAAAAATTCAATTCTTTCTTCCTTTTACTTCTTTTGACCATGCACTATATTTATAAGTAAAGCTTGCCTCTTTATCAACCAATTACATGAAATTCAAATGACACATGTAATATAGTGACAAGGTAAGAAGAAAAACTTACTCATTAAACATAAATTGGTGGCAAAATAAAGAAGCAATTGGTGGCATCATTTACACCACCTCTTGCTTAGATTGAATTGATTCAATTCCTCAAATTTAATTCATGCCTATAGAGATGCAACAAGTAACTATAACCTTCAAATTTAGCCAATTAAATTTTAACACACTTTATTTGTTTTTGTTCAATCCAATGGAAATTGAACAAATGTGAAGTGAATGAATTCATTTGATTCATTATTTGCCGAATTGTAAATATAAAAAATAATAATAATTTCTTTTTTTATATAATAACTTTATCTACCAATGCTCAAATTAGCATTTATACAAATTATGCAATTTAAGACATACACTAAGTTGATAAAAAGTGTTAAGTCTCACTTGACACAATTTTAAGTTTAACACTTAAACCTTAACTATTCTCCGAAAAACCCTGAAATAAATAAGTGGCTAATTAATTTAATTTAAATAAAACAACAATTATTTTATTTAAATGGTAGCTATATCTACCAGTGCTAAATTTAGTACCCATATAAATTATTGGCACAATTTGAGACATACACTAAGTAGATAAAAATATCAAGTCTTACTTGGCACAATTTTAAGTTTAACACTTAAATCTTAGCTACTCCCCGAGAGATCCTAAAGTAAATTCATATTTTTTAAAAACTTCCCGGATTGAATAATTAGATCTGGTGTGCTACCCACGTGCTCAACGAGTACACTTTATATAGTGAGACTCCCTAAGTTCACACTCATTTTGTCTCACGAAATATTTATGTAAGTCCATAATTGATGCCCCCCTACACGTTATGGATAATACAAAATAACGAGTTAAACCATATAAGTTGAGGTTAATCCATATTCGTATAATCCCTCTGTCATTAATATTCTAGAAGATCAGAGATATAGATCAACACCGCTAAGTCCCCTATTGCTCAACCATAAACCTATTTCCTCGATTAGTATTCCCATAAACAATATCTACAAATTTCTTTGCAATATTATTGATAGCACGAGAAACTTTTTTTCGAAATTAATGCTTATGACTATAAGACTTCTTGAAATAGAATCTTAGAGCATCTGTATATTTAACTTACCCATATGAACTGAAGGATCTCATATATACACTCACCGGACTCTATGAGTATCAGACCATACCCAACGACACACAACGATCAGAATATGAAAGGTCTCTGACATATGTGGAATCAAAGTATGATGGATCACTCACAAGCCCACCGTGGTATTCAGGTTAAGGGACCACGAATACTACTCAACTCGAGAAGACCTTCCATTGACGATTTTATGGGATATTTATTAAAGGTCTTAATTGAGTCTTGTTCAGTATCCAGTCTTTATTGAATACCTATATATCTATACGAGCTTCCACTAAGCTCATGTTTTACTATTTGGACGAACCAGATATAGACATATACTGATCTATATAAAACAGTTTCACTCGACAGACTCTACGTCAGTGGAAATAGATCAGGAATAAATAATTCGAGAACATATTTACACAATGATATTTTCTAGCAACGCTTGCAACTATTTATAACTATGTCATAGCAAATATATTCTCAGGTCTTTGTCCTATTTCAGACAAGGTTCTAACTCTTTAGACCTGATCTAAACTCATTCAAATCAATACAATGTCCAAAATGTTATATGCATCTTACCTTAACAAAAAATAATTAGCGATTTAATGAAATATTTATTTATTATATAAATATGAAATGACAATATTTATATAAAATTAGGATAACGCATGAGCAAAAATCCCAACATCTTCAACATTAGACGATCTTGACTATTGGTTTCTTGGTTAGAATCCGTCATTTTAGTGGTAGGTTCATCAAGGTTGTCTCTTAAGAAGGTGCTAGCTTTTGTTTAAATGTTTGTTAAAGAAAAAAGTTACTTGCATAATATTAAATATGTATAAAGATTATAAAAAAACCTTTTTATTAAAAAATAAAAATTTAAGAAATTAAAAAAAATGTGCGCAAATATGATTCATATGAAAGAATAAGATTCAAGATTCTAATAAAAAAAGGAGAATTCCAATAAAGTGTAGAGTGTTGAGTTTTGGAAACTGTGAGCGCTAATGAAATGTGAATAATCATAATCTAGTAGTCAGGAAAGTGAAAGGTGGTTTATGCTTATTAAATAATTGGTGCTTTTAAAAATATTGAAGTTAAAGCACTTTATTGGACACTGCAAATCAAAACCTTCTATTCTCCACGAACATTCTCTTGTTTTCTACAAATCAAGATACTAGAACTCAGTAGAAGTTTGATACCTTATGCATGTGTGGCGGAGATAAATCTATTGTTCTTATTGTTAATCGAGTTTGTTGTTATTATCGTCGTTATTGTTATTGTTATGATTTGTTTGTTATTCTTCATTCTGGTTGGGAGAAGGATTTAGAATCAAGATTTGCCTAATTGTTGTGTACCAAAAGCCCATATACAAAGAACCTCTTGTTTCTAGATGTCAACGACAAGTCAAATATGTACGCTAGATCGGTATTAGTAATGTCTTCAATTCTGAGCTTGTTGCCTTTGCTGTTATTTTTAAAGAATATTAAATTTTGTTGATATGATCCACCACTTTAATTATCATGTGCAACTAACTTAATAAGTAAGGGCAAACATATTATTGTACAACAAAATTAGTAAAATTGTTAAAATAAACAAAAACATAGTTATGAATTGAAATAAATTTAAGTTTTCAAAACTTTTAGGATAAATTTGGAATGTGACCAAACTTGTGGGACTAGAATATCTTTTTTTGTTTTATTTTAGCATGTGATGAGGGAGTGGATTTGGGAAATTTCTGCTCTTTACAAGGTAAATAAAAATAAAAGCCCAAGTTAAAAGGGCTCAAATTCTAAACTTAAAAGAATTCAGAATCTAATAGTATTCTTTAAAACTTTTAGAATAGATTTGGAATGTGACCAAACTTGTGGGACTAGAATGCCTTTTTTTATTTTATTTTAGCATGTGATGAGGGAGTGGATTGGGAAAATTTCCGCTCTTTACAAGGTAAATAAAAATAAAAGGCTAAGTTAAAGGGGCTCAAATTCTAAACTTAAAAGAATTGGGAATCCAATAGTATTCTTCCTGACCATAAGGGGCTTTAAGATATTTTCTACATTCGATGAACTTTAAAAAAGGAAAGAAGGAGAAAAAAAAATCGAGGCTCATCATCAAATCGCGATCACAAACGCGACCAAAAGGAGTATCACGTAACCCCTCTTTATCTTCTCTGTTCTCGAAGCTGCACATAGCGGCCTTCTATTCCTCTTTCTCAATTCGCGATCGGTAAGCGCAACACAATCACTTTCTTTGTTTGGGAGATCGAAATATTTGAGTCTTTCAATTTCTCCATTTTTTAGGGCTTTTCCTCTTCGTTTTGGCCCTTCAACTTCTAGGGTTATCACTTTCAATTTCGCATTATATAGCCGAATATAGAGTGATAATAACAAAAATCCAGGGTCTGCTATTGATTGTTTATCTTTTTCTTTCCCCTTTGTGTTTGTTTCTACTGCTTCAGTGTTTGATTTTGTATCATCTAAAGATCTGAATTTCGTTTGATTTAGGGTTTCAATTTGTGTTTTCAAATTTTTTTGAGAATTGGAGAAAATTTTGTTTGATTGTACCCTAGAATAGGGTTTTACTGAAAATAATTAAGGGGATTTGAATTGCAATTACGGTTTCCCTTCGAGTTTAGATTGTGATACGTATACATGGCTGCTGGAAGACATGGGGGTTATCGTGATAATGAGTTCAGGGACCGAGAGTCTGATTTTGATGTGTCCAGGCGTGAATTTGCTTATTCTAAAGAAGAATATGATTGTGAACGGAGAAGGAATGGTAATCATGAAAATAGTGAGAGGGGTCGTGGTTGTTATTTAAGAGATAGGGTTAGAATCAGGCAAAAGGATATTAAGGAGAGGGAAGTGATGATAAATGATGGGTATCACTCCTCTTCTAGTAGGAGTGATTCAAGTAGCGTTGGTAGTGGTAGTCGTGGGTGTAGACGACCTGAGTTGTTGGTGAAGTCTGTGGATAAGGAGTCAGGTGAGTTGTCAAGTGAAAGTGGGTCTGATGATGCAACTGAAATTGAGTCTGATGTAAAAGCTAAGGATAATGAGGTTTGCAAAGTTGTAGAGAATGGTATTGGGAATCGGTCTCCTTTGGAGAGAAAAAGGAAGTTCTCACCTATAGTATGGGATAGAGATGATACAGGTAAGAGCGGGAATTCACCAATTGTGACAGATCTTCCTCCTCTGCCCCCTTTGCCTAAGGCATTCCGCAAATCGCCTAATGTTGTCCCAGATGTGGGTGTTCATATATCTCCCCAAAAAACTAGGTTAAACAGTGATCTGCAGTCTGCTTCGCCAATTGTGCCTCCTGTGGCTTCTATATCTGGTGAACATGCCAAGTCCAAGTCTCCTGTAGGTTTAGATTCTTCACTGTCAAAGGAGCAGCAATGGCGTAATTATCAGGAAGTGGAGCCTGTAGATGATGAAGATTATGCACCGACACGGAATATATCATCTTCTAGATGGGCAGCTGGCAATAGTTCTCCTGTTGATGAAGGTGAAATTTTAGAAGATGAGAAAATGCCAAAAAAGAGGAAGATTTCAGAGTCTTTGCAAACCAGAGCACGAAATAAATCCATTAGTCCCGAGCTCGGTGAGTTTAAGAGAAAAACCTCTGAAAGAGCTAGATCGAGGTCATCTGAATCTGATGAATGGGGCAGCCATGCTAGGTCATTGAGTGGGGATGACTATCGTGGTAATGATTCAGGGAAGGATGTTCACATGGATATTGATGAAGGTCGAGTAAACAATGATACTGTTAGTGGTTCTGATATGAATTCTGAGGATGAAAATGATTCTCATGAGACACCAGAACCTGCAGCACCTCCCCAAAGAAGTATTAATATGCTTCAGGGTTGTAGAAGTGTTGACGAGTTTGAAAGGTTAAATAAGATAGATGAAGGCACTTATGGTGTTGTATACAGAGCTAAGGATAAGAAGACTGGGGAAATAGTAGCATTGAAGAAGGTAAAGATGGAGAAAGAAAGAGAGGGTTTTCCATTGACTTCTCTGAGAGAAATAAATATTCTTCTTTCTTTTCATAATCCATCAATCGTGGATGTTAAGGAAGTTGTAGTAGGGAGTAACCTAGACAGCATTTTTATGGTAATGGAATACATGGAACATGATCTCAAAGGTCTGATGGAGACGATGAAGCAACCATTTAGTCAGAGTGAAGTAAAATGCCTAATGCTCCAGCTATTGGAGGGTGTCAAGTATCTTCATGATAATTGGGTGCTTCATAGAGATTTGAAGACATCAAACCTGCTTTTAAATAACCGGGGTGAGTTGAAGATCTGTGACTTTGGGCTGGCTCGTCAATATGGGAGCCCACTGAAACCGTATACTCATTTGGTGGTTACTCTTTGGTACAGGTGAGCTGCACTTTATCAGTTTGTTTTTATGTTAAGCTTACATTTGTAAAATTGCTTTAGAGTGTTTATTTTGCATCCCTGTTTTGCTTGTAAACACACACAAAATATATAGATACATAAATATTCTTTTGCTTATTTTCAGGGCACCTGAACTTCTATTGGGAGCAAAACAGTATTCAACGGCAATTGACATGTGGTCATTGGGTTGTATCATGGCTGAACTATTGTCCAAGGAGCCCTTGTTCAATGGGAAAACTGAATTTGATCAACTTGACAAGGTAAATTAAATTATTCAATGCCTCAAATCTAGGTAAATCACTGAGAGAATTGTGTGCTGCCAGATTTCTGCTATATACCTGTGTTTTAAGTTGGTCTAACTATGGGCTTAATTAACGGTTGCAGATCTTCAAAATCCTTGGCACGCCAAATGAGACAATTTGGCCTGGATTTTCTAAGCTTCGTGGAGTAAAGGTCAACTTTGTCAAGCATCAGTAAGTGTTAATTTTCATTATTTTTCTTTGAAACCGTTGACTGTGACATTGAGGTTTTCTTATTGTTGTCACTGTTTTCCCAGGCTTCCAGCTTTGGGTGATTCTGATCTGGCTATCTGGCCTCCATTGGTGACAGTTTCAGTTACACAGCATTTTTTTGGTTTGTATTAACCACTGAGGTTTGCCTTTCAGGTATAATCTATTGCGCAAGAAATTCCCTGCAACTTCCTTCACTGGATCGCCGGTTCTATCTGATGCTGGTTTTGACTTATTGAACAAACTCTTAACTTATGATCCCGAGAAGGTAAAGTTTAATCATCAAAAGTTTATCCCCATAATGCTTAATGACTGGTTTGATGTTATTAAGGTCCAAGGTATTATTTGCAGCGGATAACAGCTGAAGCTGCTCTTAATCATGAATGGTTCCGTGAAGTTCCTCTTCCCAAGTCCAAAGACTTTATGCCTACTTTTCCCGCTCATCATGCTCAAGACAGGTATCTTGACCCTACAAATTCTTTTGTGTTACTTTTTTCATCTATTTTTGGTTTTCTTGTTATTTGTTAAAGTTCTTTTTGTGTATGGTCAGGCGTATGCGAAGAATTTTGAAGAGTCCGGATCCTTTGGAAGAGCAGCGTAGAAAGGAGCTGCAACAAGGGAAATTAGGTACCGGTGGATTGTTTGGCTAAGAGAAATTTAGCCAACAGTGGCAAAGATTCCCTACTGTATAGTTCCTCAGTTCATAGATGGCCATGGTTGAGGTGAGGGACATGCATTCAACAGAAGTTGCGATTGCTTGTCAGACGATCATTCATGCTGTTTTTTATCAGGCTCCTGTGGTGGTTTGAGGGGAGAAATTATGTGTTCTCCTGTCAACCAGATTTCTTGCAGGTTGACTGTATTTTTCAGAGCTGGAGATCATGTAGAAATGCATCTGTGACACTGCTTGCATCGCAAGGTGTGGCATAACAGGTTTCTTTCTTTAAAAGATCATTATCAGCTGGAACTTGTGTATGTAACAAATTCTTTGGCACATTGTAAACAGTTATCCTGAAATTTGGTTTTGAATTAGAATATGATGGATTTTCCTGGCTACTATCATTTCTATTCTTTTTAATAATCACATTGTGTTTGCAAGAGACGATGGGTTTGAAGTGGAGGGCACGTTGTTAGCTTTTCATTGAGGAAGAAATTGACAGTAACCATGTGCTTTGAAGGTAATTTATCATTTTAATATCCGTGGAAATGTTGTGGGATTAGGTTATGCTTTCTATCCCTGAGGAGTTGTCGTCAATATGGACATGGTTGTGCTAACATCTCTGGTATACGGTGGTTATGTTCGGTTGATGATCTGTTCTTTATTTCAACTCCTTGAACAAATTCTTTCCTTGTGGGAAACAATTATTACTCATTTGCAGTTGATGTTGTAGACAGGGAATTGGCAAGGGGATCTGTTATTGGTTTGTTGCCAACCTGTTACAAAATCTTGTTAATGGAAAATATTATTTGTGTTTGGATTTATTAATGATGTCTGGTCAGGAGAAATAAGAGTAACTAGGAAAGGAAGCTGACAAATTTGTAATACTGCCATGATTATGATAAAAATTGTTCAAGTATTGCGGAAAGAATTTTCTCTTTGATATTATGTCGACTTTTGTTTCTTTTAGTGGTTTTTTACTAATGGTCTGCGATCTAAGTTCTTAGCTGTGCTGCATCATTGATCATTAATTGCATTTATATGAATTAACCATAGCGTCTGTATCTGGTGATTAACTGAAGGTCTAATTGTAAAGATTGGAAGATGAAAGAAATAGATGTTGCCAATTAACTAAAATGGATTTTATGTTTTGAATCAACATAATAATAATGGTAACTCATGTATTTGAAATAACTTTTACTTTGTTTGGAGCTTTTAAGTTAATCTGGTTTTAATCTGTTCTTTTACCTCTGCATCCATCATCTGATCTGATTTTCAAATACAGAAGGCCCCAGTTGCTAAGTCAACTTATTTGATGAGCTTGTCATCTTATCATGTCAAAAAGTTCTTTTTTACTTATTTGTTTCTCTTCACTGGAAGTGTGGAAAAGTTCAAGTTGCACTAATAAGGAGAACTGCATTGCCTCAATGAAGAAAGAATATGTGATGTTGCAGTTTCATGAGTATCGATGATATAATATTTTGGTAGAGTTTAAATCAGATGCTTCAAGTTATAATTTCGGAATTTCCTCGTCTTAGGGTGCTTGAACATTATTCTCATGTTTATCATCTAGTGTAGTTCTGTTACTAAGTGAGCTGACACTTTAACATGAAAAAGATAGAGGTTTATTTCTATCTTCTTTTATTCTTTTTTCTCATTGATGATGTGAGAAGATTCGAACTTTCATTAGCTTTAGAATTTTTTATGACATTTTCTGCGAATGTCACTGCAGTCTCAAAGCCAGCAGGTTGAGGAGCTTACCTGTATCTCTGGATTTTATAGAACATCCAATTAGTTGTTCCTTCAGCTCACTAGAGGTACCATACAATTCTTGGTTTGTTGTTCATGTGTTAGATCAATATAACTGGTTTGTTCTTAAAGAATTCTATGTGAGTTTTGGTATATGTTCTTTCTCAATCTTCTGCTAGCATTTTCAACTGTTACTTAGTAATAGCAATCTCTATGATGGATTGGTTCTTCTCGCTATAGGAGAATCCTTAGTGAACAAAAGTGTATGATTACTTATTTCCTACATGTCATTGTGAACTCTATTTGATTTAAATGTTAAAGGCTATAAGTGTACGTGTTATAAATAATCTGGAACTGTGTATAAAGAGCCTATACTTATTTGTGATCCAAAAATATTTTACTTGATTGCCATATTCTTTTGTTGGATGTGTACAATACATTTCTGTAGTAACTAGTACCTGCTAAATGCTTTTATGATATATTGAAAAAATTAACAGAGCACATTTGAACCCAAAACTCAATTTCCATGCTGAAACATTTCACATGAAGTTGCATCATAAGTTGTGAATTTATATTCTTGAGTTTTAAATTTGAAATTAATATGCAAAATGGAGTTTAACTAATTTTTGAGGTGTTTATTTTTATTGTTTTACAATATGGCTTTCCCTGATGTACACTAGAACATTTATGTCCAAAAGGTATTAGTTGTCACACTTTATTGTAGAAGGTGAGGTTTGTAACATCTGGTTGGAATGGAAGCACAAGTGCTTGTACACTGGAGTGAAGATCAATAGACTCATTAAAGAATTAATAATAGATTCTTAAAATTGCTTGAAAGATAAGACATAAAAAGAAAAAGAAGAATATGGCAGGAGTACACAAGAAATATGGATGCTTATGCAATAGCCATTCGGCAATTGTTCATTATTGATGTGCTTGCTAAATTATAGGTTGAAGTTCTTTGGTTGTAAAATTTCATCAATAACATGGCTTTTTTGGAAAAAATATCACATCACAGTGAATCTTTTTAGTTTGGAGGAGGAAGAAATGAAAAAAGTTGGGAAAATGCTGACACAGATATTCTAACTTCATCAAGTTAACAATGTACGTATGAATATTGTATTGTTTTATATAGCCTATAGGAAGAAAAAGGGATCAGTTGTCATTGCTTGATTTTCTACAATCTTTGCTTACAACGAGTTTAATTATGTCAAAACTGTATTTTATTATTGATCATTATTAGAAGTAGTAAAATAAGTTTTTTCGATTCCATAGTTGATTGAGGTTTAGGATATCTTGTGCTTAATTTTGTGCAGCCACATTTTGTTGCATTGTCCTTTTTAGGTTGTCGAGTCATTTTGAGATTCGGGGATAATAAATGTGACATAAAGCCTTGCATGTTTGTTTTAGTAATTCGACCACGCGTAAATGTGATTGTCCATATTTTGTTTTTGCACAAAGTGTGACTTGTTAAGAAATTTTGCTCTTGCCAGTCACCATTCTGAGTAAAGTCTTTTTAAACCTTTTATTAGTTGATTGTGCTCTATTATGGTTTGATTCAGCAAATAATTTTGTTAGAAGGATTTAAATGTATTTTATTTTGCTGGCATAACTACTTTTTGCAGATGTCTTAGTTCAAAACCTTGTAGCAATTCAGTCTTATGTTTGTAGGGGGTCATTGGATATATTATTTTTTCTCTGGAGTTCCTCATGTTAAATCTCTGTTGAAGATCTGTTTATTATTTATTTGGAGACCAATTAGTTATTGATATCAGGGTACTTTATCGATTATTTATTAATGTGGATATTATTTTAGGCGTGGCTGGGAGAATGGGTTGCTTGGAGATGGGAAAACCATGAAGCGTCCACTGCCCGTTCATGAAATTTAGAACTTCAAGAGGTGATCTCATTGGTACTTGAGATAAAAGTATTTTGTCATATGAATTGGAGAGAAATAGGCAGGTGTGTTTTGCAACTACCAAGTCAGCAAGCAGACGTCAATTTTCCCACAAATAGTGAAATCTAGACAATGGTACGCCACAATTTTTCTTATATATTTCCACACTGTTATTTATGTAACTTTTCCCCCTCAACGGAAGCCTTAGCTCTAAAATGAGAATCTGCTTGGTTCAATAAAACCTTCTCCTTTGGGAGCCCGACCACCCTGCCCCCCAATTTTTTATTTTGCTTAGATGAGAAGAATGAGTTCAGGATTTAGGAGAGGATTGGCAGAACTCCAATACAGCACGGCTGTAGTGGACTAGTTTTTTCTTCTACAAGCTGCAGTGTTTTACCAAATTCTTTTTTGAAAAAACTTAAAATATAATTTATAATTCCAGGAACTTTTTGAAATGGTAGTTGACTAAAATTAGTCAATTTATAGCTATAATCAAGGTAATTCTTAGGGAAGTGTGGTCTACGCTTGTAGGTTATAGGTTTTGGCGATGTTGTAAGCACGTGGAATGACAGTCAAACCCACCACCTTCCACAATTACTTGGGTGAAATCTAAATATGCATAGGTTTATCCTTTGTGTATTATTGTGGTCATACTCAAACCATCTACTGAAATCTGGAGTATAGACCAATAATGACATTTCTTTTGTAATCTATCAAACACATAAAAGGATTTTATCATATGAAGAAATTTTTATCGCATTTACTTCAGGTTGCTGGGCCTGGCTTCTATTCCAAATTTTCAGCTCTTGAGCCGAATGTATCATTTCTTAATTGCGATTTTCTTTTCTTTTGGTTTGGTTCAGCACTACAAAATTTTGTGCTTTGCTCTGTAATGGAACAGTGTTGAACGAATTCTTTTGTTATCAACTGATTTTCACTCAAGGAAAATTCTTGGTGTAAATATCTGGAAGTATTATCGAACTAATACCAAGTACTGGAGCTCAAGTCGTGTGTTAGTAATAAAGACACGTCAGTTGTATGACATAAATTCCTAATTGGGAATTATCAGGTTGAGAAGTAATCATACGCTAGTGGGCGTAATTTTATAATATCAACTCGTCACTTTAAAATTTAACTGGCTTAACCCATATCTGATTTTATCTTTTAACCTTATCCGCAAAGTGATAATTCTAACTTCAAAAGTTAGCCATATGGTAAGCCAAAGTCTGACATTTAACCCATGATAAACTGAGATGAATCGGGGATTGGCGAATATTTCTGCCATAGCTACCCTCTGGAGAAAATCAATGAAATAAATCTGAGCGACTTTTTGCATGTCCAAGATATGTTAGTATATGGAACCCCTTTCCTAGACATAGTTAGCTCGAAAGAAACGCCATCTGCTCTAAATAATTATTGCACGAACACATTGAATACTGCCTAACACCCAAGTGTGTGGGTCTGTCCTATTCAAAACTTTTGCCAAAAGCTTCATCAAGGTAGCAAGTTCTTAGCCTGCAACTTACAACAGATGGACTTACCCTCTCTCAGCGACTCTCTATCTTGTCTTTTCCCTCCGTATGTGCAAGACTAACAGACGTAACATGATACTGTTGTGTCTAAGAATTGCATAATGTTACCCAAAAATTTATTGTGAATGCTGACAACCATCAAGTGAAAATGCCAGCAAGAGCTGATGGTTTCATCTGGTATTTGCTAAGGTAGCGTGAGCGATCAGTGAAGCAGTCTTGTAATGAAGATGCTCACTTGGAAGAGAGAACTATGGTCTTTCCAAGTACGAAGGTAACTAGAGTGAGTTCAATGAAGAAGATTGTGTTGAGAAGACCCCGATCAACTGTCCATCCAAAAATTGTAATGCCCCCAGGATTTGTCTGCAAGTACATTACTGCATAGCCAAGAAAAAGTGATTAAAGCATGTATGTTTGTCAAGCATATGTGAAACACAGTGAAACTTGACAAGACAAATATAGAGCAATGCACCTTAAACAATCAGGCCTTCAATCATTTAACCATTGGTGGAAAGAAGGTACAATACACACTCAAATGTGTATCAATGCTCATCCACTAAAGGATGCATATATGGAAGCAATGCCAATGAATATTCATCAATAGGAAATATCTGCAATTGTCATTTAGCCCATTCACTTCTCCTCATCACATTCTCATAGTAATTATTGAACCAAAGTGATTTATGATCATCGTCCATATGACTAACAGCAAGACACACTGTTGAATGACAAGATCTCATAGTATAACTTCATTCAAATGAGAGAATGAAATTGGATAGATGTAGAAAAAAGATTTGAAATCCATACCAAAGGCTTGTCTCCTGTGATATGAGGACATATATGGAGCCGATTGTGTATTTGATGACAATGTAACACTATCTAAAGATTCCAAATCACTTTCAGAATAATTCGTGTACACCGAGTTCAATGGACTGGAAACTTCGAAGTTTCCCACACTGTTTGAAACTCTCAGTTGATATGAATCAGCAGAATTGCATGTTGCCAATGCATGCCACCTACTGGCTATCGATGCAATGTTTTGTGCTCTGTGAGAAATTTTTGTCACTGCATGCAAGCAAAGAATTATGCCAACAACCTGCACAATTGAGGACACCTGGAAGGTTGTCGAGAAAAGAAGGCAGTGAGAAGTTTGAATGTCTGAAGCAGCTAAAACGAAAAAGCATGCAAGAATAAGAAGAGTTGTCAAGGATCAATATTCCATTTGGAAATTGTGGATGCCATTTGAGTACTTTTAGGTACATCTCTAGGACTTTAGACAGCTTTTGAAAATACAAGAGCGTGGGATCTAAGACCGTTAATATCTACAAGTGCAGTTCATCAGTCAGTATATAAAGAAATATGGACACTTATTGCAAAATCACCACCGTTGATGAAAGTGATTATTCCACTATACCCCGTTGTCTGGAAAAGAGTCATGAATTGGCTAGCTGTGACAACCAGGAAATATAAAACAAGAAAAATGCGGAACCTGTGGCTTATCTTAGACAGATGATGGCGTAGTCGAATATGTTCCTCTATTAGTACCATAACATCCGATTCCCTTTCCCAGAGCATTGCATAATAATTAAAGTGAATAACTTGCAAGTTGCAGACTACATGAAACAAAATGCTTGCTGACAGAGATATTGTACTCAAATAAGTCCAAGAGATTATCAAAGCTAATAAAATAGTAGCAGACAGCCACCATGACTCATGGTGTACATACATAATGCGGATGACCTCACGTGCAGTCTTGAGAATGAAACATGGCAGTGACCACCATATAAGCAAGCGTATAGAATCCTGTGAAAAAAGATTGTCCAAACCAATTCTTTTATTACAACAGTGATTGGGATATTATGATTGTTCAACATACTTGAGATAAATTTATTTAATTGTTTAGGGTATTTCAACTGCAAGAAGTGTAAGGTGAAACTGGAGAATAACACAACATTTTCAAAGATGAGGAATTACAATACAATTCAGAAACTTTGAGAGAGCAAGCATTATGTGGTCAAAATCAATGTTGCCAAATTTCAACATGAGAGAATGGCCTTATATAACTCAATAACTCCAATGCCATCGGCTGGGAACAGCGCCCCTGCTCCTGCCAAATGCCTGAAAAAGCGTACGCAGTGCAGCCTTAGTCTTAAGTATTCAATCCATATTATGACACTGCACAAAAGCAGTAGTTTTTGCTTAGTAAATGATTGATCACATCTTGGAAAATTGAGCTAGATTGCCCTATTTACCAAGAGGAACCCTCACTCTCCCCTCTTAAGTTTGAGTTCTAGCGAAAAGTTGGGCATGAAGTGTATCTATCAACAAAATTCCCCTATTTATGGGGAAACCATGGTACTGTAATCTCTAAAATACTGAGATTCAATTAAGCTCAATCCTAAATCACTCAGAGCAACCAACATGAATCCTCTTCCTCCAGTCTACCATAACTTTACCCACAATTTCTTTAATAATATAAATGATTTATCTAATAATTCTAGGGTCATTTATGTAGTATAAGAGAACATAATTTAGGTAAGCACATCACGGCCAGATGGAAATAGAAAAATCCTTCTTAATAGATTCTAATCCATGACAAATTCATTCTACAAATTAGATTTGAAGGAAAATCTCAAGTTGGCAATCGAAGCTCCAATATCTGGACCATAAATCTGGTTGTATCAAATTTCATCAGTCAGTCAAAATTTGATGCAACTATTTTTCCAGCAAACACAGAGACACTAATCCTTGTAATTTGCAGTCAACACCTGCCTCTCCACCCTTTACACCCACAAAGTCAAATCATAACATACCACTTCTAAAGACGTACTTTCAAAGCTGCAGAATTTATCAATTAAACCATCTCAATTCACAATTAAGCAGAGAAACAACAATTACATTGAAGTTAAAATCGCTTACCTTAATTTGCTGAATATACTGATAATGAAGCCGAGCCATGTGGCCACTATAGCGATCAACAAAAAGGAACCTCCTGATGCCATATTTGCGGAGATTATGCGACATACAAATCAAAGAAACAGCCGCTAAACACGCTTGTGAGGCCACAATGTCCAGCTCAAAATCCTTGATTTGAACCTTCTCACATCCGGGACAATTAGGCAGTTCAAGAATCACAACTGGGGCTAACACTCCAATTAAAACAAAAGCAGTCCAAGACAACACAAAACTCAACGCTGAAGACTGGTTAAAACCCAGAAACATCAAGAAAGTTCCAAGCTTTTGCAGTGTTCGGTCAAGATCAGTTTCTGGGATTTGATTTTGTTGCTGCTGCTGCTGCTGTTGTTGTTGATGATGATGGTGGTGGTTATGAGTGTGGTTATGGTTATGGTTTTGATTTGAACTAAGAAGAGGGGTTTGAGCATTAGGTTGGTGGGTCTGTTTGTATTTGTATGTGAGGAGCAGCCATGAACTTGTTTCAGTTCAGTACTTCAGTTTCAGCGTTTTTTTGTTTATGAAGAATCAGAATTTATAAGTTTTGGTTCAGACCTAGGTGAGATTTGAGATTCTCTTATGTTTCACTTGCAGAAAGACAACTGGGTTTCAATAACAGATCAAAAGTAAACTTGTGATCTTGTCTTACTCTACTTTTCTTGTTTCAGAATCTAACCAGATAATGATGATCAATGAACACCATATTGGAAATTTAAAAATTTTAATTTTGACGATCAAATAGTAAACTAAAGACTAGGAATTCTTATTAATATAACAGTAAAATAACACTAATTAATAATAAATAAATCAGATAAAGATGTAAACTGGGCGATTTTATTTGTTTTGGACGGTTATACTATATTTATAATAATTGTGGAGATTATGTAGTCGAGCTTTTGTGATTAGTGATGTATATGTAATATAATAAGATGCGAAGCATGGGATCAGAATTCTAGATTTTGCTCAGTCTTAACTTCTTGTTGGAAAAGCTGTCACCTGCGGACTTGGAATATATCTTTTCTTTTTCTTTTTTGTTATTTTCTGATTAATGGAAAAAAGAATATAAAATGACTAAGAAAGACACGAAAACACAAACATTACCCGCACACAATTTAGCAAATGTTGCATTTTAACACGTGTTGGCCCATTATTTGTAGGCCCATCATCTGGAGGTCTGTTACTTGTAGGCTCAACTAATTTGCTTATAGCCTAATTTGTGAAAGAACTGAACTTAGATTTAGGATCCAATTCATTAGTTAGTTGGATCTGTCAGCCCAAGAATTTCACAAATAAGTTCACGAGCATTATGGAAGACAGGAATATATTATTATTTTATTTTATTTAAAATTTAATTAATTAATTAATATTTTATATGAAAAAACTTTTATAAGTAAAAAAAATTTCACTTAAATTATTTTTTTTATATTTGAAACTAATTATAATTCTTAATTAACTTAAATTTAATTAGGTATGCATTAATTCATACTTTGATATGAATTTGAATTCATAAATTTAAATTTTAATACAAATTAAGATTTATACATTATAAATAAGTATACAACCTTAGCTCATAATTCATTTTACATTTATATACAATATTCAATATTCTCATTCAATACATAATTTATTAATCATTCTCAACTTGCCTTAAAGACATTCCTCACACATCGGCACTATTTCTTTTCGATCAAACATTGACTTGAAATATTTTTCTTTGTAAGAAAACGATATTATTTTTGTAAATTCAAGAAGAGATTGAGAGTAAGAAAGTAATTTTACAAGGTTTCAAAACTTAAAAATTTAATTAGCGTCATTTGTAAGAAGTTTGAATGAAAAGTCAAACTTCCTAATAACCAATTAAAAAAAACAACAACAACAACAACAAAAATAGAAAGGAAAGAAATTGAAAGAAAAATTAGATCGGTGATGCCTATGAAAAATCAAACCACAAATTTCTATGCACTCTTTGGTATATGATGACTAGTGCACCTCAACAATTTTACAATTTTTGATGCAATACTTATAAAATAGAAAATCATAAAAGCTTTAGAACCTAAACCACAACATGGAGCCAAAAATTAAACTTTATTATTAAGGTTTGAACCTAGGTCACAACATTCTAAATAAGAAGGCTCGCCATTTCATCAAAGCCACTTTTTTGGAATAACATCAAAACAAACAAAATATAAAAATAAAAGGAATAAAATTGTAACCACTATAGAACCATTATCGTTAGCCGCCACACAAAACATCGTCAATCATTGGTAAACACTTTAGTCAACTCAAAAAATTTTCGTTGATCAATCCTTGCATCCCCTGTTATTGTCTGTTGCCAGAATCACCAAAAAATGGGCCAAAACTCAAAACGGCCATTGCTTTTTTGATTTCGTTGCTCTGGTTGCCACTCACCGCTAATTAATACTCTAATCAACTCAAAAAGGTCTATACAACTTATCCTAGCAATTCTTGCTATAGTCCACCACCAGAATCATCGAAAACAAAAAAAAATTGATAAATCCTTGTCCGTTCAATATCCACCATTTTGATCGTCGTTGACATCTGCCAAAACATCCCTTGAACTCAACAAGACTTAACCCTCCTATTTCAAGTGTTAGTGGCCTCAATTTATAATCATTAATTGACTACAACTCATGATCTACCTTCAAACCACCACATTATTGCCATAACCAAGGATCCAATACATTGTTTCCTAAGATTCGACAATACAAAGCCTTCAAAACCAACAATTCCTCTTGCTAATACAATATCATTCTAGCTCCTCACCGATGCAAAAGGCTAACATCATGTTGTGCAAACTTTTCTAGTCAAACAACAATTGTCATCACCACCCAAACCTATCGAAATCAACTCCAACAATAATCGAGGCCGCGTTTGTTGTCAAAGCTCTTCTTGCTTCCATATGTCCTTCACCGTCACAAATATTATTTGGGAAGCTTTTGTAAAGATAGGAGGAGGTTCCAAGGAGCAATTGAATCATGCACTAGAAAATTAAGCTACATCAACATTGTTGAAACTTTCGAATTACAACAAAATTTGCGATCCTCATCTTTTTAGTCTACATTCGACCACAACAAATACTAGTTGACAAAATACACGTAAATCGAAGCTAATTTGTCATAAAAAACCTGCAACTTCCAAAAGATATCTGATTCCTTTCATTAATTCTTTATAGGATGAGGAAGCCTTCCTAAGAATAAAAAGAAAGTTACCAATATTAACAAAGGAATAAACACAAGAAAAAAAAGTCAAAACACGGAAAGAACCATACAAAATTGCTACACACTTAGATCTAGAAATCTCCTAGCAATAAACCATGAGAGGGAACTATTCTCACATCATGGGACACATCCAATTGAAAAACATTCTATGATTAAACATTTTTTAATTATCATTTGCTATTTCGATATTAACATATTTTTCAAAGACTTTACTGGATGAGTCTCGTACCTTTGCCTAGAAAGCAAATATGCAATAAAACTTTATTGGAGGGCCATCATACCTCAATCTTGGAAGCACTTAAATCAATAAATTTCTTTTGAAAGGGCCTCGTATCTCAACCTTGAAAGCACCCCAATCAGTAAGATTTTTTTGAAAACCCATACTTTAACTTTTGAAGCAACCAAATCAATAAGACTTCCTTAAGGAGGCTCGTGCCTCAACCTTAAAAGTAATTGAATTAGTAAGACTTTTTTGGATGGCCCATACTTTAGCCTTAGGAGCAACCAAACCCGTAAAATTTCTTTCAGGGGGCTTATGCCTTAAGAGCAATCGAATTAGTAAAGCTTTCTTGAGGAGAGCCTTACCGTAGTTTTGAAAGTAACCATATCAGTAAGATTTCTTTGAAGAGGCCCATGCCTTAACTGAATCAATAAAACTTCTTTAACAGGCCAGTGACTCAACCTTAAAATGTAACCAAACCTATAAAACTTTCTTGAGGGGCGGTGCCTCATAACGTGTAAGGGAAGAAACATGTACTAATATAATAATTATATTTGTCAGTCATAAGTCTAAAGTTCAACCAAGAATTCATTTACAAAGCAAAACAGGGAAAACTCTTCATAAAACTTTTGCCTTGTAACTCGTAGCACTTATTGAGGTGTCGTGAATGTGATGATTGATTTCTGATGACTGATGTTATGAAGGCATATGGGCTGACCGAAACAACGGGCTAAGAATTTTCAACAGTGGCGCCACAGGAAGGCTTACATCAAATTGTCAAGCTAAATTGTTGATCCAGCGACCGGCATTTCTCAGCCTCCTTGCAAGCCTGGAGAGCTTTGGATTAGAGGGCCTTTCATTATGAAGGTAACTTTAATCGATGCCTATATGTTGTATTTATAATAGTCTCTACACATTTAACTTGGAGAATTGTTTTCCTTGCATGTTTGTGTTTACTTTCCAGTTTCATTAATGTTTGTTCATTTGCTGACTGCTGTAGATTATGTTGGTGATGAAGAAGCAACCGCAACTATTCTGGATTCTGAGGGGTGGCAAAGAACTGGAGACCTTTGTTATATTGACAGTGAAGGTTTTCTGTTTTTCGTGGTTAGGATATGGGAAATGATCAAATACAAAGGCTACAAGGTTGAATTCAGAGCCTTTTGTGTTAGTTTTGTTGTTAGTTTGATATCAATTATATATTCTTGTTTTAATAATCAAGCTGTATATGCTGATATTATTGCAACTGCCTTAGGTTGCCCCAGCAGAATTGGAACATCTATTTGAATCCCATCAAAATATTGTTGATGCAGCTGTGGTTCCGTATATCATTTGCTCCCATTTTTTCTGCCCATCTTTAAGTTGCAGTGAAACTTTGTTCTTTGAACTTCTTTCAAAGGAAAAATAAATTGAAATCTTATGCAATGAATTGACAGGTTTCCAGACGAGTAGGTCAGGTGCCAATAGCTGTTGTGATGAGAAAAATTGGAAGCATTGCTGATGAATCACAAATCAAGAACTTTTTTGCCGAATAGGCATGTCTTTCTTAGTTATCACTCTCTTCATTTGTTTAGCAAATAACTTAATATTATTTTCAACATATTTTAACCATCTACCTTATACTTACTGCTTTTTTGGAAAATCTTTCGTAGGTTACTACTTACAAGAGAATAAAACAAGTGGCTCTCATTGATTCCATACCCAGGAATGCCCCTGGTAAGGTGTCGAGGAAGGAGTTAATCAGATTGGCACCGTCAAACGCTACCACTAAGTTGTAAACTTGCACTACTCCAGTCTCCACGTCAATTGTCAAACATAATTGTTTTGTAATTGTTCGGCCAAATAACACAATACCCATAACATAAGGCCAAGGGGTCGCACCTATACCTATACCTATCCTGTACCATCTAGACAGGTAATAAGACCTGCTAAACAACCGGACTTCATACTCTCCGTTATCTATTAGATGCACTGTTCCCACCGTTCATGGCCCAAAAAGAAGAGAAAACCACCATATCAGTCCAGATCCAATACCAAAATAATCCTAGTTTTCACATTCTATAAATTACAAAGCTTAAATATCAAATACCCAACACCAAAACATTTATTGAAGGTCCTTACAACCGCACGACGACCTACAGAAAATGGTATGCTCTAATCTGTAGTAGCTAAGAGGAAGAAAAAGGTATCTACCAAGGAATGAATTCCACTGAATCCATCAGATTGAAATACTATTAGGGATTCCTCTACCAGTTACACCTGGACCTGATGAGGGAACGAGCAGTTCATATGGGGGAATGCCAGCACCACACCTGCTTTTCAGCTGGATATCCTTGTTTCTTTTATTTATTATCTTCTCTATCTCCTCCAGCTTATCAGAGAACTTAGAAATTTTTTTGAGAACTTCATGGTCATTGATCCAGTGGCTGTGTAACTGGTTCACTTGACCCAGGTACTCTTCATCTGGAGAGTGAGTTGACAGGGTGTCTTGGACAGCCATCACTTTAGTAGCTTGAAGCTGAGTAGGCAATGAGGACAGGAAAGTATATTGAGGATTTAACATGAATTGCTCATAACCAGGATCCCCTTCTTGTGGGATGAGCTTTCTCACAAGAGTAGGACGGTTAGGGACATATCCTCCAAAAGGATACTGCCCAAAGTTTATAGCAGCATGCTGACCTGATGCAATCCAGATCATTGTCGTAACTATCTCAGACAAGTCCTGTTTGGTGTTGAGTTTGGGCCACCAGGGCTCATTCCTTTTGTCATAATGCCCTTTGTTCTTAATTTCATTCCACCATGCTTGAAGCTCCATATCAGATGTGATGGAATTAGGCTGTGAGTAGAAGTGTCCAACATATGCTTCTACCCACTCTTTTATAGCCGACCAGATGAGAAGCCCATCTGATGCATAAGGGTAGTCTTCAATCAAAAGTTTTACACCACAAGGCATTGAAGGATCCTCCACAGCCATACCCCTGAACATTTAATCATTAATATCAGTTAATCAGTATATTTGCTCTACCAGAAGGAAATAATGACCTTACGGTTCCCTAAGGAGATAACTCAATTGGTTAGACCTTTTACACTAGAAGCAAGAGGTTTAGGATCAAATCCCTTTTACACCAACCACCCAGGAGGATTAGTTTAATTTGTGTTTGTGTATAGGGTGGGGTACATAGTATAAAGTAATAATAATAATGACATTTAAATAGATGAGTTGGAAGTGGTGATGGGGCACACCAGAAAATCAAGCAAGGGGTTGAGGTGCATCAAATTCAATGTTTTAAAGCATGAGAATCATCAGAATGTAACCTGCGAATAAGATCTGCAGGCAATCCCTCCATGTCAAATCTCCACATACTCTTGTAGGCTGCAGAGCTAAGCTCCATGGCATACTTTCCTGGGCTGAAAGAAGCCTCGATTATTCCCCCTCCATTTATTAGACTTTGCCGTGCAAGGGCATTAATTTCCAGTGTATAGCGCATATGAGGATGAAGCAACTTGTAAATGGGGTGCAATATGCTAAGATGTCGGTGTGTTGCAATTATGTAAGGCTCCATACAAGCATGAGTCCTCAACCTGAGAAATCACCAGCATGTTGGAAGAATTCAGAAATTATACAGCTAAACAATGTGTCATAACACTAACTGTTTCTAGTTTAACCAATGTTTCTCATTTCGGTTTTAACATAGTTTTCAGTATAAATGTATATATTAATTGCAGCAACTTTAAATACAAAAAAAGGGGGGAAAAGAAAGAGATTAGAATTCCTCAGCAATCATAGCAAGGCTTGAAATCAATCCAATATGACAAAATTCATATTTTTATGAAATCAAATCATTTATTATTTACCAGTGATTTACTAGTTGATGGACTCCAGCATCATTTGAGCATACATGAGCTTTAGCCAGCTTCCAGATCCAGTGTGTTGTAGCATCATGCCCATGAGTGTAAACTTGTTTATTGTGAGGTGAAGAAGGTGTTGGAGGAAGGGAAAGCTCAATAGCTAACGGCCTCAGCATACTAGCCTTGTTAAAAAAGAAAACTGTCCTAGAGGCATAAGCTTTTCTGTCCGGCAAGGAGTTTATTTTGTCGACAAATGGTAAAAGCAAGTCATGGTAATCAAGTATAAACAATCTCTTTTCCTCAATAGCCTGTATCATCAGATATCAGAGAGTTAAAATAGGAAAAATGGGCAGGCTCTTCTTGAATAAGAGCATAATTTTTTCCTTATTCATCTGCATTGTGTTTGTTATTGTCTTTGGAAATTTAATAGTATGATGAGACAGGAAGGAAGATGCTAACTTTTGCTTAGCTATTACCAGAATGGTAAGAGTACTTTTGACTTATTTGGTGCAATTGATGTTGCTACGTTTTTAACTTAAAAATTTACTTGACAGCCCAATATCAATTTAAAAGTTCCACATTAGCTCAAAAACAACACTTGAAAGCAAGCCCAGACATAAAATGTACAAAGTTTACCTGTTGAAGAATTTACACCTAATTCATGTCACATTGAAGCGCCCATGAAATGAGGCATTGGATTAGAAAGAAAGGGGGATAAGAACCCATGAACATCATTTACGTGACTATCAGTACCTTTTCTACACTCAGTCCATGAAGTTCTTCCTCTATCAATTCCTTTGTGATTATCGATTCTGGGGGTCCATAAATAGCAGAGTCTAGTTTGCTGAGAATTGGAAATTCCTGTAGAATAAAATATTACTTCAGACTTCCTGAGAGAATAAAAATTGATGTACGAAGTAACAGACAGAAGATTGACAAAAATGGTACCTTCAAAAGCTCAATATTCACCGGGTTGACACCAGCCAAAGTCTGGCGTGCAAACTCATTGTCTCGCAACCATGCAAATCTATCTCCTGGAAAGTAAAGACAGAAGGTGCAGAATGAAATAATGTTCCGGGACTGGAAGCTTATTACTTTTATTTGGACCTAGTTATGGCAGCTCTGTGTGCAAGGGATATTAAGCTATTAGGGAAAAGGAGAATATAAAACCTCAATGTTTTTAGCAAATGATTATAAAACATATGTGGCCTGAGATTGTAATGCAATTATATTTAATGAGCCTCACTTCTACTGTTTTTACATCACTAGAAAGAAAGAAAGAAAGAAAAAGGGTGGACAACTTACTTCTTATAACAGCTGGAGTTTCATATTTCAATAATCTGTCGCCAACACTAAGAATCTGTTTCATAAAACCACCAAGAAACAAATTCTCCCTTGCTTTTTGCTCATCATCTTTCAAGACAAAACCACTATTATATAGCTTATCAATGTCAGAGAAGCATTTGAAGGGGATATCTGAACTTGACAATGTAGCAGCAATAGATGGTATGAGATTATGGAGCAAAGCTTTCAATCTCCCAGCAGAGAAAGTGTTCTGTTTAATCTCCTCAAAAGTTTCATCCCGAGGTACATAGACTGGATGGGGCTTTTCAATTCTACTCTCACAAAGGGGATCTAATAAATTCAGGAGATACAATACACATCAAATTACACGATGCATATAAAAAAGGAAATTGTAACACAGATGGATAGCAGTATAATAATCTTGAGAAGAGAATACCTGTCTTGGCTGGAGGCCGGCCAGTTCTACAGCGTCTAGGATAAGGCCTTTCCTCAGTGCCCAGGACCGGTCTAGCAAGATCTTCGTCTTTATCAGGATTTCCCAAATCGTTATAGACAGCATAATCATAAATTCTATCATAATGCTTCCTCTGGCCTTTTCCATTACCACGAATACTCAGTAAGTCTTCACGTCTAAGATCCTTAATGCCAGCTGGTGTTTGCGATGGTAGATATGCCTGTTCACGAGACGACAATGTGAACAGTAAACTCATAAGCGAAACCATCACAGATTCAGTAAAGGCCATAAAGGAGGGCGAAAATTCTCTTCCATGATTCTCACCTGATTTTTGAAGATAATTCTACTTTCAGGATTATCTTTCCGTGAATGGATCCATGTATTTGCTGGGAAGAAGAAAGGGCCTCCATCAAACCCATGCACAACAATCTCCAACAAGTAAAACTCCTTGCCATGAAGATTAGTAATAAGAATCGCCCCGGGGTTACCAAAATCAGATGGGACGGTGAAATTAGCTTCATATTGAAAAACGTTGAGATGGCTTGAAGTCGACGGCTTTGGCAACCAGCCCCTAACTGCAGACTCTACAATCTTCCCTGAGTTGGTGACTGCAAGAACAAATCCACTGTTTTAACTTTTATGTATAGAAAATTAATTAGTTGATGACACCAACTTACAAGCTGGACATCCAAAGTAAAAGACCTACAAAAAGAATATCATTAAGCAACAGAAGAAGATGGATAAAACCAACTACGATCCAATTCCAAGGTATAAAAAATTCAGTAAACAATCATAAACTAAGAACATTTTAGTAATCTTTATAGTGTTTCCTATCCAAAAAGGCAAAAATAAGAACAAAAAAAAATCAAAAGTAAAAACTTTAAAAGCAATTAAGATCCCACCATGGACTACAGTCCTTCTAGCAAGAAACACAAGATATTGAAGGCTTTAAAAGAAGTTTAACCGTAGAAACTAACCAGGATCAATCTCTTCACTGATAAGCTGAATCATGATTCCTTGACCAATCCCATTAATAAAAAGCTCCCACTGATCCTCTATCTTTTCAGTTAGCCTTTCTTTTATCTTCTTCCTTATTGTCAGTGCTGCCTTCACATCAACTAACCCTTCCTTTGAACTTGAGGGACCGACCGATAACGATCCGTTAACGTCTTTAGTTTCCACTGGCTTTGTAGCAGTCTCTGTAGCATTGTTTTGATCACTGTTCACTACTGCACGAATCGGCCTGATCTTGCTCCGGGCCACCCGGGTCTGCCGGAGATTCCCATTACTTCCAGAGCTGGAGATCGCCGGAGCTCGCCGGAGGGGAGGGCCAGTCAAGAGCTGTGCTTTGAGAGCAGAAGACATTGGCTCCAGTGCATACATTTTCTGAGTGTTTTTGAAGTCAACACTAAATAAAGCATGAGAGAAAAGGTGATATGATTTCCGCGAAAACTAAACGATGTCGTTTCTCTGGCAAACCGCCAGGACTGAGCAGTCAGACGAAGACAAGTGCTATAATTTAGCGGGTGATTGTCGATGACACTTTGTTTATTTGGACTGAAAAACGAACATTCTCGGCTGGTGGTGCGTGCACTAACGATCCAATGTACCTGCAGGAAAGTCTAAATGGAGGATGTTACGTGAGGATCACTTGCTATATTAGGAGGGTGTGAATAGTTTTTGTTATGTAATTTTTAATGGCAAAGTCACTGACAGTTGACACCCGCACAGGCGCAATACGGAAGTTACTGGAGAGTGGAAAGACACGCCCTTTTACACGGCTATTAACACTGTCACCGGTTATCATAAATTATATTTTAATGATGCCTTTGATTTTAATTATATTATTATTCTGTATTAAAATTAAAAAAATAAAAATATTTTATAATTATATATTTTTTTATATAAATAATTAAAATTTTCAAAAAAATTAAAAGTATTTTTATTATTTTAATTTAGTACGATGATAAAAATATAATCAAAATTAAAGTTATTATTAAAGTGTAATTTTATTTCATAAAAATATTTTTAACAGTAAAAATAATAATATTATCAAATTTACAGTTATAAAAATAGAGTATTATCAAAACGATATAATTTATATTGATAAATGTTTGTATTTGAAATTCTTCTTAAGAAAAAAAATAAAATAAATTCTTATATGGAGACCAGGCCCTAAACGGGCCATATCAACCCTTCTAATAAGGGATCGACTCCCATTTTAATAAAAGATTTATTACTTTTTAATAAGAAATTTACAATCTTTTTAATGAGAGACCAACTACTCTCTTAACGAGAAATTGATTGTCTTATAACGAGAAATAAAATTCTCACGCAAGAGGTTATTACAAACAATATAACTCAAACAAATAATAATTTTCAAGCCCCAAAATTCAAACCTACAACTAACAATACAGAACTCTCAAATTTAAATCCGTAGTTATGGGTGAAACTGGATCGTTGAAGATGGCGTTTACACCAGTTATAGATACAGAGCAACTGTGAGGTAGCTTGGCTTGCTCAATTGGTAGCAGCAACTCCCCTATAGTGGTAAGTCTCAGCCATAGGACTGGGAAAAAGTGCAATGAAAATCTGAGAAATGTTGTCGAAAAAACTCCTAACATAATCTGAAAAAGTAACCTCGATGGCTAACTAGACCCAAAAATGTAAAGATCCTATACACCGTTTTGCAACTTCAGAAGAAATTTCAGTGAAAGCCAAAAAAATTCGAGATAAATGTTGATAGCCCTGGAATCAACGAAAATGGCTGGCGACTTGACATGGGTCGAGGGGGAAGTGGTTGTCTAGGTGGCCAGAAGGAGACAATAAGGGATATGGTTGAAAAGGTAGAAGGAGATTTAAAGGTGGCTAGAACAAAAACCCGCAATGGTTGGGGCTTGGTGGGTTGAGAAGATTCAACAGTGATTGAGACTACGACTGTGAAGTCGTGACAATGCTGTGCACATAAGACAAGCACCACGAGGTTGCCGACTGGTCAAAAACTAAGGCAACCTAATACCAAGAAAAAGCAACAAAACAGAGACCAAAACTAAAATTAGGACAACTATCTAAGCTATAAAAAAAAAGAGTAAACTGATTCCATCAAGAGGAGCTGAGAACAAGTCCCTCTCCGATGTACAATGGGTGAATAGTAATAAGGCTGTTGAAAGGTTTGGGAGAAAATAAAACTAAGATTTAATGTCACAAGCTTCCTTTTGAAAAGTGAAAAATATAAAAACAAAAAAAAATTATTTAAATATGTGTGATCGTGATTACAGTTATCCATGGGAGAAAATAAACGCTTTATAAGACTAATTAAATAAAATGTGATTTTCGTCTTTCATTAAAAGAAAAAGAATGAAGATAAATTATTTTTTAAAAAGTTGAAAATAAATTTAATTCATATTAAATTTTAATATTTGAACCGCATAACAACCAAATCAATTTTTTTTCAAATTTAATTGTTGGTGTTATAAAAAAAGGCACGAGTACCTTTGACGTGCTCGTGAATATATATGTTTTATGAATAGATATAAATCATAATTTCTTTTCACAAATATAAAATTTGAAAGGTTGAAAAATTGGTGATTCAATAATTTTGGTTGGCCAAGAATTGAGATGAATACCAAAGTGAAGAGTTACAAGAAGTCTAAAACGTGTGGGATACGTATAGAGAAGTCTAGGACGTGTGGGACACGAAGGGGGAAGCGAAACGGGACTTAAAGACACGAAAGGAACAAGAAAACGCGGATAGCTACAGGGCTCAGCGCTGCGGCTCCCAGGACATTAAAACCAGCGCCGCAGCGCCAGGTCCTCAGCGCCGCAGCGCTGGGCGCGATTCTGTCCAGCGCTGCAGCGCCCAAGGACGAGCGCCGCAGCGCCAGAACGCGTGAAAAAGTCCGTTTTGATTAGAGATTTCGAGTTTTGGAAAGTTTTGGACTTCCAAAACAAGTGGACTCTTACTCCAACAAGGAATAGGGTTAATAGGCACGAAATATACTCTATATAAACACTTGTAAACCCTTGATTTCATATCAAGCATTGAGAGAGACTCTAAGAGAAGGGAAGAGCTGGGTAGACACTAAGTGCTTGTGTGCGCTAGGGTGGAACCGTTATTTGGGTGATCATTATTCGTGGTAGAGCAAGGGTTCACTAAACGTTTAGGTCCTTTTGAGAGTTCTTCATATTGTGTTTCCTTGTAAAATCTCTAGGGAGTTATAATAAGAGAGGCTAGGATCCTTGGATCCACCGTGGACGTAGGCGATTGGCCGAACCACGTAGATTGTGTTGTGCTTTTTGTTTTCTGCTTTGAATTCTTGTTGGTTTTGCTTGATTGACAGGTTATTCCGCTGCGCAAGGAGGTTAGAGTTTTAGGCTAAATCTTGGGTTCTTCGCTTTAACATAACTGTTGTGATATGGTGTGTGATGTGTATAGATGTATATAATTTCAAAAATTAAATACGCAACGGAAGTATTCATACATATTAAACAATATGTAACATATTCAAGCATGTATGATCATTCAAGTACATATATATCTCATATATATATTTCATGCATGATATAAAATGAATAACAAATAAATAACCTACCCAGATATGAAGGTAGCTTTACAATTCTTCAAGAACTCTAAGCTTCAATTTGTTGAGCTCACCTTGAAGTGTTCTCTTACACAATTCTAGTTCACAACTAAATCCGGTGGGATTGTGAAGCTAGAATGGCAGCCTTGAATTTCCAGCAAATGATTGTTTTAACACTTAAAACAATTTGTCCTTATGAATGATTACTACCAAGAGATGAGAAGAATTAGGTGGTTTCTATAGTTCTTTACAACTCTATATGTTGTACCTTGGTAAGCCTTTGTATTTTCTCTCAACACTTTGAGAAAAACACTTAGGAAAAGCTCTCAATTCTCTCTCATTTCTCCTAGAACGAATTTCACTCTTTCTTTCTTGCACACATTGAACTCTTTCAATTCTTTCTTAAGTGCAAAGAATGATTTCTCTTAGTGCTCCACCACCACTTAACCATGTTTGCCATTACAAACATTAATCTATCATATTTTTCACTCACCAATTTGATTCAACCAATTGAATCAATTTCTACAGAGTAAATGGCATTTAATCAATGTTAAGTGGTTTTACCACTTCCTTAGTGCATCATTTAAGAATTACTAAGGTCAACATTCCTTATTATTAATAACAAGTGCATTCTCCATTAGTAAATGGTGTTTGCCACTTATTTCAATTAATAATAATAATTTGATTAATATAAAAAATATTAATAATTTAAAATTATTTTGAATATTTACATTTACCATATATGTATTTACCAAGCAAGGTAAATAGGTAAATAGGTAAATACATGATAAATAATTTATGGAGCAAGATTATGTCACTTGTCAAATTCTTATTGGTTAACAACTCTTGTAAACCAATAATGTATTTTACCTTCAATTATTGACAAGTGAATAATAAAAGGAACCTTAAATCATTTTTCATTTTGCTGGAAATTGTTGGATTAATTGTTCAATCCAATTCGCCGCCCTAGTGCACAATGAGTTCACTTCATATTGTGAGACTCTCTAGGTCCATGCCCGATTTGTCATATGAAACTATTTCACACGTCCGTGAATAATGTCCCACACACATGTTACAGATATTACAAAATGACGCATTAGACCATACAAGTTGAGGTTATAACATATTCGTATAATCCTTCCATCATAAATATCCTAGAAGAGCGGAGATATAGATCAACACCGTCAAGTCTCCATGTGCTCAACCATAAACTTATCTCTAGATTTGTATTTCAATAAATAATATCCGTAAACACTTTTACGATATTATTTTTCCGAGAATAAAATTAATTCTTGGATATGTCTGCTTATGGCCATAAGACTTTCTGAAATACAACATTGGAGTTTCAGGATATTTTACTCACCCAATTGAGTTGATGGATTCCATATCTGTACACACCGGACTTCATGAGCATCGGACCATACCCAGCGACATCCAGCGGTCAGACCATAAAAGGTATCTGACATGTGTGGAACCAAAGTATGATAGATCACTCATAAGTCCACCGTGGCACTCAGGTCTAAGGACCACGAATACTACTCAACTCGAAAGATCCTCCATTGACGGCTTTATGTGATGTCTATTGAAGATCTTTGTAAGTCTGTTCAATATTCAGTCCTTACTGAATACTTGTATCTCTATACGAGTTTTCACTAAACTCATGGTCTGCTAAGACTAACCATCTGGACTATCCAGATATAGACATACACTGATCTATATTTATTAAGGTCTTCACTAACAGACCTGCATTAGTGAAGATAGATCAGGAACATTAAGTTTAAGAACATATTTGCATAACAACATTTCTTAACACCATTTGCAACTGATTGCAACTACGTCATTACTAATATATTCTTAGGTTTTTATCCCATTTCAGATAAGGCTCTAACTCTTTAGATTTTGCTAACTCTTATAACCTGATAACTCTTATCAGTGCTATCTTTTAGCATTTATATATTTTAGTATTACTAACTCTTAGTTCTGATCTAAACTCCTTTAGATCAGATCTGAACTCTTTCAGATCATACAATGTCTAAAACGTTACAAGCATCTTACCATATTTGTATATAAAATAATTAGTGATATATTGAAATCATAATTGTATAAACATAAAGCAAATATTTATACACAAAAGGGATGGCACGTAAGGACAAATCCCAACAATAACCTCACGAGGGAGAAGGGCGTTACCTCCCTCAACAAACTAGTATCAGAGCTAGAGGTTCGATAATACACATCTAGGGTATTTAAACCATGGCTACAATCAAGCAAGAAATAGAGAAGTTCAATGGGATGAATGACTTCAATCTTTGGAGGAAGAAGGTTAGGGCTCTACTAGTGAAGGAAGGGTTAGACTCAGCTTTGGAGGAGGCCAGCTACTCAACTAGCGATGAGGCGACAACCTCAAAGTTCGGGCAGAAAGATTGGGACACGATTCAGAAAAAGGCTCACAGCACCTTATTCCTGGCGTTAAGCGACGAAGTATTAAGGGAAGTTGGTGATGAAGAAACTACTTTTGGGCTATGGAAAAGACTCGAGGCATTGTACATGAAGAAGTCTTTTGCAAATAGATTTCTTGTGAAAAAGAAACTACATCAGCTGACAATGCACGAGGGAACTTCATTGAGAGCTTACATTGACGAGTTCAATAAGATCGTCATAAATCTTGAGCAATTGGGCATCAAGACTGAGAATGAAGACAATGCCATTATCCTGTTAAGTTCGTTGCCGAAGAGCTATGAAAGTTTTGTGGATACGTTGCTGTATAGAAAGGAGTCCTTAATGATGAATGATGTCAAGGCATCATTGAACTCAAAAGAATTGACAAAGAGATCGGAGTCCGAGAATGGAGCAGTTTTGCTTGCACAAGGAAGGAAGAGCAATCAATCAAAGAGGAGATCCAAGAGGTGTTTCCTTTGTAATAAGGAAGAGCACTTTGTGAAGGATTGTCCGAAATCAAAAGGCCAAGGAGGGTGGGTTGCAATTGGTACTGAGGAAGATACCGAAGTTGTAGACACATTGGTAGCCTCAAGGGGAAAGTACGCTGGCAAATGGATACTAGATTCGAGGTGCAGCGTCCATATGTGTCCCGACAGATCGATGTTTACCAACTATAAA
Source organism: Ailanthus altissimus (assembly GCA_946807835.1). Classification (NCBI taxonomy): domain Eukaryota; kingdom Viridiplantae; phylum Streptophyta; class Magnoliopsida; order Sapindales; family Simaroubaceae; genus Ailanthus; species Ailanthus altissimus. The sequence goes on along the minus strand of OX327685.1, from coordinate 25,574,545 downwards.
GTCAAGAGAGGTAAAGCTTTAATGGGGAATGACATAACGTGTGAGATCATGGGAGTTGGTGATATAAGGCTGAGGATGCAAGGTGGAGAAATTAGGGAATTACATGGTGTGAGACATGTTCCTAAATTGAGGAGGAACTTGATATCCCTAGGCAAGCTTGATGAGGAAGGGTATTCGGTTAGAGCGGAAAAAGGAAAACTGAGGGTAGAGAAAGAACCTATAGGGTTTGAGGGTGAGAAGCACAATGGGGGGCTTTATGTGCTTACTGGGATGGCCATGAGTGGCCCAACGCGAGGTGTTGGGGCAATGCAGACCACTAGGCGACATCCAAACCGTGCTCACCGAGGTGATGAGAGTCGAAAAGGAGTGCAACGCATCCATATCCTATGCAAGGTGCACATATTGTTAGGGTATGTGCTTACGTGCCATCCCAGTTTGTATGAATATTCAGTTTGTAATATTTATACAATGCATATTTTATTAAATCGCTAATATCTTTTAATGAATGGTAATTAAGCTTGTAACATTATAGACATGATATGATCTGAGTAAGTTCATATTTGGTTTGAAGAAGTTTAGACCAGTGCTAAGAGTTAGCAGGTTATAATAGCCAGCGAGTTCTAATTAATTAGAACTTAATCAATAATGTCACAAAGACCTGAGAATCTATTAATAATGACATAATTGCAAAGAGTTGCAATAGAGACTAAGAAATGTCATTATGGAAGTATCTTCTAAAATAAAGAGTTCCTGATCTACGTTCACCAATGAGGGTCTATCGGTGATACACATAGATTAGTGTATGTCTATATCTGTATTGTACAGATGGTTATTCTTAGTTAACCATGAGCTTGGTTGAAGTTCATATAGACATACAGGTATTCAGTTAGGACTGGATATTGAACAGACTCCGGAGGACCCCAATAGACATCCTATGAAACCGTCAAAGGAAGTTCCTCTCGAGTTGAGTAGTATTCGTGGTCCTTCGACCTGAGCGCCACGGTGAACTTGTGGGAGATCCATCATACTTTGGTTCCACGTATGTCAGAGACCTTTCATGGTCTGACCGCTACGTGTCGCTGGGTATGGTCCGATGCTCATGGAGTTCGGTGTGCGTAGATATGGGATCCGTCAGCTCACATAGATGAGTAGTATATCCGAACTTCGAGATTGTATCTTGTAAAGTCTTATGGCCGTAAGCAATCCACCTGGGAAAGGAGTTTCCTACAGGTTCGAACATTATAGCAAAAGTGTTTGCGTAAATTGTTCATAAAGATACGAATCTGAAGATAATAAAGTAATGGATGAAATTATCGGGATTTGACGGTAATGATCTATATCCCGTTCATCCTGGATATAATGACGGAAGGATTATACGAATATGGAGTAACCTCAACATGTGTGGTCTGACGCGCTAATTTGTAATATCCGTAACGTGTGCGTGGGGCATAGTTCACGGACTTATGAAATAGTTTCATCTGACAAATCGGGCGTGGACCTAGGGAGTCCCAATATGAAATGTACTCTTTGAGCACTTGGGCAGCGTACCGTATTGAATAGTTCAATACAGTAAAATCCAGCAATTTACTAAGGTTACGTTAACTAAAGTATATGGTCAGATGGTGGGACCCACTTTAGGTTAACTTGGTAACCGAGTAAGGACATAATTGTAATTTCACTTGATAATTATTTAATTGTTAAATAATTCAAATAAATAATTATTTATTTAATTGTTGAATAAATAATTTAAGTTTAACTAAGGTTAAGAGTTAACCATTTAGTTAAGTTAGATTAACTATACTTAATGGTTAAGTAAAAGTTAACCTAACCATGGTTAAGTTAGTTAACCATGGTTAAAATATTTAAATATTCTTTTAACTAACTAGAGTTAAATGTTAACTATAGTTAGAATATTTAAATGTTAATTTAACCTAACTAAAGTTAAGAGTTAACTATGATTAGGTTAGATTAAATTCAAATTGAAATTAAGTGTTATGAAATGAAATTAAATTCATTTGTATAAATAAAACAAATGTAAATTAAATTCAAAAAGGTTTTTGTGAATTTGATTTTGCAAAATTAGGTAAGCCATATTACAAAGAAAAAAAAGAGAAATTGTCTTCTAATTAATGGATTCAAGAGTTGAATTCATTATTTTCTTTTAAGGCTTTAAACTAATTTAGCAAAATAGGTTTTTGATTAATTGATTAAGTGTTAATCAAAAGAAAAAATCAAGAACACAAGTTTAAGTAGTTAAACAAGTGCTGGATCAAAAGCTGTCATTCTAGATAATCAAACCCACTATTGTTGATTACTAGAATTGATCAAAGACTACATTTTGGTGGACTTCAAAAATCTCCAACCAAAGGCTTCAAGGGTTATTTCTCAATTTCGTTTCTGATTAATATATTATGATTGTGTTTACTGCAATGTTTTAAGCTTCCGCTGCTTCATTATATATATGTGATATGTATAAATTGTGATTAAACACAAAACCCACATGCAAACACCCATGAATGTACAACTCCCAACAATTGGTATAACTCCCACTTGCTCTAGTGCCATGCATACTGGTATCTCATACCCATAGCCTCCACGTGTTTCTCAAACAACTTTGGAGTTAAGGCTTTAGTAAGTGGATCCGCTACATTATTTATAGAATCTACTCTACAAATTATTATATCACCCCTAGCCAAGATCTCTCTAATTATGTGGTATTTCCTCTCCACATGTTTAGATCTCTGATGTGCTCTTGGCTCTTTTGCTTGTGCTATGGCTCCATTATTGTCGCAAAATAATGGGATAGGATCTTTCGAACTTGGAACTATTCCGAGTTCTGCGACAAACTTACGTATCCACACTGCTTCTTTTGCAGCTTCAGAAGCGGCAATGTATTCTGCCTCAGTGGTAGAATCAGCTGTGGATCCCTGTTTGGTGCTTTTCCAACTCACTGCAGCACCGTTGAGAATAAACACATACCCAGATGTAGACTTTCTATCATCTAGGTCAGACTGAAAGTCTGAATCTGCGTATCCTCTCACCTGCAAGTCACCATCTCCATAAACAAGAAACTTGTCCTTCGTACCCTTAAGGTATTTCAGGACATGTTTGACTGCCATCCAATGGCTGTCACCTGGATCAGACTGGTATCGGCTAGTAACACTTACAGCCATACTGATATCAGGTCTCGTGCATATCATAGCATACATCAAGCTGCCCACAGCTGATGCATATGGCATGTTAGACATTCTAACTCTTTCATCTTCTGTTTGAGGAGACATTTTCCTCGAAAGATGAATGCCATGTCTAAAAGGTACACTAGTTGTCTTACAATTAGTGAAACTGTACCTTTCTAAGACACTATCAATATACGATGATTGGGAGAGTCCTATCAGCTTCCTTGCTCTATCTCTATAGAGTTTTATACCTAGTATAAAGGAAGCTTCTCCCATATCCTTCATAGAGAAGTTCTTACTCAGATAGCTCTTGACTGATTGCAACATACCAATATCATTCCCAATGATAAGTATGTCATCAACATAGAGAACTAAGAAAACTATCATGCTCCCACTGACCTTTCTATACACACAAGCTTCCTCTTCATTTTTGATGAAACCAGACGCTCTGATTACTTCATCAAAACGAAGATTCCAGCTTCGGGATGCCTGCTTAAGTCCATAAATGGACTTCTTCAGTTTGCATATTAGACCAAAGGTCAAGCTGGATGTAAAACCTTCAGGCTGTTCCATGTATATCTCTTCATCGAGATATCCATTCAGGAACGCCGTCTTCACATCCATCTGCCATATCTCATAATCATAATATGCTGCAAATGCCAATAATATACGAATTGACTTAAGCATCGCTACTGGTGCAAAAGTTTCCTCATAATCGATCCCAGATCGTTGAGTATAACCTTTGGCAACCAGTCGGGCTTTAAAGGTTTCAACCTTTCCATCAAGCCCACGCTTCCGTTTATAAATCCATTTACAACCAATAGGAACTATTCCTTCAGGAAGCTGAACCAAGTCCCAGACTTGATTCTGATGCATAGAGTCAATTTCGAATTTCATGGGATCTTGCCATTTTCCCGAGTCAATGTCCAACATCGACTCTCTATAGGTCAAAGGATCATTTTCTTCAATTAAGAAAACTCCAAGCTCACCTTCAGGTATCTGACCATACCTAGCAGGTGGCTTAGACATCCTTTGTGACCTACGAGTTGGGTGTGTTAAAGGTATTTCACTCGATTGATCCTGAGTTTCCATCCGTAGTTCATCAGTATTCTGATTGACTTCATCAAGTTCAATCTTTTTACAATCCCCACAATCCATAAGAAACTGTTTCTCAAGAAAAGTGGCATTACGAGCAACGAACACATTTCGTTGTTCAGGATCATAAAATTGGTATCCCATTGAATTCTTAGGATACCCGATGAACTGGTACTTATACCCCCTGGGTGCAAGTTTATCCTGTTGTGCAACATTTACATAAGCAGGACAGCCCCAAATTTTAAAATATTTAAGACTCGGTTTCCTTCCAGTCAATATCTGATATGGAGTGGAAGGAACAGCTTTAGATGGAACTCTGTTCAATATATGAGTTGACGTTTGTAGGGCATGACCCCACAGATATTCAGGAAGATCGGTAAAGCTCATCATCGATTGGATCATATCTAATAAAGTCCGATTCCTCCTCTCCGATACACCATTGTGTTGCGGAGTACCTGGAGGACTATATTGAGCTAGAATCCCATTCTCTTTTAAATAATCCGAAAATTCACCGCTCATGTATTCACCACCTCGATCTGATCGAAGGCACTTGATGTACATTCCGGTTTGTTTCTCTACTTCAAGTCGGAATTCTTTGAACTTTTCAAAGGTTTCTGACTTATGTTTCAAAAGAAACATATACCCGTATCGTGACAAATCATCGATAAAAAGTACAAAGTATCGAAATCCACCCATAGCAGTATGATTCATTGGACCGCATACATCTGTATGTACAAGTTCCAATAAATCTGAGGCACGGTGTCCAACACCTGCAAATGGTGATTTGGTCAACTTTCCCTGAATGCATGATTCACAAACTGGATAAGGATGTATGGTCAGATTAGGTATCTGTCCATCCTTCACCAGACGGGTTAGGCGTCTCACAACTATATGACCTAATCTCATATGCCATATTTTCGTTTCATTTAAAGTTTCCGAATTTCTACTAGTACTAGCTTGCATACTCATGACACTGCTTGTTGTATCTAATATATAATGCCCATTCACTAACCGACAATCAGCTAATAAAACATCATACATATCATATAATAATAAGGAACAGTTCCGAATATTCATATGATACCCTTCACTGTCGAGTACAGAAAGGGATATTATCTGTCTGATGATACTGGGAACAAAATAACAATTATTTAATACAACATATTTATTACATGGGAGAAGTAAATCCAAATGTCCTACAGCTTCAACCTGCAGGAAATCACCATTTCCAGCTCGAAGCTTTACCTCTCCTGGCTGCAGCAATCTAACTTCCCTCAGACCCTGTAACATATTACAGATGTGAGAAGGACATGCTGTATCTAATACCCAGCCTGCATTAGCATCAAATGCTAAAGAAATGTCAATGATAGGAAAGCAAATACCTGAGGGAGCCTTCTTCAAGCTTGTAAGATACTTAGGGCAATTGCGTTTCCAGTGCCCCTCATCGCTGCAAAAGAAACATTTTCCTTTTGCCTTGCCTTTCTCTAGAGGTTTGGATATCGGTCGCTTCTGAGGACCCATTCGGGGTATCTGGCTCATCTTTTATTTCTTCTTACCCTTGGACTTCCCTGAAGCCTTCGGGGTAGAAGATGAAGCACCCTGAATGAGGAGGGCAGAGCCTCCTTTATGTATATCCTCATATGCTGTCCTCAACATGTTATGAAGTTCAGCATAAGTGGGGTTCAATTCTTGCATATTAAAGTTCAAGATGAATTGCGTAAATGACCCCGGAAGCGACTGGAGAATCAAACTATTCCCCAGACTATTGTTTAAAGAAATTTCCATAGTCTCAAGCCTCTCAATATATCTGATAATTTTAAGGACATGAGGACTCACTGGACTACCCTCAGGAAGTCTAGCCTGAAAAAGTGCTTTGGCGACACGATATATCTCAATCTGAGGTCTATCACCAAAGAGCTCCTTCAGGTGAAGCATGATGCTACTAGCATTCTCCATATGGAGATGCTCTCTCTGTAGGTCATGAGACATCGAGGCAAGGATGTAAGATTTAACTTTTAAATCTTCATCCAGCCATTTCTGATATGTCACCCTCTCTTTTGGGGTGGCATCAACAGAAACTCCTGAGGGCATTTTCTGATCAACAATATACCCAAGCCTTTCTGAATTCAGAACAATTCTGAGATTAGTCATCCATTCTGAATAGTTATCAGCACCCTTGAGTTGGTTGGCATCTAGAATGCGCATCAGAGGGTTGTTTGAAGCCATATTAATCTTCACAAGACAAAATAAAATAGATATAAATCAGCAGATTATTAATTAATCAAATCGCTAATTAAAACGTTTTAAATCATGAGTATAACAATTATACAATTTTTAATTTAAAAACGCCCTCCCACTGCTTTACATAATCCCTTTAATCTCTCTAACGAGATAACGATAGTTTAAGAATTTTTAAACTATACAGTGAGAAGTGGACCCCACTGGCATTTTACTCCAGCCTCACGCTAAAGCAATATTGGCCTTTGTAAACCCAATAGGTAGACAACTCTTGTCAATTGTAACTCTTGCAACTCTTACAACTGATCCTAAATACACCTTATCCTCACGCTAAAGCAATATTGGGTAAGTGTATTTCAGATTAACTTGCCAATCATCAAATATATGTTACTGACATTATCCTCACGCTAAAGCAATATTGGATAACATGTTCGCATATATTTGACTCATCTCATGTTTTACTGGCATTAGATTAAATCACACCGACCAAATCCCTCATGCTAAAGCAATATTGGGAAAGACCATAGTGACCTATCTAGTACCGTATTGACAAGACGGATCATTAAAATATTAACACATAACACAATAATATTTAATCTGATTAAGAGAGATTTTAAATACAGGCACTCATCTCATGAGAAGGTTATTCTCAATCAATTATTCAATCATGTGCAAACACAACTAACCCCCATCAGTGGGGTTCCCTTGTGGTTACCAACATGAAAAAAAATAATTTTTCTGGTTTATCATGTAAATTAATAACTCTTATTATTACAACTCATAAACCCCCCACATGGCATAAAATAAAATAAAAAAAATTACTCTTTTTTTTTTGGTATGAACGCTGCGGCGTTGTTCTTTCAGCGCTGCGGCGCCAGGGCTTCAAAAGCCTCAGCGCTGCGGCGCTCATTTACCACCGCTGGGGCGCTGCACGGCAGTGCTTCAGCGCTGAAGCGCCATGTACTCAGCGCCCCCGCGATAACCATCGCTAGCGCATTATACACTTAGCGCCCCAGCGTTCATATGAACGCTGCCGCGCTGAACATGAGCGCTGCGGCGTTCCAGGGACTGTTTTTTCAATTTTGCATTTTCAACACTTGAATTGCATCCGAACACCCCCAGAACTTGTCATACAACTTAACTAACATTTAGCCAAGTCTAAAAAAACACCCAAAACAACACAAAATTGCTCTGATACCAATTGTTGGGAGTTGTACATTCATGGGTGTTTGCATGTGGGTTTTGTGTTTAATCACAATTTATACATATCACATATATATAATGAAGCAGCGGAAGCTTAAAACATTGCAGTAAACACAATCATAATATATTAATCAGAAACGAAATTGAGAAATAACCCTTGAAGCCTTTGGTTGGAGATTTTTGAAGTCCACCAAAATGTAGTCTTTGATCAATTCTAGTAATCAACAATAGTGGGTTTGATTATCTAGAATGACAGCTTTTGATCCAGCACTTGTTTAACTACTTAAACTTGTGTTCTTGATTTTTTCTTTTGATTAACACTTAATCAATTAATCAAAAACCTATTTTGCTAAATTAGTTTAAAGCCTTAAAAGAAAATAATGAATTCAACTCTTGAATCCATTAATTAGAAGACAATTTCTCTTTTTTTTCTTTGTAATATGGCTTACCTAATTTTGCAAAATCAAATTCACAAAAACCTTTTTGAATTTAATTTACATTTGTTTTATTTATACAAATGAATTTAATTTCATTTCATAACACTTAATTTCAATTTGAATTTAATCTAACCTAATCATAGTTAACTCTTAACTTTAGTTAGGTTAAATTAACATTTAAATATTCTAACTATAGTTAACATTTAACTCTAGTTAGTTAAAAGAATATTTAAATATTTTAACCATGGTTAACTAACTTAACCATGGTTAGGTTAACTTTTACTTAACCATTAAGTATAGTTAATCTAACTTAACTAAATGGTTAACTCTTAACCTTAGTTAAACTTAAATTATTTATTCAACAATTAAATAAATAATTATTTATTTGAATTATTTAACAATTAAATAATTATCAAGTGAAATTACAATTATGTCCTTACTCGGTTACCAAGTTAACCTAAAGTGGGTCCCACCATCTGACCATATACTTTAATTAACGTAACCTTAGTAAATTGCTGGATTTTACTGTATTGAACTATTCAATACGGTACGCTGCCCAAGTGCTCAAAGAGTACATTTCATATTGGGACTCCCTAGGTCCACGCCCGATTTGTCAGATGAAACTATTTCATAAGTCCGTGAACTATGCCCCACGCACACGTTACGGATATTACAAATTAGCGCGTCAGACCACACATGTTGAGGTTACTCCATATTCGTATAATCCTTCCGTCATTATATCCAGGATGAACGGGATATAGATCATTACCGTCAAATCCCGATAATTTCATCCATTACTTTATTATCTTCAGATTCGTATCTTTATGAACAATTTACGCAAACACTTTTGTTATAATGTTCGAACCTGTAGGAAACTCCTTTCCCAGGTGGATTGCTTACGGCCATAAGACTTTACAAGATACAATCTCGAAATTCGGATATACTACCCATCTATGTGAGCTGACGGATCCCATATCTACGCACACCGAACTCCATGAGCATCGGACCATACCCAGCGACACGTAGCGGTCAGACCATGAAAGGTCTCTGACATACGTGGAACCAAAGTATGATGGATCTCCCACAAGTTCACCGTGGCGCTCAGGTCGAAGGACCACGAATACTACTCAACTCGAGAGGAACTTCCTTTGACGGTTTCATAGGATGTCTATTGGGGTCCTCCGGAGTCTGTTCAATATCCAGTCCTAACTGAATACCTGTATGTCTATATGAACTTCAACCAAGCTCATGGTTAACTAAGAATAACCATCTGTACAATACAGATATAGACATACACTAATCTATGTGTATCACCGATAGACCCTCATTGGTGAACGTAGATCAGGAACTCTTTATTTTAGAAGATACTTCCATAATGACATTTCTTAGTCTCTATTGCAACTCTTTGCAATTATGTCATTATTAGTAGATTCTCAGGTCTTTGTGACATTATTGATTAAGTTCTAATTAATTAGAACTCGCTGGCTATTATAACCTGCTAACTCTTAGCACTGGTCTAAACTTCTTCAAACCAAATATGAACTTACTCAGATCATATCATGTCTATAATGTTACAAGCTTAATTACCATTCATTAAAAGATATTAGCGATTTAATAAAATATGCATTGTATAAATATTACAAACTGAATATTCATACAAACTGGGATGGCACGTAAGCACATACCCTAACACATATGCCTTTGGAGACCGAAGTCACTAGCCCGGGGAAAGTTAAGTCTTGGTGGAGACTTAACTGGACTCAACTCTAGGTGATAGAGTATTGGTGTGGATTGAATCCTGAAGCCTTCTTATTTGGAAGATTTTGAATCAAGGAAGGATTTGTTAGAAAATTGGTGATTCAACAATCTTAGTTGGCCAAGAATTGAGATGAATACCAAAGTGAAGAGTTACAAGAAGTTTAGAACGTGTGGGATATGTATGGAGAAGTCTAGGACGTGTGGGACACGAAGGAGGAAGCGAAACGGGACTCAAAGACAGGAAGGGAGCAAAAAAACGCTAATAGCTACAAGGCTCAGCGTCGCAGCTCCCAGGATATTAAAACTAGCATCACAGCGCTGGGTCCTCAGCGCCGTAGCGCTGGGTGCGATTCTGTCCAGCGCTGTAGCGCCCAAGGACGAGCGCCGCAGCGCCAGAACGCGTGGAAAAGTCCATTTTGATTCGGGATTTCGAGTTTTGGAAAGTTTTGGACTTTCAAAACAAGTGGACTCTTACTCCAATAAGGAATAGAGTTAATAGGCACGAAATATACTCTATATAAACACTTGCAAATTCTTGATTTCATATCAAGCATTGAGAGAGACTCTAAGAGAGGGGAAGAGCTGGGTAGACACTAAGTGCTTGTGTGCGCTAGGGTGGAACCGTTATTTGGGTGATCATTATTCGTGGTAGAGTAAGGGTTCACTAAACGTTTAGGTCCTTTTGAGAGTTCTTCATATTGTATTTTCTTGTAAAATCTCTAGGGAGTTATAATAAGAGAGGTTAGGATCCTTGGATCCACCGTAGACGTAGGCGATTGGCCGAACCACGTAGATTGTGTTGTACTCTTTTGTTTTCTGCTTTGAATTCTTGTTGGTTTTACTTGATTGACAGGTTATTCCGCTGTGTAAGGAGGTTAGAATTCTAGGCTGAATCTTGAGTTCTTTGCTTCAACATAACCTCACGAAAAAAAAGAACGTTATCTCTCTCAACATAAAAGAATACTATCATGTCAGTCCCCTATTAATTTTTTTTAAAGAATAATTGAATCTATTATCATAAGATTAAAAAATTACATGACCTAATAATTTTTTGAATTGACAAATTATTTCCATTAAAAATAAAAGAATAAGAATACAATTTCGAAGGTTTCTAATCATAACAATTAGGGAATTACAAGATTTAAAGATACCTTTTCATGCTGATGAATTGCTCAATTTCATTCGACCTCCGAGGATAAAATAGTAAGACTAGCCTTAAAAAACAGTAAACCTTGATGCCATTACTGTTTTTATATGCATATATTGGGACTCAATTTTTAACTGGGAATTAAATTATAATACAGCTTATATTTCTACGGCCGAGAATCACCCATCGATAGGGACGGGGTGGTTGATACTGAATATAATTTTTTTTTTTTTAAAGTAACAGATTTTATTTACGAACAAATAAGATCAGATTAATTTTACGACGATGATGTCTGCGCTATCAGACAAGAAAAATCTGGGTGCAATCAAAAAGTATCACACGTTAGTCTTATTACCACGTGAAACATAATTTTCTGGGTGGCTAATGGGCAAGGCCAACTCACAATCAGGCCCCACTTGTCCCTCCCCATCTAGAAGAAATTCTCTATAAGTAAATAAGTAAGTAGCCAACACGTGGCATATACATTACACGCAATAATTCATTTGGTATTATCAAAGAGATTTATAAATAAACAAGTGTTTTATTGAAGCTTCACGTGGCAGTAGCCAGTAGCAGACAATTACATTTCAACACATATAGCCTTTATAGCCAATCATGAATCATCCATTTATTAACACTTTCAAAGCTTAATGTGCATAAAAAATAAATAAAAAGCAAAAGCAAGATCTATTTCCATTAATCTAAAAGATTTTAACTCAAGCAAATTTGGATCCTCCCACTAAAATGAAGAGGGGAGGTGTATTTTTTTTTTTAATAAGTTAAGAATCTAATTTAATCATGTCCATTAATATAATTCACATTAATATAATAGAGCCCAAACATAATATTCATAATAAACAGATATTTTATTTAATTCAAGGATAATTTTATTAGCTCGATTCTCTCACCCTTTCTGTTTGAAAAGAAAATAAATTTAGATGGTTTAAAAATTCCTCAAGATTATTTAATCTTGGAGGAAAAAAATTTCCTATTTTTTTTAAAACTTTGATTAATTTTGTCAAATATCTCTTATAGACTAGATTGTGAAAATCAATTAATGTTACTAATTAGTTTCATTTTCAACAATAAATAAAAATTGAATAAATTTTAGATATATATGGACAGTCGGTAAAATTATTTGACAGGTTAACTTTTTGGATCAATGATAAACCTCATCAAAATTTTAATTTACATATGAGTCTTTAAACTTGCTTCAATAAAAATTATTACGTAAAATGTGAATCCCTTAAAAATAATAAAAATGGGCATTATAAGCTAAGTGTGCTATAAAATCTTATATTTTTGAGTCTTAATAGAACTTGCTACATGGGTAGTGAGTCCTCTAACTCTAAAGGAATGGACAATAGAAATTAAGTTAGCTTTTAAGTTTGGATCAAATCATAAGAGAGTGTCACTTGATTGAGTAGAGGAGAATATCACATCTTATATCCAATAAAAATTTGATAAATGTAAGTGTTATGTGATTGAGTAGAGAGAGAATATTACGTCTATATCAAATAAAAATTTAATAAATATTAAAAAATTTTAAAAAAAAGTCAAATAATTGAATGAAAAAAAATATCATATTTTATATTGAATAAAAATTTAATAAATATCACAAATATATAAACAAATAGTTTTATTTAATATATTAATCTTTTGAGTCGAATACAAATACTGACCCATGAAACTAATTTTTGAAAACATTAAGCTACACTGTAAAGAAAGTTAAATTAATTACCAATAAAATTTTAATTTAAAAGATATCTAAAATATCATGTTGAATTGTAAAGTAAGACAAAATTGTTATTTAATGCTAATCTGGCGTGGAATATGGGATGCTACTAGCACAGAATAGTCTCACAACAAAGAAACAAACGCCACCCACCAAAGGAGCATTATTGATACAAAAGTTGACTTTTGACGCACAGCGAAAACCCACTTTTACCACCATTCATCAAATTGAAAAATTTTCTCCAAGAAAATGGTCCATACAAAAACACACAACCATGACCATGAGCATGAGGTAGAAAATGCATATGTACTACTGGATCTGGTCCTACAGTCTGTTAATGTTAAGAGTCATTGTCCATAAAATAAAATCATCTATGGCCCCAATTCCCAAATAAAGAGTGGTGGATGCAGAAGCAAGCTTTTACATTTCTCCTTCATTACGTAAAATTAAGGGGACCAGCCTCAGGCACATGTATCACATTCATGAATAGACCCCACGTCGCCTACTCATGTGAAGTGTGAACTAAGTAATTCCTAAATGCTACTTCATTCAATTTTTGATTGCGACGGTTCATCGCCTGCTACTAGGGGATACGCCAAGAGAGGCTTTTTTGTGTCTGTGGTTCACAAAAACATAAACATTTGTTATTTCTTTTATATTTATGAAGGTATCTATTTATTACTGTAATTTTGTTGATATTGAAGACGCTTTAAAAGAGGAAGTAATTCCTGGAAAGGGGGACGGTGGTGGCTGCATAGCAGGTAAGTTCCTCGTCGTTTTCTGCTACAGTGTATGTCTCAGGGTCAACTGTGATATTCGGGGGGGCATCATTGAGATTCATGTGGAGTTTTGTAAGTCTCCTCTCCTGACGTTGCTCACCGCTTCTACCCTCTTGTTTAGTCCGTATGAGGCTTTTATTCCATAATCTATTAATTAATGTAATTATTTAGGGAAAGAGATTGATATATTTATAAGAAAGTTGTATAATAATAAAAATAAAATTTATAAGGTTATAAGTATAATTGTGTTTAAGGATAATTGGAGCTTCAGAGTTTATTAGTCTATTAAAGATTATTTTGAATTTAAATGTGATGATGACAGATATAAATAAAGATTATATGCAATGTTGACAGAAGGTAATAGTTTTTTATTATAAGACGAGTAATACATAGTATACTTATGTTTTGGGCCAATTGTAAGACTATCATCGACAAACCAAGAATTATATTATTAGTAAAGTAATTAAAAATAAGTATGCATCAGTTAATAGAAATTATAGACCGAAGAAAATTCAAGCAAACATACGTTAAGAAGTTGGTGTTAAGATAACATATATTAAAGCTTGGCGAGTTAAGGAGTATGTATTAAGATTGATAAAAGGTACTCCAGAGGATTTGTTCATATTACTTCAAGCATACAACTATGTATTGCAATAGCAAAACCCGCGTACGGTTACTCACTAATGACTTTAAGTATTTTTTTATGGCACTGGCACCTTGCATAAGAGGTTTTCATTCATCTATTCGATCAGTAATTACAGTAGATGGAACATTTTTGAAAGGTTCTTATCTTGGAATAATGTTTATGACAGTATGTAAAGATGAAAACCATCAAATATTTTCATTAGCATAAGAGATAATTGACTCAAAAAATGATGCTTCTTAAACATAGTTTATGGTCAAACTGTAAAGAGTAATTGGTGACTATCAGAATCTAGATTTTGTATTTGATTGACATACTAGTATCGAGAGAGCTATATAGGGTGTGTTTTCTAATACATATCATAAGTTTTGCATCTTTCACTTAAAAAAAAATTTGGTGACAAAATAAAAGTTACCAACAGATAAGCTTAAAAAGGAGGGATATTTGTGAAGCACAAAATATTGTATGAATTTACTTTAATCGTATGGCATTAATAATTTATGAAATAAATAAAATAGACACATTTTATAGCATTTGTGTCATAGTTAAAGATAACGCTATTGAATCACGGATCTAAATCCTTGTAGGTCAATTCATTTCTACCTTTAAAATATTTATCTCACAATCTATTATCCAATTTTGATTCAACTCTCTTATTGAGAAGTAATCCTCATCTTTAAACCTGCAATTAAATAAAAATTTAGACGAAAAAATTTAATTTGCCTCTTGTATATATAGAACTACAATTTTTCATATAAATTTTTAGTATGCATTTGTCTTAATAAAATTTCATGTACTAATATACTTGAGAATGAAATATCTTGTGCATCTAAAAAATGGCCAAAACATATGGTCCTAAACAATTCTATATGTCTTTCTGTCAATTTACTTTTTATTCTATTGATAGCTCACATCTTGGCGTAAGTAGCGACCATCGCTCAATAAAATTTGTTTTCTAGAATTATAATATTTCAACACATTTTGCTTCCTAAAAAAATTAATTATTAGTATATAACAATTATATAAGATTCAAAATTTGCAAATTTTAATTAATTCAAAAAATTCAAAAAATTACTAAAATTTTAAAATAACAAAATATGAAATAAAATCAAATTTAATACAGAAAATCAAAACTAATAAAATAATAAAATTAATGACAAAATTTTAAACATTGACAAATTAAATAATTTAAGTACAATTTTGATATTTACATTAAATAAAATAACTAAAAGAAATAAAAAAAAAATTGTCACATGGTACGGGGCTACGAGTCACCACATCACAAATTGGACGCATTTGTTAATTGGAATCGGTTTATTCTAAATAGTTTTAGCCATTTTTATTTATTTGCATTTATTTTCAACTATTTTTTATCTTATTAATACTGAATCTAAATATTTATATAACTACAATACAAAAATATTATAAAAACACAATAAAATTAAATTTAGAATAAAAATTTACTATTTTTTATCTATTTTTTTATATTTTTAATTAATTATTTTACTTTAAATCTTTAAAATATGTTAATTTTGGTGTTGATCTACAAATTATTCAATTGATTTGGTTGATTTGGCAAAGTGGTCAAAGTAAAAATGAGAGGGAGGAGGAAATGTGTCTTGCGTTTTCTTTGGGGACAAAATGGATTAAAAAAAATGATAAATGGTTAATATAGAATCAAAAATGTAACTTTAGTCAAATTAAAATAGTAAAACAAAATAGTGGTCAACCTTAAAATTTTACTTACAACTTGTTGCATTTATAATTTTTGCCAAAGAGACACTTTCCTCTGCATCATTATCGTCGCTGCATATTAGTTCAGAATTTTTCTCCGTATCTTTATAAAAATTGATAAACCCCTTAATCTGTCGTGATGCGAAGCAGTTTGAGAATATTGAATTTTTATTTTTAAAAAAAATTGGAATGGGAGCATGTTGATATCGATGCACCAAAAATCGGAAGAGTATTAAGTGATAACCCACATAGCACATTCTTAATTTTTTTTTGGTAAGTGAAAGTTTTTATATAAATACTAAATTTCGTTGATATTATAGAGTAAAGATTCAATAAAAGAGAGGAAGTAAAACAATACAATCCCAGACAGTTAACTACATTTACCAACCAACTGCAATATGGTCAATCCCTTGGCCATTTACAGCACTTATAC
The DNA here is from genome assembly GCA_946807835.1 of Ailanthus altissimus. Taxonomy (NCBI): domain Eukaryota; kingdom Viridiplantae; phylum Streptophyta; class Magnoliopsida; order Sapindales; family Simaroubaceae; genus Ailanthus; species Ailanthus altissimus. The sequence goes on along the minus strand of OX327685.1, from coordinate 25,558,167 downwards.
ATGTAATCCAAATAACATCCTTAATCTTTTGGTAGACTTCGCTTGTAGAAGGAGTTTTCTGTTGGAAGACCTTCAAATTCCGTTCTCTTCAAATAAAGTAGATTGTAGCGCAGAACGATACTCTTCTAATCTTACTGAGAGTGGATTTGCCTTTAGATTTCTTGCACATGAAGGAGATTACTCGTTGTCATCTGTTCGGGCACTGATTGAGTTGACACGCCCTTAGTACTTTGTGCCAAATTTCACTACAAAAGTTGCATTGGAAGAATAAGTGTGTGATTGTTTCCTTGTCATTACCACAAAGGGGGCAATCATCTGATGGAATAACCCCCTATTTTTTAAGTCTCTCTCTGGTAGATAATCTGTTCTTCAAAGCTAACCAAGTAACGAAGCTGTGTCTAGGTATATGTTGCGTTCCCCATATCAGTTTACTCCATCCCACCTTAGCCTCATTGTTCTTAAGATATCTCCAAGTACTCGCAATGGAAAACTTTGCATTGGGACTTGCGGTGAATGAAATTCTATCTTCTCTTTTCGAAATTAAAATATTTTTACGGAGATAGTCCCATACCTGAGAAGTGTACTCGTCCAAAGGGTCAGGAAGGTTCCAATGACCATGCTGCCATAGTTCATTAACCTTTGCACCCCGAGGAATATCCGCATCGGAGATTTGTATGTGGGAGAATTTATTAACTATTGATTCTCCACCCAGCCATGGATCCCACCAAAATTGAAAGGACTTGTCGTTGCCCAGTTCATAGGAGAACAATTATTTTATCTGACTTCTCAATCCCAGCATCTTCCTCCAAGTCTAGCTACCATCCATTGGCTTTGTGATGCCCCAAAAACTTAGTCTCCGCAGTTTGTTATCAATTACCCATTTTGCCCACAATGAGGCTTTCACAGCAACCAGCTCCCAAATGTGTTTAGTAACTGCCGCTGAATTCCACAAGCTTATAGATTTAATGACAAGACCCCCCTCAATTTTATCTTTGCATACCTCATTCCAGCCCACTAAACATCTCTTCCCCTGCTGGTTACTTCCATGCCATAAGAAATTACGACATTTGCTTTCAATTTCTTTGGTGACCGACTTAGGCAGGGTGAACATAGAACTCCAATAGACATGCATGTTCATTATAACTGATTTTATTAATTGCAACCGCCCCGCATAGCTCAGATATTCTTAATTAAAATAACAGATATATAATAATAAATGCAACATATAAATGATGAAGCTAATACACATTTCTACTAATTACCTACACTGCCAAGGTATCTAAAGTAAGAATGTTAATTGAATTCTTTACGAATTCTTAAAATTCATAAAAATCAATAAACTATTGAAATTATTTTAATCTAACTAATTTTCGAGCAGAACTATTTTTGAGCATGTTGCAAGTTTTCATTTAGGCAAAGCAAAATCTTTGAAGTTTGACGATTGGCATAAAAAATATATAAGACTTAACAAAACAATGGACTTTTTTTTAATTTTTTTTTTTTACACAAAAACTGTTGATCCAAACACCTCTAGAAAAGACTGATTACAAGGACAGAGAAAACACGTCTAGAAGAGGAGAATAATGCTATGAATTCTACATCAAAACTTCGAGCTTTGATATTTCAAAATCCGCCTTTACCCTTCCTTGCCTTCTTATTCTTGCTGTTCTTGTTAACTATGTTTTTCTTCCCACCTTCTTTATCTATTTTCAGTCTTTTATTTTCTTGTTCATCAATCTCTTTTTCTTCTTCTTCAACCTTGGATTGATCACATTTTGATTTCATGCTTTGCTCTTTCTTCCTCTGAAGAAAATTAATAAGCCCTTTAAGCACTACATCAGCATCCTCACTTTTCATGAGCTCTTCAGCAACCTCGGCTGGGGTCAACTTCACGTCCTTCAGTAGCTTTTCAATTTCACCAAACAGGGAATGACTGTCAATCTTCAGATAATTAAAGGCAAGAATTTTGAACCCACTTGGTGTCAAATAAGACATGTGAATGTGCATGTCCATGCGGCCTGGCCTCAGCAATGCAGGGTCTAGTCTCTCCTTGTAATTGGTTGTCAACACAATTATCCTCTCGTCTCCGCAGCTTGACCACAATCCATCCACGAAATTAAGTAACCCAGATAGTGTTAACTGTCAATAAGATAAAAAGAAACCATTAGCAACTGCAAATCATGATGCTACTAGCGTCACTAATAACTTAGATACAAAATATTTTGTTCTCACGTGACTGTCACTCTTGTTGTATCCGCCAGATTGTCGATTCTCCAATTCAATGCTGCAATCAATATCTTCTATTACAAGAATGGATCGATTCCCAGTCTCCTCAGCTCTGAGTTGCTTCTAAGACTGGTAAGCTCCACGTCATAAATGTCAAACTTGAGATAGTTAGCCATGGCAGCAATCAAGCTTGATTTGCCGGTACCTGGAGGGCCGTATAACAAATACCCACGTTTCCATGCTTTGCCAACTCTCCTGTAGAAATCTCTTCTCTTCACAAATTTGTCTAAATCGTCGATCAAATTCTTCTTCAACTCAGGATCCATTGCCACTATAGTCTCCATTGAAATTTCCAACTGAATATAACTTGACCTCCTTCTTCGCTTCTTTTATGGCCTTTGAACTTTCTGCTACGTATGGAAGGTAAGAGCTGAACACTGTGTCCTTGTATCTCTTGTGAAAACTCAAATGAATTGATTTGCGTTCAGTTGTTTCTGAATCATAGGTACCACTGTTATCATCAAAAGAAGTCTTCTAGTTTTCAGTAGTGACAAATTCCCATGTGAGTTGCATTCCGTCAAAGGTGTCTACAATTTTCTGGCCTTTGTGAATGGTGATTGAGAGACCCTTCTCTCGCGGTGCTTGAGAAACCTTGAGCTGATGAATTGCGGGGTTAATTCTTGTGCTCAAGTACAATTCAGCAGCTTGGTAGATTTCATTGACAGACAACCCATTAGTCTCATCTATGATGAGTATCAGTTGATCAGAAAGCTTCCCAAAAAGGCCTTCGAGTCTGGACAATAACTTCTCTCTGAGCTTTTGGGGGATGAACTGGGTACTCAGGGTCTGGACCTCGTTAGCCACAGTCCGAGCAAGCATGGCTGATGCAGCGAAGGTGGTGTAGGCTGACAGAACTGAAGATGTTGAAGGCATGCTTGAAAGAGAAAACATGTTTGATTTTTGGAAAGTGATTGTTTTTGAATGTAAAGAAGCTTGGTTTTGTTCGAGTATTTGCTTGCTGGATTCTAGCAAATCCCAAGTGACATGGCTTTTTATAGAGAGAAAGTAGCTTCTCTATGAAGCGGCTTCATGAGAAAAAGCAAAGGATGGAATAGTAGAAGACTTCCATGGCAATTTTCAAGCCAGGTCAAGGATGCACAACGCACAATAAGTAAGAAATTATCAAATATCAAGAATAAAAATCTACCCCACATGACTAACTTTTTCTGAAGAGTGAATATCTTCTTGAACAATTCTTAGAAAAGAAAGTTAGCCGAGTTTGTCGATTTTAGTAGACAGGTTGACACATTCCAGCTCCGTAGCGCAATTAATTTTTTTTTTTTTTAACATTTCAATTCAACATTCTTCTTTAATATCTTGTTTGGGTTTTCACTCTTGACCAGCTGCTCGCAGCTCTTTTCATTTGGTCAAATTGTTAACGCGATTGCGTCCTCTGCGATAACTTGCCAATTGAGAAACAGAAGCTGGAGAGAGCCATCAAACTTGAGAAACAATTCTTGATCAAATTGCAGCATGAGTGTAAAATCACCAGAATGGTCTTCCAGCGTCCAGACTATGAGCAAGGCACAAACGTCAGAAAACGTATTGCATGAGTTAAATTACATAGGGACAGTAAACTATTCTTCAATGCAGTAATTGATCTCATCAGGATAAAGATTCAATTAGGAGGAGGAACCACAGCCACGGCTAGTCGGGCACATTCTCCATCCTAGCCTAGGAAGACATGTTAGTTGAATATTCAGAAAATTAAGCTGATGTAACAAAAATTGCAGCCAAGAATATATGCTGACATATTAAGTGTTTGTGTATATTAAGTCATGTAGTTTAATTTGACATCTCTATAGTATTAATTAAGTCACAATTTTGATATCTCTTTTATTTTATGCGTACTGAAAAATCATAATTTGATATTATAAAAAAAAACATATAAGATTAACATACCAATAAAGATAAAAAAAACAAATCAATCAACAAGACACAAGATATACGTGGTTCGGTCCAAAATTGCCTACATCGACGGAAGATCTATGGTCCAGCTTCTTATTATTGAAATAGATCACTAAGTATCTTCTTACATCATCAATGATCCCACAAAACTCCTTAGTATCTCTCATAGAGACCTCTAAGTATCTACCTTTGATCACCATGGCTCCCTAAGACTTTTTAGTATCTCCTCATAAGAGATTTTTTACAAAGAACACAAGAATAGCCCGAGCATCTAAGCCAAAAGGATCTACGATGTTTCTCTTTTATTCACTCAAAGAACCTAAAGAAAAAACACTCCTCAAAGGTTACACCCTAGTGCACCACGCACTTAGTGCTTACCTAGCTCCTCTATTCTCTCTTATAGTTATATCTTGAAACCTTAGATGCTTAATCTTAAATAAGGGTTTACAAGTATTTATATAGGATGCATTTCGTGCCTACTAACCCTATTCTTTGTTGAAGTAAGAGTCCACTTACTTTGGAAGTCCAAAACTTTTCAAATTTCAAAATTCTGAACTAAAACGGACATCTTAACGCGTCTGGGCGCTGCGGCGCTGGTCCTTCTCCCGCCCATCGCCGCGGTGCTGGGTTTCTATGTTGAGCGCCGCGGTGCTGGCAGTTTCTCCCGCAATTTTTTCCTTTCCTTCGCATCTTCAAGTCTCATTTCACTTCCCCCTTCTTGTTCCACACGTTTTAGATTTCTCTATACATATCCCATACGTTCTAAACTTCTTGTGACTCTCCACTTTAGTATTCATCTCAATTATTATCCAATTTTAATTGTTGAATCAACAATTTTCCAACATTAAAAATCACCGTGTAATTCTCACATTAAAAGTAAACTACTATTTTCTAGTGACCAAAACACCTTAGATATAACCCGAATTTCAGACAGACAGAAAACATGTTAGAAGATAAAACTTAAATAAGAGCAAGAGAAATGAGCAAGATGCATACAGAAAAGCAGAACGAAATGTTTTTTTGTGGGTATAAGTGCACCGGGTCAGTCTGAAATCAGAGCTGGATCTAAAGATAATGATCTTATTACTTCACTTATAACATTAACAAAATATATCTCGCTGAGCACATAACAAAAAAAACCATGACCAATTTGAAATTGAGATGTCTAGAAAAAGTACTGCACTTTTAACATTTACTTGATCCATATCCCCACGTACAAGTCAATGGAACTGAGTTTCTTACTGAAAAACTCAGTACTTCCACTGCAATTATTAGTTTCTTATTCTTTTTTTAAACTTTTCTTATAGGAAACAAAGAAAATCTGTTTGTTCAAAGAACACTGAATGCAATCTTCAAAAAACTCCGAAAAAAAAAAAACACAAACACACACAGCGCGTGTAAACCAAATTCCAAACATAACTCCAGACATTTAGACAATAAAGTGTCAATTTGATGCGCCAACATGGTAATGAAGAAAGTAGAAAAGACTTCATGTTGCTGATTGCTGAATATCAATGAAACTTTTACACCAATCCAGAACTTCAGCCGTGCACAAAGGTTGAAGTACAAACTATTCAGTGTGAAATTGAGAATGACACAGATGCAAGAAGAAGTGAAAAATGCTAGGACTTATACACAAACTTCATGCTCTGACATTTCAAAATCTGCCTTTACCCTTCTTTTCCTTGTTCTTATTCTTGTTAACTATGTTTTCTTCTTAACTTCTTCCTCAAGTTTCTTTATTTTCTTTCATGTTCATCAACCGCGGATTCATTACATTTCATGCTCTGCTCTTTCTTCCACTGAAGAAAATTAATGAGCCCTTTAAGGGCCGTATCAGCATCCTCATTTTTCAATAGCTCTTCAGCTGTCTCAGTTGGTGTCGCCTCCACTTCCAGAAGTAGTTCTTCAATTTCACCAAACGGAGAGTGACTGTCAACTTTCAGAAAATTAAAAGCAAGAATTTTGAACCCATCTGCTGTTAGATATGACATGTAAATGTGCATATCCATGCGGCGGCCTGGCTTCAGCAATGCAGGGTCTACTATTTCCTTATCATTGGTAGTAAACACTTTATTCTCTCATCTCCGCAGCTTGACCACAATCCATCAAAGAAATTAAGTAACCCAGACAGTTTTAACTGTCAACAAGATAAAACAAACCGTTAGTTTGACTGATATTTGGGATGTCAAATATTTGTAATCACTTGACTGTCGTTGTTGTATCATCCGTCTTGTCAATTCTCCAATTCAATGCTGCAATCAATATCCTCTATTACAAGAATTGATCGGTTCTCAGTAGAGACTAGAAGATTTCAGAGATTTGAGTTGCTTCTAAACTTGTAAGCTCCATGTCATAGATGTCAAGGTTGAGATGATTAGCCATGGCTGCAATCAAGCTTGATTTCCCAGTACTAGGAGGGCCATACAACAAATACCCACGTTTCCATGCCTTGCCAACTCTCTGATAGAACTCTGTTCTCTTCACAAATTTGTCTAAATCATCAATCAGTGCCTTCTTTTGCAGCGGGTCCGTTACCATTGTGTCAAAAGTCGATGGATGCTCAAGGTTGATAGATCCCCAGGGACATCTATAGTATCCACTGATTCCAAGTGAATACAACTTTACTGCTTTTTACGTCTCTTTTTACGGCCTTTGATCTTTCTGCTGCAAAATGAAAATGGGAGGTAAGTGCTAAATACTTTGTCCTTGTATCTCTCGTGAAAACTGAGCTGAACCGATTTGTGTTCAGCCGCTGTCATAGTCAAAAGATGTCTTCTGCTTTTCAATAGTGACAAACTCCCATCTGAGTTGCATTCCTTCAAAAATGTCAATGATTTTCTGGCTTTCGTTAACGGTGACTGAGAGGCCCTTCTCTCACGGTGCTTGAGAGACCTTGAACAGATGAATCGAGGGGGTGATTCTCCTGCTCAAGTACAACTCAGCAGCTTGGTAGATTTCATTGACAGAAGCCCCATTGGACTCATCAATGATAAGTAATATTTGATCGGAAAACTTCCGGAAAAGGCCTTCAATTCTGGATAATAAACTCCTAGAGTTTTTGGAGAATGAGCTGGTAGGTAATGGTTTGGACCTCGTTAACGACAGTCCGGACCAGCATCGCTGATGCAGCAAAGGCGGTATAGGTTGATAAAACTGAAGATGTTGAAGGCAAGCTTGAAAAGAGAAATATGTTTGATTTGTGGGAAAGTAAATGGTATAACCTATTGTATAGGAGTAGGACGGTGTAAATAACATGAGCAAATAGTAAATTTACCTTATTTACAGACCAGGACTACGGATAGTAAATTGGTATACCTATTTAAAGTAAAACAAGAGACCTGAGCTTGAATCTCATTTTTGGAGAAAAATTTAGTTTTATGTTTTTTTTTTAATTCTCAGTAATAGAAAAATGAATTTAAAATAAACTAAATTAAAAGGCAAAGACCTAGGTTCTAAGCGATTAGTGATCTCATCTAGTCTAGATAAAGATCGGGTTAGGGGTAGGAACTATAGTCTACAGCTACACGGGCACATTTTCATATTAGGAAGACAGTTGAATACTCAAAAGATTATTCTGCCGTAAACAAAAGATTGCAATTGTTAGAAATTGTGATTAAATAATCTTGTATGGGTAAAAATTATGAATAATACCAAAGACAAAGTCTCCATAAAGTCAAGCACATGTTGGTGCACTAGAAGCAAGGATGGGCTTAGAATGTGCATAAAGAGCAAGGAATGGCTTAGAAACGCATGTAGGAAGCAATTTGGGAATTGAAGCCGCAACCTAGAGGAAGTCAGGTCGTGGCCACGAAGTGGTACCATCTCAGGGCCATGGCCTGAGATGTTGGGTGCCGCAGCTCAGCATTGGCCAGACTGTGACACCGTGGCCTGGGCGCTGCAATGCTAGTATATAAGGCTGCGGTGTCACAACATGCTACAATTGTCATTGTTGCATCTTTGAACTTGTTTGAAAAGCTTTTAGACTCTAAAGCACGTGAAATCTTATTTTAAATAGGCTTATGATTTCTATAGAATATTTTATAGTGTATATAAACCATTGTAAACTCCTTATTGAGGGCAAGCATTACAAGAGAGACTCTAAGAGAGGCGAAAAATTAGATAGACACTAAGTACTGTGTGTGCTAGGGTGGAATTATTGTTTAGCTAGAAATTGTTCTTATAGGAACAAAGAGACATCAAACTATAGATTCTTTAAAAGTTCTTTTTGTTGTTTTTCCTTGTAAGTTCTCTTGAGACCGTAATAAGAAAGGTTAGAATCCTTTGATCCACTATGAACGTATGTAATTGGCTGAACCACGTAAATTAGTTATGTTGTGTTCATTGATTTGCTTTGATTTTCTTGTTATATTTTCTTAATGTTTGTTATTTCCGCTATGCAAGAGTATTATGGTTAGGGTTGAACTAAATCTAGGGTTCTTCGCTTGACATAATACCTAAGAGGAAAGGCATCTCTCTTTAACAAACTGGTATCAGAGCACAGTTTGATAATACATATTTTAAGTGGTATTTAAACCACGGTTACTATCAAGCAAGATATTGAGAAGTTCAATAGAAAAAATGACTTTAATTTATAAATGAAAAGGTTATGGCTCTACTAGTCAAGGAAGGGTTAGACTTGGTTTTGGAAGAAGCTCGTTTATCGATTAGCAAAGAGAAAAAAAAAAACTTTGAGACTGAGAGAGATTGATTGGGATTTAGGGCACGATTCAGAAGAGAACCCACAACACTATAATCCAAGCGTTGAGTGACGAAGTATTAAAGGAGGTAAGTGGCAAAGAAACGACTTTAGGTCTATGGAAGAAACTAGAGACTTTATACATAGGAAGTCTTTGACAAATAGGCTTCTTGTAAAGAAAAGGCTGCACTAACTATTGATGTCCAAGAGATCTTTATTGAGAGATCACATTGACAAGTTCAACAAAGTCATCATAAGTCTTGAGGCCTTAGGGATCAAGGCGGAGAATGAAGATAAGGTCATCATCTTGTTAAGTTCGTTGCCGAAGAGTTATGAAAGCTTTGTAAACATGCTACTTTATAAGAAAGAGACTCTTACTATGAATAACGTCAAAACCTCATTGAATTCAAAAGAATTGACAAAAAGATCATCCGAGAGTAGAACAAAGTTGCTTGCACAAAAGAAGAAGAGCAACCAACCAAGGAGGAGATCTCGAAAGTGCTTCTATTGTCACAAAGAGGCCATTATGTGAGAGATTATCCTTAATCAAAAAGAAAAGATGGGAGTGTTGCGGTCGGTAGCCTTGAAGAAGTTTTCGAAGTTGTAGACTCATTAGTAGCCTTAGAGGAAAAGTACGTTAGCAAATAGATCCTAGATTCTGGGTGCAGCGTCCATATATGTCTAGATAGATCAATGTTCACCAACTACAGGACCATGAAAGGTAAAGCTCTAATAGGGAATAATGTGACCTGTGAAGTCATAGGGATTTGTGACATAAAGCTGAGAATGCAATGTGGAACAACTATGGACTTACGTGGTGTAAGACACATTCTTATACTGAAGAAGAACATAATATCCCTAAGGAAACTTGACGAAGAAGGATTTTCGATTAGAGCGAAAAAAGAAAAATTGAGAGTAATAAAAGGATCTATTTAGTTAGAAAGTGAGAAGTACAATGGGGGACTCTATATGCTTAGAGAGATGGCTAAATATGGGTCAACACGGGGTGTTGGGATAATGTAGACCACGAAGCAACATCCAAAGAATACTCACTCACTGAAGTGATGAGGGGCGAAAAGGAGTGCATCGTATCCGTACCCTATACAATGAGCACGAATGCCTTTGGAGACTAAAGTCACTAGCTCGGGAAAAGTTAAGTCTTGGTGGAGACTTAACTGGACTCAGTTTTAAGTGATAAAGTATTGGTGTTGATGGATCCAAAAGCTTGCTTATTAAAATATTTTGAATTAAAGAATAGTACGTTAAAAATGGTAATTTAACAATCTTGTATGGAAAAGAATTGTGAAGAATACTAAAAGGAGAGTCTCTTTAAAGTCAAGCATACATTGACGTACTAGAAGCAATTAGGGGCTTTGAACATGCATAAGAAGTAAGGACTGGCTTAAAAACACACGTAGGAAGCAATTCGGGACTTGTAGCCACGGCCCCGAAGTGCCACGGCCCCGAAGTGGCAGCATCTCGGTGCCGCAGCCCAACATTGGCCAAGCCACGGCACAGTGGGTCTGCGGTGCCAGTATATAAAGCCGCAGCACCACAGCGTGCTAACTTTTCCTTTTTTCGTCTTTTGACTTATTTGAGGAGTTTTTGGACTCTAAAGCATATAGACTCTTATACCAATTAGGTTTATAAATTTTAGAGACGTTTTATAGTTTATATAATCTCTTGTAAACTCTTTATTAAAAGCAAGCATTACAAGAAAGACTCTAAGAGAGACAAAGAATTAGATAGATATTAAGTACTGTGTGTGGTAGAGTGGAATCATTGTTTGACTAAAAATTATTCTTGTGAGAATAAAGAGACACCAAACTATAAATTCTTTGAGACTTCTTCTTATTATTTTTCTTATAAGTTCTTCTGAGTTTTAATAAGAGAAATTAAAATTTTTTACTCTATTATTGATGTAGGTAATTAACCGAACCATTAAATTGATTGTGTTATACTCATTGATCTACTTTGATTTTCTTATTATATTTACTTGATATTAATTATTTTCACTGCGCAAAGATATTAAGTTAAATTTTAACTCAATCTAAATTTTTTTTGCTTGATATAATACCTAAGAGAAATGACATCTTCCTTTAGAAGCAACCATATTTTCTCTCCTATTTACTATGGCGACGAAGAATCAAATTATCACTATATTTATTCCTTTTTAAACTTCTTCTTCCAAGTGTAGGATAACCCCAAGAGGTTACGGGTCTTTTTCTACCAATTGGAGCCCTTCCTTCACCACCTCCATAGGGGTGGTCTACAGGGTTCATAACTACTTCTCTTATTACAGTACGCTTACTTAGCCAACATTTTGATCTAGAGGAAGAATATCACCATTTTTGTTCAATAAGATATCAAAATGGATGATTGACTCATTCTATATTAGAAATAATCACAGAAAATCTTTTGATAACACAGATTCTTATTTTTTTATTGATATCTCACAATCAAGACAATTGACTGAATCTTGTGAAACTATTTCATAGAAGTTCATTCATATTTTTTTTTATAAAGCAAATCGACTTCATAACGAGTGTCAGAATATTAAAAAAAATAATTATTTCAATATTACCATAAAATATAATAAAATATTGTTTCTCGGTGAATAAACACCTTAGGTATTCAAAAATTAAACCAATCTCAAAGACTAGCATAAAGTACGTGGTTAAACACCACTGATCAGCCGATCCGACAATGTATCGAATTATATATAGACAACCCAAAAAGGAGAGAAAGGAAAAGACAGGTCCAGCCCTATAAAGAGAGAACCTTCTGAACCTCAGCAGTAACTTCCTTTGGGGGTTTCTCTGCATGAAGTTGCGCAAGAACACCTTTCTTGGCATAATAATCAATAACCTGCATTTCAAACAGATACGAAACATGTTAGAGGATAATTAAATAAGATCAAAAGAAATGAGCAAGATCTACGCAGAAAAGCAGAGTGAAATGTTTCTATGGCTAAAAGTGCTCCAGGTCTAAGAAAATTATTTTGAGACTTATAAAAGCACTGCACTTTTAACATTTACAAAATATCTCTATGCTGACCACGTATAAAGAGGACCGTGCATCACTTGATCCATATTCTGAGATACAGGTCAAGAAAATGGGCGGAAGCAAGGTATTTTTCAAGAATTAAGATGCCTCGATATGGAATGCGAATTAACATTGGAAAGATCACAATCTGTCTATCTAGAATTATAATGCTAGCATAGGAATAATACGATCGGGAGAACAAATAGCAGCATATGTAATGAAGTGTCCTAAAAAAATGTCACAAGTATCAATAAAATAGGAATTCAGAAACTCACATGCAATGCACAAGACCAGAAAGTTATTTAATGTTTTTATTGCCATCGTTTGTTCTCTTTCCTCTTCTACTTTTTAACTCATCCGATAAAAAACAAGCAAAATCTGTCGGTCCAAAGAACACAGAGTGCATGTAAACCAAATTGCACGCATAATTCCAAACATGTAAATAATAACAGTCAAATTTGATGCTCCGACATGGTTATTGAAAAAGTAGAATGTCTTAACGTTGTTGATTGCTGAATATCAATGAAACATTTTCATTAAGGGATAAGGACACTTTACTCCTCGAATTTGATCTAATTAATAATTTTATTTTAATTAGATTAAAAATACTTAATTTTATCTAATCAATTAATTTTTTTCATTAATTTAAACAAAATAAAGACATTTTAACCTAATTACATATACAGGGCATGAAAAAAGAGCAACTAGCAATCAGTCACCAATGACTACTATAGCCAGCGATCGGGCAACCACCGGTAACTGGTGACGAATTAATTCAAAATTAATATCATCAAATTTAAAATTTTATGATCTACGCAATAGTAAAATTAATCAAAAAAGTACTAAAAAAGTACTAAAAATAAAGGAAGGGTGGTGGCCACAATAACTCTATTGACAAACGACAATGAGTGAAAGTTTACCACCACCACCATTGGAGTCATCAGCTAGCAATATATTTAATGGTGGTAGCGGAGCATCTCCACTCACTGTTGTTCGACAGCGAAATTACAATAACCACCACCCTTCTCTCTACGGTTGGTACTTCTCTAGTGCTCTGTTGATAAAAAAAAATCACCTATTACATAAATGACAAATTTTTTAATTCAATGATGTCGATTTTAAATTAATCCGCCACCGATCACCAACAGCGGTCACTAGTCAAAATAATGGGCGGTTGCATCCTTTCTATTATTATTTTATTTTTATTTTTTATGTGTTCTATTTAATTTAATTTATTTTCAAAATACATTTTTATAAAATCGAAATCGAAATCGATTTTTTTAATGAAAAAATTCGAATCAGTTTTTTTGGTTTTTTTTTAATTTTTTCGGTTTTTTTGTATGGAAAAAATCGAACCGGACCGATCGATTTTTTTTAAAAAAAATCAAATTGATTTTTTGTTTAAAAAAAACCAGACCGAACCGACCGGTTCGGTTTGATTTTTTGGTTCTTAATTTTTTTTTCCCACCCTTAATTGATGCACCACAGTCACAAGAATGTGACCTAATAGCCCAAAAAGTAGATTCTTAACTAACATAACAAATATATGTTAAGAAAGGCAACATATGAAGAAGCTAATACATGTGACTGCTAATTAGCTAGTCTAAACTAAGAATGTTGTTACTTCTCTGGCTAATTTCATCATCAATCCATAACTGAAACAAGAGATCCAAGAACAATGGGACTAACACCAACTTACATCATCAACACCAGGGACTTTGGGCTGTGCAAATTTAGTGTGGTAGGTCCGACCACTTGCAGGGTGGATCCAACGACCAGTGATCCTCTCCTCCAATATCGAATCATCAGTGGCGAAGTCGAGCACTTAGTCAATTTTGGTTCCTTGCTTCTCAAGCGTCTCATCCAGCTATATCAAACATTTAATAAGGAAAATAAATAAATAAATGATTGAAAATCATTGAAGAGAATACATAAAGCCCCAAAAGAAAAAAGAAAAACAGATACGCATAGAAAGGAAAGAAAAAAAGAAAAAGGAAAAAGTTTTCTGCTTGAACCACTGTACTTGGGAACCCATCTAGAATAAAACCTTTTTGGCATCAAGGTTTCTTAATCGCCTCATCAATGATTTCAACAACCAAATCATCAGAGACAAGTTCTCCCTTCATGATTATAACAAATTTAGGCACACAAACAACTTCCCAAATAAATAAATATGCTACAAAGATTGCAGGGACGTGATATGGATTGGATGTATAAGAATGAAATCAAAGTGAAAATTACCTTATCCATAGTTTCTTTGGCCTTAATCCCAAGTGGGGTTTCGGCAATAACAGTGGCTCTAAGCATATCACCAGCGGCCAAATGGCACAAGCAATATTCATCCTTAATTATTGGTGACTGTGTAACCTTGCCAGATCCAGGTGGGCCTACCATTCATTCATTCATTCATTTCATCATAATTTATGCACATTTGAACGAGACAATTTCCACAGTTTTGCAATTACAACAACAAACTCTAATAACAGCTCCAATGAGTTAAACCACACTACAGCACGGTCACATCACACAAGAAAAATAACGATTTCCTCATGATCGCATCACCAAAGCATTACTGCAAGTAAAATCCTTTCCTTTAAAAGAAAATTAATAATTAACAGGGTAGATTTCAGGCATATACTGCACTTCACTTGAGCAATTTCTTATGGAGATAAACCCTCTAAGACTACAATCAACATCATGCAGTTCATTGCTCATTGCACTTACTATCCATATACATAATCACATTTTGCACTAGATTTAGACCACAAAGTAGTAACAGACAAAATAAAAAAATGTAAAAAAAAAAAAAAAACCCAACACCCACGACTATGAGCTTAGAAAGGGTAGCAAAATTTATAAACAAAAAGCTCCCAGCACTCAAATGTGACCAATTAAAACAATTTCTAAAACCCTGAACCGCAAAAAGAATCAAAGTTTCCCTTGCAATATAGATATACTGAACAAGCAGCAATTACAATTTCTTTTAGAAGAAAAAAGAAGAAATGGAAGAGTACCAATCCCTTGTCAGGCATAGAAGAACACTTGAAAGGACGGAGGAGCTCGGTCATTATATCACCGGAGGGCACATCCTCTAATGCTACTGCGGAGCTCCCCATTTGCGCGGTCTGACTCTGAGTTTCTCTGTTGTTTATTTTTATGGTCTAATATCAGGCTGTGTTATAGACTATATATAATTTGTACATTTATATAGACTGAACTAGAGCTGGCCGCTGGGGCTGTCTTGTGGTAGGTGGTGGTGGTGTTGGTGTATAATTATCTCCAACTTTTGGGGTAAGCTTTCGGAGCTGGTGAATTTTGGTGGGTTGTTAAACACTTGAACTTAGTCGTGGACAATGTTTGGTGTGCATTGTGACGATGTCTTGTGCCATTTTTATTTGAATTTTGATCGTATGTATGTATCAGTATATGTATATGTGATGTTGTCTCAGTCTCACTCGTTAGTCGTTTGTTACTATTTCTGATACGGTTAAAGAATAAAAGAAAAAAAATAGTAATTTATTAATTTGGTGGTATCTATGTAAGCGTGATGCACGTTAAGATCCAAAACATCGAAATTCGTGATTTTGAAGTTTGGATGTCACATCTCTGTCATCTCAGCCACAATTCTGTAATGCCACTTTCATTTCATTGGATTGCGAACCCACGATTCGGGCATCTGAAACGAACCATCTTTTGGTTGAGAGTAGGTGTTTCGGTGTCCGAAATACGAATAATCTACGTTTTCCACATGTTATCATTAAATTTAAACGAACCATCTTTTGGTTGAGAGTAGGTGTTTCGGTGTCCGAAATACGAATAATCTACGTTTTCCACATGTTATCATTAAATTTATTTATTAAATAATAAAATAATATCATAAATAATTTTAAAAATTATAACTTTAAATATTTAACATATCAATTTAAAATAAAAATTTTAATTATTATATTTTTAAAATATTTAACTATTACATTTTAAAAACAGAAAAAAGAACGTATGACAAATAAATCCATTTTCTCTTGAATATACACGTAAAATCTTGATACACCCTTTATTTTGAAAATTCTCCATTTTATTAATTGTTAAATAAATACAGTACCTATATTGCATAGTATTTACTGGATGGACGTTGGTCTTGCTCCGTGTGTTATAGATTTTCTCATAACTTGAAGACTTCGTTCAGCTTCTTCAGTGTTCTTGAGCTACACTTCCCAATTACACCATTCACAGCGTTGATCCACAGTTCACCCGAGAAATCAACTTTTCCTAAGCACAACCTTTTATTATGAACAAGACTACAGGCAAGATGCAATTAATTTTTTTAATCAACCTCCAAAAGCAGAGGTCATTACAAATAAATAAGCTCTATTAAAGTACAAGTTAAATTTATTGCATATTTCATACATGGAGATGTGATTTTTTTTTCCCCTTTGAATTGAGCGTGTATCAATCATCAATGTAATAGACTATTTCATGAACAGATGTCAACCTTACATCAGCATTTGTAAACAATTGATACAAAATAAGCCGGTTTAGAACCTGATGCAAGGAATGAGCTGCCTGCAACTGGAAGTAATTAATCTCAACAACGAGATTGAACTAAATAGAAGCCGTATTGAACTCTCACAACCCAACGCCTGATGATCACAAATTTAGAATCATTGGTAAGTTTCAGGTTGTCATCCCCATACGAAAAGAAATTAGGAAAAAAATAAAAGGAGCCAGGAAGGGAAAAGTTGGGGGAAAGGAAGGATGAACAATCTAAAACAATTACTGAGTCCAGGTCTCACCAACTTGATCTGGCAGGCCTTCCTGAATTACTTCCTCGACACACAGAACCATACCAGCAGCTACATGCCCAGAATCTTCAAATATAAACAAATTAGAATTTAGATCATTTGTTTGCCTTACGAGCAAGAAAACGCTCTCTAGCTGCCTGAACTCTATTTTCACAATCATTATGAACCCCAGCAGGATTGACCTCTTCGTTTCGCATCTCAGATTGTTTTTTCTCAGATACCTCTTCAATATGGCCAGATCCACCACTGTTTCACACAAGCAAAAAGCCTCAAGTTCAACTTGGTTCATATGCATTTAGAAGAAGAAAAAGAAGGCCAAGTTCATGTGCCAAATTAAACATGAAATACACCAAACTTCTAATTAGAGATAATTCAGAAGACCAATTTACCTCAGTTTATTAATATCTATTTTTTCAAGCTTCTTTAGAATGGGCACAACCCATGGCATCTCTACAGCACACACATTGCGCATATAGGGGCGAGAAGTAACAATGAGTTCATGGTAAACAACATAATTCGGGAGCAATCCTTCTTCATCTGTTTTTAGCACAGATGATGGATGTACCTAACAACAAGAATGGTTAATTTACTTCCAGTTAGATTTTGAACAATGTCCGACTTGAATTTTCAAACATAAAAATAGCTGCTGCTGATATACTTTCACACTTACAATATTAATTGATTTCCTACTTTAAAAATTACAGTTCTAGCAGTCTCTTTCTTGACTAAACATAACAATTTCATGTTGAAGTGAACCTCACTCATTTATAACATGGCATGTAGTTGTCCAAATATATAGTTTATAAACACAGTAAATTAGTCTTCTACCATTCCATTCTACCAAAAATTCTTATGTTTCCTATCAAATAATAATAATAATATAAAAAATTTATAAACGCAGTAATAAATCTCATGCAGGATAATATTAGACACTACCTGAACCAGCTGAGGCTTAAAACCTATGGTTCTATAGCCATTGTGATGAATCATTCTCTCAGCAAGTTGGTTGGCATAGCCAACACATAAAGCTTTCCTCAAATTCCTATAACCCTGTTGGCTTTCTTTCCATCTTTGTTTAGCTCGTACATCTAAAGATCCTGTTTTCCATGTAGAATAAATCCTTACACTCACAACAAGAAAACTGCAAGTATGTGTAAAAGATCCTGATAGGCTAAAACAATCTCCAAGTTAGAACAGTGCTGCTAATGATATACAAATAGAGTGATTTCAAGAAACAGTAAAGCATTACCTATGAGATAACAATTCAACAATTTCCATACTCGTTACATTTACAACTATGCCAAACAAGTTAAGGCACTGTGTACCTATCCTCAAGCCCATTTAATATTACCTCATCAAGAATTAAACAAGGACTTTCCAAACATTTTGATAATAGAAAAGGAATTTTTGGATAAAGACTAATAAACATCAAACAAGAACTAGTCTCATGTCTGAAAGTAGATCTTATTAATAGTCTCCAAGTTTGAATAAATCGATGGAGGGAAGAGATATTGATTGATGGACAACTATACCCCGGATAGCTTATGCACTCTTTCAGCAGATATTAGAAATAAGCTTAGCAGCAACAGCCTACCTGTGGACCATGAGATCTCAATACTTGAACAAAAGACCAAATTGATTTTGATAAATAAAATACTTAATAAACCACCATTAAGACATCTTAACACAAATAATAAGTTTCATATGAGTAAGCTCCTCAATTAAAAATTACCCTTCGCTATTTTCTGCATTATCTGAGATAGCTGTTTCCGAACATCTTTGACAAACATCATTCCCCGCACCTACAAATGGTAAGTTTAAAATGTTACACAGCTTTAATACCATTCCACAAAGACACATAAAATATAACGTCTCCATTTATTCAGTCAGCTTCATCACCCAAAGACTGAGATAGATGCTGGAAAACCAATGACAAGAGTTCACACTTACTGGTACTCTTGCAGATTCTACTAACATGTCATCCAAAAGACAACTAATATGTGAACTAAATATAAAACATAAAAGTAACGTTATAGTCCCTATAATATTTCCACCTCTCATACTGTCAAGATAACTCTAAAGAGAATCTGAGATCATAATGGTTTACAGTTTCTACAACTTTAACAATTATTATGGCTTTTTGAATTGTTAGATGCATATTCTTTTAGAGGTTGATTTGTGATGTCTTGGAGCTCTTCCCTTTTTATTCTCTAGTTTAGCTGTTCACTCCCTTTATAATAGACACTCCCACTTAGACCTCTCTTTAATTTTATTTCAATTACGGTATGCGCATGCATACAAACACAGATACATGGCTACCTTTATGAATCATAAGATAAGTAGATACCTGCAACTCATTATCTTTGCACCAATTGACATCATAATCATTTTCATCCCAACACTCGTAGATTTGTAGCAATTGGATGTGATCACCCAAACCAGAACCATCAGGAAGTTCCAAGGAAATGTGTTTCCTCTTTTTCTCAGTACTCTTGCTGCAAGCAAAGATAAAACTTAGCACTATCTCAGAGCAAAATGCGCTTAGGGTTATATAGAGTTCAATTTTTGGTCATTGTGGTTGTCAATTATATCTTTATTCAAATTATCCTGTCAATCAAGGATTATGACACACTTAATAAATATACAAAATTAAGCCAAACAAACAAAACACTGAAACATATTATTTAATTAATTATTTTTTAGTTTTCAGCTGCAAAAAATGTATGAAATATTCAATCTATTGACATTTGATAACTTCATCTGAATATAATGGACACTAACCTAAAAGCACAAAGGTTCGCAATTTTTTATATCATTTTACAGAGAAATGATCTAATTATCTGTAGCATCTAGAAGAACGGCCATCTGATAAAGGATTCCATGTGAACTAACCTTCGACCAGGAAGCAATGAGGTTTCTGCAGATAACATGGCAGCTACAGTCAAAGCTTGAGATAAGCAACCAAACACATTTGCCTCAATTAATGTTCTTGAAAGTGAAGGTTCTAAAGGAAGCTCTGCATACAACCATGCATAAGTCCATGAGCTCATATATTGCAATAATTCGAATGTGAACTAAATCTACAAATAAAAGTATAACTCAAGGTATCAAAAAATATACAACTCAAAGACATTAATAAATTAATGAGAAAACATAAATCAATCATTCATAAAAATGGATGTTAAATAGTCATCAAAAAGTGTAGAGCATGAAAAATCAAAAGGGTAGTTTCATCTGAGGGCTACAAGTTAGAAAACTACACTTTTAAGCAGGTCCTTGAGCACTCAGATTTTAAGGATCCACATACAAAATACACAACTAATATAATGATAGTTGGCTTAAGAGAGCTTATTGAGAAAGATAAATTGTCATGATTGAACATTCAACATCACTAAGAAGTAGGCAACAAGAGACATTAAATAATGGATATGACGAACTAGTTTATTCATAAACATTCTACTTTGCAAGACTCAAAGATCTTGTGATGGTCAACAACGGTAGTTTGCAAGAAAAATTATGCAAACTCTCAAATGAAAATAACCCAAGAATTGACTTCAGTCAAAAAATTCTTGATTAGCAGACAAATGATGATTAATAAAATTGAAACGGATTCATTTCACAAGGTAGCAGCAACATGCTTTAACATTAATTTCTATAGTAGTATAACTTAAAAGGCAAAATCAAGTACCAGCCATTGTCCTTCCAACATTTGTGATGGATCCACTTTCATCAATAGCATCAATAAGATATAATTGCTTCAAAGCATCTTCTAATGACTCAGCTGCAGCAAAACCATTTAGATTTAGACCATATATCCAAGTCAAACAGAAATACTAATACCATCCAACAAATTTAAAGATCAATTGCAAAAACATTCCTTTAACATGTGCCCCGCGTTAAAGGCTACTGTTAATGTGTGCAGTAATGGACAGCACAAATGAACAGTGATAAACTCTAGGCACACGTTAACATTTTCCATTGTGAAACACAAAAAGGTCAAAATACACCCTCTTCTTTCTGTTGGTGCTTTTTTCTCAGTGAATGGTGGAAGATATGTTCAATGAATGAAGTATATGTAACCAATGAATAAGAATATAGTCATAAGCAATAAAAAAAACAAAGAAAGTATGCTTTCTTACAGGAAGGGGAATCAAGAAAATCAAACTTGAGAATATTAATGTCAGAGAGGTCCAATGATTTCAAATAAAGAACACAGCCAGCAAGAGAAGATCGTTGTATTTCAGGCACTGTTACATCCAGGAATTCATCATGGTAAACAGTTGAAGGGTACAACCGATAGCACTTTCCAGGACATGTTCTTCCAGCTCTTCCCGCACGCTGATTAGCTTGCACTCTGGAATCACACAACCCAGAGAATCAAGAATTATAATCAAAACAATGCTACTCAAGTAATCATCTTGTTTTTAAAGAAAAACATTCACAAAAAAGAAACAGACAAAAAAAAATCTAATGAGAAAAATGAAGGGTCAAATCATTTCTACTAGCTTTCTTTTTTCCTATTTTCTTGGTTAGTTGGTTTATTCACTTGTTAGTTTTTAGTAGGTGAAAAAACAGAACTCTTAATTCTTATCTCAATTGGATACCATGCCTGCAATGGAATAAGAGACTGCACCAGATGTATTAATTTTATTTACTTTACACAAATAAGCAGCAACGTGAAAAAAGAGGTAGTATGAGACATCTGTGGGGGTGTTACTCAAATGAATGTTCTGTGGATTTAAGCTGGGGAGTTTAGCCTAGACAGCTGTGTTAAACATTCTCATAAGACTCAACTACCAAAAAACAAGTACCTAACTCATGCAAAATGAAACAAATGCACATAAATTCAAGCGTAGGGACCAAAATGACACAGATGAAGTTCACTTTTTGGGATCCTTGTGGGCTTTGGTTCCCACCAACAGGTGTCTATTATTGAATTCACCCGATCCGATAGTACCAATTTTGGGAACGTCCAGTCAAAGAATTTGAGGATGCTTCCTTCTTCACTCAGACTAATTAGGAAGCTGCTTTGGACCAAGTTTTCCACTCTTTGTTGACTTTGGTTGTTTGTATAGCTTTGGTCCTATTGGCATACTGCTGGTTCACCATTTTATGAAAATTTCTCTTTTTTTGAATAAACTAGTTTTTTTTTTATAAAAAGTATTACAACAGAAATGTAAATATGATAGCTTGAACATGTAAAATATGCTACAAAAAGCATAAAGTGGAAATATCAGCTTACTTGCTAATTTGAACTATGTCAAGGGAATACATGCCTGTTGATGGGTTGTATTGTCGTTGCTTCACATAACCAGCATCAATAACATACCTGTTTAGTACACATAATTTGCATGCATGAGAACCCAAATTTGGCATAAATAAATGAATTCAGTTCTAATAACAAGTAAAGTGCAGTGTAACAGTGGGAAAATGGATACTCTACTGGATTTCAAGAATGTAGGCATTAGCAGTAAAGAGGCATGGAGAACTCTTCGATGCAGAACAAGAGTTTGTAAACAATTAAGAGCAACTAAAATTTGAGAAAGTCCAAATGTTCATCCCACAATACTCTTAACACTATCAAATTTCCTCCTGGATTCAACCTTCTATTCTCTTTTCTCTGTTTCATCGTTTTTGAAGATGTATGCTCTTGCTTCTTACCTTCATATGTACAAAGCTACTTTTTCCACTAAAGAAATTCTAAAAGCCAAAAGAAAAGAGAAAAAGGGAATCTAGATTGATGTACCATTTTAACACTCAATCATCACTTTATCTTATTTACTTCAGAAGTCTTCCATTGCATCTACAAAGTAGGCTCTTCTTCGTTTAAGGTTTTCTTTCAACAATATTTACCGGAAGGGGTGAGAAGGGACAGAGAAATGGGCAACAGATTGTATATATGAAGTTCTACACCACACCATATTACTCATGTGAACCACCGTTAAACTTTAAAGTGAAGAGAAAAAAAAAATTTTAAAATAAATAAAACGATTTATTAAACCTAAATCCAAATCTTGCCAGCACGTAGCATTCACGTGATTCCCACAATCTAGCCCCCTCCCCCACCCCCACCCCCAGCCCATAAATCCAACACTAAGGAAAAGCGGCTTGTTTTTTACTCTTACATTAAGTGTGCACGACAACAGTTGAAATGTACAAATATTTCCCTTTAACAGTCATCAATTATAATGTAATTAATTTCTGTGAAACCACCCCACAATATATCCTCAAAAAGTAACTTCATCGTCAGTTTTCACACTATACATACAGAACCTAGAGGTTCCAAAAGTTTCTCCGTCCAGCTACCAAATTCTAACTCCGACCATGAGAAAGGCACATGTACAAGCCCAACAACTAAAAGTAACTAGGCATGCATATGAGTGTCAAAACATGTAAATAGAATTGGATAAAACAGTAAACCATGAATATGACAGCAGGAACACAATCACCAAATTGAATCTTGAAGCAAGTATCAAGTCTCCTTACACTACACCATCAACAGTCAAGGAAGTTTCAGCAATGTTTGTGGAAACAATAAATCGCCTACAATTTGGAGGTGGAGGACTAAATACGCGCACCTGTAGGGTCATAACAAAAATGAAGTGTCAACCAGAAAAAAATTTAAATTTAAAGCTTTCAAGATCTGCGTCAACCAAAATACTTGCCTGCATTTCAGGTGGCAAAGAACCATGAAGGGGAAGGATAATTGCATCTATGCAGGACCCTTCCTCTAGGCTTCGAACTTTATCCTCTAACTTCGATACTAGCTTCTCTATATCATCCTGCGGAAGACTACACGTTACAACCAATATAAATATTTACAACAAACATTAAGATCAATGGTCAAACTGACAGCAGTAGTAATAACACAGATCTCATTCCTAAAACTAGAAATAATAAAGCTTACCTGTCCAGTCATGAATATCAACACATCACCTTCTGGTTCCCGAACATGTATATCTGAAGGCACCATTGGATTACAAAACCTTTGTCAACAACAATTAAATTTTGAAATCATCGAAAATATTAACAGCAGTGATAATATGGCAAACCAGGAATAATCTTAGAAATTGAGATTAACTTAACGTTTTTGTGGGTTGTCATTTCCTTTTCTTAGCAGTGAAAAGGCACTCTCAATTTTCTTTTCTTTCTTTTTCGGCTTTGTGCAGTAATCTCAGAAACATATGGGCAAGAGTGGATGAATCTCAATATTGAATACATCCTTAAGCAACATATAGTGCCCATTTGGTGCATAAATATACACAAATGTTTTTACAATTCTAGCAGCTAGCAGCAAAAATATGCAACAATCCAGATCAAATTTGACCAATGAGCTTCTTCTTTTGGCATTATATTTCAAAAGTTCTTACTCTGCCCAAACCACACAAAATCAATACATGTGGAAACAACACAAACAAACTGCTACACTATTATAAACATGAAGTTGACTAAGATATCAATCATACCAACAGCAGTTCTCAAAGCAGACTCAATATAGCTTGTAGGACGTTCCTTGCTGTGCAATGTCTCCACAGGATACAATTTTCCAGGGACATTCAGTATGGGGCAATCCGAAAAGAATTTAGATACTTTTTCACCATCAAGAGTGGCTGATGTGATCAAAATCTTCAAATTGGACGCTCGCAAATTAACCAAGCGTTTCACCAGTCCCAGCAATATGTCCCTGACAATGGATCACCATAAATACTTTGGATACATAGAACACTGTACATTTAACAAAAGATATAAATAGTTTCCCGCCTTTCTGGACAAGCAATAGGACAACTCAAGCCCCACAATGACTGATACAGGAAACCTAAAATCATTTACTTAAATGAGATGTAAATCACGATAGAATTAAAACATACATAAATAAGTATGTACGTACGTACATATGTGGTGAACATCTATATAATTCCATGATGTATGCATGTCCATACGTACGTATGTATGTACATACCTACCTACCTACATATATACATACGTACACATGCATACATATATAATTCTATGATGCTTACTGCTACAGAAGATTACAATGTGATAAAGATGGTAAAGACATCTATAGTGAATAAGATAATATAGACAAAGCGAAAAAAAAATGAAGCCTTACGTATTCAGACTCCTCTCATGGGCTTCATCCAATATGATTACTGAATACTGATCAAGCCCTGGATTAGACAGACTTTCTCGAAGAAGTACTCCATCAGTAAGGTATCTAGTGAATTGCAAACCCTAAAGTTAGCAAACAATAACAAGGAAAATCGCAAAACACGACCATATCAAAACTAAATCACAAAAAAAACTTAAATGTCATTACTTAATAAGCGTTCTCTCCGAAGTTCGATCCTCAAAACGTATGGCATAACCCACTTCCTCTCCCAGCCGAACACCAAGCTCCTGTGCAACTCGTCTGCATACCATTAACAATAACGTTAGTTGGTGCAAATTGACTGCTGATCTAAAACAATCAGTATAACAAATGAAATATAGCATAAGAAACTCAATTATAATCATCTAAGTAAAGATAAATAAATATATAAACAAAACGCAAGTAACATAAGTTGGTCCATGAATTAGCAATGCAGCATCTCACGCGCCCTTCCGCAATCAATTTTAAGATTGAAAGTTTAATACATAGAAACAAAGTCAATTAAGCTAAACTAAACACCTACATGTGAACTTCTGGAGTTACTAAAAATGAAAAACATAATAATTTAGAATATCAATAAGTTGAAGCAAAAATGAACCAACATTTTAAGAGACTAACCTCGCAACGGAGACGGCAGCGACTCGGCGAGGCTGAGTGACGCCGATGATTCCTGATTTGGTGTAGCCGTGGCGGTGGAGTATCTGAGAGAGCTGTGTACTCTTGCCGGACCCGGTCTCTCCGATTATCACCACCACCGGATTCCGATCTACTGTTTCTATAATCTTATCTTCGAACTGGAGAATCGGAAGATTCGGCGCCATCGATCAATTAAGAGTTTTTGGAGCAATATAGGCTTTAGGAATTTTTTTTTTTTTTTAAGGAGGTTTTAGGATTTCTAATTGCTCAATTTGTTTTCTCCTTATTATTTTTCCCGGTTCGCGGTTCCCTCTTGTACTCGTTGAATCGCAAAGACATTGTAATTTGTGGCCTTCTGTTCGACTATAATAGTATTAAGGGGACTGGATTAAATTTTATTTGATGCAATACCACTAATAATTTAAAAAAAAATAGGAAAAATCATTTCTCTTTTTTTTATTATATATTAAATAAAAATCAAGCCCTAAATCTCTTGATGTTTGATGTGAGTGGTGTTGAAACTTTAGATATTTTATATTAATTAAATAAATTTTACTAATTAAATATATTCTTTTGAATTTCGGCTCGATCTCATTTTTTAAAGTGCTCATCATTTCCGAACACTTTAAACTCTGTTATTAAATAAGGCTAATATTAAACAAAGAAGTGTCCTCGATCCATAGTTTTCGACCCCAAAAATCTTCAATTTTAACTAATTCTTGATAATATAATTAAGTTAAGTCAACCATTAAAGCTTTTAAAGATAGAGTAAAAAAAGATATATACTGACTAAAAGCTTAAATTGTCGTACTCAAGAATCTTAAGACCTTAAAATTTATGATAAAAATTATACTCTTGCAATTTCAAAATAATTCATAAACAAGAAAGTAAAGACATATTAAAAAGGAGCCTATGACTTAATATATCAAAGCTTATAAAAGGGAGATTAAATAATTAAAAAAAATTAAAACATATCTTTTACCCTCTTGAAGCGCCTTTTAACACTTTTAAGTCGACTTTTTCAAAAAAAAAATCCTAAATTTCAATGACTAGATGTTGCACCTATGCATGAAAAATATGAAGCCCTTTCTAAAAAAGGGATTGGTTTTTGATTCTGTATTTTCTTTGATTTCTTATGTTTTTTCTATAAAAATATTCTTTATTAATATATTTGAGTGAGTTGATTAAGTTTAGTGAAATGGACGTAGGTTCATACTTAACCGAACAATTATAAGATTATTCTTGTTTGTGATTGCTTATTTTCTTTATTAATCTCAATTGAGTTTGAAGTCTTGAATTGAATACTTATAAAGTCTCATATGCGTCAAGAGTTACCATCTCAGTCTAGCCCTTCAAAAGATCCATTTTTTATTCCTAAGAAAACAAATTTAGCTCGTGGACTTAGTATCTCATAATTCTAAACTCAATAATTGGCGCTATTTGTCTGAACATAATAGAAACCATAAAAGGCAATTAATTGAAGGCAAATAAAACAGTCACTTAATCCATGACTGTCCATGACAACAAACAAAACTAGCGGTTAATAGAAAATCACAATCAAATAAACTAACAACAGTCATTGGAGTTATAGACGATAATTTAGTATACCAAACTAAGACCACACTTGTCGGGCAAGACAAATTAGAGGAATAATTACGAAAAGCAAAAGGAGAATGAGGAGTTAACCCAAGAAACAACCAACTGATAAGTCAACACATTAAATATGAGGAAACCTCTCCCACCAATTGGGAATAGTATGTTTTCTGCTTAGTTCACCCGAGAGCAAAAAGGAAAGAACAAAAAAGATTTTATTCGAAAAAAATTCAATCTTAGAGCAGGAGGTCACACCAAGAACACAATAACCGAGCACGTATTGCCCGAGGTTTAGGACTTAGGCAAATAAGAAATCAAGGTGAGAACGAGTTAATTTAAAAAGACTTAGACCTCATTGAATAAAGGGAATTGGTAAGAATTTGAACTGCGACGTATGAGTAAAAGATTGCCTAGTATTATAAGAAGGTTTAAGCATGAGAAGTTGCAAAGGGAGATCTAATCTTGAGGAAAGTATTATTGAATACAAAAAAACCCAACCAAGAGAGTTTGCAGCCTAACTAAAACCATTATAAGATGCTAAAAAAATTTAGACCATGAACATACAAGTTCAAGTATGTAAATAAATAGTCAAAAAATCGCAGAATGTTAAGCTCCTTAAAAATATTATTCCTAAATTTATAAACTACTACTACTCTCTTATAATCTCATCTGTTTACATCTATTGTTACAAAAGCACTTATAGTGCTCGAGTTTTCCTACTTAAATGCATTTAAAAATTACTAGTCTCTTTTAGAATCTTCAAGTTACAAGATCAATATACAGTAAAAAAAAGTTACACAACTACTTTAATCCCTAAGAATGACTAGTAGTAACCCTAGAAACATCGAGCGAACGATAAAGTGAAATCTCTGAAGAACGATAAGCATTGGCTTAAGAGAAATCAGGTTAACAATACTCAAAACAATTTACCATAATATATAATAGGCCCGAGATAAGGACTTTTCTGTAAAAACTAGAAAGATGTAATTGTTTAAATGGAAACCCAAACGGTGCACATGTCCCAAAGGGTTAACCAAGGATCCCTTCTTACATCCTATCATAAAAGTAATAAATACAAATTTGAGCTTGTCCAAAAGGCCACAGCCTAAGAAATCAACCTCCATCCAAGATCCCATTAGAGTCATTCCCTCCTAAAGAACTAAAAAAGTATAGGCAAAAGCCAATAAAGGGTCGAAGAGATAGCTACATCTAACTCGAGGTCCATGTGACTGAGAACAAGAGTCATTTCCCTTAGGGACTTAATAATATCAGCAAAGCAAATAAGGTCAAGGCAATAACCACTCCATATGACTCATCCTAAGAGATAGAGATCTGGATGAAACACCCTCCCAAAAGTTGAGTTCCTAAGCAATCTTTAGAAGAATGCTAAGAATGCAAGAAGGTCAAGGCAATAGCCTCTCTAGATGACTTATCTTGAGGGATGGATGATTAGAGCACCCTCCTAAAAGTTGAGCTCCTTAGCAATCTTCGAAAGAATGTTAAGAAGTCGAGAGGGTTAAGGTAATAGCTACCCTAAATAACTTATCCTAAAATATAAAAATCTAAAGCACCCTTCCAAAAGTTGGGTTCCCATGCAATCTTTAGAAGAATGCTAAAAAGACAAAAAGGGTCGAGACGATAACCACCCCAAATAACTCATCCTAAGGATTGAAGGTCTGAAAGACCCTCATAAAAGCTAAGATCTTAAGCAATCCTTGAAAGAATACCAATAAGCCAAAAAGGTCAAGGAAATCACCACCCCAAATAATTCTTTCGAAGAGAATATAGGTTTGAAGTACCCTCCCAGATGATAAATATCTAAATATACCTAAAAAGGTTTAAAAAATAAAGTGGTTAAGAGCTGAACTAGGTTAAAATTTAAAAGATTATAATTATATTTGTTCTTATTAATAAATCCTACTTGACTAATAAGAGATCATACATAGACATGCTCATTGAAGCATATTAAATACTAATAATTCAAATTTGGGCTATAAGAGCTTCACTAATCACCTTAATGATTATTTATGATCAGAATACTAAGTAAAAAAGGTGTGATTAAGGACACAAAATAGATACCATTCACATCGATAAAAATACTAAGTATGAAAAAGAAATTTCATTAATTAATAAAAAATTTATTTTTACAAAATAAAAGAGCTTAGCTTAAAGGGATGGTGGGACAGGCAGTCCAGCTCAAAGGGGACCTCTTTATCAATTCAAGGAACAAACTCTTTCTTTTTATTCAGTTTACTCAGTTGACCAGAGATAATACTCACCCTTAAGGAGCAATAATCGATATTTACAAATCACCCATACCTACATTACGTGTCCACTCCAAGTTATCAAAGCCCTTGATCAACTCTACCTTGGTATCCACTCATCGGCCAGACTCTTTAACAGTTAATTAGAGACCTCAGATTAAGTTACTCCTATTTTTGACTTCTCAGGTTAAGCTATTCGCAACAGCCGAGTTATCATTGAAGTCATCAAACTCAAAACTAAATATGTTCTAAGAGTCTACAATTGAAGACATGATTTTATTAACACCTCGACATAAATAAAATGAATAACCTATTAATGACTTACTATATTGAACATTCAAGATAAATATATGAGCACTTGACATCTTCAAGCCAAGTACTCAAACTTTGAAGAATAAATACTCAAAAAAATGCATAAAATACAGGGAAAAAGAAAGTTCATAACAATAAAGAAAAACACTTAAAATAAAAATTTATAATAAATGACACTTACTCATATGAAGATCGTTGAATATGATAAAAAAAATAGTCTTAGATAAACTCATAGCCTTTTTCTCTCTTCAAGACTGCTGGAACATGTTAAGTGTTAAAAATGGCTCAAAGGTTCTATATTTATAACAAGACCCTAATTAATCTTGGTCATTAAAGTAATCGAAGGGTCTAGATAAGTTCAGACCCAAAAACGTCTCTTTAATTAACCAACGCAATTGTTAAGTCTCAAATGACCGTTGGATTTAGATCCAAGGGTTAAAAAGATATCTACATTTCATAAACGTTGTTGACTTAATCCTTAGATCACTATAAAGGGTAATGGATAAAAACACGATTTTTGAAGAAGCGCCTACATTTAATGAAGCAACCACTTCAATTTTGAAGTTTAAATTATAAATGGCTTTAATTCTACAAAATCTCAAAAACTCCACTCAATCAAGACCTAGGACGTATACTACCTAAATATTTAAAGAACGAACAATAGATTCAAGGATTCATCTCCAAATCGAGGACTACAACAAAGTTTCTAATATCAAAAAATTAACATTAAAAATTGAAGGACCCTTGTTTCCCTTTAAATTTTAGCTCAAACCCAATCTTCAAAAGGCCCAACACACATGTACCGTAGGCTCAAGCCCAATATCAAAGAAGGCTCAGTACTAAACAAAGAAGTGTCATCAATCCATAGCCTTCAAAGTCAGCTGATATCCTTGGCAACATGTTCTAAGCTAAACCAAAAACTAAAGCCTTCGAAGGCATAGCAAGAGAAGATACATACCAATTGAGGAATTAAATTATCATGCTCGAAAATCTTGGGTTACCAATATTTTCAATATGAATTATATTTTTATAATCTAAAGATGAGTTATACACAAAAAAGTGAAGACATGTCCTAATTCTAAAAGGACTCTACAACTTAATACATTAAAGGCCATAAAAAGAAAACTAAATAATAAAGAAATAGACATATCTTTTACTCTCTAGAAGCGTTTATCAACCCTTTCTAGTCAACTTTATAAGAAAAAAATTTAAGATTCTATTACTAGAAGCTGTACTTATGCAAGAAAAATATGAAGCTCCTTCTAAAAGAGGGATTAGGTTTTGATTCTATATTTACCCCGATTTCTTATGTTTTTGCTGTAAAAACACTCTTTATTAATATATTTAAGTAAGTTGATTTAAATTTGGTAAAATAGATATATATTCACATTAAAGTAAACCACTATAAATTTGTTCTTATTTGTGATTATTTATTTTACTAATTGATCTTGATTGAGTTTAGAGTTTTTGATTGTAGACTCGTAAAGCCACATAAGCATCAAGAGTAACCATCTCAACTCACCCATTTGAAAGATCCATTTGTCATTCCCCAAAAAATAAATTCAACATGTATACTTATGATCTCTCAAATTTTGGGATAAACAAAATTAATTAATAATCATACTCAGAAATTAATTTTTTGAACAGTTGAATTTCAACAAATATATGCAGTAATTTACAAAAATTTAGAAAAGGTTTTAGTAGCTTTTGAAGTGAAGAAGTTAATAATTTTATATTTGTACAAAATATAAAAAATAACTTTATTCTTTAATAAAAACATGTTAACGTGGATAATATTAAAATTTATTATAAAAAATTCCTTAATGAAGATTTTTGAAAAATAGTTTAATAGAAACTTCAATATTTAGAGCACTGGTATATGTACATGATCAAGAATCTATGAAGAGTAAAGAAACGTATACGTCTAATTTATCTAAACTATAATGCTATGTTATATAATTAAAATAAAAATACACAAAATTTGTATCTCAATGCATTTGATGTGTCCACTGGTATTTTATGACTACCACATTAATATTATAAAGATGCAGGCTGTAATTGTTTTACGAGAAAGAAAAGTTAAAAGAAAAGTATTAATTCTGAAAATGAATTATTGTATTTCGCAGATGGAAAGAAGTTACATTACATTTGTTTATATACTAATTATCAGCCCGAGAATCAAGCAAAGCCTTTAACAAACAATATCTAAGCCATTGGCGTGAAATACATATGTAACAAACTTTTGAAATGAGTTTTTGATCTGCTGTATCTCTACTTATTTCAGCTTTTATTCTTCAGCCATCTGATTTAACAGCATTCTCTAATAAATATAAAAAGTGATAATCACCAATTAATGACACATCACTTAAAATATAAATTTTATATTTTAATAAATGTAACATTACTCTTATATAAAATTCAAATCTCCAAATATCAAAGCTAAGAAAAATTAGAGGTATAATATATATTGGCGAGAGGAGAAATCAATCCGCAAAGGACTTGAAACTCTAGCCCTAGTTCTGAAAATTAGCCCCGACAATTTTTTATGATCAAGGTGACTGTTAAAATAGAAAATCACTTTCTATGAACGCAACGCTTTCAGTTTTACAAACATCATCGTTATAAAGACGTCATAAATGATTACATCCATCACATAGAAAATTCTGAGACTACTGATAACCTAAAATCTGTCTTTACATTGCACGAGTAAACAGTTGCTACAAAAATATTCAACAAGATGTAGTTATTCTCCATGTCGCTTCATGCTTCACATAAACTAACAAAACAGCTCAAGCACCATTAACACTTACTCTGTTTATTACCGAAAATGGCTTGCCTGGTTACCAATTTGATCCCTCTAACCCACAACTGAGCCATTTCAAGCCCACCTTGGCACACAAAATGCACCTGCTTGTTCTTTGTAGTCACAACATGGAACATTCCCGGATCTTCAACATCATACTTCCTGCGGCGGTTCCATCGGAATTTGCTGCTAGGACCAACCTCAGCTGCTCTGCATATCACATTTCTCTTACTAGACTTGCCCCACCGCAAAACGCCAGCAGACTCCACCATCTTTAGGACTTTAACATGGGGTGATCCTTTGCCACACTTAGTGTGCTTCTTTACTTCAGTGCCGCCCAACACAAGAGTAAGCGCAAGCTCATCTATTATCACATTCTCGGCATCATTTCCATAGCCATTTTTCCTTGCAAGTGAGAGTGCTGTCTCATTTCTTTCATTCTTAATGGCACAGCTTGCCCCACTTGAAATTAAGAGTTCACATACTCTGCCATGGCCTCCCGTTGCTGCTAACATGAGCGGGGTGTATCCATCTCCATCTGAGGCATTAACATTGTAACCTCTACTAATCAATGTACATACCACGTCCAAGTGTCCACGTCTAGCTGCATGATGTAGAGCATAAAACCCAGCAGAACTGTTACGACCCTCTTCCAATGCATATTCAAGCATCACTTGTTCGAGTACTTCACCGTTCTGGTTTAATTCTGATAAGCTGATTGCTGTCTCACCATACTTGTTCTGCAGCTTTATATTAGCACCAGCATGAAGAAGCAACCTGAAGGCCTCTACATGGCCAGCTGCAGCAGTTATCATGGCAGCTGAATATCCGTCAGTATCTTGTTCATCAAGATCAATGTCTGCCCTCTCAATGAGTTTTCTCAAGGCCTCCACATCATTTGCTTGAGCCACAAACATTAGAGGAGAAAATCTCGAGGCATTACTTGATCGAACAATCTTCCCTGCTTGGATTAAATCTAGCACTGCTTGCTGAAAGCCAAGACTCCACCTATTCGACTTTGCAATCGAGCTTGCACACTCACCAGCAGAATTAACCAATCCAAAATCAGCCCCTTCCGAGGCCAGAACTTTAAGGCAATCCTCATGCTTATATCTAGCAGAAATCATTACTGCAGTTTCTCCATATCCTGTACGGGAATTAATGTTGCACCCAGTTCTTATCAGACATTGAATAATCTTAGCAAATCCAAGCCTTGCGGCCAAATGAATGGGTCGTAACTCTGTTTTTGAAGATGTTTTAACTGGAAATTCTTTATCAGCAGCACAATTTAGGAGCACTTCTACTGCTCTTGGGTTATTACAGAGAATTGCATGGTGCATGAGAGTCCTTCCATATTGAAGGGTGTTAGGGGAAAGGTGTTGGAAGAGCATCCGCAGGATAGAACCACTGGCTTCGAAATACTCCACAGCACACCAGGTGATGCAGTAAGCCTCAGCTAGTCCAGCACCCACCCGCAATTCTTCTCCCGTATCCATGTCCCAGGACCAGGCTCCCAATCTCACCTTAATGTCTGTCTTAACGCCTGACTGTTCTCGAGTGTCAAAATGACAACAACAAAATTCAGATTACAGCAAAATAATTCTGCTACAAGAAATAGGCTCCCAATTTTATAGGGGGAACTGTGATTGATTGCAAGCTGCTTACCTGCAACAGCAACCTAACAACAGGGATCTGTCTACTAACTACGGCCGCAGTAAGTGCATTACAGTCCACATTTGCATGTAGAGATGGCTTGGAAGATCGAAGCAGCACCCTATCAATTGCATTGGAGTTTACTCCGAACTGCCAGCAATTAAATGCATCAATGTCATTCCAATACTTCAACTTCAGACACGGGAATATCAGACTCCCGGTTGATTTTGGCTTGCTAATCTGGTTTTTAGTGATGGGCGATCAGGATGATAGCAATATATCACAAGATAATGCTTTACAGCGACCCATAAGTCCACACAGTAATTTTCTGGTTATGATTTAGGATTATGTGAAGCATTTGTAGCAACAATTACCTTAATGAGAGTGTCAACAACATTGACAAATCCTCTGCAGCAAGCAGAGACAAGAGCGTGCACAGCAACTTGTGGGCGTATCAAGTCAGTACCCATCAGCAGGTCGGCGGGCGTGGCCTGTCCAAAGTAGCTCGCCTCCAACAAAGCCTCCTCGCAAGCCTCCTGGCATGCACCTGCTTTTACGAGGCTATCCAATATCTCCAAATGACCCTCTCTTACCGCTGCGGTTGTTGCATACCCTCGGAATAGCTTCTGATTTACATAGGCCCCTACACTCTGTCACAGCCACATAATAACAATTGTTATTATTACTCAATAGTGATGTCGAGAGGAAATTGAAGTTGGCTTTGCTCTTCGTCTCGGCGGGAAAAAAGAAAAAAAAAATAGTGTTTGGTAGATTTAATGTACATTAATATAATTTTTTATAAAAACAATTAGTATTAATATATCCAACATAGTAGCACTCGTGGTACGAATAAGTTCTGAGTTTAAATTCCTTTCCTTCATATCAGAAAAATATATATATCCAATAAAGTCTTCCCTATGTCAATATATATAATTAGTAGGTAAATTATTCGAAGATATTATGATAAATATTTTCATTCATTTATTATGTTTTTATATATTATAAAAGTAGTGCTAAGTTTATAAGTATCTTAATTAATTAATAATTATTATCAATTATATAATTATTTAATAATGTAATTGACAATGAACACATTATATATCACGTCAATTAAGATATAAAATTTATATATAATCTTGTAAATCTAATATTATTATTATTATAATTATCAAATTATGACAATTTTTGAAACAAATATTTACATGGGAACAAATTTTATTAAAATATTGTTCGAATAATGCAGTACCAAAAAAAAAGTATATTAGACTTCATTCATGCACAAATACTCAATACAACATGTTATGTTGGTTCGTAATCTAAAAGGGGGAAAAAAAAAAAGAAAATTCTTTCCCACGAAGAAAAAATCTTAGTCACATTATGATCAAGCCACTTTATGACATCAATCGGGGCATTAATCTGATTGCACAAATACTGGGACATCGTTGATGATAGATAATCATAAAGTAGATAATAATTTAATATAAGAAATACAATATTTGAGTGTTAGCATCTCAAATGTCAATAAAATAATAGACCTAATTGAGTATACACCAACGAAACACCCAAATTATAGAAATAGTTATTACGATAATTATATATTGTTTTAAGTTAGTGCAGTAAATAGATTTTTTCCGTCGAACTTTTTCTTTCTCTCCTAAAAAACTCGCTCATCTCTCACTACAACTTACCAAACCCTAGCCACCAAGTTCATAAATTCACTGGAGAGGCTCAGTCCCTCTCCGATGGATACCCCCAATTCTCCTTGATCCCCTCTCTCTCTTCCATGCTTGTAGATCTTTTAGGCTCTACATTTTCGTTTCTATTTCCCGTTACTTCAATTTTTCAGTCTTTTTAGTTTTTTCTTTTGTTTTCCGGCTTGTGGCTGCCGACCTGAAGACCTGACCAGCGCTTGTGTGCAGATGAGGCTCCGCCAGCCCCCTGCTGCGTTTTGCAGCGTTCAGCCGGCCTGTGCCACCCATGTCTGGCCCCCGCGACTGATCTAAGACCCCCTTGGCGCTGGCGCTGCAGTTCCTAGCCGGAATCCGCCGGCTGTTGTCGACCTCTTGCCGAGTGCCAACGGTATACTCTTCCATTGACAAGTCCTGAGTTCCAGCAGGCGAAACTCCTCCCGTCGGTGGCAAATTTTCCGGCCAGCAATCTGGGAAATTTATGGCGTTGGTTCTTAGGATTTGTTAAATGTTTTGAGCAATGTCATTTGATATATGTTGTATATTTGTTGGGGTGGTTTGTATAATTTCCTTTCCTCATATGTGAGTTTTTTTTTTCTTACTCCCTATTATTAATGTTGTCTTTCCCTTAAAAGGATTTACTCCGCTTTGGGGCTATTCCTCTTTTATTGTAAGGGTTGAAAGAGGTTGGGTAATTCCTTAGTGTGGAAAAAAGCCTTCAAAATTGTATTCTTGTTAATTTATTTTTGATGGATTTTATTATCTTTCGAAAAAAGGGTTAATACAGTAATCATATTGACATCCATTGTCGATTACAAAGAACTTGTGTTTTTTTTCCTTTTATTAGAGAAGAAGAGTTAAACTCGGATGTCTTCAGCTGCCTTTTTGGGTGGGAAAGTCTGCATTTCCTACTTGAAATCTAGGAGTTTGAATCTTAACAGTAATTCAAAGCAAGATGAACATGATATATGATCCCGATAATGTCAGTGTTAAAATAAAAAGACTCGGATGTCTTCCATTCGGCCCTTTTTCTGCACTCAGTTAAATTACAACACGTGGAAGGAATCAATTAGGCAAAGTAAGGCCAAAAATAGGCTCTAAAAATAAATCTTTTCCCAACTCTACTGATGGACGGTACGATACGAAAATCTGCTGCGTCACTTAATGTAGCAGATGCTCTTTTTTAAGTAGAAAAAAGAAAAAAAAAAAAAACACTTGTACGGCTAATGGATGATGGATGATCGAAAACTAGATGAATAATTGTAATGTTCGTTTTACGAAATTTACTTTGAAGGAAAAAAACTAGCGTACCAGTAGCTTTCTGACAAGTGTCACGTTTCCGGCATGTGCAGCGAGGAACAGAGCGGTGACGTCGGTCTTGAACTCCTCGTACTCGATGCGAACTTCGTGAGCCGCCTCGTCGTGCAAGACAAGCTCAGTCTTCTTAACTCTCAAGCTCACCGTTCCGATGAAGTTGACGTCGACGAAGGGATCGGCTACGCATTCATAAGCTCGCTTAACGTCGTTAACGTGCGCGGCATCGACGAGACGCTGTGAAATCTCTGCCTCGTAATCCACCGGGAACACCTGCTGTTTTCCGGCGAGAAGCCCCGCGCCGGAGTTTCCAAACACCATCATTTTTGTAAGAACAGTGCCGCGGAGACCGAACACACTAGGTTTGGTTTCTCCGTGGCTTTCAAATGTTTTTTAGTTATGTTTTATAGAATGTCTGAGAAGAAGGGAGATTGTGAGAAGCGTGACGTGACTCGTGAGAGAGAAGCGTCAGAGGAAGGACAAGGAGGGAAAGCACGCGTTTTATTTATTTAGAGTGGGACTGGGGACTGGTATTTTCCTTTTTTTTTTTAAAAAAAAAAAGGTTTTAATTTGCTAAAAATGTGTTTGACCTGGTCATAATTACGTTAACAAATAAGCGCCTGGAGCCTCAGCAGTCAGCTCAGCCAGTGGGTTTGAATCTAATGCAGCCTCTTTCCTTATAAGATTCTACAATCTGCATCAAGATTTTGTGTCACCAATAAAGAGTACTTACGGGAGATATTTTTTAATAGCAATTATTTAAGCGAAGTCGTTATAATCAATGAATAAGCTTTTTTTTCCGTAAAAAGCAAAAAAGATATGTGTTAATAATGTGTAATTAGGAGTTTTAAATGAAAGTAATTAAGGATTAGCATTTCTTTCTTCACAAATTGAAGTGGGAAATAGTAACAAAATGGGGAAAAAAATAATAAGCACTAAAGCACGTTGATTTTTCTGTTGTAAACTAAAAAATATAATAAGCATTGATGTATATGGTTATAGGTTGGATGGGTGATTGATAATAAATTTTAAAATTTTAATTTTTTGATATTATAAAGTTAATAACTTGTAGTTGGATATAGAAAAAAAATTTAGACTTTAGGAGTAAAAAAAAAAAGCTGGTTACTATAATTTGAAAAATAGTAAATTTTTTTATTTCTAGTGGAATCCGCGAATGTATAGGAAGTAAATAATTGATAAATTTTATTATGTAAATATTAATGATACTTACATTTCACGATATGCAAAAATTAACTATTTGTAACAACGTGGACATTGGTTCATACTTGATCCATTAGACAAGTAAATTGCTCATGCTTAAGATTACATTTGTAATAATTTTTCTATTACTTCAAAAGATGATAGAATCTCTTGAAATAGAGGTTTCAATAAAAAAAATTTAATTGTTAGTACATGACTATGCTTTAATAATATTAATGATAAGATTGAATGATATAAACTAGTATGAGATTTTCAACATATACCAAAACACAATTTTTTTATTTGGTTGGTATTGAGAAACATATTATCTATTAGAAAAAAACTAACAAAATTGGAGCTTATTCCCTTATTGATTATTCTTTTGTGGTAGAGAAACTGAGTTAATTTAATATTTATTTTTTCAATGTAATTTTTTTTATGGTATATGTAAATTCTTCTGGCTTAAATAGGTGGTGTGTGAAGTCTTTTTTTTTTTTTTACAAAAAAACTCAAAACAAATGTATTATTAACAAAATTAGAAGAATCCTATTTTGTGCTACAAATTATTTTATTTGAAAGGAGCGTAATTAAGTGATGTTCTATAATAAAAATTATTCTATTACCAATGTATTCTATAATATTAAAAATATTATATAAATTAAATGTTTAACTATTATAAATGATCAAAACGTAAATCACTTTACGAATAGATAATGAATTATTTTTAATTTTTTTAAATAAATTTGTAATATTTTTAATTATTGCTCTCTGTGTGTATTTTGGATTTAGCAATAGTTTCTTTTTAATTATTTAAAAACAATTAATTAATGGATATGGTAGGCCAGCACAAAAATCAATTATCAAAATTTCTATTCGGAATATAACTATTATTTGGCAAATTAAAATACCACTATCCAATGCAAAAAGATTTGTACTTAAATTCAGCCGGAATCGGCCTGCATCTGCATGTCAATGCCGTGTTAGACTCAATTCCGCCCGCATTTTGTTAATAATCTATTCGCTCTATTGGCCCCTTAACATTACAATTGATACGAAGAATGATTGTTTTAACCAAATCATCTGATATAAAGGAAGTAGATAGACGTTGGATGGCCAGCAATTTCTAAGTTCCCGACGGTAGGTTTGTCTCAGGTCCAATTAATTAATTATCTTTTTCACTCTAGGAGTGCAAGACAAAGTTTTAAGAAATCCCATTATTGATCAACCAACAAAATTTCCTATGCTCATTTATTTAATAATTGGTGATAATGAGATTGCGTACTCAAATATTAAAAGGGCCGATCAATGATCAAGGATATATTGATATTTGACTACAGGCTTCACTATAGCATATAATAAAGGTTTATTTTATTAATACCCTTTAATCAGTCACACATTATACGCTTACACATTCTTATTCAAACATTTTTCATTAAGATTTTCTATGCAGAGAGAAATTCAAGAAAAGGAAAATGGACCCATTAGCTTTTTTTTTTTTTTGGGTGAAACCGAACCCGGCTTCAGCATGCCTGGCCTCGTCTTCGCAAATATTTACACTCGCAAAGTTTGAATATTTAATGATACCAAGGCCTTGACCTCAATTAATTTCATTCCACATTGTCTAAAACACATGGGACATCGAAGCCTCTCCAAGACGAAAACTTTTTTTGGCAGATCACAACATTGGACCCCTCATCTTTTGGAACCACCTGCAAGCAAAGCAAAGACAACGCAGGTGGCCAAACACACACAGTTGCTTGTCAATGAACTCTAATAAACATGGCCAAGGCATTTAATGTAGTTTGATCATTATTGGTGCCATTTGTCTGATGGGATACATGTACTTCCTTCAAAGAAACAGAACTGGACTCATTGCATCACGGGATTCTTCTTTGTCCTAGAAACAGCAATTATTTTTTAAAAAAAAAAGGTCTATGCAATATACGTTATATATAACGTCGAAAAGGCCATGAAAATCCACATCATCGGTTTGGGTCCAAATCAGATTGACATGCAATTATGACCCAAACGTAATTGGGCTGGACCAATTTTGACAATCAAGCTCAACCCAAACAGAAATCTGGGTTCACGTGTCATTAACTCTACCGCTAGGCTAACACGTATCACCCAAAACCATCACAAAAATTACCGACCTTTATATCAACCATGAAATATCTGTGCTGATGAATCGACGCTAACCGTAATAAAATCCACACCGTCCATTTCACAACATCAATGCTGTCGAGAGTAGGAAACCGTCGCCCATCTTCAAATCATCAGTAGTCAGTCCCATTTCTTCTCTTCATTTATCGATTTTTAGCGAGATCGTCGTTCGTCGGCTCTTCTTCTGTAGTGTAATGCTATGGTACGATATTAATTCTACCTCTTCTCTTCGCCTATTGTTTCACTTTTATCTCATATTTTTAATTTATTCGGATTATATATCTTCCACTGTTTTAGGGTTTCAATTTCGCGAAGTTTCATTATATTGTTCTTATGGCAAATTACGATATTGTCAACCAGGATACTGAATGAACGTGAATCTTGTATTGGCCTTAGATCTAATGTAGTTCTATTCTGATCAGTTTTGGTTTGTCGTCCGTTAGGTTTCCGAGAAAGCCGAGGGAAACTAGAGCCAACGAAAAGAAAATTTGATTTTGACGGTTCCTTGGTTGAAAGTTATATGGTAACTAATTTCATTTCGTCTTATGCTCATTCTTAGTACTATTCTCTCTCTCTCTCTCTCTTTTATTCAGAGTTAGCTATTTTGGTAAAAGTCAAATGAATATCAGGCAAATGCAAGCTTTGAAGCTTATCTAGAAATCAGCATCTTCATGCCAACTGTGTTGGAATCCTAAAACTCAAAACAAGTGTGGGTGTTGAGGAAAATAGCTTAAACTGAGGACTCTCATCAATAGAATATAAGCTTTTGGATTCATTTTCAGTGTCACTAACATTAGAAATGTTACAAAAATTGTCCTTTTGATATGTAATTTCTGTTTCCTTTTGGCAATTAGATATGATCATATTCCCACAAGCCTTGTTGTTTGCAGTTGTTATTGTTGTGTATATGTTGTCAGCAATCAAGAATCATAGAACTGTAGAGATTATTATCCTAAAGGAATTATTAACTTGCATCTCACCTTTCGTGCCCCCCTCAGATATGCAGTGTTACCTTAATTCTCGTGCAGCCTATTTACTTATGTTCATGAAATTTTGTTCTTATTATGGTGGCTATATTAGATTAACTAAAAAATGTTACAGGGAAATTCTTATAATTAATCTAGATTCTAGGTGAGGGATCTAATTCATCTAAGTGTTAATTTGTGTGTTTAATATGTCTCTTACCGTTATATTAATCTGCCCTACTATGGCAATAGGCACCCATGAAGGGAATTTTCTCCCTGCAACGGGCAGCTTTGGTTAGGCGCCACAGTGAGAGGTTGGGTCTGGGCTTAAGATCATTTAGTACTCAAGGTGCATCGACTACTAGTACTCCGCAGCCTCCACCACCTCCCCCACCTTCAGAGAAAACCCATTTTGGTGGCTTAAAAGATGAGGACAGGATTTTCACAAACTTGTATGGATTGCATGACCCTTTTCTCAAAGGTGCGACGAAACGGGGCGATTGGTACAGAACTAAAGACTTGGTACTCAAGGGTACTGATTGGATTGTGAATGAAATTAAGAAGTCCGGTCTCCGTGGACGCGGTGGTGCTGGTTTTCCATCTGGCCTCAAGTGGTCCTTCATGCCAAAGGTGTCTGATGGCCGCCCTTCTTATCTTGTTGTGAATGCTGATGAAAGTGAACCTGGAACGTGTAAAGACAGGGAAATCATGCGGCATGATCCACACAAGTTGTTGGAAGGTTGCTTAATTGCTGGTGTAGGAATGAGGGCTTCTGCTGCTTACATTTACATAAGGGGTGAATATGTAAATGAACGCAAAAACCTTGAAAGAGCCAGAAAAGAAGCTTATGAGGCCGGACTGTTGGGCAAGAATGCTTGTGGATCTGGTTATGATTTTGATGTTCACATCCACTATGGTGCTGGTGCTTATATTTGTGGTGAAGAGACAGCTCTTTTGGAAAGCCTTGAAGGTAAACAGGGAAAACCAAGATTGAAGCCTCCTTTCCCAGCTAATGCAGGTTTGTATGGTTGTCCCACCACTGTTACAAATGTGGAGACTGTGGCCGTTTCTCCCACCATTTTAAGACGTGGGCCCGAGTGGTTTGCCAGTTTTGGCAGGAAGAACAATTCTGGTACAAAATTGTTTTGTGTGTCGGGTCATGTGAACAAACCTTGCACAGTTGAAGAGGAAATGAGTATTCCCCTAAAGGAGTTGATAGAGAGGCACTGTGGTGGTGTTCGGGGTGGTTGGGACAATTTACTTGCAGTAATCCCAGGAGGCTCATCAGTTCCACTAATCCCCAAACAAACATGTGATGATGTGCTGATGGATTATGATGCTCTCAAGGCTGTTCAGTCAGGATTGGGTACTGCTGCTGTGATCGTTATGGACAAATCGACTGATGTTGTTGATGCAATTGCAAGACTCTCATACTTCTACAAGCACGAAAGCTGCGGGCAGTGCACTCCATGCAGGGAGGGGACTGGATGGCTTTGGATGATCATGGAAAGGTTGAAGGTCGGAAATGCAAAGTTGGAAGAGATTGATATGCTTCAGGAGCTGACCAAGCAGATTGAAGGGCATACAATCTGTGCATTGGGTGATGCTGCTGCTTGGCCTGTGCAGGGTCTCATAAGGCATTTTAGGCCTGAGCTTGAGAGAAGGATTAAGGAGCGTGCGGAGAGGGAATTGCTGGAGGCTGCTGCATAAGTTTTTCTACTCAGGTTGCTTCTTGGATCTTTTCTGCTAATGCTTAAGTGGACATTTGCTGGCAAGAATAAGTACTCAGAACCTTTGTGATTTGGATATACTTTGTTATTAGAAAGGTGAAATCTGTTTGATTAAATCATCTTGTTAAGTGACACAAATGCTTATTTGAGGCCATCTTTTTGTTGCATTTATCTTTCAGATTGAATTGATTGTTCTTCTGGTTTTCTTTGCAATCACAGAATTGTATAAGCTTATAAAATATAAGTGGATGAATTGTTGAGAGTTTTACCTGGTTTAAGTAAATTGACACGAATTAATATAATTAAATTTTTAGGGCCTTGCAAGTAAGTATCTGGATTTGGGAGGACTACAGGGAAACTAGATTTTTAGCTTTCTAAAAGAGTTATGGAAAAGCAAATGTTTCAATGTGGTTAAAGGAATATGTTCTGTGTCTTCTTTTTGTAATGATACAGTATATTGGATATCATGGTAAATAATTGTTAAGAGTCATATCCGATATTTTCCACTTTTGCAGGGGGAGAAATAGATGTTACTAATATGATAATGAATTTTCTTCTGTTATGTAGGTAACTTTTCCTGTAGTGGTAATATTGTGGGAAAGAAAACTGAAGAAAGCATCCCAGAGATTGGGAGGGTAGATGATTCAAGCATCCGGTGCTGCTATTAGTATTCTGTTCATTCATTTAAAGCCATAAGAACTATGACTTCATTTACTATCCTTGAGAAATGATAATATGTCCTCTATCTGGGCACGGATTTTTCAAACTTTGTTTGTTGCATTTCCTGAAAACAAAGTTTTTCCACATTTGGGGAACTTTGTTAATAATATCTGTATTTCTTTTGTTATTTTATGTTCTGATATGCTGATCATATTTATTAATAAAGTGGAGATGATATGTTTAAATTTGAATCACCACCAACATGAATTGTAAAAGAGTGCACTCCATCACGTTTAAGTGTGTGCATGGTTGCAAGATCAAGTTGGTTAATGCCTTGTTTTTGAGACTAAGAACTGATATTGGTAAAAAATTGTGCTCTGTTGTGATCGAGAAGAAATGATTTGGCCATCAATGTTGAACTGGATCTGTCCTGTGACAGGGGTCATCTACAGTACAGCCGGCTGTACTGTGCAGCCCAAAATCTGGAAACAAGAACCCCCTTTATGAAATTAATAAGTCAAATATAATATATTAATTACCAAAAAAGTGTTAGTACAATAATAATCGCGCTGTTCAGTACAGTATAATAACATGTTGTGTTAGAGTACAACAAACTATAGTACTATGCCAAAATAGCATGGCTATAAAACTGTGCTAGGCCGTGATATATATAATTTTTTAAAATTTTAAATATATATTTTTCTTAATATGTATAATTATTTTTACTTAAAAATTTTAATTGTTACAAATACTTGAAAATTTTAATTACAACTATTTTAATTGTAATAAGAATTAAAATTAATAATTATAATAATAATTAAGATTATAATTTATATATTTGGATGAAATTTTGAAATGTGTTTGTAAATTACAATCATAATTCATAAATTCTCTATTAAAATTGTAATTTCATTAAAAATAAAATTTTATTGATATTATTTTAAATTTAAAATTA
Organism: Ailanthus altissimus; assembly: GCA_946807835.1. NCBI lineage: Eukaryota > Viridiplantae > Streptophyta > Magnoliopsida > Sapindales > Simaroubaceae > Ailanthus > Ailanthus altissimus. The sequence goes on along the minus strand of OX327685.1, from coordinate 25,513,342 downwards.
TTAGATATAAGTATAAAAATAAAGGGTCAAATATACATCACTATAATTCTAATACATCTTAACTAAGTTGGCACATGTTGAACTATTATCATTGGTCAATTCAACCCTTGTTACATTATTATAATTACAATGCGAAGTTCTATTTCTAAATTCTAAAGATCAAATCTTAAAATTGAAAAGTTTTAAAAATCTTTGATCATTTCTTCTTACCAATTTTGCCTTCGATCATTTGCATCTTTTCAATCTTTTACGTATATTAAAACCTCTAAAGTATTTGATGCCAATCTTTATTGCTTCTCGTCTAATATTCTGTTCCTTACACTAAGGGTAGATTTCGATGCTACAGTGGACACCAAATTTGTTAGTAGATCTCTAACTATGATGGATAACATAAGGTAAACTGCTTTGTTTGAATTTCACTATAACAAAATATCAAAATTTATTTGTTGTGTACTTAACATAAAAGAGTAGTCAGTATCCATATTTTTTTTCAAGTCATAAGTAACAAAAATACCAAAACTAAAACCTATATTTCTTTTACCTTTTAAAAAAATAATCCAAATAACCTGATCATAAATAGGTTGATCATGTGTTTCTTCTGTGGTTACATTTTATCTAAATTTATTCTCGTAAAAAATAAATAATTGTGTGATGAAATCATAAATTTTGTCAAAATCATAACTAAGTCTAGAGTTTAAATTATTTGAAATTCTAAAAATTAAAACTTTTACACTAGACCAATTAATTCTGAAATCCATTATAACTGCACAAAGAAATATCTTAAGAAATTCTCTCTAATATTTTTAGAATTTAATCTTTATAACAGTGCAAATATCAATAAATATATGATTTTTTAAAATATAAACATCACTAATATTATATATGTGAGTCAAAGCAATAGAAGATGAAGGTTAATACACAAATGAACATACTAATGTAGTATTATTAAAATTTTAAAAAAAATTACATATAGTAAAATACAATTTCCCAATCTTCATTACTTGGTATAAGTTCTTTCATTTTGTCATTAAAATAATATGTAATAACATCACTAAAACTTACACAAGAGTTTACCATCATATATGTGACATTCCAATGAGTTTTTAAGTTAAATCTGAACTTTTTACTATTTATTTCAAAATTATTTAACACACCTTTAAATTCTTGTTGTTTAGTAAATGATAAAATAATATATTTTATTTCATCTCTAATTTTTTTAATTTAATAATTAATTATATCAAATCATCTTAAATAATTAAATTAAGAATATGACAAAAGCACCGTAAATGAAAAAAAGAACGTGAATTACATGCAGGGGTTAATTGAACTGAAAAAAAATCTATAGTAGTATTATTTGTACTTGTATTATCAAAAGTAATACTAATAAGTTTGCCAATAATATTAAATTTCCTAAAAATATTCATCAACGAACTAAAAATAACATGTATTGTGTGTAGATGTTCCAATTCACAAAAAGTTTCTTTTTTGCGAAAATCATGCATGATCAATATAATGCAGTGTAACATAAATACCCCAAATCATTAGCACCTGTCAAATAATCAAAAGTAACAGTAAAGATTCCTTGAAATTGTGAGAGTTCATCTATTAATTTTTGTTTACTATCAAAAATACGTTCACAATATCATTTTAACAGTATTTCTAAGAACACGAGCCTAACTAAGTTGTATGTACCCTTTCGTAAATTTTTCAAACCTTTCATCTTCGACAAATGAAAGAGGTTGTTCACCTGATACAATGTATCTAGCTAATCTAGTATATATGTGCTGCTAATTATATTGGAATCTAAAAAGACTTTCTTCAAGAACATTTTAGCTAAGTTGAGCTTTAGTTGCCTCCTTTTAACCATATTTATTATGACACGTCGACCCAAATGTCCGGTACCTTGACTCAATTTGGCATTTAAAGTATTATCACAAACTTATAAATAACTTTTTCTTGAATGTTTCTAGAAGCATCTATACGATTCTCCAACGTGAAATAATTTTAAACTTTTGATGTTTGCCCTCTTTTTACTTTTCTAATACTTTTAATATTTTCAGTTATGGAAGTAAATTGACTACTACAAATTTGTGTAGATGAGAATAAATCAATGTGAAATAATTTCAAACTTTTGATGTTTGCCCTCTTTTTGCTTTTATAATACTTTCAACATTATCAGTTGTGGAAGTAATTTGGCTACTAGAAATTTGTGTAGATGAGAATAAAATATCTTTAAATTTATTTGGAGCATTAAGATTGAAATTTACCATTGTATGGATAATAAAAATATAAATAGGTAATAGAATAAATGAAAATTAAAGAAATAAATAAATAATGGAAGAGAATTGGGAGAGATTGAGTGTGAGTAAAAGGCACCTCCGTTTGGTTGTTTGATCAGTGATCAACGGTCATAAAGACCGTTGATCAATGGTCATAAAGACAATGGTCTTTGTAAAAAATAATTATTTAATTTTTTTAAAGGCTATTGCCTACAAAGACTACTACAGGCAAGCAACCTTTTCAATTTTTATTTTTTTTTTTAAAAATTTGAAATATTTTTTAAAACTTTTTTAAAAATTGGGGACATGACCCAATGGGTCATCCATGTCCACACAGCATATGCCACTAGACAGTGTCGGCCGAAACATGAAAGCCCACTTGGACCTATCTTTCATGGGCTTTGCTGGCATGGCACAACCCATTTGCCATATTTAATTATTATTGATATACTAATTAAAAAAATAATGTGATATTAATTTTAATTTTAAACATATTTTACCAATAAATATTAATTTAACCTTTGTTTCATACATAATTTAATATTTATGTTGAATATATTAGTTAATTTATATTTTTTTTATGTTTTTAGTTGCATATTTATTCAATTAATTGTAATATTTATATTACTAAACAATTAATATAATATTTTTTATACATTAAAAATGAATTAAATATAAAAATATTTAATTTAATATTTATATTAACATTATTAATTTTTTGTCATTAGATAAATATAAATATAATATTTCTATAAATGCTAGATTTCAAAATAATCAATTAATACTTATATTTATTATGTTTCGGAATTTTAAAGTTTATACAAATTATCCAACAGTATTTAGTTTATAAGTTGTTGACTTAAAAAATGGTTATTTTGATCAACGAGCCTTAAATTTATTTGTGAGCGGAAAATAAAACTTAGGCATCGTTCTGATTAGGCTTATTTGCACGAGCTTGAATTTTCTCTCTGCTATGAGTTATGACAAAACTTGTAAAATATAACACAAACTCGGTGACGGACTCACCGGAGTGAGTTTCGACGAAGACATTCAGATACTTAAGTCAGAAATGATATTTTTATTTTTTGGTAGGAGGCTTGTGAGAAATGGAGTAAAAAACATGTCCCGAATAAATAGGAAAAAACCTGTTTTGTGTGTTCCTTTTTCTGATATTTAGGCATCATCCCCTTCAGTATCTCTTTCTCACATTCTTATAGCGCCGGTCTTTTGATGACATTTTTAGGTTTTCTGCCTCTGTTGTACTTTTGACACACGCCAAATATCCTTTCGTAGATCTTTTGATCCCGCTTCTATTACATGCTAGGTACCTTTCTGATGTGTTAAGTATATTATCGGTGTATTCCTTAGATCTGTTTTCATTGGTGGATTCGGTTAAGTGTGAGGTTAAGTTCAAAGTGCTTGGGTCAATTTTTAGATGGCATCTTCCTGTTCGTCTCGGTTGTGATCCGAGATCCTATTAAAAGTTGGCCCTTTATTAATTTTACAGGCTGTTCCTGGTCGGTATATCCGGCAGAGAGTTAATCCAATTTCTTCGTTGATTACATAGGTGCTGGGGTGAACCGATCCCATTAGTATATAGACGGTGGCCTCGACTGTACCTTAGTTTACCTTGTCAAGCAGGTGTTTTAGATGATCGAACAAATTTTTTGAGTCCTAGTCGATTCTTTGTTGTTCAACTTTGTCGAGACCGAGCCTGTTGACCATTACCCTGAGCTTGTCTTTAGAGTGGACTGTTAATGAATTCCAAAAAAGGCTATTCCACGGAAAAATAAGACTGGTCCTTTGGGGACTTACCTCATTTGGGCCTGAAGGCCTTAAGCCCAAGGAAGATTTTTTTTAGGGGAAAAAAACATAAGTATTTAAAAATTATTTAAATTTCAAAAAGCCACATGTCATATTGTAATCGCACAATAAAAATCTTCCTGTAAAATTGTCTGCATTGAATATAATATATAATTAAAAAATTTAAATTTGCAAACTCTAAATTTACTTGCAATAGAAAATCACGCGTCCTATTGATGTCTAAGAATTTTCACTCAAAATGATATTGTAATAACTTCAATTTTTTTTTTACTTCAAACTCATCTTTTTTATGAAGTGTTCCTAATATTGCATTAAAAATCATGAATACAAATATAACCAAATGCATAGAGATGTCAAAAATATCAGTTTCATTTGTAATATTACCAAATTTGACTATGCTCATAAATAGAAGTTATCTACTGAAATAATTTAAGATGTTACTTTCTCATTTCATATTTCAAATATGAAGGAACATTGTAATATATTTTTAGTATTTTTTAAAAATTATATTAACACATTTTGGACTTAATTAAACTAAACTTCATAAAAAAAAGTTAAATACAAATTGGATTGTCGCCTTTTAAAACCAGCCAATTAGTTTTACAGTAAAACCCTACTACCACAAAGTGGTTATAAACTGGATGATAACCGATTAACCAGTTTGTGTCAGTTGTAAGGTAATTTTAAATTAACTAATTAGTTTCATAATAAAATTTTACTTCCACAAGGTGGTTACAAACTGACTGATAATCAATCAGTTAGTTTGTGTCGATTGTAAGTAGTTTTAAATTGATTAGCCAATTTGATAAGTTGTTTATTATGTTAATTCCTTCATGAATTTAGTATATTTTAAATAAAAAATTTAATTAAAAAATCATTTCACTAAATGAAAAAATTGTTTTGAAATAATAAAATATCATATTTGATTAAAATTGTGTTATGACTAACGTTGATAAAAGAGAATTAACTTTTCATGATTTTATTTATTATATATTGAGTGAAATGGTTAGGATGTTGTTATGCCATACAAATATTAACATGAACTATAGACACTATTTAAAACTTGAAGAGATTATTGTAAACGATATATGACATATAAACATTAATAGAATTTTGTAATAATTTGAATTATAATTAGCTTTTACATTATAAAGGAATACATACATTATTTATAATATAATTTTTTTTTAATTCATTAACTATTATAATATTTTGTTAATGAAATGTTAATAAATTAAATAACAATTGAGTTAATTGGCTTATATGTCTATATTAGTTGTTTTCAATTTAACATTTTAGAAATATTATACATGTTAATTATAAAATTATATTAATAAATAAAAAATTACAAATTACAAATTACAAATCGTATAAATCATTTAACAATTTTAAAATATTCATACTTGTTACTTAAATCTCTAATATATTCTAAAAAAATCAAACCTCATTTATGTATTTACAATTTATTAAACAAATTTAAGTGGATGAATAATAATAATAATAATAATAATAATAATAATAATAATAATAATAATAATAATAATAATAATAATAATTCGCTTGTGAATTTACTATACAAACATTTGTAATAGTACATATGTACCTAAATTACACTAAAAACTCATTTTTGTGAGAGTTCAAAATTTTCATAGAAGAGTTAGAACTTTGTGATCTAAATTTGGTCAGTTGATATTTTAGATTCCTAAAGCACAACTTAGTTTGTATAAAAATTTAGATATTTGTATTTATAAGTTGGTGACTTGGGAGAAAATATATAACTAAATTATACTTGGAATTTAATTTAAAAGAGTGAAAACTTTTAATGAAAGAGTGTGTACTTTGTGCTTTAGACTTGGTGAGTTAATATTTTGGATTCTTAAAGAACAACTTGGTCACTTTATATCAAGACATGGGGGAAAATATGTAGCTAGATTACACTTAAAACTCAATTTCACAAATTGGAAACTTTTAATGCAAGAGTGAGAATTTTGTATTCTAGACTTGGCGAATTGATATTATGAATTCTTAAAGCACAACTTGATCACTTTATATTAAGACTTGAGACTCGTGTTTATAAGTTGCTGACTTGGGGAAAATATGTGGCTAGATTACACTTAAAACTCAATTTGATAAAGTAAAAAATTTTATTGCAAGAGTTGGAACTTTGTATTCTAGACTTAGTGAGTTGATATTTTAGATTCCAAAAGTACAACTTAGTTACTTCATATTAAGACTTGGGGACTTGTGTTTATAAGGTTGTGAATTGGGAGAAAATTTTGGTTAGAATATACTTAGAACTTTATTTGACATAATAGGAACTTTCAATAAAAGGGTGGGAACTTCGTTTTCTAAATTTGGTGAGTTTATGTTTTAGATTCCTAAGTTAAAATTTGAGGACTTGTTTTCATAAGTTGGTGACTTAAGAGGAAATATATGGCTGAAATATACCTGGAAATTTAGTTGACAAAGTATGAACTTTCAATGAAAGAGTGAAACCTTTGTTCTTTAGACTTGTTGTCTTGATATTTGGATTCCGAAAGCATAACTTAGTTACTTCAAGTTAAAATTTGAGGACTTATATTCATAATTTGGTGAATTGAGGAGAAATATATGGTTAGAATATACTTAGAACTCTATTTGATAAAGTGAGAATTTTCTATAAAAAAAGTAGGACTTTGTTCTCTATACTTGGTAAGTTGATATTTTGAATTCTTAAAGCACAACTTAGTTACTTCATATCAAGAATTAAGGACTTGTGTTCATAAGTTGGTGAGTGGGGGAAAAATATGTTGTTAGATTACATTTAGAACTAAATTTGACAAAGTGAGAATTTTTAATGCAAGACTTAGAACTTTGTATTATAGACTAAATGAGTTGATATTTTAGATTCCAAAAGTATAACTTGGTTACTCCATATCAATACTTGAGGACTTGTGTTTAAAATTTAGTGACCTGGGGAAAAACATGTGGCTAGATTACAATTAGAACTCAATTTGACAAAGTAGAAGCTTTTAATGCAAGAGTTGAAACTATGTTCTAGACTTGATGAAATGATATTTTGGATTTCTAAGCATAACTTGGTTACTTCATATCAAGACTTGGGGACTTGTGTTCATAAGTTAGTGAGTTGTAGAAAAATATATGGCTAGAATATACTTAGTGTCATGCCCCAGACCCAAAAGATCTAACACACGACATAACTTACACTTATTCAATAATCTGCAGGCATAATTAACATTGTATAAGGTTTCAAACTTGAATTCTACATAGGAATCCTTAGTAAATTGCTAGCAGGTTCATCACAAAAATCAACCTATGATTATATTTGGTGAAACATAAATCAAATACAAACACACTTAATAAAATAGTACATAAGTATTTATTTAATACGGACAAATCAAATATCTTAAACTACGTGTCCACAAATGAAACACTTAGCAACCTAGCAACTTAGGAAACTCAAGGGACAGTAGAAGCCTTGCCAAATTTGTTAAGCACATATGTACCTTATTTACCTGAAATCACTATAAATTATAATGAGTATAAAACTCAATAAGCATACTAGTTTTTCATATATCAAAATACAAATACATATATATATACACAATGCATATGTATGATATGCCGTGATAAATTAGAATCATAATCTTATCAAATCACATGTCAGTAAGCGCTTACACATTCTTTCAAAACATATAATAGGAATATCATTACTCAACTACTACTTAGTAGGACTTTCATATCACATATCACATAATGAGCCAAATGTCACTCGTAGGTGACATACCGTATGGGAGGAATAGCACAAGTGAGGTTTAAATTACACATATATAGTGCTCATGCCCGAAGGTAAGAGCCAAATCCTCACTCTGATCATCGGCGAGTCCTCTTACATGCACCAATACGCTACCACATGAATGTGATGATTCACTTTTCCTTTAGGTACCAATAAGATCCTCCCTATATACTAAACAAATAACATATACTAATTCCAAAGGAAATGCCACACATAAAGGCTCCACAAATCACATAAGGTGCCTACTAAGTAAATAGTGAGTTCAAACATTCTTAAAACACAAAACGTATCTCATGGGCATTTTTCACTTCAAAAGCTTTCTTTATTAAACACATTTTATTTTGAAAGCTCACTTTCATAAACACATGTATGTCCATGCTTAATATCAATGCTCACATTCATAAACATATGTCTTTTACATTTCATATCAAATATACTTTAGCATAACATAAACATATTTCTAAGCACATTTACAAAATCATACATAAACAATTACTATGTTTATTGTGATTTCAGTAAAAATCTAATATACTTACCTCTTAGCATTTTCGGGTATAAGACTTAATTCTCCTTAACCTATCAATAGAGTTTAATCCTTTCATAAGCCTCATCATTCACAAAAAAATACTTTAAATAGCTTACAAAATTATACATATTGCACTTATCACATCGAATTAGTCTAATTACTTAGTTTTTCAAAACCTATTATTTTGACCACTTACACTTACACTTACACTTACACTTACACTTACACTTTATCGATGGGGCACAAATTCTAAAAACTCGCGCCCTGGATTAGGTTCGCCATCGCCCCAACACTAGGAAAAAGAAATCCCAGCGCCGCGGCGCCAGGCCTTCAGTGCTGCAGCGCTGGGCCGACAAATCCCAGCGCTGTGGTGCCAACCTCTTGGCGCGGCAGCGCCAGGTGAACTCCATTTTTGGTAGACGCATTTCAACACTTGAAATACACCATTTTCACCAAATGTTTTGCATTGGTTCACTCAAACTACACCTATATACAACCTAAATGGCTCTGATACCATTTTGTTGGCCCAATCGGATCTTAGGCACGTGGGTGTATATATGTGCAATTGCGTCTATTGCCTAACGCGGCAGAAATATAATTTTGCAATAAACACAATAAATAAATATATTAATCACATTAATATATTAATAAGGTTAGAGAACTCACAAAACGTGTAACGTTATACACGTGTTTTTCTTAGAGTCTGCATGGAGACCAACTCGCATGCAGTTCTAGTCACCAACTCGGTGGGCTTGGTGAGCTAGAACAACAGCTTCATATTCAGCCTGAGATTAACTCTTAATCCCCAAAATGGCAGGGAGTGAATTTACATCATTTTCTCTAAAAGTATAAGAAATGGAGAATTTAGAGCAATTCATAATTACTCCAATTGGAAGCATAAAGGAAAATGAAACAATTTTATTTTTCCTCTCCTCCTTTTTTTTCCCCTTCCTTCTTCTCCATTTCTCATTCTCTTCTCTCTCGGCCGTTTAGCCTTCTTCTTTCTTCTCTTCTCTTTCTTTTGCTTTATATATATATATATATAATATAATATAAATATAATATAATATATATAATATAATAATAATAATAATATAATAATAATAATATATATTATATAATATAAAAAGGAGAGAGAGAGAATGATTATTTAACAATTAAATAATCATAGTATGTTATGACTATTTTGCCCTTTATGAATAGTTACCAAGTTTACTCCCTAGTGGGTCTTACCAAATTTTACACTTAGGTAAACTCAATTGACGATCCATAATACGATACATGTCCTTATACAGTTAGTAAATAACAATTATTAACTAATTGTTATATTTAACACTTAAATACAGATACGCATGCATTCCCGTGAAATCGCTGAATATTTCTGGATTAAACAATTTAATCTGGCACGCTGCCCCAGTGCACAACGAGTACACTCCATATCGCGAGACTCCCTAGGTCTTATGCCCGATTTGTCAAATGGAACTATTCTATGAGTCCGTGAGCAATGTCCCATGCACACGTCACGGAAATACAAATCAGCGCATTGAACCATACAAGCTGAGGTTACAACGCATACGTATAGTCCTTCCGTCATGATATCCAGGATGTGCGGGGATATAGATTATCACCGTCAAATCTCCATTGCTCATCCATGTCTTATCTTCAGACTTGTATCTCAATGAACAATATGCACAAACTCCTTTGCCATATTGTTCCACCCTAGCGGAACTCTTTCTCGGGATGATTGCTTGTGGCCACAAGACTTTCTGAGATACAGTCTCGAAGCATCTGGATATCAAACTCCATATAGGAGGTGACAGATCCCATATCTGTACGCACCGGACTCCATAAGCATTGGACCATACCCAGCGACACCCAACGGTCACACCATGAAAGGTCTATGATATGTGTGGAACCAAAGTATGGTGGATCACTTACAAGCCCACCATGGCACTCAGGTTAAAAGAACACGTATACTACTTAACTCGAGAGGACTCTCCATTGACGGCTTACATTAAATGTCTATCGGAGGCCCTCGTGAGTCTGTCCCATATCCAGTCCTACCTGGACACCTATATGTCAATACGAGCTCCAAGCTCATGGTCGGTCAGGAATGACCATCTATACCCGACAGATATGACATATGCTGATCTATATATAAAGGTATCCACCGATAGATCTGCATCGATAGAAATAGATCAGGGACTATTATTCAAGAATATATTTGCGCAACTTACATTTTCTGATACCCGATTGCAACTCTTGCAACTATGCAGTTATTAGTATATTCCCAGGTCTATGTACCATTACAGACAAGGCTCAAACTCTTGGATTTGTTGAGTATTATAACCAGCTAACACTTAACTGTGCTAACATTTAGCAATTATATATCTCAAGGTGGCTGACTATGAGCCCTTATCTAAACCCTTTAGATCTGATCCGAACTCCTTTAGATCTACAATGTCTGTAATGTTACATGCATAATACTATATAATTGGGTATTAACGATTTAATGAGAATGTACACTTGTATAAATACACAAGTATATGTACATTTAGGGATGACATGTAAGCACCGACCCTAACACGATTAACAGGGAAGTGAAATTAAAATTATAAACTATAAATACTTTAATACAATTAAAGCAGAATAAGATATTTGCAAATAATAATTCAATTAACTAATTAAAATAAAAGTTAGATTAGAGGGATCCACTCTTGGCATATGAAATAAGAATATATTCAACTCTTTTTATAACTCAATTGGAATCCTCACACAAAACAGGTTCCAATCGGAAGATATAACAATTAAAATTCATCACTATTTATATATTAACTTGTATTTAATTTTTTATTATTATTATACATCAAATCTTATAAATGGGTTCAAGTATTTATTATGCTAATTTTTATATTTGTCTACAATAAATCAAGACTCTCACTTTACAGAAAGGGTATCTACGCCAAATCTTATAAATGATTTCAAAAATTTATTGTGCCAACTATAAAAATTGTCTATAATAAATCAAGATACATCACTTTACAAGAAATGGTATTAATATTACAAACAAAATAAATACATCATATATAAATTTGCATAACTTAAGAATGAAACATTAAATTTATGCATAAGAGTTAAGTATATCTTATTACCCTGCCAAAAGTTTCACCTTTGCAAAAAAAAAAAATAAATTATTTGGACATAATAAAACTAAAGAAAAAGAAAAGAGATGGAAGAAGGGATAACATGACTTTAGAATAATAAATAAGAGAAATAATACTACAAAAAGATAATACAAAAGACAAGTATTTTGAACTAAAATTTAGCTCTTTAATTACATGCTTTGGGCATAAACAGACTACCTATTTATAAAAAAATATGGATAAATTAAGACAAATGAAGAGGGAATAACTTGGATGATAAAAGTCAAGAAGGGTGGTAACTAATTTGCATTGATTATCATTAATGCACCCACTTGATTATCCAATTTGGATTAATGTGGTTCGTATTAGCTTTCACTCAAAAAATCAAAAGTTTAGATAAGTCTCATATCTTTCAAATTAGTTGTCTCATACGTATTAGATACGTATATCTATAGTTATGGGCCAAATACTAATGATTGTTCAGATTGGACCTGTACTACAAATCAGTTCTTTTCTAGGCCATTTTCACCCTCTAAACACTCAAATTCCAAATGTCTTGTGAGCTATAATATGTTATCCCATTGAGTCAAATCTTCATAAGATCAAGAATCACTTAAATTGGATTCTTAGGTAGAAAGTTATGCTTATTTTACCGAACCTACCACAAAACAGTTAAAAGCTAATTAGATACAATATTGTTAACATACTTAAGTTAGGGAGGTTAAAGACACTAGTAATACAAACAATAATATAAATTTTTTATTAAATGTGTAATTTTAAGTGTTTATCATATAACATAAGCAACTCAAGGATAAGAGTATGGTAGAATTTAAGCACAAAATATAATAGTAGATTGAACATCATAATTTAAGCACAAAATATAATAGTAGATTGAACATCATATTAGAGGTGGTTTCATGTTGAAAAAGAGCTTAATAAAGATAGTTATTTTGCTAAATCACGGACACACCTTAATTTTTCTTTCCCATAAAGGAAACTTTGAATTGTATATGTTGTAAAATTAACAATGCAAGACTTTAATTTGTTAACTAATATAATTCAAGAAACTCAAGAAAGCATACAATAAAATACAATCAAGATTATAGTGGTTTAGCTACTACAAATAGCTTACATCTGCTTAGGCTCAATAATAAAAGTCCCATTACACTAAATCAAAGAGTATTTACAATCTTAAGTCTAAGAACATATTCTAATCACCATTACAGAGCTTTGATTACAACAATAGATGAGAGGATACAGTAAAAACCCTAGCTTTCTAAGAGAGAAGATACAATTGCTCAATAATAAGAAAATTACTCTCTCAAAAAATTGTGTGTATCTTAAAGAATATAACACACACACACACACGCACGCACGCACGCATATACGCACACACATATCTCAAAATAGCAACATTTCATACCTATGGTAAAATGAACCATTATGAAATCTCCTATATAACCTTTCATTAACCCAACAATTTACTTTGGGAACCACTCTTGTTTATATTTTCCACCTTGAAGCTTTTAATTTCATTCCAGTTTAATTTTCAACCAACTGTTTCCAATGTTTGAACTTCATAAATGTATCACTCTTAATTTCAAGCAAATACATGTGGTAATAATAACTTGAATTTAAAACCCACTCTTTTGAATTATCTTGGACTAAAACAGTAATTGCATCAGCAATTTTATATCCTTTATTAGCCATAGAGGCATCAGCATTCTTAATAGGTTTTTCTTTTTACTTTTTAAGTCTTTCATAACATTTCCTTCTTAAGTGTCCTTCTTTCCCACAAAAGTAACATTTTTTTGGTTTTGATTTTGATTTAAACCTCGGCTTATTCCTATTTTTATCCTTAAAATCTCTCTTATCATTTTTTCCCCTAACGAATAAATTCTCACCACTATTATTATCACTCATTTCAGTTTTAAGCTCTTGTTCTCGAGATCTTAATGCAAAAAGGCAATTATTTAATGTCAAAGAGTTTTGACTATACTTAATAGTAGATTTAACATCCTTAAAGGATGGTGGAAACGTATTTAACAGTATTATAGCTTAGTTCCATCACTTATAGTCTCTCTTGATTTATGCAATTTCTTAAAATCATCAAGGTTCTCTTTCAATCCCTTATTATAGTCCATTTTAAAATTAAATAATTTTTCTTTAATCAAAATCTTACTAGTATAAGACTTAGAAATATAAAAGAATTCAAGTTTACCCTAGATATCGGTAGCTATGGTCTCTTTGTTTACTTATCTCAGCATATTGTTTGCAAGGTGGAGGATGGTCCTATTGAAGGCTGTCTCTTCCATTTTCATTCTTTGTTTTGGAGTCATGGTCGACTAAAAATCTTTAGGATCACTGAAGGCTTTTAAAACCTTCTGTTGCATAAGAAGAGTGCATATCTTCTTCTGCCATAACCTAAAATTACCTCATCCATCGAATTTTTCACCTCAAACTATATAGAACTCATGACTCTTTAACTATTTCTTGAGTCCTTAAACACAAATCGAGTCTTCAATCGAAAGAGGAATAAAATTCTAATAGAGCTCTGATACCATTATTATAAAATTAACAACACAAGACTCTAATTTGTTAACTGATACGATTCAAGAAACTCAAGAAAGAATACAACAAGAGACAATCAAGAATTATAATATTTTAGCTATTTAAAGTAGCCTACATCTACTTGGGCTCAACAATGAAAGACCAATTGCACTAAATCAAAGAGTGTTTACAACCCTAAGACTAATAGCACATTTTAATCACCATTACAGAGCTTCGATTACAACAATGGAGGAGAGGAAACAGTGAAAACCCTAGCTTCTCGCTCAATAACAAATAAAGAACTCTCTTGAAAAATTATGTGTAACCTAAAGAATATAACACACACACACACACACACATACATATATATATATACACATCTCAAAACAGCAACGTTTCATATTAGGTATATTAAGACATTTGTTCTTAAATGCATTAGAAATAGAAAATTAAACAATAATGTTACACTTTTTAAATAGTATCTTATCTCAAATAATATGTTAAGTAATCATTAGGTGGTAAAATAGTATAATCTTTAAAATTATTTATCACACAATTTTATTATTTAATAATTACTTATCACATTCTTTATAATAAAGAAAATTTTAAAATATTATTTAATAAATGTAACATTATTCAAAATTAAATTCCTTCAAATATCTCCGATTAGAATAAAACCTAGGACTTACTGCAAAAACTAATGATGGTTCAACATGTCGAAAACTTTTTGATTAGAAGCTCAGTAAATTAGTAAACATGGCTCGACAAATTAAGGCCTTTAATACCCAGGGAATTGATCAAAGTCAACTAGATCCAAATCAACCTTCCTAATCAATAAATGTATTAATTCCTACACCAATACTTTACCTTAAACATAATAAATCAAACAAGCAAGCCAACCACTTTATAGTTGGTGCCATTACTTCGATTATTGAGGTATTAAAATTAAGCTGAAATTTCTTCACTTATTTAAGAGTGTTATTTATTTTTTTTAGTCATAAAAATTATTTATTTTTTAATTATAAGAGTTATTTATTTATTTTAATTATAAAGATTATTTATTTTTTTAATTATAAAAAATTAATATTATACTAATTTATAATATTGTAACATTAAAATTTAAGATATATAATATTTGTACATTTTAAAAAAAAGCTCATCCTAGAATAATTAGATATTCCAAACAAAATGAGTTAATTAGTAATTACACATCACGACATCCTAATATCAAATCAACCAGTATTAAATCCACCCGCAATGCCTTGTCACAAACATCTCTATATACTTTTCTTCCTCTTTCGCAATTCTAATAAACTTTCTCCAAATCAGTCATTGTTCGCTCCACCATCACCTTCCTCCTCTGTCTTTTTTCTTCTCTTTTTTTTTTCTTCTCTCTAAAATATAAATATATTATGAGACTATTGATTAAAAATTATTGGGATATAATTTGGAGAGCAAGTCAAGTGCATAGAGTACACGAGAATAAAAAACAGACGCGAAAGGAGGCAAAAAACGAAGAGGGGCGCACCAGGCACTAGCGCCGCGGCGCCCAATCCAGCACCTGAGTGCCACGACGCCAGGAGACGAGCGCCGCAACGCTCAGATGGGTGAGCCAGCACTGCAGCAGTGAGAGACCAGTGTCGCAGCGCTGGAGACGAGAACAGTATCCCGAAATAAGAAAACTTCTTTATTTCGCCTCCCACTTATTTCAAGACTCCCTAATACGACTCCCACATGTATAGGGTAAACTTAGAACGTCCCAAAGCCTATATAAAGACTATCAATTGGCTTGTAAACAAAAATCTTTGTGATAGGTTGAGAAATCTTAGTGATCATCAACACTCTTTGTGGTTCTTTGAAGAGAAAATTCCTAGAGTGAGAGAGAGAGAGTTTTCTTTGTGATCTTTCTTGTAAAAGGCATACTTTGTGAGTGCCTTGTGATTCATAATAAGAGAAGAGTGTGATTTTGATCCGCCGTGGACGTAGACAAGTTACCGAACCACGTAATTCTTTGTGTGTTCTTCTTCTACCCCTTCTCTCTTTATTCCTTAATTATTTGTTCAGCATATATTGCTTAGGTGATTTTGCTTGTTTGTGTGCTTCCGCTTCAACAAACTGGTATCAGAGTTTGGTTCTAAGCAGACATGACCACACCCAAGTATGAGGTAGAGAAATTCAACGGTACGAATGACTTCAATCTGTGGAAGATGAAGGTTAAAGCATTGTTGGTGAGCCAAAGGCTTGGTTCGGTATTAGAGGAGACTGCAGCTCTATCTAGTGATGAAGAGAAGACGCTAGAGTCATCTAAAGCTGAAGCAGAAAGAAGGGACATTCAAGAAAGAGGTCATAGCACAATCGTTCTATCATTGAGCGATGAAGTACTAAGGGAAGTAGCAGGTGAGATGACGACAATAAGTCTTTGGAAGAAGCTTGACTCTCTTTATATGAGAAAATCATTGGCCAACTGATTACATATAAAGAAGAAGCTATATCAGCTATCCATGTCAGAGGGGATGCCGATGAAAGATCATATAGATGCCTTCAATAAGATAATCTTTGATCTTGAATCTATCAACATCAAGATAGAAGATAAAGATAGAGCAATTATTCTGCTGAGTTCACTCCTCAAAAGCTATGAGAGTTTTATTGATACGCAACTCTATGGCAGAGAGAGTTTAACGATGAGTGATGTGAAATCATCATTCAACTCAAAGTTATTAGGGAAACAGGTCGAGGGCAATACAGAAAGTTTATCTGTAAGAGGAAGGCCCTCATATAGAGATGGAAAGAAAAAAGGCTCAAGATCAAAGTCTAGGACTCCTTAGAAGTGTTATTGCTATAAGAAAGAGGGGCACTTCATAAAGGACTGTCCTGAGAAGAGAGCACAAGACAAGAAGAAAGCGAATACTGCACTTGCCTATGATGATAGCTATGATAGCGCAGAAACACTCGTCACTATTGATGGTAAGAACTCTGAACAATAGGTTCTTGATTCTGGTTGCACTTTTCACATGTGCCGCATAAGTCTTGGTTTACAAATTTCCAGCCCATTAGTGATGGTAAGGTTTTAAAGGGTAATGATGTTGCATGTCAGATAATGGAAATTAGTATTATTAAACTTAGGTTACATGATGGGTGAGTGAGAGAGTTAACAGATGTTAGGTATGTTCTTGACTTGTAGAGAAACTTGATCTCACTAGGGACTCTAGACCAGAATGGGTGTTCCATCAGGATCGATGGAGGGATTTTAAAAATTTTGAAAGGTTCCATGGTAGTGATGAGAGGAGAGAAGTGCAAAGGGGTTTATGTGCTTAAGGGTAACGTCATAAGTGGTTATGCACTATTCTCTATAGATGATGAGAGTATGCAAACCAAGTTGTGGCATTTTAGACTGGCACACCTAGGCTAGAGAAACCTAAATGAGTTATTCAGTCAAAAGGCGTTTGGAGAAGATAAGTTCTAACACTTAGAGTTTTGTGAGCATTGTGTGCTTGGGAAAGCACATAGGGTAAGGTTTAGTATCGGTGAGCATAAGACTTAGGGGACTCTTGACTACATACACTCGGATCTTTGGGGACCAGCTCAGATAGCTACTCGTAGTGATACCAGGTATTTTCTCAGCTTGATTGATGACTATTCGAGGAAGCTGTGGGCCTATGTGTTGAAGAGCAAGGATCAAGCCTTTGAAGTATTCAAGACTTGGAAGGTTCTTGTTGAGAATCAAACTGGCAAAAGGGTAAAGAGGATAAGGACTGACAACGGCCTCGAATTTTGCAACAGAGAGTTTGATGAGTTTTATGCCAAGTATGAGATTACAAGGCATAGAACAGTAAGATCAACACTATAGCAGAATGATGTAGCTGAGAGGATGAATAGGACCCTACTTGAAAGGGTTAGATGCATGCTTACTAATGCGAAAATATCCAAGACATTCTGGGGAGAAGCCGTAGTGACGGCAGCTTACTTGATCAATAGAAGTCCCTCCTCAACAGTTGACTTCAAGATGCCAAAAGAGAAATGGTCTGGCAATCCTCTGAAATATGACCACCTCAGGATATTTGGTTGCCCTACTTTTGTACATGTTAAGGAGGGAAAGTTGAAACCTAGATCGATTAAAAGGGTATTCATAGCATATCCCGAAGGAGTAAAATGATACAAGGTGTGGTGTAAAGACTTAACACCACCAAGGAGTATCATAAGCCGTGATGTGACGTTCGATGAGATGACGATGCTGAAAACCTCCCAAGAAGATGAGAAAGAAGAACCTGTGCTTAAGGAATACTCAGCACCTGAGTCAATAGAAGTTGAAGTGGAGCTTGAAAATAGATTTGATATACCCCCAGATCAACACTTTAACGAGAAAATCCTTGAAGATGAACCAAGAACACCGGTGAGTTCCTCCAAGTCCACCCAAAGAAAAACTAGGACTCCTGAGATGGAACTTGAAAAGTACCAGTTAGCCAGAGACAGGCTAAGGAGAATGATTAACCACCAGTCAGGTATGCACAAGCAGATTTAGTTCCTCATGCTTTTAATTCTGCTTACACTCTTAAGTATGATGAGTCTAAGATATATGGTGAGGCTATGAAGAGTGAAAATAAAAAAGAATGACAACAGGCCATGGAGGAAGAAATTAGTTCTCGTAGGAAGAACAATACCTGAAAGTTGGTAGAGAGACCTCAAAAGAAGCTAGTCGGGTGCAAGTGGGTGTATAAGGTAAAGAAGGGGATACCGAAAATTGAGCCTACAAGATTCAAGGCTAGGTTAGTAGCACAAAGTTTTACTCAGAGAGAGGGAGTCGATTTTCATGAGATATTCTCTCTAGTTGTCAAGCACACATCTATTAGGATTTTGTTAGCCATGTGTGCAAACCTTGATTTACATCTAGAGCAGATGGATGTAAAGACATCTTTTCTACATGGAGAACTTGAAGAGACGATATATATGGCACAGCCGCAAGGGTTCGAGGAGCCCAGAAAAGAAGATCATGCTTGTTTGCTAAAGAAGTCATTATACGGGTTAAAATAATCACCTAGACAGTGGTATAGGAGATTTGATGAGTTTATGATGACTTGTGGCTTTAGTAGGAGCAAGTATGATGGATGCATGTACTTCAAGAACATAAGTTGTGGGATGATGTATTTGCTTATATACGTCGATGATATGTTGATCACATGCAAGAATATGAAAGAAATACAGAAGCTCAAGAAGCAGTTAAGTGGCGAGTTTGAAATGAAGGATTTGGGAGCAGCAAAGAGAATTTTAGGTATGGATATTTTAAGGGAAAGAAGAGATGTTATCTTTTTGTCCCAACAGCGATATATAGTCAAAATTCTAGAGAAGTTTGGTATGTCCAACGCAAAGGCTGTCTCTACTCATTTGGCCATGTATTTTAAACTTTCAGCAGCACAGTCGCCAACATCTAAAGAAGAGAAACTGCAGATGAGTAAAGTATCATATACAAGCGCTGTGGGGAGCATCATGTATGGAATGGTTTACACAAGACCAGACATAGCACACGCTGTGAGTGTGGTGAGTAGATATATGACAAATTCAGGTAAAGATCACTAGCTTGTAGTAAAATGAATTCTGAGATATCTCAAGGGGATGTCAAATCACGGGTTGATATATAAGAGGGATAAGGGCAGCAATGAAATGGTAAGAGGGTACGTAGACTCAGATTATACAGTTGATCTAGACAAGAGAAGATCGTTGACGGGCTATATATTCACAGTGTTTGGGTGTAGTGTGTGTTGGAGATCAGTTCTACAACATGTGGTTGCACTCTTTACCACAGAGGCGGAGTACATAGTTGTTGGTGAAGCTATCAAGAAGGCCGTGTGGTTAAAAGGCATATGTGCTGAGATATTGGCTAGTGAAGATGTAAACACCGGTGTATATTGTGACAGCCAGAGTGCCATACACCTAAACAAGCATCAAGTGTTCCACGAGAGGTCGAAACACATTGATGCGAGACTCCATTTGATGTGCCTTGATTTGCACATCACCATTACATTCGAAATTTTTTCCAAAATGATGAAGTTAGTTTAACAAAGATAGCGTCATCTAAAAACCCTGCTGATATGTTGACTCGTTCTATGCAAGGACATAATCGGAGTCACTACTTTGTGAGGGTGATCGAAGATGCGAAAATGAGAGATCGAGTGTCTTTGTGGATGATTTTGAATCAAGGAGGGGATTTGTAAGAATATTGATTGAAAATCATCGGGATATGATTTGGAGAGCAAGCCAAGTGTGTAGGGTACGCGAGAATCAAAGAAGGATGCGAAAGGAGGCGAAAAACAAAGAGGGGCGCACCAGGCGCTAGTGCTGCGGTGACCAGGCGTAGGCTCCACGATGCCAGAAGACGAGCGCTGCAGCGCTCAGACGGGTGAGCCAGCGCCGCGGCGGTGAGAGATCAGGGCCACGGCACTGGAGATGGGAACAGTTTCCCGAAATAAGAAAACTTCTTTATTTCATCTCTCACTTATTTCAGGACTCCCTAATACGACTCCCACACGTATAGGGTAAACCTAGGATATCCTAAAGCCTATATAAAGGCTATCAATTGGCTTGTAAACAAAAATCTTTATGATAGGTTGAGAAATCTTAGTGATCATCAACACTCTTTGTGGTTCTTTGAAGAGAAAATCCCTAGAGTGAGAGAGAAAGTTTTCTTTGTGATCTTTCTTGTAAAAGATATACTTTGTGAGTGCCTTGTGATTCATAATAAGAGAAGAGTGTGATCTTGATCCGCCGTGGATGTAGGCAAGTTGCCGAACTACGTAAATCTTTGTGTATTCTTCTTCTACCCATTCTCTCTTTATTCCTTAATTACTTATTCTGTATATATTGTTTGAGTGATTTTGCTTGTTTGTGTGCTTCTGCTTCAACATATATTTATAAGCGTGAATATTCAAATCTTTTTAAAAAAATTTTAAAAAAATTTTGACAGATAAATATAAACATTTTGAATTAACATTCAACCCTTACCTTTTTTTATTTAAAAAAAAAAATTATTTTCATTAAAGTCTTCATCTAAATTTTAATTATAAAAATAAAGATTTGTATTATTAAAAACTTCAACCAGACCTAAAAAAATAAACATGATTTAATGCACCCACGAGCATTAAATCATTTTTGTTTTCTTTCAATCTCTTTAACATTATTAGTTTAATGAGATAACGATAATTTTATCTCAACAAATTAACTTAAAATATAAATTTATCCTAATTAAATTTAAAATATCTAATTTTATTTTAATTTATTAATTTTTATAGTTAGTTTTAATAGTGAAAGGTAAAAGAGCAATCAACTATAGAAATAAATTAATACATAGTATAATTTTATTTATTTACTGTCTTTGATTACGTAAGACAATCTCATTTATTCATTTAATTTAATATAATTTTTAAAAAATAAACTTTAATAAAAAGACACGTGTCATAATATTATTAGTTACAAATGACACGTGTCATCATATAATTAATTTATATTTTTTTACTAAATATTTTTTAAAATAAATAAATAAAATTAAAAATAAAAAACAGAACTGCCATTGTCGCCGAAAAATGGTGATCGGGGGGCCGCCATTTTCTAGTGACACTTCCACAATAAAAATTATCAAATTTTATATCATTAAACTCTATTTTTTTTGATATACATAATAATGGGGTAATTTTTAGAAAAAAAGGACCAGAAATGGCTGCTAGCCCTCCTAATTATTTTTTGCCATCTTCTGGTCCTTTTTTTTTATATAAAAATGACCATACTATTATGTAGATCATGAAAATAGAGTTTAATAATGTAAAATTTAGCCTTTATTAGTGTCTCATCATCATCGAAAAACGGCAACCAGCCGATTGGCATTTTTCAACGACGGGGGGCAGTTAATATTTTAATAATTTATTTATTTATTTTATTTTTAAAAATATTGATTAAAAATATAAATCAATTACACGATGACACGTGCTATTTGTAACTAATCACATTATGACACATGTCATTTTATTAAAAATATAATTAATTAAATGATGCCACGTGTCATCATTAACTTACCATATTATAATATGTGTTATTTTATTAAAAATTTTAAGTATATTAAATTAAATAAATAGATGAGATTGTGCCACGTGTTCAAACACAACAAATAGATTAGCTTGTACTACGTGTTCAAAGTTAAAAGACAAACAATAAAGATAAACTGGTAATTACATGCTACAACTACTATTTCCATTCATATTGACGGTAAAAATTATGAATTAAGGTAAAATTATGTATTTCAAATTTAATTCGGGTAATATTATCAATTACGCCAAATTGTTAGAATAAAATTGGTCTTATCCCTTAGTTTGTAAAAGTGTTCTTTTTTTTTTTAAAGCAAGACATTTTTTTTACCCTATTAAGACTAGAAAATGGTCCAACCACATATTCTTGCAAGACTATTGAATAGCATATTTAGCTATCTTGTGAGTGTTGTGATTAATTATATTAGGGTATATACATGTGTAACTATGTTTATTGTATAAAATACATAATATATATATATGTATATATATTTAAGTACAGTGGAATAATTAAATCATGTAATAAACACAAATAAATAATATATTAATCAAATTAATATATTAAAGAGAATTTGAGAATTTAACAAAACGTGTAATCTTTTACACGTGTATTTGGGAGTCTACCTAGAGTTTTACTCATTAGCAGTTCTAATCGCCAACTCAATGAACTTGGTAAATTAAAATAGTAATTTTAAGTATTGAATTTAATACTTAAATTTATTAAATTTAATTTTTTTTAATTAACTTTTTGATCAATAAATTTTTTTTATTGAATCGTTGCAATAGGTAGCCAAAATTTCAACTTTTGAAATAAAAAAAAACTATTCTTTCCTAAATTATACTCAAATTTAGCTGACCACTAATTCCTCTACTAAAAAAGGGAAATAATTCATTTGGCAATTCAAAATTACCTTGCACGTCCAACACACTTTCACACACACACACACACACACACATATATATATATATATATATATTCCAAATTGCCTTGAAAGCAAAAAAAGCAACAATTGCTTTTCCACTCTTCACATATTTGTAATGAAAAATTAAAGCAATAATTGCTTCTCACATTTTTCATATACACATATGTATCTATATAAATATTTATTCAAATAATAATATTATATAATAAAATAAGTTTAAATTTGGCCACTAAGTTTAGATAAATTATTATTATAATAAATAATAATATTATATACATATACACTTGACAACTATACATGTATATAATATTATTATATTAAATAATATAATATTATATAATAATAAAATTTTTAATTTTTTAATAATTAAATAATTAATGTATAAAATTATTATTTTATTCTTCTTTATGGTTATCAGGTATACCTCCTAACGAGTCCCACAATATTACACATTTAGATAAACTTAATTAAGGGATTATAATACGCCATGTGTTATTATACAATTAGTAAATAATAATTATTGACTAGTTATTATATTTAATACTTAAATACAAATATGTGTGCATCTTGTGCTTACGCTAGATATTACTGGATGGAACAATTCAATCTGGTATGTTGCCTTAGTGCACAATGAGTATACTCTATATTGCAGAACTTCCTAGGTCTACATCCGATTTGTCAAATAGAACTATTCCACGAGTCTGTGAATAATGCTCTACGTACACCTCACGGATATTATAAATTAGCGCGTTGAGCCATACAAGTTGAGGTCACAATGCATACGTATAGTCCTTCCGTCATGATATCTAAATGTGCAGAGATATAGATTATTACCGTTGAATTCTTATGTGCTCATCCATAATGTATCTTCAAACTTGTATTTGGCTAAACTATATGCGTAAACTCCTTTGTCATATTATTCAACCTTGTCAGAAACTCATTCTTGAGATAAATGCTTATTACCACAAGATTTTCTGAGATATAGTCTCAAAGTATCTGAATATGTAACTTTTTATGCGAGCTGACGGATCCCATATTTGTACGCACCGAACTCCGTAAGCATTGGACCATACCTAGTGACACATATCGGTTATACTATGAAAGGTCTGTGATATGCGTGAAATCAAAGTATGGTGGATTAATTACAAGCCTACCGTGGCACTCAGATCAAAGGACCACGTATATTACTCAACTTTAGAGAACCCTCTATTGATAGCTTACATAGGATGTCTATCGAAAGTCCTGTGAGTCTGTTTCATATCCAGTCCTAACTGGATATCCATACGTCAATACTAACTCCAAGCTCATAGTTGGTTAGAAATAATCATTTATACTCTATAGGTATGACATATGCTAATATAAAGAAATGTATTTGATGAACTCTTGAAATTACACATTTAATAAGAGTTTTACATGATTGTTTTGTATTACTAGTGTATTTAATTTTCTTAACTTAAGTATGTTTACAATATTGTACTTAATTATCTTATAACTGTTTTGTGGCAGATTCGGTAAAATGGGCATAACTTTCTACCTAAAGATCCAATTGAGGTGATTCTTGATCCTGTGCAGAGCTGATTCAATGGGATAACATATTATATTTCACAAAGAATTGGAAATTGGAGTGTTTAGAGGGTGAAAATTGGCCTAGAACAGAATTGATCTGTAGTACAGGCCCAGTTTGAACAGTTATCAGTATTTGGCCCATAACTATAGAAATACGTATCTACTACGTATGAGATCACTTAATTTGGAAAGATAAGAGACTTATCTACAACTTTTATGTTTTAAGTGACAGCTAATTCGGATCACATCAATTCCAAATTGGATAATCAAGTGGGTGCCCTAGTGATAATGAATGCAAATTATCTTGCCACCATTCTTGACTTTCATCAACCATGTGGTTCCCTCCAAATTTGTCTCGATTTATCCATGTTTTTCTATAAATAGGTGGCTTGTTTATGCCTAAAGGATGTAATTAGAAAGTTAGAATTTAGTTCAAAATACTTTTCCTTCGTATCCATTTCCTTGTACTATTATTTCTCTTGTTTACTATTAAGTCATGTTATTTCTTCTTCCATTTCTTTTCTTTTCATTTAGTTTTATTATGTCCAAATAATTTTGTTTAAGCTAAGGTGAAAAGGTGAAGCTCTTGGCAAGGTAATAAGATATATTTAATATTTATTCATGAATTTAATGCTTCATTTTTAAGTTATGCAAATTTATATATGTTGTATTTATTTTGTTTGTAGAATTAATACTCTTTCTTCTAAAGTGGTGATTCTTGATTTATTATTGACAAACTTAATACTTGACACAATAAATTCTTGAAACCATTTATAAGATTTGGTTTATATAACCTTTTTTGTAAAGTGGAAGTCTTGATTTATTGTAGACAAATATAAAGATTGGCATAATAAATACTTGAACCTATTTATAAGATTTGGTGTATAATAATTGAAAGAAATAAATACTAATCAATATATAAATGATGATGAACTTTAATTGCTATATTTTTCGGTTGGAACCTCCTTTGTGTGAGGATTCCAATTGAGTTATAGAAAAAAAAATTAAATATATTCTTACTTCTTATGCCAAGAGTGAATCCCTATAACCTTAGCTTTTTATTTGAATTGGTTAACTGAAATAATATTTGCAAACATCTTATACTGTATTAATTATCTTAAAAGTATTTATAATTTAGAATTTTAATTCTACTTCCCTGTGGATCGACCCCGTTCTTATCGGGTTATTTATTACTTCGACAATCCTGCACTTGGGAATAACTTCTATATTCTGGACGTGTCAGTATTCACCGACAGACTTGCATCAGTAGAAATAAATTAGGGATAATATTCAAGAGCATACTTGCGCAACTAACATTCCCTAGCACCTGATTGCAACACTTGTAACTATGCAGTTACTAGTATATTTTTGGATCTATGTCCTATTACAGATAAGGCTCTAACTCTTGGATCTTCGTCGAGTATTGCAACCAACTAACACTTAGCTGTGCTAACTCTTAGTATTCATATCTCTCAATGTGGCCAACTCTAGGCTCTGATCTAAACTCCTGTAGATCAAATCTGAACTTTTTCAGATCATATAATGTCTGTAATGTTACATTGCTTGGTACCATATAAATAGGCATTAATGATTTAATATAAATATATGTTTGTATAAATAACAAGTATATGTATATTCAAGGATGGTACATATGCACCAACTTTAACAATTTCCCACTACAAATCTCTCATAGAGAAGTTCTTACAAATAACGACTACATGTGTCTTTTTAAACACTTTTGGAGTCAATGACCTTAGAAAGTGGGTCCATTAAATTATTTAGAGAACACTTCTACAAATAATCACATCTCTCTTGGCCAAGATTCTTCTAATTATGTGAGACTCCTCTCAACATAGTTAGAGTACTGGTGTCCTCTTGGTTCCTTGGCCTATTCAATGACCTTGTTATTGTCACAAAGCAATGGGATAAGATCCATCTAACTTAGAACTCTTCCAAGCTTAATGATAAACCTATGAATTCTCAATGTTTCCTTCAATGCTTCCAAAACGAATCAGTAATGAATCATAGTTTAGTATTATTTTACCTCATTTTAGTACCATTGAGAATGAACACATACCTAGATGTAAACTCTCTATCATCTAGGTCAGACTAAAAGTCTAAGTCTGTGTATATTCTCACTTATAAGTCATTTTCTCCATATATGAGAAAATTATCCTTTGTACCATCAAGGTACCTCAAGATATGTTTGACTACCATCAAATGGTCGTCACTTGAATTAAAATGATACCAACTCGTAACTTTTACAGCCATATTGATGTTAGGTCTCATGCACATCATAATATACATCAAGCTCTCCAGAGCTGATATATCTGGTATGTTAGACACTCTTAACTATTTTATTTTCGATCCGAAAAGACATTCTCCTCGAAAGATGAACACCATGTCTAAAGAGTATGTTAACTATCTCACAGTTTAAAAAATTGTACCTTTCTAAGGCGCTATTGATGTGAAATAATTTGAAAGAGTTCTATCAACTTCCTAACTTTATCTCTATAAAGCTTTATACCCAGTATAGAGGAAGTCTTTTTCAAATCTCTCATAGAGAAGTTCTTACAAATAACTCTTGACCAACTTTAACATAGCAACATCATTCCCAATGACCAGTATGTTATAACATAGAGCATCAATAAGACTCTTATGCTCCCATTGACCTTTCATGCACACAAAGCTTCCTCCTCGTTTTTGATAAAATAAGAGTTTTTTTTATTTGAATGATGATTCTAGCTTCGGGAAATATGTTCAAATCCATAAATAGACTTTTTCAGCCTGTACACTAGACCAGAAGTCTGACTAAACATAAAACCTTCAGGCTGTTCCATGAATATCTCTTCCCCAAGGTCTCCATTCAAGAACGCCATCTTTACATCCATCTGCCAAATCTCAAAGTCATAACATGCCTCAAAACCAACAAAATTCTAATCGACTTTAGCATCACTACTAGTCCAAAAGTTTCCTCATGGTTGATCCAAAATCATTGAGGATTACCTTTTTTGGAACTAATATTGGGCCTAGAAGGTCTCTACCTTTTATTTGGCTCCCACAATCTCTTGTAAACTCTTTACAACCGATGAGAACAATTTTCACGGGTAGTTTAACCAAGTCTTATACTTGATTCTAATGCATAAAGTCAATTTGTCTTTTTATGGCTTCTTACCATTTTTCTGAACCGATGTCTAGCATCATTTCCTTGTAGGTCAAATGATCATTTTTTTCATTAAGAAAACTCTAAATTTACCTTTCAGGCATCTAACATACCCAATGGGTGACCTAGAGATCCTTTTCAACCCACTTGGAGAATGTGTTAAAAGGCCACTGCATTATCAACCCTGAGTTTCATCCTTAGTTCATTGATTTCTAGATTAATTTCACCAAGTTCAATCTTTCTATGATCCCCACGATCCATGAAAAATTCTTCCTCTAGGATGGTGGTATATCGAGAAATGAACACTCTTTACTTCTCTAAATCATAGAACTGGTATCCTATAAAATTCACAGAATACTCAATGAACATATACTTGTACCCTTTGGGTGCTAGTTTATCCCGCTAAGTAACTCTTACAAAATAATATATCGTGCTACATAACTCTTACGTAAGTAAGCCAACCCCAAGTCTTAAAACACTTAAGATTCGGCTTCTTTTGGGTACAAGTATATCTTGTTATATAACTCTTATGCATACATAATAGCCTCAAATCTAAACATATTTAAGATCCGGCCCCTCATCTCAGTATCTCATACAGAGTGAAATGAACATCTTTTGATGAAACTCTACTTAATAAACAGCTATTTTTTGAGTATATTCCTATAGATATAGATCGATAAAATTCATTATCGATCATACCATATCTAATAAAGTTTGATTCTCCCTCTCCGAAACATCATTATGTTGTGGAGTACCTGGAGAACTATAGTGAGTGAGAATCTCATTCTTATTTAAACAATCAAAAAACTTGCTATTAATATACTTACTATATCGATTTAATCAAAGGGATGTGACGTACATTCTAATTCGATTCTCTATTTTTAGTTGAAACCGTTTAAGTACTTCTAAGGTTTCTAACTTATGTTTCATAAGAAATAAGTACTCGTATCATGACAACTCATCAACACAGGTTATAAAGTACTGAAACTGTCTTATCGCAGTATGATTCATTGGACTGTGTACATCACTATGTACTAGTTTGAATAAATTAGTGGCTCGGTATCCAACACTAAAGATAGAGGTATGGTCATCTTCCCTAAATACATTATTCATAAACTGGTTAAGTTTTCATGGTCAGATTAAGTATTCAACTACCCTTAACTAGACAGGTTAGGCATCTTATACCTATATTACCTAATCTAAATCTGCCATTATTCTGAATTATATAAAGATTTCAATCTACTCACATTTTTAATTGTATATTATGTCCATTTATTAACTGAAATCCAGCTAATTATATATCATCAACCTCATATAAGCATAAGAACTATTCCTAATAGTCATATCATATCATTTACTATCAAATACAGGAAGAGATGGAATTTTTCAAATGATGTTCTGGACATAATACCAATTATACAATACAACTATTGTATTGCACGAGAGAAGTAAGTCAAGCTGTTCAACAACTTGGATGTGGGAGAAATCACCATTTCTTACTCTTAATATTACTTCTCTAGACTATTGCATTTTAGTCTCTTTTAGTTCCTATAACATATTGCAGATATGAGAGGGACATGCAATATTTCTATTCAGCTTGAACTGGCATCAAATTCTAAGAGAAATATCTATATTTGTTAAACACAAACTTGTGGGTGTCTTCTTGACAATGATAAGGTATATAGAGCAGTGAAATTTCCAATGCCCAACCTTTACTGCAGTGGAAACACTGTCCATTTGCTTTGCTCTCTTGATGATCTTTAGATAATTGTCACCTCTAGGGACTTATCCTAGTATCTACTTCATCCTCTTCTCCTACTTACCACTGGGCTTACCAGAAGTCTTTAGAGTAGAAGATGAAGCACCTTGAACAGAGAGGGTCACACTCTCTTTGTTTATGTCCTCTAGAAATGTGCTATCAAAAACACCATATGGAAAACTCTGATCAACAACATATTCAGACTTTGTTGAATCCATAACATTTTTTAGATTCATCTACTGGTCAGAGTAATTTTTAGTACCATTGAGTTGGTTTGCATCAACTATACGCACCAATAGATTCGTAGTAGCCATAATAGTTGACAAGCCAAAATAAATGGAAGATGTAAGCGGAATGATTATCAAATCACTAATTGAACGTGTTAGATCATGGGCATAACAGTTATACATTTTCAATCTATAACGCACTCTCACTGCTTTACATAATCCTGGTAATCTCTCGAACGTGAAAATGATAGTTTAAACTCTTTAAAATATACAGAATGAGAAGTAGATCTCATAAAAATTATATTTCGGCCTCACGCTATAGCAATATTGGCAATTGTAAACTCAAGAGGTAGACAACAGTTGTCAATTGCATCTCAGGCAACTCTTACCACTTGATCTTAAATACACCTTATCCTCACGTTGTAGCAATATTGGATAAGTGTATTCCAGATTAATTTATCAATAATCAAATAATGCTACTGATAATACCTTCATGCTGTAGCAATATTGAAAAAAATGTTCGCATATATTTGCCTCATCTCATGTTTAGCTGGTATAGTCTAAGTCTAACTGACCAAATCCTTCATGCTGTAGCAATATTAGAAAAAGGCCGATGATGAACACTTGAAATTACACATTTAATAAGAGTTTTATATTATTGTTTTGTCTAGTGTCTTTAACCTCTTTAACTTAAGTATATTTACAATATTGTACCTAATTAGCTTTTAATTATTTTGTGTTAGGTTCGGTAAAATGAGCATAAATTTCTACCTAGGAATTTAATTAGAGTGATTCTTGATCTTGTGAAGAACTGACTCAATGGGCTAACATATTATAAAGGCATTCAAAATTTGAGCATTTATAGGGTAAAAATGGCCTAAAATAGAATTGATCTGTAATACAAACCCAATCCGAACAGTCATTAGTATTTGACCCATAACTATAGAAATACGTATCTAATACGTATGGGACAACTCAATTTGAAAAGATAAGAAATTATCTACAACTTTGATGTTTTAAGAGACGTTAATTCAGACCACATCAATTTCAAATTGGATAAGCAAGTGGGTGCATTAAGATAATCAATATAAATTATTTGCCACCATTCTTGACTTTTATCATCCAAGTAGTTCCCTCTTTATTTGTCTTGATTTATCTATATTTTTCTATAAATAGGTGGCATGTTTATGTCAAAAATATGTAATTAGAGAACTAGATTTTAGTTCAAAATACTTGTCTTTTATATTATCTCTTTGTAATATTATTTCTCTTATTTACTATTGTAAAATCATCTTATCTGTTCTTCCATTTATTTTTTTTCTTTAGTTTTATTATATCTAAGTAATTTTCTTTATACTAAGGTGAAAGGATGAAACTCTTAGTAAGGTAATACTTAACTCTTATTTATGAATTTAATGTTTTATTCTTAAATTAAGCAAATTTATATATAATGTATTTATTTTATTTGTAATATTAATACCCTTTCTTCTAAGTGGTGCATCTTGATTTATTATTGATAAACTTAATACTTGGCACAATAAATTCTTGAAACCATTTACAAGATTTGGCGTATATACCATTTCTTGTACAATGGGAGTCATGATTTATTGTAGACAATATAAAGATTGGTATAATAAATACTTGAACCCATTTATAAGATTTGGTGTATAATAATTGAAAGACATAAACACTAATTAATATATAAATGATGATGACCTTTAATTGTTATATTTTTTTGTTGGAACCTCTTTTGTGGGAGGATTCCAATTGAGTTATAAAAAGAATTAAATATATTATTACTTCTTATGCCAAGAGTGGATCCCCATAACCTTAGCTTTTATTTGAATTGGTTAATTGAATTAATATTTGCAAACATCTTATACTGCATTAATTGTCTTTAAAGTATTTATAGTTTGTAACTTTAATTTTACTTCTCTGCGGATAGACATTTTTCTCACCGGGTTATTTATTACTTCGACAATCTTGCACTTGGAAATAAACGCCTATATTCCAGACGTGTCAAGTTTTTGGCGCCATTGCCGGGGAAGTGAAATTAACATTTTTTTGTTGTTTGTTTGTTTATTTTATTTTCATAGAAGGCTGAGCCTCCTAACTTACTTTATTTTATTTATTATCTACTTTTCATTTTTATAGAAGGGTAAGCCTTCTATTATTTATTTATTAACTTTTTATTATATAATCTAACATTTAACTATTTTTCTAACTTTTATTTTATTGTTAGTTTTGTTTATTATATTTGTCTTTATTTAATATTTATTTATTTTCTCTTATTTGTAATATTTATTGTTATTGTATTTTTTTTATTTCTTTGTAGGAGTGGTTGGTTTCGAGATCCTAATTCTTATCGTTTGGTGAAAGATAATTTCGGAACTTCCTTTGATAATTTGTTGGATTCTCTTTCATCTTCTCATTCTCCACTAATTAACATAATGACCGAAAATCAAATTGAGGGACTCTTAGACCCAGGGGACAATCAGTCCCAACATAATGACCATAACCGACCTAGGACACTTAGAGATTATATGAACCCTACACGAACTGGTGCACCATTTTGTTTAATTTTTCTGCCGGATGCAATACATTTTAATTTTAAGCCAGGAATTATCCAACTTTTATCCATTTTTCATGGCTTAGATGCAGAGAACCTTTATCTGTATCTAAGAGAATTTGAAGAAGTATGTAACACATATAAGGACCAAAATTGTAGCATGAATACAATTCGACTTAAGCTTTTTCCTTTTTCTTTAAAAGATAAAGCTAAAACATGGCTACAAAACCTTGGGCCATGATCTATTTCTTTATGGGATGTGATGCAACAACAATTCTTAAAAATATTTTTTCCTTCCTATAGAACAAATTATTTCAAAAGACAAATTATCACTTTTGCCCAAAAACCAGGAGAGACCTTTTACCAATATTGGAAAAGGTATAATGAATTACTTAATACCTGTCCCTATCTTGGCTTTAAAACATGGAGACTAGTTTTAAATTTCTATGAGGGCTTAACACCCCAAGTTAGCTAAATAGTAGAAATGATGTATAATGGAACATTTGAGGATAAAGACCCAGAAGAGGCAATGAACTATTTAGACTTACTAACTGAAAATGCTCAAAATTAGGACACTGCTAATACTTGTGAAGCACATAGCAAAAATTAAACCACTACATCTAGTGGGGGTATTTATCATCTTAGGAAAGACTATAACCTTCAAGCCAAATTAACATCCCTAATTAGAAAAGTCGAAACCTTAGAAATGAAAAAGAGTGGTCAATTAAAATATGTGTGTGTCACATTTGTGAAACCCATGATCACTTTACCAATGAATGCCCAACTTTGCCTGCATTTAGGAAATGTCTCCATGAACAAGCCAATGTTCTAAACAAGTTCAAGTGGTCAAACAATAACTCATATTCATAAAACTACAATCCTAGATAAAGAATCACCTGAATTTTAGTCGGAGGAATAACACTTAAGCACAGGCTTTACAACCACCTTTCCATCCACATCAAAATTTTCAAAACCACTAAGGTTATGCACCATATGTTCCACCTCATAAGAAAAATCTAGAAGAAACTTTGTATGCATTCATTGAAAAGCAAGAGTTTATTAATTCTCAAAATGTTCAATCATTTGCTGATTTGAAATATACTCTTACTAAATTTGCATCCGCGCTGAACATTCATAAGAAAGAAAAATTTCTTTCTTAACCACAACCAAACCCCAAAGGACAACATAACTCAAATGTAAGTAATTCAGGAAGCCAATATATGGATCAAGTTAAAGCGGTTATCAATCTTTGGAATGGTAAAATTGTTGAAAAATATATTTTTGAACCTCATGAGAACGATGAATCAATCTCTAAGGGTAAGAAAAGTATTGAACCTACACTTAATGAATAAAACACCAAACCCTCACCTCCACCCCTATTTCCTCATGCATTACGTAATACTAAGAAAATGAATCACAATCCTAAAGTTTTTGAAATCTTCAAACAGGTAAAAGTTAATATTTCTTTATTGGATGCTATTAAATAGGTTCCCTTTTATACAAAATTTTTGAAGGATTTATGCACAGTAAAAAGAAATTTGAATGTGAAAAAGAAAGCATTTTTAGCTCAACAAGTAAGTACTATTCTTCTGAACAATAATGCTTTGAAATATAAAGACCCTGGTTGTCCTACAATTTCATGTATTATTAGAAGTCATAAAATTAAACAAGCCTTACTTGATCTTGGTGCTAGTGTGAATTTACTGCCATATTCAGTTTATCAGCAGCTCAATCTCGGTGAGTTAAAATCAATTTCTGTAACTCTTTTGCTTACTGATAGATTAATAAAAGTACCAAGAGGGACAATGGAAGATGTTTTAGTTCAAGTTGATAACTTAATATATTCTGTGGATTTTATTGTCTTGGACACAGAACCTGTTAAAAGATATAATCTGATACCTGTTATTTTGGGTCGTCCATTGTTAATAACTTATAACACTTTGATTAATTACAAGAATGGAGTAATGAAGCTTTCATTTGGAAACATGACACTTAAACTCAATGTTTTCAATATATGTAAGCAACCACATGAGGGGGAAGATGAAAGTGAAGAAGTCAACATAATTGAAACGATTGTAGAGGATCATATTCAAAAAGGGAGTTCTACCGATCCCTTAGAAATATATTTAATAAATTCATTTGAGTCAAATATACAATTAGATCCTGAAATCTCTGACATATATTCTTTACTTAACTATGCACAGGTGATAGAAAATAAAGGATGGAAATCAAAGTTTGAAGAATTAGGAGAAAATGAAGATAAACAGAATGAAATTTCAAAATTAGAGTTAAAACCTTTGCCTGAAGGATTAAAATATGCATTTCTTAGAGAGAAACAAACTTACTCGGTGGTAATCTCTTCTACACTCACAAGCGAACAAGAAGGTAAGTTGATTGAATTATTAAAAATGCATAAAAATGCAATTGGGTGGACTTTAAAAGACATAAATGGCATTAATCCTTTGATTTGCACACATAGAATACACCTAGAGGATAATGCCAAAACTTTCCAATAACCGCAAAAGAGATTAAATTCACATATGAAAGAGTAGTGAGAGCTGAAGTTCTCAAATTACTTGAAGTAGGAATTATCTATCCTATCTTAGATAGTAAGTAGGTAAGTCCTACTCAGCTAGTACCAAAAAAATCTAAAATCACAATCATTGAAAATGACAAAGGTGAGTTAATACCAACTCGAGTCTCATATAGTTGGAGGATGTGCATAAATTATAGGAAGTTGAACTCGGCCACTAAAAAAGACCATTTTCCTTTACCATTCCTTGATCAAATTGTAGAAAGAGTAGCAAGACATCCCTACGATTACTTTTTAGACGGTTATTCAGTCTATTATCAAATTTCTATAGCACTAGATGACCAAGAAAAGACTACATTCACATGTCCTTTTGGGACATTTGCTTTTAAAAGAATGCCCTTTGGACTTTGTAATGCCCCAACAACATTTCAGAGATGTATGTTAAGCATTTTTAGTGACATGGTTGAGCATTTGTTAGAAGTTTTCATGGATAATTTAAGTGTGTTTAGAAAATCTTTTGATAATTGTCTTGAAAACTTAGAAAATGTTTTAAAAAGATGTAAAGAAAAGAGTCTTGTGTTGAATTAAAAAATATGTCATTACATGGTTACTTTTAAAATTGTTTTGGGACATGTAGTGTCTTTTAAAGGAATTGAAGTGGATAAGGCAAAAATCAAACTCATTACACATTTGCCTCAACCAAAAACAGTAAGAGAAGTCTGATCCTTTTTAGGACATATTAAATTCTATAGGAGGTTCATCAAAAATTTTAATGCTATATCTAAGCCTCTTTGTAACCTCTTAGAAAAAGATGTATCATTTGAGTGGACTCAAGAGTGTCAAAATTCGTTTGAAAAATTAATTGGCCTTTTAACATCTGCTCATGTTATACAATCTCCTGATTGGTCTTTACATTTTGAGCTCATGTGTGATGTTAGTGACTACGCTGTTGGTGCTGTATTGGAATAAAAAAAGAAAGGTAAATCCTATGTAATTTATTACGCAAGTAGAACTTTAAACAGTGCACAAATGAATTACACAACAACTAAAAAAGAATTACTTGCTGTAATATTTGCATTTGATAAATTTTGTTCTTACTTAATTGGTTCTTCAACTGTTGTGTTTACTGACTATGCTGTTATAAGGTATTTAATGTAAAAGCAGGATGCAAAATCAAGACTGATTCGATAGATTCTATTGCTTAAAGAATTTATTATTAATATCAAGGATAAAAAGGGAGCTGAGAATATTGTTGCAGATCACTTATCAAGACTCACACCAGATCCATCAACAGAAATAACACCTATTAATGATTCTTTTCCCGATGAATTTTTATTTTTTACTGTTACAATGCCTTGGTATGCTAATATTATTAATTTTCTTATAATAGGAGAAATGTCACCTCAATGGAATGCTCAAGAAAAAAAAAAATTTTTAATTGAGGTAAGAAAGTTTTATTGGGATGCTCCTTATCCCTTCAAATATTATCGTGACCAAATATTTTAAAGATGCATATCCGACAATGAGGTAAGTAAAGTTATTAAATTTTGTCATTCTGAAGCATGTGAAGGATATTTCTCATCAAAGAAAACAACTACAAAAATTTTGCAGTGTGAATTTTATTGGCCTACTTTATTTAAAGATATACATGCATTTTATATAACGTGTTAAAATTGTCAAAAGTTGGGATCAATTTCAAAACAAAACATGATGACTTTGAACCCTATTCTTGTTATTGAAATCTTTGATTGTTGGGGTATAGATTTTATTGGACTATTTTCGTTATCATATGGATTTATGTATATTTTAGTTGCAGTAGATTATGTCTCAAAATGGATTGAGGCTATTCCATGTCGAAATAATGACCATAAAACGGTCATGAAAGTTTTGAAAGAAAATATCTCAAGTCGATTTGGAATCCCTCGAGCCATTATAAGTGATGGGGGTAAGCATTTTTGTAATAGGCCATTTGAAACATTAATGAAAAAATATGATATTATTCATAAAGTTGTCACCCCTTATCATCGTCAGACAAATGGACAAGTTGAATTAGCAAATAAGGAGATAAAATAAATTTGAGAAAAAAATTGTAAACCCAAATCATAAAGATTAGTTTGTAAGACTTAATGATGCATTGTGGGCTTATAGAACTGATTTTAAAATTTCATTGGGTATGTCTCCTTATAGGATAGTTTATGAAAAACCTTGTCACTTACCTGTGGAACTTGAGCATAAAGTCTATTGAGCCATTAAAACTTTTAATGCAAATCTTGATTCTGTTGGACACATACATAAATTAAAAATAAATAAACTTGAAGAATTGAGAAATGATGCATATGAGAATTCAAAAATTCATAAAGCTAAAATCAAAGTTTTTCATGATCAAAAAATTCAAAGAAAAATATTTGATATTGGTGAGAAGGTTTTGCTTTATAATTCTCGACTTCACATACTCCTTGAAAAATTAAAATCAAGATGGAGTAGCCCTTTTATTGTGGAACATGTGTACCCTTATAGAACAATTGATATTGCAAATCTTAGAAATAGGAATGTGTTTAAGGTAAATAGGTAAAGACTCAAACCGTTTCTAGAAAATCAAGCTTTTCATGAAGAATTTGTGTCCCTGTCTGACCTTTGTTATGAGACCAATTAATCTTTATTTTACACATTTACATATTTATATATATTTATTCTTCTTCTAACTTTTTTTTTGTTTTTACTTGCAAGTTAATTTAGTATTTTTGTTGAAATTTTGTTTTGCACCCCGGTTAAGTGGCAGATAATGATACTCCGTGACATTTCAAGTCAGTTTTGTCAGTTTTTCATAATTACTGATACCTTCTCTTCTTCTTCATTTCTAAAAAAAAAGTATGACATTATAAAGAATTTGAAAAAGCGTTTTCCCTCATTGCCTTAAAATTTCTTAAAGAAAATTTATCAAGTAAGATGTGAAAGATTAAGGTTATTAATGATTATGAATATACTTGTTGATTTACGTTGGTTAATTGAAGCCAAAGTTTGATTAACAGGTGAATTTTTAGACTCATTAATTTTTTACATGCCTGGCTTAGGTAAAAGCTCTTTTGCAAAAAAACAAAGTGCAAAACGATTAAGCGTTTATTACAAGTGTGCACGCATGACTTGTAACACATATTGCCACACTTTAAAAATGGTGTCTATAAATCACGAAGATAAAATTAGGTTTATTAAGGATGGCCTGAGTTAGAATTTTTTAGATGATATCTTATTGACTCTTGAGACGTATTTTAGTGGACATGTGCATATTGCAATTCGTGAATTATGTGACATATTCTTAAAAGAACAGGGGCGGTATAGTTTCAGGAATCTAACTTTAAAAGAACCTCTTTGCCAATTTATAAGAAAATTAGATGGGAAGTCTATCCCAGATCCATAGAGGGCGTTTAAGCCATTTTTGGACGTAAAACCAGAGGAGGATGTGAGCCACAATCACAACTATTTGTACATATTTACTGTAGCTTTTTTATTTTTAAATGTTTCATTTCAAACTCAAATGTCTTTTCCAACAACCAACCACCCATAGTCAATTTTGAAAATTTTGCATTTTAAGCCAACAACCCATGTGACTTAAATTTACAACACCTTTTGACTCAATAAATACATTGCATTATTTCTGCATCTTTATACAAACTCAAAATCATTCAAGAGAAAGGGTGAGTGTAATAATGGAAAGAACATCAATTCGTAAATTTATAAAAATTTGTGTCTTTTGTGGATCCAGCTCTGAAAAAATTAGAGAGTTTGTAGAAGCAGCAGAAACCTTTGGTAAGATTTAGCTGAGCGAAATATTCATTTAGTATATAAGAAAAATAGTCTTGGATTAATGGGATGTGTAGCAACCGCTGTACAAAATAAAGACAGTCGAGTTTTGGGTATTATACCAAAAGCTCTAGTTGTTGGAAATATTATAGGAAAAATAATTGGAGATGAGTTACAGGTATCATCATTGCATAAGCGGATGTCTCTCATGCTTCGGAATGCTGATGCCTTCATAGCTCTACCTGAAGGTTTTGGAACATTGGAGAAAATTTTTCAAATTGTCTCATAGGCACTATTGCAAATCCATAAAAAATCCATTGGTTTATTAAATGTTGATGGTTTTTATAATGGGTTGTTATCTTTTCTTGACTATGCAGTGGAAAAATAATTTGTCACATCTGCAACACGATAGATCCTCATTTATGCTTCAACTGTTGATCAATTACTCGATGAACTCCAAGCTTTTACACCTCTATCTGATCCAACAATGAGTCAGATAGATTGATATACTGATAACAGTGAAAAAAAAAACGCAAGATAGATTTAATGCTTTATCTGTAGGCTATCTACTTTTATGTAATTTTAAGCATTTTGTGTGGCTTGTTTTATTTTGTTGCAGGTTTTATTTCCAATAAAAGATGTTTCAGGTGATATCTTATACACTCTACTCTTTCTATATTTTGACATTGAGAACAATGTCTCAATTTGGTTGTGGGGAGAATAGTTGATATATAATATTAGTGTTATTTTTTTTTTGTTATCATTTTGTTTTCTAATAAAAAAAAAACATCATGAATGGCGTGAGTAAAAGATTTATTTATGCATTCTTGAGACGCATTCTAGTTTTAGAATGACAGAGTAAAGAGTACATTACTAAACTTTTGAAACACATTCTAATTGGTTTATTTTTAATGCATTTTATGTATAATTGTTTGTTGCTTAAGTTTTTGGTAACTCCTGCGTAAATATATTTTGCTTTACTACCGAGGTATGATTTTAAAATTATTTAGTTTAAATCATTTTTTCTATCTAGGTTACTAAAAAATAACTTTCAAAATTATTTCTTGAGCACAATACTAAGCTTTGTGGTAATATGAATGATTCAATATATATAGCTAAGAAAATTTTCATGTTAAAATATACATATTCTTTTCAAAACTCACAAATCTTTTGTGAGTGAATGGAGAGGTTTGAGATAACAACTTACGAACTTTCATTGATATTTTGAAATGGTTAATTTTTATTTGGAATGATATTATTTGGGATGAGGAATGATTTAGTTGCTTAGCTGAAAGATGATAAAAAAAAAATTATAATGAGAAATTATTTTTATTTGTAATGATTCTTTATTTCTTTAAAAAAACACACACAAAAAAAGAGCAAAAAAAAAAGTATATATAAAGAAATTAAAAAAGAAAAGAAGTCAATTCAGTTCAATAAAGTTTTTGTTCAATTCTAGAAGACAAAAGTCATTAGGAAGCAATTTTATCACCGAACTCATTATTCGTAAGATTCGCATAAAATAATTAAAGTCCTGAAGTGAGCATGTAGAAAGAATGGTTTGAGTTTAAATAATTGATTTTCTTATCTTTGGATCAATGTTAGTTTGTCTGCTTGTCTATCTTTAAATGTAACATTTTCTTGAGCGGTTAACTGTTTTTCAACTCCATGAGTGAAATCATAACTCATTAAACAGTTATTCATATGTGAGGATATAGAGTTGAGACTTTACTTAGAAAAAAAATTCAACGCTATATATATTGTGGTTTGTGGTAAGAAGGCTTCAGTTTAATTCACACACACACACACACACACACACACACATCATTAAACAGTTTTTCATATGTGAGGATATAGAATTGAGACTTTACTTAGAAAAAAAATTCAACGCTATATATATTGTGGTTTGTGGTAAGAAGGCTTCAGCTTAATTCACACACACACACACACACACACACATACACACACACACACACACACACACACATCATTAAACAGTTATTCACATGTGAGGATATAGAGTTGAGACTTTACTTAGAAAAAAAATTCAACGCTATATATATTGTGGTTTGTGGTAAGAAGGCTTCAGCTTAATTCACACACACACACACACACACATAGCAATTGTTGTGATCTTGAACTGATATTTTGTTAAAAGTTATGATTGCAATAACCTTAATAGCAATTGTTGTGATCTTGAACTGATATTTTGTTTGAAATACTTAGGCAGTGTTCAAATTTTATTTATGCTTGAATTGTTAGGGACTAGCAATAAGCCGGTTGGGGGGGGGGGGGGGGGGCATACACACACACACACACACACACACACACACACATACAATTTTAAAAGTTATGATTGCAATAACCTTAATAGCAATTGTTGTGATCTTGAACTGATATTTTGTTAAAAGTTATGATTGCAATAACCTTAATAGTAATTGTTGTGATCTTGAACTGATATTTTGTTTGAAATACTTAGGCAGTGTTCAAATTTTATTTATGCTTGAATTGTTAGGGACTAGCAATAAGCCGGTTGGGGCAGAAGGGGGGGGGGGGTGATGAACACTTGAAATTACACATTTAATAAGGGTTTTATATCATTGTT
Organism: Ailanthus altissimus; assembly: GCA_946807835.1. Lineage (NCBI taxonomy): Eukaryota > Viridiplantae > Streptophyta > Magnoliopsida > Sapindales > Simaroubaceae > Ailanthus > Ailanthus altissimus. The sequence goes on along the minus strand of OX327685.1, from coordinate 25,472,015 downwards.
TTGTATTACTAGTGTCTTTAACCCCCTTAACTTAAGTATGTTTACAATATTGTACCTAATTAGCTTTTAACTGTTTTGTGGTAGGTTCGGTAAAATGAGCATAACTTTATACTTAGGAATTCTTCTTAATCTTGTGAAGAGTTGACTCAATAATTATTTCACAAGACATTCGAAATTCGAGCGTTTATAGGGTGAAAATGGCCTAAAATAGAACTGATCTGTAATATAGGCCCAATCTAAACAGTCATTAGTATTTGACCCATAACTATAGAAATACGTATTTAATATGTATAAGACAACTCAATTTGAAAAGGTAAGAGACTTATCTACAATCTTAATGTTTTGAGTGACAGCTAATTCAGATCACATTAATTCTAAATTGGATAAGCAAATGGGTGCATTAATGATAATTAATATAAATTATTTGCCACCATTCTTGACTTTTATCATCCAAGTGGCTCCCTCTTCATTTATCTCGATTTATCCATATTTTTTTTAATATAAATAGATAGCATATTTATGCTCAAAACATGTAATTAGAGAACTAAATTTTAGTTCAAAATACTTATCTTTTGTATTATCTCTTTATAATATTATTTCTCTTGTTTACTATTGTAAAATCATGTTATCTCTTCTTCTATTTCTTTTTTTTTTTTAGTTTTATTATGTCCAAATAATTTTCTTTATACTAAAGTGAAAGGGTGAAACTCTTGGTAAGGTAATACTTAACTTTTATTTATGAATTTAATATTTTATTCTTAAGTTAAGCAAATTTATATATGATGTATTTATTTTGTTTGTAATATTAATACCCTTTCTTCTAAGTGGTGCATCTTAATTTATTATTGACAAACTTTATACTTGGCACAATAAATTCTTAAAACCATTTACAAGATTTGGCATATATACCCTTTCTTGTAAAGTGAAAGTCTTGATTTATTGTAGACAAATGTAAGATTGGCATCATAAATACTTGAACCCATTTATAAGATTTGGTGTATAATAATTGAAAGAAATAACATTAATTAATATATAAATGATGATGAACTTTAATTATTATATTTTTTGGTTGAAACCTCATTTGTGTGAGGATTCCAATTGAATTATAAAAAGAGTTAAATATGTTATTACTTTTTATGCCAAAAGTGGATCCCCCCAACCTTAGCTTTTATTTAAATTTGTTAATTGAATTAATATTTGTAAATATCTTATACTGCATTAATTGTCTTTAAAGTATTTCTAATTTTTAATTTTAATTCTACTTCTCTGTGGATCGACCCCATTTTCATCGGGTTATTTATTACTTCGACAATCTTGCACTTGAGAATAGACTCTTATATTCTGGACGTGTCAGCCGATGTGACTCGTCTAACACCGTATTGATAAGAAGGATCATAATAAAATATTATCTCATAATGTAATACTATTTAAATTGATTAAGAAAGTTTTTTTCTTTTGAATCCCCATCTCAATAGGAGGTGATTCTCAACTTATTAATTTTTCTATGCAAACATAAGTAACTCCCACCAATAAAGTTGCTATTGTGGTTACCAACATAGAAAAATTAATTATAGTTTACGATGCAGACTAATAACTCTAATCACTGCATCTCATAAATCTCAATTTATAATATAGACTGATAAATTTTATCACTACATCTCATAAGCTAATACATGCAATTTTTTTTTTAATTTTGAAACACTGTTTAAAATTACTGTTTAAGTGAACAGTGTCAACGCCACGATACCAATTACAAAGCCACGGCACCCGATGTAATTTTGTCTTGGTATACCCGTTTCAACACTTGAAATGCACTATTTTCCCCTGGAGCTTTTATCATCAACACTTCCATCACTTAAACAACACTCAAATTAATACAAAACTTGCTCTGATACCAATTTTGTTAGGATCAATTATACTAGGGTGTATGTATGTACAACTGTATTCATTGTACAAAATAAGTATAATATACATATTTAGGCGCAGTGAAATAATAAAGTCATACAATAAATACAAATAAATAACATATTAATCAAATTAATATATTAAAGAGAGTTTGAGAATTCACTAAAACGTGTAACTTTTTACATGTATATTTGGGAGTTCGCTTGAAGTCCTACTCTTTAACAGTTCTAGTCACCAACTCGGTGAGTTTGATAAGTTAGAATAGCAACTTTAAATCCAGCATTGGATTTAACACTTGAACTCATTGATTTTTTTTTTTCCTTTGATTAGTTTTATTCTAGACTTGATGAATTAATATTTTATGTGACTAAATTATAAATTTGTGTAATATATATTTGTTATTATTTTTATTTCTTCAGTTTATAATATAGTTATATTTTATATCAAAAGTTCTAATTTTATAATATTTATTTTATGTTTTTATATGTAGTATTATACTTATATTGTTATTACAATTTTAAACAATATTTACAAAATCTTATCATTGGCCACCTCAATTATTATGAATTTTGTATTATTGTTTACTTAATTTTTTTAAATTAAACAATATTATTTTAAAATAATAACAACATTTATCGCAATCAACCAACAAACTGTTTATGTAAATATGAAAATTTTATTTATTTATTTTTATTATTTGTGGTATTACAATATTTTTTTACAATAAATCTAAATTTTGTTTTCCTATATATATATATATTTTTACCCAAATTGTATTATGTAAATTTATTTTAATTTATTAAAATTTTAACTAATAAATAATTTAAATAAAATTTTAAATATAAATAAAATAAAATAACAAATACAGAATCAATTTAATAATTATCAGAAACTCTCTTAATATTTGAAATAACCAAGAATATTAAGAGCCTATTTATTATTTATCCTCAACTGATTGTACGGAATACAGAGAGTTAGAATGGTTGATGTCAGCCGGCTGCGCATCAGCCCTGCCCTGTTACAGGACAGGAGGGGTAAAATTACAAAAGCTTGTTTTGTAATATCACTAACATGAAACAGTATACACACGACGATTTTTGTGCCATAAATATGTATTTAACATAATAAAGAAGTCATAGCGGTAATGGCCATTGATTGATATTCGGATTCAGAACCGGAGTTATGAACCTAACTGGGTTCTTTTGTAGCCCAACAGGGGGCAAGCATCATCATTCATCAGGATTAAATCTAGTGGAAAAACGATTTCGCTTAGTTGATACTTGATATAGAATTTGAAGACTGAAGACTGAAGCCTTGCCATGGGTATGGTAATGGTATTGGTTCAATTGAGTGTATTCATGGATTAGCCAATATGAGAATACAGTCAATTGAACCACATGCTAATCCATGAATACATTCAATTGAGCCAATGCCATTTCACCACCCAAGAATCATGTGCTTTCAACTGATAAACAGAAGCCTGTTTAATGCATATTATAAATTTAACCACCTAGTTTTAATTTTAAGGTGGTAAGAGTACTTCTAATCTTAATAACCTTTATCTCTCTCTCTCTCTTTCTGGTGAAGATGTTCTCAAAACCTAACCTATGAAAAAGAGCTTTTCCTAACCCAATAGGGACTCCTAACCTTCCCCGTTGGACACAGTCTAATTTTCTACAAATTTATGGTAGAATAATATTATAGTAAATAAAACCATGATGAAATAATGAGGGCCGAAGCTGAAGTTTTTACCTTCGATTTGACCTCAAGCGTGGTCTTAAAGTGGTCAATTTACAATCAATTCCATTTCAATTTTAATTTTTAAATAGTATATGCAAACTTTTTCTATCGCGATGCCTAAGGGAAGATCATTTTCTTTTGAAAAATCTTAACGTCAAAATTATGAACAGAAAGCAACAAAGAAAGAAGTGAGCATATACTGTATAATTTAACGCGCCAAAACTAACTTTTTCACAGTTTTTGTGGATAACGTTAACGTGCATTTCCTTTAATTACGACTTTGATTAACCGAACCGATCTCAGCTTTTTCGGTTTCCTTTTCCTCAAAGCATAATTGTTGTTCACATTTACATTTGCATCTGCATGTTCCCACCACCACCACTCCTCCTCAACATTTTAACATTATCAATTTATCTTTCATTCATCCCGAGACAAAGAGCACCAACATATCATTCCTTGTCTTTCTAAAGTACTGTTTGTACAAGTAACGCATATTCAAAGCTTTGATCTTTCAACTTGTTTCTCTAAGTGTTTGCATTCTACAGGTTGCTGTAACCTTTTGTCTTATGTTAATTCTTGGATTATCTTCAAGTTCTTTTTCCTTGAGTTCACTTTAGTAACTGTGTTAAGAACGAGTTGAACTCAGTTGAATTATATTTTTATTTATTTTTCTGTTGACTCTCTTTGTTGTTTTATCAATTGGGAGCCAATTACTTAACTCTTTGTTTTTTTAAAATTAATTATTGGGTATTCATTTTTGGATCTCCTCTTCAGGTTCATACAATGACAATCTTAGGTTCTGCTAACTTCATTTGTTTGCATAAACAATTGAAATGCATGAACTGATCGCGTCTTGCCCAACATTATTATTTTTTTGTTTGTTTCTGATACGCACCCACCTTCTCTTTTCATTTCAATTTATTTCCTTATTTTATAATCTGAACTTCTGATTACTTTATATTATTTTCAAATGAAGTGATCGCGGTCCAGGGACTCATGGTTCTCTGAGTATGGATTCATGATATGCATTTGAATTTATGCTTTTTAGCGTTATTTGATATGCTATTGTGAAATGTTAATGAGTCATGTGCGTATTGTTTCTGATTCTGACATTTATTTTTTCTGCATCTCCTTCAGCATCTAAGGCTTCATGAGTTGAAAGCATTGCTATTGAACAAACCCACTCAGAGCAAAATCCTTATTTCTTGCCACAATGGTTCTTGGACTAAGAACGAAGAACCGAAAGCGTGGTTCACATCAAGTTGATTACCTAGTCCATCTTAAAGAGATTAGGCCTTGGCCCCCATCACAATCTTTGGGATCTGTTCTGTCTGTACTGCTTCAATGGGAAAATGGTGATCAGAATTCTGGCTCCTTGACATCCAGTGTTGGGGATGGAAAGGTTGAGTTTAATGAGAGCTTCACGCTTCCAGTTACTTTGTATGGTGAAGCGTCAAAAAAGGGCACTTCCAGTGATAGTTTTCAGAAGAATTGCTTAGAATTATACCTGTATGAAACTGGAAAGGACAAGCTGGTGAAAGGTCAACTCTTGGGATCTGCTGTTGTAAATCTTGCAGATTATGGAATTATCAAAGAAGCCATAGCCATAAGTGCTCCAGTAAACTTCAAGAAAATTTCGAAGAGCATGTCTCAATCTGTTCTTTATCTTATCATTAAGCCCTTATATAAAAATGGTTCCTCGTCTTCACCACAGAGCAGCTTGATGAAAGAAGTATCTTCCGTCAAGGATGAAACTGAATCTTTTTCAGTGATGACAAATGAAGGAAATGACGATGAATGTGAGATCGCTTCTTTTACAGATGATGATAATGATGTTTCCTCACATTCTTCACGGACAATTTCATCTTCTGCTTTTAAGGCCACTGGAGGCTCACCTGCTCAAAATTACAAGGTACTCAAATTTATTACTAAAATATTTTTTGGGATTCCCTTTATACCAAACTGCTTTGCTCCGTACCTTCGAGCATTTTGGCAATTTGACCTGAAAATCATGATCAGCATCAGTTGGCCTAAAATTGGTTTTGATTTGAAATACTAATTTGTGGATTGGTTGTTGGATTTTGGCCTTTGATTATTACCTTCAAATTAGAAATGGAACAAGTAAACTGTCAAACTAGATTCCATTGTCTATGATCCTACTCCATCCAGCCAAAGAGAGCATTAATTTGTTCATGTTTGATGGTAATAATTTAAATTTTATTATGCAACTGTATGTGTTCTTTTTTGTTTCTCAAAGCTAAATTTTTTACTAGGACTTGTTTTCAGATGAGTAAACAAGATTTATCAGTGATCATCCACATGATGATCTTATTCCACCGTGGCCATACTTGTGAAGCATATATTGGTTTTCAGTTAGTAGTAAGGCATCAATTCATCTGCATGTATGACACCATAGCATCCATGGATTTACTGTAGTTGTGGTTGGTCTGATAGGTGTTTTCCTTTCATTTTGGCAACTGGGTTGTGTAGTGTAAATAATAACCATCTTCAATAAAATTGTAGAATGGATCAGATTCAATGAAGGATGGTATTCAAAGGGTTAATGGGAACCGTGGTCTACCCTCAAGTCTATCAGTTGCAAAGGAAGAGGTAAAGCAAGTGGAACATATACGTGTCAATGTTTGTTCATCATCTTTGTCATCAGCAAACTTATCCTCAGACATGTATATTCAGGTAGGTATCAACACAGACCAAGCAAAATTAGACGACTCCCTGACATATCTTGAGGATGACAGAATAACTCGAAGATATGAAAAAAATGGTCCGGAGGTAGCTGCAACCAGTAACTTATTTGTTGATCTTTTGAAGGAGAAAGAGAAAAGGGGGCAACACAGAAGCGTATTGGACAACCAGATGTTTGAATTAAAGAAAAATTCTTTAGATGAAAAACTAGGTAATAAATTGCCCGATGTTGCTAGAAAAAGGGAAGTTAAACTGAGTAATACTCTTGCTAATGGCAGGACCTCACTGACAGAGCAGAGTGGTACTGCTACGAGTGATAAACTAAAGCATGTGAAGTCTCAGTTGCATTTTGACTCGGCTAAAAGCAAACAACTGCTTGGTAGTAGTCAATTCATGGGGAATGAAAAGAAAAATAATATTGCTAAAGATGTTTATAAGGGTGGTATGACTAATGCTCAGTGTAGGGGGGAAGAAACAACAAAAGGCTTTTCCAACAACAAAGTTGAATTGGGATCTAAAATTGAAATGCTTGAGGAAGAATTGAGGGAAGCAGCTGCTCTTGAGGTCAGTCTTTATTCAGTTGTTGCTGAGCATGGGAGTTCTACAAATAAGGTACATGCTCCAGCAAGACGCCTTTATAGATTCTATTTACATGCGTGTAAAGCAATGTCCAAGGCTAAGAGAGCAAGTGCAGCTTGGACTGCTATCTCAGGATTAGTTTTGGTTTCTAAAGCATGTGGGAATGACCTTCCAAGGTACATATTGAATGCTTAGTAAGAAACTTTTCATCTCAAGCAAGTTGAAATTTTAGGATTTTAGCCTAATAGATTTTCGTTATAGAACCTTATCATTTTTGCAGATTGTAGAAACTACAAGTCCCAAGTATTTGTGTCTAATTATCAATCTGTGATGTAATTCCATCATCGAGTATAATTTTCCTGGAAATAGGATATGTATTAAATGCATGCACTTTTTTGTAAATGGATTATATTTATGTATAGCTGTTTCCTACAATTTTACCCTTGACTTTGTCATCAGCTCCTCCCATCGAGATTGATTATTTGTTTCCTGCTTACAGGCTGACTTTCTGGTTGTCAAATTCAGTTCTGCTGAGAGCTATTGTCTGCCAGGTTACCGGGAGAATGCAATTTTGTGATAGGCCACACACCAACAGTAATGGTGATCGAAAGGGATTGGAAGAGAGGTTTGTGCCAAAATGGCATGAGTCCTCTCCAAATGAGAACAAAAAAAATAATACAAAAGATAGTGCTGATGATTGGGAGGACCCACAAACATTTATAGTTGCATTGGAGAAGTTGGAAGCATGGATCTTCTCTCGAGTCATTGAGTTGGTTTGGTGGCAGGTCGTGTCTTTCATCTTTCCTATGCCTTTTTCTGTTGAGTTTTAATTAGCACTTAAATAAAAAATTCCTTGTCATGCCTAATATGTTTCCTTTTCTGGAATCTCCAGATTTTGACTCCACATATGCAGTCTGCTGCTGTGAAAGTCTCAAGCTCAAGGAAAGCCTCTGGAAGGAGATACGGATTGGGCAGTCAAGAGCAGGGAAATTTTTCTATTGACCTCTGGAAGAAGGCTTTCAAAGATGCATGCGAAAGGCTTTGCCCTGTTCGAGCTGGAGGGCTTGAGTGTGGCTGCTTGCCTGTGCTGGCTAAAATGGTAAGTGCATCTTTATTTTCCCTTCTTACATGGATTATGAATGAGATTCTTATTTAAGATTGGTTATATTTTCTCTTCTTTTTGGGTTTATTTTCCTTAGAAAGTGGTAGGTCAAAGATCATCCTAGCAAGATCTTTGTGCTTGATTTTCTATCCTCAATAGTTATGTCTATGCATGTTTGTCTTTATTTGAGGAAATCTTTGCGTTGTGTTATATGATTGTATTCTACCAGCATTGTCAGTTGCAGATATTGTCCTTTATGAAGCAGTGATCTATCATCACATGGTAGAAATGAAATCTGTGGCCAAAGTGTGAAAGTACCCAAATTCTACCCAAGACTGATCTAGTTTACTTCTAGGATACGATTGGAGTCATTAAGGAAAAAAGAAACTTCTGTTCTACAATTGGTTATACATTTAATGCAATTTTAACAGGTTGGGCTCTGAAATTGTTTTTAAGCATATCTAAATTCACTGCAATGTAAAGAATGTTTCTTGATAAAGCTTGCTGTGAGCAATGTTAGTATCCTACATTTTCTTTTGATCTTTAGTGTTATTCCAATTGCATGTGTAAGCACCGTTGGTCCTGTGATGTGAGCCGTTCCAGCTGTTGGTACTGTGTAGTTTTCTGCCATATCCTTCTCAAAGGGCATTTTGGTGTGTCCACTGGTTTGTGTGTATTATGGAAATAGAATGTGCTAGCACGATTGGATCTTGCCCAGCATATTTACCTTTGTCTTTATGCCATGGGATTCTCTCTATCTCATGTGATAATCATCTGATTGATTCTGTTGTTAGAAACCATTTTGATAAAAATGTGGCTCTTTTCTGTTGTTTTTCTAGGTAATGGAGCAGTTGGTGGGTAGACTCGATGCAGCAATGTTCAATGCTATTCTTCGTGAATCAGCTGAAGAGATGCCAACAGATCCTGTATCGGATCCCATTAGTGATACGAAAGTTCTCCCTATTTCAGCTGGAAAATCAAGCTTTGGGGCTGGTGCACAACTTAAAAATGCTGTGAGTAGCAGAGACTTTGTTTTGTGGATCCAATTTGTTGTTTATGAAGAGACCTATCATATATCTCTCGATGTCCTGTTTTTCATTCTCTTTTCACAAATGTCCTCAACTCGTATATTCTTAGAGTTACTTGTTGGACTCTCCATGCACTATGACAACAAAGAAACAGTCTCAAATTGTAATTAGTTATTGTTGAAGCGGAAGCACATAAATAAATAAAATAATTCACTCAAGTAATATAATAATATAGAACAAGTTATTAAGAAATAAATAGAGAAAAAGATAGAAAAAGAACACACAAAGAATTACGTGGTTCGGTAACTTGCCTACGTTCACGGCGAATCAAGATCACACTCTTCTCTTGTTATGAATCTCAAGACACTTACAAAGTATGCATTTTACAAGAAATATTACAAAGAAAACTCTCTCTTTCACTTTAGAGATTTTCTCTCACAAAGAACCACTAAAATCTCTTGTTTATCACAAAGATTGTCAAGATTCTTAGTTGATCACAAAGATATATTTACAAGCTAATTGATAGCCTTTATATAGGCTTTAGGACGTCTTAGGTTTACTCTATACGTGTGGGAGTCGTATTAGGGAGTCCTGGAGTAAGTGGGAGACGAAATTAGGAAGTTTCCTAATTTCGGGACACTGTTCCCGTCTCCAGCGCCGCGGCGCTGGGCTCTTGTCGCTGCAGTGCTGGCACGCTTCTGCTGAGCGCTGCGGCCCTTAGGTTCTGTTCTGGGCATCACGGCGCCCACTCCTAGCCGCCGCGACGCTGGCGCCTGATGCGCCCTTCTTCGTTTTCGCCTTTTTTTGCATCCGCCTTCGATCCGTAGACACCCTACACACTTGACTTGAATCCCAAATTATATTTTAATAATTTTTAATAAATATTCTCACAGCTATCTTGATTTCTCTTAATTTAGGGATCTTGCTCATCTTGTCTTCTTGTTTTCAGATTGGGAACTGGTCCCGATGGCTTACAGATGTATTTGATATTTATGACAATGACTCTCTTGAAGATATGAATGAAGCTTGTAATTACAAGAGCATGGAACGTGATACATCTACATCATTCAAGCCGTTCTCTCTCCTTAATGCATTAAGTGATCTCATGATGCTTCCATTTGAAATGCTTGCAGATAGTTCCACAAGGAAAGAGGTGAAACTCTGGAACTTCAAAGTTTCATTGAAATATGACCAAGTGATATATTTTTTTAATCCTTCAGTTTTGGGTTGTGTAACTGTGATTGTTTCCTTCTTATTCTTTTGGTAATCTCATTATCCCCTATTTTGTTTTTGAAGGTATGCCCTACATTTGGTGCACCATTGATTAAGAGAGTTCTCAACAATTTTGTCCCCGACGAATTTAACCCAGAATCAATTCCAGAAGCAGTTTTTGAATCCCTGGATTGTGAGGTTGGTTAATTTGCAGCAAGTAAATGATTTCTCAGAAAAAAATTTATTCACCATTTATCATTCAGCAGAGTTACAAATTCATGGTATTTTGATCTTATTTCTGATAGATCCCCCTTAGCTTATTAGTTCAGTTTTGTTTCTGCTTTAGGGCTCCTGTGAGGCTGAGGAAGAGTCTCTCACAAGCTTCCCATGCATGGCTACTCCTACAATCTATTCACCGCCTCCTGCGGCTTCACTGTCCAGAATAGTTGGAGAGGTTGGAAGTCAGACTCTACGGAGGAGTGGATCATCAGTGCTTAGAAAATCATACACTAGCGATGACGATCTTGATGAGTTGGATTCATTCATAACTTCAATTATTACTGACAACTCCCATACTTCTCCCCTGGCAGCAGCTCCCAACTGGATGCCCACGGGAAAAGGGGGTCGAAAAGTTGTCAGATATCAACTCCTTCGGGATGTATGGAGAGATGGAAAACAGTGACGTTACTTTCAACTCTCTCTTAGGTGTGTATATATGTGTCTTTTATTTTTTTTATTACATAGGTTCATGTTAAATTATTGAACACACTTGTGTCGTTGTATGTTAAATCCTTTAGAAATAAGCAGAAATAATTTTCTTTCCTCTGTAAGAAATTTTTTCATGTTACCTCAATGTACATATGTTAGTAGCTTTGGTTCATGATAATAATGTGCTTTATTTGGTTGGCATATTCTTAACATTTTCCCCTTCTTAATGGGTTTCTATTGCTCCCAAAGGAGGCTTTGGATACCTTGGTTGGACACATTAGTGAATAATGATTTAGCAAATGCATGTGAGCAATAAGATGCATTCATCAAATATACTATTATCTAATCAGTTCATCAAATACACATATTTGTGATTACTATCAAATATTCATCATAAATGTACAAGGAGAAACCATCAAGTAATTGATCTCCTCATCCATGAAACTAAACAGCTCAGGAATCTGAATATGACCAACTGCAACTAACACCTTGCTTATCTTTTCTTGCACCTGCGGATACCACCAAACAAATACGTAAGAGAATAAACGAAGATATTATGCATAAACTTGATGAGGTGCAGACATAGTCGCTGTATGCAGTTTTGATGAGGCCACCTGAAATTTTGTGCTTCATGTAAACTGTGATTGGCATCTAGCATAGGTGTAATCATGAAATGAGGTAATTACAAAAGAAATTTTGGTATATTTGTAACGAAAATAGTGTTATTACAAAGTAAGAACATTAGTAAATGTATTAGGAACTCTACAGTTCAACTTAAAAGATGATTTACTTGAGTACTCGAGAGGACATTAGCAGCTCAGGCTCTCCTCCCCAAAAATGTGGGCGCCGCATCTCTGCAACATTCATGTTGAAATCGCCTACATGCAAACCCAAGGGATTGATATTTTCGGACCTGCTGGAAAATGTGTTTGCAGATATTCCTCGAGATTTGTGGAATCTGTTACATAAATTTAGACGTAAAATGCCTCCTGAAAGAGTACTCCCTACTTAAGTGACCCTAATCCTCAATTGACATACAAGAGACACAAATGTGGCAATCCCTCAGAAAAGAGAAAAAAAAAGGTAACCAAGAGCATTATTACATTAATTTTGGCTTCCACGGAGCCCTTCAAGTAATGTAACAACGTACCCTTAATCTCATGTTTCTCAATTAGAATGGAATTTAAGCAATTTAGAAAGAGAAAATATGTAAGAAAAAATGAGTGTTAAGGTTGCTGTATTTTCTACGTATGACCAGGACAAATAAATTATTTTTAGTTTAGATATTCTAAGAGTTTTAAACTTGAATTAAGATTATGTTATGATAAGATAAGAATTTTAGTTGCATTTGAGTTCTATTGTTTTAGTATTTAAATTCATGTAATCTTTATTAATTTAATAGGAAGAACCGAGAACAATATTTTGAGTTGTTAAAGAGTTATTTTCTTTTTCTTAAATACTAAACTTCTTTATACTTCTCAAACCCAATAACAGTATCAAAGCTCTTCTTCTTAAGGGACCCGTGAGCTATTTTTTTTCCTCTTGACAATAGAAGTAAGTTGCTTCAATGGTAGAAGATAGTTACATGTCATTGCCACCAATATTTTCAGGAGATAACTATTAGATTTGGGCTATCAGAATGGAGGCTTTTTTGCAAGCAAATGATCTATGGGATTTGGTTGAAACAGGTGAGATAACACCTTTGCCAGAAGATCCTACAGTTGCTCAAATCAGAAATCAGAGAAAAGAAAGAATAAGGATGTTTAAAGCCAAGACTTGCATCTACTCTGTTGTCTCAGAAGTGATCTTTACTAAGATCATGACTTGTGAAACAGCTAAGCAAGCATGAGACTTGCTCAAACAAGAATATTAAGGAAATGACAGGTCAAAGAAAATGCAAGTACTGAACTTGAGGAGGGAATTTGAAATGCAAAGAATGAAAGAAGTATAAAAGTTTAAGGACTACTCTGACGAGTTACTACAGATTGTTAACAACATTAGGCTGCTTGGAGAAGATATACCAGACAAGGGGGTTGTAGAGAAGATTCTTGTGACTCTTCTTGAGAGGTTTGCGTCAAAAATATCTTTTCTTGAAGAGTCAAGAGACTTGTCAACTATAACCCTGCTTGAGTTAATTAATGCCTTGCAAGCATAAGAGCAAAGAAGATCATACAGGATTGAAGAACCTGTGGAAGGAGCTCTGCAAGCAAGAGAGTATGATAAGCACCCTGGTGAGATTAAAGAAAAAAAGTCATGGAATAAGAGCAATCAGAAGGAAGGAGGAGCAAGCTCAAATGATGATTCCAAACCAAAATTTTCACATTGTCCTCACTGCAATAGAACAAACCATCAAGCTTTAAGTTGCTGACAAAATCTTAAAGTAGAGTGTAGATCCTGCAAGCAGAAGGGTAATATTGCCAGATTCTGTGAGAACAAACAAAAAGAATCTCAGCCTACACAAACTCTTGTACAGGCAGCTCAGTAACAATATGAAGACCAGCTGTTTATGGTCACTTGTTATGCAGAAAGAAATCAATCCAGTGATGCTTGGTTGATTGATAGTGGTTGTACAAACCACATGACCTTTGATGAACCAATCTTTCAAGAATTGGATAGATCAGTAGTATCAAAAGTTAAGATTGGAAATGGCAAGTTAATTGCAGTAAAAGGTTAAGGTAGTATCATGATTAAATGCTCAGGTAAGAAAAAGATGATACATAATGTATTGTTGGTTTCTGAAATTGATCAAAACTTGTTGAGTGTAGGGAAATTACTTAAGAAAGAGTACTCAGTATTTTTTAAACAAAACAAATGTGAAATTTCTAACCCTAATGGAGTTATTTTATTTACTGTAGGAATGAAATGCAAGAGTTTTTGCTTAGAGTGGTCCAGGTGCAGTGCATATTCTTGTGCCATAAAACATTCAGACTTATGGCATAAGAGAATAAGGCACTTTCATAATTCTACCTTAGATCACATGCAAAAAGAAGAGATTGTGTTGAGATATGTCAAATGTACTGTTGGTCATAGTGTCAAGATTGTGAAAATGGAGAGGCTATCTCTATATGGTTTTGCAGATAGTGTTGGGGTTATGCCAAAAAATATATTAAAAGACTTGAATGGGTCTTCATCTTCCTTAGTAATTGAAAAAAAGAAGAGTGAAAACCAAACTGAGAAGGATTTTGTTATGAATAGTATTGTAGCAAAGGAATCAAGAAGGTTTAAAAACCAAACTAAGGATTCTATTATGAATAGTCCTGATGCAGTGAGAGAATCAAGAGGATCTGAAGACCAAGCTGAAAAGGATTATGTTCTAAATAGTTCTGTTATAGCTGAGGAATCAAATTCAAAAGGAGTTTATAGCAAACACAGCAAGGAGGAGTGTTAAGGTTACTATATTTTCTGCATATGACCAGGACAAATAAACTATTTTTAGTTTAGATATTCTAGGAGTTTTAAACTTGAATTAAGATTATGTTATGAACAGATAAAAGGTTTAGTTACATTTGAGTTCTATTTTTTTTTAGTATTTAAATTCATGTAACCTTTGTTAATTTGATAGGAAAAACCGAGAACAACATTTTGAGTTGTTAAAGAGTTGTTTTCTTTCCCTTAAACACTAAACTTCCTTATACCTCTCAAACCTAACAGTGAGTTTATATCTTTATTTGAAGGGGATATAAATAGAAAGAAAAAAAAAATTGAGCCCAAAAAGGCTAAGCATATAACTGAACAGAGAAGATGTTGGCGTGTTTTAGGGTGTATGCATGTGATTGTGTACATATTTTTGAAAAAACTAAATACATGTATCATATACACAATTTCGCAGCGGAATTAAGCATATAATCAACATATACATATGTAACCTATATCATTAACAACATAAGATTTTAGAAAACATACATTTGAAGAACTTCGGTGAAGATTTCAATTTCGGATTCTTCATAACTCCAACTTTGATCTCACATTGAAGTGAATTATTGTACAATTCTAGTTCACAATAATCCGATTAGATTGTGAAGCTAAAATAATAGCAACTGAATTTTCAGCAACAAGTTTTTGTTTTTTTGAAAGAAAAATAAGAATGGTTGATTTTTCTCTCTTTAGTTTTTCTCACAATTTTTTGTTCAAAGAAAACTCTTCAAAAAATAAAATCTCTTCAATCCCCCCTCACCCTTGCACAAATTTTTGTTTTACCTTAATTAATCAAAATGAATTCACACATTTTTTGTGCTCTAACCACTTCACAAGTGCTCCACCAAAATTAGGTTAAGTGGCCAACAACCAAAAATTAATTTTGGTGGCCATTTTTAATGGTCTAATAAAATTGACCATTAATTCTACAAAATGGTATTCCACTTAATTTAAATTATATTTCTCAAAATTAGGTATGTCTTCCACTTAGGAATAAAATAATAAATAAATAAATAATATATTTTATTTATTTAAATAATATTTATTTAATTATTCAAAAATTATTTGAATAATTAATATTTACCTTATTTAATTTTACTAACATAGTTAAGGGGTGAATTCATAGTAAAACAATTCATAGAACAAAATTGTGCCATTTGTTAACATCTAATTAGTTAACAACTCTTGTCAACTAATTAAGTGATGTACTTAACATTTAAGTCTAGACAAGTGCACAACCCGAGAAACCCTGAAATATATTTTTAGTTTGATGGAATTTCTAGGACGGAACTGTTCAATCTATAATGCTGCCCCAATGCACAATGAGTACACTTCATATTGTGAGACTCTCTAGGTCCACGCCCGAATTGTCATATGAAACTCCTCTATACGTTCGTGAACGATATCCCCCTTACACATTACGAATAGTACAAAGTGGCGCGTTAAACTATACAAGTTGAGGTTATAACATATTCGTATAATCCCTCCATCACTTATATCTGGGTAGAGCGGAGATATAGATCAACATCATCAAATCTCCATATGTCCGACTGAAAGTTTATCTCTAGAATTGAATTTCAATAAATAATACTCTCAAACACATTTGTGATATATTTATCCCTATGGTTAAACTCTTTTCTCGGGAATTACTGCTTATGGCCATAAGATTTTGTGAAATATAATTTTAGAGTACTAGGGTATATTACTCACCCAAATAAGCTGATGGATCCCATATCTATGCACACCAGACTCCATAAGCATCGGATTATACCCAACAACACCCAGCAGTCAGACCATAAAGGTTTTTGATATGTGTGGAACTAAAATATGGTAGATTACTCACAAGCCCACTGGAGTTACGAGCCTAGATTATGTAAGGTCGGAGATGAACTTGGTCGATCTTCTGACAAAGCCACTAAATAAGAGATTAGTGGAATATACGTTGAGAGGGATGAGACTTCTACTTAAATTATGAGACAAGATTGATGATAATCCTACCTATGTGATTGGTGATCCTATTGAATTAGGTTCATAAGGGTAAGAACAAGTCATTTGTTATCTTGTTATACTACCGATTATTTTTTATGAGTCATTCCCTATGACAAGGTAGTGCATCTATAGTGGACAAGGGTGAATTAGTCTCTTAATGAACTCTATAATCTTTTATAGGATGATTTTTAAAACCTATAAGACACATTTGATGGAGTGTCATCTATATGAGTGTGGAATTGGGTCGATTCCTATGAGAGTTAAGCAGACATCTCTAGAGCACTAATGAAACTAGGAAGGCACATAACCCTTAATAGTACTAAACCGCAGACATAGACAAGTTCTAGAGAGTTTAACTTGATCATTTAACCTTCTATTTTACATTTAAAGAAATGAAGGTTGATAGAAACTTAGTTTCACCTAATTCCTATAAAGTACGGTTACTTAATAATAGATTGGTTCATAACTTAGAAGAGCACCAATACACATAAGTTAAATTCTACTTTAATATGTGGTTATTTTGATTCACATTTGTTTATTTGAAATATGTGGGGGGATTTTTGGTATTTGAAAGTGTATTTTAAATAAACAAGTGTAAAATCAAGCATTAAAATAGAGAGAAAAAGTTGAAAAGAGAATGAAGGACAAGAGAAAGCATCCAAGCTATATGAGGCTTAGGCGCTACGACGATGGAAATAGGTGCTACGGTGCCCTATTATATAGATTGAGTGCCGCAACACTCAAGTTTTTGACTGAGCGCCGCAACGCTTAGCCTTGAGCACCGTGGCGCCCAGTCAGACTGGTGCCCAAAGTAGTATTAGCGTCGCGGCTCCCAGGCCTGGAGTTGTGACTCTCCAAGGAGTCACCTACCCCTTCCAATAAGTGTGACCTTCCAAAAAGGTGTTGTGTCTCCCCAGAGAGACACTTGAGCTTTATAAATACTGTAGGCACACTTGAATAAAAAAAAAGCTTCTCTTTTTAATCATTTGATCTAAATTCTTTCTTATCAACTACTTTCATAAGTTCTTACTTGTTATTTAAAAAAGTTGTATTTGGTGTGCATATTTATTATTTCTAATAAATCATTGAATCTTGAAACTATCGTACATTTTAATTTAAGTGCACTTTAATTATTATCAATTGTGAGGGTAAAAATAATTTTAAAACAGTACTAATCACCTTAACTTTATTATTGTTCTTGTTATATCTTTGTATTATATTCCCCCTACAACATAACATTTTTTTCCAACAAAATATGCACATAGAAATATTTTCCAAGAACTAAAACAATTATAACATCATAATTTGCACTGCAATAAAAAAAGCATGCGAAAAATGTGCAAAAATCACCAAGCCCAATACCAATAAAGTGAGTTGAAAACTGCAACAAGCAGAAAGAGAACAACAAATGCAAGCAAAGAATAAAGTCCGTACTCAATTTATGAAGAAAAGCATAAAAATACTTGAAAGAAGAGGGAAAATTGTTTCTTTACTTATGAGTACAAATATGAATTATCAGTTTTAAGTTAAAAAAGAAAAGTTAATTTCTAGAATCAATAGCAGCGAATAAACAAGCTGGTTAAAAATTTCATTAAAACATACCAATTGTTTGAAACTAAGACGGGTTGTTACGAATCAAGGGTTCTGGTTTTATCATTTTACGTTGCAAATTCTAGAGCTTTGATCCATAGTTCAGAGCCTGATAGATTATGAAATGGGAAGTTGAGCTGTGAATGAGTTTTGGACTTTCAGCTGGCAAGTGGTAAGAGAACACTAATGCATGATGAAAGATGACAGTGAAACCCTTTTACCTTTTGGAGTTGTGGTGCCAAAGTGAGAATCAGAGAATAGAATTAGATGCCTTTTCTACGTCTGTTGATAGAAAATTGAAAATAGTTCTTGAATTTTTTAAACCGGCATTTCAAAGCGCTTTTATAAAGAGGGTTTTCGATTTTCACTTCATAATAATATCTATTGAAATATTACTTGAAAGCCCGTCGTAACAACACTTCTAAAAGTACTCTTGCTTCTAAAAGCACCATTTAAGTGCTTTTCTTACCTCAACTCGACTTTAAAAAAATGGAAATTTTTTATAAATGACCCAATTTTTAAGTATTTTTTTAGCTTTAAATGTTGAAATTAATTTTAAATAGTAAAAAAATTTAAAATTATATATATATATATTTTATTTTCTCTCCTCGCCTCATAAAAACTATAAATAAATATCCTTTCTGTCTCGACTGATGTATTTTCTCTTTCTACAAAATCTCTTAACTCAAATTTGGTTAGATTAAAGATTTGGAAATTACCAATTTTTGATAAATTTTTTAAATTTTGAATAAAAATTTGATTTGTGTTAAAAACAAAGAGAATGATTAAATTATGAGTGAAACAAGTAAAATATTTTGCAAAATGCTTCGAACAAGTAAAATTCAGCCAAAAATGGCCTAGAAAGTATAAAAACTTTAATGCAAACAACGGCCAGTGTGATAGTCGGCCACCATCTGCATCAAAATATTTTGCATGGTGCTCTTGCGTCTACGTAAGCGCATGCGTGGGCGCCAACAGGGTGTTTCACATGGACTCTTACTGTGTGCGCCATGTGGCGTTCATTTTTTTAATTTCTTAAAATTAATTATTATTTATAATTACTTATTAATTTATGAAAAATTAAATAAATAAATAAATAATTTTAATAAATACTTATTGATTAAACATAATGAAGCATATTCATATTCATATTTAATTTTAATTTTAATTTTTATTCAAATAAATAAAAATGAATTAATAATTTAATTAATTAAATGTTAAAACACAAAACTTAATTAGTATTTAGTAATATTGAAATAATAAGTTATTTAATTTTAATTATTTAATTTAATTATTAGTTAAAAATGATTTAAATTTTATTATTTAATTTAATTATTTATTTAATAAACCATTATGATGTTGCAAAAATAAGATTGAAGAGCTGCAAGAAGAAACAATACAACGAATGGATCAAGACAAAGCTAAGCTGATGAAAAGAATGGACTAAAATTGAGAGTGGCTTTATTAAAGGGTTGATCGAGTCTGAGATGATATTATGCATCAGATGAAATTGATGATGTAGTGTTTCCAGACATATTCCTTCCAAGTAAACACAAGTCAAAATATAGTGAGGAAATAAATAAAAATAAAATTTAGATTACATTACTTATCCAATTGTGTGTTTTTTTTATTTCAATTTAGAAAAAAACGTAGCGAATGACTTTCAGATTTCAGCTGTTGGATATGACATATAGTCGGACATACAATACCTAACTGACAGTCCCGCTAACACTAGAGCTTACCTAATCTTTGTCAAGGTGTAAGTATTTATGAGTGGCGATATAAGGATGCATGAGTTAAATAAACCCTATATACCAATCTCATACTATAGAGGATCAAGAAGAGGAACACTAAACTTTGTGTATAGCCTTAGTGCGATGAGCTAGATGTGGACGTAAATCTATTGCAACCGATAAACTTAACTATCCAAATTGAGTTTGAGGTTTAACTTCGCAATGGTGAGGGTAAAGTTAGCTTATTTGGGCTTGAAGTTACTTCAAATTAGTTTTGAAAGATATTAAAGAAATGATTGAATGACTTTGTAAGTAAAATATATATATATATATTAAATTTCATTTGTCATAAAAATCAACTAATTTTTAACTTTATTTATTGAATTTTGCAGCATATTAATAAGTACCTTAAGTTGGTTTGGTAAAGAAAGTGTAAGTTGTTAACGTGTTTGAGGGTGTATGCAAGTAATTGTGTACATGTTAAAAAAATTAAATACATGTATCATATACACAATTTCGTAGTGGAATTAAGCATATGATCAACATATATATATATGTAACTTATATCATTAACAATATAAAATTATAGAAAACATACATTTGAAGAACTTCGGTGAAGATTTCAATACCAGATTCTTTATAACTTAAACCTTGAGCTTACCTTGAAGTAAATTATTGTACAATTCTAGTTCACAACAATCTGGTTGGATTGTAAACCTATAATAGCAGCAACTGAATTTTCAGCAACAAGTTTTTATTTCTTAAAAGAAAAATAAGAAGGGTTGATTTTTCTTTCTCTCTAATTTTTCTCATAACCCTTGTTTTCAATGAAAAAATCTCAAAAACAAAACCTTCTCTCAAATCCTCTCTATCCCACGTTTTTGCTTCACCCCCTGTTAATCAAAATCAATTCCTCTTTTTTGGGTGCTCTAAGCACTTTATAAGTGTTCCACCAAAATTAGGTTAAATGGCCAACTACCAAAACCTATTTTTGGTGGTCATTTTTATAAATGGTGCTCCACCATTTAAGTTATATTATTCAAATTAAGTATGTCTTTAATTTAAGAATAAAATAATACACAAATAAAATTATATTTATTTATTTAAATAATATTTATTCAATTATTCAAAAATTATTTGAATAATGTTATTTTTACATTATTAATTTTACTAACAAGGTTAATGGGTGAATTCATTGTGAAATAATTCATTAAATAAAATTGTGCTACTTGTTAACAACTCTTGTCAACTAATTAAGTGATGTACTTAACATTTAAGTCTAGACAAGTGCACAACCTGAGAAATTTTGAAATATATTTTCGATTTACTGAAATTTCTAGGATGGAACTGTTCAATCCATAATGTTGCCCTAGTGCATAATGAGTACACTTCATATTGTGAGACTCTCTAAGTCCACGCCCGAATTGTCATATGGAACTCCTCCACACGTTCGTGAACGATACCCCACACATATGTTATGGATATTACAAAGTAGTGTGTTAGACTATACAAGTTGAAGTTATAACATATCCGTATAATCCCTCCATCATTTATATCTGGGTAGAACGAAGATATAGATCAACATCGTCAAATCTTTGTATGCCCAACCGTAAACTTATCTCTAGAATTATATTTAAAAAAATAATATTATCAAATACTTTTGTGATATTATTTAAGAATATTATTTATCCCTAGGGTTAAACTCTTTTCTTATAATTACTGTTTATGACCATAAGACTTTCTGAAATATAATCTTAGAGCATTATGCTATATTACTCATCCAAATGAGCTGATGGATCTCATATCTATGCACATCAGACTTTATAAGTATCGGACTATACCCAAAAACACCCAGCGGTCAAACCATGAAATGTTTCTTACATATATAGAACCAAAGTATGGTAGATCACTCACAAGCCTACCGTGGCACTCAGACCCTCTGATCACCTCATTAAAACAAAGATTCCAACTTTAGAAAGCCTATTTAAGTCTATAAATAGACTTTTTCAGTTTGCATATTACATCAGAAGTTTGGCTGAATGTAAAACTTTTAGGTTGTTCTATATAGATCTCTTCTTCAAGATATCCATTTAAGAACGTCATTTTTACATTTATTTGTCAAATTTTATAGTAATAATATATAGTAATTGCTAGTAAAATTTGAATTGACTTAAGTATTACTACTGATGAGAATGGTTTCTCATAATCGATACCAGATCACTGAGTATAACCTTTTACCACCAGACGGGACTTGAAAGTTAATACTTTTCCATTTAGCCCATGCTTCCGATTGCCAATCCATTTAAAACCGATATGAACAATTTCTTCAGGAAGCTCAATCAAGTCCCAGACTTGATTTTGATGCAATGAGTTAATCTTGAATTTTAAGGCCTCTTGCTATTTTCCCCAATGTCTAACATCACCTATCTATAAGTCAAATGATCATTTTTTTCATTCTAGAAAGCACCAAGAGCACCTTCATGTATGGAACCATACCTATTAGGTGGCTTTAATATCATTTCTGACCTACGTGGAGGGTGTGTGAAAGGTACTCTGCTCGATTGAGCCTAAGGTTTCATCGTTGGTTCATTTACATCCTGATTGAGTTCATCTAATTCAATTTTTTTATAATCTCTACGATTCATGAGAAACTGTTTCTCTAGAAAAGCGGTATTTTGAGCAACGAACACATTTCGTTTCTTAGATCATAGAACTAGTACTTTATTGAATTCTTAGGATATTCAATGAATAGATACTTGTATCATTTAGGTGCAAGTTTATTATATTGTGTAACTTTTACGTAAGTAGGACAGTGATAGGGGCGTAAAAGCATTAGTATGATTTGTACCTAACTTTCATATTTTGCTCTAAATTATAAATAATTGGCTATTTAATTATGTTTTCTGATCATAAATAGATGCATGACAAAAAAATTGATGCATAGAAATAAGCGGGAGGCGAATCGAACGTAAAATAAAGAAGTTATACTCAAAATAAGAAATGGGCACCAGGGTTGGGCGCCACAGCGCCTAGCGACTGAGAGCCGTGGCGCCCAGGTCAGTAACTGAGCACCGCGGATCTTATGGCGGTGAACAATGGCTGTGAACAGTATTTTGCTGCAGTAACTCGTGAACAGTATTTTGAAGATAAAAACCTATAAATAGAAAGTCAGAAACCCTAAGAAGAGAAAAAGAGAGAAAAGAGGCAAAACCTTAGAGAGAGAATTCACAACACAAGATCAAAGATCAAAGTCAAAGATTGAAGAACCAAGATCAAGATTCAAGCTTCAAGTTTAGATTGAGGGAGAAGCACATCAAGGAGTCGCTTTGATTAGTTTTTCTTCTCTTTCTTTATCATTATGTTTTTTTTCTTGTTGATCTTTATAAATTGGTTTGATACTTTTGGTTTTGTAATGAGTTAAATTGTTCATCTAGGGTTAGACTATGTAAACCTAGTATGGATTTGGATTGTGTTAATTTTTAATTTATGAACTTGATACATTCAATTGATTCATTCTATCTTGTGTTTATTGCTTTCATTATACCTGATCAATATTTTGAATGATTGAGGAACCATGATTAACTTGATAAAGGAATTCATGTATTTAGCCTAGGATAGTTTAATACATGATCATAGGGTAACAACTATGAGTTCCATCTTGGATAGACATATACCTAGGTGGTATGTATGGTCTAATTTAGACTTGATCTTAATGAATTACATTCTAATTTGATTACCATAGACATATAGGTGATTGTTAGAATGCGTAATATAGTTACTTGACTATCGACAGAGGCTTGTGATGAGATTAGTGTCTAAGCCAATCAATTGATATTAAGAAATTAACTAAATGGTTAATGAGTCTAATAAAATATTAGGGGATGAGTCAAAACCCTAGATTATCTTTATTTGTAAATTTTATCCCTTTGCTTTTGTTTAGTTTGATTGTTAGAGTTAGATTAGCTAATTAAATTTCAGATTATGATTTTTTAAATAAAAGTTAAGTAATTATAATTTTAGTACTTGATTTATAGAATTAGATTGCATAGTCCATGTGGGATCGATATCTAGACTCAAAATTCTATATTACTTGATACGATAGCGTGCACTTGCGTAGCTACTATAGCATCCTAATCAGACAGCCCCAAATCTTAACATATTTAAGACTTGATTTTCTTTCATTTCATATCTCATAAGGAGTAGAAGGAACATCTTTTGATGGAACTATGTTCAATATATGAGCAGCAGTTTCTAGAGCATAACTCTATAGATATTCAAGGAGATTAGTGAAGCTCATCATCGATCGAACCATATCCAATAAAGTTTGATTTCTCCTCTTTAAAACATAATTGTATTGTGGAGTACCTAGAGGACTATACTGAGTGAGAATCCAATTCTCCTTTAAATAATCCAAAAATTCATTTCTCATGTACTCACCACCTCGATTTGATCAAATGCATTTGATATATTTTCTGGTTTGTTTCTGTACTTCGATTCAAAACTCTTTGAACTTTTTAAAAGTCTCTGACTTATGTTTTTATAAAAAAAAATACTTATCTGAATTGTGATAGATCATCAATAAAGATAACGAAGTATCAAAAATCATCAATTACAGTGTGATTAATTAGACCACATACATCACTATGTACAAGTTCTTATAAATCAGTGGTACGGTGTCCAACATTAATAAATGGAGCTTTGGTCATTTTCTCTTGAATACAAGATTTAAAAACTGAATAAGGCTCTATGGTCAGATCAGGTATCTAACCATTCTTATCCAGACAGGTTAGGCGTCTCACACTTATATGACTTATTTTCAAATGCCACAATTCCATATCATTTAAAGTTCCAGAGTTATTATCAGCATTCACTTGTATATTCATAACATTTTCTGTTGTATCTAATATATAATAGCCATTAATCAACTGACATTCAGCTAATAAAATATTATCCAAATCATACAAACATAAGGAACGATTTTGAATATACATATGATATCCCTCACTGTCCAGTACAGGAATGAAAATAATTTGTCGGATAATGTTTGACACATAGTAACAATTATTCAATACAACAATGTTATTACATAGAAGAAGTAAATTAAAACGTCTAATAGCCTCAACTAGCAGAAAATCTCCATTTTCAACACAAAGCTGTACTTCTCCTATAATAGTCTAACTTCCTTCAGACCCTGAACACATTTCAGATATGAGAAAGACAAGCAGTATCTAATACTTAGCTAGTACTAACATCAAATACTAAAGAAATTTCAATGATAGACAAGTGCATAGATGAAAGGGTCTTGTTAATTGTGGCAATGTATTTTGGGCAGTTCCGCTTCTAATGCCCATCCTCGCTGTAATGAAAGCATTTTCCTTTTGCTTTGTTCTTATGTTGGGGCTTGGACATGTGTTGCTTTTGAGGACCCATTTTAGGTGCATACTTTACTTTCTTTTTATTCTTCCCTTTGGACTTCTTAGAAGTTTTCGGGGTAGAAGATGAAGCACCCTAACATACAGGGCTGTGCCCCATTTGTTTATGTCCTCTTGAGCTGTTTTCAGCATGTTATGCAGATCAGCATAAGTAGATGTCAACCCTTGCATGTTGAAGTTCATGATGAACTGTGCAAATGACCTTGAAAATGATTGAAGAATCAAACTGTTCCCCAATGTATTACTCAGTGAGATATCTATAGTTTTCAACCTCTCAATATGAGATATAAATTTAAAGACATAGGGGCTCACTAGATTGCCCTCAGATAGTCTAGCTTGAAAGAGAGATTTGACAACCCTATATATTTCAACTTAAGGCCAGCCATCAAATAACTCTTTTAGGTGAAGCATTATACTCCCAGTACTGTTCATGTGAACATGTTCCCTTTGGATCTTCGTAGACATTGAGCCGAGGATGTACATTTTGACTTTCAAATCGTCATCTAGCTATTTTTGATATGTCTCTTTTCTTTCGAAGAAGCATCATCAAAAATGGCTCGGGGTAAGCGCTGATCAATTACATATCCAAGCTTATCAGAATCTCAAACTATTCTGATATTCATAAGTCAGTCAGTATAATTTTCTGCACTTTAGAGTTGGTGCGCATCAAGGATATGAACTAGTGGGTTGCTTGAAGCCATTTGATCTTAACAAGATAAAAGAAAAGATGTTAGCAGAATATATCAATCGCTAATAAATAATATTTTAGATCATAGGTATAACAGTTATATATTTTTTAATCTAAAAACGCCCACTCACTGTTTTCATAATTCTTTTAATCTCTCAAATGTAAAAATTGTAGTTTTAGATTCTTTAAACTATACAGTAAGAAGTGGATCCCATTGACATTCTACTCTAGCCTCACGTTGTAGCAATATTGGTATTTGTAAACCCAAAACGTAGACAACTCTTGTCAATTGCATCTCATACAACTCTTACCACAAATCCTAAATACACCTTATCCTCACGCTGTAGCAATATTGGATAAGTGTATTCCAGATTAACTTGTCAATCATCAAATATATGCTACTAGTATAACCCTCACGCTGTAGCAATATTGGGCAATACGTTCGCATATATTTGCCTAATCTTATGTTTAATTGGCATAACCTGAATCACTCCGACCAATCCCTCATGTTGTAACAATATTGGAAAAGACCAAAGTGCCGTCTAATACTATATTGGCAAGACAGATCGTTCTACAAATGGTGCTCCACCATTTAAGTTATGTTATTCAAATTATGTATGTCTTCCATTTAAGAATAAAATAGCACACAAATAAAATTATATTTTATTTATTTAAATAATATTTATTCAATTATTCAAAAACTATTTGAATAATTTTATTTTTACCTTATTAATTTTGCTAATAAGGTTAATGGGTGAATTCATGGTGAAATAATTCATGGAACAAAATTATGCCACTTGTTAATTTTTAATTAGTTAACAACTCTTGTCAAGTAATTAAGTGATGTACTTAACATTTAAGTCTAGACAAGTGCACAATCTGAGAAACCCTGAAATATATTTTTGATTTGCTAGAATTTCTAGGATGAAACTATTCAATCCATAATGCTGCTTAAGTGCACAACGAGTACACTTCATATTATGAGACTCTCTAAGTCCACGCCCAAATTATCATATAGAACTCCTCCACTCGTTTGTGAATGATGCTCCACACACACGTTACGAATATTACAAAGTAGTGTGTTAGACTATACAAGTTGAGATTATAACATATTCGTATAATCCCTTCATCATTCATATTCGGGTAGAGCGGAGATATAGATCAACACCGTTAAATCTCCATATGCCTAAACACTGTTGTGTTATTATTTATCCCTAGGGTTAAACTCTTTTCCTGGGAATTACTGCTTATGGCCATAAGACTTTCTGAAATACAATGTTAGAGCATGAGGATATATTACTCACTCAAATGAGTTGATGGATCTCATATCTATGTACACTGGACTCCATGAGTATCAAACCATACCTAGCGACACCCAGCGGTCAAACCATGAAAAGTTTCTTACGTGTGTGGAACCAAAGTATGGTGAATCACTTACAAGCCCACCGTAGCACTTAGGTCAAATGACCAAGAATATTACTCAACTTGAAAGACCCTCCATTGACAACTTTATGGGATGTCTATTGAAGGTTTTCGTGGGTTTGTTTAATATTTAGTCCTTACTGAATACCTATATCTCTATGCGAGTTTCTACTGAACTCATGGTCTGCTAAGACTAACTATCTTGACTATCCAGATATAGACATACACTGATCTATATATTTATTAAGGTCTTCACTAACAGACCAACATCAGTGAAAATAGATCAGGAACATAATATTTGAGAATATATTTGCATAATGGTATTTTCTAACACTATTTACAACTCTTTGCAACCACATCATTACTAATATATTCTTAGGTCTTTGTCCCATTTTAGATAAGGCTCTAACTCTTTAGATATCACTGACTCTTATAACCTGATAACTCTTATTAGTGCTAACTCTTAATATTTATAACTCTCAGCATTGCTAATTCTTTGCACTGATCTAAACTCTTTCAGATCATACAATGTCTGAAATGTTACAAGCATCTTACTATATACAAAATATAATTAACGATTTAATAGAATGATAATACTAGTATAAATATTAAACAAATATTTATATATAAAGAAATGACACGTAAGCACAAATTTCAATACAAGTATCATGATGCTTTACCACAAGAGTCCACTTGTGTGGATACGTATTTCTTTGTAAGTTTTTATTAGTTCTTTAATATTTTTAAATTAATTTTCTCATTGACATATATTAATTACTTATTTTGTTGAAATTTTAAAAGTCTTATAGGCATGTCTACACGCAGTATGTCATAAATTTATCTACCATTGCATAGGATGAGAATCTACTATCGTACGGTTTAGGGCTAAAAAAAAGTATTCAGCAAAAATGTATAGGCTGAGATTGACAAGGTAAATTATTATAGGTTAAAGAATTTAAATTTTTTTTATTCATATTGTATTATTTACGAAATAATATCCAACTTTATATTGATTTATATTCTAGTCAACTACAAGTTTAAGCACTAGGTTGCGGTTGAAGTAGATCTCGTGCAGTAAAAGATTATTATCTACGATTCTAACCTCAATGGATATGTTGACATGATAGAGACTCATATTGTGCCATCATATATTCTGATGAGGCATTATTTACAAGCCTATAGACTTTATGATCTTATAAAGGACGTTGTACTAGACTTGTTCTCCTTTGATGTAATTAGGTTAACAGAGAATGTGCCCCCAACAAATGATAAACAATGGGGATTGTGAAATTTTTGTATATATAATCATTTAGTTTTTAATTTTAGGTTGACCCCTAGATTTTGACTTTGAAACTAAGTTTTTATAGGTAAAAGATGGTTATAGATTTATGGTCACATGCCTTTAAATAAATTAATATCTTTTATTCATGATTTGAATTTAAAATTAAGTGAAATTCATATATATCGGAGTTTAAGTTAAGTTATTATTATAACACATTACAACTTATTATAAGTAAATATAGCAACATTGATGGAAGACACAATGTTAATAAAAATAAAAAATAAATTAAAAAAGTTAGAAAAATAAATAAAGAAAAAAGTTAGAAAAATAAAAGCCCACAATATTAGTAAAAAAATAAATTAAGATAAAAAAGTTAACAAAAAAGTTTAAAAAATTTATTTTTAATTATTTTTTATTAACTTTATTTTATTTATTTTTATTTATATTGCAACAATATATAAAAATTAAGTAGATCAATAATTTTTAATTTATGAAGTAATTAGTTGTTTTTTTACAAGATTAATAATTAATTGAATACTTATTTACATAACTAAATAAATATTTAATTCTATTTTTATTTATTTTAATTAATATGTTTTGATTATTTTTACACTTATTTATTTTTTATAATTTTATTTTAATTAATTATTTTAAATAAATATTTAAATATATAATCACATGGTCAAATTTTTAGCGCAGATGCATGTTTGGAGAAAGTTGTAGAACTTTCCCAGATTCTTCAGATTCATGATTTTTTTCCTCCCCCATTCACCCTTATTTCTTTCAAGATATTCATTACCAATTATTAGAGTTAGTTTATTCAGATAGACTTCAAAAAGAAAACCAATTTTTTTGCTTAATTTTATTTAAATATTTAATTTTTTATTATTTTTCATCATCAAAGGTAATTTTATCTATTTCACACTATTTTGATTAACAAAAATTAACCTATGACTTTGTAACCAAAACAAATTGTCTAAAAATATGGACAATTTTTTAAAAATTCTCTTAAAAAATGATTAAAACCTATATCGTTGAAAAATATACTAAAAATATCTTTACAAGCCCAGAATTTTTTTATTTTATTTTATCAAATACTATAAAATAAATAAAAATATGATTTTTGTTTAAGAAAAAAAAAATACATCAAACTCCCAACCTCCGTTAACCTCTCTAGTATCTATTATTCTGCTTTTAGTCATTTAAAAAAAGTGAATTTTCACGTGCCAAGTTCTTAAGGGGCCAACAGGGCAGGACCAGAAAGGTTGATAAATGGTAACCGGCGAACCAGGCCTTCCAGATTCCGTTATAAACCCGTTGTTGTCAAAAATATATTCCCGCTAAAATTTATAACAGCCGTTCATTTTTCCTACATTTAGCCAAAGAAAAAATGACACTTGCATTGCATGTAAAATGTAATTGCTTGTCTTCTCAACATTTTCTATTATCGGGTACGGTGATTTTATTGGTCGTAGTTATTTGCACCTATAATTAAGTTTCTGGACTTCTCTTTCTTTACACAAAATAAATAGAAAAAAAAAATCTCAATTTTTGCAGGGAGTTCGAATTCTGCAACAATTTTCTCTTCAATAGTATGAGTTCTCATCCATTATACAAGAAATATTATCTCATTTAAATGAATTTTCATGAGATTTTTATGTTGGTCTTTTTTCTAACTTTAATTTCATTGCTCCGAGAGCTAGCAAAATAAATTTCAATTGCTTAGTATTTAATGTTTATTAGCTAAACAGAACTACATTATCATGCATAGAAATCCTGTTAGTTGTGTGTTTGGATCTCTGCATCTCTGCATCAACAGAATATATATATATATGTGTGTGTGTATGTGCGCGCGCGCGCGCTTGCTTATGTACGAGTTGTATTTTCAGGTGATTGTCCATTCTCTGAGAATTATTTTGATAAAATTTGGCTTGAATTTCTCAGGTTCAATACTAAACCCCGAGAATGAGTCCTAGACGCCATCCATTGCATACATGTGGAGTTGCAATATTGTCAATTGGTCATATTGCCTTCACAAGATCTCAAGATTTCAATGGACCATTAGGTTCAATGACTAGAAAAATATCAAGATTAACTGAATTTGCCAGCCCACTAGTCTGGTCCCTGCAATATCAATGGTTAGCAATCCTGTCTTTTGCCGATGATTTTATCCTAGCTGCTGAAAACGGAGTTGAGACCATTTTCCCACCTTCAAAATATGTGTTTAACAAGATTGACAAACTTGTACAAATGGCAGAAACTTTGCCAGAAAAAATTGATGATGCCATAAGAGAACCTCCCAAGATTTTCAATCAATATTCGATGGTAGTTTGGGCAGTGATTCAGGTCATTTCATGGCTAAATTTTTGGATTTCCATATTCATTCATTGGGAATCTAGACATGCACAGGACAAGGAGTTTATATTTGATTCAAGGAGGAAGGAGTGCAACACTGAACCACCATCAACAAACCAACCTGTAGAATCATCAGCCCAAGTAAGTATTTTTAGTAAACCAAAACTTCCTTATGAGCCTCAATCATCAGAATCTGGCTATGCACAGGAAAAGGAGTTCTTGATTGATTCAAGCAGCAAGCAGTGCAATACTGAACCACCATCAACAAACCAACCTGTAGAAACATCGGCCCAAGTAAGTATTTTTAGTAAACCAAAACTTCCTTATGAGCCTCAATCATCAGAATCTGGTTGTGCACGGGAAAAGGAGTTCTTGATTGATTCAAGCAGCAAGCAGTGCAATACTGAACCACCATCAACAAACCAACCTGTAGAATCATCAGCCCAAGTTAGAATTTTGAATAAACCAAAACTTCCTTATGAGCCTCAATCATCAGAATCTGGACATACACGGGAAAAGGAGTTTATGATTGATTCAGGCAGCAAGCAGTGCAACATTGAACCACCATCAACAAATCAATCTGTAGAATCATCAGCCCAATTCAGCATTTTGAGTAAACGAAAACTTCCTCATGAGCCACAATCATCAGAATCTGAAACCGACAATGTTAGTAGTATCACGCCTAAGAAGAATGTGCGAAAGAGTTCATACAAAGAAGTACTAGAGAAGGGAACTACAGAAAGCACGAGAAAGGACGCAAAAAGCTCGAAAAATGGGAGTACAAGAAGTAATAGTAGCAAGAAAGAAAAGAGGGCAAAAGAAAATCTACGAAAGAAAGATAATGGCAGTAGGGCAGAGACTCGGAAACATGATATTTGCAAGGAACAAGAGCAAGTACAAGTAACGAAAGCATAACTAATTAAGAGGGATCCTATATTGGACTTGTTTGAGTCAGCATGGCTCGTGAAACCCGCAAAAGAAGCTAAAGGACAAGGAGATTGGTTGTCAAGTTCTGTTTCATACAATTGCGATAGAAACATTGAGGAGATGCATGAAAGTGATTCTTCAATGCTCATCATTTTTAGTTGAAGATATTTTTTTAGTAAATATTGTACAGTTTAGACATTTCACAGTTTAGAGAGCACAATGAAGGGTTTTGATCTTTATCCCACATTTTAAACGACTGAGAAGTGAAATTAGAGAATTTAATACTTGGTGCTGATTGTACTTCAGGTAAATGCAATTCTCTCGGTTACCTTTTCAGAATACAAGTTAACAAATAGAACACGTAGGATTATTGGGAAATATAAGCATGTATTGTAAAAGAAGTTTCTGTATGTTCTTTTCTATCTAATTACTTTTGTTTCAATAAAACGATGATTTTTCCTCTTGCTTTATTTCAGAAAAGATAACGTCAGAACAAAAACAACAGCATCGAGTACCTCTTATCCCTTTAATATCAAATTACAACCACCGATGATAATGAATAATTGATCTGTCCTTATTTTTATGGCAAGCTTACATGAAAGCAATGAAATAGCATGGCTGATTTGTTTAGTTGAATTTTTTAAATTCTAACTTTTGAAAGTAGAATTTTTAAAAAATATTAATTATTTAATTATTTATTAAAAAAATTCTTTTAAAATAGTAAATTATTTGATTATAAATTATTAAAAATAATTATATTATTAAATTATCAAAAAATATATTTAATAAAACTTATATTTAAATTTTAAATAATTCAATCTTTTTATATAAAATAAAATGAGAATTTATTAATGAAGCCATTTTACAAATCATAATAGAGAATTAATAGCGGCCATTGAAGACAAATATGTATTCTTTAACTAATGGGGCAATAAAGTTTAATTGACGTACTTTTTAATTAATATGCACATTTAGGTTTAAATTCTAGTTTAGGTTCATTTTTTTTTAACTAAGGTTTTTTTTATAGATAGCATAAAAGTGATTTGTGTTAAAATTTAGTTTTGAGATTATTGTGAAATAATAACTAAAATAATTAGTATTCTAAATATCATTAAGTATAAATTTATAAGAATTTAATAATTTAATCAATGAATTAAATAAATTATTATGTTTGATATAAAAAATAATATAAAATAGTACGTAAGTAGAGAGATTTGTAAAGATATAATGGTTACATAAATAAAAAGATATGATAATTTTTAACAAAACGTTAAAAACATAGTATTTGAATAGGGTTGACTTTTATTAAGAGTTTGTTATAGAATTAAAAATATATATATATATATTAAGATATATATGTCAATACACATAAAAAAAACTAAAAACTTTATTCTTAAAAACTTAATTTTTGAGTTTTTGTAAATAGAGATAAAATAATTTTTTTAAACTTTTAAAATTCTTCTCAAATTGTAATAAAATATTATAAAAAAAATTGACATTGAAAAAACTCTTTTAATTCGTAGAGAAATCCAATCAAACACGTACTAACTATAGTAAGTCAAAATTGAAAACCAAAAAAATGTTCCATTAATATTATAAATAAAAATTAACTTATTTCTAAGAATTGGCCTGGAAGATTGCCAGAGCTGCCTTCTTCCTGCCATTAAGCCATAGCAGGGTTGACATTCCTGTTAATTTTTATTTATTCCTGTTTTCTACTTTCTAACCATTTGGATGACATTCCTTTTTTTTTTCAACAAACAGCTTCAAATGAAAGCTGCATCCGTAAATATAAAAACCAAGCTTCCATAATTGCATAACAACCAAAGCAACCACACATTTTCCAGATAATCAGATCAAACATATTTTCTCTCACAATGTCGCCAACATCAGTTTTATTAACCTACACCACGATTGCTACATCGGCCATGCTTGTTTGGACGGTGCATAAAGAGGTCAAGACCATGACCAGCTAGTTCATTCCCCAAAAACTCTTGAAGTTATTGTCCAGACTTTAAGGACTTTTTGAGAATTCCTTTTCTCAAACGACCCTCATCATTGATGAATACAATGGAATATGCATCAATGAAATCTATTAGGCTTCTGAAATATAATTGAGGTCAAAAATCATACCATCAAATCATGATGCAATTCAAGAATCACAAGAATTCTTAATCAAATTAAAT
Organism: Ailanthus altissimus; assembly: GCA_946807835.1. Taxonomy (NCBI): domain Eukaryota; kingdom Viridiplantae; phylum Streptophyta; class Magnoliopsida; order Sapindales; family Simaroubaceae; genus Ailanthus; species Ailanthus altissimus. The sequence continues at coordinate 25,438,020 of OX327685.1, read as the reverse complement.
TTATTATTTTTAGGAAGATTTTAATTAGTTTAAATCATATTTTAATTTATTTTAGTTTTTAATGTTTTGCAAGTTTAATAATTATTATTTGAGTCGTGTTTCTAATTCAATAAGAAATCTTATTTATGTAGGTTTAAAAAAATTAATAATTAGTATAAATATATCTTTTATAATATTAGAATAGACTTGTTATTTTAATTATTTATTTATAGAATAAATTCTTAATTTGAGTTGTTCTTATTATGTGTCGCCATCATTAAGTGAATTTAGTTTAATTTCTTATTCATTTCGGCATTCTTAGACTAAACAAAATATCAAACTTATCCCTTTGCTACCCGTATCCGCTGCATCAAATCAAACAGCTCAAGGTTTACCATGCACCGTGAGAGAAGAACACCTTGGTCACCATCAACAAAGGCCAAAAAAGTTATTGACGTATTTGAAGGAATTCAACTCACATCGGAATATTCCTGCACCGACGTGTAGAAGCACCCAACGTATTATGGCTGCCAAAGAAAAAGGTGGGTGCTTACCTTCCGCGTGTAATAGCGAGATCACAAGCAATAAAAGAAAGAAAAAGGTGGTGAAGTCGCATTCACTTGGATACTTAAATGAACACTATGATAGAGGTCCTTGGGGATCAATCAACCTTGAGCATCCATCAACTTTTGACACATTGGCAATGGACCCGCACTCAAGCAGGAATTATTGATGATTCAGATGGGTTTATGAAGAGAAGAGAGTTCTATCGGAGAGTTGGCAAGGCATGGAAACATGGGTATTTGTTATATGGCCCTCCTGGTACTGGAAAATCTAGCTTGATCGCAACCATGGCTAATTATCTCAATTTTGAGTTTGACATCTAAGAGTCGAAGCTTACAAGTCAGAGCTACAATTCCGAGCTCAGGAGAGTCTTAGCCTCGACAAGAATCCCGTCCACACTTATAATATGTTGGGTAAATTTATTCTATACGTTATTATTATATGTTATATAAAAGAAATAGAACATATTAATAGTATATATATATAAAATAAGAAGAAAAGAAAGATAAAATTTGGTCTTGAGTCATGATAGAGAGTATTGCCCTAAAGGTAAATAGTCTTTCTCTTGTGCGAGTAGTAATGTATTTATATGACTTTAAAATTCAACTTTATATTTGAGCACGACTACTTGAAAATAAAACCAAATTTCTATTATCAATGTTGAAAATTCGTGATTCAAAATTAAATATGAACTTTGATTTTGAGTTAAAGGCTAATGAAGAGTTAGCATGAAGTCTAGTATATGAAGGTAGTGCTAGGAAGAAGTAAAACAAAAAACAAAAAGTAAGGTACTATTCACGTGATAACTTATAGGTATTTTCTATTTTGGTTCAATTGACTTCTTTGAGTGTGATTTAGACTCCCAAAAGTAAGGAATCTTATTCCAACTAATTTTAGTATTTCTAAGGTTATTGTAATTACTATATAAATCCTTATAATCCCTTGTATTCAATAAAGGCATCAAATTAGCACAAGAAATAATAAAGAGCTTAGATCATACTTGTCATACCCTAAACTCAAAAGATCTGACACACGGCATAACTTACACTCATTTAGTAATGTGCACTCATAATTAATATTGCATAAAATTTCAAACTTGAATTCTACATACGAATCCTTAATAAGTTGCTAGTAAGTTAAATACAAAATTAATCCATGAATATACTTGGTGGAATATAAATCAAATATAATCACAATTGATAAAATAATACATAAATATTTATTCAATAAGGATAAAACAAATATCTCAAACTACCTGTCCACAAATTAAACTTTTAGCTACCTAAAAACTTAAGGAACCTAAGGGATAGTAGAAGTCTTGCCAAATCCGCTAAGCACATATGTACTTTATTTACCTGAAATTACAATAAACTATAATGAGTATAAAACTTAGTAAGCATACTAGTTTTTAATATATCAAAATAAATATATATATATATATACATAATGTATATGTATGATATGCCCTGATGAATTAAAATCATAATCTTATCAAATCACATATCAAGTAAGTGTTTACATATTCTTTCAAAACATATAGTAGGAATACCAACATCTAACTACTACTTAGTAGGACTTTCATATCACATACCACATAATGAGTCAAATGTCACCCGTTGGTGACTAACTATATAAGAGGAATAGCACAAGTGAGGTTTAAATTACACATATATAACGTCCATGTCCGAAGGTAAGAGCTAAACCCTCACCTTGATCATCGGTGAGTCCTCTTACATGTATTAATATGCCACCACACGAATGTAATGACTCACTCTTCATTTAGGTACCAATAAGATCCTCCCTACATATGGAACACATAACATATACCAATCCCGAAGGAAATGCCACACATAAAAGCTTCACAAATCACATAAGGTGTCTACTAAGTAAATAATGAGTTCAAGTATCCTCAAAACACAAAATATTTCTCATGGACATATTCTACTTCAAAAGCTTTCTTTGTTAAATACATTTTATTTTGAAACGCTCACTTTTATAAGCACATGTATGTCATATATGTCTATACTTAATGTCAATGCTCACATTCATAAACATTTCTTTCACATTTAATATTAAAATATACTTTGGCATAACATAAACATATTTCTAAATACATTTACACAATCATACATAAATAATTACTATGTTTATTGTGATTTCAGTAAAAGTCTAATATACTTATCTCTTAACACTTTGGAGTACAAGGCTTAATTCTCCTTTATTTATCAATGGAGATTAATCCTTTTATAAGTCTCATCATTCACCCAAAATACTTTAAATAACTTATAAAATTATACATATTACACTTATCACATCGAATTGGTCTAATGATTTAGTTTCTCAAAACCTGTCATTCTGACCACTTACACTTAACAAATTTTTCTTATACATCAAATGATGTTCAATTACTCCAAAATCAGAATATATCATTCTTGAATCATATATCATTCTTATATGTGAATATTATATCATAATTCCTACACAATCTATTTCATAAACACCATCAAATCTAAACTATTATCCTGACAGGATCAAGATATTTACTGAACATCATTTAGTCTCCTAATTTTATAACATCATATACTAACTCAAAAATTATTAAAATATCACAGAATTACTCTTGACACATATCTCAATCCATTATAAATGTTTTACTCCAAAATTCATGCCAAGTATTTTAAAACTATTATATTCTATAGATTTAAAAATATGTAGATCAAATACTGTAATGAGCTAATACACTTTAGAAAATCATAATAATTTAACCACATTGATATAAATTCTCAATTTTGAATATATTATATTAGACATATAAATTTATCATATTCCAGAAATTCATAATTTTTTAAGATCATTTAGTAGATCAAAAATTATTCATTACTTTAGCATATTGTTAACACAAAAAGTTTTAGAATTTTAGGGTCATTTTTGTAAATTCACTAAAAAGTCAATTTGTGAAATTTTTAATCGATTCAAAGTCTCAAATGATTCTGAACATGTCTAATTTCATATTATCAAAAATTATAACCAAAATTGAAGTACAAAAATTTAAAAATTCTCAAATCAATATACTATTAAGTAGAAATTCTGCAAATTCATCATGATTCATCAAGTTATCTATATAACCATCATCAATTCTCAATATATCTTACAAAATCCACATCAAATCCCCAATTTTTCATAGTTTTAGAAATTAAAACTTAAAGAAATTAACTTAATTAACACCAAGAAACTAAGAAAGAGTTATGATATACCTCTTAAAACTTAAAATTTCAATTTCTTCTTCTTTTTCTTCTTTCTCTTCTCTTTCTCTACCCTCTCTTTCTCTCTTCTCTCTCTATAAAAGGGGTGGCTCGATCAAAATGAGTGAATTATGGTTAAAATTTTGTATTTTTATATTAAGAGGCTAATTGTTAGTATTTACGAATTAGCCCCAAAAATTTTCAAAGAATTATAATTTGGTCCATAAAATAAATCTAAAGTCTTGCAAATAAACCCAATACTAATAGTAGGTCCTTAATCTATACAAAAAATACTAATAACAATATATAAATCAAGTATCACCCACATACAAATAAAATACGAATATAATATATATATATATTTATTCTTACCGGTTGTGGATAAGTGGTTACTACAACACTTAAGTCTTTTAGCACACAAGATAGTATGATATTGATCCTTGGTAGCTCTTGAGTATTCGGGTATTCTGTGTGACTCTTTTAAGGTTCTGTAGGTATAAAAGAAGTTAGGATCCTTATATCTACCGTGGACGTAGGTGAATTTATTGAACCACGTAAATTGGTGTGTTGTTTTCTTTATTGTCTTGGTTATTTATCTCCTGTTGTGTGATCTTTATTTCCTTGGTTGTTTGTGAGTGTGAGACTTTCGCAGCACACTAAGAGTATTTTAGTGTTCGCACTAGCTTCATCCCTCAATAATTTGGTATTAGAGCCTAGGTTTAGTTTAACCATGGCTACTCACAAACATGAAATAGAGAAGTTTTATGGATGACATTATTTCAATCTATAGAAGATGAAGGTGATGGCTTTATTGGTGAGTCAAGGGTTGGACTCAGCCTTTGAAGAAACTCAAGATACAACTAGTAGTAAAAAAAAGCCAGTATAACTTAGAGATTTAGATGATGAGACCATTCAAAATAAAAAGCCTATAGTATAATAGTATTATCCTTGAGTGATGAAGTTCTGAAGGAGATGGTTGAAGAGAAGACGACAATGAGTATTTAGAAGAAACTTGACACACTATATATGACGAAGTCCTTAGTGAATCGTTTGTATATAAAGAAGAGATTATATCAGTTGGTTATGACTAAGAAAACTTTCATGAGTGATCACATTAACGCCTTTAATAAGATTACATCAATCTTGAGATGATAGATTTCAAGATCCAAGATAAAGATAAGGCTATGATTTTGTTATGCTCACTTCTTCTAAGTTATGAGTACTTTGTGGACAAACTCATGTATGGTAGGGAGACTTTAACGATAAGTGATGTTAAAGTCTCGTTAGACTCTAAAGAAAAGGAAAAAGGATTAGAATCTGAAAGTGCAGTGGGATTAGTTGCAAGAGGAGGAGATGGTAAGAATAACCTATGGGGAATATATTATAATAAGGAATGGCACTTGAGGAGGGATATTTCATGTGGCAATTATTCACCCAACAACTTATGGATATTTTATGTTTTGGCTCAATTGACTTCTTTAAGTGGGATTTAGACTCTTAAAAGTAAAGAATCTTATTCCAACCAGTTTTAGGATTTCTAAGTTCATTATAATCACTATATAAACCCTTGTAATCCCTTATATTTAATAAAGGCATCAAATTAGCACAAAAGATAATAAAGAGTTTATATCACACTTAAATGTTTTAAGAACACAAGATAGTATAGTATTGATCTTTTGTAACTCTTAGGTATTTGTGTATTCCTTATAATTCAATCTTACCTAAATCGCCCTATCTATCCTCTTGAGGAAGAGTTTGTTTTCAAACCCCCAGTTTAAATAGGAAAAGTATAGGGCTCTTTGGGTATAAAAGAACTGGAATAAAAGAATGTAGAATCCTCAAATCCACCTTAAATATAGGCAAATTTGTTAAAACACGTAAATTGGTGTGTTGTTTTCTTTGTTGTATTGGTTGTTTATCTCTTGTTGCATAATCTTTCTTCTTTTAGTTATTTGTGAGTGTGAGACTTCCGCAGTGCGCTAAGGGTATTTTACTGTTCGCACTAGCTTTATCCATCAACAATCAAAGTTGCTCAAAATACAATATAAAAAAAAATATTCTTTAAAATTATGTACACATATACATAGAACACATTTTTTTTTTCACTCACACACACTTTTTAATGAGAATTAGCACCCTTTATATATTAGTAGTAAGGCTTAAGGTATTAATACTAATATTAATTTAGAATTATTATAATTTTAAATATTTTATAACTCCAATATTAATATGTAATTTATGTTTGAAATTTATAACTTTTAGAATTTATTTTTATTAATATGAATTTTAAAATTGTAACTCCAAGAGTTTTATTATTTATATTAAGTATTGTAACTCTTTAATTATTTTAATATATATAAAACTCTCAAATAATAATAATATATAAATTTTGTAACTCTCACATATTTAATCTAAATTTAAAGATAAATTTAAAATATAATTATTACTATATAATAAAAATAATTTAGTACTAATAACTTATAATACATAAATTATATTTAAAATATGTAATTTATGAAATATTAAAAAAAATTTAAAAAATTTCTCTAACACATAATAGAGGATACTGACAGCAACATTGAATTAGAGAATTAACAATCTGGAGGATATGGCCGAAGTGACAGTCAAGTGAGATAAATATTAGTGAACTAGCATTACACTTGCAATTTGCAATTACTAGTGTATTGTATTTATCTTATTGACAGATAACACCATCTGGTTTACTTTTAATTTCGTGGATAGATTGTGGTCAAGCTGTGGAAATGAGAAAATAATCGGGTTTACGACCAATTATATATAAGGAGAGATTAGACCCTGCATTGCTGAGGCCAAGCTGCATGGACATGCATATCCACATGTCTTATTTGACTCCAAGTAGGTTCAAAGCTCTTGCTTTTAATTATCTAATAATCAACTGTCATTCTCTATTTGATGATATTGAAGAACTATTGAAAGAGATAGAGGTGACCCTGGCTAAGGTTGCTGAAGAGCTCTTGAAAAGTGAAGATTCTATTGTAGCGCTTCAAGGGCTCATTTATCTACTTCACCAGAGGAAGAAATAGCATAAAATGTAATAAATCTATTTGTGCTCAAATTTAGGAAGTTAAGAACTCAACCATTCTTTGTGCACAAATGAGCAAAGGTTTGTTTTGATAAGGGAAACCAATAACTCAATAGCGTTTTTCAGAGCTAAAGTATGGAAATTAGAGAATTGTTTAAAAGAAGTTGCTTGCCTCTGTTAAGTTAGAGAAAATAGTTGATTTCGTGTTTAAGGTCAAATTAGATGTTTATAAAGTGTAAAGTTGATGAGAGAAAAGATTAAAAGATATTTTGTTAGTTAAGATGATTTGGGTATCACAAGAAAGTCGTGAGAGTTTGGAGACAAGGCTAAGGTCATAAAAATAAAGCTAAGATTAGGGGTCATTCAAATTTAATTATCACAAAGTAAAGCTCATCAAAGTTAAAAAGTTTAGAGCTCAATATTGGTGTAGAGAGATATATTTTACATAATTTAGTAAGAAATGGTTAAAGTTTAGATTGGGTGTAAATTTGGGTAAATTTTATAATTTTTAAATTAAATACAATCTAATGAGCAATTGATAAGAAAAGAATAAAAATAAGCAGTACCTAAGATTTATGTGGTTCAGCCTCTAAAGCCTACATCCATGATGGGAGCTTATTAACAAATTCATTATGTAGAAGAGATATTATAATAATTATATTACAATTAAAGTAATACACTTATAGGTTAAAATCTCATATGTTCTTCCCCTCTTTAAATTTTTATAAGTGATTTTTATGTGTTTTGATAAAACTTTTCTTAATAAAGATAAAAGAAGATTTTGGTTAGGTTATTTAGGAGAATTATTAAATAGGTTAATAATAATGTAAATCAATTGTATTAATAAAGTAAGAAATACTCACCCTTAAAGTCTTTAGTGAAGTTTCAATTTTGAAACTCACATTGAAGTGATTTCTTAAGCAATTCTATTCTCTGACAACTGGTGGGATTGAAGAACTAAAATAATAGCTTTTTTTATTTTCTAAAAAAATTTGAATTTTGTTCATCTCTTGAACTTGTTTCTCTTTAAATTGCCAAAATGTATTTTTGAACTTAAATGCAATGATTACATTTGTTTCATTATATATGGCTGAATTTTGCTTTAGCAGTTATATTGCAACTATTGTAAAGTTTTTTTATATTTGGCCAATGACAACTTGACACCCAGCCCAAATTAAAAGTCATGTATGGTTAACTTTAACAACACTTGTCAAGCCATTTTCCATGCATCCATGCCATGTGTTAAGCTTACTTTTTCATACATGTGCCATTTGTCACAAAAAAATCGCCACGCATCATGCCATGTATCAACTTTCTATTAGTTAACCATTTTAACTAATCAAATATATATTTAACACTTAAACTTTTAACACGTATGTTTTTTAAGAGATCTTGAAACAAATTGTAATTTTTGAAAAAAAAAATTAGATCGAACTGTTTGACTCAGTTTGTTACCATAGTGCTTAACGAGTACACTTCATATTATAAGACTCCCTAGGTTCACACTCGTTTATCTTGCGGAACTCTTCCTCAAGTCCATGAACAATTTCCCACACACACGTTATGAATGTTACATAACGGTGCATTGAACCATACAAGTTGAGGTCAACTATATATGTATAATCCTTCCACCAACTATATCCTGAAAGAGTATAGATAGATCATCACTGTCAAATCTTTATATGCTCAACAGTTAACTTATCTCCAGATTTGCATTTTCATAAATAATATCCGTAAACATATTTGCAGTATTGTTTTAACCCTTAAAAAAAAAGCTCTTTTTTGGAGTTTTCGCTTATGGCCATAAGACTTTCTGAAATACAATCTCAGAGTATTAGAATATACAACCTACCCATATGAGCTGACAGATCTTATATCTACGTATACATGACTCTATGAGCATCGGACCATACCCATAACCAGAGGTCAAACCATGAAAGGTCCCAAATATGTATAGAATCAAAACATGATGCAAGCCTACTGTGGGGCTCAGATCAAAGGACATGAATATTACTCAACTCGAGAAGACCCTCCATTAATAGCTCTATGGGATGTTTATTAGAGGTTCTCTTGAGTCTATTCAATACTTAGTATTCACTGAATACCTATATACCTATACGAGCTTCCACTAAGCCCACAGTCTTATAAGATTAACCATCTGGAGAACTAAAATATAGACATACACTGATCCGAAAGGTATACTAATTGACCTATGTCGACAACCATAGATCAAGAATGATGTCTTTGAGAACATATTGTATAATGATATTTCTTAGCACTATTTACAACTCCTTGCAACTATGTCATTACTAATATATTCCATGGTCTTTGTTCCATTTCAGACAAGGTTCTAACACTTATAATGCTAACTCTTTAGTGCTAACCTAAACTCCATTAAATAGATTTAAACTCTTTTAGATTTACAATGTCTGAAAAGTAACAAGCTTAGTATCATATAATAAAATATTAACGATTTATTGGAATGTTCATTATATAAATATAAACAATAAATATTCATACAAATGGAATAACACGTAAGCATCATCTTCAACAAAAACTATTTCTAAGATTAGTTTTTCTAAGATTAAGCCCACAATCTTCTAAGATTAACTATCTGGACAATCAAAATATAGACATACACTAATCTGAAAGGTATACTAATTGACCTATGTCAACAACCATAGATCAAGAATGATGTCTTTGAGAACTTAATGTATAATGATATTTCTTAGCACCATTTACAACTTCTTGCAACTATGTCATTACTAATATATTCTATAGTCTCTATTCTATTTAAGACAAGGTTCTAACACTTATAATGCTAACTCTTTAGTGCTGACCTAAACTCCGTTAAATTAGATTTAAACTTCTTTAGATTTACAATGTCTGAAAAGTAACAAGCTTAGTACCATATAATACAATATTAACGATTTATTGGAATGTTCATTATATAAATATTAAACAATAAATATTTATACAAATGGAATAACATGTAAGCATCATCTCCAACAAAAACTATTACAGGAAATTTTAAAAGCTCAGTAGAAGCTAAACTGAGGCTAAATTAAGAAAGAGGTTATATATTCAATCATTATTCCTTCATGTACTAGGATTTTAAAGACACTAGCAAACTTCACATAACCGAGTCAATATATTTGGCAAGAGAAACAAAAATGGTCACAATAGAAAACTACCTGAGAACTACAAGAGCTATAGCCGATGAGTAATATATCATGTTTTAGGCCAAAGAAGGGGACCTCAACCCAATCGCAAGTTGGTAATGCTAATCAAGCAAAGATTCATTCTCCAGTGCCTACTGAGAATGACTTGGATGAAAATAACCCTCGTCACTTATTAAGGGCAAAGAAAATGAGAAAAGAGGATAGTGTTGCCAGAGATAAGGCATAAGAACTCGCTTTGAAAGAGAATATAAGAAGTTTAAAATAGACATTGCAAGATATGGTAAGGGGAATACAACAACAGGAAGGACTAGTGGAACAATCATCAAAACAAGAACATAAGTCCTCATTCATTGATGAACCAAGAGACATGGAACTCCTTGTAGCCTTTAGGATGCCTACATTTCTTGCTTATAATTGAATTACGGACCCAAACTATTATGTTGACTTCATTATCAACTTACTTGCAATTGCAGGACTCTAAGAACACCATATGTATTAGTTGTTACATATGTAATTAGAATGAGAAGCCCACATACTTGAAGTAGAAAAGCATTGCTTCCTACAGCTAGCTAACTAATTAATTTGTTCAACATTTCAGAGGAGCTTGTAAATTAAAAAGATTAAACAGGGTCGAGGTAAAACTCTGAGTGAATTAATAAACAATATCTATAAGGGTGTGATACAACTTAGGGCCTTTAATCTTTTGATTGCTCTAAATGGCCTTGAAGGATAAGCTGTAGTTAATTAAATTCTGATATTATCACATTTATAACCATGTTCCAAGTTATGTAGTTACCTATGATTAAGTCCTAAACTACATAAGAATGGAGAAATAAAATGAGGCAAAAATGATGACAATTTAGAATCTCAGGGGAGATTAAAAGATAGAACTTTAAGAGGTCCCTAAATAAGAGAGAGTATAGAGCAAGAAGAGAGAGACTCCTCTTTGTCTTATCATATTTTTTAAAAGAAGTAGCTTTGAGGATGAGAGATGAAGTGACAAACCTCGAATGTAAAACTCGGGCTTAACAACCAAGTAGATATTGTCCGCTTTAACTTTACCCATGCGTCTTTCACCCTCACAAATTTACTTTTAGGTTTTATGCAAGTATCCTTCATCCAAAACGCGTCTACTTAGTTAGAGAAAGTCAAGCCCTATAAGCTATCTCATACTCCTATTTGCGAGTAATGTGGGATGTGATAATCTCCCCTCCTTTAGAACCCTTCGTCTTTGTGAAGGTCAATAAATCCAACACCAGGTTGCGAGCCCGCTCTAATGTCATCTGTAATGCTCGGGCCCAACAACCAAATAGATATTATCCCCCTTGGCTTCATGCGTGCATCCTTTATCCTCACAGACTTACTTTTGGGCTTTATACAAGCATCTTTCACCTAAAACGTGTCTACTTAGTTAGAGGAAGCCAAGCCTTATAAGCTATCCCAAAATTTACGAGCAATATGGGATATGACTTTGAACATCCCTAATTAGGGTGGCAAATTCAAGAATATAAGACTTATATCCCATTTAAGATTCCTTGGACATAATCTACGAGGCGATTAAGGCCAAAGGGATGTTCAGCAAGCCAAATGCAATTCGAACTCTAGCATCTTAATGTAATATAAATAGCAAGTGTAATTTCCACTAAGACGATGGCCATGCTAAGAAAAATTGCATAAAGCTAAAGAAGTAAGTTGGTAGAATTCAGAGATGATTTAGAACCCATATGACTATAAATGCGTATGACTAAAAGCGATAGCCATCATCGCCTAAGACTATAATAATAATTATTAGTGGGCCAACTCTAACAAGGGACTTCAACAAGTAAAGGAATAACTATTCTTAATATTTAATGGTTGGACATTATGTGTTGTGTAATATGCCTAATTAGAAGAACCCTCACGATGACATATTAGTTATTACTATTAAGTGGCAGGGGTGAATTTTATTAGGGTACTTATTGATCTTAGAATTTTAGTAGACATTATCTTTAAAGAGACATTGGATGACCTCAAGATTAAAGATCTAAAGATAAAAAGAACACAAACCCCTTTGTATGGTTTTGGGGATGGTTGTGTAATGCCTCTCAGTGTGGCAACACTATCTTTATTATTGGGCGAGAAACCATACATGAGAACTATGATGTTAACCTTTATAATTGTTGAACAACTATTTATTTGTTTAATCCTCTTAAGGTAACATGGTCTCATCAGACTAGATATGACGAAAAGTTGTTATGTAAACTCGGCCAAGAAAAGTTTCTGTATTACCTCCATTGACTCTAGAGAAGAGCAGAAACATAGGTTACAAGAACCTATAAGGGAATTATTAGAGGTATAAGTAAAGGAAGGTTCCCTGGGAAGGTAATGAATATCAGCTCCAAATTAAGTCCAAAAATCAACAAGGAGCTAAGTTCTAAGACATCTTCGCTTAGACCCATAAAGATATGTCGAGGATTGACCTACTTCTGATTTCACACAAGCTATTAATTTGACATTCAAACTAAAGAAACAAAAAAAATGAGAATATTCAACCAAGAAAGAATGAAACTATAGTAGTAAAGGTCGAGAAGTTATTGTCTGCAAGTTTTGTCAAACAATTTAACTACATTGAGAGGTTAGCCAAAGTAGTAATGTTGAAGAAAACAAATGAAAAATGGCACATGTGTATAGATTTCATTAATCTAAATTATGCATACCCCCACAGCTAGCTTTCTATTGCCTAAGATTAATCAATTGGCAGACTCAATAATCGGACATGAACTTTTCAACTTTATGAATGCGTTCTCAATGTATAATTAGATTAAGATGTTTGCTCCAGACATATGAAAGACTTTTTTTCATCATAAATTAGAAGACCTATTGCTACAATGCCATGACTTACAATCTTAGGAATACATGCATGACGTATCAAAGATTGGTGAATTGACTCTTCAAGCCACTAATTAAGAAGACTATGAAGATGTATGCTAATGATATGATAACCAAGTCTGTTGTGTTGAGAACCATGACCATAGGCAGCATTTGAAATTCTCATAGAAAACAATATGAATTCGAATCCTGAAACGTTTGCCTTTAGAGTGGAGTCAGAAAAATACATAGGGTTTTATAATCAACCAAATAAGCATTAAGGCTAAGCCATACAAATTATAGGCGATAATAGCAATAAGGTCCCCCCCCACAAAATAAAAGAAATTCAGAGATTGATTAGTAGGGTACTGCTTTAAGCAGATTTATTTCTAAAGCTACTGATAAGTGTTTTGAGTTTTTCAATTAATAAAGCAATGAAAGAAAACTAGGTTGACCTTTACAGTTTGGAGAAGCATTCCAGCAATTAAAGGTTCGTCTAGCTCAACTAATTGACTTGGCAATTTTGAGAACTACCAAGATATTATATATTTACTTAAATATGAGTTTGATACTTGTAAAAAAGGAAGTAAGAGCTTAAATGCCAATCTATTTATCTAGCCAAGCCTTTACAAATCCAGAGACAAGATATTCATCATCTAAGAGATTAGATTAGCACTGGTAATGTATGGAAGAAAACTAAAACCTCACTTTCAAACCCATACAATAACAATTTTGACAAACCAATCACTCAAATAAATTTTGCATAAACCAAAGTTATCGAGTCAATTAGTTTGATGGACGATGGAACTCAAGAATTTAATATGCAATGCAAGTCATAAACTTTAATTAAGAGCCAAAATTTAGTAGATTTTGTTATGGATTACACTTTGAGAGATGACATCATTATAACAAAAGGCTCTACTAAAGATTCTTAAAAGAGTTAACAACTATAGCGCTTAGTCCATATGACATGGATTGTTCATATAAATGGAGCCTTAAATTTCCAAGGATGTAGAGTAGGTGCAGTTCTCATTACTCCCAAAGTAGATGAGGTTAGTTATTCTCTCAGGTTTCACCTTCAAAGGGCTTCAAGAATGAAGAAACTAAAGATCAAAAGTAATTCTCATTTGGTCATGAATTAAGTTAAAGAAGACTCGAAAGTATGAGACAAAAACATGATAACATATCTAAAAAGAAAATAAGTTGATGACTTTTTTTTATATATAAGTAAACATTAAACAGATTCTCCAAAATGAGAATCATAAGGCTAACATCTTAGTAAGGTTAGCTTCACTTGAGGAGGTACATATCCCTTAGTTTGTTCTTTTCAAGATTATCTCAAAGCCAAACATCCAAGAAAGGGAAGAAAAGGTCCATAATATAAATAGTTCTCCATGTTTGATATACCTTGTTAAGTTCTACATTGAGAATGAAACTCAATTATTTCGATACATTACTACCAAATACACATTTATAGTAGTGGTATTATATTGATGAGGACTTTCTTCCTCTTATCTGAAGTATCTACAACATGATAAGGCTAATTATATGCTCAAAGAAATGTATGAGAGAGTTTTTTAGAATCACTCAGGTGCAAAATCTTGAAATTATAAAGATTTTCAACAAAGACATTATTGGCCAATAATCTAAGAGGGTGCTAAAGATCTCATCTAAAGGTGTGATGTTTGTCAAAGGCATACCAACCTCATCCACTCACCATTAGAGAACTTGATTGTTCTAATCAACTTATGGCCTTTTGCACAATAGGAGTTAGACATAATTGAACCGCTACTTTAGGGAAAAATATAAAATTGTAGCGATTGATTATTTTTCCAAATAGGAAATAATAGGCCTCTTATAAAAAATCACCAAGTAGATGACTGCAAACTTCATTTGATGGAGTCTTGTTTGCCGATTCAAAGTCCCAAATACCATTATAACTAACTAATGACAAACAATTTAATAATAAAAATTTCAAGGGCTTTTGTCAATGTCTAAAATAAAACTCTGATTTGCATCACCTGTTTATTCGAAGTCTGATGATTAGATGGAATTTGTTAATAAGTAAACAAAGAAATTCTTGAAGAAAAAATAAATGATAAAAAAGGTGTTTGCATAAAAGATTTATTCGAGGTCTTGTGAGCTCTAATTATTACTATTGAGATTTATGCTCACGTGTCATCCCATTGTTGTATGAATATTCTATTTTATAATATTTATACAATACATTATTTGTTAAATTACTATTATTAAATAGTTCAATGCTTGTGACGCTACAAACATTATATGATCTGAAGGAGTTCAGATTTGATCTAAAGAAGTTTAGATCAATGCCAAGAGTTAGCATCACTAAAAACTATAAATGCTAAAAAGTTAGCATATTATATTAATCAGTGAAGTTTAAAAGTTAGAATCGTATCTATAATGGTACAAAGACCTGAGAATACATTAGTAATAATATAGTTGTAAGAGTTGCAATAGGTGCTAAGAAATGTTATTATGTAAGTTTATTCTCAAATTATATATTCCTGGTCTTAATTCACCGATGCAGGTCTATCGGTGGAATCATTTTATATAAACTAGTGTATACTATACCTAGATGGTCTAGATAGTTGTTCTTAGCTAACTATGGATTTACTTGAAGTTCGTATAGCATACATGTGTTCAATAAGGACTGAATACTGAACAGACTCAATGAGGACCCCAATAGACATCCCATGAAGCCGTCAATAGAAGGACCTCTCGAGTTGAGTAGTATACGTGGTCCTTTGACCTGAGTACCATAGTGGGCTTGTAAGTGATCCACCATACTTTGGTTCCACACATGTCACAGACCTTTCATGGTGTGACCGCTGAGTGTCAATGGGTATGGTCCGATGCTTATGGAGTTCAGTATGTACAGATATGGAATTCGTCAGCTCATATGGATGAGTTATATATCCGGATGCTCAGAAACTGTATCTTAGAAAGTCTTATGGCCATAAGCAACAAACCCAGGAAAAGCGTTTCCTACAAGGTTAAACAATATTGTAAAAGTGTTTGCATATATTATTTATTAAGATACGTGTCTAGAGATAAGTTCACGAATGAGCACATAATGATTTGACGGTAGCGATCTATATCTCTACTATTTCAGGATATAATTGGCAGAATGATTATACGTATATGCTTTGACCACAACTTATATAGTCTATTACACTGATTTGTAATATCCGTGACGTGTGCGTAGGGCATCGATCTCGAACTCACAAAATAGTTCTTTTTGAAAAATCGGGAGTGGGCCTAGAGAGTCCCGCAATATGAAGTGTACTCGTTGTGCACTCGGACAGCGTACCGGATTGAATAGTTCGATCCAGAAAATTCCAGCAGGCCGGACATTTACTTTGGTCCCCTCCGTTCGTGCAAGTGTCAAAACTTACGAGTTAAGTACAACAATTAGTTAATAATTAGTTGTTGACCAATGGGATGTTGACATATGGCACATGTTGGCCAATTATTGTTTGATTTGAAAATTATCAAAATGACCTTATTTGTTGGACAAATAATATCATTATTTTATTCATTAAAATATTTATTGAATAATATAATAATAATAATATATGATATTATTAATTTTTTTAAATTGAAATCAAACAATTAATTTTTTATTTAAATTGGCATGTGTTTCTACCTCAATTTAATATGATTAAATTATTTGTTTAATATTAATTAAATGATATAATAAGTATATATGGGTGGCATTTGTTAATGATAGGCTTTAAGATATTTCTTAATAATAAGAAAGTGTTTTCTCATTTGGCCTAGATTAAGGCTAAGTTTATTTAAATAATTTTTCATTTTATTTTGTTTTCATTTGGTTTATTGTAAACAATAATAAACAAAATACTAATGGCAAACATTGACCTAAATAATGGATGTCATTATGTGAGAAAATGAAAGAAAGTAATAAACAAATGAAAGAGTAATATGTTGCTCAATTGATTAAGTAAAAATTAGGCCAAGGGATTAGTGGGAATAGTAGAGAGAATTTTGAAAGGCTAAGTGTTAGAAAATTCTCTCAAGTGTTGAGAGTAAAAACATATTCTCTCCATTTTTCTCTTCTATTTTGGTCACCCATACTACAAGGTAGAAACAAGGATTCAAGAGTTGAATCCTTTGTTGGAAAAATTGCTATTCTAGCTTCCTCAAGTCTACCGTGTTGAGGAACTAAAATTGTGATTGGATTGCTTCAAGGCGGGTACTCCGATTCGATAATATACCAAAGGCTTGATAAGGTACTATTTCTCAATCTTGAAGTATTTTACATTTATGAGATAACATGTAAAGTTTATTTGTGTTTATCATTATGAAATCTGTATTCTGCTCATCAGTTGTGCATGTATGTATGTGACACATATGCTATATTTGAATGATAGACACAAACCCACATGCATGCACCCTAGGTTTAAAATCACTCATAATTACTAGCAAAATAGTCACACAAAAAACCTCTTTCTCATTGACATTTGGGTATAAATTGTCATCCTTACCAAGATCAGTATTCCTTCTCATTTCACTTTATAATTTTATGAGGCTAAAAACAAAAATCTTTCGCGAAGTCAATTAGATCTCGTGGATTATAAACAAAAACAAACTAAGATCAGAACAACCACTTATCAATAGAAGGTTTCCCATTATTATAATAAAATGGTTAGAGTTTAGGAATTCTCAGAAGATGACTTAGTTTTAAGGAAGGTGTTGCTTAACACTAAAGATTCTATAAAGAGAATTCTTAGTCCTAGTCAACAAGGGCGCTAAAAGATTTAAGGAGAATTAGGTTTAGAACTTATGAACTTGATTACTTGAATGGCAGGGGGGTTTGAAAGCCTTGGTACCCCAAGAAAGCCTCTTGAACCACTAGTTGAGAACCTAGTTACTCGTCATAGGTGTTGCATCCCTTAAGTTGTATTCTAAGCCCTCGACCTTTTGCTTGAGCTTGTTATGCTCTAATCATAAGATCTCGATAAAAACCTCTGCATTGCCTATTTTCCCTCAACGGCCTAAGAATTATTTAGACATCAAGTGTCTCACTCTCTGCTACTACAATTCTCTAATCAGTCTTTTTAGCTTTCTTTCTAACCTTGACAATAGCCCTTTGGAGATGTATGATCTCAACCCCCGCCTCCTTTAATTTACAGCCATCTCAAATTGAAGACAAGATGCCTCTTGACACGTCTAGAATATAGGAGTTTATTCTCAAGTACAGAATTGTCGAAGTAATAAATAACGTGGTAAGAAAGGGTTGATCCACAGGGAAATGGAATTAAAATTACAAACTATAAATACTTTAAAGACAATTAATGCAGTATAAGATATTTGTAAATATTAATTCAATTAACCAATTAAAATAAAAGATAAGGTTAAGGGGATCCACTCTTGGCATATGAAGTAAGAATATACTTAACTCTTTTTATAACTCAATTAAAATCCTCACACGAAGGAGGTTCCAATTGAAAGATATAGCAATTAAAGTTTACCACCATTTATATATTAACTAGTATTTATTTCTTTCAATTATTATACACCAAATCTTATAAATGGGTTCAAGCATTTATTATATCAATCTTTATATTTATCTACAATAAATCAAGACTCTCACTTTACAAGAAGAGTATATACGCCAAATCGTATAAATTATTTCAAAAATTTATTGTATTGGCTATAATAAATCAAAATACACCACTTTAGAAGAAAGGGTATTAATATTACAAACAAAATAAATACATCATATATAAATTTGCATAACTTAAGAATAAAACATTAAATTCATAAATAAGAGTTAAGTATATCTTATTACCTTGTCAAAAGTTTTACCATTTTACCTTAGCATAAAGAAAATTACTTGGACATAATAAAAATAAAGAAAAAAAAATGAAAGAAGAGATAATATGACTATAGAATAGTAAACAAGAGAAATAATATTACAAAAAGATAAGACAAAAGACAAGTATTTTGAACTAAAATCTAACTCTCTAATTATATTCTATAGGCATAAACATGCTACTTATTTATAAAAAAATATGGATAAATTAAGAAAAATGAAGAGGGAACCACTTGAATGATAAAAGTCAAGAATGGTGACAAATAATTTACATTAATTATCATTAATGCACCCATTTGATTATCCAATTTAGAATTGATATGGTCCAAATTAGCTGTCACTCAAAAAGTTAAAGTTGTAGATAAGTGTCTTATCTTTCCATATTGAGTTTTCTCGTACGTATTAGATATATATTTCTATAGTTATGGACCAAATACTGATGACTATTCGAACTAGGTCTGTACTGCATATTAGTTCTATTCTACGCCATTTTCACCCTTTAAACGCTCAAATTTCGAATGCTTTAATAAATAAAATATGTTAGTCCATTGATTCATCTCTTCACAGGATCAAGAATCACTCCAATTGGATTCCTAGATAAAATGTTATGCCCATTTTACCAAACCTACTACAAAATAGTTAAAAGCTAATTAGGTACAATATTGTAAACATACTTAAATTAGAGGGGTTAAAGACACTAGTAATACATAACAATGATGTAAAACCCTTATTAAATGTGTAATTTCAAGTGTTCATCACACCCCCCAACCAGCTTATTGCTAGACTCTAGCAATTCAAGTATAAATAAAATTTGAACACTACTTAAGTATTTCAAACAAAACGTCAGTTAAAGGTCACAATCATTATAAAGGTTATTTCAAACATAACTTTCAAAATTATGTGTGTGAATTAAACCGAAGCCTTCTTACCATAAATCACAACATATATAGCCTTAAAAAGGTTTTTCCAAATAAAATCGCAACTCTATATCTTCATAGGTCTGTTTAACGGGTTAGAATTTCACTTGTAGAGTTGAAAAACAGATAATCGCTCAAAAAATGTTACATTTAAGGATAGACAGACAAACTAACATTGATTCAAAGATAGGAAAATCAATTGTTTAGAGTCAAACTATTCTTACCACATGCTAGCTTCAGTACTTTAATTATTTTATGCGAATCTTACAAATAGAGAGTCCGGTGATAAGATTTCTTCTTAATGACTTTTGTCTTCTAAAATTAAATAAAGACCTTATTGAATTGAATTAACTTATTTTCTCTTTTTTTATACTTTTTTTTTAAAACATAAGGAATCATTACAAAATAAGAGCAATTTATCACCATAATACTTTTCCAAATTTTTTTTATCATCTTTTAGCTAAGCAACCAAATCATTCTTCATCCCAAATAATGTCATTCCAAATAAAAATTAACAATTTCAAAAGATCAATAAAAGTTCGTAAGTTGTTATCTCAAACCTCTCCATTCACTCACAAAAGATATGTTAGTTTA
Source organism: Ailanthus altissimus (assembly GCA_946807835.1). NCBI lineage: Eukaryota > Viridiplantae > Streptophyta > Magnoliopsida > Sapindales > Simaroubaceae > Ailanthus > Ailanthus altissimus. The sequence continues at coordinate 25,417,774 of OX327685.1, read as the reverse complement.
GAAAAGAATATATATACTTAAACATGAAAATTCTTTTAGCTATATATATTGAATCATCCATCTTACCACAAGGCTTAGTTTTGTGCTCAAGAAATAATTTTAGAAGTTATTCTTTAGTAGCCTAGATAGAAAAATTGATTTAAACTAAACAATTTTAAAATCATACCTCGATAGTAAAGCAAACTTATTTATGCAAGAGTTACCAAAAACTTAAGCAACAAATAAATATATGTAAAATGCATTAAAAATAAACTAATTAGAATGTGTTTCAAAAGTTCAGTAATGTACTCTTTACTCTGCCATTCTAGAACTAGAATGCATCTCAAGAATACATAAATGAACCTTTTACTCACGCCATTCATGATGAATTTTTTTTTATTAGAGAATAAAGTGATAACAAAAAATAAATAACACTAACATTATATATCAACTATTCTCCCCCCAACCAAATTGAGACATTGTCTTTAATGTCAAATATAGAAAGAGTAAAGTATAGAAGATATCACCTGAAACATCTTTTATTAGAAATTAAATATGTCACAAAATCAAACAAGTCACACAAAATGCTTAAAAATACGTAAAAGTATATAGGCTACAGATAAAGTGTTAAATCTATCTTGCGTTTCTTTTCATTGTCATTAGTATTTCAATCTATCTGACACATTGTTGGATCAGATAGAGGTATAAAATCTTGTAATTCAAGTCACTAATCAACAGTTGAAGCAGAAATAAGGATTTGTCGTCCTGCAGATGAGATGAACTGCTTTTCTACCGCATAGTCAAGAAAAGATAACAACTCATAAAAACCATCAACATTTAACAAACCACTGGGTTTTTGGTGGATTTGTAATATGCTCATGAGACAATTTGAAAATTTTCCTCCAAACTTCTAAAACCTCCACGCAAAGCTATAAAGGCATCAGCATTCCAAAGCATAAGAGGCATTCGCTTATGCATTAATGATACCTATAATTCATTTCCAATTATTTTTCCTATAATGTTTTTAACAGCAAGAGCTTTCGGTATAATACCTAAAACTCGACTGCTTTTATTTTGTACAACTGTTGCCACACATCCCATTAATCTAAGAGTACCTCCCCCATATACTAAATAAATTTTTCTCTTAACTAACATATTATCAAGGGTTTCTATTATTTCTACAAACTCTCTAATTTTTCCAGGGCTGGATCCATAAAAGACGCAAATTTTTGTGAATTTACGAGTTGATGTTCCTTCCATTATTACACTCACCTTCTCTCCTAAATGATTTTGAGTTTGTATGAAGATGCAGAAATAATACAATATATTTATAGAGCCAAAAGGTATTGTAAATTTAAGTTACATGGGTAGGTGGTTGTTAATAGATAAGATTAAGCTTTAAATACAAAATTTTCAAAATCGACTGTGGGTGGTTGATTGTTGAAGAAGACATTTAAGGTTGAAATAAAATATTTAAAAATAACAACTACAATAAATCTGTACAAGTAATTGTAATTGTGGCTTACATCTTCCTCTAGTTTTATGTTCAGAAACGGCTTAAACGCCTTCTATGGGTCGGGGATAGGCTTTCCATCCAATTTTCTTATAAATTGGCAAATAGGGTCATTTAAAGTCAGATTCTCGAGACTGTACTGCTCATGTTCTTTTAGAAATATGTCCCATAATTCACGAATTGTAATATGCACATATCCACTAGGATACGTCTCAAGAGTCAATAAGATATCATCTAATGACTCCTTACTCAGACCATCCTTAATGAACCTAATTTTATCTTCATGATTTATAGATACTATTCCTAAAGTGCGACAATGTGTGTTGCAAGTCATGCGTGCACACTTGTAACAAATACTTAATCATTGTGCTCTTCAATTTTTTTTTTTTTTTTTTGCAAAAGAGCTTTTACCTAAGCCTGACATGTAGAAAATTAATGAGTCTAAAAATTTACTTGTCAATCGAACTTTGGCTTCAATTAACCAACGCATATCAACAGGTATATTCATAATCATTAATAACCTTAATCTTTCACATCTTGCTTGGTAGATTTCCTTTAAGGCATTTTGAGGCAATGAGGAAAAACATTTTTCAAATTCTTTAGAATGTCATCCATTTTTTTTAGAAATAGGGAAGAAGAGAAAATATCAGTAATTATAAAAAAAAACTGATAAAACCGACTTGAAATGTCACAAAGTACCGTTATCCGCCACTTAACCGGGGTGCAAAATAAAACTTTAACAAATATACTAAATTAACCTGCAAGTAAAAACAAAAAAAAAGTTTAAAAAAGAATAAATATATATAAATATGTAAAATAAAGATTAATTGGTCTCGTAACAAGGGTTGGATAGGGACACAAATTTTTAAAAATGGCTTGAGTCTTTGCTCATTTACCTTTTACACATTACCATTCCTATAATTTTCAATGTCAATTGTTCCATAAGGGTACACATATTTCATAATAAATGGGTCACTCCATCTTGATCTTAATTTTTATGAAAATAAGTGAAGTCAAAAATTATAAAGCAAAACCTTCTAACCAATATCAAATGTTTTTCTTTGAATTTTTTATTATGAAAAGCTTTGGTTTTAGCTTTATGAATTTTTGAATTCATATACATCATTTCTCAATTCTTCAAGTTTATTTATTTATAATTTACGTATCTATCCAGTAGAATTAAGATTTGCGTTGAAAGTTTTAATGACCCAGTAGGCTTTATGCTTAAGTTCCACAGGTAAGTGACAAGGTATTTCATAAATTATCTTATAAGGAGACATACCCAATGAAATTTTAAAAGCAGTTCAATAAGCCTACAGTGCATCATTAAGTCTTAAAGACCAATCTTTACGATTTGGGTTTACAATTTTTTCTAAAATTTATTTTATCTCCCTAATTGCTAATTCAACATGTCCACTTTTCTTAGGATGATAAGAGGTGGCAACTTTATGAGTAATACCATATTTTTTTATTAATGTTTCAAATGGCCTATTACAAAAATGCTTACCCCCATCATTTATAATGGCTCGAAGGATTCTAAATCGACTTAAGATATTTTTTTTCAAAACATTTATGACTATTTTATGGTCATTATTTCGACATGGTATAGCCTCGATACATTTTGAGACATAATCTATTGCAACTAAGATATATGTAAATCCAAATAATAGCGAAAATAGTCTCATAAAATCTATCCACCAACAATCAAATATTCCAATAACAAGATTGGCGTTCAAAGGCATCATGTTTCGTTTTGAAATGGATCTCAATTTTTGACAATTTTCACATGTTATACAAAATGCATGTGTATCTTTAAATAAAGTGGACCAATAAAATCCACACTAAGAGATTTTTACAGTTCTTTTCTTTGATAAAAAATGTCCCCCACATGCTTCAAAATGACTAAATTTAACAACTCTACTTACCTCATTGTCGAGTATACATCTTTCAAATATTTGGTCGGGATAATATTTGTAGAAATAAGGATCATCCTAATAAAACTTTCTTACCTCAGTTAAAAATTTATTTTTGTCTTGAGCATTCCATTGAGGTGGCATTTCTCCTGTTATAAGAAAATTAACAATATTAGCATACCAAGGCATTGTAACAGTAGAAAATAAAAATTCATCGAGAAAATAATCATTAATAGGTGTTATTTTTCTTGATGAATTTGGTACGAATCTTAATAAGTGATCTGCAATAACATTCTCAACTCCTTTCTTATCCTTAATAGTGATATTAAATTCTTAAATCAATAGAATCCATTGAATCAGTCTTGGTTTTGCATCCTGTTTTAACATTATGTACCTTACAGCAACATGGTCAGTAAACACAACAGTTGAAGAACCAATTAAGTAAGAACAAAATTTGTCTAATACAAATATTACAACAAGTAGTTCATTTTCAGTTGTTGTGTAATTCATTTATGCACTGTTTAAAGTTCTACTTGCGTAATAAATTACATAGGATTTACCTTCCTTTCTTTGTCCCAATACAGCACTAACAGCGCAGTCACTAGCATCACACATAAGCTCAAAAGGTAAAGATCAGTCAGGAGATTGTACGATAAGAGCAGATGTTTAGAGGTTAATTAATTTTTAAAATAAATTTTGACACTCTTGAGTCAACTCAAATGATACATCTTTTACTAAAAGGTTATAAAGAGGTTTAGATATAGCACTAAAAACTTTTATGAACCTCCTATAGAATCCAGCATGTCCTAAAAAGGATCGGACTTCTCTAACTGTTTTTTTGTGGAAGCAAATGTGTAATGAGTTTGACTTTTGTCTTATCCATTTCAATTTCTTTAGAAGGCACTACATGTCCCAAAATAATTCCAGAAGTAACCATGTAATGGCATTTTTCCCAATTGATCAAGTACTTCATTCTCCCTTGTAAATGATCACTTGTGCCTGTGTGTAATAAGCAAGTAATTAGCTAAATAGAACATAGATTTACTCAATACTTAAGAAATACATAAAGATGATATCTCGGCATATTTTTAATTATAACACTACCATAAGCTTACTTTTCATACTACTCTCCACTGATGTAGAAATACACATGTTTATAGATTTATTTAGGACTTTAATTAGCTTGTAATATAAGGTTAAGGTAAAGGTGGGATATAAAGATATATATAATGCGCAAATAACACCATTAACACTTAAATTTTACTTAGAAACTTCTTGATTCCTTCTCCTCCTTGATTATTCATCTCTTCCCCTAAACTTATGCTATTTTCATCTTTCTTTTAATCACCTTTTTGCAAAGAATTTCTCATTTTTCTTAAGCTGAGGGTATTATGCATTTAAACTTTTTTTTTATGTACCCCCAAACTTAGATTGATATGCATCTTCAAAACTTATTGCTTTTTATTGCATTATCCTTTTCACACATACAACCATTTTTCTTCTAAAATTATTTTTAAGTAAACTCAAGGTTTATGGTGCTATCGGTAGATTTTAGGATAAATAAACTCAAAGTCTTTAAGCTTGTAATGTGGTTAAACAGAAAAATGGGTAATTAGGCTCAAATGGGGTGGCTAGGAATAAATATACATATAAGGCAGGCTAGAAAAGGCTCAATCAGTCCAAAGATGGCCTAATGTCATTTTTCTAAGCATGTGAATTGTAGGATTTTGTCTCAAGTAGTAATCAAGCAAGTTCTAGAATATTGGTCTTCAAAACTGCGGTGTACTACTTAAGCATGAATAACTATAAGCAAAAACATCAACTAATATTGCTTTTTTCAATGTACTTGAGAAGAAGTGATCAAAAATAAACTCGAACTTCGTCCAAGATTCATGATATTAAAATTATCTCAAGCATCTATTATTTCCTAAAGACTTGAGAAAATAAATTCAGCCAATATTTTATTTGTTATCATGAACTAATGATCATCACCACAACCAAAACTTAACAACTAAAAAGAATTACCCCACAAGACAATCAATCAAAGCTTGCAGCAACATAAACACAGGTAATGTGTTTCTGATGCGATATTTCTATATCTTATAATTAAGTGCAAGTATACACTATCGTATGCAAGTAATAAATAGACTAAATAAGTCGGATGTCGAACCCACGGGGATAATTTCTTCTTTTTAACCAATTGCTAAAATTATGTCTTCCTAATAATTATTCAGAAAAATAAAAATCTAAAAACGAATGTAGAAAATATAAAAGCAAAAATACAATGCAAAGAAAATTAGGTGATAGCAATATAGAGAAAACCTAGGATTAATATTATCCCTCAATATGCTTTCTAATGATTAATCCTTTAATATTTAACTACTTAGTCTTTGTTTTTGATCAAGACATTAATTAATGTATTCACAAGCCTCTTCCAAGGTCATGCAAATATACCTTAATTTACTAAATACCTATATTCTTATGGTATTTGTAATAAATTAAGATTCAATAAGATTAAGTCTTATTAATCATACATACCAATTAGGTATATTCCTATCCTAAATTGAAACTTGTATACACAACATTGAATGTTACTCTACAATCATGCATCAAATTACCAAGGTCTAAATATTATAATTCATCTTCCGAGTTTATCAACAATATTACCAACTCATTCACCATATATTGGCCAGATATATTAAAGCATTAAGATCAAGTAATTTGAATATCAAAGAACTAAATTTATTAAATATTCAAAAGATATGGCAATTAAGCACACATATTGAGTTCAAGTATTAATCCTAGAAAATAAATTTAGCTCATGGCTACAAGAGAACAGTAGTAAAAATAATAATAAATCATGATACAATCAATAGCAAACCGATACAGACATCGAATTGCTCTTAATTGCGCTGCCTAAGATACTCTTGATGCTGAAGAACACCTTGAATCTCTCTCTAAGGTTGCTTCAATTAAACTCTTATTGCTCTCCAAGACTCATGCTCTCTATTCTTGGTGTTCTTGAATGTGTCTTGGGTTCTCTAGGTTAATTTCTGAAGGCTGGGGACGAGTAGCATTTTATAGGGATTGATATGAGTTTGAAAATCTCAATTCTCATCTAACTAGGACTCGCGCTACCTCTGGGGAGCTATGCAGTTGTCGCTGGGGCGACACGTGAAAAAGGCTTCACCGCTGAAGTGGTGGGATATTAGCGTTGGGGTGCTGGCATATCGTTGGCGCGGTGACTATTTGGCACTGGGGCGGTAAATGCGACTTAAACAGGTCATTTTTCTTATCTCGATCACTGTTCCAGCACTGAGGCGATGATCCTCGTGGTGCTAGGGAGCTAGACACATACTTTGAAAAGTTTTCATTTTAGTCCCTATTTTTGCTCCCTATAAATAACAATAAAGCACATAAATAGCCATTTATTCTTATAAAATAATAAAATATCAACATAAAAATATGAGAAAATATATGACAAATTTGCCTTTATCAGTTTCCCACCCCCAAACTTAAATTAGGCATTGTCCTCAATGTCTAAAAATAAATTTAAAAGTAAGAAAAGCTCTCCTGATAACTGAAGTTGAAGTACTGCAGCGATGTGTTCTAATGAATGTGACTACGATTTTCTTTGTTTCCAACGCTTGTAATTACTCGTGTTGCTTCCTTGAATGCTCCTCTTACTGATTTTATTCCTAAAAAAAAAGAAACTAACATAACTAAAATTGAAAACAAGCTAATGAAAATAAAAATTACTTTGGTTGCCTTCCAAGAAACGCTTGATTTAGCGTCGTTGGCTTGACAGGGCTCTTTCTACTCTTATGAATGATCAAAGTCATTGGTGGAAGCATCATTATATGTGAGTTTGTTAGGATTCTTTTCTTTCAATTTCCATATCTTCTTTATTAGATCTTAGGTAGCAACTGCTTCTCTTTCTCCTTGTGTTTCTCCGAAAAGACTTGAATCTTAGACTGGCGAAGCACGTTCTTTTGATGTGAGAATTCAACATCTCTATGTCTTTGAGCTCTTCGACGTTTGATGGCACCACATTAATGCTACAACAATCAAGCAATATACTGCGTATGGGCTGATTCTGCTCTTTGTTAGTGGTATTTTCTATTGTGCTGTCACTTTTCTGCACCTTAAAATGTTGTTGCACTTTAATACTAGTTTTTGCACATTTTATTGTTGAAACTTCTACACTTTTTTTATATCTGCACTATTTTTTGGATTGGTATGCTGCTGATTTTTTGTTTCAACACCTTTTTGACATCTCTGTAGCCTTTGAAGAAAAGGAATAGGCGATTTATATGGTTGCACTTTATTTTTCTGCACTTCCTTCTTTTTTATACTTGATAGTGGTGGTATGGATGTATTTTCTTGTAAGATCTTACCACTCCTCAAGTTGATGGCTTAGCATTGCTCTACATTCTCTTTTGGATTTGTTTTAGTATTGATTGGTAAAGTGCCTCGAGGTCTCCTATTAATTGTAGCAGCAAATTGTCCCATTTGAACCTTTAAATTCTTCAAAGATGCTGAATGATTCTATAGGATGGCATTATTAGACTTCATATATTGCATAAATATGTCTTCCAATATCCGTTTCTTCTCTTGCGGTAGTGGGAATCCTAAGGGATTCATTGGTCTAAATGGCTCTTCTTGGTTATAATGCCAAGAGAAATTAGGATGGTCTCTCTACCCTGGATTATAGAAATTTGATTGTGGGTTAGGTTGTTGACTATTAAAATTGCCTATATAATTTACTGCTTTCATTCACCGCCCATTCATGTGGTTATCACCACAAAAGTCGCATGTCACTTGTCGAGTTTTGACGTCATTCAATGCATCAAAATTCTTAGAAAAAGTATTGATTTAAGCTATCAATGATTGAATGCGTCAATTTCATATATACCGGTAACTCTCTCTGCTGGTTATTGGTAACTGTTTGACGCCATCTCTTCTAATAGATCATAAGCCTCATCTATAGACTTATTCATTAAAGCTCCTTCAGCAATAGCATCTACAATAATCCTCAAATGGCCTACTTATCCATTGTAGAATGTTTGGACTAATAGTCATTTAGGGACTTCATGACAAGGACATTTTCTTAACATGTCCTTAAAGTGCTCTCATGCCTCATACAATGACTCTTCATCAATCTGACTGAATGAGGTGATGTCATTCCTCATCTTTACTATCTTTGCTGATAGAAACATTTTGGCTAAAAACTTCTGTGCTAAATCTTTCCACACCGATATGGATCTTGATGGCAATGACATCAACCAACTCTTAGCTCTATCCTTTAAGGAGAAAGAGAATAATCTCAATCTGATGACATCGTCGAAGACTCCATTGTATTTGAAGGTATCATAAATTTTTAAGAAATTTATTATATGCATAAATTTCTAAGAAATTTATGATATGCATATTAAGATCGTCATTGGGAGCTCCGTTGAACTGTACAGTTTCTTTCAGCATCTAAATAATATTCGGCTTGATCTCAAAATTATTAGCGTTGATGGTTGATTGCCGAATACTAGATTGAACACCATTTGTAGTTGGGATAGCATACTCTTTCAAAGCTCTTTGTGGTATCATGAGCTCAAACACATGATTATTGATATGATCATTGTTTCCCTCTATGGTATGAACTGTCAAAGTAAAATAAATAAAAAAAATCAAAGTAAAAAGAAGAAGAAAAAATTGAAATAAAAATCTGAATTAAAAGTAAGTAGCTTAGTATTAGTATTGATCTAAAGAATAAATAAAACTAGTCCCCGGTAACGGCGCCAAAAACTAATCAAAGTGACTCCTTAATATGCTTCTCGCTCAATCTTAACTTGAAGTTTGAATCTTGATCTTTGTTCTTCAATCTTTAGCTTTGATCTCTTGATTTTGTGTTGTGAATTCTTTCTCTAAATTTTTGCCTTTTTTTTTCTTTCTTTCTTCTCTTCTCCTTAATTAGGGTTTTTTACTTTCTATTTATAAGTTTTTGTCTTCAAATTAAGGTTAAATATAAAATACAAGTCAAAAGCAAGATTATTGTTCACAAGTCACTGTAGCAAAAATACTGTTTATGCACTGTTCATACTACTATTTTAGCACCGCGGTGCTCATCTTTGGGAGCTGTGCCGATGGTACTGTAGCGAATCACTGTAGCATGCACTGTAGCAATTCACTGTATCCAATACTGTAGCAATTTGATATGTTTTAGCTTATTTTCATTAAAGTTTCGACCCTATTTACTCCATTGACTCCAAACTTACAAAAATAATTCTAAAATATATCAAAAGCCAAATAATCTTAATTTCTATGAACAAATATTAAGTTTGAAAGATAGAAATATTAGACTTAATGAACCCTTATCACCAATTTAACATAAGACACTTTTCTTCACATCTTTTTAAGACCTTTTCTAAGTTTTCAAGACAATTATCAAAAGAATTTTCAAAAATAGTTAAATCATCTATGAAAACTTCTAAATAATGCTCAACCATATCACTAAAAATGCTTAACATACATCTCTGAAATGTTGCTGAGGCATTGCAAAGTCTAAAAGGCATTCTTTTAAAAGCAAAGGTCCCAAAATGGCATATGAATATAGTCTTTTCTTGGTCCTCTAGTACTATAAGAATTTGATAATAGCTAGAATAACCATCTAAAAAGCAATAGTTGGGATGCCCTGCTACTCTTTCTATAATTTGGTCAATGAATGGTAAGAGAAAATGGTCTTTTCTAGTGGCCGAGTTCAACTTCCTATAATTTATGCACATTCTTCAACTAGATGAGACTCAAGTTAGTATTAACTCACATTTTTCATTTTCAATGACTGTTATTCCAAATTATTTTGGTACTACTTGAGTAGGACTTACCCACTTACTATCTGATATAGGATAAATGATTCTTACTTCAAGTAATTTGAGAACTTCAGCTCTCACTACCTTTTATATATATGGATTTAATCTCCTTTGAGGTTGTTGGGAAGTTTTGGCATTATCATCTAAGTGTATTCTATGTGTGCAAATCAAAGGATTAATTTCATTTACGTCTTTTAAAGTCCACCCAATTTCATTTTTATGCATTTTCAATAATTCAATTAACTTACCTTCTTGTTCGCTTGTGAATGTAGAAAAGATTACCATCGGGTAAGTTTGTTTCTCTCCAAGAAATGTATATTTCAATCCTTTAGGCAGAGGTTTCAACTTCAACTTTGAAATTTTGTTCTGTTTATCCTCATTTTCTCCTAATTCTTCAAACTTTTATTTCCATCCTTTTTTTTCAATCACCTGTGCACTGTCAAGTAAAGAACATATGTAAGCGATTTCAAGATCTAATTATATATTTGACTCAAATAAATTTATTAAACACATTTCAAAGAGATCGATAGAACTCCATTTTTTAAATATGATCCTCCACAATCATTTCAGTCATGTCGGCTTCTTCACTTTCATCTACCCTCTCATGTAGTTGCTTACACATGTTGAAAACATTGAGCTTAAGTGTCATGTTTTCAAATGAAAGCTTCATTACTCCATTCCTGTAATTAATTAAAGCGTTAGAAGTTGCTAAAAATGGACGACCCAAAATAACAGATATCGGATTACATCCTTTAACAAGTTCTATGTCCAAGATAATAAAATCCACAGGATATATGAATTTATCAACTTGAACTAAAACATTTTCCATTGTCCCTCTTGATACTTTTATTGTTCTATCGGCAAGCAAAAGAGTTACAGAAGTTGATTTTTGATGAACACTTTAAATTATACATTTAATAAGAGTTTTACATCATTGTTTTGTATTACTAGTGTATTTAATTTTCTTAACTTAAGTATGTTTACAATATTGTACCTAATTATCTTTTAACTGTTTTGTGGTAGGTTCGATAAAATAGGCATAATTTTCTACCTAAAGATCAAATTGGAGTGATTCTTAATCCTGTGAAAAGCTAACTCAATGAGATAACATATTGTACTTCATAAAGCATTTGAAATTTGATTGTTTAGAGAGTGAAAATGGCCAAGAAAAGAACTGATGTGTAGTACAGGCTCAGTTTGAACAGTCATCGATATTTGGCCTATAACTATAGAAATATGTATCTAATATGTATGAGATAACTCAATTTAGAAATATAAGAGACTTATCTACAACTTTAATGTTTTGAGTGACAGCTAATTCGAATCACATCAATTCCAAATTGGATAATTAAGTGGGTGCTTTAGTGATAATTAATGCAAATTATTTTGCCACCATTCTTGAATTTCATCATCCAAGTGGTTCCCTCCTAATTTCTCTCAATTTATTCATGTTTTTTTATAAATAGGTGGCTTTTTTTATGCCTAAATCATGTAATTAGAAAGTTAAAATTTAGTTCAAAATACATGTCCTTTGTATTATCTCTTTGTAATATTATTTCTCTTATTTACTATTAAGGCATATTATTTCTTCTTCCATTTCTTTTCTTTTTCTTTAGTTTTATTATGTCCAAATAATTTTCTTTATACTAAGGTGAAAGGGTGAAGCTCTTGGCAAGGTAATAAGATATGTTTAACACTTATTCATGAATTTAATGCTTCAGTCTTAAGTTATGCAAATTTATATATAATGTATTTATTTTTATTTGTAGAATTAATACCCTTTCTTCTAAAGTGGTGATTCTTGATTTATTATTGACAAACTTTATACTTGGCACAATAAATTCTTAAAACCATTTACAAGATTTGGTGTATATAACCTTTCTTGTAAAGTAGGAGTCTTAATTTATTGTAGACAAATATAAAGATTGGCATAATATATACTTGAACCCATTTATAAGATTTTGTATATAATAATTAAAAGAAATAAATACTAATCAATATATAAATGATGATGAACTTTAATTGTTATATTTTTCGGTTGGAACCTCCTTTGTGTGAGGATTTCAATTGAGTTATAAAAAGAGTTAAATATATTAGTAGTTCTTATGCCAAGAGTGGATCCCCTTAACCTTAGCTTTTATTTGAATTGGTTAATTGAATTAATATTTGCCAACATCTTATACTGCATTAATTGTCTTAAAAGTGTTTATAATTTGTAATTTTAATTCTACTTTCCTGTGGATCGACCCCGTTCTCATCGAATTATTTATTATTTCGATAATCCTGCACTTGGGAATAAACTCCTATATTCTGGACGTGTCAATTTTAACTCACCGAGATTGAGTTGCTGATAAAATGAATACGATAGTAAATTCACACTAGCACTAAGATCAAGTAAGGCTTATTCAATTTTATGACTTTCAATAATACATGAAATTGTAGGACAACCAGGGTCTTTATATTTCAAAGTATTATTGTTCTAAAGAATGAAACTTACTTGTTCAGCTAAAAATGCCTTCTTTTCACATTCAGTTTTTTTTTTACTGTGCATAAATCCTTTAAAAATTTTACATAAGAAGGAACCTGTTTAATAGCATCCAATAAAGTAATATTAACTTTTACATATTTGAAGATTTTAAAATTTTTAGGACTATGATTCATCTTCTTAGTAATGCATGAAGAAATGGGGGTGGAGGTGAGGGTTTGGTATTTTCTTCATTAGGTATAGGTTCAATATTTTTCTTACTTTCAGAGATTGATTCATCAGAGATTGATTCATCATTCTCATGAGGTTCAGGAATGTATTTTTCAACAATTTTACCATTTTAAATAGTGATAACCGCTTTAACTTGATCCATGTGTTGGCTTCTTGAACTACATGCATTTGAGTTATGTTATCCTTTGGGGTTTGGTTGTGGTTGAGAAAAAAAATTTTCTTTCTCATGAATGTTCAGTGTAGATGCAAATTTAGCAAGAGTATTTTTCAAATCAGCAAATATTTGAACATTTTGAGAATTAATAGACTCTTACTTTTCAATGAATGCATGCAAAGTTTCTTCAATATTTTTCTTCATAAGAGGTGGGACATATGGTCCATAACCTTGATGGTTTTAAAAATTTTAGTGTGGTTGGAAAGGTGGTTGTGAAGCTTGTGCTTGAGTATTATTCCTCAAACTAAAATTTAAGTGATTTCTCCACCAGGATTGTAGTTCTGTAAATATAGGTTATTTTTTTACCGCTTGAACGTATTTAGAACATTGGCTTGTTCATGGAGACATTATTTAAATGCAAGAAAAGTTAGGCAATCATTGGTAGAGTGATCATAGGATTCACAAATGTGACATATAATTTTTTGAACAGATTTTAATTGACCACTCTTTTACATTTCTAAGGTTTTGACTTTTTTAGCTAGAGATGCTAATTTGGCTTGAAGGTCATGGTCTTCCCTAAGATGATAAATACCCCCACTAGATGTAGTTGTTTGATTTTTGCTAGGTACCTCATAGGTACCAGCAGTGTCCCAATTTTGAGCATTTTCTACTAGTAAGTCTAGATAGTTCATTGCCTCTTCTGGGTCTTTGTCCTCAAATGTTCTATTGCACAAAATTTCTACCATTTGCCTAACTTAGGGTGTTAAGCCCTCATAGAAATTTGAGACTAATCTCTATGTTTCAAAGCCATGATAGGGACAGGTATTAAGTAAATCTTTATACCTTTCCCAACATTGATAAATGGTCTCTTCTGATTTTTAGGCAAAAGTGGTAATTTGTCTTTTGAAAGAATTTATTCTATAGGAAGAAAAAAAAATTAGGAATTGTTGTTGCTTTTCATCCTATAAAGAAATGGATCCTGGTCTAAGATTTTGTAACCATGTTTTAGCTTTATCTTTTAAAGAAAAAGGGAAAAGCTTAAATCCAATTGTGTTCATACTATAATTTTGGTCATTATACGTGTTACACACTTCTTTAAATTCTCTTAGATGTAGATAAGAGTTCTCTGCATCTAAACCATGAAAAGTGGGTAAAAGTTAGATAATGTCTGGCTTAAAATTAAAATGTATAGCATCCGAAGGAAAACTTAAGCAAGATAGTGCACCGGTTCGTGTAGGGTTCATATAGTCTTTAAGTGTCCTAGGTCAATTATGGTCATTATATTGGGACTGATTGTCTCATGGGTCTATCAATCCCTCAATGTCTCATGGGTCTATCAATCCCTCAATTTGATTTTCGGTCATGGTGTTAATTAGTGAAGAATGAGAAGATAAAGGAGAATCCAACAAATTATCAAAGGAAGTTCCAAAATTACTTTTCACCAAATGATGAAAATTAGGATCTCGAAACCAACCGCTCATATAAAGAAATAAAACAAAATACAATAACAATAAATAATACAAATAAGAGAAAATAAAATAAAATATTAAATACATGCAAATAAAATAGGCAAAAGTAAAATTAAAATAAAATAAAGATAAATAACTAGAAGTTAGATTAGTCAATATTAGATTATATAATAACAATTTAATAAGTAAATAGTTAGAGGCTTAGCCTTCCATGAAAATATCAAGTGAATAATAAATAAAGTAAAGCAAGTTATGAGACTTAGCCTTCCATGAAAATAAAACAAAAAAAAAAATGTTAATTTCACTTTCCCGGCAACAGCACTAAATACTTAACACGTCCAGAATATAAGAATTTATTTTCAAGTGCAGAATTGTCGAAGTAATAAATAACCCGGTGAGAACGGGGTCGATCCACAGGAAAGTGGAATTAAAATTACAAACTATAAATAATTTAAAGACAATTAATACAGTATAAGATGTTTGTAAATTTAATTAAATTAACCAATTAAAATAAAAGTTAAGGTTATGGGAATCCACTCTTGGCATATGAAGTAAGAATATATTCAACTCTTTTTATAACTCAATTGGAATCCTCACACAAACGAGGTTCCAACCGGAAGATATAACAATTAAAGTTCATCACCTTTTATATATTAACTAATATTTCTTTCTTTCAATTATTATACATCAAATCTTATAAATGAGTTCAAGTATTTATTTTGCCAATCTTTATATTTTTCTACAATAAATAAAGACTCTCACTTTACAAGAAAGAGTATTACGCCAAATCTTGTAAATGGTTTCAAGAATTTATTGTGCCAACTATAAAAATTGTCTATAATAAATCAAGATATACCACTTTAGAAGAAATGGTATTAATATTATAAATAAAATAAATACATCATATATAAATTTGCATAACTTAATAATGAAACATTAAATTTATGAATAAGAGTTAAGTATATCTTATTACCTTGCCAAGAGTTTCACCCTTCCACCTTAGCATAAAGAAAATTACTTGAACATAATAAAACTAAAGAAAAAAAAAAGAAATGAAAGAAGAGATAATATGACTTTAGAATAGTAAATAAGAGAAATAATATTACAAAGAGATAATACAAAAGACAAGTGTTTTGAATTAAAATCTAACTCTCTAATTACATTCTTTGGGTATAAACATGCTACGTATTTATAAAAAAAATATGGATAACTCAAGACAAATGAAGAGTGAACCACTTGGATGATAAAAGTCAAGAATGGTGGCAAATAATTTACATTGATTATTATTAATGCACCCACTTGATTATCCAATTTGGAATTGATGTAGTCCAAATTAGTTATCACTCCAAAAATCAAAATTGTATATAAATGTCCTATATTTCCTGATTAAGTTATCTCATACGTATTAGATACATATTTCTATAGTTATGAGCCAAATACATTAGTATTTGGACTAGGCCTGTACTGCAAATCAGTTCTGTTCTATGCCATTTTTACCCTCTAAACGCTTGAATTTCAAATGCTTTGTGAACTGTAATATGTTATCCTATTGAGTCAGCTCTTCAAAAAATCAAGAATCACTCCAATTAGATTTCTAGATATAAATTTATGCTCATTTTATCGAACCTCCCATAAAATAGTTAAAAGCTAATTATGTACAATATTGTAAACATACTTAAGTTAAAGGGGTTAAAGACACTAGTAATACATAACAATGATGTAAAAATCCTTATTAAATGTATAATTTTAAGTGTTCATCACCTCTCAATGTTGAGGGAGAATGTAACTAATCTAAGAAGTACAAATAGTCAGAAAACTTAGTATACAGGTTCAATGGAATATAAAAATCAATCAAAGTGACATACCTCTAGCAAATCATAAAAGCTAGACTGAAGGCCTTTACCTCGTCAATATTTAAGGTTATCTTTAAGCACATGGCCTTAGTGACATGTTTTCCCTCCTGTATCAAAAAATATATTTCTTTATATGTCACTCTTTTGGCAAGAAAGAAGTTGAACACATTAAAACAGCCTGCCAATGAGCTCACCCACACCTAGGTAATGGTCTTCCTAACTAACAGCTAAGTAGTAAGAAATGTGGTTGCCTGAGCTATGGTAGTACTCAAAATTATGCATTAAGCTAAAGGCAGATAAGGATGGGGAGGAGGCTTAGCTACACCTTACCTTTTAGGTGCCCGATGGCACCCCTTTAGGAATAAAAGCCTTCTTAAAAAAGTCAGATGACTTCCGTGACTGCCCCCTACCAACAAGGTTGCCAAGGCGAGCCTTTTAGTGTTTTGTGTATTATATTCCCTAGCCTACCAAGTTTTTTTTATATTTTAATCTTCAAGGTTACTTCTACAAAAGACTAAAAATAAAGATATAATACAAAGAAAGAGAAATAGAAAAAAAAAATAGAAGGAAACGTGAAATACTTATTTCTCTTCCTTTTTTCTTTTTCTTTTTTTTTTTTAAGTGTATACTATACCTATTACAACATGAGGGAAGGGGACTCGAACCCCTAACCTCTGGTTAGGGGGTGCACCTACAAGAAGGGTTTGCCACTTTGGCTAACCCCTATATGCTTCTCTTCCTTTTTTTTTCTTGCTTGCTTGCTTAAGGTTGTTGCCCACTACCTTGGGATTGAGTTTGGAATTATGGATGCTAACCTCGGATAAGACTTTTTTTTAGGTCCCATTAAATTTAAGGCTTCCTTTATTCTAACTTCAATCTTATGGTCGATTTTGAGATTTTCGTGCCAAGAAATTACAAAAGAAGAGTTATCAACTATAAAAGGGGCTTGTTAATTTGAATAAATTACATTGGGTAGTTCCATTAAAAGCAAACTAGACCTATTGTACCAAAGTTTTGAGGGCATATGTACCCATTCAACATGTTTGGCATTGTCTAACAATACTCCTCCTAGCAAAAAACCATAGGTCTTTTCAATCTTTATTTAAGGAATGAGGTTTTCTTATCAAGGTCGGGCAACCCTCATAGGCAGCATAGTAACATCAGCCTTTATTTTTATTTAAGTTATAGTATACTTGATACAAATACTACAGCTCTTGAAATAAAGGCTCAAACTAAACAAATCTTACCTAGATGACATACAAACAGCTTAAAATCTATAAACACGAGGGACACCTAAATGCATGACCCCAATGAGTTTGAAAATATAAATCAAAGAAAAATATAAAAATAAAAGAGGTATTCACTCAGTGACAAGGAAAATCCCAGATATGATGCGCTTAAGAATAGATTGAATGCTAATAGAGGCCTACAAATTCTTCAAACACGAGACCTTTTCTTACTAAAAACTTATAAGATTCTCTCTTTACAAATTTAGAGTAACAACAATAAAATAAAAAAGTAACCAGAAGCTATTATATATATATAACCATTCTTAGAGTAGATTGATTCATATGCAATGCATCTTTTCACCTGACAAACGTCATAATTTTTTAGGATATCAACCATTTAATGTACTGAATGGACCAAGGAGTACCACATAGCTAATAACTATTGATATTTAACAGTTGAGTTGTAGAAAAGGGACAGTTGAAATGGCGCATGATTTTTAAAGGATTGCTTGCATTTAATGACTATCATAATTCAAGTTTTCAAATTTTAACGATTGACAACCCCTCTTTAGTTAGGAGGTTTATTCAAGAAGGTTACCAAAGGGTTACTGCATTGAAAACTCCATTAAGAGTTTCTAAAATTAATTTATCAATTTTAAAAATTGAAGGTCCGTTGTTACACTATGAATTTCATCCGAGACCTACAAAGTCTAACTAATAGATCTCATTTAGAGCTTACAAAGCCTAACCATGAATACCACCAAAACCACCTTAGGCCGAAAAGCCTAATGGTACATGCTACTTAAGAAAGATGGAAAACGGCCCAATGTCACTCTAATAACTTGAGCCTTTAACTTTACTCAAAAAAAAAGAGAAAACCCAAGGCCAACATATATTGATTTAAAATTATGCCTAAGCCATAGAGTTCTTGATATCATACGGCCATAAGTTCTCAATAGCATCAATGTTTATAAAAGTAGATTATGAATTTTTAGGATTTAACATGCACTATTAGATATACAATGCTGAAGAACATAAAAGAGGCACCACTAAGCTCATACTCCTAAAAGTACAGACATGCAAGACCTCTACGATAGAATTTCTTGATTTTTTTTTTGTCTCTTTCATATTTCGCAATAAAATGAGTAACCTAGTAACTGAGAAACCTATAGAAAAGAGTTAAGGATTTATGCGCAAAAGGGTAAGAACCTTTTGAAAATTGATAAGGAAACAAAAAAGGCAAGCACTTGCCTTTTGTTTACTATTTTTAAATGAAAACAAAAATAGTGAAATTAATTTAAGCATCAAAAATTTATTGCTGGAATAACTATTAGTGCAACTTTTACTAGAGATTATGAGTGTAGGGAATTTACAATAGAGATCTTCAGAGAGAATCAACCACTAGAAGTCATCATTTTCAAAAAATTAGTTTGCTAGCAGAGAACTCGATAAATGTTCTCTAAGGACCGAGGTCAACAAGAAGCGCATGGAGAAAGTAAAGACCTATTTTTTGGCATATGTAATCAACAAATCAAATGTCACCGAAGAGAAAAACAAAGTGGTAAAGCTCTATGCTTTAGTACATTTCGTTAGGAGTGATGAAGGAGAAAAATAGGGTTCAATTTGTTGGTAGTAAATAAAACTTTTTTTGTTTATCAAAATAAATGCAGCGGAAGTCAAATCATCTTATTCGTAATTACATGTATAGAGATAGAAGATTACCTCAATTTCTCTCTATGGAAAATATTGAATTGACTGACTGTAATCTTCTCTACTATCATTAACCTTCAAACTCAATGCATGTGGGCACGTGTATCTCTCACTAATCTCTAAAATCACTAATACCAAAATCTGAGATAATGGTAATAACTAAATTCTTTTTTCACATAAGAATACGAAAAATGAATTTGTTTTTGTTATGGTTATTGTCTACGTTTACTACTCCATACCTCTTATATATATAGGAATCTCCCTTAAGTATTTAGAATTATATTATGATTGAAAAATTAAAGTCTAATTAGAATTTAAGCTAGTAAAGGGACTGCAAGACCTATGGACTTCCTAACTCTAACTTAAAAGGTCTAATCCTAATCATCTCATGATACACCAATTCTTTTAAGTTAACCCCAAGTTATTCCACTAAAAGTTCAGGGCTGTATTCTAGTAACCCATGTTATTAAGTAAAAGCTCATTTAATTAAAACTCATTTTAATTAAATTAGGCTTAGTCTTTAGAACAATAATAACCACTTAATTGACTCTCTAATTAATGTCTATAATTAAAGTTAGGCTATAAAAAAATTTCTTACTTTTTTAATTATTTATTTGCCCCTAAGTCACTAAATGCTTTAATGATCATTTTTAATATGTCTATATTTGTAAATAAATTTACAAATAATATTATTATTCAATAAACCATTTATTAAAAAAATTGTGGCCACAGATTCAAATGATCAAGTACTGCAAGTAGCTTAGGTGGCATATTTATTAGATTTCATCTTGCAAATATATGTTCCAAGATATCGACCCATGAAATTATATCTCCAAGATATTAAGATTTTCACCATTTATATGGATCTCACTCCGTGATAACTCAAAAGATATAATGCATGAATGTAAGTTCATTATTTGTTCAGGATTAAGATCAAGCGAGCTTATTAAAGCTTTTACGAATTAAGATCAATGACATTTAGTTAACCTAATTGAAATTCACAATAGTCCCGTTCAATGTAACATATACACTAGTTTTTCTACTTGAAGTCTCTACTTCGATAATCAAGGTAAATCATTCACTATAAGAAGCAGAAAAACTACAACCTTACATAATGAAGAGCTTTTTTTATTAATAGTTGTGAACTAGATTTAATTTATAAAGAACTCGTGATCTATACCCTCTGTATTAGCATCATATGCCTAATACATAGATCACATACTTTATAAATATTGGTTCATCAATGCATGCTTAATTACATATATGAATAAACTTTATTAATCTAATAAAATGTTATTACACATGCTTTAAGGGCATAAAATAACATCAAATATCTAACAATCTCCCACTTGCCCTAAATCATATCAGGCATCTATCAAACTCCATATCATATATATCAGTTTCAAAATACTTTGCTGGTAATAACTTAGTAAATAGACCTGCCAAATTTTTTGTTGATGCAATCTTAGATACTATAACTTCACTCTTTTGCACAAGCTCCAGTACCAAATGGTATTTTTTTTCTTAATGTGGTTTCCTTTCTTGTGGTATTTTAGTTCCTTGAATTTTTCTACAGCTTTGCTAATATCATAATAAATAACAATGGGCATTTTAGCACTAGTTACCATTTTAAGCTCCATAAGAAACTTGCGGAGCCATATAACCTCTTTTACAGCTTTTGATGCAACTATATATTCAGCTTCTATGGTAGAGTCTGTGACATATGATTACTTTACACTCCTCCAACTTATAGCCTTACCACCTAAAGTAAACAGATATCCTGAGGTTGATCTCTGGGCATCCTTATCTGCTTGGAAGTCTAAATCTGTATACCCAATAGGTATAAGATCCTCACTGAAATATACAAGCATATAATCTTTTGTTCTTCGAATGTACTTGAATATATGCTTTATTGCAGTCCAATGTTCTAGTCCTGGATTAGATTGATATCTATTAACTATACCAACTATATAACAGATATCTAGGCTAGTACATAGCATTGCATACATGAAACTTCCTACTACTGATGCATAAGGAATGCCTCTCATATGATCTATCTCTTCAGGAGTTTTAGGACACTGATTCTTGGATAGATCAATTTCATGTTTAAAAGGAAATGCTCCCTTTTTGGATTCATGCATAGCAAACCTAACTAGAATTTTGTCTATATATGCAGCTTGAGATAAAGCTAACATCCTATTTTTACGATCTTAATCCTAATGATGTAACTAACTTCACCTAAGTCCTTCATATCAACTTGGTTAGATAACCAAATTTTAACTGATGATAATGCTATTATATCATTTCCAATGAGTAGTATATCATCTATATATAAGACTAAAAAAATCACCAACCGCCTATCTATCCTTTTGTAAACACAGGGTTCATCAAGATTTTGATCAAAATCAAATAATTTGATTGCTTCATCAAATCTGATATTCCAAGATCTAGATGCTTGTTTAAGCCCATAGATAGATTTTTGTAGCTTACAAACCATGCTCTTAGCCTGTAGTTATAAAACCATCTGGTTGTATCCTATAGATACTTTCTTCAAGATTGTCATTAAAAAAGACAATCTTGACATCAATTTGTCAAATCTCTAATCAAGATTTGCTGCAATGGATAAGAGAATTCTAATAGACTTAAGTATAGCTACCGATAAAAATGTCTCCTCATAATCAAGACCTTCTTTTTTAGTGTACCCTTTTACAATAAACCTAGGTTTGAAGGTTTCCATCTTCTCGTTTACCCCTCTATTTCTCTTATAAACCCATTTACACCCTATGAATTTTATCCCTTCAGGTTTCTCTATAAGTTCCCATACTTTATTGGAGTACATGGAATCTATTTCTAATTTCATAACTATATGCCAATGGTCTGCATCTTTATCAACCATTGTTTCATCATAACTAGTGGGATCTAGTTTATTCTCACTAGAGACTAGCTGAAAAGACTCTCCGATTAACATATACCTAGTTAAACATCTAATAATCCTCACATTATGACAAAGTACCAGTAGTTTTTATTTTGCAACTAGCTCTGGTTTGTTATTGTGATCTAGATTAGAAATTAACTCATTGACTCTATCAGGCACAATATTAGAGTTTCTAGACAACTCATCAAGAATTATCTTACTCAGATGCTTGAAGTCTTTCATATAGTCTTCTATAAGAAAGATTGCATTGGTGTTAACTAATACTTTCTTATCTTGAGAACTATAAAAAAGGCTTTCTCTTGTTCTTTTAGGATAACCAACAAACAGACAAACTTCTGACTTAGATTTTAACTTGTCTATCTTCCTTTTTAGCAAATGAGCTGGACAACCCCATATATATATGTGACGTAAACTTGGTTTACGCCTTACCCATATTTCCAGAGGTGTTTTAGGGACTAACTTATATGGAATTAAGATAAGAAGATACATGGTTGTTTCTAAGGTATAACCCTATAACGAGATGGGTAAATTTGAATAACTTATCATTAACCTCATCATTTCAAGAAGAGTTCTATTTCTCCTTTTTTTCTATACCATTTTACTGGGGTGACCCTGGTGCAGTCAACTGGAAAAATATTCTATTATCTAACAAATAAGTCATGAACTCAATATAGAGGTATTCGCCACCTTGATCAGATCGAAGTGCCCTTATATGTTTTCTTAATTGTCTTTCCACTTTTGCTTGAAACTTCTTGAATTTATCTAACGCCTCAGACTAATCATTAATAAAAGTGGTGAAATATTTATAAACTTTTCTAGCTTGTGTATTCATGGGCCCACACACGTCAGAGTTCACTAATTCTAATATTGCAATGGTTCTATTACCTTTAGCATTAAAAACCTTTTTGGTTATTTTGCCTTCTATATAGGATTCATAGACTGGTAATAATTCAATTGTTGGGATTTATGCTTGCGTGCTATCTCTTTATGTATAAATACTCGTTTAATATTTATACTAGTATTATCATTCCATTAAATCGCTAATTGTATTTTATATATGATAAGATGCTTGTAACGTTTCAGATATTGTATGATTTAAAAAAGTTCAGATCTGGTCTAAATGAGTTTAGATCGGTGCTAAGAATTAGCAATACTGAGAGTTATAAATGGTAAGAGTTACCACTGATAAGAGTTATCAGGTTATAAGAGTCAGCGATATCTAAAGAGTTAGAGTCTTGTCTAAAATAGGATAAAGACCTAAGAATATATTAGTAATAACGTAGTTGTAAAGAGTTACAAATAGTGCTAGAAAATATCATTATACAAATATGTTCTCAAATATTATGTTTCTGATCTATCTTTACTGATGCTGATTTATCAGTGAAGACCTTAATAAATATATAGATCGGTGTATGTCTATATTTGGATGGTCCAAATGGTTAGTATTAGTAGACCATAAGTTTAGTATAAGCTCGTATAGAGATACAGGTATTCGGTAAGGACTAAATACTGAACAGACTTACAAATACCTCCAATAGACATCTCATAAAGCCGTCAATAGAGGGTCTTTCGAGTTGAGTAGTATCCATGGTCCTTTGACCTGAGTGCCATGGTAGGCTTGTGAGTGATCCACCATACTTTAGTTTCACACATATCGAAAATCTTTTATGGTCTAAATACTGGTATGGTCTGATGCTCATAGAGTTTGGTATGCATAGATATGGGATCCATCAGCTCATTTGGGTAGTAATATATCATAATGTTCTAAGATTGTATTTCAGAAAGTCTTATAGTCATAAGCAATAATTCTCAGGAAAAGAGTTTATCCATAAGGATAAATATATCATAAAAGTATTAGAGAATATTATTTATTGAAATACAATTCTAGAGATAGGCTTTCGGTCGGGCATATAGAGATTTGACGGTGTTGATCTATATCTCCGCTCTACCTGAAAATAAATTATGGAGGTATTATACAAATATGTTATAATCTAAATTTGTATGGTCTAACATTCCGCTTTGTAATATCTGTAACATATGTGTAGGGCATCGTTCACGAACGTATAGAGGAGTTTCATATGACAAAATGAGCATGGACTTAAAGAGTCTCACAATATAAAGTGTACTCATTGTGCACTGGGGCAATATTATGGATTGAACATTTCTATCCTAGAAAATTTAGCAAACCAAAAATATATTTCAGGGTTTCTCGGGTCATACACTTGTCTAGACTTAAATGTTAAGTACATCACTTAATTAGTCGACAAGAGTTGTTAACTAATTAAATGTTGACAAGTGGCATAATTTTATTTTATGAATTATTTCACAATGAATTCACTCATTAACCATGTTAGTAAAATCAAATAAGGTTAAAATTAGTTATTCAAATAGTTTTTGAATAATTGAATAAATATTATTTAAAATAATAATAATATTTATTTACTAGTTTATTATTTTGGTTTAGGTGGGAGACATATAACTAATTAGGTATAATTACCACCAAATATTAGTTTTTAGTTTAATGGCCACTTAATCAATTTTGGGAGCACTTGTGAAGTGCTTAACACACCAAAATATTATTTTGAATAATTTATTAATAAATTTGTGAAACAAAAACGTGCATGTTGAGAGAGATTTGAAAAGAGTTTAGTTTTTGTGAGTTTTTCTTTGAAAAAAGTGTAGAGAGAAAAATTAGAGAGAAAAAAAAAATTCTTCTCATTTTTCTTTCAAGAAACAAAAATCTTATTGCTGAAAATTCAATTGCTGCTATTCTATCTTCACAATCCCACCGAATTGTTGTGAACTAAAATTGAACAAAATTTCACTTTAAGGCGAGCTCAAAGTTGGAGGTAGGAAGAATCTGGAATTAAAATCTTCACCGAAGATCATTAAGGGTATGTTTCTATAATCTTAAGTTGTCAATGATTTAGGTTACCTATGTTTATATTGATTACATGCTTAATTCCACTGCGAAATTTGTGTATATGATACATGTATTTAGTTTTTTCAACATGTACATAATCACATACATACACCCTAAAACACGTTAATATTAATATCTATAAACTCAAAGGTCCATCTTTGACCAGTCTTTAGATCTTATCTAGACTAATATGACCAAGACGTAGATGCCATAGATACATCTGATTAATGGGAGTCACTTCAATCCTCTTATGGTGATTAAATTCATTATTCAATTCTGCGTCATATAGTGAGTTGATTTTAGGATATATGCAGTATAGATTATTAACTAGTGTACCAGAATATATAAACGACTTATTTCTTTTGATTACCACAGTTGAGTAAAAAATAATAGAATAACCAAATCTATTCAAATAACTAATTGAAATCAAATTGTGTTTGAGTTCTGGTACTAACAAACAATCATCTAATACTAAAGTCTTAAAATTATCAAAATAAAATTGAACAACTCTCACTGTCTTGGCTGCAACAGTTATCTTATTTTCTAAATTTAAACTGATCTCCCTTTCACTGAGTTATCTAGTTTCTTGGAACCCCTGCAATGAATTACAAATATGATTAGTGGCTTCAAAATCTACTATCCAGGAATCAATAGAATTAATCACTAAACATATCTCAATAAAAAGAATTTTACCTGAAGTAGAAGCTACCCCTTTTTGCCATTGAAAGTTTTACTAAGTGAATTGGACAATTTCTCTTCCAATACCCTTTAACACCACATTGGAAATATTTTCCTTTAGGTTTCTTGTCCTTTTGTTAAATTTGCACAAAAGCTGAGTTAGATGCTTTCTTGAGCTTATTCTTTTTCTTCTTATTACCATTTCCTTTAGGATTGGGACCAAAAGAGAAAGATAGGGCCTTAGTCAAATGAACACTTAGTCCAGGTTTCATTATAGTCTCAATAGCTCTAAGCTAATTCATTAGCTCAGTTAATGAAAATTTCAACTAATTCATTGGCATGTTTAACAAGAAAGTCTGATATGATGGTGCTAAGGTTTCTAGGACTATCTCGACCTTAGATTGACCAGTGTATTCCCCACCTAAGTCCTCAAATTCTAGAACAGTGCAATCATTTTTAACATGTGATCTTACACCTGAGTTCCTTTAACTTGTCTGGTATTTATGATCTCTTTCAAAGCAGACTGCATCAAAGTCTTGTTTTTATTAACAAACATTTTTGAAAGGCTGAAGACCATATCAGCAGCCGTTTCCATATCTCATGCTGCTTTGCTAAAGCTAGATAAAGAAGCTAATATATAATATCTTGCCATTTTATCAAACTGTTGCCACTTGTTATAAGCATATTTTTCAGCTTAAGATGCCTTTTCATTAGGTTTATGAGGGCATTTTTCAGTTAAAATATATTTGTGTTTTTCAGGTGTGAGAACAATGTCTAAGTTCCTCTTCTAATCCTTATAATTATTTTTAGTTAACTTGTTTTGGTTAAGAATGGATGCTAAATGGCTGAATGAAGACGTGATTTTGAAAAGTAAATTCATACATAAGCATACATTATATTATAACATGTGTAACTTTTGCATGAATGCATAAAATGTATTTATGTAGAACTCTTTAACTATATTATGCATCAATAATCCAACTTATATTCAAAATACGCCTCCGTAGAGTGGCCGTATTCGTTATGAATCAGACTAATACCATACTAATTTATTATTATTATCTAGATATCTCATATCAAATAATAATAAACTACCAATTTTTTAGCCCTTAGATTTAATTAACAAGAACTCCGTAAGGAGGATATCTATCAACTTAAGTTGAGTGTATAATCATTATTTCAATCCTTTATATTTTCTTATTACAAAAGTCACTGTATGGTAGTCAATTTCGCATAAGTCCTATATTTGATCTTATCCTTTAGAAAAGTCATATCTAGTAACCAGTTCTGATTAATACCCTCCGTAAAAAGCTCATAAGGTTTAAAACAAACCATTAATCCACCTTACTATAAACTAATAATGGAGGCTGTGGGCTTTATGCCCAAAGCCCTTTCTCACTCAATATTTTAACTTTTAGAGTTTTTAATTAATTTATAAAATGACGTTTTCTCATTAATATCTAATTTTATTTTTATAAAATAATTAATAAGGTCATGTCAAATAATAAATTAATATAATATTAAAAAAATGATAATAATCTTATCCTAATCTCATTAAAACATTAATGTCATACAAAATGATATATTTTATGCATGGACATGTGAATGTGGCACCTTTAATCTATATAACATGTTATTTATTCAATTAATTAACTAGATAAATAAATAACTCATAATTCATGACTTTTCCTAGAAAGAAAAATATTAAAATTAAGCTTAAATTCTTCAAAATCTTCCTTGAAGTCAACTTGGGCTCTTCCAAAATGTTATCTCCTCTTACTTGTCTCCTTTGTGGGTTTGGATTTTAGGACTTTAAATTTTTTTGGTCCACTTATTTTTAAAAATAAATTAAGTATATTTTAGGCTTATAATTTCTTTAGGGCTTCTTAAAAACAATTTAAATAAAAATATTTTTAGACCCAATAATTTTAAGAAAATAACCCAAATAAAATTTTATAAAATTGGACCAAAATTAAAAGAAATTTGGACTACTTCAAATTTGTAAATACCCAAAATTAGTCCCAAAAAGTAAATTTGGGACCTATTTGCAAATATTTCAAAGTTTCCTAGCCAAACTGTGATTACCCAATTAGTTGGAGGGGGCTGAGTGAAAATAAAAATTTTGTTTGGGCTATTTGTATAATTTACGAACTTAATAGGATCAATTTATAATATGTACAAACTTGACTAGGCCAAAACAGAATTAATTAAACAATGAGGGGCCTAAGAGATAATTTTAATAGAAACCCTAATTCCACATTTTCTCTTTCTCTGGCTACCGCTCTCCCAACAGCCTTAGCCACTACTGCCATAAGCTTCTAGTCGTTGACTGACGTGAGAAGAGACCGCCAATCAATTCAGAACACGCTAGCCATTAATGCTTGTTAATCGACTTCGTCACCACCAGAAATCAAGAGCATGAACAGCCTTCATGAGCTGCCGCGCGAATCCGCAGAGATGAACAACACCAGCTGCCACATAGTCTACTTTTCCACTCGCCGCCAACCTATTTCACCATCGTGCACTGCCTTTGACGCTGCAGGTGGCACGCACTCTGCTGCCAAAATTAATGGCAATGTGCATGGCCACTGTTTCATGCGACTCTTCATCTTCTATTCCCTTTTTTTTTACAACTAAAATAATATTAAAATTATATCTTCTTTAGATTACAAATAAAAACCTTAAGCCATTTAATTGGCTTACAAAGAAATCTAAAGAATCACTAAGAATTAACCTAACAAAGAGAAAAAATTATAATATTATTTCATCACCCCCTCTTGTACAATTCCAAAAAAAATATAAACAAAAATTTAATCATGAATTATTGTGGGTAAAATCATTCATCTGATTAATAAAAATAACAAATATATATTAAATGTGCAATTGGTGCTACAATAAATAATTACTACCACACATAAAATAAATTATATATGTTATATAAAATAAGGCGGCTCTAATACTAATTGTTAATAGTAAATACAAAATTTTCTGTTTATCAAAATAAACACAGTGAAAATCAAATTGTCTTATTCATAATTATATGTATAAGGATAGAAGATTACCTCAATTCGCCGCTATGCAAATCTTAAATTGACTTGTTGTAATCTTCTCAACTATCTTTAACCTTCAAACTCAACGCGTTTGGGCACATGGATCTCTTTTTAATCTCTAAAATCACTAATACCCAAATCTAAAAGAATGATAATAACCAAATTCTTTTTTCATGTAAGAATATGTAAAAAAAAATTTCTGGTTATGGTTATTGTCTGCGTTTACTACTCGATAGCTCTCATATATATAAAAATCTCCTTTTGGTATTTAGAATTAGATTAGAATTAAGAAATTAGAGTTTGATTATGATTTGAGCTCGTAGAGGGACTACAAAACCCATGGGCTTCCTAGCTCCAACTTAAAAGGTTCAGTCCTAATCATTTCATGATACACTAGTTCTTTTAAATTAATCCTAAACTATTCCACTAAAAGGTAAGAGTTGTAATCTAGTAACCTATATTGTTAAATAAAAGCTCATTTAATTAAAACTTTTTTTAATTAAATTGGGTTTGGTCTTTTGACTAATAATAACCACTTAATTAACACTCTAATTGATGTCCATAATTAAAGTTAGGCCAAAATATTTTACCTCTTTAATTTTTTTTTTCTCTTAAGTCATGGAATGCTCTAATGATAACTTTTAATATGTCTATATTTGTAAATAAATTTATAAATAAATATTATTATTCAATAAATCATTTATTAAAAAAAATGTGGTCACATATTTAAATAATCAAGTAATGCAAGTAGCTTAGGTGGACATTTATTAAATTCCATCTTGCAAATATATGTTTTTATGACTCATAAAATTATATCTTTAAGATATCGAGATTTTTACTATTTATATGGATCTCACTTCGTGATAACTCAAAAGATATAACGCATGAATGTAAGTTCATTATTTACTCAAGATTAAGATCAATCAAGCTTATTAAAGTTTTTGCGAATTAAGATCAATGACATTTAATTAACCTAATCGAAATTTACAATTATCCCGTTCAATGTAGCATATATACTAGTTTTACTACTCGAAGTCTTTACTTCGATAATCAAAGTAAATCATTCACTATAATAAGTATAAAAACTACAACCTTACATAATGAAATATCATTTTCATTCATGATTGTGAACTAGATTTAATTTATAAAGAACTCGCGATCTATTCCCTTTGTATAGTATCATACGCCTAATACATAGATCATATACTTTATAAATATTGGTTCATCAATGCATGCTTAATTACATATATGAATAAATTTTATTAATCTAATAAAATATTATTACACATATTTTAAATATATAAAATAATATAAAATATCTAACACAATCAATCTTGAGCATCCAGTAACTTTTGACAAGATTGCATTGGACCAGTTGCTCTGATAGATGACTTGGACAGATTTGCGAAGGGAAGGAATTTCTATAGAAGAATTGGGAAGGCATGAAAACGTGGATACTTGTTGTATGGCCCTACTGGTACAGGTAAGTCAAGCTTGATTACAGCCATGGCCAATTATTTAAAATTTAACATATATGATTTGGAGCTTGCAAGTATTTCCAGTAACTCAGAACTTAGAAGTGTTCATTTCCAACCGCTCAATACTTGTGATTGAGGATATTGATTGCAGAAGTGAGTTGCAAGATAGACAATACGAAGCATATAACCAGAATTGAAGCAAGGTAAGATTGCTGCTAGTACTTATTGAGTGACTTATTGTGCAATGATTGTTTTTAAATTCATTGATCTTGATCTTTGATCTTTTGATAGTTAACTCTATGTGGGTTGTTTAATTTCATTTAAAGATTATGGTCAAGCTACGGCGACGAGAGAAATACTGTTTTTTACAACCAATCAAAAAGAAAAATTAGACCCTGCATTGTAAAGGCCAGGCAGTACGTGCATGCACATGAACTTGTCTTATTGCACTCCAAGTGGGTTCAGGATTCTAGTTTCTAACCGCACCACTTGGGCATAAGTGAGCATAAATTATTTCCTGAAATCGATGAACTGATAACTGTAGTGGAGGTAACTCCAGCAGAGATTGCGGAAGAGCTCATGAAAAGTGAAGATGCTAATGTTGCTCTCGAAGGTTTAATCGAGTTTCTGGATAGAAAGAAGATACAAGTTGTTGGAGATGAGACTGAAGTTGGTAAGAAGAGAAAGGGAAAAGGAGAAGCTGATGGAGATGAGAATATTTCAATGTTAATGCCAAGCAAAGAAGACAAAAAGAAAGATGAAAGGGAATCAAGCAAGCAAGTCAGAAGAAATTGCATTTTAAGAACATGAAGCTACAATATTGCCTTTCGGAAGATGTCATCTCATGCGTAGATCTGTGGAAACCTAATAAATGACGTAATAAAAAATCTGATGAACAAAACCCAAATTGGAAAGGAAGAATGATTCACCCATCGGGGGGGCTAGCACCTATGACTGCAAGGTTACGAGACTTGCGCTCTATCAACAGAACTTGGCGGACCTCTTGGAGGTTGGAATCGACTTTTTTATATTATTATACTCTAAACCGTTACATCCGAACACACTTTACGAATGTTACGGGCTGAAAAGAATCTCTCTTCTGATCTCAAATGTAGGCAATTAGGATTATGAAACCGAAAACCTCCAGTTTTACCGATGTTAAGCAACGCGGAAGCAAATTTTTCCATTGTGATCTATCACCAGTTAATTTTCACAGCTAGAGACAACCAGCTTGTATAAGAGGCGAAGAGACTAAGGCTTCAGTTATGAAATATACCCGTAAAGAAAGGTAAGGGAAAGGAACCAAAATCCATAGATTACAAGGGCTGTACATCTCTTCTTCTCTATGAACAAAAAAAAAAAATTATGCCCGTGGGAATGGGGCAAAAAGATATAGAAAAGATGATACAAGGAAAATTTACAAGGGCGACCATCTTAATACTAGGAAACTGAGTAGCTCTTGCTCTTCCACAAAAAGCTAAAAGCCTTCCCCATCTTTCTTCTTGATATCGATTTACATAGTGGTTTTGATTCTGGAGCAGGGCCAGGAGCAGGACCAAGCACGGGTTTCATATTCTCAATATCATCAATGGGTTGGCTGATATCAACAGGCGGATGATCTCTTTGTCGCTGCTCCCGAAACAGCATCAAAAGTTTCTGCGCCTTCTCTCTCCCTCTGGCAGTCCCATTCACCGACATCGACACGAGTGCAGGTATGACTCCTTCTTGTAGGACCATTTGGCTGCATTTTTCACTCCCATTACACAAAATTAGAAGGCAAGAAACAGCTTGCTCCTGCTCAATTAATTCGCCGGTGTCCAATACCGTTGCCAATCCAGTAACTAAGCCTGGGGTTGAATTCATTTCATCTTTTCCTGCTTGACTTACAGCTAAATTTAGCAAAACTGCCATGGATTTTTCAGTCCACATGCGCTCACCAGCAACCGCAAGAGATTGGAGGCCACAGATAATGCCAGCTGAAAGGAGGTTTGGAATATTGGATGGGACTGTGGAGAGGTTATAAAGAGCATGAAGGGCATCAAGCTTGCATTGACTTTCAGTTTTGCCTTTACAGAGCTGAACTAAAAACGAGACAGCTTGACTTGTGCCAATGATAGACTTGGCATCCTCAAAGCATGAAAGATTCAGATAGAGCGCTGTCGCTGCTCCATGGGAGTTGGAGTTGGAGTACATTTTCTCCAGCAATGGAACTACTCCTGCTGCTAACATCAATTCCTTGTTTCTGAAATTAAAAATAAAAATATAAAAAAAGGGGGAAAAAAATATATTAGCATCACCATTGTTCACAGATAAAAGAAGAAAACAAACAGACAGAAACATTTCCTTAAGTGGAAAATTGTAATTTCACCACATAACTATAAAATGGCTCCATATCAGTGAATAGTAGCTATAAACTAAGTGTCAGATTCCAACTATCCAAAGTTACCTACTAAATATTTTAAAACCATCTAACTTGGCCTAGATAAATGATATATCATTTCTGAAATCTATCATCCAAATAAACAAAACATTATCTTGTGGCTCAAGAGAGGTTTAGATTGGCTACGAGGACCAATGATGTAAAGAATGAAAGATATGCCTATATTCTCTTCACCACTGATGCGTGTCTCAAGCAAACAAATTCTTTAGAAATGATAGATGATATACAATCATAAAGGCATAAATAATCATTGATAGTATAATACCAAGGAAATGGACTCCGCAATATAACAGATATGTTGCCAAAACACGTTAAAAGTAAAGAAGCATAATGAAATGTTAAAATCAACCTCAAATGGAATATCAATATGGTCTTTGTTATTAACCTATATACCATTTTCACTCCCTCTCAAATGGTGCTTGGAAATGATTTTTGGGGAATATTGTGCCCTCATCTACTCACCCATCCCAAAAAAAATGTAGTCTTGACAAACAGGTAATTAAGGAAGGTGCCAGAGGGAAGGGTTCTGAGATATAAACAACAAAAAACTAAATATACAACTAAATAATAATTTGTTGATTCCTCTGCACAGTAACTTCTGCCACTATCAATGAACTTCATTGCTAGTGGATATATTCTATGTTTAAATACCATCATAATTCATACTATAACTGAAACCATTTTCCAGATGCTTAAAACATAGGCAGAAATTAAACAAGAGAACAAACCTGTTATTGTTGACAGATAGGTTAAATAAAGCCATAGCTCCAACTTCTTGAGCAAAAGAATTCCTTTCATGCATGGCTGACTTTAGGAACTGCAACAACGCTTCAACAAATCCATTTGCCCCCATGAAAATACGGGCCTCCTCATCATCCTTCAACAAGAATCTTACTTGTTCTACAACATTGCATTTTTGCCCAAAATCTTTCCCTTCATTCAAGACATTCAGGAAATCCTGATATCTTTGCAACACATTGGACTCGGACTCGTCCTCCTGGACACACAAGTTTTCAAGTGTGCTGAATTCCGATTCCTCAATGGTACCACTCTCCTCCAAAGGAACAACCTTCATATCCTTCAATTTACAAGTGCGAAAACTTTCAGTTGATTTTGACTTGGTGGTCTCAAACTCCAAAGCTAGCCTCCAATAGTTAAGGTCAAGAGATTCGGGGGGACCATCGGGAACAGAAACTCCATTCTGTTCACACCAGCTAGTGACAAGACCCTTGACACAGTAATTTGGTGTCAACGAAAGATGAGGCAGCTTCTGCTGAGTTTTTGGGCAGGTATCATGTCCATCACTGAACCATTTTTCAATACAGATCCTTTCATATGTTTGTCCAGAAGCAATTATGACTGGATCGTACATAAGCTGCAAAGATATCGGACACCTCAATTCTTCTGGTGGAACAGCCATCTGCCCTGATCTCTTAAAATTTGGCCTAAAATTGAACGAACTAAGTTTTGACAGCTGGCGGTCAAAGGCATGCTCATGACCACCATGCCCCCCATCCTCAGAACCCTGAACAGTAGGCGAACAAGGTGTTGAACCTTGTGAATCATTGTCATCCATTATCTCACTTCTAAATAACTTGGAGTATTTTCTCATGAGGTGCAAAAGATAGGCAACAATTGACTCTTTTCGCTTGTCTTCCTCCACACGAGCTCTTTCAATAAGTTTTTTCAGAGCCCTTCTCTCTGTAAGAGCTGCTCTGGAGGAAGTAATACCAAGCCTAGTAGCAGCTTGGTGAAATGACTCAAGCTCATTATTGTCGTTAGAATCGTTAAATTTTCTACCCTGCTGGAGTAATGCAATTATATCATCGCCAACTTGTTTCTCAAAAGGATCAAGTGAAAAAACAATAGCCCCAAGCTCATTCACAATCTCCAAAATCTGTGAGGGGTTCAATCAGAAGAGGAGTTAGAGATAACTGTCAGTGATGTAGACAAATACAAAAGCTAAAGAAAATCACTAAAGATTACAATCAAGAAATGCCCAATATAACACTTAGTTACAAATTCAGGCAAAATTATAACTATCAAAGAAAAGAAGAATAACCCACAACAAAATGAGAGAACTCTAGAAGATAACATTAGAACCTAATGTAAAACATAAATGTATACTTAAATTGCGTAAGAAATCAACCCAACGGAAAAGAAAAAAAAACACTAATCATCTTCTAACTTATAAAACCACTCCATGCACCTAACTTTAAACTTTTCATCTCTCATTTTTAATGATCCTTCTCTGTTTCAGCTACCTACTACAATGATAGGACAAGTCTTGATCCATGCCAAGAAAAAATTGAACTGGGAGAAAGATTACCTGACACCCAATTGATTGTGGAACAATATCTTCAACACGCCGAAGACTCTCATTAAGAGCACCACATGCTTTTTCAAATTTTAAAAGCACAGAATCCCCAGTTATAGCCTACACAAGAAAAACTATTCCATGAGTACATTCGTTTCACAAATTTCAAACTTCTCTGGATATAAATACAAATGAAAAACCTAAAAGATCCATCTGAAGAATTGAAGACATTATTACTAGAAAATAAATATTCTTATAATAAACGATCATACCAAGTAAAGTTTACTACATTCTGAGCAGTGCTGAAGAATGTTCTTAGCCTTCTCAAGTGCTATGTGCAATGAACATAATGCCTGAATGCCAGATCTGCTCCTAGGCCGTGAAGCTTCCAAGGAAGGAAAAATTGACAAGATTTTGCAGTATATTGCAGAGAGTTTCTTGCACATGTCTCCATGTAACTGCATTAGAATAGATAATTCAGTAAAGAAAACTATGAAATTTGATAGCTCATTTGCTTGCCAAAAGAAAATAATTTATATGCAAA
This sequence comes from Ailanthus altissimus, assembly GCA_946807835.1. NCBI lineage: Eukaryota > Viridiplantae > Streptophyta > Magnoliopsida > Sapindales > Simaroubaceae > Ailanthus > Ailanthus altissimus. Next base: position 25,382,013 of record OX327685.1, on the reverse strand, counting down.
TAAGTCAAATTCGGATGTTGAGAGACCAGGTTAATATTACCACCTACTGCACTATAGTTTCACCATCTTCATTTTGAAATCATTTTTCCATAAAGCCCTAGATAATCTTTGTCAAGCTTTGTAAAATATTTGTTTATCCCATTTGCACATACATAATGCGTGATACAAGTTGAAGATAAATTACACTTCATAGTAAGACATATCCAGAAAACATGCCCGTGCTATTAAAAAGTAAAATAATATTAATTAATCAAGAAAACAAATAATCTAGCCAACACCAAGTATATGTAATTAAGCCTTTCTTGTGTTGAGTTAAAAAGAAAACAAAACCAATTCCACAAAATTGCCAAATCCACCTTCTAAAATTTACCAACAAATGTAAAGCATATGTACCTTGGCATCACTAGCCGCAAATAGATTTTCTTCAACCTCAACAATATCCATTACTCACCCTCACCGTGGAAAACTAAAATACAAATCTATATTGTCTGAAATAAAAAGGAGGGGAAAAAAATAATCAGCAAATGCAAGGAGATATTAATTTGAATTTCTCAATTAATGAATAGCAATAACTAAAATAGCAAGCCAGTTAATCCAGTCTCGTTTAAAATTTTTTCTAGATGTTTTTTTTTTAAAAAAAAAAAAGAAAGATTATTTACAATTTTCTAACAGAAAGACGCTTCAGCTTCTCCAATTAATTGCTTTAATCTTGATTAATCGATGTTTCCAACTTTGTCATATCCTAAAAATCACAGATATTAAATACTTCAAATAAGTTTCCCAGTTTACAAATTTGCTTGGCAACCAAACAGGGAATTGCAATATAAAATGAAGTAAAAGCGAGAATATAAAATTACTATGACATTCCATCATCCTCAGAATCGCAGTTGATCTGGAGGGGGGAAAAACAAAAAACACAAAAATTGCCTTGAATATTTCATCAAACGTCAAAAACCAAAATTCAAAAAGAAATAAAAGAAGAACTATATCGCTACACATTTTATGAGAAAGTAACAAGTTCGAACTGCGTTAAAACAAAATATGATTTAGACATTTCATCAAACAGCAAATATTCGAGATTCCAAAAATTCTTTTTAAAAAAAAGAATCTAAAAAAAAAAACAAGTTTTCGAAAATGACCTAGGACGAGATCTTAACCGAGACAAGACACAAAAATCGCCATCATCACCAATCGAAAGTCCCAAAAACAGAATAAAAATGCGCGTCACCAAACTTCTAGGAAACGATAAAAACAAATTAAGGCACTGCCAACCCGAATTTGCTTTACACAAGCACCTAAAAATTGCCAAAAATTAGAAAGAAAAAAAATTTAATAAATAAAACGAAAAGGAGTGAATATGTATTTGGAGTGGAAAAGGCTTAAGGTCTGGAGCCACAACGTACCGGGAAAATGGGGAGGAGCCAAGGAGGCTTCATAAAAAGCATCTACAAGAATTTGAAAGGGCCAAACACGGAGTTAGGGTTAGCATGATCTGTAAATTAACAGTTACGTTTTTGGATTCAAATTAATAGTTGTATAGAGAGAATTTTTGGCGAGGGGGAGAGGGTTGAGTTGCTATTACTGGAAGATGGTGCAAATGGGAAGGAATAATAGCGAGAGTTTTTTTTTTAATATAAACAACAATAGGTGTTACTTAAGTTGGGAAATAAAATTACAGTGGGTAGGGAATTACTGTTTATTTGGGGAATAAATTAAAGTTTTTGGCATATATAAAAAAATTAAGTTTTTGAATTTGTAAGGGTTCGGAATTTTCGCCGCTTATGTTCCTTGTTCACCGGCCGACAATTGCCGACCTCCTCGTTTGTCGGTACAGATCTGTCTTAAATCTCCTGCAATGACTGAATTGTCCTTCAAAGTCCTCGATCACAATTTTCTTTTACATTTCTTCACTTCTTTTATTTTTTTTTTTTTTTACAGAACATTCTTCACTTCTTATTAGACATGAACCACTATCAATACATAATTATAAAATTACACATAAAAAAAATGTAATCAGTTTAAACAATTTCAAAAAATATATATTAATACCTTCAAAGAGAAAAAAAAACACTCATTAATAGAATGTAAATTTTCTTTGGGAAAAAAAGAAAAAGAAGAACAAACACTTGTTTGAATACAATATCATTTATCCAAATATTATTAAGGGAGCAAAACAAAATAATTTTTATAAATTTATTGCATTAAGTTGCTCATATGTCTGAACAAACTAACATTATTTCATTGTTAAATATGTGAAATTTTCATTTTAATAATTATTTTAAGTACACAAATTTTGAAACAAAAAATGAAGCGGAAGTATTTGGTTGTAAATTGCACTTAATGTACATTCTCAAGATTTTATTTATAAAATAGTTTGAAATAAAATCTTTCACTTTAATTTAAGAAATTAAAATATATGATTTTTTTTTTCAATATATCAAAGTAAATACTTGTATTTTGAGAAAATATGTAAATTATATCTAAATGTCAATGTCTATACTCTATTATTTATTTGTAAGTTTGACGAATCTTACCTATATTTAAGTAATGCTTGGAATACGAAATTGTGACCTTTAATTTATAAAAACCTATTAACTTTCAAATGCAAGTGTGTAGGTTGTTAGAGTCTATAAACCGAAAATTTTAGTTGTTAAACAAAATAGGAGATTTTAAATCTAAGAAAAAAATGTATTATTTTTAAATAAATAATATTATTATTTCTTTTTGAGATATCGGTTTAAAGCAATTTATTTTTAAAAGGCCAACTCAACCCATAAACTCCAAGTAATTTGGTATCCTCCAATATGATTAGACTATCTTTTAGAAGACCTATGAGATGTCATGAACCATATAAGTCAATCAAATCGTCTAGAGAATCAATAATTAATAAAAATCCAGCACACTCCTTTAATAGAGAAAATACATTGGATTAAATACATTTAATTAAAGAAAATAACCCTAAAATCTTGGACGGTCGTCATCCGAGATCATTCGAATCATGACAATCTTTAAGATAATTTTTGACAATTTTAAAACATACCCTAAAATAATAAGGAGACAACTTACCTTATTTGAACTAAAACTCTACTATTATGGTTTATAACATTTATAAAAAGTGATTAAAAAATGAAAATAGACAACTTCATGCATCTAATTTCTTTTTGCTGCAGTCTCTGTACGACATTTTTTATTTATTTATTTTTTTTATAAAAAAACAATAATTTTTTTGTACATCTATTATATAAATATTATTTAATAATAAATTTAAAAGTTTAATAAAAATGGCGTAAGCTCGAATTAAGTTAAACCATTATAATTTGTATTTTTTATATTTTGTAGTTATTTTATTTAGTCTCTTAACTATTATTTTCTAATAACAAATTTGATTTATTAACTTTAAATTGACTAAATTACAAAGTCAACAATTAACTCTAGTGATATTTTAAAAATTTGATGTGTTATAACTCATAAGGTTATTAGATTGCGAATTTCATAATTTATAAATTTATTTATTTATTTATTCTATCGTATTAGACTAACCACTACATTACAATAGGACAGATAAATTTTAAAATTTTATTTAAAATGTGTAATATTATTTTTATTAAATATTATTATATTATTAAAATTAAGTATAAAAGTTGTAGTTACAAACATACCCTTGATAAAATTCTTGGTTGATTTTATAAAAATGAATGACTTAAAAGTAAAATCTGTAAAATAAGGGCATTTTCGTCAGTTAAGAACTGATCTCATTTCATTAGTAGTGGATATCCCCATGCAGGAGTACGGAGGCAGGAATTCACCAAAACAGTACCATTGTAATGATGTGGCTTCACCACCATTCCACGTGGTCATGTTTTTCACCACCGATTTTAACTGACTCGCTATTCCCCTCCACTTATCACCCACCACTCAGATCCGTTATTCACGGAAATTTCTGTAGCTTCCCTCCAATCAACGGTTTAAAACCATTTCACCAGAACCAAAATCGCACGCGCAGCACAACAAACTAACCGTACCTAAACTTTCCCCAGATTCTCTGATGTCACGAATTATACTGCGCGTGATGTACACGCTCTCTCGTCCCGTCAGGTTAAACAGTAACCTGCAGGTGCAGGCACTACATTACATTCACAGGTAAGCATCAACATCAATCTGAAAAGCGACACGTGTCAATGAGATGATGTGATTATTCTGTTCGCCTATTTAAATGATTTTTTTTTTGGGGGGAATGGAGTGGCGATTTCTAAACGCAGCATAGTACTTGTGGGTTCATTGATTTTTTCAGATGAATACAAAGTTTTTGATTTGCGGACAGTGGGGGAAATTTTGTCTCTCGCCTCGTCTGCTGCCCAAAGTCCCAAACCTAAAATTTAGGCCATCTCCTTGTCTTGAAATTCCCAAATTGAGGATATACAATGCAGATTTGATTCTGTATAGCAAATGTGTGTTGTCGATTTCAGAATTGTTCTTTCTGTTTCAGCTTGCGTAGAGATGAGAAATTGGGCAGCATTGTTTTGAAGCAATAGATTTGTGAGGCAAAGAGGATGGATTAGGACTTATTTTTGGGGGTCAATGAAGATTGTTTCAAGTTAGATGTATTTCACATTTTTAATTAGTTTCGCTATAGCAATGAATTTAAAATAGTAATTCCCATTTCTTGAATCTCGATATGGTGTGAATTTAAAACAGAGATTCCATTTTTCTTAACGTAGCATTAGTTAATCAACATTATAACTTGATAATTGTGTTATAAATAGAATAGCATTGAGATTCATCGAAGTCCCATAAATTATAGGAAGAAGTAACGTACCCAATAGGACACCAATGAGTCACGTGGATCAAAATGAGTCGTAATAATTGGCCGTCCATCTTGTTGTTAAAGTCAGGTATATCATTAAAAATAAACAACAGTTAAGACGAGTTGCTCCTTTAAATATATACATATATTTATTTAAAATAAAATCTTTACCTACACTGCAAGATACATATGAATGTGATATTAGAAGAGGATGAACACTTCGCTTTAACTCCACCACCATGCTTTTTAACATATTTTGCAACATATTGGACTCAGGTTCCTAGGACCTTACGTTGATAGCAAATTAATTGAATGAGTTGAGATCATTTAAGAAAAAGAAAACGGATACGAATATTATTGTCTCGATTTAATTGACAAATTTATTTTATTTAAATAAAAAATTATTTAAATTTGTTTTAATTCATTAATTTTTTTTATCAATTTAAATAGTAAAAAGACCAAAAAAAAAATTCAAAAAATTTTAAGTAGGCTGAGAAGAGTTATTAAGTGAGATTTAATTAGACACACAACATATCATATAAACATGTGTCAAAGCATGAATTAACCTATTGATCCATTCTCTTTAGATGTTTGGTCCTTTCAATAATTTTTTATTCCCATCTTCATTTTCTCTTTATGCTCATTTTCCACTAGAAACATCAATGTTTATAGACTAAAAACAATACCTTAAAAGCTCACATGTTCAAGGTTGTATTTTAAGGTTAAGGAAAAAAAGAAGTGAAAGTCAAATTCGAAGATGACAAGGTGCTTCGGATCAACGGAGAGAGGAGAATTAATAAAGAAGACAAGAATGACATATGTCATCTCTTGGAGCTTAACAATGACAAGTTCTTGAGGAGGTTTAGGTTTTCAAAGAATACGAAGATGAGTTGGATTAAGGCTTTTATAGAAAATAGAGTTCTCATTGTTACTATGCCAAAAGTGGAGGTCAAGAAAACTAATGTCAAGACTATAAAGATTTTTGGTTGAAATTAAAGAAAAATAATCTCTTTTAGTGCCTCTCTCCTGCAATGGATAATAAAAAGTGAGATTTTTGTTAACATGTCTAATATGTCTTGATTTATAGTTTTATAGTCAATTTTATGATGTAGAAGTGTGTGATTGATCATAATGTATTGTTGTTTCTTCTTGTGATATGAATATGAATATAATATAATGTTGAAATTGGTGATTTAATAATCATGTTTGAGCATGAATTTGAGATGAATACTAATGAAGAGTTAACACAAAGTCAAGTACGCGTCAAACATATGAAGAATGAAAAAAATGAAGAGTTGGATGCGAGCAAAGGACAAAAATAAAAAGGCAAAAGCAAGGTATTGTTCATGCAGTAACTTGCGGGGTGTTTTATGTTTTGGTTCAATTGACTTCTTTGAGTGAGTATTGGACTTCCACACGTGTGGACTCTTATTTTAAGTAGATTTAGGATTTCTTATGCATTTGTAAACACTACATAAACTTTTATAACTCTTTAAAATTGTTCAAGCATCAAAGATATAAACATAAGAGAGAATTGAAGAGTTAGGTAGGCACTAAGTGCTGAGTTCACTAAGGTGTAACTATAAGATCACTTAAATACTAAGTGTGTTATGAGTGATAATAGATCTTTTGAGAGAGCTTGAACTATTTTTATATTCTTTGGTTAAATCTCTTACTGTAAGATCTATGTGATCTAAGAGATACTTAGTGGTCTACAAAGTTCTTTTTATGAACATTAATAAATGAAGTCGAACATGAATCTATTGTAGACATAGTCATAATGCCAAACCATGCATATCTTGTGTTTTATGATTTATTTTCTTTATTTTTATTGTTATGTTGATATTTTATATTCTTGATTATTTGTGAATTAAGTCTTCTACACATGCATAGGATTTATTTGGAGAGCACACCAAAAGAATTCCATCAAAATGGTATAAGTGCAAAGTCTAATTACTATGAGAGATTAGTATTAAGGTTAATATCCTTCAATAAATTAGTATCAGAGTTATGACTAGTCTAGCTTGCAGAGCATAGGCAGCAGAGTCAGATTGTAGAGTAAAGATTGTTCAACCATAAGGACTAATAAATATTCAATAGGAGGATGATTATTTGAAAGAGAAAAATGTGATGGTTATACTGGGGAGTTTTGGGTTAGAGATCCCCCTTGAAGAGACTACCAATAATGAATAAGACTGCGTCATCTAGGTCTAAGTTAAAATAATCATTCAGATTGAACGAGTGATTTAAAAAGTGTCTAAGGTACTTTAATAAGGATAGTCCAAAGAAAAAGACTAAGATTTAAATTAAAAAAAAAAAGAATGTGAATTTATAAAACTCTGTACGGTGACTAGGCAAAAACCTTAATAGTTTATACAATAATGTATGCTTGATAAGTATTTGATTATAATTTTAGTTTCTATATAAGTTTTGAAAAATTATTATTTGCCAATTATAAACCCATTATAGGTTGTAAAAGTACCAATGAAGAGAGATATGACTTTTTGTAGTTATAAGAGATTAGTAGAATAAGATTGAAGACTACATGATGGAAAAACTGAGGGATTTAGATGTGAGATTTATTCCTGATCTTATGAAAACTTAGTTTCCCTATTAGTGCTAGATCAAGTGGTAGATTCATATGAGGCGAAGGAAGGAATACTGAAAAGGTTAACAAAGAATATATAGATGAGAAGCACAATGAAGACTATGTGCTTGAGAAGTGATGTGTTTGGCTTAACATAGATTGTTGAGAATAATGCAAACCATAAGGCAGTAATAAAAATCATCTCAACATATGACAGGAGTTGAAAAAGAAAGTGTGGGAAAGATAATAATTACAAGAATAAGTTTCAGTCATTAAGAGATTATGGTCAAAGTGTTAAGAGAGACATGAGAGATCGCAATACAAGAGTTATCGTAGATAAGTAAGATTCAAAATTTTTGGAGACCGTAGTCATAAGCCTTAGTTAATTCTGAGCATAAGATTTAATTGGAGTCACCACTAGAGAGCATTGGTTAATGAGGGGATGATTTTGGATAGCTTATTGTTGAGAGATTTTGAATCAATTGGGGGTTTGTTAGAATTGGTGATTCAACAATCATGTTTAAGCATGAATTTGATATGAATACCAATGAAGAGTCAACACAAAGATGAGAACCCGTCAAACGTACGTGGAATAAGTAAAACAAAGAGTTAGACATGAGTAAAGAATAAAAATGAAAAGTTAAAAGTAAGTTACTATTCACTCAGAATTATTCACACATGTATTGTTCACGCAGCAATTTGTGGGTGTTTCCTATTTTGGCTCAATTAACCTCTTTGTATGGGGTTTTGGACTCTATACTTGTAAACTCTTATTGCAACTAGATTTATGGTTTCTTAAGCCTTTGTAAATACTATATAATCTCTTTTAACCACTTAGAATTATTCAAGCATCAAATATGTAAATATAAGAGAGAATAGATGAATTAGGTAGGCACCAAGTACTGAGTGCACTAAACTATAACCATGAGATCACTTGAATACTGAGTATTCTAAGAGTGATAATAGATCCTTTGAGAGAGCTCGAGCTGTTCTTATATTCCTTGGTTAAATATTTTATTGTTAGATCAAGGTGATCTGAGAGATACTAAAAAGTCTGTAAGATTTAGGTAATTTAGGAGATATTTAGTGGTCTACAAAGTTCTTTTGTGAATATTAATAAAAGAAGTTAAATCATGAATCCACCTTAGACGTGATCGTTGTGTCGAACCACGTATATCTTATGTCTTGTGGTTTGTTTTTTTTTATCTTCGTTGTTGTGTTAATCTTTTATGTTATTAGTTATTTGTGAGTTAAGTCTTCTACACGTGCATAGGATTTATTTAAAGTGCAAGTCAAAGAAATTTCATCAAAATAGTATTAATGTAAATACTAATCACTATGAAAGATTAGTGCTAAGACTAATATCTTTCAATGTGTAATTTTTTTGAACTTAATTTATTGAAATCTTGCTATGTTTATGATACTTTAAATTTAATAAGCCAAAGCTTTTTTTTTGCTAATCAACAATATTTCAATAATGAAGATTGAGTTAATGAAGATTTTTATGTTGGATGATCCGTTCGATTTTTGGTATTTAATAGTCGTCAATAATGCTTGAAAAATTTATTAAGATTTTATTAAATTCATTGAATGGTGTTTTTGATCTGTTATCTTTTTGGCTTTTTCTGTTTATTCTCTAAAGTGAGGATGTTCACATGTTTTTTATCTCTTGTGGGAATGTTTAAATGGTAAAGATATGTGGAACATGTTTAAATGATAAAAAAAAAATAGTAAATGAATAATCGAATTGGATTTGAATAAAATTGAACCGAATTATTTTTATTTGATTTCGATTTGGTTAAAAGAAACTGATCAGTGAACCGATCGAATCAGGTTCAATTCAGGCCGAACCCGATATTTGCTCAATTCTACAATAAACTATAAAATAGAGAAAATGCTCCACTTTTTTTCTCATTAATCAAGTATTTATGTACACACAAGTCCCGTAGACTTGGTTTTATGTACGAATAAAATTAAAGGATTGTTTGGAAATTAAAATAAATTTGATGCTTTGGTGGTTGGCGACCATTACTTAAACAAAATTCATTAAGAAAAAAAATGAAAAGCAAAACAAAGCAAAGAAGCTCCAGTAGGATTAACGATAATGAAGTTGGCGAGAGAAACAAAGCACGTTCCCCCACCCACCATCGTTAATGCTGCTCACTTTTTCTTTTCATGTAAGTGCCCATTTTATTGTTATATAATATATGCTAATAGATAGAAGATCCACTCTCTTAGGTCCAAAGTTGAATTTTTAAATATAAAATCACATTTTAATATTAATATAGATCTACATAACTGTTTTAGTGGGGGAATGGATGCCCCCATCTTGATCTAAAATATGCTCTGGATTCGATATCTACAATTTTGATCACATAATATTCGACCGTCACATCGTATCACTATCACATATTTAATTATATTTAAATTGGATAACCCAAAATACATAGCATAGTACTTTCGGGGTATTAACACTATCACCCTTAATTAAAAAATTACTTTTATAATTATATTTTTTATCATATAAATAATTAAAATATTTTTATATTTTAATTAAATAAAGTGAAAGATAATATAATTAAAATTAAAATCGTTGTTGAAGTATAATTTGTGTCAACCTAAGGATAACAGTGTTAATATTTTAACCTCCTTTTTGTCTATTTAAATAAAGATGGAATTTTATTCATTACTTCATACAATTTAATTATAAAAATAAAGAATAAAAAATACCAATTACTGTTGTTAATTTATTCAATTCTCTCTATTATTAAAGTCACTATAATCGATGGTTAATAATTTAAAAATTAAATTATTTTAGATTATTATTCATGAAAATATATTAAATTAAAATTCTAACTTACAACTAATTATATTATAATCAACTAAACAATCTTTTTTAATAATTAGAGAACTAAAACTATCCTATCAACAATTGGAGAGATTAAATAAATGCCTATCAGATTATTAAAATTGGCATTTTTAAACAAGTCCATCCCAATCAATTTTTTAATACAAGTATTCATTATTAATCTCAATCTCAAATGATTATAATATTATAACTCAAATATCAATTAATTACATTCCCTCAATCTCAAATAATTATAATCTTACAATTCAAATACCAACTAATTATATTACAATCAACTAAATAACTTTCTTAAACAATCAGAGAGACTAAAATTAATATTTTATTAATTGAAGGAATTAAATGATTATTTTAATTTTTATTAAAATTCAAATCCTTAGATTAAGTGATATACAAACTTTATTGATGGACATGTATTTTAGGGCATTCCTCTCACATCATTGGAGAAGAAGAATTGAAACTTATGTAATAAAAAAAAATTATTTTTCTTATTTTTCTTATTTTTCATTTTTTTATTATTTCAATTACCTTTTGCATTTTTTATTTTATTTTTGGTTTTAAAGAAGATGCTGTTTAGAGAAAGGGAGAAGACAGATCAGTAATTTATGAGATAGAGGTGGACGGTTGGAATGGAATTGGGGTAGAGAATCCATCAGTTCAAAATTGTGGGACCAAAAGACCCATAAACATAATCAAGACCCAGAATCACAGTCTCTTTTCTAGGGAGCACAACAACACAGGCGTGTCATGTTTTGAGTCAACATCTATACAAGCCTCAAGACAGGCCGAATTAAAACTTTTGATTATATTTGCTCTTTGCTAGTTCAACCTTTTATGCGTTTTGACCCGAGCATCCAGAATTATTATGCCTTAAAAAATAGATACTAATCCTCAATCCACATGTGACAATTATGTATCTCCCTTTAATTTATCACCATATATTCTCATCTTTATTCATCATTCCAACTAAAATTGACTCTTGAGTTGATGTTGTTAAGGTAATTGTAGAAATTAAATTCGACGAATAAAAACTACACCACACGAACAAGTCTTTTAAAAAATTAATCGATGCTGCAAACGTACCATGATTATGCTTAAATAGGTCTTTCTCTCTTCTTTTAATTTTTTATAAACACACATTGAAGAATAGGGGATTTGACCCTTGAACGGATGGGTGAGCTAAAGATTCCAACCAACTCAATTGGGCCTTGTGCTCGAGTCTCTCTGTATCTTAATCATTGAAATTTTTTATATTTCAAAATTTTAATAAATTAGCTTGCTACCAACGAACTTCTTCAAAATTTTCTTTGAGCAACTTCGTTGTCTATCTCCTTGTTACACAAGAAGCATGTAAAATACTTATTCACTATCCAACCAGTAAATATCACATGTTTAATTCAAAAAACCTCCGTTTTTATAAAAGATTTCTATTTAAAAATTGAGAAACGTTTAATTACAGTGACATTTTTGTGGTCTCAGGCAAATGCATAACCTTAAAGAGGAGGTAGTTACCCTCATTTTTAAATATAAAATAATATTTCACTTTTATCTCTCCACTTGTGAAAAATTAAAACTTTTTTTTTTGTATCCTATTGCTTTTTTTTACTACTCGTGAAAAATTAAAACTTTTTTTCTTGTATCCTATTGCTTTTTTTTAAAAAAAAGGAAATATTTTAAAAAATTTAGAGAATTTCTAAAAACATGGGTCAAAATGTGAGTTTCATCCCCTTTGATGAACTAAAAACAATCTACCAAATGTTTAAGGGTATAAAAATCAAAGTTTTCTTTCATAAATAAGTACTCAATATAGGGTGCTACCCAATCATTAGAGGTAGTGATCACTATTATGCTTGGTTGTTTCAATTCTTTATTGTTATCATTCTTTGCCTTGTCTCAAATTGGCAGTGGGATTTTGCTAGTTAATTGATGTTTTGTAATGGAAGCTTCCTTTGCTATTTTATCTACGTATGTGTTTTGTTCTCGAGGGATTTGAGAGATGGTGATACTTTGGAAGTGTTCTGCGAGATTTTTTTTTCTTTTGTTAATAAGTTCCTCATTCGTTCTTCCTTAGCGATATAGTCTTCATTCCATTGAAAGTAACGAGAGTTGAATCTGTATTGATCTCTATATTTTTTAACATTAGTTGGCAAGTTTATTGAAATTTGTACTTACGTGTCATTCCATTATTGTATGAATATTTATTTTATAATATTTATAAAGTACGTTTTTATTAAATCGTTAATTTCATTAATTAAATGGTACAGTGCTTGTTACGCTATAGACATTGTATAATCTGAAGAAGTTTAGACCAACGCTATAGGTTAGCAATGCTCAGAATTGTAATTGCTAACAGTTAGTACTACTAAGAGTTAATATGTTATAAAAGTTAGCAAAATCTAATAGTTAGGACCTTATCTGTAACGGGACATAGACTCGAGAGTACATCAATAATAACATAGTTACAAGGAGTTGCAATACGTGCTAAGAAATATTATTATGCAAGTCTATTATCAAATTATATGTTCCTAACCTTATTCACCGATGCGGGTCTGTCGGTAGAACCTTTTCTAATAGACCAGTGTATATTATATCAAGATAGTTTAGATGATTATTCTTATCTGACCACAGGCTTACCAGAAGTTCGTATAGCATACAGGTATTCAGTAAGGACTAAATACTGAACAGGCTCAATGAGGACCCCAATAAACATCTTATGAAGTCGTCAATGGTAGGTCATCTCGAGTTGAAAACTGTACGTGGTCCGTTGACCTAAGTGCCACGGTGGACTTGTAAGTAATTCACCATACTTTGGCTCCACATATGTCACAGACCTTTAATAGTCTGACCGCTATATTTTTTTGGATATGATCCGATGTTTATAGAGTCCGGTGTGCGCAGATATAGAATCTATCAGCTCACATGAGTGAGTTGTATATCCGGTTACTCCGAGACTGTATCTCATAAATACTTATGGCCATAAGTAACAAGCCTATGAAATGAGTTTTTAAAATGGTCAAACAATATCATAAAGGTGTTTTCGTATACTATTTATCGAGCTACGTTGTCACGCTCCAGACCCAAAAGATCTGACACACGACATCACTTACATTCATTCATTAATATTTAAACATTCATTTCAATTTCTTTCAGAATTATAATAATTGAATTATGACTGGGACAATTAGTAAACCGGAGATACGCAGAGTTTTCTCAGAGATTAATACTCTACTACGTCACCAGTAGCAACTTTATTACTGGAAGCCCATAATATATTCATTGCAAATTCTTACTTAAAATCAACCAATAACCACACTTGGTGAAACTTAAACCAAATCCAACCACACACAATAAAATAATACATAAGTATTTATTCAATAGGGACAAATCAAATATCTTATCCCACATATCCCCAAATGAAACACTCAGCAACCTAGCAACTTAGGGAACCCAAGGAATAACAGAAGCCTTGCCAAATCCACTAAGCACACATGTACCTTATTTACCCGAAATCACCATAAACTATAATAAGTATAAAACTTAGTAAGCATACTAATTTTTCATATATCAAATACAAATACATATATGTACACAATGCATATGTATGATATGCTATGACCAATCAAAATCATAATCTTATCAAATCACATGTCATGTAAACGCTTACACATTTTTTTAAAACATATAATAGGAATATCATCACTCAACTACTACTTAGTAGGACTTACATATCACATATCACATAATGAGCCAAATGTCACTCGTAGGTGACATACCATATGAGAGGAATAGTATAAGTGAGGTTTTTAAATCACACATATATAATGCTCATGCCCGAAGGTAAAAGCTAAACCCTCACCCTAATCATCGGCAAGTCCTCTCACATGCACCAATATGCCACCACACGAATGTGATGACTCACTCTTCCTTTAGGTACCAATAGGATCCTCCCTACAAACGGAACACATAACATATACCAATCCCGAAGGAAAGGCCACATAAAAGCTTCACAAATCACATAAAATGCCTACTAAGTTAACAGTGAGTTCAAATACCCTCAAAACACAAAATATTTCTCATTGATATATTACACTTCAAAAGCTCTCTTTGTTAAACACATTTCACTTTGAAAGCTCACTTTCAAAAACACATATATGTCATGTATGTCCATGCTCACATTTATAAATACATATCTTCACATTTTATATCAAAATATACTTTGACATAACATAAACATATTCCTAACCACATTTACAAAATCATACAAAATAATTACTATGTTTATTGTGATTTCAGTAAAAAGTCTAGTATACTTACCTCTTAGCACTTTCGGGTACAAGGCTTAATTCTCATTAACCTATCAATGGAGATTAATCCTTTCATAAGCCTCACAATTCACACAAAACACTTTAAATAGCTTACAAAATTATACACAATGCATTTATCACATCAAATTGGTCTAATTACTCGATTTCTCAAAACTTGTCATTCTGACCACTTACAGTTAACAAAATTTTCTAATACATCAAATGATGTCCAATTACTCCAAAATCAGAATAAATAATTCTTAACTCATATATACTTCTTATATATGAATATTATATCAAAATTCCTACAAAATCCATTCCATACACACCATCGAATCCAAACTGCTAACCTGACAGGATTAAGATATTTACTGAACAGTATTCAATCTCCAAATTTTATAAAATCATATACTAACTCAAAAATTATAAAACTACCACAGAAATACTCTTGACACATCTCAATCCATGATAAATATTTCACTTCAAAATCACTGCCAAAAGTATTTTAAAACTATTTTATTCTATAGCTTTAAAAATCTGTTAATCAAATACTGCAATGAGCTAACACTCTTTAGAAAATCATAACAATTTAACCACATTGATTTAAATTCTTAATTCTGAGTATATCATATTAGACATATAACATTATCATATTTCACAAATTCGTAATTTGTAAAGATCATTCAACAAGTCAAAAATTATTTTCCACTGTATCACACTGTTCATACAGGAAATTTTCAGAATTTCAAAGTCATTTTGGTAAATTCACAAAAAAATTCAATTTCTGAAATTTTCAATCGATTTAAAGTCTCAGATGATCCTAAACAGGTCTAATTTTATATACTCAAAATTCAAAATCATAATCGAATCACAACAATTTATAAAATTCTTGGATCAAGAGACTATCAAATAGAAATTCTGCAATTCATCATACTTTATCAAGCTATCTACATAGATCATCATCAATTCTCACAATATCTTACGAAATACACATCAAATCCTCAATTATACATATTTCTAAAAATCAAAACTTAAAGAATTTAACTTAATTAACACTAATAAATTGAGAAATAGTTGTGATATACCCCTTAAAATCCAAAATTTTAATTTCTTCTTCTTCTCTTTCTCTCCCCTCTATTTCTCTCTTCTCTCTCTCTAAAGGGATAGCTCGACCCAAAAGAGTGAATTAGGGTTTCAAAAGTGTATTTTTATACTAAGAGGCTAATTTTTGGTATTTACAAATTTGCCCCAAAAACTTTTAAAGTATTACAAATTGGTCCTTAAAATAAATCTAAAGTCTTGCAAATAAACCCAATGCTAATAGTATGTCCTTAACCCATACAAACACTACTAATAACAATACATAAATCAAGTATCACCCACATAAAAATAAAAATACGTATATTTATATATATATATAAATACTTATTCTTACCGGTTGTGGATACTGGTTACTACATACGTGGTTGAAGATAAGATCATAAATGAGAGCGTGAGGATTTAACGGTGATGATCTATATCCCCGCTTCTCCAGGATATAAATGGCGAAAGAATTATACGTATGAGCGACGACCTCAACTTGAATGGTCTATTGTACTAATTTGTAATATTCATGACATGTGCATGGGACATCGATCTCGGACTCACGGAATGATTCTGTTTGAAGAATTGGGTGTGGACCTGGGGAGTCTTGCAATATGAAGTGTACTCGTTGTGCACTGGAGTGGCGTACCAGATTGAATAATTCAATCCAGTAAGTTTCAGCAAACTCGACATTTGCTTCAGTTTTTCTCGGGCCGTACACATGTCAAGACTTATGAGTTAAGTATATTAATTTATTAACAATAGTTGTTGACCAATGAGATGTTGACACGTGGCACATTGTGGGCTAATTATTGTTTGACTTAAAAATTATCAAAATGACCTTGCTTGTTAGACAAGCAAGATCATTATTTTCTTAATTAAATTATTTATTGAATAAAATAATAATAATATATGATATTATTATTTACTTGAAATCAAACAATTATTATAATAATCTAATTGGCATATTTTTCTACTATAATTCAATTGTTTAATATTGATTAAATAAATATTTATGAAACACAAAGGCATAGGCATGACAATTATGGGGGTTGGATTATTTTTGTTTCAAAATGAGAAATTGCTTCTCATTTGGCCAAATAATCAGGCAAATGCATCCATGCCTCTTGTTTTATTTGTTTATTATGAATAAATGGATAAAACAAAAGCATATGACAAGGCAATTGTTGCCATACCATGTTTATGTCTAATTGGAGGGAAAATAAATGAAGCAAATAAAAAGACCAAAGTGTTGCTCATTTTGTGTGAGTGAAATTTGGCCAAGTCAATTGAGAAGATAGAGAGAGTTCTTTTGTTCTTCAAAGGTTGAAAGCAAGAAAAACACATTACTCTCTCATCTTGTTTTGTCTACCCTTCTTCATGATAATTGAAAAGTACTACAAGTGATATACATATGTATTTTGTTATTTAAAGAGTTAAACTAGAACAAATCAAATTTAGCTTGTAGTAGTCCAAATGCTTAAGGGTTAAGCACTTTTGTTTAAGGGTTAAACATAGGATTTAAGAGTTAAATCCTAGTTGGAAAAAAAGCTGTCATTCTAGCTTTCTCAAGTCCATCGTGTTGGGACACTAGAATTGTGAACGGATTGCTTCATCGCAGTTTTTCGGTTCAACAAAAGACTAAAGGCTTATCAAGGTAATTAATTCTCAATCCATTTGTATTATACATTTATAAGATAACATATAAAACTTAATAGTGTTTATCATTAGAAAATTAAATTTTTGACTTTTCCACTGCACACTATAATGCATGAGATATGTTTATAACGCATATTTTAAATGATAGATACAATACTCACATGAATACACCCTAGGTTTTTAACACTTACAGGGTTTTCGTTAATCATTCTATTAATGCTTCATACTCAGCTTCACTATTAGAGGTTGGGATTCATATTTTTATTGTGTGATCAAACATCAGAACATCTGAACTTCTCATCCATACTTCGAGACTTGCGCTTATGTTATTAGAAGCTCCATCTATGTTCATCTTCTAAGTTTCCATTGATTTTACCGTTTCTAGTAGTAGTGAATCGTCTTACACTTTTGGTTTGTACTTGAGTAAAAAGTCTGTTAGGGTATGTCCTTTTATTGTTGTTCTTAACTAGAAGCTTTTATCCAAGTAGATTAGCCCCGTAGCCATCTCGGTGTTGAAATTTGTGCTTACGTGCCATTCTATTTTGTATGAATATTTTATTTTAATATTTATGCAATAAATATTTTATTAAATCGCTAATTATATATTAAATAGTAAGATACTTGTAATGTTTCAGACATTGTATGATTTGAAGAAGTATAAATATGATCTAAAAGAGTTTAGATCAGGGCTAAGAGTTAGCAACACTAAAAGTTATAAATGTTAAGAATTAACATTGTTAAGAGTTAGCAAAATCTAAATAGTTAAAGTCTTATTTGAAATATGACAAACACCTAGAAATATATTAGTAATGACATAGTTGAAGTAGTGCTAGAAAATGTCATTGTGTAAGTATGTTTTCAACCTTTATGTTCCTGATCTATCTTTACTGATGCGGGTTTATAGGTGAAGACCTTATCAAATATATATCAGTGTATGTCTATATCTGCATAGTCTAGATTGTTAATTTTAGAAGATCATGAGCTTAATGGAAGCTCATATAAGCATACGAGTATTTAGTGAGGATTGGATATTGAAAAGACGCAATGAGGATCTCTAATAGACATCCTATAAAGTCGTTAATTGAGGGTCTTCTCCAGTTGAGTAGTATTCATGATCCTTTGACCTAAGTACTGATGTGATATTTCTATAACACACAATTGAGTGCAAGTATATGCTATCGTAACAAGTAATAAATGAACTTTTAAGTTGAATGTCAAACCCATAGGGATAATTTTTATTTTTTACCAAGTTCTAAAATTGTATCTTTTAAGTAATTATTCACATAATCAAATCTTTAATTTTAATTAATTAAAATAAAATAAATAAAGTATATAAAATAAATGACATAAGTCAAATAAATCAAAAAGATAGTAATATAGAAAAAACCTAGGGTTAATTACTATCCTTCAATATGTTTTCTAAATATTTAATCTTTTAATATTTATACCCTTAATTCTTATTATTGGTCAAGACACTAATGTATTAACAGTTCTCTCCCAAGGTCATGCAAGTATATCTTAATTTACTAAATACCTATATTCCTAAGATACTTGTAATAAATTAACAAGTCTTATTGACCATATATACCAATTAGGTATATTCCTATTCTAATTCGAAACTTGCATAAGCAACATTGAATGTCTCTTTATAATCATGCATCAAATTATCTAGGTCTAAATACAATGATGCCTCTTCTGAGTTTATCAAAATATTACCCATTTAATCACAATATTGATCAGATATTATAAAGCATTAAGAACAAATAATTTGAATAATAAAGAATTGAATTCAAATAAATTTTAAAATGATATAACTATTAAGCTTATATATTGAGTTCAAGTAATAATTTCAGAAAAAAAATTTAGCTCATGATAACAAGAGAATTATGGCTAAAAAATAAAATAAACATGATACAACTAAAAGCTAACCAATATATACGTCGATTTGCAGTTGGTTGATACGCCAAAAACTCTTGCTTTCTTGAATTCCTCTTACTTTTTTTTCTTCTAAAATTGCTCTTCTTCAATATATTGTGGCTCTAAAAGACCTAAGTTGTGTGTTCTTTGAGGTCTGAAATAAGTG
Organism: Ailanthus altissimus; assembly: GCA_946807835.1. Taxonomy (NCBI): domain Eukaryota; kingdom Viridiplantae; phylum Streptophyta; class Magnoliopsida; order Sapindales; family Simaroubaceae; genus Ailanthus; species Ailanthus altissimus. Next base: position 25,362,627 of record OX327685.1, on the reverse strand, counting down.
GCCTTTATATAGGGATTGATTAAATTCTTAGAGTTATATTTCTTTTAAGTTTAAGAAAATTGCACTATTCTCCGCTGTAGCGAAACACTGTCCATTGTAGGGGCAAAAATACTGTAGCATAGTACTATTCATAAGACATTATTCATGAGATAATATTCAATCCCACTGTTCACTTGACGTTGCAGCGAAGTGTCATGGCACTGAAATTTTCGCTTAGGCGAAATATTGTTCACCTCTTCAGCAATTTCATTGTAGCAAATCATGGTTCACAAGAAGCTGTAGTGATTCAGTGTAGCAGAGTTGCTGTAGCAATTTGGTGTTTTTCTTAGATTTTTATACCCGGTTACTCTATTGACTCCAAACCTATAAAATAATAATAAAATATATAAAAAGATAGTATTCTTATTAAAATGAGCAATTAATCAAGTTAAATGAGTAAAAATAATAGATATAATTTACGCTTATCAAGCACCACGATGAGCTTATGAGTGATCCATTATACTTAGGTTCCACATGTGTCAAAGACCTTTCGTAGTCTGACTATTGGGTGTAGTTAGGTATGGTCCAATGCTCATGAAGTTCGATATGTGTAGATATGGGATCCGTTAACTCATATGGGTGAGTTGTATATCCTGATGCTCCAAGATTGTACTTTAGAAAATCTTATGGTTATAAACAGTAAACCTAATAAAGAGTTTCCTGTGGGATAAATAATATCGCAAGAGTATTTGCATATATTGTTTATGAAAATACGAATCTAGAGATAAGTTAATGATTTGAGTATATAGAGACTCGATGTGATGATCTATGTCTCCGCTCTTCTAGAGTATGAGTGACAAAAGAATTATACGAATATGTATTAACCTTAACTTGTATGGTTCAACACGTCATTCTGTAATTTTGTAACATGTGTGAGACATCATTTTCAGACTTATGAATGAGTTTCGTAAGACAAACAAGTGTCAACCTAGGAAGTCTTACAATATAAAGTGTACTCGTTGAGCATTGGGGTAGTACACGAGGTTGAATAGTTCGATCTAAGAAGATCTCGTAAAGTAAGAATTATTTAAAGGTCTCTCAAAAAGTTAAATGGCTTAAATGTTAAGCCTAGTAGGTTGACAAGTGGCAAGTGAAAACTTGCCAACACTTGCTATCTCATCTCCTTATAAGTTGCCACATGTCAATCTAAGGCATAATGATACCTTATTAAAGCTGGACAAGTGGCAAAAGAAATTTCCACCTCGATGATTCAGTCACTAAAGGAAAATGTCACCATTTTCATGTAAGTATGATGTGCATTAATTCTTAATGGTCTTTTGAAAAGAGTAGCATTCGACTACTTATAGAAAATTGCTACCTCTTAATCAATAGCCATCATTTTGTGTTTAAAGGATAAATGTCCTTTCGTTAAGCATGAGGTACAATTTGCTTTGCAATTTAAGCACCTCATGCTTAAATATTTGGCCATTTAATATAAATATATTACATTGCAATTGAATAGACATTGAATGGATGATAATTCAGCAATAGTTAAGAATAAGGTGCAAATTCAATAGTTTTGCAAATGAAACACCTCATGCTTAACCATTCGACAAGTAGGTGTGTGTCCATTTAAAAAAGACACAATTCCAATTGGCTTAATGGGCGGCATTCGACAATATATAAGGGGGCTTGATGTATTGACATTAGATAATTCATAGGTAATTAAATTGTAAGTTAGTTACAATTAAAAAAGACTAAGTGTTATCCTAAAAATATATTACCTGAGAGACAAAAGAAAAACAGAAGTAAAGAGTTACTTTAGCTTCAAACAAATCCTGCTGAGATAGAAAGCTATTATTCTAGCTCTAGTAATCCTACTAAGTTTCTGGACTAAAATTGTTTGAAGTATAGCTTCAAGGTGAGCTTCCTTTTCTCATTATTGTAATGAGATATGTGTGAAATATCTTCTGCTGCGTATATTATACATGTGAGAAGTGCATAATTGTTAAAATTAAAAATTGAAATGCACACATTTACTATCCGCACAACACATTAATGAGATATATGTTTCTATCTCTATCTTGGGGTTGATTTATATAGTTATGCTTTTGGGAGAAACTTTCTTGTTTCCTTGTAGTTATTGCAGAAGCTTCTTTTCTCACAGAGGCTTTTTATTCTTTTTCTTCCCTTATTCTTTATTTAGACTTCTAATTGATTAGCTCAAAAAAAGTAAAATTATTATGAACTAAGTATTTAGAGTAAGTGGTAGAAGGTCTAATAGCTTTTTTTTGTAAGCCTAGGCAGTTATCTCTGAGGCGCAGCTTCCCAGCTTGCTGGGTTCCTTGTTAAATCTATTGAGAAAACTACTTATTAGTTAGTTGTCTCTTTACTTCATAGAAAAGAGGCTTAAGTTTGTTTTCTTCTTCTTGTTTTTCTGGATGTATTGCTCAATAAACTATTCGATTAACTCATCGAATAAAGAAATTAAATTCTCTTTAAAGTTTTTAAACCAAGTCTAAGTCGGGCATTTCAAGTTAGATGAGAAGTTAATGCACTTTAAGGACCGTTGTAGGAGTATATAATATTTTGCAATTGTAATGGAATACATGTTCTTATAAATCATTGGTTCCATCAAACATATAAAAATTAGGTATATTGAACATGTCTGGTCTTTGCACTTATTGCTATGGTAAAAGGATCTTAGCTTACATTCTCTGCTAAAACTACTGTATCCACAAAGAATCTTGTTTTGTGCATCTTTACGTACAATTTTTCAACTTCCTTGGGAATGTAGGCTTTCATATTTTCCCTTTCTAAATGTTTAAGATCTTAGGGGTAAGTTCCTTAACTTTATTTTTGACTCGATTCTCAGGAGGCTTTATATCTCTAGTTTGTTTGGGTCTCACATCTTATGATAGTTTATCTTCGATGACATTATCTTAATTTGAGCCTCCTTCCATTCTCATATATTTATCTCTTAACTCTAAATTCTCCATTTGGTAATCCTTTATTTAGCTCATCAATTTAGTGAAAAGGCTAGTCACGCTTGCGGGAACGTCATTCCCAAAAGCTGTTAATTCTAAAGCGTTGGTGTTTTCTTTATTGGTGTTATCTGGGTTAAATGAATGGTTTTTTTTTGGGTTTGATATACTTCTCAATGGATTTTGGATTGAGAAAGTCTGTTTATCCTTTTGAGACTTTATCATAGATGGCGCCACTAAAATTTTTGGGTTTTAAAACCTTAAGAATTTACCTTACTATCGAACTTCCTCAAAAGTTCCTTAGAGTGCCTTCTTCTTCTCTCTCTTTACTCTTCAATGTCTTCTCGAAGAACAAGACCATCCTCTTGCAATAGAAAATATTCTGATGCTTAAGTTAGTCTTCAGCTGAAAAAATAGAGTATTGTTCGTATAGAAAGTATTTTTTAGGCTAAGAAGATGTATGAGATGCTCATAAATAATGATACTTAATGCTCAAGAACAATCAAAATTAATCGAATCTATAAACTATGAAAAATAATGTCTTTTATACAGTGATCAAACCAAATCTGAGATAGGATTTATGTGTGTGAATGACATGCATAATGCAATGTATCCAAAGAAATAATTATCAAATTAAGACTTATAATCATGCTTGAATTCAAGAATCATAATTGAAAAAGAAGAAGTAATTATATTTTAAACTTGTTTCCCCATTTTCATGTATTTGCTTATCTATTGAGGAAATACTCAGAGGTTAATGGGTTAGGTTTTACCTATCTTCAGGTCAAGAAATATGGATATAAACTTTATGATAACTTTGGGCCACATACTAGGATGTGTTAAATCAAATTTTCTCTTACTTTAGGTTAGCATCATTTATAAAAAGGCCTACTATTTACCTTAGGTAATGCAGGTTAATTGGGTGAATTCTAATAATAAGTCCAACAATTATGAAGATTTTAAAAAAGCTTTTTGCCAACAAATATTATATAAGAGTAAAATAAATCAATGTTTAATATATATATATATATCTCAAATTGGTCATTTTACATCATGTCTATGATATGTTTGATTTTCCTTTAAATTGATCCATTGACGATGCAAGTTGTTGCTTGCACTTAAAGTGTTCATATAATATTAAAAATGGTTGGTTGATGAGCTTTAACTCGCAAAATCTATATGATACCACAAATGTGAATAAGTTGGTGAGAAAAACAAGTTGTTTATTTAATTAATGATAATTAGAGGTGGCAATTTGTGAAGACGAAGTGTATTTGTGTTGTGTCAATATAAGGTCTTAATATATTTTTATATTCATATACAATTCATTTGTGTAAACAATTCAAACTCTTAAACATAAATTCGATTAGTTTAATATTTGAATTACAAGACACAACATGATTAAACACATTTAAATAAATGGATTAAATTCGATTTGATTATACAAAATATTTGATTTGTTTAATATATTAAACACGTTTAAGTCATGATTAATAAATTTTAAAATTACATTAAATATTAAGTATTTAATGCATATAATAATAATTTTGTTCTAAAATATAATTAAAAAAATAAATTTCATATAACATAATTGAAAAAAATCATCATTCATCAAATTCACTTAAAATAAAACTAAAATAATATAATAAAATAAAGTGATGAATAGTTAAACAATCAAGTTAAGAGAGCCACCTACCAAGTTGAATCAAATTAAGAGCATAAATTTTGAGATCCCAACTCCAAATGATAAACATGTAAAATAAAATTTATAATTTAATTCAAGTCTTAAATGATAAATTCTGAAATCCTAACTCCAAACGTTAAACATGTAAAATAAAATTTATAATTTAATTTAAGTCTTAAATGAATAAATATGAATTTGTTTCTAAACGAATTATTAATTAATTTGTATAGTTCAATAGTAAGTTAAATAATAATGTGTCTTAAATGAATTTGTGAATTGTATAGCTCAAACTCATATTCGACAAGATTAATAAATAGGTATCGTTTATTAATTGTGTTAATTTATCTTTATCAATATTCGCTTAAAGTGTATTAAATTTGTGTCGTGACCCATTTTAGCACCTCTAATGATAATAGAAGAATAATTTGTTAGGCATAATATTAAACCAGATTGATACCTGTAGAATACAATCCTTAGATCTATCATGTTAAATTATCAAGATAGATGTTGAGAAAAAAAATACACTTGAAGAATCCGTAAAAATTAAAACGCAAGGGATTAACAACTTTTAATATGAACTTAAGAGTATAACAGTCTTCCACAATTAGATCTACATAGTGTTCAATGATGTTTCTCTCAATGATAAAAAAAAAAAAAGAAAAAAAGCTCTACGCCCAATGATTTAACTTAGGAATCACAACCTAAAAGAGGTTTTTATATACTAAATCAAACTATAATCCATCAATCATAATTTAACTAGTATTAAGGTTTTACACATTCAATTCTATATTGAATAAAATGTTTTTAGGACCTAATAAGAGATAGCTCAAACAAATCACTTAAACTCCCTTATTTAAGATAGTCTATAGTTTATAATTATAGTTAATATTTGGGCTCACAAAAAAAAATAATAAAACCTAATATAATTTATATCTTCAAAATAATTTATCAAAGCGTCGTTGTTTGATATAAAAGTATTTTTATTGTAATTTTAAAATACAACATTTAAAATATTTAATACATATCATTTTTATTTATAATTAAGTGTTTACTGACATATAGGGGAGATAAAAATTATCGACCCAAACAAATTAAATTAAAACAAGTTAGTTTAATTTAGTTCATCAGTAAATTCTTAATTAGTTTTATTTATTCAAAATTGATTAGGTCAATTCAAAATAAAATAAAAAATCGACTATTCTACAAAAATGGACCAATTCTACTATTATTATTCTAGAATAATAATAGAAGATCTCACATTTGAGTCACACTAAAAATGGTGTAAAAAATATTTGAACGAGTGGTAGTGGTAGTGTCATTTATGATAAATTTTGTTATAACTTTAACTAAATAGTTAAAAAAAAAATGATTGGACAATACAATGACCTTGCACTTTCGGTCAATTATTTATTTTTTAAAATAAGAATGGAAAAGACCTTATACAAACGCTTCAAAAATTAGGATCTATCTGCCATAAGATGGATTCAATTAAAATGATTAATTTTGAAACAATGATTGCATAGCTTTATTGACTAAATCCGAAAAGATTAGGTGAGAAATTTATTTTATTATAAATTTGCAACGTGCCGACATCGTTCTTCATGTATTTGTCACGCAGCTAGCTAAGCCTAAAGAAAAGGAGAGTCAAACGTCATTTCATTCTCCTACCACATATAAAAATAATAACACACTTACAGTAGGCAGCTAGCTAGCATTTCTAGATCATCCTTAATCACCGTCATTTGGGTAACCACGTTCACTATTTGTTTCCAAACCAATTACCCGTAATTTCTCTCTATTAATTATTACATTACATGGCCCCCGCACCATATTTACCTCCTCCAATTAGCTTATGTTGGAATGTCTTTCATTTTCTCTACCGAGAATAGGGTGTTGCGTGTGAAGATTATCTAAAAAAAAACAAGTAATGGAGTAATGAGTGATTTAAATGCAATTGAGTGAATTGAATTATATGAAACTGAATGAATGACAGATTAAAAATCATGTTTATTTTATAGTGCATGGAATCAAGTTCGAATTCAAGTATGTACATCAATTATGCCTCATAAGATGCACTTACGGAAGGTAAAAGGCAAATTTAATTTTTTCTTCCAATAAAACTCAAATAATAATAAAAAAATGAGTAAAAATCAAAATTTGATTTGCATATAATTTTTTTGTGAAAACTCGTAAGCCATTGAGTTAGATTTACTTAGTTATGGATCTAAAATTTGAATCTTTGACTTTTATTTTAAGTCGGCCTTGTAAACATAAACTTTGAGCCTTTTTTTTATTCTTTTAAAATGGGTCGTTTCCTTAAAATATAAAAAAAACTTTAATAAATGACTTAGGCTAATTAGGCCCATTAATAATAAATTCAACAAATACCTTTTATAAAAAAAAAGAGTGTGTTTCTTGTGCAAGAAGTGTACAAGACACACTTCTTGACTATCCAACTAAAGAGCACTATGTGTACTTATTAAAAATTTTGCCCTTAATTATTTAAAAAAAAAATAATGCTTTAAGTTTGGAAACGCTCAATCATGGTAATGTTTTCACTTTTTCAAATAGACGAGTTGGTAGAAATATAAGGTGGTTTAAAAGATTTTAAATTTAAAAACTTTAAAAAAAAAATTCATTTTCCCTCTCACATTTCATTTCTATATTTTAAAGAATAACTCTTAACGTTCTCGCTCACTTTCATCTTTACAAACCTTAAAAACCCTTTGATTCTGAAGAAGATAACTTTAAAAAATCTCTTCGAATGAGTATAAATTTAATTTTATTCCTCTTTGATGAAATGAAAACCATGTACTAGATGCTTAAAAGGATCAAAATTAGGGTACTCCTTTCCAATGAGCTTGGTAGAGAACCTAGATTTGTAAAATCTATGAAGTTGCCCTTATTCAAGGAGCATCTCTAATGCTTTTGATTCTCAATCCACTAACCATTTTAGTATTTCTTTATGTAAAGTGTTTATTACCACTCTAAGTACAGCCTAATTTTTTCTTCGTACTTAAGGGTGTTGTCATACTAAATCATATTATTCGACCCATATACTGTTATAACTTGTATGATGCCTTCCTTACCTACAACTTAATTTGTTCTACAACTAACTATTTTTTGCTACCCAAAGGTGGAAAGAAATTGTTTGAAGACATCGAAGGAAAAAGAGCTAGATATGAAAATAGTATGATAATAATTAGCGAATATTGGAAGTAACCAAGACTCCATTATAAAGTTAATACTTCATTTGAGATATATGATTGGAAGATCGACATCAATTCCCTTCAATTCTAAGAAGGGAAAGGTTTCTTTGAAAGTACTTCTGGAAAGAACACTGAGCTATAAACACATTCAAACTCCCAAGATGCTGCAAAAGTACGTTGGATTCCAGATGATGCGCCATTTCCCTTACACCCTTATTATGGTGTAGGGAGTATAGACCCTAACTCTTCTAATCTGAGCATCATGGTGGGAACTCATTCCTTTGATTCTAATAACTTTCGCCATTGCATTCTATACTGTGATTTTGTATCCCCTAATTTGTTATTTCCTGAAGGAGTTCTTCCTAAAATTAGTGACTTCAAAAGAAGAAAACTATTTTGTAGGATTATTACTCCTTCTACGGTTCGTAACTCGTATTTCTTATTTTACTGATACACTTGTGGAATGGGGTCAAGTCTCTAAGAAGGGTCAAGTCTTAGATTCTACCCTAGCTAGCACTTTTGCAAGTATTGATAATATTTCTAGTACAAGTGGAGAACTTGAGGATGTCCTTGATAAAGCTCTAGAGTCAACCCATCAAGTTTTAGAGGTTTTAAGAGGAGGTTACTTTATTAGTTGCTCTTGAGTCTGTAATCGTGGATCCTATTTTGTTCATGAATCCTTTTATTCAGACAAGTCTTTTCAAGGCTGAGGCGCATGGTTGGGTTTAAGTGCATCATATACATTTATATGACGTTAAATACTTTATGTAGGTTTGTAATGCGATCTTTTACCTTTTTTTTCTTTTGACCATTTTATCATCGATGTAAGCCTTCACCATTTTGTCTAAGAGCTTCTCAAAGACTTAGTTGACTAGTCTTTAGAAGGTTGCTCCTACATTTTTCAAGTTGAATGACATTACCTTATAGCAATAGATTTTGTGTTTGATTATAAAGCTCATTTTCTTTTCGTCTTCCTCAGCCATCATGATCTAGTTTTATCTGTTATAAGCATCCAAGAATGATAATCTTTTATACCTAATTATCGTGTCCATCATCTAATCAATTTTCAGAAGTGAGAAAGTGCCTTTAGAATGTGGGTTTGTTCAGGTTAATGTAATCTACACGTACCCTTTATTTCTTATTCTTCTTTTATACTACCACTACATTTGAGAGCCATTCTTGATAATTTTCTTCTCACATGAGAACTATCTCTAAAAATATGTCTACTTCATTATTTATTATCTTGTTTTATTGAGGAGTGAACTATTATGTCTTCCGTCCGATTGACATGTAATCCTACTTAATGTTCAATTTGTGGGACAGTACTTTTGGATCTATCCCAATCATATCCTTTTATGATCAGGCATAAATGTCGTAGTACATTTGCAGTAGTTTGATCATTCTTTCTCTTTCTCTTTTTTCTTCTTCGGCCAACTTGGTGCCAAAAAATAACTTCTTATCAAGGTCTGCAGGGTCCAAGATTACTTCCTTGGTTTTTTATATTAAAATGTGCGTATTTCCTCTCCCAATAAAGCCCTTTCAACCACCGTTCCTATAATTTCTATTCTGAGGGTGGTTTTACATTTTGAAGGGGTAGAAGTATTCCTTGGTTTGTTTATCTAACTTCCCAGAATTTCATGCTACTTTTGTATTCTCAGATGTTTCCTTATGCTCTTTAAATGTTTTAAGTGAGTTATCATAGAATTATCTTGCTTAAACTGGCTCAACTGTAATGTCAATTGTCCTTTTTCAGTAGCTGAGACGCATCTAACTACTTGTTGTTGTAGGCTGTGGGCACTTAGACTACTAGTAATATACTTTTAGCCACTTTTCAACTACTATAATAGGTAAAGTTATTGTCTCTTTGACTTGTACTCTACCCCTTTCAAAGGTAATTAACTATGTATTACATCTTTTAAGAATTTTCACATTTAGTTTCAATCTTTAAAATGCTTCCAAAAATAAGATATTAGCAATGCTTCCTCTTTTACTAGGACTCTCCGAATGATTGTCTTTCTAATATTTAGAATGAAAACTAGTAAACCAAAGTGTGAAATCATTAAATTTGTAAGGTCCTTGATTGGTGATATACTACTAAGCGCACGCTATCGTATCAAATAATATAAGATTTTAAGTCTAAGTATCGATCCCACGGGGATTATTGATAAGGGCAAAATTATCATATATTTTCTCATGATTTTATTTTGATATTTTATTATTTTATGAGAATAGATGGCTATTTATGTGCTTTATTGTTATTTATAGGGACTTGAATAAAATTTAAAGAAAGAATACAAAAGGAGCAAAAATAGGGGCTAAAATGCAAAATTTTCAAATTATGAGTTCAGCGCCCCCGCGCCACAAGTATTGTCGCCCCAGCACTGTAATAGTGATCGAAATAAGAAATACGACCTGTTGAAGTCGCATCTGGCGCCCCAGCACCAGACAGACACCGCTCCAACGATGAAGCCGTTTTCATGCAACGCCCTAACGACAACAGCATAGCGTGCCAGCGGTAGCGCGAATCCTAGTGCGACTAGAATTGAGTTTTTCAAGTTCAAATCAAATCCCATAAAAGGCCACTCGACCCCAGACGTAAAGGGAGACCAGAGAAGAACCTAGAGTAAGAAAAAGAGAACTTAGAGTAGTTCAAGAGCACCAAGAATCCAGAGCAACATCAATCAAGAGCAATTCGACGTCTACATCGGTTTGCAATTGATTGTATCATATTTTATTTTTATTTTTATTTTTACTGTTGTTCTTGTTGGGATTTGTGCTTACGTGTCATCCCTTTTATGTATAAATATTTGCTTTATGTTTATACATTTATGATTTCAATATATCACTAATTATTTTATTTATAAATATGGTAAGATGCTTGTAACGTTTTAGACATTGTATGATCTGAACGAGTTCAGATCTGATCTAAAGGAGTTTAGATCAGAACTAAGAGTTAGTAAAATCTAAAGAGTTAGAGCCTTGTCTGAAATGGGACAAAGACCTAAGAATATATTAATAATGACATAGTTGCAATGGGTTGCAAATGGTGCTAAGAAATGTTGTTATGTAAATATGTTCTTAAATTTAATGTTCCTGATCTACCTTCACTAATGCGGGTCTGCTAGTGAAGATCTTAATATATATATAGATCAGTGTATGTCTATATCTAGATAGTCCAGATGGTTAGTCTTAGCAGACCATGAGTTTAGTGGAAACTCGTATAGAGATACAAGTATTCAGTAAGGACTGAATATTGAAAGACTCATAAAGATCTCCAATAGACATCCCATAAAGCCGTCAATGGAGGATCTTTCGAGTTGAGTAGTATTCGTGGTCCTTAGATCTGAGTGCCATTGTGGACTTGTGAGTGATCCATCATACTTTGGTTCCACACATATCAGATACCTTTCATGGTCTGACCACTGGGTGTCACTGGGTATGGTCCGATGCTCATGGAGTCCGGTGTGTACAGATATGGGATCCATCAACTCAATTGGGTGAGTAAAATATCATGTAACTCTAAGATTGTATTTCAGAAAGTCTTATGGCCATAAGCATACATCCAAGAATTTCTTGAAAAAATAATATCGTGAAAGTGTTTACGGATATTATTTATTGAAATACAAATCTAGAGATAAGTTTATGGTTGAGCACATGGAGACTTGACGGTGTTGATCTATATCTCCGCTCTTCTAGGATATTTATGATGGAAGGATTATACGAATATGTTATAACCTCAACTTGTATGGTCTAATGCGCCGTTTTGTAATATCTGTAACATGTGTGTGGGACATTGTTCACGGACGTGTGAAATAGTTTCATATGACAAATCGGGCATGGACCTAGAGAGTCTCACAATATGAAGTGTACTCGTTGTGCACTGGGGCGGCGAATTGGATTGAATAATTAATCCAACAATTTTCAGCAAAATGAAAAATGTTTCTAGGTTCATTTTATTATTCACTTGTCAATAATTGAAGGTAAAACACATTATTAGTTTACAAGAGTTGTTAACCAATAAGAAATTGACAAGTGACATAATCTTGTTCCATAAATTATTTACCATGTATTTACCTATTTACCTTACTTGGTAAATACATATATGGTAAATGTAAATAATCAAAATAGTTTTGAATTATTAATATTTTATATATTAATCAAATTATTATTATTAATTGGAATAAGTGGCAAACACCATTTACTAATGGAGAATGCACTTGTTATTAATAATAAGGAAAGTTTACCACTTTGTAATTCTTAAATGATGCACTAAGGAAGTGGTAAAACCACTTAACATTGATTAAATGCCATTTACTCTCTAGAAATTGATTCAATTGGTTGAATCAAATTGGTGAGTGAAAAATATGATAGATTAATGTTTGTAATGGCAAACATGGTTAAGTGGTGGTGGAGCACTAAGAGAAATCATTCTTTGCACTTAAGAAAGAATTGAAAGAGTTCAATGTGTGCAAAATAGAGTAAAAATTCGTTCTAGGAGAAAGGAGAGAGAATTGAGAGCTTTTCCTAAGTGTTTTTCTCAAAGTGTTGAGAGAAAATGCAAAGGCTTACCAAGCTACAACATATAGAGTTGTAAAGAACTATAGAAAACACCCAATTCTTCTCATCTCTTGGTAGTAATCATAAGGATAAATTGTTTTAAGTGTTAAAACAATCATTTGCTAGAAATTCAAGGCTGCCATTCTAGCTTCACAATCCCACCGGATTTAGTTGTGAACTAGAATTGTGCAAGGGAACACTTCAAGGTGAGCTCAACAAATTGAAGCTTGGAGTTCTTGAAGATTTGTAAAGCTACCTTCATATCCGGGTAGGTTATTTATTTGTTATTCATTTTATATCATGCATGAAATATATATATGAGATATATATGTACTTGAATGATCATACATGCTTGAATATGTATGAATACTTCCGTTGCGTATTTAATTTTTGAAATTATATACATCTATACACATCACACACCATATCACACAACAGTTCTCTTGTAGCCATGAGCTAATTTATTTTCTAGGGTTAATATTTGAACTCAATATGTGCGCTTAAATTGCCATATCTTTTAGTATTTAATAAACATAGTCCTTTATTATTTAAATTACTTGTGTCTAATGCTTCAATATATTTGGCCAATATATGGTGAACGAGTTGGTAATATGTTGATAAACTCGGAAGAGAAATCAATATATTTAGACCTAGGTAATTTGATGCATGATTGTAGAGTAACATTCAATGCTACATATGCAAGTTTCAACTTAGGATAGGAATATACCTAGTTGGCATGTATGATCAATAAGACCTAATCATAATGAATCTTAGTTTATTACAAGTACCATAGGAATATGGGTATTTAGTAAATTAGGGTATACTTGCATGACCTTGGAAGAGGCTTGTGAATACATTAGCATCTTGATCAATAATAAAGACTAAGTGAGTTAAATATTAGAAGATTAATCATTAAAAAGCATATTGAGGGATAGTATTAATCCTAAGTTTTCTCTATATTGTTATCAATTAAATCTCGTTGCATTGTATTTTTATTTTTATATTTTCTGCACTCATTCTTAGATTTTTATTTATTTGAATAATTATTAGAAAGATATAATTTTAGTACTTGGTAGAAAAGAAAAAATTATCCCTATGGATTCGACATCCGACTTATTTAGTCTCTTTATTACTTGCATACGATAATGTATACTTGCACTTAATTTTATGATATAGAAATATTACATCAATTATGCGATATAATTCTATAAATCAAGTGCTAAAATTGTACCTACTTAACTTTTATTCAAAAAACCAAAATTTGTAATTTATTTAACTAATCTACTCTATCAATTAAACTAAATAAAAATAAATAGTAGAATTCACAAATAAAGATAATCTAAGGTTTTGACTTGTCCCCTATTATTTCATTGAACTTATTAACCACCTAGTTAATCTTTTAATACCAATTGATTGGCTTAAACTCTAATCTCATTATAAGCCTCTGTCGATGGTCAAGTGACTATATTACACATTTTAACAATTACCTATATGTCTATGGTAATCAAATCAGAATGTAATTCTTAAGATTAAGTCTAAATTATACCATACATGCCACCTAGGTATATGTTTATCCTAGATTGAACTCATAGTTGTTACCCTATGATTATGCATCAAACTATCTTAGGCTAAACACATGAATCCCTTTGTCAAGTTCATCATAGTTCCTTAATCATTCAAAATATTGATAAAGTATAATAAAAGTATTAAACACAAGATAGAATGAATCAATTCAATGTATCAACTTCATAAACTAAAAATTAACATAATCCAAATACATACTAGGTTCACATAGTCTAACCCTAGATGAACAATTTAGCCAATTACAAAACTAAAAGTATATAACTAATTCATAAAGATTAACAAGAATAAGAACATAATGATAAAGAAAGAGAAGAAAAACTAATCAAAGTAACTCTTTGATGTGCTTCTCGCTCAATCTTGGTTTGAAGGCTGAATCTTAATCTTGGTTCTTCAATCTTTGACTTTGATCTTTGATTTTATATTGTAAATTCTTTCTCTAAATTTTTTCCTCTTTTCTTTTCCTCCCCAAATTAGGGTTTTTGGCTTCTATTTATAGGTTTATATCTTTAAATTACTGTTCATGGGGTTACTGTAGCAAAAACATTGTTGTACTGTTCACCTCCACGCAAACCGTGACCCTAACTCCTGGGCGCTGCAGCGATGAGTACTGTAGCAGATCACTATTGCTTATTACTGTACTCGTTCTTGTAGCAAATCATTGTAGCAGGATTGTAGCAATTTGATATTTTTGACTTATTTTCATTAGAGTTTGGACCCTATTTACTCAATTGACTCCAAACCTACAAAAATAATAATAAAATACATCAAAAGCCAAATAATCTTAATTTCTACGAACAAATATTAAGTTTGAAAGATGAGAATATTAGACTTAATGAACTGTTATTAATCCTCTCGAGAGAATTTAATTTCTCATAATTCTTGAGTAATGAACAAAGTTGCAGACGTTTCTCAAATTTTGCATCTCAATATTTTAGTTGGTCTTTGAATAATGGTCTCTATCTTTTATCCTTACTTTCCATTTCATATACTTCTATAATTTCTAGTTTCGTGTATACCTCATCTAATCTTTGTCTATTTCTTTCATTTCCCTTATGTTCTTCCTTTAGTTAGGTGAAGTCAAATAGGGAGTCATGGATCGAATTCAAGATCGGTAGCCCTAGATAATGTGCCCATAATCGTTATAGAAGAGATAATGTTTTGACTAGTCCCTGTATGCTTCAGGTGTCTCTACAGGCCTTGGTTTGCAGAAGACTTTTTGAATTTTTTAGCTTTGTCTATATTTTATTGGCGAGCTTGTTTACGGGGAGCAATGGTTTATATGTTCGTTTAGCCCGTTTTTCATCTATGTCATTCTTTTGAATGAAAGATCGTTTCAGTATCTATCTGTTGTGAATTTTAGGACACAAGTAATATAATGATGAAATTAGATATCGTCCTATACACAATTATTATTAAATTTGTTAATTACTGAAATAGTATCTTACTATTCTTATTCAAATAATAAAAAATTCAATAAAATAAAATTTAAACCAAATAAACAAAGGATATAAAGACAAAATAAAACAAGAAAACAAATTCCAATTCACTAATATCAAAAGGCCTAGGATTACAATTATCTCTCAATACTTTACTTTAATCTAATTAATTTCTTTTAATTCAATTATTAATACAAATTATTAATCAATAAAACTAATACTTCACAAGCCTCTTCCAATAGTCAAGTGAATCTCACCTAATCAATTATCTATATTCCTATTATATTTAGATTAAAACAAAATTCATTAAGAATAGATTCTCTAAATGATTATATATGCTATATAAGTATATTCCTATTTCACATAAAACTCAAAGCTAAATGCAATGATCATATATCATTCTATTTAAGGTCAAACACAAAAATTCATCTCCTAAATTCAATAAAGTTTCCCTCTTCAGTTTAATTAGTGATCAAATAATTAGAAGCATTAAATATAGAATAGAACGAATAATTTAATATTGACTTCATAAATTAAGAGAAAATAAATCAATTCAAACTACACATTAAGTTTAAATTATAATCCTAGAAAAATAAATTAGTTTATGATGAAATTAAAAATAATAAATACATGAGTTCCCATATTCTCATCAAACACAAAGAATTAAGAAAAGTAGAGAGAGAAGAGAGAAAATCTATTGAGATAACTTCTTCAATCTACACTAATATTTAATCTCCTCTTTTTTCCCCATTTGTTTTGCATTATTTTTGAGTATTTTCTTTCTTAGACAGCTCTAAAATCTAACCTCACAATTGCTCTCTTTAGCTTTTTAGTCTTCTATTTATAGGTTTCCCTTTTCAAGTTAGGGTAAATTTTGAGTTCAAATTATCTTGTGATTTAAATTCTAGCACCTAGTGTGGCAGTCTTGCTTCCCAATGCTGTGGCATTAGCTCGATATGCTTCCATCGTTGCAACCTTGACCTTAGACACTGTGGCGTTGGCTTTCTGCTAACACGAGGGCTGCAGCTTCAACTCTCAGCGATGCAGCCCTGATTTTCAACCCAAAATTGCTTCTCTTGGTCATTTTTAGTGTTGTAGCTTCACTTCTAGGGCTGTGACACTGAGCTTTGATCACAAACTTGATTTTTCATTTTTTTTTCATCGAATTTCCAACCATGGTAGCTCTACTAATTTTAAACAAACAAATTGAAAATAACATGCATAAAATCTCAATTATTACGTTTAGAATTAAAAATTGCTAAGCTTAAAGAACTAAAATAATAAGTGTAAAATACAATTATTCATCGTCTCATTTTGGAGGTTGCTTTTCGTGGCCTCATTTTTAAGACGAGATTCCTTCATTTTGAGTCATTATTATGAAAGGTTTATTTTCTTCATCTTGTATCTATTGTTTTAATTTTTGGTTAATTAATTTGAAAGAAGTAAATTCTTCTGAACTAGGTATCTATGGTAAGGGTAGATGGTTTAACTGCTTTTTGATATGCTTAGGCAGCTATCTTAGTGCCACATCTCCCAAGTTTTATAAGTTCACATGTGAATCAATTGAAGAAGCTTAAAATTGATTCGTTATCCCCCTATTTCATTAAAAAAATGTCTGGGGCTCTTTTTCTTCTTTTAATTATATTGTGCGATGAACTGGGTTGTCAGTTCTTCAAACGAATATATTGAATTTTCTTTGAGTCCTTGGAATCAAACTTCTGTTTGACCCTTCAAACTTAACGAGAAGGCAATACACTTCAAGGGTCTATCATACGCATAGATTATCATTCTGGATTTATAGTGAAATATGTGTTCTTCAGGGACCCAGTCTTGTCGAACATATGGAAGTGGGTATATAGAACTTGCTTGATCTCTCAACCATTTTTATGACATTAGTAAAAAGATCCTAATTATCTTTCTTTACCAAGGCCATCACATCTTCAATCATTTCTGGCTTCTACATCTTCATGTATAGTTCACTAACTTTCTTTAAAATAGAGGCCCTTATGTCATCTCTATATAGTTTTATGGCGACCTTCAGAGTAGGGTCCCCTATTCTAAGATGTATCATTTTCGGTAATTCTCTTGGGTACCCTTACTTTTGAAGTTTATTTATACTCATTATCTTAAGGCTGATCGTCTTTAAAATCATTAGCTTGCTCTTCGTATCCTTTTATTGCCATTATCTTATCTCGTAATTCTTAATTCTCTTTCTTAATTTCTTTAAGATGTTTAATGATCTTCATTAGAATATCTGCCATGTCAGCTGGAACATTGTTTCTTAGAGCAATTATCTTTGCATTGCTCAAATTTTTATTTTGGTTCATCATCTTAATCTCGACGCTGGAAAGTCTATTTTTTATTTAATATTTCGCCATAGATGGTGACACTAAAGTTTTCAAAAGTTAGAACCTCATAGAATGCATCACCTTGCCCCTTGATTACTCCTCAAAATTACAAGAAAGCATCGTCTTTCTGCGAAAAAAATATTTCGATATTTAAGTTAGTATTTGATCAAGAAATAAAGTGTTGTGTGTGAAAAATATTTCAAAGGCAAGTAAAAGAGTAATAAATACTTTGAATGCAATTTAGTAAGTTGTATTGTATGAGATCGAATAAATGATAGATTAAAAATCATATTTATTTATAGTGCATAGAATCAAGTCCAAATTAAAATATGCATGCATGAATTCATACATCAATTATGCCTCATAAGACGCATTTAGTGAAAGTAAAAGACAGATTTAAATCGTTCTTCTAATAAAACTAAGAATAATAATAATAAATTAAAAATTATAATTTGATCCACACTTAATTTTTAGTGAAGCCATTTACTTATTTGTGGAAACCCACGGGCCATTCGGTCAAATTTTACCTGATTATGGATTTGAATCCCGGGCTTTTATCTTGAGTGGGCCTTATGAAAATGGAAACTAGTCCTCCTTTAATTCATTCAAAATGAGCCGCTTCCTTAAACACAAAAAATGCTTCAACATATGGCGCAGATTTTATAAGTCAACATATTACTACAAAGTCAATATTAATATGTAATGTTTCATAAAGCATCATATTTATAATATAAATATTGTTTGTATGCATATTATAGATTGTTTTGCCTCGGGGGTATTGTTCAGGTAATTGAAATAAGGGGTGAAATTTCTCATCTTTATCTAAAACTTTTTTAAAAGAAAAATATTATAAATTCTTTTATATTGATATATTTTTATTGAATTCGAGAGTTCAATGATAAATATTTTGTAAGCTAACTCCAAATAAATTATTTATTGAATACCTAATATTTTTATCCATAATAACAAGGTATATTTCCTGTAAAAAAAAAGGATATTATTTTGAATGCCCTTGAGATAAAGCCTAATTTTAGTAATACTCACAAGTTAAAAAAATTAGCATTAATACTTAACAATTAGGGAATATTTTGTTAAAGTTAACAACAAAAAGTAGTAAAATTATTTTAACATTTAAATTTTAAATAAATATTTTAAAAATCTAAAATTCTAAATCCATCTGGCCAGAACCAAATCCACGACAGTAAAACCAGATCCATCAACAGTATTAAAGTTAACAGTTATGTTTGGTTGCTCGCATCGGTCGTGCTTAGTCGTTGTAGTAGCGGTCGCGCTTGGCCGTTGCAGCAGTTATGTTGGCAGTGCTTTGTAACTGCAGTAAAGGCACACTTGGCTGTGCACAATATCCGTTCATCTTTCTCTTAACATAGATCCCTATTTATCTTTCTCTCAACATAGATTCCCATTCATCTTCCTTTGATTTATCTTCTTCACATTTCTCATCCTCTTCATTGCCTACATTTACATCCCCAAATCACTAATTCTCTTCAAAAACCCTAAATCTTAAATTCTCATAATCCCAATCCACAAAAGCCCTAAATTTGAGCTGTTTGTGGGAGAAAAACTGGTCATGGAAAGAATTGGGAGCACCTATAACAAAGTAAAAAATATCCTTATATCTTCCATCAAGTTCACAAAAACCCTTAAAAAGTGTGTTAAAATCGTTATTCGGTAGAAAATGCATTTGGTCCTAAAGAACAATCCAAATCTAGCATTTGCCAATTTAATTCCTAATATTTCTCTTTTACATTCTATATGGTTGTTTTTTTTTAGGATACATTTGTATATATATAGGAATACTCGCACCACCTGAGGGGAGGGGGGATCGAACCCAGGTGGGGGGTGAGCTTTGGAAGTGCTCAGCCAATACAGTTGAACCCTCGTGCTCACATTCTATATGGTTGTTGACATTATAGAAAATGTATTTGGTCTCGAAGAACAATCTAAATTTACTACATTTATAACTTTGTTTATGAGAAAATTATCTCCTTTTAAGAGAGACTGAAATGCAATTTCAAGTACTGGTTTTGACAACTCGACCACTTTTTCTAAAACCTTAAATCTCAAATTCTGAACCGGTCTTTAATCGTGCTTTAATTTGTTAAGCTTGTATATATTAGTTATTGATAAAAAAAATTAAAAATAAAAGAAAAATTATAATGTAAAGAATATTGTCACGCCCCAGACCCAAAAGATCTGACACACGACATCACTTACATTCATTCAATAATATTTCTAAGCACATTCATTTTAAATTTCTTTCAGAATTATAACAATTAAATTATAACTGGAACAATTAGTAAACCGGAGATACGAAGAGTTTTCTCAGAGATTAACACTCTACTACGTCACCAGTAGCAACTTTGTTACCGGAAGCCCAGAATATATTCATTTCAAATTCTTACTTAAAATCAATCCATTACCACACTTAGTGAAACTTAAACTAAATCCAATCACACACAATAAAATAATACATAAGTATTTATTCAATGGGGACAAATCAAATATCTTATCCCACGTGTCCCCAAATGAAACACTTAGCAACCTAACAACTTAAGGAACTCAAGGAATAGCAGAAGCCTTGCCAAATCTGCTAAGCACACATGTACCTTATTTACCTGAAATCACCATAAACTATAATGAGTATAAAACTCAGTAAGCATACTAGTTTTTCATATATCAAATACAAATACATATATGTACACAATGCATATGTATGATATGCTGTGATCAATCAAAATCATAATTTTATCAAATTACATATCATATAAGCGCTTACACATTCTTTCAAGACATATAATAGGAATACCATCACTCAACTACTACTTAGTAGGACTTACATATCACATATCACATAATGAGCCAAATGTCACTCGTAGGTGACATACCGTATGAGAGGAATAGTACAAGTGAGGTCTTGAAATTACACATATATAATGCTCATGCCCGAAGGTAAAAGCCAAACCCTCACCCTGATCATCGGTGAGTCATCTCACATGCACTAATACGCTACCACACGAATGTGATGACTCACACTTCCTTTAGGTACCAATAGGATCCTCCCTACATACGGAACACATAACATATACCAATCCCGAAGGAAAGGCCACACATAAAGGCTCCACAAATCACATAAAATGCCTACTAAGTTAACAGTGAGTTCAAGTACCCTCAAAACACAAAATATTTGTCATGGACATATTACACTTCAAAAGCTCTCTTTGTTAAACACATTTCACTTTGAAAGCTCACTTTCAAAAACACATGTATGTCATATATGTCCATGCTCACATTCATAAATACATATCTTCACATTTCATATCAAAATATAATTTGACATAACATAAACATATTCCTAACCACATTTACAAAATCATACAAAACAATTACTACGTTTATTGTGATTTCAGTAAAAAGTCTAGTATACTTACCTCTTAACATTTTCAGGTATAAGGCTTAAATCTCCTTAACCTATCAATGGAGATTAATCCTTTCATAAGCCTCACAATTCACACAAAATACTTTAAATAGCTTACAAAATTATACATAATGCATTTATCACATCAAACTGGTCAAAATACTTGGTTTCTCAAAACCTGTCATTCTGACCACTCATACTTAACAAAAATTTCTAATACCTCAAATGATGTCTAATTACTCCAAAATCAGAATATATCATTATTGACTCATATATCCTTCTTATATATGAATATTATATCAAAATTCCTACACAATCCATTCCATACATACCATCGAATCTAAACTACTAACCTCACAGGATTAAGATACTTACTGAATAGTATTCAATCTCCCAATTTTATAAAATCATATACTAACTCAAAAATTATAAAACTACCATATAATTACTCTTAACACATATCTCAGTCCATGATAAATATTTCACTTCCAAATCACTGCCAAAAGAATTTTAAAACTATTTTATTCTATAGCTTTAAAAATCTGTTAATCAAATACTGTAATGAGCTGATACACTTTAGAAAATCATAACACTTCAACCACATTGATCTAAATTCTCAATTCCGAGTATATCATATTATATATATAAAATTATCATATTCCACAAATTCAGTATTTTTGAAGATCATTCAGTAGGACAAAAATATTTTTCACTGTATCATACTGTTCACATAGGAAATTTCCAGAATTTCAGGGTCATTTTGGTAAATTCACAACAAATTCAATTTCTGAAATTTTGAATCGATTCAAAGTCTCAGATGACCCTAAACATGTATAATTTCATATAATCAAAATTCAAGACCAAAATCGAATCACAACAATTTATAAAATTCTTGGATCAAGAGACTATCAATCAGAAACTCTACAATCCATCATGATTTATCAAGCTATTTTATAGATCATCATCAATTCTCAAAATATCATACGAAATACACATCAAATACTCAATTATACATATGTCCAGAAATCAAAAATTAAAGAAATTAACATAATTAATACCAATAAATTGAGAAATAGTTGTGATATACCTCTTAAAATTCAAAATTCTAATTTGTTTCTTCTTTTTCTTCTCCTTCTTCTCTTTCTCTCCCCTCTTTTTCTCTCTTCTCTCTCTCTAAAAGAGGTAGCTCGACCAAAATGAGAGAATTAGAGTTTTAAAAGTGTATTTTTATATTAAGTGGGTAATATTTGGTATTTACGAATTTACCCCCAAAACTTTCAAAGTATTATAATTTGGTCCCTAAAATAAATTTAAAGTCTTACAATTAAACCCAATGCTAATAATATCACCTTAACCTATACAAACACTACTAATAACAATATATAAATCAAGTATCAACAACATACAAATAAAATACGTATATTTATACATTTATAAATACTTATTCTTACCGGTCGTGGATACTGGTTACTACAAATATGATTGTCAAATTACTTTTATTATTGAAGGCAATTGAATAATTTCAAGTGCTTTGACATAGAATCTATTAAATTTAATAGAGAATTATATAAGAATTAAGTATTATTATTAATTTTTTAAACTTGTATGTATTACTAAAAATTAAGTCTTATTTAAAGAGATTTCAGTATAATGTCTCTAATAACAATATTATTAAAATCCTCCTCTCCATATATAAAAGATAAATAAATAACAATAATATTAAAGTCACAATACCACAATATCAAATAAACCCTAAATGTTTAAGTTTTACAAGCTTGAATGGTAACAAAATCGCAACTTGGAAACAGGATTAACATTGTTAAGCATGACAACGAAAGAAAGTGAGCAAGTTGAGCAAACTGTAGGGTCTTACCTTACTATTAGGCTGTAGGCAATAGTGTGAAAGTCAATTAATGCATGTGAGTTGTGACCTTCAAGTCGTTGGTTGAGTCCACGTTCTCTGCATGAAAACTAATTGAGCAATAAAAGGATGTCTTGCCATGATTTGACTGCAAAAGTCTAAAGGCTATGTTTTCATTTCTCCGGTGGGGGGTGGAAAAATTGGGTCGTATTTATAACAAATTCAAGTTAATAGATTAACGATCTGATAAAACCAAAGTATGCAATAAAAAGTTAGCTGGTTTGCCCGAGAGGTTAAGGGGGAAGACTTAAGATCTTCTGCACATAAGTGCGCATGGGTTCGAACCCCATAGCCAGCATTTCTTATAATAAAAATTATAGCTTTTTAGCATAATATTTATCATATTCGCAATAGATTTTTGCATGATTTTTTAGTTTTTAAAATAATTTTTAACATAATATTAATCATATTCCAAATAGATTCTACATAATTTTTCATTGGGTCAATGTACAATGGACCCAAGTTTTGGCACAAATGTTTTAAAAATCAATATGGATTCTTAAATAAATTTTCATTGGATCAATGTATTAAGACTCTCAAGCTTTCGTCCAAATGCCTTAAGAATTTTGATTTTTAAAATGATTGCAAAACTCTAATTTTTTAGTATTTTTTTTTATAAAAATAAAGATAATATGATACTTAACCTTATCACTTGATATTAGTCACTTTATAAGATGTAACGTTGACAAAGCAACTAATCATGATAAATTCATGTATTACCATTTTCTTTGAAGGTTTCTTATTTGTATAGAGTTGATTGAATTTTATTGACATTGATATGTATTGATCAATTATTAATCGATTTTGACCATTATTAATCGCCTTTAACCGACTATTTATTGGCATTAAATTGATTCGCTATGAACACTACTGAATTTTAAATTTCATAATTAACATGATGATAATATTATTTTTACCAATGAAACATCGAAAGAGAACTAAAATTAATAAAAAAACCAGTAGGGTCATCATTTTTTTTTAAACTAATTTTAACTCGTATAATACTCTTTTGGTGAAAATAATTTAACTATTCTGTATATTATAAAATTTAGAGTCACATAGTGTCTATGATAAATAGGTTAACAATCAATCAAATTGATCAACGATTAATTAATACTAATCAATAATTTGTAAATACCGATCAATACCGATTAACTACCTCTCATTCTATTTTATTGGTTAAAAATTTAAGGTAATTTGGATTTTCTTATCAGCTACTAAGAGTAAAATGGGCATCGAATAGCTTTCCAATTAATTAAAATTTCAAATTTCATAATATTTGATTTGATTAAAATTGTTGGGATTTGTGCTTACGTGTCATCCCTTTTGTGTAAAAATATTTGATTTATATTTATACTATTATGATTTCAATATATCACTAATTATTTTATATATATATATATGGTATGATGCTTGTAACATTTTAGACATTGTATAATCTAAAAGAGTTCAGATCTGATCAAAACTAAGAGTTAGAAATGCTAAAAGTTAGCACTGATACGAGTTACCAAGTTATAAGAGTTAGCAAAATCTAAAGAGTTAGAGCCTTGTTTGAAATAGGATAAAGACCTGAGAATATATATATTAGTAATGACGTAATTGCAAAGAGTTGTAAATAGTGTTAGGAAATGTCATTATACAAATATGTTCTCAAATATTATGTTCTTGATCTATCGTCACTAATGCGGGTCTGTAGTGAAGACTTTATTGTATATAGAACGGTGTATGTCTATATCTGGATAGTCCAAATAGTTAGTCTCAGTAGACCATGAGTTTAGTGGAAACTCGTATAGAGATACAAGTATTCAGTAAGGACTGAATATTGAACACACTCACAAAGATCTTCAATAGACATCCCATAAAGCCGACAATATAGGATTTTTCGAGTTGAGTAGTATTTGTGGTCCTTGGACCTGAGTGCCACAGTGGACTTATGAGTGATCTACCATACTTTGGTTCCACACATGTCAGATACCTTTCATGGTCTGACCGCTGGGTGTCACTGGGTATGGTCCGATGCTCATGTAGTTCGGTGTGTATAGATATAGGATCCATCAACTCAATTGGGTGAGTAAAATATCATGAAACTCCAAGATTGTATTTCAGAAAGTCTTATGGCCATAAGTAAAAATACCCAGTAAATTAGTTTTATCCTCGGGGTAAATAATATCGTAAAAGTATTTACGGATATTATTTATTGAGATACAAATCTAGAGATAAGTTTATGGTTAAGCATATGAAGACTTGACGGTGTTGATCTATATCTCCTCTTTTCTAGGATATCTATGATGGAAGGATTATACGAATATGTTATAACCTTAACTTGTATGGTCTAATGCGTCATTTTGTAATATCCATAACATGTGTGTGGGATATTATTTACGGACGTATGAAATAATTTCATATGACAAATTAGGCCTGGAGCTAGAAAGTCTCACAATATGAAGTGTACTCGTTGTGTACTGGGACAGCGAGTTAGATTGAATAATTAATCCAACAAATTCCAGCAAAGTAAAAATATGTTTCAAGGTTCCTTATATTATACACTTGTTAATAATTGAATGTAAAATACATTATTAGTTTGCAATAGTTGTTAACCAATAAGAAATTGACAAGTGGCACAATCTTGCTCTATAAATGATTTACCATGTATTTACCTATTTACCTTGCTTGGTAAATACATATAAGGTAAATGAATTATTCAAAATAGTTTTAAATTATTAATAATTTATTTATTAATGAAATTATTATTGTTAATTGGAATAAGTGGCAAACACCATTTTGTAATGGAGTAAGCACTTATTATTAATAATAAGCATTGTTGACCACTTAGGAATTGTTAAATGGTGCACTTGTGAAATGGTGTAATCACTTAGTATTGTTTAATTGCCATTAACTCTCTAACAATTGATTTATACAGATAAATCAATTTGTTGAGTGAATTTACTAGTTTTGATTATTGAGCAAATGGCAAACCTAGCTAAGTGGTGGTAGAACACTAAGAGAAGTAATCATTTTTTACACTAAATCAGAAATTAAAAGAGTTCAATTTATGTTAGAAAGTGTAAGATTCGCCCAAAGGGGACGAGAAGAGAGAAAAGAGAATTGAGAGCATTTTCTTAAGTGTTTTTGAAAGGGTTAAAAGAGTTGACTAAGGTTAACAATTGTTCATAACAAAGAGTTGTAAGGAACAATAGACAAAACACTTAATTCTTCTCATCTTTTGCTAGTAATAAATCATAAGAACCAAATTGTTTTAAGTGTTAAAACAACTCATTGCTAGAAATTCGTGGCTGCCATTCTAGTTTCACAATCCTACCCATTTCAGTTTTGAACTAGAATTGTGTAACAGAATACTTCAAGATAAGTTCGACAAATTGAAGCTTAGAGTTCTTGAAGAATTGTAAAGCTACTTTCAAACCCGGGTAGGTCATTTAGTTATAATTCATTTTATATCATGCATGTAAAAATATGTATGGGATATATATATATATATGTGGTTAAATGATCATACATGAAAATATATACTTGAGTATGTTATATAGTGTATAACATATATGAATACTTTCGCTGTGTATTTAATTTTTAAAATTATACGTATCTATACACATCACACACCAAATCATAACACAAAATTCACCTTTATCATAGTCACAACGGCGACGTTGAACTTTGAGATCGGGTCTAGCTCAGATATATACTGAGCTTAGGTACGATCCACGTACCTCTTAACTTGGCCTCTAATCGAGATCATAAATTCCATATCATTGCTCCTTTCGAGGATAAACATGTACCTCTTAAGTTTGGCTTTTGGACTTAGTCTTGAGCTACATCTATAGATCCACTGACTGGCCTCAGCGAGCCTGCACTCATACTACCCCTCGGGTTATCTTGCCTTCGACCCCCCTTTCTCGGCCTATATCATAACCTTGACTTCTCCTCAAACTGTCACGACCTCAATCGCCCTGAATAATATCAGGCCCCTTACCTCCTTGAGGGTTCCTTTATCCTTCTGTAAATTAAGTTCATAACCTCATCGGGGTCTAAGTTCTAATTTGCTCCCCTCGAGCTTTCAACCTGAGCCCCCTTCCTTCTTTGATCACCTTCTTGGTTTAGTATCCCTGCATAAGAAAATTAACCAAGTAAGCACCTCAAAGACATTATAAATAGGAAAAGCAAGTAAAAACCCACTTTTTTTTCAGGGGACGTTCTAGGGAAATTCAGGTATTATACCAGCCTGTCTTAGGCTAACTGCAAATAAAAGATCCTTAACTGGAGTAATATTCTCCAAGGCAGCCTCTATTAAAGCCAAGTGAGCATTAAATACTTTTTAATTAATCGCCCAAGTTTCTAAAAAAATCAAGTGAACACATAAGCATGATCATAATGCTAATTAAAAAAAGAACACAAAGACAGAAAAATAACATGCATTTAAAGAAAAAATAGTTGGGACGACCCAGTTTCCCTCTACTCTTGGTCGAGGGACTTCTTAACCCTACTCGCCATTGATGAAAAATTAATTTTCTTTCCAACCCTTGTTGGTATAGGGACAACCCGAGACGGGGTTACAATCCCTATAGAAATACAAAAAATTAAAACCTTTGTGCTCTGCAGTATTATGTTTCAAGTGATAAAGGTACCAAAGCTCCTGAAAGTGAGGTGGGGACAGTCTTGCCCTTGCCCACAAACAAAAAGACCGACCAAAACTCACCAAAAGTTAAGTTTGAGCTGAGAATGAGCTACTTCTAGATGAGCTAACTGTTAGGATTTGTGCTTACGTGCCATCCCTTTTGTGTATAAATATTTGCTTTATGTTTATACAATTATGATTTTAATATATCACTAATTATTTTATATACAAATATGGTAAGATGCTTGTAACATTTTAGACATTGTATGATCTGAAAGAGTTCAGATCTGATCTAAAGGAGTTTAGATTAGAACTAAGAGTTAGTAATGCTAAAATATATGAATGCTAAAAGATAGCACTGATAAGAGTTATTAGGTTATAAGAGTTAGAAAAATCTAAAGAGTTAGAGCCTTGTCTGAAATGGGACAAAGATCTAAGAATATATTAGTAATGACGTAGTTGCAATCAGTTGCAAATGGTGCTAAGAAATGTTGTTATGCAAATATGTTCTTAAACTTAATGTTCCTGATCTATCTTCACTAATGCGGGTCTGTTAGTGAAGACCTTAATAAATATAGATCAGTGTATGTCTATATCTGGATAGTTCAGATGGTTAGTCTTAGCAGACCATGAGTTTAGTGGAAACTCGTATAGAGATACAAGTATTCAGTAAGGACTGAATATTAAAAAGACTCACAAAGATCTCCAATAAACATCCCATAAAGCCGTCAATGGAGGATCTTTCGAGTTGAGTAGTATTCGTGGTCCTTAGACCTGAGTGCCACGGTGGACTTGTGAGTGATCCATCATACTTTGGTTTCACACATGTCAGATACCTTTTATGGTCTGACCGCTGGGTGTCGCTGGGTATAGTCCGATGCTCATGAAGTCCGGTGTGTACAGATATGGAATCCATCAACTCAATTGGGTGAGTAAAATATCCTGAAACTCCAAGGTTGTATTTCAAAAAGTCTTATGGCCATAAATAGACATATCCAAGAATTAATTTTATTCTCAGAAAAATAATATCGTAAAAGTGTTTACGGATATTATTTATTGAAATATAAATCTAGAGATAAGTTTATGGTTGAGCACATGGAGACTTGACGGTGTTGATCTATATCTCCGCTCTTCTAGGATATTTATGATGGAAAGATTATACGAATATGTTATAACCTCAACTTGTATGGTCTAATGCGCCGTTTTGTAATATCTATAACATGTGTGTGGGACATTGTTCACAGACGTGTGAAATAGTTTCATATGACAAATCGGGCATGGACCTAGAGAGTCTCACAATATGAAGTGTACTCGTTGTGCACTGGGGCAGCGAATTGGATTGAATAATTGATCCAACAATTTCCAGGAAAATAAAAAAATGATTCAAGGTTCCTTTTATTATTTACTTGTCAATAATTTGAAAGAAAATACATTATTGGTTTACAAGAGTTGTTAACCAATAAGAATTTGACAAGTGACATAATCTTGCTCCGTAAATTATTTACCATGTATTTACCTATTTACCTTGTTTGGTAAATACATATATGGTAAATGTAAATATTCAAAATAGTTTTGAATTATTAATATTTTATATATTAATCAAATTATTATTATTAATTGGAATAAGTGGCAAACACCATTTACTAATGGAGAATGCACTTGTTATTAATAATAAAAAAAGTTTACCACTTAGTAATTCTTAAATGATGCACTAAGAAAGTGGTAAAACCACTTAACATTGATTAAATGCCATTTACTCTCTAGAAATTGATTCAATTGGTTGAATCAAATTGGTGAGTGAAAAATATGATAGATTAATATTTGTAATGGAAAACATGGTTAAATGGTGGTGGAGCACTAAGAGAAATCATTCTTTACACTTAAGAAAGAATTGAAAGAGTTCAATGTGTGCAAGAAAGAGTGAAATTCGTTCTAGGAGAAAGGAGAGAGACTTGAGAGCTTTTTCTAAGTGTTTTTCTCAAAGTGTTGAGAGAAAATGCAAAGACTTACCAAGGTACAACATATAGAGTTGTAAAGAACTATAGAAAACACATAATTCTTCTCATCTCTTGGTAGTAATCATTCATAAGGACAAATTGTTTTAAGTGTTAAAACAATCATTTGCTGGAAATTCAAGGCTGCCATTCTAGCTTCACAATCCCACCGGATTTAGTTGTGAACTAGAATTGTGCAAGAGAACACTTCAAGGTGAGCTCAACAAATTGAAGCTTGGAGTTCTTGAAGAATTGTAAAGCTACCTTCATAACCGAGTAGGTTATTTATTTATTATTCATTTTATATCATGCATGAAATATATATATGAGATATATATGTACTTGAATGATCATACATGCTTGAATATGTTACATATTGTTTAATATGTATGAATATTTCCGTTGCGTATTTAATTTTTGAAATTCTATACATCTATACACATCACACACACCATATCACAACACTAACATCCTAGCAAAATAAGGTTGCAAAATAAGTCCTAACCTAAGGAACTCAGTATGTATAGCCACCTCCCTGGGGTCATGACGGCTAAAAGAATCATCAGAATTTTAAGAGCCTCATTGTCACCGACTCAAGATCATATAGAGTGTCATCCTCAACCCCCTCTATCTCATAAACCTTATTCTTGAGCAAATCTTCTATTACATACTCTATCATAGATAGAATTAGCACGGGAAATCGGAGAGGCGGAGGCCCCACTATCTTCCCCTCTAGCCCTATCTGTCCTCCTAGCAAGTGAAACTCCATCTATCTCTATGACTTCTTCATCAATCATGTTTATTTGAGGCAAACCCACATTTGAAATATCTTTATTCCTTAAAGCTATTCAAATGAAATCTTTAGTGATCTAAAAATATTCTACGAGTAAAACGAGCAGAACACATCCACATATAGAAAGAGAAGATACAATTCTCAACAAAAATGAAAAAGCAAGCCACAGATCCTTAAGAAAGGCACATGGATTAACACACAAATGGGCAAAAACAATACCATCATACCAAGAACAGATACATAAGAAATAAAGAAAGAGAGGCACTAACACGAAGAAACGCGGAATTAAAAATCCACTGAAATCACGTTTCCTTCACATAAACTCTCTCACTTACTTGCTGAAAAAGAAATGATAGTAAATAAAAGGTTAAAGAAGCCCCAAGGTATGGTTTTATAGCCTTAAGGTAGGTTTAATCCCCATAGTTTGTTTAAAATGAATGAACTAGATCACCTCTTGCCCAAAATAAGTGTCCATTCAATTGGACTAATGTAACAATATAAGACTCGTGAGCATAATGAATGTTTTACCCTTATAACAAATCAAACCCTAATCGTCTGACTAAAACTAGTGTACCAAATTGACCCACAAAGCTCTCTTCAACTGAATAGAAGCAACCTTTTAGGTCACCCACGTTTTGACAGTTTAGGAATATAAGAAGATTTTGGTAGTGCACAAAATCTTTGAAAAAGACACGCAATAATACCAGTCTCTTGGCATCCTAGGACACTTAAACATAAGCCATTCGACTCTTTCACAAAAAAAAAAACTCTTTATCCAAACAACTCTACCCAACCATCATCAATATAATATCTAGAGCAGACAAATCATAATTAGTTTTCAGTCTCAACCAATTAAAATTAAGAACTAGTGGACTCTTATTCCCCTTAGAAATTAGATCGACTATAGGCATAGGCCTATCCCAGAAACCAACCTAAGGCTATCACCCTCCTTTCGAGTCCAACCCTAGACGAATTGAGCTCCGAACCCTCCAAGCTATTCGAGGTACCAGCCAAACAAACCTCGAGCCAAATTGAATACCCCCGAGTGGCAATCTCGAGTTCATCCAAAACCTTTGCTCGCTAATCCGCTCAAGGCCCTATTAATCACATACCCCCGAATGATTTTAAACCTCAAGCAACAAATTTAACCCAGAATTGACACTCTACCATTTAATAAATAATCTCAAAGATCATAGAAAAAGTCAATGTGCACCCTATATAAGGTAAGTGACCACGATCTTCAGAGTTGGCCACTTGTAAGGCAAGTAGCCATAATTTCAAGATTCTAAATCATCACAAGCATGCTGAAAATAAGAAAAAAATGGTTTGATCCTCCACCTACTATGTTCAGAGTTTACATAAATGAGAATTAATTATAAAAATGGCACTAAGACTACAATAACGGATAATGTTATCTTTCTAAACTTAAATATTTTTTACAAAAATCTTATTTACTCTAATGATTTTACTCTAATGATTTACTCTAATGATTTACTCTAATCTACTAAAAAAACAAAAAATTGTGATGGACGGGGTTTTTCAATCATTTTAGAAATCAGGGAGATTTTAAGGCACTTACACCAAAATTTGAGGGTTTATTAGTTCCTTTTGCATTTTAAAAAAAAAAACTATGAAAAGCACATTAAAAAAACACTATATAATAATATCATCGAGCTAATTTTACAATAATATAAATACACATTTTATATCTTAGCATATTCTTTCATAAAAGAAAAAAAAAACAAAACATTAGCATATTTGTACGTTATCAATATTATAATAATATCATCACACTGTATTAGATAGTTTTTCATAAAAAATAAAACAAACATCATAATAATGTCATCAAGCTAATAAAAAACACTATAATCATGTCATCAAGCTAAACAATAATATAATTTTTTTTTTAAATTTTAAAATATCCTTTCAGAGAAAAAAAAGACATTAACATATTTTTATTTCAGCAATAATATAATAATATCATCAAGCTAAGTTTTAGCTTTTTGTTTATTAGCATATCCTTTCAAAAAAAAAAAGAAGAATACATTAGCATATTTTTATGTTAGTCACATTTGCAATAGATTATTAGATAATTTTTCATAGAGTATAGAAAAATTATAAAAAAGCACCATAATAATATCATCAAGCTAATATAAAAACACTATAATAATATCATCAAGTTAATTTTCAGTAATATAAATAGACTTTCATATCTTAGTATATTCTCTTAGAAAAAAAAAAGATTACATTAGCTTATTTTTATGTTGGCAACAATCTAATAATATCATCAAGTTAATTTTTTGTGGAGTAATGTTACACATCCTGAGATGTATTTTAAATTGTAAAAATTTGTAAAAATGGTATAATGGGTAGTGCAATTGTAAAAATTTTAAAATTATTCGTTACATTATTTTACCGGTTAATAATTATTTGATATATTATTATTTAAGATATTATTTAAAATATAATTTGAAATATAAAAAGACTTTTTATATACTAGCATATCCTTTTGGAAGAAAAAACTAAGATACAATAGTGTGTATATATATATATGTATATAATTACATTAGCATATTTTTATGTTGGCATATTCGTAATAGAGTATTAGGTTTTTTTTTATAAAAAAATTAAAAAACACTATAATAATATCATAAAGCTAATTGAAAAAACACTATAATAATATAATCAAGCTAATTTACAATAATATAATCAAGCTAATTTACAATAATATAAAGAGACTTTTATATATATATATATATCTTATGTATTCTTTCAGAAGGAAAAAAAAACATTAAAAACAATATAATAATATCATCAAGCTAATTTTTAATAATATAAACATATTTTTTTTATTATATATTAAAAAAAAGAAATATATTAGCATATTTTTATGTTAGTCTGCAATAGATTATTAGATAAATAAAAAGCTTGCAATGCATTATTTTATTGAAGTGGAGATCCTAAATTTGAATTTCCTTCCCAATTTTTTTTAAATATCATCAAACTAATTTATAACAATATAGACAAATTTTTTTTGTTGAGAATATTAGCATATCCTTTTAGGAAAACGAAAAGAAAAGATATGCATTAGCATATTTTTGGCCAAATTCTTGTTAATTTTTAATTAATTTTATTCATGATGAAAGGGAAAAGTTGAAATTAATTTTAGATCAAACTTTAACTAATGATGATGACTAATTTAGTGATTAGTTTATATAAGCGATGACAGGGAAAAGTTGAAATTAATTTTAGATCAAACTTAATTAAAGATGATAACTAATTTAGCGTGATATAAACTAACTTTCTACACATCAATATTATTTTTTATCCATTAGCATACTCTTTATTTTTTACTGAAATAAGAAGAGCATTAACATTTTTTTGGCCACATTTTTATTAATTTTATCCATTGTTCCGTTGGTGAATGGCAAACTTTGAAATTAAAGTTCGCCTAAAAACCTCCTACTTGTAATGAAATTATTGTACCTTGTCCAGAAATGGGGGCAAGTCGGCTATGATAGGGTGTATTTAGTATCGCCCAGATACAAACCTTTAATTTATTACGCGGCCCGCAATGGCCCGGCCCATGTTCAACGAACTTGCCCTTGGCTCAAGAAACACACACATACACACACTCTTTCTCTCTCTCTGCCTTTTACTTGTACGCTGTTCTTTATTTATCCAAGCAATTCCCTCCAATTTGTTCCCAAAACATCTCTCCAGGCGATATCTGCACACATTCTCGAATTACGTTGTCGTTTCGATCTTACATTGAGGTATAAATCTGCCATCCTGGTCTCTTTGATTTCAATAAATTTGGAATTTCACCACTGATATCTCTGTGAAACAGCCTCGATTTAGTCTTTTAGGGTTTTTACTGAAATCGATTTTAGGTCAATATTTGATTTCGACTTTAGTTCGATAATTTCAAAGGTTGACGATTCTTTTTTGGTTTTTAACTTTGAAATAGATAATTAAATTAAGCTTTTAAGTCTTAGGGTTTTCACTACTACGATCCGAATTAATTTCCAGATGCAATCCCAAAAAGGAAGAAGTTAATCATCCCAATATTAACGTTTAGTTTCTTAAATTTGTGTATCATGTGCCGATTTACGTTTACTTTTACTGATTGTATGAGATTTTTCTTTCTTTCTTTATTTTTTAAAATTTGTTTGAAGGTATGAAGCTTGACACTAGCGGTCTCGAGTCAACAGCTCCAATTTTTGGGAGTGAACTCTCTTTCGGATTTTCAGCTGCTCCCTCGTTTGATCTTCCTGTTACTAATGATGTGAGTATGCACTTGTTATCATATGGTGATAATCTGCTGTGTGCACCCAGGAAGAACGAGAATTTTGATGAATTTGTTTGTTCATTTTGTTTCTTTCAGTTCGATGAATTTCAAAAGGAAGCTAAAGCTACCCTGAAGTATGCAAAGGGGACAACCACTCTTGCTTTTATCTTTAAGGAGGGTGTCATGGTTGCTGCTGATTCTCGAGCTAGCATGGGAGGCTACATCTGTATGTTTCTGTTTTTTTGTGTTTATGTTTTGTTTATTTAGTGGAAGTTGTGCATATGGCCTAGGATCAATTTGAGCAATGAGTTTTCATTTTTCATTTTTTTTTATAATGTGCATTGCTTTCTTAAATGACAAAGTTCTACCATGTGTCTTTTGAAATATTTACAAGTTTTTATGTTTAAAGGGATAGATTGTGTACTGTATCCTTTCTATTTGAGAGTGGATGGAAAAATTTGGACTTCTTGTTGAACATACTTGAGCATGTACACTAGTGCATCTAGCCTGTGCTTTGTGTTAATGTAATTGATTTTCTATGAATGAAGTTATGTGATGGTCATTGTTGATTGAATGTCTTACCCATTGTTATTTGAGCATGCATATACACAAATTAAAGATTTTATGCATTACCTTAAGTGGATGAGGAAGCCAGTCCTATCCTAACTGTGATTATGTCCATACAAATTATGTTCCTGTAACATCTATTTGTCTGTTTTCTTTTTCTTCTTGTTGTGCAACTGTCTTTGATGTTGATAAGCAAAATGAATCACTGTATCTTTATAATTTCAGCATCGCAGTCAGTGAAGAAAATTATTGAAATCAATCCTTACATGCTTGGCACAATGGCTGGAGGAGCTGCTGATTGTCAATTTTGGCACAGAAATCTGGGCATAAAGGTGCATACTTATATTTGTTCTGTAAAATGGAAGGTCATGCTTTTATGGTCATACCATAGTTTGTGAGGGACTATCATAGGATAGTTATTACTTTTGGGTTTTGATTGATTTCTCTGACAAGCACACTTTTGCTTCTTGGAAACTAGAAAGAATTATGATAAATTCCTTTCGAATATTTGAGTTTTTTCTAATGCATTTTAAGTCACCTAAGTACAACTGCAGTACAACCATTTTAAAATACACTTCTATAGAATTTATGTTAACCCTATTCTTCAGATGTGTAAGAAGGGCTAATTCCTTTTAGCTTTTACGTGCTAGCAGTGAAATTTGAGGACTTGTATATATTTGTCACAACAACATTTATAACTTAGTGTGCTTTTCTTTCTAACTTTTGTGTGTGACTGTATTGCTAAGAAACAGAAGATGAGAATATATATTTAACCATTAGAGAGATATACAAGAAGTGAGGGGACTACAAATCCCCAAAACAAGGACAAGAAGTCCCAAGGAGCAAAAATGAAACCACAAAACTTAATATATTAGAATATTAAGTTAATGTTTCAAAATAAATGAGTTCAGTTATACTCAGAAATAGCTGAGAACTGGCTCTACTTGGTTCACTTAGCATGAGAATGCATTGAGAAACTGGATGTTACTGGGTTCTTCTTGTTCATTTAGGTCCTAAAGTAACAACTAGCAAGTCTGTGAGACTTAGTGTTTTTTGTTTTTCTTCCCACATGAAGTGCTAATTCGATACTTGTTTGTATAATTTAGTGCCGACTGCATGAATTGGCAAACAAGCGTAGAATTTCAGTGACAGGAGCATCAAAGCTGTTGGCCAACATTCTCTACTCCTATCGTGGAATGGGACTGTCTGTTGGAACAATGATTGCTGGATGGGATGAAACTGTAAGTGAATTATGTTTCTATTTCTTGCATTGCATTTCTAAATAAGTCTTTTCTGAAACATTTTTCCATGTTCAGGGTCCTGGGCTGTATTATGTGGACAGTGAAGGAGGAAGGCTGAAAGGAACACGGTTTTCTGTGGGATCTGGTTCGCCATATGCTTATGGTGTACTGGATAGTGGGTGCGTTTATTCGTCATATTTTCTTGTTATTTCTTCATTGATGTTTAAGGCTTTTGTTACATCACATAACTTTTTGAGTGTCTTTCTGGAATTTCTATCTGGGAAACACAATCTTGTCTTATATTATTTCTTGAATGGTAAGTATCATAACATGTCTTCAGTGAATCAGCATGTAAAAACCACAAGATAATGATTAATAATAGATCACTTAAAAAAGAGGGGAAAATGTAAAAGATGCTTCACCAGTGTTCTGTATTTGTTGAGGGACTTGGTTTACTTCTGCGTAATACCCAGTCCCCCTCTCCTTCAGTGGATAAAAATACACAAAAGTTAATACGTTGGAGATTGGTTTCCTCATGGACTGAAGAAGCCGGCATATTATTCTTTTTGCGCTTTCTGTCCCTGCTACTGATGTATGGAAAACTCCATTATGGGTATGGTATCGTTCACTACAAGTGAGGTTGATGCAAAATAGTCAACAACTGTTTGAACAAATCTACTATCTTAAGAATTTGATTGCTTGAAGTGTTAGTTCTTGGATTTTTCATACCAATAATAAAGTTGCCCCGTGTATTATTGCTGTTATGTCAAACAAATTTGTCAAGTAATATAGGAGATGCTACTTAATTAACTATGTGAATGTTATGGTTTTATTCTTTATGCTTTAAGTTGCACAGTGCTGATGGATAGTTGATGTTTTCCATGCATTTCACCCTGTATTCTTATGAAGAAAACTGTTCGAGCATTTATTTACATTTTTGTCTATGAATTATTGTTTTTGGCACTTTGTGCATTCTTGTGTATAATTATTTTGTTACATACTTGTTCTAGCTACCGGTTTGATATGTCAATTGAAGAAGCAGCTGAGTTGGCTAGAAGAGCTATTTATCACGCAACATTCAGAGATGCAGCTAGTGGTGGTGTCGCTAGCGGTACCTCTCTCTCTCTCTCTCTCTCTCTCATTCTGTGTTTTAACCATTTATGTTCTGAGCTTATTTAAATTGCTCTCTGGTCTTTTAATCAGTTTATCATGTGGGACCAAATGGATGGAAGAAGCTGTCTGGTGATGATGTTGGAGAACTTCACTACAAGTACTATCCAGTCACGCCAAGCACAGTGGAACAGGAAATGGTTGAAGTTGCAGGGCAGTAAGCGTCTCCATTAAATCGGACAAGGTTTGAGATATTCCTCATCTTCGTACATCCAGTGGAGGAACTCAAAGATATGCTTGTGAACTGGAACTTTCTTTAAGTACCTTGTGTCGATTCCTGAGTTCAATTGTGAGGCGAGCTAAGATCAAGTCAATATTTATAAGAACCCTGCTATTTTGGTGCTTTCATTATGGCAAATACAGTTTTATTGAGCAGCTTGTTGTTACTGATATTTAGAGTTCTTAATGAAGTAATTTGGTTGTTGATGATTGCAACACTTGTGCTCCACACTACCTTGTACTTGTATGATTAATAGGAGAGACAACCAATGACCTTGCATGATAAAAACCTTAAACCGGTGTTTTTGTGTGGATGGAGGGTCACTGTAATTCAACAGTAGTGAGGTTACAGCAGATGATGACATAGTACCTACTACGTCACCTATAAGCTACTCTTGATCAAATACGCTATCTTTATCCAATTGAGACCCACCATCTATGGTATATTAATGAAAGTTATCCAAAAATCAAATTAGGAAAATGAAATAAAGTATGGATGGGAGGAATGGTCTCTTGTCTCCATTAGGAAGAAGTACTAAAACTGCGGATGTGCAGTAGCTTGGGATCTATCATTTATCATTGCCTTAAAATGAACATAGATTCGTGGAAAACGGGACCCAGTTTGCTCAATGAGCAAGTGGAAGAATTAGTATAGTATTGTGGCCTAAGTCCAATCCCTTGATTACTAAGAAAAGGATTCTTTTTCTTCTGCCAACTTCATCCCATTTTCTTGTCAGAGAGTGTAGGCTTGGAAAGGGCTTTTATGCGGGTAAAAGAAAAAAATTCAAGCGATCATAACGGATTATATGAATTTTTTTGGCCTATATCTTTTTGTGAGGGAATGATTCTAGCGAACGCCAATATTTGAGTCTTGAGACGATTGCTAGTTTTGACAACTTGTCCACTGTGTTTCTATCAAATCTTACTTTGGTCCTTGTGCAAATAATAATAGTTAAGTCTTTTTTCAACTGCTTTCAAATGAGACAAAAAAGAAGCAAACACAAAGTAAACAAACAATAATACAGACTGGAATTAACAATTCTCTGCCTCCCTGACTCCTCGTCTTTTGGTTGCTTCTAAGCATGTCTTCATGATTGAAAGTAGAGGTAGAACCATCATTAGCAATCCCACTAAAACAAATATTAGTTGTGTTTTGAAATCAAATCTAGAAAAAACAAAGATATTATAATGGCCGAGGAAGAAGAACAATAATTCAATAATCTCATTTGGAAAATAATAAACAATACAAATATTTATAATCAATAATATGTGGAACATAATTGACCTAATGAGTACGAAGGAGTTGTTTGTGTGAGAAATACGCAAAAATAATTATTTATGATAAATTAATCATAGGAAGTCTATAAAATGATTATGGGAGGTGAATAATTTCACGATATAAAACGTTGCTCACAAATTGAAATGTTCAATTGATAACATTTTAATAATTATACATTTCACGATAATAGTTTCATTAAATTATCAAACGGTGTGATATGATTTTGCTAATAATAAGGTATTGGATGAGCCGTGAACTATATACTATGTAACTCACAGTCACAGATATCTCCCATTAAGACCAGTGTTCTTTTTCGTTTGACAGGGATGCAATTATGCACATAAGATGAGGTGTGAAGGCAACATATGAATGTTGGAATTTAGTGATTTAAAACAAAGATTGAGTTTAATTTTAAATTGAAGATCAACAAAAAATTAATATTAAATTAAATATGTGATAAACGTATGAAAAAATAAGTGGAAATAAAGAATTAAAAATAAAAAAAAATGTAAAAGTATAAGAAGAGGAAATATTTAAATGTGAGCGTCACGATATTGAAATTTGAGCATCGCGACGTCGAAGTCAGAATATCAAATGTCATGGTGCTAGATATTAAGAGTCATAGTGTTCATTTTTTAAAAACTCGTGATTTTAAGTTTCTTTGCATATAAGTTAATTTTGAACTTTCAACGTAAATTTTTATTCTAACAAAAAATAAGATAATTAAAAATAATTTAAAATTTATATAAATTTTTATTATTTATTATAATTAATAGTGCACCAACAAGAAAGAATAAAAAAGTTATGATAATTTTAAAAATAAGATAATGTGATTTACTATAAAAGTAGATGATTATTAATAAGTCATGTATATTTTTATAATTTGTGTGATTAATTATTATTTATATTATGTGTTTGATTTTATTATTTTTAATTTATTTATAAATTTTTTTTATAAATAACTTAAAATTTTAGAGTGTTAAAAATCGATCATAAAAATATTTAATTCAAAATAAAAATTTAAAAACTAATTCTGTAAGATTAACGCTAAAAGTGTTTCCTCAGCATTATATTTATATAGAGAAAGCACACTCTCTTTGTCCTGGACCTCGTTGCTTTTCTTCTACTTCTACTCCCCTGATAGGCTGAAGGCAAATACTATTTACTATTGGTTGTCTCTGTGTTTTGGCGGGAGGGTGGATCCCACTCCCAAATCAAAATCTCGTCTTTGTCAAGTCTCTTTCTCATAAATACCTCTCCACCCCCAACCACCCCTCTCCCTCTCCCTCTCCCTCTCCTTCTCCTCCTCTGTTTACAAGTATATACTTTTTAAACGCTCACTCCCATTTTTCTCCATTTTCAGTTTCACTTCCAAACATCAAAAGCAACAACTTGTGATTTTATTTCGATACACAGATGAAAGCCCACTTCCTATTCCTATTCTTTCTCTGTTTCTTTCACTTCCAAATCCCAAAATTCTCCCTTTCCCTCTCCCCAGATGGCCTCACTCTCCTCTCCTTAAAATCAGCCATCGATCAAACCTCTTCCGACGCCGCCTTTGTTTTCTCCAACTGGAACGACAACGACTCCACCCCCTGCGGCTGGTCCGGCATTTCCTGCATGAACATCTCCGGCTCCCCTGACCCACGTGTCGTCGGAATCTCCCTCTCTGGCAATAATCTCCGCGGATACATTCCCTCCGAGCTGGGTTCCTTAGTCTATCTTCGAAGGCTTAATCTTCACAGCAATAACTTTTACGGATCATTCCCGGATCAGTTATTTAACGCCACCTCACTACACAGCATCTTTCTCTACGGTAACAATCTCTCCGGTTCTCTCCCTCCTGCGATCTGCAATCTCCCCAGAATCCAAAACCTCGATCTTTCTAACAATTCTTTTTCTGGTTCGCTTCCCGATGCTTTGAAGAATTGCAAGCAGTTGCAAAGGCTGATACTCGCTAAGAACAAATTTTCCGGGCAAATTCCAGCTGGGATTTGGCCTGAATTGCAGAACTTGGTACAACTTGACCTTTCTGCTAACAATTTCACAGGGCCGATACCGAACGATCTGGGCGAGCTCCAGTCTTTATCGGGTACTCTGAATTTGTCTTACAATCATTTATCCGGTAAAATCCCGAAATCTCTTGGGAATTTACCGGTTACTGTGAGTTTTGATTTGAGGAACAATAATTTAAGCGGGGAAATACCTCAAACGGGGTCGTTTACTAACCAGGGACCGACTGCGTTTCTTAACAATCCTTTATTGTGTGGGTTTCCTTTACAAAAATCTTGTAAAGAATCAACAAATAGCCAGCAAGAGACGCAAAATTCGGCCCCGGAAAATGATAAGAATCGGAAAAAGGGATTTAGTACCGGGTCGATTATATTAATATCAGCAGCAGATGCAGCTGCTGTTGCTTTTATTGGTTTAGTGATCGTTTACATTTACTGGAAAAAGAAGGATTCAAACGGCAGCTGTAGCTGCACTGGGAAGAGAAAATTCGGCGAAACCGAGAAGGGAAAGTTCTGTGCTTGCGTTTGCATTAATAGTTTCCAAAACGAGGATTCGGAAGTTGAGGATCAGGAGAAAGCAGAGAGAGGCAAAGGGGAAGGAGAGCTGGTGGCTATTGACAAAGGATTTACGTTTGAGCTTGATGAATTGCTCAGAGCTTCTGCTTATGTGTTGGGCAAAAGTGGGCTGGGGATTGTGTACAAAGTTGTGCTTGGTAATGGGATTCCGGTGGCTGTGCGGCGACTTGGTGAAGGCGGAGAGCAGAGGTATAAAGAGTTTGTTACTGAAGTTCAAGCGATTGCTAAAGTGAAGCATCCGAATATTGTCAAGTTGAGAGCTTACTATTGGGCTCCCGATGAGAAGCTTCTTATTAGTGACTTCATTTCTAATGGCAACCTGGCTAATGCTCTTCGAGGTCAGTTTAGTTCTCTCTTTCTTTTTGGATTTGTAGTTTAAACATTATCCAAATTTGTCTATATTTTGTTCGGACCTTCAATATGATGTTACCTTAGCTTAGGTGAGCTGTCTGTTTACATTTTTGAGTTTCAATCTGAGCTGTTGCAATTTTAGTGGCGACACTGATACCGTACATAGGAAAATTTGTGGACTTATTCGTGTTTTAGTCAGAGAGATATTGGGGATAAATTCATGTTGATTGGTCCACGTGGCAATGAAATGATGGTTATTGAGTCTAGTGGTCCGCGTAGTGTAGTTGTTATCATAGCCAATTAAGACTTGCAGTAGGGCCATGGCCATTCTTTTATTATTGCTTGTACCCTCGAAATGCCCAATCTTTTAGTTTTATCACCCGCTCCCCCAATAAGGAATACCAAATCTGCTATTTTCCTCTGGACGGTAAATCTGCGGCAGCTTTCAACAAATATTGAATTATTTATTTGGTTACTTCATAGGAAATAATTGAAAAGAATTATACATGCATAATTACAAGAATTTTGTAGGTGCCCTTGTGAATGAGAGATCTTAATAGGTCCCTTGATTATTGGCCATGGGCTACCTAAACAAGTGTATATCACAGGGTGATGGGTCGATAGAGATGCGCTGTTATTGTGGGGCTTCACTATTTTCCAGATCTCTTTGTCACAGGGTGATGGGTCATGATTCTCCTTTTTTATTTTTTCCTTTTTTTTCTTTTGTTGAGCTTTCACCCAAGTTAATGTCCTTAGCCCCATGTTCCATCCTAGCTAGACATCTCATAATGTTAGTTCCTTAGCTTTTGGCATCCATTATTATATCACAAGATTGCGGATCTGAATTTGAAGATTTGTGGTTAAACTGACCTGCTAAAGTGGCTTTCTCAAGGTTCCCTTCCCTGTTTTTTTTTCTCTTAACTTTCTTGAAAGGTTAGCTTTCAGGCTCGGGGGAAAAACGATGACTCTATGCTCCTTTTACTTTTCTATCATAATATTTCTTTTTCAAGTGTAGACTTTCTTTCCTTTGAAGTACACCCTGTCTCCCCACTTAGTGAGTGCATTTACAAGTTTCAACTTGAAAATTTAATACATGCTCTTTTGCAATTTCATAGCACAAATCATGTGCCCATTCAACAAACTTTAATTAACTTAAGACTACTGTTTACCAAGCTGATAGGTATCTAAGACTAAATAGAAAATTGATTGTACAGGGAGAAATGGTCAGCCATCATCAAGCCTCTCATGGTCAACAAGGCTTAGGATTATAAAGGGTTCAGCCCGGGGCTTGGCTTACCTCCACGAATGCAGTCCGAGAAAATTTGTCCATGGAGACATCAAGCCATCAAACATTCTCCTAGACAATGATTGTCAGCCTTATATCTCTGATTTTGGCCTAAACAGGCTCATTAACATTACAGGCAATAACCCGTCCTCCTCTGGTGGCTTCATGGGGGCTCTTCCTTATATGAAATCTGTCCAAAGCGAACGGACCAACAACTACCGAGCACCGGAGGCTCGAGTCCCTGGAAACCGGCCCATGCAGAAATGGGATGTCTATTCATTTGGAGTTGTTCTGCTTGAACTTCTTACAGGAAAATCCCCTGAGCTTTCACCAACAACATCAACTTCTATTGAAGTTCCGGACCTGGTGAGGTGGGTGAGGAAAGGTTTTGAGGAGGAAAATCCATTATCAGATATGGTAGATCCAATGTTGCTGCAAGAAGTGCATGCCAAAAAGGGAGTGCTAGCAGTTTTTCATGTTGCCCTTGCTTGCACAGAGGCAGACCCTGAAGTTAGGCCCAGAATGAAAAATGTATCTGAAAATCTTGAGAGGATATAAGCACATAGGAGATATGGGTTTAAACTTAAATGCAACTTGGTCGCGCAAGAAGCTGAAATTTTATTGATTTTGCGATGGGTGAGATTCATCTCCCAATATATCGTTCGTGAATTTTCCAACCTTATCAAGATTAAATTTTGATTCCAACAATTTCTGAACCATCCCAAATTTGGCCGAAAATTCAGCAATTTTTCGTAGCATTCATGTTTTTTCTATGGTGACAAGTACGTAGGTATTTAAATTTTATCCCATTTTCTTTTCTGGGATCTGCTTGTAATAAAACGTCTTTTCGTTATTTGCAAATTTAATTTAGGGGACTAGATATGGCATCTTATTGTTTTGGGTATTACTCATTTACCGTTTTAATGTTTTATATTGTTGAAAAAAATTCCTGCTATTGCAAAGATTTTATTAAATTTTAACTCTTATTATTTTTTATTAATTTAACTTTGTTGATATCATTCTTTTATTATTATTTTTACAAATTATTAATGTAATTTTGTAAAAAATAAATATTAAAATAATAAAATTATAACATATTTAAATTACGATGGAAGGGTAAATATTTTAATTTTTTAATTTTATATTTTTAAATTTTAAATAATATTACTTTTTTGAATACTTTAATATTTAATACTTTTCAAAAATAATAAATATATTACATCATTTCATTATTATTAAGTAATTTTGTTTAAAAAATAATAAAAAAATATAATGTATTTATTCTTTTTAATGAGCATTAAATATTAATGTATTTAAAATAT
This sequence comes from Ailanthus altissimus, assembly GCA_946807835.1. Classification (NCBI taxonomy): domain Eukaryota; kingdom Viridiplantae; phylum Streptophyta; class Magnoliopsida; order Sapindales; family Simaroubaceae; genus Ailanthus; species Ailanthus altissimus. The sequence goes on along the minus strand of OX327685.1, from coordinate 25,317,759 downwards.
TAAATATTAATAAAAATATAAAAAAATAACTAAAATCATAGCATAAAAGGTAAAGGATATTTGGATCCTATGTTATAGTAAAAGTAACAATTTACTCACTTTATTTTTAAAATTATTTATTTTTATATATATATGTTTTATAATTTTTCTGTTAAATTTGATAGAATTATTCATTTTTTAAAAATTATATGAAAATAAAAGTTATCAATAATACCAATTAACAATAAAAAAAAGTTAAGGGTGAATAAGCCGTCACTTTTACTAAAATATGAGAGTCCAAATATTCTTTTTTCTAACATTAAATATGTTATATTTTTTTATTATTATAATATTATAATTATTTTTTAATAATAATAAAACTATGACGTATTTATTTTTTCTAATGAGTATTAAATATTAATGTATTTAAAAAAATATTAAATATTAATAAAATTTTAAAATATAAGATAAAAAAATAAAACAACTAGAATGTTCATCATTCCATTTATGTTATAGTATTTATTTTTTTTAAAGAAAAATGTTATTAATTTTTGTTAAAAAAAAAGAAAATTAGTAAAAAAATAATGACAATAATAATGTCATCAATGTAAGGATAAATTAGTAAAATAATAATAAAAATTAAAATTTCACAACATTTTTGTAAGAATAGAGAGTTTTTAAATAATATAAAATATTAAAAAAATAAATAAGTAATACTCGATATAAGACGAGGATAATTAGTCACGCTATTAAATTTCATAGCATTGTTTTAAAGGTTGTGGAATCCATCCAGTATTAGGCCTGACTTTTGTTTTAATGTAATCTGCTTGACACCAAGGCTCAAAAGCCCAAAGTTATTAACATTTGAATAATTCTACATGGCCCTTTAATCTCCTTAGCGGCCCAAAGTTTAAGTCGACTTAAAAGTTAAAGGGATGTTGAAAGAATACTTTAATTCTCGAGTACGCTAGTAGTAATCTCAAGGCTACCATATCTAAAATGTAAAAGAGAATATGACAGTTTGACCATTGAGATATACTCTCTTAATTTTAAAAAAATGATATTCGAATTTTTTTTTATTTTTGCTGAAAATATTATTTGACTACTTTTTAACGTGTAAAATGATAAATTAAAATTTATTGACCACCTTTGATCTTTTAATTATCATTTTATTTCTTATTACATAATTTGTATTAGATTAATTAGCATTGTCTTGTATTTACTAGCATTGATAAGAGGTTTATCGAAATAATTTTTTTTAATCTACTTTATGATAGGATTAGTTTTGTCAAGAAAGCATTGGAGATCTTAAAATTAGCAAGAAAAGTGGTGGGCTTAAAATGCTCTCGTTAAAAAATTTCTTACCACCTTTTTAGTTTATTCAATGTTTCGTTTACAAAAATAAAATTTTCATTATATATATCAAAATTTAAAATTTGATAATGTATATAATAAATTGATATTATATTAATTAATGATTGCTTAATATTTATAAAAAATTAGTCAGTCAACGACTGATCAACAGTTGCTACATTGACAATTGATAATTTTTTTATTTTAATTAAAATGTGAAAATATAATTTTGTCCTTTATCCTATCATACTTAACAGAAAAAATAAATGGATAGATGTATAATATAATTTTTTTAAATTAAGGAGGTTACATATTATTTTTAGTATATTTTAGGAGTTGAACGATTATTTTTTTAGAATAAAAAAGTAGTTTCGTTTATGTTCTATTTAACTCCCAAATATTTCATTATAATCAATTTAACAATTCATCAGCCCAAAAGAAAAAAAAATATATTTTCCTGTTCTTAGTAATTTTTTCTAAGTACATTTCAAATTAAATTATTTTTATAAAGTTAGAAGATTTGGGCTTAAAACAACACAAAATATTTTTAAAGGAGTTATTTATATAGTCAGAACTAATATCTTCTGTAAGTAATTTTAATTTAAAATGAAATCATAAATCACAAATAATAATAATAATAATAAAGATGACTAAAAGTTTTTTTATTATAAAAAAATTAAAGGGGTGGCTAAAAGAGTAAAAGTTTATAGGGTATACTTAGTATAATTTTTACTTTTGCTCTTGAGGGAGGACAGAACTCTCTGAACTACTTATATCAACAGAGTCCTCAATAAAAAAAGAACGTACAAAAGTTAATTATTGACAAAATTAGAAAAGTATTAATTACATTATTTAATCACTTTACTTAAGTTTTTTTTTATTATATATTTTTATAGGTTTATTTTACAAATAATACTTATTCTCTTCACACGAAGCATTCATGTAAAGCCTTCCTTCAGAGGGTTGAGTACTAAAAGGCTACATTCCCTTAAAAGTTTAAACAAGTATTTTAAATTATTATTAAGTAAAAGTCATTATATAATAATTTATAATATATAATATACTTTTTTAATAGAGTAGGTTATGTGTTAGAATGAGTATAGGGAGGCCTTCACTTTAAGGTTAAGAAGAGTCATATCTTATATATTCAAAAAAGAAAAAATTACAAACTTAAAAAATACTTCTTTGGAGGGATTATGTATGTAGCGACCACCTTCCTTTAGAAACACTATATTAAAAAACATTTTTTAAAAAGGTCTAGTGCCTTTTCCTTCGAAACAAACATATCACAGTCTCCCCTTAAAAAAAAGAAGCACTATATTAATTTTCTTAAAGAATAGAAGCAAAAGCCTTCCCTCATAGGAAGCACAAAATACTTCTATGATCGGAAGCATGATGGTTTCTTGCAAGAAGTACCATAGTTCAAAATTATTTTTTGGAATTATAAGGTATCTAACAAAGAACTTCTTGAACACATTCAATGGACAAGATTGACACGTAAAGTATTTAGAAAGTATTATTTAATCTTATTTTTGATTATTTAAATATCACATTTTTTTGAAAATGATACTTGCTCAAATTTTACATTTTATTATATGCTGAAGTTTATCATAAGAAGCATGACTTACCATTTTCTCACATAGATACATAATTATTATATCACATGTACGGAAGTATTTTTACATGATAGTGTTCAATGACCAAACTGTAAATGGAAGTAAATATTGTTGCTTCTAGAGTAATTTGACAAAAATAGGGGGACTGCAATGATAATATCTAAGGCAAATCAAGAAACTCCAAAACGCTCTATGCACATCCATCCTTTACACCTGAAACATTTCAACCATTCAAAAAGACTTAATTTTCGGAGTTTGAAAACTTTATAGCAAGAAATATGAAGCATGGACAAATTGGAAATATGAAGCACTTGTTAGTAGAAAAGCGAAGGAGTTCTTCTAGAACGCTTCCCTCTTTTACTTTATGGGAGTATCTGTTGGCCCATTATTTGTAAGTCCAACCAACTCACGTATAGCCTAATCTACAAGTTCAGATTTTAGATTCATCTTGCCAAGTAGTTGGGCATACGAACCCATGAGGCCCTAAAAACAAGTCATTAACTTTATAACGAGATGGGAACAAATTAAAAATTCGAATATTATTCGAATTTTAATTGTTTAATTATTATTTCGCGTGAAGAAGAATTTATCATGAGTGAACGAATTTCACTTAAATCCTTTCCCTTGGTTGAAATGGACTGTGATTTCTAATTAACTATAATTTAATTAAATCATACTTGAATTTGAATTTCTATATTCATACGGTGATATGGATTAGGAATTGTACACTATAAATAAGCATGCTACCATGCTCATTATTCAATTCAATTCTGCAGACAATAACCAGAGCATTCTTGAGATCTTCAAGCAATCTCTAAGAGCATCCCTTAACAATTCAATTAGTTTCTTGCTTGCCTAATCACTTATTACATACAACAACCTATTTTTGATCACGTACTGACTTGAGCATGGAAGTACTTTTCCTTGCAGGGGATAGTATTTTCCCTGAATTTAAAAAGTATACCAAGGCAAGAAAGAAGAAAAACGGCATTGTTCTTGGAATTTCTATAAAGTATCAATGGTATATAGGTAATTTCTTGAGGTTTCGAAACCCTAGAACTTCATGATTTAAATTTTATCAAGATAATTTTTTGACTAATAAAATAAATTTATATGGAAGCTAGATCTTGTTCATAATTATATGTAACATGGATAGATAATTATCTCAATTCATCATTTGACAAACCTTAAATTAAATGACTGTAATCTTCTCTATTATCCTTTATCTTTTAACTCACATGTGTGGGCATGTAAATCTTCTTTACTCTTCAAACTCATGCATACCCAAGACTGAGAGAAGTAGAATAGCCTAATTATCATTTGCATGTAAGAATATGTAAAAGAATTATTCTAATTGTGTATTTTTTACTATTCTCTGTCACCCTTATATATATGTATCTCCTTTAAGGATTTAGAATTTGATTAAGATTTGGGCTATTAGAGGGACTATAAGACCCATGGATTACCTAGCTTCAACTTAAAAGGCCCAGTCTAGGTTATCTTAATAAGGGCGTAAATGCACTAGTATATTTAGCACTTCGAACTTAACTTTTGCTCTAAATTATAAATATTTAGCTGTTTAATTGTGTTTATAATCATAAATAGGTGCACGAGACAAAATGTGATGATTCAGGATAAATGAAAAGTAAAATAAATGAGAAACGAAAAATATACGGTGAAAATACAAAGACCGTATGTACAGGCCTGGACATTGCAACGTCCAAGGTGCTAGGGTTGAGTATCGCATATTTAATAAGGGTGTAAATGCACTAGTATATTTGGCAGTCTGAACGTCAGCTTTGCCCCGAAGTATGAATATTTGACTATTTAATTATGTTTTTAATCATAAATATGAGCATGAGGCAAAATGTGACAATTTGAGAAAAACGAGAAACGATGAAGATACGGCAAAAATACGAAGATTGTATATATAGGCCTGAATGCTGCAGTGTCCAAGGCAGTGAGTTGAGTGGTGTGGCGCTCAGTCCTAGCGCTGCGTCGCCCAGTTGATTTTCAACCTTTCACAATTCTAGGTTTGAGCGCTGCGGTGCTTAGCCCCCAACGCCACGACGCCTACACGATAACAAAAAACCTCCTTAAACGTCCAATTTCGACTTGAATTCAAAGGCCCTCGATCTTAGAGTTTTTTTAAACGTATAAAAGCACTCTTTTTACATCCCAAACACAAACTTTTTGAGAGATTAAAATTAAAAAATCAATTCATAACATAAATCAAGAGCTCAAAGCCAAGAATTTAAGATTCAAAATCAAGATTCAAGCTTCAAGTCAAGGAAGAGAGAAAAGCAACCCAATGCGTATTTTTGATTAGTTTTTCTTCTCTTCTATTATCATTATGTTCTTATTCTTACTGTTGTTCATAGAATGCTTTTATCCTCTTGATTTAGTGATGAGCTAAACTTGTTTAAGCTAGGGTTAAACTTTTGAACCTAATATATAGTTGAATTTTGTTAATTCTTAAATTATGAACTTAATATATATAATTGATTAATTATATCTTGAGTTTATTACTTTTATTATATATGGCCAACAATTTGAATGATTGAGGAATCATAATAAACTTGACAAAGGAATTTATGTTTTTAGCTTATGATAATTTGATACATAATCATAAGGTAACAACTATGAGTTTCATGTAGGATAGACATATAACTAAATGACTTGTATAGTTTTATTTAGGTATGCTCTTAATGAATTACATTTTATTTTGGTTACTATAGGTATATAAGTAATTGTTAAAATGTGTAATATAGTTACTCGACCATCGACAGAGATTTGTGATGATAGTAGAGTCTATCCAATCAATTCGTATTAAGGGATTAACTAAGAGGTTAATAATTTCAATGAAATACTAGGGAATAAGTCAAAACCTGAAATTGTTATTAATTAATGAATTCATCTCTTTGTCTATCTTTGGTTAAATATTAACTTTAGTTTAATTTAATAGAACTAGGTTAATTAATTAAATTTCAAATTTTGATATTTTCAAAAAAAAGTTAAGTTGATATAATTTTAGTAATTGATTGATAGAATTAGATCGTATAGTCCCTCTGAGAATGATACTTAAACTTAAAATCTTATATTACTTAAAACAATAGCATGCATTTGCGCTTAGCTATTATAGCATACATGACATTTCATGACCCATCAGTTCTTTTAAGTAAACTCTATGTTATTTCACTAAAAGACAAGTGTTGCACTCTAATAATCTATGTAAAATAAATAAAAGCTTATTTTAATTAAAAAAATTTGAATTAAATTAGGCTTGGTCTTAGGCCAATATTAATCACTTAATTGACCTTTAACTGATGTTCACAATTAAAGATAGGTCATGAAAAAATATCTCACTTCTTTTATTACTTATTTACCCTTAAGTCACTGAATGCTTTAATGATTATTTTTCAATATGTCTATATTTATAAATAAATTTATAATAAACATTATTATTCAATAAATAATTTATTGAATAAACTGCAACCGCATATTTAAATGATCAATTACTAAAAATAATTTAGGCGAACATCACTAAGTAGATTCCATCTTGCAAATATATGTTCTTACAACCCATAAAATTATATTTCCAAGCTATTGAATTTTTACCGTTTATATGGATCTCACTCCGTGATAATTCAAAAGATACAACACATGAATATAATTTTATTATTTGCTCAATATTAAGGTTAATCAAGCTTATTAAAACTTTTATGAATTAAGATCAATTGTATTTAGTTAATTAGATCAAAATTCATAATAGTCTTGTTCATTGTATCATATATATTAGTTTTTCTACTTGAAGTCTTTACTTTGATGATCAAGGTAAACCATCTACTATAAAAAGTAAAAAAACTACAACCTTACATAATGAAATGTCATTCTCATTAATGATTGTGAACATGATTTAATTTATAAAGAATATATATCTATACCTTTTACATTAACATCATATACCTAACATATAAATCACATACTATATAAATTTGGACTCATCAATGTATGCTCAATACATATTTATGAATAAATATAATTAATTAAAAATATTATTGCATATGCTTTAAAGGCATAAGTAACACAAAATGTCTAACAATCTTCAATTTGCCTTTAAGCATGCCTACATCTGTTGAATTCCTATATAATCCATATGAGTTTTGAAACTCTTAACTGGTAGTGACTTGGTGAATGGATACAGTAGATAATCTGCTAATGCAATATTAAATACCATAACCTTACCTCTTTGCACATACTTTTATACCAAATGGTATTTATCTCTCAATATGTTTACCTTTCTTATAAGATCTCAGTTCGTTAAACTGTGCTACTACTTTACTATTGTCACAATAAAGAATAATAGGCATCTAAGTATTAGGTACCATTTCAAGCTCTATGAGAAACGTTCAAAGTTATATAGCCTCTTTTGTAGCTTTAAATGCGGCTACATATTCATCTTTTATGGTAAAGTCTACAATATATGATTGTTTTGTACTCCTCTAATTTATAACCCATTTACTGAAGGTAGACACATATCTTGAGGTTAATCTTTGGATATCCTTATCTATTAAGATCCTTACTGGAATACACAAATATAGATGGCAGCGGACCTGGTTTGTGACGAATACCCTTAAATTCGTATATGTATCTACTTAAGAAATAAACTACCAAATCTTTCCCAAACCCATTATGGATTTGGAGTTTCATTACTAAACCCTCATCGGGTTATCCGTGAATTTTAAGTAGGTTTTAAATTTATATAATAAAAAATAAAATAATAACCTTAATTTAAATGAAAACCTATATTTTTATTACAATTATAATTTTATAACCATATCTTACGTTTAAATTCAATAAAAATCTTCCTTTTAAAAATAAATTCTATAAATATTATCAATCAAAATTATATCACACATCTAAATTTATAATTACCACAAGATATAATATAATAATGCTAATTGAAAGTCTCAAATAAAGAAAAGAATACATAAAATAACTAATACAAATATTAAGTATACAATCAAAGTCTCATAGATAAGTCCATAACTAATATTTGCTTTTTCAAATAAAATTCAAAACTTTAAAAATCCAACACTCAGTTCACTCGTCTTCATCTTCATTGCAGTTCATATGTATACCACCCATCCAACATGAAACCTATAAGAATAAACAAGAATATAAATGTATTCTTTAATCAACTAATAAGTAAGAATCAAACCTTTATAAAAAATAAATATAATTAGTTTACCTCATTAACTTCATCAGCATCCTCAAAATATTTCACATTATCCATTTTATTTGCTACAGCAGTAAGGTAAAAAAGACAACGGCACAGATAAGAGAAAGTATAAATGTTTAGACTTTAAGTTTAAACAAAAGAAACTTGTTATGAACATTTCTTTTTAACCAAACAAAAGAAAAGAAATTGTGACATGATTTGTTTTTAAAAAAAATGGGTGAAAGAGTGAAATGCACTGAAAGTTATAAACTCTTTTTGGATTCATGCACAGCTGAGAGAAAGTATAAATGTTTAGACTTTAAGTTTAAAGAAAAGAAACTTGTTATGAACTTTTCTTTTTAATCAAACAAAAGAAAAGAAATTGTGACATGATTTTTTTTTAAAAAAAATGGGTGAAAGAATGAAATGCATCGAAAGTTATAAACTCTTTTTGGATTCATGCACAACAAACTTGACTAGAATTTTATTTATATATGTAGTTTGAGATAAAGTTAACATCTTATTCTTATAATCTCGCAGTAGCTTAATTCAAAGGATATAAATAGCTTCACATTAGTCATTCATATCAAATTAGTTAGATAACCAAATTTTGACTAATTATAATGCCCCTTACACCATTCTCAATGAATTTACTTTTAAGAATTATTTCTCCATTCAGCTCACTTGCATCAATTCTCATTGAGTAGAACTTAAATTGAATGGCTATAATCTTCTATACTATTATCAATCTTCAAACTCATAAACTTTAAATTGAATGACTATAATTTTTTTATACTATTATCGATCTTCAAACTTATGCCTGTGGGCACATAGATCTCCCTTACTCTTCAAATTCAAGCGTATCCAAGATTGAGAGAAGGGGAATAACCTAATTCTCTTTTCTACATAAGAGAATTATTCTTATTGCGTGTTTTTTACTATTCCCTAGCTCCATTATATATATGTCCTTAGGAGATTTAAAGTTTGATTAAGATTTAAACTAATAGGGGGACTACAAGACCTTTGGGCTTCTTAACTCAAACTTAAAAGACTCAGTCTAAGTCCTCTCATGACCCACCAGTTCTTTTAAGTTAAACCTCATTTGATAAAATCTTAAATTAAGTGGCTATAATCTTTTATACTATTATTAATCTTCAAACTCAAAAACTTTAAATTGAAATTGAATGGCTATAATCTTTTTATACTATTGTTAATCTTCAAACTCATGCGTGTGGGCACGTGAATCTCTATTACTCTTCAAATTCATGAGTATTCAAGATTAAGAGAAGGGGAATAGCCTAATTCAATTTTCTACATAAGATAATTATTCTTATTGCGTGTTTTGTACTATTCCCTAGCTCCCTATATAAATATATCTATATGTTCTTTGAGGATTTAGAGTTTGATTATGATTTAAACTAGTAAGGGGACTGCAAGACTTTTGAGTTTCTTAATTCAAACTTAAAAGGCTCAGTCTAGGTCATCTCATGACTCACCAGTTCTTTAAAGTTAAACATCGGCTATTATACTAAAAGTTAAAGGATGCACTCTAATAATTTATGTGAAATAAATAAAAGTCCATTTTAATTAAAAACTTTTAATTAAATTAGACTTGACCTTAGAGTAATAATAACTACTTAATTGACTCTCTAATTGATTGTTTATAATGAAAGGTAGACCATGAAAAATGTCTTTGTCTCTTTAATTATTTATTTACCCTAAGTCGCTGGATGCATTAATGATCATTTTTCAATATGTCTATATATGTAAATAAATTTATAAATAAATATTATTATTCAATAAATAATTTATTGAATAAATTGCGGTCACAAATTTAAATGATTAAATAATGCAAATAATTTAGGTGAACATCACTAAGTAGAGTCTATCTTACAAATATATATTCTTACGACCTATAAAATTATATCTCCAAACTATCGAAGTTTTGATCATTTATATGAATCTTACTATTTGATAACTCAAAAAATACAATAATGAATATAAGTTCGTTACTTGCTCAGAATTAAGGTCAATCAAACCTTATTAAAATTTTTGTAAATTAAAATCAATAATATTTAGTTAACAAGATCAAAATTCATAGTAGTCCTGTTCAATATATTATATATACTAATTTTTTTATTTGAAGTATCTACTTTGATGATCAAGATATAAGAAGTAAAGAAATTACATTTTTATATAATAAAATATTATTCTTATTAATGATTGTGAACAAGATTTAATTTAAAAAAAACCTATAATTTATATCTTCTGCATAAGTCACAAATTTTATAAATATAGACTCATCATTATATACTCACTACATATATATACAAATAAATTTTATTAATTAAAAAATATTATTACACAATATTTAAAGGTATAAATAACACAAAATATCTAATAATTTTATCTTTGACTTATATAAGAAATGATTTTATAAAACCTGGGCTGCTTCAATTATGGGAGGTTGAGGTTGTGGGTCACATCTTAAATGAAATGGACGGACTAAACAATAGCCTATGAGATACAATAATATGTTAAAAAGATTTATATATAAATCTTTCTACCATACTATCTATTTTTATTATTGTAATGTAGAAAGATAAAAATAGAATAGAGATCAATCTCCAATATGTATATGTATCTTCATACATATTAATATCAATTAAATAGATGGAATGTATATAGTATCTCAATTCTATTTCTTTGCTTCATCTATTCATCTATTCTATTTTTGTTCATTCCAATCAATCTGAAATATTCGAAAGGGAGCAAGACTCGATGCTAATATGATATAATCCCTGGATTTATAAGTTTTCTGTAGCTAACTTGAAGAATCGGATAGAAAAGAGTCTGATTATTTGTGTTGATAGTTTATCGGGGGAGCCTGATATTATGTGTATACACATGCGTGTGAAAGGGGAAGAGTATTAGTAAGTCTTTGCTCTTAGTAAGTTACATTCATTTTTATACAGAAACATGGTATGTAGTTGATGCAAACTCAAACATATGAGAAGATGAGGAGAAAAAAACACAAGATCAAGTAGAAATTAGCGCAGTAGGGGTCTTAAAGCCCACAGGAATACATGCAATGACGTAAACTGTGAACTTGTGCTTGAATCTCCTCAAAACCAAAACCTTCCCTCCTCCCCAGTTGAGCACAGATAGGATTATCTTTCTCACGCGTCTCCTCTTAGTTTTCTTGTTAGTGACCACCTTCTCTTCTTGGTTTTCTTCGTCTTCTCCTCCCCAGTTAAGAGGATAGCTCCTCAGGAAGACCCTTCTGTTATTGTAGTCTTCATAGCGGAAGCTCCTCGTTTTCATCCCATTTTCCTCCGTGCCTTTCCAATCCATATCTTGGGAATAGTATTCAATAATGGAATGAAGATGGGTTTTAAACAAAATAGGGAGAGAGAGCTTACTACTTGCTAAAGCCTAAAAGACAGGACGAATACAGAAGAAATTAAGGACAAAAGAGTGATAATAATAAATTTATCAATTGATTAATGATGGTGAACCCCTGTGTCTGGCTTTTTCTATGTTTCAAGATGAATAAAATTTCCTAAGCTGTATTTTTAAAATGTTTATTATTTAATACGTGCCGTGTGGATCAGATGTCCTATGGATCTAATGCTGGTGATATTTTCATTCCATGGATTTTTGGTCATATCATAGACTCTTAATGATGTTGTTATCAACTGCCCTAGCATATGATAAAGTAGCTAAACAACATAGCTGTTAAAAACCATAGTTATATCTAGTTCTGTTTCTGTAACAATATATCTGTAAAACAATGTTTATATTTTGTCCTCTCTCTGTAACTGCACAAGTTGTCATTGTTGAATTTGAATATGCTCCTCTTATTCTCCTCACAAGAGCTAACAACGGAGGCTTAGCAACATCGTTCTTGTTGAGGAGAAAGATTAGTGGTAGAATCTAAGATATCTGAAGTGCCTAACTGGAGTCATACTCCTATGGTTTTGATGTCGTTAGGTTTTCTGTCATCGATCAATCACACACAGAGGCAGAGGGAAAAATAAGAGGTTTAAGCAATAGTTTGAACGTTACGGAGTCCAAAGCTAGAAGACAAGATAAATGTTTTGCCGTAAGGGGACTTGAGATTCATAGCATTCATCGGGCAACTTTTATTTCTTTAGTTTATCCCTATAAGAACGATATCATCTCCAACAAGATGCTAAATTCTATTAAATTGTTTGATAAGATAAGAAGGTCTGATGCAATTTAATACTGCTATTGTTGGGCTTTTTTCTCTTAATAAAATGTCATTTTTCTTCCCGTTGTTTCTTAAATTTACCATTTATTCTTATAATTTTTTTTATTACTCTATTATCTTTTGTTGGCAGAAAAAAAAAACTTTTAAGAGTATAATAATCTTTTTACATAATTATTTTATATTTTAATTTAATAAAATAACTTAAAAAGACTTTTTTTTACTTTAGTATTTATCTTTTAAGGTATTTTAATTTTAATATTTTAGTAAATCTATTTTTTTCTTTTAGTGTATTTTGCTTTTATTATTTAAATATTTTTAAAATCTACAAAATATAATTTATTAGGACTTAAAATAAGATTGACAACAGGTTGTGTTAAAATAATTTCGTATTGCTAACAGATCGTGCTAAATTTAATAGATCCAATTCAACCCGTAAATTTATTAGGTCAAAAAATTAACCACAAACTAATCATTACTTTTATCGTGTTACCCGACCAACCATTAGCCTGCTTTTATTGAAATAAAAAAATAACTATTATAAAATTGTAGAGTTTGAAAGTAAAACACAATAACAATCTATCAAAGTAAAATCATTAAAAATATAATAACAAACCCCAAAAAAAAATGAATGAAAATAAAAGTCATAATATCACATAATAGTTCACAAACATCTAAGCAATTGTTTTTTTATAAAAAAAATATGCCTATAACAAATTTAAAATAATTTTAATGTTCAATTTTTTCGTAAAAAGAATAAAGTTTTCGTTTTTAAACTTGTCCTTTATTCTTTCATTATTTATTATCATTTAATGAACATAATTTGCGCCTGAACAATAAGATGAATCTCGACAGAAAGAGGGATATTATTAACAATAAATAACAACACAAATTTAAGAGAGTGTAGAATTTGTCATTCAAAATCATATTTAATATAAAGGTTATGTTTGAGATAAATTTAAAAATAATTCAAAATTAAGTTGGAGCCGAAAATAAGTTTAGAAAAGGTTGAAAACTAATGGAACAATGTTCCAAAGGTTGGGGACAACACAAGAAATAAGAAGTCTGTTTTTTAGCTTGAGCGTTGTGACACTGGCTGGCAGAATGTACAGCGCCGCGGCGCTGGTATTGTTCATAACATTATTTATGGTACTATTTATTGACCTCAAAATTTGAAATTTGAGTATTTTGAAGGCTTGGGTATTTTAGACATTATATAAATATCCTATTATGTCTAAGGTTGAAAACGATCTCAAAATACACACTATACAACAAACTCTAGAGCTTCAAAACTTGAATTGTATCATTTCTTGATTATTTCTCTTGTAATCAAGTATCAAATAAGAGAGACTTGAGTGTTTGACCCATTACGGACGTAAGCACATTGCTGAACTACGTATTTTGTGTCTTGGTATGGTATATTTCTGCATTATTTAACTCTTGATTAGGTTGTTGTTCTTGGTTGGATTGTATTATTATCTGTTTCATTACTTAGTTTGTATACTCTACGTATTCTACTGCGTGTTATACTTCTACAAACTAGTATCAGAGTCTGTTATTAGTTATGTGTTTATTTTGTTAAACATGGCACCACATAGCATGAAGTGGAGAAATTTATAGGGCATAATGATTTCAATTTATGGAAGTTTAAGATGATGGTTTTGTTAGAGAGTCAATGACTAAAATCAGCCTTTAAGAAACCCTCTAGTACTAGTGATAAGCGTACAATATATAAGTTAGACATGGATCTCAAAACCATTAATAGAAAGATTTAGAGTAAAATTATTTTGAGTTTGGGTGATGAAGTTTTGAGAGAAATGAGTAAAGAAAAATCTTGTGGAAAGGATTTGATGAGTTGTATATGACTAAGTCTTTTGCAAACTGATTATATCTCAAGAAGAATTTATTTGGGTTGTCTTTAGTTAAGGGTGGTTTACTCAATAAACACATTGATTTCTTCAACAAGGCTATCATTGATTTGGAGACAACTAATGTCAAAATTAGTGATGAAGACAAGGCAATTCTGTTATTGAGAGCTATAAACATTTCGTTGATACTCTCTTATATGGAAAGGAGTCATTGACAATGAAGGATGTTGGAGTAGCCCTGAACTCAAAGAAATTAGTCAAAAAGTTACAATAACAATAATAAAATTCTACAACTGTACTTGTTGCGAGGGGGAGAGTTGAGAGTAGAGAAACTAAAGCGAGAAATTCATTAAGATTAAAATCAAGGGGCAGATCCAAAAAGTATTACTTCTATAAGAAAGAATACTATTTCAAGAAGGATTGTTCGAAAAGGAAAGCCAAGTATTAAGGGAAGAGACTTGAAACAGATGCAATTATAGTATATGAAGAAGACTGTGAAGTTGAAGAATTATTAGTTGCTTTGAATGGGCTGAACATGGGTGAATGGATTCTAGACTTCGGATGCACTTTCTATATGTGTCCAAATAAAACCTTGTTAACTAACTATTAGTCTATTAATAGTTGTAAAGTATTAAAGGGCAATAATATGACTTGTCAAGTCATTGGGATGGGCAGTATTAGCTGAAATAACATGATAGGAGTGTGAGGGAGTTGTTAGATGTGAAGCATGTACCAGATCTTAAAAGAAATTTAATTTCTTTAGGCATGCTTGATCAATCCGATTGCACATTTAAAGGTGAGAATGGTACATTAAAAGTAATTATAGATTCAATGGTTGTAATGAAATGTAAACATAAACACGGATTATATGTGTTGATTGAAAATGTTGTCATTGGTTCTGCATCTTTCTCTGTTGATAATGAGAATATGAAAACCAAGATGTGACATTTGAGGTTAGGGCACTTAGGTGAGAGAGGTCTAAAGGAGCTGTATGATCAGGGTGTATTTGGTAAGGATAAGATTCAGCTAAGGGGTTTTGTGAACATTGTGTACTTTGGAAAGCTCATAGAGTTAAGTTTAACATGGGTGAACACAACACCAAGGGCACTTTAGATTACATACATTCTGACATTTGGGGACCTGCACAAGCTGTCACTCATGGTAGTGCACGATATTTTCTATCATTTATTGATGATTATTTAGGGAAGTTATAAGTTTATATGTTAAAGAATAAAGAGCATGTGTTTGAAACATTTCAGAACTAGAAAACACTTGTAGAGAATCAAACAAGTAAAAAAAAAAAAAATTTAGGATTGACAATGGTCTTGAATTTTGTAACACTGAGTTTGATAAGTTTTGTACTAAGCATGGTATTATAAGGCATAAAATGGTGCGGTACATACCATAACAGAATAGACTTGCATAAAGGATGAACCGAACCTTATTTGAAAGGGTAAGATGCATACTAACAAATGTCGAACTGTCTAAGGAATTTTTTGAGGGAGGTGGTAGTAATAACAACTTACTTGATAAACTGAAGTCCTTCCTCAACTATTGGTTTTATGACACTAGAACAGAAATGGTCAGAAAGTAATCCAAAATATGATCACCTCAGGGTATTTGTATGCCTTGCATTTATACATATCAAGTAAGGCAACTAGAACTAAGAGCCTTGAAAGGGATATCCAGTAGATATCTAGAAGGTGTTAAAGGATATAAGGTGTGGTGTATTGATCTCAATCCACATAAGAGTATCATTAGTAGGGATGTGATATTTGAAGAATCTATATTGTTGGAACCAATTCGGATTTAGTTTTGAAGAAGCCAGAAGATGTACCAAGTTCAGTTTTTGAATCTGAAACTAAACATCATGAAGTGCTACATGATTTCAGACTTGACACTCATACGGGTCAGCACTTCAATGATAAAGCACATGAAGAACAAGAACCTAATATTTCTTCTGAAACAACACCACTATAGTCTAGCATTTTAGAAGCTGAACTTGAAGACTATCAACTGGCCAGAGATAGGCAAAGGAGAGTTATTCGACCATCGAGCAGGTATGCACATGCAGATAGCCTATACATTTAACATTGCTTACACTATGAAATATGATGAACCAAAATTATATGATGAAGCATGGAGAGTGTAGCTGTGTTAAATGGTAGCAAACTATGGAAGAAGAGATTAATTCTCTTATAAAGAATTAGACCTGAAAATTGGTGGTGAAATTAAAAAACAAGAGGCTAGTTGACTATAAATGGGTTTACAAGGTTAAGGATGTAGTTCTAGGTGTTGAACCTACAAAGTTTAAAATTAGGCTTGTTGCATAGGACTTCATACAAAGAGAAAGGATTGATTTCCATAAAAAATTTCTTCTGTTGTAAAACACTCATACATTCATATTTTATTATCCATGTGTGTAAATCTGAATTTACATCTTAAAAAAATGGATGTAAAGACAATATTTCTTCATGGTGAGCTTGAAGAAGAAATATACATGGCACAACTGAAAGATTTTGAAGAATCAGGCAAAAAATATCATGTTTGTTTGCTAAAAAAGTCTTTATATAGGCTGAAACAATCTCCTCGGCAATGGTATATGAGATTTGATGATTTTTTGCTGCATTATGGCTTCGCAAGGAGCTAGTATGACGAATGTGTGTACTTTAAAATATTGAATAACAGTAAGTGTATGTATCCCCTTCTATATATTAATGACATGTTAATTATATGTGAGGATATTAAAGAGATACATAAGTTGAAAAATCAGTTAGGTGGTGAGTTTAAAATGAAAGATTTGAGGTTAGTCAAAAGAATTTTGGGTATGGATATAGTGAGGGGCAATGATGTTATTTTCTTGTTTCAACAACGGTATGTATTCAAGGTTCTTGACAAGTTTGGAATGAGGGATGCCAAAGCTGTGTCGATTACATTAGTAATGCATTTTAAACTGTCAGCATCTCAATCACCACAAACTGAAGAAGACAAATTGTAAATACTTAAGGTACCGTATACACTACCGTATGCTAGTGCTGTGGGTTCTATTATATATACTATGGTTTGCCAAAGGTCGGATATAACACAAGCGATGAGTGTTGTCAGTAGATACATGGTTACTCCTAGAAATGAACATTAGATGGCTATGAAATGGATACTCAGGTATCTAAAGGGGACTTTACATTATGGTTTGCTATTTAAAATGGTTGGCACGGGTGGTGAAATGGTGAAGGGTTATATAGACTCAGATTATGCAAGTGATTTGGACAATAAAAGCTCTTTATTTGGGTGTATCTTCACAGTGTTTGAACGTAGCGTATACTGAAAATCAGTATTGCAACATGTTGTAGCACTATCAACTACCGAAGCCAGGTATATAGCCTCAGGAGAGGCTATCAAGGGGGCTATATAGTTAAAAGGTATATGTGCTGAATTTTTGGCCATGGATGAAGTTAATACTTTTGTACCTTGTGATAGCTAAAGAGCCATGCATCTAAGCAAACATTAAGTGTTTTATGAAAAATCGAAACACATTGATGTTAGGATGCATTTCATTCGGAATACTGTGCATAGTGGCATTATTAGTCTTTGTAAAATTTCGACATCAGAGAATCCTGCTGATATTTTACTAAGTCGCTGCCCACAGTTAAGTTTAGTTTGTGTATGGACTTAATTGGAATCACAACTTACAATTAAGGTTATGATGTCAATAGGATGAATCATTGGTTGCTCTATAGAGTTGTTAGAGTAATTTTATATCAATGAAGGGATTTATAGAATTTGTGATCAAAAATCATGTTTAATGTGATGGTTATATTTAGGAACAATTCGGAATCAAATTGGAGCAAAAAACAAGCTCAGAAGGAGTCAGAAACAAATAAAATAGTGTTCAGAAGGCATGAGACAACACAGAAAATAGGAAGCCTATTGGGCTAGCAGAATGTATAGCGCCGTGGAGCTAGTATTGTTCATGGTACTATTTATGATACTATTTATTGACCATAAAATTCAAAATTTAAGTTTTTTTGAAGGAATTGGTATTTTAGACTTTATATAAATATCCCATTATACATAAGGTTGAAAAACAACTCGAAATACACATTGTACAGCAAACCCTAGAGCTCCAAAATATGAATTGTATCATTTCTTGATCATTTCTCTTGTAATGAAGCATAAATAAGAAAAACTTGGGTCTTTGATTCATCGTGAACGTAAACACATTATTGAACCAGGTATTTCGTGTCTTGGTATGATATATTTCTACATTTTCTTTATTGCATTACTTAGCTCTTGATTAGGTTGTTGTTCTTGGTTGGATTGTATTATTGTCTACTTTATTACTTAGTGTGTATACTTTACGTATTCCGCTGCATATTATACTCTTACACATAACAAATTTTATCCCTTGAAAAAGAAATAGATTTACAAAAAAAATCAAAAATATTGAAACGAGTCCAAAAAATATAACAAAATTTATAAGAAGGAAAACCTTACACATCTTAGAAAATTTTCTAACAAACAATATATATAAACACTATATATGATAGTTGATGTTAATTACTTAAATGATGACTTAAGTTTTAAATTTAGAATAAATACTTAAAAGATTTTAGGATTTGTAAAGATATGATATTTAATTTAAATTAAATTTTAATTTTTTTTAAAATAAAATAATTTAATAATTAAATTATTAAAAGAAACTAATTTTTTAATTTAAAAAAATTAATGTTAATGAGTTTACATGGATAAAACTATTTTCAAAGAACAAATCCAAACTCGATATATATTACATCAGTTTCAACGATTTGACCTATTATTAACCGACACAATAAAGTTAGAACCAACAACTATTTTTTTTCATGTGGGTTCTTGTTGTGTCAGTGGGTTGTGCCAAGTTTTGCTAGGTTTAATTTAGAACCTAAACATTTAAAAAAAAATTTTAAAATTTTAATAATTAATATTTAATTTTTGAAAACAAAATATTAAAAAATTAATGTTTGATGAAAATAAATTATCAGTATAAATTTTTCATAAATTAATTTGACAAGTAGTAAAAATATTATTATATTTATAATATTTTTCATTAATTATTAATAAATATATTTTTTTGTATTTATATAACATTTAAATTATTTTATAATTCTAAATATTATTTGACATGACTCAAATTGAGCCCTTCTTAGAACTCCAAACGGATTCTGTGAAAACTTAGAGCTATCATATTTCAAATTCATTACATCTGTTGTAACAAGGTTATATGCCTTAGCAATCTATACATATATGTACATGAAAAATACAAAATAAGATGACTGATGTAGTATGCGTATCAAGTCTCAACATAAAAATTTGAAGATGTATCACATTACATGATTTTTATGACAATTGAAAAAAATAAGAAACACAATGGGAAAAGAGTGAACTTGTAGGTTAGTAATTGGACAAAAATATGAAATTATTATTTACTTGTATATTTATTAATAATAATAATAATTTCTTAATTATAATGTAATAATAAAATAATACTACATATATCTGTACAAATTTGTAATGTAAAATTATTATGAAACTATGTATTGAGTAATGTAAAATTTGTACTGAAAATATAAGTTGTCATATAATAGATGATAAAATAAAATATACATAAGTAATGCTGAGAATATAATGTATATGTATACATTCTAAAAATTACACTAAATTTATACTCGATGAAAAGTTGGTCTCACTTGATAGAGTAATTTACATATAGACAGAACAAAGGATCTAGTCTCACTTGACAAAATTACTGCATCGGCTCGAGCAAAATAAGCTAAACAAGTCTCACATATGCGTAAAGCAAACTAAACTAAAGGAAAGAGTACATATTTGGTGGTTTAAAAACTAATAATATATAATATCATAGAAACATAATTATTTTAAATTAAATATTTTTATACTTAATATAATAATAAATTATGCTATATAAATCCTAAAAATAATTCTGAATATGATTAAATAACATTAACATTTATTTATCTATATATAAATTATGGATAAAATAAACATGAAAATGTGTAATTAAATCAAGAGATATTATCATAAATACCTTCGAGGTAATGCTTAATTTCAGTAATATCCATTAATTTATGAAATGTGTAACAGTGTTTAACCGTTAGAGAATATTTTATGAAAAATAATAAAATTTATGTTAAATTGTGTGAAAAAATAAAATTACTCTTTTAAACATAAAAAAGGAATGAAAAGACTATTTTACTCCTGTATAGCAAACGAAATGTACAAGTTCCCATACAAAAACTCAGGCTTTTCTACAGTTAAATTATTTGACTTTCTTACTTTTTGAATAAATTAATAAAATGCCCTTAGGCACAATATAAAATAGTTTACTTTTATTTTGTAAATTGATTTTTCAATAATAAAATAATTTACTTATTATTCTTTTAATATTAAAAGGGTAAATGGTAATAAAATATAAAAGTAATCAAATCTAAATTAAGTCATTATCACTTTTATAATTATTGCATAATTATTAATTACACCACGCCACACATCTATCATCACACGACAAGTTAACATTAACCAGTCATCTGCATTCCAACATTCCTAAAACCCCAACACCATTGCCACTGCCTCCCTGATAACAAGTGCCAATCCTCTGTTGCTCAAGTGCTACCATGTATGTCCTCACCTCCTGCCTTATCATCTTGTGCATCACCGTTGAAGCTACATGATTTGGTCAGTTCTCGCCTCCTATTTTAGTGAAATAAAGAGAGAGATAAAATTGGGCTATCTTTTTTTTTTTTAGGGGAATAATGGAGATGGTGAATGTATAGTGAAAATTGGAGATGGTGGTTTCAGATAGAAGAAAATTAAGGAGGGCACGTATATAATGGGAAATTATTATAAATATATAGCCTTGAATTTGATAGATAAACTTAGGGGACTAATCTTTGTAGAGAGAGATGGTTATTTATAATTTTTGGTATTGGGTTAGTATTTGGGGAGAGTGGAAAGTAGAGAAATAGGTAGAGGAAGCCAATTTTTTTTTTTTTGCTTTTTTTTTAAAAAAAAAGAATAAATAGCCATAGCAGCCATTTATATATTTTTTTTCTTTCTTTTTAAAAAGAAAAGAAAAAATGGCATGACAATGAAAAGAAGAAATAGTTTCCATGACGATAGGGTGATGATGAATATGGTAGGAAGTGCGATGATGTGATGGGTTTTTTTTCATTTAAATTTAAAATATTTTGCCAAAATTTGAAAATTAATAGAAATCATTTCAACTTTTTTGTGCCACGTGTGCATTAACAATTTGATAGAAGTTAGTCATATATGAAAAAAAACTTAACTGTCATTCTGTTGTGTGATAAGTACATTTTCCGCTTAATATTTTAGTTTTTTAAGCTTAACATTTGTTAATTTTAAATGTAATAATTAGGTTATTTATACGTTTTATTGTCATTTGATAAGTTTAAAGCAAATGAAACTAATAAGTTGAAAGTCCAAAGAAAATAAGACAAAGTGTAAAGTTATAATTAGAGTTTAGTGTTGGAATGGTTAAAAATCAGCTTAAAGTTAGAAACTCAAGGTGCGACGCCCAAGGTCAAAGTCGTGGCAATGGGATGTTATCGAGTTAGCGTCGTAACACTGAAAGTAAAGCCACAATGCTAGATGTTAGAATTTGAATTCTACTATGATTTAAATTCAAAATTTTACTCTAGCTCGAAAAGGAAAATCTATATATAAAAGAAAAAAAAGTCAATTTCAAGGGCATTAGAGAAATTAACCTTCAGAGAGTTTAGAGTAAACTTTTGGAGGATGAAGAGATGAGAGATTGAAGATTGAAGAATTTAGAGCATCATAAACTTTACTTTTTTTCTTTTTGTCTTTCTTAATTTTGTAATATCTTTATGATGTTAAACTTAATATTTTCTAAAACTCTTTATTTTACTATGTACTAATTTATTTTTTTAGGATTGTGATTTGGATTTAATATGTAACTTGAATTAAGTTATTTTTTCTTAATTTATGAAATCAATATTGAATTGTTGATTCTATTTAGTGTTTAATATTTTTAATTACTTGATCACTAATTAAATTGATTATGAAAAATAAACTTAGAAAAGGGAATTTTGTGCTAGCCTTGAATATATTGATATAAATAATTGCATATAACTTTAAGTTTAATGTAAAATAGAAATATACTTGCACAACATATATAATCATTAGAGAACTTGTTTTTAATAAATATAGCTTTTAATCTAATAATCATAGAAATATAGATAACTGATTAGATAAAGTATTCTTACTTGATAATCGGAAGAGGCTTGTGAATGTATTAAGTTTTTTGGTTAAAAATTTGTATTGATGAATTGAATTAAAAGGAGTAATTAGATTCAAGTAAAATATTAAGTGATAATTGTAATTCTAGACTTTTTTATATAAGTGAATTAATAGTTATTTTCTTTAATCTATTTTGCTTTTGTTTTCAATTTATTTGGTTAGGAGTTTATTTTTTTAAATTATTGAATGTTTGAATAAGAATAAAAAGACACCATTTAGTAATTAATGAATTTAATAATAATTCATTATGGGGTAATATTTGACTTCATCATTATATTACTTGTTTCTTATAATGTGCACTTGCGTTCTAAATTTACACAAAAAATTTTGACACCGTTGCTAAAGAATTATTTATTAATTTTGTTAATATTAATACTAATTTATCTTATTCTTAATTCAAACATTTTTCTTCTATTTTTTAGTTACTTTTCAACTGTTTATGCAATGTCCAATAAGTTTTAAACTAGTTTCTTTAGATTCAAAAATCGAACAAACTTTAAGGAGAATTTGTTAAGAACAAAATCAAGCGTTATATCAACAAGACATAATGGCTTATCAAAATTCAAATTGGAAAGCAAAGATCACTATAAGAATATGAGATTCCTTTTGTTGATGGAATTTATTCGAGCATTCAGAGACCTGTCATCAATGCCAACAACTTTAAAATTAAACTAGGTACAATGTAAATACTAAAAGACTTGGTGCGATTCAGTAAGTTGCCAAATGATGATCCGAATGAGCATATTATGAATTTTATAAAAATTTGTAATACATTCAAATATAATGAGTCTTGGATGATGCAATTCAAGTTTAGCTATTTCATTTTTTTTCACCCCAAGATAAAGTAAAAAGTTGGTTGACCAACTGGTTCTATTGCAACATGGGATAATATGGCCCAAAAATTCTTTCTACTAGTAAAGGCAATGAAGTTAAGGAATGACATAACCTCATTTATGCAATATGATTTAAAGTCTTCTTATGAAGCATGGAAGGGATTTAAAGGCTTGTTAACAAATGTCCACATTAATTAGTACTCAGGCAAGTATACATTCCTTATTAATGCATATATCTACATTCTCAGTTGCCTACATGTAGAAAGATTATGTCCCTTCTCGTCATGAAAAGAGAAATGCTTATTCATGTCTTTAAATGTTTGAGAATTACTGCTTGTCTCAGCTTTCTAAAATCTTAAAATCTTGTACTTTTGCCAAATTTTGTCTAATGGTGTATTGATGGGAATTAGAGGTTCGTTCGGTATCTATTCATATTGCCTTTAACGTTTGTCTCTTATTGTTTCATCATTTTTGGAAGGCCTTTTCCCAAATCCTACCTTTTCACATATATGGTCTTTCTTTCTGCATGGTGATCATGGAAACTTCTTTTATTATAATAGCATCGTCTTGTTCTTTCTGTATCTATTGTTTTAACTTCTAACTTATTAGTTTGAAAGAAGTAAAGTTCTTCTGAATGAGATAACTATAGTAAGGAGTGAAGTCATTTTTGCTTTGCAAAAAGCTTGTGTTGCAATTTTCGCGTCGTACTTTTAAATTTCACTAAGTTCTTTGTTAAACCTGTTCAGGAAGATTTTGATTTCGTTCTCTTCCTACTTTAGGAAGAATAATTTGACGTGGTCTTCTTTTTTTTGGTTCAATATATTGCGTGATGAACTAAGCATTCAGTCATTGAAGGATGAAATTCAATTCTCCTTTAAGGGTCAAAACCATACATTATCGGGTCCTTTAAGATTGGAAGGGAAAGTAATGCACTTCAAAATATCATTCATCGAGTGCATTATCTTCTTAGTGTTAAAGTAAAAGATGGACTCTTTGGGATCTCTCGTTCTATCATGCATATGAAAATTCAACACAATGAACTTCCTAGGTCTCTCTACTTTCTTGATCTCTTCTGTGAATGAGATTAATTTGCCTTCCTTGCTAAAGACATTCAGTCTTCAGTGGTTTTGGGTTTTACATTCCTTTTGTATAGTTTACTAACTTTCTTTAGGATCGTTGCTTTAAATTCTTGCTCATTGTCTATCTTTTTCATCTATTTTATAGCTTTTATTTTTCTAGTTTGATTTATGAGTTTCCTTCTTTATTATCTATGGATCTCCCATGCTGATTATTCATTTGTACGATCTCGCAAGTTAAAAGGTCTTTATTATCATCCCAAAAGTTTCCAATTCCTTCTAATGCGGCTATCTGGTCTCTTTGCTCTATTTACTTGTTTCTTTTATCTATTTAAGGATCTCTTCTAAGACTCCTGTCAAGCTAGTAAGAATGTTGCTTCCCAAAATGGATAATTCAGAAGCTAAGATTTAAAGCCTTAAAAGTATACTTTTTCATTCTAATTTTCTTATAAACGATGCCACTAAAAGTTTCAAAGATTAGAACTTCACGAATTTACCTTTTTGCTCTTGAGAACTTCTTGAATTTACGGTAAGCATCATCCCTTATTAAAAAAAAGACACCCTGATATTCAAGCGAATAATTACTTGAGAACAAGAGTACTTAATGTGTGGAGTACTTCAAAGATAAATAAAATGCTATGCTTGATTGTTATAAACTAAATAGTTAATGCTAAATAGAACTAGATGATCAACATCGAATAAATCAACTATTTTTTATAATGCACGAGTCCAAATTATACTCAAAGTATTCATGAACACACATAACACAATTATTCTAAGTTCCAAGTTCAAATTTTATAATGCACCAACCAATAGGATAAAAATTTTAAGTGGGATTCATTCACTTATGTGAGAAAGCATTATTTATACAAAATCATGATTTATCTATTTTAAATTTAAATAAAATAATAATTTTATTTCTTTCTTGCTTTATCATATCTTATACGATTCGTTTCTAAGATCCATGAGTTTGTGGGTCGGATTATCTAATCTAAACAAACATTAATTTAGGTTGAAAATCATTTACGCAATCGATTTGAGCCCTTTATTTTTAAGTGAATTTTAATTAAAAATATACAACAGTGTGCGTTGATTAGGCTCATTCAATAATGAGCCCAAGAAAGATTTTGATTATTTTGTTGCTTCATTCTAAATTTATAACGATGATAGTAGTTTGTCATTTCTTAATAGTTAGTTTAAATAATAATAATAATCATGATAATAATACAAAATTGGGATTCGTCTAAACAAAGTAAATTAAATCATTGCTTTTTGGCTAGTGCGAATTGTGCTTTAGTTATTCTTGCTCATTCTTGATCTATAGATTTTTTCGGTCAAAACAATAAGTAGCAAATTAATAAATAATAAGCAACTTGATTGTGAAATGTAACTACCAGATGGAGACGTAAAAAGAAAATAAATAGGATCATCAATGCACTATGTTGGAAACAGTCAGATGTGGACCTCTTTTGACTGTTAGTCCGGCCACGATTGGATTTAGTAGTAGTCATTAGTCCTCCAAAGGAACAACACAAATTTCAATAAAAAGTGGTATATGTATAAAAAGGCGGACAAAATTGTTCGCTATATTTTAAGTACAAATTGTTCGCTATTTGATACGCAATTGTATAAAAAAAATTGATACGCAATTGTATAAAAAAAAATTAACACTTGATTTAATTTAAAAATTATTCAATTAAAATAAGTGCTAATTTCTTTATAAAATCATCCATCAAATAGTGAACGATTTTGTTCAATTAATCAAAATCCATTTATTAAAGATGCATAATCTTAAATCTAATACTTTCATTTCAAGTTGGATTTGTAATTCTTAATTTGCAAAAAGAAAATAAAATAAGGATTATATATATAAAATAATATTATATATTTTAAGTTATAACTTAAATTATATTTACAGAATAATGTTATATATTTTAAATAATAATATATTAAATAATTATTAAACAATAAAATAATATAATAAATAATTTTAAAATACATATAATTTTAAATATATAACATTACTCGTATATATATTAACGATCAAATGATTAGCTTAGGTGATATTGTATAAGCGGAGGATTTGGAATCTCATCGCTTGGGTGAAACTTGAAAGTAGATTTCTCCTTCAATATATAATTAGTCTATTTGTATGTCTCGATTTGTTGGTAATTCTAACCGGGCTGATAGACCTTTAGTAATAGTAACAGTGGCACAGGCGACAGGCAGTAGTATTATTAGTAATAAAGCAATCTTTATGAAGAAAATAATGGAATCAACCAAAAAGCTACTTTTCGTTATTGTCTGGTTGCAGATTTCCTTTGCAACGAGCCATTGAAAATTTTCCCATAAATATCAATAAATAAAAAATGATACAAAATATTTAAAATGAGAAAGTGAAAGGGTCCCAGGTCAGCAAATGCCATTACTTGGCTTTCAAGACCAATCAACTTCCTCTTTCCCCAGATTTTAGTGGCAGTAGTTGTTTAACAACTAATGTGATACCTCCTTCCTTCATCAATCATAAAGCCACCAACAGTGTCCCCATTCTCTTCTCTATATGCTTGCTTCTCTTTCTGGCAGTTACAAAACAAAAGACTCTTCAAGTTTGTTGTTCTAATGAATATAGTGTCTGGTTCAAGACATGGGTAACTGTGTTTCCAGTCATAAGGACACACGCATGAAACTCACTGTCCAAAATCAATCGCCCAACAAGGTTAACACTGTCATAAGCGACCAACATTTGGCTGCTGGACATAGTTTCTTGCCTCAACCTTCAGCAATGGAACACGTGGATAGCTTCCGAGACTTCAGTATGATTCTATTATTTTCACTTTTCTTATACATATGTTATCTGTCCATGATTGTAAGAGTTTTGTATGTTATAATCATATATATTGTGTAAACAGTAACATGTTTCAGGATTAATAGAGTTTGTATTTCTTGGCCATTCTTGTTTTGTCACAATAAAATTTGGTTACGCTGCATATTCAGCTCTTTTTCATTTCCGACGACTTTATCCATCCGGTGTTGGGGATGCGGGTATAGTGATGGTTTGAAATAGCTAGTTTTGTGATTAGAACTAATATTGATGTATTACTATTACTACGTTTAAATCTCAAGTCTTTTTTTTTTTTTTATCAAAATTAATAGTATTGTCTATCTGATCTCCGGTATTTCTTCGGTAATTAATTACCTAACCATTGACTCATCTATATTGTGGAGAGGATTTATAGTGTGGTTCTGATTGTAGAATATGTACAATATTTTCCGCTTATAATTCAAGTGCTAAAATAGTTTCCTGTTTCTTATATAACTGAATGTATAAGCCCTTCTTTTTCTTTTATTTATTTATGTTTTGTTTTTAATGAAAGAAGATAAGTACCCTAGGTGTATAAATGTTGTAATTCATAATAAAGAACAAAGGGATATTTTTATTTTTCTTTTTAAAGTTTGTTATCCAATTTATTAAGGTATTGGTCACTGTATCCTTCGTTGAAATTGGTTGGAGTACCTTATTGTTGTATATTCTTTTTTACTTGAAAAGTCATTTAAGAGCATAACCAGTTTACAGAGCTTTAAAGTTTTTAGAGTAACAATGTGTTAACATCAGGAGAGATGATGATAATGCTCTAAGTTTGTTATGTAGTATTATTAGCAGTACTCCACACTCTTGAGAAAGAAGGCCAATGTGCCCTTCTGATTAGTCACAGAATATTCACAAAATGTAGTTTTTTAATGGTTTTGCCACTAATTTCTTTTGTGACTTTTCTGTAGTTTCCATCTTTTTATAAACTGTTTCTTACCATTGGATTGTGCATATTTCTGTGTAGGCGGTAAAGAGGAAACATTTTTTGATTCTCATCCCTGGTTAGAATCTGATTGTGAAGATTACTTCAGTGTCAATGGGGGTAAGAGTACCTATAGTTGACAAATACTTCTCATGATTCTGAACTTTTATCTTAGATTTTTTAATATTCTGTATGTCTGCAGATCCTACCCCATCTTGTGGCAGCACTCCAATCCACCAGAAAAGCTTCACAGAAACTCCTCAACTTGATAAGATTCCTTATATGGACAGTGCATCCGATTCCATACCTCAACCCTCTCCAACAGATATGAAAAAACAACTGATTGAGCTATTTCGTGAGAGTTTCAGTGATGACCCGACTAATGAGAATCAAAACTTACATGGCAAGAAGGAAGTCAAACCAACCATTTCTGACCTTGCCCCGATGTCTACAAACAGAAGTTCATATAAATTGGAACCAAGCTCTCTTCACAGCACTGAAACAACTCCTCACAGAGGTTCCAATCTCAGGAGAAAGAATTCAGCCCAATCTGCTCAGTGCTGCATCCCAAGTTTTATGCGGAGCCTGAGCTTTTCCGAGAGAAAAAAGAGCCCTGCTAATGCCAATGGATGGTAACTCAACCTTTTAGTCTCTTTAATTTTTTTCTTGGCATTTACATAATTATACTTCTGAAGAAACATTTATGTAAGAAGCAAAAACCTGATTGATTTATGTACCATGTTTTGTGAATCAATATGTTCCTGCTAGTATTTTTTAGGTTCACTTCGAATGTTTATTGATTTCTTACAAATTTATACTCCATCTCTGAGTTCTGAAATCAGCTGCAGTCACGAATAGAGATGCAACATGCAATTCTTCTTCTTCTTCTCATTATTATAAAATCAAACATGTCCAAATCCATGCATCCGGAAATGAGATAGAAGTCCGTGTTTTAATTTTCAAAATACAAAGAGATTAAAATCACAATCTTACAGGATAAATGACAAAGGATGCCACAATTACTAACATAGATGCTACCTTTTTACCTCGTTATCAAATCGCCAATTAAGTTCAACAACCAATAACCACAAGATACAAAACTAAAGGAAAGAAATATCCAGAAAAGAAAGTCAATCGTCGCTAAATGCAAATAATTCATCTTTCCTTCTTATTCTTCGACTTTGCTTTTCCTAAAGTTCAAAGTTCTCTTGCCGACAGCTTGTGCTGCTCACCATATTACTGCAGTGACCTCAGAATGTAAAAGAATAAAAAAGAATTGTAAGCTCTAAATTAAGTGAAAAAAATGCAAAAGAATATGAAAAACAGAAACAAAAACAAAAGAAAATGAAAATCATTGCAAGTTTATTCTTACCTGTCACTGGAAGTTAATCTCTTTATCATCTGCAATAATCACAAATAGATCTTTCAGTTCATCGACAAACCTAAAATAAGCATGTCTCCAAAACTATTTAATTATCAAACTCCCACAAGCAGCCAAGAAGCCGACTATGAATCCTGGTGCCATACCACTGTAGAAAATTAACTTTTCGGAACCAGCTTCTTCTACTTCTCCATCCTTGCCTTCCACATTCCCAAGGCCGCTAATGGAGCTCCGCAGAGGTAAAGGTTGCCCGCATAAATAGATGGATCATTGAAGGTACTCACACAGAAAGATAATTTAAGTTTAATAAATAAATACAACACAGAAAGATAATTTAAGTTTAATAAATAAATACAACGGAAGTCAAATCGTCTTATTTATAATTACACAAATAAAAATAAAAAATTACTTTAATTTTTCATTAGATAAATCTTGAATTGAATAACTGTAATTTTATCTACTATCATCAATCTTCAAATTTATATATGTAAGTATATGAATCTCTCAAAATTTTTAAATTCAAGCGTAGCCTAATTCTTTTTTCACCTAAAAATACGTAGAAAAATTATTCTTATTATTCTCGTGTTATGTTTTACTACTCACAACCTCCTCTAAATATATATAGGCATTTCTTTTAGGTATTTAAAGTTTGATTAAGATTAAAAATTTAGAGTTTGATTAAAATTTAAACTAATAGAGGGATTGCAAAACTCATGAACTTCCTATCTCCAACTTAAACAACTCAGTTCAATCATCTCATAACCATCAATTCTTTTAAGTTAACATAGACTATTCCACTAAAAGTCAAATATTGCACTCTAATAGTCTATGTTAATAAATAAAATTTATTTTAATTAAAAGCATTTTAATTAAATTAGGTCTGACTTTAGACTAATAATACCAACTTAATTGACCATTTAAAAAATGTCATAACTAAACTTAGGCTATGAAAAAATATCTCACATCTTTAACTATCTATCTACCCATAAACCATTGAATGTTCTAAGAATAATTTTTCAATATGTCTATATTTATAAATAAATTTACAAATAAATATTATTATTTAATAAACAATTTATTAAATAAATTAGACCTATATATTTAAATGATCATGTACTATAAATAATTTAGGTGGACATCATTAAGTAGATTTCATCTTGTAATACATATTCCTACAACCCATAAAATATATCTTAAAGTTATTGATGTTTTAACCATTTATATGGATCTCATTTTATGATAACTCAAAAGATACAATATATGAATGTAAGTTCATTATTTACTTATGATTAAGGTCAATGAATTCATTACTTGCTTATGATTAAGGCCAATGAAGCTTATTAAAATTTTTATGAATTAAAATCAATTACATTTAGTTAACTTAATCGAAATTCATAGTAATGTCATTCAATGTATAATATACACTAATTTATCTACTTGAAATCTCTAGTTCAATGATCAAGATAAATCATCTACTATAAGAAGTAGAAAAATTATACTTTATATAATGAAATGCCATTTTCATTACTGGTTATGAAAAAAATTTAATTTATAAAGAACTTGAAATATATACCTTATATATTAGCATATATGTCTAATACATAGATTATATACTTTATAAATATAGGCTTAATAATGTATGTTCAATTATATGTATGAATAAACTTCATTAATCAAATAAAATATTATTATACATGCATTAAGAGCACAAATTAATATTACATGTCTAACAGAAAGTTTAAAACTAGTTAGTTAATTAGTCCTGTTAAGTTGTTATAAGAGAGGTTCAAATGGCTTAAAGAATTCACAAAGGATATGCTTGAAGGAGTTGGACCTGAAAGATGGTTAAATGAAAGGTCAAGAGTTTCTAATTGTGGCAAGTTTTCCACTCTCTCGGGTATCTCTCCTATAAAATGGTTCCATAATAGGTTCACAGTACCCAAGGCTGAGAGATTTGTTATCTCTTCTGGTCTCTCCCACTAAGCTATTGTTTGTGAGGTCTATGACATTAATAAGTGGGATTGTATTCATGTAATCATACTTTCTTTCTTTCAAAACCATTTCCTCATGCTTGGAGAAATATGAGGGTTGGGTTGAAGGTGGATATTTTATGAGACTGCCAATATATTTTAACCTTCTAAATCACCTAGACATCTAGGGATAAAATATTAGGAGCAAGGTCCATGATATGTAGACCAGGGAAATTACATAGTTGCCTAGGAATGGTTCCAATTAAAATGTTGGCTCAAAGTCTTAGCTATTAAAAGCTCTAAATTCGAACTCTCTAAAAATTACGTCTTATCCCATTGAGTTATCTCGAATTATAGTAACAAATAGCACCATCCTCTTGTGAAAAAGAACACTTTGACTGTCAAGTCAGTGTATGATCAATACAAGTATACGATATGTGGAAGTGCTCATAATCAAGAGAATAATAATCTCTAATATGATTGTGTAATGTATTTGCACATAATATTTCTCAATGTATTTTTCAATCAATATTGAATGTATAATGCATGCCTTTTTATTGTGCGAAGCTATAGAGTTTTAATTATAATCTATGTATAGTGATAGAGTTCAATCCATACTTAATGTAATCCCTTTGGCGATAAAATGATGATTCATATCATCTTATCGCTATATTGTATGTGATAAAATACTAAGCATATAGTAGATAGGAGATATCATAAAAGAAATTCATGCTCAAGTAGAATTATGATTCAAGAAGAGAGTAATATATTCGTACTCTTGTTTCTGTTGGATAATTCTGTCTTTTTACCTCTTTTCGAAGGTATTCTAGTCCATTGTTTTTTTTTCTGTGAAAAAGCTCTGTTTTTAGGCTTTTATTCTTCATTTGTTCTTAGTTTGCTTTAGTTTTTGTAGGCTTTATTTATAAGTAAAGTGGGTTGTTAGGTTTATTGGCCCAATAATTGTTTCCCCACGAGTCAAGGAAAATGTGAGTCTTTGAATCATTTTTTAGGGATGTATTTTTTTTTTCACCCTATCCATTCAGCACACGACTCGTGGAGATACCTTTTCATAAACTACACCGTGCTTCAAGTAAGCGTTCTACCTCCTCGAGTAAATATAACATAGTTGACAATGATTGTCTTCAAATGCCAAATCATTGCATTATTATTTTCACTTTCAATTTTTGAAAAAAGAAAAATCTTCCTTAGTTTTCTTTTTCTTTCTGAGAAATCTCCTATCCTTTTCGTGCTTCTTATTCAAGAAAACCAAGAAAACAACCACAATAGCAAGGCTTGTTCAATTTTTTATTATAGAAGAGCTGAAATTTGTCTTCAAGTTCCCTCAAATGGTAGAAATTAGAAATCTTCTGCATGATGAACCCCATGCTTCATTTTCTTTTGTATCTCCTGGAGAGCTTCCCATTTTCAAAAAGTATCTCAAATGTTTCTATTTCTTCTTCCTTTCATTATCTAAGAGTTCTTGCACGTTCGGGCCTTTCCTTACTGCAAGTTCATCTAAATGCCTTTTACCTGCTTTAAGACGTGTCAATCTTGAACCATATGTTTCCTCCTCCAAACATATTGCCCCTTTATGATGTGATGATTTCTTACAATCTTCAATGTGTAAAGAGGAACTTTTATTTCTCTCATAAGGTCAAGAAGGTTATCGTCTACGATTTTGATAACAAAAACACTGTTTTGAGAAGCATACGGTAGTGGTTAACGACATATGGAAGAGGCCGAAATACTTATTCGAGGTTTCACCTCTTTTGGGAACTTTGATTAGAAGATTAATTTAGCCTTTTTAAAAATTCTAGAATGAGAATAGTTTCTGAAGAAATTTTTCTGAAAGAAGTTGATAAATCACAACACGTTTGCTTATGTCCACCTTTTGATAAACTATGCTTATAGAGAAAGGGTGCTTCATTAACCCTGCGCCATGTCCTACGAGGAAGTTCTCTAGACCCTAACTCCTCTAGACCTCAAATTCTTAAGCCCGTGCCTATCTTTCAAAGGTCAAGCCTTTAGGAGGCTCCTGACCCACATTGAGACTCTCCCAAGTTCAATCCTTTTTCCTTTGAAGATGGATGTCGAGGTTAGAGGCTCAAATGATGAGCAACTATATCGTTCTTTCAGTTACAATAGTTTTCTTTCTGACATATGTAAATCCATTTTTCAAAAAAGAAATCATTTTTACCTTTCTTATGCCTTTCTTGTACCTTATCTCACGGTTGTGTTTTAAGTACTAATTTGGATGCTATCTGATTCTCTTCAGAAGGTAGAATAACTGATTATTCTATCGCTTAATCTATTTTCGATTCTAACATTTTTTTTGCTATGGGTGTAAGTGTGGATTTTGATGAAAATCTTGGAGGAAATCTTCCTAAAAACTCTGTTCCTATTTCTACTTTGGGTACTATGAGGCCTATTATTGCCATTGAGCCGATATGCTTTGCTCTTATTCTCGATCAAAAGCAATCTAAAGCTACGGGTCTCATCGTTCGCAAAGCCTTTTATTGCTACTATGATGGCTTCTGAAGTCCTAATTCTAGTCCCTGATATGGAGGAGGACTTTCTAGACATCCTCCCAGATGTTTTCAAGAATCCTCCCAAAAAGGCACAGGTTTCGCATAAGTGAAAGGCATCAGAGAAGTCTTCTGTCTCAAAGTGCTAAACATATTCTACTTTAAATGCTTTTATAACTGTTTCAGAGGCCATTGCTATTGCTACTGAGGTTTCTGAATGTCTTCAACCTATTTTTGATACTTCTGAGGCTCATTCAAAATCTAAGGTTCCTCTAATTCCATCACGGAGGCTCCTTTTAATTCTTTGTTAATCCTTCTATGAAGGACTTTATGTCTCCAGGTAAAAGAAAGAAAAAAATTTAACTTTCTCTTTCTTTTCTTTCTTTAGTTACTTAATCTTCTTAATTTCGTCTTTTATTCTTTCTTGTGTTTAGAAGCTGCTAGGTCAAAGGCTTGTTCTGAGGGTCCTATTTCCCTGGGAAGATGGGATCAGAAGAAGCAAGTGAAATTACTATTGTTCCTTCACTAGTACCTCATCTCGCTCATGGGGTGAAGCTTGGTATAGGTGATTCTGCATCTTCTTCAAGACCTGCTCTTTTAGAGGAATCAAATGAGATCTCTATAAGAAAGTTAGAGATTAGCCTTGAGTTTCACCCTAGGTTTTGGAGTGCGGGTTGAGAATTCGTTCGTGAGTTAGATATTCTTCGAATTGATGGTGAGGCTATTGTAGTGATCTTAGGTTATTTATTTACTAAGGGGAATTTAGAGTTGATTCCTAATATGTCTTCTACTGATTGGAGTTTGAAGAGTTTGGCTTCCACTTTAATTGTATGCTTTTGTATCTTTATGGTGTCAATGTTTCTTTCTATAAATCTTGTTTTAACATTCTTCATGTTACAGACACATCAAGACTTTACTCTAGCTATGGAAGCTTATGAAAGAGAATTATGGGTAGCCATGAAGGAAGTGAAAAGGTTGTAAGGAAATGTGTATTCTGTAAATGAGGATAAGATTCCATTTAAGGGAAAGAATATGTTATCCCAAATTAAGATTTCTTGATTGAAAGAGGAGTTCAAAAAGGTCTATGACAGCCAAGGACACAAAGTTCTAATCGAGGGTCTTTAAAAGTCAGTTGTACTCCTTACTACGGAGGTGTTAGAGCTAAAAAGTGTTGTCTACCAATGAGGTAAGTATTAGCTTTTTGGATAGTGAGAATGTCTTCTTGCAGGCTTTTCAAGACGCTCTAAGGTCGAAGATCATTATGCTTTAAAAAAAGCTGTT
The DNA here is from genome assembly GCA_946807835.1 of Ailanthus altissimus. Taxonomy (NCBI): domain Eukaryota; kingdom Viridiplantae; phylum Streptophyta; class Magnoliopsida; order Sapindales; family Simaroubaceae; genus Ailanthus; species Ailanthus altissimus. The sequence goes on along the minus strand of OX327685.1, from coordinate 25,282,297 downwards.
AGCGATGATGAAGAAGTATAACAAGCTTCGAATCACAGCCAATCATGCTGCCATTAGTGCTAATTTACTCAGGGTTTTTGAAAAGAAGATTCATGATCTAAAGCGCATAGTTAAAGAGCTCAAGGTGGCTTTGAAATCAAGCCAGAATATGGCGACCTTGCTTGGTGAGCAGTAAAAGGCTTATAATGAGACATGAAGGTTCATTACTAGCGTCAAGTGACATTGTCATTAGCTAAAAGCTTCTACAAAGGGTTTCGGTCTGGGAAGGAGCCCTCAGTTTATCAAGAACTTCCAAAGGACTATGATCAGGCCCTGGGCTTGTATAAGTGGTGGTCTGCAAGGCATTATGAGGATAATCCCTATAACATCAACTATGATTCTGTTGAAGAGGGGGCCTCTGAAGTGAATACTGATACAACCTCGATTTCTATAGATGATTTAGAGTAGTTTTATTTTTTGTATTGTTATTACTTTGTACTCTGAACTAGATCATTAAATGAAAGAATGATTTTTTATACTTCCTTTGGTCTTGGTATCTGTATCTCTTGCTTGAAAAAGTTTCTTCATCCTATTTGTATGTTTCCTAGAGGTGAAAGAAAATATGAGGTAATCTTTCTTCCTTTCGAACTTTGCTATTTTTGTACTTTTAATTTTCTGAACTTGGATGGTTTTTTTGAATTGAGAGGAAGGTGACAAAAGTCTTGTCTCTCTTGATCATTCCTTCTGACTTTGAACTGTGATTATTTTTTAATCTTGAATTTCTGGAATCTAGAGGTTTTTAAAGGTTGAGAGAAAATTGGTGGGGACCTTATCCTTCTCAATCCTTTTTTCTTGATTCTGGATCTTTGAATGTGCTTAAAGGATGAAACAATGGCGGTGGAATCCTCTTTCTCCTGGGGCCTTTTTTCTTTATTTTGGATCTTTGAGTGTGCTTAAGGGATGAGTGAAGGGCAGTAAGATCCTCCTTCTCCTCGAACCTTTTTCCTATTTCTAGAGCCTTAGATTCTGGCGAAGGGTGAGGGGAAGATGGTGGGAACCTTCTTCCTTTCAAACTTTCTTATGTTTCTGAATTTTGTTATTGTCAAAGGGGTGATAAAAAGGCAAATGGACCTTTCTTCATATTTGAATCTTTCCTTATATCTCTGTTTCTTGCGAATGGATGATATTAAATGTTCTAGTACCTTAGAGAGGCTCATATATTGTATTTACTAGGTACTTCAATCCCTCCAGAAGGGTTTATGTAATTGTACGCATGCAGAGGGAAGGTATCAGGTACTCTAGTTCCTCCAAAAGGCTTCTGTATTTATACGCTTATACAAGGAATGTGTCAGGTACTCTAGTCTCTCTAAAAGGCTTATTAAACTGTATGCTTATAGAAGGAAGGTACTGGGTACTCTAGTCCCTCCGAAAGGCTTATGAAACTGTATGCTTGCGAAGGGAAGGTACCAAGTACTCTAGTTTCTTCGGAAGACTTAAATAACTGTATGCTTGTTGAAGGAATGTACCAGGTACTTCAATCTTTTCGGAAGGCACCAAATACTTTAATCCCTCTAAAAGGCTTATTAAACTGTAGGCTTATGGAGGAAAGGTACCGGGTACTCCCATCCCTTTGAAAGGCTTATGAAACTATATATGTGATCTCGCAGAGTGGAGGTATTAGGAACTTCTATCCCTCCGGTTCACTTAAGGTGTGAGAGGAAGGTACCAGATACTTCAGTCCTCTCACAGTTGTGTCAAATATCTGTAACTTTATGGATTAAAGGTACTAGGTACCCCAGTCCCTTCGGGTTGTTTAAGGTGTGAGAGGAAGCTAACAGGTACTCCAGTCTTCTTACAATTGTGTCTATAACCTCGCAGATGAAAGGTATTAGGTACTTCAGTCCCTCTGAGTTATTTGTTTTACCATATGAGAGGAAGGTACTAGATACTTCAGTCCCCTAACGCTTTATCGTTACTACTTCATAATTCAAAATAAATCTTCATTGAAAAATAATTAAAATTGTTCTTATATGAAAAACCGTTTTAACTTCGAAATGTTCCATGGAGTTGGTATATCTTCCCCTTTAATGGTTTACAGTAAGCAGGTGCCTTAGTCTAGTTTCTCGATGACCTTGTAGGGTCATTCCTATATTTTGCTCATTTTCTTGCATTCTTTTCTTTATTAATGTTAGGGCTTTCCTCAACACTAAGTTACTTTAACGATTCTTTTTTATTTTATTTTGTGCTCTTGTTATGTTTTTCATTATTCTTTTGTATATTGCCACGTGGATTGTCGCAACATCCTTGGCTTTATCTGCCAGATCTTTGGCGAGGGTCAAAGCATCATCATTCAGTTATAAGTTGACCATCCTTTCATAAAGTTAGAAGGAAAGCTTCTATAGGGAGCACGACTTACGTCCCATACACTAGTGCGTAAGGCGAGTTATTGGTGGATCTTCTATCAGTTGTTTTGTATGCCCATAAGACAGCTGGTAGTTCTTCCAACTATCTTTCTTTCTTCAACTCAAGCCTTTTCTTCAAGAAAGTGAAGATCATTTTGTTTATGATTTCTACTTAGTCATTCTTTTGTGGGTAGCTTCTGGAGGAGAATTTTTGCTCAATCCTGTATATTCTACAGAAGGCTGTTACTATACTATTAGTGAACTGCCTTTCATTATCTGACACCAACACTTGTGGCATCTCGAATCTGGCTATGATGTTAACCTAGAAAAACTTCTTCACTTCTGAGCTGATTATTTTGCTATAGGCTTCCGCTTTCACCCATTTGGTGAAGTAGTCAGTTACTAGTAATACGAATTTTTTTCCTCTTACGGCCATAAGCAGTGATTCAACAATGTTCATCCCGCACTGGTGTAAGAGATGGTGATTATGTGTCATTTTAATTGTTACATGAATATTATTTATTTAATATTTATACAATGAACATTTTTATTAAATCGGGTTATTATTAATTATATGGTACTAAGTTTGTAACTTTTCAAACATTGTAAATCTAAAAGAGTTTAAGCCAATGCTAAAGGTTAGCAATTCTAAGAGGTAGAACCTTATTTGAAATAGGGACAAAAACCTTAGAATATATTAGCAATGATATAGTTGTAAGAAGTTGCAAATGGTGCCAAGAAATGTCATTATGTAGTATGATCTCGAAAACATATTTCTTGATCCATGGTTATTGAAACGGGTTGATTAATATTCTTTTTGAATTAGTGTGTGTCTATATTTAGATTATCCAAATGGTTAGACTTAACAGATCGTATGCTTAGTAGAAGCTCGTATAGGTATACAGGTATTCAGTAAGGACTAGGTATTGAATAGACTGAACGAGGACATCAATAGACATCCTATATAACCATCAATAGAAGGTCTTCTTGAGTTAAGTAGTATTCGTGGTTCTTTGACCTGAGCGCCACGGTGGGCTTATGAGTGAACCATCATGCTTTGATTCTATGCATATTAAAGTCCTTACATAGTCTGACCTCTAAGTATCGTTGAGTACGATTCGATGCTAATGGAGTCTGGTGTGCGTAGATATGAGATCTGTCAGCTCATATGAATGAGTTGTATCTTAATGCCCCGAGATTATTTTTAAGAAGTCTTATGGCTATAAGTGAAAACCCCAAAAAAGAGTTTTTTGTAGGGTTAAACAATATCGTAAAGGTTTTTATGAATATTGTTTACGAAAATACAAATCTGGAGATAAGTTCGTGATCGAGCATATAGAGGTTTGACGGTGATGATCTATGTCTTTGCTCTTTCAAGATATAGGTCACAGAAGGATTATACGGTTATAGTTGACCTCAGCTTATATGGTTTAATGCACTATTTTGTAATATCCATAACGTGTGTGTGCGGTATCATTCATGAATTTGCAGAAGTGTTTTGTAAGACAAATAAGTGTGAACTTAGGGAGTCTCACAATATGAAGTGTACTAATTGAGCAATGGGGTAGCATATTGTTTGAATGGTTCAATCCGGGAGAATTTCAAAAAGCATGATTTGTTTCAAGATCTCTTTGAAAAAGAGAAAATTTCATAAATAGCCAAAATTGAGAAGGGTTTTAACTTTTTTAACCTCAATTTAAAATTTTCAATTTTTTTAGCCAAATTAATTAATTTTGGACACTAATACCCCAAAATATTTTCTCTCTCTCAAACCCTTTTTTCTCTCAAACGTGAGGCATAGGCAACGAAAAGCAGCGATGGTGGCTAACGGTGATGGGTGACGGTAACTTGATGATGACGGTGACAGTGAGGATAAACGGCGGTGGCAACACTTTTTGAGTGAAATTTTTTATTTTATATTAAAGTTTATTATTGTTATTGTGTGGGTTTAATTTGTTGCATGATTTGTGTTATTGTGGTTCTTAAAAATGAGATAATGAGGCCGATTTATGTTGTTTTTAAGAAATTTTATGGTGGGTTTTGGGATGGAGGAAGGGGGAAGGTGGTGTGGATTTTTTTATATAGATTATTAAAATTTTGTTTATGAATGTGTGGTGGCGTCGGTGGTGGAGGAATGATGGTTTTGGGTTATAAGACGGGTTAGCAATTGCAAGGGATTACAAATTTATCGCTTCGGCATAAGAGCATGATAAGGGGTAATAGGGGTTACAGATTTATCGTGCTTTTTGTTGGTATGATAAGTTAATATCGCCCTCGATAAAATGATCTCTTATCGCACCATTTTGCTAGCATGATAAGGGGCCTTAGAATCTTATCTCTCGAGTTGTTTCCCCCTCGTTCTACCTTTGGGCCCAAGGCTCCTAAATACAACCGAGGCCGGCCATGGAAGCTTAGCCAGGCATTCCCTTCAAAGAGGCCATTCTCCTCTTAAAAGGTTCACCAGAGCTTGTGTAGCGAGTCTAATCCAGAACCGTGCCTAGGAACAATGGCCAACGGGTCGAATTCCAACAAAGATAAACGACAGAGAACCGGCTCGGACTCAGAAGAATTTGGCTGGCAAACAAGAATACCTGATTGGCCTTGCCGACCTAAAGAGAACCACGGTCGATTGGGTACTGAACACGTTTTATAAGTTTCGCTCTTAGAAGTCCCACGTCAACATCGAACTAGTAAGAGAGGGCCATTCAAAATCTGACCCGAGCCACTTAGATTAAGCCTCACTTAAACCAAAAATCGCCGGCAGAGATAAACCCAAGGAATATGTTTAACACATCAAAGGGAAAGTTAACATGTAACAGGAACGGGGTCATAAATCTGCAAAAAGATATTTAACGTATGTCAGGGGCACTTCAAAAAGATATTTGACGTATGTCAGAAGTACAATAAGAGATATTCGGCGCAAGACAGAAAAACTGCAGAGGAAAACCCAAAGAGGCCCCTGAAAAGCCATCACTACAAAAAAAAAGAGGAATACATTTAAAGGATGATGAAAAAAATGTTGAAAGAAAAACAAAAAAAAGGAAAGGAGTACTCCCCTCCATCCCCAGCATCATTTTTTATTCTTTTCATATTTTAAGAAAGAGAACCCCCTTTCTGACTTAAGCATCGGAGCGTCTTTGCCAGACCCCATCGGCAAGACCACAATTGAGCTTGTGTTTGTGTTTTCTTTGCAGGCTCCCCATAAATCGCGACAAAGATGAAGCCCAATCCCACACTAATCCCTCCTATCGAGACGAGGCCCAAGTTTGATTCTCCCATAAATAAATTTAAGGCTAGTTGACCCAGGAAACTATTTCTTCAGGTTAACTGTTTTTGGCGTTGTATGTAGGAATTGAGCAAAAATCTTTGTTTGGAAGAGCAGCAGTCCGGAATGGCTGAACAGTCATCCACTAGCAAAAATCATATTACTAGAGAGCGAAGCCCAAATCTAAACCGACTCTTCCCTCAAATAGAAAGCTGTCTACATCCTGAAATATGGGCAGAATTGAGAACCCTGAGGGAAGAAATTGAGGAACTGAGATAGCTCATGATCGCATTGATTAAGAATAAGCAACCGAGAGCAAGAAATTATGGGTGGAGTCTTAGGAAGAGATTCAAGAACAGACGAAGCAAAGGAAAGGACCGAAGACTCCGCACAATGTGATCGGGAAAAATAGGTTAAGCCAAGTGATCTCTAAGAGGGGAGAGGCGGAGCCTGGAGATCCTGAGCCATCAGCGAAGAAAGAGTCATCGACTGAGCCGTGACAACACCGACGAGGTGAATTGGGCCTTGAAAGCAAGGTCCGCAGTTTGGAAGTAAAATTGGAAAGCTTCTTGGTAGAAAGAAAAAGAAAGACCAACCTCTCATGAAGAAGACGAAAAAGGAGAGAAGGTCGCCACTGATGAACGAGGTGAGAGATATAGAGCTTCCGGGCCATTTTTGACTCCCTAACTTGCCCACCTACAAGGGAGTCACCAACCCTAATCATTACATAGACCAGATCACCGACCTGCTATCCATCACAAGACTAAGGTACGACCAAATGTATTGGCTCTTTCACATGAACTTAGAGAGGCCAGCATTATTCTGATACAGGGGGCTGAAACAGCACAACATTGCCTCCTATAATGAGTTGAACATGAAGTGATAGCGTGGGGGCATTCGACCAGCCCATCACCCTAAAGGTAGGGTTACGATTGAACAGATTCTGGTACCACCTGGCGGAAAGGGGTACCACAAGCAGAACAACAACATACAATAAATCGTCAAAATACATGTCTATAAAGGAAGATGAAGAGACTAAAAGATCCCTAGCTGAAATTTCTCGAGGAAAGACACGACCACACGAGTAAGCTAGACATAAGGGGAGAGAAGAGCCCCCACCCTTCTTGTCGAAATATAAAAAAATAGATGGTGAATACTGTCCCTAGCAGAAGAGAAAATTTACAAACTGGCGTAACCCGCCAGATAATTAACGAAACAATGTCAAATAACGGACCTCAAAACTGGGGGGGGGAAGGGCTGAACCATTTCCTACTAGGTGGCCCCTCGGGGGTGCCCCGAAATCCAAGAAACAACGAACCACCAAGCAAGGAGAGAAGAGTGGCTCATGTTAAGAATTTTGTACCATTGGCCATGCCACTCAAGGATGTATACGAAGCAATCAGGGACAAGGGATTGTTACAGAGGAATTTCAAGGGAAATGGGGTAGAGCAACGAACAGATACTAAGAAATGGTGCAGTATGCGCAAAAATCCTAAGGAATGGATACCTGGAAGACTTTCGGGCAAGTCAGCAGATAACGACCGCTAGCCAACTTGATGCACTGAACCCCAACCTCATCGCAATTATCTCAGGGGGACCCTTTGTGAGGATACGCACCCAGTTATCCTGATAAGCCGGGATATACCGGTCCCAGTGGGCCATCACTAGTCCAGGCCTCCCAAGTGGCCTCCATTCACTCAAAGCATACCCCCAAGGAATCGAACTCGGGTGGGTTATACCACCTCAAGATGCCTAATGAATCCGTCCTTGTACCACTTGGGTTGGCCAGCTCAGGTGGTACAAGGACGGATTCGTTAGGCATCTTGAGGTGGTATAACCCACCTAGGTTCGATTCCTTGAGGGTGATCGTTTGTGTGAATGAAGGCCACTGTGAGGTCTAGACCAGTGATGGCCTACTGGGACCGGTATGTCCCAGCTTGTCAGACTAAATGGTGCGTATCCTCACAACGTTGGCAGAAGACTCAAATAAACAGCGAAAGAATTACTCCAAGTACTCGATGGTGGCACATCAAGTTATGTGCAACACCCTTTTAGCCAAGAAGTCGATGCTACCATAAGAAGTGCCAATCATGATCACGGAGAAAGATGCTTAAGGGATCAGTTACCCCTACGATGACGCACTTGTGATCGAAGTTGTGGTAGCGAAAGAGAAGATAAACAGGGTGTTCGTCGACCTAAGTAGCTCGGTCGACATAATCTTTAAGAAAATCCTGAACGACCTGAAAATCAGGAACCTCTACATAAAGAGACCCAAAATTCGCTACAAGGATTCGGGATAGATGTGCGATGCCGATCAGAGTGGTGGCCCTCCCCATCACCATTGGATGAAGGCTCTGTAAGAAGACGATGATGACTAGGTTCGTAGTGGTAGACTGGCTATTCTCATATAGAATTCTCCTCGGGCGACCGTTCATGGTAAGTACTAATACAACCCTATCCATCCCTTAAAGTTGAAATTCTCTGCGGGAGAAGGGATCGGAGTATCATTGAGATATCATAAGGCAGCAAGGAGCTGTTAAGCGACGACAATAAGAAAGGCATTTTGCATCTCCGCCATCAATCCAAGAGAGGGAGTCCATGAGTCCTCGGAGCCAGTGGAAGAAATACAAAAACTTCAGGTCGAGGCCAAGGAACCTAAGAGGGTGGTTAGAGTGGGAACCCAGTTAGAACCAAAGGTCGAGCAAGGGCTCACTCAACTAGTTTGAGAGTTTTCAGACGTTTTTGCCTGGTCCTACTAAGACATGCCGAGGAATGATCCCAAAATAGCTGCCCACAAACTGACCATCTGTCCTACATCTTGACCAAGCAGACAAAAAAGAAGAATCTTCAACCGGAAGTGAAATGAAGCAGTAGCAGAAGAGGTGGAGAAGCTACTAGCGGCTCAGTTTATTCGAGAAATATGTTACCCAAAATAGTTTTCCAACGTGATGATGGTAAAAAAGGCGAGCGAAAAGTGGAGGATGTGCATTGACTTCACTGATTTAAATAAAGTGTGCCTCAAAGATTGTTTCCCTCTCCCGAAGATTGACCAGCTAGTGGACGCGAAGGCGGGACATGAGCTACTAAGTTTCATGGATGCCGTTTCTAGCTACAATTAGATCCCAATGTTTTCTCCCGACTAGGAAAAAACACTATTCATCACCCATCATGGGACTTACTGCTACCAAGTGATGCTGTCTGAATTAAAAAATACAGGAGCCACCTATCAAAGATTGGTAAAAAAAGCTTTTTAAAAACCTGATAGACAAAAATATAGAAGTCTATGTGGATGATATGATAGCTAAGTCAATAAAGGCGGCGGACCATGTGGCCGACCTCAGAGAAGCCTTCATGGTGTTGAGGAAGAACAAAATGAAAATAAACCTCGAGAAGTGCATCTTTGGGGTCAAGTATAGAAAATGCTTGGGCTTTATGGTGAGCCAATATGAAATAGAAGACAATCCCGATAAAGTCTGAGCTATCTTAGAAATGAAATCCTTAAGTACAGTGAAGGAGATCCAACGGCTGACAGGCAGGATCTCAGAATTAAACAGATTCATCTCCAAAGTCACCGATAAGTGCTTCACCTTTTTCAGGCAATCAAGAGAAAAGAGAATAATCGGTGGACCGAAGAGTGCGAACAAGCTTTTCAGCAGCTGAAGACCTACCTCTCTAAACCAGTACACCTGGCAATTTTCGTGCAAGGAGAGCCATTAGTGGTATACCTGGGAGTCTTAGAATGGCCTGTCAGCTCAGTCCTCGCCAAGGAGAAAAGGGGTATAGCAACAAATGTACTACACGAGTAGAGCCCTCACGGGGCTAGAATCTTAATACCCCCCTCCTCAAACAGTTGGTTTTTGCATTAATCACGACTGAAAGGAAGTTGAGACCCTATTTTCAAGCGTATACCATTGTGGTGTTAACCAACCAGCCACTGAGATAAATCCTGTACAAGCCTGACCTATTTGGAAAACTAGCTAAATGGTCCATAGAGTTGAGTGAATTTGACATTCATTATAAGCCTCGTACCACCATTAAAGGGTAGACCCTGGCCGACTTTATGGCGGAGAGCACATACGAGACAATAATGAGTAAGGGGATAAATGACCAAGTCCTTGAGGCAATTTTGGAAAAATGGGTACTATATATAGACGGGGCGTCCAACTTACAGGGAAACGGAGCAGGGATTATCCTCATTAGCCCTGAGGGAGATGAAATCAGGTATGCTATTTGCTTCAGATTTGAAGCAAGAGAGGCTCTCCTGGCCAGTTTAAGAGTGGCTCAAGCATTGGCCGCAAAAGAGGTACTAGTCATGAGCGACTCTCAGCTGGTGGTAAATCAAGTTAACGGTGACTTTGAAGCAAGAGAGGAAAGAGTGGCTGTCTATCTCGCGATAGTACAGAAGTTAACCGGTCAGTTTAGAGAAATACAGATAGAGCTGATCCCAAGAAATAAGAGCCATCAAGCGGATATCATCGCTTGAATGGTGTTAGCAGAAGATACCAGTATCTCCATATGGTACCTATGGAATTCTTATCAAAACTTAGTACTGAGGAAGACGAGTAGATCGTACCGATTGAATCAGGGTCAAGCTGGATGGACCCCATCAAGGATTACATTTTGAACGGGATGATTTTGATCGATAGAAAGAAAGCCTGAAAAATTAAGTACCAGACCGCTAGATATTCAGTGATCGATGGGGTATTATATCGGAAAGGTTTCTGTCACCTCTATATGAGGTGCTTGGGCCCTCTGGAGGCAGAGCTGGTCCTGAGGGAGATCAACAAAGGGGTGTGTGGCAACTATTCGGAAAGGGAAGCCCTGGCCCACAAAGTCTTCCGAACCGGTTATTATTGGCCCACCGCCCTTCAAGATGCTAAACACCTGGTTTAGCGCTGTGACACATGTCAAAGGTTCACAGATAGGATCCAAGCACCCACGAGGGAGCTGACCACAATGAGCGGACCATGGCCGTTTGCCTAGTAGAGGCTCGACTTAATTGGACCACTTCCCCGAGACAAGGGGTCTTGTAAGTATGTGGTCGTGGTGGTCGACTATTTCACAAAATGGATCGAGGCTGAGCCACTGTCAAAAATCATGGAGAAGAGTGTTCGAAATTTTGTATGAAGGAGCATGATATATTGGTACGACATCCCCCACACTAATAAACGCATTTTATATATGATATTATACCCCTCTTAATTTGATAATTGCTTATTTTATATGTGAATTTATGGCTTTATATATATATATATATATATTAATTTTATTTTGTAGGTTTCAAGTTAATGGAGCTATTTGGGATGCAAAATTCAAAGAAAACAAGCAAAAGACCAAAATGCTACAGTGCAACTACAGTGACAAAAATAGTGTTTTGCGCCCTAGCGCCAAAAATTGGCGCCCAGGCTCCAAAACGGTCAGAATGCTTGGCGCCCGAGCGCCAAAATGTGATGTTTAGACGCCACCACTTATTTTAACCCCTCATTTTTCTTGCCATAATTTGAAACTTATAAATACTACCATTTAGCCATTTTTCACACTATAAAAAAGGGAGGCACGAAATTTGCAAAAGAGAACAAGACTTGAGCTCAAATTTGAAGAGAAGAAATGTTGTCTCCAAGGTTTCTTAAGCATCATTGAAGATATTTGAAGGTTTGAAACCTTGGAGACATCCCAAATTTTAATTTTCTCTTTCTTTTCTTTGTATTTTCTCTTTTGTTTAAATTTTTAGCTTTGAATAATGTTTATACATATTTGTTGTATGTATAAATTTCTTGATAATTTTAGTTATGGTTGGATTTGTATGTGATTAAATTTGATTCTAAGGCTTGATGAAGTTTTATTTATATTATGTTTGGATGATTTAGTATATTGTAGTGTAATCCATTTATGTTTCTCTATGCTTAATACTTCCAATTGATTAAAAAATGAATTAGTTGTTGTAGATTTATGGATTAATGCTTGGGAGAGCTTGACCTATTTATTGGATTTAAAAAATATAGTCTTAGGTTCTTATTGAGTTGGGAGGCTACTAACACATAGGTAATCACAATTATTTTCTCAATGATTGCATGTAGTGCACACCAAGTGTTTGATAAAATGTTTGAGAACACTTGGGGTGTGACATTATGCCTAGGATTTCATTTGACACTCGGGAGGGGTAATGAGATTAATCCTTGGGTAATTAATTTAAGGGTTGCGTAATGCATGTATATGTAAACAAGTTAGATAGAGATATCAACTTGAATATGTATGCATAGTATCTCATTCGGCACTCGGGAGAGGGAATGAGATTAGTCTTAAGCCTTTGATTAATGAATTGAACGAATTGCTAAATAGAAAGAATATAGGAAGAATAGAATGAAATCAATACTCTAGGATCCCATTTGTATAGAATTCACCATTTCGTAAGATTATCACTTTGTTGTTAGATTATATGTTCTAGGCCTTGATGGAACTCTATTGAATAATATGTGTTGATGTTGTTATGTGATTAATGGCAATCTTGTGTTATTCGTTTATACTTTTTATGTACTTAATGCTTTTAATTGCATTGGAAAATAGATTGGATGATCTAAACATTTGGGTTATGTACTTGAGAAAGTTTAATCTATATGTTGGTTGTAAAAAGCATAGCTTTGAGTTTGTTGAGTTGGGAGACTAATGAACTTATGGTAGTTACAAAAGAGTTACTTAATGCGTGTATGTATAATTGGTTAGATAGGGATATCAACTTAGTTGTATATGCATAGTATCTCATTCGGCACTCGAGAGAGGGAATGAAATTAGTCTTAATCCCTTGATTAATGAATGTATTAGATTAGTTATAAATCACGAATGATAAAAAGCATAGAAACAATAGCGGAAAATCAAGTCCTTAGAACCCCATTGTCATAGATCTCTCATGTCTTTAAGTTACCAAGTTATTTAGTTTTAAGTTGTTTTTAATTCAATAATTCATCTTACCCTTTAAATTAGCCTAGATAAATTTAGGTTCCCAACATCAAAGTATTTAACATTAATTTAGGATACAATCCTCGTGAGAATAATACTCACTCATCACTTTATTACTTATTCATGACCCGTGCACTTGCGGTTACAAATTTGTGTGTGTATAATTTCGCGAACATACACCATCATTACTGACCACAGGAAGCAATTCAACAACAACAACTTTAAGCAATTCTGTAAACAACTGGGAGTACGACTGTCGTTCACCTCCTCTGCACACCCTAAAACCAACGGCTAGGTCAAATCCTCCAACAAGCTGATCAAAAAACTGCTCAAGAAGAAGCTGACGGAAAGAAAGGAAACTTAGGTAGAGGAGCTACTAGAGGTACTATGGGCACTCTAAACGACTAGCAAGACAACCACCAGCGAGACGTCATTCTCTTTAGGCTTTGAAAGTGAATCGATGATCTCTGCAAAAATTGGGACCCCGACCCACCGAGTACTAAACTTTTTCGAAGCCGTCAATAACAACTTGATAAAGGGAAGGCTAGACTTGATCGGACAGCTTAAAGATCGGGCCCAGATTCGAGCAGCATCCTACCAGCAAAAGGTGACCAAATACTACAACAAGAAGGCCAGGGCCTGAAGTTTTGAAAAGGGAGACTTAGTACTAAGGAGGGTAGTGCTCAACACGAAAAACCTCGCAGACGGAGTCTTAGGTTTTACCTAGAAAGAGCCGTATAAGATCTTCAGGCATGTAGGAGGGGCGTACAAACTCGAAAGGACAAATGAGCGAACCATCAAGAAACTATGAAATGCCGAGCTACTAAGAAAATACTATCTCTAAACTTTTGTTGCCACTTATCGTGCCCTTTGTTAGCACAATAAGTTTGTATTGCCCTTTATCACACTGGCAAAATGACGCGATAAAATGATATCTTATCACGCCATTTTGCCAGCGCGATAAAGGACTTTAGAATCTTATCTCTCTAGCAAAAATAATGAGATAAAGGGTGATAAAATCTAATCGCCCTATTTTCTAGTAGGTATGCCATGTCCCTAAATTTTTCTAATGATACAGTTATTATTGTGTCCCCAATAATTGTATTTAATTTGTGTTTAAAATTATTTCTAATAATTATAAATGTATTAAATTGATAATTAATTAATGACTTGCCCTTTTTCTTTTTCGGCAATAATGCAGTTTTAAAAAAATTAAAGGTTCTAGTTAAAGATCATTTCTCTACCATAATTTTATTTTATTCTATGCTTTGGATTCTTGATACAATATGAAACAAGTTGATGATTCGTCAAAGAGAAATATGGAAAAATATGTGTATGGGTCATTTCTTGGATTTGGAACAAATAAATTTTTTGAGCATTTTGGTTTATCATATGTTACTCCATAGGTCGAAACCATAGATAAGGATGATGAGTTTTGGTTTATGGTAAACAAAAAACACATCTAATTTAGTTTGCAGTTATATCTGAATTGAGAATGGGCAAATATCCAGCCTTGAGGGAAGAAACTGAGTCATCACTTATAAAGCGAGTACCTGCCTAAAAACAATGTCCAATTATAGGAGTTTGATGATATATATATATATATATATATATGAGATATGATTTCGAGCAGATGGATGATGAAGATACGATGAAATTGTAATTGATGTATTTTATCCATCGTGTGTTATTGGGGTAAAAAGAGAGAGAAGTTTTCTAGATCCATTTGTACTGCGGATAGTAGATAATTGGGATGAATTCAATAAATATCTATAGTGTAATATATCATGGGAGGCCACTTACAAATGTATGCAAGATCGGTCATTGAATGGAAAGGCCACGAGATTCAAGAAATTAAAGGAGAAAAATTTAAAATATAAAAAGGGAAAATATAATATACAAGTTTTCCTTATATTTTTCAGGTACATAATAAATTTTAGAGTTTTTGTTATTTCTTATCTTAAATGTTTATTTATATAATATTGACTTTAAGGCAATCCCTTTGGCTGGGAGACCATATGTGTAACAAACCCCACTAATGGTCGCTTGTATGCTAAAGTGGACATATACTAGGGTCATAATACAAAAACATATGCAGAATAATCTTTTCAATAAAAGAGTAGTAAGTATATGAATATAATGTAATATCAATAATAAAAAAGATATGGTTTGCTTATTTAATTTGGTACTTTTTTTTGTAGAACTTATATGTGATTCGACGATTGGTTCTTAAAGAGCATAAGATGAGAGCAAATTTTATCCAAGTGTTGATGTAATACAGGGGGATCCTTGGTAATTATGGTGGACATCTTGATCTAGAAGATGAGCAGGGGTATAGATGAGCTATGGGGTATAAATGTTGTCCATGAAGACGAACCTCAGCATATGCACATGGAGATAAGGTACATTATTTGGTTTAATTTATCTAAATGTATTTACATACATTAAGTATTTATCTTGTTTAATATATATTTCTTAGTTAGGCCCAATTTGAACAATACACGACACTGCCCATATATCTAAATGAACCTACAACGGTTTTATATGATCATAATGAAGAGGTTTATTCTGTTGGAGAACAGGTACAATATACTTCTATAAACTTATGTAAACCAAACGTATAAATAGAGATCACCCTAATTTACTCGTTCTTCAAATTTACCAAGCTTAATTTCAACAACAAATAGCCTCGCCGACATATCCTAATGATTACTATTGACAACAAATTGGTGCATTATATGGCGAGATTGGCGAGTTGAGGAAGGAGTGTACGAGTGGGATATGCCAACTTGTGAGAGTAGCAACGAAAAGATAAAGAAAATATGATAGAGAAGATGTGAGTAGCAGTAAGAAAAAGATAATGAATGGATGACGGAGGAGATTAGAATGCTGAGACAATTGCTGCAAGATTCTCTTTTATGTATAGGTGCATATGATAATCAGGTAAATTATCTAAGAATTAACAGTTTGTAATTTGATTATTGCTTTAATTTTCTTATAATTGGTATGTGTTGGACAGGTTTCCTTGAGTGATTATCAACCAGCCATATATGTTTCTAATTGCCAAATGGAGACTGACTATTAGCTAGAGGTTTAACAGGCTAGTCAACAATTGAGCAATGTTTATGTGGTACTTAGTGGGAATAAAGGGGCAAGCATGAATGGATGACAATATAGACCAACACAGGTGAAGTGTATGCCCTATACGAATCCTCTTCGCAAGAAATCAAAAAGGGTGAGACCAGAGGGCCAATAGGTTTGTAAGCAAACAGTTGTTGATTTTATGTGCCAAGTTGATTCGACACTTCATGTGAGATTCATGTAGTAGATTGATGATCGTACCGGGCAAGTGGATTTTCCAAGTGTTAATACACCCACCTCATGATTTCAGGCACTTTGACAGAACTGGTTTAACGAAGTTATAAGTATTTTTAATTAAAAATTGAAAATTTTGCACCTCGTCTGGAACAATCTAACTCGATGAATGGTCAACACAATTTATGGAATCGCCATATACTGTCAATAAAGTCTCAACCGTGTAATAGCGAAAATAAAAATTGAGATATTATAACCTGGCATGTCTACAAATGGCCATTGCATGGACACGTGGCAGTTGGCAAAAGTCAAATTTCTTACAACTATATGTGTTCATGGTTACGTCAATTATCTCGTTCCTAGTGCATCCTTCCCAACAAACTAAGAGTCGTCGACTGAATTGATTACCATTCTCATATACTGATCCTTGTGCTTCTACACCTTATCATGGCCTATGTAGTTAAGTCAGTAGTCATTGTTTTGCAGCCTCTCTCCTATTATAACATCAATTCTATATTAACTCTCATATTCAATTAGTGCAGTTATAGGTAAGGAACGGGCAAATTTTGCCACTACATTGATACTCTATGTAATATTGGTTGTCATAATATCATACCTTTTCCCACTAATCTAGCCCACTTGATGTAACCAACCTCCTCCTCCAAATACTTTATTGCCTCAAGTTTCATGCATAACATATTATTCCATTGGATTTGAAAATCACATAATCTATATGCTTTTGCACTGAGAAAATATGCACTTAGGAATTCATCTGTCTTCTTCTTTCTAGAAGAAAGCTTGAACTTTGTGATCAAATTACCCTTCAAGTGAAAGATACATACCCCTTGATATGCATTTGAAAATACTTTCTTAATGGCCTTTTCAATACTTGCATGTCGATCTAATACAAATACTGGTGTAATGTCATCACCAATTACACCCCTTAGTTTCTCCATTAGCCACTCCCATGATGAATCGTTCTCAGAATTGACAATGCCTCATCCAACTGGATAAATTTAATTATTCTCATCCTTAAAAATAGCTACAAACATACAACCAAGATAAGGAAATTGCAAGAATATACCATCCATAACAATCACCGATCTTATGGATGTGTGAAAATCTCAAATATAAAGACCCCATGCCATAAACAAAGTATAAAAAGTGTTCACAGTCATCAGTCTTCAAATGAGTGACAATACAAGGATTCTCGTTTTCCACTATGTGGTACTAGTGGAGACAAAATTAGAGGCTTCCCCAGGTATTCTTTTAGCTTCTGTAGCATCTCTATTTATTCAAATCCCTAGAGGTGTCATTCTTTTTTTTTAATTATCTGGAAGAAAGGTTAGCATCGATTGGAAATCTTGAAGATGAAGCAAATAAGTGCTACTATCCTTCATAACAATATCTGTACTTCTTTGTGTGTTTGTGGATCATTACATTTCAGAGTGCTTGGACTTGTGTTGGATTAACTTCTATTCCTTGAGTGCCTATCACGTAGCCCAATAAGGTTCTAAATGATATTCCAAATGAGTATTTAGCTGGATCAGGCATAGTTAGAACATTCGCAAGGTTTCGAAAACTTCTTATGGGTTTGGTATATGATCTGGAACCTTTTTACTCTTGACCATAGTATGTCTATATAGGCCTCCACTATTCTGTACATAAGGTTCCCGAAGACCTTTATTACCAGCTGCTGAAATATGACTCCAGCATTCTTCAATTCGAATGGCATCACCTTATAACAATATATTCCTCTTTTAGTTATGAAATTATTTTTTTTCTCATTCCTTGGATCTATTTTGATCTGGTTATAACCACTATAAGCATCTAGGAATGATAGCCTTTTATATCCTGTAGTGGCATCGACTCTATGATCAATCTTCAGAATGGGGAATAAGTCCTTAGGAGTTGCTTTGTTCAAGTCTGTGTAACCTATATAGACCTTCCATTTTTCGTTCTTCTTGGGCACTACTATGCTGTTTGCTTTATTGAATAATTCTCCATAATTGTCCATAAGGGCTCTATAATTCTCCACTAGAAAAGCTCGAATAATTCATTTATTTGTATTTTTCTTGTCAAAAGTACAAATACTCTCACATGAATATTACTTTATGGTTTAATTAAAGCCACTTGCCTAAAATTATTTTTATTACAAATTCCTAAAAAAACTAGATATATAGTATACAAAATCATGAAAATAATTAAAAAAATAAATTTTAGAGTTTTAGAATATACCCTCAAATCAAGAAGCCAATCAAAATCAATATGACTACCTTATTTTTATTATTATAACATTTTTCTTACAAAATATCCATAATTTTAGGATATTATAAACCAAAGAAAGATATAGAGGAATATGCTAGTGAAGATGATAGGAAGCTGACATAATTGAGCATAATTCATTGGTCCTGATTTGATTTTTGTTATTTGGAAAAAAAAGGTGAAAATTTTAAAGGTGAGACCGAAGAGCAATGTGAGGGAGATTCAGCCAAGGAAACCAATTCTAAGGTTGAAGAAAGAGATATTGAGATAGATCGAGAAGAGGAGACAAATGGATAAAAGATGATTCTGGAAGGCCCAAAGGTGGATGAAGCTTTCCTATGAGAGTTTATAGAAGTTGTGTCAACAATGGTAGTTGTGGAATAGTTCTTTGTAGCAGTATTATATGTATAACCACTAGATAGAGAAAGAAGGGATGAAAAATGAAGGTTGTTGTATAAAAAAGCAACAAATGTTTAGAAATGTGGAGTAGTTAAAACGTCAGCTATCATTGTCACATTTATTAAGAAGGAACTTGAGGAGATCTCTTTTTTTTTAGAGATGATCAAAATTGTTTACAAGTTTTGTATTTGGATCCATTGATGATCAATATCACTATCGCAAATGTATTGGTAAGAAAAGTTCTAGTAAACGGAGGCAGTACCGATATACTATTTTGGGGGATGTTGTAGCATATTAAGCTAGAAGAGAAAGATATTTGAATGTGTAATATGAAGTTAATCACATTCGGAGAAAGGAATGTGAAGGTCAAAAGTATGATTTTGCTGTTTGTGAACGTAGTTAGGAAGTTACTGAAAGTCGACTATTAGTGGTATATGCATATTTTTCTTACAATACTATGGCATTAGGTACTGGTTGCACTTTATAAACATAGTTTCATCTAATTACATTATGTAGTCAAAAATGTCTTTCGTAAAGTACGTATATGAAGTACTGGTTGACTACCATCCTTGTATCAAGTGCTTTCATAGAGTCTTGAACAAGTTCGCCTATTATTCGCTGTTCTTCTATAACTATTAGGCCTTCATCTCTATTTACTGCCTTTTGACTAATTTTCTATTTGTTTTTTTCCTCTTCCTCTTGGTACTAGAAGTCATATATGATCCATGGGTTATATCTAGTATCTAGACGCCTATCTTTTCCTTTGTTACGACTTCTACCTCAGTTGATTTTGGGTCCTTCTCAGGTTCCTCAATTGCTGTATTTTTAAGTTCCACCTCAAGTGGGTACTCGGCTAGATATCCATTCCTTATTAGAGCGTGTGTTAGCCCTCTTAATTACTTGCACGTAGAGAGATTATGTCCCTTCTCATCATAGAAGGTGTAATGTTTGGTCATGTTTCTCTAATTTTTTGGAATCTCTATCAATATTGGTTTCCTAAACACCCTAATACTTTTGTCTTTTTGCTTTCTTTAACATTGAAAGGTTACTTCCTAAACCCTTCCTTCTGAGAGGTGGTTCCTTTCTTTCTTATAGTAGTCACAGAAGCTTCTTTTGTCACTGTGGCTTTGTCATTCTCTTTTTTTATTCATTGTTTTGACTTTTGACTAATTAGTTTGAAAAAAGTGAAGTTCTTTCAAATGAGATATCAGTAGTAAGGAGTGGATATCCTTATTACCTTATGATGCACTTGTGTTGTAATCTTTGTATCATAGCTTCCAACTTCGTTAAGCTTCTTATTAAATTTGTTCAGGAAGCCTTTAATAGATAAGAATAAATTTGACATTGATATATTTTTCTTTCTATTTCGTATGTATTATAAGATGAATTGGGTAGTTAGTTCATTGAATGAAGAGATCAAAATTTTTCTTCAACCTCTAGAACCATACTTGAGTTGGTCTTTTAAAGCTGGAAAGGAAGGTAATACACTTTAAATGGTTATCCATTGCGTGCATTAACATCTTCGCGTTAAAGCGGAAGATGTGCTCCTAGATATCTCTAATGTTGTTGTACATCTAGAAGTTGGGTATGGCAAACCTTTATGGCCTTTCTGCTCTCTTAATCGCTTCCATGAAGGGATTCTGATTTTCCTTCCATACTAAAGATATTGCATTTTTCTGACTTTCCTCATCTTCCCATATAGTTCATTGACTTCTTTTATAATCATCGCCCTTACATTCCTGATCTTCATCCAGCCTTCTTGTTTACTCTATGACTTATGTACTTCTCATCGAATCTACTGTTTTCCTCATTCGTCCATTATCTATAGATCTTTTCACGTTGATTGTCTCTATCTTGTTTCACGGGGTAGAATATCTTCAAGATCATCTACAAAGTTTTCAACTCTTTCCACAACCGTTAATCTTTTTTTTTTATTTCTTCCAATTATTTCAAAATTTTGTCAAAATGGTTGCCATGCTAGCAGGGACGTTGTTCTCTAAAGCAATTGAATCAAAGGCACTTAGGGCTCTATTTTCGATGTTATCATGTTCCAAGGAACAAGAATTTAGATGGTTCATCATATTGGTTGCTGGTATTCTTAGTTCCTATAAATTATGCTTTTTGTTTAGAACCTCTCCACTATCGGTGCCATTGAAGTTCTCGAGTTTAGAATCTCCACATCAATTATTGTCTTACACTTGCTTTCTCTATGAAATAACGAGAATGCATCATTCTCCTACAAGAAAAAATACTTCGATGCTCAAGTCAGTGTTTATCTGAGAAAGATGGTGTTTATATATAAAAGTATTGCAAAGATAAGTAGGATGCTATAAGTGTTGAATAGTTTTAAAAAAAACATAATAAATTGTGAATGGAATGAATCATGAACAAATAAAATCAACTTTGTTTATAATCCATGAGTCCAAATCATATTTAAAGTATAAATGAACGTCCACAATTGTTTAATTAGTGTTAATTAGAGATTAAATCTGCTTCCAATTCATAATCCATTAAGAAGAAGAATTTAAATGTACTCATCTATTTTGTGAGAAATCTCTCTTCCTGTAAAAATAATAATTTATCAATTCAAATTTGAATAGAACAATAAGTTCAATCCAATCCCCCTTTGTCGTGACTTACATAACTCGTTTCTAAGGTCCATGGGTCGACGGGTTGAGTTACCTAAAGTGATGTATCTGATTCTAGGTTGAGATCCATTTAATTAATGAGATTGAGCTTGTTTTAATGTGGGTTGAAACTTAAAACAATACACATCGAGCATGAGGCTGGATGGGCTGCTGGATAATAGGCCCAATAATAAAAATTTGTGAGTTGTTAGGTCAAGTTTCTTATTTGTTGGGTGCTAGATCCATTTTTAGATATTTGATTCGCGTGAACTATTTTAATTCAAAAGCTTCGACTACTTTCTCGATTGGGCCTATTTTTAACTGAGCCGCTTTCTTTAAAAGTGAGGTATGGACTTATAAATGTACGAATTGGTTAGACCTATTTAAGTAATTGGTCACCAATAAGAAAAAAGTTTCTTTACATTTAGCCAATGAGAGGCCATTGTCTAATAATATTGTGCTACCTTATCACAAAGTAAAAGACCAAATATTATATCCAAAGAATGAAAAATTGACATGTGATCTAATGTTGAAAATTGTCTAATTCTCATCAGAGACTAATAATTTAAAAGAGTTACAATTTAAGCCTCTTCTTTATCATTTAATTTGAATTAGGGTAAATAAAAAATAATGTAAGGGTTAAGTAGTACTTGTTATCATATCCTCACATTTGGGTAAAATATTCTTAGAACTTTATGATATAAGGCTAGCCCAGGTAGCCTCAAGTCAACTCAAGCACTAAGCCCAGATACAATGCCATTACACCATTGCAAGTCCTTCACCCATTCCTTGATTCCATTTCATGATATAATTACAATTGAGGAATTTTTATAAATAACTGTCGAAGTTTACAAATATTTTTATTAGCCAACTTTTAATTATTTATTTTTATTAGTAAAATAAATTATAAATAAATATATTTATCTTTATATACATAATATAATATTAAACAAAATATATGAATGTAAAATTTAATAAATTTAAACTTAATTAAGGTAATTCATCTCTAAAAACACTGTTTAATATTTAAAATTTAAATAATAATAAAATTTAAAAAAAAATGAAGTTGGATAAAAGAGAAATGAAATGACAGGAGGAAAATTAGAGCAAGTTGCATCACAGGCAAATGGCCAATAATCACAGATCCGCAATTCAACTCGCTCTAATTTTTTTTTGATCAATTTATTTTTTTTTTTATTCAACTTCATTTCTCTTTTAAATTATATAATTATTTGAATTCTGAATATTAAATTATATTTTTAGAGATGAATTAACTCAATTAAATTTAAAATCGTTAAATTTAACGTTTATATATTTTATTTAATATTATATTATACATACGAATATATGTTCATTTATTATTTTTTAGTTAATAAAAAATAGCCAAATAAAATATGGCTAATAAAAAATATTTGGAAGATATTACAATATAGCAAAAAGAAAGAACTTCACTCCGGACTCTATTCTCTGTAGCAGAGAACTAAAAACCATTCAAATCACTCATCCTTCATCTTATTCTAACCTAATGCATTAATCAATAATTCGATATTCTTCAAACTGAAAAATGACTGGAACTGGCCGGAGAGGTACTCGACGCAGGACCAAATCCTCTGAAGATATCAATGAAGACGAGTCTCTCCGTAACACAGGCACTCACTCGAAGAACCCTACAAACACGAGTAGATATCACACTTACACTTCCAATTTTCGACGTTAAAATCAAAACGATGTTAGGTTTTTGTGTTTTTGCATCCTTAATCATTGTGTTCTCGATTCATCACCTCCACAATCCCGATCAAGGAGCTAAGACACCTAGAGTTCTCACGCCGTTTCCCGCTCCAAAACTCGTGGATTCCTATGCTAAACTCAATTTCATTATATGATTTCATTTACGTCTTTATGTGTATATACATTTTCTTTTTCTTTTCTTTTTTTTTTTGACAAAGTACACTATTGTTTTTAATGATAGTTTCAAAGTGAGCATACAGAGAGCTTGTACCGGGGAACGTATCGCCCCCATGTTTATCTTGGAATTTGCGCCAGGCATATCATTGGATTAATAATAATATTTTTTTTCTTTCAAATAATAATTATTATATTTAAAATTTTAACATACCACTAAAAGGTAGCCATTAAAAGTAAAATAAAGAATTCGATGATCAGAGTGTTTTACTATATATTGTAGCATGTTAGAGAACTAACAAGTCAAAATGAAATGTAAACAGAGTACTAGATGAAGCTGATAACAGAATTCTATGCGAAGATAATTACATCTTGAAGATAATATCTCTAAAAATAAAGTTTATATTTATTTATTAAGAAATTTATCTTATATAATTTTAAACTTAGATAGATAAGGTAGAAATAGATAATTATTGATATGCTTGTGATGTATAAATACCTTAGTGTAATACCTAATCAATCATCAAGTAAAATCTATAGTTCACAAATCAAATACTTACCTTATTCAAACTCAAATTCTTTTTTAGTATCAGAGTCATGGCAATTCCTAAAAGTGGTGTTACATCCAATAATTTAAATACTGCTAACAATAGCATATCAAGTGCTATGACTTTATCCAATAATTTCACCACTTTGAAATTCGATAGGTGGAATTATCTCATCTGAAAATCACAAGTCATACCAGCCATACGATGACATAATTTTGAAGGATTCATTAATGATACCATAAAAAGACCTGATTCAATTCTCATTATGACGAATAAAGATGACAGTATTACCACAATACCAAACCCCAAGTTTTCAACATGGATGAAGAAGGATCAACTTCTACTTAGCTAGTTGTTATCAGCAATAATTGAAGGAATTCTAGGAATAGTCATAACTGTGCCACCTCTCATGAACTATGGACAGCTATAGAAAATCTGTTCTCCTCACAATATAAGGTTAGTGCTTTACAACTCAGAATGCAGTTGCAAACAACTAAGAAAAAAGGCATGATAATAAGTGATTATTTTGATAAAATGAGAACTATTGCAAATTACTTGCCTACAGTAGATAATGCAATCAATGATGATGACTTGATTCTCTATATATTAGCTGGCTTTGGTTTAGATTTTAACTCTATTGTAGTCAATATCACATCACGAAATGAATTACCACCTCTCCAAGAGGTATATGCCATGTTGTTAAACCAAGAAAGTAGGATTAATCAGCTCATATCACACTTCAACCTAGATATACCAGCTGCTACAGGCCAGAATAGTGTTTTAGCACACTTCGCTCAAAACACAAGATAAAAGAAATACACAAGTGGAAGAGGATACTCAAGTAACATAAGGGGTTTTACCTTTGGAAATAAAGTTAGAGGTAGAGGCAACAAATTTTCTAAAAACTCTTCCGGCAACTTAAAAAACTCTTTAAATGGAAACACCAGACCAACTTGTCAAATCTGTGTGAAAAGAGGACACACAACAGCTATTTGTTGGCATCGCTTTGAATTTAAGTGAGCCAGGCAAATTCTATATTGCTAGAAGTGTTGTGTTTAATGAATCTGAATTCCTTTTCATACTCAACCCAAATTTTGGTCAAAAATAAGCTTCCTCATTCTTAGCTAATAAACATTATGTAAAGTATACTCTATTTTCTCAATCGGTTAGTGTATTCAAAGGAGCATCATTAATT
The DNA here is from genome assembly GCA_946807835.1 of Ailanthus altissimus. Lineage (NCBI taxonomy): Eukaryota > Viridiplantae > Streptophyta > Magnoliopsida > Sapindales > Simaroubaceae > Ailanthus > Ailanthus altissimus. The sequence goes on along the minus strand of OX327685.1, from coordinate 25,257,446 downwards.
GTAGATGACATAATCAATTCAGAAGCAGTGTCTACTTCAGTTTACAACTCTTCTTCTAGTTCAGGTACTCACTTTAACTATCAATCTAATAATTTTCTAAATTCCTCACTTGAAATAATTACACCAGATGTCATTTCAACTCTTGTACAACCCCAATTTAAACCATTAAACTCTTCTTAGCCTTTAGTGTCTATTCATCCCATGATTACCAGAGCTAAAGCTGGTATTTTTAAACCCAAAGCATACCTTTGCACCACAAAAACTACTATCATCTCATCAAATCTTGTACTACATTCTACTCAAGTAACTTTACAAGATGACAAATAGAAACAAGCTATATAAATTGAATATCAAGCTTTAATGGCCAATAATATTTGGACATTAGTACATTCTACTATTGATCAGAAATTGATAGGTAAGAAAAGGGTTTTCAAAGTAAAATACAAACCCGATAGAACAATAGAGAGATAGAAAGCACGATTTGTTGCTAAGGAATTTCACCAAGTTGCAAGGGTGGATTATTTTGAGACCTATAGTCCAGTAGTCAAAACACCCACTGTTAGAGTTATTCTAAGCTTGGTAGTTCAAAGAGGATAGGATGTAAGGCAAATAGATGTCAACAATGCCTTCCTAAATGAAGAGCTTCAAGAGACTATATTTATGACTCAACCAGAAGGCTTCATTGATCCAAATTACCCTTCTTATGTGTGTTGTTTGCAGAAAGTTCTCTATGGACTAAAATAAGCTCGTAAAGCTTGGTTTGAAAAATTAAAGGGAGCATTACTTAGTTGGGGGGTTCAACAATGCTAAATCAAATTCTACACTATTTATTCAACATAGTTCCTCACATACAACTTATGTTCTTATTTATGTAGATGACATTAATTATATGTGATTATTTATATAAAAAGTAAGTCATTTTAGAATTGAATAATAAATTCTCACTCAAGGATCTTGGCTCTTTACACTATTTCCTTGGGATAAAAGTCTATCAAGATGTAGTAGAATGAAATTGTCACAAGCCAAGTATATTTTAGACCTATTGCAAAATACTTACACGAGCCAAGCAAGTGGAGTTAATATCTTTATGGTGACTGAAAAAAAACTCAGTAAGGGAATAGATGATATATTTGAAGATCCTACAAAATTCAGAAGCACAATAAGGGCATTACAATAACTCACCATAACTAGAATTGAAATAGCCTATGCAGTTAACAAGTTGAGTCAATTTATGGATAGTCCTTCAACTATCCATTGGCAAGGCTGCAAAAGGCTTCTCTGATACCTCAAAAATACAGCAAATCATGGTTTGATTTTTTCAACTTCAAGGGATATCAAGCTAATAGCCTATAGTGATGCAGATTGAAGGTGTGATATAGACGATAGAAAATCAATTGGAGGTTACTGCATATTCCTAGGTGATCATCTAATATCCTAGTCGTCCAAGAAACAAACAACAGCCTCAAGATCCAATTGTGAATTTGAGTATAGATCGCTTGCAAGTACAACAACTAAAATTTATTGGCTAATGTCCTTGTTTTCAAAAATGAAACTAAAGTTGGTATCAACTCCAATCATTTACTGTGATAACACTGGTGCAGCAGCAATGGCCTCAAATCCTATTCACTATGGTCAAACCAAACATATTGAAATCAACATCCATTTTATCAGAGACAAAGTCTTTAATAAAGTAATACAAATTCAACATCTGTGTACTCGGGAATAAATTGCAGACATTCTTACCAAACCTCTGACTTATAACACATTTCATTACCTTAAAAATAAGTTGAAGATTCATACCTCATTCTCCAACCTAAATGGGAATGTTAGAGAACTAACAAGTCAAGTGGAATCTAAACAAAGTCCTAGATAAAGCTAATAATAGAATCCTGCGTGAAGATAATATCCTTGAAGATAAAGTTCATACTTATTCATTAAGGAATTTATCTTATATAGTTTTAAACTTAGATAGATAAGGTAGAAATAGATAACTACTGATATGCTTGTGATGTATAAATACCTTAGTGTAATACTTGATCAATCATCGAATGAAATCCACAGTTCACAAACCAAACAGTTATCTCATTCAAACTCAAATTCTTTCTTAGCAGTTAAACTACTATTTTTCAGAATCTTCTTTTTTTTGTGTTAAATATTTTTCTTATCAGAATTTATGAGATGATATGGTCGTTAATGATTGTAACTTGCAGGACGCTTCAATCTTTGGTTATTGGATTGATATGGATTGGTGTGAAGGATGAGAGATCGCACGCAGCACGTGTGCCAAAAATCTGACGAGCTGAGCAAATATGGATGGACACATCATAATGGTCGTGATTTCGGACATTAGCTACTGGTTAACCAATACATGACCTTAGAGGAAGATTTCTTGAAGTCTATGGGAGATGGAAGTGGCTATGGAGAAGATTGGGCGGTTCAAATTGTTGTACAAAATGAGTAAGTAACATGATATGCAGGCCTAGTATCTACCCTCATGTTCGCTAGATATATTTCACCGTTTATATTTGTGATTAATTTGCAGATCTCAGCGGAATATTGATATGCAGGGAAGTGCCCATCTGTTTTTCTATTTGCCTGATGAAGATGGAGATGCTCTAAGTTTGAGTAGAGACATCTTAAATATTCACGAGAGTTCTCTCTTGGCAACAGGATCACCAGTGGACATTGGAGGTTGGCAATGACACTTGAAAGCAATGGTAAGTTGGCAATGGAATGGTGATAAAACTTAGAGATAAAGACATTTAAACCCTCTAAATTTGACCTAAATGACAATTTCATCCTCTTGTTTTTAAAATTATCCAAAAATATTCCTTTTGACGACAACATAATTTTGACTTATTATTGACACTATCATATTAAAAACTTTGTGATCTACAGAATGATGGTATTGTTTCATCTAAAGGAGCAATAGAGAAGAGTAAAAACTAGTGGAAAAAATAATAAAAAAATAACGAAAAGGGTTGCTTTTGGGTAAATCTAAAAATAAGATATGAAACTATCCTTTAGATCAAATTTTGGAAGTCTATATATCTTTTTTTCTAAAACTTATTGTGTATTTCAACTAGAATTATAATGTGATGCCACAGAGGTAACATTAGAAACTTAGAACATGACCTATCAAATATTTGTATTTACTGGCATTTTGTGTATCCAAGCAATTCTGCCGTGGACTGCATGTTTCTCTGTCGGTTTTTCATTGTACGACATGATAAACTCTAAATGACTGATTTTCCCAGTTCAAAATCACGTTTCTACTACTAAATATTTAAGCAAAACCTGTCTCGTATCTAAGTTATGCCAGAGGTTTAAAGAGTATCCTGGATACTTGTGCAAGATCTTAGCTTTAAGAGGTAGCTAGGATGTCTTTAGTAATAAAACTTCAACACATTGTTTCACCTTGCCTCAGTGAAACATACATCAATTTCCCTCCGCTACCCGTTATTTCATAAATGTCGATGTACCATTATCAGCATTTGTCTATATTGTTTTTGCTTCTTCTGTTGGGTGCTGATTTGGTTCCAAAATCCGTTTCTTTCTTTCTTTTTTCTTTTTCCTTTTTTTTTTTTTTGCAGGATGATTTGGAAATCCTTTATGCTGGTTTCAGAACACCTCACATTCATAACTTATCCGATCTTGTCCAATAAAATCTTGCAATCCAAGTATGTTAGTTTTTAATGAGCATCTGACTTTTGAATACCATAATTATGTTATATTATTAAAAAGACTGCATTTTGGAAGTTTCTTTCTGGTTCTTGTTTAATATATCTTTTTATATGCACACGTGTGTGCCAGGTAGAATGTTTCATCGGCTGCAGCTAAGTGACTCATCTGTTAACTCTCCACATTTTATTTTTTCAGGTATGAGATCATGGCAGGGATGAATATGAGTTATCTTGGAGTTTATTAGAGTATCTTAAGCATTTCATAATCATAATTTTCATCTCCGGTTTAAGTCATTGACTAGTTTGCATTGGGGTTTTAACTCTTAATACAGATTTCTGCCAGGTTTCCATTCAAAGCAGATGTTGCTTTTATGTCTGGAACTGACTAAAAGAGTTCAAGGGTACGGGAAGGACTAAGCACCCTAACAGGTTTCTCCCGCATTCTTTTACCTCAATAATGAGTCCGCGGTTTGTCCAATACAGTTTCAAGGTACTAATGTTCTCTTTTCTCGTTTCTTCCTCCTTTGCATGATACACTTTGAGAATGCTTCTATCTGAGCACTACTATGTTTTTCATTTTGCATTATACATAGTCAAATTCTACTAGTTCAAGACCCTATCAGCACAGCAGTGCCCCTCAAAAGTTCCCTTTGATATCTTTGCTTATAGTGAAGAGCAAAAAGATGGAGCTAACTGCTAAATTCTACTATGTTTTTTACTAAAATATGATTTTTCATGTGATGATTTAGAAAATGAGGAAGAGATTCGTCTTATGGAAATTTTCCTTACCTTTTAAGCCCTTAACATCTTCCTCTGCTGCATCTCTCTTCATAATTTCATTTTGAGCAGAAATTGTTGCTCCCCTCGGTTGGCATTTTGGGTTTCTACTAAATGGAAAACTTTCCTGGTTAATCCTGTTCACCTTGGAGTAGTCACGGGTGTGGCATATATAATAGTTGAAAAACTGAAATCTCTTTATATTTCAATGTAACAGTGATATTTTTCATACATTGATCGACTCTTTACATTCATATATATACACTAAGTGCTACAGCTGTATTAGCAATTGTTTTTGGTTTTATTTCATGACTCATCATTGTACTGATTCAATGACAGCCCTTTGATTGTCTTGAGTGATGTGCTGGCATTCCTAAGATTATGACACCTCATTGATGTCCTTCTCATTGAGGTATCTTTATTGGTACATTTCCTTTTGCATGTTCTGGTGCTGCTGTCATTGCTCCTGGTGCTGCTGCCATTGTTCCTGCTGCTGCATTCTACGGTTTTGCACACCTCTGCATTCTGTCCTTCTGCTAGTGAGTCATCTGCTGGTGCATTTGTGCTGTGTCTTGTGCCTCTTATTCCAACAATAATTGCAATGTTTTCTTATATAATCCAAAATTTACAGTTGGATTGAAGGATTCTTATGCGTGTTCGTGGAGTCTAGTTATATTTGATTTTTCTATCATATTAAATGTTTGAATTACTAATGATGTTGGTTCATGTTAATGTGTCATCTGTTTATTAACGAGCTAATTGATGCTAGATGCACATTTGTTATATTCGTATTCCAAGTGTAAAGCTATGCAACAATCCTCGATATACGTGTGTTCTTCAAATCTTCCACATTTTGACAGGTTTAATATTCTTGAAAATCAGATTTGTTAATCAGGATTTCTAGAAGGAATAAAGTTTCTGAAATATATTTCTTTAATAGTTATATATTTATATGTCTTGTCTGTTTCACGTGAAGTTTTTCATGTTGGCTTCTGTGGACAAGATGTTTTCTCATCCATAATTTCATATTGGTGTTTCTTTTATTATTTAGGTACCTCGCCGACCAGTCCACTAAAAGAGAAGCAAAGTGATTTTGATTCTAGGTTTGAAAAGTGTTTCAACTTGACTGGCAAGGTATTTTTTTTAATACGTATCTTTTGTAACTACTCTGTCTTTCTCGGGGGATGTAACTATGATTATTTGAAACCCTTACAGTATGAAGCAAATTTATCATCAGTTTTTCATAGGATTAATTTATTAATACATATCTTTTGTAACTACTCTGTGTTTCTCAGGGGATGTAACTGTGATTATTTGAAACCCTTACAGTATGAAGCAAATTTATCATCTGTTTTTTATAGGTGGACTCACTGAATGTTAATACTCAGATTTAATATGTTTTGATAATTTAAAAGAATTCCAAACTTTAATATCAAGCGCTGTAAAACTATGTGCTGCAGTAGAAATTTGATATCTCTCCATTCACAATTATAAGTCATTTGCTTCTTCTAGATGTAGTACTTTTATTCATCTAGATCTTTCTCCTTCTGATATAGTAGATCCTAAGATAATTGTATTGTGTTTCAGCTTGATTCTGAATCCCTGGTTGTTGGAAAAGCTGTTATTGGGAATATGTTGGGTGGCATTAGCTACCTTTATGGCCAATCAAAATTTTTTGTTGAGAATCTTGTTTTCAGTTTCTGTGTTTTTTTTCTATATTTGGTCAAGCTAAGATAGTTATTTTATCTCTAATCTTCTAAAAAAACAGATGGATAATTATCTCCTATCTTTTAGGGATCAGATTTAAGTTCTAGTTTAAAATTAGATTTGTTCCTGATTTACAGAGTTCTACTCTTATCTGGCAAATCTTGTAATCCTCTATTTATAGAGTTCTTATATGAATAAAATAATCTCAGCTTAGTAAAAATACCTAAAGCTAATATGGTATCAGAGATGTTTTATTCCTTTTATTGGTACTCCTAAAGCTAATATGGTATCAGAGATGTTTTATTCCTTTTATTGGTACTCTGTTTAACCCTGTTTCACATATTAGAAAACAGAGAACGATAGTTTCTGGTCTTCTTTATCATATCTTTTTATCTAGAAAATGGTAAAAAATGCCATGACTGGCTCCACTCAAGATAGATCATCAGAAGTATCCATCGGGTCCCTTCAACAATTCTCTTCTACTTTAATTTCAAACTTTTCACAGCCACCTTCCCTTCAAATTTCTTCAACTCCTATCCCAGGTTCCTTTGCTGATTCTCACTCTCTTTAAATCACCCAACACAAACTTAATGGCACCAACTATTTGGACTGGTCCCAAACAGTTCTTCTTGTCATTCGAGGAAATGGGAGGATTGGCGATGATTGGCTGTATTACTGGAGATACCCATAGACTTTTCGAAACAAAACCTGATTATCTCACTTGGGAGGCTAAAAACTCAATGGTGACTGCTTGGCTTGTAAATTCCATGGAGCCTAAAATTGGAAGGAATTATTTATCATACAGGATAACAAAAGAAGTTTGGGATATAGCTGCAATCATGTACTCAATACTTGGAAATTCTTCTCAACTGTTTGAACTTCAATCAGTTCTTAAAGACAAGAAGCAATGAGATGCTACTATGACTTATTACAATACTCTTGTTGGATTATAGCAAGAACTTGATTTATTCGATGACATTAATGGTCCTATTTAGATTATGCCACTAAATACTCTCAAATATGATATAAATAACGGCTATTTGATTTCCTACAAGGGCTGAATAAAGACTTGGATGAGGTACATGAATGGATTTTGGGAACAAAACCACCGTCTAGGATTCAAGAGGCTTTCACTGAAGTGAGATGTGAGGAGAGCAAGGAAAGAGTGATGCTGAAAAAGCACTCGAGTATACCCTCAGAAACACTCTACAAAACTCGGCATTGGCTACAATAAGGTTTAACAACACTAACAGAAAGCAGCGTTCATCTCCAAACGAGCAGAGGGCACATAGAAGCTATAACCAGCTGACAAACTCTGACCAGACAGTGAGAAAAAAGATGTGGTGTGATCATTGTCAGAAGTCAAACTACAATAAGGAGAACTACTGGAAATTAAATGGTAGACCAGCAAATTTCCTACCAAGAAAGCAAAGTGATATTCAAGGCTTTCAAGTAACAACAAAGCCACCAAAGTCTGCGTTTAGTACTGAGCAAATAGCTGAACTTAAACAGATTTTTTCATAAGTTCAACTTGATGCACAGCTTACTACAAATCCTTCTTATTCTGTAGCCCAAAAATGTAGTTTTTCTCTTATTTTAAGTCAAAAAACAACAGGCGATGATGTTTGGATAGTTGATTCTAACGCTTCAGATCACATGACTGGAAATCATAAATTGTTTTCTACCTATAACCCTTACCCAGCTTCACTAAAAATCAAGATTGCTAGTGGGTCCTTGTCATCAGTTGTTGGAAAAGGGATAGTTTTAATTTTACCTGGAATTACTCTACATACTGTTTTATATGTTCCTAACCTTTCATTTAACTTGATTTCCATTAGCAAGTTGATGAAGAAAATGAACTGTAGAGCTAACTTTGTCCTCTTCATTTGTGAGTTTTAGGATTTACTTTTGGGGAAGACGATTGGCAGTGCTGAGAAAGATAATGGGTTGTACTACCTAAAAGACTACAATTCTGTTGGAAACATACAAGTTCGGGCTTATAAGGGTGAAACTCATTCTATTTCTGGCTTTGTTTCTAATTTAAGTCAAATAATGTTATGGCATAAGAGATTATGCCATCCTAGCTTCCCATATTGAAAAAAATTGCTCCCTTCACTTTGTAAGAATAAAGATGCAAGTTTAATTCAGTTTGAAATCTGTCAATTAGCAAAACATACCAAGACCACATATCCACCTCACTCATATCATGTCTCTAAACTATTTTATATGATTCATAGTGATATTTGGGGTCCAATAAAAATAAAAAGTATAACTGGAGCTCAATGGTTCATAACTTTTATAGATGATCACATTAGGTTATGTTAGGTGTTCTTACTAAAAGAAAAATTTGATGCCAAATCTACATTTTAGTCATTCCACTAAATGATAAAAAATCAATTTCAAACTCAAATTCAAATCTTTCACACAAACAATGGTCTAGAATACTTCAATTCCATCTTAGGGACTTATCTTACTAGAAATGGAATTATACATCAAAGAACATGTATAAGTACACCACAACAAAATAGAATTGTAGAACATAAGAATAGATATATCCTAGAATTAACTAGAGCCTTATTGTTCATAAACAATATACTCAAAACCTTCTGGAGAGAGGCAATTCTAACTGCAACCTACATTATTAATAGACTACCATCTAGAGTTCTATAGCTTCACACACCCTTCCAAGTTCTTCTCCAACATTTTTCCCATACTAGATTATTTCAAAATCTCCCAATCAAAATTATTGGGTGCATAGTGTTTGTCCAATCACCTACTACCACCAAACTTGATCTTAGAGCCACAAAGTATATTTTCTTAGGATATTCTTGTTGGGATTTGTGCTTACGTGCTATCCCATAATGTATAAATATATAGCAATAATATTTATACAATTATTATTTCTAATAAAATTGTTAATGTTATTTATTATTAAATGGTAAGATGCTTGTAACGTTTCAGACATTATATGATCTGAAAGAGTTTAGATCTGGTCTAAAGGAGTTTAGACCAAGGTTAAGAGTTAGCAACGCTAATAGTTATAAACACTAAGAGTTAGTGGTACTAAGAGTTAGTAATTTTATAAGAATTAGCGAATTCTAAGGAGTTAGAGCCTTGTCTGGAATGGGACAATGACCTGAGAATATATTAGTAATGACATAGCTGCAATGAGTTGCAGATGGTGCTAAGAAATGTCATTATGCAAGTATGTTCTCAAACATAATGTTCATGATCTAATTTCATCGATGCGGGTCTATCGATGGAACCCACTAATATTGATTAGTGTATGTCTATATCTGGATGGTCCAGATGGTTAGTCTTAGTAAACCATGAGCTTAGTAGGAAGCTCGTATAGAGATGCAGGTATTCAGTAAGGACTGAATATTGAACAGACTCACGAAGACATCCAATAGACATCTCATAAAGCCGTCAATGGAAGGTCTTCCGAGTTGAGTAGTATTTTTGGTCCTTTGACCTGAGCGCCATGGTGGGCTTGTGAGTGATCCACCATGCTTTGGTTCCACATATATCAGAAACCTTTCATGGTCTGACCGCTGGGTGTCGCTAGGTATGGTCCGATGCTTATGAAGTCTGGTGTACGTAGATATGGGATCCGTCAACTCATATGAGTGGGTTGTATATCTTGATGCTCGGAGATTGTATTTCAGAAAGTCTTGTGGCCGCAAGCATAAACCTCGGAAAAGATATTCCGAAGGAATAAACAATATCACAAAAGTGTTTGTGGATATTGTTTAATGAAATATAAATCTAGAGATAAGTTCATGGTTGAGTTGCAGATGGTGCTAAGAAATGTCATTATGCAAGTATGTTTTCAAACATAATGTTTCTAATCTAATTTCATCGATGCGGGTCTATCGGTGAAACTCATTAATATAGATTAGTGTATATCTATATCTGGATGATCCAGATGGTTAGTCTTAGCAAACCATGAGCTTAGTAGGAAACTCGTATAGAGATGCAGGTATTCAGTAAGGACTGAATATTGAACAGACTCACGAAGACATCCAATAGACATCTCATAAATCCGTCAATGGAAGGTCTTTCGAGTTGAGTAGTATTTGTTGTCCTTTGACCTGAGTGCCACGGTGGGCTTGTGAGTGATCCACCATGCTTTGGTTTCACATATGTCAGAAACCTTTCATGGTCTGACCGCTGGGTGTCGCTGGGTATGGTCCCATGCTCATGAAGTCTGGTATGTGTAGATATGGGATCCGTCAACTCATATGAATGGGTTGTATATCATGATGCTCGAAGATTGTATTTCAGAAAGTCTTGTGGCCGCAAGTATAAACCTCGAAAAAGATATTCCGAAGGAATAAACAATATCACAAAAGTGTTTGTGGATATTGTTTAATGAAATATAAATCTAGAGATAAGTTCATGGTTGAGCAAATAAGAGATTTGACGGTGATGATCTATATCTCTACTCTTCAAGGATATAAATGATGGAAGGATTATATGAATATGTAATAACTTCAACTTGCATGGTCTAACACGCTAATTTATAATATCCATAACGTGTGTGTGGGACATTGTTCACGGACGTATGGAGGAGCTCTATATGACAAATTAGGTGTGGACCTAGAGAGTCTCACAATATGAAGTGTACTCATTGCGCACTGGGGTAGCGGATTGGATTGAATAGTTCTATCCAATAAATTTCAGCAAAATAGAACGATTGTTTCGGGATCCCTCAGATTGTACATTTGTCAAGACTTAATTATTAAGTACATCATTGAATTAATTAACAAGTGTTGTTAATTAATAGAATATTGACAAGTGGCAAAATTTGTTTCATGATTTGATTTTACCTTTTTACCATTTAACTATGGTAGTAAAATTTAGTAAGATAAAAAGTAATTATTCAAAATTATTTTGAATAATTAAATTATATTGTTATTATATTATTAGATAATATTATAATATATATAGATCATGGCATTGTATTTTAATACAATGAGGGGCCTAGATATTGGTCATTTAATTACCCATTATAATTAAAGTAATTATAATTGTTAGGTAAATATTAATTTAGGTGGCCATTATTCTAGTGCTTGGTTTAATTAATCCTAAGTGAGAGACCAACAATAAAATTGATGGAGCACTTCCTTTTATTTAATTAAAGTGTTGAATAAATAAAATGGATTTTGGCAAAAAAATTGAATTGAATTGATTCATTCAATTCTTGTGAAGAATTCGACAATGGCAAAGAAGAGAGGTAAGAGAGAGTTTTGGGTTTTCTTCTTTCAAGTGTTGAAAAAATAAACAAACTTCTCTTCATCTCCTTCTTTAATGGATGGTCAAAATGAATGAAAAAAAATGGAGAAAAAGATAATTATTTTGCAAAGAGTTGTTCAAAATAATTATCATGTAGAAATTGTTTCTAAGATTAATATACAAGAGTTGTATGTTAAATATTTTTAATTAATACAAGAGTTGTATAGAAAATATTTACCAGTTCCATTTAAAAAACAAAAATTATATTCAAAAGAGTTTGAATACAAGTGCTGAAAATTTTAAATACTAAGCTGCCATTCTACCTCCTTAATCCCACCAAAAGTTATGGACTAGAATTGTTCAATATATACTTCAAGGTGAGCTCTTCACATAGATTATTGAAGGACTTGAAAAATTTGTAAAGCTACCTTCATTAGCTGAGTACTTTACATTATGTTTTAAGTACAATATTGTTCATCATATATATTTTGTATAATTGTTATACTTGTTCATATATGTGATACAATTGTTCATCATGTTTATAAATTGTATAATTGTTATACTTATGCATATATGTGATATATGTTGAAATTGTTAAAATTGGTGTATTTTGTAACATGCTTCCGCTGCGCATATTGTAATTTTTGAAATTACCTATACACTCGTATAATGTCACACATTCTTTGATACAACACCCAACAATTCTCCCTACAAAAAAGCGTATAAATGCTTTTGTCCAACAACCAAAAAGATGTTCATTAGTATAGATGTTACCTTTTTTGAACACAAACTTTTTTATCCAAACTCTTCACTTCAAAGGGAGAATTCTAATGAAGTTCAGCTCTGGGTGTTTTTACCTGACCCTGTGCCACCTGTGTCATCACAACCTGAGCACTCATTACCTAGACAGTCATAACTTGAGTCTCCACCTGAGTAATCATTACCTAGTCCATCAGCTTTACCTGAGTCGTATATGTTATTAACATCTGACAAGCTTGCAGAAACATATATAAAAACAAGAAAAGATTTGCCTCTAAGGCAGCCTGCCTTGAAAACATATTCTCAACATCAATATACTCAAAGCCAGCTGGTGGAACAGTCCATCACCGTCCAAAAGCACGGCCAAGAGACTAAACCGGAAGAAACTCCTAACCTTTCTAATGTTTCAGATAATCTTTCTACAGATCTTGACAAGCCTATTGCCCTCAGAAAAAGAGTTTCGTCTTGCACGCAGTATCCCTTGTATAACTATTTATCCTATAGCAAGTTATCAGATCATTCCATTTTTTCAATGAAACAATCATAACCACTACTATACCCATTACTATTCAGGAAGCTCTAGCAATTCCTAAATGGAAGATTGCGATGATGGAAGAAATGAAAGATGTAAAGAAAAATAATACATGGGAAATTATGCAATTACCAAAAGGGAAAAGTCTAGTAAGTTACAAGTGAGAGTTCGATATTAAATACAAATATAATGGCACCGTAGATAGATATAAAGTAAGGTTAGTCACCAAAAGCTTTACTCAGACTTTCGGGATTGACTATAATGAAACCATTGCTCCTGTGGCTAAACTCAATACCATTAGAGTCTTAGTATCTCTTGCAACAAATTTTGATTGAACATTTCATCAAATAGATGTGAAGAATGCCTTTTTAAATGGAAAACTCATAGAAAATGTATATATGGAGTTGCCACCTAGTTTTGATAAAGAAAGAGTAAATGGTAAAATGTGTTATTTGAAAAAATCTTTGTATGGTTTAAAGTAGTCTCCGAGAGCATAGTTCAATCTCTTAGCTAAATTAGTAATTAGATTTGGGTATATACAAGGACAAGCTAATCATGCATTGTTTTTTAATCACTCATCTAACAAGATAGCCATCCTTCTAGTTTATGTGGGTGATATCATTCTTACTAAAGATAATTAGAAGAACTCAATCGACTCAAAAAGTTTTTAGCTCAGGAGTTTGAGATAAAAGCCTTAGGTCATCTTCGATATTTCTTGGGTATGGAAATGCCTAGGAGCAAACATGGAGTTTTTATCTCACAAAGGAAGTATACCTTAGATTTGCTTAAAGAAATAGGTATGCTAGGTTGCAGACCATCTGATACACCTGTTGAAATGAATTGTAAGATAGGTAAGGAAGCAAGTGATCTTGTAAATAGGGGAAGATACCAAAAACTAGTTGGAAAACTGATTTATTTATGTCATACTAAGCCAGACATTGTCTTTACTATTAGTATGGTCAATTGGTATATACATAGTTCTTTTCAAGGTCACCTTGATGCAGTGAATAGAATCTTAAGATACTTAAAGGGAGCACATGGGAAAGTATTATTTTTTGGTAAAAATAGGAATAAGGAAGTTGAGGCATACACTGATGCTGATTGGGCTAGCTCTATTGATGATATGAGGTCTACTTTTAGGTATTGTACATTTGTGTGGCGTAATTTGGTGACTTGGAGGAGTAAAAAATAAAACATAATAGCTAAGAGTAGTGGAGAAGCAAAATTAAGAGCCTTGGCACTTGGGACCTATGAACTTATATAGATTAGAAGACTCTTAGATGAGTTACAACAGCCTTACTCAAAGCCTATAAAGCTTTTTTGTGACAATAAGAAAGCCATAAGTATGGGCATGTAGAGATTAACAAATACTTCCTAAAAGAGAAAATAGAGATTAGAGAGATGTGTATAACACATCCCATCCAAGGGCCAGATTGTAAACATTCTTACAAATGGGTCAAGTAGACAGATATTTGAATACCGTGTAAGCAAGCTGAGAATGATCAATATTTTCTCTTCAGTTTGAGGGGGAGTGTTAAGAATCGTATTTTTAGTTACCATGTTTTTTTCCTATATTTGGTTAAGATAGGATAGTTATCTTATCTTTTATCTTCTAAGAAACATATGGATAGTTATCTCCTATCTTTTAGAGATCAGATTTAAGTTTTACTTTAAAACTAGATTTTTTCTTCATTTACAGAGTTCTACTATTATCTGGCAAGTCTTGTAATCCTCTATTTATAGGGTTCTGATATAAATAAAATAATCTTAGCAAAAATACCTAAAGCTAATGTTTTCATTACCAAAAATTCTTAAGTGAGTAGATATATTTGTTTTATGTGTTTATTTCATCATATGTATGAATGGATTTCTTATTTCATGATCATCTAACTAACCTATTATCTTGTAACATACTGCATATTTTATGTTGCTAATTCGTGCCTAAGTTGAACACATTTTAGCATATTAATTTTTACTGAGTGGACTCTTTTTTTCGATTTTTGAGAACAGTCTTACAAGATATAAAAATTTAGAATGCTTTCAGTAGTCATATATCCTTTTTTATAGGGTCATTTTCAATATGACTAAGTACTATTGTGGTGCTGAATAATGATCTACCAGCCGTTTCAGCTCATTTCTGATTTCTCTTTTGGTATTGGATTTTTATTTTATAATAGTTGTGAAGATAAAGAAAGTAACAATTGATAATTAAGTTGAATGAATTCTTTCATATATCTCAAAGGTATTTATATAAGATACAAGCCTATTGAAAAGGAAAGTCAACTATACGACAACTAATATCCTAATTATAACGCGCTAATTAACACTTTAATTTTAATACACTAATTATAGTTCAATAAAGAAATAAAGTTGTACATACTAATTATATATTAATCATGCCAATTCTCCCCTCAAGTTGGTACATAGATATTACATATGCCCAACTTGAATAATGTTGTATAGAAAAGACTACTACTAAAGTCATGAGTCATCATATCAACCAGCTGATCTGCACTATTGATGTAAGGAACCTTTATCCTACCAGTGTCTAGGTTATCTTCAATGTAGTTCCTATCAAGTTCAACATGCTTAGTTTGATCGTGTTGTATCGAATTATTTATTATCTTAATAGATATTGTGTTATCACAAAAAAGCACCATAGGTATTTTTGGACCAAACCCGAGTTCACTTGGATTCTTAATCAAGTAAGCTCTGCGATCGCATGATGAAGAGCTCGGTATTTAGCTTCTGTGCTAGACAACGGTACCACATTCTATTTCTTACTCCTTTAAGTCACCAAATTACCTTTAACAAATGATACATACCCTGACATAGATTTCCTATCCAGTTTAGATCCAACAAAGTCAAAATCTGTGTAACCTGCAATATCTAGATGTCTATGTCTAGATAACATAATACCTTTACCTGAAGCGGACTTTAGATAAGCCAGAATATGATTCACTGCATTCATGTGTTGGTCACTCGAATTGTGTATAAATGGACTCACAACACTAATTGCATATGATAGGTTAAGTCTAATGTGAATCAAATAGATCAATTTCTCCTTTAATCTCTGATATATTTCTTTGTTTGCTGAAACCTGATTAGGATAGGTACTAAGGTCATGGTTCACCTCAATGGGAGTATCTATAGGTTCACAGGTAGAGTTACTAGTTTTAGCCAAAAAAATCTAATATATACTTCCGTTAATAGAGGAAAAGTCCTTGCTTTGATCGAGACACTACAATACCCAAGAAGTATTTTAGAATCCCCAAGTCTTTCATTTCAAACTCCTTAGCTAGATAGCTCTGAAGCTTTTCTATTTCAATAGAGTTACTACTTGTAACAATCATATCATCAACATAAATAATAAGCAAAGTTATATCATCATTAACTCTCTTATAAAACAAAGAATGATTTATGAAAACTTGCTTAAAATCATACTCTTTCAGTGAGTAGCTCAATCGACCAAACAATGCCCTTGGTGACGGTTTTAACCTATATAAAGCCTTTTTCAGCTTGTATACCTTACCTCCTTTTAATATAAACCTCAGAGGAGGATTCATATATACTTCTTCTACCAAATGACCGTGAAGGAATTCTTCACATCATATTGTCTTAATGGCCAGTCAAGATTAATTGTAAAAGATAGAATGACTCAATAGTGTTCATCTTAGCCACATGAGCAAAGATTTCTTGATAGTCATCTCATAAGTTTGGGTGTAACCCTTGGCAATAAGTCTAGCCTTGTACCTGTCAATTGTCTCATCTGATTTATACTTTACTAAAAACATACATTTATACCCTACTGTCTTTTTTTTCTTGAGGTAACTCAATCATCCCCCAAGTAGAATTCTTCTGAAAGGCCTTCATTTCTTCTATCATAGCACACTTTCATTTAGGATCTTCAAGGGCTTCTTGAAAATGAATAGGAATAGACACAAAGGATAATTGATAGGTAAAGTCTAGGTGAGTCTTAGACAGATGATGATAAGAGAAAAAAAATCAAAAATAGGATAAACAACATTAGAAGATAATTTAGAGAAACCTCACCTATCAGGTTCTTTACAATCACGAAGTTGATATCTCCCACCCTGATCAACAACATGTAGATTCAAGACAACAATTTTTGATTTTATAAGGTTAAAATCAATTTTAGAAGTTGAAAGTTATAGATGAAGAAATATATACCTCGGGATCAATATTGGAAGAGTCATCTAAAGGAATGGTAGTATTATCAAGAGAAGTATCATGGTCTGGAAAGGGCATAACAATAGCATTATTTTTCCTAGTATAAACATTTTGGAACAATCAAGTTGGTCTTTCACCCAATCTTTCGGCAAGGTTGAGATCATCTAAAGACTCTCTCTTACCTAAACTATATTAATTTTCCCCCGTACCTAAAATTCATAAATTATTTTCTTCTAACTATAACCGTTCCTTTTCCTTACTATTAATCTCCCCTTAGAAAGGAACAAGAGATACATTTCCAAAATAATAAGACTCTTGTTCACATAATTGAACATCTATAGATACATAGTATTTACTTGTAGAAGGATGAAAACATTTATAACCCTTTGTGAACTAGAGAAACCTAGTAAGACACACTTAAAAGCACAAGGATCAAATTTATCCCTAAGATGAGAGTGCATATAAACATAACACATAACCAAAAACCTTAGGACAAAGATTTAGAGTATAAGAAATAGAGTGAAATCGAGACAACATTCTCAAAGGAGTTTGATAATCAATGATACGAGTAGGCATTTAGTTGATATGAAAGACAGCAGTCATAACAACCTCAACCCATAAACGTTTGGGAATATGCATAGTAAAGCATAAGGCTCAGGTCACCTTTAAGATATAACAGTTCTTACACTCTGTTATGTTGTTTTGTTATGGTGTGTAAGCACATGCTGTTTGGTGGAGAATGCCATTTGTTTTGAAGAAGTCGGCAAGAGATTAATTTATAAACTCACAACTGTTATCAGAATGAAAGACCTTAACCTAAATATGAAACTATGTAGCAATCATTTGTAAAAATTGAGGAATAACATATATAACATCACTCTTAAACTTTAACATATATACCTAGGTCACTCTAGTATAATTATTGATAAAAGAAACAAAATAATTATGACCTAAAACGAAAAAGGTAGAGAAATGACTCTAAACATTAGTATGGACACATGTAAAAGAAATTGGACTTTAATTGAAACTTATTTTAAAAGACACACAATGGTTTTTTAACGCAAATGCATTATTCACATTTTAAACTAGAAACAAAAATATTGTGAAACAATTGTGAAAATAAATGCTCTAAACAAGAAAAACATAGGTGGCCTAAATGACAATGCCATAAGAGAATCTTCTCCCTCTCTCTTGCTACTTGAAAACCATTGTTAGGTTCAGATTTACTTGCCCTCTCTAAGTAGTAACGACTTCTCCTTTCCTTACCAATGTCAATTGTCATATTCTTTAGATTGTCTTGAAACACACAATAAGATAAAATGAAATGTTACAGAACAATTAAGATGTTTCGTAATCTTGCTAATGAGAAGAAGATAACGACCAAATCATAATTACCTTCTTGATAAGACACTCAAAATATATAAGAAGCAGAAGATGAGAAGTATCAGTGAGAACAACTTAAGCAAATTTCTTATTTTTTTTTTCTCTTAACTTGTTTAAGTTTAAACCACTTCGAATAGTCATGCTTCGTCTAACAAACATCGATTGTATATCTAATATTATTGCAATAAGTGTAAATGCGAGAAAAAGAGCCGGAAGAAGAAGCAAAAGAAGCTAGTCATCCAAATTTTTTACTTAAACATGTTATAAGGCAGATTGGTAAAAAATTTCAATTGAAAAAGAAAAGAGAATAAAGACAACAGTGGCAATTTGTTTGCTTTTAATTCTAATACTAAATTGATAATTAAGTTAAATGAATTCTTTCATAAGAGTATTTATATAATATACAAATTTATTGAAAAAAAAAGTCAATTATATAATTAATCTGATAATTAATATTCTAATTATAATGTACTAATTAATATCTTAATTTTAATATACTAATTATTAGTTAAATTGAAAAAAAATATTGTACATTCTAATTACGTGCCAATTATAACAAGTAAGAAGTAAGAAATCATGTGCCTCTGTTTGTTTTTGGTTTAAGGTTGGATATATTTGCTGATCACAAATAGTTTTTTAGGATATTCTTTTGATTATAAGGGTTTCAATCTCCTTGCCTAAACTTTTAAATCTTCTATTAATTTGCGTTAATACAATCTTCTCTGTTTCTTAAAAAGAAAAAAGTAAGATAGTGGGTGATCAGACGGTTGGCTTTCCTTTTTGGGAAATTTTCTTTTTTTCAAAATTGTTGATGTTTTTACTTATATTCAGCTTCATTAATTTTTATATCTGACAAAGTCATACAGTGGGCTGTTTTCTCTCGCAGCTTAAAAATCATGATAATTTTGTTTTATACTGGCCAGCTGAGCTTTGCTGTTCCGAGTCGACCCTTCTTCCCAAGGGGATTTCTTTGGGATGAAGGTTTTCATCAACTGTTGATCTGGTTGGTTACCTATTTTTGATCTCATATTTTTCCAATTCTTTTCCTTAAAAATTTCCTGTTACTTTCATATTTTTGAAATGATTATAAAATTTCAGCAATAAAGAATTAAATCATTAGTTTTTGAAGTAATTGATCATCTTTATGAGTTATGCTGGTATGTACCAAATGTTGATCATGCATTGGGATGTCCATATATGTTTGGATATTCTTGGACACTGGTTAGATCTGATGAATATTGATGGATGGATTCCTCGTGAGCAGATTTTGGGTGCTGAAGCTCTAAGGTATCTCAAGTATCCTGTCGGATATGTTCAGTAACCTTATAGTCTTATATTTGTCCGCAAAGATAATCTGCAAGGACATTCTGGTTTAATTGCAGCAAAGCCCCAGAGGAATTTGTTCTTCAGCATCCAACTAATGGAAATCCACCAACTTTATTTTTGGTTTTACGCGGTAAGCTTCTTTCC
The DNA here is from genome assembly GCA_946807835.1 of Ailanthus altissimus. NCBI lineage: Eukaryota > Viridiplantae > Streptophyta > Magnoliopsida > Sapindales > Simaroubaceae > Ailanthus > Ailanthus altissimus. The sequence continues at coordinate 25,237,706 of OX327685.1, read as the reverse complement.
CAATTAAATTTTGCTGTGATTGTGCTTGAATGTTTTCTTTCATCATCGACTTTTAGTGGATTTGCCTGCACACATATTATAAAGATGCTTATATTGATGCTAATTATTCGGACAATTCCTGGCATAATGCCTTATCTCCTAGGGGTAGCCAACCACACAAATCATTTTGAGGTGCTTCCTCTATGTTTCTTATCCTACATGTAGTCTAGTGGAAACATGACCTTATGGGACCATTTTGACCATCAACTTTGACATCTATTTCTCATGGATATGATAAAAGTCAGATTGGACTTTTCTGCTTTACTGAAAATTGGATCGAAATATTTGGTAGTAGTTTTGAGAATTTTAAGGATTGGTTATTTGGTTTGGAAGGTTTATTTTCGTACTTGGAATGCAAGTCAATCAACTAAGTTTTCGGATTTGATCATTTTCAAAATGCTAATTTCCAGTGTTGCACTGTATTATGCTTTAAAGCTGAAGGACACAATCATCTGGGGAACATTGAAACCTGCTTTAAAATATCATAGATTTTAGCTCAGAACTATATTAATTTAAATAGGGGATATTATGTAATCATATGGAAGTGAGTGTCCTTGAAATTTAGTGTGTATAAATTATTGGTTTCTCATGTATCCTCTTTTAAATGCTGCAAAGATTGAAGAAGTTATTTACTTTGAAATGTGTTTTGTCTGTCTGTTTTCTTATGATGAGTACCAGGAATTAGAGATTAGATAATTTGATATACTATGTTTTTGTGAACTATTCATATTGCCATGTTGTCTGGATGAACATTTACTGTCATACTTTATAATAATCTGAAATGTAGCATGGAACTTTGCCTCTTTCAGAACTAGTATATGGCTTAAAGAGAAACAAATTCTCTGTCACTTAAAGCAATGAGATCTCTTCTTTCCTTGAACGGGCTCTTATCCGGCTTGAAGCATGGTTCCAGTGGTTCAACACCTCCCAGTCAAGTAAGTCAGGATTTCTGTTTAATCTTTTAGTGTGGTCTTTTGGAGGAGCAGGCATTGTCTCAATACATGGGATTAGTTTCTATATTGACTGTCTTGTAATTTTAGATTAAAATGCCATAAGTGGAATCCCACAACAAGAAGCAAACGTTTATGCTTGTTGAGATTTTCTTCCGTTTATGTTTAAAATTTTAACTTCTTCATATCCATTCTAAATTCAGGGGGAGAAGTTGGTTGAGACAAGTGTAGTGAATGTTGTCCAAATTTCATACCCATATAATGTTTCAAGTTCTTGAAACTTAAGTATTTAAAAATCTCAACAGAAAGTTCTGGTGGAATAGTGATCAAGGATAGGGATGATAAAAAACCCCGGATCCAATCAGGAAAAAACCCAAAAAATTCGACTTTTTTATATCTGGATTCCATTTTTTTATTTTTTCCGGATTTGGGGCAGGACTATTTTTTGGGCCTGGAAAAACCCGGGTTTTTTTTATTCACTTATTCAAAATTTCAGACTTTGTATTTCAGTTTCTTTCTCTGTTCTTCTGACTTCTCACTTCTGTTGCCCACACTTGAATCACCTCTCAACTCTTAAATCTCCCACTCAAGTTCTCAAATCTTTGTCAATACCCGCGCTGCATGCAGCTTGAGACCAGCTCGCCGCCCGCCGCCTAAGATCATCTTGCCGCCCGCCTCCTGAGACCAGACCGCATCTTCCTTATCTGGGTTATGTAAAATAATGGTGTGAAAGATTCAATTAGATGTATAAATTTTTTGTTTTTGACTTGATGTATGATTTGTTTATTTGGAATAATTATGTGTTTTATTTTATATTGTACAATTGTATGTAAATGGGTTGTTTTTATTTTGATCTTTCCTGAAGGCTTCACTCCTCACTCATATTTTGCTGCTTGAGTTGTGAGAATGCTCCTGTTGAAGAAGAAATAAAAAGGGACTTTTCTTTTTGTGAAGAAGACATGAATGAGAGAGAGTGGGGTTAAAATTGAAAAATAAATTTTAAAAAAATAAACAACCGGGTTAAAATCCAGGTTTCGGGCAACTCAGACCCGACTTGGATTGAACCCGGACTCGGAAAAACCTGGTGCAACCCGGGTTCCGGAACCTTAAAATACCCAAGTCCGGGTCCGGGTCTGAGATTTTTAATTAAATTGTTGATTATGAAATTAATAGAAGATATTTTAAATTGTTAATGAGCTGAGATTTAATTCTTTTGAGATCGCAATGATTTGGGTACTACCTTTACAAAACAGGAAAGGAAATAGGCACCTACTTTTGGAATGGAAGAGATAACACAATGATGCGTGAACTGAATCCCAAGTTTCTATTCTACAGCATTCTACATGTTCATGGCCTTAAGAATACCTTTTCTTCTATCAAGCTTTCACAGGTTATTTTGATTTTGGGCATCTCTTGTAGAGGATATAATTGTCCTAATCTTTATGCTTTGGTTGCAATTCATGCATCAAAACAGCATAATTTAGTCTATACAAGGGCAATCTTGGATAAGCTGCTTCTACTTTTTGTGTTTTTTTTCTCAAAATACTTGTCATCTCCCAAGCTCAATTTGTAACACAAACGTACCAAGGATACTTGGTTATGAACTGTGAAAAACGTGGCCAGATCTTAGTGATCATATTGTTGGAACTTGAAATTTTTGTATGACCTTTATAGATCAACCACACTCTGACACGTGCATTGTCTAGCAGAATTTAGCTTCAGCGTTTCTGTGTAGTTTAGAGAAAACTTTATCACCAAGTCAGGTCCTTTGCTTGATATTTAGTTAGGGTTCATTTGGGTAGACTTAGGTCTAAGTTAATCTGGAAGTAGGAATATGCAATATGCTACTAATAAACCAATAAAGCGTTGACTTGTTATTGTATCTTTCCTTATAAATGTCTTCAGAATTGAAACATTTGAGTAACTAGATCTAGGCAAATAGTTTAGTAGTGATACAATTGAAGACAAGGAGATAAGATGAACCTAGAAGAGCCTGATTTGCATCATCAAAGTATTGTCAGAACATAGGTCTTTAATTTTGTCAACTCATTAGAGAACATTGATTTTGGTGATCCTGAAGCAGTAATTTCATCATCTTTCTATCCAGACCCATTATTTTTATGTACTATCTTCAGAGAACCAATGTAGACTTGATTAAATTTCTTTAGTTGAAGATATGGATGGTTAAATTGACATTATCTGTGGCATCTCCAGACTCTATCCTCTGGGTTGGATGATTATCCTCATGCTTCACATCCCAGTGGAGAAGAACTTCACCTGGATCTTAGATGCTGGCTGCTACTCGCGGCAGATTCCTTGCATTCCATTGTTTGAGAGGGGAAATGAGCATACAAAGGTATATTTGAGTAAACTTATTTAAATACTGTATTATATTTCTTAGTTAACAGACCTATAAAATGAAATGATGCAAGAATATGGTTCAATGGCTAAGCTGCTATCGGATTTTGAGATTCTTAATCAGGTTTCATCATCTCTGTCATTCTGTCTGAAGTCATTTTTCCTTCCCTTCTAGTAGTTCTTAATTGTTGTCGTAAAAGGGAGTAACCTTGCGAGAAAACAGTTTCTCTAAGGCATTATTGTATGATATTTTAAAGGAACAATTCCTCTTGTTAAGCACTATTTAGATGGTTCTGAACATATGCTGAGGACTAATTGCCATCATTTGTGGTTGATCTTTTACCAGATTCATTTTGATCCTGCATCTGGAACTTTTCTTCGATTTTGGAAATCACACAGAAGGAATTCTGCTTGTTTGTTGCTGTTCTCAGTCTACTGCACCTTGTATCGTTAAGTACTTGCCTTCATTTGAGCTGCACCATGAGTTCTGAAACAATATTTTGGTATATTCTCACAGATATAGGGATTTAAAAGCTATAATCCTTCCAATTGCCATTGGATGATTGTATATTAACACTGGGTATCTTGTAGATATCTGGAAAAAATTTCCTCTATGTTAAACATGGGAAAGGCCTTTTAATTTCTGTGCATGCAGTATTGGTCCTTAAGCAGGCAGTCACGTCTTCAGGGCCTAACTTTTCCAGGCTTTGTTGCAGGCTTGGCTTGCTAAAATTCTTGTTGTTTTACTATAAGGGATCAGATGGACAATGCTGTTAAATAGATTTTTGTGCCATTGATTTGGATATTTCACTTGTAAACCTATGTTGGCCATCAGCTGATGAAATTTTGCCCACAAGTATTGATTGTTCAATCATTGTAGGTTTGTTTAAGTTGGAAAGAAATAACAGTAGAAAATAATTATCCAACTCGAGAACTTGTACGGGAAGTATTGGAAAGGCCAGAGTTGAGATTGGTTCCTCATGTTGGTTGCGTCAGCCTTTTTCTGTTTATGGAGAAGATCATTCCACCTGTAAGTTGCATTACATTTTATCAATTTGATCTTTGATGGCTTCTGCTTTAGTTACCTTTTTTAGCATGGTGACAAACCTCTTGCGTTTTGTTGGCTGACACAGGATTCATGGATTCTGGATAAACAGCTTGATCTAATTTATTAGAGGTGCATCTTATGGACAGAATATGGACTCCAGTCTCTTGCCAGAACAAGGTGATTGTGTATCTTATTTTTTTTTTTCTATTTACACAATTAAATCAATTTGGTTGTTGCTGGTTCTAGAATTATTTAATATAAAATGTTAATCTTAAATGCCACAACTCCTGGTACATGAAACGCAATACAGAACGTGACCCGCCTTATTGGAGAAGTCCAATTTGGATGAATATGAATTACAGGATTCTTTCAGCACTCCATCATTACTCAGAAGGTATACCCCTCCTGCTGGAAATAAAATAGGAACATACAGTACATTTGTCTCCCAAAACCTAGTGCCTTCATTCACAATTAGTCGTCCAAATTAAATGGTTAAATTCCTGCAGTAAACGGACCATACAAAGACAGAGCTAAAGTCATTTACAATGAATTAAGGGGCAATCTGATTAGGTACTTTTTATATACATCAGGTGCCGCTTTTGCTTGCCTCCTATCTGAACTAGTCCATTAACTCCAACACTTCTATCTGCATGTTGCAGAACTGTGGTACACAAATACCACCAGACTGGATTTTTGTGGGAACAGTATGATCAGAAGAAGGGAAGGGAAAGGGTGCTCCTTTTATTCACTGGTTGGACAGTTGTTAACGAAAAGAGAGAAAAAAAAGGTTGAACTTAAGACGAAGAGAAACTGCATACCGATTCTATAGAGTTAGTAATTTTATATCAGTAATGATATATTACCAGTGCCGGCATTAGTGTACACATTTTAGTATAATGACAATCTTATGGATGATAGCAAATGTTTCGTGCATGACCCTTTGCACATTTTAATGCATGAACGTCGTCACTGAATCGTTGGCATTTCACAGTAGCACTATCATTTTTTATTCTTTAAGGCTGGCAATACAGCCAGGGATATATGTTCTCACAAGGGGTGAGAAGAGCTCCCACTTGTTATTACGGGAGGATTTTTTACTTTTTTTCTCGGCCATCACCAGGGCTGAAAATCCTCCACACTACCACCAGCCCACTTATAAATGAGTGCCAGTGGCCTTCATATTAGCGTTAATAATTGGAAAATGTCAAAGTCATTAGGAAGTTGAAACGCAAACAAAATTGCTCGACCACTTATTTAAGTAGTCACAAATCTAATTCGAACTTAATAGGCAAGGAATATGTGATGGGCAGCTCCTCATTTTAATTTTTCGTTTTCTTCCCAGAACGCCGGGAATAAGTAATTTGGAAGATAAAATGACATTTTGATCCGCTTGCTAAACACTAAAGAAAGCACTCGGATTAAAGATTAGTGCTTTCTTTAATGTAACACTAGTCAAGAGATGTTAATTTACTATTGAACGAACACTCCATATGGTCGGAATTAATTATTCACTGCTCTCCCGTTGGATCACTATGGGATTCCAGCCCCGTTTTCCTTCTAACAAAAGATCAAACAAGGGGGTAAAAAGTAGTAATAATAATAATTAAGTGGGAAAAAGAAAAACGCGAGGCCTAGGTTAATCAATGTCCGTCCCGGTTAACACTGAAAATTTTGTAGTTAACTGAATTTTGTTGGGGTCAAGATTTCTAGCAGTAGCAGTTGATCTCCATTGACCAACTGTGACGTAGAAGCAGAACACATCGAAGAGTCATCATTAATGATGCATCATTTACTTCCACATTTCAGCTATTTCAGCTCACATCTTCTATCATCTCTGTCTCCTCAGCCATCATAATCTCCATATCCCTAATATCTCGCTTCATCACATTCCCAAGTCTTGCAATGGCCTCTGTCTGTTTTTGTAAGACCTGCACCCACATAAATAGAATCCTTAATTTTGACATAAATGAATTATAAATTGTCACCATACAAGGTGGCATTACCATGTCCAGCAATGCAAAAGCTTAACGATTTTCAAAAAAGACTTAAGGATTGCAAAAATTTCATATTGGGTTCAGTTAGATGCAACTAATAGAATAATAATGGTAGCCTAGAGAAACTTATATGATGACACATCAATACAATTTTATAAATAATATATAGCCTTTCTTTTCAAGTCAAATTTGTACAAGCTATTACAACCATTATAATGGTAGGGAACACATCAAACTTGCAGCACTTACCTCCTGCATATCAGCAAGACTCTGTTCATGTATTTTGGTTGATCCCGGAATATGAACAGAACCACCACCACCACCTATGACATTTGCTTGAACACGTGACACAGTGAGCAGGTTTTGAACCCTCCTGTAAAGTTCTGCTCCAGATCCTTTAAGCTGAAATCATAGCTTGTCAGCACAATTTCCTGATGACAGACCCAAAAAAGGATGAAGCATAAAAAGAGGACCACGGATGAGTAAGACCTACCTGTCTTGTTACGGAAGCTAACTTCTCAGCCAATTCAACTTCCCCTTTCATTAAGGGCAATCGGCAACCCTTACCCTCCAATGCTTCAACAATTCTCATCACCTGTAGGCATACCAATGCAATAGAAGTCAAATTGACTGGTCTAGCACCAAGTTAATAAATCAATCATAAAAAAGCAGCCAAGACTGTCCTAACACTAACAAAGGCACACAAAAAATGACAAAATCTGAAAACAATGCATAGAATCATTCCACTTATTTTTAGCAGCTTATGAATGGAGCAGAAACTGTTCCCACCCTCAAAATACGCCTTTGAAGACTTTGCTCCTTTTGTCTCATTCGTTCGATGCAAGGCAGAGTTTCAGCTTGAAAATGCCTTTGAAGCTGCAAAAAAAGCTATTATATACAAAAGCATATTCTAAATCTATGATCCATGAGGAGAGACAAGAGTACCATTTTCACATTGCTTTGAGTAATCCGTAATCTCTCAGCATCAGAAAGAATGACTTCATCTTGAAGCTGCAATAACCCCATATTGCAATGTCAAAGTAAGCGACTATAGACTATCAACTTAATATAATGATTAAAGCAGCGAGCACATAATCCTCTAAAGATAAAGCCTTGAGTGACATGCATGCAAATATACTTGTCACCTTGTTCTGCCTTATAAGTGCAAATCATAGAAAGAATGCACTAGTTTAACATCTATGCATCTTACAGCAGGACAGTCTTCTCCTTGTCATTATAGCTTCTGTCCTCCAAAAGTACTTTACCAAGCCAGTATAAAACCATTAACTTCTATAGCTTTCCTTCTAAGATAACTCATAGAAATCGCTAGCTGAACTTGAGCAAACACGTTAGCCAAACCTGCAGTTGAAATATTTTTACACCTAAGCATTATTCGTGGATTGTATTATACTAAATTATATGAACCTATTTCCTCAAACTTAGCCAGTAGATCTCTAGACATCAACTAGTGAATGCCCAAAGCATCTTGTACTTCAACATTCTCTTCAGAAGATGGCAAGGGCACAGGACCTCCTAGATGTGCACTATGGAACCTAAATGAATTAAAAAAGAGATGGCACCAATGCCAACTCAAGCTTTTAAGTTCAGCTCACTGGACCATAATTACTATCAAATATATATGCTCAACTTAGCTACAAGTCTATCCAAAAACCCATTGATCCAACCAGTTGATCAATTTGATACTCCTTTATTTAAAATCAACCTATTTATCCCACAAGAACCCCATCAGTTACTCTCATCTCATCTCTGATATTCACTTTCTTTTACCACTAATCATATGCAAAAAATTTCCTTCTCTTTGAGAAAAGGTTTCTGTTAAGTTCCCAGAGCACCAAATTATCTCCATAGTCAATCTCCTTATCAGCAATTCAACCAAAGTTTTCACTTTCTTCTTATATCCCACATCAGGCCTATAGTCTTTCAAGGTTCTATGATATTATTTCAAATCTACAATGTTTTCACATTCAAATGCACAAAATTACTTCCAATTGTTGCCCTTGATAAGACATGTCAAAAATGATTAGGTCTCTTCCTCAATGAGAAAATCATCTTAACTACTAATCAGTAAATGAACAGCTCTTCCTCAATGAGAATCAATTTACTAGGCATCAGTTTGCTTAATGAATAGAAACCAAACAATCACAAGTCCTCATGCTGCACCAAACTAAGTTCATCTGATATAGTTTTCCCAGTTGAAAAGCATTAGAGAAAAATCCAAAAAGAACAATTGATCACCAAGCTCTACCTTGCAAAACATTATATAACAGACCAAAACTGACTAAGTACCTTAAAATGAAAATTTTGTTAATCCATCAAGCTGAAGATAATGATGTCATTAACATCAAAGGAGAAGAGCAATATGATATTGACTTCTAGTAGAGTCCCTGATAGTTTTAGTATCATGAGGAAAATAACACACAATGAACGTGCATATGCATATATATGAAAGAACTTGAAGCCTCAAACATAAAATAAAAACCTTTAGTCGATGTGAAAGGTCTTTGAAACCCTGAACAAGCTGAGGCCACAAGCGTTCCCGGTCTTTACTATCCATACCCTCCAGCTTCCCCATAGCCTCCGCCCACATGATCTACCAATGCAAACAATCGTCCACACTTAGCAAACTAAAAAAATGATTATTAAAAAAAGAAATTACTTAAAGAACAACAAACTCACATCCAAAACACCGGCTGGCTTCACTCGGAACTGCGGTTCAGTGACACTGAACAACAAATGCTGCATAAATTAACACATTAAGTAAATGCCTAAACTCAATTTCTTCAACAAATCAAATTCTAATGACTTTAAACATGTCAACGAATTAAGTATAAGAGAATATAATAAACGAACCTTAAAAGCACACTTAGGGTTTGTAGGCTCATCCTTGTAAGCTTCAACAATAGCCTAAACAGTAACACCACCAAAAAATAATTAAAAATCCCAAACCTAAGGTTCAATTTTTTTAGCTTTTTATAATTAAGTAATTAATATATAAATAAAACAGACTTGAATGTCACGATCGGGGAGAGAGAAGGGAAGTGGGGCCACGGGAGCCATCTGAGTAGTCAATTGAGCATTGGGGAATGGACTTGGCTGCTGCGTGGCGGAGGGAGTCTGAAATCCGAATCCAGTGAATCCACTTGCAGGTTGTTGAAAAGGAGTCGTCTGTTGCTGTTGTTGCGGTTGAGAAGAGAACGGAGTGGAGAATAGAGAGTTGCCGAACGACGACGTAGACGGTGTGCCAAATGCTGGCGTCGAAGATGGATTACCGAATGCCGGCACCGATGATGGAGTGGCGAAGGCAGGCGTCGACGACGGAGCGCCGAAGGCCGGCGTTAAAGATTGTGTGCCGAAAGCCGGCGTAGTAGACGGTGTGCCGAAGGGTGGAGTTGAAGCTTGAGCTCCGAACATTGCCAGTGTCTTGTGTTTGATGTTAATAGTGTCTGTAGAGTAGAGCGGGGAAGCGTCGGTGTTTTTAAGCAAGAGCTGCCGCTTTATTTATTTATTTATTTATTTTTATAGGGTTGGGGTTTTAGAGTTATGCTTTTGCTTTGCAGCTCCAGCTCTGATTTTCTTTTCCTAATGGAGATTACTCAACTCTTAATTCTATTAAAAGGCTTTGGATAATTGGGTGGGAAAAAAAGTGTTAATCATTTGAAGGATATTTAGGGTATTTAGGGTAGGTTTAGTTCGGCCTTTTTAATATAATTTTTAGAAGGAGAGTAGCAAAGTTTTTAAGAAAAGATCGATAATTTAATTGTTAATTAAAAAATAGATGTTAAATTAATACTATTTATTAATTTAAAAAATCAACAGTAATATGAAATTTTCTGTTAAACATAATAAAAAATGGGTAATAATGCATTTTCAAACCGTATCTAACTTTTTTAACATTAATCAAATCAAATTTATTATTATTTAATTTACTAATTGTTAACTTATTTTTATTTGTATTATTATTAATGAAAAGAAAATTTAATTTTTTTTGTTTCTTGTTTTGTTGATTTTTCTGTTTCTGGAATGTTGTGAGATGATGCGTGAGTAAGGAGATGATGTGCGAGTGAGACGGTGATGCATGAAATGGCAAAAATTTTAAGCAAAATTGTGTTTGAAAACAAAATGTAATTATTATAGTATTAAATTAAAAAAAATTAAAAATAAAGAAAAAAGATATTATTAATTTATTATTAAAAAGTTAAATTTTTATGAAAAATTGTAAATTCTCGTTTGTGTTGTGTAAGGGTAAAATAATTATTTTATTAATTTTTTAAATTTAAAGGGTAATTTAATCTTTTTTATGCAGTCTAATATAAATTTGATTAATTTTAACTAAATCCTCCAGGGCTGGATATTATTATTTATTTTTTAAATCAATAGATATTATTAAAATTAAGTGATACTTTAAGAATATTTATGATAATATCTTTAAAATAATTTTAGTTATACATTATTAAAAATATTTATTTATTATTAAATTATTAAAAAGATATTTAATAAAATTTATATCTAAATTTTAAATAAATTAATTTTTTTATACGTAAATTTAAATTTATTCCGTATTTTTTCAAATTCAATATTTTAAAATATAAGAATCTAAATAAAATTAATACAGAACAATTCATGACTTCTAAAAAAATAATAAAAATATATTAGTTAAATAGGATATATTTTTTTTATTAAAAGTACACCATGAAATTATATGTATATTATACAAATAAAAGAAATTCAAAAATATCTACTCTCAATAATTAAATTTTTAATTTTAGAGAATAATTTTTTTATTTCAAAAGCTTTTTTTAATTGTAACCAAGCCATCATTAAAAAATTTGAAAAAAAATTTTAATATTAAAAAAATTCTTTTAATAAATAAAGAAGTCAATTAAACAAACACTTAATTTTATTTAAAAAAATTATATACGAATTCAATTGGTAGTTTAGTTACAAGTTTGTCAGAATTGCAAAGTATATATATACATATATATATATATATATATATACACATTAAGAATCTAGATATTATTAAAAATTTTAATTCTTAAATATGTATTGATATTAAAATTGAAAACTATCTGGAACCTAAATCGTGTAAAGAATAGTTAGTTTTGGTATTTTGAAAATCGTCTATGTTTATTTGATTCCGACAGTCTGTTGTTAACACCTTAGCTTGAAGACTGGACCTCGTAAAATCTAAATCAGGTATACCCTATAAGTACTCTTAAATTTAACATAATCAGGCATATGATAAAAAAACCGAACTGTTATCATAAACGTTGAGGAATGTATTTACGCACAATGGGCAAAGTTTTGCTGTTTCTTTTACCCCCTGGATCTCTACATCCCTCTGGAAGCTACAGAGAATTATACATGCTCGCTACAATCATGAATATGGCTTGATGCATTATGTTATCCTGGCGACTGTACATAGAATCAAGAAAGAAATGCAAGTGACCATTGCCAAGGAGCATAATAAAATTAATGTGAAATGAAATTATTTAAATCAAGACCTACACGATCATCAAATAGAGTGGTTAGATCAAATAGAAGATGTTCACAACCAAAACCACAGAAGCATTATTCAACAAAAGAAGGTCCTCAACTTGCAGGAAATGCACCTATCATTCATGCTCTGATTGTCACACTGCACAAGCACAAACCAGACAGCTTTATCTTGGAGATCTGCCATTCTGAACCTGGGGCCGCGTTTGGATCATACAACAGGGTATTGTAACCAGGTTCATCTTCTAGCGAGAAAAGTAAAAGTTTTCCATCCAGTATCCCGAATCGAAATCCAATGGATGAGCTACCAGTCAAAGGAACCGGCACCATCTTCCATGAATTGTCCTCTGGATTGAAGATGGCCAGTTTCCTTTGGTTTTTCCATTCCATGCAGAAGAGTTTCTTGCCAAGTACAGCATGAGCAGTGACCATGACGCAACCATTCTTCATTTGACACCAGGCGTGCCTCTCGGGATTGTACACGTCAACAAATTTTGAATTTCCGATGGTGAAGCTTGATCTCCCACCCATTACATAGAGTTTTCCATTGAATCCGCATGCAAAACAACCCCAGCGGGGTCGACGAAGACTCTCTATCAGGGTCCACTTGTCAGTATCAGGATCATACACCTCAGCACTAGAGAGGCTCTCTCCATCTATTCCATAGCCGCCAACGGCATAAACCTTGCCATTCACCTCTGCACAAGCAAAGTCAAAACGGGCAACATTCATGTTTGCCAGTTTGCTCCAACTGAAATTACAAATAGTGTGTTGTTAAGGCTCACAAGAAAAAAATAAATAAATAAAAACTTTGAAGAACAACAACTAGGTGCATAGAACAACTGGCTAATTGAAAAAAGCAATAAAGACCATAAACGCAAATATTTTGTTGGCGTGGTTAGCATCTCTAATCAGATTCAAGGGATTGAATACTAAAAAAACCAGTGATTTCAGAGAATTAACCATTGATTAAACTGATTTTGTGACTATAAAGCTGGTCAGTTGATTGGACATTTCCAGTTCACAGTTTTTTCAAATTTAACAGATTGTTTGGTCAGGGTTGATTAATGGAAAGTTCCAGTTTACATGCTTTTAGATAGAACCTATTATGAGTTTCAGTCACCTAAAGTATCACACTATTCAAACTGATTAAATTTCTTGGCTTCTACTAGTCTTAGTTATTAAAAATGAAGAACTACAAATAATTTGATCACTGATCACAATTTCTAGTCCAGCTTGATAGAGTTTATTGGTTCTATGTTAAAATTCCAAGGCTAGTAAAAATAATCCAACAGAACCAAACCTGTTGAGGCAAGAATCATATTGGTAAACATCTGATGAGACAAAGCCAGTCCCATCAATCACTGAGTAGCCAGCCATAACAAGAAGCTTCCCATTAATGACAACCACCCCAAACCCAACCGTTGCAGGACCGGGCATTAGTGGAAGAAGTCGATGTCTGTTTCCCTTACAATCCCAAACCTCCCATTGGCTCTGCTTTCCTTCGGGGTCCTTAGTTAAGATACAGAGCCATTCCTCAAGCAACCCAAGAAATTTTCGCACAGTGATGAATTCTTTGCTTCGGATAAATGACCTCCATTTCTTGGAGACAGCACCCATGGCTGGGAAATTGGATCCAGGAACAAGTGCAAGGATATACTTTGAAACATCATCTGGTAGCCCCGGTAATATGGGACTGTCAATATCATCAGCAACCTGAAAGGTTAAACGTGTATTGCTTTTTGAATGAGTTGAATTTTCTTGCTCAGTCAATGGGGAGAAACACATGTTTGATTCTGTAATTCTCTTCTTCCCACTCACAACACCAGGCATTTCCAATTTTGCAAAATAAGGAAATGCTGATGATTCTTGTATTTGTTTATATCTTCCAACAAATTTATTTATGCTTTTGTAATGACAAACAATCAACTAAACAAATTCGTGAAACCCGTCACGTATAGGGATTTTACAAGACCACGGCATAATAGATGTAGCAGAAGGAATCACTTGAGCAGTAAAAGCTGAGGTTTTTCTGTGTTTTGCCGAATCTGATTTATACTCCATACCAAAAGCTTCGCTCTTGAAGTAGTTTCTTCCCGCTGTTCTATGTCGAGTATTTTTCAGGCCTTCAATATTGTCTCTCCCACCACACATTTCCCAAAGAACTACATACAGAGTCAGAAATCAACACAACTAGTAACAAAACAAGAATAAGCAAAAGCCAGTATGTATCAAAAATATCATATAGTGAAGATGAAGGTAGCAAAATCATACCAGTCAAGGCCATAAACTTAGCTAGCTCTAGCCTCCTTTGACTTCCATTTCCGTGAGTCCCTTAACCACATGATTTAATTGCATGACAAAAAGAAAAGTCAATACCACTATTACCAAAACTTGATTTTCAAAGCACAAGAAAAGGAAACAATTCGTGACAGAAACGCAGTTCCACCAATAAATTCAAATATTTCTGGAAACTAAAAGCAGAAAACTCTCCACATAGATTTGACAATAATCTTCAAATGGCCGGCACCTAAAACCCACTAGTAAGCACAATAATTAGAAAAATTAAGAAGAAAACAATAAAACAAAACATAACTATCTTCGCTGTTCTCAATTCTATTATTCCAATGTATTGTTTTCAAACCCCAAATCACTTGAATTTATTTTGTGGACAAAAGAATGGACCAAATAAACAACTTAAGAACGTTTATAATATTCCGCTTAAAACATCTAAAAGCATAAATCTCAAGTTCTGCGACCTACCTACCAAAAAAAGTAGAACAATGGATCTATAAACACGTCCCAAAGGTTCCCATTATAAGCATTAAGCAATATCAATTCAGCAACACAAACAGGCGAAATTTACCCCCCCCCCCCCCCCCCAAAAAAAAAAAAAAGAGAGAGAAAATGATAAGCACATGAAACAATAAACCCAAATATTCAACGTACAAATCTGAAAACAATACAGCTGTTTATGACATAATTAGACGATGAACGGAACGGCTAAATCAGATCTGATATTGAATGCAAAACACGCGCTGAGTCGGAATTCATCCAATTCATATTATTATAACCTACCAAATAGCTTAACAAGCATTGCAGGTAGAAAGTGATAAAACTTGTTGAGGCAACCAGCATCCGATAGATTTCATTTCAGAACTAAGCAAATAATGTCGGTAAGGGGACTTAAATTTAAAACAGACAAGACGTAGAATTACAAAAAAAAAACACACAACAATCTCGGATCAACTTTACCCATATTCAAAACACAATAACGCATAAGAAACACGTAGACAGATCTAAAAAGAGATAACCAGACCAAAAAAATAAAAAATAATTACCCCGAAAATAGAAGGCTGGGAAATAAGCTGTTTGAGAGCTTGTTGAGGGCGCGGCGCTGATGATGAGCTAAGAACGAGGGTGGATAATGGATATAGATTTGGAGAGTTATGTATACACAATGGGCGAAGAAAATGGGAGCGAATGATGGCGAAGGGTATAACTGACAGAACAGCGAACACGTCAAGATGAGATTTTATTGTTCTGTTCGTCTGTTCCCGAAATCAAGGGATGGGCCAAGCAAAGCAATTGCCAATATTGTTTATTATTTAATATTTCCTTATAATGGCTTTCTCGAACTTGGTCTTGCGAGAGGTTTTATTGTGCAGCTCCTCCGATAGTGTGATCTTTTTCCGAACCGTTGATTTTTGGCGACAGTGGGGTCGCTGAGTGGTGGCACACGGTGTGTTGTTGATGTGCGGAGCAAGTGGTGGGTAATGATTTAAAAATGTAGGTGAATGAGATGACTGATATCCTCGGCGTCATTTTCTTTGTTTATTCTCGTGTTACTGGCTACCATTGAAGACTGAACGTCGCCTTTAGACTTTCTGGTTAGTGCGAGTGTGACTGATTAACAAATTAAAATCAGCTTATCTTTCAAAAGATAAACATAAAATAAAATAAAAAGGATATTACCATGTCCTACTATTTTTTTGAAAGGGGTACTTCCTACTTAAACTTTTCAAGTCACATCTAATGAGATCAATATTTTTGTGTATGCTCTCAATTTGCAGTAGAGTCATGACTCTTAAGCAATCAAAGAAAATACAATCACTTTTCAATCGTCCAAATTTTGACATTGATTTTTATAAGAATATATGTAGAATTTATGTGTTGGTTTTTGCAGAAAGAAAGGAGCACCTGATTAAAGAAGCGCAGAGTTGAAGCAGTTAAAGGGCTGGAAATAGAAAATCAGTTAGAACCTCTTTTTACGCCAAAAATTACAAGAAGTTATATTTTTACTTGATTTATGGTTTGAATGCCATCTATACATCTTGATTATATTGATCTACTATATAAAGACACGTATTGTATTCTGATTAGTATGAAATGAATTAGAAATTAATTTACAGCAAATTGTAATCTTCCTCTTTGCTCTGTTTTATTGAATATTTTCTTTCTTTCCAAACAAGCTTTTGAATCCCTATATAGTATCAAGAACATCAATGACTAACGCCAACTCTTCAAATACAAATCTCTCTACTACAAATATCAATATTAATTCTACTATACTCAATTTTTTTCACAAAAAATTATTATTATTATTATTATGCCAACCATTAAAATTATGTCTTCTTACTTTTATTTAAGACCAATAAAAATTAAAAGATAAATAACATAATTTAAATAAACAAAAAAACTAACAATCAAGATAAGATTAAAGATAAAAAAAATATAATTACCAAAAATAGATAAAATCTAGGATTATAACTATACATCGATACTTTACTTGAACCAATTAATCTTTTCTTAAGTTAATCCTTTAAAATAAATTGTTGACTAGATTTCTGATATCATCACAAACTTTTGTCGATGAACAAGTGATTATATCATACCCTAATAATTACTTATAAATCTATGATAATCAAATAAGAATAATATATTCATTAAAAACTAATCTATTACTATCATAAATGCCATATGAGTATATGTTTATCTTATATAAAACTCACGATTGCTACGTTATGATCATATATCAAATTATTAGAAGTCAATGCCTAAATTCTTTCATCAAGTTCATTAGGGTTTCATAATCAATCTAATTAGTGATCAAATAATTTCAAAAAAATTAAACACAGAATAAAAAAAGAATTTGAATTTAATCACATATCGAATTCAAAATTATAACCCTAAATATAAAACTTAGGTCATGATGAAATAAAGAGTTTTAGATCTTATTAAGAAAAATATTATGAAAATCTAAGATTACAACTATCCATCGATACTTTACTTGAATCAATTAATCTTTTCTTAAGTCAATCCTTTAAAATGAATTGTTGGCTAGATCTCTAATATCATCACAAGGCTCTGTCAATGGTTAAGTGATTATATTCTACCCTAACAATTACCTATATGTCTATGGTAATCATATAAGAATAATAGATTTATTAAAAACTAATCTATTACTACCATATATGTTATATGAGTATACGTTTATCTCATATAAAACTCATAATTGCTACATTATAATTATATCAAATTATTAAAAGCCAACGTCTAAATTCTTTCGTCAAGTTCATTGAGGTTTTCTAATCAATCTATTAGTGATCAAATAATTAGAAAATATTAAACACGGAATAATTGAATAATTTTACTATTGAGTTCATAAAAATAATAAAAGAATTTGAATTTAATCACATATCGAGTTCAAAATTATAACCTTAGATATAAAACTTATGTCATGATGAAATAAAGAGTTTTAGAACTTATTAAGCAAAACATCATGAAAATTATAGAACTTAGAAAGATAAAGAGTTGAAGAGATAAAATTAATTTTACTGCAATCTTCAATATTCTAATCTTCTTGATCCTCTAAAAGTTACTCATTCTCTCTCTAAAAAGCTATTTTCTCTTGTGCTCCTTCTTCTCCTCTTCTTTTCTTAGTTCTTTGAGATAAGCTTTTGATATTCTATTTATAGGATTTTTAGTCTTCAAATTAGGGTAAAATATCAAATATAAGTCAAATTAGAATTTCTCTTTTTTGTGCCTGGTGACATTATTTAAAAAATATTGTTCATGCATTACTATTCGTTCATAGATACTGTTGATGCTCCGTGTTGTTGGTATTGTAGCAAATTTGATATTTTTACCTTATTTTCTTTGAATTTTCACCCCAAATAACTTCGTTGACTTCAACTTACAAAATAACAATGAAGCATATAAAAAAATTAATATTCATACTTAAAATAAATAAATGTTAAGTCTACAAAAGCCTAAAATATATATAATATGTGCCTATCATACACTCAAACATGTAATACACCCTTGTAATTTTACCTTTGAAAGAAATAAAAGTTGCAAACTTTTTGTGATTCTTGCCAAAATGGCAAATTACATAGACTACACTTTTTTTGTACTAGTATTAAATCCATATTTCCTTTAAGCCTTTTGTACCTGGATATATAGTGACCTTCTATACTTGGTTATTTCCCATGAAAGTTTTAAGCACTATCTTATAATAGTTAATGACAATACTAAATATACTTGGTTATTTCCCATTAGCTAAAATCAGAAGCTTTAAACATCTTCAAAATGTTTAAAGTTTAAGTTGAGAGACAATTTGATAAAAATATAAAGATCCTTTAATTAGATTTTAGGTCTTTTAAACAATTTCTTAAACAAGAAGGCATACAATTCTAATTTTTTATTTAACAAACACACACTTAATGTAAATCAATTACATTAATAGTTTTAAAACCCACATTTAAAGACAATTTAGTGTATAATTAATTTTTGGGTCTCACACAAAAGTGAATCAAAGAACAATTTTAGTCTGTAACAACTGGTGGGATTGCAGGAGTTAGAATGGTAGCTTGTTTAAACCTTCAGCAAGAATCAGATTGCTCAACACTTGAGCCTTTTCTCTCAAATGACTGAAAATGGACTTAGGGACCTAAGTGAAATAATTTCAAACCATATCCTCATTTGGCCGAAAATGCACTTAACACTAAAATGCAACTTTTGCATTTTATGTATTTTAATATTTCATCTTGACACTTCTCTATCATGCATCCCATGCATTAAGACAAGTGTCCTATTAGCTTTGCCATGTGTTAAATTGCTTTTTCATGTATGATATTATTTGTCACACAAATGGTCATATAAAAAGCTATGTATCATCTTTCAATTGGTTAACAATAATTGTTAACAAATTAATTAATAGGTTTAAAACTTAAACTTTAACACGTGTGCTTCCCACGAGATCTTGAAACAAATCTTGTTTTTCGAAATTTTCTTAAATCAAACTTTTTGACCTAGTCTGCTATCAGTGCTCAACGAGTATACTTCATATTGTAATACTCTCTAAGTTCACACATATTTGTCTTACAAAACTCTTTCATAAGTTCATGAGCGATGCCCTATATACACGTTACAGATATTATAAAACGGCGTGTTAAACTATACAAGTTGAGATTAACTATATACGTATATTCCCTTCATCACCTATATTCTAAAATAGCAGAGGCATAGATCATCACTGTCAAATCTCTATATGCTCGACCATAAACTAACCTTTAGATTTTTATTTTCGTAAACAATATATGCAAACTCTTTTGCGATATTATTTAATCTTATAAAAAACTCTTATGCTCATGGGGAAAAATTTTCTTGAAATATAATCTTAGAGCATCAAGATATACGACTCACCTGTTTGAGTTGACGGAACTCATATCTACGCACACAGAACTCTATGAGCATTGGACTATACCCAACAACACCTAGAGGTAAAACATGAAAAGTCTCTGACATGCATAGAATCAAAGTATGGTACTCAGGTCAAATGACCCCAAATATTACTCAACTCGAGAAGACCTTCCATTGACGGCTCTATAGGATATCTATTGAAGGTTCTCGTGATTTTATTCAGTCCCTAGTTCTCACTAAATATCTACATGCCTATACGAGCTTTCACTAAGCCCATAATCTGCTAAGACTAACTATCTAGACAATCTAGATATAAACATCACTGATTCGAAAAGAATATCAATCAACCCGTATTGGCAACCATAGATCAAGAATGATATCTTTGAGAACATACTACATAATTAAATTTTTTAACATCATTTGCAACTCCTTGCAACTATGTCATCACTAATATATTCTCAGGTCTTTGTCTCATTTCAAACAAGGTTCTTACTCTTAGATTGCTAACTCTTAACGCTGACCTAAACTCCTTTAAATCAGATCTAAACTCTTTTAGATCCACAATATCTAAAAAGTAATAAGTTTAGTGCCATATAATTAATAATTAAAATTTTATTAAAATGTTCATTGTATAAATATTAAATAAATAAATATTCATACAAAATGGAATGGCAAGTAAGAACCATCTCTAATAACTCTCACTTGCTCTAGTGTTATTCTTGATAATAACTAATACCCATCGACTCTATGTGTTTCTTAAACACCCTAAGAGTTAAGGCCTTTATAAGGGGGCCCACTATATTATGCATAGTATCTACTATAGATACTATTACATCTCCTCTAGCCAAGATTTCTCTAATTATATAGTATTTTCTCTCCACACACTTAAACTTCTAGTGTGCCATTGGGTCATTGGCTTGAGCAATTACGTCGTTATTGTTGCAATATAGTGGGATATAATTCACTAAACTTGGGACTATTCTAAGCTTTACGAAAAACTTACATATCCATATTGTTTCCTTTGCATCTTCTGAGACTGCAATATATTATTCCTTCATGGTAGAATCAATTGTGAACGCTTACTTGGCACTCTTTAAATTAATTGTGGCATTGTTGAGAAGAAATGCATAACCAGATGTAGACTTTCTATCATCTGGATCATACTAGAAGTCTGAATCAATGTATCCCGTCACCTTTAAATCACTCTCTTCATAAATTAAAAACTTATCTTTTGTACCATAAAGGTATTTAAGGATATATTTAACGGCCATCCAATGGTCGTTACCTAGATTAAATTGATATCGACTCGTAACATTTACAGCTATACTGATATAAGATCTTATATATAATGATGAACACTTGAAACTACATATTTAATAAAGGTTTACATCATTGTTTTGTATTACTAGTGTCTTTAAATCCCTCTAACTTAAGTATATTTACAATATTGTACCTAATTAGCTTTTAACTGTTTTATGATAGGTTCAGTAAAATGGGCATAACTTTCTACCTAAAGATTCAATTAGAGTGATTCTTGATCCTGTGAAGAGCTGACTCAATGGACTAACATATTATATTTCACAAAGTACTTGAAATTCGAGTGTTTAGAGAATAAAAATGGCCTAGAATAGAATTGATCTATAGTACAAGCCCAGTCTGAATAGTCATCAGTATTTGGTCCATAACTATAGCAATACGTATCTACGTATGAGACAACTTAATTTGGAAAGATAAGATATTATCTACAACTTTAATGTTTTGAATGATAGCTAATTCAAATCACATCAATTCCAAATTGGATAATTAAGTTGGTGCATTAATGATAATCAATGTAAATTATTTGCTACCATTCTTGACTTTTATCATCCAAGTGGATTTTATTCATTTGTCTCGATTTATCTATATTTTTCTATAAATAGATAGCATATTTATGCCCAAATGATGTAATTAGAGAGCTAGATTTTAGTTCAAAATACTTGTCTTTTGTATTATCTCTTTGTAATATTATTTCTCTTGTTTACTATTCTAAAGTCATGTTATCTCTTCTTCCACTTCTTTTCTTTTTCTTTAGTTTTATTATGTCCAAGCAAATTTCTTTATGTTAAGGTGAAAAGGTGAAACTCTTGGTAAGGTAATAAGATATACTTAACTCTTATTCATGAATTTAATGTTTCATTCTTAAGTTATGCAAATTTATATATAATGTATTTATTTTGTTTGTAATATTAACACGTTTTCTTCTAAAGTTGTGTATTTTAATTTATTATAGACAATGTTTATAGTTGACACAATGAATTCTTGAAACTATTTACAAGATTTGGCGTATATACCCTTTCTTGTAAAGTGGGAGTCTTGATTTATTGTAAACAAATATAAAGATTGACATAATAAATACTTGAACTCATTTATAAGATTTTGTGTATAATATTTGAAAGAAATAAATACTAGTTAATATATAAATGATGATGAATTTTAATTGTTATATCTTCTGGTTGGAACCTCCTTCGTGTGAGAATTCCAATTGAATTATAAAAAAAGAAAGTTGAATATATTCTTACTTTATATGCCAAGAGTGGATCCCTCTAACCTTAACTTTTATTTTAATTGGTTAATTGAATTAATATTTATAAATATCTTATACTACATTAATTGTCTTTAAAGTATTTATAATTTATAATTTTAATTCTACTTCCCTGTGGATCGACCCCGTTCTCACCGAATTATTTATTACTTCGACAATCCTGCACTTGGGGAATAAACTCCTATATTCTGGACATATCAAATTTTTGGATTGTTTTTGTTATTGTTTGTTTTATTTTATTTTCATGGAAGGCTAAGCCTCATAACTTACTTTACTTTATTTATTATTCACTTGTTATTTTCATGAAAGGCTAAGCCTCCTATTCTTTATTTATTAACTTTTTATTATATAATTTAACTTTGACTAATCTAACATTATTAATCTAACATTTAATTATTTATTTTATTTTTATTTTAGTTTTGTCTATTTTATTTATCAGTGTTTAATTTTTTTTATTTGTATTATTTATTGTTATTGTATTTTGTTTTATTTCTTTATATGAGCGGTTGGTTTTGAAATCATAATTCTCATCGTTTGGTGAAAGGTAATTTCGGAACTTCCTTTGATAATTTGTTGAATTCTCCTTCATCTTCTAATTCTTCACTAATTAACATCATGACCGAGCATCAAATTGAGGGACTCATAGACCCAAGGGACAATCAGTCCCAACATAATGACCATAACCGACCTAGGACACTTAGAGACTACATGAACCCTACACGAACTGGTGTACCATCTTGTTTAATTTTTCCTTCGGATGCAACACATTTTAATTTTAAGCCAGACATTATCCGACTTTTACCCACTTTTCATGGCTTAGATGCAGAGAACCCTTATCTACATCTAAGAGAATTTGAAGAAGTGTGTAACACGTATAATGACCAAAATTATAGCATGAACACAATTCGACTTAAGATTTTTCCTTTTTCTTTAAAAGATAAAGCTAAAACATGATTATAATACCTTAGGCCATGATCCATTTCTTTATGGGATGAGATGCAACAATAATTCCTGAAAAAAAAATTTCCTTCCCATAGAACAAATTCTTTTAAAAGACAAATTACCACTTTTGTCCAAAACTCAAGAGAGGCCATTTACCAATTTTGAAAAAATATAAAGAATTACTTAATACCTGTCCCTATCATGGCTTTGAAATATGGAGACTAGTCTCAAATTTTTATGAGGGCTTAACACCCCAAGTCAGGCAAATGGTAGAAATGATGTGCAATGGAACATTTGAGGACAAAGACCCAAAAGAGGTAATAAACTATCTAGACTTACTAGCAGAAAATGCTCAAAATTGGGACATTGTTGGTACTCGTGAGGCATCTAGCAAAAATCAAACAACTACATCTAGTGGGGGTATTTATCATCTTAGAGAAGACCATGACCTTTAAGCCAAATTAGCATCCCTAGTTAGAAAAGTCGAAACCTTGGAAATGAAAAAGAGTGGTCAATTAAAATTTGTTTAAGAAATTGTGTGTCACATTTGTAAAACCCATGATTAATCTACCAATGATTGCCCAACTTTGCATGTATTTAGGGAATGTCTCTATGAACAAGCCAATGTTCTAAACACATTCAAATGGTCAAACAATAATTCATATTTACAAAACTACAATCCTAAATGGAGAAATCACCCGAATTTTAGTTAGAGGAATAACACTTAAGCACATGCTTCATAACCACCTTTCCAACCCCACCAAAATTTTCAAAACCATCAAGGTTATGCACCATATGTCCCACCTCATAAGAAAAATCTTGAAGAAACTTTGCATGCATTCATTGAAAAGTAAGAGTCTATTAATTCTCAAAATGTTTAAACATTTGCTGATTTGAAAGATACTCTTGCTAAATTTGCATTTACACTGAACATTCATGAGAAAGTAAAATTTCCTTCTCAACTACAACTAAACCCCAAATGAAAACATAAATCAAATGCATATAGTTCAGAAAGCCAACACATGAATCAAGTTAAAGCGGTTATCACTCTTCGAAATGGTAAAATTGTTGAAATACACATTCATGAACCTCATGAGAATGATGAATCAATCTCTAAGGGTAAGAAAAGCGTTAAACCTACACCTAATGAAGAAAACACCAAACCATCACCTCCACTCCTATTTTCTCATGCATTATGTAACACTAAGAAGATAAATCACAATCTTGAAAATTTTGAAATCTTCAAACAGGTAAAAGTTAATATTCTTTTATTGGATGATATTAAACAGGTTCCCTCTTATACAAAATTTTTGAAAGATTTATGCACAGTAAAAAGAAAACTGAATGTGTAAAAGAAAACATTTTTAGCTGAACAAGTAAGCGTCATTCTTCAGAACAATAATGCATTGAAATATAAATACCCTGGTTGTCCTACAATTTCATGTATTATTGGAAGTCATAAAATTAAACAAGCATTACTTGATCTTGGTCCTAGTGTGAATTTACTACCGTATTTAGTTTATTAGCAACTCAATCTTGGTGAGTTAAAATTAACTTCTATAACTCTTTTGCTCGCTGATAGATCAATAAAAGTACCAAGAGGGATAGTGGAAGATATTTTAGTTCAAGTTGATAAATTCATATATCCTGTGAATTTTATTGTCTTGGACATAGAACTTGTTAAAGGGTGTAATTCGATACCTGTTATTTTGAGTCGTCCATTTTTAGCAACTTCTAACGCTTTGATTAATTGCAGGAATAGAGTAATGAAGCTTTCACTTGAAAACATGACACTTAAGCTCAATATTTTCAATATGTGTAAGCAACCACATGAGGGGGAGGATGAAAGTGAAGAAGCCAATATGATTAAAACGATTATGCAGAATCATATTTAAAAGGAAGTTCTACCGATCCCTTAGAAATATGTTTAATAAATTTATTTGAGTCAAATATATAATTAGATCCTGAAATCTCTTACATATGTTCTTTACTTGACTATGCACAGGTGATTAAAAATAAAGGATTGAAACCAAAGTTTGAAGAATTAAGAGAAAATGAGGATAAACAGAACGAAATTTCAAAGTTAGAGTTGAAACCTCTGCCTGAAGGATTGAAATATGCAATTCTTAGAGAGAAACAAACTTACCAAGTGGTAATCTCTTCTACACTCACAAGCGAACAAGAAGGTAAGTTAATTAAATTATTGAAAATGCATAAAAATGCAATTAGGTCGACTTTAAAATACATAAATGGCATTAATCCTTTGATTTGCACATATAGCATACACTTAGAAGATAATGCCAAAACTTTCCAAAAACCTCAAAGGAGATTAAATCTACATATGAAAGAGGTAGTGAGAGTTGAAATTCTCAAATTACTTGAAGTAGGAATCATCAATCCTATCTCAGATAGTAAGTCCTACTCAGGTGGTACAAAAACAAATCTAGAATCACAATCATTAAAAATAAAAAAGGTAATTTAATACCAACTCGAGTCTCATCTAGTTAGAGGATATGCATAGATTATAAGAAGTTGAACTCGGCCACTAGAAAAGACCATTTTCCCTTACCATTCTTTAACCAAATTATAAAAATAATAGCATGACATCCATACTATTACTTTCTAGACGGTTATTCTGGCTATTATCAAATTCCTATAGCACTAGAGGACCAAGAAAAGACTACATTCATATGCCCTTTTGGGACCTTTGCTTTTAAAAGAATGCCCTTTGGACTTTATAATGCCTCAACAACATTTTAAAGATGTATGTTAAGCATTTTGAGTGACATGGTTTAGTATTATTTAGAAGTTTTCATGGATGATTTAACTTTGTTTGGAAATATTTTTGATAATTGTCTTGAAAACTTAGAAAAGGTCTTAAAAAGATGTGAAGAAAAGAGTCTTGTGTTGAATTGAGAAAAATGTCATTACATAGTTACTTTTGAAATTGTTTTAGGACATGTAGTGTCTTCTAAAAGAATTGAAGTGGATAAGGCAAAAGTCGAACTCATTACACATTTGCCTCCACCAAAAATAGTTAAAAAAGTTCGATCCTTTTTAGGACATGCTAGATTCTATAGGAGGTTCATAAAAATTTTTAGTGTTATATCTAAACCTCTTAGCAAAAGATGTATCATTTGAGTGGACGCAAGAGTGTCAAAATTCATTTGAAAACTTAATTGGCCTTTTAATATCTGCTCCTATCATACAATCTCCTGACTGATCTTTACCTTTTGAGTTAATGTGTGATGCTAGTGACTACGTTGTTAGTGTTATATTAGGACAAAGAAATGAAGGTAAATCCTATGCAATTTATTACGCAAGTAGAACTTTAAACAGTGCACAAATAAATTACACAACAACTGAAAAAGAACTATTTGCTGTAATATTTGCATTAGATAAATTTTGTTCTTACTTAATTGGTTCTTCAACTATTGTGTTTACCGACCATGCTGCTGTAAGGTACTTAATGTCAAAACATGATGCAAAACCAAGACTAATTCGATGGATTCTATTGCTTCAAGAATTTAATATCACTATCAAGGATAAAAATAGAGCTGAGAATGTTGTTGCAGATCATTTATCAAGACTCACACCATATTCATCAACAGAAATAACACCTATTAATGATTCTTTTCCCAGTGAATTTTTATTTTCTACTGTTACAATGTCTTGGTATGCTAATATTGTTAATTTTCTTGTAACAGGAGAAATGCCACCTCAATGGAATGCTCAAGATAAAATGAAATTTTTAACTGAGGTAAGAAAGTTTTATTAGGATGATCCTTATCTCTTCAAATATTATCCAGACCAAATATTTCTAAGATGTATACCCGACAATGAGGTAAGTAGAGTTGTTAAATTTTGTCATTCTGAAGCATGTGGGGGACATTTCTCATAAAAAAAAACAGCTGTAAAAATCTTACAGTGTGAATTTTATTGGCCCGCTTTATTTAAAGATACACATGCATTTTGTATAACGTGTGAAAATTGTCAAACACTGGGATCCATTTCAAAACGAAACATGATGCTTTTGAACCCCATTCTTGTTATTGAAATCTTTGATTGTTGGGGGATAGATTTTATGGGACTATTTTTGCTATTATTTGAATTTACGTATATCTTAGTCGCAGTAGATTATGTCTCAAAATGGATTGAGGCTATTTCATGTTGAAATAATGACCATAAAACAATCATAAAATTTTTGAAAGAAAATATCTTAAGTCAATTTGGTATCCCTCGAGCCATTATAAGTGATGGGGGTAAGCATTTTTGTAATAGACCATTTAAAACCTTAATGAAAAAATATGGTATTAATCATAAAGTTTTCATCCCTTATCATTCTCAGACAAGTGGACAAGTTGAATTAGTAAATAGAGAGATAAAACAAATTTTAGAAAAAACTGTAAACCTAAATCACAAAGATTGGTCTTTAAGACTTAATGATGCACTGTGGGCTTATAGAACTGCTTTTAAAACTTCATTGGATATGTCTCCTTATAGAATAATTTATAGGAAACCTTGTCACTTACCTGTGGAACTTGAGCATAAAGCCTATTGGGCCATTAAAACTTTCAACGCAAATCTTGATTCTGCTAGACAGATACGTAAATTATAAATAAATGAACTTGAAGAATTGAGAAATGATGCATATGAGAATTCAAAAATTTATAAAGCTAAAATCAAAGCTTTTTATAATCAAAAAGTTCAAAGAAAAACATTTGATGTTGGTAAAAAGGTTTTGCTTTATAATTCTCGACCTTACTTATTCCCTGGAAAATTAAAATCAAGATGGAGTGGCTATTTTATTGTGAAACATGTGTACCCTTATGGAACAATTGACATTAAAAATTCTAGGAATGGTAATGTGTTTAAGGTAAATAGGCAAAAACTCAAGCTATTTCTAGAAAACCAAGCTTTTCATGAAGAATTTGTGTCCCTATCTGACCCTTGTTACGATAGCAATTAATCTTTGTTTTACATATTTACATATTTATATATATTTATTCTTCTTCTAACTTTATTTTTTTTATTCTTTTTACTTGCAGGTTAATGTAGTATGTTTTGTTAAAATTTTATTTTGCACCCCGGTTAAGTGGGGGATAACAGTACTTCGTGACATTTCAAGTCAGTTTTGTCAGTTTTTCATAATTACTAATACCTTCCCTTCTTCCCCCTTTCTAAAAACAATAGATGACATTCTAAAGATTTTGAAAAAGCGTTTTTCCTCATTGCCTCAAAATGCCTTAAAGAAGATTTACCAAGCAAGATGTGAAAGATTAAGGTTATTAATGATTATAAATATACATGTTGATGTTTGTTGGTTAATTGAAGCCAAAGTTTGATTGACAGATGAATTTTTAGACTCATTAATTTTTACATGTCTGGCTTAGGTAAAAGTTCTTTTGCTAAAAAACGAAAAGCAAAATGATTAAGTATTTGTTACAAGTGTGCAAGCATGACTTGCAACATACGTTGCCACACTTTAAGAATGGTGTCTATAAATCATGAAGATAAAATTAGGTTCATTAAGGATGGTTTGAGTAAAGAGTCTTTAGATGATATCTTATCGACTCTTGAGACGCATCCTAGTGGATATGTGCATATTATAATTCGTGAATTATATGATATATTCCTAAAAGAATATGAGCAGT
This sequence comes from Ailanthus altissimus, assembly GCA_946807835.1. NCBI lineage: Eukaryota > Viridiplantae > Streptophyta > Magnoliopsida > Sapindales > Simaroubaceae > Ailanthus > Ailanthus altissimus. The sequence goes on along the minus strand of OX327685.1, from coordinate 25,208,919 downwards.
ATAGTCTCAGGAATTTGACTTTAAAAGTCCATGTTTGCCAATTTATAAGAAAATTGGATGGGAAGCTTATCCCCGATCCATAGAAGGCGTTTAAGCTGTTACTGAATGTAAAACCAGAGGAAGGTGTGAGCTACAATCACAACTACTTGTACATATTTACTGTAGCTATTATTTTTAAATATTTCATTTCAAACTCAAACGTCTTTTCCAACAACTAATCACCTATAGTCGATTTTAAAAATTTTGCATTTAAGGTCAACAACCCATGTGACTTAACTTTACAACACCTTTTGGCTCTATAAATACATTGCATTATTTCCGCATCTTCATACAAACTTAATATCATTCAAAAGAGAGGGTGATTGTATGAATGGAAGGAACATCAACTCGTAAATTCATAAAATTTTGTGCCTTTTATGGATCCAGCCTTGGAAGAATTAGAGAGTTTGTAGAAGCAGCAGAAACCCTTGGTAAGGTGTTAGCTGAGTGAAAAATTCATTTAGTATATGGGGAATGCAGTCTTAGATTAATGAGATATGTGGCAATAGCTACACAAAATAAAGGCAGACGAGTTTTTGGTATCATACCAAAAGCTCTAGCTGTTGGAAATATTGTAAGAAAAATAATTGAGGATGAGTTACAAGTATCATCAATGCATGAACAATTGTCTTTTATGCTTCAGAATGTTGATGCCTTCATAGCTCTACTTGGAGGTTTTGAAACTTTGGATGAAATTTTTCAAATTGTCTCATGGGCACAATTGTAAATCCACTAAAAATTCATTGGTTTGTTAAATATTGATGATTTTTATAATGAGTTGTTATCTTTTCTTGACTATGCGGTAAAAAAATAGTTCGTCTCATTTATAGCACGACAGATCCTCATTTCTACTTCGACTGTTGATGAATTACTCGATGAACTACAAGCTTTTACAACTCTATTTGATCCAACAATGCGTCAGATAGATTGATATACTGATACAGTGAAAAGAAACACAAGATAGATTTGACGCTTCGTCTGTAGCCTATCTACTTTTATGTAATTTTAAGCATTTGTGTGGCTTGTTTTATTTTGTTGCAGGTTTTATTTTCAATAAAAGATGTTTCAGGTGATATCTTATAAACTCTACTTTTTTTATATTTTGACATTGAGGACAATGTCTCAATTTAGTTAGGGGGAGAATAGTTGATAAATAATGTTAATGTTATTTATTTATTTTTTTTGTTAGCACTTTGTTCTCTAAAAAAATTGCATTATAAATGGCGTGAGTAAAAATTTTATTTATGCATTTTGGAGACGCATTCTAGTTCTAGAATGGCAGACTAAAGAGTACATTATTGAACTTTTGAAACTCATTCTAATTGATTTATTTTTATTGCATTTTATATTTGTTACTTAAGTTTTTGGTAAACTCTTGCGTAAATAAATTTGCTTTGCTATCAATATATAATTTTAAAATCGTTTAGTTTAAATCACTTTTTCTATCTAGGTTACTAAAGAATAACTTATGAAATTATTGCATTTTCATGTTTAAGTATATATAATCTTTTCTAAACTCACATATCTTTTGTGAGTGAGTGGACGGATTTGAGATAACAGCTTACGAATTTTCATTGATCTTTTAAAATAGTTAATCTTTTGGAATGACATTATTTGGGATGAGAAATGATTTGGTTGCTTAGCTGAAGGATGATAAAAACAAATTTGAAAATGTATTATGGTAATAAATTGCTTTTATTTTTTAATGATTCCTTATGTTTTTTAAAAAATACAAAAACAAACACACACAAAAAGTAGTATAAAAAAAAGAAAAAAAATTAATTCAGTTCACCGAACTCTTTATTCGTAAGATTCACATAAAATAATTAAAATCCTGAAGTAAGCATGTGAAAAGAATGGTTTGGCTCTAAATAATTGATTTTTCTATCTTTAGATCAATGTTACTTTGTCTATTTGTCTTTAAATGTAACCTCTTCTTAAGCGATTATCTGTTTTCTAACTCCATGAGTGAAATCCTAACCTATTAAACAAGTTATTCACCTGTGAGTTTATAGAGTTGAGGCTTTTACTTGAAAAAAAAATTCAAAGTTATATATGTTGTGGTAAAAAGGCTTCGGCTTAATTCACACACACACACACAATTTTAGAAGTTATGATTGAAATAACTTTTATAGCGATTGTGATCTTGAATTGACATTTTATTTGAAATACTTAGGTAGTGTTCAAATTTTATTTATGCTTGAATTATTAGGGACTAGCAACAAGTTAGTTGAGAGGTGTAATGAACACTTGAAATTACACATTTAATAAGTGCTTTACATCATTGTTTTGTATTACTAGTATCTTTAACTCCCCCTAACTTAAGTATGTTTACAATATTGTACTTAATTAGCTTTTAACTGTTTTGTGGTAGATTTGGTAAAATGAGCATTGCTTTCTACTTAAAGATTCAATTGGAGTGATTCTTGATCCTGTGAAAAGCTGACTCAATGGATTAACATACTATATTTCAAAAAACATTTGAAATTCGAGCATTTAAAAGGTGAAAATGGCCTAGAACATAACTGATCTGTAATATAGTTTCAGTCTGAACAGACATCAATATTTGACCCATAACTATAGCAATACGTAACTAATATGTATGAGACAACTCAATTTGGAAGGATAAGAGATTATCTACAACTTTGATGTTTTGAATGATAGCTAATTCGGATCACATTAATTCCAATTTGGATAATAAAATAGGTGCATTAATGATAATCAATGTAAATTATTTATCACAATTCTTGACTTTTATCATCCAAGTGGTTCCCTTTTCATTTGTCTCAATTTATCCATATTTTTCTATAAATAGATAGCATGTTTATACCCAAATGATGAAATTAGAGAGCTATATTTTAATTCAAAATACTTGTCTTTTATATTATCTCTTTGTAATATTATTTCTTTTGTTTACTATTCTAAAGTCATGTTATCTCTTCATTTGTCTCAATTTATCCATATTTTTCTATAAATATATAGCATATTTATACCCAAATGATGAAATTAGAGAGCTATATTTTAGTTCAAAATACTTGTCTTTTATATTATCTTTTTGTAATATTATTTCTCTCGTTTACTATTCTAAAATCATGTTATCTCTTCTTCTATTTCTTTTCTTTTTTTTTTTAGTTTTATTATGTCCAAGTAATTTTCTTTATGCTAAGGTGAAAGGGTAAAACTCTTGGTAAGGTAATAAGATATTAACTTTTATTCATGAATTTAATATTTCATTCTTAAGTTATGCAAATTTATATATGATTATTTATTTATTTTTGTAATATTAATATCCTTTCTTTTAAAGTGGTATATTTTGATTTATTATAGATAATTTTTATAATTAGTATAATGAATTCTTGAAACTATTTATAAGATTTGGTGTATATACCCTTTCTTGTAAAGTGAGAGTCTTGATTTATTGTAGACAAATATAAAGATTGACATAATAAATACTTGAACTCATTTATAAGATTTGGTATATAATATTTAAAAGAAATAAATATTAGTTAATATATAAATAGTGATGAACTTTAATTGTTATATCTTCCAGTTGGAACCTCCTTCGTATGAGGATTCCAATTGAGTTATAAAAAAAAAGAATTGAATATATTCTTACTTCATATGCCAAAAGTGGATCCCCTTAACCTTACCTTTTATTTTAATTAGTTAATTGAATTAATATTTGCAAACATTTTATACTGCATTAATTATCTTTAAAGTATTTATAATTTGTAATTTTAATTCTACTTCCTTGTGGATCGACCCCGTTCTCACCAGGTTATTTATTACTTTGAAAATCCTGCACTTGAGAATAAACTCATATAATATGGTGTACATCAAGTTACCTACAGCTGATGTATGTGATATATTAGGCATTCTAACCCGTTCATTTTTTTTCTGAGGACACATTCTCCTAGAAAGATAAATGTCATGTTTGAAAGATACATTAACTATTTTATAATTACTGAAGTTATACCTTTCAAGAACACTTTCTATGTAAGAGAGAGTCCTATTAGCATCCTATCTCTATCTTTATCTCTATAAAGCTTTATACGTAGTATACATGAAGCCTCTTCCAAATCCTTCATAGAGAAGTTCTTGCTTAGATAAACTCTTGATTGACTGTAACATACCAATGCTATTTTCAATTATGAGTATGTCATCCATGTAAAGAACAAGAAAGACAATCATGCTCCTATTGACCTAAGCTATATACACATGATTCCTCTTCATTTTTAATGAAACCGGACCATTTAATTACTTCATCAAAATAAAGATTCCAACTTTAAGAAGCATGCTTAAGTCCATAAATAGACTTTTTAAGCATGTACATTAAATTAAAAGTCAGGCTAGATGTAAATCCTTTAGGCTACTTTATAAATATCTCTTCCTTAAGAGACCTACTTAGGAAAGTCATCTTTACATCCATCTGCCAGATCTCAAAATATGCTGCAATAGCCAATAGAATTTGAATCAGCTTTAGTATTGCTACAAGTAAAAAGGTTTCCTCATAATCAATTCCACATCATTGAGTATAACCTTTTACCATCAGTTAGGCTTTGAAGGTCTCTACCTTCTTATCTAGCCCACACTTCCACTTGTAAATCCATTTATAACCAATAGGAACAATTCCTTTGGGAAGCTCAACCAAGTCCTAGACTTGATTGTCATGCATAGAGTCAATCTCGAATTTTATGACTTCTTGCCATTTTCCTGAATCAATATCCAACATCGTCTCTTTGTAAGTCAAATGATTTTTTTTTCAATTAAGAAAACCTCAAAGGCATCTTCAAAAATCATATCATACCTAACAAATGGCCTTGAGATTCTTTCTTACCTACTAGGGATATGTCAAAGATATTTCACTCGATTAAGCCTAAGGTTCCATCATCGATTCATAAACTTTTAGATTGATTTCATCAAATTCAATCCTTATATAATTCTCATGATTCATGAGAAACTGTTTTGCTAGAAAATTGGCATTACGAGCAATGAACATGTTTCATTCCTCTGGATCATAGAATTAATATCCCGTAGAATATTTAGGATATCCAATGAATCGATACTTGTACTCTTTAGGTGTAAGTTTATCCTATTGTGTAACCTTTACGTAAGTAAGACAACCTCAAATCTTAACATACTTAAGATTTAGTTTTCTCACAGTCCATATCTCAAATAGAGTAGTAGGAACAACCTTTGATAGAACTCAGTTCAACAAGTAAGTTGTAGTTTCTAGAGCATAACTTCATAGATATTTTAGAAGATTGATAAAGCTCATCATCAATGTAACCATATCTAATAAAGTTTGATTCCTCCTCTCTGAAACACCATTTGAAAAGTACCTAAATGACTATACTAAGTGAGAATCTCATTCTTTTTCAAATAATGCGTGAATTTATTGCTCATTATTCACTGCCTCGATCTGATTAAAGGCATTTAATATACATACTACTTTGTTTCTTTACTTCTTGTCAAAATTCATTGAATATTTTAAAGGTTTTTGACTTGTGCTTCATGAGAAACATATGTCCATATCGTGACAAATTATCGATAAAGACAACGAAGTATTGAAACCTACCAATGGCAATGTGATTCATTGGACCACATACATCACTATATAATAGTTCTAATAAATCAGTGGCCTGATGACCGCACCAATAAAAAGATATTTAGTCATTTTCCCTTAAATACAAGATTCACAAACTAAAAAATATTCTATTGAAAGATCAGGTATCTGACTATCCCTAACCAGACAAATTATGCATCTTATGCCAATATGACCTAATCGCATATGCCACAATTTTATCTTGTTTAAAGTTTCTGAACTACTACTTGTTTTGGTCACTTATACATTCAAGACATTTCTTATTATATCTAAAATATAATGGTTATTCATTAACTGACATTCAGCTAATAAAATATTATTCATGTCATATAAATACAAGGAACAATTCTGAATAAATATATGATAACCTTCAGTGTTTAACATAAGAAGGGATATAATTTGTCTGATAATTTTTGACATAAAATAACAATTATACAACATCAAAGTTCTTTCATAAAGGGGAAATAATTCAAAATTTCCAAGAGCATCCACTTGTAGGAAATCTCTATTCCTAACACGAAGCTATACTTCTCCACACTGTAGTACTCTAACTTCTTTTAAACCTTGCAACATATTTCAAATGTGAGAATGACATACAGTACATAACACACAACAAGTCCTAGAATCAAATGCTAATAAAATGTCAATGATAGGCAAATATATACTTAAGGGTTTTTTCTTGACTATGGCAAGGAACTTCAGACAATTGCACTTTTAATATACATTCTGACCACAATGGAAATAATTTTATTTACCTTTGTTCTTCTCTAGTAACTTGGATATGACTTATCTTTAAGGACTTGCATGTGGTATCTACTTCTTTTTCTTTTTATGCTTAGACTTCCTATAAGCCTTTAAGGCAGAAGATGAAGCACCACTCTGAATGTAGAGGGCTATACCCTTATTATTAATGTCCTCCTGAGACGTTTTCAATATATTGTGTAGTTCAGCATATGTGAAAGTCAACCCTTACATATTGAACTTCATTATAAACTATACAAATAACCCCGACAGACACTGAAGAATAAAATAATTCCCTAAATTATTGTTCAAAGATATATCTATAATCTCTAACTTCTCGATGTAAAAAAGGTAAGTGGGAGCATGACAGTCTTCCTAGTTCTCTATATGGATGACATATTAATCCTTGGGAATGATATAAGTATATTACAATCACTTAAGAGTTATCTAAACAAAAACTTCTCCATGAAGGATTTAGGAGAAGGTTCCTATATACTGGGTATAAAGCTTTATAGAGATAGAACTAGGAAGCTGATAGGATTTTTCTAATCATCGTACATCGACAGTGTCTTAGAAATGTATAAATTTACTAATTGTAAGACAGTTAATGTACCTTCTAGATATAACATTCATCTTTCAAGGACAATGTCTCCTCATACGAAAGATGAAAGAATTAGAATGTCTAAAATGTCATATGCATCAATCGTAGCTTGATGTATGTTATGATGTGCACTAAACCTAACATCAGCATGGCTATAAGTGTTACTAGCCAGTATCAATCTAATCCAGGTCACAGTCATTAGATGCAGTCAAACATGTCCTCAAATACCTTAAGGGTATAAAGGACAAGTTTCTAATTTATGGACATAGTGACTTACAAGTCAGAGGATACACAGATTCAGACTTCTAGTATGATTCGGATGATAGAAATTTTACGTTTGGATACATGTTTATCCTCAATGGCACCGCAGTGAGTTGGAAGAGCACTAAACAGGGATCCACAACTGATTCAACAACGAAAGCTGAATATATTGCATCCTCTAAGGTAGCAAAGGAAGCAGTGTGGATATGCAAATTTATCGTTGACATGAAAATTCTATTATTCTGCGATAATAACGAAGCCATAGAACAAGCCAAAGAGCTAAGAGCACATCAGAGATCTAAACATATAGAGAGAAAATACCATATAATTAGAGAGATCTTGGCTAGGGGAGATGTAATAATTTGTAAAGTTGACTCTATAAATAATGTAGCGAACCCACTCACTAAAGCCTTAACCTCAAAGGTGTTTGAGAAATACATGGAGTCTATAAGTATTAGATATCACTATGAATGACATTAGAGCAATTGAGAGTTTGTTAGGATTTGTGCTTACGTGTCATCCCATTTTGTATAGAAAATTTATTTTATAATATTTATACAGTACATTTATTAAATCGCTAATTTCATTAATTAAATGGTACAGTGCTTGTTACGCTACACACATTGTATGATTAGAAAGAGTTCAGATTTGGCCTAAAGGAGTTTAGACCAGCGCTAAAGGTTAGCAACGCTGAGAAGTATAATTGCTAATAGTTAGCACTACTAAGAGTTAATAGGTTATAAAATTTAATAAAATCTAAGACTTAGAACCTTATCTGTAATGGGACATAGACCCGATGGTACATTAGTAATAACATAGTTGTAAGGAGTTATAATAGGTGCTGAGAAATGTTATTATGCACATGTATTCTTAAACACGATGTTTCTGATCTCATTCACTGATGCAAGTCTGTCGGTGAAATCTTTTATTATAGATTAGTGTATGACCATATTTAGATGATATAAATGGTTATTCTTAGCTAACCATAGGCTTACCAGAAATTTTTATAGCATACGAGTATTCAGTGAGGACTGAATACTGAACAGGTTAACGAGGACCCCAATAGACATCCCATGAAGCTGTCAATGGTAGGTCCTCTCGCGTTGAGTAGTGTACATTGTCCTTTGACCTGAACGCCTCAGTGGGCTTGTGAGTGATCCACTATACTTGGGTTCCACATATGTCAGAGACCTTTCATGGTCTGACCACTATGTGTCGTTGGGTATGGTCTGATGCTCATGGAGTTTGATGTGAGAATCTGTTAGCTCACATGGGTGAGTTGCATATCCGAATGCTCCGAAACTGTATCTCAGAAAGACTTATGGCTATAAGTAATATTGATAAGGGCAAAATTGTCATATATTTTCTGATAATTTTATTTTGATATTTTATTGTTTTATGAGAATAGATAGTTATTTATGTGCTTTATTGTTATTTATAGGGACTTAAACAAAATTTAAAGAATCAGCGCGGCAGCGATAGAAAATTCGAGTCCATACCGCCCCCGCGGTAAACACTATAGCGCGCCAGCGGGAATTCCAGTAAGTATCCAAAAATAGCCTTCATCGCTGCGACGGTATACAAGCATCGCAGCAGCGCCCACAACATCGCCCCAGCGACATCTTTCAATGCCGCAGGGACAAGAAATACTAGTCAACACTGCCCCTGTAGTACACTCATTACCGCGCTAGCGAGAATTCCAATAACTGTCCAAAAATTAGCCTCATCGCGGCAGCGACATAATGTTACCGCGGCAGCACCAGGATGTCACCCCAGCAACGAAGAATCAGCGCGTCAGCGAGATTTGAACAGGGAAGTCCCTTACTTTTAATTTTTTATTTTTTTTTACATTGGGGACAATGTCCAAATTAAGTTTGGGGGTGGGAAACACTTTCTTGTGTTTGTTTTGCTACATAATTTAAGTGATTGATTCTTGTGGGTAAAAATTTTTTTTTTAGTTAATTAGTTTTGTTTTTATTAAGATTTGATAAGATGATCATTAGTCTATGATAAGAAAAAGAATACATTGTTGAATTTATTTTTTACAAATCCGTAAGGAATGATAGATACTTGAGACAATTTTGATTATCTAAGTTTAAGAACAAATTTGACCTTATTCATAATCACCAATTTTTTGAGCACTTTATAAACATGAATAGTTATAATTATTACTTAAAGATACTTATGCTTTAGGGAGTACACCACAGTCTCGGAGACCGACACTCTAGAACTTGTCTTTAGTTACTACTTGAGGCGAAATTCTAGGAAACACATGAATAAAGAAATGACATTAGGTCATCTTTGGACCGATTGAGCCTTTCTAGCCTACCTTTTAGAGTATATTTATCCCTAGTACCCTATTTTGAGCCTAATTATCCATTCTTTGGTTTAACCACATTACAAGCCCAAGACTTAAAGTTTACTTATCTAGAAATTTACCCGTAACACCATAAATTTTGCATTTGCTTAGAAATACTCTTGAAAGGAAAAGGTTGTGGTGATATGAGATAAATAAGTTTGGGTGGTATTTATCAATCTAAGTTTTGGGGTATATAAAATTGAAGAAAAAAAAAGAAAGAAAAAAAAGAGAAAATAAAATACCCCCAGCTTAAGAAAAAGAAGAAATTCTTTGAAAAATAAAAGGTTGAAAAGAAAGATGGGAAACACAATAAGTTTGGGGGAAGAGATAATACAAGGAAATGAAAGATCAAGAGGTTTCTAGGTAAAAGTCTAAGTGTTCATGGTGTAATTTAAACTTCATATGTTTATCCTTTTATCCCACCTTGACCTTAGCCTTACATTACAAGCTAAGTAAAGTCCTAAATAGATCCCTAGACATGTGATTTTCTACATTAGTGGAGAGTGGTAATAAAGACAAGCTTATGGAAGTGTCATTATACAAATAAAATATCGTGACACCATCTTTTCTGTACAACTTAAAATATAAAGTAAATCAAAGTATGGTTTTAGCTATTGCTTGCTACTTGCACACACACATATTGTGATTGTCTATAAGGAAAAATAAGGGACTAAATAAAGATAATTTAGAATTGTTAATAGCTATTTATCGACCTTAAGGATTTGTATCATTTCGTCAGCCTTTGAGACAATGATTTTGATCATCTTACTAGTTTATTATATTTTGTTTTGTTTTCTTTATTTGTTAAATGAGTCAAGTATAACCCTTTGTTTCGCTCTTAGTTTTATTTTATTGCTTGAGGACAAGCAAGTATTTAAGTTTGAGGGAATTTGATAAGGGCAAAATTGTCATATATTTTCTTTTGATTTTATTTTGATATTTTATTGTTTTATGAGAATAGATGGCTATTTATGTGCTTTATTGTTATTTATAAGGACTTGAACGAAATTTAAAGAAAGAATGCAAAAGGAGCAAAAAACAGGGACTAAAATGTAAAATTTTCAAAATATGAGTCCAGCGCCCCCGCGCCACAAGTATTGTCGCCCCAGCTCTGGAATAGTGATCGAAATATGAAAAAGATCTATTTAAGTTGCATCTGGCGCTCTACCGACAAATAGTCATCGCGCCAGTGACGCTCCAGCGCCCCAGCTCTATCAGCTCACCGCTCCAGTGATGAAGCCGTTTTCATGCAGCGCCCCAGCGACAACTGCATAGCGCGCCAGCGATAGCGCAAATCCTAGTGCTACCAGAATTGAGTTTTTCAAGTTCAAATCAAATCCTATAAAAGGCCACTCGACCCTAGACGTAAAGAGGAGACCAGAGAAGAACCTAGGGTAAGAAAAAGAGAACTTAGAGCAGTTCAAGAGCACCAAGAATCCAAAGCAACATCAATCAAAAGCAATTCGACATCTACATCGGTTTGCGATTGATTGTATCATGTTTTATTTTTATTTTTATTGTTGTGATTCTCTTGTAGCCATGAGCTAATTTTATTTTCTAGGGTTAATACTTGAACTCAATATGTGTGCTTAATTGCCATATCTTTAGAATATTTAATAAACTTAGTTATTTGATATTCAAATTACTTGATCTTAATGCTTCAATATATCTGGCTAATATATGGTGAATGAGTTGGTAATATTTTGATAAACTCAGAAGAGAAATCATAATATTTAGACCTAGGTAATTTGATGCATGATTGTAGAGTAACATTCAATATTGCATATGCAAGTTTCAAGTTAGGATAGGAATATACCTAATTGGCATGTATGATCAATAAGACCTAATCTTAATGAATCTTAATTTATTACAAGTACCATAGGAATATAGATATTTGATAAATTAAGGTATACTTGCATGACCTTGTAAGAGGCTTGTGAATACATTAGTGTCTTGATCAATAATAAAGACTAAGGGAGTTAAATATTAGAAGGTTAATCATTAGAAAGCATATTGAGGAATAGTATTAATCCTAGGTTTTCTCTATATTGCTATCACTTAAATCTCCTTGCATTGTGTTTTTGTCTTTATATTTTATACATTCATTCTTAGATTTTTATTTTTCTGGATAATTATTAGGAAGACATAATTTTAGTAATTGGTTTAAAAGAAGAAATTATCCCTATGGGTTTGACATTCGACTAATTAATCCCTTTTATTACTTGCATACGATAGTGTATACTTGCACTTAATTATAAGATATAGAATTATCGCATTAAATATACTTAAAAAAAAGAGTTTCCCAAAAGGTTAAACAATATTATAAAGGTATTTGCGTGTATTATTTATTGAGATACGTGTCTGGAGATAAGTTCACAAATGAGCGTATGGGAATATAACGGTGATGATCTATATTCTCATTCCTTTAAGATATAGATGGCGGAAGGATTATACGTATGCGCGATGACCTCAACTTACATGGTCTACTGCGTTGATTTATTATATCTGTGACGTGTGCGTGGGGCATCGATTACGAACTTACTGAATAGTTCTATTTGACAAATCGGGTATAGACCTAGGGAGTCCTATAAAATGAAGTGTACTCATTGTGTACTAGGGCAGCATACCGAATTAAATAGTACAATCCAGTTAATTTCAGCATATCGGACATTTGCTTCAGTATCCATCAGGATATATATGTGTTAAGATTTAATAGTTAAGTACATCAATTAGTTAACAATATTTGTTGACCAATAGGATGATAATATGTGGCACATTGTAAGCAAATTATTGTTTAATTTAAAAATTATCAAAATGACCTTACTCTTTGGACAAGTAAGATCATTATTTTATTCATTAAATTATTTATTGAATAAAATAAATATAATAATATTTGATATTATTATTACAAGTCAAACAATTATAAATTATTCATTTATAACATATTTTAATTTGATTAAAATATAATTAATGAAGACAAATGAAAACAATGAAGCATGACATGAAATTAATGGGACCGAAATGTGTTAAACAAGCAAGTGAAGAAATTATTTCTTAAAATTGCTTTGTCTCTCTCGAGCAACACTCCTCCATTGTATGCATTTGATTTGTTTAAGACAAATACAAATGAGCAAGTCAATCTGACCCATCTAACCAAGTTCATCAAATTACACACATGTTTTTAATTTATTAATTAATTGTTTATTGTAAACAATTGTTTTAAGACAAAACCAAATGGGCTAACAAAAGTAAACCATGCTTATGGGTCATGTTATGTCTTATTGGAAGGAAAGTAAATTGAAGCAAATAAAAGCAAAATGTTTTGCTCATTTTTTTTATGAGGGAGGTACGGCCACCAAAAGCAAGAATAGAGAGAGTTCTTTTCTTCAAATGGTTAAAGCAAGCAAACTACATCACTCTCTCATCTTGTTCATCTATTTTCTCTTGATGGCCGGATTTACCACAAGCACTAGAAAATATATTTTTGTTGTTTAAGTGTTAAAGTTGACCAAAAGCAATTAAAGCTTGTAGTAGTTCAATAGCTTAAGGAGTTAAGCAATTTTTGTTTAAGAGTTAAACTAGAGTTTAAGTATTAAACCCCTTGCTGGAACAAGTTGCCATTTTAGACTTTTCAAGCCCACCAAGTTGGGAGCTAGAATTTACAACAAGTGCATTTCAAGGCGAAGACTCTGACCCAACAAATTTTAAAGGCTTGATAAGATGATTCCCTATGAACCTTTGAAATTTCAATTATGAGATAATATGAGAAATTTATTGTGTTTATCATTTAAGAAATTAGATTTTTGAACTTCCGTTGCGCACAAATATGTATATGATATATGATTTTGTAGTGATGAACATAATCTTATATGTATATACCCTAGGATAATCAACACTCACACTATCATTAAACAACTCCTTTAGATGGATCATAATACTACTTGCACTATCCATGTACACATGCTCCTTCGTAGTTTAGTGAACATCGATGCTAATATGTATAACTTGACTCTCAAATCATCATCCACCTATTTCTGATGTGTCTCAAGCTCTTTAGAAGTAGTTTTATCAAAGTGTCTTTGGGCATTTTTTGATCAACATGTCCAAGCTTCTCTGAATCTAAAACAATTCTAAGATTCATAAGTCAGTTAGAGTAATTTTTAGCACCCTTTATTTGATATGCTCAAGTATGCGAACCAACGGATTGTTCGAAGCCATCTTATCTTTTCAAGATAAAAATGAGATGTTAGTGGAACATTTCAAAATCGTTAAAAATAATACTTTAGATCATGGATATAACTAGTATATATTTTTAATCTCAAGATGCCCTTTCATTGCTTATATGTTTCTTTTAATCTCTATCACGCTTTAGCAATATTGACCTTTGTAAACGCAAAAAGTAGACAACTATTATCAATTTCATCTTATACAACTCTTACCATTGATCCTAGACACACCTTATCCCTATACTTTAGTAATATTGAGTAAGTATATTTCAAATTAACTTGTTAATAATCAAATATAAATTACTGATACTACCTTCATGCTTTAGCAATATTGGAGAATATGTTTACTTATATTTGCCTCATCTCATGTTTAATTGGTATAGTTCAAATCACATCAACTAATCCCTCACGCTTCAGTAATATTAAAAAATACCGAGGTGACCTATCTAACATCGTATTGACAAGACAAACCATGCATTTAATATTTTCTCAAAATGAAATGCATTTTAATCTGATTAAGAGAGATTTTTAAAACTATCCGCATTTCATGAGGATATGATTAATAATCAAACATTTGTTTTACATAAACACAACTAAACCACCCCAGTAAGGCTCCTATTGTAGTTAACAGCGTAAACAAATAATTACAATTTATATTGCATTCATATAATAGTTATAATTGCATAAACATCACATACAGAAGAATGCAAAATAGAGTGAACTGCTTTGTATGTTGCGACGTTAGGAACTAGAATGCCCTAGTGTCCCCAACACCTTAGTGTTAATTCCTTGAATGCCCCAACATCACAATTTTCCAACGCCCCCGCATGATCACATAATGGCTCAGCATGACAAAATGCAATACCCCCGCGTCAAATGCAGTGCCTATAACACCATAACACCATAAATGCTATGCCTTACCATTACAATAGTGTCACCAATGCCCCAGCATTAGACACATAACACTATAGTATTCATCTTGGAGCCTTGAATGCCCCCACGTTACACACTCAACACCCTAGCGTACAACCCAATTTTATGAACTCCTCTGCACCAAGCATGCAATGCCCAGTGTCCTCTCAAACAGTAACATGGTTTTGCACTTTCAACAGTTATAGTACCCATTATTCTTAGATATTTCAAACAATTGAAATACACTTCATTTAATCTAAACAACACACAAACATGCTTTGATACAATTGTGGAGTGCTTATTGGGTGAATGTGATAGTGTGTTCATTGAATAATTAATGCATGTCATAAATACATTTGCACAGCAAAATTAAAATCTAATTTTATATTAAACAAACACATACTAAATATAAATAAATTACATTAACAGTTTCAAAAACTCACCATTAAAGAAGATTCGATGTAGAATCAATTTTCAAGTCTCACACAAAAGTGAATCGGAGAACAATTCTAGTTCTCAGCAACCAGTGGGATTATAAGAGCTAGAATGATAGCTTGTTTAAACTTCCAGCATTGCTCAACACTTGAGCCTTTTCTCTCAAATGGCTGAAAATTGACTTAGGGACCAAAGTGAAATATTTTCAAAACCATGTGCCCATTTGAACGAAAATGCACTTAACACTAAAATGCAACTTTTGCATTTTATGTATTTTAATATTTCATCTTTACACTTGTATTTCATGCATCCCATGCATTAAGATAAGTGTCTTATTAGCTTTGCCATATGTCAAATTGCTTTTTATGTATGATGCCATTTGTCACACAAATAATCATGCATAATGCCACGTGTCATATTTTAATTGGTTAACAATAATTGTTAACCAATTAATTAATAGGTTTAACACTTAAACCTTAGTACGTGTGCTTCTTGCGAGATCATAAAATAAATCATGCTTTCTAAAAAGAAAAATTGATTAAATTGTTCAACTCAGTCCACTACCATAATGCTCAACGATTACACTTCATATTATGAAACTCTTTAAATTCACACCCATAGGGATGGGCAAAATTTCTATTCCCATCTTGACCTAACCCAACCCGTTCTGAAATTTCAGGTCAGGACAAAATCGGGTATTAATTCGAGACTCATTTGAGATATAAAAAAAAAATCTATCCCAAACAAATTGGGTCAAGTTCGAAAAATTTTCAAACTCAAAATATTTTTTTATGATACAATTCTTCGTATAAAATGAAGGAGTATAGAACATTACCTCAATTCTTCACTATGAAAAATCTTGAATTGACAGGCTGCAATCTTCTCTACGATCCTCAATCTTCAAACTTAACGCATATGGGCACGTGAATTTTTCTTAATCTCTAAAAATACTAATACCTAAATCTAAGAGAATGATATTAATTAAATTCTTTTTTTCACGTAAGAATTTTTTTCTCTATATGGTTGTGATGTTTATTACTCCATACCTCTCATATGTATAGAGATCTTTCTTAGGTATTTAGAATTTGATTAGTATTAGGAGATTAGAGCTTGATTAGGATTTGAGTTAGTCGAAGGACTGCAAGACTCATGGGCTTCCTAGCTTCAACGTAAAAGGCTTAGTTCATATTATCTCATAATACACCAATTCTTCTAAGTTAATCCCAGGCTATTCTACTAAAAGTCAAGGATTGTAGTTCATAACTTATCATGGTAACAGTAATCACTCATCATTGCAAAAGAAAGTGGGTTTTTTTATTTGGATACATAATGCCACTCAATAAGAACATTGAATAAATTAATTATACTTTATATTAAAGTTAATGGGTGGCACTAGCACGTACCTATAAATGTAAAATAAAAACTTCAATTATAATGGCTTGGAAAAATGTGGGCAGAGTGTAATTCCATCTTTCAGTAACTGCAATTAAATACTACAAGCAATAATTATTTGCTTCTAAGCCAGGTATCTTTCTCTATATTCTCTGTTGTTTATTAGCAAAATATAGTATTTTAAAGCTTTGTTTAGTTCCGAAGAGATTACATCCTACTTAAAAGAATTGGTTCAAGCTTCTATTTTGTCCTTTAGCATTTGAAAAATTAAAAAACTGTCATTGATTCGGATCGTGCATACACTATTCAATATCATCAAGTTTTGTACAAATCTAATTATCTTTGTTTGTATTGTGGTGATAAGATTGGGATCTAGGTTTTGATCAAACGTTTGACACGCGTACAATTATTATGGCATGGAAAATTATAAATAAAATCAAAAACATCACAATGCTGATACATAAGAATCTCATAATTAGAAGTTAAATAATTATGATAAAATGAACCCAAATAGTAGTATAATAGTACACTAAAATAGTGATAATGATGATACACTCACACAACAAGCTTGCAAGTTAGCGTTGTCTAAAATTGGTTGATGGATTAGAAAAAAAATTCAAAAAATTCTTGATTCGATCTGTCTCAACCTGAAAAGTTTCTCGAACAGATTACTTTTCGGCATCCCAAACCCAAAATTGCCTACCTTTACACACCCTTTATTTTACAAAATTCTTCTGTAAGTTTATGAACAATGCCCTATTACACATTATGGATATTACAGAACAAAATGTTGAACCATACAAGTTGAAATCAACCATATATGTATAGTATCTCTATTACCTATATCCAGAAGAACAGAGACATAGATTATCACTATCAAATCTCTATATGCTCGACTATGAACTTACCTCCAAATTTATATTTTCATAAACAATATCCGCAAAATTCTTTCAAATATTGTTTAATCCTACAAAAACAAAAACTCATTTTTAGGGTTTATATTTGTGGTTACAAGACCTCTACAAACTACTAGTGATATAATTACAAGGATAACTGCTACTTTGTAACAGTCTCTTTGCAAAGTGCAACTGCAAATAAAACTACAAGGATAATTGCAATTCTACAGAGAGCCTATCAGTTGCACTCTGTAGAGAGACATAGTGCAAATGATAACTACCTCTGCAAACTACAACTAATAAAATTGTAAGGATTACTATAACTCTGGAATGATCTTTTTGTAAAGTGCAACTAATAACTCCCATTGCAATTGATAACTACCTCTGCAAAGTGCAACTGGTAGAATTTCATGGATAACTGCAACTCTACAGAGAGACCGTGTCTTTCTATAAAGTGAAATTGATAATTACCTCTACAAACTTTAAATGATAGGATTACAAGGATAACTCCAACTCTGCAATGGTCTCTCTGTAAAGTGCAACTGATAATTACCTACAACTGTAACTGATAGAATTATAAAGATAACTGCAACTCTGTAACAGTTTCTCTACAAAGTGCAACTAATAGCTTCTATTGTAACTGATAACTACCTCTGCAAACTACAACAGATATAATTACAAGGATAACTCTACAAAAAGACCGCGTCTTTTTATAAAGTACAACTGATAACACCCTCCGTAAACTATAAGTGATAGAATTACAAGGATAACTGCAACTTTACAATGGTTTCTCTGTAAAGTGCAACTGATAACTACCTCCACAAGGATAACTGCAACTCCGCAATGGTCTCCCTGTAAAGTGTAACTGATAACTACCTACAACTAATAGAATTACAAGAATAACTGTAACTTTACAATGGTCTCTCTGCAAAGTGCAACTGATAAGCACTTCCATGGTCAAATCTATTTTGAATTTAATAGATGTATTACTTTATGAAGTATGTGTTCGCATATACCTTATATATATGTATGTCATTTATTAAAAATTGGAAACAGTTATTCGAAAGAAATAATTGCTTAATTACAGTATTGATTTTGGAATTTGTATTTTTTTGTGGTAACTACATTGAGTATTGTCAAACAAATTATTTATTAATGATTAAAGTGTAATATCCAATCCCTATTAGTAGTATTGGCGCCTAGATTTCGGTATAAAGCAAATAAGACACCGTAGGGTTACTCGATTTTAACCCTATTAGAAATATTTCCTTTATAGTGCACGTGAGAGATATTAGACCTAATTTGATAATTTCACACTCGATCGATGCGCCGGACGACCCTAGAATATTTTTGGAATTTTTCTCTATTGGCTTAGAAAAGGAAATTCTAATTTACTACATGAATTTTCATTTAAGGGTTATGAATGGAACAAGCCTTTGTTGAGAAACATAATCCATATATTAGAGAATGGACCAATTAGAAGAAATCTCATGGATTACCAAGTTGGAAGTTCTAGTTAGTTCTTTGAACTATTCTAACTAGATAGTTACAAATGAACTAATTACATAATTAATTTTTAACTAATGGCAAATTAGTAATTTTGAGAAAGTTGAAGGGTAAAATGATAAATTGAGGGAGGACTATAAATATGTTGGAAGTGTGTAGAATTTTGAAGAAGATCAAAAGCAAACACTTAGAGCAAAAGAGAGAAAATTCGAGCTTGGAAAGGGGGGCTGCTACAGTGACCTTTCAAGTTTTGTTTTTATGATTTTTCATGTGTAATCAAGCCAAAATAAGGTTACAAACCAATCCCTAAGCTCAATTGAAGTCTCTATTAGTGGAAATTCAAGAAAAAGAGGTAAGAAAAGCATCTTTTATGAGTTTGATAAGTGAGATTTCAAGAATGCTTTAATTAATGTTCTTATATGTATTCTTGGCTTAGATTGAGTTGAATTCTAGTGTGGAGCTTGAAGGAGTCATCAAATTGAAAAAATTGGCAAGGTGAGAATTAGAGTTTTTGGTGATTTTGTTATAGAGATTTCAATTGGTTGTAATTAGGGCTTTAGAATGAAATTGGCATGATTTTGTTGTAATTGGAACAAGAAATTGAGAAAAGGAATGTGTTGGAACCTAGGGTGAAATTCTGCCACGTTAGGGAAGTTAGGAATTGAGTGGTGTTTTGATTGAATTGTTGTGTGTAAATGGTGCATATTGTGAATTGAATGTATATGGTTGATGGAAAAACCAAAAATGAAGAAAATGGGACATAATTGTCCATGTTGGAAAGGTGAAGGGCAATTATGTCCAACCAAGTTATAAGGTGTTCAATAATTTTCAAGGCGCCGGATGGTGAGTTAGTTTCGATTATGGCTCCGTAACTAAAATCGGGAAGTAGTTTACATCCGGGCTTTGTATGCCGATTAGGGCATTTAGTAGTTAAATGAGATTCTAGTATTCGATTTGGTTCTAAATGTCATTTATGGCGCGTAGGTGAAGATAACCGAGAGCGTTAACGGGAGCAGAAATCGGGAGCGAAATTGAGCGCAGAGCGGTTGTGAGTGGAAATCTGTCATTTCTTTTACTTTTTGGTTATTATGTTTTCGCACAATGACTATGTATGTTTTATGAGCTTTCGATGCATAAACATGATTTATGATCTTGATATATTCATAGACATGCTTTTACATGATCGATTTGCGAAACAGTTTTAAAATTCTGCATTTGTTTTAAAGGCCATCGGTACCCTCAAATTGTAGTGGTGATGATTATATTAGACCCGGCTGGTATACCCCGTGCACATGGGTAGGTCTTGGGGGTGTGTTACTAACTCCGGGAAGTCGGGAAGTTGAGTCATGTGAGTCACTCTATGTGTACGGGATATTGTCTCGCTATATGCATGCGATGTAGGATTCCGCTGCATAGCCAGTGAGATGTCTTGAGATGTCACTGTGGGTGCTGCTATTTGAGATACCCCGTGACCTACTCACGTATGCGGTGCTAGTTGAGTCGTTGCGTGGGTATAGAGCTTTAGGGCTACCATTGGTACAGGTTAGAAAGAAAATGGTCGAGCGAGGATTTTACTAGTTTTCAATTTACCGATAGCATTTATACATTTATATGCACACAGCAGTTATTATGTTATACAGATTCTGAATATAGTTTTCCAAAGATGTAGATAAAACTCGCTCTGCAAGATTTCATTAGCATATGATATTAGAAACCGTTTTACAGTTTTACATCCGTTTTAAAAGCATAATTTCTGCATGTACTTTAGAAATTGCTATCTTTATATAATGTTCTTGTAATTGAAATCTCATTTACACTCACTGAGCTCCTTTAGCTCACCAGTTTTATGTTTTATGTTTTTGAACCCCTTTCCCAGGTGCAGGTCTCGGCACGCAAGCTGCTGATTCTCCTGTTGCCGAGTAGTGGGCCGAATTCGAAGATCATTTTTGTACATGTAAATGTGCTAAATAGCACTCTTTACTTTATGCATAGTAGTAGTAGGCATGTATATTTGTATGTATGTTTCGAACCAACAAGAAAATATTTTGAGATTTTGATGATCATCTTTACTTTTCACGAATATGTTCATTTTATGATTTAAATGAAACTTTTGAGTTGTGTTGGAGTTGATTTGGAAAGGACCGAAGGTCCGAATTGGTAGTATAGAGATGTGTTGGAATTAGTAGTGAAATTTCTTTGCAGGTTTATATGGATTTTTCGAAAAACAGGGGAAATTCTGTCCGTTTGTTTTTAAAATTAAGATGTAGTTTTCATGTATATTATAAGACCTTCTTAGTAGTAACAAGAATTGAAAAGGGGTTCGCCTCACGGAATTTCTCAACATACCCAGTTAGGTTCGGGGGAACTTTCGTCGGGGTGCCCGGCAGGGCCGCTGGGATCTATAGTAGAAGGTCTCAGGTCGGGTCCTGTCATAAAGAATATGAATTTGCTATTTATAACCGTCATGAATTGAATTATAATCATATTGCTTTAGGTCATTTACCAATGTCAGTAATTGATGATTTTACAATTTGAACAACTTTGAATTTACTTTAAAAAGGGGGAAACCTCTTAATTTCTAATTCTTAAGGTTCCATTCTGGTAAGTACAACTGATAACTACTTGTATAAGGATAACTGCAACTCTGCAATAGTCTCGGTCTCTCTATAAAGTACAACTAATAAGTACCTACAACTTATAGAATTACAAGGATAACTATAACTCTACAACAACCTCTTTACAAAGTGCAATAGATAGCTACAACTCTGCAACAGTCTCGGTCTCTCTGTAAAGGGCAATTGATAAGTACTTGCAACTGATAGAATTACAAGGACAATTACAACTCTGCAATGGTCTCTCTACTATATAAAAAAGATAAATACATTTAGTGTTAATAAAGTGCTTGTAGCCTAGTCTAGTGGTTAAGTTGTTGATTTTAGGCAAAGGTCTTAGGTAGATACACTTAATGTCATAAACAAGATCCTTCATTTGATATATATATATATATATATATATATAGACACACACACACTTAATGTCACATACATGGTCTCTTATTTTATATATACATAAAATAAATAAATACACTTAGTGCCAATAACCATTTTGAAAATACATATAAGGTCCTTTATTAATCTCTGCAAAGTGCAATAATGCAACTGATAATTACAACTCTGCAATGGCCTTGGTATCTCTGTAAAGTGCAACTAATAAAATTACAAAGATAACTGCAACTCTATAACGGTCTCGATCTCGATTTCTCAGTAAAGTGCAACTAGTAGAAATACAAGGATAACTGCAACTATGCAACGGTCTCTCTATAAAGTGCAACTGATAAGTACCTAAAACTAATAGAATTACAAGGATAACTACAACTCTATAATGGCCTTTTTGCAAAGTGCAACTGATAATGAATTACAAGGATGACTACAACTTTGCAATGATCTCTCAGAATTACAAGATAACTGTAACTCTGTAATGGTCTCTCTGCAAAGTGTAACTAATAATGAATTATAATGATAACTGCAACTCTAAAACAGTCTCTTTGCAAAGTGCAACTAATAAGTACCTGTAACTAATAGAATTACAAGGATAACTGTAACTCTGTAACAATCTCTCTACAAAGTGCAATAGTGCAACTAATAATGAATTATAAGGATAACTCCAACTCTGCAACGGTCTCTCTGATTTGTAAAGTGCAATAATGTAACCTTTATTACTCGCAAAGTGCAACTGTGCAACTAATAACTGTAACTCTACAATGGTCTCAGTCTTTCTACAAAGTGTAATTAATAAGTACTTGCAACTGATAGAATTACAAGGATAATTGTAACTCTGCAACAGTCTTTTCGTAAAGTGCAACTAATAAGCACTTGCAACTAATAAAATTACAAGGATAACTATAACGGTCTATCTACAATGTACAACTGATACGAATTACAAGGATAACTACAACTTTACAATGATCTCTCAGAATTATAATGATAACTATAGATCTGCAATAGTGTAATGATATCTCTGAAAAGTGCAATAGTGCAACTGATAATGAATTAAAAGGATAACTGCAACTTTATAACGGTCTCTTTGCAAAGTCTTATAAGGATAACCGCAACTTTGTGCAATTGTGCAACTAATAATGAATTACAAGGATAATTGCAACTTTGCAATGGTCTCTATGTAAAGTGCAACAGTACAATAGTGTAACTGATAACGAATTACAAGGATAACTGCAACTCTGTAACAATCTCTCTGCAAAGTGCAACAGTGCAACTGATAACGAATTACAAAGATAACTGCATCTTTGCAATGATCTCTCTACAAAGTGCAACTAATAACTACGATCTCTTTGCAAAGTGCAACAGTGTAACTAATTTACAACTGATAACAAATTACAAGGATAACCACAACTCTGCTATGGTCTCTCTGTAAAGTGAAACAATGCAACTACTAATGAATTACAAGGATAATTGCAACTCTATAACGATCTTTCTACAAAGTGCAACAATGTAATTGATTTACAATTGATAATGAATTACAAGGATAACTACAACTTTGCAACGATCTCTCTGCAAAGTATAACAATACAACTGATAACGAATTACAATGATAACTACAACACTACAATGATTACTCTGCAAAGTGCAACAGTGTAATTGATAACTGCTTCCCAAAAACAGGAGAAATGAAATATTCTTTAGCCTTTGTCAGGGTTCAAACCCCTAACCTTGACTAGATGGTGCACAAGCTTTGCCATTAAGACGTGCAACTAATAATGAATTATAACGACAACTACAACTCTGCAATGGTCTCTTTACAAAGTAAACAGTGCAACTAATAACTACCTCCTAACAATATGAGAAATGAAATATTACTGTAACTTAATAATGATCTCTCTACAAAGTGCAACTGATAACTGCTTCCCAACAATAGGAGAAATGAAATATTACTGCAACTCTACAATGATCTCTTTACAAAGTGCAACTAATAACTACGTCCCCAACAACAAGAGAAATGAAATATTACTGCAACTCTGCAACAATCTCTCTATAAAGTGCAACAGTACAACTATCTATCTATAAAGTGCAACAGTGCAACTAATAACTACCTCATTCCCTAACAATAAGAGAAATGAAATATTATTGCAACTTTGCAACGATCTCTCTATAAAGTGCAACAGTGCAATTATTTATTTATAAAGTGTAACAATGTAATTGATAACTACCTTTCAACAATAAGAGAAATGAAATATTACTGAAACTCTGTAACGATCTCTCAATAAAATGTAATAGTGCAACGGATGATCTCTCTACAAAGTACAATAGTGTAACTAACGATCTCTTTACAAAGTGCAACAATGCAACTATTTCTTTACAAAGTACAACAGTGTAATTGATAACTACTTAGTGCAACTATCTATCTATTAAGTACAATAGTATAACTGATAACTACCTACCAACTTTTGTTGGCGGATTTTAGACACGTGTTGGTGTATGCATGTGTAATTGTGTCTATTACCTAATGCAGCGAAAATATATAAATTTTGTAATAAACACAATAAATAAATATATTAATTGCATTAATATATTTATAGAATTAGAGAACTCACCTCAACGTGTAACGTTATACACGTATTTTTTTTGGAGTCCGCATGGAGACCAACTCGCGGGCAGTTCTAGTCACCAACACGGTGGGCTTGGTGATCTAGAACAACAGCCCTTTACGCAGCACTGGGTTTAACTCTTAAACCCCAAAATGGTCAGTGTGTGTTTTTATCATTTTCTCCAAAAGGATAAGAAATGGAGAATTTGAAGTAATCCATCATTGCTTCAATTGGAAGCATAGAAAAAAATGAAACAATTACATTTTTCCCTTTTTTTTTTCTTCTTCTTCCTTTTCTTTCTTTATTTCTTATTCTTTCTCCATTTTCTCTTCTCTTCTCTCCCGGCCAAAATGGTCGAGAAACACACAGCACTTCTTTTTTCATTCTTTCTCTCTTCACTTTATATATATATATATATATATAATAAAATAATAATATAATATATATAATAATATAATAAAATTAGTAATGGGTGCCAACTATTTGGCACCCAAATATAATATTAATATATATAATATATAATAATATAATATAATATAATAATATATTATATAATATAATAAGAGATATATTTTGATTATTTAATAATTAAATAATTAAAGTGAGAAATGACCATTTTACTCCTCATAAATAGTTACCAAGTTTATCCCTTAATGGGTCCCATCAAATCCCACATTTTGGTAAATTCAACTGAGAGTCCACAATACGCTACGTATCATAATATAATTAGCAAATAATTATTATTAACTAATTATTGTATTTAACACTTAAATACAGACACGCACGTATTCCCGTGGTAATGCTGAATATTACTGGATTAAACAATTTAATCTGGCACACTGCTCCAGTGTACAACGAGTAAACTCCATATCGCGGAACTCTCTAGATCCTACGCCTGATTCATCAAATGGAACTATTCCATGAGTCAGTAAGCAATGCCCCACGCACATGTCATGGATACACAAACCAAGCTGAGGTTAAAACGCATACGTATAGTCCTTCCGTCATGATATCCTGGATGTGCAGGGATATAGATTATCACCGTCAAATCCTCTTGTGCTCATCCATGTCCTATCTCCAGACTTGTATCTCATTGAACAATATGCGCAAACTCCTTTGCCATATTGTTCCACCCTGGTGGAACTCTTTTCCGGGATGATTGCTTATGGCCACAGGACATTCTGAGATATAATCTTGAAGCATCTGGATATCTAACTCCATATGGGAGCTGACGGATCCCATATCTTTACGCACCGGACTTTATAAGCATCGGACTATACCCAACGACACCCAGCCATCACATCCTGAAAGGTCTATGACATGTGTGGAACCAAAGTATGGTGGATCACTTACAAGCCCACTGTGGCACTCAAGTCAAAGGACCATGTGTACTGCTCAACTCGAGAGTACCCTCCATTGATGACTTACATTGGTGTCTATCAGAGGCCCTCGTGAGTCTGTCTCATATCTAGTTCTAACTGGATACCATTATGCCAATACGAGCTCCAAGCTCACAGTCGGCTAGGAACGACCATTTATACCCTATAGGTATGACATATACTAATCTATATAGAAAGGTATCCACCGACAGACCCGCATCGACAGAAATAGATCAGGGACAATAATTCGAGAACATACTTACACAACTTGCATTTACTGGCACCTGATTGCAACTCTTGCAACTATATAGTTATTAGTATATTCCTAGGTCTATATCTCATTACAGACAAGGCTCCAACTCTTAAATCTGCTAAGTACTATAACCAGCTAACACTTAGTTGTGTTAATATTTAGCAATTATATCTCTCAGCGTAGCTTACTATGAGCCCTTATCTAAACTCCTTTAGATCTAATTCAAACTCCTTTAGATCTAATCCAAACTCTTTCAGATCTACAATGTCTATAATGTTACATGCATAATACCATATAAATGGGTATTAGCGATTTAATGGAAATGTATATTTGTATAAATACACAAGTATATGTACATTCAATGATGGCACGTAAGCACCAACCCTAACACCAACAACTAAAGAAATGAAATATTCTGCAAAATTACCTCTCTCCCTAACAATAAGAGAAATGAAATATTACTGCAACTCTACAACGATCTCTCTATAAAGTGCAACAGTGCAACTATCTCTTTACAAAGTACAACAGTGAAACAGATAACTACCTAGTGCAATAGAACAACTATGTCTTTATAAAGTACAACAATATAACTAATAATTACCTCCCAACAACATAAGAAATGAAATATTACTGCAACCCTGCAACAGTCTCTCCGCAAAGTGTAACAGTGTAGCTAATAACTACCTCCCAACATCAAGAGAAATAAAATATCAACTATACAACTATCTATCTACAAAGTACAACAATGTAACTGATAACTACCTAGTGCAATAGTGCAACTATCTCTCTACAAAGTACAATAGTGTAACTAATAACTACCTCTTAACAATAAGATAAATGAAATACTATTACAACCCTGCAACTATATCTCTACAAAGTACACCAGTGTAACTGATGACTACCTACTATCTCTAGACAATGTACAATAATGTAACTGATAACTACCTTCCAACATCTAGAGAAATGAAATATTACTGTAGTCTCTCTGTAAAGTGCAACACTGTAATTGATAACTACCTGCAATGGTTCTTTGCAAACTGCAATAATGTAATTGACAACTACTTCCCAACAACATGAGAAATGAAATATTATTGCAGTCTCTCTGCGAAGTGTAACTGATAACTACATCTCAACAATAGGATAAATGAAATATTACTACAGTCTCTCTATAAAAGTGCAACGGTGTAACTAATAAGTGCAAACTGTATCTTTGCAAAGTGCGACAGTGTAACTGATAACAATGCAATTGATAACTACCTAAAACGGTTCTCTGCAAAATGCAAACGACAAAGTGCAACAGTGTAACTAATAAGTGAAAATGGTCTCTTTGCAAAGTGCAACAGTATAATTGATAACTACCACCCAACAATAAGAGAAATAAAATATTATTGTGGTCTCTCTACAAAGTGCAACAATGCAATTGATATAACTACCTCCTAATAATAAGAGAAATGAAATATTTCTTAGCCTTTGTCAAGGTGTAACTAATAACAGTGCAACTAAATCCAACAATGTAACTAATAAATGCAAATGATCTCTCTATAAAGTGCAACAGTGTAATTGATAACCGCCTCCTAACAATAGGATAAATTAAATATTATTGCAGTCTCTCTGTAAATGTAACTATGCAATTGATATAACTACCTCTCAATAATATGAGAAATGAAATATTTACAGGAGAAATGAAATATTGCAACAATGTAACTAATAACTACCTTTTAGCAATAATGCAATTGATATAACAACCTCCCAATAATAGGAGAAATGAAATATTTATAGGAGAATGAAATATTGCAATAGTGTAACTGATAACTACCTTTCAGTAATAATTGATGCGATATTTCTATATCATAAATTAAGTGCAAGTATACACTATCGTATGCAAGTAATAAAGAGACTAAATAAGTCGGATGTCGAACCCACAGGGATAATTTTTTCTTTTTAACCAATTACTAAAATTATATCTTCCTAATAATTATTCAGAAAAATAAAAATCTAAGAATGAATGTAAGAAATATAAAAATAAAAACACAATGCAATGAGATTTAAAGATAGCAACGTAGAGAAAACCTAGGATTAATATTATCCCTCAATATGTTTCTAATGATTAATCCTCTAATATTTAACTCACTTAGTCTTTATTATTGATCAAGACGCTAATGTATTCACAAGCCTCTTCCAAGTTTATCAAAATATTACCAATTCATTCACCATATATTGGCCAGATATATTGAAGCATTAAACACAAGTAATTTAAATAATAAAAGACTAAGTTTATTAAATACTAAAAGATATGGCAATTAAGCACACATATTGAGTTCAAATATTAACCCTAGAGAATAAGTTAGCTCATGGCTACAAGAGAACAGCAGTAAAAATAATTATAAATCATGATACAATTATTAACAAACCGATATAAACGTCGAATTGCTCTTAATTGCGCTGCCTAGGAACTCTTGATGCCGAAGAACGTCTTGTATCTCTCTCTAAAGTTGCTTCAATTAAGCTCCTATTGCTCTCCAAGACTCGTGCTCTGTATTCTTGGTGCTCTTGGGTCGTCTTGGATTCCCCCTTGAAGGTTGGGAACGAGTGGCTTTATATAGGGATTGATATGAGCTTGAAAATCTCAATTCTCGTCGGACTAGGACTCGCACTACCGCTGGCGCGCTATGCATTTGTCGCTGGGGCGACGCGTGAAAAGGCTATTACCGCTGGAGCGGTGGGATCTTGGCGCTGGGGCGCTGCATGAAAACGGCTTCACCGCTGGCGCGGGGACTCTTTGGCGCTGGAGCGCTAGACGCGACTTAAGCAGGTCGTTTTTCTTATTTCGATCACTATTCCAGCGCTGGGGCGACAATACTTGTGGCGCGGGGGCGCTGGACTCATAATTTGAAAACTTTACATTTTAGTCCCTATTTTCGCTCCTTTGCGTTCTTTCTTTAAATTTCGTTCAAGTCCCTATAAATAACAATAATGCACATAAATAGCCATCTATTCTCATAAAACCATAAAATATCAATAATAAAAACATGAGAAAATATATGACAAATTTGCCCTTATCAACAATGCAATTGATATAAGTACCTCCCAATAATAAGAGAAATGAAATATTTGTAGCAGAATTGAAATATTACAACAATGTAACTGATAACTACCTTTCAACAACAGAAGAAATAAAATATTACTACAATCTCTCTGTAAAGTGCAAGAGTGTAATTGATATAACTACCTCCCAATAATAAGAGATATGAAATATTTCATAACCTCTGTCAGGGTGTAATTGATAACAGTGCAACTGCAAAGTCCAACAGTGTAATTGATAAGTGCAAACGGTCTCTCTATAAAATGTAATAGTGTGTGCAACATTGTAACTGATAACTGCCTCCCAACAACAGGAGAAATAAAATATTATTGCGGTCTTTCTGCAAAGTGCAACAGTGCAATTGATATAACTACCTCTCAATAATAAGATAAATGAAATATTGCAACAGTTTAACTCATAACTACCTTCTAGTAACAGTACAATTGATATAACTACCTTTTAATAATAGGAGAAATAAAATATTTACATGAGAAATGAAATATTACTGTAGTCTCTCTGTAAAGTGCAACAATGCAACTGATATAACTACCTCTCAATAATAGAAGAAATGAAATATTTCTTAACCTTTGTCAGGGTGTAACTGATAATAGTGCAACTAGAAAGTCCAACATTGTAATTGATAAGTGCAAACAATCTCTCTGTAAAGTGCAACAGTGTAACTAATAACTGCCTCTCAACAACAGGAGAAATGAAATATTATTGTGGTCTTTATGCAAAGTGCAACAATGATAACTACCTCCCAATAATATGATAAATGAAATATTTACATGAGAAATGAAATATTACAACAGTGTAATTAATAACTACCTTCCAACAACAGAAGAAATGAAATATTATTGCAGTCTCTCTAGAAAGTGAAACAGTACAATTGATATTGATATAACTACCTCCCAATAATATGAGAAATGAAATATTTACTGGAGAAATGATAACAATGTAACTAATAGCTACCTTCCAACAATAGGAGAAATGAAATATTAATATGGTCTCTCTGCAAATGCAATTGATATTGATATAACTACCTTCTAATAATAGGGAAAATGAAATATTTACAGGAGAAATGAAATATTGCAATAGTGTAACTGAGAACTACCTTCTAACAACAGGATAAATGAAGTATTGTAACCGTGTAACTGATAACTACATTTCAACAACAGGATACCTTCCAGCAATAGGCGAAATGAAATATTACAATAATGTAATTAAGAACTACCTTCTAATTATAGGAGAAATGAAATGTTGCAACAGTGTAACTAATAATTACCTTTCAATAATAGGAGAAATTAAATATTATTATGGTTTCTCTGCAAAGTGCAATAGTGCAATTAATATTACTACGGTCTCACTACCTTCCAACAACAAGAGAAACAAAATATTGCAACAGTGTAATTGATAACTACCTTCCAACAACAGGAGAAATGAAATATTACTGCCAACAATAGGAGAAATAAAATATTACTGCCAACAATAGGAGAAATAAAATATTACTATCGTCTCTGTGCAAAGTGCAATAGTGCAACTGATATTACTGCGATCTCTCTGCAAAATGCAATAGTGCAATTGATATAATTGCCAACAGGAAAAATGAAATATTACTGCGATCTCTCTACAAAGTGCAATAGTACAATTGATATTACTCTCTCTACAAAGTGCAATAGTGTGCGATCTCTCTACAAAGTGCAATAGTGCAATTGATATTACTGTGGTCTCTCTACAAAGTGCAATAATGCAATTAATATAACTACTTGCAAAGTGCAACAGTATAAATGATATAACTACCTCCAAATAAGTGCAATTGATTACTGTAGTCTCTCCTCAAAATACAATAGTGCAATTGATATTATTGTGATTTCTGTGCAAAATGCAATTGATATAACTACCTTTCAATAAGTATAATTAATTATTACGGTCTTTTTATAAAGTGCAACAGTGTAATTGATATTACTACAATCTCTCTTAAAAGTGCAACCGTATAATTGATATAATTACATGTAAAGTGCAATAGTGTAATTGATATTACTACAGCAAAGTGCAACAATGCAATTAATATAACAAATTGCTGCAAGTCTCTCTACAAAGGTGCAACAATGCAATTAATATAACAATCTGCTGCAAAGTGCAACAGTATAATTGATATTACCTCTCAATAATAAGAAAAATGAAATATTTCCTAACTTCTGTCCAAATTCAAATCCCTAATTTTAGACTAAAAGATGCACGAATTTTTCCTTTAAAACAAGCAACCGGTGCAAATTATAAATTTTTTAAAGGTCTTTTAAGCTATAAATTAACGTTCCTATTTATTCCAAAATCATGCCCGAACGCCGTCGGGTGGACCATACCATGTAATACTGCTGTTAGTCGGCACTTGAAGAAGCTACTGGACACTGAACCGCTTCCCCTCCTCCCAACAGACCAAAAGGAATTGGATAAAATGCCCAACTCCTGAATTCGTTTCCTCGGAATCCTATCGATTCAAAAAAAAAATTTGATCGAAAATCGTCATCAAATCCAACGGTTCTGATGCCAATCCCATCAATTTCTCTGTTCCGTCACCGAGCGGACACCGTCACCAACCTCCTCCACCACGTCTCAACAATCCAGCGGCGTCAACAATCTCTCCTCCTAATCGTCAGGGCAGCGAAACACCAGCAACAAAAATCGAAAAACGCCGCGAACAAGAATCTGCTGAGAGCCAAACGACACACTCTAAAAGAATACTCATCTCTCGCTCCGGTTCTCTACCCAGATGATAAGCCTGACCTCACCGAGTCCCAAGCCATCGGAACCGTCGCCGCGTCGCAAGCGAACTTCATGCGTGTGACCGTCCAATCGGCGCCGTCTAGAACCTCCGCTTATTCCAACAGAACGGAAATGGAGTTGCTCTGTGTGGTGAGGGCGCTGCTGAAGAAGATTAAACGGAGAGTTTTGGTAGGGGACAAGGTGGTGGTGGGGTCCATTGATTGGGTGGATCGCAGGGGCGTGATTGAGAATGTGTTTCAAAGGAGCACGGAGATTCTGGACCCTCCAGTGGCGAATGTGGACCACTTGCTCGTGCTTTTCTCAATGGACCAGCCCAAGCTCGAGCCGTTTACGCTGACTAGGTTCTTGGTCTAGGCTGAGTCCACGGGGATTCCACTCGCGCTCGCCTTGAACAAAGTAGAGCTTGCAGATGAAGAGGTTAGAAGTTTTGGTTATATATATGTATATGTATGTTTTATTTAATTATTCTTTTTAAGCTTTTTTTTTTTATACATATTTACACACAATTACCGAAAATTACCTCATCCTGCTGTGGGAGGAATCAAACCCCGACCTGCTGATCCAATTCGGCTAAGCTCTTTTAAGGTTTAATTTGAATATATAATTTCAATGTAATCAAAGGTAAAAGTAAAGTTAGCTTAATGTTATTTTAATTGTAGACTATAGTTACTGGTAGATGATCATGGCATGAAATTGTACTGTTGACCTTTCTAGGAGATAAGCATGCTTGAATTTGTATTCAAGCTGCAACAAGCATTACTTAGATACTTTCTTTTCTCTTTTCTTCAAAAGAAAATTTCAAATCATTGATACCTGTCTCTCAACAAGCATTTGATTAATTATAAGAAAACACTTGAAGAGAAGTGGTTCTTGGATAAATTTTGATACTGTATTTTGTTGAGAGTATGTTTTCAGTTGCAAAAACACTTGAGTTCTTTTCCCTGAACCACTTAATAGATGCTCTTTGAAAGCACTTTGACTTGAGAGCACTTTATGCTTATCCCTTTTCTTATACTGTAAAACACATGATACTCCTTTGTTGTATTGCTAAACTGTTAATACTAAAACTTTTTGGCTTTGCAGACACTGAATACATGGAAGTCTAGGCTGCATAGTTGGGGCTATGAACCACTCTTTTGCAGTGTCGAATCAAAATATGGACTTGATTCTCTAGCACTGAGTTTGAGAGATCAAACAACTGTAATTGTGGGTCCAAGTGGAGTAGGGAAGTCTAGTATTATTAATGCTTTGAGAAGCAATCCCCATGCTTCTGATTCTGAAGCCAGGGATAATTGGTTCGAACCTGTGGGTTTTTCCTCGTCCCACTTCACTACTTCTATCTTCTGTTTCTTGTTTGTGTTAGGATGCTGGCGAGTTATTTACTAGAATCTGTACTTGTGCTCTTTTCAGATTTTAGGAAGCAAGTGGTTCGAGGATCAGCGTGTTGGAAAAGTTTCAACAAAGAGTGGCAGAGGGAAACATACCACACGCCACGTTTCCTTGCTTCCATTATCTGGTGGGGGTTATCTTGCAGATACTCCTGGGTTTAACCAGCCTAGTTTATTGAAAGTAACTAAGCAATCTCTTGCACAAACTTTCCCAGAGGTTGTTTCTATTTCCTGTTGACTCCGATATTTGTGCTTCATTAATTTAACTTAACTGCATCAAACTTATGGGTGGTTCCTCCTTTTTCTTTTCTCATCAGATCCAGAAAATGCTTAAAGCCAGTGAGCCTGTGAAATGCACCTTTAATGATTGTCTGCATCTTGGTGAACCAGGATGTGTTGTGAAAGGGGAATGGGAAAGATATCAATATTATTTTCAACTTCTTGATGAGATCAGAATCAGAGAGGAGTTTCAGCTGAGGACATTTGGAACCAAAAGAGAGGGTGATGTAAGGTATGTAAAATCAGATATGACAACTATATTTAGAGTAATGGATTCTTGTGGAACCAAAAGTGACATGTATATGGTGTTCAATCAACATAATGGTCATTAATATTGAGAGTGGGTTCATAGAAAGTTTTTGGTCAGAAAGTAGCAGCTTCAGTTTTTTACTTTCCTACCATTTAAAATAGTTCAATAATAAGAATTATGCAATGGTTGCTTTGCATTCTTTTCCTACTTATGTTCTTTTTTTATTGTGCCTAGTATATGGAGAATGCAGTTCCATTTGTTGTTGGCAGAAATTTCCTTCTAGACTTGAACATTTCTGGTTAAATAACCAAAAGCCTAAATGTCGATTTGTGTGCAGGTTTAAGGTGGGAGATATGGGCATTCAACAAGCTGAACCGCGATTGGAGCCCAAGAAGCATCGGAGACGGTCTCGCAAGAGGATCAATCAGTCAATACTAAATGAAATAGATGAGTTAGATGATGATGAAGACGAAATAGACTTGGAAAATGATCCCATTGTGAGAGCTATAAGGAATGAAAACCAGTAAAAAGTTACCTGAATCTCGTTATCTGGAAAAAGGAGAAAATAGAATTTGCAACTCGGCGTACACTGAAATGACTTGCCTCTCTTTTGTCACAATGCGTAAACTGAGCTCACCCATTACAGATTACAATCTGATGATATTTGGATTCGTACATTTTCTTACTTGGATGGTGTCTAAATCCTTGTGTAATGGCTGCTAATCAGGGCTCACTGAACTGAAATCTCCATTACTGACTGCAGTCTGATACTAGCATATTTGTACATTTTATAACTTGGATTGTATCTTAGGACGTGTTCTGTTGGACTGTTGTTTTCTCTGTATGCACCTATGCTCCAATATAGATGTAACACCAATGCTGCAGCATAGATGTGACAAAGGGGGTTTTTTAGGTAGTGACCTAGTAAAGACCCTGGAATGATACATTGATTTTCTTCTCTCAGGTCCAAGGTCTATCAGTCACTCTTATAATCCCTGTATATGATACCTTTTTTTTGTTCCAAATGCTAAATCAGAATGAAGTTATGTTGCAATCCTTGACAATAGAATGAATGGAATTATTTATGAGGACCGAGTTTGTGCTTTACATATCAAGAATGTGAAACATTGCATGTGTTTGAGATCGTGAAGAGGAGAAATACAATTTACAAAGAGGGAGAATTTTACTTTTTTTTTGTAAGTAGTAGTAATGTAGGTCGCAATTTGTTTACACGAATTTGATTGAAATTTAGCGAATGTGGATCAAAGAAAAATAATTTCAATAATAAACGAATCAAATTTGAATCTACAAATAACTAACTGAATTGAATTAAAAAATCTTCATAATTCTTTATTATTTACATTGTTGTATTGAACGAATTTGAATAAGACATGAATTTAATTAGAATTAAAAAATACAATTAATTAATTTTATAATAACTAAAATATAAGATATGAAAAAAATTATAATAACTAAAATATAAGATATAATAAAATGACAAATAGTTGATATTTATAAAATAAAATAAAATAAAAATGGTTTTATTTTTAAATTTAAATTAATTTTTACATCAAACAGAAATAAATAAAATTTAGATTGAATAAAGGAAAAATAATCAATGTATCTTCAAAATAGAATGAAAATGTCAATGCACTCCCTGTTCTAAAAAAAAGTAACATTTATACCCTCATTTGTTAGTTTTTTTTTTAAATTTAAGTTGATTGTCGTGACCTTATTAATGTCGGAGATTTAATACACGTGGGTGTATGTATGTGCTATTGTGTCTATTACCTATTATGCGTATCATATACGAATTTATACACTGCGAAAGCGTGAAATATATAATAAACACAATAAATAAATATATTAATCATATTAATATATTAGTAAAGTTGAGAACTCACCTCAACGTATAACGTTATACACGAATATCTTTAGAGTTCGCATAGAGGCCAACTCGCAAGCAGTTCTAGTTACCAATACGGTGAGATTGATGAGCTAGAACAGCAGTTTGGTGAGCTAGAACAACAGCCCTATACACAGCATTGAATTTAACTCTTAAACCCCAAATAATTGGTATATATTTTTTATCCTTTTCTTTAAAAGAATAAAAAATAGAGAGTTTAAAGTAATTTATCGTTACTTCAATTAAAAACATAAAGGATTCCCTTCATTTTTTTTTTCTTTCTTCTTTTCTTCTTCTTTTTCTTCATTTCTCTTTTCCTTTTCTCGGGCACACCCCAAAATTGCACACTTTTTCTTCTCTCTCTTTCTTTATATATATATATATATATATATATATTATATAATATAATAAAAGAGATATTTTGATTATTTAACCATTAAATAATTAAAGTATAAAATAATCATTTTACCCCTCATAAATAGTTACTAAGCATACCCTCTAGTGAGTCCCCATACCTCCTAGTGAGTCCCATCAAATCCCACACTTAGGTAAACTCAACTAAAGGTCCACATACGCCATGTGTTATAATACAATTAGTAAATAATTATTATTAATTAATTATTATATTTAACACTTAAATACAGACACGCACATATTCCTGTGATAGTGCTGAATATTACTGGATTAAACATTTTAATTCGGCACGCTGCCCCAGTGCATAACGAGTACACTCCATATCGCGGGACTCCCTACGTCCTATGCTCGATTTGTCAAATAGAACTATTCCATGAGTCCGTGACCAATGCCCCACGCACACATCACGGATATTACAAATCAATGCGTTGAACCATACAAGTTGAGGTTACAACGCATACGTATAGTCCTTCCATCATAATATCTTGGATATGCGGAGATATAGATATATCACTGTCAAATCCCCTAGTGCTCATCCATGTCTTATCTCTAGATTTATATCTCATTGAACAATATGTACAAACTCCTTTGTCATATTGTTCTACCCTGGCAGAACTCTTTCTCGAGATTGATGCTTATGGCCACAAGACTTTCCGAGATACAGTCTCAAAGCATCTAGATATCGAACTCCCTGTACCAGCTGACGGATCCCATATCTATATACACCGGACTTCATAAGCATCAGACTATACCCAGTGATACCCAGCGGTCACACTATGAAAGGTCTGTGACATACGTGGAATCAAAGCATGGTGGATCACTTACAAGCCCACTGTGACACTCAGTTTAAAGGACCACGTATACTACTTAACTCGAGAGGACTCTCCATTGACGATTTATATAAGATGTTTATCGGAGGCCCTCGTTATTTGTCCCATATTCAGTCCTAACTGTATACTCATATGTCAATATGAGCTCCAAGCTTACAATCGATTAGGAACAACCATCTATACCTTATAGGTACGACATATGCTGATCTATATTAAAAGTATCCACCGATAGACCCACATCGGTAAAAATAGATCAGAGACAATTATTTGATAACATACTTGCGCAACTAGCATTTTTTGGCACCCGATTGCAAGAGTTGCAACTATGCAGTTTCTAGTATATTCACAGGTCTATGTCTCATTACAGATAAGGCTCCAACTCTTAGATATGTTGAGTATTATAACCAGCTAACACTTAATTGTACTAATATTTAGCATTTTATATCTCTCAGTGTAGTTAACTATGAGCTCTTATCGAAACTCCTTTAGATCTGATCTGAACTTTTTCAGATTGTACAATATCTGTAACGTTACATTGCATGGTATCATATTAATGGGTATTAGCGATTTAATGAAAATATATACTTGTATAAATACACAAATATATGTACATTTAAGGATGGCACGTTAGTACTGACCATAACAATTAAATAACTCATTTACCCTCAATAAGTATCTATCAATGTTAATGGATTAGTAATTGGTGTTTGCTGACTAGTGACTGGTGTTGATCAATATTAATTAACATTATATTAATTTTTTATAAATACCATAAAATTTTAAATTTTTATAATTTATACAATAATAAAATTATTTTGGCTAATGAAATATTAGAGGAATCTGAAATTAAGTAAAAAAATCTACAATTAATCAATATATTGCTAGTCCACAATCGATTAATATTTGATCAACATCAACAAACAGTCAATTAAAATAAATCATTGCGCTATTAAAAACAAATTAGTTATTTAATGAGATCAATAATGATTTTAACAAAAAAATAATAATAATAATATATTACTTGAATGGATTTATTATTTTTATTATATTTTGGAGGTGTATTGGTCATTTTTTCTTAAATAAAATTATGTATTTATATTAGTGTGAATAAAATCAAATCTATCTAATTTATTTAAAAATAATTCGAATTTGAAATTAAATTTATAATTCGAAGACAAATTTATGATAATCTTATTATATTCTTCTTTGGATTTGTTTATTTGGCACTTGCGAGATGCTTCAGTGCCAAAGAAAGATGCCTTTTATTTCCAAATTGAAGATTCTGAGTGAAATCTGCGAGATGCCATTGCTCTCATAGGACCAGTAGACCAATGTTGGTTGCAAGAATTAAACAGAGATCTGGACTAAATAAAATAAAATTAATTAGTATAAAGACTCTGGCTTTAAAAATAGAAAACAATAATAATTACTAAACTTTTGCTGTGAAACATAATAAAAACACTTTTATATTAACCAAATTCTAAAAGCACCTACTTCAATCATCACTATCACATTTCTAAAAATTAGTTTTAAGTCTTTCAACTAAACAAGTTAAAAAACTGAATTCCAAACCACCTTAACCTTTGATTTCCACTAGTCTCCTCTCCGGGGCCCCTTGAGTTCTTTTTCTTTTTTAATTTTTACTTTTTAACTCTTGTTCTATTTTTTCAGTATTGTTTTCTTAAATTTTTCAATACTTTTTTGGCTGTCCATTTTGTTGGGGGACTCTTGAGAAATTGCGACCTCTGCTAGGGCCATGCCGACCCTAGCAGAGCCTATGCCGTGCATCATCGTCACCCCCCTTTTTTTTGACAAACCCTATTGATTTCGGCCTTCTCCTCGCCAGTATACCCCTCAACAAATCACTAGTTCTTGTTGCTACTAATGTGTTGTCTTTCTCTAGTGTGTACGCGCTCACCATTCCTACTGTATGTCCGCTGCGACCATTGGGGGCTGGCACTGCAGTTCTTCGCGGGAACTCGCCATCCATTTGCAGCCCTTTCGTCGAGTGTCGCCACTCTCTGTCTTTCGTTGGCAAGTCTTGAGTTTCCAGCCGTTGCTCTCCTCCCCTGAGGGGCACATGATCACTGCCAACATGAGGAACTCCTCCCGGCGGTACCATTTTTTCCGACCACCAATTTAAGAATTTTTAGGTGCTTATTTTTAGGATTTGTTGGATGTTTTGTATATTATCTTTTGCTGTATTTTATTCATCTATTGAGGTAGTGCGTGTAATTCACCTCTTGCGTGAAGTTCTCTCTTCTTTGTTCTCTGATATCAAGATTATCTTCCCCCTTTTTTATAAAAGTTTTTTTCTTCTTAAAATTTAATTTAATTTTTTACTGTAAGGGATGGATGAAATTAAACAAAACGTCAATGTAAAAGGGATGGATGAGATTAAACAATTTTTGTTCCTTGATATCAAGGTTATCTTCCCCCTTCTTTAGAAAATTTTTTTTTCTTCTTAAAATTTAATTTTCTTTTTTACTAAAAGGGACGGATGAGATTAAACAAAATGTCAATGTAAAAGGGACGGATGAGATTAAACAAAACGTCATTATGAAACATTATCTTTAAACTTGTAATTTCCTGACCGTTTTGATCAAAAGTCCTATACAAATTGTATCATTAATACTTTACTTTCAACGGCTTGAATCACTCTTCAAAAAAATTCTGAAAGCACTTTTATTTTGTACGGATTCTAAAAATACTTTTATATCAAATGAATCTTAAAATCGCTTACGGAACACCAAAAGTGATATTTTATTTGTACTGTAGGCTTCCTAGGGTAGTAGCACCAGTAATATCACTTTTTACTGTAGGCTTGCT
The DNA here is from genome assembly GCA_946807835.1 of Ailanthus altissimus. Taxonomy (NCBI): domain Eukaryota; kingdom Viridiplantae; phylum Streptophyta; class Magnoliopsida; order Sapindales; family Simaroubaceae; genus Ailanthus; species Ailanthus altissimus. The sequence continues at coordinate 25,168,953 of OX327685.1, read as the reverse complement.
CGAGTAGTAGCACCAGTTCCATACGTTAAAAGCACCAAATATATGCTTAATTTCGAATCCACTTTACATCTTTGTGCCCCGCAACTTCTTCCTTGGAAACTCCTTTATATGATAATCCATACAACGAATTTTGACATCTATTGTTTTTGTACAACAGTATTTTCATGACTACAAATCTCTGATTAACTTTTACACCTGAGCTAATTTTTTACACAACTTCTACCATTCAGCTACGTTTGAACACAACTTCTACCATTCAGCTAAGTTTGAACACAACTTCTACCATTCATAATTTCATATTGAACATTAAAAATAGCGAACAAAGATGACCACTCCTACAGAGCGTGCATATTTAAATATCATCCAACAAAATGATCAGATTTAAAACTTTCAAGCAATTCACACTCCAAAATGTAACACAGGCTGAATGATAATGTGTTAAAGGACCAGAGCTAGGAGATAGAGCCTTCACCCACCTTTTTACGAATGAAGACAATCTTGTATCAAATGAAACCTGATGATACCAACAGTATAGCCTCTAAATAACAAAGGGCTAGAAGGATTTTCCATGTTAATATCAGAGATTGGGAACTATTTACATGAAACCCCTGTTCACTCTAATTGACTGTCAATTTCCCACTTAAGACATTCTTGTGAAAGTAGGTAGCAATGAGCAGTTGCAACCAACCTACATTTTTGCATCCATTCCAACGCATAAAATCAACTGAAGAGATCTTGCAGAACTCATTCTTCCCTAGAAAACTCACACATTCATCAGGGTTCCTGGACACCTTTAACACCCTATGAAGTATCACTCATATGCTTCATCTGTTTCAACCTTTCAACAACACTCTTAGAGGTTTTCCAAGAACCAACCCCAACACTAGAAACTCAGGTTTAGACAAAGCTATATAAATCTATAACATTTGGCCATAGTTATTCTAACTATTAGAAGGATTTTTTAATAAGACAATCAGAACAACTTTTGTACAACCAAAGATTTTTCTCTCAGTAGTGAGAATGCATAGATACTTTTTCTCTCTGAGCCATCGTTCTCGTCACAATCAAGACAACCTGTGAACAAAAAAAGCAATCGCATCTCCAACAGCTACTAGGAAGACCAAGATTTCCTCTTTCTCCCAATTAAAAGAAAAAAAAAGGACACATCAAAAATTACAACTGACTCAATAGTAGCAGTTGTAATAAAAATAATAAACAGCACGCATAGACACCCAATATAATTATAGCAATGGAAAAATTTTCTAATCATTGTTTATAAAATTCAAACTTTTGGCAAGCAATGCCAATGCATTGTGTTATCCTTTCTTGATAAAATCACAACCTTATCCATAGTCATGAAGAACCTACCAAATACTAACATCAGATAAGTCATGATGATTTCTTAGCAGATTTTTTCTTTGAAATCACAGCCAGCTGCGGCTTGGGATGCTTTTCAGCCTCGCTTGAGTCCAACCAATTGAGAGGGTGGTCATTGAAGAAAGGCCAGTTAGGCACAGTTATCACTGTGGTGAGAACCACACCACCGGCGTATATCAAAATCAACATCTGAAACGATCCCAATATGTAACCAGTAACAAACGCCACAACAGCGAATGCCAACAGCATTATCTGCATCAGATGCTCTGCTAATTTTTGCCCTTGCCAATCCATCTACAATTCAACCAATACAAATAAATATAAATAAAAATTGCAATCTTAATGCGGAAATTAAAACCCTAAATAGTTAATGGCGATTGAAAAGTAAATGTGTATTGAAGATATAAAATAATTCAAGCGAATTCCTAGACCATGACAAGACAAGAAAAACCAAATTTCATTAACCGTGAGGAAAAGTGAAATTAACGATTCAAAAATCTGGATCTATATAAACAGTGAAAAATGAAGCCGTTAAGGTTCTGTTTCGCTGCTGAGAAAATTTTAAGAATAAAAAAAAACGAAATTCATAGCCTTAATCACAATTTTCAGTGTAACCACTCCAGTTAACTAACTGAACAGTGCTACGATCAAAACGTCAATTTCACTTCCCCAGAAAGCATTCAAAAATAACAAACAAATACAGAGCCGATTGCGATTTAATTACGTGTTCCTTTACGCTTATTGATCAACCGTAATACAAATGAAAAATAATATAAAAATGAAAAATTTATTAATATAAGACGAATTTATTAGAATTAAAATCGTAAACGGTGAGAGTTATAGAGGTTTGAACTTACCTTGATGAGAATCGTTCAGCGAAGAGAGGAAATGTGTCCTAACGAGTAACCACAGATCTGAAATATATTGTAAGCTGTAAATATTTGATGGCCGCACGATTGCATTTACAATGCACGTTGAGATAAGATGAAAAGCAAACCGTTGGATTACAATTCGTGGGGCAATTTAGACTTCCAGCATTTACCCTATGGACGAGGCTCCTTCCGTGGTTGCTTTGACCCAATTTGTAACTGTATTTGTAAATTTACCATTTTTTGGGTCGGCCGAGGACTTTATTTGGGCCATCATAGAAAAAGAGAATCAGAGTGGGGTAATTATATAAATAAATATTTAAGGTCCAGGGCATATTTACTTATTCATGAATCTGAATTTTACGTAACAAATCATTCTCATTAAAGAATCGTTAGGTGATTTATTTAATTTTCTTCGAGATATCATTTTTAGACGCCGCTTGTGAAGAAACATATCTTGGATTCCTTGTTAAGTTTTTAGATACTCACACGATATTATTTACAAAGAAATGTTAACTAATAACACTTATTTTAAATTCATATTTTTTTATAATTATAAAATTAAAATATAATTTTTAATAATTATAAATTTAAATTATTTTATTCCTAAAATATATTTTACCCCTCTTTCGTAGTAAGTTATTTGAAATTTTTCTTTAAAAATCACTCCAAACACATTTTAAAAATTTTGAATTTCAAAACAAATAGATATACATCTAAGTTTGAAGCACACATTTTAAAGATTAAAAGATAAAAAGATCAATTGAGTATAAATTCAAAAATTAAATAAAAAAATGAAGCCCAAAATTTTCTGCATATACGCAAGAATAGAGTCTTGCACTCAGTCGCTCAGCATGAGAAATAGTGTGCGACCCCATCTAGGTTTCATTTTATTCTTCGTCCCCAAATTCATTCTTTTCTTATAATCTTTTGAGTCATCCAAATTTATTCTTTTGTTATAATTCATTTGAGTCATGCACAAACCCCCTTATAGGTTTTGTTTATAATTTTATTCTTGTTTTTTATTTATTATATTTTCTCGTCATCACTTTATTTTTTTCTATTTTATCACGATACACTACCACAATATTTTTATATTTAAATTTTTACAAACTAAACACAAAAATTTAAAATACACTTTTTACTCTTATTATATATACAAAACAACAAATATAAAAAATAATCATATAAATTATAATTTTTTTTTAAAAAAATTGATTCACAAATTACTTATTCTCAATTTATAATGTCTTTTTTTTTTAAATCTAATTAAACAATAATAACCTTCTTTTTGGGTTGATTTTAGGACTCAAACAATAAATTTTTTGAATTATATTATTAATAAAAATAATTTTATTTATTTATTATCTTCTAAATTAATAAAAATTAGTCGAATAACTTTTTACTATAAAAATTATAAACTTAAAACTTTTTTAAGAAGGCTATTAGTGGACTTTTTCTTTATTTATATGCAAAAATCTATTGTCATTAACAAAATAAAAAGTTTATACATACAAAATAACAATAAAAAATAATTACATAATTCATATTCTTTTTTCAATTAATTCGCAAAATTATTTATTTTTAATATATAAAACATTTTTTCAAATCTATTTAAACAATAATAATCCTTTTTTGTTGATTTTATAACTCAAAACAACAAATTTTTTAATTATATTAATAATAATAATAATAATTTCTTTTATTACCTTTTAAACTAATAAAAAGTAATCAAATAATTTTTTACTATAAAATATTACGACCTAAATCTTTTGGACTATTAGTAAAGATGCTCCTTTTTTTTTCTTCTAAAAGGTAGAGAAGCTGGCTGCCGAGACACAGGATTTTACCTCTTATCCCCAAAAATCGAACCCTACAAGTACATTCTAATTCATACCGACCATATTCTTCTCTTCCAACTCGTGTTTCTTTCTTTGCAATTTTACAAAGCTCTGAAGAAAAGCCAATTTCATACATTATACAAACAATAAGCAATATTATCATTTCCTTGGCTACAACTATCATGGAACTAATAAATCTAAATATAAGCTTCAAAAAGCTTTAATTTTCATAAACAGTATCCATGAAAATTCTAACACCAATTAAAACTAAAACATAATTTGAAATAAACATACTACACCGTCTGATTCAACTAAATAACAGATCAGTCACAATTTTGAAGTAACAAAACCCCCTTCACGAAGAACACAAAAAGAATGAAATGCACTCGTCAAATTGATAAAACTCAAGACCATTACTTCTTTGATTTGCTAGTTGCCAACTGGGTCTCAGGCTGCAAAACAGGAGAAGGAAATTTAAGAGATCTAACAAAAATTTTAATTTTATATTTTTGCAACCATAACAAAAGTTATCTTAAGAGTGAATTACCTCCTTCGTTACTGGTTCTTCCTTCTCAGACAAAACCAACTCAATATGACAAGGAGAGGACATATAAGCTGCAGGTTTCACCAGGTTTACTATCAGTATAAATACTATGTGATTCATAAAAACAAAAACAAAGTTAAAAAGAAATCAAACATACGGTTGATTCTTCCGTGAGCACGGTACGTTCGGCGCCGTTGCTTTTGTGCTTGGTTCACTTGGATGTGAGAAATGAAGAGAGAATCCACATCCAAACCCTTGACCTGAGATATCGATTGACAATTGTTAGAAACAGAAATGACGATGGCGGGCAACAATCTGTAAACAACCATATGAGACATACTTCAGCATTACTCTCAGCATTCTTGAGCAAATCTAGGATGAACTTGGCCGATTTGACAGGCCAGCGTCCTTGTCCATTTGGTTGCCTATTCTTTGCCTGAGCAGTTCGTCCAACACCAGTTGAAAAGCGGGTGAAGGGGATGGCCTGTTTATGGGCAATTACATCCTCCAAATACCTCTTAGCCTTGGTCAAAGGCAGCTTCCTGATGGCATGGGCTGTTTCTCTTGTGTTCTATAAAAAGAATGGAGGTACAAGACATCAATAAATTGAACATTTTATATATCATTTACTAAACCAATATTCAGGCACACCATAACACAAGCTCAAGTAATGAAAATCATTAAGTTATTCAATTCAATGACAAGTTTATCTGATATAGAGCCTCAGTTATTGTTCTAACTGAATGAAATCTAAAGACAATTTCATCCATATAGAATATATGTAAGTGTTCTGTATAAATGAAAACACAATTCAGTGGCAGGCAAAGTACAAGAATCTTAAACAGTAATTCATCAAAAGAATGCAGGCAATTGCTTAGAAGAACCAAGAGTGCAAAGCCTCATTTTCCTGTTACAGGTCAAAGAAACAACATTTAACTATAATAAGTAAAATTTACTGGCAAATGTGTCATCATTTACTGAACCTTCAGTTACCAGATAACTACAGAGGTTCACCCAATAACAATGCAGTTACTTTTCCCAAAGTTTGCGAGAGCCAAGTTCACAAGTGTCAACAAGACCCTGCTTTTTCCATCAGGTCTCAGAATTAGACAAACAAGGAATACAATTTCATGTCCTACATATAAATTATACTTAGAGACAATGTGCCATTATTTACTGAACCTTCAGCCACCAAGAACTACAGAGGTTCACCCAATAACAATGAAGGTAAATTTCCTGAAGTTTACAAGAACCATGTTCACAAGAGGCAACAAGGTCCTGCTTTTTTCATCAGGTTTCAGAAATAGACAAATAAGGAGGGAATGCAATTTCATACCCTCAAAATAAATTATCCTAAGAGGCAATGTGCCATTATTTACTGAACCTTCAGCCACTAAGAAAAAAAGAGGTTCACCCAATAACAATGAAGGTAATATTCCTGAAGTTTACGAGAACCATGTTCAAAAGGAGAAACAAGGCCCTGCTTTTTTTCATCAGGTTATAAAATCATAGCGTAATGAAATAAAAAATTAATTTTAAGTCCTATCATAAAAGGAACTACTACCATGCATGGCCTGAAATTCTCTCCAAGCTGCCCTAATTTACAACAATGACATTTTAACACAATTCAAATTGTACTCGCTACTAGCTCTCGCTAGTAACTCAAGCAGCTAAGAACTAGTGTTCATAAACTATCAAACAATCCACTGTTTGACTCCTAGTCAATTTACATACTGCAACTTAGAGATAAATTAACGACTAGAGGCATGTAAAAAAAATTGAAATAAATATTTTACAGAATACAATTTATTTCTTTCAACTAGATGACTCAACAAAAACTTTGGAACACTTCTCAGAGAGGATCAAAGAATCACAGGGCTGTGTCATCGTTTACTGAACCATTAGCCACTAACAAAGCAGTGGTTCACCCAATAACAATGGGCATTTGATTTCCCTCAAGTTTACGAGAGACCTGTTCACATAAGGCAACAGATCCCTGCTTTTTTCATCAGGTTCTTCGTACAATAACACACAAACACCAAATTACCAGCTATTCAACCTCACTAATCATAAAACAATCCGGATAAAACTTAAATAATATTATAACAAACCTTGAAGTGAACCCTGAGATCAGAGCCCCTGGCCTTGCAGGCTGCAATACATAAAAGAAATTTAGAAACGGAAATAAAAGTAAAATGCTTTCAATATATAAATAACGGAAATACAAAAAACTGATCTACTAAATATGGTATCAAGTACAAAAATTAAGAGAAATGGAAAATGGAACTTACACTTAGTGGGATTGTCAGGCTCTCTAGAGTACTTCACCTGAAATCAAAATTATAAATTTAAATACATAAAGATTACAAATGAATTTAGAAAAATAAAGATTACAAATGGAGAAACATTGGGTTTATCAGCAAGAAAGCCAAAGGGATAAAACGAAGAAGGACCATGGCGGCTGATGATGGATGCTGCCTTAGTATCAGTGAAGCTGATTTTGCCTTGTTTGCTCGAGCAGAAGAGGGCAAGGGGGAGAGATGGGGCTCCTTTTATATGAAAGCAGATGGTGAAAACCCTAGCTCCTTGTAAACCTAATTGGTGCGTTGATTTCTTATTCGGGCTAAAGGTTTATAACTGGGCTATGAAAAGGCCCATTAAGTTTTCATATGTCACTCATTGTCGTCGTTTTCTTTTTAGGGCAAGGCAAGGCAAAAGTATTTTGTTTTCTTAGACAAAGGGGTTCTTTATTTTATATTCAAACTCTTCGGCCCCGTATAGTAGTTGAAGTTGTTTCAAATTTTAAGTCAGATTGTTGGGCCATTATTAAATGAGCCCACCCGTCTGCACCATTGTACATAAAAATTTTAAATACGAATTTCATAAAAATTACTTTAATCTTGTTAGAATATGCTCGAATTTGTAGGAAAAATACTATTTTTTTGTAATAAAAAATATTCAAATACTTAAATCAATAATTACTTAAGAAATTTATAATATATGTGAGAGTACTTTAAACAAGAACATCTATGCTTTTTAAGATTTCTTTTTAGTATTCAATAGTTTAGTATTCTCTAATTAAATACTCTATGATTAAATGCATGATGCTTGAATTGATTGTCCATCAAATGAATTATAGACTATTGAGCATATTTATTTATAGTGCATAATTCATCACAATCTAAATCATATTCGAACGGTGAATAACTTTATCATGACATAATTAGTTTATATTTTAATGTGTTTCTAACGGTTATAATATAAATCAAAATCAAATTTGTCTATGAATTTAGGTTATTTCATTTCTCGTATAAAGACTCTTTGACTATGCTAAATTATAATACTAAGAATTTCAATTTGAATAAAATAGTAGTAACTAAAAGGTATAATTTAAATTGCATAGTAATTTTACTACTTCTTATTTTGTCAATACAAGCTTTACCTATTTTTATATCCATGATGAATCGGGTCAAGTCATACTTTTGTTAAAAATTAATTTTCTTTAAGTTTTGGGCTTCTTCAATGCATTTTAAGCTTCATAAATACTGGATAGGCCCAATTGCAATACTTCAATCTATTATTTTTGATCCATGTGGAATGTTATTAGTCTTATTTCATAATAGACCCAACAAATATCCCCCTACAAGTGAAGAATTAAAGCTTAATTTTCAAATGAATTACAAACAAGTGCGTTTCTTCACTTTAATAATATGCACACCCATGGGTTTTCACATTCTCTCATACGTCACAATTCTCTAACTAAATATTTTTCGTCCTTTAGTAAATAAATATAGTAATAGTTATTATTCTTAAATACTCAAATAATTGCATTCTTTTCTTTCACTTTCGATTTTCAAAAAAACCTTTGCTCAAAATTCTCTCTATTAAAAAAACCTTCACTTTCTTCTCATTTTCGATAAAAACTTAGATCTTAACAATGGCGAGGTCTATTTTATCAATTTCCTTGGAGGAATTTAAATTTGTATTTGAGTTTTCTCCAGGGGTCTAAATCAAGAACCTCCCCCACAATGAATTCCACTCAGATGTACCTTTATTTAATCCCGATGAATTTCCATTTTTTAAAGAATACTTTAAACTTCTTTTGTTTTCTTTTTCCTCCATTGATTCATGAATTTTTTTTCATGTAACCGAACTCTCTCTTCTACAAGTTTATCATAATATTTTTTACCTTCTACAAGATGTAACCATACTCAACCATATGTTCCATCATCCATAAGCACTTACTCTTTATAATGTCTTTATTTCTTATAATCTTCAATATTCTAGAAAAAAAATTACTATTTTCTCATAAGAGAGAGAGAGAGATGAAACTTATCTATGGTTTCAAGGACAAAAAAAATCATGTTGTGAGAAACATGTTATGGTAATTAATGGTGATTAAAAGTGTCTGGGTTACTCTTATGAGGTCACTATCACTTTTAGAAACTACAACAGGAAGATAAGTCTTTTTCAAGCATTACTAAGAGGAAAAGATTTCTAAAGAAGTTCTTTTAGAAGAGACCCATTTCTTACACCCATTTCTTACAATGTACTAGTCCATTATGCTCATTGGGAAATAGTGTGCCATTAACAGTGTGCTCTTACTTGCCAGAAGGGTCTTAGGATTCTTATACCTCTAGACTTAATTTTTTTGGCTCTGTACTCTTTTTCAATGGCTAATCATTTAGAAGTCTATTGGCTCGACACTAAACTCTATCTAATTTCGTCCTCTTCCCTTCGGAGGTGGATGTTGAAATAAGAAGAAAGAATGGTGAGTAAATTTATTGTTCTTTCAAGTATTTTGGCTTTTTCTCTGACATACATGAGTTTTGCAAAATTATTTTTCTAAATTCAAAAATTGATGTATTACATATCTTTGTTTGTTTTTGCTAAATGATGGTTCCATTGTAGGCACTAATGTAAATGTTGTTTGTGGGTATATGGAAGGTAGAATTATTGATCATTCCCTATCTTCTCTTTTTGATCCTAACGTTCTTATTGCTATGGGTGTAGGTTCGAATATTGTGGAAGATATTTTTGAAGAAATTCCTCTTCCAAACATTTCTACTACTATAACCATTAATATTATACAGCTTACTGTTATTGCGGAACCTTAGTTTCTCTTTTTGAGAATAGGCCAACAAATGTTCCCTCAGTTATTGAACCTTGAGTTCTCACTAAGATAGTTCTAAACAAATTTGGTTTCATCATTGATCTCGAGGAGGAACTTTATAATATCCTTTATATGTCTTCAGGAATACTTCTAAGAAAACTCACGCTTCTCATAAACAGAAGTCTTCTGTCTCCAAAACGTATAATTTTCTGCTCTATCTAGTTCATCCATTCCTAAGATGGTTTCAAAACCTAGCGTTGAGGACAATATTGTGAATTACGTATGTGGTTAGTGAAATGCAAATGCGTGTCGCATAGCTTGCAATAGAAATATAAAACACATTTTAAAAACCACATTCTTCAAACCATAATTCTATTATAATTATAGAAAATATACCTTTAATCAATCTATCGATGTAGTTGGACAATTTGTATATTGAATCTTACCTTGAAGCGTTCTCGCAAATAATTATAGACCTTAATTTCGATAAGCTTAAAGCTTTAGAATGGTAGATAAGATATACAGGATATATTTAGTGTATTAAGAGCTTAACACTTAAGCTTTTATCTTTCACTTTCTTAGCCTTTCCCTAAAATGGAGAAAGAATAATTCTCTTCCTTTTGTTTCAAAGACCAAAGAGCCAAAAATAATTCTAACTCAGTTGTCAAACTAAAAAGCCTGTCAAAACCATTTTGCATATTTTGCTTAGCCTTAAATAGACAAATGGCCTATTAATGCCCATTATACCTTGCCAAATGTTTGGACCAGGCTTTTGAAAATGAAAAACTCTTTTTGCATATTAAATTAACTTGCCATTTAATGGACAATTATCCATTAAACAAATTACCTTAAAGACAAGTGTACTATACTTGTCAACTTATAAGGCAAATTTTAACTCTTAAGCTAATAATGCCAAAGTGAAAAAAGGTAATGAATATGGTTTTGACACGTGTCAAACTCTAACAATAAAAATTTACACATATGTTATTTTTTAAAGGTGCCAAAAATAAATCTGGCTTGTCTAAAGATTTTTAGATTGAACTCTTCGACCTAATCCGTCACCTTAAGGCTCAACGAGCACACTTTATATTATGAGATTTTCTAAGTTCGCACACATTTGTCTTATAAAATATTTTTATAAGTCCATGAATACTGCCCTACACACATGTTACGGATACAACAAAAATGACGTGTTGAACTATACAACTTGAGATTAACCATATTTATATAATCTCTTCGTCATCTATATCTCGAAAAAGCAGAAATATAGGATATTCACCATTAAATCTATATTTACTTGACTATGAACGTATCTCGTAAATGTTTATTCTGATAAATAATATCCACAAATACCTTTACAATATTGTTTTACCTTACAAAACTCTTTTTCTGGGTAATGCTTTTAGCCAAAAGACTTTTTGAAATACAAGTTTAGAGCACCAAGATATATAACCTACCTATATAAGCTAACAGACACGATATCTACGCACATCATACTTTATAAGTATCGGACCATACCCAATGGCACCCAGAGGGTAGACCATAAAAGGTCTCTAATATGTATGAAATCAAAACATGGTAGATCACTCACATGCCAATCATAGTACTCAGGTCAAAAGACCACAAATATTATTCAACTCAAGAAGACTATCCATTGATGACTTTTATAGAATGTCTATTGGAGGTCATCATAAGTGTATTTAGTACTCAGTCCTAACTAAATACTTGCATGCCTATATGAGATTTCATTAAATTCGCAATCTGCTAATACTAATCATCTGAAAAATTCAGATATAGATATACACTAATCTGAAAGGTTTACCAATCGAACCATGCTAGTAAACATTGATAAGGAATAATGTTTTTAAGAACATATTGTATAATGATATTTCTTAGCACCATTTGCAACTCTTTACAATTATATTATTATAATAAATATTCTCAAGTCTTTATCCTATTCGAGACAAAGTTTTAACTCTTAGAATTACTATTTCTTAGTATTGATCTAGACACCTTTATATTAGATTTAAACTCATTTAAATCAAGTCAAAATTATTTTAAATTAGATCTAAATACCTTTAGATCTAAAATATTTGAAAAGTAACAAGATTATTCTTATATAATAAAGTAATAGTTAACTAAAATGTATAATTGTATAAATATCAATAAATATTCATACAAAATAATAGAATGGCATATAAGTACTATTTCCAACAGAAAATACGATTTATGTTCCAACTAAGTCTTCTGCTGGTTTGTAAGCTTCCAACCCTTTTTACCAGCTGCTCCTTTTATTCCAAAGGTTCCTAATGCTCATTCGGTAGTTTCGAATTCTAGTGCTGCGAAAGATTTTTCTAGGATGAAAGATTCTTTCCATTAGTCTATTGATCATTCGATGAAGAGCTTTGTAGCTCCAAGTAAATTTTTATTTTCTGGTTTATTCTTTTATTTTTCTTTTTCTCTATTCATATTCTCTTTAGTACGATCCTTCCTGATCTCATCTTTCTTTATTTCAGAGGAGCCAATTATTATGGATGGTGATTCTAGGGGTCCTATTGTTAGGGTTGGTACTTACGTGTCATCCTTAAATGTACATATACTTATTTTTTTTATACAAGTGTATATTCTTGTTAAATCGCTAATCCTTATTTATATGATACCATGCAATATAACATTATAGAAATTGTATTATTTGAAAGAGTTTAGATATGATCTAAAAGAGTTTAGATTAGGGCCCAGCGTTGGCCATGCTGAGAGATATAATTGCTAAGAGTTGGTATGGCTAAGTGTTAATTAGTTATAATGCTCAGCGAAGATTTAAGAGTTAGAACCTTGTCTGTAATGAGATATAGACCCTGGAATATACTAGTAATTACACAATTGCAAGAGTTATAATCAGGTGCTAGGAAATATCAGTTGTACAAGTATATTCTTGAATATTGTCCCTGATCTATTTCTATTGATGCAGGTCTATCGGTGGATATCTTTATATAGATTAACATATGTTATACCCATATGATATAAATGGTTATTCATAACCGACCGTGAGCTTGGAGCTCGTATTGACATATAGGTATCCAGTTAAGACTAGATATGAGACCCATTCATGAGGACTTCTGATAGACATCTTATGTAAGCCGTCATCGGAGAGTCCTCTCAAGTTGAGTAGTATACGTGGTCCTTTGACCTGAGTGCTATAGTGGGCTTGTATATGATCCATCATACTTTGGTTCCATGCATGTCACAAACCTTTCATGGTGTGACCGTTGGGTGTCGCTAGGTATGGTCTGATGCTTATGAAGTCCGATGCATACAGATGTGTGATTCGTCAGCTCACATAGGGAGTTAGATATCCATATGCTTCGAGACAGTATCTCAGAAAGTCTTGTGGCCACAAGCATTTATTCTGGGAAAGAGTTTCCATCAGGGTTAAACAATATGGCAAAGAAGTTTGTGCATATTGTTTAGTGAGATACAAGTCTAGAGATAAGATATGGATGAGCATATGGGGATTTGATGGTGATGATCTATATCCTTGAACATTTAGGATATCATAACGGAAGGACTATATGTATACATTTTGACCTCAGTTTGGATGGTCAACACACTAATTTGTATTTTCGTGACGTGTGCGTGGGTATTATATTAATTTATCTAAACTTAGTGACCAAATTTAGACATTTATAATATTATTATATTATATGTTATATATATATAGTAGAGATGAATGTGTGAAAACAGTAGGAAGCAATTTAGAATTGCTTTGTTTTTGTTGCTTTGAAATAAAAAGCAATTGTTGCTTCGGTTTTAAAGGGGTGGCCGGTCATATGAGAAGAAAATGAGAAAGAAATTTTTTTTTAAATTTCAAGGTTGAAATTATAATTTATAATCTTCTTATATTAGTCTACCAATTAAATAGTAATATAAGCTATTGTTTTATTGATCAAGAGTTAATTAGTGGTAAACACATAACTTAAAGTTTAAGTGTTAAACCTAGTACTAAATTTGGAGCTGTTGTTCTAGCTTACTAAGTTTACCAAGTTGGTGACTAGAACTGCTAACGAATTGCTCTTCAGAAACTCCCAGAATACACGTATAAAATATTACATGTTTTGGTAATTTTTCAAACTCTCTTTAATGTATTAATGTGAATAATATATTATTTATTATGTTTATTGTATGTTTTCATATTCCACTACGCCATAATATGTATGAGATACATATTTGATACAATGAATATAGTAGCACATGTATACACTCTAGCATAAAAGATCCCCAACACCTACTTGTTGGGTGTTGATTATTTTAGAGTGCATGCATGTGGGATGTGTTCATTATAAAAAATATATATATCTCGTACATATATGTGCACAACGAAATTTTAAAAATTTACAATGAATACAATTATTATATATTAATCAAATTAATAAACAAGATTGAGAATTTAACTTATGAAGCCTTTGGATTAAATTACTTGAAGTCCACTTGAAATGCAAACTTTGATAAATTCTAATAATGGATTGATTATATAGAATAACAGTATGTTAATCCAGCAATTGATTAACAAATTAAACTTAAGTTTTTTTTTTATTTTTCTTTGATTAATACTTAATCAATAAATCAAACACTTATTTTTGCTTAATTGGGTTTAAGCCTAATAAAAGGAAATTTTAATTATGAATTCAACAATTAAATTCAATAATAAGAAAACAATTTTTTTTTTCTCTTTGATGGTTGGCCAAAATACTTAGAAAAAATAAAACTTAACCCTTAAATTTTATTTCATTTTGTAAATATATACAAATGAATTTAATTTCATTTTAATTTCACTTAATTTGAATTTATATTTAACTTAACCTAACTATAATTAAAATTTAACCCTAGTTAGATTAGTTTAACTTAACCCTTAAATTAAATAAACATTTAAATAATCTAACCCCAATTAACTAACTTAACCATAATTAGGTTAATCTTTACTTAACCATTAAGTAAGGCTAACTTTAACTTAACCATATAGTTCATTTTTAATTATAGTTAAGTTAAATTATTTATTTAACTATTAAATAAATCAATATTTATTTTAATTATTTAACAATTAAATAATCATTAAGTGAAATTACTTTTATGTCTTTACTAAGTTACCAAGTTAACCTAAAGTGGGTCTCACCATTTAACCATATATTTTAGTTAACTTAACCTTACTAAATTGCTGGATTTCGCTGTATTGAACTATTCAATACGGTATGCTGTCCAAGTGGGCAAAGAGTACATTTCATATTGCAAGACTCCCTAGGTCACACCCGATTTGTCAAATGAAACTATTCCATAAGTCCGTAATCGATGTCTCATGCACACATTACGGATATTATAAATCTACTTGTTAAACCATACAAGTTGAGGTCACTATGCATACGTATAGTCCTTCAATCATTTATACCCTAGATGTGCGGGGATATAAATCAGCATCGTCAAATTCTCATTTGTCCATCCATAAAGTTATCTCTAGATTTGTATCTCCATAAACAATATATGAAAACATTTTTGCGATAATGTTTAAATCTGTGGAAAAAAATCCTTTCTCGGGTTCATATGAACAGTAACTTTTAAACAGTGTTTCAAAATTAAAATTTTGCATATACGGAGTTTTTGAGATGTGGTGATAAAAGTTATCAATCTACAATATAAACTGAGATTTATGAGATGCAATAATAAGAGTTATTGATTTGTATTACAAACCATGATCAATTTTTCCTGTTTTAGTAACTACAATGGCAGTCTTACTGGTGGAGGTTAGTTGTGTTTGCATAGAAAAAATTATTAATTGAAAATTACCTTCTCATGAGATGGGGACTAAAAAAAAAAGAAAACAAAATATCTCTTAATCAGATTGAATAGTAATATATTATGCAGATAATGTGTTACGAGGATCCGTTTTATCAATACGGTGTAACATAGTTCATATCGATCTTGTCCCAAGATCATTACAGTGTGAGAAATTTGGTTGGTGTGGTCTAGTTTATACCGGTTAAACATAAGATGAGACAAATATATGTAAAAGTATTACCTAAGATCGTTACAGTGTGAGGGTAGTATCGGTAGTATATATTTGATTATTGACAAGTTAATCTGGAATACACTTACCCAAGATCATTACAGTGTGAGGATAATGTGTATTCAAGATTCAGTCAAGAGTTACATGAGATGCAATTAACAAGAGTTGTCTACCTGTTGAACTTATAAGGGCTAAGATTGCTACAATGTGAGGCTTGGTTAAGACCTTAATAGGATTTACTTCCTATTGTATAGTTTAAAGAGTTTAAACTATACCCACAATCTAAAACATTCTAAGGTACCTTATAGGTATAAAGGATAAGTTTCTCATATATAGTGAAAATAACTTACAAGTAAAAAGATACATGGAATCAGACTTCTAGTCTGACCGAGATAATAAAGAGTCTACATCTAGATTTGTATTCATTCTCTACGGTACTAAGTGAGTTAGTATAGCACCAAACCGGGATTCACTACTGATTTATTTTAGAAATAGCAAAAGACGCAGTGTGAATTCGTAAGTTTGTTGCTTTTCTTAGAAGAGTTTCAGATAAATAAATTATATCCCCTATTTTTTTGACAATTACTAAGCTGTTGTAAAGGCTAAAGAGTCACGAGGACACCAGTACTTTAACAGTGTTGAGAGGAGTTTAGCATAACTAGAGGGATTTTGGGCAAGGGAGATGTGTATTTATAAAAGTGTTTTATAAATAATTTAGTGGACCGCCTTTCTAAGGCAATAACTCCAAAAGTGTTTGTGAAATACGTGAAGTTGATGTATATGAGATACCATCAGGAATGGTACTAGAGAGAGAGATTATTTGGGTTGGTGCTTACATGTCATCCCTAAATGTACATACACTTGTTTTTTTTTATACAAGTGTATATTCCCATTAAATCCTTAATCCTTATTTATATGGTATCATGTAATGTAACATTACAAACATTGTATAATTTGAAGAAGTTCAAATCTAATCTAAAAGAGTTTAGAGCAGGGCCCAAAGTTGGCCATGTTGAGAGATATAAATGCTAAGAGTTAGCACAGCTTAGTGTTAGCTAGTTATAATACTTAACAAAGATCCAAGAATTGGAGCTTTGTCTGTAATGGAACATAGACCTGGGAATATATTAGTAACTGCATAGTTGCAAGAGTTGTAATCAAGTGCTAAGAAATGTTAGTTGTGCAAGTATGTTCTCGAATATTGTCTCTGATCTATTTCTGTCGATACGGGTTTGTCGGTGGATAACTTTATATAGATCAGCATATGTCATACCTATATGATATAGATGGTTATTCCTAGCAAACCGTAAACTTGGAGCTCGTATTGACATATTCAGTTAGGACTGGATATAAGACAGACTCATGAGGACTAGGACAGACTCACGAGGACTTCTGATAGACATCCTATGTAAGCTGTTATTGGAGGGTTCTTAAGTTGAGTAGTATACTTGGTCCTTTAACCTAAGTACTACAGTAGGCTTGTAAGTGATCTATCATATTTTGATTCCACGTATGTCACAGACCTAAAATGGTGTGACCGATGGGTATAGTCCAATGCTTATGGAGTCCAGTGCATACAGATATTGGATCCATCAGCTCGCATAGGGAGTTACATATTGAGATGCTTCAAGATTGTATCTTAGAAAGTCTCTTAGCCACAAGCATTTATCTCAGGAAAGATTTTTCGCCAGGGTTGAACAATATGACAAAGGAGTTTGTGCATATTATTTAGTGAAATACAAATATGGAGATAGGATATGGATGAGCACATGAGGATTTTACGGTGATGATCTATATCCCCGCACGTTCAGGATATCATGATAGAAGGACTATACGTATACATTGTAACCATAGCTTGGATGGTCGACACGCTGATTTGTATTTTCGTGACGTGTACGTAGGGCAGTGGTCACGGACTGATGAAATTGTTCTATTTGACGAATCAAGCATAGACCTAGGGAGTCTCATAATTTGTGGTGTACTTGTTGTGCACTGGGGCAGTGTACTGGATTGAATTGTTCAGTCCAGTAATATCCAGCACAACCATGAGAATGTGCATGTGTCTGTATTTAAGTGTTAAATACAATAATTAGTGAACAAATGTTGTTTACTAATTGTATCATGACATGTAGTGCATTGTGGACCTTCGATTGAGTCTATCCAAGTGTGAGATATGATAGGACCTATTAAAATGTATACTTAGTAACCACTAATGAAGGGCAAATTAATAATTTTATACATTAATTATTTAATTATTAAATAATTAAAATATTTCATTATTATACGTTATAATATATTAGTATATTATATAATATAATAATATTATATTTATGCTTAGTTGTAAACCATATATGTTATAATATTATTATTTATTATTATATTAATTTATCTAAACTTAGTGGCCAAGTTAAAATATTTATAATATTATTATATTATATATAACATATATATATATTAAAGATGAATGTGTAAAAACGCAGAAAGCAATTTAGAATTGCTTTGTTTTTGTTGCTTTGCAATAAATAACAATTATTGCTTTGGTTTTAAAGGGTGGCTGGCCATGTGAGAAGAAAATGAGAAAGAAATTGTTTTCTTTTCTTAAATTTCAAGTTTTGAAATTATAATTTATAATCTTCTCTTATTAGTCTAGTTATTAAATAGCAATATAAGCTATTGTTTTATTAATTAAGAGTTAATCAGTAGTAAACACATACCTTAAGGTTTAAATGTTAAATCTAGTACTGAATTTGGAGCTGTTGTTCTTGTGAATGATTTTAAATCTAGGGTACATACATGTGGGTTTGTGTCTATCATTCAAAAATAACATATGTATCACATATATACATGCGCAGCAGATGAGCGAAATATAAATTACTCAATGATAAACACAAATGAACTTTTACATATTATCTCATAAATATAAAATACATCAAAATTGAAAAATAGTACCTTATTAAGCCTTTGGTATTTGGTCGAACCGAAGTACCCACTTTGAAGTAACCCGTTCACAATTCTAGTTCCTTAACACGGTGGGCTTAGAGAAGCTAGAATATCAAATTTTTCAGTAAAGGATTCAACTTTTGAATCCTTATTTCTACCTTGTAGTATGGGTGACCAAAATGGAAGAAAACAATGGAGAGAATGTGATTTTAAACCTAGGGTACATGTATGTGGGTTTGTGTCTATCATTCAAAAATAACATATGTATCACATATATACATGCGCAGTAGATGAGCGAAATATAAACTACTTAATGATAAACACAAATGAACTTTTACATATTATCTTATAAATGTAAAATACATCAAAATTGAAAAATAGTACCTTGTTAAGCCTTTGGTATTTGGTCGAACCAGAGTACCCACTTTGAAGCAACCCGTTCACAATTCTAGTTCCTTAACACGGTAGGCTTAGGAAAGCTAGAATATCAAATTTTTCAGTAAAGGATTCAACTTTTGAATCCTTGTTTCTACCTTGTAGTATGGGTGACCAAAATAGAAGAAAAAAATGGAGAGAATGTGATTTTGCACTCAGCACTTGAGAGAATTTTCTTAACCCTTAGCCTTTCAATTTCTCTCTACAATTTTTACTAATCATTTGACCTAATTTTTACCTTACAATATTGAGTTACATATTGCTATTTTATTTATTTAATATTTTCTTTTCATTTTTTCACATAATGGCATCCATTATAATGGTCAATGTTTGTCATTAGTAATTTATTTATCATTTTTCTTTTATTATCTCACATAATGGCATCCATTATAACTGTCAATATTTGACATTAGTAATTTGTTTATCATTGTTTACAATAAACAAAATGAAACAAATAAAATAAAAAATGACTTGGATGAACTTAGCCAAAATAATTTATTTTTTTTCATTTGCAAGTGACTTTTAAGGCCTACTATTTACAAATACCACTTATTTACTTTTATTATAACATTTAATTAATAGTAAATAAATAATTTAATCTTATTAAATCATGATAGAAACACATGCCAATTTAAATAAAAAATGAATTGTTTCACTTTAATTAAATAATAATATCATATATTATTATTATTATTATTATTATTATCATTATCAATAAACATTTTAATGAATAAACAATAATATTATTTATCCAACAAATAATGGTATTTTAGTAATTTTCAAGTCAAACAATAATTGGCCCTCAATGTGCCATGTGTCAACATCTCATTGGTCAATAACTAATTATTAACTAATTAATATATTTAACTCTTAAATCTTGACACGTGCACGACCGGAGGGAGACCGAAGTAAATTTTTGGTTTGCTGAAATTTTCTGGATCGAACTATTCAACCCGATACGTTGCCTAGTGCATAACGAGTACATTTCATATTGTAAGACTCTCTAGGTCCACTCCTGATTTATCAAACAGAACTATTCTGTGAGTCCGAGATTGATGCCCCACGCACACGTCACGGATATTACAAATTAGTGTAGTAGACCATATAAGTTGAGGCCATAGCACATACCTATATTCTTTCCGCCAATTATATCCTGGAAAGGTAGGGATATAAATCACTACTGTCAAATCTCTATGTGCTCATCCGTAAACTTATTTCTTGACACGTATCTTAATAAATAATATATGCAAACACTTTTATAATATTGTTTAATCCTGTGGAAAACTTTTTTTTTTCTAAGTTTGTTGCTTATGGCCATAAGATTTTCTAAGGTATAGTCTCTAAGCATTTGGATATATAACTTATCCATATGAACTGACGGATTCCATATCTGTACACACTGGACTTCATAAGCATCGGACCATACCTAGCAACACCCAATAGTCACACTATGAAAGGTCTGTGCATGCATGGAATCAAAGTATGATGGATCACTTACAAGCCCACCATGGTACTCAGGTCAAAGGACCACGTATACTACTTAACTCGAGAGAATCTTTCATTGACGGCTTTATAAGATGTCTATTGGGGTCCTCGTTGAGTCTGTTCAGTATTCAGTCCTTACTGAACACATGTATGCTATACGAACTTCTAGTAAACCTATGGTCAGCTAAGAACAATCATTTAGACCATCTAGGTATAGTATACACTAGACTATATAAAAGAATTCCACTATCAGACCTGCATCGGTGAATTAAGATCAGGAACATATAATTTAATAATAGACTTACATAATAACATTTGTTAACACCTATTACAACTCTTGCAACTATATTATTACTAATGTATTCTCAGGTCTTTGTACCATCACATATAAGATTCTAACTTTTAGACTTCACTGATTAATATAACATGCTAACTCTTTAACATTTATAGTTTTACTTGTGTAATAACTTCGTTGTTGTTGCAGAATAAAATGATAGGATCCATCAAACTTGGGACAATCCCAAGCTCGGCGACAAACTTGCGTATCTACACTGCTTCTTTTGCTACCTCAAAGGCTGCAATATATTCTGCTTCTGCTGTTGAATCAACTGTGAATCCTTGTTTGGTGCTCTTCCAACTCACTGCAGCACCGTTGAGGATAAATACATATCCAGATGTAGACTTTCATCATTTGGATCAGACTGAAAGTCTGAATCTGTGTATCCCCTAACCTACAAATCACTTTCTCCATAAATGAGAAACTTTTCCTTTGTACCCTTAAGGTATTTTAGGACATGTTTGACTGCCATCCAATGGCTGTCACCTGGATCAGATTGATACCGGCTAATAACACTTACAATCATACTGATGTCAGGTCTTGTGCACATCATAGGATACATCAGGTTGCCTATAGCTGATGCATATGGCATCTTAAACATTCTAACTCTTTCATCTTCCATCTAAGGAGACATTTTCTTTGAATAATGAATACCATGTCTGAAAGGTACATTAGCTGTTTTACAGTTAGTAAATTTGTACCTTTCTAAGACACTATCAATGTATGATGATTGAGAGAGTCCTATCAGCTTCCTACCTTTATCTCTATAAAGCTTTATACCTAGTATATAGGAAGCCCTTCCCAAGTCTTTCATGGAGAAGATTTTGTTTACATAACTTTTGACTGATTGTAACATACCGATATCATTCCCAATGATCAGTATGTCATCCACGTAGAGAATTAAGAAGACAATCATGCTTCCATTAACCTTTTTATACACACATGGTTCCTCATTATTTTTTATTAAACCAGATCCTTTGATTACCTCATCAAAATAAAGGTTCTAACTTCGAGAAGCCTGCTTAAGCCCATAAATGGACTTCTTCAGACCCGTGGATTGGTTGGATGTAAAACCTTCAGGTTGTTCCATGTATATCTCTTCCTCGAGATATCCATTCAGGAATGTCATCTTTACATCCATCTGCTATATCTTATAGTCATAATATGCAGCAATATCCAATAAAATTTGTATTGACTTCAGCATCGCTACTGGTGTAAAGGTTTCCTCATAATCGATCCTAGATTGTTGAGAATAATATTTTACAACCAATCCGGCTTTGAAGGTCTCTACCTTCCTATCGAGCCCACGCTTCAGCTTATAAATCCATTTACAGTCGATAAGAACTATTCCTTCAGGAAGCTCAATCAAGTCCCAGACTTGATTGTGATGAATTGAGTTAATTTTAAATTTTATGGCTTCTTGCCACTTTTCTGAGTTGATGTCTAACATCGCATCTTTATAGGTTAAAGGATCATTTTCTTCCACTAAGAAAACTCCAAGTGCACCTTCAGGCATCTGACTATACCTAATAGGTGGCCTGGACATCCTTTTAGACCTATGTGAAGGGTGTGTTAAAGGTATTTCGCTAAATTGATTTTAAAGTTTCATCTTGGGTTCATGTTCGCTTTGATTAGTTTCATCAAGCACAATCTTTCTACAACCTCCACGATTTATAAGAAAGTGGTATATTGAGAAATAAACATATTTTGCTCCTCGAGATCATAGAATTGGTATCCCATTAAATTTTTAGGATACCTAATGAACTGATACTTGTACCCCTTAGGTGCAAATTTATCCTGTTGTGTAACTTTTACGTAAGCAGGACAACCTCAAATCTTAAAATATTTAAGATTTAGTTTCTTTTCATTCAACATCTCATGTGGATTGGTTGGAACAGCTTTAGATGAAACTCTGTTCAATATATGAGCAGTAGTTTCCAGAGCATAACCCTAAAATATTCAGGTAGATCGATAAAGCTCATCATCGATTGGACCATATCTAATAATATTTGATTCCTCGTCTTCGACACACCATTGTGTTACGGAGTACCTGGAGGACTATACTGAGCTAAAATCCTATTCTCCTTTAAATAATCAGAGAATTTACTGCTCATGTACTCACCGCCTCAATCTGATCGAAGGCATTTGACATACATTCCGGTTTGTTTCTTTACTTCAAGTTTGAACTCTTTACATTTTTCAAAGGTTTCTGACTTGTGTTTCATAAGAAACATATACCCGTATCGTGACAAATCATCGATAAAGGTAACAAAATATTGAAATTCACCCTTTGCAGCGTGATTCATTGGACCATATACATTACTGTGTATTAGTTTCAATAAATCAGTGGCATGATGTCCAACACTAATGAATGGAGATTTAGTCATTTTCCCTCCAATATAAGATTCATAAACTGCGTAAGGTTCTATGGTCATATCAAGTATCCGACCATCCTTAATCAGATGGGTTAGGCATCTCACACCTATATAACCCAATCTTATATGCTACAATTCGGTATCATTTAAAACTTCTGCATTATTACTAGTGCTACCCTGTACATTCATGACATTTCTCGTTGTATCCAAAACATAATGCCTATTAATTAACTGATCCTTAGCTAATAAAACATCAAACATATCATATAAATATAAAGAACGGTTCTTAATATACATATGATACCCTTCACTGTCAAGTGTAGGAAGAGAGATAATTTCTCTGATCATAGTAGGCACAAAATAACAGTTATAAAGTACAACAATTTTATTATAGGAGAGAATCAAATCATAATGTCCTACAGCTTCGACCCATAGGAGATCACCATTTCCTACTCGAAGCTGTACCTCTCATAGCTGAAGTTCATACTAGCATCAAATACTGCATGTGAGAAAGACATGCAGTATCTTATACCTACCCATATTAGCATCAAATGCTAAAGAAATGTCAATAATGGTAAAAATAATACATAAGGGAGTCTTCTTCACAATGACAAGGTATTTGGGGCAGTTGCGTTTCCAGTGCTCATCATCACCACAATGAAAGCATTTCCCTTTCACTTTATGCTTCTCCAATGGCTTGGATATCTATCGCCGCTGAAGACCCATCTTGGGTGTCTGCATCACCTTTCTTTTCTTTTTCCCTTTGGACTTCACAGAAGCCTTCGGGGTCGAAGATGAAACACCATGAATAAGGAGGGCTGAGCCTCTTTTATGCATGTCTTCATCCAATGTCTTCAGCATATTGTGAAGATCAGCATAAGTAGGGGGTCATTCCTTGCATATTGAAGTTTATGATAAACTGTGCATATGACCCAGGCAACGACTAGAGAATCAAACTGTTTCCCAGGTTATTATTAAAAGAGATGTCCATGGATTCAAACCTCTCGATTAATCCTATCATCTTGGGAATATAAGGACTCACTAGATTGCCCTCAAAGAGCTTTGCTTGAAACAACACTTTGGCGACCCTATAGTTCTCAATTTGGGGTCGGTCACCAAAGAGCTCCCTAAGATTGAGCATAATGTTGTTGGCACTGTCCATGCGGATATACTTCCCCTGCAGCTCAGTGGACATAGAGGCGAGGATGTACGATTTAACTTTTAAATCGTCATTCAACCATTTTCGATATGTCACGTTTTCCTCTTCGGTGGCATTCTCAGAAACACCTCTGGGCATCTTTTGGTCAATAACATATACCAGTCTTTCTGAATCCATAACAATTATGATATTCATGTACTAGTCAGATAAATTTTTGGCATTTTTGAGTTGGTGTGCATCCAGTATACGCACCAAAGGATTTGAAGATGTCATCCTAACTTATACAAGCATATAAAATAATATTAGGAGATGTAAGCGAAAAATATTATTAAATCGCTAATAATACATTTTAAATCATGGATATAACATTTATATATTTTTTAAAATTTAAAATGTCCTCCTACTATTTTACATAATCCCTTTAATCTCTCAAAATGGGATAACGACAGTTTAAACTATACAACGAGAAGTGGGCCCCATTAAAATTTTACTCGAGCCACACACTGTAGCTATCTAAGCCTTTGTAAACCTAACAGGTAGACAACTCTTGTCAATTGCATCTTATGCAACTCATACTCTTGATCTTAAATACACCTTATTCGCACAATGTAGCAATCTAGGGTAAGCGTATTCTAGATTAACTTGTCAATTATCAAATATATGCTACCAGTACTGCCTACACACTGTAGCGAGCTAAGGTAATACTTTCGCATATATTTGCCTCATCTCATGTTTAACCGGTATAGTCTAAATTATACCGACTAAATTCCTTACACTGTAGCGATCTTGGAAAAGACTGATATAATGCAGCTAACACTGTATTGATAAGGCGGATCAATAATAAAATACTATCTCATAATATAATATTGTTCAATCTGATTAAGAGAGATTTTTACTCTTTTTTTTTTAGTATCACAAAGACTTAATCCACATTTTATGATGAGGTAATTCTCAATTAAATATTAATTTGTGTGTAAGCATAACTAACCCCCACCAGTAGGGCCCTCATTGTATTTACCAACATAAAAAAAATGATCATGGTTTATAATACAACCTAATAAATCTTATCATTATATCTCATAAACTCCCACATGATTAAAAGATATTTTAAATAATTTAAAATATAATTAGAGTGAGTGTCGTCAACGCCGCGATGCTCAGTTTGCTGTATGGCAACACAAATAGGGCATAGTCCTCAGTGCCGTGGCGTCCAGCTTCTGGGACTGCGACGCTCAACAGCCAGCGCTGTAGCGCCCTATATCTTTCGCTGTAGGGCCAAGGCTTTGAGGCCCTTCAACGCTGCAGCGCTCATCACTTGGCGTTGCGGCGCAAATTCTAGAATCGGTGCTTAAGCGACCATCTTTTAGCGCTGGAGCTCTCAGCACCTAGCGCCAGAGCCTGGAAGCCCTAGCGCCGTGGCACTCTGGTGCTCCCCACCTTCGGTATACCCATTTCAACAACTTAAAATGCACATTTTGAGCATCAGAGCATCACCAACAATAATTTTGCACTCAATACACCCAATATCAACTCAAAACTACTTTGATACCATTTTGTGAGTGATTTTAAACCCAGGGACCATGCATGCAAGTTTGTGTCTATCATTCAAAAATAGCATATGTATCAGATACATACATACATACATGCATGCATAACAAATGAGCGAAATATAAATTACTCAA
Organism: Ailanthus altissimus; assembly: GCA_946807835.1. Lineage (NCBI taxonomy): Eukaryota > Viridiplantae > Streptophyta > Magnoliopsida > Sapindales > Simaroubaceae > Ailanthus > Ailanthus altissimus. Next base: position 25,142,744 of record OX327685.1, on the reverse strand, counting down.
TGATAAACACAAATGAATTTTTATATATTATCTCATAAATGTAAAATACATCTAGATTAAGAAATAGTACCTTGTCAAGCCTTTGGTATTTGGTTGAACCGGAGTACCCGCCTTGAAGCAACCTGTTCACAATTCTAGTTCCTCAACACGGTGGATTTGGAGAAGTAAGAATAGCAGCTTTCTCAGTAAAGGATTCAACTCTTGAATCCTTATTTCTACCTTATAATATGAGCGATCAAAATGGACGAGAAAAATAAAGAGAACGTGTTTTTACTCTCAACACTTGAGAGAATTTTTTTAACCCTTAGTCTTTCAAATTCTTTTTACAATTCCTACTAATCACTTGGCCTAATTTTACCTTACAATATTGAGCAACATATTGCTCTTTTATTTATTTTTTATTTTTTCACATAATGGCATCCATTATAATAGTCAATGTTTGCCATTAGTAATTTATTTATCATTTTTCTTCAATTATCTCACATAATGGCATCCATTATAATGATCAATATTTGACATTAGTAATTTGTTTATCATTGTTTACAATAAACAAAATAAAAACAAATAAAATGAAAAATGACTTGGATGAACTTAGCCAAAATGAAATTTTTTTTTTATTTGCAAGTGACATTTAAGGCCTACAATTTATAAATGTCACCCATTTACTTTTATTATAACATTTAATCAATAGTAAATAAATAATTTAATCTTATTAAATTACGGTATAAATACATGCTAATTTAAATAAAAAATGAATTGTTTGACTTCAATTAAATAATAATATCATATATTATTATTATCATTTTATTCAATAAACATTTTAATGAATAAAACAATAATATTATTTGTCCAACAAATAAGGGTATTTTGGTAATTTCTAAGTTCAACAATAATTGGCTCACAATGTACCTTGTGTCAACATCTCATTGGTCAATAAGTAATTGTTTACTAATTAATATACTTAACTCTTAAATCTTGACATGTGCACAACCGGAGGGAGACCGAAGTAAATTTTTGGTTTGGTAGAATTTTCTGGATTGAACTATTCAATTCGATACGTTACCCCAGTGCACAACGAGTACACTTCATATACAGGACTCTCGAGAAAACCTTCCATTAACGCCTTCATGGGATGTCTATTGGGGACCTCATTGAGTCTGTTCAATATTCATTCCTTACTGAACATATGTATGCTATACGAACTTCCAGTAAGCCCATAGTCAGCTAAGAACACCCATCTAGACCATTTAGGTATAGTATACACTAGTCTATGTAAAAGGATTCTAACGTCAGGCCTGCATCGGTGAATTAAGACTAGGAACATATAATTTGAGAATAGACTTGTATAATAACATTTGTTAGCACCTATTGCAACTATGTTATTACTAATATATTCTCAGGTCTTTGTATCGTCACAGACAAGATTCTAACTCTTACACTTCACTGATTAATATAACATGCTAACCCTTTAGCATTTATAGTTTTCAGTGATGTTAACTCTTAGCATTGATCTAAACTTCTTTAGACCAAATCTGAACCATTTCAGATTATATAATGTCTGTAGCGTCAGAAGCATTGAACCATTTAATAATAGTAATTAGCGATTTAACAATAATAAACTGGATAAATATTATAAAAAAAAAATATTCATACAATAATGGGATGGCACGTGAGTACAAATTCCAACAGTTCTAACATACCAAGCACACCAAGTTAGTGACTAGAACTGTCAATGGGTTGGTCTCTAAGCGGACTCCCAGACTACATGTATAAAACGTTACAAGTTTTAGTGATTTTTCAAACTTTTTTTAATATATTATTTATTGTGTTTATTGTATTTTTTAATATTCCGCTGCGCTATAATATGTATGAGATATGTATTTGATACAATGAATATAGTAGTACATGCATACACCTTAGTATAAAAGATCCCCAACACCTACTTGTTCGGTGTTGATTATTCTATATTGCATGCATGTGAGATGTGTTTATCATAAAAATATATATATATCTCATACATGTATGTACACAGTGGAATTATAAAATTTTATAGCGAATACAATTATTACGTAATAATTAAATTAATAAACAAGATTAAGAGTTTAACCCATAAAGCCTTTGGATTAAATTGCTTGAAATCCACCTGAAATGCAAACTTTGATTAATCCTAGTAATCAACAATAATGAGATTGATTATCTAGAATAACAGTATGTTAATCCAACAATTGTTTAACAAATTAAATTAAATTTTTTTATTTTTCTTTGAATAATACTTAATTAATAAATCAAACATTTATTTTTGCTTAATTAGTTTTAAGCCTAAAGAAAATTTAATTATAAATTCAACAATTAAATTCAATAATAAAAAAATAATTTTTCTTTTTCTTTCTCTTTGATGGTTGGCCAAAATATTTAGCAAAAATAAAACTTAACACTTAAATCTTATTTCATTTTACAAATTTATACAAATAAATTTAATTTCATTTTAATTTAACTTAATTTGAATTTATATTTAACTTAACCTAATTATAGTTAACATTTAACTCTAATTAGGTTAGTTTAACTGAACCCTTAAGTTAAATAAATATTTAAATTATTTAACCCTAGTTAACTAATTTAACTATAATTAGGTTAACTTTTACTTAACCATATAGTTAACTTTTAATTATAGTTAAGTTAAATTATTTTTTTTTTTGAAGGGGGGGATTACAACATATATATTTATTTCCACACCACCTGGGGGGGAGGGGGGGTCGAACCCAGGTGGGGATGTGAGACTTTGGGGGGCTCAACCAACTTGGCTGAGACCTCATGCTCTAGTTAAGTTAAATTATTAAATGAATAAATATTTATTTTAATTATTTAACAATTAAATAATTATTAAGTGAAATTACTTTTATGTCCTTACTAGGTTACCAAATTAACCTAAAGTGAGTCCCACATTTAACCATATATTTTAGTTAACTTAACCTTATTAAATTACTAGATTTTACTGTATTGAACCATTCAATACGATATGTTGCACAAGTGCACAAAAAGTATATTTTATATTGTGGGATTCCCAAGGTCCACACTCGATTTATCAAATGGAACTATTCTATGAGCCCATAATTGATGCCTTACGTATACGTTACGGATATTACAAATAAGCACATTAGACTATTTAAATTGTGATCACTATGCATACGTATAATTATTTAATTATTTATAACCTAGATGTATGGGGATATAGATCAGCACTTTCAAATCCCCATTTGCTCATCCATGAAGTTATCTCCTTATTTGTATCTCGATAAACAATATACGCAAACATTTTTACGATATTGTTTAACCTTGTGAAAAAAATCCTTTCTCAGATTTACGTTTATGACCACAAGACTTTATGAAATACAATCTTGGAGCATCGGATATACAACTTAACTATGTAAGTTGACGAATCTCATATCTACGGACACCGAATTCCATGAGCATCGGACCATACCTAGCGACACATAACGTCAGACCATGAAAGGTCTTTGACATATGTGGAACCAAAGTATGGTGGATAACTCACAAGACTACCGTGGTGCTCCGGTTAAAGGACCACAAATAATACTCAACTCGAGAGGACATTCTTTTGACAGCTTCATAGGATATCTATTGGAGTCCTCGTAAGTCTGTTTAGTATCCAGTCCTGACTAGATACCCATATACCTATACAATCTCTAAGCTTATGGTTAGCTAAGAACAACCATCTAAACCAGTCAGATATAGACATACACTAATCTATATTATAGTGATTCACCAATAGACCCGTATTGGTGAATATAGATCAAGAACATGATGTTTGGGATATATTTACATAATGATATTTCTTAGCACCTATTACAACTCTTTACAACTATGCCATTACAAGTATACTATCAGGTCTTTGTCTTATTATAGATAAGGTTCTAACTCTTTAGATCTCGCTAACTCATATAACCTATTAGCTTTTAACAATGCTAACTCTTAGCATTTATAGCTCTCAGCATTGCTAACTCTTAGCCTTGGTCTAAACTCCTTTAGAGCAGATTTAAACTCCTTCAGATCATATAATGTTTGTAGTATTACAAGCATTATATCATATGATTATAAAATTAACAATTTTTATTTTAAATGTTTATTGTATACATATTAAACAATTAGTATTCATACAATAACTAAAAAATTTATCCTTTGTATCTCTTAGGTATTTCAGATATGTTTCACAGCCATCTGATGGTCGTGATCTTAATTAGACGAATACCAACTCATAACACTTACAGCCATCCAAATTCAGGTTTTGTACATAACATGGTATGTATTAAGCTACTTCTAGCTTATGCATATGAGACATTAGACATTCTAACTCTTTTATTTTTTTCTTGAGGACACTTCCTCCTAAAAAGATGAATGTTATGTCTAAAAGGTGCATTAACTGCCTCACAGTCAATCAAATTGTATCTTTCGTGGACTTAGTCTATGTACAAAGATTAAGAGAGTCCCATCAGCCTCTTAACTATATCACTATAAAGCTTTATATCTAGTATATAAGAAGTCTCTCTCAAATCTTTAATGAAGCAGTTCTTTACTCAGATAACACTTACCTGATTTACTTGCAACATACCAATATCATTTTCGATATTGAGTATATTTTCCACTTAGAGAACTAGAAAGATAATTATACTCCTATTGCACTTTCTGAACACACACACTTCCTCTTCATTCCTAATGAAACCAGATTTCTGATTTCGTCATTTAAATAAAGATTCTAGCTTGGAAAAAAACTGCTTAAGTCCATAGATGAACTTTCTCAGTATGCACATTATATTAGAAGTTAGGCTTTGATGTTAAAACATCATACTCTTTCATACATATCTCTTACTCGAGATATACATCTCAGAACGCCGCATTTATATCTATTAGCCAGTTCTAAAAATTATAATATGCGGCAATAGCCAACAAAAGTCAAATTGACTTTAGCATAGTTATTAATGAAAAAGGTTTCCTCATTACCGATCCTAGATCTTTGAGTGTAACATTTCAACATCAGTTAGGCCTTGAAGGACTATTCCTTCATATGAGGCCAATCTTACAGCTAATAAGAACAATTCTTACTAGAAGCATAACCAAGTTCTAGACTTGATTGTCATGTATAGAGTTAATTTTGGAATTTATGGTATCTTGCCATTTTCCTAAAACGATGTCAAACATTGTCTCTACATAAGTTAAAAGATTATTATCTTCAACTAAGAAAACACCGATGGCACTTTTATGTATCAAATATACCTAACATTGTCTCTGCATAAGTTAAAAGATTATTTTCTTCAACTAAAACAACACCGAAGGCACTTTTATGTATCAAATATACATAATTAGTGGCCTTGATATCCTTTTCTACTTATGAGAAAAGTGTGTTAAAGGTATTTCACTCAATTAAACTTAAAATTCCACCGTTGGTTCATATATATTTTGATTGACTTCATCAAGTTCAATATTTCTACAATTTCCACTATCCATGAGAAACTCTTTTTCTAAGAAAGTGGAATCATGAGTAGTGAATATATTTTGTTCATCTGAATTATAGAATTGGTATCCCATTGAACACTTGAGATACTCAATGAATCGATACTTGTACCATTGGATATAAGTTTATCCTGTTGCATAACTCTTATGCAAGCAGAACAACCCCAAGCCTTAACATACTTAAGACTCGTTTTTTTTTTATTTTATATCTCATATAGAGTAAAAGGAATGATTTTTTATTGAATTATTTTCAATAAGTGAGTAATAGATTCTAAAGCATTATTCCATAGATATTGTAGAAGATTAGTGATACTCAATATTAATTAAACTGTATCTAATAAAGTTTAATTCCTCATTTCCTAACACATTTGTGTTGAAGAGTATCTAAAGGACTATGTTGAGTGAGAATCGTATTCTCATTTAAATAATTTATGAATTTACTAGTTATGTATAAACTAGAATTTACTGGTTATGCATAAACTACTTCAATCTAATCAAAAGCACTCAATATACATAAAAGGTTTTTTTTACATTAATAGTCAAAACATTTTAAACACTTCAAAAATTTTCTGACCTGCATTTCCTAGAAACACATGTTTATATGGTGACAAATCACTACAAAGATAATGAAGTATCGAAATCACCTATAGCAGTAAGATTCATTGGACTAAATACATCACAGTGTACCAATTCCAAGAAATCAGTGGCCGAGCGTCTAACACTTATATAAAGATTTGGTCATATTATCTTGAATTCAGAATTTATAAACTAGTCAATATTCTATAGTCAGATCAAATATTTGACCATCCTTAACCAGACGGGATAGTTGTCTCACTACTACATTATCAGGATCTAATATACGTGGGTGTATGCATGTGCAATTTTGTTTATTGCATAAAATACATATCATATACATATTTAACGCTGCAGAATAATTAAAACATGCAATAAACACAATAAATAATATATTAATCACATTAATATATTTAAAGAGTTGAAAAATCACCATAACGTGTAACGTTATGCACGTATATCCTCAGAGTTCGCATGGAGACTAACTCGTTGGCAGTTCTAGTCACCAACTCGGTGGGCTTGATGAGCTAGAACAGCAGCTCCATTATCCAGCACAGAATTAACTCTTAACCCCAAAAACAATCGGTTGTGTATATTCTTCATTTTCTCTAAAAGAAAATGAAATAGAGATTGAAGCAGTTCACAATTGCTTCTCTCGACACCAAAGAAAATGAAACAATTTCATATTCTTTCATAAAATGCTTCTCTCGGCCACTTAAAGAAAATGAAAATAATTTTTCATTTTCTCTCCTCTATTTCCGTTGCTCACACACATATCTCTCAATTCATACACATCTCAAATGTATATATATCTCACATGAATTAAAATAATAATATTATATATTATAATATTAAACAAAGCCACTTTTATGAAAAAATAATATTATTATATTAAATAATAATAAAATATAAATAATGGGTGCCAACTAAATGGTATTATTTAATATAATAATATTATATAATAAAATAATCTATAATATAATATAATAATGAGATATTAATGATTATTTAACAATTAAATAATCATTATGTGAAATAACCATTTTACCCCTCATGAATAGTTATCAAGTCTACCTCTTAGTAGGTCCCACAAAATTTCACACTTAGGTAAACTCAACCGATAGTCCATAATGCGCCATGTGTCATTATACAATTAGCAAATAATAATTATTGACTAATTGTTGTATTTAACACTTAAATATAGACACACACATATTCCCGTGGTAGTGCTAGATAATATTGGATTAAACAATTTAATCTGGTACGCTGCTCCATTGCACAGTGAGTACACTCCATATTGCGGGACTCTCTAAATCCACACTCGATTCGTCAAATAAAACTATTCCATGAGTCTGTGAACATTGCCCCACACACACGTCACGAAAATACAAATCAGCACGTCGACCATCCAAGCTAAGGTCACAACTCATACGTATAGTCATTCTGTTATGATATCTTAAATTTGATCGGGATATAGATTATCACCGTCAAATCCTTATGTGCTCATCCATGTCATATCTCCAGACCTGTATCTCACTAAACAATATGTGTAAACTCATTTTTTATATTGTTATACCCTAGTGAAAACTCTTTCCCTAGATTAATGCTTGTGGCTACAAGACTTTCTAAGATACAATCTCGAAGCATCTGGATATCTAACTCCTTATATGAGCTGACGGATCCTATATCTGTACACACCGGACTCTATAAGCATCAGACTATACCCAACGACACCCATCGGTCACACCATGAAAAGTCTGTGATATGCGTGAAACTAAAGTATGATGGATCACTTACAAGCCCACCGTGGCACTCAGGTGAAAAGACCACGTATACTACTCAACTCAAGAGGACCCTCTATTGACGGCTTACATAGGGTGTCTATCGGAGGCCCTCATGAGTCTATCTTATATGCAGTCCTAATTAGATACCCATATGTCAATACAAGCTCCAAGCTCACGGTCAGCTAGGAATAACCATATGTACCCTATAGGTACGACATATGCTGATCTATATAAAGATATCCACCGATAGACCCGCATAGGCAGAAATAGATCAGAGACAATATTCGAGAACATACTTGTGCAACTGACATTTTCTGACACCTGATTGCAACTCTTGTAACTATGCAGTTACTAGTATATTCTCAGGTTTATGTCTTATTACAAACAAGGCTCCAACTCTTAGATTTTCGCTGAGTATTATAACCAGCTAACAATTAGCTGTGCTAACATTTAGCATATATATCTCTTAGCGTGGCCAACTGTGGGCCCTTATCTAAACACCTGTAGATCAGATCTAAACTCCTTCAGATCATATAATATCTGTAATGTTACATTGCATAGTACCATATAAATAGGTATTAGCGATTTAATAAGCATGTACATTTGTATAAATACACAAGTATATTTACATTCAGGATGTCACGTAAGCACTAACCCTATCATACATGACCTAATCTTATATACCACTATTCATTATTATTCAAACTTGCTGAACTACTATTTATTTTGTTCACTATACACTAATGACATTTCCTGTTGTATATCAAATATAACAGCCATTTATTAATTGACATTTAGTTAGTAAAATATCATCATTATCATAAAGAACTATTTTCAATGTACTTATTGATAAATTGGGTGGGGCTTACCAACACATTGGTCTAACCGTGGCTGACACCTCAGCATCTACTAGCGTACCCACACAGTCCGCATCTTATACACAACCCCCAACCGATGTCGAACCCAGGATCTCATCCCTTATAGGCATTTAATGTTCGATGGTTATACCCATCAGATTGGCCAGCCTGATAGGTACAACCATCGAACCTTAAAGGCCTATAAGAGATGAGATCTCAGGTTCGACATCGGTTGGGGGTCATGCATGAGATGTGGGTTGTGTGGGTGTGCCAGTAGGCGCTGAGGTGTCAACCATTGGTTAGACCAAGATGTTGGTGGGCCCTACTTATCTATCAAAAAGGCCGGCCTTTTTGATAGACTGTAGTGGGGCCCACCCTAACACCTTGAGGTCCACTAGGGAGCTAAAACTGGCGCTCCAGCCACAGACTAACCTCATGCGCGACCTCTCCAGTGCTCAAACTCGGGATCTCATCTACTTATGCCTTACAAGTATGGTACCATCAGGTATGGTATTATGCAATGTAACGTTACAGACATTGTATATCTGAAGGAGTTCAGATCATATCTAAAAAAGTTTAGATAATGGCTCATAGTTAGCCATACTGAGAGATATAAATGCTAAATATTAGCACAGTTAAGTGTTAGCTGGTTATAAAACTTAGCAGATCCAAGAGTTGGAGTCTTACCTGTAATAGGACATAGACCTGAGAATATACTAGTAACTGCATAGTTGCAAGAGTTGCAATCGGGTGCCAAAAAATGCTAGTTGTGCAAGTATGTTCTTGAGTAAATGTCCTTGATCTATTTCTACCGATGCAGGTCTGTTGGTTGATACTTTTTTATATATAGATCAGCATATGTCGTACCTATAGAGTATAGATGATCGTTCTTAGCCGACTGTGAGCTTGGAGCTTATATTGACATATGGGTATCCAGTTAGGACTAGATATAGGACAGACTCACGAGGGCCTCTGATAGACATCTTATATAAGCCGTCAACGGAGGGTCCTCTCGAGTTGAATAGTATACGTGATCCTTTAACCTGAGTGTCACGGTGGGCTTGTAAGTGATCCATCATGCTTTGGTTCCACGAATGTCACAAATCTTTCATGGTGTGACCATTAGGTGTTGCTGAGTATGGTCCGATGCTTATAGAGTTCGGTGTGTACAGATATGGGATCCGTTAGCTCGTATAGGGAGTTTGATATCCAGATGCTTCGAGATTGTATCTTGAAAAGTCTTGTGGCCATAAGCATTTATCTCGAAAACAGTTCCGCCAGGGTAGAACAATATGGTAAAAGAGTTTGCACATATTGTTCTGTGAGATACAAGTCTGAGGATAAGATATGGATGAGCATAAGGGGATTTGAGGATGATAATCTATATCCCTGCACATCTAAGATATCATGACGGAAGGACTATACGTATGCGTTGTAACCTCAGCTTGCATGGTTCAATGCGTTGATTTGCATATCCGTGACGTGTGTGGGGGGCATTACTCACGGACTCATGGAATAATTCCATTTGATGAATCGAACGTAGGATCTAAGAAGTCTTGTGATATGGAATGTACTCATTGTGTACTGGGGCAGCGTACTGAATTAAATTGTTTAATCTAGCAATATTCAGCAATACCACGAGAATGCGTGCATATCTGTATTTAAGTGTAAAATACAATAATTAGTTAATAATAATTATTTACTAATTATATTATGACACGTGGCGTATTGTAGACCATTGATTGAGTTTATCTAAGCGTAAAATTTGGTGGGATCCACTAGGGGTAAACTTGGTAACTATTTATTAGGGACAAAATGATCATTTTCTACTTTGATTATTTAATAGTTAAATAATCAAAATATATCTCTTATTTTATTATATAATATAATATATTATTATATTATATTATATGATATTATATATGTAATAATATTATATTTTTGGTGCTAAATAGTTGGCACCCATTAGTATTATTTTATTATTATTATATAATATAAATTATATTATATATAATATATATAAAGAGAGAGAAGAGAAAATTGAAATTGGTGTGTGAATTTTGGCCATTTAGCTGAGAGAAGGAGAAGAAATAAATGGAGAGGAAGAAGAGAAGAAAGAAAGAAAAAAAAAAAGGAAAAAAATGAAATTGTTTCATTTTTTTCTATGCTTCTAATTGAAGCAATGATAGATTGTTTCAAATTCTCCATTTCTTATCCTTTTGGAGAAATAGAGAAAAAACCCACATCGATCATTTTGGGGATTAAGAGTTAATCCTGAGCTGAACATATGGCTATTATTCTAGCTAACCAAGCCCACCGTATTGGTGACTAGAACTGCCTGCGAGTTGGTCTCTATGCGGATTCTGAGAAAATAGTGTATAATGTTACACGTTTTGGTGAGTTCTCTATCATTTAAATATATTAATGTAATTAATATATTTTATTTATTGCAAGTTTCACGCTTTCGTGAGACTTAAATATGTATTTGATATGTATTTAGGCAATAGACACAATTGTACATGCATACATCCACGTGTCTTAGATCCTCCACCAACAAACTTTGTCAGACTGTATGGGGCCCACCAATTCCTTGGTCCATCAGTTGGATGACACCTCAGAGCCACCGGCGCACCCACACAACCAGCTCAGGTTACCTACGCCCCTAAGGATTCGAACCCACGAACTCTTCCATATTATGTCTTATGAGTTCGTCCTTGTACCCATCAAGCTGGCCAGCTGATGGGTACAACCATTGAACCTTAAAGGCCTATAAGGGATGAGATCCCGAGTTCGACATTGGTTGGGGGTTGTGCATGAGATGCGAGTTGTGTGGGTGCGCTGGTGGCTCTGAGACGTCATCCAGCCAGTGGACCAAGGAGTTGGTAGACCCCACATAGTCTGAAAAAAAGGCCGGCCTTTTTGATAGACCGTGTGAGGCCCACAAACACCTTGGTTCAACCAGTGGTTGACACCTCAGCGCCTACTGATGCCCCAACACAGCCTGTATCTCATGCACAACCCCCAACCGATGTCGAACCTGGGATCTCATCTTTTATAGGCCATCTTGATGGGTACAACCATCGAACCTTAAAGACCTATAAAGGATGAGATCTCAGGTTCGACATCGGTTGGGGGTCGTGCATGAGATACGGGCTGTGTTGAGGAGCCAGTAGGCGCTTAGGTGTCAGCCACTGGTTGGACCAAAGTGTTGGTGGGCCCCATACAATCTATCACTTATGATAACCCTCTCTGTTAATTACAAGAAGTGATATGATTCACCTAATGATATTTGGCATGAAATAAAAATTATTCAACATTAATGCTTTTGCCAGAAAGAGAGTGACTTAAAAATCTTAACAGTTGCCACATATAGGAAATCTCTATTTCTTATGTGAAGCTGAACTTCTCATTTTAAGCTATCAAGCAATCCTCAAATCATGTAACATCTTATAGATATGAGAATGATAAGCGGTATCTTATACCCTTGCATACTTAGCATCATATGCTAATGAAATGTTAATGTTTGGTAAAATAGATATCTAATAGCTCAATCTTTCTTAAGTCAAGGTGCCATGAACAGTAACATTTACTATTTCAAATCTTATCCGATAGAAACACTTTTTATTGTGACTATTCTTTATTTGTGGTTTAGTTATATCAAATATTTCTAAATGTATAACTATTCTTTGATTCATAAGTAAGTCATAAATATTTTATTCCGGTACTTTATAGTTGGTGTGTATTTATTAAGAGTACTAACGGATTGTTCGTACTTATCTTATCTCTATAAAACAAGTTTCTTATCTTTATAGGACAAGTTTGAAGATATGTAGTAAAATATTTCTAATCGTTAATAACTAACGTTTTAGATCTTAGTATAACTATTATATAATTTTTTAATCTAAAAATATCCTCCCACTACTTTACTTAATCCCTTTAATCTCTCCAACGGGATAATAACAGTACAGTGAGAAGTGGACCCCGTTAATATTTTACTCCAGCCTCATGCTAAAATAATATTGGCTTTGTAAACCTAACAGGTAGACAACTCTTGTCAATTGCATCTCATACAACTCTTACTACTAATCCTAAATACACCTTATCCTTACGCTAAAATAATATTAGGTAAATGTATTTTAGATTAATTTGTTAATAGTCAAATATATGTTTCTTGCACTACCCTTACGCTAAAGTAATATTGGATAATATATTCACATATATTTGACTCATTTCATATTTTACTGGCATAGTCCAAGTCACACCAACCAAATCCCTCAAACTAAAGTAATATTAGAAAAGACCTTAATGACCTATCTAATTATGTATTGACAATACGGACCATTTAAAATATTATTACATAATATAATAAATTTTAATCTGATTAAGATAGATTTTTAAATACAAGCTCTCATCACATGAGAAGGTTATTCTCAATCGATTATTTATTTCTATGCAAGCAAAACTAACCCCCACCAGTAAAGCTCCTATTATAATTACAAAAAAAAATAATAATAATAACCTTAGTTTATCATGCAAACTAATAACTCTTATAATAACATCTCATAAACTCTCCATATGCAAAAAAAAATAAAAATTTACTCTTTTTTTTTGTGCCACCGCCACAACATTGGTATTTTAGCGCTATGGTGCTAGGGCTTTAAAAGTCTCAGCACTGGAATTAGTGCTTCTAGCGCTGGGGCGCTATTCATTCAGTGCCCCAGTGTTTATCATGAATGTTGCAACGCTAGACATTAGCACTGCGGCGTTTTAGATGCTATTTTCATTGGTTTTGCATTTTTAACACTTAAAATGCACCTAAACAGCCTCAAAACTTGTCCTACAACATAGCAAACACTAAAAAACGCAAAAAAAAAAAAACACAAAATTACTATGATACCAATTGTTAGGTGTTGATTATTTTAGGGTACATGCATGTAGGATGTGTTCATCATAAAAAATATACATATCTCATATATATATGTGCACAACGGAATTATAAAAATTTACAATGAATATAATTATTACATATTAATCAAATTAATAAACAAAATTGAGAATTTAACCCATGAAGCCTTTGGATTAAATTGTTGAAGTCCACTTGAAATGCAAACTTTGATCGATCCTAATAATCGACAATGGTGGGATTGATTATCTAGAATAACAGTATGTTAATCTAGCAATTGTTTAACAAATTAAACTTAAGTTTTTTTTTTTAAATTTTTCTTTGATTAATACTTAATCAATAAATCAAATACTTATTTTTGCTTAATTAGTTTTAAGCTTAATAAAAAGAAATTTTAATTATGAATTCAGCAATTGAATTCAATAATAAGAAGAAAAAAAATTTCTTTTTCTTTCTCTTTGATGGTTGGCCAAAATATTTAGCAAAAATAAAACTTAACACTTAAATTTTATTTTATTTTACAAATATATACAAATGAATTTAATTTCACTTAATTTGAATTTACATTTAATTTAACCTAACTATAATTAACATTTAACCCTAGTGAGGTTAATTTAACTTAACCCTTAAGTTAAATAAACATTTAAATAATCTAACCCTAGTTAACTAACTTAACCATAGTTAAGTTAATCTTTACTTAATCATTAAGTAAGGTTAACTTTAACTTAACCATATGGTTATTTTTTAACCATAGTTAAGTTAAATTATTTATTTAACTTTTAAATAAATAAATATTTATTTTAATTATTTAGCAATTAAATAATCATTAAGTAAAATTACTTTTATGTCTTTACTAGGTTACCAAGTTAACTTAAAGTGGGTTCCACCATTTAACCATATATTTTAGTTAACTTAACTTTAGTAAATTGCTAGATTTTGTTGTATTGAACCATTCAATACGGTATGTTGCCTAAGTGTACAAAGAATACATTTCATATTGCAGGACTCCTTAGGTCCACACTCGATTTATCAAATGGAACTATTCCATGAATCCGAAATCGATACCCTACGCATACCTTACGGATATTACAAATAAGCACATTAGATCATACAATTTGAGGTCACTATATATATGTATAATCATTCCATCATTTATACCATAGATGTACAGAGATATAAATCAGTACTGTCAAATTCTTATTTGCTCATCTATGAAGTTTTCTCCAGATTTGTATCTCAATAAATAATATATGCAAATATTTTTACAATATTGTTTAACCTTGTGAAAAAAATCCTTTCTCGGATTTATGCTTGTGGCCATAAGAATTTATGAAATACAATCTCAGAGCATCGGATATACAACTTACTTATGTAAGCTGATGGATCCCGTATCTATAGACACTGGACTCCATGAGTATCGGACCATACCCAGCGACACATAACGTCAGACTATGAAAGGTCTCTGACATATGTGGAATCAAAGTATGGTGGATAACTCACAAGCCCACCGTGGTGCTCTGGTTAAAAGGCCACAAATATTACTTAACTCGAGAGGACATTCCTTTGACGGCTTCATAGGATATCTATTGGAGTCTTCGTAAGTCTGTTTAGTATCTAGTCCTGACTAGATACCCGTATGCCTATACAAGCTCTAAGCTTATGGTCAGCTAAGAACAATCATCTAAATCAATCAGATATAGACATACACTAATCTATATTATAGTGATTCACCGATAGACCCACGTTGGTGAGCATAGATCAGGAACATGATGTTTGAGACATATTTATATAATGATATTTTATAGCACTTATTGCAACTATGTCATTACAAGTATACTCTCAAATATTTATCCTATTATAGACAATATTCTAATTCTTTAGATTTCGTTGACTCTTATAGCCTGCTAACTCTTAGCATTTATAACTTTCAGTATTGCTAACTCTTAGCCCTGGTCTAAACTCCTTTAGATCAAATCTAAACTTTTTCAGATCTTACAATGTTTGTAGTATTACAAGCATTATACCATATGATTATAAAATTAACAATTTTTATTCGAAATGTTTATTGTATAAATATTAAACAATTAATATTCATACAATATTAGAATAGCATGAAAGTACTAACTCTAACACTATTCTCCCCCGAAGAGACAAGAGTAGAAAGGAAGGTGATATCCCTAAAATACCTCAGGAGGCGGTTTTTACTTTCCTCTCTTAATAGATATGATGGCTCATGACCTTTATCTTCTTCTCAAGCTAAGAAGGGGAAATGTGAGAATACGAAGTAAGAGTTTCCTCATCTCAAGGAATGGCAGGTAAGAAGGTTCTAAGAGCAAATATTGAGTTTCTCCCCTATTTCTAGAAGGCGAATAGAGATGTTTGTACATGAATTAAATCTCTTATAAATTGATGAGGGAAGCTTTTGTGGAAATCTTAGGTCGCTTATCTTTTCTAGTGTTCGTGCATTCTGAACACGTTTTAGTCCATTTTCTCCAGACAGGTTATCTTTGAGATCTTCATGAAATTCTTTATAAACCTCAATCATCATTAGTTTTTCCTTTAATTCCTGATTCTCTTTTCGGATCTTTTTAAGTTATTTCAGGATCTTGGTTAAGATATTTTTTATGTCGGGCAAGACCTCACTTTCTAGAGCGATCGAATTCAATTTACTTAGACCTCCGTTCTTGTTGTTGTCTAGAAGCTCCAAGTTATATATATTTTTATATGCTGCCTAGTAATTTTTAGTGCTGAAAAGTCCACTTTTCGTTCATGACTTCCCACATATAGTGTCACTGAAGTTCCCTAGTATGGAACCTCTATATGAATTACCAACTTGCCCTCACATACTTATTTGAATAACAAAAACTCATCGTCTTCCTGTAAGAAAAAAAAATACTCTAATACTCAAGTCATTGTTTATTTAAGAAAGAGAGTACTAGTCTATAAAGGAGTATTTGTAGAGGCAAGTAGGATTGTGATAATAATTATTAATTAAGTTATGGATGAATTCAATTGATTGGTGAATAAATAATCATGTATACTTATAGTGTATGAGTTCAAATACTTTTTAGAGTATGCATGCATGAAAATGAATCTTAATCTATGTTTAATTATATTTCTTCTAAGTAATATTTAATGGTGTTTAAGACTAATTTTACTTCAAAAACCCTTTCTTACTATAATTTAGAAATAACAATACAAAAAAAGTTAAAATCATAATTTGATTCGTACTTGCGAAGTCTCTTACTTGTTTTGTGAAAATTTACAGTTGTTGAGTTGGATTAACTGTTTATTAGGCATTGGATTGATTTTAAGCTTTTGAATCATATGGGCTCCCTTATTCTAAAGACCTGGACTGCTTCCTTAACAAGGCTGCTTCCTTGATTTGTGAGAGACAAATGATAAGGGTGCGAGTTGGTTAGATCATTAAGTAATAGACTCAACAACATAAAACAATCTTTTGAAATACTTATATTAGTGGTTTTGCAATAATAGATATCTAGTAAAAGATTTATAGTGTTCTTTCTATTTATCAAGTGGAGATTGTGAGTTCAAATTCTTTTTCTCATTCAAAAAAAAAATTTGAAAAATAAATTAATTTTAGAGAAATAACAAATATTTCTAATTACGGGCGAAGGCTACATGTTAAGGCAATATCATCCTTATCTTCTTGTACAAAAGTCAATTTTAATTTTAACGGAAGAAAATTCTTAAGAATTTATCGAATAGAATATAATTAAATTATATATATTTTAATTATTAAAAAATAATTATTTATTTAATCATTAATTTTTCTCCTTTAATGCAAATAGAAATTACTTAAATATTTAAATAAATTTTATTTATAATAACAAATGTTTAGATATATATTTAATTTGTACATGAATTTTTAATAATTTTTAATTTATGAATATTTGATTGTATTTATAAATTATATTTTGTTATTCTTTTTTACTTCTATTATAATTTATTATCTAATAATTATTATTTTAATGAATTATAATAATTTATTATTTTTAAAAGTAAATTAATTTAATTTATATTTATTAAATTAAATTAAATTGATTCCATCTCTCTTATGAGATAAGCGATTCATTGCTTTAGAAGATAAATAGTAGATCTGAAGCGGGATTTACATTACGGAATACAAGCCAATCTCATGAAGTAAACATCACAGATGCAACTTCGACGGTGTCTGGCGATGGGATAGCTGCGCCAGTAATGGTGGCTTAGTGACCAGATGATAAATAATATTAATTATTCGATTAAACAATAATAAAAAAAAACATGTTTCTGGCTCCCGCAGCCGTAAGCCCTTCTCGCACAATTACTATTCAGTTCATAAAGCTAACTCATTAACTGAATAAGATCAGTCCGTTTTGTCTAAAGAAAAAAAAAAACGACCGTTGGTTCACGCTATCATAACATCAATACACCAACCACGAGCGATACTCTTGATGTTAGCATTGACAACGGCGAAAGATCTCCATAATGTTTGGAAAAGCAGTACTCTCCCTCATTTTCCTGATTTCCCTCGCAATCACGTACTCAATCTTCAGCCGAACCGTCGATCTTCGATCCTACTTCTTCCCTTTGCTACAGTCACCCCCCGGTGCACAGTGCTGTTCAGCTCCTCTCAAAGTCTACATATACGATCTCCCCAGGAGGTTTCACGTCGGCATGCTGGATCACAGTAGCCCCGACGGCTTGCCCGTGACGAGTGAGAATCTGCCACGTTGGCCGCAGAATTCGGGTATCAAAAAGCAGCATAGCGTTGAGTATTGGCTTATGGCTTCGCTTTTGTATGAAGGTGAAGGTGAAGGTGGAGAGAGAGAGGCGGTTAGGGTTTTTGATCCCGAAGCGGCGGACGCATTTTTTGTACCCTTTTTCTCTTCGTTAAGTTTTAATACCCACGGGCATAACATGACAGATCCGGCTACCGAGATTGATCGTCAGCTGCAGGTATTATTCCGTTTAATTGATCTCTTTGTGGTTTTGATTAGCGCTGCAATTGCTTATAAGTTGGTAATTCATAATTTGAGGGAAAAAGACTGAATTTTGCTGTTAATTGGAAACTGGAGTATTTTTCCTTAAAAAAAAAAAAAGTAACAACACGATGGGAAATTGGAGCTATTGGCGCTCTGTTATAAAGAATTCCTCATTTCGGCATCGAGTACACTAAGTTATTGATTTTATTAGATTTAAGGAGCTGAAGAAGCAATATAAAAAATGTTGGATTTCATCTAGATACAAGATGAATTGAGGGTCCACAATTTTTGGCTCAAACTAGCTGTAGATAAAATGGCAAATGTTGTGAAAATCATATGGAAAATATTGTGCATACATGGAAGTTTATGATAGAGATCTCTCCAAAATTGTATATTCATTAGACTATGCATTTATATGAACTACCCTTTGCCATTTGGTGCCAATGTCTCAATGATAATGTTGATTTGTTATAATTGTTGAATTATTGAGGTCTTAGAGATGAAAATTAAAGTAGTCATTTCCAAAGTATAATCTCTTCTTTACTGTGAAATTGTTTAGCAAGGATACAAGCGTTTTAAGAAGTTTGATTATGGTTGTCTACTGCAAAGGTGCTTTTTTAAACTGCCTCTTAACAATGTATTGACAAAAAGCTCTATCATGAAGCATTTCTGTTGTTACAGTGCATTTTCTCATTCTTCTTTTTATCTTTTATACCACTTTTTTGCTGCCCTCTGTGGATTATTTTCCCTTTTTCACATTCTGCACAAGTTTCTATCTGTTTTTTGGAGATAGCATCTAAATCTGATTTTTTTCTCCCTGGACTTGTTGGTTTCCATTAAATTTGAATATCAGTTGCTTCTGATTTCAGATTGAGTTACTGGATTTCTTGCGGAACTCTAAATACTGGCAGAGGTCTGGAGGCAAAGACCATGTAATTCCTATGACACATCCAAATGCTTTCAGATTTCTTCGAGAACAGGTGAATGCATCGATTCTTCTTGTTGCAGATTTTGGCCGCTATCCCAGGAGCATGGCAAATCTAAGCAAAGATGTGGTGGCTCCGTACGTACACGTCGTGGAATCCTTTGAAGATGATGACCCTTCAGACCCATTTGAGTCTCGCAAGACACTTCTTTTCTTCCGGGGCAATACAGTTAGAAAAGATGTATTATAGCTTAACTGGCAAATATCTCATTCAAAAACTTTTCTTTAGAACTGGAATTGATTACTGATGGTCCTTTTATGCTGCAGGAAGGCAAAATTCGTAATAAGTTGGCTAAGATATTAGCTGGTTATGATGATGTTCGCTATGAGAGTAGTGTAGCAACAACAAAAAGCATTAAAGAGGTATGTAGTGAAGCTATATAGAATGTAAAGGTTGACATTATAATCTTAGTCCCCAGGTTGTGTGCATAAGACATGTTTACTCGGTCCTCGTTAACTTATTTATGACAGTCAAAAGAAGTAAAATTGTCGAACAATATGGTGGCAGTTTTCCTGACACCATAGGGTAGTGAAGCTATATAGATTGTCAAGCTTGACATTATTATCTCAGTCCCCAGATTATGAGTATAAGACCTGTGTATTCAGTCCTCATTAAGCTGTTTATGACAGTCAAAAGAAATGATATTGTCAAACATTATGGTGCCCGTATCCGGACGCCATCTGTACCACTTGTAGTTTCTCTAAATATCTTGCATCATGTAAAATCTTGCAACACCAACTCTTTCATAACTCTGTGATGGAAAACTTCATCGTGTGAAATGTCTTTTCACCAAGAGGGGTGTCCAATTTCATAAAATAGGGTTTATCTTGGCAGTTTGTGTTAAGAAACGGTTTTAATCAGACTTTATCCCATTTAATCTAATTTCTGTTCTGCACTTCTTTCATATCAGTCTATGCAAGGGATGCGTTCATCGAAGTTCTGTCTACATCCTGCAGGAGACACACCATCATCATGCCGTTTGTTTGATGCTATTGTGAGCCACTGTGTACCTGTCATTGTAAGTGATCGAATTGAGCTGCCCTTTGAGGATGAGATTGACTACACTGAGTTCTCAGTTTTCCTTTCTATGAAAGAGGCAGTGAAACCTCGTTATATGGTTGATCATCTCAGAGAGTTTCCAAAAGAGAGATGGATTAAAATGTGGCAACGTCTTAAAAGCATCTCTCATCACTACGAATTCCAGTACCCGCCAAAGAAGGATGATGCCATCAATATGCTCTGGAGACAGATAAAGCACAAAATTCCTGGAGTCCAGCTTGCTGTACATAGACATCGAAGGTTGAAAGTTCCAGACTGGTGGAGAAGATGATCTATATTTCTTACATGACACTGTACATTCACAATATTTTTATTGTTCATGATGTCAACCCCTTTGAAGGGGAATAAGCAGAGGTAGTCACAAGTTCTTAGTTACCATTGTTGGCTGGCTTTAAAGTTGGTACAACATGTAGAGCTTTTTGTGTTCTTGAGGATATGATTGATAATGAAGACAGTGTGCAGAAGTGAATTCTTAATATTGTAATGAGTCTAATGACATAGGGCTGTTTATGCACGGAATTCAATATTTTCCAATTGGGTGTAGTATTTGTTATAGATGTTCTCATAATGTTCTTTAATTAAAGAGATGTAGACCTTTTTTTTCAGCTGTTGCCTTTTTTCCTATCATTGCTATGATGTATTTAGGTTATTAGGTGGTAACTACAGATGCAATGCTGTCCCAACCAGATCCAATTCTAAGGTTTGTACTATAGAGCTATATGGAAAAGGCTGGAGCAGCTGCATTCTGGGCATTCTGGGAATGACTATAACAATTTGGTTTTGGCTGTTCGCTTTCCTTTACAGTGCATTGTGTGAAAGCTATTCATTGCCTGAAAAAAAACAAGAAACTGGTGTTCACGACTACATTGCTGAATTAGAAATGTAGTTAAAGGGTTGACGCTCTGTGCAGTCTGCATATAGCTTGTTAAGTGGATTAGATTAAAATAATATCCCTAATAAAATTAGGCAGCTTGGTTGACGAGGATTGTAAGAAAACCTGAGCAGCGGAAAGGTTTATTTGATTCTATCCTGGTAGATGTTATCAAACTCGTATGTACCAAATGACACCCCTTGTCAATAAACTACAATAACTCATAAACACGTATATGTTGAAATAACCGTGGTGACACTCTTTAAGAAAATGTGTAAGCCCGTGTTTTCAGAAACCGTGCTTGCTCTGGAGCTGTTTATTTATATGGATTAAAGTTATAACTCCGGTAGCATCATGAATTGGATATTTGATATTTTAATTGGTGTTCGAATCAAGCTCCTTGAATTGATTTTGTTAGGCCTATTTTGAGTAGGCTCAACCAACCCGCTCATTAAACAGCCTATGTTTCCATTATTTTAAGCCTAGTAGCTCGCACTAACCGGTCCAAAAATTTAAGAAGAGGCCAGTTCAGTTTTGAATTTAAATCTAATTCCAACCCATTAATTTACAAATTTCACAACCGAGTTGTGAACATCACGAAGATGAGAATGAATCAAATTATAAAATTTATTTTAACTTTAATAATTTAATTTTAATTTCATGTAAAAAAGGGCTTTCCAAAAATAAATGAATCCTTTGTAAACCATTCTATTAATTAAATAAAAGGACGAAAATATTGATAAAGTTCGAAGGACATTATCATAGTTTAAATAGAATTACATGTTTATAATATTGATATGGGGAAGGATTGAAACTCATACCCTATAAAAATAATCATCATAATTATTCTATTGAGATTGATTACATACAATCTTAATAAAACCCTACTTATTCATACATACACTTATTCACACACAAAGTACCATCTTTTTAAATAAATATTGATTTAAGCGTCAGAGTATTTTATTTTGTAGGAAGATAGAGGGTGAATTTTCAATCAAATGAGTAATGCAAGAACAAAAAAAAGTAATTAACTTCAGAGGTTCTGAATCAAGGAGCTTCAATAGGAAAGTGAAGAATTTTTTACGCAAAAAAAAAAAAGATCAAAGAAAGTAGAAAAGATGGCGGCACAGAAGCATAATGAGGCTTGCTTTTCAGAACTTTCAAATAACACAAAAAGAGGGGATAAGAGTAACTTAAATAGAATAACCATGGGAAACGAGATTCTGGTTGCAATGATAGTTGTGCTGATGAAGATTCTCAAACAACTTGAAGAAACAAGAAAAGAGAACTGTGAATTGAAAGACAAATTAATGACGAAGGAAGGATACGAAGAATTGAACAATGACCTCGAAGATGTTCAGCACTAAGAGAACTAGCTAAGACGTAATTAACATGGACAAACAATGAAGAATGGGATGAAAGAAGACATACCTCAAAGAATGAGAAGAGAAGAAACCTTGGAGAGAACAAGAAGAACAGATGGAGATGACATAAGAGCTCACCATAAAGGAAGCAGTAGAATTATATGGAAAGGTTAAAAAGCCCAAAATTACCGAAGATGTAGTGTCCCTAGCAAGGAATGAACTAAGATTTGTTTGTAGAATCCATTAGACAACAAGGAAACCCCTATAAGTTCATTGTTTCAAATTTTCAAATGTATGATGTATTGGGGATCCAAAAGAACACATCTTTTACTTCAATGTAAAGATGATACAAAATGAGATGGACCCTTAAAGTGCATTGTGTTCCCATTAAGCTTGAAGGGGCTTACGCAAGTGTGGTTTTAAGGATTAAAGAAGAATTTGATAACCTTCTTTAATGAACTGACAACCTAATTCATCGCTCAATACATGCAAAACCACAAGAAGAAGGAGATTGTGTCGGACTTATTCTTCATGAACAAAGGGAAAACGAGATAATCAAGAGTTTTCTTAATAGATTCAATCAAGAGCTTAGTGAGCTAGAAAGTTATGACATATAAATAGCTGCACAAGCTTATCGCAAAGTAGTAAAAACGTTGACCCCTTATTACTTATACCTCATTTGAAAGAACTTCACTCCATTCGAGATAAATAATTCAAAGTTCGAGCAGTGGTCAGAGAATAAGAGGATAAGACAGTTACGATCAAGAAAGCTTTTAGAATTACAACACAGAAAGAAGGAAACCCATCTCAAAGAGACGGTTACAAAAGTGACATTCCACTTGAAAAGACAATAGAGATGAAAAGCGTCCAAGACATATGATCTAGCTTTTGATCTGTTAATTTTGATCAACACACTTGCATAAAAGATTTGAACAAAATACAAAGACTCTAAAATCTTTAGGAAACTAAAACCCATACTGATGCTAAATGACCAAGGGGGTTAATCTAAATACTATGCCTTCCAGAACAAGCGTGGGCATAATATCAATAATCATCACTCTTTAAGAGGACAAATTAACGCCCTCATAAAGAACAACCATCTTGTAGAGTTCTGGTTAGAGATAAAGCTTAAGAAGCTTGAGGAACTAAGAAAAGATCGCAAGACAAGTGGGATAAAAGCCGCAACTAATGAAGAGGTAGCACCTTAAATATTAAACATGAGCCATAGATCATTATTCAATTTTTGCTACTTAGAGAAGGAATAAGAAAGTACAGAAAAAGAAGTAAACAATGAACCCAACCTCACCGAAGAATCTTCCATTAAGTCCAAAGATTCAGAAATAGAAGACAAAGATTAGGTGATTATATGATCTTGGAAGGACAACAAAAAGTAGAGGGGTCAGTCGAAGAATCTATGGAAGTATTATCTATGAGAAAATTAGTGAGCCAATTCTAAGTAGCAGTACTACATGGGAGGCCACAAAATAGGAAGGGATGAAAGAAAATGGTCAATATTTAGAAGGGCGACCAAAGTCAGAGATAATAAATAGGGGAGACGTCGGCTGCGTCAATCATCTCGATTGAGCAAGAACTTAGGGATATCACTTTCTCTAAAAAAGACTTAACCAGTTTAATGATTCCATATTTAAACTCATTGTTGATAAGCTTAACTATAGTAAGGATTATAGTATAAAGAGTATTAATTAACGGTGAAAGCAGAGCGGATATCCTATTTTAGGATGCTTTCCAAGGCATGAAGTTGGACAAAAATAAAAAGCCACTCAAGGATACAATATTTAGCTCATTGCATTCGAAGGTAGAAAAGTACAAGTCAAAGGAATGATTACACTACTAATGAAAGCGGTTGATTGTTGGAATTTGTGCATATGTGCCATTCTCTTTGTTGTATAAATATTTAATTTTGTATTTATATTATTTTCATTTCATTAAACTCGCTAATTGTATTTAATATATGGTAAGATGCTAGTAACATTTAAGATATTGTATGATCTTAAGAAGTTTAGATCTGGTCTAAAGAAGTTTAGATTAGTGCTAAAAATTATCAATGCTGAGAGTTATAAATGTTAGGAGTTACCACTGATAAGAGTTAACAGGTTATAAGAGTTAGCAAAATCTAAGGAGTTAGAGCCTTATCCAAAATGGGATAAAGACTAAGAATATATTAGTAATAATATAGTTGTAAAGAGTTACAAATAGTGGTAGAAAATGTTATTATGCAAATATATTCTTCAATACTATGTTCTTGATCTATCTTTACTGATGCAGGTTTGTCAGTGAAGACTTTATTATATATAGATTAGTGTATGTCTATATCTAGATGGTCTAGATGGTTAGTCTTAGTAGACTATAAATTTAATAAAAACTCATCTAGAGATACAGGTATTCAGTAATGATTGGGTACTGAACAGACTCATGAGGATCTCCAATAGATATCCCATAAAACCATCAATAGAGGGTCTTCTCGAGTTGAGTAATATTCATAATTCTTTAACTTGAGCACTATGGTAGGCTTGTGAGCAATCCATCATACTTTAGTTCCACACATATTAGAAACCTCTCATGGTCTGACTGCTAGGTGTCACTAAAATGGTCTGATGCTTATGAAGTTCGGTGTGTGTAGATATGGGATCCATCAGCTCATTTAGGTGAGTAATGTTAATGTGTTTTAGGGTGTATGCATGTGATTGTGTGTGCATGTGATTATGTACATGTTGAAAAAACTAAATACATGTATTATATACACAAATTTCACAATAAAATTAAGTATGTAATCAACATATATACATGCAACTTAAATCAATAACAATTTAAGATTATAGAAACATACATTTGATGACCTTCGGTGAAGAGTTTAATTTTGGATTCTTTCTAACTCCAACTTTGAGCTCACATTGAAGCGCACTTTTGTTCAGTTCTAGTTCACAACAATCCGGTGGGATTGTAAAGCTAGAATAGCAGCAATTGAATTTCTAACAATAAAGCTTTTGTTTCTTGAAAGAAAAATAAGAAGAATTTATTTTTCTTTCTCTCTATACGTTTTCTAAAGAAAAACTCTCAAAAACCAAACTTTCTTCAAATCCCTCTCACTATGCACGATCTTTGCTTCACCATTTATTAATTAATTATTTAAAATAATATTTAGGTGTATTAAACACTTCATAAGTGCTCCAAAAATTAATTAAGTGGTCATTAAACTAAAAATAATATTTGGTGATAATTATACCTAATTAGGTATATGTCTTCAACCTAAACCAAAATAATGTAAATAAATATTATTATTTATTTCAATAATATTTATTTAATTATTCAAAAACTATTTGAATAATTAATTTTTACCTTATTTGATTTTACTAACATAGTTAATGAGTGAATTCATGGTGAAACAATTCATAGAACAAATTTGTGCCACTTGTCAACATCTAATTAGTTAATAATTCTTGTCAACTAATTAAGTGATGTACTTAATATTTAAGTCTAGACAAGTGTATAATCCGATGAACCCTGAAATATATTTTCGGTTTGCTGAAATTTCTAGGATGGAACTGTTCAATCCATAATGCTGCCACAGTGCACAACGAGTACACTTCATATTGTGAGACTTTCTAGGTCGACTCCCGAATTGTCATATAGAACTCCTCCATACGTCTGTGAACAATGCCCCCTACGCATTATGGATATTACAAAGCGACGCGTTAAATCATACAAGTTGAGGTTATAACATATTCGTATAATCCTTCCATTATTTATATCCGGGTAGAGCGGAGATATAGATCAACACCATCAAATCTCCACATGCTCGACCAAAAGCCTATCTTTAGAATTGTATTTCAATAAATAATATTTACAAATACTTTTATGATATTATTTACCCCTATTGTTAAACTATTTTCTCAAGAATTACTGCTTATAGCCATAAGACTTTCTGAAATACAATCTTAGAGCATTAAGATATATTACTCACCAAAATAAGCTGATGGATCCTATATCTATGCACATCGGACTCCATGAGCATCAGACTATACCCAGTGACACCCAGCGGTCAGACCATAAAAGGTTTCTGACATGTGTGGAACCAAAGTATGGTGGATCACTTACAAGCCCACTGTGGCTCTCAGGTTAAAGGACCACGAATACTACTCAACTCGAAAGACCTTCCATTGACGGCTTTATGAGATGTCTATTGAAGGACTTTGTGAGTCTTTTCAGTATTCAGTCCTATTGAATACTTGTATCTCTATACAAGCTTTCACTAAACTCATGGTTTACTAAGACTAACCATCTAGACCATCCAGATATAGACATATACCAATCTATATATTTATTAAGGTTTTCACTGACAGACTAGAATCAGTGAAGATAGATCAAGAACATAATATTTGAAAATATATTTGCGTAATGACATTTTCTAGCACTATTTACAACTACATCATTACTAATATATTCTTAGGTCTTTATCCCATTTCAGACAAGGCTCTATCTCTTTAGATATCATTGACTCTTATAACCTAATAAATCTTATCAGTGCCAACTCTTAGCATTTATAACTCTCAGCGGTGCTAATTCTTAGCACTGATCTAAACTCATTTAGACTAAATCTGAACTCTTTCAGATCATACAATGTCTAAAATATTACAAGCATCGTACCATATATAAAATATAATTAGCGATTTAATGAAATAATAATACTAGTATAAATATTAAACAAATATGTATATATAAAGAGATGGCACGCAAGCACAAATTTCAACAAGTAATATATCCTGATGCTCCAAGATTGTGTTTCAGAAAGTCTTATGACCATAAATAATAATACCCGAGAAAAGAGTTTTATCACATGGATAAATAATATCGCAAAAGTGTTGATGGATATTATTTATTGAAATACGAAAATAGAGATAAGTTTATGATCAAGCATATATAAACTTGATAGTGTTAATCTATGCCTCTGCTCTACCAGGATATACATGATGGAGGAATTATACGGATATATTATAACCTCAACTTGTATGGTCTAACGCGCCACTTTGTGATATTCATAACATATGTGTGAGACATTATTCACAGACGTATGGAAAAGTTCCTTATAATAAACTGGACATTGACATAGAGAGTCTCACAATATGAAGTGTACGTATTATGCACTAGGATAACATATTGAATTGAACAGATCGATCCAAGAAATTCTAGCAAACCAAAAATTTGTTTTAAGTTCCCTCAAGGTGTGTACTTGTCGAGACTTAAATGTTAAGTACATAACATAGTTAGTTGACAATAGTTATTAACTAATAGGATGTTGATAAGTAGCACAATTTTGTTCATAAATTATTTTTACTATGAATTTACTATTTAACCTTACTAGTAAAAACAAGTGAGGTAAAAGTAATTATTCAAATTATTTTGAATAATTAATTAATTTTTAGATGTGGTATGCGTATCCATGACATAGGCCAAGTGTATAGGTGATGCGATATTTTTATATCTTAAAATTAAGTGCAAATATATACTATCGTAACAAGTAATAAAGAAACTTATAAAGTCGGATGTCGAGCTCATAGAGATAATTTTTATTTTCTATTAAGTACTAAAATTATATCTTTCTTGTAATTATTCAGAAAAATCAAATCTTAATTTTGTAATAAATTAAGTAAAATAAAAGTGTAGAAAATAAATGATACAACTTAAATAAAATAAGAAAATAGCAATATAGAGAAAGTTTAAGGTTAATTACTATCTTTCAATATGTTTTCTAAAGATTAATCCTTTTAATATTTATATCCCTCAATTCTTATTATTGGTCAAGATACTAATGTATTACAAGTCTCTTTCAAGGTCATGCAAGTATATCATAATTTACTAAATACCTATATTCGTATAGTATTTGTAATAAATTAAGATTCATTAAGAACAAGTCTTATTAACCATACATGCCAATTAGGTATATTCATATCTTAATTCGAAACTTACATGTGCAACATTGAATGTTACTCTACAATCATGCATCAAATTATTTAGGTCTAAATACAATGATGCCTCTTCCAAGTTTATCAAAGTATTACCAAATCAATCATAATATTGATTAGATATAATGAAGCATTAAGAACAAATAATTTGAATAATGAAGAATTGAGTTCAAATAAATATTAAAAAGATCCAACAATTAAAGTCACATATTAAGTTCAAGTAATAACCCTAAAAAATTAATTTAGCTCATGATAACAAGAAAATTAGGGCTGAAAAATAAAATAAACATGATACAACAAAAAACAAACCAATATAGATGTTAATTTACAATTGGTTGATACGCTAAAGATTCGCCAATAATCTCTTTCTTCCTTAAATTGCCCTTGCTTCTCTCTCTAAAAATTGCATTTTTTTCAATATATTGTAACTTTACGAGTCTTAAGTTGTGTGTTCTTTTAGGTTTAAAATAAGAAGCATTTATATAGGGATTGATTGGAGTATTTGAGTTGTACTTTATTTTTTTACTGTAACGCGACAACTGTTTATTTGTACTGTTCCGTATACTGTTCACGAGTTACTGTTCACCAATGGAGCGAGAGGCTTTGCGCATTGTAGCAAATCACTGTAGCTAGGGTGATGGCACTGTAGTAAATCACTATTCATAGCACTATAACAAATCACTGTAGCTTATAATGTAGCAATGTGATGTTTTGTTTTATTTTTCTTAGATTTTCATCCCCAATTGTTCTATTGGCTTCAAACCTATAAAATAATAATAAAATATATAAAAAATCTAATATTCTTATTAAAATGAGTAATTAATTAAGTTAAGGGAGTGAAAATAATAGATATAATTTACGTTTATCAACATGATGTGTAATTAAATTGTGTTTGCCTTTAATAAAATTTATTGATGGTAATATGTAATGGTAGGGAATTGATTTTGTATTGTAAGGCAAATTGCATAAATAATATCACATGCCATGACAAAAGGTGGTAGATAAATATGGTGAGTGTCATTAATATTTTCACTTAAGCATGTCTCTTAGTAGGTCATGTATAGCATGATGTGTTGGGAAGAGAATTGAATTCATTCATTTAATTTGTGAAAGAAAAATATGTAAGTGAGAGTTAAGAGAGAATTGACATTAAATTTTTTGGCAAGTATTTTAAACAAAGTGTTATGAAGAACAAAACTAAAAACACAAAGTATTCATACAATTTTTCACTCTAAACATAAACACTTGTTATTGGAATAATTTTATGGCTGCTATTCTAGATTCACAATTTCACTATTCTAGATTCACAATCCCACCATTTTGTTGTGAACTAGAATTGTGCAACAACACACTTCAAGGTGAGCTCAAGATTTGGAGATTGAAATTCTTGAAGAATTAAAAGCTACCTTCAATCCAGGTAAGTTTTACTTATTTGTTATCTAATTTAATTTACATATGAACATATATGAGATATATGCATATGATTATGTTGGATTGAGTAAATTTTGTATATGATATTTCCGCTACGTGTAATAAAAATTTGAATTTACATGTACACTCAATTAACAAATGGTATTCGAACATGTTAAATTGATTGTGTGATTTAGAATAATATTTAAATTTGAGCATGTTGATGTTTAAAATTAAGACATGTTGATGTTTGTAATTTTAACCACGGTTATGTTTAAATATTTTTCTTAACATGTTAATGTTTAAGAAATTGAACATGCTAATATTCAAATTTTGACATAGTGATGTTTATAAGTTAAATATGTTATTTTTGAAAATTTTGACATGTGATATTATATATATATTTGAACAACTTGCTAATATTTAATTTTGAACATGGTGATGTTTATAAGTTAAATATGTTGTTGAATATTTTAACATGTGATGTTATATATATTTGAACAACTTGCTAATATTTAATTTTAGACATAGTGATGTTTATAACTTAAATATGTTGTTGTTAAATATTTTGACATGTGATGTTATATATATTTGAACAACTTGCTAATATTTAATTTTAGACATAGTGATGTTTATAACTTAAATATGTTGTTGTTAAATATTTTGACATGTGATGTTATATATATTTGAACAACTTGCTAATGTTTGTTTTTGAACATGGTGTTGTTTAAAAAAAAAATAGAACAAGGTACCTTCATGTGTTGACTTATTTTATTATCGTATTATACTTCTATAATTGTCATAATATGATATGATCATTTATTTATGTTGATAACCACAATGTGAGCTATATTGGTGAAGGTTAGTTGTGCTTGCGTAAAAAAAATGAATGATCTAAAATTATCATCCTCATGAGATAGGGATATGTTTATAAAATCTCTTTTAATCAGATTGAATAATATTTTGTTATGAGATAATATTATAATATGATCCGTCTTGTCAATACGATGTTAGACAAGTCACTTTGATTTTTTTCAAGATTGCTAAAGTGTAAGGGATTGATCAATATAACTTGGGCTATGCTAGTTAAATATGAGATAAGACAAATATATGTGAAAGTATTATCCTAGATCTCTAAAATGTGCGGGAAATATTGTTAACATATATTTGATGATTGATAAATTAATCTGTAATACACTTATTCTAGAACGCTAAAGTGTGCAGATAAGGTGTATTTAAGATCAGTGATAAAAGTTGCATAAGATGCAATTGACAAGAGTTGTCTACCTTTTGAGTTTACAAAGGCTAAAATCGCTAAAGTGTACGACTGGAGTAAAATGCCAATAGGTGATGAACACTTGAAATTACACATTTAATAAGAGTTTTACATCATTGTTTTGTATTACTAGTGTCATTAACCCCCATAACTTAAGTATATTTACAATATTGTACTTAATTATCTTTTAACTGTTTTGTGGTAGGTTCGGTAAAATGGGCATAACTTTCTACCTAGAAATTTAATTGGAGTGATTATTGATCCTGTGAAGGGCTGACTCAATGGAATAACATATTTTTCATAATGCATTTGAAATTCGAGTATTTAGAGGGTACAAATAGTCTATAACAGAACTCATTTGCAATATAGGCCCTATCCGAATAGTCATTAGTATTTAGCCCATAATTATAGATAGATGTATCTAATACGTATGAGATAACTCAATTTACAATATGAGACTTATCTACAACTTTAATTTTTTTTAGTGAAAGCTAATTCGGACCACATCAATTCTAAATTGGACAATCAAGTGGGTACATTAATAATAATTAATGCAAATTAATTGCCACATTTCTTGACTTTTATCATCCAATTGGTTCTCTCTTCATTTATCTTGATTTATCCATATTTTTACTATAAATAGGTGGCCTGTTTATACCAAAAACATGTAATAACAGAGTTAGATTTTAGTTCAAAATGTTTGTCTTTTGTATTATCTCTTTGTAATATTATTTCTCTTGTTTACTATTCTAAAGTCATGTTATCTCTTCTTCCATCTCTTTTCTTTTTCTTTGGTTTCATTATGTCTAAGTAATTTTCTTTTTACTAAGATGAAAGGGTGAAACTCTTGGTAAGGTAATAACATATACTTAACTTTTATTCATGAACTTAATGTTTCATTCTTAAGTTATGCAAATTTATATATGATGTATTTATTTTGTTTGCAATATTAATACCCTTTCTTTTAAAGTGGTGTATCTTGATTTATTATAGACAATTTTTATAGTTGGCACAATAAATTCTTGAAATCATTTACAAGATTTAGCGTAGATACCATTTCTTGTAAAGTGAGAGTCTTGATTTATTATATATAAATATAAAGATTGACATAATAAATACTTGAACCTATTTATAAGATTTAGTGTATAATAATTGAAAGAAATAAATACAAGTTAATATATAAATGGTGATGAACTTTAATTTTTATATCATTCGATTGGAACCTCATTTGTGTGAGGATTCCTATTGAATTATAAAAAGAGTTGAATATATTCTTATTTCATATGCCAAGAGTAGATTCCCCTAACCTTAACTTTTATTTTAATTGGTTAATTGAATTATTATTTGCAAACATCATATGCTGCTTTAATTGTCTTTAAAGCATTTATAGTTTGTAGTTTTAATTCTACTTCCCTGTGGATCGACCCTGTTCTCATCGAGTTATTTCTTACTTCGACAATCATGCACTTCGGAATAAACTCCTATATTCTGGATGTGTCAATAGAGTCCATTTTTCACTGTATAGTTTAAATAATTTTAACTATTATTTTTCTGTATGAGAGATTAAAGGGATTATGTAAAACAGTAGGAGGGCATTTTTAGAATAAAAATATATAAATGTTGTACTCATGATCTAAAGCGTTATGTATTAACGATTGAAATATTCGACTAACATCTTTTCTTTTGTCTTGCAAAGATCAAATGGTTTCAAGCAACCTACTAGTTTGTATCATTGATGCGTACCAACTCAAAGGTGCAGAAAATTATGCTAACTGGCTTATGAATCTCAAAATAGTTTTCAATTCTCAGAAGCTTGGGTATGTAATTGATCAAATCGTACATCCTTGGCTCAATGTCTACGGAGCTACAAAAAGAGCATATCCATATAGACAGTGCTAGCAGCATAATGCTCTACTTAAAGGAGTTATTTGACGACAAACCTCAAGTTGAAATATACAAGGTTGTCAAATCTCTCTTTTAAACTAGACTACTCGAGGACGGTCTAATGAGTCCTCATGTCCTCAAGATTATATCTTATATTGAGAGGTTAGAAACCATGAATATTATATCTCACTGAGTAACACATTGGGTAATAGTTTGATTCTCCAATCACTTCTAGGGTTATTTGCATAGTTCATCATGAATTTCAATATACCAGGATTGACTCTTACTTATACTGATCTGCATAATATGCTGAAAACAGCTCAAGAGGACATGAACAAAAAGGGCACGACCTTATGTGCTCAGGGTGCATGATCTTCTTCCCTGAAGACTTTTAAGAAGTTCAAAGGGAAGAATAAAAAGAAAGTAAAGCATGCATCCAAAATGAGTCCTCAAAAGCAATATATGTCCAAGCCCCAACATTAGAACAAAGTAAAAGGAAAATGTTTCCATGAGCATTGGAAGCGTAACTGTCCAAAATACTTCGCCACAATTAAGAAGACCCCCTCAGGTATGCACTTACCTATCATTGACATTTTTTTAGCATTTGATGCTAGTAATGGCTGGGTATTAGATATTGCTTGTCCTTCTCATATTTGCAATATATTGCAGGGTCTGAAGGAAGTTAGACTGTTAAAGCCTGAAGAAGTACAAAATTGTGTTGAAAATAGAGATTTTCTATAAGTCGAGGCTATTTGACGTTTTAATTTACTTCTTCTATGTAATAAATTTTTTTTATTGAATAATTGTTATTATGTGCTAAATATTATCCGGCAAATTATTTTCATTCCTGTATTGGACAGTGAGGGATATCATATATATGTTAGGAACTATTCCTATATTTGTATGATTTGGATAATATTTTGTTAGCTGAATGTTAGTTGATTAATGGTCATTATATATTGAATACAACAGAAAATGTTATGAATGTACAAGTAAATACTAGTAGTAGCTCGGATATAGGTGTAAAGCGTATAACTAGAACCTTATTTAGTTTGTAAATCTTGTATTCAAGGAAAAATGACCAAAACTCCATTTACTGGTATTGGACACCGCACCACGGATTTATTGAAACTTGTATATAATGACATATGTGGTCTAATGAATCACACTATGATTAGTGTATTTCGATACTTTATTGTCTTTATCGATAATCTATCGTGATTTAGATACGTGTTTCTTTTGAAATATAAGTCAAACATTTGACAAGTTCAAAGAGTTTCGACTCAAAGTAGAGAAACAAATCGAAAGGTATATTAAATGCCTTCGATCAGATCAAGACAGTGAATATATGAGCAGTGAATTTTGGGATTATTTAAAGGCGAATGAGATTCTCGCTCAATATAATCCTCCAGGTACTCCACAACACAATGATGTTTCAGAAAGGAAGAATTGGACTTTCTTAAGCACATTAAGATTTGGGATTGTTCTACTTACCTAAGAGTTACGTAACAGGATAAACTTGCACCCAAAGGATACACGTACCGGTTTATTAGATATCCCAAAAATTCAATGGGATACCAATTCTATGATCTAGAGGAATGAAACATGTTCGTTTCTTGATATGTCACTTTTCTAGAGAAAGAGTTTTTTATGGATCATAAAGATTATAGAAAGATTGAACTAGATGAAGTCAATCAGGATATAAATGAACCAATGATAGAACCTCAGACTTAATTGAGTGTAATACCTTTGACACACCTTCCATGTAGGTAAAAAAGGATATTAAGGCCACCTGAAAGATATAGTTCAATACCTGAAGGTGTTATTGGTGTTTTCTTGGTTGAAAACAAATGCTCATTTGACTTATAAAGAGACAATGTTAGACATCAATTCGGGTAAATAGCAAGAAGCCATGAAATTCAAAATTGATTCAATGTATTAAAATCAAGTCTAGGACTTAGTTGAGCTTCTTGAAAGAATTATTCCTATTGATTGTAAATGGATTTACAAGCGGAAGCAAGGGCCTAATGGGAAAGTAGAGACTTTTAAAGCCAATCTGGTGACAAAAGGTTATACTCAGCGATTTGGGATCAATTATGAGTAAACCTTTTCACCAGTATTGTTGCTTAAGTCAATTTGAATTTTATTAGCAATTGTTGCATATTATGACTATGAAATTTGGCAAATAAATGTAAAATAATATTCTTAAATGGATATCTTGAAGAAGAGATCTATATGGAACAACCTGAAGGTTTTACATCCAGCCAAACTTCTGGTCTAGTGTACAAACTAAAAAAGTCTATTTATGGACTTAAGCAGGCTTCCCAAAGTTGGAATCTTCATTTTGATGAGGTAATCAAAGGGTTTGGTTTCATCAAGAATAAAGAGGAATCGTGTGTGTATAAAAGGAGCAATGAGAGTATAGTAGTCTTCTTAGTTCTTTATGTGGATGACTTACTCATTATCGAAAATGATAATGGTATGTTACAGTCAGTCAAAAGCTACCTCAATAAGAATTTCTCCATGAAAGATTTGGGAGAAGCTTACAATATACTGGGTATAAAGCTTTATAGAGATAGAGCTAGGAAGCTTATAGGGCTCTCTCAATCATCATACATAGATAATGTCTTAGAAATGTACAATTTTAGTAACTGTAAGACAGTTAATATACCTTTTAGACATGATGTTCATCTTTCGAGGAAGATATGTCCTTAAAGTGAAGATGAAAGAATTAGAATATCTAATATATCATATGCATCAGTTATAGGAATCTTGATGTATGCTATGATGTGTATGAGACCTGACATCAGTATGACTAAGTGTTATAAGTCGGTATCATTCTAATCCAGGCGAAGACCATTGGATGACTGATGAACACTTGAAATTACACATTTAATAAGAGTTTTACATGATTGTTTTGTATTACTAGTGTATTTAATTTTCTTAACTTAAGTATGTTTACAATATTATACTTAATTATCTTATAACTGTTTTGTGGCAGGTTCGGTAAAATAGGCATAACTTTCTACCTAAAGATCCAATTGAGGTGATTCTTAATCCTGTGCAGAGCTGACTCAATGGGCTAACATATTGTATTTCACAAAGCATTGGAAATTCGAGTGTTTAGAGGGTGAAAATTGGCCTAGAACATAATTGATCTGCAGTACAGGCCCAGTTTGAACAGTTATCAGTATTTGGCCCATAACTATAGAAATACGTATCTAATACGTATGAGATCACTCAATTTGGAAATATAAGAGACTTATCTACAACTTTTATGTTTTGAGTGACAGCTAATTCGGATCACATCAATTCCAAATTGGATAATCAAGTGGGTGCCCAAGTGATAATGAATGCAAATTAGTTTGCCACCATTCTTGACTTTCATCAACCAAGTGGTTCCCTCCAAATTTGTCTCGATTTATCCATGTTTTTCTATAAATAGGTGGCTTGTTTATGCCTAAAGAATGTAATTAGAAAGTTAGAATTTAGTTCAAAATACTTTTCCTTTGTATCCATTTCCTTGTACTATTATTTCTCTTGTTTACTATTAAGTCATGTTATTTCTTCTTCCATTTCTTTTCTTTTCTTTTCATTTAGTTTTATTATGTCCAAATAATTTTGTTTAAGCTAAGGTGAAAGGGTGAAGCTCTTGGCAAGGTAATAAGATATGTTTAATATTTATTCATGAATTTAATGCTTCATTTTTAAGTTATGTAAATTTATATATGATGTATTTATTTTGTTTGTAGAATTAATACCATTTCTTCTAAAGTGGTGATTTTTGATTTATTATTGACAAACTTAATACTTGGCACAATAAATTATTGAAACCATTTACAAGATTTGGTTTATATAACCTTTCTTGTAAAGTGGGAGTCTTAATTTATTGTAGACAAATATAAAGATTGGCATAATAAATACTTGAACCCATTTATAAGATTTGGTGTATAATAATTGAAAGAAATAAATACTAATCAATATATAAATGATAATGAACTTTAATTGCTATATTTTCCGGTTGGAACCTCTTTTGTGTGAGGATTCCAATTGAGTTATAAAAAAATAAAAAGTTAAATATATTCTTACTTCTTATGCCAAGAGTGAATCCCCGTAACCTTAGCTTTTTATTTGAATTGGTTAATTGAAATAATATTTACAAACATCTTATACTGCATTAATTATCTTTAAAGTGTTTATAATTTGTAATTTTAATTCTACTTCCCTGTGGATCGACCCCGTTCTCATCGGGTTATTTATTACTTCGACAATCCTGCACTTGGGAATAACTTCTATATTCTGGACGTGTCAAGTTTTTGGCGCCGTTGCCGGGGAGGTAACGTTAATATTTTGTTTTGTTATTGTTTGTTTGTTTATTTTATTTTCATGGAAGGCTGAGCCTCCTACTCGTTATTTATTATTCGTTTTATTTTTTTTTTTTTATTATTTTTTATTTTCATGGAAGGCCGAGCCTCCTAACGTACTTTACTTTATTTATTATTCGCCTTTTATTTTCGCTTTTTATTTTAATGGAAGGCTAAGCCTCCTACTATTTATTTATTAACTTTTTATTATATAATCTAACATCACTAATCTAACTTCTAATTATTTATCTTTATTTTGCTTTTAGTGTTACATATTTTATTTACTTGTGTGTAATATTTTATTTTATTTACCTGTGTTTAATATTTTATTTGTATTATTGTTATTATATTTTGTTTTGTTTCTTTTTATGAGCGGTTGGTTTCGAGATCCTAATTCTCATCGTTTAGTAAAAGGTAATTTCAAAACTTCCTTTGATAATTTGTTAGATTCTCCTTCATCTTCTCATTCTTCACCAAGTAACACCATGAGCGAAAATCAAATTGAGGGACTCATAGACCCAGGGGACAATCAGTCCCAATATAATGACCATAACCGACCTAGGACACTTAGAGACTATATGAACCCTACACGAACCGGTGCACCATCTTACTTAATTTTTCCACCGGATGCAACGCATTTTAATTTTAAGCCAGGCATTATCCAACTTTTACCCACTTTTCATGGCTTAGATGCAGAGAACCCTTATCTACATCTAAGAGAATTTAAAGAAGTGTGTAACACGTATAATGATCAAAATTGTTGCATGAACACAATTCGACTTAAGCTTTTCCCTTTTTCTTTAAAAGATAAAGCTAAAACATGGCTACAAAACCTTAGGCCAGGATCCATTTCTTTATGGGACGAGATGCAACAACAATTCCTGAAAAAGTTTTTTCCCTCCCATAGAACAAATTCTTTCAAAAGACAAATCACCACTTTTGCCCAAAAACCAGGAGAGACCCTTTACCAATGTTGGGAAAGGTATAAAGAATTACTTAATACCTGTCCCCATCATGGTTTTGAAACATGGAGAGTAGTCTCAAATTTCTATGAGGGGTTAACACCCCAAGTTAGGCAAATGGTAGAAATGATGTGTAATGGAACATTTGAGGAAAAAGACCCAGAAAAGGCAATGAACTATCTTGACTTACTAGCAGAAAATGCTCAAAATTGGGACACTGCTGGTACCTGTGAGGCACCTAGCAAAAATCAAACCACTACATCTAGTGGGGCTATTTATCATCTTAAGGAAGACCATGACCTTCAAGCCAAATTAGCATCCCTTGCTAGAAAAGTCGAAACCTTAGAAATGAAAAAGAGTGGTCAAATAAAATCTGTTCAAGAAATTGTGTGTCACATTTGTGAAACCCATGATCACCCTACCAATGATTGCCCAACTTTGCCTGTATTTAGGGAATGTCTCCATGAACAAGCCAATGTTTTAAACACGTTCAAACGGTTAAACAATAACCCATATTCACAAAACTATAATCCTGGATGGCGAAATCACCCGAATTTTAGTTGGAGGAATGACACTCAAGCACAGGCTTCGTAACCACCTTTCCAACCACACCAAAACTTTCAAAATCATCAAGGTTATGCACCATATGTCCCACCTCCTAGGAAAAATCTTGAAGAAACCTTGCATACATTCATTGAAAAACAAGAGTCTGTTAATTCTCAAAATGCTCAAACATTTGCTGATTCGAAAGATACTCTTGCTAAATTTGCATCTGCACTGAACATTCATGAGAAAGGAAAATTTCCTTCTCAACCACAGCCAAACCCTAAAGGACAACATAACTCAAATGCATGTAGTTCAGGAAGTCAACACATGGATCAAGTTAAAGCAGTTATCACTCTTCGGAGTGGTAAAATTGTTGAAAAAGAAATTCCTGAACCTCATGAGAGCGATGAATCAATCTCTAAGGGCAAGGAAAGTGTTGAACCTACACTTAATGAAGAAAACACCAAACCTTCACCTCCACCCCCATTTCCTCATGCATTACGTAATACTAAGAAGATGAATCACAATCCTAAAATTTTTGAAATCTTCAAACAGGTAAAAGTTAATATTCCTTTACTGGATGCTATTAAACAGGTTCCATCTTATGCAAAATTTTTGAAAGACTTATGCACAGTAAAAAGAAAACTGAATGTGAAAAAGAAAGCATTTTTAGCTGAACAAGTAAGTGTCATTCTTCAGAACAATAATTCTTTGAAATATAAAGACCCTGGTTGTCCTACAATTTCATGTATTATTGGAAGTCATAAAATTGAACAAGCCTTACTTGATCTTGGTGCTAGTGTGAATTTATTGCCGTATTCAGTTTATCAGCAGCTCAATCTCGGGGAGTTAAAATCAACATCTGTAACTCTTTTACTTGCTGATAGATCAATAAAAGTACCAAGAGGGACAGTGGAGGATGTCTTAGTTCAAGTTGATAAATTCATATATCCTGTGGATTTTATCGTCTTGGACACAGAACCTGTCAAAGGATGTAATCCGATACCTGTTATTTTAGGTCGTCCATTTTTAGCAACTTCTAACGCTTTGATTAATTGCAGGAATGGAGTAATGAAGCTTTCATTTGGAAACATGACACTTAAACTCAATGTTTTTAATATGTGTAAGCAACCATATGAAGAGGAGGATGAAAGTGAAGAAGGTGACATGATTGAAACGATTGTGGAGGATCATATTCAAAAAGGGAGTTCTACCGATCCCTTAGAAATGTGTTTAATAAATTCATTTGAGTCAAATATACAATTAGATCCTGAAATCTCTGACATATGTTCTTTACTTGACTGTGCACAGGTGATTGAAAATAAAAGATGGAAACTAAAGTTTGAAGAATTGGGAGAAAATGAGGATAAAAAGAACGAAATTTCAAAGTTGGAGTTAAAACCTCTGCCTGAAGGACTGAAATATGCATTTCTTGGAGAGAAACAAACTTACCCGGTGGTAATCGCTTCTACACTCACAAGTGAACAAGAAGATAAGTTGATTGAATTATTGAAAATGCATAAAAATGCAATTGGGTGGACTTTAAAAGACATAAATGGTATTAATCCTTTGATTTGCACACATAGAATACACCTAGAGGATAATGCCAAAACTTCCCAACAACCTCAAAGGAGATTAAATCCACATATGAAAGAGGTAGTGAGAGCTGAAGTTCTCAAATTACTTGAAGTAGGAATTATCTATCCGATCTCAGATAGTAAGTGGGTAAGTCCTACTCAGGTAGTACCAAAAAAATCTGAAATCACAGTCATTGAAAATGAAAAAGGTGAGTTAATACCAACTCAAGTCTCATCTAGTTGGAGGATGTGCATAGATTATAGAAAATTGAACTTGGCCACTAGAAAAGACCATTTTCTTTTACCATTCCTTGATCAGATTATAGAAAGAGTAGCAGGACATCCCTACTATTGCTTTCTAGATGGTTACTCTGGCTATTATCAAATTCCTATAGCACTAGAAGACCAAGAAAAGACTACATTCACATGTCCTTTTGGAACCTTTGCTTTTAGAAGAATGCCCTTTGGACTTTGTAATGCCCCAGCAACATTTCAGAGATGTATGTTAAGCATTTTTAGTGACATGATTGAGCATTATTTAGAAGTTTTCATGGATGATTTAACTGTGTTTGGAAATTCTTTTGATAATTGTCTTGAAAACTTAGAAAAGGTCTTAAAAAAATGTGAAGAAAAGAGTCTTGTATTGAACTGGGAAAAATGTCACTACATGGTTACTTCTGGAATTGTTTTGGAACATATAGTATCTTCTAAAGGAATTGAAGTGGATAAGGCAAAAGTCGAACTCATTACACATTTGCCTCCACCAAAAACAGTCAGAGAAGTCCGATCCTTTTTAGGACATGCTGGATTCTATAGGAGGTTCATAAAAAACTTTAGTGCTATATCTAAACCTCTTTGTAACCTCTTAGCAAAAGATGTATCATTTAAGTGGACTCAAGAGTGTCAAAATTCATTTGAAAAATTAATTGGCCTCTTAACATCTGCTCCTATCATACAATCTCCTGACTGGTCTTTACCTTTTGAGCTCATGTGTGATGCTAGTGACTACGCTGTTGGTGCTGTATTAGGACAAAGAAAGGAAGGTAAATCCTATGTAATTTATTACGCGAGTAGAACTTTAAACAGTGCACAAATGAATTACACAACAACTGAAAAAGAACTACTTGCTGTAATATTTGCATTAGACAAATTTCGTTCTTACTTAATTGGTTCTTCAACTATTGTATTTACTGACCATGCTGCTGTAAGGTACTTAATGTCAAAACAGGATGCAAAACCAAGACTGATTCGATGGATTCTATTGCTTCAAGAATTTATTATCACTATCAAGGATAAGAAGGGAGCTAAAAATGTTGTTGCAGATCACTTATCAAGACTCACACCAGATTCATCAATAGAAATAACACCTATTAATGATTCTTTTCCCGATGAATTTTTATTTTCTACTGTTACAATGCCCTGGTATGCTAATATTGTTAATTTTCTTGTAACAGGAGAAATGCCACCTCAATAGAATGCTCAAGACAAAAGAAAATTTTTAACGGAGGTGAGAAAGTTTTATTGGGATGATCCTTATCTCTTTAAATATTATCGTGATCAAATATTTCGAAGATGCATACCCGACAATGAGGTAAATAAAGTTATTGAATTTTGTCATTCTGAAGCATGTGAGGGACATTTCTCATCAAAGAAAACAGCTGCAAAAATCTTACAGTGTGGATTTTATTGGCCCACTTTATTTAAAGATACACATGCATTTTGTATAACTTGTGAAAATTGTCAAAAGTTGGGATCAATTTCAAAATGAAACATGATGCCTTTGAACCCCATTCTTGTTATTGAAATCTTTGATTGTTGGGGGATAGATTTCATGGGACCATTTCCGTTATCATTTGGATTTACGTATATCTTAGTTGCAGTAGATTATGTCTCAAAATGGATTGAGGCTATTCCATGTCGATATAATGACCATAAAACAGTCATAAATTTTTTGAAAGAAAATATCTTAAGTCGATTTGGAATCCCTCGAGCCATTATAAGTGATGGGGGTAAGCATTTTTGTAATAGACCATTTGAAACATTAGTGAAAAAAAATATGGTATTACTCATAAAGTTGCCACCCCTTATCATCCTCAGACAAGTGGACAAGTTGAATTAGCAAATAAGGAGATAAAACAAATTTTAGAAAAAACTGTAAACCCAAATCGCAAAGATTGGTCTTTAAGACTAAATGATGCACTGTGGGCTTATAGAACTGCTTTTAAAACTTCATTGGGTATGTCTCCCTATAGGATAGTTTATGGAAAACCTTGTCACTTACCTGTGGAACTTGAGCATAAAGCCTATTGGGCTATTAAAACTTTCAATGAAAATCTTGATTCTGCTGGACACATACGTAAATTACAAATAAATGAACTTGAAGAATTGAGAAATGATGCATATGAGAATTCAAAATTTCATAAAGCTAAAATTAAAGCCTTTCATGATAAAAAAATTCAGAGAAAAACATTTGACACTGGTCAGAAGGTTTTGCTTTATAATTCTCGACTTCACATATTCCCTGGAAAATTAAGATCAAGATGGAGTGGCCCTTTTATTGTGAAACATGTGTACCCTTATGGAACAATTGACATTGAAAATCCTAGAAATGAGAATGTGTTTAAGGTAAATGGGCAAAGACTCAAGCCGTTTCTAGAAAACCAAGTTTTTCATGAAGAATTTACGTTCCTGTCAGATCCTTGTTACGGGACCAATTAATCTTTGTTTTATATATTTACATATTTATATATATTTATTCTTCTTCTAACATTTTTTTTTTAACTTGCAGGTTAATTTAGTAGTTTTGTTAAAGTTTTGTTTTGCACCCCGGTTAAGCGGCGGATAACGGTACTCCGTGATATTTCAAATCGATTTTGTCAGTTTCCCATAATTACTAATATCTTCTCTTCTTCCCCCTTTTCTTAAAAAAAAAAAAAATGGATGACATTCTAAAAAATTTGAAAAAGTGTTTTCCCTCATTGCCTCAAAATTCCTTGAAGAAAATTTACCAAGCAAGATGTGAAAGATTAAGGTTATTAATGATTATGAATATACCTGTTGATTTACGTTGGTTAATTGAAGCCAAAGTTAGATTGACAGGTGAATTTTCAGACTCATTAATTTCCTACATGCTTGGCTTAGGTAAAAGCTCTTTTTCAAAAAAACGAAGAGCAAAACGATTAAATGTTTGTTACAAGTATGCACGCACGACTTGCAACACACGTTGCCGCACTTTAGGAATGGTGTCTGTAAATCGTGAAGATAAAATTAGGTTCATTAAGGATGGCTTGAGTAAGGAGTCTTTAGATAATATCTTATCGACTCTTGAGACGCATCCTAGTGGATATGTACATATTGCAATTCATGAATTATGAGACATATTCCTAAAAGAACATGAGCGGTACAGTCTCGGGAATCTGACTTTAAAAGACCCTGTTTGCCAATTTATAAGAAAATTGGATGGGAAACCTATCCCCGACCCATAGAGGGCGTTTAAGCCGTTACTGGACGTAAAATCAGAGGAAGATGTGAGCCACAATCACAACTACTTGTATATATTTACTATAGCTGTTATTTTTAAATGTTTTATTTCAAACTCAAATGTCTTTTCAATAATCAACCACCTATAATCCTTTTTGAAAATTTTGCATTTTAAGCCGACAACCCATGTGACTTTTCCAGCTAACAAATTGAAAATTGGTAAAAGGTATTGAATCTTGTATTTCAAGCCAATAGCCATGTGATTTAACTTTGCAATACCTTTTGGCTCTATAAATACATTGCATTATTTTTGCATCTTTAT
This sequence comes from Ailanthus altissimus, assembly GCA_946807835.1. Classification (NCBI taxonomy): domain Eukaryota; kingdom Viridiplantae; phylum Streptophyta; class Magnoliopsida; order Sapindales; family Simaroubaceae; genus Ailanthus; species Ailanthus altissimus. Next base: position 25,098,028 of record OX327685.1, on the reverse strand, counting down.
ACAAACTCAAAATCATTCAAGAGAGAGGGTGAGTGTAATCATGGAAGGATCATCAACTCGTAAATTCACAAAAATTTGTGTCTTTTGTGGATCCAGCCCTGGAAAAACTAGTGAGTTTATAGAAGCAGCAGAAACCCTTGGTAAGATGTTAGCTGAGCGCAATATTCATTTAGTATATGGGGGAGGTAGTCTTGGATTAATGGGACGTGTGGCAACCGCTGCACAAAATAATGGCAGTCGAGTTTTGGGTATCATACCAAAAGCTTTAGCTATTGGAGACATTGTAGGAAAAATAATTGGGGATGAGTTACAGGTATCATCAATGCATGAACGAATTTCTTTTATGCTTGGTAATGCTGATGCATTCATAGCTCTACCTGGAGGTTTCGGAACATTGGAGAAAATTTTTCAAATTGTCTCATGGGCACAATTGCAAATCCATAAAAAACCCATTGGTTTGTTAAACGTTGATGGTTTTTATAATGGGTTGTTATCTTTTCTTGACTATGCGGTGGAAAAATAATTCGTCTCATCTGCAGCACGACAGATCCTCATTTCTGCTTCAACTGTTGATCAGTTACTCGATGAACTACAAGCTTTTATACCTCTATCTGATCCAACAATGAGTCAGATAGATTGGTATACTGATAACAGTGAAAAGAAACGCAGGATAGATTTGACGCTTCGTCTGTAGCCTATCTATTTCTATGTATTTTTAAGCTTTTTTGTGTGGCTGGTTTTATTTTGTTGCAGGTTTAATTTTCAATAAAAGATGTTTCAGGTGATATCTTCTATATTTTACTCTTTCTATATTTTGACATTGAGGACAATGTCTCAATCTGGTTGGGGGGAGGATAGTTGATATATAATGTTAGTGTTAATTATTTTATTTTGTTGTTGTTATCACTTTGTTATGTAAAAAAAAAAAAATTATCATGAATGGCGTGAGTAAAATGTTCATTTATGTATTCTTGAGACGCATTCTAGTTCTAGAATGGCAGAGTAAAGAGTACATTATAAACTTTTGAAACACATTCTAATTGGTTTATTTTTAATGCATTTTATGTATAATTGTTTGTTGCTTAAGTTTTTGGTAACTCTTGCGTAAATAAATTTGCTTTACTATCGATGTATGATTTCAAAATTGTTTAGTTTAAATCACTTTCTCTATTTAGGTTACTAAAGAATAACTTCTGAGATTATTTCTTGAGAACAATACTAAGCCTTGTGGTAAGATGGATGATTCAATATATATAGCCAAGATAATTTCCATGTTTAAGTATACATATTATTTTCTAAACTCACATATCTTTTGTGAGTGAGTGGAGAGGTTTGAGATAACAGCTTACGAACTTTCATTGATCCTTTGAAATGGTTAATTTTTATTTGGAATGACATTATTTGGGATGATGAATGATTTGGTTGCTTAGCTGAAGGATAAAAAAAAACAATTAGAAAAGTATTATGGTGATAAATTGCTCTTATGTTATAATGATTCCTTATGTCTTTAAAAAAAAAGAGTAAAAAAAAAAATTTTTTAAAAAAAAAAAAGAAAGAAAGAAAAGAAATCAATTCAGTTCAATAAAGTCTTCATTCAATTTTAGAAGACTAAAGTCATTAGGAAGCAATCTTATCACCGAATTCTATATTCGTAAGATTCGCATTAAATAATTAAAGTCTTGAAGCTGGCATTTGACAATAATGGTTTGACTCTAAATATTTGATTTTCCTATCTTTGGATCAATGTTAGTTTGTCTGTCTGTCCTTAAATGTAACTTTTTCTTGAGCGATTATCTGTTTTCCAACTCCATGAGTGAAATCCTAAGTCATTAAACAAATTATTCACCTGTAAGGATATGAAGTTGAGGCTTTTACTTGGAACATTTTTAAGGCTATATATGTTGTGGTTTGTGGTAAGAAGGCTTTGGCTTAATTCACACACACACAAAAATATTTTTGGAAGTTATGATTGAAATAACCTTTATAGCGATTGTGATTTTAAAACTGACGTTTTGTTTGAAATACTTAGGTAGTGTTCAAATTTTATTTATGCTCGAATTGCTAGGGACTAGCAATAAGCCAGTTGGGGGGTGTGATGAACACTTGAAATTACACATTTAATAAGAGTTTTACATGATTGTTTTGTATTACTAGTGTATTTAATTTTCTTAACTTAAGTATGTTTACAATATTGTACTTAATTATCTTATAACTGTTTTGTGGCAGGTTCGGTAAAATAGACATAACTTTCTACCTAAAGATCCAATTGAGGTGATTCTTAATCCTGTGCAGAGCTGACTCAATGGTCTAACATATTGTATTTCACAAAGCATTGGAAATTCGAGTGTTTAGAGGGTGAAAATTGGCCTAGAACATAATTGATCTGCAGTACAGGCCCAGTTTGAACAGTTATCAGTATTTGGCCCATAACTATAGAAATACGTATCTAATACGTATGAGATCACTCAATTTGGAAAGATAAGAGACTTATCTACAACTTTTATGTTTTGAGTGACAGCTAATTCGGATCACATCAATTCCAAATTGGATAATCAAGTGGGTGCCCAAGTGATAATGAATGCAAATTATTTTGCCACCATTCTTGACTTTCATCAACCAAGTGGTTCCCTCCAAATTTGTCTCGATTTATCCATGTTTTTCTATAAATAGGTGGCTTGTTTATGCCTAAAGAATGTAATTAGAAAGTTAGAATTTAGTTCAAAATACTTTTCCTTTGTATCCATTTCCTTGTACTATTATTTCTCTTGTTTACTATTAAGTCATGTTATTTCTTCTTCCATTTCTTTTCTTTTCATTTAGTTTTATTATGTCCAAACAATTTTGTTTAAGCTAAGGTGAAAGGGTGAAGCTCTTGGCAAGGTAATAAGATATGTTTAATATTTATTCATGAATTTAATGCTTCATTTTTAAGTTATGTAAATTTATATATGATGTATTTATTTTGTTTGTAGAATTAATACCATTTCTTCTAAAGTGGTGATTCTTGATTTATTATTGACAAACTTAATACTTGGCACAATAAATTATTGAAACCATTTACAAGATTTGGTTTATATAACCTTTCTTGTAAAGTGGGAGTCTTAATTTATTGTAGACAAATATAAAGATTGGCATAATAAATACTTGAACCCATTTATAAGATTTGGTGTATAATAATTGAAAGAAATAAATACGAATAAATATATAAATGATAATGAACTTTAATTGCTATATTTTCCGGTTGGAACCTCTTTTGTGTGAGGATTCCAATTGAGTTATAAAAAAATAAAAAGTTAAATATATTCTTACTTCTTATGCCAAGAGTGAATCCCCGTAACCTTAGCTTTTTATTTGAATTGGTTAATTGAAATAATATTTACAAACATCTTATACTGCATTAATTATCTTTAAAGTGTTTATAATTTGTAATTTTAATTCTACTTCCCTGTGGATCGACCTCGTTCTCATCGGGTTATTTATTACTTCGACAATCCTGCACTTGGGAATAACTTCTATATTCCGGACGTGTCAATGACTGTGAAACATGTCTTGAAATATCTTAAGGGTACCAAGGACAAGTGTTTTATATATGAAGAAAGTGATTTACAAGTGAGATGATACATAAATACAGACTTTCAGTCTGATCCAAATGATAGAAAGTCTACATCTGGGTATGTATTCATTCTTACCGGTGTTGCAGAGAGTTGGAAAAGCAATAAACAATCATCCATAGCTGATTCTATAACAGAGGTAGAATATATTGCAGATGCAGAAGTAACAAAAGAAGCAGTGTGGATACAAAAATTTGTCACTGAACTTGGAATAGTTCCAAGTTCAATAGATCCTATACCATTGTTTTGTGACAACAACGGAGCTATTGCACAAGCTAAAGAACCAAGAGCACGTGGAAAGAAAATACCTTATAATCAGTGAAATCTTGGTTAGATGAGATGTAATAGTTTGTAGAGTAGACTTTGTGAATAATGTAGTGAACCCACTTATTAAAGCCTTAACTCCAAAAATCTTTGAAAGACATGTGGAGTCAATGGGCATTAGATACCATCGCGAATGACACTCAAGCAAGTGAGAGTTTTATTGGAATTTATGCTTACAAGCTATTCTCTTTGATGTATAAATATTTATTTTTGGATTTATATTATTATCATTTTATTAAAATCGCTAATTGTATTTAATATATGGTAAGATGCTTGTAACGTTTTTGATATTGTATGATCTGAAGGAGTTCAGATCTACTCTAAAGAAGTTCAGATCAGTATTAAGAATTAGCAATGCTGAGGGTTATAAATGCTAAGAGTTAGCACTGATAAGAGTTAACAGGTTATAAGAGTCAACGAAATCTATGAAGTTAAAACCTTATTTGAAATGGGACAAAGACCTAAGAATATATTAGTAATGACATAGTTACAAAGAGTTACAAATGGTGCTAGAAAATATAATTATACAAATATGTTCTTAAATACTATGTTCCTGATCTATCTTCACTGATGCGAGTCTGTTGGTAAAGACTTTATTATATATAGATTAGTGTATATCTATATTTGGATGGTACAGATGGTTAGACTTAACAGACTATAAGTTTAGTGGAAACTCGTATAGAGATACAGTTATTCAGTAAGGACTGGATACTGAATAGCTGACGAAGACCTTTAATAGACATCCCATAAATTCGTCAATGAAGGGTCTTCTCAAGTTGAGTAATATAGATGATCATTTGACCTAAGCACCATGGTGGGCTTGTGAGTGATCTACCATACTGTGGTTCCACATATATCAGAAACCTTTCATAGTCTGACCGCTAAGTGTCACTGGGTATGGCTCGTTGCTCATGGAGTTCGGTGTGTATAATTATAGGATTCATCAGCTCATTTTAGTGAGTAATATATCATGATGCTCTAAGATTGTGTTTCAGAAAGTCTTATGACCATAAGCAATAATACTCAGGAAAAGAGTTTTATCTTAAAGATAAATAATATCGCAAAAGTATTTGAAGACTTAAATGTTAAGTACATCACATAATTAATTGATAATTGTTGTTAACTAATATGATGTTGACAAGTAGCATAATTTGGTTCATGAATTATTTTTTTCATGAATTTATCATTCAACCTTACTAGTAAAAATAAGTGAGGTAAAAATAATTATTTAAATTAATTTGAATAATTAATTAAATATTAGATGGGGTATATGTATTCATTATATAGGTCAAGTGTACATGATGTGTAATTATATTGTGTTTGCCTTTAAAAAAATATATTAGTGGTAATATGTAATGGTAGGGCATTGATTTTGTATTGTAATATAAATTGCACAAATAATATCACATGCCATGACAAAATATGGTGAATTAATATGGTGAGTGTCATTAATATTTCTACTTAAGCATGTCTTTTGGTAGGTTATGTTTAGCACTATGTGTTGGGAAGAGAATTGAATTCATTCATTCAATTTATGAAAGCAAAATACGTAAGTGAGAGTTGAGAGAGAATTGATATTAAGTTTTTTTGAAAAGTATTCTAAACAAAGTGTTGTGAAGAACAAAACCAAAAATGAAAAGCATTCATACCATTTTTCACTCTAAATATAAACACTTGTCGTTGGAATAATTTTGTGGTTGCTATTATAGATTCACCATTCCACCATTTTTTGTGTGAACTAGAATTGTGCAATAGCATTCTTCAAGGTGAGCTCATGACTTGGAGATTAGAATTCTTGAAGAATTAAAAGTTTCCTTCAATCCGGGTAAGTTTTACTTATTTGTTATCTAATTTAATTTACATATGAACATATATGAGATATATACATATGAATATGTTAAATTGAGTGTATTTTGTATGTGATATTTCTACTGCGTATAATAAAAATTTAAAATTACATGTACACTCAATTAATCACATACTCAATTAACACCGATAAGCATCTATAGGTGGATTTTTTAGTAGTCAACACACCTTATACTTATAATGTTGTAGTTGAGCATTATTAGATGCATACATGGAAGTTGTCCTTCTACTTTATACTAAGTGGTTAGATGCATCTCGACTAGTAGAAGAGAAATAATAGACATTAAAGGCAAGCAACTGTTAGAGATGGTGCTTACGTGCCATTTTAATTTTATATTTATATTTACTTAATATTTATATAATAAACATTTCATTAAATCTTTAATATTTATCATATGGTAATAAGAGATAGGGGCATAAATGTAATAGTATATTTAGTACTCCGACTTGGGTATTTTGCTTTAAATTATGAATATTTAGCTATTTATTCCATTTTTTTCTCTATAAATAGGTTCACAAGAGAAAATGTGATGAATAGAAATAAACAGGAGGTAAATCGGACGAGAAACGAGCGATATGCACTCAAAATACGAAAGCTACCCAACCCAGGCCTAGGCACCATGATGTTAAGGCTAGGCACTGTAGCACTCAGGGCAGAGAGTTGGGCGCCGCGGCTCCCAGTCAAAGAATAGCATATATGAGTTTCCACGCCTCAGCCCTGTGGCGCCCATACGATAAGAGAAAAACCCTCATTTTTAGTCTAATTTTGAGATGGATTTGAAGGCCTTCGACCCTAAGGTTTTCGAACATATATAAAGCATACTTTTCAGAGTTAAAACATAGAGAATTTCAAAGGCAAATGTAAGGCAAACAAATTCACATTTAAATCAAAATATCAAAGTATTTATTGAAGAATTGAAGAACAAGTTCTTTTGCATTCAAGTCAAGAGAAAGAAAAGCAACTCAGGGCGTCACTTATGTTATTATCTTTCTTCTCTTAGCTAGATGATCTTGTTCATGATGTTTTCTAATTCTTACTTTGATACTCTTGGATTAATCATAAGCTAAACTTTTTTTATCTAGGGTTAGACATTTTGAACCTAGTATGTAGTTAAATTTCATGATACTTGATCAATATCTTGAATGTTTGAGAAACCATGATAAACTTGACAGATGAATTCATGTGTTTAACTTAGAATAATTTAATGCATGAATATAGGGTAAAAACTATGAGTTCTATCTAGGATAGATATATACATAAGAGGCATGTATGGTATGATTTAGACCTGTTCTTAATGAATTGCATCTTATTCGGATTACCATAGACATTTAGGTAATTATTAGGGTGTGATATAGTCATTCGACTATCAACAGAGACTTGTAATGAGATTAGAGTCTAACCAATCAATTAGTATTAATAGAGTAACTAAGAGATTAATAAATTTAATAAAATAGTAGGGGATAAGTTGAAACTTTAGATTGCTTCTAATTAATGAATTCAATCTTTGATTGCTTTTAATATTAAGTAAGGTTAAATTGATAACAATAGGTTAAAATTCATCTTTAGAATTTTTTGGATAAAAGTAAAGTAGATTAATTTCAGTATTTAATTAAAGAAAATAGGTTCAATGGTCTTTGTGGGAACAATAATTTAAACTTAAATCATATAATACTTAATACGATAATGTGGGCTTGTGCTAGGCTATTATAGTACACATCAATAAGCTTATTACTTTTCAAACATTGTAGATCTAAAGGAGTTTAGATCAGCGTTAAGAGTTAGCATTCTAAGAGTTAGAATCTTGTTTAAAATGGGACAAAGACCTATGAATATATTAATAGTGACATAGTTGTAATGAGTTACAAATGGTACTAAGAAATGTCATTATATAGTATGTTCTTAAAGACATCGTTCTTGATCTATGGTTGTCGTCATGGATCAAATATAATAGCCTATGGATCAGTGTATGTCTATATCTAGATTGTCTAGACGGTTTATTTTAGCAGACCGAGAGCTTAGTAGAAGCTCGTATAGGCATGCAGGTATTCAATGAGAATTAACTACTAAACAGACTTACAAAAATCTCCAATAGATATCCCATATAACCGCTAATGAAAGGTCTTCTCGGGTTGAGTAGTATTTGTGGCCCTTTGACTCGAGTGCCACGGTGGGCTTGTGAGTGATCCACCATACTTTGATTTCACCCAAGTTAAAGACATTTCATAGTTTAATCTCTAAGTGTCATTGAGTATGGTTCGATGCTCATAGAGTCTAATATAAGTAGATATGGGATCCATCAGCTCATATAGATGAGTTGTATATCCTAATGCTATGAGATTGTATTTTAGAAAGTCTGATGGCTATAAGCGAAAATCCAGAAAAATAGTTTTTCGTGGATTAAACAATATCGCAAAGGCATTTGTGGACAATGTTTACAAAAATGCAAATTTAAAGATAAGTTCGTAGTTAAGCATATAGAGATTTGATGGTAATGATCCATATCTTTACTCTTCCAAGATATAGATGATGAAGGAATTATACGTATATGGTTGATCTTAACTTGTATAGTTTAATGTACCATTCTGTGATATCCGTAATATGTGTATGAGGCATCATTTACAGATTTACGAAAGATTTCTATAAGACAAACATGTGTGAACCTAGAGCCTCACAATATGAAATATACTTGTTGAGCACTAAGGAAGCCGACTGGGTTGAATGGTTTGATTCAAAAAAATTTCAAAATACAAGATTTATTTCAGGATCTCTTGAGAAATACACATGTCAAGGTGTAAGTGTTAAACTTATATTTTATTAGTTAAAGTGGTTAACTAATGAAAAGTTGACACATGACATTCATGTATGGTCATTTGTGTGACAAAGGGCATCATGCTAATAAGGGTTAATTAGGTCCAATATTTCTATTTTTCACACTTATATTTGTTCGTTGAAATTAAGATTATTTGGCCTTTTATATATTTTATTGTTATTTTATAGGTTTGGAGTTAATGGAGTAGATAGGGATGAAAACATTTAAAATGCTACAGTAGAGTGCTACACTAACGAGCTACAATAATTTTGCTACAATGCCCAATATCTAGCACTGCGGCATTGTGTGAAAGTGTCTGTGAACAGTACGCGTGAACAATACTTTATGAACAGTAATCATAATCTAATTTGTAATTGATGCTTTACCCTAATTTAAAGACATAAACCTATAAATAAAAGGCCAAAAGCCTTAATTCAAAAAACTAAGTTAAGAGACAAAAACTTAGAGAAAGAATTTACAATATAAAATCAAAGATCAAAACCAAGAAATCAAGATTCAAGTTTCAAGTCAATATTGAGAGAGAGGCAACCCGAGACATCTTCTTAATTAGTTTTTTTTTCTCTTTTCTTATTTCTATGTTCTTGTTCTTGTTGTTATTCATAGATTGATTTGATACTCTTGGTTTTGTGATGAGCTATACTTGTTATTCTAGGATTAGACTATGTGAACCTAGTATGTAAATGAATTTTGTTAATTCTTAGTTTATGAATTTAATACATATAAGTGATTCATTTTATCTTGATCTTATTGCTTTTATTATATCTGATCAATATTATGAATAATTGAGGAACTATGATAAACTTGACAAAGAGATTCATGTATTTAGCATAGGATAGTTTTATGATGATCATAGAGTAAAAACTATAAGTTTCATATAGAATAAACATATACCTAGATGGCATGTATAGTATGATTTAGACTTGATCTTAATGAATTACATTTTAATTTGATTGCCATAGATATATAAGTCATTATTAGAATGCGTAATATAGTCACTTGACCATTGATAGAGGCTTGTGATGAGATTAGTATCTAAGTCAATTAATTCGTATTAAGTGATTAACTAGGATATTAATGAGTCCAATGAAATATTAGGGGATGAGTCTCTACCCTAGATTATTATCCTTTCGTAATTTTATCTCTTTATTTATTTGCTATTTAGGTTTAGTTTAATTGATAGAATTAGGTTACTTAATTAAATTTTATATTTTAATTTTCTGAATAAAAGTTAAATAGGTATAATTTTAGTAATTGATTGATAGAATTAGATCATATAGTCTCTATGAGAACGATATTTGAACTTAAAATTCTATATTACTTGATACAACAGCATATACTTGCACTTAAACTATTATAGCATCAATCATATGTATAGAAAAAGAAATTGACAAATAGCAAAGGAAGAGTGACATTTAGCTTATGCATATGATGAATGGCTAACAAGTGTTAAGTTACAAATTAAACAATTAACAAAATGAAAAAGTTGTATTTGTGTTAAGTGTAATTTTCAGCCAAAGAGAATTTAAAAAAAAAGGACTTTTGAAATTGTTACAACTTAGTCCCAAAAAAAGCTTATTTTGGCCATTTAAAAAAAAATAGAACTAGCTTGTGTTGAGTCAAATTCGAATCTTACTGGAAATTAAAACAAAACCACCATTTTAGCTCTTCAATTTCACCAGCTGTTGGAAATTAGAATTGTTTAGGAGATCATTTTAAGGTAAGCTTTAAAATTGAAACTTTACGAAATACTTTAAGGATAAGTGTTTCTGACTTTATTAATGTAATTGATTTACATTTAGTATATATTTGTTGAAAAGGAAATTAGATTCCAATTTTGCTGTGCAATGTATGTATGACATGCATTAATTATTCAATGAACACATTATCACATGCATGCACCAATTAAATGCACTTTAATAGCAACCTCATGCCAGGCAGCGCTATACCAACTCAATCAAGACATAAAAAGAAATGAAAGAAGTAAAAAAAATAGCCATCACTTTTAAGAAAGGGGAGAATGGGAAGGAATAGAAAGCAGTAGAAAAGATTGGACCACTAAATAACATAGTACCGCTGACTAAGATATAGCTTTCACCTCCGGCAGAAGTGAAAATAACATTAGAAGAATAGCAATTACAGGATCAATGGTCAAAGAGACTTCTTCATAAAGAAGAGTATACATGCCTTGTATAGAGAAAATAGAGGAAATACAATTGAACCCTTCTATTATCAATAGAAATATGCTACTAGGCACTAAAATGACCTAGAAGGAAAGAACAGAGATAATTGAGCTACTCAAGAAAAATCAAGATGTCTTCACCTATTCACACAAGAATGTTGTTAGAATAGACCTACAGGTAATATGTAGGGGTGGGCAATTTCGGGTTTAAAAATTTCCGACCCCTACCCAAACCCGATCAGGACGCCAAATTATGTCCCGATCGGAATACATTTTGGGTCGGGACGAAAAATTTTGATTTTTTTTTTAAACTTATTTTGAAACGACGTAGTTTTGATTCAGGGACGTGATGGGTCGGGTCGGGTCGGGTCAGGTCGGGTCGGGTCGGGACAGATTGGGAATTTTTGAATTTAATTTTAAAAAATAATAAATGAAACTAAATTAAATTAAATTTAGAATTAAAAAATAAAACTAAAAATGAAACAAAATTAAAAGAATAAAAAATAAAACAAAATTTAATTGTAATTTTAAAAAATCAAAATTAAAAAAATTGGTTCGGGTCAGAAAATTCCCGTTCGGCTTGACTTGTTCAAGATAGAAAATTCTATCCCGACCGAATCCTTAACCTATTTCTGTTTCCGTCTAGACCCGAAATTTTGGGTCAGGACGTGTCAGGTTCGAAAAAAATGCCCAACCCTAGTAATATGCCACAAGTTGAGTGTCAAAAGAGATTATACTATGGTTAGACAGAGACAAAGACAGAGAAGATTTACATTAGAATACAATAAAATCATCAGTGACGAAGTGCCTTGTTGAGGTTTGTGTATTTAATGCAAAATAGCCACTTTGATAGAAAAGTTTGTGTATTTTTCTTACGATGTAACTCTTCTCTTATTCTCAACTCCTCAAAATTCATTATTGATTTCATGCTATCTTTCGTCTTACTTGGAATATTTAATAAGGTTCTATAGATTATTCTCTCGCATACCTTCTTCTCTCATCCATTTGGAGGACCTTTGAGTTCCTTATAACATTCCCAAATATTTCCTTCTAGAATTGAGGAGCGAACTTGTCCTCCTTCTTTTGAGTAGCCTGTGAGGGCGACCACGGAGGTGAATATTTAAAAGTGAGGCTTTTTCTCATCCCTATTTTGACTCTAAAAGAAGATGTTGACCTTCTTTCTCTTTTTGCTCTTGTTCTAAGGGGGAGTAAGACCCTCTGAATCGCTCTCCATGTTTAATTAGTCCTCAATAAGAATAAAACCATAAAGAATTAGGAAAAAAAAAGTAGAAAAGAAACTTAGTAAAAGAATTAAAAGACTCAAACGCAAGATGTTGTAAAGGGTGAGGGTGTATGGAGGAGGAATCATGTGGTTCAAAATAACAATATCCTAAAGTAATTGAAAGACATTTGCTTATGTGAGGCATCGTTAGGCTTATTTCTAGTAAGCCCAACCAGCCCGCACATTAATTATCCCATGTTTTCATTATTTTAAGTGAAATAATCTACACAAATAGTCCCACGAATATAACAAAAGGCCAATTTAGTTTTAGATCTAGTCTACAATCAGGTAACCCAAACCCATTAGCTTGTATATTCCACAAAAGGGTTGTAGACATAGTGAAAAGATGGAAACATATTAAATTATGAATTTTTTCAACTTTAATTATTTAATTATAGTTTTGTATGAAGAAAGGCTTCCAAAAAGTGAACGAATCCCACTTAAACTCTTTTATTAATTAAACAAAAATGACAAATATATTAATAAAACTGATTGATGCTATAGTAGCTAAGTGTAAGCGCATACTATCATATTAAGTAATATAAGATTTTAAGTCCAAGTATCGATCTCACAGGGATTATGCGATTTAATTCTATAAATCAAGTACCAAAATTCTACCTACTTAACTTTTATTCAAAAAAACTAAAATTTGAAATTTATTTAACTAATCTAATTCTATTAATTAAACTAAACAAAAGTAAAAATTCACAAATAAAGATAATCTGGTGTTTTAACTCGTCCCCTAATATTTCATTGAACTAATTAACCACTTAGTTAATCCCTTAATACCAATTGATTGGCTTAGACACTACTCTCATCACAAGTCTCTGTCGATGGTTAAATAACTATATTACGCATTCTAACAATCACCTATATGTCTATGGTAATCAAATCAGAATGTAATTCATTAAGATCAAGTCTAAATTATACTATACATGCCACTTAGGTATATATCTATCCTAGATAGAACTTATAATTGTTACCCTATAATCATGCATCAAACTATCATAGGATAAATACATGAATCCCTTTGTCAAGTTCATCATGGTTCCTCAATCATTCAAAATATTGATCAGGTATAATGAAAGCATTAAAACACAAGATAGAATGAATCAATTATAATAATTAAGTTTATAAACTAAGAATCAATGAAATCCAACTACATACTAGGTTCACATAATCTAACCCTAGATTAACAAGTTTAGCTCATCACAAAATAAAAAGTATCAAACCAATCTATGAAGAACAATAAGAACAAGAACGTAATGATAAGAAAGAGAAGAAAACTAATCAAAGTAACTCCTTGATATGTTTCTCCCTCAATCTTGACTTGAAACTTGAATCTTGATCTTTGTTCTTCAATCTTTGACATTGATCTTTTATGTTGTGTTGTAAATTCTTTCTCTAAGTTTTGTCTCTTTTCTTCTCTTCTCCTCCTCTTTTCTTTAATTAGGATTTTTGGCATTTTATTTATAAGTTTATGTTTTCAAATTACTGTTCAGGAGTTACTGTTCACCGCCACGGGCGCTGCGGCGCTAGATCCTAGTTGCCATGGTGTTGGTTACTATAGCAAATACTGTAGAAATTTGATGTTTTTGGCTTATTTTTATTAGAGTTTCGACCTTATTTGCTCCATTGACTCCAAACCTACAAAAATAATAATAAAATACATCAAAAGCCAAATAATCTTAATTTTTACGAACAAATATTAAGTTTGGAAGATTAAAATATTATACTTAATGAACCCTTATCAAAAGCTTGAAGGACATTAATCATAGTTTAAATATAATTACATATCCATAATATTGATATAGGGAAGGATTGAAACTCATACTCAATAAAAATAAATAATTAATCATCATGATTTATTTTATTGAGATTGATTACATACAATAATAATAAAATTCTACTTATTCGTGCATACACACTTTTAAAAATATTTATTCTTTTTTTTAAACACTGAATTAAGTATTAAGTATTTTATTTTATAAGAAGATATTTGAGGACATGTTTCGCAACCATCCAATGGCCTTTGCCTAGATCAGACTGATACCAACTTGTAATACTTACAGCCATACTGATGTCAGATCTTGTACACATCATGGTATACATCAAGCTTCATACAGTTGATGCATATGGTATGCTAAACAGTCTAACTTTTTCATCTTCACTTTGAGGACATATGTTCCTAAAAAAATGAACGCCATGTCTAAAAGATATTTTAACTGTCTTACAGTTACTGAAATTATACATTTTCAAGACATTATCTATGTATGATGATTGAGAAAGTCTTATAAGCCTCATAGTTCTATCTCTATAAAGCTTTATAACTAATATATAGAAAGTCTCTCCCAAATCCTTCATAAAAAAATCTTACTAAGGTAACTTTTAACTAACTATAACATACCAATATTATTTTCGATAATGAGTATGTCATCCACATAAAAGAACCAAGAGACTACCGTGCTCCCAGTGCTCTTTTTATATACATATGACTCTTCCTCGTTCTTGATAAAACCAGACCCTCTAATTAATACATATAATTGATTCATTTTATCTTGATTTTATTACTTTCATTATATCTGGCCAATATTATGAATGATTGAGTAACCATGATAAACTTGACAAAGAGATTCATATGTTTATCCTAGGATAGTTTAATGCATGATCATAAGGTAAAAACTATGAGTTCCATGTAGGATAGACATGTACCTAGATGGCATGTATGGTATGATTTAGACTCGATCTTAATGAATTACATTCTAATTTGATTGCCATGGATATATAAGTGATTATTAGAATGCATAATATAATCTCTTGACCATCGACAGAGGCTTGTAATGAGATTAGTGTCTAAGCCAATCAATTCGTATTAAGTGATTAATTAAGATATTAATAAGTCCAATGAAATATAGGGGATGAGTCTCTACCCTAGATTATTATCATTTGGTGAATTTATCTATTTGTTTATTTGCTATTTAGATTTAGTTTAATTGATAGAACTAGGTTAGTTAATTCAATTTCATATTTTGATTTTCTGAATAAAAGTTAAGTGGGTATAATTTTAGTGATTGATTGATAGAATTAGATCATATAGTCCCTGTGAGAACGATATCTGGACTTAAAATCTTATATTACTTAATACAACAGCGTGCACATGCGCTTAACTATTATAACATCAATCATATGCATAGAAAGGAAAATTGACAAATAGTATATGAAGGGTGACATTTAGCTTATGCATGTGATGAATGGCTAACAAGTGTTAAGTTACAAATTAAACAATCAACAAAATGAAAAGGTTACATTTGTGTTAAGCGTAATTTTCAACTGAAGGGAATTAAAAAAAGACTTTTGAAGTTGTTACAATTTAGTCCCAAAAAACGCTTATTTTAGCCCATTTTTTAGAAAGAAAACTAGTTAGTGTTGAGTCAAATTTGAATCTTGTTGGAAATTAAAACAAAACTACCATTCCAAGTCTTCAATTCCACAAGTTGTTGGAAATTAGAATTGCTTAGGAGATCACTTTAAGGTGAGTTTTAAAATTGAAACATTGCCAAATGCTTTAAGGATAAGTGTTTCTAACTTTATTAATGTAATTGATTTACATTTAGTATGTGTTTGTTGAATAGGAAATTAGATTCCAATTTCGTTGTGCAATATATGTATGACATACATTAATTATTCAATGAACACATTATCACATGCATGCACCCATTAATGCATTTTAATAGCAACCTTATGCCAGGCAGTGCTACACCAACTCAATCAAGACATAAAAAGAAATGAAGGAAGTAAAAAACAAATAGCCATAACTTTTGAGAAATAGGAGAATGAGAAGGAATAGAAAGTAATAGAAAAGATTGGACTGCTAAATAACATAGTACCACTGAATAAGATATAGCTTTCACCTCCGACAGAAGTGAAAATAACCTTGGAAGAATAGCAATTACAGGATCAATAGTCAAAGGGACTTCTTCAGAAAAAAGAGTATACTCGCTTTATAAAGAGAAAATAGAGGAAATACAATTGAACCTTTCCATTATCGATAGAAATATGCTACTAGGCACTAACATGACCTAGAAGGAAAGAACAGAGATAATCGAGCTATTTAAGAAAAATTAAGATGTCTTCACCTGGTCACACAATGATGTTGTTAGAATAGACCCAGAGGTAATATGCCATAAGTTGAGTGTCAGAAAATATTATACTCTGATTAAACAGAGATAGAGATGGAGAAGATTCACATCAAAATACAATAAAATCATTAGTAACAAAGTGCCTTGTTAAGGTTTGTGTATTCTGTGCAAAATAGCCACTTCGATAAGAAGGTTTATGTATTTTTCTTAAGGTGTAGCTCTTCTCTTATTCTCAACTCCTCAAAATTTATTATTGATTTCATGTCATCTTTCGCCTTATTTGAAATATTTAATAAGGTTCTATAGATTCTCTTGCATACCTTATTCTCTCATCTATTTGGAGGACTTTTGAGTTCCTCATAACATTCCCAAATTTTCCCTTCTAGAATTGAGGAGCGAATTTTGTCTCTTCCTTTTGAGTAGCCTGTGAGGGCGACCATAAAGGTGAATATCTAAAAGAGAGGCTCTTTACTCTATTTATTTTGACTCTAAAAGAAGATGTTGAACTAATTCCTTTTCTTGCTCTCATTCTAAGGGGGAGTAAGACCCTCCGAATTGCTCTCCATGTTTAATTGGTCCTCAATAAAAATAAAACCATAAAGAATTAGCAAAAAAAAAAAGTAGATAAGAAACTTACTAAAAGAATTAAAAGACTCAAACATAAGATCATAAGGAAACGAAAAAGGCCCGGGTATGGTGTATGGATTCTCCCTTGATCCTGCTTATGGAATCCTCTTTAGTTCTAGAACTAGGACTTCGCCGCTATTAGCTATGAAGAAACTTCAAGGCCCTAAACCCTAACAGTCTTTGATACAACTTTAGTAATCAAAACCTGAGGGGTAGGATCAATCTGTTGTCTTTTGGAAGCAAAATGAGCTTTCACATTAACATAAACATTTTTGGACCCTTTTTTTTTTTGGTTCTTTAGGTCTTTACTTTCTTTGTCTCATATCGCAAAAAGCCTAATCAAATTTATGAAAGACCTTCTATAAAAGCTTAGAGATTCATAAAAGTATGCGTTAGTATAAGTACGATAAAAATAAGAAGTAATATTCAAAGTTTGACCAACCTTTTTCCTTACTAGAGATGTCAATAAAAGGAATGTCGCTTTCATAGAAGGTGCTACAAACCCAACTCCTACACCTTCTATGGACCTAACTCCTATGAAAATGACTGTTTGAGCTTTAATAGAAAAAAAATGTGCTAGAATGGAAGGAATCAGAGTGGATGAAGAGCCAAAGAAAAATCGATAATGGAAGGACTTGGAAGGAATAAAAGTAGTGGTCATGTCTAAAACCTTTAGAAAATGAGGGACGATCGACTCTGAGGTTCTAAAGCTATCTTGAGAATCTTCACTTGCATTAGGGAAGCAATTAAAACCCAAGAAAGTGTTAGAAGGAAAGAAATTCAAAATCTTACCATCAAAAGAAACTTCGACAGCCTAGATGCTAACGGCTATATAGAAAATATAATGTCAACACTCTGTATAAGAAAAAAAAATGGAAGAAAGGAAAAAGAGAGAAACTCATTTATATCAAGGAACAATCCCTTATAAGTTTAACATCCAAAGAAGTCTTTATTGGCATGTTCTCCATCACCAGAAGAAAGCAACACATCATCCTAAAGGAAATCATGGAACATAACCCAATTACTAAATGCCTGAATGTCAAAACGAGGAACTCTTTTCATGATTTGAAAATTTGGATGAGTAAAAGTCCATAAACCGTCCTGTATGGTATGTCAAACCTTCTCAAATTTGGCATACTTTACCAAAGAGCTCTATCGACACAAATGTTTATGGAAATAACATTCCTTTAGAAGAAAAACCTTTCCCTCCCTTGAATAGAAGGATAGGTTAAGTTATTCTTCCAGTTGTAATTTTTGAAGGAAGTAGACATCTCATACGGATAAGTAGGTCTCTTCATATTCCATTTACCATAACAACTTTCTTCTCAAACTCGACTTTCTTATCCTAAAAATTAAAGAAGTACTTTCTCTAACCCTTGAGGGACTAATGGTAGTCTATTTTGGCCTGAAGGAGATTATAAGTTATAAAGATGCCGTAAAGGATAAGGGTACAAAGAGGAGGAATCATGTGGTTCAAAATAGCAATATTCTAAAGTAATTGAAAGACATTCGCTTATGTGAGGCATTTGTTGGGCTTATTTCTAATAAGTCCAACCAGCTCGCGCATTAAATATCCCATGTTTTTATTATTTTAAGTGAAACAACATACACAAATAGATCTAAGAATATAACAATAGGCCAATTTAGTTTTAGATTCAGACTACAATCAGGTAACCCAAATCGATTAGCTTGTTTATTCCACAAAAGGGATGTAAACATAGCGCAAAGATGAAAATATATTAAATTATAAATTTTTTCAACTTTAATTATTTAATTATAATTTCGTATGAGAAAAAGACTTTCCAAAAGTGAACAAATCTCACTTAAACACTTCTATTAATTAAATAAAAAGGATAAATATATTGATAAAGCTTGACGGACATAAATTATATTTTAAATATAATTATACATCCATAATATTAATATAGGGAAAGGATTGAAACTCATATTTTATAAAAATAAACAATTAATCATCATGATTCATTTTATTGAGATTGATTACATACAAGAATAATAAATTTTACTTATTAGTGCATACACTCTTTTAAAAATATATACTCTTATTATTTTTTTTTGTTAAACCCTAACTTAAATGTTGTGTTTTATTTTATAAAAAGATTGAGAATAAATTTGTTAGTTAAATAAATAACGTAAGAATAAAAAATTAATTAACCGCACGATGGAACTTTAATTAAAACTCAATCTAATATCCGTAGATATCCTTTTTATATTCTTTTAGGTGAATAATCTTAGAGTGGATTCCTTAAAATTATTAATACGGTGCTTGTAATGACAGCTTGGATAACTAATTTATCAGGCTTGTATTATTATTATTATTATTATTATTAATTAATTAATTAATTAAGAAGTCTTTTAGTCAAATGATTTTACGAAATCGTTCTCCGCCTATTGTGATAACCCTGTGCTCCGCCAAAAAAAAATAAAAAGCACTGCAGAGGACAAATTAAGGGGGGTGGGCGTGGTGGGTGACATATGATTCTTGTTGGCTTGTTGCCGTGCTTTTTGAGACTCGGAAAAGACGTCTTAATCCCGTAATAGCCTTTTCAATATTCAGCAATAAAATCCACGTGGCAGTTCATATCAAATCAGCAACTCAGAGGTCCAGTAGAGTAGACAAAGACATAACACTTCAAGTGCGTAGCTAACTGCCAAAGAACCAAAGACAATAACCTTTTCCTTAGCTTTTCTGCTTTTGTCGTCAGAGTCAAATTTATTTTTATAAGTACCACCACCCTTACGCACCACTTCAGCGAGTAAGAAGACCCTCGGAAGTAATCCTTTTTTTTTTGGCCTTTTTCTCCGTGAAGATTTGAGCATATCATTTCTTTGCCAAAGTCTGTAGCAGCAAACATCAGTCATTTTTCAGCTGGGTTATTAACACTGTCATCCCCTGAAGTTTATACAATTTTCATTTTAATAGCGACTTTAATTTTAATTATATTATTACTTATTTTATTTAATTTATAAGATAAAAATATTCTATTTTTTAAGATATTTTAATAATTTATATAATAAAAAATATAAATCTAAAACACTTTTATTTTTAAATTAAATTGAAGAGGTAATGATATAATTAAACCAAAAGTCGCCATCAAAGTTAATTTATGTAAACCTTAAATGATGATAGTGTTAATACCCCTTTTTTACCTCCATTTTTTAACGCCAAAACACTGATACGTACACATATGTTAGTACAAATGTTGTGACATAAAAAATGTGTAAGGTATAAATTAACAAGAAAATGTTTAACTTGTTGCATAATCAAAGTCGATTGATTATAATTGAACTTTGATTTGTCTTAATAGATACTTTGAAGGAATTTAAGAAATTGATAATCTATTTCATTCCTATTTGGACTTTTTTTAAGAACAGAAAAATGAACTATAATTCCTCATGACATATTATAATCTTTGTTCTTAAATCTAATCCTTATATATCCATTATTGTATAGACTATAAAGCATGTTCTGAGATATAAAAAACATTATTTGCTTTTTAATTAAAATATTTTTACCAATTTTGATAAAATAATTCTTGTAAATTTATTTAAGGTGAAAATATACGCTGAATTATTGTGATTGATAATGGATATTCGAAGAATTTTCTTAAAAAGTAATTTAAAAAAATTTCTTTGAAAAAAGAGCTTACACGAACGTGTCTTTCACTCTCTTAAAGGAGAGTGATGTCAGATCGAAAAGTGAAAGACAGATCCTTCTTAATTTATTCATCAAAGAGCCTCGCCGACTCTAATCACTCACTATCCGTTCGGGATTTTTTTATTTTACGAGACAACCTGCCATGGGAAATCTGAAGAGCTTCAGACTTTTTGTCACCCATAATCACTCACTCAACAGATACTTGTTTATTACACTGTTTACCTCTACCACGAAATTACAAAATTGTACAAGGAAGTCTAAATTGCCCTTTTCCATCTAATCCAAATGAAAATAATTAGAAAATTGAACCATAATTATGAAATATAATTTAATTTTTCAGAGATCAAGATTAACCAAGGACTCTTTCTTTGCTTGGGGAAAGAAACGTTACCACAAACGTTTTACTACTGCTTGTGAAATCGAGAATAACTCTTGATCGTGTCATTTTAACTTCTTTTAAAAGTTTGACTTTATTTTAAAAAAAAACTATGTGAGTAAATTTATTTTTTATTTAAAATAAATATTATTCTTTTAAACTTAATGTTGTTATTTAATCGAATGATTATACACCTCTCTTAAAAATGAATGTTCATAGTTTTCATAGTCTGAATAAACTATATTTTTATATATTTTTCATTTAGTATTTACATACTTAGTTAATTTATATATATAAAAAAAAATAATTTAATAAATTACTTAATTTATTATATAATAAATAATATTATCATATATTATTATTTAATAAATTTATAATATTTTTATAATTTTTACATAATTTATAATATATTATAAAACTTTATCATATATATACTAAAATTTATTGTATCATAAGTTACGTAATCAATTAAATTATTTATATATATTTATGTATATGTTAGTATTAAGATATTTCCTCGTTACTCTATTTGGAAATAGATATTTTCACATTTAGACTTTAGATTCTTGATGTAATAGAAGCAGGGATAACGTTGTCATTTTGGTTCAGCCACTCAGCTGCAAAGTAACCAAAAAAAAAAAAAACCCCGACCGTGACAATCAGCGTCTCCCCCCGTCTATCTTGTGTGTCTCTCTCCCTCCACGCCCACTGTCTTGAGTATCATATAAGCTGACAAACAGTGAACGTTATTGAGGATTAAAATCGTCCGGAGATGAGCCTAGTTAAGACTCAAGGAAGCTGCGTGGCGATCCGTACTCTCTCTCCTTCCTCCTCCATCAACCGCTGCTCTCACGGCTCTGTTCCCACTTCTTCAGGTACCCTCCCTTTCTCTTATTGAATCCTCTGCAATGCTGTGCTCATTTGACGTTCCAAAACTAATACGATCTATTAGATTCCATCACCCTGTTTTTTCACCTACTTCATCTACTAGTACTTTGGATCCGTTTCTAATATTTCTCTCTTTAAAATGTACTGAATATATAATACTTCGTATTAATTTCATTTTTCTGTTAATTTTGAGTTATTGATTTACACTCCGCAAATTAGTTGTTGGCTTCATTGCCAAGAAAACAAATGAAATATCAGTCAGCATCGGATTAAATTCTCGGTGATGATCACAAGAATAATTTTTATCACCCTTTTATTTGGAAGGGAGCATGGAATACGGGCTGGAAGTTTTTTTTTTCTTTTTTTAATTTTTTCAGAATAAGAATTTAAAGGGCAATATCCCGTCAAATCTGGTTCATTTGATGAGTAATATTATTTATTTTTGCAATTGTAAACTGGAGTGTGTACGCAGTTGAACTTTTCCAGTACTTTTTTTTCTTTTCCAGGAATAGAAATCTCTGTAATGAGTAGTATGATATGGTGTGGCCGTAAAATCTTCTTCCCCATTCTCTGATGGTGCCGGATTTCTCGCAATCAACGGTTTCTGTCCGTCCGTACGTGGACCCAGTTTCATGATTGATGGTCCACGTTTGGACTAGCTGTTCCGGTGCATGGAATATTTAGCATAAAGGCACTAAGAAACATAACTGTTCTGTAACGTTGTTTAGTAACCAAACAAGTCCTTGCCACGTAATATAATAGTGACACTTATAGGTCCCCTCATTTGGCCTTTATGTGAAATAAATGCCCACCAACAGCTCTGCACATTTTACCTGGAGATTGCAGCTCTTAGCTTCGGGTTCTTATCTAATATACTGATTCCTTGGGCATGTTATATAAAAAAATCCCTCAAAATATTTGGTCTTACACTTGATGTTGACCGACTATCCTATCATTTTTTTATATAGGTTCACATGCAAACTATTTGATGCCCCAAAAGGTTGTCAAGGAAATTTTTATATTGTTGTAGAGTTATAAAACGAGTCAATTGGCATGGACAAGATCGCCCCTTTTAAAGATAACATGATAGCATAAAACGCGATCATAAAATCCTTGTAGCTTGTGGGATTGGTGAAATTGGTAAATGTACTATTGTGCTGCATGGACATTAGTGGGTTGGCTCATAAGTTTGTAATAATTATTTGAAATGCAATTTTATTAATTTAGGATAAATTTTTTTAGTTTAGTAATTTAGCTAAGATCATGAAAACGATGCAAAGATTTTTCCGTTTTCTCACTCTCTTTCTGAAGAGGGTGATGGTTAGCTAACTTGGCCAAATGCTTATATCTACTTACTGTTCGTGATAGAGCTATCAACCCTCACTCTCCAATTGAGCGCGTGGTGTTGTGGGTTCCGACCACATTGGATCAAGTGCCCACATGGATGCCATCTGTTCCCATGTGGTCGGGTTATAGTCCCCTTTGTCCCAGCTAAGCGCGTGTTCGAAAACTCTAGACTTCTTATACTTTATGTTTGTCGGACGCATGAAGACAGACACTAGATAGTTATTCAGTGCTTCGATTGGTAAAACCACTACACGCAAATTACAACTTGATCATGTCTCCGTAATATCCTCCAAGTCGATCATATACGGGTAGTTATGTTTCTACGTATGATCTGATGAACCAGAACCTGTCTTGTGCTGGCTTTGATTTGACTATGCTGAAGATAATGGTCCCCACTAATTTGTAATTAATTGACGTGAATGATTATCTTCCCATAACATAGAAAGCTTCATTTCAACTGGTTTTGGTCAAATCATAGGCTGGAACACGTCAATTCTCTGTGGTCTAAGGAGCACCTGAACGTGTTCTGAGGAAGCTTAACAGATAACTAACAGTGGTTTTGCTAGATCTGGCTATGATATGAAATTGAAATCGAAATGCTTTGGTGTAGTTCTTGGGCCAGGTTGCCAAAAAAAATAAAAAATTCTTTGCTTGTTTGGGCTTCGGTTTTTATTCTTTGTTGTTAGAGACTGTAAATAAAATTTCTAAGTAGATGTTGATTTTGTGATTATAAAAGATTAGTTTAATTGTAACGAGCAATACTGTACACAGATGATGCAACTTGTGGGACTCCAACTTGGATTGGCAAGGGACTGACTTGTGTTTGTTTCAAGCGAAAGGGAACTTATGAGCGCATTTGCATCAACTTGACTCCACTGCAGGCAAGTTTCGCAACAATTATCACGAAGTTTAAGAATAAAGACATGCATTACTATTACTATTGTTATAGTTGCTGCTGCTACTTGTTTTATTTTTGCATTGATGACCCACTGGCTTTGCCAATTCAGTTTTGGTATCTCCAGTGCTCGACATTAATTTCTTCTGACATTTTTTGGAAGATTCTGACTCGTTTTCTCTTTCATTCTCAATTTTGTTTTCCCATTTTGACGTTAGTTATGTTCATGAGCTTCTAATATGTGATAGATTAGTCTGAAAATTTCCAGGAGGAAAGGCTGAGAAGATTGAAGCGTCGAATGAAGGTTTACTTCGATGCTTCCAGGCCAGATCACCAGGTGTGTTTTAAATGTCGAAATATCTCAATATGTGAATGTTTTTTTTAGGAAGTGCTAACATGTCTAGCTGAGGCATCTACAGGAAACATTCACCTTATATGTCTCAATTTCTACACATGCTAGAGAGATGCAAGTTCCAAGTACCTTTTAAAAAAAAAAAAAAATTAAACAACTCGTCAATTAAATTTCATGATAACAGGAAGCTTTGAGAGCACTGTGGACTGCTACATACCCTGATCAGGAGCTCCATGGATTAATATCTGATCAATGGAAAGAAATGGGATGGCAGGGAAAAGATCCATCTACTGATTTCAGGTTCTTTTACCTTACCTTGCTGCTTATATTTTCTTCTACGATTTCCTGGCATATTCAACTGCTCTAAGACTATTTGTTTGATGAACAGAGGAGCTGGATTCATTTCTTTGGAGAACCTGTTATTCTTTGCCAAGACATTTTCAGTAAGATCCTGAGTGTTCAATTTGAGCATGAACTTCAGAATTTTATTACAACTCAAATTTGTTTGGTTCGCCAAGGTCTCTATGTTTCAAGGGACTTGTTTGGTTCTTCCGAATCATTTTCCCGCTTCTTATTCAGTGCCTCACGTAATTAATAAACTTTTATCAAGAAGGACCAAAGCTTGACTGAGTTGACTGTTATCCCGCAGCCACGGAATTTAATTACTTTATGGCTTTACTGTTGCAGGCATCATTTCAACGTCTACTAAAAAAGCAAGGAGGAAAGCGAGCTGCTTGGGAGTATCCGTTTGCTGTCGCTGGTGTGAATATAACATTCATGATCATGCAAATGCTTGATCTTGAGGCTTGTAAGTGGTTAATGAATATCTTTCTCGCGCAGCATTTGGACAACACATAAAGAATATTTCGAGTGTTGACCAATTCTACGCTATTTCTAAATCTCAAGTTTAGCTTCAACTCCTAGGAAATTTAGAAGCACCAACTCGGTTCCTTCTTTGGGACAAAAATTTGTTAAATTGACAACATTGCTAATGCAGGTTAGATTTTCTTTTGCAGCAAAACCCAGGACATTTGTCAGATCAGTCTTCTTGCAAATGTTGTCAGGTAAGAGCCTTGAACTGCTCCAAGTATCTGTTTTAAGTTGATATTGCAATGTTCCTGAGCGTTTCTGGTGACAAGCATCGCCATATCTCCTGAAGTTTCAATACGAAAAGGATTTGATTTTCCGTTCTTTGCATCAGCTAATTTGTTCTTAAATGTGCTCTTATCAGATAATGAATGGGCCTTCGACTTGCTTTATTGTGTCGCTTTCATGGTTATGGACAAGCAATGGCTGGAGAGAAATGCCACATACATGGAGTTCAACGTGAGAAATCTTCTCTTTTCCTGATTCTTAGTTGTGCTCTATCAGGTAGAACTTATGCTTCTTATACCTACTGATGAAATTCTGTGCATCTCAAACAGGATGTTCTGAAATCGACTCGGGCTCAGCTGGAGAGAGAACTTCTGATGGATGATGTTCTACGGATCGAAGACATGCCTTCTTACAGTCTTCTCAGTTAGCTATAACCAACTAAAAATTCAGGCCAGTTCTTTGCCTGGTTCAATTTATGAATATATTTGTCTGAACTTTAAAACATGTAAAAATCCTCTTGCTGTCTCTCACCCCAGTAAATGATTTCATAACCTCACTATTCTAAATACATGATGGTTCCTGCATTGGTGGACTCTGTTAATCCAATCCCTACTTTCCTTTTTAGAATCGTACGTAGTGGTTGGAGGTACCAAGAAACTGAAATTTATGAGAAATATTTTGTATTCTACTGAGTTATGCAGCCTCAATTTAAGAAGTTCTAAGTGAAGATGAAGATTAAAATTTTCACTTGCTAATTCCCTTTTCTCCCTTTTGTGTTTATCACTATCTTACTTTTTGTGGTAAAACTATGATGTATCTTGATTTGTTGAAAAATTTGTGATTAAACAATTTTAATTGGATAAGAATTGAGATGAATATCAAAGTTAAGAGTTATAAGAAATTTAAAACGTGTGGGATACATATAGAGAAGTTTAAGACGTGTGGGACATGAAGGGTGAAGCAAAACGGGACTCAAAGATGTGAAGGAAGCATGAAAACGCAGATAAGTATACAGGGCTCAGCGCCGCAGCGCTCAGGACAGCAACCCAGCGTCGCAGCGCTGGGCGTGATTTTGTCCAGCACCGCAACGCCTAGGGACGAGCACCGCGGCGCCAGATTATCAGAAGTTCGTTTTTCTCCTGAATTTCTAGTTTTGAAAAGTTTTGGACTTCCAAAACAAGTGGACTCTTACTTC
The DNA here is from genome assembly GCA_946807835.1 of Ailanthus altissimus. Taxonomy (NCBI): domain Eukaryota; kingdom Viridiplantae; phylum Streptophyta; class Magnoliopsida; order Sapindales; family Simaroubaceae; genus Ailanthus; species Ailanthus altissimus. The sequence goes on along the minus strand of OX327685.1, from coordinate 25,071,345 downwards.
AACAAAGAATAGGGTTAGTAGGCACAAAATACACCCTATATAAACACTTATAAACACTTGTAAACCCTTGATTTCAAATGAAGCATTAAGAGAGACTCTAAGAGAGGGGAAGAACTAGGTAGACACTAAGTGCTTGTGTGCGCTAGGGTGGAACCGTTGTTTGGGTGATCATTGTTCATGGTAGAGTAAGGGTTCACTAAACGTTTAGGTCCTTTTGAGAGTTTTTCATTGAGTTTTTCTTGTAAAATCTCTAGGGAGTTATAATAAGAGAGATTAGGATCCTTAGATCTACCGTGAACGTAGGCAATTGACTGAACCACGTAAGATTGTATTGTACTCTCTTGATTTCTGCTTTGGATTCTTGTTGTTTGTACTTAATTGATAGGTTATTTCGCTGCGCAAAAAAATTAGAATTTTAAACTGAATTTTAAATTCTTCACTCCAACATAACTTAAAAAAGAAAAAAGGTGTTCCTTCCCTCAAACATGATTAAATTAACAAAGCTGAACAACTGCAAGATATGGACATTTCCATTTAATTTTCAATAATTAATTACAAAGAGTCCCTTAAAAGTCCTTTAAAAGTCTTTTCTCTTATTGAAGACCATGCAGTATGAACACTATGTAACGTCATGACAGTGATTATGCAATTGGATATCTTTTTGACAGGATATGTCACCCTGGGCACAATTTTCTGTATTAAGTTTCAATTGAGGAATGATGTACTAAACTATTGAAACTTTTGCAGCCAATCCTGTAAAAATTGCATCTTAATTGAACTATATGTATTATAGCTGAAATTTTATTTGATAAGGATATTCTAACAGGAGGAAATGACTTGAATGTATAATGCATAATCTTCTCTTTTTCAGCAGTACTGCTAATGTTCTCCTTTAAATGAAATCCCAGAAAATATACCTCACAAATTCAATGGTTAAACACACATCGTGGATCATAAATTAAGCTCACTTCACCAAACATTAGTAAGTGGCAGGGGAAGAGGATGGAGACTGAGCCAAGGGATTGTTGAAAGCGAATAAGAAAACACCTAACAAACCTCAATGCCCAATGGAAGTTCGTAAAGGCTGCATGCGAGTTTTCAAACCAACAATCTCAGCCCAGATATCGTTTGCTTAATTCATGTTATCAGGTTGCTCTACGCATCATATGTTGGATTAAAAAAAATTGTTTAATAAAATTAATTTATAAGAAAGTTAAATCATTTTATTCATAATTATATATATATATTAAAAAATTATCTCAATTTTTTATTTTATAAATTTTGAATTTATTAATTATAATTTTTTTATTATTTTCAATTTTTAAACTCATGCATATAAATATGTGAATCTTCTCACGCAATACTATAAATTGAAATAAAGGATGTAACTTAATTCATAAACTGAAAGAAAAGATGTAACTTAATTTTTTTTTATTAATGTAAGATAAATAAAAGAATAATTATTAATTATTACTCCCTATCTCTCCTAAATATAAATATCTTATCAAGACTCCTACAAGTGAATTCTAAGTAAAGGAAGTGAGAATGTTTAATTATTATTTAGAGCAAGAACATATAAGTAAATGCGTAAAAAAAAAAATGTAAATGCTAGCGAGAGTATAGTTAGTCATTTGGGAAATGCTCTTTTCTTCTTGCTTATGATAGCCGAATTCCAAAACGTTTTGGCCTTTCAAAGCAAAAATGATTCTATAGCATTGAACAAAAGATGCATGAGATCAGGATTGCTTGCACTCAGTATCAATGGAGAGAAACCTAAATTTAAAAAGAGATGAGGTAAGCAGAGGTGACAATGGGCAAGTTAGAGGAGATTACAATCTCTATTTTTATATTTAAATAGTGTAAAAATTTTTACACTCACCTGATATTTAATATATATAATTCAAGTTTAAAGTAAGAAATTTTTAGATGAGAATAGAGATTTTTATAAATACCTCATACTCAATTTTTTTTTTAATTTTATAAAATAATTTTTTATTTTGTACAATTATAATATACCAAATAAAAAAAATTATAAACATCACATGAAAATATAAAATATATTGAGTTTTCAAATTTTCAACTACTAATTTTAAAAATTAATAACATAAATTAAGATTTAAAAATCACAAAAATTAACGATTTCTTTAAACGTTAGCATATCATCATATTTCATTTGTAATTTAAACATTAAATTTCTATTAAGATTCCTCTCAAATTTATAATATAAAATAAAAGAAATTTTGAATTAATGAGTAATGACTACGAAATTAAGAATGATAATAAAATTATTTATTTATTTTATTTGTTTATCTTCATTGTTTTTAACAAATGAATTCACTCTAATGTAAAAAGTAAGTGTCTAATATTAAATATAATTAAAAAATAAAGAAAAAAATTAAAAATAAAAACATATGAATAAGAATCAAAATTTTTAAAAATATAATATAAGTAAATTTTATACCTCTAAATTTTAACATATAATCAACTTTAATTTGTATAAAAAAATAAAAAAATTTACACTATATTTTTTTTAATTTTATTTTTAAATTAGGTATTTAGAGCGGATTTAAAAAAATTAACTTATTCTAAAATTTAAATTAAATTTAATTCGAATTTAAATTATTGTAATCAAACTAGCCTTATTCAAAAAAAAAATATCTAAAACATAACTCAAATTATTCCCATTTTAAGATAGATTTCTAAAAGCAATTCTACCACCCTTAAAGCAAAATAACACCTACTTTGAGAAACTTCTGAATGACAATCTTGGTACAGGCGAAAAAAAAAAAGAGATAAATGGACTATGACGAAGAAAAAAACATAGAGAAGAGTAGAAACTTCTGGATGACAATCCCAGTATAAGCAAAAAGCGGAAAAAAAAATGGACCAATTCTTAATTTGTTCTTGTCATCCTTGCGCAGGACTATACAAATTTTCTAGGAATTTTTTAGAATTAGCTCATTATTTTAATTAATTAATTTTTTAATTACTTTTTAATGACTTAATTTTTATTAGTTATAATAATTTTAAATGGATATATTTATCTTCATATGTATAATATAAAAAAAATAAAATATTTGAATATCAAAAATACAAAATTTAAACTTAATTTGAGTTAATCTATTTCTAAAAATACACTTTAATATTCAGAATAAGTAGATTTGATGTTATAAATCATTTACAAATGTAAGACATATTTTATGTTCTATATTTTTCTGTATATAATTTTTGAAATATTAGATTTATTTGAAGTTGTGTTTATTTTAAAATGAATACATTAACATACAATTCAAGTGTATAATGGTGAAATTTTAAAGAGAAATGAGATGAATGGGAGAGAAACGAGGCTATAAGGGGGGAAAAATTGCGAAAACTAAACTGCAAGTTGTTTCGCGGGACAGCATTCGCAGGTCTCAAATGAACCTGCGAAGCAATTCATGGGACTACATTCGCGGACTTATGCATGTTGTTCCGCGAATTGCTTTGCGGGCTTGTTTGCGAGTATGTAAATGTATTGAAAATTGTTTCGTGGGACACATTTATGGGTCCATAAACTTGCTTGCGACACAACCATCTCAAAGCATCTTGCACGTCTCGTGTCTAAACTTACAATTTTGCGATTTTTTGTTTCAAGTCTACTAGAGTATGAATCAATTATTTTTTGTTTCAGGATAAGGTGAGAGAGCTCTAATAATGGAAGAGAAGAGTTATGTTAACTGTAATAATTTTAAAATTTGGTTCCAAAAAATGTGAAATATAAAGATCTTTTAAACACAGTGTATTGTGTAATTAGAGATGATAATGTGGAGTATAATGTGACTTTGAAAATTAAAATTAATGTAATAAGGTATAAGTTAAAACAGATTGAGATTAGAAATGATAGTTATATTCGATTCTTTTTTGGGCTAATAGAAGATCGTCTATTTTTATGTGTAATAATGGATCCTAGTTTTTTTGTGTGTGAATAAGATGCACAGCTCCCCCATTCCAAACCCATCACTCATTTGTACTTATTTCACATCGGTGAGCAATAGCCAACAAAGTGAGCCACACAGCCCTAACAATTCCATTAGTGGTTCTCTCAAACACATCAGATGACTAGCATCAATTTTTTCTTTTAAAATTTAACAAAGACCCAACTTATATGCACTACGATAGTAGGACGGATGAGGATGTCGATGGTGTTGGAAACATCGGTAATATGGAAGAATGTACTAGTTTGAATGATTTTTCGGAATGTGAATATTGTTATGTTTCAACGAGCTCTCTTAATGTTGAAGATAAAAGAGTAAATGATTATGAAGCTAAAACCCTTTTGCATTTCTTCCTCCAATACCGCCATCAAACTTGGATATATCCAATAAGATCTCGTGTAGTGAAATTGAGAATGTATTTATGGAGAAGTTGTTTATTAGCAAAGATGAACTTCGTTAGGCTATTAATGTGCTAGCACTTCAAGATAATTAGAGCTTTAGAGTCTCAAGATTGACAAAATATAGTTTTAAAGCAAAATGTAATGATGATAGATGTAAATAATGATTACGTGCGGTGTAAGGTGATTCTATCAAATTCCACCACCAAACTAATTAAAACCAATTTAAATGAAAACTAAGTAAATATTGAAAATTTCAATATTAATTTAAATTCATTATTGAATATTTTATTTATATTTCTATTTCTAATATTTATTATTTTATTGTTTTGATTATTGATTTTTTATTAGTTTTATGTATATTTATTATTTTTATGTATAATAATATAATATAAATATAATTTATATTTTTTTTAGATTTTAGAATAATAAAATTGTACTGTACATTTTTCATTTAAAACCAAATGCGAGGAAGTATTTCATCATGCGCAAAATTGATGTACATCACATATGCCAGTTGGATTGGTTGAGCGATGGTCATCGATAAGTGAAGAGTCGAATTATTGGTAAATTCATAAAAAAATATGTTTGCATCTGTGAGTCGAATAAGTAAGGAGTTTGGTGTCGAGATAACTTACCATACTGATTAACAAGCTAAGGAGCATGTATTGAGGTTGATATAAGGTACTTTAAAGGCTTCATTTAGATTACTTATTGCATATTGCTATGTGTTGAAATGTGTGCGCAAATCCGTACACATTTACTTCTTTCCCTTTCATTGCAAAGTTTTCTCTTATTTTGTCCAACTTCTAGAATGCGCCCTTATTAAGTTAGGTCGTCAACTATGCTTAGAACAAAATTTTAAATCCTACTATATTCATTGCGTGGGATCAAAATATGATGAAATAAATGGAATAAATTTAACTTCATTGCGTCTTTATCATCTAATTTTGATAAGTCAAGAGATGTGTGCCAAAAATTAACAAAGGTGTATGTCAACTTTCTTCGGCCCAAAAAGTATTTATCCTACAATCGATTACTCAATTTTTTGTTTAACTATTGGGCAGATGGGTAATCTCTCATCTTCAGCTTAGTAATCAATATAAACTTCTTCCAAGTGAATTAGATGTGCTTCTTGCCAAAGTAAAATCGCATCTCTTCATACAAATTGAAATTTGCACCTCAAGCATCAATATCCCATGCACCAAAATACTAGAGAAAGAAATATTAGGCATATCCTAAAAATACCCAATAAAAGTTTGCCTAAACAAATCCTTTTAATTAGGCGTTAGTTTTCCTCTTAGATAATTCAGAGTCTAAATTTTCGAATAAGACGTAATTGATGCACAAAAAAATTCTCCAAAATTCTATATTGTTTGGAGACATTATTTTTTTTTGTAAAAATACACCAAAAATACAATTAAAATAATTATTAATAAATAATAAACATACATCACATATATTATTATATTATTTTAGTAAATTAATAATTATTTAATATTTTTAAATATATGGATTTAATTTAATTTATATAATTAATCAATTAATTATTATAATTAATTAATAATTGATTGAATTTTAAAACATTAATTTATGAATATTTTGAATTTAGTGATATTTTATAAAAAATTTCCTATACTAAATTGTTTTTACTATGTACACCACGTGACATCCTGTAGGCGCGCCATGCGGCGCATACATATTCTCGTCATAAACTTGGGGTTCGTAAACTCACACGCCTTCATTTTATGGGAACATTTTGCGGGCTGTGAAACACCCCCACAAAATGAGGGCATGTGCGCTCGCAAACCACAGATCCGCGAAGTGATGTCTATACCAAGGCTTTCGCTTAAGCATTTTGTAGCCTGCAAAATACCCCAGCAAAAGCCTTGGTATAGGCATTACTTTGCGGACCTGTGGTTCTCAAACCTGCAAAATACAAAGATCTTAACTATGGGCCTTGAGAAACAGAGGAACTAACATACATAGATTTTAATTATAGGCCTTGAGAAACATGCTCTTAAAGATAACACTCAAAAGCATTGAATGGACAACACGATCTTTAAAGTATGGTTTCATAGTCACTGATACTAGCTGTATTAGTTGTATTCTTAATAACATGGCCATATTAGTTCCTAGAAGTATATCCAATAAATGGTATCAATCACTAAATAACAATAGCACAGTAAAATTGGGTTCCTTTATCCACTTTAAAGCTCAAATAGTCAAATAAAAATAGAAGATCAATTCCAAAGCAATTAATAAGCCAAACATACATGTTTTATAACATCTCAAGTTGAAGATTGAAATTCTCAAAGCTAAATAGCAACAAGTGTGCCACAATAACAAACAAAATACAAAACAAAGATGGATGAACTTAAAACTAAAACCCAAACTATTAATGATGTCTTATCAGCTCAAAGTAGAATCATCCATATAATTAAGATTTTAAGAGCTAAATTAAACAAATTATCAGCAATGAGAAAGGTCATAACACAAAATAAAGAAAGAAAGAAGTAAAAAAATAAAAGAGGAGACCAAAACTAAATATATAAAAGAAAGTAAAGCTGCCAAATAACATCACATGAAAATTGTGTTCATTTCACACTAATTCAAGAAAATTCTCTAAAGTCAAAGTACATAAAAGAGAGTTTGAATTGTATTCTATTCATTCCATTGAACCAAGAAAGCTAATTTATTGCATATATAAGATGTTCATTCACTTACATGTTACCATTAACACTATAAAGATGTTCATTGCTCGTTGAATTCTTATCTGTCATCCTGTAAACATAATATATATATATATATGTATAGCAATGTGTCATAAGCAAACAAACAAAAATTGTAAGCAAAGTGATATTAAAATCTTATTTCAATTGAATGATCAAAATAAATAAAAAGCAATCATAAAATTAAGTTGTTCAATAAATGAAGCATTTCACTTACTTCTGCTCTTATTTCTAATTGGTTGACCAATATATCTATATAATCTATCTTTATATAATTTGGATTGCTATTATCTTCAAAATTATGGCTTTTAGACTCAACAGATGGTTAAATCATCAAAGGTATATGACCCTTTATATTATCCACATCATCTTCGATAGATTTTGCTTCATCACCCCTTTCCGACCTCATACAAATAATTGAAGCTCTCACATATTTTTGATTCATTACATGAAAAACTTGCTTAACTCGCGAAGCTAATTTAAATGTATCAGACCTATGACCTATCTTTTCAAGTTCAACAATTGTAAACTCATGCTTATTATCAATTTTCACACTATTGACCCAATCACACTTAAAAAAGAAAGACCTTGAATATGTGGTAGTCAATACCCCATATCTCATGAATGACTCCGTAATAGGACATCTACTAACTACTGAATTTTAATCCTTAGCTAACAATTTGCATTGTTATGGCCACCACACTAATGCCGCTATTTTATGTTGATCGATTTACAACTCAATCTATCGTATGAAAAGTGTACCCATTAATAAGATAACTTGGATATTTCATGACATTTAGGTTTAGTCCTCGTGCTAACCATTGTCCACTTCAAATATTAGCTTATCATTGTTTGAAGCTTTGAGAACCTAAAATTTAAGTTATATAACAAAATTTGTGTGTTAATACTTTTTACTTAAGAAACATTTAGATAGTCAAAAGAGTTTTGTTGACATACCTTATTTGTAAACTAATACGTAAATGTATGGTTATATTGGTCTTACAACCATTTTTTATTACTTGATTAATGAGAATATTGCTTCTAAAGCCACATAAAGTGCTCTTTAATATAAACAATTGTTACATTATCAAAAAAAAAATCTTGTTTATGGTATTTGAAAATTATTAAAGGAATTTTAAAACATTTTAACGGTTACTTAATATAAGGGTGAACAACTATTGTATTCTCTAAGACATAGAGATATACTTGCTCTAAATTAGTGTTAACTTACAAATGATTGAAACACAAAATAAAAGGGTTAGTTGGGTTGACCTAGTGATTACTAAATTATGTCAAAGGCCACCATTTTACTCACAAATTCTTCAAAAATAATGAATAGGGTAGCCGAGCTTCGACCACTATTCTGACCAACTCGGAGAGGGAGCACTTGTCTCAAGGATATTTTATGAGTTAACACTTTGTTTGTGGGTGTTATTGATCAAGGTCCTCTTTAATCTTTATTGGGATGAGGTTTTTATGTCTTATGGGCCGAAGACATAGGTCTTGTTCATCGAAATCCAAGTGGAGGGGAGAGGGGGTGAAGGGGAACAATAACTGATTTGGCAAATTGGCTTATTATAAAATCTTCCCTATGTATTACTATTCTGATTTCCATTAAGGGTATTTTCAGGTCTGACATTATAGTAATTCTGAGAATTATTATTGAAGCCTCTTCTATTTCTAACATTAGCCATTCTATCTCTGATAAAATCTCTTCTTCATTGGACAAAACCAATGAAATTACCATTTGTACCTCTACCACTAAGATTTCTAAAAATATTTCTAATTATTTTTTGCTTGAGCAACATTTGCTTCAATTCTCATATTAGTTGCTTTTTGCTCCATTCTACTTTCTTGATTTAACACAAAAGACATCGTTTTATTAAAGTTATTCATTCCTAGCTTATTGTGAAAATGTATTTTTATAGGATCATAGTTCTTATTAAGACTAATCAGTACATGCATTATCAGTTCTTCTTTAGTAATTGAGCTTTTGGCAACAGCTAAGCTATCAACTAAATTCTTTACTTTCATAAAAAATTAAGTAATGCTCATAGTACCTTTTGAAACATGTAAGAGTTGTATTTTAATTGTCATAGCAAAAGCTTTATATTGATTGCCAAATTATTGATCTACAACCTTTCAAAGATCGAAAGAAGTCTTGCATCTAAGAACAAAACTAAGCATAGGCTCTGTTATTAATGCCTAAAGCCAACCAATGAGTATTTGATTCTGTCTTTTCCACTTTAAATATTCTAGATTCACCACTGACTCAGTTATCTTGTTGTAGATTGGGGTGTGTGAGAGGGTGTGTAGGTAATAAAATGCAAATACATGTCACATAGCATACAATGAAAGCATAATATGTATTTTAAAACCACACAAGGAAAGGCAATTTCTTCAATAATAGAAAATATATCTTTGATGAACCATCGGTGACGTTGTTGGACAAGTAGATCTCAGAGTCTCACCTTGAAGTATATCTTTGAACAAATCTAGGTCTTAACTATGGTGAGCTCATAATGTTAGAATGGTAGCTTGAGATTTTGTGGGATTTATTTTGGTGTATAAGGCTTAAAACTTAAGTCATTTTTCTTTCATTCTCTCAACTTTTTCACTCAAAAGGAAGAAAACAACTCTCTCTTCTTCAACATGAAAATGACCGAACCATTTTCTAACCAAAATGCATGTCTTTTGCTTTTTGAAAAGAACAAATGTCTATAAATTAAACAAAACCATGACAAGTGTCCAACACTTGTCAATGGTTTAAACAAACATATCTATTATTCATGACAAATGTCTATTATTTAATTTCCACCATGATAAGTGTCCAATACTTGTCAATTTCTTAAGCAAAGCTTATCCTTTAAGGCTTAATGATGATTTGACACGTGTTGTATTCTAACACTTAGAATTTAACACATGTCCATTCTGAGAGGTGCTAAAATTGAATTTTGTTTATTTAAAATTTTTCGAATTGAATTCTTTAACCTTTTCAACTACTCTAGTACTTAACAAGTACTCTTTATATTGTGAGACTCTCTAAGTTCACACTCTTCTGTCTTATAGAACATTTTCATAAGTTCATAAACACTATCCCACTTATATGTCATGGAAATAACAATATGACACGTTGAACAATACAAGTTAAGGTTAACCATATTCGTATAGTCACCCCATTACCAATATCTTGGAAGAGTAAAGACATAGATCTTTACTGTCACATCTCTATTTTCTCGGCCATAAACTTATCTCACAGATTTGTATTTCGATAAACAATATCTATAAACTCCTTTACAATATTGTTTTACCTTACGAAAAATCTTTCTAGGGTAATGCTTATTGTCACAAGACTTTCTAAAATACAATCTCGAAGCATTATAATATACAACCTACCCATATAAGTTAACGAATCCTATATCTACACACACTGAACTCTATGGATATCGAACTATACCCAGTGATATCTAGAGATCAAATAATGAAAGATTTCTGATATGTGTACAATCAAAGTATGGTGGATCACTCACAAGTCTATTGTGGCGCTTAAGTCAAAGGATCATAAATACTACTCAACTTAAGAAGACCATCCATTAACGGCTTTATTGGAGGTCCTCATGAGTCATTTTAGTATCTAGTCCTAACTGAATACTTGCATACCTATATAAAGTTTCTACTAAACTCATGATTTACTAAGACTAATCGTTTAGACAATTCAGATATAGATATACATTGATCTGTAAGGTTTACTAATTGACCCGTGTCAATTAACTTTGATCAAGAATGACGTGTTTGAGAATATATTACATAATGACATTTTTTTCGCCATTTATAACTCCTTACAACTATATCATTACAATAAATATTCTGGGGTCTTTATCCTATTCTAGATAAGATTCTAACTCTTAGAATTACTAACTTTTAGTTCTGATCTAAATATCTTTAGATCAGTTCTAAACTCCTTTAAATTTACAACGTTTGAAAAAGAACAAGATTATTACCATATAATAAATTAACAATTTATAGAAATGTTCATTGTATAAATATAAATAAATATTTATACAAACCAGAATAGCACGTAAGCATTATCTCTAACAATTCTATCAAGAATCAAATATTGATCTAGTGCCTTGATAGAACCATTGATGAAGCCTTCAAGACTATGACCCGTTATTATGATTTGTGTTTATGATTTCCAGAAGAGGAAATTAGTTCAATCTAATTTGATTTGTGCAGGAAAACCAAAAGTGATGAATATGTGTTAATTTGAGGAGGACGAGACTTAATTTGATGATGACAGGACCTAACTCAAACCCTCCTTAGAAATCAAGCAGATCCTATAAAAAAACTATGGACTATTAAACTTTTAATTCATTTCATTTGATACAACAAAGTTATATGCCTCAATAAAATTGTACACGTGTACATAATTTACAAAATATAATAACTCATGTAACTATGCATATCGTGGGCCAACCTCAAAATGTCGCATGATTCTCTGCGACAACCTAAAAAATAAAGAAAAAATAGAAAATGTGAGCTTATGGCTCAGTGAGTGGACATAATCTAAAAAATGTTATATAATATAAGTACTATAAATAATAGCTTCTTAATAATAATCTAATAATAAATAATATTATATATAATGTACACATAAAAATTTATGATACAAAATAATTATAAAACGAAATACTGAATAATTAATAAAACTGTACGGGAAATATGAGTTGTCATAAAAATTTATGCTAAAGTTGAAAATCATAACAAAATACTAGGAATCTGAAAATTTAGAAGCGTAAGTTGTCATAAAATATATTTTGAAGCTGAATATATGTAACGTAGCTTTAAAAACATATACTATATACATACTAAAAATTACACCAAATTTGTACCCAAGGAAAAGTTGGTCTAACCTGACGGAGTAATTCACGCATAGGCAGAGTGAAGGATCTGAGTTGGTCTAACTCGGTGAAATACTGCATCTCTCGAGCAGAGCAAACTAAATTAGTTTAACACATGCACATAGCAACTACACTAAAGGGAAGGGTACATATCTAGTGGTTCAAAAACTACTACTATAATATCGTGGAGGTATAATTATTCTAAAATAAATATTTTTCTATATTGATTGTAATCAAAAGCTACATTATAATAAATTCTAAAACATTTTTGAATATATTAATTAGCATAAATATTTATATGTCTAAAGATAAATCATGGATAATATAAATCAGATAATGTGTAATCAAATCATAAACTGTTCTATTAAAGATATATAATATATATCTTTATATATATATATATATATATATATAGTTATCCACTCACAAAAGTGCGATAATCTTAAGTTGGGTCTAGATCATAGGGTCTACCAACTATCTATACTCCTCCTATATCATAAGATAAAAAAATATATCGTTAATACCAATATGTATTAAAAATATTGAAACATAAACATTCTAAAATCATAAAACTATTACTCGCTAATGGGGTATAAATCTAACTACCTAAACTTGTTTCCCATATCTCCTTTTTTATTTCTTTCTTATTTTCTGTATCAACTCTCTTTCTTTTTCTTTTCTTCTTTTTTTTTCCTATTTCTTTCCTTAATAGTTTCGTTCCCTACACTTGTAATAGATAATTAAAGCATTTGCTTTAATTTATAGCAAACAAATTGTCGCCCATGTAGCCAATTATCCTAAGCCGCATGATCATGGCCCAAAAGGTGAGAAATGAAGCATATATCTACCTGTCATATTGCATGCTTAATGAATTAAATTATTTACTTTTGTTATGAAGAAAATGTCACGTACAACCACTTATTCTTACTTAGCTTGGCAAAGCAAAAGGCTAAATGCCTTAAGCTAGCACATGTGAATTGCAATTCCTTTCTCCTTATAAGAATTTCATCCTTAAAATTCATGTACCTATCTAAAATTAGTATGGATATTGAGCTCTCATCTGATCCACATGCTCTTATTTATCTTCTTCCATTGCATGATTTCTCCATAAGACTTTAACAAGTATAATAGTCTTATTACGGAGTACTTGCTAGCGCTAATCCAATATCTAAACAGGCTCCTCATCATAAGTCGAGTTTACCTTTAACTGAACTGATTGAGTATCTAGAATATGAGAAGGATCAAGTATATACTTATGCAATATAGAAACATGAAACACATCATGAATTTATGACAACTCAAGCGGTAATGTTAAGCGGTAAGCAACCGCACCAACCCTCTCTATAATCTCATACGACCCAATATATCGAGGACTCAGTTTCCTTTGTTTGCTAAAACGAGGCACACCCTTCCATAGAGAGATCCGTAAGAAGATTCTGTGTCTTATTGCAAACTCAAATTATCTCTAGAGTTTATCTGCATAACTCTTCTATCTATCTTGAACTGCCTTGAGTCTATCTGTAATAATACTAATCTTCTCGCTAGTGGCCTAGATAATCTCTGGACCCAATAGTTTCCTTTCATTCTGCACTGCTTATGAAGTAAATCTCAATAACTTTATAAATCAGCTCTCGTACTCCTCCACTATCCTCGATATCTGTTCTAACTAAAAGAACTTACTAGGGTGAATGTCTTGGTAAATCATAGGAAAGAATTTAGCATTAAATTTTTTACAAAAATCATCCCAACTAATCGCTTCTCCATATCTACGTAAAAATGATGTCCACCAAAGATATGCTTCACCCTCAAGTAAAAAAGTGACAAATGAAACCATCTTATCATTAGTAAATCATTAATAACATCTTTAACATGCATACAATATGTACTAGTCTATAGAATTTAAAATCATGCTCTGATACCAAACTAACAGGACCCGACCCGACCCCTCCTTGAAAATTAAAGTGGATCCTATAAAACAATTATGGACTATTAAACTTTTAACTCATTTCATCTGATACAACAAAGCTACATGTCTTAACAAAAGTGTACACGTGTACATAATTTATAAAACATAATAACTCATGCAACTATGTGCATCGTGGGCCAACCTCAAAATGTGAAGACTGTATCATATCGCACGATTCTTTATGACAACCTAAAAAAAATAAGGGAAAAATAGAAAACATGTGAGCTTATAGCTCAGTGAGTGGACACAATCTAAATATATTATATAATATCTGTACTATAATATTAAGTGAGTGTGTGATTAATTGAGTATACATGTAATTTTAAAATTTTATTATACGCAGTAGAAATATCACATACAAAATACACTCAATTTAACATATTCATATGTATATATCTCATATATGTTCATATGTAAATTAAATTAGATAACAAATAAGTAAAACTTACCTGGATTGAAGGAAGCTCTTAATTCTTCAAGAATTCTAATCTCTAAGTCTTGACCTCACCTTGAAGTGTGCTGTTGCACAATTCTAGTTCACAACAAAATTGGTGAGATTATGAATCTAGAATAGCAATCACAAAATTGTTCCAGTAACAAGTGTTTATGTTTAGAGTGAAAAATGGGATGAATACTTTGTGTTTTTGGTTTTGTTCTTTACAACTCTTTGTTTAGAACACTTGCCAAAAAAATACTAAGCCGATTCTCTCTCAACTCTCACTTACGTATTTTGCTTTCATATATTGAATGAATGAATTCAATTCTTTTCCCAACACATATTGCTATATATGACCTACCAAGAGACATGCTTAAGTGAAAATATTAATGACATTCACCATATTGATCCACCACATTTTGTCACAGCATGTGATATTGTTTATGCAATTTGAATTATAATATAAAATTAATGTCCTACCATTACATATTACCATCAATATATTTTGTTAAAAGCAAACACAATTTAATTACACATCATGTACACTTGGCCCGTGTCATGAATACACATAACCCATCTAATATTTAATTAATTATTCGAAATAATTGGAATAATTACTTTTATCTCACTTATTTTTACTAGCAAAGTTAAATAATAAATTCATGGTAAAAATAATTCATGAACCAAATTGTGCTACTTGTCAACATCTTATTGGTTAACAACTATTGTTAACTAATTATGTGATGCACTTAATATTTAAGTCTTGATAAGTATACACCCTGAGGGAACTTAAAATAAATTTTTAGTTTGCTGAAATTTCTTAGATCGAACTATTCAATCCAATATACTACCTTAATGCATAACGAGTACACTTCATATTGTGAGACTCTCTAGGTCCATGCCCAGTTTGTCATATAAAACTTCTCCATACGTCTGTGATCAATGTCCTACACACATGTTATGGATATCACAAAGCGGCGAGTTAGACCATACAAGTTGAGGTTATAATATATCTATATAATCCCTACATCATGTATATCTTGGTATAGCAGAGATATAAATCAACATCGTCAAGTCTCTATATGCTTGACCATAAATATATCTTCAAATTCGTATTTTAATAAATAATATCTACAACACTTTTGCGATATTATCCATCCCAAAGATAAAACTATTTTCTCAGATATTATTACTTATGGCCATAAGACTTTTTGAAACACAATCTTAGAGTATCGGGATATACTACTCACTTAAAAGAGCTGATAGATCCCATATCTACACATACCAAACTCTATGAGCATCAAATCATACCAGTGACACACAACGGTCAGACCATGAAAAGTTTTTGACATGTGTGGAACTAAAGTATGGTGGATCACTCACAAATCTACCGTAGTGTTCAGTTCAAAGAATCACGAATATTACTCAAACTGGAGAAGACCTTTCATTGACAGCTTTATGGGATGTCTATTGAAGGTCTTCATGAGTTTATTCAGTACCCAATCCTTACTAAATACATGTATATTTATACGAGTTTTCATTAAACTTATGGTTTGCTAAGACTAACCATCTATATCTATATATAATAAGGTCTTCATCGACAGACCCACATCAGTGAAGATAGATCAAGAACATAATATTTGAGAATATATTTTCATAATGACATTTCCTAATACTGTTAGTAACTCTTTGCAACTACGTTATTACTAATATATTCTCAGGTCTTTGTCCCATTTCAGATAAAGTTCTAACTCCTTAAATTTTGCTGACTCTTATAACTTGTTAACTCTTATCAGTATTAACTATTAGTATTTATAACTCTCAGTGTTGCTAATTCTTAACACTGATCTAAACTCTTTTAGACCAGATCTGAACTCTTTCAGGTTCAAATCATACAATGTCTGAAACGTTACAAGCATCTTACCATATATTAAATACAATTAGTGATTTTAATGAAATGATGATAATATTATTGACGGAGGATCTAATATATGTGGGTGTATACATGTGCAATTGTGTCTATTACCTAAAATACGTATCATATACATATTAAACGCTGTGGAAGCGTGAAATATACAATAAACACAATAAATAAATATATTAATCACATTAATATATTTGTAAGGTTGAGAACTCACCTCAACGTGTAACGTTATACACGTATTTCCTCGGAGTCCGCATGGAGACCAACTCGTGGGTAGTTCTAGTCACCAATACGTTGAGCTTGGTGAGCTAGAATAGCAGCTCTGTATTCAGCACGGGATTAACTCTTAATCTCCAAAATGGGCGAGTGTGTGTTTTTCATCATTTTCTCCAAAAGGATAAGAAATGGAGAATTTGAAGCAATTCACAATTGCTCCAATTGGAACCATAGAAAAAAATGAAACAATTTTATTTTTTAATTTTTTCTTTTTTTTTTCTTCTTCCTTCTTCTTCCCCAGTTCCATTTCTCTCTATTTCTTTTTCTTTTTCTCGGCCATACTTGCACACCCACTTTTTCTCTCTTCATCTATATATATAATAAAATATTAATATAATATAAATAATAATATAATAATATATTATATAATATAATAAGAGATATATTTTGATTATTTAACCATTAAATAATCAAAGTGTGAAATGAACATTTTGCCCCTCATAAGTAGTTACTAAGTATACCCCTTAGTGGGTCCCACTAAATTCCACACTTGGGTAAATTCAATTGAGGGTCCACAATACGTCACGTGTCCTTATACAATTAGTAAATAACAATTATTGATTAATTGTTGTATTTAACACTTAAATACAGACATACACGTATTCTCGTGGTATTGCTGAATATTATTGTATTAAATAATTTAATCTGGCACGTTGCCCCAGTGCATAACGAGTACACTCTATATCGCGGGACACGCTAGATCCTACGCCGATTCGTTAAATGAAACTATTTCATGAGTCCGTGAGCAATGCCCCACGCACACGTCACAGATATACAAATTAGCGCGCTGAACCATGCAAGCTGAGGTTACAAGGCATACGTATAGTCCTTCCGTCATGATATTCTGGATATGCGGGGATATAGATTATCACCTTCAAATCCCCTAGTACTCATCCATGTCTTATCTCTAGACTAGTATCTCACTGAACAATATGCGCAAACTCTTTTGTTATATTGTTCTACCCTGGCGAAATTCTTTCCCAGGATTAATGCTTGTGACCACAAGACTTTTTGAAATACAATCTCGAAGCATCTGGATATCGAACTCCCTATACGAGTTAACGGATCCTATATCTGTACACACCGGACTCCATAAACATCAGACCATACTTAGCGACACCCAACAGTCACACCATGAAAAGTTTGTGACATGCATGGAACCAAAGTATAGTGGATCACTTATAAGCTCACCGTGGCACTCAAGTCAAAGAACTACATGTACTGCTCAACTCTGGAGGACTCTCCATTGACGGCTTATATAGGATGTCTGTCGAAGGCTCTCGTGAGTCTATCCCATATCTAGTCCTAACTGGATACCCATATGTCAATACGAGCTCCAAGCTCACTGTCGACTAGGAACAACCATCTATACCCTATATGTACGACATATGCTGATCTATATATAAAGGTATCCACTGACAAACTTGCATCGGCAGAAATAGATTAGGGATAATTATTTGAGAACATACTTACGCAACTAGCATTTTCTGGCACCCGATTACAACTCTTGTAACTATGTAGTTACTAGTATATTCAGGTCTTTGTCCCATTACAGACAAGGCTCCAACTCTTGGATATGCTGAGTATTATAGCCAGTTAACCCTTAGTTATGCTAACATTTAGTATTTATATCTCTCAGCATGGCTAACCATGAGCCCTTATCTAAACTCCTTTAAATCTGATCCGAACTCCTTCAGATCTACAATGTCTGTAACGTTACATTGCATAATACCATATAAATAGGTATTAGCGATTTAATGAGAATGTAAATTTATATAAATACACAATTATATGTACATTCGAGGATGACACGTAAGCACCAACCCTAACAAATATAAATATAAAAAATAAATATTTATTCATCAAAGAAAATGGCATGTAAGCACAAATCTCAATATCTAAATAATAGCTTCTTAATAATAATCTAGTGATAAATAATACTATATATAATGTACAAGTAGAAATCTATAATATAAAATAATCATAAAACTGAATACTAAGTAATTAATAAAACTGTACTGAAAATATGAGTTGTCATAGAAATCTGTGCTAGAGTTGGAAATCATAACAAAATATTATGAATCTGAAAATCTGGAAGCGTAAGCCGTCATAAAATCTATTCTGAAGCTAATATAAGTAAAATAGTTTTGGAAACATATACTACATATATACTAAAAAAATCACACCAAATTTGTACCCGAAGAAAAGTTGGTCTAACCTAGTAGAGTAACTCACTCACAGGTAGAGTAGGGGATCTGAGCTAGTTTAACCTACGGAATACTGTATCGTTAGGGCAGAGCAAACTAAACTAATTTAACGCACATGCAGAGTAACTACAATAAAGGGAAGTGTACGTATCTATTAGTTAAAAAATTACTACTATAATATCGTTGATGTATAATTATTCTGAAATAAATATTTATATATACTGAATGTAATCATAAGTTATATTATAATAAATTCTAAAATATTTTAAAATATACTAATTAACATAAATATTTATATGTATAAAAATAAATTATGGATAAAATAAATCTGATAACATGTAATCAAATCATAAACTGTTATATTGAAAATATATAAAATATATATAGTTATCTACACACAAAAGTGCACTAATCCTGAGCTAAGTCTGAATCTTAGGATCTACTAGTTATCGATACTCCCCCTATATCATAAAGTGAAAATATATAATTAGTGTCAAATATTGAAACATAAATATTCTAACATCGTAAAATTATTACCTGTTGAATCACTGGGTATAAATCTAACTACCTAAACTTATTTTTCATATTTCTTTTTTTATTTCTTTCTAAATTTCTGTCTCGGCTATTTTTCTTTCTTTCTCTTTTCTCTTTTTTTTTCCTATTTCTTTCCTCAATGGTTTCGTTCCCTGCACTTGTAATAGACAATTGAAGCATTTGCTTCAATTTATAGCAAAAACATTACCGCCCATGTAGCTAATTATCTTAAGCAGTATGATCATGGTCCAAAATGTGGGAAATAACATATACATCTGCCTGACATATGGCATGCTTGTAGAATTAAATTATTTACTTTTGTCATAAAGCAGGAGCCATGTACAGCCACTTATTCTTACTTAGCTTGGTAAAGCAAAAGCTAAATGCCTTAGGCTAGAACACGTGTATTATAGATGAACTTGCCATGGCTAGCTTTAATACCAAGGCAAATTTTAATGCTATAATGTGTTTGTTTGCTGAGAAAGTAAAGAGAAAATTTTCAAGTTAAAGCAAGAGAAACTAGAGAACAATCTAGAATTTTGCTTTTATTAATTAAATGCTACGAAAAATGAGATTACAAGTATAATATATACTCGTGCAACCAATTTTGGCAGCTAATGTAACTAATTGCAGAATTGGCGAATATAAAAAATTTAACTATAAAGCTTTTAACATAGACTCTACTCTAACTCAAAAGTAATCCTAGCCTTTTGATCAACATCTAGCCACCTAATCATCATCAATATGATCTTCAACAATGCACTACAATGTTACTATCAGCTAAGTCCTAAGCATAAATGGTTTAGCCTTGTTACCTGCTTTGTTAGCATCTCGTGCATCTCTGCGCTCAATGTCTAGCATGCCTTTACATGCTTGTGTTGTTGGTATCTCATGCATCTTTGCACTCAATGCCAAGCACACCCCAATAGGCGTGTGCATTGCACTTAGCACACATATGCTACCTATTACCTATTGTGCCTACCTACGCTACCTTATGTGTACACTTATTTTCTCGTACACCTCAACTATTTATTTGCACTTTGCCACTTATATCTAGTCTTACAATCAATCTTACCCTACCTTAATGTCCATGCACTTTATTGACCGTGCATGCCCCCACTCACTCATACTACTTAGTGCAAAGCCCTAGTCCACACTTCAACATATTTCACATTTTAAGATTGTGACATAAATCTATGAGGAAAAAAATTAGGTGACACTGTTAGAGTCGAACTTGGCACTTAAACCCAGTTATATCCATAGGCAGCCCAACTTAAAATGGACTCCTTCAACAAATTGAATGTGGGTCCAAACACTTGGACCTTAATAACTCAACATAGAAAGGTCATTGAGTGGGACCTAAGCTAGGACATGTGTTGCCACTCAGTACCACTGTCAGAGGATACCTCATTACAAGCTAGTCACATGCTACATCATCATGAAGCCAATCAACAAGTGCTACGTCAGTAATGTTTAGGCTTTGCTACATCACCATCGGGTCCCCTTTAATGGTCCAACTAGAAACACGTCAAATGATAACTAGACCAAAGGATAATATATGATAAAGGAAATCTCCAAAGGATAAATGGTAAGTCTCCATGTCATCAATGTGTATGGGCTCTTGCCTCTTGCTGATATACAGGTCAAAAGCTGTTTGGAGTTGTTGAACAGGTCCAGCACTAAATTCGCTAACCTTAAAAAGACAAAGCTTGCTGACATCTTAGTGTTTCCTAGTTCGATTACTCATGCTGACTATTCTAAAAGCGACCAATCACTAATATACCTAGTACTCTAAACATCAGTGGAGGTCTAATTACCTTCTTGCCCCTTCTGAGCAAGTTTTTCAAAATGCCCCTTATAATAGAGACAAATCTCTAATTATGTTTCGCCACATATCACCCTTGATGAGTAATCTCTAAATTGGCACTCTCCAAACTCAAGTTTTATCTCCAATTTTTGAATTTGGTAAAGGGGAATTCAAAATCAAAATAATTCTAGTAAGAGAAAACTCCCATGCTTCTCTTTGAAAACTCTTCATTTTCTCTAAGGGCAAAAACCCTAGGGACATAATTACCACTGAGTCATCATCTAACTTGAGGTTAGAGGGCCATTGTCGACCACTGATCTCATGTTTCTTATGTTCTTTAAGTCCCCTCAATTCATCTAACTTATAACCCAATTTGCCCAACTCATAACTTGTCTCTAGTTTGGTTTTAACTCGGTCTCAATTTCCACACTGCTAAATTGGAGGCTCAAATCCAACCCTTCCCACAGAAAAATCCAACAATTCAAACTTTCCTTACTTTACACATCACACAATGTTTAGAGTTGAACCCTGCCAAAATTCGTTTCTAACACATTCTAATATTTTCGGATGTCTCCAAAGAGACGACTAACGTTATATAAAACTTTATAAGCGAGCATAAAAGTAATATAAATTAATTTTAGTTCACATTCTTTTATGGGTAGTTATGATTGGGTCCTTGAAGCTCTTTGTATCTAATTCTCTTCCCCTGTCTAAACCTAAGTTCAGTCTTCAGTAAGGAATTATTAATAAAGAAAGAAAGAATCTTTAATTCTTATCCAATAGGGACAAGAAAGGTTGAATCAGGTAGAATGGTTTTATTGAAAATGATTCAGTAGCTATGCCTCAATCACATAATTATGATTCTCAAACCTAAAGAAGTCTAATGTCATCCATCTTTAATAGAAACAAAAATTCTACTAATCATTTTTAGTCTGTACTTAACGCACGGGTCATCTCATCTATCCAAAAGATAAACAATAATTAATCACTAAAATATCCGTGAGAGAAGTACAAGCAATATAAGATCAATGATTAGGAAATCATTAGTAGAATGGCTTATTATTAGGCAATCACATGGTTCTCCAAGATCCGAGGGGTACGTTTTGGAAGAATGCAAAAGGGTTGTAAGATATAATCAATGAATCCCAAAATATAAAACAAGTAAAAGCACTCAAGAGGAGCTGGCAAAAGGATCTCATGATCATGATCAAGGATAATCACTGCACATCAAGACCGAGTGATCATATCTGATGGCCCAGATTTTAGTGTATTGGCCCATCACCGAAGCGTTATCAATATTATTAACCATCATGAAAGGCAAAGACTTGTATAGATTCTATAGTTTTTATAAAATAAAAGGATGCAGAAAATTTTTCCCTTGGCCATCCATATACAGGTTGCTTAGGAATCAAGTCCCTGTTGAATGCTTATCCAAGACATTACCTGTTAAATACTCAAAGAAGGCACCAGTGTTGTGAAAAATAAGTTGTATTTGCCTGAAAAAGAAACTCCAACTTCATATCTGAAAACAAAATAAAATTAAATAAACAGAATGTCTCTGCCAGCCTTGTCTTTTAAGCAAATCTCACACCCAAAGCACTCACAACCGAAGCTTACAGCACTTCACTTTCTCTTTTCTCTCTCAAAACACTTGGTTGCGTATCAATGTACTCAAATCCGGAGCTTCCAATTTCTAGTCGTCCAAGTATCTCAGCTACAGCTCCTACCTTCCAGCAGTCGTATCTATCTCTGAGTTATACTCTTGCTGGAGGAGCTATCAAATGGCTTCCTTCCAATCACCAATCGCAATGCGAAGCTCCGCATTACTTGAAACTTCATGTGGATATTTATTGCAAGAATTGCAGGCATGAGTTCTCAGTTTCATTTTCTTTGTTTTTTATTTTAATGTAAATAATAGTTTCAATTGTTTCACATTCTGTTTGCTGATTCTTACACTGGAACAGATGATATGGGATGAAGTTGGAGAGAATCAGTTTGAAAGAAAGAAGGTTCTACTAGACTTAGAACAAGAGTGTTTAGAGGTTTATAGGAGAAAAGTTGACCGTGCAAGTATATCCAGAGCTCGCTTGCATCAGGAGCTGGCAGAATCTGAAGCTGAATTCACCCACCTTCTTTTGTCACTTGGTGAACGGTCTCTCCCTGGACGGGTACTTAAATATCAATCTCTCTCTAATCAGAAAGCTAGTATCAGAAAACACATACACCTGTGCATATATATTAGAATAATAATACATGTGAAAAGCAGTCAAGATACAAATTCAAAATTCTGGAATCACTTAACAGTGTTTAGTCAATATAAATAAATAAATAAAATAACAGTGCACCCACAAGTTGAGTAGTGCTGAGCCAGGGGATCTTCCTTTGGATCGTTACAACGCTCATTGAACTGCTCCAGTAAAAGAAAATAGGTAAGCGGTGGAAACCCTCCATATCAATCCATCTCCATATGAGACAAGATGACAATAAGAACAATGCATGTTAGTGTTGAGTGGCATTCAAAAGATTTATGGACTCGGAAGAAATTAACATTTCCACTAAATTTCATCATAATGGTTAATGACCACAAATTTCCTTACCAGTCTCAATAGTAGGTCTCTTCTGTGGCTATGAATACAGCCAGAAACTTGTTCTAGGTATGTCTATTAATCTGTGACCAGAATAAAGGTATAGTCCTACACTGAGAATATACTTACCTGAACAATAAATTCCTGGTGAATTTTGACTTGTTATCGTCTGCAGCCAGAGAAAATGACAGGAACATTAAAGGAGCAGCTAGATTCAATCACTCCAGCTTTAAGGGAGATGCGATTGCGGAAAGATGAGAGGGTGAATCAGTTGAGGGCTGTGCAGACCCAGATTCAGAAAATTTCTGCAGAAATAGCAGGTCTATCAGAGTATGATGACTCTTCATCTAATGTTATAGTGAATGAGAATGATCTTTCACTGAAAAAACTGGAGGAATATCAGATTGAGCTACAAAGGCTCCATAATGAGAAGGTACTGAACAATTCCTTATGATTTGTTTTGAGGATATTGCACAAAATATTCAATAAGCATTAATGAATTTTATAGTTTTGTTGACTACAAAGAACGACAGGCTTCAGAGGGTAGAAAAATATATTGATGCCGTGCGTAATTTGTCTGCAACACTGGGAATGGAGTCTTCCATGATCATAACAAAGGTTCACCCCAGCTTGAATGAATTGTATGGAATATCCAAAAATATAAGTGATAACATTTTGGCAAAACTCAACAGCACAGTTGAATCTCTCCAAGAAGAAAAACAGAGGCGCCTTGAGAAGGTGAATTATTACGTCACGCCATCCTTCTTTTTAGCAAATCTACTGGATGGGGCTTGTAGCTAGATTTGTGCATCAGAGACATGATTTCTCCTATCTTGGTAATATGTAGTTCTAAAAGAACATCATCATGGTAAAAAGTCACATATAAGTTAAAAGGTTATAAGTGATCTAGCTCCCTTTCTGCTTCAATCCTTTGCTTTCATTTTTATTTTAGAAATATAGTTCACTAGTTAGAATAGGTACCAGCATGACAAATTCTTACATTTTAATTGCCTTAATTTTGCAGCTTCACCATCTTGGCAAAGCACTGACAAACTTGTGGAATCTTATGGACAGTCAATATACTGATCGCCGAAAGTTTTCCCATGTTACCAATTTGTTATCAAGGTTATCAGCAGAGGTATCAGAGCCCGGAAGCCTTACCCACAATATAATTGAGCAGGTTAGTTGCATCTGATCTACAGCACTTCAAACTATTAAAAAATATTTATAAAAAAAGCCCTAGACTGTAAAGTTACTCAAAATTGTTTTCAAATTCCAAATACTACACGTAATAATTATTCAAATTGTACAAGGCTGAGGCTGAAGTCAAGAGACTGGATCAGTTAAAAGCAAGCAAGATGAAAGAGCTTTTCCTGAAGAAACAGAATGAACTAGAGGACATATGCAACAATTCACACATGGAGATTCCTTCACAGTTGGAGATGGACACAATAATAAACCTTATAAACTCTGGTGGGAAAGAAATTTTTCTTTCAAGTATTTCTCTTGTTTGAATCTAATTGACCACAAACTGACTTTAAAATACAAAAGGGGAGATTGATCATGCTGATCTCCTCACGAGCATGGATGAACAGGTATCAAGAGCAAAAGAAGAAGCTTCTAGCAGGAAGGCAATAATGGAGAAGGTGGAAAAGTGGATGTTGGCACGTGATGAAGAGCGCTGGCTGGAAGAATATAGCACGGTATATGATCCAAATCCATTCATCTACTTGAATAGTTTACCCCAAGTTTTATGCCCATATTCATGGTTCCTACTTAGTGAATTTCAACAGGATGAGAATCGATATTCAGTCAGTAGAGGTGCTCACAAAAACCTGAGACGTGCTGAAAGGGCCCGAATAACAGTCAAGAAAATTCCAGGTAACCTGGGAAGTCTCTCAATATTAGAAATTTATATCAAATTGAATGCAAGAACTTCTCAAGGACCTAATTCGATTAACTAAATATATAAAACAAGAAAATTAAAAAGGTGCAGCACTGAAGATAGACAGAAATTACTCTAAATAACATAACATATAAAAATGTACCAACATGGACATGTGTACTACTATAAAATATTAATGTGATCACAATAAACCTTTTTTTACATTCTACTTTAAGTCATAGAAATTTATACTATGCAGCATAATGACCAACCCAATGATATGTATGTCTTACATATATGATTCTGTACACTCACTGTTTTCATGCAGCTTTGGTGGATTCACTAGTAGCAATGACTAAGAGTTGGGAAGAAGAAAGAAAGAAAGTTTTCTTGTATGATGAGGTAAGATAACCTATTGTCTGCAAGTATGTATCAATATGACAGTGATCTGCATGAAGTATCTGCTGAAATTCTAAAGGCAAACACATAATTGAAGTTTTCATAAGCCACAAAGGGCAAGAATGGGAGTTCAGAATAGTTAGACAAACTAATGGCACTTACATAATTTGAACTGCAGTTCCCTTTTACTTCTATTCTGAATTTTCAAATTCTCTTGAAGTTATTATCTGTTCAGTTTGAACTGTTAAAATGACCTCAGACCCAGCCTCCATCTCTACAATGCACCTAATATCGTGCAAAACACCATCATCTTAAATGCTTCATTAATAGTACACGATTTATAGAACCGATTAATTTCTGTAAAGGATCCTTAGTTGTTAAAAATTGTCCATATCTTGAGCCAAGCCTCCACCTGTGAAACCATGATGCGGGCAAAACCAAGATTGTTGTTTTCTTTGTTACTTTATTACCAAAATCAGTCTCAAATTCAAAAGTGAAGTGCTTTTTAGTAAATAAAGTTTTCGCTAACAACAAAATAATGTTTTGCTGTCAACGAAGTTGCTATGTTGATGCATAAAAAATTATTACGTCTAACAAATGTCATTATTGCACAAAAATATTGGACTGAATTTTTTTTTTTTTTGGGCATGTATGGAGTTATTCATTTTAATCAAATAAACTTATGAAGAATTTCATTAATATAAATTATGAGAGGATAAGTACTTATTTTAGAGAACATATCAAGTCATCAGAATCTAAATTTCAGTTCATATCAATGTCTGACAGTTTGAAATCCCTACAAGATGAAAGTCCTTTCATATGTTGAACTTGTGCATTTCCCTATATTGTGTCAAGCATTCCTTAGCTAACCAACTAATACAAGGAAATCAACATCTGAGGTCATCTAGGTACCTCTGCTGGCAATGTTAGAAGAGTATAATTTGGTACGGCGGGAAAAGGAGGAGGACAAGCAAAGACAAAGGGTTAGTATTATTTGATATGCAATGTCAAAGAATTTCATGTATTCTCTCATCAGGTTTTCTCAAAATTATTACTTCATTTAATAAAGATTGTCTAATTGCATAATGACCACTGTGTTCAAACCTTCTCCCTCATGATTCATGAGATGGGCTTTCCCCACAGGAAATGAAAAAGGTGCAAAGCCAAGTAGTTGAGCAAGAAAACGTCTTTGGATCCAGACCAGGCACCAGCAATCAGCGTCTTTCAAACAGGAGCTTGAATGGAGGCTTCGGCAATGCAATCCCTTTAAATAGAAGACTTTCTCTGGGTATCCAACAACTCGGACCACACAACATGAATTCAGCTACTCAAGGGATGTCCCTTATAAAGGAAGGAATGAAAGTGCGGGGACAAAAGATTTTTGCTCGACCTGGCCTTGCTTCTCATTTTAGAGATGAAACAGCTTCAGTGGTTTCAACATATTCTGGCCCCTTATCTCCTTGAACTTTAGGTCATATTTGTGGATCTTCACATCTGGTGAGAAATCACAAAGCAGAAGTAGGTAGAGAGGTGCTTTCTTTGGAATTATAAGATCCTACACAGAAGAATAAATTCAGTTCGTCGTGTCAGTTAAAGGGAATTTTTGTATATTTATGTTTTGAACTTGTGTATCAGACTATCATATGCAGGTTTAGAACCTCCCGACAATCGTGAGTTCAAGGAAAATAAAAGGTTCAGAAGTCATTGATTTCTTATTATCGCTACTGTAGATGTACACGCTACTGTAGATGTACCAAGTAGGTAGATGATTGAAGGTATAATTAAGTATGTTCTTAACCACAAGCTTCAATAGTGAATAGAAACCGCGTTTAACTTTAAAACAAAACACATTGCGCTATATATATAACTTAGTTGTATAAAACAGAACCACATTGCGCAGTTGGTTGTACTATAGAAGTGCTTTAATTGTTGGATGGCAATGAACACGAGTCACATGAACAGAAACAAGAATTACCTACAGAAAAGGAAACTATGTCATCTCAGTGAATCAAAAGCCCTTTTATCATGGGACGACAACAAGATGAGGGAAATAGCTTATAATTTGAACTACTGCACTGCTCGTCCTTCTTCATAACCATACTGCAAGTGTTCCTATTGTGAAATGTCCTAATCTCAAAATATATCAGACATATATGTAGTTCCACTTTTGAGTTATCAGTGGCTTTGGCAATGCTTCTTAAGGGTTCTATGCTTTTGAATAAAGAAATCCTACCATGAATAACTTTGTAATTGATAGAACCGAACCCTAATCCATGACAAGGTGGTTGTAATAATGACCATCCAAAATCTATTTACCATGGTGACCACTGTTGCAAAATGCCCATGTTTCTTCTTAAAGCCTTTGCCGCACTCTGTTTAATTATGTTTCCTGCAATGTGAATAAACATCGACAATTCAATTCAAAATTGTGCGCACTTGCATAAACTTTAGCAAAAGAAATACCAAAACTTTCCCATAAATAAAGCAAAAACTGAACTAAAAATTAAAAGCAAGAACATTCAACTGTTCAATTTATATTTCAATACACGTCACGTTTCCATGGATTACGAATTAGAGTCAGCATCAACTATTAAATTCAAAACATTAAATTACCCATTCATCTTCAATAATTAATCGCGTGAAAGCATTAACATAAATCATAAATTACACATTCATCTTCCAGCACAATTAATCGATCAAAATCTAATCATCGTTAATCTGGACAGGAGCTTCATTTGTCGGTTTATGGAAAAAATCATCGATGCGGCGAGTGCCAACCGGCAACGGCTTTTCCACGACGGGGCGAGAACGCTTATTCTCATTTGCGGGCCGCTCCAAAGACTGAACTGGCACGGGGAGCGAGTCGAGAAGGAAATCGCTTGTCGGCCGGTGCCTTTTAACGGCGACGCGCAGATGATCGAGTTTTACAGTCTTTTTCTTCTTCTCCATGGCGGCTTCAGCCGATTTTTCAGCGAGAAATCGGAGGAACAGCTCGGTTGAGCGCGAGACAAGGAACAGAGCCTCTGAGGTTACCTTGTTGATGTCCTTGTCGAGTTTCATGATTTTCTTGACCCGGCCTGTGGGAAATTCAGGCCTGATCATCTCCGTGTTTTGTTCTTCTTCTTCTCCTGCCATCGATGGATCGTAAGATTTGTTTCGAAATTGTGAGAATGAATTATAGATCGAGGAAGGCGAATATAGGGTTTTTTTTTAATTTAGCGGGAAAATTAAGAGGTCTTGGAGTTTTTTCAAGTCATGGATAGACAAAAACACCCTTAAGAATGGTGGTACGTCAAATTGACTTGGTCTTACTGTTAAAGTGCCATTAGGGTAGTTTCGTCTTATAGAATCTTACCCGCCAAATGAGGAGCTTCTCGCGCCAAATCCCAATGCAGACTCATTTCTCGTGTCGCAGTGTAATAGTCGGTTTCGGTTCAATTGTACAAATTATTTTTTTTAATTTTTTGTAGTCACATCACTGTACATTTTTTTTTTTGGGTCCTTTTAACTAGATTTTCTTTCATTATACTTTGACTAGTGAAGGTTTAACAAGGCAGTTATATGTTTAACATCATTTTATAATTAATCAAATATTATATTTATTTTATTTTAAGTTTCTATTCCATTAATTTTTTTTCTTAGTAAAGCCAAATACAATTATCTAGATTTTATTTTTAACAAAGGAAGATATTCAAAGGAAGTATTGTTAAGAAAATGTCTCCCTACCTTTCTTCGTATATTTTTAACAAGTAATTGGCCATTCATTACCTATCCCTTAGTTAAGTGTCATTCTTTGATTAAGCATGTTGCGAATAATTTTTGTAATAAGTAGCAGCACACATTTGTAAATTGAATAATCAAATAAATGAATAAAATGTTGACATTTTTTTTAATAAAATAAATATAATAAATATTAGATTATTTTGTTCATAATTATATGTATAAAAATAAAAAATTATTTAAATTTTTCGTTTGATAAATTTTAAATTGAATGGGTGTAATTTTTTTAAACATCCTCAATCCTTAAACTTATGCGTGTGAGTACATGGATCTTCCTTAACTTTTAAACTCATGCATACCCAATATGAAATATCTCTATTTTTTTAAAGTCTTTCACCAAAAGTAAATATTAGAGAAATTTCCTACTTTCTTATTTGTCTTATATTATACGACGATTAAAGCATTCAAGAGCTATGTAACCATGAATAAGAAGTTAAAAGATCCAAAGACTTTAATGTCTTGGCATTATCATTTCGACCATTCTGGATCAACTATTATAAGAAGAATTAATAAAAAATTTCATAGACATCTATTGAAGAATATAAAAATTCTTTTGTCCAACAAGAACATTTCAACTAATTGTTCATATGGTAAACTAGTGTTAGACCATCTCTATCTAAAATTAGCTTTGAATTTTATCATTCTTACAAAAAAATTTAAAGAGATATTTACAAACCCAATCAACCACCAAATAGACCTTTTTGCTACTTTATGATCTTAATTGATGTATTTACACGATGGTCACAAGTTTATTTGCTATTTATATGTAATTTTGCTTTTGCAAGATTATTAGCTCAGATCATCATATTATGTGTACAATTTTTATATTTCCTAATCAAGACTTTACTACTTGATAATGTTGGTGAATACACTTTCAAGACCTTTGCTAACCACTGCATGTCAATTGGGATTGATGTGTAACATCTAGTATTACACATTCATACCTGGAATGGGTTGTCAAAACCATTCATTTAAAAGACTCCAAGTGATTGCAAGATTTTTTCTATTGCATACCTAATTACTTATTTTAATATAGGATTATGTAATTTTACATACTGCAACGTTAATACGCCTTAAACTAACTACTTGTCATAAATATTTTTTCATTGCAACTGATCCTTGGTTATAAGCTTAATATATCTCATCTATGTACTTTTGGTTGTGCTATACAAATTCTATTTAGTGCACCAAAATGGGACTTTAATGTCATTTGAGAATTTATACGGGCTTTGACTCACATTTATTATAAGGTATCTAGAATCCTTAATACGCGATCTATTTATTGAATATTTTATAAATTATCATTTTGATGACACGAATTTTTCTTTATTAGAAGTGAGAAAAATGCTTTCCAAATACATGAATTATCTTTAAAAAATAACCTATAAGTTTCATCTAGATCCTCGCACCACAAAAAAAAAAAGTAAAGTGTAAAGAATTAGTAAATTATAAATAAGTTGCCTAATGCATTTTGTTTGCGAAATTATACACACGCAAATTGTAACCGCAAGTGCACGAGTCGTCAACAAGTAATAAAGTGATGAGTGAATATCGTTCCCACAAGGATTGTGTCCTAAATTGATCTAAGTATTATAGTGTTGATAACCTCAATTTTCTCTAGGCAAATTGATTTAATTACAATTATTAAGAAAAATTAAACTAACCCAAACTAAGTAATTAACGAAGCAACAAAATGATAATCTTACGAAATAATGAATTCTATAAAAATGGGATCCTTAAGTATTGATTCATTCTATTCTTCCTATTTGACAATTTCATTCAATTCATTAATCAAGGAATTAAGATTAATCTCATTACCTCTCACGAACGTCAAATGAGATACTATGCATATATATTCAAGTTGATATCTCTATTTAACTTGTCTACCTATATATGCATTACGTAACCCTTAAATTGATTATCCAATGATTAATCTCATTACCTTTCCCGAGCGTCAAATAAGATCCTAAGCATAATGTCACACCCCAAGTATTCTCACATATTTTTTCGAACACTTGATGTGTGCCACATGCAATCATTGAGCAAACTATGGTAATTACCTAAGTGCTATTAGCCTCCCGACTCAATAATAACCTAAGGCTATATTTTTCAAATCTGATAAATGGTTCAATCTCTCCCAAGCATCAATTCATAAATCCACAACAACCAATTCATTTCTCAATCAATTAAAAGTATTAAGCATAGAGAAACATAAATGGATTAATGAAAATATACCAAATCATCTAAATATAATATAAATAAAACTACATCAAGCCTTAGAATTCAAGTTTAATCACACAAAAATCCTACTATAACTAGAATTATCAAGAAATTCATAGATACAAACATGTATAAATAATATTCATAACTACAAATTTTAACAAAAGAGAAAATATATAAAATAAAAAAAAAAGATAAAACCGAAATTAAGGATGTCTACAAGGTTTTAATCTTTCAAATGTCTTCAATGATGCTTAAGAAACCTTGGAGACATTCTTTCTTCTTTTCAAATTTGAGCTCAAGTCTTGATCTCCTTTATGTATTTCATGTCTTCTTTTGATAGTGTAAGAAGTAGCTAAAGGGTAGTATTTATAGACTTTAAATTAGGACAAGAATATAGCTAACAAACAGGTAGTGACGCTTAGGTGCCAAGCATTCTACCCGATTTGACGCATGGGCACCACTATTCGGCATTTAGGCGCCAAATCCTGGGTAATTGGCTACCTAAGCGTGAGCACTGTAGCACATCGGCATTATAGCGAGCACTGTAGCAGGCAATGTAGCACCAATACTGTTGATCGACACTATTCATCAAAGCTGTAGCATATTTAGTTTTTTTGCTTGTTTTCTTTGAATTTTTATTCTAAATAGCTCAATTAACTTGAAACCTACAAAATAAAATTAATACACATAAAAAGTTATATATTCTTATTTAAATTAAACAATTATCAAGTTTAGAAGAGATACAATATAATGTATAATATGCGCTTATCATATTTATAACTACATAAAAAATAACTAAGTCATAGGTATCAATTGCCAATGTATCAACCTTGGAAGTTGCTCTTAAAGAACAATCTATTGAAATAACAACAAATAAAATATTAGTTGCATGCCGAAAGAGTGGTAAACCACTTAATTTTAAAAGATTTGTTTCACAAATACACACACGCGCGCGCGTGTATAATAATCAAGGTCTTATTATAATTGATACTTAAGCTATAATTGAAGACGCTCTTGAAAAGCGCAATAATCCTAATATTATGAGAGTCCTAAAAGTGGCACAAGTATCAAAAGTGATTTAAGCCCTAACGGCTAAAAATAACAAAACAATCATTGATGATGTATTTTCATTTATTATAGTTATTGATATCATGAATGATGATTTTGAACTACTGTTTGTTGATGAATATAAAATAAAAGGACATAATTCAAGCGGAATTGACTTCTTTAGCTAAACATGAAGTATTTGTACCTGTGGTTCAAATACTACAAAGTGTTAAATAGTTAGGTATAAATGAGATTTGGTAAGAAAATATAATGAGAAAAATGAAATTGTGAGATATAAAGCTAAATTTGGTGCTTAAGGGTTCTCACAAAAACTTGGTATTGGTTATGAGGAGACTAATTCTTTTATAATAGATGTCATTAATTTTTTATTCTTTATTAGTTTGGATATATAAAAAAAAACTTTACATACATCGCATGGATGTGGTATGTCACGCCCTAAATCCAAAAGATCTGACACACGACATAACTTACACTCATTCAATAATGTGCACTCATAATTAGTATTGCATAAAATTTTATACTTAAATTCAACATAAGAATCCTTAGCAAGTTATTAGTAAGTTCAACACAAAGTTCTACTCATGACCATACTTGGTGAAATATAAACCAAATACAACCACACCTAATAAAATAATACATAAGTATTTATTTGATAGGGATAAATTAAATATCTTAAACCACGTGTCCACAAATGAAATACTCAACACCTAACAACTTAGAGAATCTAAGGAACAACAGAAGTCTTGCCAAATTTGCTAAGCACACATGTACCTTATTTACCTAAAATCACCATAAACTATAATGAGTATAAAACTCAGTAAGCATACTAGTTTTTCATATATCAAAATATAAATACATATATATATGTATATACAATGCATATGTATGATATACCGTGATAAATCAAAATTATAATCAAAATTTTATCAAATCACATGTCAGGTAAGTGCTTGCACATTCTTTCAAAACATATAATAGGAATACCATTACTCAACTACTACTTAGTAGGACTTTTATATCACATATCACATAATGAGTCAAATGTCACCCGTCAGTGACATACCGTATAAGAGAAATAGTACAAATGAAGTTTAAATTACACATATATAATGCTCATGCTCGAAAGTAAGAGCCAAACCCTCACTCTGATCATCGGTAAGTCTTCTCACATGCACCAATCCGCCACCACACGAATGTGATGACTCACTCTTCTTTTAGGTACCAATAGGATCCTCCTTACATACAAAACACATAACATATACCAATCCCGAATGAAAGGCCACACATAAAGGCTCCACAAATCACATAATATGCCTACTAAGTCAATAGTGAGTTCAAACATCCTCAAAATACAAATGTTTCTCATAGACACATTATACTTCAAAAGCTTTCTTTGTTAAACACATGTCATTTTGAAAGCTTACTTTCAAAAACACATATATGTCATGTATGTCCATGCTCACATTCATAAACACATGTCTTCACATTTCATATTAAAATATACTTTGACATAATATAAACATATTCCTAACCACATTTACAAAATCATACATAACAATTACTATATTTATTGTGATTTCAGTAAAAAGTCTAGTATACTTACCTCTTAGCACTTTCGACTATAAGGCTTAAATCTCCTTAACCTATCAATGGAGATTAATCCTTTCATGAGCCTCAACATTCATACAAAACACTTAAATAGCTTACAAAATTACACATTTTGCACTTATCACATCGAATTAGTCTAATTACTTGGTTTCTCAAAACCTGTCATTCTGACCACTTACACTTAACAAAATTTTCTTATACATCAAATGATGTCTAATTACTCCAAAATCAGAATATATCATTCTTAACTCATATATCCTTCTTATGTATGAATATTATATCATAATTCCTACACAATCCATTCTATAAACACTATCAAATCCAAACAATTATCCTGACAGGATCAAGATATTTACTAAACAATATTCGATCTCCCAATTTTATAAAATCATATACTAACTTAAAAATTATAAAAATACCACATAATTACTCTTGCACATATCACAATCCATGATAAATATTTCACTTCAAATCCCTGCCAAAAGTATTTTAAAACTATTTTATTCCATAACTTTAAAAATCTGTTAATCAAATACTGCAATGAGCTGATACACTTTAGAAAATCATAACAATTTAACCACATTGATATAAATTCTCAATTTTGAATACATCATATTAGATATATAAATTTACCATATTCCAAAAATTCGTAATTTGTTAAGATCATTCAGCAGATCAAAATTATTTTTCACTGTATCATACTGTGAACACATGAAATTTCTAGAATTTTAGAGTCATTTTGGTAAATTCACTACAAATTCAATTTTTGAAATTTTTAATCGATTCAAAGTCTCAAATGATTCTAGATATGTCTAGTTTCATATTCTCAAAATCCAAAATCAGAATCGAAGCACAAAAATTTATAAAATTCTCGGATCAAGAGACTATCAAGTAGAAATTCTACAATTCATCATGATTTATCAAGTTATCTACATAATATTCATCAATTCTCAATATATCTTACAAAATTCACATCAAATCCCCAATTTTGCATTTTTCCAAAAATTAAAATTTAAAGGAGTTAACTTAATTAACACCAAGAGACTAAGAAAAGGTTACAATATACCTCTTAAAGCTTAAATTCTAAATTTTTTCCTCTTAAAGCTTAAATTCTAAATTTTTTCTCTCCCCATCTTTCTCTCTTTTCTCACTCTAAAAGAGGTGGCTCGACCAAAATGAGTGAATTAGAGTTATAAATGTGTATTTTTATACTAAGAGGCTAATTTTTAGTATTTACGAATTAGCCCCCAAAACTTTCAAAGTATTATAATTTGGTTCCTAAAATAAATCTAAAGTCTTACAAATAAATTCAATACTAACAGTAGGTCCTTAATCTATACTAACAGTACTAATAACAATACATAAATCAAGTACCACCCACATATAAATAAAATATTAATATTATATATATATATACTTATTCTTACCAGTTATGGATAAGTGGTTACTACATGGTAGTAGGTTATTTATGTGGGTCACTTAATCTTGATATTTATATGAAAATATTTAGAGGGTTTAAAATGCGTGAAGCATTCCAACTACCATATTGTAACTGATACTCTATAAAATTACATAAATCCCTATAAAGATTAAAGCAATCTAGACCTATGTGGTATAATAATCGCTTTAGCAAATACTTAGTGAAAGTGGGATATATTAATAATCTTATTTGTCTTTGTGTATTCATCAAGAAATCAGAATTTGGTTGTGCAATCATAGCAGTTTCTGTCGATGACATAAATCTAATAAAAACTCCTAAAAAGTTCTAGAAAATTGCTAAGTATTTAAAAAGAGAATTTGAGATAAAAGATGAGAAAACTAAAATCTGTCTTGGGGTTATAAATCAAGAACAATTAAAATGGAATCTTTACCTACAAGCTAAATTATATTAAAAATATTTTAAAGTATTTTAATATAAATTAAGCTTTTCTATTGAGTACCTTGATTATTTAGTCTCTTGATCTGTAAAAGGATCCATTCATCCTAAAAAGGGAGACAAATATTTATTTAGCCTAGAAGTGACTTATCTCACTATGATTAGTACTTTGAAATATCTAACATAATGCACTAAATCAAATATAATATTTTGTGTAAATTTATTGGCAAAGTTCAATTCTAAACCAACTAGAAGAAACTAGAATGGTATTAAATATATTTGAGTAGAACAATGAGCTTTGGATTATATTCTTCTAATGAGCTAATACAAATTTCAAATTTTGTTGGTAATGCTAATACAAATTATTTATCTAATCCCCATAAAATCACTCACAAAAAGAATATGTTTTTACTTATAATGGTACAACAATCTCTTGGAAACTCAATCATTCATCATATTAATAAAACATGTGAATTATTTTTTACAATAAATATTCAAACAACTATATATGAAGATAATGTTGTTTGTATTGCTTAGAGGAGGATATATCAAAGATAATAGAACTAAATATATTCCATTGAAGTTCTTCTATACTTATGAGCTCTAAGAAATAAGAAAATTGATGTTAGACAAATATACTTCGTTGATAATTTTGTAATTTACCTACATGCACATTTAAAAAGATAAGACATAGCATTCGTGTGTGTTATCTCAACAAACTATCAAATTGATACATGTCATTTAAGTGGGAGCTTTGAATAAGGAGGAATATAATTCGTAAAAGGAAAAACTTCTGCAACTATTCTAGACCTATATACATTATACTCTTTTTTTCCCTTTAACTAGGTTTTATCCGATTAAACTTTATTGGTAAAGGTTTTTAATAAGGAAATTGTATATCCAACACCATTTTATAGTTTATCAAAGGTTGTATTTATTTTTTTAAATTTTTTATCCCACTGAATATTTCTTGACAAAGTCAAATACAATTATCATGAAATGGTAGATATCAAAGGGAGTGTTGTAAAGATAATGTGTTGAAGCAGAAGCAATAAAGTTAAGTAATATAATGCAGTAACAAGCAATTAAAAATAAACAAGAGAAAGAAAATAAAAAAAGCACGTAAAAATTTACGTGATTTGGTAACTTGCCTATGTCAACTACGGATCAAGATCTCACTACTTTTATTAATGAATCATAAGACAATCACAAAGTATGCTTTTTATAAGAAAGAACTCAAGTTTTACAAAGAACACTCTCAATTGCACTCACAAATGCCTTACAATTGATTTCTCTTATAGACTAGGAGTTTTCTCTCTTATACTTGTATTATAGTTGTTGTGATATATTTACAAACTAATATAAAGCTTTATATAGCGTTAGATGCCCTAGGAAAATCTTAAACCTAGTTAGAATAAAAGTCTTTACTTGTAGGAGTCCAAATCCTACTTAAAGAGTCAATTGAGTTAAAACAGAAAGTACCCATAAGTTGCCACATGAATAGTACCAGCCACGTAAACAGTTTCTTGCTTCCAGCTTTTCATTTTGCTCATTCCTAATACGACCTTCACATATTAAACTTTTTGCTGACTTTTCATTTGTCTCCAACTCAAAAATTCATCCTTAATTTTGAGTCACCAATTTCTAACAAACCCCTCATTGATTCAAAATCATCTTCAAAGCTTCCAAGATCTTTCATCTCCGCATCTTCAGTCACCCTTACATAGTAGTGACTCTAGTTAAATCCTTGCATAGGACTAACTTAACCGATAGTAGTGGCTTAAACAACATGTTAGCAAGATTTTTAGACGATACAATCTTCGTTAGACTAATCTTACCACTTTGAACAATCTCTCAAATGAAATGGAGCCACACATCAATGTGTTTAGATCTTTCATAGAAAACTTGATATTTGCTTAGGTGTATGGCACTCTGGCTATCACAATACACACTAGTATTGACGTCTTTAGTAGCCATTACCTCTACATATATCTCTTTTAACCATAGGGCCTGCTTAATAGCTTCACTAACAACTATATACTCAGCCTCTATGGTAGATAGTGCCACCACATGCTATAAAATCGATCTCTAACATACACTACACCCAAACACTATGAATATATAACCTGTTAACGATATTCTTTTATCTAGATCACCCATATAATCTGAGTTGACGTATCCTCTTACCATTTCACTCTCGTTCTCAGCCCTTTTATACTTCAATCTGTGATTCGACGTTCCCTTAAGATATCTCAAAATCCATTTTACTGCAAGCCAATGATCCTTACCTAGATTCGTAGTATATCTACTCACTATACTCACAGCCTGTGCTATGTCTGGTCTTGTGAAAACCATTGCATACATGATGCTCTCCCACAGCGCTTGCATATAGTACTTTACTTATTTGTATTTTCTCATCTTTGGATTTTGGTGACTGTGTTGCTCAAAGTTTGAAATGAATAGCCAAAGGAGTAAAGATAGTCTTTGCATTGGACATACTAAACTTCTCTAAGATCTTAAGTGTATATCTCTGTTGTGACAAGAAGATAACGTCTCTTCTTTCTCTTACAATGTCCATACCCAAAACCCTCTTTATTGCTCCCAAATCTTTCATCTTAAACTCGCCACTCAACTGCTTTTTTAATTTCTATATTTCTTTTATATCTTTACATGTGATTAACATATCATCCACGTATAAAAGTAAATACATCATCCTACTACTCAAGCTCTTAAAGTACATGCATTTGTCATACTTGCTTCTACTAAACCCATAAGTAATTATAAACTCATCGAATCTTATATACCACTCTCTATGTGATTACTTTAACCCATATAATAATTTCTTTAGCAAACAAGCATGCTCATCTTTTTCAAGCTCTATAAACCCTTGTGGTTGTAATATGTAAATCTTTTCTTCAAGCTCTCCATGCAGAAAAGTTATCTTTATATCTATTTGTTTTAGATGTAAATTAAGGTTCACATACGTGGCTAACAAAATCCTAATGGATGTGTACTTGAGAACTAGAGAGAAAATCTTATAAAAGTCTATCCCTTTTCTCTGAGTAAAACTCTGTGCAACAAGTCTAGCCTTAAACCTTGTAGACTTTATGTAATAACCGCTTATTCACAACCAGTAAGAATAAATATTTATATATAGAATATTTATATTTTATTTGTACATAAGTAATACTTGATTTATGTATTATTATTAGTATTTTTTTGAATGGATTAAGATTCTATTATTAGTATTAGGGTTATTTGCAAGATTTTAGATATATTTTAGGGATCAAATTATACTACTTTGAACGTTTTGGGGGCTAATTTGTAAATACTAAAAATTAGCCTTTTAGTATAAAATTACATATTATGTAACCTTAGTTCACTTATTTTGGTCGCACCACCCATTTTAGAGAGAGAAAATAGAGAAAGAGAGATGAGAGAAAGAGAAGAAGAAGAATAAGAAGAAGAAATTAAAATTTTAAGCTTTAAGAGATATATCATAACTCTTTCTTAGTTTTTTTTATATTGATTAAGTTAATTTCTTTAAATTATAATTTTTGAAAATATGCAAAATTGGGATTTTATGTGAATTTCGTGAGATATATTGAGAATTGATGATGATTATATGAAAAAATAGATGAATCAAGATAGATTTGCAGAATTTCTGCATAAACTTGATTCGAGAATTTTTTAAATTTATGTACTTCAATTTTGGCTTTGATATTTTATAAGATAAAACTAGACATGTTTAAAATTATTTGAGACTTTGAATTGATTAAAAATTTCAAAAATTGAATTTTTAATGAATTTACAAAAATGACCCTGAAATTATAAAAATTTCATGTATTAACAGTATGCTCAAGTGATGAACACATTTTGATCTATCAAATAATCTTAAAAAATTATGATTTTTTGAAATATGTTAATTTTATATGTCTAGTATAACATATTCAAATTTGAGCATTAAAATCACTGTTTTCAAATTGTTATAATTTTCTAAATTTTATCAGCTAACAACAATGATTTACAGATTTTTAGAGTTATGGAATAAAATTATTTTAAAATATTTTTGGTACAATTTAGACTTGCAATATTTATTATGGATTGAGATATGTGTCAAGAGTAATTACGTTATAGTTTCATAATTTTTATGTTGGTATGTAATTTATAAAATTAGCATACTGAACACTGTCCAGTAAATATCTTGATTCTATCATGATAATAGTTTTGATTCGATAGTGTTTATGAAATATATTTTCTAGAAATTTTGATATAATATCCATATATGAGAAGGATATTGATAAGGCGTAATTATATAAACTATTTTATCCTCCTAACTTGATGTTTGTTCAATTTATCCTAATAATTTGGTTATTTATGCATATTAATGTTGTTTTATAGGTTTAAACATTATCGAAGCAAAAATACCAGAAATCGGATGCAAATGAAGCTATTTGAGATGAGAATCCGAGAATGGACTAAAATGCTCAAAACGTGAATAGTACGAGTGAACAGTACAATTTCTATAGTGCATGAACAGTGCAATGCCGGGGTATTCGGCGCCAGGGCATTAGCTGGGGCGCCAGTTCTAGAAGCTCCACACCGCGGCATTGAGTCCGAATGCCGCGGCACTGAATTCTGGACACTCTTTAAGGGCATTTTTATCCTCTTTTTGCAACCCTACCTATATAAACACCCATTGTTGAGCCAAGAAGGAAGAGAGAATGGGAGAAGATGCACGAAATTGGCAAGAAAGAGAAGGCTTGAGCTCGAATTTAAGGAGAAGAAATTATGTCTCCAAGGTTTCATGTGCATCATTGAAGACAATTGAAGGATTGAAACCTTGGAGACATCCCCAAATTCGATTTTCTTTCCTTTTATTTATTTTTCCCTTTTATTTTAATTTCTTAGTATGAATATTGTTTAAATGAGTTGTATCTATGGATAGTTTGATAATTTTAGTTATGGTTGGATTTTTATGTGATTAAACTTGATTCTAAGGCTTGATGTAGTTTTATTTATATTATGTTGGATGAGTTAGTATAAATTCGTGTAATTCATTTATGTTTCTTTATGCTTAATGCTTTCAATTGATTGAAAAATGAATTGGTTGTTGTGAATTTATAGATTGATGCTTGAATGAGATTGATCCATTTATAGGATTTGGGAGAAATATAGCCTTAGGTTATAATTGAGTTGAAAGGCCAATAACATTTAGGTAATCATCATGGTTTTCCTTAGGATTTGCATGAAGTGCACTCCAAGTGTTTGATAAAATGTGTGACAGGCGCAAACACTTTGGGTGTGCCATTATGTCTAGAATTTTATTTGACGCTTGAGAGAGGTAATAAAATTAATCCTTGAGTAATCAATTTAAGGGTTGCATAATGCATGTCTATATAAACAAGTTAGATAGACATATCAACTTGAATATGTATGCATAGTATCTCATTTGGAACTCGAAAGAGGAAATGAGATTAATCTTAAGCCCTTAATTAATAAATTGAACGAATTTTCTAAATTATAAAAACATAGGAAGAATAGAATGAAATCAATACTTTAAAATCCCATTTGTATAGAATTCACCATATCACAAGATTATTATTTTGTTGTAGATTGTATGTTATAGGCCTTAATGGAACTTTATTGAACAATATGTGTTGAAGTTGCTATGTGATTAATGGCTATCTTGTGTTATTCGTTTATGCTTTTTATGTGCTTCATGCTTCTAATTGCATTGAAAAATGGATTGGATGAATTTAACATTTGAGTTATTTACTTGAAAAAGTTTAATCCATATGTCGGTTTTAAAAAGCATAGCTTTAAGTTTGTTAAGTTGAGAGACTAATGAACTTAGGGTAGTCACTTAAGGGTAGCTTAATGCGTGTATGTATAATGGGTTAGATAGAAATATCAACTTAGTTGTATATGCATAGTATCTCATTCGCACTCGAAAGAGGGAATGAGATTAATCATACACCATGGATTAATGAATGTATAAATTGGTTGTTGATTACTAATGACAAAGACCATATGAACAATAGAGGAAAAATCAAGTCCCTAGAACCCCATTGCCATAGATATAACATATCTTTAATTTACCGGTTTATTTAGTTTTAAGCATTTTTTGTTCAATAAATTATCCTACCCTTTTGATTAGCCTAGATAAAGTTAGGTTGCCAACAACGTAGTATTTAGCATTAATTTAGGACACAATCTTCGTGGGAACGATACTCTATTCATCACTTTATTACTTGTTGCGATAATGTATACTTGCGTTAGTTTGTGTTAAGAAAATCACACAACAGATATATGAGTCAAAAATGATATTATTATTTGGGAGTAATTGGGCATAATTTATTGTATAATAAAATTTTGTTAAGTATAAGTGGTCAGAATTGACAAGTTTTGAGAAACTAAGTCATTGGACCAATTTGATGTGATAAGTGTAATTTGAGTAATTGTGTAAGCTATTTAAAGTGTTTTGTGAAAATAATGATGCTTATGAAAGGATTAATCTTTATTGATAGGTTAAAGAGAATTAAGCCTTGTGTTCGAAAGTATTGAGAGGTAAGTATACTAGACTTTCACTAGAATCACAATAATCATAGTAATTATTTATGCATGATTTTGTAAATATACTTTGAGATATGTTTATGTTATTTCAAAGTGTATTTTGATATAAAATATGAAAGACACATATTATAATGTGAGCATGGACATACATGACATAAATGTGTTTATGAAAGTGAGCTTTCAAAATGAAATGTGTTTAACAAAGAAAGATTTTGAAGTGAAATATGTCCATGAGATACGTTTTGTATTTGAAGGATACTTGAACTTACTATTTGCTTGATAAATACCTTATGTGATTTATGGAGCTTTTATGTGTGGCATTTTCTTCGAAATTGGTATATGTGTTATGTGTTCCGTATATATGGGTACCTAAAAGAATAGTGAGTTATCACATTCTTGTGGTGGCATATTGATGTATGTAGGAGGATTCACCGATGATCAGGGTGAGGGTTTGGCTCTTACCTTTTGGCATGAGCATTATAGATGTGTAATCTAAACCTCACTTGTGCTATTCCTCTTATGTGATATATCACAGACAAGTGGCATTTGGCTCATTATGTGATATGTGAGTCCCACTAAGTAGTAGTTAGGTGATGGTATTCATATTATATGTTTTGAAAGAATGTGTAAGCACTTACTTGACATGTGATTTTGATAAAATTTTCGATTATGATCCATCATGACATATCATGTTAATGCATTGTGTATATTTGTGTGTATATATATGTGTGTATTTTGGTATATGAAAAAATAGTATACTTACTGAGTTTTATACTTATTATAGTTTATTGTGATTTTTGATAAATAATGTATATGTGTACTTAACGAATTTCGCAAGGCTTCTACTGTTCCATGGATTCCCTAAGTTGTTAGGTGGCTAAGTGTTTAATTGGTGGACATATAATTTGAGATATTTGATTTATCCCAATTGAATAAATATTTATACAACATTTCATTAAGTGTGATTGTATTTGATTTATGTTCTACCAAATATTTTCATAGTTTAATTTTGTGATGAACTTACTAGCAACTTACTTAGGATTCTTATATAGAATTTAAGTTTAAAATTTTATGTAATATTAATTATAAACGCACATCATTGAATAAGTGTAAGTCATATTGCGAGTCAGATCTTTCCAAATCTGAGACATGGCACTCTACCCCCGGTATCCCCTCCTTAACTTTGTACACCCACTTATATCCAACTAGTTTATTTTGAGATCTATCTCCTAATACCCAAATATTGTTCTTCCTAAGAGAACTAATCTTTTTTTTCATGGCATGTTGCCATCTATCTATATTCTCACATTTCATAGCCGCATTGTACGTCTTAGGCTTATTAAACTCATAAGTGTAAGCAAAATTGAAAGCATGAGTAACTACATCTGCTTAAGCATACTTGATTGGTGGGTTTATCGTTCTCCTTAGCCTATCTCTAGCTAGTTGGTACTGTTGAAATTTGTGCTTACGTGTCATCCCTTTTATGTATGAATATTTGTTTTATATACTATTATTATTTCATTAAATCACTAATTATATTTTATACATAGTAAGATGCTTGTAATGTTTTAGACATTGTATGACATAAAAAAGTTTAAAACTGGTCTAAAATAGTTTATATCAGTGCTAAGAATTAGCAACGCTGATAGTTATAAATGCTAAGAGTTAGCACTAATAAGAGTTATCAGGTTATAAGAGTTAGCAAAATCTAAAGAGTTAGAGCCTTGTCTGAAATAAGACAAATACTTGAAAATATATTAGTAATAATATA
Organism: Ailanthus altissimus; assembly: GCA_946807835.1. NCBI lineage: Eukaryota > Viridiplantae > Streptophyta > Magnoliopsida > Sapindales > Simaroubaceae > Ailanthus > Ailanthus altissimus. The sequence goes on along the minus strand of OX327685.1, from coordinate 25,026,419 downwards.
GTTGTAAAGAGTTGTAAATAGTGCTAAAAAATATCGTTATACAAGTATATTCTCAAACACAATGTTCTTGATCTATCTTCACTGATGCAGGTCTGTTAGTGAAGGCCTTATTATATATAGATCAGTGTATGTTTATATCTGGATGGTTTAGATGGTTAGTCTTAGCAGACCTTAACTTTAGTGGAAGCTCATATAGAGATACAAGTATTCAGTTAGGACTGAATACTAAATAGATTCATGAGAACCTCCTATAGACATCTCATATAGCCGTCAATGGAGGGTCTTCTCTAGTTGAGTAGTATTTGTGGTCCTTTGATCTGAGTGCGACAATGGGCTTGTTTGTGATCCACCATACTTTAGTTCTACACATGTCAGAAAACTTTCATAATCTGACTGATGGGTATTGCTGGGTATAGTCCGATGCTCATAAAGTTCGGTGTGCGTAGATATGGGATTTATCAGCTCATTAATATATTATGATACTCCAAGATTGTGTTTCAAAAAGTCTTATGGCCATAAGTAATTATACCCGGGAAAAAGAGTTTTATCTTAGGGATAAATGATATCGCAAAAGTGTTTGCAGATATTATTTATTGAAATACAAATCTAGAGATAAGTTTATGGTCGAGCATATGGAGACTTGACGGTGTTGATCTATATCTCTACTCTTCTAGGATATCCATGATTGAGGGATTATACAGATATGTAATAACCTCAACTTGTATAGTCTAACACGCCATTTTGTAATACTCGTAACATATATGTGAGACATTGTTCACGAACATATGAACAAGTTCTATATGAAAAACCGGACATAGACCTAAAAAGTTCTACAATATGACCACGGCAGCATATTGAATCAAATAGTTTGGTCTAATAAATTTCAGCAAACCGAAATATATTTTAGGGGTTCCTCAAAATGTATATTTGTCAAGACTTAAATGTTAAGTACATCACATAATTGATTGACAAGAGCTGTTAACTAATAGGATGTTGACATATAGAACAATATTATGCATAATATTTTTTTACCTTAAAATTACTGATTTACCTTGCTAGTAAAAACAAGTGAGGTAAAAGTAATTATTCAAAAATAGTTATTCAAAAATAGTTTTTGAATAATTAATATAAATTTCATCTATTATTATTATTATAAAGGGATAAACATCAATTATGACAATGGTATCATTTACCTAATAAGGGGCCTTGATGTTGGCCATTAATTACTTAAAATAATTAAAGATATTCCAACATTAGGTAAATGAATATTTGGCGATCATTAATCAAATATTTTTGATAAAATAATACAATGAAATGGCCAATAATATTTTATGGTAAGCATTAGAAAATTGAACAAAAATTAAATTCATTGAATTCATTCATGAAATGCATGATACGATCAAGTGTGAGTATAGAGAGAATAGAAAAAGTTTTGGCTAAGTCTTTGATAGTCTTACAAAAGAGTTGTGAGAAAAAAAAGACAATAACATTCAACTTTTTCTCATTACAAAAAACAAACACCATATAGTTCAAAGTGTTTTAAGAGTTAAAACATTTTGTTGTTGAAAATTTGAAGCTGCTATTCTAGCTTCACAATCCCATCGATTTTAGTTGTGAACTAGAATTGTGCAATAGTGTACTTCAAGGTGAGCTCAAGAATTAGAGATTGGAGTTCTTGAAGAATTGGAAAGCCACATTCAATTTGGATAGGTTTACTTACTTGCAATTTATTTAAATGACACTTATGAATATATATGAGATATATACTTGATTATGCCATATTGAGTGTAATATGTATGTGATACTTCCGCTGCATGTATAATTTTTTTTAAAAATTTATACGTACACTCCACACATCACATACCTACAAGTACTCTTCAACTTTCGTCTCAAGAGTCTTAGTCTTACTTTGGGTGGACTTAAAGGAACTCACCGGTGTTCTTAGCTCAACATCAAAGATCTCCATGTCGAAGTGCTGATCTGGGGGCATGTCAAATTTACGCTTAGACTCCACTTCAACTTCAATTTATTCGGGTGTTGAATCTTTCTTGGGCGTAGGTTTTTCTTTCTCATCTTCTTAAGGGAGTTTTTAGCATTGTCATCTCATCGAACGTCACATCACAGCTTATGATACTCCTTAGTGGCTTTAAATCTTTACACTACACTTATATCCTTTCACACCTTCAGGATACCCTATGAATATTCCCTTCATATCTCTAGGTTCCAATTTCCCTTACTTCACATGCACTAAAGCTGAACAGCAAAATATTCTAAGGAAATTATACTTGAAGAGCTTTTAAACCATTTTTCTTATAAGATTTTGAAGTTTATCGCTAAAGAAGTACTTTTATTGATAAAGTAAGGTGTTGTCATCACAGCTTCACCCTAAAATACTTTGTATATCTTTACATTGGTAAACATGCATCTAATTATTTTCAATAGGGTTCTATTCAACCCTTAGCTAAACTATTCTGGTGCGATGTTAATCTCACAGTTCTATACCTTACAATCCCATACTCAACATAAACACATCAAACTCTCTATTGTAAAACTTAATGCCATTATCAATTTTTACCATCTTAACCATTTTGTTAGTCTGATTCTTAACAAGGGCCTTCCAAGTCTTGAACTATCAAACACTTACTTCTTGTTCTTTAACATATAAACTCACAACTTTCTCGAATAGTCATCTATACAAGTGAGAAAATATTTAGCCCCACCATAGGTCACTGTCTGCATTGGTCCCCAAAGATCTGAGTGTATGTAGTCCATAGTCCCTTTAGTTCTATATTCTCCAATATTAAACCTTACTCTATGTACTTTTCCTAGCACACAATGCTCACAAAACTTAAGTAGTTAGAACTTATCTTCACCAAATGTCTTTTGACTAAATAACTCCTTCAGGTTCCTCTCACCTAGATGTGCTAATCTAAGATGTCACAACTTAGTTTACATATTTTTATTAGCCACAGGAAATGATGCAGATCTACCTACTACCTCTCTTTTCAGCACATATACTCCTTTATGTTTCTCACATCTCATCACAACTATAAAACCCTTCAACACTCTCAAAACCCTCTGTCAATCTTAATGGAATACCAATTCTGGTCTAGCATACCCAGTGAGATGAGGTTTCTCTTGAGATCAAGAACATACCTAACTTCTAACAACTCTCTCACTTACCCATCACGTAACTTAAGTCTAATACTCCCAATTTCTATCACCTAACACGCTATGTCATTACCTATTAATACCTTACCACTACTAATGGGCTAGAAATTGACAAACTAAGACTTATGTAGGCACATGTGAAATGTATAACTAGAATTTAGAACTCATTGTTCAAAACTTTTACCATCAGTAGCGATTAGAGTCTCTGTGCTATCATGGCTATTATCATAGATAAGAGCATCTGCCTTTCTGTCTTTGCCTTTCTTTTTCAAATAATCCTTTATAAAGTACCCCTCTTTCTTGCAATAATAACACTTCCTAGGAGTGCCCCTAGACTTTGATCTCGAACCCTTCTTTTTTCTATATTTATGTGAGGCTCTCCCTCTTGCAGATAAGCCTTCTGTATTAGCCTCTATCTGTCTTTCTAATTGTTTTAAGTTTAATGATACTTTTACATCACTCATGGTTAAACTCTCTCTGCCATAAAGAAGTATATCAACAAAGTGCTTATAGCTTCTAGGAAATGAACTGAGCAAGATGATTATCTTGTCTTCATCCTTTATCTTTATGTTAATAGATTCAAGATCAATGATGATCTTGTTGAAGGCATTTGTGTGGTGTTTTATCAGCGTCCCCTCAGACATAGACAGGTGACATAACTTCTTCTTTATATACAATCTGTTGGCCAACGACTTCCGTATATAAAAATAGTTAAGTTTCTTTCAAAGACCAATCACCGACTTCTCATCTACTACTTCCCTCAATACTTTATCGCTCAATGATAGAAAGATTATGCTGCGAGCCCTTTCTTAAATGTCCTTTCTTTCTACTTCAACCTTAGATGACTCTGATGTCTTTTCTTCCCTACTAGATGGAGTTGCAGTCTCCTCTAATGCCAAGCCTAATTATTAGTTCATCGGTAACGTTATCACCTTTATCTTCCACAGATTGAAATCATTCGATTCGTTAAATTTTTCTACATCATACTTGGGTGTGGCTATGTCTGCTAAGAATCAAGCTCTAATACCAAATTATTGAAGCGAAAGCAATAAACCTAAGCAATATAATTCAGTAACAAGTATTCAAGAATAAACAAGATAAAGAAAGTTGGAAAAAGCACAAAAGAATTTACATGATTTAGCAACTTGCCTATGTCTACAGTAGATTAAGATTTCACTTCTTTTATTAATGAATCATAAGGCAATCACAAAATATGCCTTTTACAACAAAGAACTCAAGCTTTATAAAGAACACTATCAATTGCACTCACAAAGGCCTTAAAATTGATCTCTCTTATAAAATATAGTTTTCTCTCTTGTGTTTGTATTGTAGTTGCTGTGATATGTTTACAAACTAATATAGAGTCTTTATATAGGTTTTAGATGCCTTAGGGTTTATGTTGGAGGAGCCCATCGCCTCTTGCCACTCAGCGACCTTTTTGTCTCGTCTCATCCACTTTTTCTTATATCTTCTGTCAATAAAATTCTCGTAGATATATATTGTTTGCACACATCATTTGTGTTATAACATTACTCAAAATTATAATTGGTCTTTATGTATTCAATCTACTGTGGTAACTAAATTTTTTTACAAAAAGATTCTATTTGGTTATTAAAAATACACAATTATTGAACTAGAAACATTAATGATGACTTTAAGGTCCTTTAAGCACCTTTTAATCTAATTATTCTTTTGCACTACCTTAAACACATCATGTTCACAGCCTTCATTGTTAATGGTGTTAGGTGTCGATTAATTATAGGTGCATGCATATGGTGTGTGTTCATTATCCAAATATATGCATCTTATATATATATACACACACACACACAAACATAACAGAAGTCTAAATATGATCAATGAACAAACTTAAATACATATTAATTAAATTAATATATAAGATTGAGAATTTTACTCATGAAGTATTTGGATTAAAATAATCGAAATCTGCTTAGAATTGCACCCATTGTCAATTCTAGTATTCAGCGGAGGAAGGTTTGAATATTTAGAATAATAGTAATCCAGCAACTTTGTTTAACTCTTAAACATAATCCTAAGTTAAATTCTTTTAACTTAGTTAAATTTATTATTCTTTTATTCAACTTTTGAACAAAAATAAATTTATTTGTTGTTTTAATGGCTAACTTTAATTAGAGAAGATTATGAATGTTTTCAACTCTTGAAAATATTACAAATTCTCCTTCTTAATTCTCTCTAAATTGGCCGGCCATAAAAAAACTCACTTAACATATTTTTGTTTCATTTTACTAATATAAATCAAATGCATTTTAATTAACTTTTAATTTAATATGCATTTGATTTTAATTTAAATTTAATTTAGTATTTAACTTAACTATAGTTAATACTTAACTCTAATTAGGTTAACCTTAACTTAACTCTTAAGTTAAGAAAATATCTAACCAACCTAACCATAGTTAACTATTAACCATAGTTAGATTAACCTTAACTTAACACTTAAGTAAAGTTAAAATATCTTTTAACCTAACTACTTGATTAATTTTTAACCATAGTTAAGTTAGATATTTTGTAATAACCAGTATCCATAACCGGTAAGAATATGTATATTTATATATATAAATATACGTATTTTATTTGTATGTGGGTGATCCTTGATTTATATATTGTTATTGGTAGTGTTTTTATAGGTTAAGGATATACTATTAGTATTGGGTTTATTTGCAAGACTTTGGAATTATTTTAGGGACCAAATTGTTATACTTTGAAAGTTTTGGGGGTGAATTCGTAAATACCAAAAATTAATCACTTAGTATAAAAATACACTTTTAAAAACCCTAATTCTCTCATTTTGGTCGAGCTACCCATTTTTAGAGAGAGAAGAGAGAAATAAAAGAGAGAGAAAGAGAAGAAGAAGAAGAAAAAGAAGAAGAAAATGAGAATTTTGGATCTTTAGAGGTATATCACAACTAATTATCAATTTATTGGTGTTAATTAAGTTAATTTCTTTAAGTTTTGATTTCTGGAAATATGTATAATTAAGGATTTGATGTGTATTTCGTTTGATGTTGTGAGAATTGATGATGATCTATAAGATAGTTTGATAAATTATGATGAATTATGGAATTTCTGCTGGATAACCTCTTGATCTAGGAATTTTATAAATTGTTGTGATTCGATTCTGGTTTTTAATTTTGAGTATATGAAATTAGACATGTTTAGGATCATCTGAGACTTTGAATCGACTGAAAATCTCGGAAATTGAATTTGTAGTGAATTTACCAAAATGACCCTGGAATTCTAGAAATTTCCTGTGTAAACAGTATGATACAGTGGAAAATAATTTTTGACCTGCTGAATGATCTTTAAAAATTATGAATTTGTGGAATATGATAATTTTATATGTCTAATATGATATACTCGGAATTGAGAATTTGGATCAATGTGGTTGAAGTGTTATGAATTTCTAAAGTGTATCAGCTCATTGTAGTATTTGATTAACAGATTTTTAAAGTTATGAAATAAAATAGTTTTAAAATACTTTTGGCAGTTATTTGGAAGCCTAATATTTATCATGGACTGAGATATGTGTCAAGAGTAATTATGTGGTAGTTTTATAATTTTTGAGTTAGTATATGAATTTATAAAATTGGGAGATTGAATACTGTTCAGTAAGTATCTTGATCCTGTCAGGTTTGTAGTTTGGATTCGATGGTGTGTATGGAATGGATTGTGTAGGAATTTTGATATAATATTCATATATAAGAAGTATATATGAGTCAAGAATGATATATTCTGATTTCGGAGTAATTGGACATCATTTGATGTATTAGAAATTTTTGTTAAGTGTAAGTGGTCAGAATGACAGGTTTTGAGAAACCAAATATTTAGACCAATTTGATGTGATAAATGCATTGTGTATAATTTTGTAAGCTATTTAAAGTATTTTGTGTAATTGTGAGGCTTATGAAAGGATTAATCTCCATTGATAGGTTAAGGAGATTTAAGCCTTGTAGCTGAAAGTGTTAAGAGGTAAGTATACTAGACTTTTTACTGAAATCACAATAAACATAGTAATTGTTTTGTATGATTTTGCAAATGGGGTTAAGAATATGTTTATGTTATGTCAAAGTATATTTTGATATGAAATGTGAATATATGTTTCTGAATGTGAGCATTGACATTGAGCATGGACATACATGTGTTTTTGTAAGTGAGCTTTCAAAATAAGATGTGTTTAATAAAGAAAGCTTTTGAAGTGTAATATGTCCATGAGAAATATTTTGTATTTTGAGGGTACTTGAACTCACTGTTAACTTAGTAGGCATTTTATGTGATTTGTGGAGCCTTTATGTGTGGCCTTTCCTTTGGGATTGGTATATGTTATGTGTTCCGTATGTAGGGAGGATCCTATTGGTACCTAAAGGAAGAGTGAGTCATCACATTCGTGTGGTGGCGTATTGGTGCATGTGAGAGGACTCACCGATGATCAGGGTGAGGGTTTGGCTTTTACCTTCGGGCATAAGCATTATATATGTGTTATTCAAGACCTCACTTGTACTATTCCTCTCATACGGTATGTCACCTACGAGTGACATTTGGCTCATTATGTGATATGTGATATGTAAGTCCTACTAAGTAGTAGTTGAGTGATAGTATTCCTATTATGTGTTTTGAAAGAATGTGTAAGCGCTTACATGATATGTGATTTGATAAGATTATGATTTTGATTGATCACAGCATATCATACATATGCATCGTGTACATATATGTATTTGTATTTGATATATGAAAAACTAGTATGCTTACTGAGTTTTATACTCATTATAGTTTATGGTGATTTCAGGTAAATAAGGTACATGTGTGCATAGCGGATTTGGCAAGGCTTCTGCTGTTCCTTGGGTTCCCTAAGTTGCTAGGTTGTTGTGTGTTTCATTTGGGGACACGTGGGATAGGATATTTGGTTTGTCCCTATTGAATAAATACTTATGTATTATTTCATTGTGTGTGGATTGGATTTGGTTTAAGTTTTATAACGTGTGGTTATTGGATGATTTTAAGTAAGAATTTGCAATGGATATATTCTGGGCTCCCGGTAACAAAGTTGCTACTGGTGACGTAGTAGAGTGTTAATCTCTGAGAAAACTCTGCGTATCTCCGGTTTAATAATTGTCCCAGTCATAATTCAATTGCTATAATTCTGAAAGAAATTGAAATGAATGTTTAAATATTGTCAAGAGAAGTTTATATTTATATGTTAGGTTATGGTTGATTTTAGTGTTGAACTTACTAGCAACTTGCTAAGGATTTCTGTGTTGAATGAAAGTTGAAAATTTTGTGTAATATTATTTATGAGTGCACATGCAGTGAATGAATGTAAGTGATGTCGTGTGTCGGATCTTTTGGGTCTGGGGCGTGACATATTTATTTAACTGTTAAATAAATAATTATTATGATTATTTAATAATTAAATAACTAATTAAGTAAAATTAGCCTTAAGCCCTTTATTAACTCAAAGTGGGTCCCACTTAACCCTACACTTAAGTTAAATTAACCAAATGCTCATTATGCACTACGTGTCAACATTTAATTGGTCAACAGCAATTGTCAACTAATCAATATACTGAACTCTTAAGTCTTGATACACGCATATCTCGAGAGATCCTGAAATAAATATTCGGTTTTACTAAATTTTATTGGATTGAATTATTTAATCCGATACACTGTCCTAGTGTACAAAGAGTACACTTCATATTATAGGACTCCCTAAGTTCATGCCCGATTCGTCAAATGGAACTACTCAATAAGTCCATGGTTGATGCTCCACGCATACATCACATATATTATAAATCAGCACGTTAGACTATATAAGTTGAGGTTAGAACATATACATATAATCCTTATGTCATAAATACCCTAGAGGTGCGGGGATATAGATCATCACCATTAAATTCCCATAAGTTCATCCTTAAACTTATCGCCAGATATGTATCTCTATAAACAATATACGCAAACACTTTTGCGATATTGTTTAATTCTAAAAAAAAATACTTTTTTGGATTTATTACTTATAACCATAAAATTTTCTAGTATACAATCACGGACCATCAGATATATAACTTACCTATGTAAGTTGACAGATCCTGTATCTGCACATATCAGACTCCATGAGCATCGGATCATACCCAGTGACACGTAATGGTTAGACCATAAAAGGTCTCTAACGTCTGTGGAATCAAAGTATAGTGGATCACTTATAAGCACATTATGGTGCTCAGGTCAAAGGATCACAAATACTACTCAACTCAAATTGATCTACCATTGACAGTTTCATAAGATGTCTATTAGGGTCCCTGTGAGTCTATTTAGTATCTAATTCTAATTGAATACCTACATATCTATACAAGCACTAAGTTTGTGGTCAGTTAAGAACAACCATTTGTACCATACAGATATAGACATACACTTATCTATATGAAAGCTTCACCGATAGACCCGCATCGGTGAAAATAGATCAAGAACATAATGTTTGAGAATATACTTGCATAATGACATTTCTTAGCACCTATTGTAACTATGTCATTACTAATGTACTGTTAGGTCATTATTCCATTTCAAACAAGACTTTTAACTCTAAGAATTTTGTTGACTCTTATAACTCGTTAACTTTATCAGTGCTAACTCTTAACATTTATAACTTTTAGTGTTGTTAACTCTTAACCTTGATTTAAACTCTTTAGACAAGATCTGAATTCCTTTAGATTATATAATGTCTGTAACGTTACAAGTATAGTATCATTTAATAATAAAATTAATAAATTATTTAAAATATTTATTATATAAATATTAAATAATTAATATTCATACAATATTATAATAGTACACCAGCATTAACTCCAACAAATAGAACTCATATATATTTGCTTTTTTAAAGAATAATTGAGTCCATTGAACGTAGAGTAATAATTATACAATTTGAAGGGTTTCTAATCAAATGATTAAGAAATTATAAAATATAAAAATAATTTTTCGCACTTATAAATACCTAACCTCTTTTTGACCCCTGATAATAAAGGGGGAGACTAATTCTATAGGGAGAAAAACCCTTTAAAAAAAAGATGAAAGATAACCTTAAAACTATAGGTATAAAAAAAAAACGACCCTCGCGCAAGAAGAAAAATATAATCATTGCCATTAAAAAATACAATATATATGCTTATTTAACAGGATTCAAAATAAGTTAATAAAGACACAGAAAGATATCAACACCAAGTAGACCCTACTTAATTAAGTAGTCAGTAGAGGATTTGGTGCCGCCGAAAAAACTCCCTCAGGTTGAGCGATGGCTACTCACCCAACGGTGGAGGAATGTGGCGACTAGACCTAGGAACTTACCGATGGTAGGCTTTGGGTGGTGACTCCTAGGGAGAAAAATGACAAAGTCCAACTGGAACTGGCAAATCTGCAGGGGCAGTGGACATGACTGGAGCCACAAGAGCCTGTCGTCGGTTGACTTGCTTGGCCGAGCAGAGGATTCTTGATTAAAGACACAGATGGCCACAAAATCGGTGAAAGTCCACCAGTGGAACTGAAAAACGACAACACAAAAAAATGGAAAAAAAAGAAATCAAAAAGAAAAGAAGAGCTGGAAGAGAATAAAGGTTAGAGAGATTAGGAGGAATTTTGAATAAGAAAGAGAGAATGAATTAAAAGCCACCGAAACTCTCTAATAAAGAACGGAGACAAGGCAGTAGTGGCTTTATTTAAGAAGTTTGGAGCGTTTTAAATTCTTAGGGTTAACTTGAAATATTCATATATATTTGCTTTTTATTGTTTTATGATTTGGTGCCAAATAAAAAAAAAATGCATATCTTGAAATTGATTTCACTTATTATGATCGTCTCCCCAATTAGCTTTTTCATATAAATATAAAATCACTTCCTTAGTAACATAAAGTCAATTGTAACTTTAATCTAATTACTCTTTTAAAGAATTTTTAATCATTTTACGACTGAAACTCTATACAATCCATTCAATTATGTAAAGATGGAACTATAAATTTGATATCGAGTGCACCATAAATTAAAACAAATTTAAGTCCAACTATGGACCAAATGTAAACGTGGGACATTTTATTAAATTTTAAAGTTTCAACCTAATTTTAGAGACCTCCGAAATGGAGATAACATAGGCACATGAAATGACTCTTGTCCTTAAGAGTTAAGAGACTAAGCCGACTTCAGCACCGAGTGAAAAAAAAAAGAGTTTGCTCTTCTTATAACTGTTGAAGACCGAGGTTAAAACGCGGAGCATCACCTTCGCCACAAACTCTCGATTAATAGACAATCAACCAGAACGAAAATGTCTTCTAAGTAAGTCATCCATTATCAATAGTAATTTCATTATTTACGGGCTTAATTATGATTAATGGAGTTAATTTTTGTACTACTGCAGGAGGTCATCCATTAACCGTCCGCCCACTCCAGATGTGGGCAACGATCGTGAAAATCAAGAGCCCACTCTTCAAGAAATTATCAACTTCAAGGTTCTTTAATAAATTTCATTCCTTTACAGAAATAATTACGTTTCTGTTATATTCTTGTATTCGAGTTAAATTATTATTTTTAAAAAAAAAAAAGAATTTGTTAACAAGTGTAGATGATAGAGAGTGGAGAAAAAGAGCGATTGAAAGAGCTTTTGAGAGAAAGACTCATAGAATGCGGATGGAGGGATGAGATGAAAGCTCTTTGCAGGTTTTTCTATTTTTGCCGACTTTTTTATTACTTATTATTTGGTTTTTACTGTATATATATACCAGTTGTTATTTAATATGATAATTAATGAATTGTAATTGCAATTGATCGACTAAGTGAAGTGACTTTAACAACCATGTCAGCAGATACATTGTTTACTAGGGTTGTTGTTTACATAAGACAAGGATTGTGAAGGTCACATACGGTGTTTTTATAAAGGCAATCCCGAGCCCTCCTTTAGAAAGATTGTTTTTTTTTAAAAGAAAATTTGTGAAAAGTGATATGAGGACTACTACTATTAAAGTTTCTTAGAGTATGAAAGAAATTGTTAACTCTTAATCAGAAGATAAAGTAGAAACTCTTGGGAATATTTTGTATTTTGTGTTATTTACTGAAAATTACTCTATTTTAGTACAAAATAAGGGTCTTTAATTTATTCCTACTGTATGACTTAAAGTGGTGGTTACTCAAGAATCAAAATAAGGTTACTGTTAATGATGCTATGTTTGAACCATTGGTTGTGCTAATGATGTATAAACATTTATGTGTAACCTTCAAGTTGCTCTGGTAATTATCTCACAGCTAACTCAATGCGATTTCAAGATATTGTACTTGGCATCTCCTTCTGACTTGCCAAATAATTTATCTTGCTTTCTATTTGTAAATTTCATGCTGGCATCTTAGAATGATGAGCTGTGCTTATATAATGTAAAAGAATTGGAATTCTTCAATCATATATTGTAATTTCTTGATATCTTTTGGTACTATTGCTGCAATTTGTATTATAGGTTACTATCATGTGCAAGAACAATAGCCTGTCAACTAGAACAATTGCATTATCTTTTAAGGAATCTATATGCTCCATCTTCTTAACCCCTGTTTCTTTTGGGTTCGAAAGCTCTCTTTATATGTATATTGTCTGAATGTAACAATGTAATATATATTTGAGTTAGCTGGCTGTGGCTTTTAATTGTCTCTTAAACTCATTATGCAAATCCAGCTTTCCAGTTTGCTCATATGGTGACTTTTTGCTGTCATTTGTACAAGGGCATATACACGGAAGGAAGGAAGGAATAATGTAACAGTAGATGACTTAGTACATGTCATTAGTCCAAAGGGCAGAGGTGGGTTTACCCATTTTTGTTTCCCCAATACGTTCACATATTTTTAATTTTTTTATTTCCTCATAAGGATCCTTTGTTTTGATTAAACACTAATTCTATAACTCATAGCAATTCCTTAGATGCAGTTATTCTCATAATTTTAGATACTTATGTTGCGATGCTTGTAACTAAGGGCAATGTCATATAACTTGTGAGGTTTGAGAAATGAGATTAAGTTTTGAAACCTGAGCTCAAATTAAAAACAATAGAAGTCTTAGTAAACTACATGGGAAATGGGTAGGAAGGGGAGAGAGCAAGAGAAGCATGAGGGTTGAAGAAATCAAAGTTTATTTTATGTGTTAGGTGAAAATGGTAGTATATTAGAGTGGATTTATGGTATATTATACTTGGTATCATAAGTTCCTACTCTTCTGAAGAGATTGGTGTTTGTAGGATGGTGAATCCATTTAAGCTCATGCTGGCCTGAGAAAAAACTCACAAATTAACTTGTGAATTATCATGTATCTGAAAACATTGTCTCCTTAATGATTCAATTTGACATTAACCTATTATCTATTTGGATTTTTCAAAACTTCATACTGCATTTAATCAATAAGAGGTTTGTTGCTGTTTGGTATATCACAGACATCATTCTCAAAATTGCAATGAAGTTTGTAGACCACATTTCTTGCTGGGGTTAATGGTCGTTGTTCATCTACACAAATCCAAATTAAAACTTCAAAGATAGATTACATGTGTCCACATATTTGGATTGGTCATGTTGCTTGATATTTTGAAACTTCAATTATTCTGGTTGCTTTCTTCAGCATTCTGACTCAATTTGGAATAGATCCAAAACCTGTAATCCCTTGCATTCTTTTTCATTATATGTGGGAGATTGTTGTCTTCACATGCAGATCTAATTGCCGTACAAGTTTACATTTGTGCTACTGAATCTTTCATGCCATAGCATTATGTACTTTTACTCTAATGATTCCTCCAAATTTACTGTTTGCATTGCATTTGTGCTACCGAATCTTTCATGCCATAGCATTATGTACTTTTGCTCTAATGATTCCTCCAAATTTACTGTTTGCATTGCTTGTATTATGCAGCATCTGTTCCTGATTCTGTGAAGGCGGAGCTTTTGCAGCGAATTAGAACATTTCTATCATCAACTGCTACCTGAAATTGTTAGAAAGAGCAAGTCAGTAAATTTCCTACTCCTAGCTACTTTTGAAGACACATTCGCTGTCTGATTTGTTTGAAGCTAGTAATGCTTAGCAATAGGTGTCCATATCCCCCGTTGGGATTGGAGTCCAACTTATACGATCAAAAACGGTTGGAAATTAGATGTTTCAGGTGCTTATAGAGACTTTAAATGCAGAGTGTATGGCATATCGCCTTGATGATTTTGCGCAATCAAATATAATCATCCAAAGATGCAAGTTTCTATCTTTCCCGGCAATAATAAGAAAATAGAATTGATGGTCGTTGTGGTACAGTAAGACTTCACTCTGTATTGATGATTCATTGAAACGATCATACAGCAAAGAAGAAACGACAATTAATAATGTGAGGGACCAATCTTATTCAGCACAGTAGTGATAAGCACCAATCAGAAACTTGTTGAGACCAATTTTGTTCATCACAGAGCTTGAAAAGGGATTTATCATCTAGATGTCCCAAGTTTTTCGTTGATCTCGAACGCTTTATTAAATGAAGACATAATGACGAGTCATGTGTGGACTTCACAATAGCATTTATAACTCAATATCCTCGGGAAATTTGGCCATCTCAGCACTTACAGATTGAATAAAATGAATCGAATAGTCTCTATTTACTCGGATATAAAAAGACAATAAAACCTCAAAATAAAAGCGGCAACTAATAAAAAATTCCAGCACACCGAAGGTGAGCTGTGCCCTTAATAGACTGCTTACAGGTGATTGATTATTGAATCTTTGCAGAGATATTTTCACTTCCTTTCAGCAGAACGAACTTACCGACTCTATAATTGGAAAATGATCTTATGTTTGGTAATATGCTAAGTATATAATTTCACACACTATAAATATAACATATGGTGTGGATTATTCAAGAATTGTGCTCCTTGCATGGAGACGCATCTCTGCCAAGAGATTCATCTTTTATAAGAGACATAACTCGATCAACAGTTGTCACTTTCAAGTAACATAACCCTTGATTGGTAATTTATTTAAGGACCTATAAATAAGACTCAAAACAACCCTTAAATACATATTAATAGCAATTATGAATTTTGCTATTTTTCAAATTGGTGAGGGTTCTTGCATGTAACAACCAATCTCATTGTGGTTGAGAAAATTTTCAATATTCAACAGCAGTATTGAAGCCGGGTTATTATCATGCAAAACTGAAAATTAACTTCTTCAAGCAAATATTCTAGTAACATGAAAACATGAAAAAATATTTTACAAAATAAATAAAGATAAACTTACAAATGACACATAAATTGCCAAATGAGAAGAAGATAATACCTTAGCAAAGGCAACAATCCTCAATCATATTGAAGATGATTCGATTTCTCTTTATGAATGGTATGAGACTGCTAAGGAAATAATGAACCTGCTAAAAAGGAAATACGGTATTAAGTCTGAGACTTATTCAAATTTGCTTAACAGAATTTAATGAACTCCATATGACTGGAAATGATGGTGTGATAAATAATATTATTAAATTAGAAATTATAGCAAAAGACTTATCTAAGACAGGTCATATTATTCCAGAAAAAATATAAGTATCAATTCTTCTTAATTGTTTGCCCAGATCTTGGGATTACGTTGTGACCACCTTGATTCATGGGCAAAAGAAATTATGTATGAGTACTTTACTAGCCTTATTAATTGTAGAAGAGGTAAGATTAAAACTTAGACAACAGGAACAATGTACTAACAATCTTCTTCTGGTAGAAAGTTCGTCATTGGCAAAAATTTCAAGAAGAAAAAGAATTCAGTCTTGTGGAAATCAAAACATAGAAAAACAAAACAAGAAAAAAGAAAAAAAAAAAAAGAAAGGGTGTTTCATATATGAGGCCTGGAACATTTCAAGACAAAATGTCCAAGATGCAAAAGAAAAGAAATATATAAAAAAAAAATGGTTATTATGGTTTCCGAAGCACTCATTCTGTATCAGAGAAAAAGGGTTTTGAAATTGATTTAAATTTAGGGCTTTAACCATAAGGAAAGATAGTCATGTAATCTTGAGAGGAACTAGTATAGATTGCTTGACAACATACTCGTCAATGGAGCTTTCGATGAGGGAGCTCAGCTCATCACCTTGAGTATCGAGGCCCACCTCGACATTCTGGACTTGCTCCTCCAACTCCCCAAGGCGATCTGTTGCCTTGCTCACAGCACCACCAAGCCTCATAACTATGTCCCCTAGATCATGGTTCGGATCAACGAACTTTTCTGGTGAAATACTCCCATGTCTCCTAGCTTTGGGATCTCTACCCTTCCCTTGAGTAATCCCCGATGTTCCAGCAACTTCCTTCACCATCTTTTGAATATGTTTATTTGTTTAATAATTTAATTAGTATTTATTTATGGCATTTGTATTTAGGCCACATAAATAAAAATAAAATGCTTCTATAAGCAATAAAGGAATACTACCTCAAATAAATCTAGATGGCTTTAATATATATGAATTATGTATTAAAGGAAAATTATCAAGAAAATCATTTGCTAAATATTGAAAATCATCAGATTTACTTGAAGTAGCTCATTTAGATTTATGTGGACTTATTCGTATTAAGACATGTAGAGGTATAAAATATTTTATTACATTTATTAATGACTACTTAAGATATCGACATGTATACTTATTACAGTATAAATATGAGGCTTTAATAAAAATTTAAAATATACAAAAAGGAAGTGGAGACTCAGTTGATTCGTCCTACTAAATTCTTAAATAGCAACCGCGGTGATTAATATGAAGCCTTTGATAAATTCTGCAAGCAAAGTGGGATAAGACACATTTATATAATGCCTTATAGTCCACAATAAAATATAATTACAGAACGAAGAAATTGAACTCTTAATGGATATGATGTGATCTGTGATATCATGCATTGCTTTACCTTTATACTTTTAGGGTGAGATATTTTTCAAGGAAAATGAGACTTTTGTTTTAAAAAATTTAATTTAATTCTTAATTTTATTTTTTTAATTTATTAATAAGATTATATTAATTTTGATAAAAAAATTAATTTTTTTATACAATATCATTTTTGCCCTGCATAAACTGACAGAATTGGGTCATTATAGAATAATTCATATCTAATTAAATTTTGAACATAGTAGTGCATTCTCTTCTATTCATTTAATATAATTCAATTAAATAAAATAATTCATATATAATTATTATATAAAATAAAATAAAATTTTCTTTCTGCCTCTCATCAATCTTTCTCTATCTTTTTCTAATTGTAAATCTTTAAATGAAATAATTATTAATAAATAAAATAATTCATTTCTATTAAATAATATAAAAATAAGAAAAAAGCTTTTGTTGTCGTCGGGCATGGTATATGGAGGACTTCAACATAAAAAAAGATCAAAATTTATATCATTAAACTTTATTTTTTTTCAATATACACAATAGTAAAATTATTTTTTAACTAAAAAAAAATCAAAAAGTAACTAGGAATGGGAGTAAAAGGTTATCACCATGCCATCGTTAAATAGTAAGGCAGTAACTTGCACTGTTACCATTATTTGACAAATTCACCGCCAATCTGTCAAGTGATAGTGGTGGGTGCCATCTTCTCCCTCAATTTTTAACTATCGTTAATGGTAAGGTGGTAACTTGCATCGCTACCACTACTTGACAGATTGGCAATCAATTTGTCAAGTTATGGTGATAATACAAGTCATCGCCTAACCGTTTCATGGTGGGGCGGTGGTTGCCATCCTCGCTCCTTTTTTTTTGTCGCCTTCTATTTTTAATTAAAAAATAACTCTATTATTATATAGATTAAAAAAATAGAGTATAATAATATAAATTTTAATTATTTTTGTGCCAAAGTTCGGCGGTTGAGAGCGGCCACTCGACGATGATAGTCTCAGAAACTTTTTTTAAAATTTTTATTAATTAGTTTAATTATAAAATAAATATAAAAATTTAAACCTATAAAAATACATTACGTGTCTTTTTTATTTTTATTAATAACTAATTTGTAATTGACCTATGTCTTATTCTATTAACTTACTTTAAATTTTTGTATTAAGTTATAATTTTACTCTTCTATCGTTAAAATTAATGAAATTCTACCAAATAATTAGGATAAAATTAATTTTTTTAAAATACATAAGATAAAATTAAAATTAGGTTAAATTTTTAAATAAATATGTCATTTTTCCGTATTATCTATAACAATATATATCCTCAATATAGTTTATACAAAAGCAAAACTATTAATTCTGTATAAAATATGGATAGGTTTAAAACATGGTCTATCAAATTTTAAGTAATAGGGATGTACTACACATATCGCAAAATCACTATGGAATAACGTTAGTGCAAAGACATGAGACTCTGAATTCATTGGATACAGTGGTAATGGCAGTGAGTATTGTCTCTATCATTCCGAGATTTGATCGAAAATCGAGATATCATGTTTATAGTAGATTCCCATAACACGTTCCACTTCTTGAAGACAATAATCTTTTACCTATTGATGAACAAGATATTAACAAATGATCTTAACATTCACATGATCGAAAAAGAAGATTTTGTCTTGCACCACCTGGATATTAAGAATAGTAGGGGAAAAAGGAAAAGGGAACTTTTGTAAAAGTTAAAGAACCATTATGTCTTTAATTCTAAAGATGTAAATCTTTTAAGTGATGATCCTAAAATATTATGTCGATGCAATACGACAAATGGAATTTAAAGAGTGAGAAAAATACAATGAAAGAAGAATTAGAATCCATTGAAAAAATAATGCTCGGGAATTAATTGATTTACTTGAAGGAAGAACGCCCATTAGATATAAATAGGTTCTTAAAAGGAAATTGTTAATAAATGGTGTCTAGAAAGCTTATTTAGTAGTTAAAAGTTATAAAAAAAATTAACTTAGAATAAATTTTGTTAACACATACTCTTGAGTATCAAAACTCATGGTAATTAGTGTGAGAATATTAATTAAAAATTATCAAAATATAATTTAAAAATTAAGTTAAATGTATAGGATGCGCGAAGATTGAAGATAAATATAAAAAGAGGCAAAAAAAATAAAGAAGGGCATGACAGGCGCTAGCGCCGCGGCTTTCAGGCGGGCGCACCAATGCCGCAACGATGGCCATTGAGGGCTGCAGTGCTGGATGCGGGAATAATTTTCCGATTTGAGACTTCCTTATTTTATCTCCCATTTGTTTTAGGACTCCTTAATACGACTCTCACATGTATAGGGTAAACCTAGGACGTCCTAAAACCTATATAAAGGCTCTCAATTTTCTTGTAAACACATCTTAATGATCATAGAAGAGATCTTAGTGATCATAGAACATATCTTTGTGATAACCCAAGAGATATTTGTGATCATTGAAGTAATCTTAGTGATTAAATCTTCTTTGTGGTTCTTAATGAGAGAAAATTCCTAAAGTGCACTAGAGAGTTGTTCTTTGTAATCTTTTTTGTAAAAGACATACTTTATGAGTGTTTTGTGATTCAATAATAAGAGTGTGTAATCTTGATCCGCCGTGGATATAGGTAAGTTGTCGAACTACGTAAATTTTTGTGTGTTCTTCTTCTACCCTTTCTCTCTCTAGTTCCATAATAACTTATTCTGCATATATTGCTTGGGTGATATTACTTGTTTGTGTACTTCCGCTTCAACAAACTAATATCAGATCTTGGTTTTCTAAGCAGACATGACCACACTCAAGTATGAGGTAGAGAAATTCAACGATACGAATGACTTCAATATATGGAAGATGAAGGTAAAGGCATTGTTGGTGAGCTAAAGGCTAGGCTCGGCATTAGAGGAGACTGCAGCTCCATCTAGTGATGAAGAGAAGATGCTAGAGTCATCTAAAGCTGAAGCAGTAAAAAGGGACATTCAAGAAATAGCTCATAGCACAATCGTTCTGTCATTGAGTGATGAAGTACTAAGGGAAGTAGCAGGTGAGACGACGACAATTGGTCTTTGCAAGAAGCTTGACTCACTTTATATGCAAAAATCGTTGGCTAACAGATTGCATATAAAGAAAAAGTTATACCAGCTGTCCATATCAGAGGGGATGCCAATGAAAGATTATATAAACACCTTTAATAAAATCATTCTTGATCTCAAGTCTATCAACATCAAGATAGAAGATGAAGATAGAGCAATTATCCTACTGAATTTACTCCCTAAGAGTTATAAGAGCTTTATTGATACATTACTCTATGGTAGAGAGAGTTTAACGATGAGTGATGTAAAATTATTATTAAACTCAAAGTTATTGAAAAAGCAGATCGAGGACAATGCAGAAAGTTTATTTGTAAGAGGAAGACTCTTATTTAGAGATGGAAGGAAAAAAGGCTCAAGGTCGAAGTCTAGGACACCTAGGAAGTGCTATTGCTGCAAGAAATAGAGGCACTTCATAAAGAACTGTCCTGAGAAGAGAGCGGATACTGCGCTTGCCTATAATGATAGTTATGACAGCGCAGAGACACTCGTAGCTACTAATGGTAAGAATTCTGAACAATGGGTTCTTTTCACATGTACTCGCACAAGTCTTAGTTTATAAATTTCCAGCCCATTAGTAGTGGTAAGGGGTTAATGGGTAATGACGTTGTATGTCAGATAATGAGAATTAGAAGTGTTAAACTTAGGTTGCATAATGGGCGAGTGAGAGAGTTGGTAGATGTTAGGTATATTCCTAACCTCAAGAGGAACTTGATCTCATTAGGGACTTTAGACTAGAATGGGTGTTCCATCAGGATCGACGGAGAGATTTTGAGAGTGTTGAAAGGTTCCATTGTAATGATGAGTGAAGAGAAGTGCAAAGATGTTTATGTGCTTAATGGTGAAGTCGTGAGTGGTTCTGCATTATTCTCTGTAGATGATGAGAGTATGCAGACCAAGTTGTGGCATCTTAGACTGGCACACCTAGGCGAGAGAAACCTGAAGGAATTATTTAGTCAAAATGAGTTTGGTGAGGATAAATTCCAGCCCTTAAGTTTTGTAAGCATTGTATTCTTGGGAAAGCACATAGAGTGAGGTTCAGTACTGGCGAGCACAAGACTAAGAGGACTCTTGACTATATATACTCGAATCTTTAGAGACCAGCTCAGACAGCTACTCGTGGTGGTGCAAGGTATTTTCTTAGTTTAATTAATGACTATTCAATGAGGCTGTAGGTCTATGTGTTGAAGAGTAATGATCAAGTGTTTAATGCATTCAAGACTTAGAAGGCTCTTGTTGAAAATCAGACTAGCAAAAGAGTGAAGAGGCTGAGAACTGACAATGGCTTTGAGTTTTGTAATAAAGAGATTGATGGATTTTGTGCCAAGCATGGGATTGCGAGGCATAGAACGGTAAGATCAATGCCAAAGCAGAATGACATAACTAAGAGGATGAATAGGACCCCACTTGAAAGGGTTAGATGCATGATTACCAATGTAAAGATGTCTAAGGAATTTTGGAGAAAAGTGATGAACACTTGAAATTACACATTTAATAAGAGTTTTACATCATTGTTTTGTATTACTAGTGTATTTAATTTTTTAACTTAAGTATGTTTACAATATTGTACCTAATTATCTTTTAACTGTTTTGTGGTAGGTTTGGTAAAATTGGGATAACTTTCTACCTAAATATCCAATTGGAGTGATTCTTGATCATGTGAAGATCTGAATTAATGGGCTAACATATTGTATATTAAAAGCATTTGAAATTCGAGTGTTTAGAGGGTAAAAATAGCCTAGAATAGAACTGATCTGCAGTACATGTCCAGTTTGAACAGTCATCCGTATTTGGCCCATAACTATAGCAATACATATCTAATACGTATGAGAAAACTCAATTTGGAAATATAAGAGATTTATCTACAACTTTAATGTTTTAAGTGACAGCTAATTCGGATCACATCAATTTTAAATTGGATAATTAAATGGGTACATTAGTGATAATCAATGCAAATTATTTTGCCACCATTTTTTACTTTCATCATCCAAGTGATTCCCTCCTAATTTGTCTCGATTTTTCTATGTTTTTTTTATAAATAGGTGGCTTGTTTATGCCTAAAGCATGTAATTAGAAAGTTAGAATTTAATTCAAAATACTTGTCCTTTGTATCCATTTCTTTGTAATATTATTTCTCTTATTTACTATTAAGTCATGTTATTTCTTCTTCTATTTCTTTTCTTTTTCTTTAGTTTTATTATGTCCAAATAATATTCTTTATGCTAAGGTGAAAGGGTGAAGCTCTTGGCAAGGTAATAAGATATGTTTAACACTTATTCATAAATTTAATGCTTCATTCTTAAGTTATGCAAATTTATATATGATGTATTTATTTTGTTTGTAGAATTAATACCATTTTTTCTAAAGTGGTGATTCTTGATTTATTATTGACAAACTTTATACTTGGCATAATAAATTCTTGAAATCATTTACAAGATTTGGTGTATATAGTATTTTTTATAAAGTGGGACTCTTGATTTATTGTAGACAAATATGAAGATTGGCATAATAAATACTTGAACCCATTTATAAGATTTGGTGTATAATAATTGAAAGAAATAAATACTAATCAATATATAAATGATGATGAACTTTAATTGTTATATTTTTCGGTTGGAATCTCTTTTGTGTGAAGATTCCAATTGAGTTATAAAAAAAGTTAAATATATTCTTACTTCTTATGCCAATAGTGGATCCCCCTAACCTTAGCTTTTATTTGAATTGGTTAATTGAAATAATATTTACAAACATCTTATACAGCATTAATTGTCTTAAAAGTGTTTATAATTTATAATTTTAATTCTACTTCTCTGTAGATCGACCCCGTTCTCATCAGGTTATTTGTTACTTCAACAATCCTGCACTTGAGAATAAAATTCTATATTCTGGACATGTCAAGAAGCTGTTGTGACCACAACTTACTTGATTAATAAAAGTCCCTCCTCAGCAATTAACTTCAAGACGTCAGAAGAGAAATAGTCTAGCAATCCTCCTAAGTATGACCACCTCAGAATATTTGACTGCCCTGCCTTTGTACATGTTAAGAAGAGGAAGTTGGAACCTAGAGCTATCAAAGGGTTATTCATAGGATATCCCAAAATAGTGAAATGATACAAGGTATGGTGTAAAGACTTGACACCACTAAGGAGTATCATAAGTAGTGACGTGACGTTCGATGAGACGAAAATTCTAAAAACCTCTCAAAAAGATGAGAAAAAAGAACCTATGCCCAAAGAATACTCAGCACCCGAGTCAATAGAAGTTAAAGTAGAACCTGAGAATAGATTTGATATGCCCCTAGATCAGCACTTCAACGAGGAGATCCTTGAAGAAGAACCAAGAACACCGGCGAGTTCCTCTAAGTCCACCCAAGGAAAGACTATGACTCCTGAGATGGAACTTGAAGAGTACCAGCTAGCCAGAGATAGGCTAAGGTGAATGATTAACTCACCAATCAAGTATACACAAGCAGATTTAGTTGCTTATGCTTTTAATTCTGCTTACACTCTTGATTATGATAAGCCTAGGACATATTATGAGGCTATAAATAGTGAAAACAAGAAAGAATGGGAGCAAACCATAGAAGAAGAGATTAATTCTCTTAGGAAAAATAATACTTGGAAGCTAGTGGAGAGACCTCAAAAGAAACTAGTTGGATGCAAGTGGGTGTATAAGGTGAAGGAGGGGATACCGAGGATAGAGCCTACAAGATTCAAGGCTAGGTTAGTTACACAAGGTTTTACTCAAAGTGAGGGAGTTGATTTTTATGAGATATTCTCTCTAGTCGTCAAGCACACATCTATTAGGATTTTGTTAGCCATGTGTACAAACCTTGATTTATATATAGAACAGATGGATGTAAAGATAGCTTTTCTACATGGAAAGCTTGAAGAGATGATATAAATGGCACAACCATAAGGGTTCGAGGAGCCTGGGAAAGAAGATCATACTTATTTGCTAAAGAAGTCATTATACGGGTTAAACCAATCACCTAGACAGTGGTATAGGAGATTTGATGAGTTTATGATGACTTGTGGCTTTAGTAGGAGAAAGTATGATAGATGTGTGTAGTTCAAGAACATAAGTTATAGGATGATGTATTTGCTTCTATACGTCGATGATATATTGATCGCATGTAAGAATATAGAAGAAATACAGAAGCTCAAAAAGCAGTTGAGTGGCGAGTTTGAGATGAAGAATTTGGGAGTAGTAAAGAGAATATTGGGTATGGATATTGTGAGAGAAAGAAGAGATGTTATCTTTTTGTCCCAACAGCGATATATACTCTAATCCTTTGGCTATGCATTTTAGACTTTCAGCAACACAGTCGTCAATATCCGAAGAAAAAAACTGCAGATGAGTAAAGTACCATATACAAGCGCTGTGGAGAGCATTCTATATACAATGGTTTGTACAAGACCAGACATAGCACAGTGACACGTCCAGAATATAGAAGTTATTCCCAAGTGCAAAATTGTCGAAGTAATAAATAACCCGATGAGAACGGGGTCGATCCACAGGGAAGTAGAATTAAAATTACAAATTATAAACACTTTAAAGATAATTAATGCAGTATAAGATGTTTGTAAATATTATTTCAATTAACCAATTCAAATAAAAAGCTAAGGTTACGGAGATTCACTATTGGCATAAGAAGTAAGAATATATTTAACTTTTTATTTTTTTTATAACTCAATTGGAATCCTCACACAAAGGAGGTTCCAACCGGAAAATATAGCAATTAAAGTTCATTATCATTTATATATTGATTAATATTTATTTCTTTCAATTATTATACACCAAATCTTATAAATGAGTTCAAGTATTTATTATGCCAATCTTTATATTTGTCTACAATAAATTAAGACTCCCACTTTACAAGAAAGGTTATATAAACCAAATCTTGTAAATGGTTTCAAGAATTTATTGTGCCAAGTATTAAGTTTGTCAATAATAAATCAAGAATCACCACTTTAGAAGAAATTGTATTAATTCTACAAACAAAATAAATACATCATATATAAATTTGCATAACTTAAGAATGAAGCATTAAATTTATGAATAAGTGTTAAACATATCTTATTACCTTGCCAAGAGCTTCACCCTTTCACCTTAGCATAAAGAATATTATTTGGACATAATAAAACTAAAGAAAAAGAAAAGAAATAGAAGAAGAAATAACATGACTTAATAGTAAATAAGAGAAATAATATTACAAAGAAATGGATACAAAGGACAAGTATTTTGAATTAAATTCTAACTTTCTAATTACATGCTTTAGGCATAAACAAGCCACCTATTTATAAAAAAAAATATAGATAAATCGAGACAAATTTGGAGGGAACCACTTAGTTGATGAAAGTCAAGAATGGTGGCAAAATAATTTGCATTCATTATCACTTGGGCACCCACTTGATTATCCAATTTGAAATTGATGTGATCTGAATTAGCTGTTACTCAAAACATAAAAGTTGTAGATAAGTCTCTTATCTTTCTAAATTGAGTGATCTCATACGTATTAGATACGTATTTCTATAGTTATGGGCCAAATACTGATAACTGTTCAAACTAGGCCTGTACTGCAGATCAATTCTATTCTAGGCCAATTTTAACCCTCTAAACACTCAAATTTCCAATGCTTTTTGAAATACAATATGTTAGCCCATTGAGTCAGCTCTACACAGGATTAAGAATCACCTTAATTGGATCTTTAGGTAGAAAGTTATGCCTATTTTACCGAACCTGCCATAAAACAGTTATAAGATAATTAAGTACAATATTGTAAACATACTTAAGTTAAGAAAATTAAATACACTAGTAATACAAAACAATCATGTAAAACTCTTATTAAATGTGTAATTTCAAGTGTTCATCACACAGGCTATAAGTGTGGTGAGTAGATATATGGCAAATTCGGATAAGGATCACTGACTTGCAGTGAAGTGGATTCTGAGATATCTCAAGGGGACATCAAATCACGGGTTAATATATAAGAGGGATGAAGACAATAATGAAATGGTACGAGGGTACGTAGACTTAGATTATGCAGGTGATCTAGATAAGAGAATATCATTGACCGGTTACGTATTCACAGTGTTTGGGTGTAGTGTATGTTGGAGATCAGTTCTACAACATGTGGTTGCACTATCTACCACTAAGGCGAAGTACATAGCTATTGGTGAAGCTATCAAGGAGGTCGTATGGTTAAAAAGCATATGCGCGGAGGTATTGGCTAGTGAAGATGTGAACACCTGTGTATATTATGATAGCTAGAGTGCTATATGGTTAAACAAGCATCAAGTGTTCTATGAGAGGTCGAAACACATTGATGTGAGGCTCTATTACATTCGAGAGATTGTCTAAAGTGGTAAAGTTAGTCTAATGAAGATAACGTCTTCTAAAAACCCAGCTGATATATTGACTAAGCCATTGCCCTCGGTTAAGTTCATCCTATGCAAGGACTTAACTAGAGTCACTACTTTGTGAGGGTGACCGAAGATGCAGAGATGAGAGATCGAGTTTTTTTGTGGATGATTTTTGAATCAAGGAGGGAATTTGTGAGAATATTGATTGAAAATCACTGGAATATGATTTGGAGATCAAGCCAAGTACTTAGGGTGCACGAGAATCGAGATAAATGCGAAAGAAAGCAAAAAATAAAAAAGGGCATGACAAGCACCAGCGCTGTGGCTACCAGGAGTAGGCGCCGCGATGCCTAAACTAGAATGTGAGCGCTGCGGCGCCAATTGGTTAATGCCGCGGAGCCCGGGGGAGCCTACCAGCTCTGCGGCACGCAGACGAAAACACCAGCGCTACGGCGATGGAAGCTGAGCGCCGCGGCACTAGATGCGGGAATAGTTTCTCGATTTGAGACTTCCTTATTTCATCTCTCACTTGCTTCAAGACTCCCTAATACGACTCCCACATGTATATGATAAACCTAGGACATTCTAAAGCCTATATAAATATTCTCAATTGACTTGTAAATACATATTAGTGATCATAGAAGAGATTTTACTAATCATAGAACACATCTTTGTGATAACCCAATAGATCTTTGTGAACATTGAAGTAATCTTAGTGATTAAACATTTTTTGTGATTCTTAGTGAGAGAAAATTCCTAGAGTGTAAAACAGAGTTGTTCTTTGTGATTTTTTTTTGTAAAAGACATACTTTTGTGAATGCTTTGTGATTCAATAATAAGAGTGTGTGATCTTAATCCGTCGTGGACGTAGGCAAGTTGTCGAACCACGTAAATTTTTGTGTGTTATTCTTCTATCATTTCTCTCTCTAGTTCCTTAATAACTTGTTCTGCATATATTATTTGGGTGATATTGCTTGTTTGTGTACTTCCACTTCAACAATTAGAATACTAATGCTAGTAGTTGGAAGAATAGATCTTGAGCTAAATTAATTAGATATCAAGACATCTTTCCTTATCAATGAATTAAAAGAATACATCTATATATCTTAGATATAAGGTTTTTCAATTGAAAGACATAAAAACAAAAGTCTATATGTTAAAAAAATTATTACATTACTTAAAACAATTTTCTAGACAATAGTATTTAAAGTTTGACCAAGCTATCTTAGGTTTAGGATATGTAATGAGTCTATAAGACTAGGGTGTTTATAGCTAGAGAAACTATATAAGTTATTTATTTTATTTCTTTATGTAGTTGATATATTGTTGGATGATAATTGCATGCTAAACTTGAAATTTAAAATAAAAGACATGGATGAAGTATCTTATGTTCTAAGAATTAAAATTTCTAGAAATAGAAATTTAAAGATGTTATAAAGTACTTAAGCATTTTAATATGACAAATTGCTAAATCAGTAAGAAAACCTTTATGCAAGTCTACAAACTCAATAAAGAATTATGTTTTAAAACTAACAAATACTTGAGAAAAAATGCAATTTGTGCCCTATGCATTAGCAATTGAAAGTCTAATGTTTGCAATGATTAATGCAAGGTCGAATATATCTCATGTAGTAAAAGTTTTAAGTCGATATTAATCAAATCTAGGGAAAAAATATATTGGCAGGCAATCAAAAGGATTATAAGATATTTTAAAGGTACAAAAGGTAAGAAATTTGGCATGCAAATTTTACAGATGATTTAAATGATAGAAAGTCAACAAGTAGTAATATATTTTATTTTGTGGAACTGTTGTTTCTTGGTTAATTAAGAAACAAAGTTGTGTTGTAAGGTCAACCATGAAAATAGAATTTATTTCTTATAGCACAACGGTAAGTACTACTTTATGATCTAAAGGATTATAAAAATTCTATAATTAGCAAATGACTAATATAGATTTAAGAATCATCTAGATATGTAGTTAAAATATATAATACGTAACACTATAAGAATTTTGAGAATGCTTAAGATAAGCAATGAATACTACTATATTATTTAAAAGTAATAATAAATTGTATTAGTCAGATGATAATAGAGTACACTAACAAAATAATAAAAGATTATAATAGTTCTTTTAAATGTAAAGTCCATTCTAAGGCATTTAAAATAAAACTATATAATACTTAGTGCTTAGCATAAAGTCGTCAAAAATTTTAGATTGGTATTTTAAAGAATTACTTGAATTTTTTTTTATATATAAGTTAAATGGCAGTTATTCACTTAGCTAAAGTAGTCAATAATTATTGGGCATAAATATTAACTCCTAATATATGAATATTGATGTCGTTCCATCTTATGAAATGAAGTCACATGTGTAATAAAGTATTAATGTTAAAGATGTGTTAAGTATTTCGTATTATTAAAGATGTTGTCTGAATTAAATGCTTAAGTGTTATAAACAATCATAATGTAGATCAATTAGCAGTCAAGTGGTGAATTATTACTAGTTTTTCAAATAGGTTTGTAATAGGTTGTTTTGGGAACATTTAATTATTATTTTTGTATTGTTTACTGATTTTAGCAATAATATCATTTGACTATTTAACCACAAAAAAAAAGTATTAATATAAGAGCATTCAAGAATATAGTTTAAACTATGTACACATCAAGTTTGCAATCATATTTTGGTACCAGTTTACTAAGGCTTAAGTAAAGTAATACATGGATTTGATCAATTGGGAGATGTTAGACAATGATTATATGCACGGTAACATGCAAAGTATATAATTTCACATATATATTATAAATATAATATATAGTGTGAATTATTCAAGAGTTATTTCCCTCCCATGAAGATACATTTTTACCAAGAGATGCATTCTTTATAAAAGACATAACCCAATCAAGAGTTTTGTTACTTCCAAGTGAGATAACCTTTGATTAGTAGTGTTTAGGTGCCTCAAAATAGGACCTAAAACAACCCTTAAATACATATTATGAACAATTATAAATTTTGCTAGTTGTGGTGAGGGTTCTAGCATGGAACAACCAATCTCATAATGGTTAAGACATGGTTTCAAAATTCAACATCTATTTCTTCAAAATCTTGATGCATGGAGTTCTCTCCTCTCGACGTCATGTTGATCATTCCTTACTACGCCAAAATTATCAAAAAATTGTTTCCTAGAACCCTCCTAAACCAAAGGCCATGTTTATATCTCACATCTCTCTTTCATTTAATAATGCCTATTGAGCCTATATTCAGTAGGCCCAACTAGCCTATATCTTTATAGCTCACGTCCTATTAAATAAAAAATTAGAAGGAATAATGAAGTAATAGTTTGGCTCAACATCAAGTTCAATCTTTAAGATAAGTAATCCAGACTCAATAATTTGCTGCTCTAACAAACAAGTAAGAAAATTCATGAAAAGTTAGAAATGGATCAAAATACAAGTTTTATTTCAACATTAAATTATTTAATTAATGTTTAAAATGAAAAAAAAAAGGTTTCCTAGGAAGTGAAAGAACCCCTTCAAACTATTCAAAAAGGATTACGCATTAATAAAATGAATAATACATATTAGACAGTATCTAAAAGTAATTAAACTCATGTCCCCTAAAAATAGGTGATTATTTATTCATTATTCATTCATGATTATTAATAAATATAATAAGACAACCCTATTTATTCGTGCATATACTTCTTTACACACTGACTCATCTATTTTTTTTTTATAAACACTGACTTGAGTATCGAAATATTTTTTTTTACAAGAGGTCGGAAGGTGAATTCGACAATTGAAGGATTAACTCAATGGCAAAATAGGTAATTAATCGTGAAGGTTCTGAACTAAATAACTTCTATGGTGCTTATGATATGAAATATCATTATATTATCATTCCAATATTACACGAATATTAATTGTAAATATTTATATAATAAACATTTTGAATAATATCATTCATATTAATTATATATGGTAAGATGTTTGTACGTTTCGGACATTATATTAATTTAAAGGAGTTCAGATCAGGTCTAAAGAAGTTCAGACTAAGGCTAATCGTTAGCAACGCTGAAAGTTATAAATACTAAGTGTTGGCACTGCTAAAAGTTAGTAGGTTATAAAAGTCAGTGAAATCTAAATAGTTAGAGCCTTATCTGAAATAGGGCAAAGACCTAAGAATATACTAACAATGACATAATTGTAAAGAATTGCAAACATTGGTAGAAAATGTAATTATGCAAGTATGTTCTCGAATTATATATTTCTAATTTATTTCCACTGATGTTGGATATATCGGGAGAAACCTTATTAGATATAGATCAATGTATGTCCAGATAGTTAATCTTAAAAAAACTATGAGTTTAGTGGAAGCTCGTATAGATATACAGGTATTCAGTTAGGGCTAGGTACTGAACAGACTCAACGAAGACCTTCAATACATATCCCATAAATCCGTCAGTGGAGGGTCTTTTTGAGTTTAGTAGTATTTGTGGTCCTTTAACCTGAGCACCATGGCTGACTTGTGAGTAATCAACTATACTTAGGTTTCACACATGTCAGATTCCTTTCATAATCTGACCGTTGGGTATCACTAGGTATATTCCGATGCTCATGAAGTCCAATGTGTATAGATATGGGATTCGTCGGCTTATATGGGTGAGTTAAATATCTTGATGCTCCAAGATTGTATTTTAGGAAGTCTTGTGGCCATAAGCATAAATACCCAAAAAAGAGTTTCTCGAGTGATAAACAATATCGCAAAAGGGCTTGGGGATATTGTTTATTAAAATATGTATCGAGGAGATAAGTTTATGATTGAGCAATTAGAGACTTGATGGTGTTGATCCATGTCTTCGCTCTTCCATGATATAAATGACGGAATGATTATACAAATATGGATTAACCTTAACTTGTATGGTTCATCGTGTCATTTTGTTTGTCCATAACGTATGTGTGGGGGGGGGGGAGGCATCAGTTATGAAATTACGGAAGAGTTCTGTAAGACAAAACAAGTGTGAACCTAGGGAGTCTCACTATATAAAGTGTACTCGTTGAGCACGTGGGTAGTGCACTGGATCGAATTGTTCGATCTAGAAAGTTTTTCAGAATCTATAAACTTATTTCAATGTCTCTCAGGGAGTAGATAGAGTTCAAGTGTTAAACCCAGGATTGTGTTAAGTGAGACTTGACACATTAATCCACTAAGTGCATGCCACATATTATGTCATTAATTTGTAATGGCACAACACATGGCATTAGTGGATATAGCTACTATTTAAATGAAACAATAGTTGTTTTATTTAAGAGATAAGAATTCAGTCATTCATTTATTTCAAGGTCTCTCGTAGAGTAGCTAAAGTTTAAGTGTTAAACTCAGGATTGTGCCAAGTAAGTCTTGACACATTTATTTACCAAGTGCATATCACATAATGTGCCATTAACTTGTAATGGCACGACGCGTGGCATTGGTAGATAAAGCTATTATTTAAATAAAATAATAGTTGTTTTATTTAAAAGAAAAGTATTCTATTATTTATATTATATTCAATTGATTCTTTTTATCAAAAGTTATCATTTGTTGAATTTCTATTGGCCTTTAATATTCAATGAATCAATTTGTAAATGGCAAATTAAAACATAAGTTTTTAATCAAAACAAAGCAAATCAAAAGCAAATTTATTTTGGCCGAATTTGACTAACCAGTACATAGCTTTATATTATAGCATTAACAAAAGCAAATTCCATCCATTTGCTCCAAATTCAGCTATGGTAACAAATTCAGCCATGGTAACAAACTATTAACTCACCAAAAATAAGCTAACAAGTTAGCAAGCTGCTACTGGCTTTTATCAAGCCTTGTCATGCTTCATTCAATTGGATACTAACTTGTTTTTTATTGGTTGTTTTGGTGGTAAAGTTAACTATAAATATATGGTTGAAGTTTGCAATTGGGGTAAGGGATAAGCTAACAAATGTTAAAATTTTAAATTGTTAAGTGTTAACAATTTGAAATATATACAGTTTAAAGTCTGAAAGACCTTAGAAGCAAGAGTTGCTTCAGTAAATAGTTCATGTTGATATTAAAGCTACTATTTTAATTTGAGGAAGCCCACCACGTCCCCAACTAAAATTATTCAAGCGCGCTTCAAGGGTGAGTCTCTCTAATCTTATTAATGTAATGAGATAGATGTGTATTATTTATTCTGTTATGTAATATTGTATGTGAGACATGTAATTAATTTTAAAAAAAATACATACATACACTCTATGCACAGCACACCAACGCTACAATATGTACCTAATGCACCATAAGTTGAGGCATTTAATAAATTCATTGAGTTTCAAACAAAAGTGGATAGGTAATTAGAGAAACACATAAAGGCACTTCAATCTAATTGAGGTGGTGAATACCTCTATAGTAAGTTTTGGTCCTATTTATTAGAGAATGGAATAAATGAACTACACTAGAGTCTTGGTCCTATTTGTTAAAGAATGGAATAAATTAACTACATTAGAGTTACTTCAACAAAATGGTGTAGCAAAAAGGAGATATAAGATTCTTCTTGAAATTATGAGGTTAATGACGAGTTATTGAACTCTACCTATCTTGTTATAGAGTTAATCCTTGGAAAAAATCATGTATCTTCTTAACTTGGTTTCATCTAAGTCAGTTTTTAAAACACCTCTAGAAATTTGTATGGATAGTAAACCTAGTTTACGTTATATACACATATGAGATTGTCCAACACACATGCTGAAAAGGAAGACAGATAAGTTAGGAACCTAAGTTAGGAATTATTTGTTTATTGGCTATCATATGGAAACAAGATGGGCTTTTCTTTGATCCTCAAGATAGGAAAATATTTGTGAGCATAAATACAATTTTCTTTAAGGAAGACTATATGAAAGAATTAAAGCCTATCAGTAAGATAGTTTTTGATGAGTTATTTGAGAACTCTTGTTTTGTGCTTGAGAGAGTCAATGAGTCAGTTCTTAATCTAGATTAGAATAACCAATTGATCCAATTACAAAGCAATAGCCACATGTACTTTGTCATAGTGAGAGAACTAATAGACATCCAACTAAGCGTATGTTAATTAGAGAGTCTTTTCAGGAAATATTTAATTATGAACTAAATTCTACTAGTTATAAGCAATGTTTGATATAGATGCAAACTATTGGCGTAAAGCTATGAAATCAAAGATGAATTCTATGTATTCTAATAAAGTTTGGGAACTTGTAGAAAAACATGAAGGGATAAAATTCATATGGTGTCTATAGGTCTACAAAGAAAGAGATGGGTAGATAAGAAGGTAGATATATTTAAAGTTAGGCTTGTTGCAAAAGAGTACACTCAAAAAGAGGACATCGATTATAAGAAGACTTTTTTACCGATACTCATACTTAAGTCTATCAGAATTCTCTTATCTATTGTAGCAAATCTTGATTATAAGATTTGACAAATAGATATCAAGACTGCCTTCTTCAATGGTAATCTTGAAAAGAGTATCTTTATGATATAACTATATGGTTTTATAGGAGCACATAGTTTGTAAACTGTAATAATCTATCTATGTGATAAAATAAACATCTAAATCTTAGAACTTCAAATTTGATTATGTAATCAAAGTGTTTGGTTTTGATCAAAATTCTGATAAACCTTATATGCACAAGAACATAGAAGGTCAATTGGTGGTCTTTTCAGTCCTCTATGTAAATGATATACTACTTATTAGGAATGGTGTAAGAGTATTATCATTTATGAAAATATGGTTAACTAACCATTTTTATATGAACGACCTAAGAGAAGCTAGTGATATTCTTAGGATTAAATTATTAAGCGATCACAAGAGAAGAATGTTAGGCTTATCTCAAGTTGAGTAGATTAATAAAATTTTGGTCAAGTTTGCTATGCAAGATTTAAAAAGGGATTGCTTCCTTTTAAAACATTGAATTGATCTATCTAAGCATCAATACCCTACAACACCTGAAGAGATATATTGTATGAGAGGAATTCCTTATGCATCAGCTGTATGAAGTCACATATATGCATGTTATGTACTATATTAGATTTTGTTATTCAATTGGAATGATCAACAAATATATTCAAGTACCTTCGAAGAATGAAAGATTATATACTTGTGTATTCTAGTGAGAATTTTGTACCTATTAGGCACATAAATTTAGATTTTCAAGTAGATAGGGATACCCAAATATCAATCCTAAGATATGTATTCATCTTAGATCAAGGGGCTATAAGTTAGATGAATGCAAAATAATCATATATTGTACCTAGTGCTTAGATGCTTGTTGTTTTTTATTGTGATAATAGCAGGACAATAACCTAATCTAAAGAATAGAGGTACCATAAGAAAAAGAAAACATGTTGAGAGGAAATATTATTTGGTAAAGTAGTTTGTACAAAAACATAAGGTCATGATATCCAAGATTGCATTAGCAGATAATTTAGTGGATTCATTCATCAAGTCATTACTAGTAAAGAGTTTTGAAACTCATATGAACAATATGGGGGTTTGACAAATGCTTGATATGCTTCAGGGCAAGTGAGAGATTATTAGACATTTTGTATTATTTTGTGCCCTCAAAAGCATATATAATAAATATTTTTTAATTAATAAAGTTATATATTTGAGTATATATTGATAAGCTCATATTTATCAAGTATGTGATCTATGTATTAGTCATATGATGATAATACAAAATATATAAATTATAATTTATTTATAAATTAAATCTTATTCACAGTCATATATGAAAATGATAATTTATTATGTAAGGATATAATTTTTTTACTTTTTATAGTAGATGATTTACTTTGATAATTGAAAGAGACTTCGAATAGAAAAATTAATGTATATGATATATTGAATGTGACTATTGTGAATTTTAATCTGATTAATTGAATGTCATTGATCTTTATTCACAAAAAATTTAATAAGTTTAATTGATCTTAATCTTAAACAAATACTGAAGTTATATTTATATTTATATGTTATATTTTTTGAATTATTACAAAATGAGATTCCACCTGTAAACCCTATAATAGATCCGCCTATATAAATATTCCAATTGTTTTTATTAGATGGGTGTAGACAACTTTTACTTCCTTATTTGATTTTACAGGTATTTGCTTATTTTAATAATCTCCCACTTAAAAATTTAAAATAATTAATTATGTCTTTATAATCTTTCATTCTTTTTTACACTTACTATCTCCCTACTAGTTTTATTTCTTTCGGGCCACATAAAAAAAAAAAACATATAAAACAATGCTATTTAATTTTGTTTCAGTCATCCTATGTTGTATATTTAATACAATGCTATTTTGAAGTTATAAAACGTTAATATAATTTTAATCCATATTGTTGTCAAAAAAATGATAGCATGAGAGAGGTGTGAAAGAGCTTATAAATGCTATAACTTTTAAATAACATTTAATTATTTATTTTATTATAAGTAAATAATAAAATATGAAAGTTAACAATAATTTTAAAAAAGTATTATAGTATTTTTAGAATATTAAAAGATATTATTGTAATTATAAAAATATAAATTATAATTCACACTCATTAGCTTTCATCAAAACCTCCTGCCAATGCCGCCGCCTGCCTGCCTGCCTGCCTGCCCGCCTTCATTCAGGATCAGGAACCAATATATTGGAGTTCTCTCAAAGCGATTTTGATAGGCTGCTGTTGTTGGAGCATAATCGTAAAGCAGCTGAAACTATATATGCCAACGACCCTTTTGATGCCGATGTCAGTACAGTATCTCTTTTTTTAACGTTAATTATTCCAATTTTAAGTATATTCCATTTGTGGTCAATTCACTCTACGTTCATGTTTCTGGCTTTTCTGGATTTTTTTAGAACTCTTTTTCTTCTTTAAATATTACTTAAAATAGCTCTCTCATGAATTCCGGTGGGCTACAAAATTATTTAGGCCATTTCTTATATGCAATTTCAATTTATTTAATTTTTTATTTAAGTGTTTAATATTTCAGTTAAGAAATCGTTATTTATTTATTTATTAATTTGCATTAATTTTCTGCAAAATATTTCGTTTTTGTTGCTATTATAGTATTATTTCTCTGTATTGTTATTCTTTGGTAGTTTTAATGAATTATTTATTGTTCACAAAAATATACTGAATCTAACAAAGTGGGGAGAAGCATTGCTTGAGTTGTCTCAATTTGAAATTGTCACTGATTCAAAGAAGATGATCAAACGGTCTTTTTCTTTCTAATTCAAATTAGCCATTTGTTTGCCTGTAATTTCTCCCCTTTGTTTTTACTAACGGAATGAATTATATCTGTTTACAGATGTCATTTCAAAATTGGAGGAGGCTTTGGTGATAGATCCTACAAATCATGACACATTATGGTGCCTGGGAAATGCTCACACCTCTTGTGCATTTTTGAATCCCGATCTTTCTTAGGCGAAAGAAAATTTTGATAAGGCTTTGGAGTGTTTCCAAAGAGCAGTAGATGAGGTATTCTCTTTATAAGTTTTCTAGCTCTGAAAATATATGATCCTTGAACGTTGTAGGATCTCTTAGAAGTTTAATAATAGTGGAATCTACCGTTGTAGGAACCAACTACTAAGCTTTATCAGAAGTCTTTAGAAGTTAGTGCTAAGGTATGATTTTCTTACTCATTTTTATTTTGTTCAAATACACAAGTGCTGATTTTTAGATTAAGGCTTTCATACTGATCTTATACACTGGCTTTTCTTTTCTTTTCTTTTTTCGAACCTAGAAATTCTGTTGTTTTAAGTCTTTTCGCTTTGATGTTGGAGTTGGTGTGGTTGCGAGAAGGGGTTATTTTCAGCACGTCGCAAATTCTATGGGATCAACAGTGTTTTATTAGGATCTGGAGATGTATATTGACATCTTAATAGCATGGTTAGGTTTATAAGGATATTTTTGTAGATTATGTCAGCTTATAGCATAAAGCTTTAAGGTTTTCTTACTACTTTCCATCTTAAATTTACCTTGAATAATATGAGTGGAGTGGACCTGTGTGAAGGGAGTAGGTTTGATGATTCCACAATCTCCAACTCTACAAACATCAATCAAGTGTTGTATAATAAGGATGAGTGCAGATGATATCTTTATGAATTAGTGCACAGATAGACAGTTTTTCCTACCTCTTCATGTATTGAAATTGTTAATTAGCATGTCCACCTAGGGACCGGAATTGCACATGGAGATCCATAAACATGGACTTAGTCAGCAGGCCCAGGGTGGCGGTTCTACTTCTTCTAATACGCAGGTATGCTTTGCTGTCTTGTGGTTGCATTAAAAACTAATTTTTATCCTATGCACGGTCAAACTTTTGCATATATGATAACCTAAGTGAAACATATTTTTGTGGTTATCTTCATTAGGAGTAACCTTTGCTAATTAGACTGCAACTGGCCATCTTTGTGATATTCTTAGCATTACTGTTCCTCTTTAATGTATATTTTTTCTTAACTTGTTTATTTATTTATTGAATTTTCTTGTGTTTACCATTTCTTTCTCCAAGAAAGCATCCAGGGTTGTTTCTTTGTTGGATGGAATTTCAATAAGTTAATGCATATACAGGTTGAGCATGAATTTCATGTCACGGGCATTTTTCAATTGTGATGGAACTTCTGGCCATCAATGGGTAAATTATAAATAAAACTCCCAAATGAAATTTTCTTTGCCAATGTGGAATATCTTGATGTAGAACATTCTCCACGATTTCTCATTAACTCGAACTTACAGCTAACTATAGATAATAACTGGATATTATTTGTTTCCTACTCGCATGGCTCCCATATCCTTTTTCTTCTATCAGTCATTAATTTGAATCTTCATAATCATAAAAGATGACTCTTCCTGCACATGGTCAAAGAAAAGTAAAATTATTTGAAGTATTACTAGAGACATTGGATGCTATCATTGGGCAAAGGGACATATAGTTGCTGACTTATACATCATTGTTTTATCCTAGAAATGACCACATGAGAGTATGTGTTAGAGCATATGCTATTGCTTTTAAATTACCTTATTTTGAAATAATTTATCTTTTGTATCCGTAGTACATTGTTCTAAATCCTTTTGTTATATTTCAGAGTTCCAAGAAGAAGAGCAGTGATCTGAAGTATGACGTATTTGGGTGGATAATCCTTGCAGTTGGAATTGTCGCATGGGTGGGAATGGCAAAGTACCACATTCCCCCACCTCCTGCAAGATAAGCTTTATAAATACTCCATCTTTTGGATAACCATATTGGGGCATTTTTAGGAAAAGATTTACCAAGGATGAATTTGACTCCATAAATTTGACTGGTGCATGTGGTATGCTACCATATGTTGAATTTGACTCCATAAATTTTCCATTATTCATTTGGCTAGGATGATTTCTTTTGATACACATTGTTTAAGTCTTTTTCTTATATTTAATTTAAAATAGTGACCCAATGGCAAATTTTTGCTTTGTAGGTTTTGTTGGCTATCTGTATTATAGTTAGTCTGTCTGGCTTTTCTTTAATCCTTTATAGAGGGTTCTTTTAAGGTCACACCAAACTTACTAGCTTTTAAAGGATGATATCTCTTTGGTTTTAATTGAACTAGATTGACTACTACTGAAGGCATTGTTTTACTTGAAATTTGCTCTCCAGTTTTTTTCATTATATCCGTTACATTAATGGGATTTTGCAATAGAGAGGTGGATGACTTGGCAAAAGTTGACTTAGTATAACATCGTTATACTCTCCACAAGTTTCAATATCAAGGGTTATTCTTTTTTCATGCAATTGTTAATCCTCTTAGATAATTTAGGTGAAAAATGTTCATTTATTCAGGTCTACTTATGATCTGGAGATATTTGCTTTCTGCCAACGTTTTAATCAGCAATTCCTAAAAGAGAAAGGAAATACGAATTTTTGTGTCTTTGAACTGTACCCCTTAATTCTCTGCTCGTGTTAACCTAAAAAAAGAAAGGAAACTCCTGAATTGAGATAAGAACTTTGTGGTCAATTCAGGTTTTTCTTACTGAGTAATAACCTAATGCAATACATTTAAACATGTAATAAGAGAAATGGATGGTAGATACAAACTATGGAGAAAGAATGTTATGTACATATTTCTTTTAGGCTAGTGAAGGCTGAATCACAAATTTCTTTGTGAATTTTGTTTTCAGTATTTTATCAGTCTTTTATGAATCCAGATAGATATTTAAATTATTAAATCTTTTCCAAGTTGACTGCAATTTGGGAAGTACCATCCAATGAAATCTGGACTGTCTTATGCCTACACTATCTATTTAATGAACAACTCACATATTTTTCATATGTATTTTCAGAAATAATTTACCTCTGAATGATTGGGAATTGGGTAGTTGGTGTATGGTTTATTGCCATTGTGCTGCTTATATACCCTTGGTCTGATATTCTTTATGGAGATGCATTTTAGATTTTTCTTTAATGTCTGAGGTCGTGTAGTTCTGTTGTTGTGATGTAATCTCTAAATCAAAAGGACCTGTTTCTTTTTGTTTCTTGGAAGAAGGTCAACATATAGGTACGTATCCATTAATTTGGAATGCAAGAATGCACAGTTAAGAAGAGAAAGTGGAGCGTTAAGTTCTTGTTCCCATAGTGCCTAACAATCTCTGGGTTCAAAACCTGTAGGCATGTGGTGTACCATTACGAAACAAACCTCATAGTTGCTCACAACCCCTGACTAAAACTCTTTGGTCCACATTCTCATTGTAGCCCATAGTTCTACTGCCATTATACTTCACCTTGTTATATAACATTTGGCATGTTTTACCAGCCCCTAACTAGTTATCTTACTTGGACCTTTACTTCCAATTTTTAAATCCGTTTTTTTTTTTCAATGTTTGAGAAATACAGTGGGTTATAATAAATTAGCAATGCATATCGGTAAGGATTGATGATAAATTGGCACGTGCCTTATGCAGAGTTTATACAGATTGCAAACTAACTTGCCCCCATTTTAAGAGTATCATTTCCTGTGATCTTTATGTCTCACATCATACACAGTATGGAAATCCACAACCTGAATTATGATGCATGACCACCCACCCAAGAAAATTGAAAAAAAAAGTCAAAGAATAAAGTTGTGTTCTTGGTGCAGAAACAGAAATAAACCCATTGCCATCATGTATATGGATTTTCATACGTGTTAATGTTATATATAACTTATGTTTATATTTGATCACATGGTTTTGTCATGGATATATGGGTTCCCGTTGTTTAACTGAAAATTCTTTGTTACTGTGGCGTTGTTTTGTTGCCTTTACTGCCCTCAAGCAAATGGCATTTTGTGTTGTATGCTGGGCTCATGTATTGTTATATAGTGCTTGAGATGTCCTTTTGTGATTAATCTAAAAGGATAATGGTAGGCCCTATGGATCAGATGGTGAGCTGTACTTCATATCTTATCTTCATTATGATTTTATATGCTTAAATTGTTTAATTATCTGTTCTCTTCTGTATTTTCATGATGTTCCTCAACTCAAGCACCCCATATGTAGGGGAATCTTGTTGGGATAGCCTGGTACTTCCTGCAGCACCATTGATGATGGATTTCTCTGCATGTCTTCAATATGCCCTTATTAGATTATTGTTTTCGGTCACATGTAAAAATATAGACATGTTTGGTGACAGACTTTGGATTTTTGGGTGTCATTCATTCGAGTTTGAAGTTGATTATGCAACGATAAGATAATTTGCAGCTGAGCATGAGCATGCTTAAGAATGTTAGTGTTTGACCTTTTCCCATCTTCTGGTTAAGAAATCTTGTTGACCATCTGGAGAAACTTTTGTAGCTACCAGGGTAATTATTCAGCCTTTTATGTCTAGGTTCATTAGAATACCTACTGATTTCCTAATAAAGCGCAAAACTCTTTTGGGAATAAAGCAGCTCCATTTAGTAAAGTAAAGCTCTGGTGGTATCCAACCCTCTAGGCAACTTTGCTTCTTTCCTCTTTTGGAGTGACACGTCTTTCTGCCATATATATAATTTATGATTACATCCATCAGCAACCAAATATATAACTTTACTTGGTTAATTCTGAGTTGGATTCTTTTGGATGTCCATTTCTTCTTCCCGTGTTTTGCTACTCTTATCCTCATGCTTCTGCATTTCTCCTCAGTTATTCTTGTTTTTTTGTGATCCTGAACTCATCTAGGTTGTCCTTTACTTTACCATTGCCCCTTAGAGCATCCAATGTTGTCAACTTACAGGCCATAATACTGATTAATCTTGTGAGGACTTGTCCTGATGATTTGGTTCTGCAATTTGGCAATTACGCTTTCATGGAAAGTGGATTTAGAATCTGTTTGATATCTGCTTTGGCTGGCAGTAGAAACATGTAGCAAAATTTTTAAAGTTCTTTAGGCTTGACTAGTTACAGAAGTACAGAGTAGTGTGAAATATGTTTAGGAATTGAACTTAAGGCCCGCAATTGGAAGTAGACTGCATATTATTGAGATGAAAAACATCTATATAAAATCAAATATGTTGCATCTAATATCTACTAAACTTCTGTGTCAGAATCAGGATAGTTTTGCTGCAGCAGGCCCACCACTTTCTTTTATTAGCATTTAGTGGCGGGTAAGTTGGCAGATTCCTGCTGGACACTTACCAATAGTGGAAACAAATCTTACCAGGCAAAAGATATATGGAATTAAGTGATTTTTTTTTTAAATATGTCAAAGAAATTGATGTGTGGATGTTGGGAAGTAGTATGATAATGTTGAAGTAATAAAAGCTAACAAAGCATTCCACTTTGTTTGGCTTTTGTTGTTTTCCTTTCATGCTATTTGCCCAGAAGGGTCTATCAGAGTAATACTATTTGCTGCAAGTGCAAAGACACCTTGCTTTTGCGTTTCTGTCAAATTTCTGCTCCTCATTGGCTCCCTTTTGGTGAGTCTGTGTTAATGCTACTTTTCATTTTTCCTTCTTTCAAATTTAATTCTTAAGGGACCATTGATTATGTGGTCCTTTCCTCCGATAGTTGCAGGGCTCCAGTAATACAGGACATAGTGCTGCCTTTAATATTTCCTACAGCCTATGCTTTCTGCAAAGTAGTGTCTCTGTAACCCGACAATAAGAGAAGCTTAGTGAGATTTTGCGGGAGAAGAGATATCCACGCGTCCTGATTAGATTAAAATATTTGATATCATATGGTCATGTATTACATTAGAAGCAAGATAAGTTGTTGGGTATATCTCACTATACTATTAGTGCTCTGGTGGGCGGAAAATTTTCGTCTGTGAATAAGTTGGCTGTTTCCAGATTTAAACATCTTGATTCGTAGCTTGTGAAGAATATATAAATATTCGGAAGATCCTATCGGGGATAGCTCCAAAACTCAATTGCTATTATTAATATATGAATTAATATCAACTTGTGTTTTGACAACACGCAGATGAAACTTGAAAGACTTATAACAAGAGTCATTAAGTTCAAAACTAGGAGTTATGTTGACTGTTTGATACCAGAAATGCTATAACAATATCCGTAAGTTAAAAATTGGAACTAAGTTGACTGTTTGAACATTGAGACTTGGAATAATTTAAAGAGAAAAAAGAAGAAACTATATTCTCTAAATCAGGTTTAAGTCAGGTGAGTCAACTCAGAAGTTTGGATGTCTTTCTCCTTGTTAATTGCACAGAGATCAGGGAAGATATTGCCTTTTGAGTCACAAATCTAACGTGTCCTTCGCACAGCCAAAGTTATATGCGATTATTATGACCAGTTAAACATAAGAGTCACAGACATACTAAGACCGCCATTATCGAGAAGCAAGAGGGTTCCAATGATAGAGCTACCAAAAAAACTCAGTTCTTTGAGATTAGTTTTTCAATACACATGGCCTTCTGGTAAATGGGGATAAAAAAATGCGACACACATCCTAAAAGAAAGAAGAAGAGAGTGGATAGATATGCCATCATATAAAGATCGAGTGATGTTCACATGGCTTCCAAATTTGTGCCCAACAATACAATTGCTATAACAGAGCTTTAGGCACATTGCTTGGTTCAAATTTGAATAAAAAACATGTTCCACGACAACCCATATAGAGAACGATCCTGTTACAATATAACACGAACCTTGGTCATTTCTCATCATCATACTAAAAGTATTGCCACGAGAAATGCCTGAATCGCCAATTTTATGGCAACACATTGCATTTTTTTGCTGTGTTTTGGGAGAGCAGGTCAAGCGAGAGAGACATAAAGTGCTAAATAGTAGATAATATAAAAACTTTAGCTCTTGTTAAATATATAATAAAATATTGCACTGAATAATTACTAATAATGCTAACCGTTGTAACCAATGACCATGGTCTACAGCTGAAACATTGTGCTTGATCGTCCAATGAAAAACAAAATTTTGGTGGGTCATTCTATGATATTAGAATTAAAGTTTATTATATTATTGAAAATAATTTAGATTGTTGAATTAAATAAAAAAATTAAAAATGATAATGTTCAAGAACACAAATAATTTCATTATCAATAATCCAACTTTGATGGATACTTGTTAAAACACTGACCGACACTTTCAGCTAATTATAATTGTCTGTGAAACTGTTTGACCTAAAATACTGACTATTGAGTATGGATTTAAAGTTGGTATTAAAATAGAAATTTTAATTAATTAATTTCTTTATGTGAAATCGCATGTGAATTCAATTTTAAAATTACGAGGATTTTAAAAATTAAAGTATAAATAAATTTTTAAAAAAAAGAATTAACACACAAAAGAATATTAATTAAAAATATAGACATGAGAATTGTTCTATGCTCATGAAACTACTTAAGTCAGAAGTTTAATATTAATATTAAATATAAATTTTAACAAAAATTAACACCACGGCAGTTGTTTGACAAATATTATCTTTTAAGATTAAATTTTGGACGGCTGTGAAAATTCTCATTTTTCAGAAATAACTACACCAGAATTATCTAATTGCGTGAGGAGGAGTTTTGACTTACATAAGACTATCGGCTTCTGCTTTTTAATCCTTAATTATTTCGGAGTGAAGCCAACTTTCTTTCCACTTATTTTCCCTCTCATGATTGTATTTTTTTTTTTTTTGAGTAAATGAAAATTTCAAGTCATTTAAGTAAATATTTAAAAG
Source organism: Ailanthus altissimus (assembly GCA_946807835.1). Taxonomy (NCBI): domain Eukaryota; kingdom Viridiplantae; phylum Streptophyta; class Magnoliopsida; order Sapindales; family Simaroubaceae; genus Ailanthus; species Ailanthus altissimus. Next base: position 24,981,671 of record OX327685.1, on the reverse strand, counting down.
CAAGTATTTTTAACAGGATATGGAAAACACAAAATTGCAGACGTGTTATTCCAGAAGGGAAGGAAGTATAATTAATAGTAATACTACTGGTTTTCCATGGGTATAATGGCACGTCTTTTTTATTTGTTGCTTACATTAACAAGATTAATTATCCCAGTAATAAGCATTAACTTGGCAGTGTTTAATTATCACTGCATTTGCTCACTTTATAGTACAACTTCATGAAGCAATAAGATGTGCTTGGAACTAAAAGCTTGCTTAGCGCGTGAGCCTTAAGCAATAATTAATCATGGTTAACAAAGTAACCACACATTTTTAACCAGGGACACTTTCCATGTACTATATATACGAGTCATCACACATGCGATCTTCTCACGACAGACTTCCATCTCTAGATAATTCTATGAGAGCCTTTGATCATTGATCATCTTTCTCTCTAGTATCATCCATCTTCTTTCAACTTTTTCACAATGAAATTCCATCACATGCTAACCTTTAGCCTGTGTCTCTTACTCTTTTGTTTTGCAAACACAACCAGAAGTCCATGGCCTTTGATCGCTCTCATTTTGTTCTCATTGTTCTCTCTTTTCCCTTTATTTCTAAGCTTTTGGCTTGTCCCTGGTGGTTTTGCATGGAGAAACTATCGTGCAAACCCAGCACAAATTCGTGGCCCGATTGGGTGGCCAATATTGGGCACCTTGCCTGAAATGGGTTCTTTAGCTCATCGCAAATTAGCTGCCATGGCAGCGTCATTGGGTGCAAACAGACTCATGGCTTTGAGTTTTGGCCCAACGCGTGTGATCATTAGCAGCCACCCAGAAACTGCTAAAGAAATCCTTTCAGGCTCTTCATTTTCTGACCGCCCGATCAAAGAATCAGCTCGTTTGCTAATGTTTGAACGTGCCATTGGCTTTGCGCCATCTGGCAAATACTGGCGTCACCTACGCAGAATTGCCGCTAACCACATGTTCTCCCCTAGGAGAATCTGCAGTCTAGAGTTGCTGCGACAGCGTTTAGCTGATGAAATGTTGATGAAAATCAACAAACAGATGGAAGAGAAGGGAGTTGTGAGACCTAGAGATATATTGCAAAAAGGGTCTCTAAGTAATATAATAGAGAGTGTGTTTGGGAGTTCAATATGTTCAGAGAAAGAAGAGCTGGAGATTATGGTCAAAGAAGGATACGAGTTAATTGCACAATTTAATTGGGAGGATTATTTTCCTCTAAGATTTTTAGACTTGTATGGAGTAAAGAGAAGGTGCCATCAATTGGCGGGTAAGGTTAAAACTATTGTAGGGCAAGTTGTTCAAGAAAGAAAAACAAGTTCCGGAGAATTTAGTGGTGGAGATGACTTTCTTAGTTCTCTGTTATCTTTGCCTAAAGAAGATCAGTTGACTGATACAGACATGGTGGCTATTTTGTGGGTAAGGACACTCTCTCTCTCTCTCTCTCTCTGTTATTTCTAATAAAACTTACCAGCTATGAGCTACCCATAAAGGAAATTACTGATTTGCGAGCTATTTTATGTGGGTGGGGATAATAAATAAGCAAAATGGGGTCATCTTTTGCCTGACTTGTGAGACCTTGCACTGAGGGGGAAAATGACAGCAGCAAAGCCAAAATATCTTAAATCTACAGTGAAAAGATTGTTTAGAGAATCTCCGATGATTGTTAAAAGTTGATGGGTCTCACTCTCCCATTATAGATCTATGTGATATTTATTTATTCAATTTAATTCTCGTATCTGCCTAACATATCTTCTCTTGTCGGCTTGCTTGCCATATCTTTCTTTACAGAGAGTGTCAGTGGTGGGTGGTTATCCTCTTTCCTTAACCTTATTGTGACAAGTAACCCATTCAATTTAGATGCACACATACATATCATATTCTCTAGTTTCCATCTCCTCCTCCCATGACACTTAATTTGCACCAACCTCAATCCCCTTGACTATAACTCACCTCAAAATAAGCTTCAATAATTATTTAAATAATCATGTTTGATAGTTCCAAGGTTGACCAGAATATCTTAAATTTCAAATCTTGTACATAAATTGACCTTCCCATCCATACTCCTAACCTCCACCTCACATGCCCATGTCAATATATTATCCATTATCCAATCCACAATATTCTTCTCTCTTTAGTACGTACTTTTCTCAGTTTTATCCGATAATTTTGATAGGACTGTTATTTTCAGCACAATCATCATTTCTTAACCTAAGTACTACTACTGGTCACAAACAGGATCTTTATATATATAGGTAGCTTTGTATATGCTTTTTAAAGTGTGCTCTAAAGAAGATTTTACTCAACTCAAATATGTCTATTGACATTTATGTAGGAGATGATATTTCGAGGAACAGACACGGTAGCCATACTGCTTGAATGGATCATGGCCAGGCTGGTTTTGCATCAAGACATTCAAACAAAAGTTCAGCATGAAATCGACACGTGCGTCGGTCACCACAGGCACGTGCGGGATTCTGATATACCCAATCTCCCTTACCTCCGAGCAGTAGTCAAAGAAGCCCTCCGCATGCATCCCCCGGGCCCTTTGCTCTCGTGGGCACGCCTGGCCATTCATGATGTCCACGTGGACAAGTTCTTTGTGCCAGCTGGCACAACCGCCATGGTGAACATGTGGGCCATAACCCACGACCCCACCATCTGGGCCGATCCATGGGCTTTCAAGCCCGAACGGTTCATTGGAGAGGAAGTGCCCATAATGGGCTCCGATTTAAGGCTGGCGCCATTCGGGTCGGGGCGCAGGGTGTGCCCAGGCAAGGCGCTAGGCTTAGCCACCGTGCAGCTGTGGTTTGCCCGGCTCCTCCACCAATTCAGGTGGTTTCCGGCACAGCCCGTCGATCTTTCGGAAACACTAAAGCTCTCTCTTGAAATGAAGAAACCATTGGCATGCCGTGTTGTTCCCCGGTTGGCATAATGATTTTGTGAAGCCAATAACTGTAGCAGAAAATTGTGCATACTAATTGAGTTTGCATAGATATATGTGAGTGTGGCAACGGTGTGGCTAAGTCCAATGTATAAGTAACAACTGTGCTTAAACTAATTTCTCTGTGTCACGAGGATTCCTAAGCACACTGTAAATGGTTGTTTATTATTTATGGAATCAAGTTTGTACTTTCTAGTGTTTATGGTTCTTTATTTATTCTTCAATTACCTTTCAAAATCTTGCTTATGCAACCATTGCTTTCAATTTTTTATTTTTTCATTTCTGGCTGCTGATGAAATAGAGGATCAACAAGAAAAAAAAAATTCATTTTTCGAATAAAGAATCTTTAAAAAAAAGTAGGTTAAATGAATTTATTATGTAAGTAGCAATTGGGCGCTTTCAGTTCAACAGAAGTGGCACATAAAATAATAATAATAGATTTGATTAATTTTACCATAGCTACGACGAGTAAAAAAATACATTTTTTATGCACTTGCGGTAAATAATTTTGTAGTCACATTTTCCTTTATTGAAGTGAGTGAAGTAAAGGTGGTGCAGAGCTGAGTGAATAGTTATCAAGATCTTTTTGAAAAAAAGATAAAAAGGTTAGAATGAGAGAGAAATTTGTCATTTACCCTTTTTTTCCCCTTGTATTAGGTGCATTTAAAACTACATTTTTTTTTAGAAAATATTTTTGTTTGAGGCCCCTTCTTATGAAAATATTTGATAATCTTCATCTCTAATGACTTAAATTAAGATGGACACAATTTAACAAATTGTTTTGCGTCTATTTCTAGCACACAGGATATATGTGCAAAATGTATAAGTGCCAATTTCTTGCACGCGAGAAATAGGGGACGCAATTCAACTGAACCCAATTCATTGGTTTTTTAAAATTGGTAGCTTTTTCTTTCTGATTTATCTTATTTTTATTTACTTCGTCATATTACATTACGACTATATTTTTATGTTCGTACATTTATAAAATAAATATAAAAACTTTGAGAATGTTAAGTCAATTTTTGTCCAAATATTTTTAAATGATTTATTTATCCTTATATTTTATTAAGAAGGGCAATTGTGTCTTTTTTTAATATAGTTTTAGCTAATAAAAATTAGAGTTCGTTTGGTTGGAGTTTTCAAAGAGAGCTTTTAAAAATAGAACTTTTAAGAAAGAGTCATTGATCGTTTAGTTGTCAATTAAAAAAGGTATTTTAAAGTAGTAGATTGTTTAGTTACACATTATCAAAAGTGTTTATCTGTTATTAAATTACAAAAAAATAATACTTAATAAATTTTATTTTAAAATTCTACATAGTTCAATCTTTTTTACAAAAATAAACTTTACAATATAATTTTTAAATTTTACTAATATATTTTTTATAGATAACACAAAAAAGATTTGTGTTAAAATTTAGTTTTGTAATCATTTATAAAATAGTGGCCAAAATAATTAGAACTCTAAATATAAAAAATATAAATTTATAAAAATTTAAGTAAAATTAATACATAACAGTCAATGAATTAAATAAATTTTTGGGTTTAGTATAAAAATTAAAAATAGAAGAAAATACTACTTACCTATTGGAAAAAAATTAGTAGAACCTTGTAAAGATGTAATAATTGTAAATGTATGAAAATATAGTGACTTTTAACAAAAAAATTAAAAATATATTGATTAAATAAAGTTTATTTTTATTAAGAATGTATTATAGAATTAAGAAAATATTAATAAGGTATATGTGTCAATACACACAAAAAAAAAAAAAAAATTCTTAACATCATCAAAAAAATTTTAAAAAGAACTTTTGACATTATAATTTTTTTTTTAATCAATAGAGAAGTCTAATTAAATATGTATTTAAATTATTATTTTATGATTAAAAAAATTATTGTCTAAAAATATCCCCTATGTTCAAAAAAAAAAAAAAATTCCGTAAAAAATGATAATATAAAAAAGTTGTCATGTTATAAAAGCACGTGACGGTGATTACGTTCCTTTATTATACTTTGACATCTTTTAATCTGTAGATGTCTTTCTACAAAGTAGCTGCTCTCCACATAAATGAAACTCCATTGATCACCATTTCACTTTAGGACATGGAGAATTTCACTTCATAGCCACATAGTAATAAAAAGCACGTGATTACTTGGCTTTATTATTCGTATTATTTATCATCTTTATTCTCTAAATCTCTTTCTATAAAGTAGTTCTCCACGTAAATGCAAGTCTATTGATCACTTTCCTGCACGACGAAGAAGAACCAAAAGTACAGAAAACCAAGAGGAATCAAATTTACTACTTACTATATGTATACTTGGATGTGATACACTATTATTTAAGATTCATGAGTGGTTGGTTTTGTTGATGTTGTTTACAAGTAAACAAAAGGAGAGGTGCACAGAGTCCCAGATAATGTAAATTAAGAGCCGAGGCCAAGCCCTAACAATGACCTTAAAAGTAATTAAAGAGTGTAGTCATAAACGTGGCTAAAGTATGCTATTTTGGGGTTCCTTAAATATAACAGAATGGGGTTTAAGATATTGAAGGCACGCCCCGTCCCCAAAAGTTTCGGCTTTATGAGGAGGATCCAAATCTCTGATTGATTTTTTTGCTTTTGTAGTTTTATTCTGAAGTTCTCACCTTACAGCTTGAAAGGCAAGCTCCTTTACACGCAACGCAAACACGGGCCAAACATTTTAACTGAGATGGGCCAAATGCTCCACATATCCGGTTTCTGATTGATCTGGGACCCCCCTTCCCCACCTAGCTAGCTTGCATCTTAATTCTTAAGCTCTTGCTGTCTTTTTATTTAAGACCTGCTCTTACCAGTTACCATCTATTGCTTTTGCTCCTCAAGCTTGTTAATAAAACCTTACTGGAATCCACTCCATATCCTTTGCTGTTAAGACAATATTCAATCCAAAATATATACAGACGCGCGTGTGTGGGGATGAGTTGAACTAACTTATTAAAAATCCAATCGGTTTGGGCTGCTTTATTAGTTTATTAAAAATCAATAGTTTTATTAGTAATAATTTATTATTTAATTTAAAAATTTAGTCCCCTTTATGTGAAACACATATTTAAATAAATTTGAATCTAAGTGAATTTCTTCCGTCTCGTAATTTAAAAATAACTAAGTGAATTTTTATAAACTAAAAATTAAAAAAATTAATTAAAAATATAGAGATTCAAATTTAAGACTTTGTCTCTAACTCAATTCAAAAATTTAAATTAATTAATAAATGTTTCAAAATTAATATTAAAGATAAGTGTTTAACAAATTTAATTCACTTTATAACATTACTCTCTCAAATCTCATTTCAACTCTTAACTGAATTCATCTCAAAATTGAAATAATTTAAACGTACAGTTGTAGTAGGTAGGTGCCGGGTCTCAAGTCTTTAACTCGGAGAAGTGTTTTCAGTTCCCTGAAAAGAGGTGGGAATAGATTCTTCTCAATTATAATTGACAGTAAAAATGGCCCAAAATAAGTTTAACAGAACTAAAAAAATATATATATATAATGATCAATAAATATGTGGTTTTATTACACAGTTCAAATATATATATATATATATGTATTTAGTTGGTGGGTGGAGTTAGAAGAAATTAAAAAATTATCTGATAGTTTTGTGCTCCAAATCAAATCTTTGGAATCAGCCAAACTAAGCATGCTTATCGATAACCTTTTTAACAAATATCTTGGGTTAATTTTACTTGTGAAAGAAGCACAGGCATGTGAAAGAGAGACTCTATACAAAATATTTTAGAGCGTGCAATGGGCAGGCGAAACATGGATTCATTACAAGACTTAAAATAACCATATAATTGGCATTATCATATAAGTGATTATTATGATTTAACACAATCAGCAGAGCAATGCATTTAGTAATAGTGATTAGTGAGTTAAAGATGGATAAAGCTAGAATACAATATTTTTTAATTGTTTTATCTGCATGTCGTTTTTGTTAGTGCATTTCACAAGTGTTCTCCATGTAAAATTATAGAAAGCGACTGATTTGATCCTTGATAGATGGATTAGACATAGATTTTTTTTTTTTTAAATAAAAGGATCAAGCTAATACGCAGCCGCCTCTGAAGTAAAAAAAGTTGTTGAAAAGGTCACTGTATAAGAAAATCGAGGAAAAAAAAAGATAGTATGTTAGCAGAGGCAACTGGTAAGGGAGTTTGTAATGACTAGTTTGAATTCTTTTGCACAATAATAAATGTAATAACGTCACAAATAATTAGATAGAAGAATATAATATTGGAGTTAAAAAAAAAATTAATGTTATATTTTTTAAATTATATTTTTAAAAAATGTGTTAAATAAATATTAAGTATAATAAATAATTTTATATTATTATATTATTTAATATTTATTTAATAATATTTTAAAATATAATTTGAGATATAATTAAAAAATATAATATTATTTTTAAAAAAAATTAAAAAATAATATTTATAAATAAAATGTGAACGAATTTATCTTATAATATAACAAAAAAATTGATGTAAAAAATGAAACGTTGAGTATAAATAATAATGCATATAGAATAATGAAAAAACCGGTGTAAAAAGAAACAAAAAAAATTATGTACATATAATCACTTCAATTGCTATTTACAATAGACAATGTGTAATGAGTAGTTTAGCCATTGCTATTTGTGCGGCAGCAAAAAAAAAAAAAAAAGACTTGCATTGCTATATATCATATCCATCTCAAGATTTGTTAAAAAAATAAGTATGCTTATTAATGCTCAAAACTTATTAAAGATCACAATTTTTTTAACATCATAAACTTTTCCCTAATATCTACGTTGTGCAAAATAAAAGAAGGATGTGTGATGTAAACATAATCATATTATAAAATAACAATATTATAGTATTAAAAAATAAATTTTTTATTATTTTTGTTTAGAACATTACAAGAAAAGTATTTTGACATAAAGCTTATAATATATATTAATAATAATAATAATCAATTTAGAGATAAATTTAGAAAAATATTGACAAATAATGCAAACAAACGTAAAAAGAGTTTTAGTTTAATCAAAAAATTTGTGTTTGAGTGGATCAAGAGGTTTGGAATTCAAATACACTCGTACAATTCACTAAAGTAAACGAATTAGACAATCAAATACGAATTCGATTCATTTAATGAACGAATTACACACATGAAACAATTATACATGTTTAATAAATATGCCATATTGAATTCCTTTATATGAATATAGATATTTTGATTTGTTTACAAAATTAAACACAATTTAATTTTCTTACATGATTCAATTTTTGTATTCAATTATTATTTTAAAATGATCAAAACACATATTATTAAATTATCAAATAAATTATATGTTAAATAAATTTTAAACGAATTTAATAAATTCTTATTCTAAATGTTCCCTAATGAATTTGTGTCTTTATGAATTAATCTAATTCGATTATACAAATTAAAAAATCAAAATATTTAAACACAAATTCGATATGATAATGATAAAGAAGATACGTGTTTGACATATTTAATAATTGTCTCATTATTTTCAATCTATATTAATTTAATTCCTAAACGAGTTCATGTCTTAAATAAATTAGCCAAATTCAATTATTTAAACTGTAATATATCATAAACGAATTGGTGAATTAGAATACTAAAATGCAAAATTTACAAGATTATTAAATAGATGACACAAATTTGACATGTCTAATAATCTATTATTTTTTTCAATTCAAATAAAATAAAACTTAAAAAAGAGTAGTTGTACATTGCTCCCGTAGTACGGTTTGTGTTAGCTACTGGCCGACTGACCTACAATCCAACATTGAATATATAAGGAGAACTTAGTTAAATTTAGGCATATTCAGTATTAATATAGGACATTGAATACTTTTTGTAAACCTGCAATATGATCTTTACTTTCTTGCTTTTGACCACTATATTATCTATATACACTTCTACAATCCTTTTAATCAACTTCCCAAAACATTTGGTAACAAGTCGCTAGAAGGCGGCTCCAACGTTCTTCAGACCAAACAACATTACTTAATAACACATGTTTCTTGTTCAATCAATAAACTAATTTTTTCTCCTTATTTTTTGGATCCCTTCTAATTTAATTGTATTTGTTATAAGCGTCTAGGAACGACTACTTCTTGTGCTTGGTTGTTACTGTTAGAGTTGGTGCTTATGTGTCATTCCAATATTTTATGAATATTAATTGTTTAATATTTATACAATAAATATTACAAATAAAATTATTAATATTAAATACTAAAAGGTACTATACTTGTAACGTTATAGACATTAAAAGATCTAAAGGAGTTCAGATCTGGTTTAAAAAAGTTTAAATAAGGGCTAAGAGTTAAAAATGCTGAGAGTTAAAATGCTAAAAGTTAGAACGTTATACGAGTCAGCAAAATTTTAAGAGTTAGAAGCCTTGTCTGAAATGGGACAATGACCTAGGAATACACTAGTAATGACATAGTTATAAAGAGTTGTAATAGGTGCTAGGAAATATCATTATGCAAGTTTGTTCTCAAACATAAGTTTCTGATCTATTTTTACCGATGCAGGTCTATCGATGAATCCCTTTTATATAAATCAGTGTATGTCTATATCTATCTAGTGCAGATAGTTGTTCTTAGTTAACTATGAACTTAGAACATGTATAAGCATATGGATATCCAGTCAGAATTAGATACTGAACAGACTCATGATGACTCTAATAGATATCCTATGAAGCCGTAAAAAGGAAGGCCATCTCAAGTTGAGTAGTATTCGTGGCCTTTTGACCTGAGCATCACAGTGGGCTTGTGAGTGATCCACCATACTTTGGTTCCACATATATCAAAGACCTTTCGCTCTAATCGCTATATGTCGCTAGGTATGATTTGATGCTTATGGAGTTCAGTATACATGGATACGAGATCCGTCAACTTACATAGGTAGTTGTATATCCGATACTTTGAGATTGTATCTCAAAAACTCTTATGACCATAAATAATAAACTCGAAAAATGAGTTTTTTATAGGGTTAAACAATATTGCAAAAGTGTTTGTGTATATTGTTTATTTAGATACGAATCTGGAGATAAGTTCATGGATGAGCAAATGGGAATTTGACAGTGCTGATCTATATCCCCGCACATCCAGGGTATAATGACGGAAGGATTATACTTATACGTTTTGACATCAACTTGTATCGTCTAACAAGCTAATTTTTAATATTTGTGACTTGTGTGTGGGGCATTGTTCACGAACTCGTAGAATAGTTTCATTTGACGAATCGAGCGTAGACTTAGGGAGTCTCACAATATGAAATGTACTAGTTGTACACTTGGGTAGTATACTGTAATGAATAGTTCAATACAATATAAAATATAATAAATTACTATCATTAAATTAATTAAAGTATATGGTTATAATGGGACCTACTTTGGGTTAACTTGGTAATTTAGTAAGGGTATAATGGTAATTTTACTTTATTGATTATTTAATTATTAAATAATTAAGATATTTATTTAAATAATAATTAAATAAAAATCTAACTTAACCATAGTTAATTATTAATCAAAGGGTTAAGTTAAAAGATATTTTATGCTTAACTTAACTATAGTTAATTGTTAACTATAGTTAAGTTAAATAAATATCTAGATATTTTATTTTTATTATTAAATAAATGTTAACTTAATTAAGGTTAATAGTTAACACTAGGGTTAGATTTGTTGGATATTTATTAACTTAAGGGTTAAGTTAATTTAACTCAACTAATGTTTAATATTAACTTGGGTAAATGTTAACCTTAGTTAAGTGAATAGTTAAATTAAATACAAATGAAATTCAAATTTATTTAAAATTTATATATTAGTATATAAAGTGAAATGAAATTCAAAATTCATTAAGTTTTTGTTTTTTTAATATTTGGTGGCCTGTCATTTTGGAAACAAAAGAGAAGAAGTAAATTATTTTCTTTCATTTGGTTTTCAAGAGTTGAACTCTATGTATTTTTTTCTCTAATTTGACTACTAATTGTTATAATTAAAATAAATTTGTTTTAATTATTCAAGAGTTGAACAAAAGATAAAATAAATTAATTTTTTATTAGATTAAAAGTTAATCTAATTAATTTAAAGAGTTAAATCAGTGTTAGATTATATTGTTATTCTACCTAATCAAACTCATCCAAGGTGATTATTAGAATTGTCAACAAGTTCATTTCATGTGGACTCTAAATAATTAATGCAAAGGCTTTAATGGGTGATATTCTTAATTCTGTAATTAATTTGATTAATTATATATATATGTTTGTATTTTCATTGTATAATTTTTAATTTTTCATTGTGCATATATATGTATGAGATATATATATTTATGTAATAAACACATACACTACATGCATACACCCTGGAATAATCAACACCCAACGATTGGTATCAAAGTGATTTTATGTGTGATTTGGGTGATTTGGAGTACGTATTGTGTTGATGGTGTGGTTTGGAGGCCATGGTGGTGCATTTCAAGTGGAAAATGCTAAACTGGAAACGATGACACTGTAGCAATACTGTTCACGCTGAATTTTTTATTTTAATTTTTAAATTGTTTAAAATATACATGTGGAGGTTTATGAGATGCAGTAATCAGAATTATTAGTTTGTATTATAAACTAAGATAATTTTTCTCTATGTTGGTAACCACAATGGGAACCCTATTGGTGGGGGTTAGTTGTGTTTGTATAAAAATAAATAATTGATTAAGAATCACATTCTCATGAGATGATAGTCTGTGTTTAAAAATCTCTCTTAATCAGATTGAATTTTATTATATTATAAGATAATATTTTAAATGGTTTGTTTTGTCAATACAGTGTAAGACGGGTCACTGCGATCTTTTTCAATATTACTTTAGTGTGAGGGATTTGATCGGTGTGACTTGGTCTAATGCCGGTAAAATATTAAATGAGTCAAATATATATGAATATGTTATCCAATATTGCTTTAGCATGAGGGTAGTGTCAGTAACATGTATTTGATAATTGACAAGTTAATTTGAAATATATTTACCCAATATTGCTTTAGCATGAGGATAAGGTGTATTTAGGATCAGTGGTAAGAGTTTATAAGATGCAATTGACAAGAGTTATCTATCTGTTGGATTTACAAAGGCTGATATTGCTTTAGCGTGTGGCTGGAGTAAAATGCCAATAGGGTCTACTTTTTTACTATATAGTTTAAAGAGTTTAAACGGTCGTTATCCCGTTTGAGAGATTAAAGGGATTAAGTAAAGCAATTAGATGATGTTTTTATACTAAAAAAGGCATAATAATTATACCCATGACCTAAAGCGTTATTTATTAATTAATGATTAAAAATGTTATGCTACACATCTCCTAATTTATCTTATAGAGATAAGATACTTATCTTATAGTGATAAGATAAGTATTGAGCAATCCGTTAGTACACTTAAATAATATACACACAAATTATAAGGTATCGAGAAATATCTATACTTACTTTTGAATCTGAGAATAGTTCTAAATTTAAAAGGGTTTAGATATATTGATGATCATTAGGTGATAAGAGATGTTTTTGATAATACTTTTTTGGAAAAGGTTAAAATTATATCAGAAATGGATAAATAATGATTTGAGAGTCAAATAATATATCTTGACCTTAATGTCTAATGATCTTTAGCACGAGCATGTGCACATAAGATGTGCAAGTAGTATAGTGCTCCATCTGAAAAATTATTTGATATATCCAAATCACGTATAGAGAATAGTCATAATAGAAAGTGTTTATATTGTGATAAGGTTTGAAATAGAAAGTGCTTATATTGTGATAAGGTTTGAAATATAAAGTGTTAGTATTTAAGTCGCCTTTACTTAAGAAAGATTGACCCCTTATATACATATTTATCAAACATTAACATTTCATTTGCATATGATGCTAAGTGTGCAAAGGTATGAGATACCGCTTTTCATTCTCATATCTGCAAGTTGTTGCATGATTTGAGGAATGCTACGAGGCCATGAAAGGAGAAGTACAGCTTCGTGTAGAAAATAGAGATTTCTTAGACGTGGTAGCTGTTAAGACTTTTATATCACTTCTCCATTATAGCAGAAGCATTATGTTGTATAATTGTTATTTTGTGTCAAACATTATGATACAATATTTCTATATTTTAAAATTAAGTGCAAGTATACACTATCGTAACAAGTAATAAAGGGACTTATAAAGTTGGATGTCGAACCCATATGGATAATTTTTATTTTTTACCAAGTACTAAAATTATATCATTCTTATAATTATTCAGAAAAATAAAATCTTAATTTTACAATAAATTTAAGTAAAATAAAAGTGCAGAAAATAAATGACAACTCAAATAAAATAAAAACAATAGCAATATAGAGAAAGCCTAGAGTTAATTACTATCATTCAATATGTTTTCTAAAGATTAATCATTTTAATATTTATATCCCTCAATTCTTATTATTAGTCAAGACACTAATGTATTCACAAGCCTCTTCCAAGGTCATACAAGTATATCATAATTTACCAAATACTTATATTCCTATGGTACTTGTAATAAATTAATATTCATTAAGAACAAGTCTTATTGACCATACATGCCAATTAGATATATTCCTATCCTAATTCAAAACTTGCATATCCAACATTGAATGTTACTCTACAATCATGCATCAAATTATCTAAGTCTAAATACAATGACGCCTCTTTCAAGTTTATCAAATTATTACTAAATCAATCACAATATTGATCAGATATAATGAAGCATTAAGAACAAATAATTTGAATAATGAAGAATTGAGTTCAAATAAATATTAAAAAGATCCAACAATTAAGCTCACATATTGAGTTCAAGTAATAACCCTAAAAAATAAATTTAGCTCGTGATAACAATGATGTCTAATGATCCAACAATTGAATAATGAAGAATTGAGTTCAAATAAATATTAAAAAGAACCAACAATTAAGCTCACATATTGAGTTCAAGCAATAACCCTAGAAAATAAATTTAGCTTATGATAACAAGAGAATTATGGCTAAAAAATAAAATAAACATGATACAACCAAAAGCAAACCAATATAGACGTTAATTCGCAATTGGTTGATACGCCAAAGATTTGCCAATAATCTCTTGCTTCCTTAAATTGCCCTTACTTTTCTCTCTAAAAATTGCTTTTCTTCAATTATTGTGGCTCTAAGGCCCCTAAGTTGTGTATTCCCTTTAGGTTTGAAATAAAAGGCTTTTTATATAGGGATTGATTGAAGTATTTGAGTTGTACTTCTTTTAGGTTTACTGTAACGCGACTACTGTTTACTGATACTATTCTGTGAACTATTTACGAGTTACTGTTCATCATGGGAGCGAAAATCTTTGGGCACTGGAACTTTGATGAGGCGATATACTGTTCATCGCTGGTGCGGTGGTACTATAACAAATTAGTGTTCATATTACTGTAGCAGATCACTGTAGTAATTTGAAATTTTGCCTTATTTTTCTTAGATTTTTATCTCCAATTGCTCAATTGACTCCAAACCTATAAAATAATAATGAAATATATAAAAAGCCTAATTGTCGCGCCCCAGACCCAAAAGATCTGACACACGATATAACTTACATTCAATCAATAATGAGCACACATACAATCTTAATGTTTCTAGTATATTCCTAAATTCTTGTTTACGAGTTGGTCTCATGTTTAAAAAATATAAACATAAACATTTATTAACAATATTTAAATATTCATTTTAATTTTTTAGAATTATAACAATTGAATTATGACTGGGGCAATTAGTAAACCGAAGATACGCAAAGTTTTCTTAGAAATTAACACTCAACTACGTCACCAGTAGCAACTTTGTTACCGGAAGCCCATAATATATTCATTGCAAATTCTTACTTAAAATCAACCCATAACCACACTTAATAAAATAACACATAAGTATTTATTCAATAGGGACAAATCAAATATCTTAAACTATATGTCCACAATTGAAATACTTAGCAACCTAGCAACTTAGGAAACCAAAGGGACAACAGAAGTCTTGTCAAATCTGCAAAGCACACATGTACTTTATTTACCTGAAATCACCATAAACTATTATGAGTATAAAACTCAGTAAGCATATTAATTTTTCATATATCAAAATACAAATACATATATATATATATACACACAATGCATATGTATGATATGCTGTGATAAATCAAAATTATAATCTTATCAAATCACATGTCAGGTAAACGCTTACACATTCTTTCAAAACATATAATAGGAATATCATCACTCAACTACTACTTAGTAGGACTTTCATATCACATAATGAGCCAAATGTCACTCGTAAGTGACATACTGTATGAGAGAAATAATACAAGTGAGGTTTAAATTACACATATAAAATGCTCATGCCCGAAGGTAAGAGCTAAACCCTCACCTTGATCATCGGTGAGTCCTCTCACATGCACCAATACGCCACCACACGAATGTGATGACTCAATCTTCCTTTAGGTACTAATAGGATCCTCTCTACATACAGAACACATAATATATACCAATCCCAAAAGAAAGGCCACACATAAAGGCTCTACAAATCACATAAAGTGCCTACTAAGTAAATAGTAAGTTCAAGTATCCTCAAAATACAAAACGTATCTCATGGACATTTTTCACTTCAAAAGCTTTCTTTGTTAAACACATTTCATTTTGAAAGCTCACTTTCATAAACACATATATGTCCATGCTCAATGTAAATACTCGCATTCATAAATATATATCTTTCACATTTCATATCTAATATACTTTGGCATAACATAAACATATTTCTAATCACATTTACAAAATCATACATAGATAATTACTATGCTTATTGTGATTTCAGTAAAAGTCTAGTATACTTACCTCTTAATACTTTCGGTTACAAGGCTTAAATCTCCTCAACCTATCAATGAAGATTAATCCTTTCATGAGCCTTAAAATTCATACAAAATACTTTAAATAGCTTACAAAATTATACATATTGCACTTATCATATCGAATTGGTCTAATTACTTGGTTTCTCAAAACTTGTCATTCTGACCACTTATACTTTACAAAATTTTCTTATACATTAAATGATGTCCAATTGCTTCCAAAATCAGAATATATATTTCTTAACTCATATATCCTCCTTATGTATGAATATTATATCATAATTCATACACAATCTATTTCATAAACACCATCAAATCCAAACTATTAATCTGGCAGGATCAAGATATTTACTGAACAGTATTCAGTCTCCCAATTTTATAAAATCATATACTAACTCAAAAATTATAAAAATACCATAGAATTGCTCTTGACATATATTTCAATACATTTTAAATATTTCACTTCAAAATCCCTGCCAAAAGTATTTTAAAATTATTTTATTTTATAACTTTAAAAATCTGTTAATCAAATACTGCAATGAGCTAATATGTTTTAGAAAATCATAACAATTTAACCATATTGATCTAAATTCTCAATTTTGAATATATCATATTAGACATATATATTTATCATATTTCATAAATTCGTAATTTTTGAAAATCATTCAGCAGATCAAAAATTATTTGACACTGTATCATATGTTGACACAGGAAATTTCTAGAATTTTAGGGTCATTTCAGTAAATTCACTACAAATTCATTTTCTGAAATTTTCAATCGATTCAAAGTCTCAAATGATTTCAACATGTCTAATTTCATATAATCAAAATCCAAAACTAGAATCAAAGCACAACAATTTATAATATTTTCGAATCAAGAAACTATCAAGAAGAAAATCTACAATTCATTATGATTTATCAAGCTATTTACATAAATCATCATCAATTCTCACAATATCTTACAAAATTCACATCAAATCCTCAATTATACATATTTCTAGAAATAAAAACTTAAAGGAATTAACACCAAAAAACTAAGAAAAGGTTATAATATACCTCTTAAATCTTAAATTTTAACTTTCTTCTTCTTTTTCTTCTTCTTCTTCTCTTTCTCTCTTTTCTCACTCTAAAAGAGGTGGCTCGACCAAAATAAGTGAATTAGGATTTCAAATGTGTATTTTTATACTAAGAGGCTAATTTTTAGTATTTATAAATTAGCCCTTAAAACTTTTAAAATATTATAATTTGGTCCCTAAAATAAATCTAAAGTCTTGCAAATAAACCCAATACTAATAGTATGTCCTTAACCTATACAAACACTACTAATAACAATACCTAAATCAAGTATCACCCACATACAAATAAAATATGTATATTTAAATATATATATATATATATATAAATACATATTCTTACCGGTTGTGGATACTGGTTACTACACTAATATTCTTATTAAATTGAGCAACTAATCAAGTTAAGGGAGTGAAAATAATAGATATAATTTATGCTTATCACATTATTATGTGAATCATATCACTCCGTGTAATAGATAGAGAAGGTTATCATAAAAATATTAGGAATAGTTTCTCATATTTATATGATAATGATAATATTTTGCTCATTGAGTGTCCATTAATGAATGACTGTTATATCTTAAATACAACATAAAATATCTTTAATGTATAGGTAAATGAAATAAATAGTAGTTCGAGAACTTTGAATAATTATGAATAGTGCCACATAAGATAAGGTCATTTAATCGTGAGACGACTATCTCGTTTGGTTAAGTATAGTCGATACTTGATTTGACTATAAAACCTTAACCAATTTATGAATTCTAAATTCAAGAAAAATGACCGAATCTTAGTGTATGTGTTAGACATTGGGCCACTGATTTATTAGTACTGATTCATAGTGTTGTATATAGTCCAATGAATCTTATTGCCACGGGTGGATTTTATTACTTCATTGTCTTTATAGTGATTTTTCGCAATATGAACATATGTTTTTGGAAAACGCAAGTCATAAAATTTTAAAGTGTTCAAAATATTCCGACTAAGTATGTAAAGAAACAAACATTTATTTATATTGAGTACTTTTGATTAGATCAAGACAGTTTATACATAAGCAGTAAATTCATAAATTATTTAAAGGAGAATATGATTCTCACTCAACATAGTCCTCCATATATTCCTTAACATAAATGTGTTTTAGAATGGAAGAATAAAACTTTATTAGATACGGTCCAATTGATGTTGAGCTTCATTTATCTTCTAAAATATCTATAAGATTATACTTTAGAATCTGCTGCTCATTTGTTTAAAATAGTTCCATCGAAAGTCGTTCATTCTACTCTATATGAGATGTCGACTAAAAAAGAACTAAGTATTAAGTATGTTAAGGCTTTAGGGTTGTCCTGTTTGCATAAGAGTTATGCAATATGATAAACTTGTACCTAAATTGTATAAGTATTGGTTCATTGAGTATCCCAAGTATACCATAGGATACCAATTCTATGATCCTAAGGAATGAAATTTATTCATCGCTCATGATTTCACCTCTTAGGAAAAATAGTTTCTTATGGGTTGTGGAGATTGTAGAAGAATTCAACTTGATGAAGTCAATCAATATATATATATATATATATATATATATATATGAGTCGATGGTGGAATTTTAAGTTCAATTGAATGAAATACATTTAGCATACTCTTTTCATAGGTCAGAAAAGATATCAAGGCCATTGATGACCACTTAAAATTATATATTTAATAAGGGCTTTATATCATTGTTTTGTATTACTAGTGTCTTTAACCCCATAACTTAAGTATGTTTATAATATTGTACCTAATTAGCTTTTAACTATTTTGTGGTAGGTTCGGTAAAATAGGCATAACTTTCTACCTAGGAATTCAATTGGAGTGATTCTTGATCTTGTGAAGAGCTGACTCAATGGACTAACATATTTTATTCTATAATGCATTCAAAATTCGAGCATTTAGAGGGTGAAAATATCCTAAAATAGAACTGATCTGCAATACATGCCCAATTCAAACAGTCATCAGTATTTGGCCATAAATATAGAAATATGTATCTAATATGTATGAGACAACTCTATTTGGAAAGATAAGAGACTTATATACAACTTTGATATTTTGAGTGACAGCTAATTCGGACCACATCAATTTAATGATAATTAATTTAAATTATTTGTCACCATTCTTGACCTTTATCATCCATGTGGTTCCCTCTTCATTTGTCTCAATTTATCCATATTTTTTTACAAATAGGTAGTATGTTTATGCCCAAAACATGTAATTAGAGAACTATATTTTAGTTCAAAACACTTGTCTTTTATATTATCTCTTTGTAATATTATTTCTCTTGTTTACTATTGTAAAATCATGTTATCTCTTCTTTTATTTCTTTTCTTTTTCTTTAGTTTTATTATGTCCAAGTAATTTTGTTTATGATAAGGTGAAAGGGTGAAACACTTGGCAAGATAATACTTAACTCTTATTCATGAATTTAATGTTTTATTCTTAAGTTATGCAAATTTATATATGATGTATTTATTTTGTTTGTAATATTAATATTCTTTCTTTTAAGTAGTGTATCTTGATTTATTACTAACAAACTTTATACTTGGTACAATAAATTCTTGAAACCATTTACAAGATTTGGCGTATATACCATTTCTTGTAAAGTGGGAGTTTTGATTTTATTGTAGACAAATAAAAATGTTAACATAATAAATACTTGAACCTATTTATAAGATTTGATGTATAATAATTGAAAGAAATAAATTCTAATTAATATATAAATGATGATGAACTTTAATTGTTATATTTTTCGATTGGAACCTCCTTTGTGTGAGGATTCCAATTGAGTTATAAAAAGAACTAAATATATTCTTACTTCTTATGCCAAAAGTGGATCCCCATAACATTAGCTTTTATTTGAATTGGTTAATTGAATTAATATTTGCAAACATCTTATACTACATTAATTATTTTTAAAGTTATTATAGTTTGTAATTTTAATTCTACTTTCCTGTGGATCGACCCCATTCTCATCGGGTTATTTATTACTGAGACAATCTTACACTTGGGAATAAACTCCTATATTCTGGACGTGTCAAGTTTTTGGCGCCGTTGCCGAAAAAGTGAAATTGACATTTTGTTTTGTCGTTGTTTGTTTGTTTATTTTATTTTCATAAAAGGTTAAGCCTCCTAACATGCTTTACTTTATTTATTATTCACTTTTTATTTTCATGGAAGGCTAAGCCTCCTAACTTGCTTTACTTTATTTATTATTCGCTTTTTATTTTCATGGAAAACTAAATCTCCTACTCTTTATTTATTAACTTTTTATTATATAATCTAACATTAACTAATATAAAATTATTAATCTAACTTCTAACTATTTATCTAACCTTTATTTTATTGTTAGTTTTGCCTATTTTTTTTGTCTTTATTTAATATTTTGTTTTATGTTTTCTCTTATTTGTAATATTTATTGTTATTGAATTTTATTTTTTTTCTTTGTATGAGTGGTTGGTTTCGAGATTTTAATTCTCATCGTTTGGTAAAAGGTAATTTCAAAACTTCCTTTGATAATTTGTTAGATTCTCCTTCATCTTCTCATTCTTCACTAATTAATACCATGAGTGAAAATCAAATTGAGGGACTTATAGATCCAGGGGACAATCAGTTCCAATATAATGACCATAACCGATTTAGGACACTTAGAGATTACATGAACCCTACACGAACTGTTGCACCATCTTGCTTAATTTTTCCTCCAAAAGCAACACATTTTAATTTTAAGTCATGATCCAACTTTTACCGACTTTTCATAGCTTAGATGCAGAGAACCCTTATCTGCATTTAAGAGAATTTGAAGAAATGTGTAACACGTATAATGACCAAAATTGTAGCATGAACACAATTCGACTTAAACTTTTCCCTTTTTCTTTAAAAGATAAAGCTAAAATATGACTACAAAACCTTAGGTCATGATCCATTTCTTTATGGGATAAGATGCAACAACAATACCTGAAAAAAAATTTTCCTTCCCATAGAACAAATTCTTTCAAAAGCCAAATTACCACTTTTGTCCAAAAACCAGGAGATACCCTTTACCAATGTTGGGAAAGGTATAAGGAATTACTTAATACCTGTCCCCATCATGACTTTGAAACATGGAGAATAGTCTCAAATTTCTATGAGGACTTAACACCCCAAGTTAGAAAAATGGTAGAAATAATGTATAATTGAACTTTTAAGGACAAAGACCCAGAAGAGGTAATGAACTATGTAGACTTACTAGTAGAAAATGCTCAAAATTGGGACATTGCTGGTACCTGTGAGGCACCTGGTAAAAATCAAACCACTACATCTAGTGGGGGTATTTATCATATTAGGGAAGACTATAACCTTTAAGCCAAATTAACATTACTAGCTAGAAAAGTCGAAACCATAAAAATGAAAAAGAGTGGTCAAATAAAATCTGTTCAAGAATTTGTGTGTCACATTTGTGAAACCCATGATCACTTTACCAATGAGTGCCCAACTTTGCCTGCATTTAGGGAATGTCTCTATGAACAAGCTAATGTTCTAAACACGTTCAAGTGGTCAAACAATAATCCATATTCACAAAACTATAATCCTGGATGGTAAAATCACCTGAATTTTAGTTTGAGGAATGACACTCAAGCACAGGCTTCATAACCAATTTTCCGACCACACCAAAATTTTCAAAATCATTAAGGTTATGCACCATATGTCCCACTTCATAAGAAAAACATTGATGAAACTTTGCATGCATTCATTGAAAAGCAAGAGTCTATTAATCCTCAAAATGTTCAAACATTTGCTGATTTGAAATATACTTTTGCTAAATTTGCATCCGCACTGAACATTCATGAGAAAGAAAAATTTCCTTCTCAACCACAACCAAACCCTAAATGACAACATAACTCAAATGCATGTAGTTCAAGAAGTTGACACATGAATCAAGTTAAAACTGTTATCACTCTTCGAAATGGTAAAATTGTTGAAAGACATTCCTGAACCTCATGAGAATGATGAATCAATCTCTAAGGGTAAGGAAAGCATTGAACCTACACCTAATGAAGAAAACACCAAACCCTCACCTCCACCCCCATTTCCTCATGCATTACATAATACTAAGAAGATAAATTACAATCCTGAAATTTTTAAAACCTTCAAACAGGTAAAAGTTAATATTCCTTTACTGGATGCTATTAAACAAGTTTCCTCTTATGCAAAATTTTTGAAGGATTTATGTACAATAAAAAGAAAATCGAATCTGAAAAAGAAAGCATTTTTAACTGAACAAGTGTCATTCTTCAAAACAATAATGCTTTGAAATATAAAGACTCTGGTTGTCCTACAATTTCATGTATTATTGGAAGTTATAAAATTGAACAAGCCTTACTTGATCTTAGTGCTAGTGTGAATTTACTGTCGTATTCAGTTTATCAGCAACTCAATCTTGATGAGTTAAAATCAACTTCTGTAACTTTTTTGCTTGCCGATAGATCAATAAAAGTACTAAAAGAGACAGTGGAAGATGTTTTAGTTCAAGTTGATAAATTTATATATCCTGTGAATTTTATTGTCTTGGACACAAAACCTATTAAAAGATGTAATCTGATACCTATTATCTTGGGTCATCCATTTTTAGCAACTTCTAACGCTTTAATTAATTATAGGAATAAAATAATGAAGCTTTCATTTGGAAACATGACACTTAAGCTCAATGTTTTCAATATGTGTAAGCAACTACATGAGGGGAAGGATGAAAGTGAAGAAGCCAACATAATTGAAACGATTGTAGATGATTATATTAAAAAAGGGAGTTCTACCAATCCCTTAGAAATGTGTTTAATAAATTCATTTCAGTCAAATATACAATTAGATCCTGAAATCTTTAACATATGTTTTTACTTGACTGTGCATATGTGATTGAAAATAAAGGATGAAAACCAAAGTTTGAAGAATTAGGAGAAAAGAAAGATAAACAGAACAAAATTTCAAAGTTGGAGTTGAAACCTCTGCCTGAAGGACTAAAATATGCATTTCTTGGAGAGAAACAAACTTACCTAATAGTAATCTCCTCTACACTCACAAGCGAACAAGAATGTAAGTTGATTGAATTATTGAAAATGCATAAAAATATAATTAGGTGGACTTTAAAAGACATAAACGGCATTAATCTTTTGATTTGCACACATAGAATACACTTAGAGGATAATGCCAAAACTTCTCAACAACCTCAAAGAAGATTAAATCCACATATGAAAGAGGTAATGAGAGCTGAAGTTCTCAAATTACTTGAAGTAGGAATCATCTATCCTATCTTAAATAGTAAGTAGGTAAGTCCTACTCAGGTAATACCAAAAAAATCTGGAATCACGGTCATTGAAAATGACAAATGTGAGTTAATACCAACTCGAGTCTCATAGAGTTGGAGGATGTGCATAGATTATAGGAAGTTAAACTCAGTCACTAGAAAAAACCATTTTCCTTTACCATTCCTTGATCAAATTGTAGAAAGAGTAGCAGGACATCCCTAATATTGCTTTTTAGACAGTTATTCTGGCTATTATCAAATTCCTATAGCACTAGAGGACCAAGAAAATACTACATTCACATGCCATTTTGGGACTTTTGCTTTTAAAAGAATGCCCTTTGGACTTTATAATACCCCAACAATATTTCAGAGATGTATGTTAAGTATTTTTAGTGATATGGTTGAGCATTATTTAGAAGTTTTCATAGATGATTTAACTATTTTTGGAAATTATTTTGATAATTATCTTGAAAACTTAGAAAATGTCTTAAAAAGATGTGAAGAAAAGAGTCTTGTGTTGAATTGGGAAAAATGTCATTACACGGTTACTTCTGAAATTATTTTGGAACATGTAATGTCTTCTAAAGAAATTGAAGTGGATAAGGCAAAAGTCAAACTCATTACACATTTGCCTCCACCAAAAACAGTCAGAGAAGTCCAATCTTTTTTAGGACATGCTAGATTCTATAGGAGGTTCATCAAAAAATTTAGTGCTATATCTAAACCTCTTTGTAACCTTTTAGCAAAAGATGTATCATTTGAGTGGACTCAAGAGTGTCAAAATTCATTTGAAAAATTAATTGGCCTTTTAATATATATTCCTATTATACAATCTCCTGACTGGTCTTTACCTTTTGAGCTCATGTGTGATGCTAGTGATTACGCTATTGGTGTTATATTGGGACAAAAAAAGGAAGATAAATCCTATGTAATTTATTACGCAAGTAGAACTTTAAATAGTGCACAAATGAATTACACAACAACTGAAAAAGAACTATTTGCTATAATATTTGCATTAGATAAATTTCGTTCTTACTTAATTAGTTCTTCAACTGTTGTGTTTACTGATCATGCTGCTGTAAGGTACTTAATGTCAAAACAAGATGCAAAACCAAGACTGATTCGATGGATTCTATTCAAGAATTTATTATCACTATCAAGGATAAGAAAGAAGCTGAGAATATTGTTGCAGATCATTTATTAAGACTTGCACCAGATTCATCAACAGAAACAACAACTATTAATGATTCTTTTCCCGATGAATTTTTATTTTCTACTATTACAATGCCTTGGTATGCTAATATTGTTAATTTTTCTGTAACGGAAGAAATGCCACCTCAATAGAATGCTCAAGACAAAAGGAAAATTTTAATTAAGGTAAGAAAGTTTTATTAGGATGATCCTTATCTCTTCAAATATTATCGTGACCAAATATTTTGAAGATGTATATCTGATAATAAGGTAAGTAAAGTTATTGAATTTTGTCATTCTGAAGCATGTGGGGGACATCTCTCATCAAAGAAAACAGCTGCAAAAATCTTGCAGTGTGGATTTTATTGGCCCACTTTATTTAAAGATACACATGCATTTTGTATAACGTGTGAAAATTGTCAAAAGTTAGGATTAATTTCAAAACGAAACATGATGCCTTTGAACCTCATTCTTATTATTGAAATCTTTGATTGTTGTGGGATAGATTTCATGGGATCATTTTCATTATCATTTGATTTACGTATATCTTAGTTGTAATAGATTATGTCTCAAAATGGATTTAGGCTATTCCATGTAGAAATAATGACCATAAAACAGTTATGAAATTTTTGAAAGAAAATATCTTAAGTCAATTTGAAATCGCTCGAGCCATTATAAGTGATGGGGGTAAGCATTTTTATAATACGTCATTTGAAACATTAATGAAAAAATATGGTATTAATCATAAAGTTACCACCCCTTATCATCTTTAGACAAGTAGACAAGTTGAATTAGCAAATAAGGAGATAAATTTTTTTAAAGAAAAAACTGTAAACCCAGATCATAAAGATTAGTCTTTAAGACTTAATAATGCACTGTGGGCTTATAGAACTGCTTTTAAAACTTGATTGGGTATGTCTCCTTATAGGATAGTTTATGAAAAACTTTGTCACTTACTTGTAGAACTTGAGCATAGAGCCTGCTGGGCTATTAAAACTTTCAATGCAAATCTTGATTCTGCTAGATATATACGTAAATTAAAAATAAATGAACTTGAAGAATTGAGAAATGATACATATGAGAATTCAAAAATTCATAAAGGTAAAATCAAATCTTTTCATGATGAAAAAATTCAAAGAAAAATATTTGATACCGGTAGGAAGGTTTTACTTTATAATTCTCGACTTCACATATTTCTTGAAAAATTAAGATTAAGATGGAGTGACCCTTTTATTGTGAAACATATGTACCCTTATGGAACAATTAACATTCAAAATCTTAGAAATTTGAATGTGTTTAAGGTAAACGGGCAAAGACTTAAGCTATTTCTAGAAAACCAAGCTTTTCATAAAGAATTTATGTCCTTGTTAGACCCTTATTACGAGACCAATTAATCTTTGTTTTACATATTTACATATTTATATATATATATATATATATATATATATATATTCTTCTAACTTAATTTTTTTTACTTGCAGGTTAATTTAGTAGTTTTGTTAAGCTTTATTTTGTACCAGGTTAAGTGGTGGATAACGGTACCCTGTGATATTTCAAGTCAGTTTTTCATAATTATTAATACCTTCTCTTCTTCCCACTTTCTAAAAAAAATAAAAATGGATGACATTCTAAAGAATTTAAAAAAGTATTTTTCCTCGTTGCCTCACAATTCCTTAAAGAAAATTTACCAAATAAGATGTGAAAGATTAAGGTTATTAATGATTATGAATATACTTGTTGATTTACGTTGGTTAATTAAAACCAAAGTTCGATTAACAGGTGAATTTTTAGACTCATTAATTTTCTACATGCCTGGTTTAGGTAAAAGCTCTTTTGCAAAAAATCGAAGAGCAAAACGATTAAGTGTTTGTTACAAGTGTGCATGCATGATTTGTAATACACGTTGCCGCACTTTAGGAATGGTGTCTATAAATCGCGAAGATAAAATTAGGTTCATTAAAGATGGCATGAGTAAAGAGTCTTTAGATGATATCTTATCGACTCTTGAGACGCATCCTAATAGATATGTGCATATTACAATTTGTGAATTATGGGACATATTCCTAAAAGAACATGAGCAATACAGTCTTAGAAATCTGACTTTAAAAGACCATGTTTGCTAATTTATAAGAAAATTGGATAGGAAGCCTATCCCCGACCCATAGAGGGCGTTTAAGCCGTTACTTGACGTAAAACCAGAGGAAGATGTGAGTCACAATCACAAATACTTGTACATATCTATTGTAGCTGTTATTTTTAAATGTTTCATTTCAAACTCAAACATCTTTTCCTACAACCAACCACCAATGTAACTTTTCTAGCTAACAATTTTAAAAAAATGGTAAAAAAAATGTTGAAAATTTTACATTTTAAGCTAACAGCCTATGTGACTTAGCTTTACATTACCTTTTGGCTCTATAAATACATTGCATTATTTATGCTTCTTTATACAAACTCAAAATCATTCAAGAGAGAGGGTTAGTGTAATAATGGAAGGAACATCAACTCGTAAATTCACAAAAATTTGTATCTTTTATGGATCCAGCCTTGGAAAAATTAAAGAATTTGTAGAAACAGCAGAAACCCTTGGTAAGGTGTTAGCTGAGCGAAATATTCATTTAGTATAAGAGAAGGTAGTCTTGGATTAATGGGACGTGTGGCAACCGCTACACAAAATAAAGGCAGTCGAGTTTTTGGTATCATACCGAAAGCTCTAATTGTTGGAAACATTGTAGGAAAAATAATTGGAGATGAGTTACAGGTATCATCAATGCATGAATGAATGTCTTTTATACTTCGTAATGCTGATGCCTTCATAGCTCTACCTGGAGGTTTTGGAACTTTGGAGGAAAATTTTCAAATTGTCTCATTGGCACAATTGTAAATCCATAAGAAACCCATTAGTTTGTTAAATATTAATAGTTTTTATAATGGGTTGTTATCTTTTCTTAACTATGCGGTAGAAAAATAATTTTTCACATCTCCAGCACGACAGATCCTCATTTTTACTTCAACTATTGATCAGTTACTCGATGAAATACAAGTTTTTACACATCTATCTGATCTAACAATGAGTGAGATAGATTGGTATACTGATGACAGTGAAAAGAAACACAAGATAGATTTGACGCTTCGTATGTAACCTATCTACTTTTATGTATTTTTAAGCATTTTGTGTGACTTGTTTTATTTTATTGCAGGTTTTATTTCCAATAAAAGATATTTCAGGTGATATCTTCTATACTCTACTTTTTCTATATTTTGACATTTAGGACAATGTCTTAATCTGGTTGGGGGAGGATAGTTGATATATAATGTTAGTGTTAATTTTTTTATTTATTTTTTGTTATCACTTTGTTGTCTAATAAATTTTTTTTATCATGAATAGTGTGAGTAAAAGGTTTATTTATGCATTCTTGAGACGCATTCTAGTTCTAGAATGGCAGAGTAAAGAGTACATTACTAAACTTTTGAAACACATTTTAATTAGTTTGTTTTTAATGCATTTTATGTATAATTGTTTGTTGCTTAAGTTTTTTGTAACTCTTGCATAAATAAATTTGCTTTACTCCTAATGTATGATTTCAAAATTGTTTAGTTTAAATTATTTTTTCTATCTAGATTACTAAAGAATAACTTCCAAAATTATTTCTTAAGCACAATACTAAGCCTTGTGGTAAGATGAATGATTCAATATATGTAGGCAAGAAAAAATTTCATGTTTAAGTATACATATTCTTTTCAAAACTCACATATCTTTTGTAAGTAAGTAGAGAGGTTTGAGATAACAGCTTACAAAATTTCATTGATCTTTTGAAATAGTTAATTTTTATTTGGAATAACATTATTTGGGATGAGAAATGATTTGGTTGCTTAGCTGAAAGATGAAAAACAAAATTATTATGGTGAGAAATTGTTCTTATTTTATAATGATTCTTTATGTCTTAAAAAAAAAACATGCAAAAAAAAGCAAAAAAATAAAAGTATATATATAAAAAAATAAAAGAAGTCAATTCAGTTCAATAAAGTTTTCGTTCAATTTTATAAGACAAAAGTCATAAGGAAACAATTTTATTACCGAACTCTTTATTCGTAAGATTCGCATAAAATAATTAAAGTCCTGAAGCGAACATGTGGAAAGAATGGTTTGACTCTAAATAATTGATTTTCTATCTTTGGATCAATGTTAGTTTATCTGTCTGTCCTTAAATGTAATCTTTTCTTGAGTAATTATCTGTTTTCCAACTCCATGAGTGAAATTCTAACCCATTAAACAATTATTTGCCTATGAGGATATGGAATTGAGACTTTACTTGGAGAAATTTTTTAAGGATGTATATGTTGTGGTAAGAAAGCTTCGGCTTAATTCACACACATATAATTTTGGAAGTTATTATTGAAATAACATTTATAGCGATTGTGATCTTGAACTGACATTTTGTTTAAATACTTAGGTAGTGTTCAAATTTTATTTATACTTGAATTGCTAGGGACTAGCAATAAGCTAGTTGGGATATGTGATGAACACTTGAAATTATATATTTAATAAGGGTTTTATATCATTATTTTGTATTACTAGTGTCTTCAATCCCCCTAACTTAAGTATGTTTACAATATTGTACCTAATTAACTTTTAACTATTTTGTGGTAGGTTCGGTAAAATGGGCATAACTTTTTACCTAAGAATTCAATTAGAGTGATTCTTAATCCTGTAAAGATCTAACTCAATGAACTAACATATTTTATTTCACAAGGCATTTGAAATTTAAGTGTTTAGAGGGTGAAAATGTCCTAAAATAGAACTGATCTGCAATACAGGTCCAATCTAAATAGTTATTAGTATTTGACCCATAAATATAGAAATATGTATCTAATACGTATGAGACAACTCAATTTAGAAATATAAGAGACTTATCTACGACTTTGATGTTTTGAGTGATAGCTAATTCCGACCACATTAATTTCAAATTGGATAAGCAAGTGAGTGCATTAATGATAATCAATGTAAATTATTTGCCACCATTCTTGACTTTTATCATCTATGTGGTTCCCTCTTCATTTGTCTTAATTGATCCATATTTTTCTATAAATAGGTAGCATGTTTATGCCCAAAACATGTAATTAGAGAATTATATTTTAGTTCAAAACACTTGTCTTTTGTATTATCTCTTTATAATATTATTTCTCTTGTTTACTATTGTAAAATCATGTTATCTCTTTTTTCATTTCATTTCTTTTTCTTTAGTTTTATTATGTCCAAGTAATTTTTTTTATACTAAGGTGAAAGGATGAAACACTTTTCAAGGTAATACTTAACTCTTATTCATGAATTTAATATTTTATTCTTAAGTTATGCCAATTTATATATGATGTATTTGTGGGCCCCTACCCCTCTACTAGTAGAGTGGGGTCCACACCTACTCGGTGGGCCCACTCAAAGGAATATCGGAGTCTCCCCTCCTTTCTAGTAGCTCAGTTGGTACCAGAGGTGCTTCCCAGTGGTCTTAGAACCCCATATGGTCCTGGGTTCGAGCCTCGGAAAGGAGAAAGAAAGGAGGGGGGACTCCGATATTCCTTGGAGTGGGCCCACCGAGTAGGGGTGGACCCCACCCTGCTAGTAGAGGGGTAGGGGCCCATAATAAAAAATTGTAATACCAATCCCTATTAGTAGTATTGGCGCCTAGATTTCAGTATAGAACAAATAAGACACCGTAGGGTTACTCAATTTTAACCCTATTAGAAATATTCCCTTTATAGTGCACGTGAGAGATATTAGACCTAATTTAGTAATTTCACACTCGATCGGTGCGCCGGACGACCCTAGAATATTTTTAAAATTTTTTTCTATTGGCTTGGAAAAGAAAATTCTAATTTACTACATGAATTTCCATTTAAGGGTTATGAATGGAACAAGGCTTTGTTGGGAAACATAATCCATATATTAGAGAATTGACCAATTAGAAGAAATCTCATGGATTGCCAAGTTGGAAGTTCTAGTTAGTTCTTTGAACTATTCTAACTAGATAGTTACAAATGAACTAATTACATAATTAGTTTTTAACTAATGGCAAATTAGAAGTTTTAAGTAAGTTGAAGGGCAAAATAGTAAATTGAGGGAGCACTATATATATGTTAGAAGTGTGTAGAAATTTGAAGAGAGATCAAAACCAACACTTAGCCAAAAAAAGAGAGAAATTCGAGCTTCAAAGGGGGGTGTTGCTACAGTGACTATTCAAGTTTTTTTTTCATGATTTTTCATGTGTAATCAAGCCAAATTAAGGTTACAAACCAATCCCTAAACTTAATTGAAGTCTTTATTAGTGGAAATTCAAGAAAAAGAGGTAAGAAAAGCATCTTTTATGAGTTTGATAAGTGAGATTTCAAGAATGTTTTAATTGATGTTCTTATGTGTATTCTTGGCTTAGATTTAGTTGAATTCTAGTGTGGAGCTTGAAGGAGTCATCAATTTGAAGAAATTGACAAGGTGAGAATTAGGGTTTTTGGTGATTTTATTGTAGAGATTTCAATTGGTTGTAATTAGGGCTTTAGAATGAAATTGGCATGATTTTGTTGTAATTGGAACAAGAAATTGAGAAAAGGAATGTGTTGGAACCTAGGGTGAAATTCTGCCACTTTAGGGAAGTTAGGAATTGAGTGGTGTTTTGATTGAATTGTTGTGTGTAAATGGTGCATATTGTGAATTGAATGTATATGGTTGATGAAAAAACCAAAAATGAAGAAAATGGGACATAATTGTCCATGTTGGAAAGGTGAAGGGCAATTATGTCCAACTAAGTTATAAGGTGTTCAATAATTTTCAGGGCGCCGGATGGTGAGTTAGTTTCGATTATGACTCCGTAACTAAAATCGGGAAGTAGTTTACATCCGGGCTTTGTATGCCGATTAGAGCATTTAGTAATTAAATGAGATTCTAGTGTTCGATTTGGTTCTAAATGTCATTTATGGCGCGTAGGTGAAGCTAACCGAGAGCGTTAACGGGAGCAGAAATCGGGAGCAAAATTGAGCGCGGAGCGGTTGTGAGTGAAAATCTGCCATTTCTTTTACTTTTCGGTTATTATGTTTTCGCACAATTATTATGTATGTTTTATGAGCTTTCGATGCATAAACATGATTTATGATCTTGATATATTCATAGACATGCTTTTACATGATCGATTTGCGAAACAGTTTTAAAATTTCTGCATTCGTTTTTAAGGCCATTGGTACCCTCAGATTATAGTGGTGATGATTGTATTAGACCTGGTCGGTATATCCCATGCACATGGGTAGGTCTTGGGGGTGTGTCACTAACTCCGGGAAGTCGGGAGGTCGAGTCATGTGAGTCGCTCTATGTGTACGGGATATTGTCTCGCTATATGCATGTGATGTAGGATTCCGCTGCGTAGCCAGTGAGATGTCTTGAGATGTCACTGTGGGTGCTGCTAGTTGAGGTGCCCCGTGACCTACTCACGTATGCGGTGCTAGTTGAGTCGCTGCGTGGGTATAGAGCTTTAGGGTTACCATTGGTACAGTTTAGAAAGAAAATGGCCGAGCGAGGATTTTACTAGTTTTCGATTTACCGATAGTTTTTATGCATTTATATGCACACAGTAGTTATTATGTTATACAGATTTTGAATATAGTTTTCCAAAGATGTAGATAAAACCGCTCGGCAAGATTTCAATAGCATATGATATTAAAAACCGTTTTACAGTTTTACATCCGTTTTAGAAGCATAATTTCTGCATGTACTTTAGAAATTGCTATCTTTGTATAATGTTCTTGTAATTGAAATCTCATTTACACTCACTGAGCTCCTTTAGCTCACCTGTTTTATGTTCTATATTTTTAAACCCCTTTCCTGGGTGCAGGTCTCGGTATGCAAGCTGCTGATTCTCCTATTGCCGAGTAGTGGGTCGAATCCGAAGATCATTTTTGTATATGTAAATGTGCTAAATAGCACTCTTTACTTTATGCATAGTAGTAGTAGGCATGTATATATGTTTCGAACCAACTAGAAAATATTTTGAGATTTTGATGATCATCTTTACTTTTCATGAGTATGCTCATTTTGTGATATAAATGAAACTTTTGAGTTGTGTTGGATTTGATTTGGACAGGATCGGAGGTCCGAATTGGTAGAATTGAGATGTATTAGAAATAGAAGTGAAATTTCTTTGCAGGTTTTATATGAATTTCTGAAAAACAGGGGAAACTCTGTCCGTTTATTTTTAAAATTAAGATGTCGTTTTCGTGTATGTTACTAAACCTTCTTAGTAGTAACAAGAAATAAAAAGGGGTTCGCCTCGCGAAATTTCTCAACATACCCAATTAGGTTCGGAGGAACTTCCGTCGGGTTGCCCGGCAGAGCCGCTGGGATCTATAGTAGAGGGTCTTGGGTCGGGTCCTGTCAGTATTTATTTTGTTTGTAATATTAATATCATTTCTTCTAAGTGGTGTATCTTGATTTATTATTGACAAACTTTATACTTGGCACAATAAATTCTTGAAACCATTTATAAGATTTAGTATATATAATATTTCTTATAAAGTGGGAGTCTTGATTTATTGTAGACAAATAAAAAGATTTGCACAAAAATACTTGAACCCATTTATAAGATTTGATGTATAATAATTAAAAGAAATAAATTCTAATTAATATATAAATGATGATGAACTTTAATTGTTATATTTTTCAGTTGGAACCTCCTTTGTGTGAGGATTCCAATTGAGTTATAAAAAGAACTAAATATATTCTTACTTCTTATGCCAAAAGTGGACCCCCCTAACCTTAGCTTTTATTTGAATTGATTAATTGAATTAATATTTGCAAACATCTTATACTACATTAATTGTCTTTAAAGTTATTATAGTTTGTAATTTTAATTCTACTTCCCTGTGGCTCGACCTCGTTCTCACCGAGTTATTTATTACTTCGACAATCCTACACTTGGAAATAAACTCCTAAATTCTGGACGTGTCAGCCATCATTTAGGTATGTTTGATACCTGAAGGTACCTTTGTTATTTTCTTAGTTGAAGAAAATGATCTTTTGATTTATGAAGAAGCAATGTTTGACATCGATCTAAGAAAATGGCCAGATGCCATAAAATCTGATATTGACTCTACGCATAACAATCAAGTTTGGGACTTGATTGTGCTTTCCATAAGAATTGTTCCTGTTTGTTGTAAATATATTTAGGCAGTGGAAGCATAGGCGCCATATAAATGTAGAAACCTTCAAGGCCCAACAGGTGGTAAAAGATTACACTCTGAGATCTAGGATCGATAATTGGTAAACTTTTTCGTCAGTAATCATGCTAAAGTTAATTTTAATTTTGTTGTCTATTACCGAATGTTATGATTTTGAAGACTGATCAATGGATGTAAACACAGCATTTCGATATATATATCTCAAGTAAGAGATATGTATGGAATAACTTGAAGGTTTTACATCCATTCTAATTTCTAATCTAGTGTGCAAACTAAGAAAGTCCATTTGTAGACTTAAGTAGTTTTCCCAAAGCTAAAATATTAGTTTAGATGAAAAAATCATAAAGTCTGATTTCATCAAGAACGAAGAGCAAACATGTGTGTTCAGAAAAGGCAGTAGGAGCATGATTATTTTTCTATGTTCTCTACGTACAAGACATACTTAATGTCGAAAATGACGTTGGTATGTTGCAAGTTAATCAAGTAAGTGTTATTTAAGTAAAGAACTTTTCTATAAAAGATTTTGAGGAGCCTTTTTGTATATTAGGTATAAAACTTTATAGAGATAGAATTAGAAGGTTAACGAGATTCTCCTAATCTTTGTACATAGTTTAAGTCCTGGAAAGGTACAACTTTATTTACTATGAGATAATTAATGTGCCTTTCAGATATGACATTCATCTTTCTAGAAGGAAGTGTCCTCAGGAAGAAGATGAAAGAGTTAGAGTATCTAACTTATCATATGCATCTACTAGAGATAGTTTGATGTATTCCTTGTTATGTACGAGACTTGGATTTGAATGGTTGTAACTGTTATGAGCTAGTATCGATCTAATCTAGATCGCAACCATTAGATGGCTGGTTATATGTTACATATCTGAAATACCTGAGAGGTATAAAGATAAGTTTCTGAAATATGAAGAAAAAAAAAATTTACAAGTGAAGGGATGTACATATTCAAATTTCTCGTTTGATTCGAATTGTAAAAAATCTACATCTGATTATGTGTTTCTTCTCATCAGTACCAGAGCGAGTTAAAAATATGTAATTTAGATGTCCATAGAAAATTCTTCCTTGGAGGTAGAATATGTTGCTACTTGAGAAGCCTGCAAAGGCATTTTTATGGACATTCAAGTCAGTTGCAGAGCTTTGAATAGTTCTAAGCTCAGTGGATCTTATCCCACTATAATGCAATAATAACAGAATAATTGCTCAAGCTAATAAGCCATATAGCACACCAGAATTCGGATCATGTGGACTCTAAATATCACATAATTAGAAAGTTCTTGGCTACTAGAGATGTAATAATATCTAGGATATATTCCCTGGATAACGTAGCGAACCAACTCAGGCCTAAACTCCTAGGGTGTTTGAGAAACACGTAGAGTGTATTAGTATATGATACTAGTATGAATAACACTAGAGCAAGTGGGAGTTTGTTGAAGTCGGTACTTTCATTCCAGATTGGATGAATATTAATTTTTTAATATTTATACAATAAATATTTTGAATAAAATCGTTAATATTAAATATTAAATGGTACTATGCTTATAATGTTACAGACATTGTAAGATCTAAAAGATTTTAGATATGATCTAAAAGAGTTTAGATTAGGGCTAAGAGTTAGCAATGTTGAGAGTTATAAATGCTAAGAGTTAGTAAATTATAAAAGTCAGCAAAAGTCTAAGAGTTAGTAAGTTATAAAAGTCAGCAAAAGTCTAAGAGTTAGAAGCTTTGTTTAAAATTAGATAATGACTTGGGAATACACTAGTAATGACATAGTTGTAAAGAGTTGCAATAGATGCTAGAAAATATCATTTTGCAAGTATGTTCTTAAACATTAGTTCCTAATCTATTTTCATCGATGTGGGTCTATCGATGAATTTTTTCTATATAGATCAGTATATGTCTATATCTGGCCAGTACAAATGGTTGTTTTTAACTGGCAACGTTCTTAGCTTGTATAGGCATGCAGGTATCCAGTCAAGATTGGATATTGAACAGACTCATAAAGACCCCAATAAACATTCTATGAAGCCATAAAAAAAGGTTCTCTCTAGTTGAGTAGTATTCGTGCATAGATACATGATCCATTAACTTACATATGTAAGTTGTATATCTAATGCTTCGAGATTGTATCTCAGAAAATCTTATGGCAATAAATAATAAACTTGGGAAATGAGTTTTCTGTAGGGTTAAACAATATCGCATAAGTATTTGCATATATTATTTATCGAGATACGAATCTGGAAATAAGTTCATGGATGAGCAAATAGGAATTTGACGATGCTGATCTATATCCTTGCACATCTAGGGTATAATTACGGAAGGCTTATACGTATGCGTTCTGACCTCAACTTGTATGGTTTAACGCACTAATTTTTAATATTCGTGATGTGTGCGTAAGACATTGTTCATGAACTTGTAGAATAGTTTCATTTAACGAATCGGGCGTGGACCTAGGGAGTCCCTCAATATGAAATGTACTTGTTGTGCACTTGGGCAGTATACTGTATTAAATAGTTCAATACAATATAAAATACAGCAAATTATTATCGTTAAGTTAACTAAAGTATATGATTATGATGGGACCTATTTTGGGTTAACTTGGTAACTTAGTAAGGGTATAATGGTAATTTTAATTTATTGATTATTTAATTATTAAATAATCAAAATATTTATTTAAATAATAAATAAATAAAAGTCTAACTTAACCATGGTTAATTATTAACCAAAGGATTAGGTTAAAAGATATTTTGTGCTTAACTTAACTATGGTTAATTGTTAACTATAGTTAGATTAAATAAATATCTAGATATTTTATTTTTATTATTAAATAAATGTTAACCTAACTAAGGTTAATAATTAACTCTAAGATTAGGTTAGTTGGATATTTATTAACCTAATGGTTAAGTTAATTTAACTCAACTAAGGTTAAATATTAACCTTGGTTAAATAAATAGTTAAATTAAATGTAAATGAAATTTATGCATTAGTATATAAAGTGAAATGAAATTCAAAATTCTTTTAAGGTTTAATTTTGTTAACATTTGATGGCCTCCATTTTGGAAACAAAAGAGAAGAATTAAATTGTTTTCTTTTATTTAGTTTTTAAGAGTTGAACTCCATGTATTTTCTTCTTCAATTTAGCTACTAATTGTTATAACTAAAATAGATTTATTTTAATTGTTCAAGAGTTGAATAAAGGATAAAATAAATTAATTTTTTATTAGATTAAGAGTTAATCTAATTGATTCAAAGAGTTAAATCAGCGCTGGATTATACTGTTATTCTAGTTAATCAAACCCACCCAAGTTTATTACTAGAATTGTCAACAAGTTCATTTCATATGGACTCCAAACAATTAATACAAAGGCTTAAACGGGTGATATTCTTAATTATGTAATTAATTTTATTAGTTGTATATATATTTATTTATTGTATAATTTTTAATCTTTCTTGTCATGTATATGTATAAGATATATATATTTGTATAATGAACACATACATTACATATATATACCTTAGAATAATCAATACCCAATAGTTGCGTCTACCATCTGATTAACTTTAGGAAGTGAGAGGAATCATTTAGAGTTGCTTTATTGAGATTTGTATAATCTATAAAAACCTGCCACTTCATATTCTTCTTTGATACAACCATTACATTGGCTAACTAACCTGGGTAGTGAATTCCACGAATAAAGCCCACTTCTAATAACTTATCAACCTTATCGTTAATGATTTTGTTCTAGTCAACAACAAACCTCTTTTGTCTTTATCTTACTATTTGATAATCTCGTTTGATATGTAGTTTATGATTCATTACTTTGAGGTCTATCCCAAGAATGTCTCTATGAGACCAAGTAAAGACATCTTGGTTCCTTCTTAATAAGTCTAATATCACTTTCTTCTCCTATTTATTCAATTTGGTGCTTAACAGTACTTTCCTATTTATGGCCAAATAATCCAATTACACTTCCCCCATTTTTTTTTTGTATAAGGTGGAATATATTTTTTTTCCTCATTCCTCTTCCCGAGGTTATGTCTTTGACTAGATGTCTTGCGATTACTATTTAAGAGGCGTGGCCTCCTATAATGATGTAAGAACCTTTATGTTGCTCGGAGTCCCCGCTTCATCTATTTTTTTTCTCTTTTTGTTTCTTATTTCTTAGCTTCTATGGAAGCCTTCTTCATTTCTTTTTATTCATTTGTGGTCTTAGCGAGTGGGCATATACTGTTTCACCTGAATTTACTCTCCTTTGATATCTACCTCTCTTTTATTAGTGTAAGTACTTATGTGTCATCTGTATTTGTATGAACATTTATTTGATATATTTATACAATGTATACTTTATTAAATCACTAATAACCTTAATTATATGGTATTAATGCCAGTAACGTTATAGACATTGTATGATTTGATGGAGTTTAGATCTGGTCTAAAAGATTTTATACAAGGTCTAAGAGTTAATAACGCTGAGAGTTATAAGTGTTAAGAGTTAGCACTGCTAAGAGTTAGAAAGTTATAAGAGTCAACAAAATCTAAGAAGGTAGAGCCTTGTCTATAATGGGACAAAAACCTGAGCGTATGCTAGTAATGGCATAATTGTAAAGAGTTGTAATAAGTGTTAAGAAATGTCATTATACAAGTATATTTTCAAATACTACATTCCTGATCTATTTTCACTAATACAAGTCTGTGGGTGAATCTCTTTTATATAGATCAGTGTATATCTCTATCTGCACTATATAGATGGTTGTTCTTAGCTGGCCATGAGCTTAGAACTTGTATAGGCATGCAGGTATTCAGTTAAGACTGGATATTGAACAGACTCACGAGGACCTTAATTGATATCCTATGAAACCATCAATGGAAGGTCCTCTCGATCAGTGTATATCTATATATTCAGGGTATAGATGATTTTTCTTAACTGGCCATGAACTTAGAGTTTGTATAGACATACGAGTATTTAATTAAGACTAAATATTGAGTGGACTCACAAGGACCCCAATAGATATCCTATAAAATAGTCAATGAAAGATTCTCTTAAGTTGAGTAGTATTTGTGGTCCTTTGACTTGAGCGTCACGGTGGGTTTGTGGGTGATCTACTATACTTTGGTTCCACAGATATCAGAGACTTTTCATGGTCTGATTGCTACGTGTCACTGGGTATAGTCTGATGCTCATAGAGTTCAGTGTGTGTAGATACAGATTTCATCAGCTCACATAGGTGGGTTGTATATCCAATACTTCGAGATTGTATCTTAGAAAATCTTTTAGTCATAAGCAATAAACCCAGGAAATGAGTTCCCCACAGGGTTTGACAATATAGCAAAAGTGTTTGCGTATATTATTCATCGAGATACAAATCTGGACATAAGTTCAAGGATGAGTTTATGCGAATTTGACGGTGTAGAGCTATGTCCCCACACATCCAAGGTATAATTGACGAAAGGATTATACGTATGAGTTCTGATCTTAACTTGTATGGTCTAACGTATTGATTTATAATATTCATGAAGTGTGCGTGGGACATCGATCATAGACTCAAGGGCTAATTCCATTTGACGAATTCTAGGAACAATATAAAGTGTACTTGTTATGCACTGGGGCAACGTATCGAATTGAATAGTTCAATCTAGTAAAATTCAACGAAAATGAATATTTATTTCAGGAACCTTTAGGATGCGTACGTGTCAATACTTAAATGTTAAGTACATTAATTAGTTAATAATTATTATTGACCTAGTAAATGGTGACACGTGGCATATAGATGAGCCTTTGAATAAATTGACTCAAGATTTTGTAGGATCCACTTTGGGTTAATTGAGGGCTTAAGGATAATTTTACTTATTTGATTATTTAATTATTAAATAATCAAAATATCTATTAATTTAATTGTTAAATAAATAGTTAAGTAAACTATGGTTAAGTGTTAACTAATAGGTTTGATTAGTTAGATATTTATATAACCTAACCTAAATTAAGTTAGTTAATTATAATTGGGTTAAGCTAAATATCTTGAAAGACTTAAGGATTAAGTTATTTAAACTAAATTAAAGTTAAATTGTTAACTTCAGTTAAGTTTAACTATGATTAAATAATGAAACAAATATTAAAATAATTAAAATCAATTCCTTTGATATAAATGAAATATGCGGCCAACCATTACACTTGAGAGAAAAAAAGAAGAAACAAAAGACTTGTTTTTTGATTTTGTTCTAAAGAGTTAAAACAAAGAAAAGCCAAAACTTTACTTCATTTATTTAATTTCTTCAAATGGCCGACCATAATATAAACAATTGATGAAATAATTTTGTTGTTCAAAGTGTTGAACTAGAACAAAATATCAATTGCCTTGTAGTGTATAAATAGTTCAAGAGTTAGAGCTTTTGATTAAGTGTTAATCAAGAGGGTTTAAAGAGTTAAACCAAGTTGTATTTGGGCTGTTGTACTAATTGATCAAACCCACCTAATTGATCATTAAAACTACCTACGAGTTACCCTTCCGGTGGTCTCCAAAAATTTATAATCCAAAGGCTTCAAATGTGATAATTTCTTAATCTCTATTTTATGTGATTAAATGCTTTATATTGCGTTCCTAACATGTTTCAATACTTTTGCTTCATATATGATGCATTTATATATGTATTTGATGCGTATGTATGCAAAATGAACACAAGTACCACATATATACACCGTAGAATAATTAACACCTTACAAAATGGTATCAGAGCTGTTTTTGTGTTAATTTGGTGTTGTTTGAGTGTTTGGGATGTTGTTGATGAATTTTCGGTGTCAAATGGTGCATTTAAAGTGTTGAAATGGAAATACCAAGGTAAATGACACTGGGACGCCGTGGCACTGAATCTGGCACTATGGCGCTCGAGCTGTCTGGGCCTTAGCACCGCATTGTTGGCACTGTACACTTAGATTTAATTTTTAAAGATTTTAATAATTAAATATGCATGTGGGGTTTATGAGATGTAGTGATAAGGGTTATTAGACTGTATTATAAATTGAGAATATTTTTTTTTTGTATTAATAACCACAATGGGAGCCCTACTGGTGGGGGTTAATTATTTTTACATAGAAATAAATGACTAATTGAGAAATTACATTTTCATGAGATGGGAGCCAATGTTCAAAGATCTCTCTTAATCATATTGAATTTTATTACGTTATGTGGTAGTGTTTTAAATGGTTCGTCTTGTCAATACGGTGTTAGAATGGGTCATATTGGTCTTTTCTCAAGATCACTACAATGTGAAAATTTTGGTCGGTGTAATTTAGTTTACACCGGTTAAACATGAGATGAGGCAAATATATGCAAAAATATTGCTCTGGATTGCTACAGTGTGCAAGTAGTATTAGTAATATATATTT
The DNA here is from genome assembly GCA_946807835.1 of Ailanthus altissimus. Lineage (NCBI taxonomy): Eukaryota > Viridiplantae > Streptophyta > Magnoliopsida > Sapindales > Simaroubaceae > Ailanthus > Ailanthus altissimus. Next base: position 24,940,605 of record OX327685.1, on the reverse strand, counting down.
GACAATTAACAAGTTAATTTGGAATACACTTATCCTAGATCGCAACAATGTGCGGATAAAGTGTATTTAGGATCAGTAGTAAGAGTTGCATGAGATCTAATTGACAAGAGTTGCCTACCTATTGGGTTTAAAAAGGCCTAGATCGCTACAGTGTGCAACCCAAGTAAAATGCCAATGGGGTTCACTTCTCACTGTATAGTTTAAAAGAGTTTAAACTATCGTTATCTCGTTTAAGAGATTAAAAGGACTTTGTAAAGTATTTGGAGGGCGTTTTGAATTAAAAAATTCTATAATTATTATATCCGTAATTTAAAATGTTTTATTAGTGATTTAATATTTTTATATCCACTCATATCTCCTATTTTATTTTATTTTGTGAAGATATAATGGTATCTACCAACTATTTGGTGTGCATATTAGATGCACACCAATTCAAAGGTGCAGAAAAGTATTCATATTAACTCATGAATCTTAAAATTGTTCTAGATTCAGAAAAGCTCAAATATGTTATTGATCAAAGATTTCCCAGAGGTGTTTCTGATAGTGCCACCCTGGAGGAGCAAGTAACATATCAGAAATGATTTGATGATGATTTAAAAGCTAAATCTTACATCAGCGCCTCTATGTCATAGAGCTACAGTGGGAGCATGTTCACATGGATAGTGCTAGCAGTATTATGCTCCATCTGAAAGAGCTTTTTGGTGATCTACACCAGGTCTAGATTTATAGGGTCGCCAAAGTACTTTTTTAAGCTAGACTCTCTGAGGGCAGTCTAGTGAGTCCTCATATCCTCAAGATGATTGGATTAATCGAGATGCTGGAGATGATGGACATTTCTTTGACCAATAACTTGAGGCATACCTTAATTCTTCAGTTGCTGCTGGGGTCATATGTATAGTTCATCATGAACTTCAATAAATATGGATTGACCCTACTTTTGTTGATCTTTAAACATGTTGAAGATAGTGAATGAGGACATCCATAAATGGGGCTCAATCCTCTTTATTCAAGGTACTTCATCTTTTACTCCTAAGACTTCTGAGAAGTCCAAAGGAAAGAAGAAAATGAAGGTGAAGCAGACATCTAAGATGGGTCTTTATAGGCGACAAATATCCAAGCCTCGTGAGAAAATGAAGGCAAAATAAAAGTGTTTCTTTTGCAGCGAGGATAGGCACTAGAAGCGCAACTATCCAAAGTACCTTGCTAGCTTGAAGAAGACTCCCTCATGTATTTTCTTTACTATCATTGACATTTCTATGGCATTTGATGCTAGTTCAAACTTAGTATTATATATTGCATGTATTTCTTACATCTGCAATGTATTGTAGGGTCTAAGGGAAGTTAGATTGCTTCAGGCAGGAGAAGTTAGATTGCTTCAGGCAGAAGAAGTTATGCTTTGAGTTAGAAATGGAGATTTCTTATAAGTCAAGATAGTTGGACATTTTGACTTACTTCTTCTATGTAATAGAACCATTGTATTAAATAATTATTATTTTGTACCTAACATTATTAGACAAATTATTTTCCTTACTGTACTTGACAATGAAGGATATCATATATATATATATTCAGAATTATTCCTTATATTTATGTGATGCGAATGATGTATTAGTAACTAAGTGCTAGTTAGTGAATGGGCATTATATATTGAATACAATTAAAAATATCATGAATGTGCAAGCTAACTCTAATAGTAGTTCGAAAACTTTAAATGAGACGGAATTATGGCATATGAGATTAGGTCACATAGGTGTGAGAAGTCTAACCCGTCTAGTTAAGGATAGTCAGATACCTGATCTAACCATAGAGCCTTATCTAGTTTGTGAATCTTGTATTCAAAAGAAAATGACCAGATCTCCTTTTTTGGATGTTGGACACAATGCCTCTGATTTTTTGGAACTGGTACATAGTGATGTATGCAGTGCAATAAATCATGCTGCAATTGGTGCTTTTTGATACTTTGTACTCTTCATCGATATAAAGTGAATAGAGTGTCGATCCCTCGAGAAATTTATCGTATTTCTAACTAATTACTAAAATTATATCCTCTCGCTTTTATCTAAAAATTTGATTTTTTTGATTTGTTTGATTAAAATTAAATTAAAAATTATTTATCTTACTAACCTTAATTTAACAATCAAATTAGACAATAGATCTGAATATATATGGTGTAGTTCTAGGACTATAACTATCACTTAATATGATTTTTTAAACAATGGTGCTCCGATTATTATACCCTCAATTCAATTATTGGTCACAACACAAATCTCACCACAAGCCTCATTAGATGGTCAAGTGATTGTACCAAGATCTATTAATTTTCTTTATTCCTATGGTAATTAAATAAATCAAGATTCATTATTCACAAGTTGTATTAACCATACATGCCATCTAGATATATTCCTATCCTAGATCAAAACTTACAAATGCTACTTTGTGATCATGTATCAATTTGTCACGGGCTTAACAATTAAGTTCCTTTTCCAAGTTTATTCAATTGTTACCAAATTACTCAATATATGGCTAGTATATCAAAAGCATTAAGATCCAACAAATTGAATAAGAATTGAGGGTGCTGCGATATTTTGTTTCCAACGCTAGGGCATTGTGATCTAGATCCAAAATTTCACCCTAGCGTTGATGTCCATCAACGCATGGGTGTTCACTTTTAATGCATGAACGATGGGGCGTTCACTTTTAAGCATGAACGCCAGGGCGTTGTGAAACTGAACGCTAGGGCGTTCATCACTAGTTTTGTATTTTTTTTCATTTTGGACCCCATTTTGCTGTATCTCATCACTGTATATTTGTTTTCCTCCAAATCATTGGATTTTATTCCCTATATGCTCTATTAATTTTTATTCTTATCTCATTATGATTAAAACTCGTAAAAATAACAATCGATATATAAATAACTCTGAATTTACTCGAAAATGAATAACTCATTTTATTAAGATAAAATGAGGCAATAGTATATATCTAAATTATACTCATCAAATACCCATAAACTTAAGTAATTGCTCGTCCTCGAGCAATGAGAGAAATTAACATAAAGTAGAGCAATAAAGAAACACATAAACTCAAAACAAACAAAAAAATAGAAGTAACCACTACTCGATTTTATTTAAGGATTACATATTGTTTCTAAAAATGCATCACTTTTTACCAATCCTTTCGGAATTAATAATCATCCTAAATAATTCACAAACACCATAATTAAGCACTTTCATTCTTTCCCATAAATGATCAACTATGTATATGTGAAACAAGCAAGTATTAACTTATTTATACCCCGATTTAGCTAAAGTGCTCAAGATTGTACAAAAAGAGGTGTCTTGGAAGTATAAAATATTACCATAATCTTGTTTTTCATACAACTCTCCACTAATGTAGAAATACATATGTTTAAGGAACTATTAGGTCTTTTATTAGCTTATAATGTAGGGCTAAGGTCAAGGTGGGTTATTTTGAATACAAATTTGGTTTAATTCACACCATGAACACTAAGTCCCATTGGTTACTACTTGAACTTCCTACACTTGATTTAATTTTCCAAACTTATAATTTTGATCCAAATTCAACCACTTATTCTTTTCTTTTTTTTGGGGAAAATATCATTTCATCATCATTTCTTTTTCATCATCAATTTTTTTTCTACTCCCTCAAACTTAGAATAATACCCCCAAACTTAAAGTGGTACTTACTAGTCAAATTTCATTGTTTTTCCTCTTTAAATAATTATAACGCTACAAACTCCGTAATATTTTTCAATATATTCAATGTTTATGGTGTTAAGGTTATTCTGGGTACTTAAATTCAAAGATTAGGCTTGTAATGTAGTTATGCAATAAATTGGATATTTTAGGCTCAAATGGGGTGACTATGGATAAATATAAATCAAAGGTAGGCTAGAAAGGCTCAAATGATCCAAAGATGGCCTAATATCATTTTCGTATTCATATATTTCTTAGGATTTTGCCTCAAGCCTTTCTAGAGTGTTTGTATGTTTATCAAGACTGAAGTGTACTACTTGAGCATGAGTATCTTTAAATAAAAATTCAACTAACACGAGCTTTATTCAAGTACTCAAAAATTGGTGATCACAAACAATGTCAAAATCTGTCTAAGTATTGGTGCATGAATTATTTAAGATATCTGTTATTTCCTAAAAGAATTAAAAAATAATTTCTACAATTAAATTTTCATATTTTTTATCATTAAAACTAATCATAATTTTAATCCGATAACATAAAACAAAATAAAACAACAAGTAATAATGGATAATAAAGATTTTGAAATGAAATTGAGACTAATTGTATTAAAAATAAAAATAGATAATAATTAAAATGAGATTTTCAATAATTGCCCAACTAAATACTATTTTTCTAATACAAGCCGCCCTCAAAAACATAAAAACAACATAACATAAAAAGTAGTGAAAATAATAAAATAAATCAAAAATAAAAACTGAGCTAAATATGAGAAGTGTTTCCTCTGCCCCTACTAATTATGTGGCATAGTCCCCATGGCACCAGAAAGAGAAAATAGAACACTTCCATAGTCTGTGAACTCTGCTCAGTCATCTAGGTCCTCTAGTGCAATGCCCTGTTTAGTTTGGTCAGTTATATCGTCAGGTAGTGGCTGCGATAGTATAGTAGCAGATGATGGCATTGTTGGCAGGTGACAGATATTCCATCCCTTGTGAATCGCATTGAACTGCATCCATTGAAGATGGCAATGTGCAAATTCTTGAAACTGCTGCCTCGAATCTATAAGTCCTGGTAGTTGTGTAACAACTTGTGACTCTAACCTCGCTAATCTGGCTGTAGTAGATATACTCCGCGATGATGAAGCCTATGATGAGACAGCTGTTGGAGGCACATGTTGGGGAACAATTACCGGGGGGCACATATGGTGCTGAATGGGCTAGCTGTCGCTGACTTTCAGTTGTCTGCAACTTCTGGAAAGTGCTGAAGTCGATCGCATGAGTAGTACGGATAAGATCCTCATGAGTCCCCCAGTAGACTTCAGCACGAGCACATAGTGCTGTAATCAATGATGGAATGCCTAAACTATTCTTAGTGAGGTGTGAGCAAGCTAATATCTCATCTTGAATCACCCTCCCGACATTAATAGAATGCCCAGTCATAATTCAGAAAAGTAATACTGACCTCAGTTTTATGACATTGTTAACATGCATGATTGGCATCATATAAAAAGCAATGAACAAATACCACGTCTTCGCATCCTTGGTCAATGCACTAGATCTGAAGGTTGATGGAAGACCATTCATCATCTTTCATTCTATCTCTAGCTGGCAAAGTGTCTATATGATGAGCTCAAAATTTAAGTATTGTGCCACTTCTGAATACTCATCAACCACTTCAGCAGGTAGCCTAAAAAGTGAATTAATTGTGGCATAATTAAAAGATATCATCTTTCCACGCACCAAGACCTAATAGTTAACATGCTCCGTTGTATTAGCATAAAATTCTTTGACCACCGAAATAGCTCCCGCTTCAAGCGGCTCCCAAAAATTTTCTCATCTACAACTTACAATTGATAAGCGCATTTTATATATGATAGTATGGATCTCTTAATTTGATTATTACTCATTTTGAATATGAATTTATGACTATTTATGTGTATTAATTTTATTTTGTAGGTTTCAAGTTAATGGAGCTATTTGAAGTGAATATTCAAAGAAAACAACCAAAAAATCCAAAATGCTACAGTGTAATGAACAGTGTCGTACTACAGTATGAGTGCTACAGTAAAACCCAGGTTTTTATGCCTATGCGCCAAAACGGACTCCCATTGGCAGAATTCTTGGTGCCCAGGCACCATCACCTATTTTAGTACCCCTTTGTTTGCTCTAATTTGAAACTTATAAATACTACCCTTTAACTACTTCTCAAAATATCAAAGGGGAGCACGAAATAGAGAGAGAAACTCTAAATTTTAGTGAGAGAAACACCATTGAAGCTTTGATTAAATAAGATTATTGAAGATTGAAGACTCCAAAGGCTTCTCAAACTAGTTCCTTTTTCTCTCTCTACTTCATTTACATTTATTTATAGTTTGTAATTGTATTTTGTGTTGATTTGAATATGAATACTTTTATGAACATTTGGTTGAATGTAATTGAATATTTCACTATGGATTATTAGATTATATATTTTAAGGCTTGATAGAACTCTATTAAACTCTATGTATTGATGTTATTTTGTGATTAATGATTATTTGATATTTTTTCATTTATTCCTTTTATATACTTAATGCTTCTAATTGCATTGGAAAATGGATTAGATGAATTAAACATTTGGGTTATGTGCTTGGGAAAGTTTATTTCATATGTTAGTTGTAAAAGGCATGGCTTTGAGTTTGTTGAGTTGGGAGACTAATGAACTTAGGGTAGTTACAAAATGGTAGCTTAATACATGTATATATAATGGGTTAGATAGGGATATCAACTTGTTTGTATATGCATAGAGTCTCATTCGGCACTCGAGAAAAGGAATGAGATTATTCTTAAGCCTTTGATTAATGAATGCATTAGATTAGTTGTTAATCACAAATGATAAAGAGAATAAAAACAATGAAGAAAAATCAAGTCCCTAGAATCCCATTGCCATAGAACTCTCATATCTTTAATATATCAGTTTATTTAGTTTGAAGCATTTTAATTCCACAATTCAACTTATTCTTTAGATTAACTTAGATAAAGCTAGGTTGTAACACTGTGGTAATTAGCATTAATTTGGGATACCAATCCTTATGGGAATGATACTTACTCGTCACTTTATTACTTGCTCATGACTCGTGCACTTGCGGTTATAAATTTACGTGTGTATAATTTTGCGAACTGCAATCATCTGTATAATCTCGGGAAAATCATCATCCTTTAATTCGAAACCCCATTCCAAAATGGTTTTTTTGTTGAATAGACCATGTGAATCTGTTAAATGCTTATGTCGAAACAAACCTAGACGAGTCATAATACATATTTCTCAAAGTGCTAGTTTAGTGTCTTTTGGACGCCATAATGAAAAACAGCAAGCTTTGGCCGAATTTGGTAAAATATGAAATTTTTGGGTGTTGGAACATTTGGTTCTGATCTGGCGTGTTAGGTTGTATTTTTGTGTTTTGATTGTTGAAACAAGTTTTTGGTGGTGTAAGGAAGGTGTTTTGGGCAGAAAATTGGATGGGTAATGACCTGTTTGATTTTTGGGTTAGAGAATGGAGAGGTTTTGAGAGAGAATGAGGAAACTTTTCAACCAAATGCTAGTTTTAAAGTGTTTTTTGTGTGAACACTGCAGCATTTATTTTTAAACATCGAGGCGTTCAACAATTTAAAATGAATGCTATGGCATTGCATGTTGACTTTTCATTTTCCCTTTCCTTTCAGAGGTAACGTCACGGCATTATAAATGATAACGTAAGGGCATTTATTAGCGAACGTGGGAACGTTTATTAAGGAATACGGGGGCGTTAGTTTGCTAATGCTCCAGCATTATATTTTTATCTTTTTTTTTGTTTTTTGTTTTGCACATACTTAAAACACACCTTTTTTTGGGTTGCCTCCCAAGTAGGGCCAAATTTTTATGTCTTTGGCTAGACATTCTCATTCAGTTTCAAGGTTGGATTAACTGAAGGGATGACTTTTTTCGATCAATTTCATCCTCCAATAGTATTTTAATCTTTGTGCATTCACCTTGAACAACCGCTTGGTCTCTTTATCTAAGATTTCAATAGCCCCATGAGGATATACCTTGATGATTCTAAATGGACTTGACTATCAAGATTTAAGCTTACCAAGGAAAAGTTTCAAATGAGAGTTGTACAATAGCACTCGTTGTCCTGGTTTAAATTCTCGGTGAGTGATCTTTTGATCGTGCCATTTCTTTGTCTTTTCTTTATAAAATTTGAGATTTTCATATGCTTGAAGTCGAAGCTCATCCAACTCATTAAGTTGAAGCATTCGCTTATCACCAATAGCTTGCATATCAAAATTAAAGGCTTTGATAGCCCAATACGCCTTATGCTCTACTTTCATCAGTAAATGACATGCGTTTTCGAAGGCAAACTAGTATGGGGACATCCCAATTGGAGTTTAAAAAGCCATGTGATAGGCCTAAAGTGCATCATCCAACTACATAGCCCAATCTTTCCTACTTGGCTTTACTGTCTTCTCAAGAATTTGCTTGACTTCCCTATTTGACATCTCTTCTTGTCCACTCGTTTGAGGGTGATATGCAGTGCAACTTTGTGTCTTACTCCATACTTTTGTATAAGAGCCAAAAAGTATTTGTTATAAAAGTGTGACCTTTCATCATTTATTATTGCTCTTAGGGTGTCATATCTAATGAAGATGTTGTTTTTCGGGATAAGTATAATTTTACCCTCATATTTTGGGCTAATTAACAAATTTATCTTGTTTAGATCTAAAATATCCAATTTTGCCATAATCCGTTAATTTTTGCCGTCAATTTAGATGAAAAATTTATATTTAATATACTTTTACCATTTTACCCCCAATAAGAATATATATAAAAATATATAAAATATATATATATATAAATGGACACGTGTCATTATATGATTTGTTACAAATAACACTTGTTATCATATAATCGGTTATATTATTAATAAAATAAATTAAAAATAAAACTGGTACAATCGCCGAAAAATGACGGTTGGTCACCATTTTTTGGTGACACGCCGACAATAAATATTTATCAAATTTACATTATTTGACTTCATTTTTCTTGATCTACACAGTGATGGGATCATTTTTGGTAAAAATAAAAAGACCAGAAAATGGTCAAAAAAGGTGGATAATGGCGGCGGCCACCGCCGACCGCTACTAAACGGTGGGGCGGTGACTTGTACCGCCACCACAGGCTAATAGATCGGCCGGTGGCTGCTGCCACTATCCACCATTTTCTAGTCCTTTTTTATAAAAAAAAAATGATCCCACCACTGTGTAGATAAAAAAAAATGGGGTCCAATGATGTAAATTTGATAAATTTTTGTTGTCGACGTGTCGCCGAAAAATGGTGGCCAGCCGGCCACTATTTTTCGACGATAGTGCCAGTTTTTATTTTTTATTTTTTTGTATAATTTAATTTATTTACAAATTATTGTAAAAAATATACCAATTATATGGTGACACATGTCTAAAAGTACTAATCACATTTTGACACGTGTCATATTGTTAAAGTTTATTTTTAAAATTATATTAAATTAAATTAATGGATGAGATTATGCCACGTGTTCAAAAAAATAATGAATAGGTAAGATTTTGCTACGTGTTCAATGGTTCATTTTGACACATGTTATATTGTTAAAGTTTATTTTTAAAATTATATTAAATTAAATTAATGGATGAGATTGTGTCACGTGTTTGAAAAAAATAATGAATAGGTAAGATTTTACCACGTGTTCAATGAGTAATTTATTTGTATGGCTAGATTACATTTTTACTCTTCCACCATTAAAACTGACAGCAAAAATTAACGGATTAGGGTAAAATTTGGTATTTTAGATCTAACCTGGGTAAAGTTATTAATTAACCCAAAATATGAGGGTAAAATTGTACTTATCCCTTTTTTTTCAAGAACTTCAGCACTACTTTAGCATTATTGGTTGGAAGTGCTACAGCTTCTAGCCATTCTGACACGTAGTCAACTACCACAAGTATGTATTTATGACCGCCTGAAGAAATCAACGATCTCATAAAGTCAATTCCCTAAACATTAAAAATTTCCATTTCCAAAATATTTTGCAAAGGCATCTCTTGCCTTTTTATTATATTCCCAGTCTTTTGGCAACGATCACACTGTAAAGCAAATAAATGGGCATCTTTAAACATTGTAGGCCAATAAAAACCACATTGCAGCACCTTTGCAGCAGTCTTATTACCCCTAAAATGTCCTCTATAATTTGAAGAGTGGCAATGTTGCAGGATGCTTTCTACATTGTAAGCCAAAATGTCCTCTATAATTTGAAGAGTGGCAATGTTACAGGATGCTTTCCATCTTTTCTTTAGGAACACATCTTCTCAGTAGTTGATCTGCACATTATCTGAATAAAAAAGGTTCATCCCAATGTAATACTTGACATTGTGTAAGAATTTCTTTCTTTATTGAGGGGTGATGTCGAGAGGCAAAATACTACTAATAAGGTAGTTAATAAAGGCAGTATACAATGGTATCGTATGATGTTGAGTTGTAAGAAGTTGCTCATTTGGAAAGGATTCATTAATCAAGGTCATGCTCTTGTCTCCTTCTTCTAGTCAGAACAAATGGTCTGCAACTTGGTTCTCAAATTCATTCTTATCTTTAATCTCTAAATCAAACTCTTGGAGTAGTAACACATATTCTGATTAATCTGGGTTTAGTATCCTTCTTGGCAATCAAGTATTTGATGGGAGAGTGGTCTGTGAACACATTTACTTTCACTCCTATCAAGTAGGATTTAAACTTGTCAATGGCAAATACCATAGCCAATAGCTCTTTCTCTGTGGTCGTATAGTTGGTCTGTGCATCATTTAAGGTCTTACTTGTATAGTAAATAGTGTAAAAGACCTTATCTTTTCTTGTTCAAGCACTGCACCCACAACTGTGTCACTAGCATCGCACATTATCTCAAAGAGGAGACTCCAATCAGTATAGAAGTGAGCTTTTTCTTCAAAGTTTCGAAGGCTTCATCAAAGTGAAATTGCACATCCTTCTCTAGCAAGTTACAAAAGGGTTTAGAGATCTTAGAAAAGTCTTTAATGAACCTCTTAGAAAATCACTCATGACTAAGAAAACTCAGAACACCCTTCATGTTAGTAGGAGAGGTAATTTTTCAATTATATCAATTTTAGCCTTATCAACTTTTATACCTTTTAAAGATATTTTATGGCGTGAGACAATATCTTTCTTAACTATAAAATGGCACTTCTCCCAATTTAGCACTAAGTTTGTCTCCTTACATCTTTTAAGCACGAATGCTAAATTGTTGAGGCATAAATCAAATGAATCCTCAAAGACTAAAAAATCATCTATAAATACTTCTAGGAAATCTAAGTTTGTATCCACATCTTTTAAGCACAAATGTTAAATTGTTGAGGCATAAATCAAATGAATCCCCAAAGACTAAAAAATCATTTATGTATACTTCCAGAAAATGTTCCGCAATGTCTAAAAAAATTGCCATCATACGCCGCTGAAATGTGGCCGGTGCATTGTATAGGTCAAATAACATTCTTCGAAATGTAAATGTACCATGTGAACATGTAAATATGGTATTTTCCTGGTCTTCTGAAGTGATTTTAATTTGATTGTAGCCTGAGTATCCATCTAGGAAACAATAGTACTGGTGCCTAGATAATCTTTCTAGCATCTGATCAATGAAAGAAATAGGAAAGTGATCTTTTCTAGTGGCCTTAATAAGCTTCTAGTAGTCTATGCATATTCTCCATCTAGTTACTGTGCGAGTAGAGATTAAGTTATTGTTCTCATTTTTCACTACAGTAACACCTCCATTTTTAGGGACACATTGGACTAAGCTCACCCACGAGCTATCAGATATTGGATAAATGATCTCAGCATCTAACTACTTGATTATTTTCTATTTGACCAATTTATAACCGGGTTCAGCCTTCTCTGTTGCTCAATGGTCAGTTTATGATTTTTTTCAAGCAAAATTTTATGCATTCAAAAGGATAGACTAACACTTCGAATGTCAGCAATGGTCCAATTGATTGCTCTCTTATGTTATTGAAGTACTCTGAGTAGTTTCTCTTCCTATATCTCATCAAGCTCTGCAGAAATAATAACAGGAAGAGTATAAGATTCACTTAGATAAGCATACCTTAAGTGGTTCGGCAATGTTTAAGCTTGAGTTTCGATGGCTCTTCTATTGAAGGCTTATTGCTTTCCTCAATGTTCTTTGGTTTGTCTATTGATTCATACCTAGGTCTTCTATGGCCGAAATTGTATGATGCATTCAATGCTTTCACATTCTCCCTTACTTTGAAGTTCTCAGCTTTGTCCCCATTGATTATGACATTTTCGAGAGAGATAAAATGATAGGGATCTCTCGACCCATATCAAGCACAATAAAATCTGCTGAAAAGATGAACTTATCCACTTTGTAAGAACATCTTTGATGACTCCTTTTAGATATATGCAGGACTAATCTACTAGTTAGAGAGTGACATTTGTTGGCTTAGTAGTATATAAACCTAACTTGTTATAGATTGACAATGGCATGAGGTTAATACTAGCGCCTAGGTCGCATAAAGCTTTCCTGAATACCGATTCCCGATAGTACATGGGATAGTAAAGTTTCTAAAATCCTTTAGCTTAGATAGTAGTTTATTTTGAAGAATAGCATTGCACTCTTTTGTTAAAGCCACGTTTCAAAGTCAGCCACGTTTCAAAGTCGTCTAGCATTTTTTTCTTGAGAGTATGTCCTTCATGAACTTAACATAACTCGACATTTGCTCTAATGCTTCAGCAAAAAGGATGTTAATGTGCAATTTTTTAAAAATTTCAAGAACTTTAGAAAATTACTTATCTAAATTATTTTTCTACAAATTTTGTAAGAATAGTAGAGGTAGAGTGTAAGGCTGCATTTGAGAGTTTTGCACTGATTTCTCTTTTTTAGCATATTCTACATTATCTTCCTTTTTTATGGGAACTTCTGGTGCTGAATCTTCTTGTTGTGCTTTTTGTTGCTTGGGAAGTTGCATTTCAATGGGTTATACTTCCATACCACTTCGCAAAATGATTGCCTTGCATTGTTTCTTGTAACCTCTTGAATTGGCTTCAGTGTTACCTGGTATAGCACCATGTGGATGGTTGTTCATTGCTGAAGCAAGTTGTCCAACTTAAGTCTCCAAAGCTCTCAATGATGCAACTTGATTTTGAATAAGATTTGTTTGACTTTAGAGAAGTATGTCTGTTTTTTTTTTTTCCATAGATTGCATGAATATATCTTCCAAAGCCAATTTCTTCTCATTCTATTGTTAAATTGGTGGGGTATAAAATTTGGCCAGATTGACTGTCTTAGATATCTGCCCTTAGTTACTGCTCCAAAAGAAGTTAGGATGATTTCGTCACCCAAGATTATAGAAATTAGAGTTGAGATTGTTTTGATTTATGTTGAAATTTCCAATATAATTTGCATTTTCTATGCAATGCCCATTATGGTGGTTATCACTGTAAAAATCACAATAAATCGGCTGACTCGTTACTGATTTGACTCTTAAAGCATCAACCATTTTGGCTATAAGGTTGATTTGGGCTGTTAAGCTAGTCAAGGCCTCAATTTTATATACTCTGGCCATTTTTCTTATATTTATTCTTTCTACAGGCCACTAATAAAGTTTGATGCCATTTCTTCCATTGGTTATAAGCTTCATTAGTAGACTTATTCATTAAAGTACCACCTGCTACAGCGTCTACAATTATTCTTAAATGCCCTACGAGTCTATTGTAGAATGTTTGTACAAGTAACCACTTAAGAACTCCGTGGTGTGGGTATTTTTTAAGCATGTCTTTAAATCTTTCTCATGCTTCATACAATGACTCGGAATCAAATTGCAAAAATAATATAATATCATTACTTATCTTAGTTGTCTTTGCTGGTGGAAAGAATTTAGTGAGAAAGTTTCTCACAAGTTCATCCCACGTTAAAATTGATCCAGATGGCAATGACATTAACCAACTCTTTGCTTTATCCCTTAATGAAAAAGGGAATAATCGCAATCTAATTGCATCATCAGATACTCAATTATATCTAAATGTATCACAAATTTCAAAAAAATCATGATATGCTCATTTGAATCATCATGGGGTAATCCTCTGAATTGTATTGAGTTTTTTAGCATTTGGATTGTGTTGGGTTTAATTTCAAAATTGTTTGCGTTAATCACTAGTTGCCTAATGCTAGAATGTATCCCATCAACTAACAAGACAACATAATCTCTCAATGATCTTGGCTATTCAGCCACAGGATTAGGATTTTGATCTTTCATTATGTTTAATTGAGCTTGTTCTTGTCGAATTCTTCTTAATGTTCTTTCTATTTCAGGATAAATAAAAAATAGTCAATTCAACACTCCTAGATTTACGCATGTATAGTTGTGGCTATCAAGACAATCGAAACAAACGAAAAGCAAAGAAAAATAAAACGGCACAAAATAAAAAATAAATTCAAGCAATTATTAAGAATGTAAAAAAAATAACAGTGAAATAAACGACAATTCAATAAAAAGATAATTAAATAAAAGTAAATAAAAATAACAATAAAATAAACAACAATAATTTAAATAGAAATGACAACAACAAATAATAATAACATAAAAATAAAACATTGTAAAAATAAGATATAATAAATAAAACAAAATAGAAATCAAACAAGAATTAATCAAAGCACGCAAAATAAAATTTGAATTAAAAACAAGAAAGATTGTTATAAGTATTGGTAAAAATAAATCTAATTCCTCAGCAACGGTGCCAAAAATTTGTTGTATGATTTTATATTAAGCGCAAGTGCACGCTATCAGAAACAAGTAATATAGAGTGAATAGAGCGTCGATCCCATGAGAAATTTGCCGTATTTCTAACCAATTACTAAAATTGTATCATCTTGCTTTTATCCAAAACAAATTGATTTTTGAATTTGTTTGGTTAAAATAAAAATAAAAATTATCTACGTTACTAACTATAACTAAACAATCAAATTAGACAGCAGATCTGAATATATATGGTGTAGATCTAGGATTATAGTCATCACTTAATATGATTTTTAAAATAATTGTACTCTAATTATTATTCTCTTAATTTAATTATTGATCACAACACGAATCTTACCATGAACATTTTCCGATGGTCAAGTGATTATACCAAGATCTATTAATTTCCTATATTCTTATGGTATTATATAGATTAAGATTCATTACGCATAAGTTGTATTAACCATACATGTTATTTAGGTATATTCGTATCCTAGATCAAAACTCACAAATGCTACTTTGTGATCTTGTATCAATTTATCATAGACTTAACAATTAAGTTTCTTTTCCAAGTTTATTCAATTGTTACCAAATCATTCAATATATGGCTAGTATATCAAAAGTATTAAGATCTAACAAATTGAATAAGAATTGAGTTTACAATAATCGAATCCAACAAATCAATCCATCATATGAAGATCAAAGTTATAATCTTAGAAATTAAACTTAGATCAACATGATAATAATGTCCAAATCAAATACAAATATAAACATGATATAAATAGATTAAACTAGTAATGATTGAAGCAAATAAAATTCAAGTTTAAGGCTTGATCAAGAATTAATCCTCCAAAATGATCTTGATTAGGTTGATCTTGTGTAATCTCTCCACTAAATGTGTTTGATTGTTGTTTTTAGTGTTTGATTATCAATTATGGGTTGTTTTCTGGTTAGGAAGGTATTGGAGTTGAGAGAAATTGAGGTATTTAGAAATGAGGTCTAAAATTCTCTTTATGGGGCAAAATGCAAGGTTTTTATAATTGTGATCAAATACTAGGGCGTTCACATAAAAATGCTCCAGTGTTGAACCAACGATGGGGTGTTAAATCATTGAATATAGAGGCGTTAAAGGCATTGCGGTGTTTTGTTTCCAATGCTGAGGAATTGTGATTTAGATCCAAAATTTTGCCCTCAGCGTTGATGTCCATTAACGCATGGGCATTCACTTTTAATGCATAAACGTTGGGATGTTCATAAACTGAATGTTAGGGCATTCACTTTTAAGCATAAACACGGGGGCGTTGTAAAACCGAACGCTGGAGCGTTCATCACTAGTTTTGTAATTTTTTTTCTATTTTGGTCCCCATTTTTCTGTAGCTCATCACTGTACATTTGTTTTTTTGCCTCTAAATCATTGGATTTTATTCCCTATATGCTACATTAATTTTCATTCCCATTTCATTATGATTAAAACTTGTAAAAACAATAATCGATGCATCAATAACTCTGAATTTACTCAAAACAAACAATTATTAAGATAAAATGAGGCTATGTATCTAAATTATACTAATTAGCTGCTTACATAAGAGTTGCGTAATAGGATAAACTTGCACCTATGGGGTATAAGTATTGGTTTATTGGGTATCCCAAGAATTCTATAAGATACCAATTCTACGATCCTGAGGAACTAAAGTATTCGTTTCTTATTATGCCACTTTCCTAGAGAAAGAGTTTCTCATAGATCATGCTAAATATAGAAAGATTATACTGGATGAAGTCAATCAAAACCAAAATGAAGCAAGGATGGAACACCAAGCTCAGTCGAGCAAAAAACCTTTAACTTATCATTCACGTAGATCAGAAAGGATGTCCAAGCCACATGCTAGGTATGGTTAGATGCCTGAATGTAAGCTTGGATTTTTATTAATTGAAGGAAATGATCTTTTAACCTATAGAGAGGTGGTGTTAGACATTGATTCGAGAAAATAGTAAGATGCAGTGAAATCTAAAATCGACTCAATACATCATAATTAAGTCTAGAACTTGGTTGAGCTTCTTGAAGGAATTGTTCCTATCAGTTGTAAATTGATTTACAAGTGGAAGTATGGGCAATATAGGGATGTAGAGACTTTCAAAGCCTAACTGGTTGCTAAATGTTATGATTAACAATCTGGGATTGATTATAAGGAAACCTTTGATCCAGTAACGATGTTAAAATTAATTAGGATTTTATTGACGATCGTTGCATATTATAACTTTGAAATATGGTAGATAGATGTAAAGACAGCGTTCCTAAATGAATATCTCGAGGAAGAAATATACATGGAACAACCTGAAGGTTTCACATCTAACGTAATAGCTAATCAGTATACAAACTGAAGAAGTCCATTTATAGACTTAAGCACGCCTCCCGAGTTAGAATCTTTATTTTGATGAAGTAATTAGAAAGTCTAGTTTTATAAAAAAAATAAAGAGGAAGCTTGTGTGTACTGAAAGGTCAGTGGGAATATGATAGTCTTCTTAGTTCTCTATCTTGATGATATACTTATCATTGGGAATGATATTGGTATATTACAATTAGTCAAGAGCTATCTTAGTAAGAATTTCTCCGTGAAGGATCTAGGAAATGCTTTTTATATACTGGGTATAAAGCTTTAGAGAGATAGAGCTAGATAGCTAATAGGACTCTCTCATTCATTGTACATTGATAATGTCTTAAAAAGGTACAGTTTCTCTAACTAAAAGACAGCTAGTGTACCTTTCAGACATGATGTTCATCTTTCAAGGAGAATGTCTCATCAGACGAAAGATAAAAGAGTTAGAATATCTAACATACCATATGCATCAGTTGTTGGAAGCTTGATGTATATTATGATGTGCACAAGTTCTGACATCAGTATAGCTATAAATGTTACTAGCCAATACCAGTTTGATCTAGGTGATAGTCATTAGATGGCAATCAAACATATTCTAAAATACCTTAAAGGTACAAAGGACAAGTTTCTCACTTTATGGAGATAGTGATTTACAGGTGAGATAATACACAGACTCAGACTTTTAGTCTAACCTAAATGATAGAAAGTCTACATCCGAGTATGTGTTTATTCTCAATAGAGCAGCCTCTAAAGCAATGAAGGAATTGGTGTGGATAAGAAAGTTTATCGTCGAGCTTGAAATAGTCTCAAGTTTGATGGATCTTATCCCATTATTTTGTGATAATAATAAATCCATTGTACAAGTAAAAGAGCTAAGAGAACACTAGAAATTTAAACATGTGAAGAGAAAATACCACATTATTAGAGAGATTTTGGCTAGAGAAGATGTAATAATTTGTAAAATAGATTGTATAAATAATATAATAGACTAATTAAGGCCTTAACTCCAAATGTGTTTGAGAAACATGTGAAGTCTATGAATACTAAATACCAGTATAAATGGCACTAAAGCAAGAGTGAGTTTGTTAGGGTATGTACTTACGTGTCATTCTTGTTTGTATGAATATTTATTTGATAATATTTATACAATGAATATTTTATTAAATCGCTAATAACCTTAATTATATGGTATTAATACTAGTAACGCTCCCAACACTGTATGATCTGAAGAAGTTCAGATCTAGTCTAAAAGAGTTTAGACCAGGGCTAAGAGTTAATAACGTTGAGAGTTATAAGTGTTAAGAGTTAGCAGGTTATAAGAGTCAATGAAATCTAAGGAGTTAGAGCCTTATTTGTAATGGATAAAGACTTGGGGGTATACTAGCAATGACATAGTTGCACAAAGTTACAACAGGTGCTAAGAAATGTCATTATGTAAGTATATTCTTAATTACTACATTCCTGGTCTATTTTCACCAATATAGTCTATTAGTGAATCCATTTTATATAGATCAGTGTATGTCTATATTTGTAGGGTGTAAATAGTTGTTCTTAGCTGACTATAAGTTTAAAGCTCATATAGGCATACAGGTATTCAGTTAGGACTGGATACTAAAGGGACTTATAAGAACCTCAATAGATATCCTATAAAATCGTCAATAGAAGGTTCTCTTGAGTTGAATAGTATTCGTGATCCTTTGACCTGAGTACTAAGATTGGCTTGTGGATGATTTAATATACTTTGATTCCACAGATGTCAAAGATCTTTCATGGTCTGACCGCTACGTGTCACGGGGTATAGTTCGATACTCATGGAGTTCAATGTATATAGATACGGGTTCCATCAACTCATATAGGTGGGTCATATATCTGATGCTCCGAGCAGAAAGTCTTATAGTTATAAATAATAAAACCAAGAAATAAGTTCCAATATGGTTGGATGATATAGCAAAAATGTTTGCGTATGTTGTGTTGGGATTTGTGCTTACGTGCCATCCCTTTTATGTATAAATATTTGCTTTATGTTTATACATTTATGATTTCAATATATCACTAATTATTTTATTTATAAATATGGTAAGATGCTTGTAACGTTTTAGACATTGTATGATCTGAAGGAGTTCAGATCTGATCTAAAGGAGTTTAGATCAGAACTAAGAGTTAGTAAAATCTAAAGAGTTAGAGCCTTGTCTGAAATGGGACAAAGACTTAAGAATATATTAATAATGACATAGTTGCAATGTGTTGCAAATGGTGCTAAGAAATGTTGTTATGCAAATATGTTCTTAAATTATCTACCTTCACTAATGCGGGTCTGTTAGTGAAGATCTTAATATATATATATATATATATATATATCAGTGTATGTCTATATCTGGATAGTCCAGATGGTTAGTCTTAGCAGACCATGAGTTTAGTGGAAACTCGTATAGAGATATAAGTATTCAGTAAGGACTGAATATTGAACAGACTCACAAAGATCTCCAATAGACATCCCATAAAGCCGTCAATGGAGGATCTTTCGAGTTGAGTAGTATTCGTGGTCCTTAGACCTGAGTGCCACGGTGGACTTGTTAGTGATCCATCATACTTTGGTTCCACACATGTTAGATACCTTTCATGGTCTGACCGCTGGGTGTCGCTGGGTATGGTCCGATACTAATGGAGTCCGGTGTGTACAGATATGGGATTCATCAACTCAATTGGGTGAGTAAAATATCCTACAACTCCAAGATTATATTTTAGAAAGTCTTATGGCCATAAGCAGACATCCAAGAATTTCTTAGGAAAATAATATCGTGAAAGTGTTTACAGATATTATTTATTGAAATACAAATCTAGAGATAAGTTAATGGTTGAGCACATGGAGACTTGACGGTGTTGATCTATATCTCCGCTCTTCTAGGATATTTATGATAGAAGGATTATACGAATATGTTATAACCTCAACTTGTATGGTCTAATGCACCGTTTTGTAATATCTGTAACATGTGTGTGGGACATTGTTCACAGACGTGTGAAATAGTTTCATATGACAAATCGAGCATGGACCTAGAAAGTCTCACAATATGAAGTGCACTTGTTGTGCACTGGGGCAGCGAATTGGATTGAACAATTGATCCAACAATTTCCAGCAAAATGAAAAATGATTCAAGGTTCCTTTTATTATTCACTTGTCAATAATTTGAAAGAAAATACATTATTGGTTTACAAGAGTTGTTAACCAATAAGAATTTGACAAGTGACATAATCTTGCTCCGTAAATTATTTACCATGTATTTACCTATTTACCTTACTTGATAAATACATATATGGTAAATGTAAATATTCAAAATAGTTTTGAATTATTAATATTTTATATATTAATCAAATTATTATTATTAATTGGAATAAGTGGCAAACACCATTTACTAATGGAGAGTGCACTTGTTATTAATAATAAGGAATGTTGACCACTTAGTAATTCTTAAATGATGCACTAAGGAAGTGGTAAAACCACTTAACATTAATTAAATGCCATTTACTCTCTATAAATTGATTCAAATGGTTGAATCAAATTGGTGAGTGAAAAATATTATGGATTAATGTTTGTAATGGCAAACATGGTTAAGTGGTGTTGGAGCACTAAGAGAAATCATTCTTTGCACTTAAGAAAGAATTGAAAGAGTTCAATTTGAGTAAGAGATAGAGTGAATTTCGTTCAAGGTGAAAGAAGAGAGAATTAAGAGCATTTCCTAAGTGTTTCTCTCAAAGTGTTGAGAGAAAATACAAAGACTTACCAAGGTTCAACATAAAGAGTTGTAAAGAACAAAAGAAATCTCTTAATTCTTCTCATCTCTTGGTAGTAATCATTCAAATACACAAATTGTTTTAAGTGTTAAAACAATCATTTGCTGGAAATTCAAGGCTGCCATTCTAGCTTCACAATCCCACCGGATTTAGTTGTGAACTAGAATTGTGCAAGCGAACACTTCAAGGTGAGCTCAACAAATTGAAGCTTGGAGTTCTTGAAGAATTGTAAAGCTACCTTCATATCCGGGTAGGTTATTTATTTGTTATTCATTTTATATCATGCATGAAATATATATATATATATATGAGATATATATGTACTTGAATGATCATACATGTTTGAATATGTTACATATTGTATAATATGTATGAATACTTCCGTTGCGTATTTAATTTTTTGAAATTATATACATCTATACACATCACACACCATATCATAACATATTGTTCATCGAGATATAAATTTGGAGATAAGTTCACGGATTAGCTTATAGGAATTTGATGGTGTAGGACTATGTCCCCATATATCTATGGTATAATTGATGGAAGGATTATACATATGTGTTCTGACTTCAACATGTATGGTCTAACACGCTGATTTATATTATCCATGACGTGTGCATGAGGAATCAATCATAGACTCATAAAATAGTTCCATTTGATGAATCGAGCGTCGACCCAAATAGTCCTACAATATAAAGTGTACTTGTTGTACACTGGGGCAGAGTACCTGATTGAATAGTTCAATTTAGTAAAATCTAACGTAAATGAATATTTATTTTAAGAACCCTCAGGATACGTGCGTGTCAATACTTAAGTGTTAAATACATTAATTAGTTAACAATTATTTTTGACCTATTAAATGGTGACATGTAATGCATTGTGAGCTTTCGGATAAATTAACTCAAGTGTCGGAATTGATAAGACCTACTTTAGGTTAAATGAGGGCTTAAAGGTAATTTTATTTAATTTATTATTTAATTGTAAAGTAATTAAAATATCTATTTATTTAATTATTAAATAAATAGTTAACTAAACTATGATTAAGTGTTAATTAATAGATTTGGTTAGTTAGATATTTATATAACTTAATTTAAGTTAAGTTAATTAATTATAGTTGAATTAAGATATATATCTTAAAAGGTTAAGTTATTTAAGCTAAACTAAAGTTAAATTGTTAAATTTGGTTAAGTTTAACTATGATTAAATAATGAAACAAATATTAAAATAATTAAAATAGATTCATTTGATATAAAATGAAATGTGTGGCCGGCCATTACACTTTAGAGAAAAGAGAAGAAACAAAAGACTTGTTTTGTGTTTTTATTCTAAAGAGTTAAAACAAAGAAAAACCAAAACTTTACTTCATCTCCTTCATTTTTTTTAAATGGTCGACCATAATACAAAATAATTGATAAAATAATTTTACTATTTAAAGTGTTGAACTAGAACAAAAATATCAATTGCCTTGTAGTCTATAAATAGTTCAAGAGTTGAGCTTTTGATTAAGTGTTAATCAAGAGGGTTTAAAGAGTTAACCAAGTTAGATTTGGGCTATTAATCAAGTGTTAATCAAACCCACACAGTTAATCACTATAACCCTCTACGAGTTACTTTTCTAACGGTCTCCAAAAATTTATAATCCAAATGCTTCAAATGTGATAATTTTTTAATCTCTATTTAATGTGATTGAATGTTTTAAATTGTGTTCATAATATGTTGTAATATTTTTGCTGCATATATGATGCATATATATACGCATGATGCGTATGTATGCAAAATGGACATAAATACTACATGCTTACACCGTGGAATAATCGACACTTTCACCTTTTTCACTGCCCAATATGCACCATACCAATTGATGCAAGGTGAAAGGAAAAAGCTTCCATGTAATCTATCCAGAATTACCCTATCACTGCGTTGTAAGTGGATGGCGAGTTCACCAGTAAGTAGTCTATATATAATCTCATTTCTATGGCTACTATTGGTAGTGTGATGAATCCTTTAACTTGAACTCTTGTTCTTCCAAATGCAATAAGTTCTATATTGCATTCTTAGATATCTTATTCTTGGAGTTTTATCCTTTTAAATGTAAATAGTATGTTCACTCTACTTTCACCATCGACAAACACGGATTAAACAATGTTCTTCCTAATGTTTAACGTGATTACCTATGGATCAAGACATGAAAGCATGATTTCAGTTAAGTCTTTCTCAAAGAAGGAGATTTTTCCTAAATCTTGCTCAATTACCGTGATAGTAGGAGCTGAGGTCTCTCCTATACCGGTTCTTTGTACTTTAGTGGTTCTTCTAAACAAAGGCCTTCATTTTATCTTTGCTCTCCCTTTTTAAAGGTCTTCCATAAAGTACATCTATGATATGTTGGTTGACTACCATCCTTGCAGCCAGTACTTTAATAGAGTCTTGTATAAGTTCACATGCTATTTGTGGTCCTTCTATAACCATTAGGCTTTCATTTTTGCTCTATTCCTCTCTGTAAATTTCTTCTTCCTCTTGGTACTAATCATATAGCAATTCGTACATCACATCTAGTATCTTAGCGCCTATTTCCTCTGTAGTTGCAACTTCTGCCCTAGTTAATTTGGGATCTTTCATAGGTTCCTCTGTCGAGGTCTTCTATAGTTCAATGACTAATGGGTATTCGACCAAGTATCCATTCCTTATTAGAGCGTTATTTGCCCCCTCAATTTTTTACATATAGAAGATTTATTCATGTTTTTCAGATGTTTGAGAATTAGAGCTGGTCTTAGTCTTTTAAATATTTAAATATCTTTGTATTTCCATCAAATTTTCACAAATGGCATATTAATGGGAATCAAAGGTTCGAATGGCCTCTAACGTTTGTCTCTTCCAGCATTTTCATTGTCAGAAGTTCATTTCCCAAGCTATTCATTTCGATAGAGTGCACCTTTTTTTCGTGTGTTAATCACAAAAGCTTCTTTTGTTGCTATAATTTTGTCTTCTTCCTCTCTTATCCATTGTTCTTATTTTTGGCTTATCAATTTGAAAGAAATGAAATTCTCATGAATAAGATATCAATAGTTAGGGGTGGACGCCCTTACTGCCTTATGATATACTTGCACTATATTTTTTATTTGTAGTTTCTAATTTTTCTAAGCCATTTAGTAAACTTGTCCATGAAACTCTTAAATAGTTTACTTTCCCCTTATTTCAGGAAGAACAAATCTGGCATCGTCTTCTTCTTCTTCTTTTTATTTTGTATATACTATATGATAAACTAAGTGGTTAGTTCATCGAATGATGAGATCGAATTTCCCTTCAACAAGTTTCCTTCAATAGTTGGAATCATGCTTAAACAAGTCCTTTGAGGCTAGAAGGAAAGGTAATTCACTTTAAAGCATCATCTATAGAATTTATTATCATCTCCGCGTTAAAGTGGAAGATGTGTTCTTCAGGGTCTCTAATGTTGTCATAAATATGAAAGTTTAGTACAGTTTAAGGCCTTTCTACTTTCTTGATTGCTTCCTCCAAAGTGTCTTTATTCACCTTCTGTACTAAAGATATTGTATCTTCTATGGTTTTGACTATTTTGGATTTTTTGTATAACTCGTTAACTTCTTTTTATAATTATTGCTTTTATATCCTACTCATCTTTCATTCTCTTAGTCTATTCTATAGCTTTGTCCTTCCTGTTTGATCTATGATTTCTTTCCTTCCTATATTATATACGGATCTTTCTCGTTGGTTATGTCTCTGTCTGGTTTCATAGGGTTAGCATTATCAAAATCCTTTTGGAAGTTTTTGAGTCATTTTATCCCAGTTAGTCTTTTTTTCAACTCTTGAGTCTCATTCCTACTCTCTTCTAATTGTTTCAAACTTTTGTTAATATGTCTGCCATATCAACAAGAATGTTGTTCCCCAGTGACCGTATTAGAAGTACTTCCACCTCTGTTTCTATTATTTCTCAAGTATAAGGAACAAAGATTCAGATAATTTGTCATATTTTAGACATTTTGGAGCCTTTTAAAGCCAAAAAGTTGGCTTTTGTTTAAAATTATTCCACAAACAATGCCATTTTAAGTTTCAAAAGTTAGAACTTCACGAAATTACCTTCTCGCCTTTAATAACTCTTTTAAATTCAGGTGAGCACCATTTTCTTGTAAGAAAAAAATACTCTGACGCTCAAGTCAATAATTTTTTAAAGAAAGAAAGTGCTTGGTGTGTGGAGTATTTCAAAGGCAAGCAAGATGCTATGAATACTTAATTGAATAATGAGAATTAAGAATTATGTTATGATCTATAAACAAATAAATTGATTTTATTTATAATGTATAAATCCAAGTTATTTTTGAAGTGTGCGGGACATTTATAGAGTGATCCAGTTTAATTTAAGATCAAGTTCGTTTTCAAATCATAATACTGTTAAAATTTGTATTCATGTGTCATCCCAATATTGTATGAATATTATAATTTCATATTTATACAATAAATAAATATTTTTATTAAATTGCTAATTACTTTATTAAGATAAGATGCTTGTAACATTTCAAATATTGTATTAATCTGATGGAATTCAGATTAGGTCTAAAGAGTTAGAACCTTGTCTGAAATGGGACAAAACCTGGGAATATACTTATAATGACATAGTTGCAAGAGTTGCTAGGAAATGTCATTGTGCAATTATGTTCTTGAATTATATGTTCCTGATCTATTTTTACCGATGTAAGGTTTGTCGAATGAAACTATTTTATATAGATCAGTGTATATCTATATCTAGATCGTCCAGATGATTAATCTTAGCACATCATGAGCTTAGTAAAAGCTTATATAGATATACAGGTATTCAGTAAGGACTGGATACTAAACAAGACTCAATGAAGACCTCCAATAGATATCCCATAAAATCGTCAATGGAAGGTCTTCTCGAGTTGAGTAGTATTCGTGATCCCTTGACCTGAGCACCACGGTGAGCTTGTGAGTGATCCACCATACTTTGGCTCTATACATGTCAGAGACCTTTCATGGTCTAACCACTGCGTGTCGCTAGGTATGATCCAATGCTGATAGAGTCCGGTAAGTGTATATACGAGATCCTTCAACTCATATGGGTGAGTTAAATATCCAGATGCTCTAAGATTATATTCCAGGAAGTCTTATGGTCATGAGTATTAATTTTGAAAAATAGTTTCTCATAGTATAAATAATATTGCAAAGAAATTTATAGATATTTTTTTATCGAAATATTAATCGAAGAGATAGGTTTATAGATGAGCAATAGAGAATTTGGCGGTGTTAATCTATATCTTCATTCTTTTAGGATATTAATGACAGAGAGATTATACGAATATGGATTAACCTCAACTTATATGGTTTAACTCGCCATTTTATATTATCTATAACACGTGTGTGTGTATGTAGGGCATCTGTTATAGACTTACAAAAATATTTCGTGAGATAAAATTGGTGTGAGTCTAGGGAGTCTCACTATATGAAGTGTACATGTTGAGCATATGGGTGGCGCAACGGATCGAATTGTTTGATCCGAAAAGTTTTTAAAAAAATATTTATTTATTTTAGGGTCTCTCAAGGAGTAACTAAAGTTTAAGTGTTAAACCTAAAATTATGCCAAGTGAGACTTGACACTTTTATCTACCTAGTGTATGTCTCAAATTGTGCCAATCATTTATATGGGTCTAAATTGAGTATTAGTAAATATAGCTACCATTTAAATAAAATAATTATTATTTTATTTAAATTAAATTAATTGGCCACTTATTTATTTAATGGTCTCTCGACGAGTAACTAAAGTTTAAGTGTTAAATTTAAAATTGCGTCAAGTGAGATTTGACACTTTTATTTACCTAATATATCTCAAATTGTGCTAATAATTTGTATGGGTACTAAATTGAACATCGGTAAATATAACTATCATTTAAATAAAATAATTATTATTTTATTTAAATTAAATTAATTAGTTACATATTTATTTCATGGTCTCTTAGGGAGTAGTTAAAATTTAAGTGTTAAACTTAAAATTATGTCAAGTGAGACTTGACACTTTTATCTACCTAATATATATCTCAAATTATGCTAATAATTTGTATGGGTACTAATTTAAATATTAATAAATAAATTTTTTATAAAATTATAATAAAATAATTAATAATTACTTTAGTCAATAATCAATCCGCCGTTCATTACTGATTTTATTCATTTATTTTAATATATTAAACTATTTATTATCTAGTGGAATAAATTTCTATTGACTAAAGTAATTGAAAATTGATTCGATACAGCAAGAGGTGGCAATGGAATATGTTGCAAAGCCACCAATTACCTTATAAATCAGCCATCAAATCAAGTTTTATGACAAAACAATTTAATTACTTTGTCACGTGGCAGCTAAGTTCTTTTGTTTTTATTCATTAAATAGTAATAGTTGCTGAAAGAAGTTAGTTGAGAAAAATTGAATGATAATGAATTTAAAAATACTTAAAAAGGTTAAGTATTAATTGAGAAATTAAAATTTAATTTAGATAAAATATATAATTAGATTTCGAGAAATATAAAAGAAGAGTTGCTATAATTAAATATTTGGTGAAAAAGGTAAGTTATTATTTTAATTTAAAAAAATTTATTACGCCTTTAATTAAAATTGTTCAAAGTACTTTTTTAAAAATAAATCTCTTAATTTTATTAGTGTAATAAAATTTATTACTTAAGTTTGTATGTGTAATATTCATACACTTTTATGAAAATAATTTTTAGTATAAATTGATGTTGCTTAAAATATAATAAATAAAAATAAAATTGTTAAATAAAATAATTGAAGTAATATACAGAGGACACGCAAATTTGGGAAACAAAAAGTTGTATTAAAAATTATATATTTGATATTAAAGTAATACTAGACTTCCTAAGTTTTTATTCAAAAAATTAAATTTTAAAATACATATTAAATAACTATTAAGAGGTGAAATAATATAATAGATAATTTTTAAAAAGTTACTAAAACTGATTATTTAATAAATAATTGACACATTACTTATGATAAAAAATTTAGAATCAGAATTTAAAAAGTATAAAATTACTTTTAATATCATTAAATTATTAATATTGCTACACTTATATAGTTCAAATATAAAGTTTGTATTTTAATATTGACTATTATTTATAAGATAATTATCACTATTTTACTTGTACACGTTAAATATTATATTAATTAAAATATAAATTTTGTATATTAACTATGTAAGTATAGTATTATTCACTTAATCTTATATCTCTTTCTTAAATTGATGATGATATTACAATTTCATATATAAAATTATAAAATTCTCGTGCAATTATCGTCTAATATATTGAGGGAACAATTTATTTATTTTTTAAGATTTGGAAAGAGGGATTCGAATTGATATTGTTTCGTTTTTATCTTTTTAAAAAAAATTGATAAAAATTTCGTTGAGGAAACTAAAGGGGGAAAAACTCCCCGACTCCTTACAGAATAAATAAATCATGTAGTAAATATAATAAAGATAGACGAAAATCGTTCTACTTGCTTGGGCTAGAACTCCGTGGGAGAACCAGTTGGGCCTTTTGGACCTTAAACCGGCCCAGTCTCTAGCAGATCATAAAATCTCATCCATAAATAATAAATTCACGGCCTGATACGTGGCATTGAAAAAAGATGACACATTGGATGTCCGACCCACCGGAGAGGAGCTTCTGTACTGTGCGAGTCACAAGCCAAGTTCAATTTTCAAAAATTCAAAAAGATTCTCCCCACGAGGCTCTGTAATTATTTGAAGAATGACAACGTCACATAGGCCTTTACGACAACCCCTTATACTTTTCGTAATTTATACATATGACTCGTTTTATATTTTAAAGGTCCTAAATTTATTGTGATGCATAAATATGCACAAGTAATCATCTATTATTTATTTAAATATTAAATTAAATAGAAAATTTATATTTCAATTAATATAATATTTAATTTGACATTCATGTAGAGAATTACTACATCATTAATATAATAATATGCAAATAACTATTTAATACATTATGTGAATGCCAATTGATAATTCTTTTTTTAAAGTAACAATTTAATAGATTTGAATTTCAAATCTTGTTCATATTAGAGTAAAAAAGGGGTATAATTTAAATTTTATATTGTTTCAAAAAACTATATTATATTATCAAGAGAATCAAAATTTTAACATTTTAAGCTATATATTATTATCTAATCAAATTTAAATTCTATTATATGCAAATGTCATTTCTATTTAAGCTAATGAATAAATATAATATCTTTGTCCAACAACAATTTGTTGTAGAAAAAAATATAATAAAAGAAATCCAAAACTACAAAAAAAGAAAAGAAAAAAATACCGTTAAGAACAAACTAGGAGCTCATTTTAAAAGTTTAGGTTTTAGAAGTATAAATTTAAAAAATAAATCATTAATTGTTTGATTATAATTAAAAAAATTCATTTGAAGTATTAAATAATTTGATTATACATTGTTATAAGTATTTAACTACTATTAAATTATCAAAAAGATTATTTAATAATATTTATATTCAAATTCTAAATAATTCAATATTTTTCTTCTATCAATTTAAATTTATCCTGTATTTTTTCAAGTTAAAACACAATAAAGTAAAACTAATACATAGTAATCAATGAATTAAATAAATTATTGTGTTTAGTACAAAAATGAAAAATAAAATAATACTTATTTTTATTAAAAAAATAAAATAACCAACAAAAATTTTTGACATAATTTTGTAAAAATATAATGGTTATAGAGTTATAGAGATATGATGATTTTTTAAAAAAAATATTAAAAATATGTTAATTGAATAAAATTTATTTTTATTTAGGGTATATTATGAAATTAATAAATAAAAATTTGACATAATTTTGTAAAAATATGATGGTTATAGAGTTATAGAGATATGATGATTTTTTTTAAAAAATATTAAAAATATATTAGTTGAATAAAATTTATTTTTATTTATGGTATATTATGAAATTAATAAAATATTATTAGAGTATATTTAACATTGCACTAATATAAAAATAAGTTCAAAAAACTCTATTTTAAAAAGTTAAAATTTAAATTTTTATAAGTAAAGATAAAGTAATTTTTTTAATCTTTAAAACTCTTCTCTATTTATAATTAAATATTCTTAAAAAATTTTAAAAAAACTTTTAACCAATAACTAAAAACCAATAAAAAAATTTAACCAAACAAACACTAAACGTATCATCCGAGGATAAATAAATAAAAGAACAAAAGCATTTTCAAACTTTTAGCAGGTTGTAGCCGAAAGGCAACACAATATGCCAGAAAATCATTAATATAACAGAGAACGGGGGCTGCGATTGTAAATTCCCAAAGTATAGCACCTATATTGGCATTGCAAATTTGCAATTGCATTACGCGATGAAAACCTCCAAACGGACATCTAAAGTTATTTCTTTATTAAATTTCTTATCAAACATTAATTCTTAAACCGGTGCCGTATAGTATAAATAGATAAATCTCAATTCGTCATCTCGCAACACTGAAAGCGATGTATACTCGCTAGTCTAAATGTCCACGTTGCAAATCACGTGATACGTGCTGTGTTGAGCGCACGTAAATTATTTTTCTTCAGCCATTGCGAGTGAGGCATTTCTGACAAAAACTTTACTAATAAATCACTAAAAATAAGGATGATTATTCTAGGAAATTATTTTTCATTTTATTTATCATCACTGCCCCTTGTTCAGGCAAAAAATAATTTCGATCCCTCTGCACTTTCCCTCTCTTTTCCATCTTTGGAGGGAAAAAAAAAACTCGCAAAAAAAAGAAAAAAAAAAAGAGAGTTCATTTTGCAGCTGGTAACAAATTTACGGCTTTAGTTACTCTCACTTCATTACTCTCAATCTCTTCAGTCTTTCAACTTGTTTTCTTGTATTTTGTTTGATTACAGGAACACTTACAGTGCCTTAAGCTTCAGATTGCCACATTTTTCGATTTTGCCCGAGTAAGAAATTTCGTACTAAATTTGCTCTCGACTTTAGTTATAATTTTTAGTGGGTCAGCTGTGTTTGGTTTTTCATTAATGCATGTTTGATCTAACTGGTATTAAATGCTAAAATTTATTGCTGGTATGAGTATTTTTGTTCGAAAATAGTTTAAATGTTGTCGTTTTGGGTTTTTGTGTCTTTTGACTTGAAGTGTTCAACCGAGGGTCTAGGGTTTGAGCTTTAAGCTTTCGACTAGGGCCTTAGAAAAGACTTAATTTTTTTTTTTAGCTGGTTTTCTGTGGCTTGTTTCTTACTGGTATTGGTCTTCCTGAAGTTAATTAGATAGTTCGGAAATTGATAATTTTAGTAGCTAATATCTGAAAGTTGAATCTCAAAATTGAGAACATTTATCTTCAATGTATAAAGTGGGCGGAGGGATTCTTCCGGAACTGAATTAGTGTTTAAGATACAGAATTGAGAGGTTGTATAGAAAACCCTTGTCTGGGCACTTCAATTCACTTAGGACAAGAAAAGTTCCGTGTGTCAAACATAATGGAGTCTGCTGGATAAAGACATTTTTGCTTCTAATTTAGGCGGACTTTTTAGAGCTTAGACTTTTCAGTAATGTTAAATCATCTTGAATCCGCAATGGTGAATATTGCCATGTTGGAAGTTCTTACTGAGTTGTTGGAACATTTTGCTTGGTTTATAGCCTAACTTTAATAGTTTTCTGTTCTTTTCCTATTCTACAACTTCTGGTGATTCTATTGCACTTATTGGGTCTATCTAGGGCCAATTATTTTTTCAGTGTCAAAAAGTTGGTTTTGAATTAATGGCCTAATCAAGATGTTTTATTTTATATTTTCATTGGAATCAATTTTCCTTCATTGTGATATTACTTTTATATGTGTTATTATATCTACTATGTATTCTGTCTACCCTTTTAACCTTTGTGGGATTCTGTGTCTTCCTTACTATCGCTAATTGCATGGCAATACATGGTTATTATTGCTATCCTGATGTTATCTGGTGGCTAAGTCTTTGTAACCTTCAGTTTTGAACCACAACATGTTGAAAATGTTGCCAGCTGATTGGTTTTCATTATATTACTTGCCCGTTCTAGTCTAATTGATTATTTATTTTATATCGTTTTCCCAAGTCAAATAGGAAGTGATAGCCTTCTGAACATTGGGACATTCTTCCTCTAGAAATGCAAACCAAGAAAAAGGTTAATGGACGAAATGCTTCTCGAGCCCATGCTGGTCCTAGGGTTTCAAGAGCTGCAAAGAAGGCATCTGAAAATGTACAAGTTGCAGAAAAGAAAGTTACGGAGCTAATTACATCTTCAGTTAGGAAGCAGAAATCTGGTATTCTTTCAACTTCCTACATATTTGTTCTATGTGCAGAGAAAGGTCCTTTTTATGTTTATTTGTTTATCTTTTGAACTGAAAAAGTGCCATAGTGTTTAGACTAAAATTCTAAAACTGTAAATTTAAATTTTGTGGCATGCAACTTAGGTATCTTACCCATTCTATCCGTTATTACAGTTTATGTAAACAGATAATAGGAACAATAAGAACCTTGCATGTTATTTCCAGTACATATTTTCATTTTTTCAGTAAGAGAATTTAACTGTTTTATCTTGCAATAAATTCCAGTTAACATTCTTTCAAAGAAAAATGGGGAGGCTGTACCAGCAACCAATCTAAATCCTACATATGGTTTGGTGAATGATGAGAACTCTGGTGCTTGCCTGGGGTATGATTCATTTAATGAAGCTTCCATGGATCATAAGGTAATTGTCTGGCTTTGGTAGTTTTGTGTGTTGAATCCTCACTGTGTTGAGTATGGATGGAAGAGGGTGGTTAAGTTGGTTCAGTTATCATCTTTTCCATGGGATCCGTCTGTAAACTCAAATACACCGATTTTGTTTGCTTCTAGAGTTTCCTGTACAAATTTGAAGCTCCTAAAGTTGTTCATGCATGTACAAATATCTTTATGAAGACATTTCTCTGACTTATCCTTTGGGTTCATTTGCATGAAATAATGACTTTAAGTGGTGCTGTTATTTGTTATCTGATTCATCAGAGGATCTATAGTGCAAGGATTGTGGGAAAATGTCAAATGTCAAAAATAGAGAACTTCAGTTGTTGGCGCTATCTAGATGTTTTCATCTGATTTCTTAAATTGTACTGCAGGAATATGAAGAGGAAACTGCTCCTTGTGTATCGGAAACAATATTTTCCCCTGCCTTTCATGTATCTAAACTTGTAGGTGGCGACATCGCCAGTAGTGGTAGGTGATATAATTGACTGCTATAAGTTTAGGTTTAATTCTGTCTCTATTTATTCTCGTGTGATGCTCATGTGTAACTCCTGTGTAGTTGACTTAGTCAAATTGTTTCCGAGTGGAAACCAGAAAGTCCATGAGGAGAGTAGGATGGAATACTCACGAATTGATATGCTGGATGGTCATGTTGCTCAAGGAACTTCTGAATCCACTTTTGGGGGAGAGAAGAATTACAGTGACAGCATATCGACTTCAATAAATGCAACATATCATGGTAACATAGAAGTACATACAAATATATGATCTAAAATTTGGAATTTTGGTGACTGGATGCTTGCCCTAGATTCTAATGTGGTGACTTCATATACAGATTCAGAAGGAGCCAATCTTTCCTCTGAAGTTTCAGCCATATATCTTGCTATGAAAAACTCAAAGCTGGAGTGTGTTGACGAGTATGGTCAAGATTCTATGTTAACTGATGTTCATGTGGAGGATGATGAGTATGAGGAATTTGATGACTTTGATCCTTACGTATTTATAAAGAACTTACCAGAATTATCATCAGTTGTTCCTAATTTTCGGCCTATGCTGCTACCTAAGCAGACTCGGAGTTGCCCTCCTACTACTCTTGTTTTGGACTTGGATGGTAAGAAAATTTGAATATGTATATTTATTAAGTCTACTTTATATTCACATGATAGAGAATTTATCACATGACTTTCCCTCCATAATTGGTTATTTGTGCAACTAGAAGAAGATCCTTGTGGTGTTTCCTGCACTTTCAACTCTTTATAATAGTCTATACTTTCGTACTTCTCTAATAAGAAGTTTAACAAGTTAATATTTATTATAAATAGAAATGTTGTGAATAGTGGTATAAATATATCAATTTCTTAGTTTCATTTTGTTTCGTAACTAAGGAGATGGAATGTTGTGATTTGGTTCTTTAGTAGCATGGCATTTGTTGTCTTACAGAAAAGTGAGTATCAGTCGTCTGTTTGCTCCTTTTGGACTATGTTTTTTCTCTGGACATATTTGTTAGAAGTGTGAGCCAAATTCCCAGTTTTCCAAATTTTCATTCATGGCTGACATTAAAAGTACATTAACCTTGCTATTTGAAAAGAGCTACTCCTTTGCTGCTAATGGCAAATAGTCCACAAGGGGCAAATAGTCCAAAAGCAGCAAACAGATGTGTGAGCTAAATTCCCAGTTTTCCACATTTTCATTCATGGCTGACATTAAAAGTAAATTAACCTTGCTATTTGAAAAGAGCTACTCCTTTTCTGCTAATGGCAAATAGTTTGCCATTTACAGTGTATGTGTATGTTCAAGGTGTTGATTAACCTATTTTGATATGGCAGAAACTCTAGTGCATTCCTCGCTTGAACCGTGTGATGATGCAGACTTCACGTTCCCCGTAAAATTTAATCTCCAAGAGCATACAGTTTATGTTCGATGCCGTCCTCACCTGAAAGATTTTCTGGAGAGAGCTGCCAGTCTCTTTGAGATCATTATATTCACTGCTAGTCAAAGTATATATGCAGAGCAGCTCCTCAATGTGCTTGATCCAAAGAGAAAATTATTTCGCCATCGTGTTTACCGTGAATCTTGTGTTTTTTTCGAAGGCAATTACCTCAAAGATTTGTCAGTTCTTGGCCGTGATTTGGCACATGTTATCATAGTTGACAACTCTCCGCAGGTACTGTTCTGAATTCCTCTTCTGAATAAATTTTTTGAGTACTTCTGCCGGTTGATATCCTGTTGGTTAAGTAGGTGCAATTGAAACTTTTCATGTTTAGGTTAGTAAACTTGATTTTGGTGGGTCTTTTAGATCAGCTTTGTTTCTGAGGATATTGTCTCCGTAGTACTAGAACTGAAATATACTGTCTCTTTCGTCCAGATTTTTTCTTAATTTTTTCTTATGGTTGTGAATACTCATAATTGGTTGCGTTTCATGCCTATTGTCAGGATTTGCATCTTCTATTGACCATAAACACTGAGACCAAGACATTCTAAGATGATTGGTTTAATTCTGTGATCAACATCTTATAATCATCCATCTTCATAGTGCTGTCAAGTTATTATGCGTCTATCTATGAGGTTAAATGACTCCACTATTTGTGGGTTTTAGTTGGTCTAACTGGTAAAACCTTTTTGAGTTGGTATCAGAGGTATAAAGTTCCAATCTCACACACTCGGTTAGGGAGGGAATTTTCTTGTAATAAAATATAATTGGTTTTTTAGAGGAAGCTATAGTTTTGTTCTGTGTTGCCGCACAAAGCTATTTCCTTGTATTCTGTAGACAAGTAAAAAATTAGTTTCTATGTAAAATTGTTGAACATTCATTTTCTTAATGAGGTTAATGGTTTTCTTCTTAGGCATTTGGGTTCCAAGTGGACAATGGAATCCCAATTGAAAGCTGGTTTGATAATCGTTTGGATCAAGAATTGCTTCTACTGCTACCATTTTTGGAGAGCTTGGTTGGGGTTGAAGATGTTAGACCAGTGATTGCAAAGAAATTCAATCTGCGGAAGAAAATAGCTGCAGCCACTTATCCTCTAATTTCAAATAGAGGAGATCCTTTTGAAAGGTGAACTTGGGTGTGAATTGGAAAGTTATATGGAGTGGTTTTGTCTTGTATGTTTAGACAATACTTATAGATTTCTCTTTGCTGAGAAGACTTTACAAAACTCAAGGTCTGAGGTTAAATGGTGTGATTTCAACTGGAAAGAGCAGAAAAGGGTCAATTGTGTAATCATCTATCAACAGTTGAAACCTTTTATACAGAGAAGATGGCTGCTAAAGTGTTTAATAGATAATTTTTAGATGAGGATAGGTTGGAAATAAAATTTTTAATAATTGGAGTGTGTATTATTTTTTAGTTGGAAGGTCATTACAAATGGTCCTTTTGGAGAATTCCCTGCCGCAGAAAAATTGGACAAGATATGATGGTGGAAATTTTATTTATATGATTTAGTGATGGTTCTAACTTCTGCCATAAATAAACAATGATAAACAGATGGTTCATAACTTTGCTCTAAAGGCATGGGGACAAATTAGTTTATTTCTGAAAATATTTCCAGGTGCATGTGTCTCAGCCTCTCGTTTAATTACGCTTTTGTTCAAAATGAGACGGAGTTTCTCGTGTGTTATGTTCCAGAATTGGCCAAGAATGCACTGGCCATTCGGGATGAATTTGATGTGTCATTAAGGAATCATGTTGGCCTGTTGGGCTCTCTACTTATTAACATTTTGTGTATCAACTCTACAAAGAATTGGTTAAGGGTGTGGGACTAAGCCACGAATTATAATTAGTATTCACTAACACCATGATTTATCGCCATTTTTAATGCTACTAATATTAGCTAACTGTACGACTAAGCTTTGTGCAATCAAGACTACCAATGCTGCATGGACCTGCTGTAA
Organism: Ailanthus altissimus; assembly: GCA_946807835.1. Classification (NCBI taxonomy): domain Eukaryota; kingdom Viridiplantae; phylum Streptophyta; class Magnoliopsida; order Sapindales; family Simaroubaceae; genus Ailanthus; species Ailanthus altissimus. The sequence goes on along the minus strand of OX327685.1, from coordinate 24,904,207 downwards.
TTTGCGATTAAATGTACTTATACAGAAAAGGAGAGATGTTTGGTAAGTGAATATTTAATCTGAAAATTATGTTTCTTTGATTCTTTGAAAAAGAAATTTCACCGTAAATGCTTTTTTAACTTGTGAAATTCACAAATGCACTAATTTCTCCGAGTCAATGCAGTGAAAATACTTCGGGCTGTTAGAGTGCGGCTCAGAATGTACAAGGAATTCGGGTATCTCCACCCTTCTCCCAGTTCTCATTCGGTGGGGATCTCTACGTTTCAGTCGCATAACAATTTCTAAGACGCCGCGTCATCCTCCGGCGACTGAATTACACCTACCATTTCTCGTCAACATGACAGTATGCACCTTTGACCTTCTTCATAACACAATATGCATTTCTCAGTTAACTATGATAGAGTCTCATTCTAACCATGATTAGTTTACATAACTGTCTGCAAATATTTAAATAACTCTCCAAAGAGCGCACCATTCTCTAATCCTTTTATGCGATTCAAATATTCAAATCAAGCCATCTTCGCTTTCTCTCCAAGTTTAACTTCCCCCTCACTACATATTCTAATTTTCTCAAAATTCTGCAGCCATGGTGAGCCAAGAATTGTTTCATATTTTTATAATTTCACGTTGATTTTCACACATTCTTTATTTTTTAACTCAATTAATTTTTTTATTGAATATTTGATGATTCAACAATTTTATTTAGATAAGAATTAAAATGAATATAAAAAAAAAAGAGTCACAAAAAGTTAAACATGTGGGACATGCATAAAAAAGTCTAAGGTGTGTGAGACACAAAAAAGAAAGCGAAACAAAACTCGAAAACGGGAAGAAAGTGAGAAAAAAAATGTAGAGTTGGTGACAGGACTGAGCGTCGCGGTGCTCAGATCACTATGCCAGCACTGCGGCACTGAGCACGGCATGCTCAACATCGTAACGCTAGAGCGGGCAGAGTCTTTTTGTTTCAAATTTTTAAATTTTAGAAAGTTTTGGACTTCCAAAGTAAATAAACTCTTACTCTAATAAGAATTAGGATTAGTAGGTACCATGGTTCAAGAGGCCTCCAGCAGGCCTAGTCGGGCATCAAGTGCTTGAGGAAATGCTTGAAAGCACTTGGGGTGTGACATTCTCCCCCACCAAATTTACGCGATGGCCTCGTCTTGTCTTCGCTGGAACTCGCACACCTTATTCTCGAATTGTTACAGTGCGTTCTCGGGTTTTCACTTACTTTACTATCGAGCAATCTTTTTCACTTGACGAGATACTCATGACTCGGACGACAGTTCTTCTTTTATTTTGCCCTCACATTAAGGATAAGTTCAACCTCCTTATCGTAAGATGTAGAACTCCCAATGGTGCCCTAGTTTGTGGCCCATACTCCGTGTCTTCTGCATCACCATGGTATGACTTTAGGCAGCTTACGTGGAACACTGAATGCAGCCGAAGTCTCGAAGGTAACTCCACCTTGTATGAGACATTACCAATCTTCTTGGCAATAGGAAATGACCCCACATATTTTCGAACAAGACCCTTATAAAGTGGGTGCGTAGACTTGTGCTGCGTCGGAAGGATTTTCACCATTACTAAGTTCCTTACGCTGTACTCAAGATATCTTGGCTTTCCATCAGCCTATTTCTTTATCCGTTTTGTCGCCTTGTCCAAACACACCAGCGCCTTGTCCAATTGCTCCTGCTAGGATTTTGCAGCTTTGTAGGCTATTGGACTCCTTTCCGTATCGTTGGATACAAGTGCGCATGGTGTAAAAGGTTGCTGGCCAGTAGCTAGCTCGAATGGACTTTAGTTCATCGATTCACTCTTCTACAAGTTGTATGAGAACTATGTCACATCGAGTAACTTAACTCAATCCTGCTAATTTACACTCACAAAGTGCTGTAAGTACAGCTCCAGTAATGCATTCACCCTCTCGGTCTACCCATCCGTTTGTGGGTGAAAGCTAATAAAAAAGCGAAGCTCCGATCCCATGAGATTAAATAATCTTGTTCAGAATCTCCTTATAAACCTCGTGTCATGATCGCTAACTATCACCCTCGGCAACCCCCAGTACTTGACTACGTGCTTAAAGAAAAGTCTCGTTGCCTCCTCCGCACTACACTCCTTGGGCGCCGATATGAAAGTAGCATACTTGAAAAATTGATCTACCACTACAATGATAGTCCCACACCCTTGGACTTCGGTAAGGCTACGATGAAATCTATAGAAATGCTCTCCCAAGGTCTCTCCGGTATGGGCAGTGGCTCTAGTAGCCCTGCGGGACTCCGCTGCTCGATCTTGTCCTGTTGGCACACAAGACAAGTCTTGACAAACTGTTCTATCCCTTCCTACATGTGTGGCCAATAGTATACTGTCTCCAATAGGGCACGTGTATGCCGCTGTCCCGGATGTCCTGGCCATTTCGTGTCATGACACTCCTTAATGAGGTTACGCCGTAAGTTCTCCCACTTTGGCACATATACCCGGCGTCCCTTGATGTAAAGAAGCCCATTTTCTACTCAAAATCGCTGAGTTTTTCCCTCGCATGCTTGAGCGAAGAGCTGTGTGGCTACGGGATCATGCTTCATTCCCTCGTGAAATAGGTCGAGCAAATCTCCTTCCAACTTGCTTATAGTTGTTAACTCGACCTTCCGGCTTAAGGCGTCCGCCACCACATTCATCTTCCCCGGTTTGTACTCGAGCTCGTAATCGAACTCCATCAAAAAGTCTTGCTACCTAGCTTGTTTTGGGCTGAGTTTCTTCTAGCTTTCGAAGTAACTCGTTGCTATGTTGTCCGTCATCACTACGAACTTCGTCCCAAGTAAATAGTGTCACCAAGTGCACAAGCAGTGGATGACCCTCGTCATCTCCTTCTCTTATACAGTATAGGGTATCTCTGTCTCGTTGAGTTTCTGGCTCTCATATGCGATTGGATGGTCTTGCTGCATCAAAACATCACCAATGGAAAAGTTAGATGCATCAGTATGTACCTCATTCGGTAACAAGTGGTTCGGCAATGCTAAGACTGGTTCTTCGATCACTACTTTCTTCAATCAATCATAAGCCCATTGGCACTCCTTTGTCCAATCCCATGCTTTAGTCTTCTTTAACAGGTCAGTAAAGGGTGCAGCGATGGTAGAGTAGCTTTTGATAAATCTTTGATAATAGTTGACTAACCTAAGGAAAGACCGCAGCTTAGTAACTTTCGTGGGTGCCTCCCAATCCACTATGGCACTAATCTTCGCCCTGTCCATCATCAACTTGTCGTCTTTGATCTTGTAACCCAAAAAGTCTACCTTTGGCTTGGAAAATGAGCGCTTCTCCCTCTTTAAATACAACTCATTCTCGCGGAGCACCTTCAAGACAGACTACAAGTGTTCCACGTGCTCTTCAAGAGAGTTGTTGTAGATAACGATATCATCCAAGTACACGACGATGAATTTGTCGAGGAATGGCTGGAGTATGTTGTTCATTAATGTGCAGAAAGTGGCTGGCGCGTTTGTGAGGTCAAACGGCATGACAAGAAACTTAAAGGCCCCATAACACATCACATAGGTAGTTTTCGGTTCATCACCCTCGACTGTCCGCACTTGATGGTAACCTGATCGCAAGTCTAGCTTCGAGAAGTACTTCGCCTTCCCCAATTGATCAAACAAGTCAGCAATTATATGAATGGGGTACCTATTTGTGACGATGACCTTATTTAGCGCCCGATAGTTTATGCATAGCCACAATGATCCGTCATGCTTGTGCTGGAAAAGCACAGGCTCGTCGTAAGGCGCCTTGGATGGCTGGATGAATCCCGCATCCAGCAACTCCACTAACTTCGGTGGAGACATTCGGTAAGGCACTTTGGCTAGAGGCTTAACTCTTGGCTCCAGCACAATCTCGTGATCGATCGCCCTTCTTGGTGGTAATTTCTGTGGTATTGCTGTTGGCATCACGTTCTGATGCTGCTTGAGCAGTTTTGTGATCTCTATTGGCAGCTCCTCTTTGCCCTCATTCACCTCATCATCTATCTCTTATATAGTGGCGAGATATGTCTCTTCTCCCCGCTTGACTCCCTTCTTTAGTTGTATGGTAAAAAAGAGAGTAGTGTGGGTGTTGGGCTTGGATTGCCCACCTTCCGACTTGTCTACTGTTGGCACCATGCATGGTCCTCCTTCCAGGATACATACGTAGTTGTGTTGGAGAAGTGGTACCACATTAAACTGCTGCAAGAAATCCATACTAAGAATAGCGTCAAAATCATCGAAAGGTGCTACCGAAAAGTTTACCTTACCGCTCTATTTTTTTAGACGCATTTTGATTCTGCGAATGACCCCATCCAGTGGCTTGATTGCAGCGTTCACAGTCTTGAGGTAGCCAATCCCCTTCTCCACTTTGAGGCCCAAACTCACCGCTTTTGCACGTTTAATAAATTTGTGCGTAGCTCTAGTATCCACTAGCGCTTGAGTCCTCTTCCCGTTAATATAGGCTTCAACGTACATCAGTGCCTTTTTCGTTAGTGGGCAGGCTGCCCGCTTGACATTGAGGGCATTGAGCAACTGCAAACATCCTAATTGTTCATGTTCACCCGCTTGTTGAGTCTCCAACATTGAGTTGATAACCTTCTTCTTTGGACAGTTTTTCACCCAATGATCTCCGTTGCAAAGGAAGCAGTTAAATCTCGACTTTCTCCTGCCGTTGTGCTTCTGCTCTCTCCCTATAGGTAGTTTACCTTTTCCCTCCTTATCATACGGAAGGTGAGACTCCCTAACTCCCTCACCTTTGCTATGGTTAGACTTCGAATTTTTATACTTCTCCATCACCATTGGAATTGTGCAGTCAGTTGCTTCAAGAGACAACTTTGCGCCCGGAAATGAGAACATCAGAGCAAATGGAAACACGAATTACTGTAATGACGCAGACAATGTTATTGGTAGCAGATCCACCCAAGAGAAGATGTGCAGAAAAACAAGCACGGTATGCTTCAATCTCTAATCGCATAAAATTTGCAAATTGATACTTTGCATGAAGGAAGCAGGAAGCAGGGGATGTGATGTTTCTAATTGCTTTGTCCAATTTTTTTTTTCTCTTAATAGGTTAAGGAGCCTATAATTCAGCATGTGAAGCGTCATAAATCTCAATTATAGAATGCAAACAAGTGTGTGTTTATACGGTCATGTGAACTTTCTTTTCACAATTATAGAATGTAAAGAGGCAATATCTTCTGACATAGTTGCAGAAAATGTCGTAATCATGACAAATTACTTTTTTTTATAATAATTCTGATTATGGCATCGGAAAAGCTTTCCCTCTTAGCCTTGAGCTTTTCAGACTGAAATTTTCCATATGAAAAGATAATATATAAATGTAACTGAAATAGCCGTCTGATTTGTTCCTTTTTCTAAGCCATGATGATGGATTAATGAATAGCAATTCATCTGTGCATGCGTTTCTCATTTATGCAAGAATATAATTTTTCATTTTTGGCATATATAATTGTGCCGATCGTGAGGAGCACTAAAGTACATAAATCTTTTAAGCATAACGCAGGGAATGCGTTCCTCATTGATACGAAAAGATTCGTATTTGATCAGTAGAGATGCTCTGAATATCAATACGCGTCGCCTCGACGTCAATTTTTCAACAAATAGTGCCTATGACTTCGCACGTAATAAGATAACACCAACCCTACCATATTGCAACACCTGAATAATAACGACTCCATCAAATTTGCTATTTCGTCAAAAGTTAGCCTCTGCTATTTGACGGGTGACAATTGCAATCTAGTCTACAAGCATCCAGGGAGGGCCGTATTACAGTGAAGCTTCCTTTTTTTGTTTGGGCAAAGGACGTACAGTCTCTCAAGGTTTAGCATATTTCTTAGACAGATCTAAACGTTTCAAAAAAGTAAAAAAGATACCTAGAATTATCTCTTTTGACGGTTAAAGAGATAAATTTACACTTTTATTCACAAATAGGCTAAATATAAGGTTGGCAATGGGTGAATTGGGTTAGGGATTATATTCTTTATCTCTATACTGTATGAGGTGAAATTTTTTATACTTGTTTTATACTTAATTTATATAATTTGGGTTTAGAGTTGAGAACTTATAAATGAGAATGGAGATCTCTATGGATACTTTATATTTATTTTTTTTTTAATTAACATTGTAAAATATTTTTTAATTTGTATTAATTTAATTTGTGAAATAATTTTTCACCCGTATAATCATAATATACTAAAAAATAATTATCTCAAATGAATTATTTTAAAATTTAAAACTTTTTTCATAAACTTTAAATTTTGATAATTAAAAAAAGATACATCATAAAATTTTTACAAACAAATTTTTTATCTTTTGATTTAGAGTTTCATGTGATAATAAGTCATTTTTTAATAAATAAATAAATTAATGGAACGGTTAGCAAGAGGTCAAATGCAACCAGATAAATTTTTTCATTCTTCGTTTTAATTTCATATATGATACTAAATAAAAAGATTTAATAAAAAAAAATAGAATGTTTATATTTTATCAACATTAAAGAAGAAGAACTTCTTTTCATTTCAATAACAAAGAATACTTTTTAATTTTTTTAATTGTGTTATTAAATCGAATTTTTAAATTGAGTTTATGTAAACCAAACCATCTCCATCCCCATCCCCAACCCGAATTTATTTTGGAGATAGATCAACTTTCTTATACCCGTTCCATAAAAAAATGATAAAAATGCAATCTAAAATTTACCTCATTTAAGACAGGTCCCCACAAAACCCCAACCCCTTGAGAATTCTGCCACCCCTAGCTAAATAGTAAAAAATATTGTTATACTCTTATATTTGAAATACAAATAGATTAAATTGTAGAAAGTATTTTTAAAAAAAATAAAAATTGTAGAAAGTATTGATATTCCCATATATTTAAAATGATATTTTGTCTCTTTTACTAGTCAAAAAGATAAATTCTATTTTTACCTACAAAATGATTAAATCGTAGAAAGTATAGTTATGATGTTGTATTTTAAAAAATAAATAGGCTAAATTGTAAAAAAAATATTGTTATGACCATATATTTAAAATGGAGGGATAAAAACATGCGCCACAACCAACAAGACTAAAAGTCGAGATTTTTAATTAGAAGTCAAAGATCTTAATCATTAGGCTATAGGCAATTTGTCGACACTAAGTGTTTTACTTTCTATATATGAATAACCATCAACTACTATATATTAAAAAATAAGTTTAAAAAATTAAAAAATAAAAACAAAAATAAATTGAACAAATTAAAATTTTAAAATTTTAAAATATTTTTAAAAAAAAAGAATTAGACGACCACCAATCATTGAATGGATTCAAAATTTATATCATTGAACTTTAAATTTCAAGGGTTACATGATCATGTAGTTGTTTTAGTCAATGAGCACTGAAGGAGGGCCAAACCCGAAAACAAAATAGCAGTCATCATATCTTCATCGCTAAACAGCGACAAGTGGAGGTGCACCCCACCACTATTGTGGTTGCTGCCTTGTAATCTAATGAATGGAGATAGTGGTGCACCTCCACTCACCACCATTTGGTGGTAAAGATATTGTGGTCAGTGATTGTTTGAATTATTGTATTGAATATAAAAAAGTAAATAAACTCAATGTCAATATAGTGCTTGATGACTAAGACGTTTAACTTCTAATCAAAGGTCTTGATTTCATGTCCTAAGTGTGCATATATTTTTATCCCTCTATTTTTAGAGACATTAAGAATTAAATAGGCATAACAATCTTAATACATGGGTATAACAATATTTCTTTTTATGATTTAGCTCTTTTAATTGTTAAAGGAGAGGAATTTCATTTTTTAATAAGGGTCTCTTTGACTCTTTTGAAACATTTGAGGTTTGTCAAAAATTATGTATTAACATTATCACCCTCTGAGGTTGGTATAAATTATATTTTAATGACAATTTTTATTTTAATTACACTGTCACCTCCCTCTACTTAATTGAAAAGACAGAAATGCTCTCATAATTTTGTCACATAAATGATTAAAATATCTTTAAAAGGTGAGGGCATTTTTGCCTTTTCAATTAAGTTAGAGGGGTGACAATATAATTAAAATAAATATTATTATCAAATTGTAATTTAGGCCTAGGAGGTGACAGTGTTAATATCTCATCTTTTTTTGTTTAGATATGAAAAAAGATTATTGAACCCCTTAATTTGACCTAAATACCTTAAACGCACATCCAATTTTAAAATAGTTTAAAAGATTCCAATAATTAATTTTTTTTTATTTCTTTTAATAAAATTTTTATTTAACAGTGAAGTGATGATTTTACCCCTATTTTAATGCACATATTGAATTATTTTGAAAAGCTCATTTTTCCCTTATTTAGAAAAAATAAAAAAATATGCCCATACTTTACTTATCTATTGATTGAAAAATAATGCTTTGATGAATATGATGAATAAAGAATTTGATCTCTTCCTCTCACTTGCACATCCCCCGTATCTGCAAATCTGTTAATTTGCTACCTTTGAAGTGTAAGAAGAAGACAAAGATGAGTTTTGTTGATTGTTGTTGCTTTCAATTTTGGGCACTTCCAACATATTGAGGTATATGACCATGATGACTCTTGTGCATAACTTGAAAAGCCAGATTAATATCTTGGCCTTTATGGGTCTTAGGCTTTTGAGAAGAAAATTGTGCAAGACCTTGTGGGTTTAGATTTTGGAGTTTAGTTAGAGCTGAAGATGACAAAGAAGATATTAATCTCTTATTCTTTCTCGATTCTCCTCCAATAGGAACATTTCTGAGAGAGCCTCCTTCAGTCTAGTACCTTCTACAAGTCTTGCAGAAATATCTTGGTTGAGAGAGAGTATAATTGTTGTAGTTACAAAACTTGGTATTTGTTGAGTTACATCTCGGGCAATTTAATTGCTCTTTGAGGCCTTGTCTTTTGTTCTAACATCGGCATGCGGTTGCATGTATTTGAAACAACTTCCTCCAGGGCTTCACCAATCCGATATCTTGAAAATTCTGAGGGAGAACTGACCCATAGTTTTCAATGACAAAACAAAAAGAATCAGAAAAATAGAAATCTACAAATCAATAACAAATAAATAAAGAAAACAAACAAATAAAAACATGAAAGGCATTTTCCACTTGAAATTTGTCTTGAAAAATAAGGCATATGGAGATAAAACTTAAAAAGAACCAAAAATAGAGTTAGTTTTCCGATTCCTTTATCAGTTATTGTATCAACCAAAAAGTGAGAAAAAAGAAAAAGGGTATTGGTTTCATGTTTTAATAACTTCTTCTTACATTTAAAGACTAGCAAATTAAATTGGAAAAAAAAAAAAATGTGAAATGATGTGGTAGATTTGCAGATCTAGAAGAATTTGTAGGTGAAAGAAAAATATTAGATTCTTCGGTTATCATTTTTGTCAAAGAATTATTTTTAATTAGTTAATAAGTAAGAAAATAGGGGTATTTTTTATTTTTTGTAATTAAATAAAGATAAATAAAATTTTTAATTAATTAAATATCTAAATAAATATACTTACATTAAATTTGAATAAAATCGTAACTTTACGCTATAAAATAAAAATTTTATAAAAGCAAAAAATATTAATAAATATGAGTTCTTTAAATTATTTTAAAATTAAAATATGTTTAGGGCACGCCTCCGTCGGATGACCTCAGCAAAGCGCCTTTTACAACAGGTTACTTTAACCTGCGATAACAAATATCATGTTAGTCCCTCTTAAATATATTTATTAACAAATGAAATAAATTTTATAAATATATTTAAGTTGATTCTAAATTCAATTTCAATTGTAACTATATTAAATATTATTATTTTAATTATAACCACATTAAATAATAAAATTGTAAATCTAATTTTAATTTTAATTATATTAAAAATATTATAATTTAAATTTAAATTTTTAATACTTAAAATATTATAATTATTCAATATCTAATTTCAATTTTAATTACGTAAAATATTATAATTATTTTAAAATTAATTTCACTTGAGTTAAATGTTACAATTATCATTTCAATTTTAATTTTAATTACATTAAATGTTATAATTTCAAAACACTTAAGTTAAATTTCATAATTTTAATTCAAAATTTTAAATTAAATTTCAATTGTGTTAAATGTTATAATTTCAATTTCAATTTTAATTATGTAAAATGTTATAATTCTAATTTTAATTACGTTAAATATTATAATTCTAAATCTAAATTTAATTATATTAAATATTATAATTTCAATTTATATTTCAATTATGTTAAATATTATAATTCCAATTTTAAGTTTAATTTCAATTACAATTACATTAAATATTATAATTTCAAATCAAATAATTGAAATTACATTAAATATTATAATTTCAATTGCAATTAAATTAATTGTAATAATTTTAATTTCGACTTCAATTTTAATTATATTAAATATTATAATTTTAATTTCAATTTCAATTACATTAAATGATCTAATTCCAAATCTAATTATAATTTCAATTACATTAAATATTATAATTTCAATTTTAATTACATTAATTGTTATAATTCTAATTCTAATTCCAATGTCGATTTTAATGACGTTAGATAACTTCAATTTCAAATCTAATTTTAAATTTAATTATGATAATATTATAATTATAATTCTAGTTCTAGTTCTAATTTGAATTTGAATTTTATTTATGTTAAATGTTATAATTTTAAATTAAATTTCGATTTTAATTACGTTAAATAATTTTATTTTTAAATTTAATTTTAATTTCAATTACGTTAAATGTTATAATTTTAATTCTAATTTCAATTTCAATTACGTTTAATGTTATAATTTTAATTTCAATTATACTAAATATTATAATTTCAATTTCAATTTCAATTACACTAAATGTTATATTCTAAATCTACTTTCAGTTTCAATTACGTTAAATATTATAATTTTAAATTCAAATTTTAATTAAGTTAAATTTATAGTTCTAATTTTAATTTTAAATTTAAATTTAATTTTAATTAAATTAAATGTTATAATTTTAAATCTGATTCTAATTTAAATTACATTAAATACTATAATTTTAAATTTATTTTAATTATGTTAAATGTTATAATTTCAAATTCAATTCCAGTTTCAATTTCAATTATATTAAGTATTATAATTCTGAATTCAATTTTAAATTCAATTTTCAATAATGTTAAATGTTATAATTCAAAATTCGATTCTAATATCAATTACGTTAAATGTTATAAATTCAAATTTAAATTTAATTTTAATTACATTAAATATAATAATTATTCAATATCCAATTTCAATTTTAATTACATTAAAATTTATAATTATTCCAAATTCAATTTCAAATTCATTTAAATTTTAATTACTTTAAATATTATAATTTCAATTTCAATATGTTAAATGTTATAATTTTAATTTTAATTTTAATTTTATTTACATTAAATATTATAATTCTAATTTCATGTTTAAATTCAATTTTAATTTTGTTAAATGTTATAATTTGAAATCCGATTCCAATTTCAATTACGTTAAATATTATAATTTTAATTTTAAATTTAAATTCAATTTTAATTACACTAAATATTATAATTTCAAATCCAATTTAAATTTTAATTACATTCAATGTTATAATTATTCAATATCCAATTTTAATTTTAATTACATTAAATCTTATAATTATTCCAATTCCAAATAAAATTATGTTGGATGCTATAATTTTAAATTCAATTTGAATTTTAATTACGTTAAATATTATAATTTCAAATTCAATTTCAATTACATTAAATGTTATAATCTCAATTCAAAATTTAAATTTAATTTCAATTACATTTTATTTTATAATTCTAAATCTAATTTAATTACATTAAATTTTATAATTCTAGATCCAATTTCAATTTCAATTACATTAAATGTTATAATTTCAAATTCACTTTTACTTTTAATTATGTTAAATATTATAATTATTTAATATTAAATTTCAATTCAAATGTTATAATTTCAAGTCCAATTTAAATTTCAATTATGTTAAAGTTATAATTCTAAAATCTAGTTCAAATTCAATTACATTAAATGTTGTAATTCTAATTTTATTTTTTATTTCAATGACGTTAAATGTTATAATTTCAATCCTAATTTCAATTTCAATTACATTAAATGTTATAATTCAAATTTAAATTTTTATTTCAATTACTTTAAATGTTATAATTCCAATGATACGAAAGATTCAATTATGTAAAATATAATAATTCTAATTTTAAATTTAAATTCAATTTAAATTATGTTAAATGTTATAATTTTGATTCTAATTTTAATTTTTATTACGTTAAATGTTATAATTTTTCTATTTCCTATTTCAATTTTAATTACGTTAAGTTTTTTTAATTCCAAATCTAATTTCAATTTTAATTTTAATTATTTTAAATATTATATTTTCAATTCCAATTTTAATTTTAATTACTTTAAATGTTATAATTCTAATTTTAATTACATAAAATGTTATAATTTTAAATTTAAATTTAATTTCAATTACGTTAAATATTAGAATTATAATTCTAAATTCGATTTTAATTTTGTTCAATGATATAATTCTAATTCAAATTTTGATTTCAATTACGTCAAATATTATAATTTTAATTTTAATTTTAATTACGTAAAATATTATATTTTAAATTTAAAATTGGCTTCAATTACATTAAATATTATAATTTCAAGTCCAATTTTAATTTAAATGATATTATATGTCATAATTATTTAAATTCCTCAAATTTTGTGTTGCAATCCCCATGTCAATATTTTTTCTCCACTTTCACCTGTTATGTATAAAGTTATAAGTGCGCAATTATTGTTTTATGTATGTCTTTAACTTTACAAAATATGTTCTTCGTTTTAGCATTTATGACTAACTAAAGTGTGAGTATATCCCTACTGTTGAAGATTTAAAAGATGAAGATTTGTCTCAAAACTTTATTATTTTTCAAAATCTAATTTCAATTAAACTTTAATAATAGTAAATGTAATAATTTAATTTTTAATATTAAATGTTATAATTTTAATTGCACATTGAACTACAACAAATCCAAAATTAAAAATTAAAAAAAAATTAGACTTGTTAAATATTTTATTACTTGACACGCATTATATCTGTCTTAACAAACTAATAAATCAACAACCAAAATATCATGTGGGCGGTAATATAGTGTTAGACAATGTTTTAAATTGAACAAATTTATGATAGGTGTTAATGGTACAGCAAGATGCAAGGTTAAGTGGTTTTCAATAGCTTGATAATTATTCAAATATTAAGCACTTTGGTGTTAATGTTAACAGTACATAAATAACACTGTTCTTGAATTAAAATAAATTAAAAAGTAAAATTTTGGTTAAAATATCACCATTTTATGATAAATTTTTTTTAAAAAAATACTTTTTTTTTCATTTGATTTTTTAGCTCCCCCAAGTTAGTTTTATAGTCAAAATTTTCAAACTTTCACTGTCATAATTTGTCGCCCACTTTTGTCCTCGTTGAATTTGTTGTCAACATCTATTGAAAATGACAAAATCAAGTCTGCTTCATCATTTTGACCCAGTAAATTATGTGTTAATGACGTGTACTCTCTTAGTTGGGTTCCCACCCGAACAATGAACCCACTTATTAACCTGTCAATAGTGACTACCCACAGGATAAATATTTGTTAATTTTCTCTTCAAAATTTGATAACTATTATCATAAATAATCATGATTAATATAAATTAAAAAAAATAATTAAAAAATATAAACAACATTATATACAACTATATCCCACATAACATACCATGTATTTTTACAATTAGGAGTAGGCATTTTTGGTTTTAGATTGGTTCAGTTCAAGCCATGACTGATCTGAAACTAAACGGTTCCAACAAATTACAACTGAATAGTTATACCCATTAGAAACTGAATCGAACCGAATTGGTTTGATTTTCAATTTTAGTGTATTTTTTTCATTTTGAACCGAATCGAACTAAATCGAAATGATCGGTTCCAAAAAAACCAAATATACCTGATGTTCTTTGTAATTATTTTATTTTTTATTTTTTGTAATATATATAAAATCCATACTTATTTAGGACACCCATAAATAGCATCTCCGTATACTGTGTAATATGTTCTCAATAGTCATCGACAATGCGCTAAGAATGTAGAAGTGGGGATATAGGTACTTTTCTTGGTGAAAATAATAAATAGTGAGAACATATAGTATGTTAAGTGAGAACATACATGATTCTCTCTGTAATTATTTTATATTATATTTTTTGTAATATATATGAAAACCGAACTTATATAGAACACCTATAAAATAACTTCGCTTTTTATATAATGCGACTTATTTTCATTGGTAATCGACAACGCGCTAAGAATATTAAAGTGAGGATATAAACCTTTTTCTGGGTGAAAATAACAAATAGTGAGAATATGTAGTATATTAAGTTGAAACATACATGATATTCTTTGTGATTAATTTATTTTTTATTTTTTATAACATATATGAAAACCAAATAACTTCGCTTTTATATTATGTGACTTATTTTCATTGGTAATTGACAATGCTCTAAGAATGTAAAAGTTGGGATATAGACCATTTTTTGGGTGAAAATAATAAATAGTAAGAATATATATAATATATTAAGTGGGAACATATATAATGTTTTTTGTGATTAATTTACTTTTTATTTTTTTGTCACATATATGAAAACCAAACTTATGTAGGACACCTATAAAATAGCTTCTCCTTATATTATGTGACTTATTTTTAATAGTAACCGACAATGCGCTAAAAATGTAAAAGTGGGGTTATGGGCACTTTTTTAGGTGAAATCAACAAATAGTGAAAACATGTAATATAATAAGTGAAAATATACATGATGTTCTTTGTAATTAAATATTTTTTAAAATTGTTTTATAACATATATGAAAACCAAACTTATATAGAACACCTATAAAATAGTTTTCCTTTATATTATGTGACTTATTTTCAATTGTAATAGACAATGCGCTAAGAATGTAAAAGTGGGGATATAAGCATTTTTTTAGGTGAAACCAACAAATATTGAAAATATATAGTATAATAAGTGGGAACATACAAGATGTTCTTTGTAATTAATTAATTTTTTTTTATAATATATATGAAAATCAAACTTATGTAGAACACCCATAAAATAGCTTCTCCTTATATTATGTAACTTATTTTTAATTGTAATTGACAATTCACTAAGAATGTAAAAGTGGGGATATAAGCCATTTTCTGGGTGAAAATAACAAATAGTAGAAACATACATGATGTTCTTTATGATTATTTTTTTTTTTTTTTTTGTAATATATATGAAAACCAAACTTATTTAGGACACTCATAAAATAGTTTTCCCTTTATATTATGTGACTTATTTTCAATGGTAACCGACAATGTGTAAAGAATGTAAAATTATGGATATAGACTATTTTCTAGGTTAAAACAACAAATAGTGAAAACAAGTAGTATATTAAATGGGAACATACATTATGTTCTTTGTAATTTATTTTTATTTTTATTTTTATTTTTTGTAACATATATGAAAATCAAACTTATGTAGGACACTCATAAGATAACTTCCCCTTATATTATGTGACTTATTTTCAGTGATAACCTATAATGCACTAAGAATGTAAAAGTGAAGACAAAAGTCATTTTCTAAGTGAAAATAGCAAATAGTGAGAACATCATATAGTATATTAAGTGGGAACATACATGATATTCTTTGTGATTAATTTATTTTTTGTAACATATATGAAAATCAAACTTATGTAGGACACTCATAAAATAGCATCCATATATATTATGTAATATGTTTTCAATGGTAACTAATATCGCACTAAGAATGTAGAAGTGAGGATATAAGAACTTTTTTTTAGTGAAAACTGTTGTCTCCGGATGTAAGACACGTGGGTATATGCATATGCTATTATGTCTATTGCCTAAATACGTATCACATACGAATTTGTACGCGGCGGAAGCATGGAATATACAATAAATAAAATATATTAATCACATTAGTATATTAGTAAGGTTGAGAACTCACCTCAACGTGTAACGTTATACACGTATTTCCTTGGAGTCCGCATAGAGACCAACTCGTGGGCAGTTCTAGTCACCAACACGGTAGGCTTGGTGAGCTAGAACAATAACCCTATAGCCAACACTGAGTTTAACTCTTAAACCCCCAAATGGCTGGATGTGTGTTTTTCATCATTTTCTACAAAAGAATAAGAAATTGAGAATTTGAAGCAATCCACAATTACTTCAATTGAAAACATAGAGAAAAATAAAACAATTTCATTTTTCCCTTTTTTTTTCTTCTCCTTCAATTTTCTTGTTCCTCTTCTCTTCTCCATTTCTTTCATTTGCTTTTCTCTCCTGCAGCACAAAAATACACACATACATTCATTTTCTCATCTCTCTCTCTTTATATATATATCTAATATATATTAAAATATTAATATAATATATTATATAATAATAATAAAAATAAAATAATACTAATGGGTGCCAACTATTTGGCACCCAAAATATAATATTATTATATATATAATATCATATAATAATATAATATCATATAATAAAATAAGAGAGATATTTTAATTATTTAACCATTAAATAATCAAAAGTGTGAAATGACCATTTTACCCCTCATAAATAGTTACCAAGTTCACCCCCTAATGGGTCCCACTAAACCCGCACTTGGGTAAACTCAACCGCGATCTACAATGCACTATGTGTCATTATATAATTAGTAAATAAAAATTATTGACTAATTATTGTATTTAACACTTAAATACAGACAGACACGCATTTCTGTGGTAGTATTGAATATTACTGGATTAAACACTTTAATCTGGCATGCTGTCCTAGTGCACAATGAGTACACTCCATATCGCGAGACTCCCTAGGTCTTACGCCCGATTTGTAAAATGTAACTATTCCATAAGACCGTGAGCAATGCCCCACGCACATGTCACGATTATACAAATCAACGCATTGAACCATACAAGCTGAGGTTAAAACGCATACGTATAGTCCTTCCGTCATGATATCCTGGATATGCGAGGATATAGATTATCACCGTCAAATTCTTAGTGCTCATCCATGTCTTATCTCCAGACTAGTATCTCACTGAATAATATGTGCAAACTCTTTTGCCATATTGTTTCACCCTGGCGAAACTCTTTCCTGGTATGATTGCTTATGGCCACAAGACTTTCTGAAATACATTCTCGAAGCATCTGGATATCAAACTCCATATGAGAGCTGACGGATCCAATATCTGTACACAATAGACTTCATAAACATCATACTATACCCAGCGACACCCAGCGGTCACACCATAAAAAGGTCTGTGACATGCGTGGAACCAAAGTATGATGGATCAATTACAAGCCCATTGTGGCACTCAGGTCAAAGGACCATGTATACTACTCAACTCAAGAGGACCCTCCATTGACGGCTTACATAAAGTGTCTATTGGAGGGCCTCGTGAATCTATCCTAACTGGATACCTATATGTCAACACAAGCTCTAAGCTTACAGTTGGCTAGGAACGACCATCTATACCCTATAGGTACGACATATGTTGATCTATATATAAAGGTATCCACCGACAGACCCGCATCGACAGAAATAGGTCAGGGACAATTATTCGAGAACATACTTGCACAACTAGCATTTTCTGGCACCCAATTGCAACTCTTGCAACTATGTTACTAGTATATTACCAGGTCTATATCCCATTACAGATAAGGCTCCAATTATTGGATATGCTGAGTATTATAACCAATTAACACTTAGTTGTGCTAACATTTAGCAATTATATGTCTCAGCATAGCTAATTATGAGCCCTTATCTAAACTCCTTTAGATCTGATCTGAACTCCTTCAGATCGTACAATGTCTGTAACATTACATGCATAATACCATATTAATAGGTATTAGTGATTTAATGGAAATATACACTTGTATAAATACACAAGTATATATACATTCAGGGATGACACGTAAGCACCGACCCTAACAAAAATAAAAAATAGTGGGAACATGCATAATATTATTTGTAATTATTTTATTTTCTTTTTTTTTATAAACTATATAAAGTAAATGAAATTGAAATTGGATTTGAAATTATAATATTTAAAGTAATTGGAATCAAAATTAGATTTGAAATTATAACATTTAATGTAATTGAAATTGAATTTAAAATTAGAAGTGAAATTATAACATTTAAACATTTAATATAATTAAAATTTTATTTATAATTATAATTATAATATTTAACATAAATAAAATTAAGATTGGAATTAGAATTATAACATTTAAAGTAATTAAAATTGAAATTATTTAACATAATTAAAATTAAAATTAGTATTAAAATTATAACATTTAATATAAATAAAATTGGAATTATTTAACATAATTTAAATTTAAATTTAAATTAGAATTAGAATTATAACATTAACATTTTTGACCGGAAAAAATAGTTTTCTTTGGGCCAACGAGTTTTGAATTTATATTATTGCGAGAATCAGCACGCTGGACTTCGTTTTATTAGGCTTGCAGGCTAAAATCTTGATCTTCCTCCCTCTATTGACAATCAAATACCTTCAAAATACTTGAAACTATTGTTAAGGCTTTACCGGGTGGGTTCCAATCAAGACTATCTGATACTTATGTCAGAAAAAGGCTATTTTGGCAGGGTTTAAGAGAGTAATAAGAAGAATGTAAAAAATATGCCCAATGCAAAAAGTGTTGAAGCCAGAATAAAGAATGTGGTCCCAAAAGAACTTTTGTTTTTGTCTCTCCTTCTGTTGTGGTGTTCTCACCTATTTTTTTGTCTCTTCTTTAAACTCGTTTCTGCAATAAGCTTGACTATTCTCTGTCACAGTGGTTCGGTATCTCGTACCGAGCTAGTTTCCTTATAACGTACCTCATTTCTGCTAGTCTAAGTCGTATTTATATTCTTGCAGTAGTACCTGGTTGAAATGCATAAGCTGTTTGGTATATGGTTGACCTGGTATTTGTACTGAGCTATTCCTTGTCTTGTCCCTTTTGGTCGTGTGGGAGTTTCTGATCCTGGTCGGCTCAGTTGGTGGTACGTAGAGGAGATATGCATACATCTTTGACTGAACTTGGTTCAAGCGAGCAAGCAGGTTCCTCATTGGCCATCTATCATTAGGTCTGGTTCTGACATCTTTCTGATGACCGCTATTTTCTTAAACTTGAGCCTTTGAGGTTGGCCTATGTATGGCTTCATTGAAGGGCTAAGCTTCTTAAACCTATAAGGGTTGGGTTTTGTGGTGATTTTCTGGTGGGAACAGGGGTCTACCAATTTTTAGGTTTGATTTATTCGAAACTAGAAACTCTATTTTTTATTATGCCTGCTCGAAATCTTCACTTCTGAGTGTATTTTTGGCTTTATACTAGTATTTTGAACAAGCAAGTCTGAACAGATTTTTTCTAATATCCTGATCTTGATGACACTATGCTGAGCGGCTTGATGACTTTACTGTTTCATCCTCTTTCTAGAGTACCGAGCTGACAATTACTTTCTAAGTGTTTTTTTAGGATCTATACAATTGATGATATTCATCGTATTTTGATATTGTCAGGTGAATATGATACAAATCTTTGAAAAGTTATCCTTGATCCATGTGAAAAGATATCTCAAAATGCGGAAACTGATCTTGGTTGTTGATCCCTTATTTGATCGTATAGCTGGGGGTGGCTGAAACTAGAACATCACGTCTTTTCTAGTTTTTGAGTGACGTTTGGGTGATTAAGATGATATAGTCTATTGAAATTTTAAATTTCAACAATCCAAATGAAGAACTCTGAAGAGACATACATTTAATGCTTTAGGGAACCTGAGGCATCGCGACGTTCAGTTTTAATAGGGTGTCTTTTCGGCTTTTGATAATCTCGTTCGTTCATCTGATCTGAACGGTTGTGATTTTCAGTTCTGTTGGTTATAAAAGCCACCCTCTATACTCATTTTCTTCTTTACTCTGTATTTTTCTCTCGTCTATGTTTGTTCTCAATTTTCTTATGCAAATACTCTTCCCGGTGATCGTTGTTGTGGTCTTTGCTGTTGTGATTTCATTTTTGTGTTTCCTTTGGGTAAATCTTTCTTCATTTTCTTGATCTCTTATTTTTGCTTCTTTATCCTTGTATTTTTACTGTAAGTTTTACTATACGTAAGCTTTCATTGTTTCTGTTTCTTGGGTTTTTTCTTGCCATTTCTGGGTTTTGCTACTGTTTCTTGCCTTTTTTTTTTTGTGTTCACATAGTTTTTAGGTGCCTGTTTTTTTTTTTTGGGTATGATTGCCTTATCCTTACCCTTGTTTGTCACCTTTAGTTTTTAAGAAAAATTTGTATTCCAATGGTGTCTAGAAGAAGCCTAGATTTTCCAACTATTGATATAGCTAAAGAAGAAGAAGTAAGTCTTGAGGTCCCACTAGTCAAGAGAACTGGTGGGTCCAGAGGTAATGAAGAGGCATCCACCTCAGTATGTGACGTGCCATCCTTCTCTTTGGCTATTACAATTAAGGTCGAGCCCATTTCCATTATTAGAAAAGACTAAAGAAATAACTCTGTGGATCCCGATCAAGATGTAAAGGTTGTGAAGTTCGAGCTGGATGTGAGGTACTACATATACATTTTGAATGAGGCTGACCTGAAGTCTATTAGGTTGACATACAACATCCTTTGTCGATTATACTTAGGCTGCCCCTCGATGATGACTACCCGAGCAGCCCAATAGAGGGTAAGGTGGCCATTTATGTGGAATTTTTGAGGTTAGGCCCGAGGCTTCTATGTAGTAGTATTTTGCTAGGATGTTGGCCCGTCTAAAAGTAACTCAATTTCAGCTAAGCCCCAATTCCTGGAGAGTTTTGGCTGGTCTGTATGTCCTTTGGGCAAGGGAATGCCCTTCTTCCTCCTCCATCACTTTCAGAAGCTATGCTACCTATACCACTTTATGAGTAACGTTAGTAGCAAGAGAGGCTTTTATTATCTCTCATTTCATGGCCTCAAAATGCTGATTCTTGGTCGCCCATATTTTATCAAAAATTAAAAAGGGGAGTGGTTCATTTCTAGGGGATAATGGGGTCAGATAGTCCCCAAGAGGAACGGGTGAGAGTTTACTTTCGTTGATTTTTCTTTCGTTGATTTTTCTCTCTGTTTTATTTTTTCTTTTCCTGTTTTTTAACTCCCTGGTGTACTGTAGTAACCTGGGCCACTGATGTTGAAGTTTCTGAGGCCAGACTTGCTCGGATTACTGCGACCTTCGAGTATATCTGTCTTGTTCAGGATTTACTTTCGCCGGTTAGCCTTATCCAGTTCAGCTTTATGACTTTTGTCCATGTAAGCCTAATGTTTACAGTAAGTACCATTTTACCATTAAAACTTATTTATTTATTCTTCACTTATTTGCTTATCACTTTGTATATACCGTATAGGGATGTCCGAACAAGGAGGAGGCAAAACAGTGAAGAAGAGTTGTTCAAAAGGCTCCGACTTATCTTCTGTTTGTCAGGGTTCCCTCAACCTTGACAATGTAATGGGAATGCTATTCAATTCTCTCTTAACCTTGACAATGTAATGGGAATGCCCCTCTCCCTCCCCCATCACTTTCAAAAACTGTGCTACCTATACCACTTTAGGAGCAAGAGAGGCTTCTATTATCTCTCATTTCATGGCCTCAAAATGCTGATTCCTAGTCGCCCTTATTCTATCAAAAATTGAAAAGAGGAGTGGTTCATTTCTAAGGGATAATGGGGTCAGACAGTCCCCAAAAGGAACAGGTAAGAGTAGGGTCATTCCCACAAACTTTACTTTAGGTGCAAGTTTTCCTTTCGTTGATTTTTCTCTCTGTTTTATTTTTTCTTTTTCTGTTTTTCTAACTCCCTAGTGTACTGTAGTAACATGGGCTACTGATGTTGAAGTTTCTGAGGCCAGACTTGCTCGAATTACTGCGACCTTCGAGTATATCTGTCTTGTTCATGATTTACTTTCGCCGGTTAGCCTTATCTAGTCCAGCTTTGTGACTTTTGTCTATGTAAGCCTCATGTTCGCAGTAAGTACCATTTTACCCTTAAAAATTATTTCTTTATTCTTCACTTATTTGCTTATCACTTTGTATATACCGTATAGGGATGTCCGAACAAGGAGGAGGTAAAAAGAGGAAAAATAGTCGTTCAAAAAGCTCTGACTTATCTTCTGCTTGTCAGGGTTCCCTCAACCTTGACAATGTAGTGGGAATGCTATTCAGTTCTAATGAAATAAGTCGAGTTAGGGATCTCACTTAGGGATGGGGGCTGACTGGCCAAACTGGCAATAAGTAAAGACCTCAAGGAGGAAGAGTGATAAGTTCACCCGCCTAGGGGAGAGGGCGGGTTCAAACTGATTCCTAGTGGAGGGGATAAACTATTACCCAACGCTCTTCTCAAACATAAGGTCCCTGCTCTCCTTAGGCATAAGGTAGGGGATAGGGCTCACCGGTTTGGGTCTCAACACAGGCACCCCCTTCTGGTCGGACTGTGGAGGTGTCTAGTTCAGGGAGGTGAAAGGGGCATTTGACAAGCAAATGGCCCCTTTTCGTGTGTCTCCCTCCGTTCTGGTCCCTGAGAGGAGGAATAACCTAACCTTCCTGCTGCCTGTGATGCGGGAGATGGAGAGG
Organism: Ailanthus altissimus; assembly: GCA_946807835.1. Classification (NCBI taxonomy): domain Eukaryota; kingdom Viridiplantae; phylum Streptophyta; class Magnoliopsida; order Sapindales; family Simaroubaceae; genus Ailanthus; species Ailanthus altissimus. The sequence goes on along the minus strand of OX327685.1, from coordinate 24,881,467 downwards.
TACCCAATCTCAACCTGGGTGGGTTAGGTTTCATCTTTGGACCTATCATGAGGTTCCATACTGCAATGGGTTCACACTGTATGTAACTTCTATTTTCTTCTTTTTTCAAGTTATTTATTCGATTTTCCATTCTGACCATCTTTTTTTGCTGTTTAGTCCATGTATTTATTATCTCAATTCAGAACCGAAATATTGGATATGGTGGCTTAAACCCAACAAGCTAAAAAGAGCCTCCCACAGTTGAGGGTCAGGAGGGTTGTCGTCCAAGAATGGGAGATAGCTGATGAGATAAGCGCTTGTGTGGAAAAGCTGGAGACCAGTCGTACTAAAGCAGAGAGTAGGGTCTTGGAGTTGGAGCACCAAAAAAGGCTGGCCAAATAAGAGATGGCCAACTCTCTGAAAGTGGTAGAGAGTTATGCTGCCGAGCTGATAAACCAAAATTATGAGCTTAAGAGGTAACTCGCAGTGGCTCAAAGGGAGCGAGAGCTGGTTGAGCAGACCAGGAACAATTTGGTGGCCTAACTGAAAGATCAGCAGAGTTCCTAGTCTGCTAGTCACGAGGAAGGTTTTTACCAAGGGGCAGAGGAAGGCTTCAAGAGGTTAATTACATTCTTTAAGGAGAACTACCCTGAGATTGACCTCCAGTGGATGTAAAATTTGGCCATTGAGGGTCATTTCAGAATAAGACACCTTTGGGGCTTAGAGTATTGCTGAGGTGGCTGAGCTTGTTGATGATGATGTTGCTCCTATTGAAGCTACCCCCACTGTTGGGGCTGAAGCTGCCTCTGTTGCTGATGCTGATGCCGCCTTTATTTTTGTTGTCAGGGCTAATGCTGCCTCTGCTGCTACTGTCGGGGCTAATGTTGCCCCTGCTGCTACTGCCGGGGCTAATGTTGCCCTTGCTGTTACTGCCGGGGCTAATGTTGCCCCTGCTGCTATTGTCGATGCTAGGGGTGGGAAAATCCGGTTCGGTTCGATTTTTAGTGTGAACCGAAAACCGAACCGAGCCGGTCGGTTCTTGAAAAATAAAACCGAAAACCGAACTGAAAAACCAAAACCGAACCGAACCGGTTCGGTTCGGTTTTTGGTTTTTCGGTTCGGTTTGGGTAAAATAAATTTAATTTAGGCTTATTTTTTGTTCGGTTTGGGTCGGTTCGGTTCGGTTTGGTTTTTCAATTTTTTTAATTTTTTTAAATTTTTTTTTAAATTTTTTTTAATTTTTTAATTTTTTTTTAATTTTTTTTTAAATTCGATTTTTTCGGTTCGGTTCTTGGTTCGGCCTTCCGAACCAAAAACCGAACCGAATTTTTTGGTTTTTAAAATAAAAAACCGAAAACCGAACCGACCAAGAGAAAAATCGAACCGAATCGACCAATTCGGCTCAGTTTTTCAGGTCCGGTTCGGTTTTTCGATTTTTTGCCCACCCCTAGTCGATGCTACCTTTACTGTTGCTGCCAGGGCTGACGCTGCTCCTGCTGCTAGAGCTGATGTTGCTCCTACTCAATTCATGGAACCTGCTAATGCTACCCCGGTCGATCCTTCCGCCTCGTTTAATCTTCCTCCGATCAATGTCAATCTTGAGGCAGCCATTGTAGTAGATTTAGAGGCAACTGACATAGCTCTAATAGCATGAGCCTTTGTTTCTTTTTTATTTTTTGTTCTATTCTTATACCTTTTCTTTTTCTCCTGAACTTTTATAATTTTCTTTTATCAATGAATATAAGTAGCTTTTTCTTCATAATTTATATTGAAATATTTTTGCAAACCTACTCTTTTATATTTGCCTTGGTGAATATTAACATAGATCTACTTTTTCACAATAATTCATAACATATGGTAATATCCCGTTCAACATAAGAATGTAATATAGGTAAGCAATTTATAATAACTGTTGAGATTTGTGTTTACGTGCCATCCTATTATGTATAAATATTTAATTATAGTATTTATACAATAATTATTTTTAATAAAATCGTTAATATTCTTAATTATTAAATGGTAATATGCTTGTAACATTTCAAACATTGTATGATCTGAAGGAGTTCAGATCTTGTTTAAAGGAGTTTAGATCAGTGTTAAGAGTTAGCAACGCTAAGAGTTATAAGTGCTAAGAGTTAGTAGTGATAAGAGTTAGCAGGTTATAAGAGTTAGCAAAATTTAAAAAGTAAGAGCCTTGTCTGAAATGAGACAAAGACCTGAGAATATATTAGTAATGATGTAGCTGTAAAGAGTTATAGATGGTGCTAAGAAATGTCATTATGCAAGTATGTTCTTAAATACTATATTCATAATCTAATTTCATCGATGTAGGTTTATCGGTAAAATCTATTTACATAGATTAGTGTATGTCTATATCTAGATTGTTCATATGGTTAACTTTCATAAACCAAGAGTTTAGTAGAGCTCGTATAGAGATATAAGTGTTCAGTGAGGACTGGGTAATGAACAGACTCGTGAGAATCTCCGCTAGAAGGGTAGTCCCAAGCATCTCATGTAAGGGTGAGAGAAGCCTTACCTGTATAATACTCCTTCTATCACCGAGTATCTGACTCTCGGTATTTAATCCTGCAAGCTTTTTTTTATCAGTAGGGACTATTTCGTTCTGAATGTAATCTTTAATTGGATCCATCCAGCTAGGAATCAATTCAATTTGCATAACTTGATATTCTTCTTGTGTGCTAAGTTTGGTAATAAATTCAACATGGACTATTTAGGGTAACCGAGCCATTTCATTTGAAGCCATCCATGCTATGGCATTTGTTCGGTAGTTCTCGCTTTTCGGGATTAGCTCTATTTTCACCTTATTAAATTAGCCAATCCAGTTTCTTACTTTAGCTAAGTAAGCGATCATTTTTTCTTCTCTCGCTTCAAAACTGCTGTTAGCCTGGTTTACTATCAACTGTGAGTCGCTTCTTACCAGTATTTCTTTTGTTGTTAGTGCCTGAGCCACTCTCAATCCGGCCAGCAGAGCTTCATATTCTGCTTCGTTGTTAAAAGCTTTAAATCTAAAGAAAATAACATAACTGACTTCATCTTCCTCCGGGCTAATAAGAACAATCCCTACTCTACTTTCTTGAAGATTAGATGCCCTATTTATATAGAGCAACCATAATACTGTTAGTGCCGATTATAATAAGGTGTATACATATGAAATTATGTTCATACAAATATACATATGCATCAAATACATATATATACGCATTAATATATGCAGCGGAAGCTTTTAAACAAATTATGAACACATTTAATGCTTTTTATCAAATTAAAACTGAATTAAGAAATCTTTACCTTTGAAGCCTTTTGGACTAAAACACCGGGAATTTGCCCAAAATGTAACCCATTGGCAGTTCGAGTGGTTAACGGGGTGGGTTTGATCAGATAAATAACAGCCTATTCTAACTTATGTTTAACCCTTTAAACACTCAAGCTATTTGTTATCACTTTGATCAACTCTTGATCAACAACAAAAGTTTGATTTGCTGTAATGGCTTTAGCCTAATTGAAGAAGAGATGAAGATGGAGTTGTGTTTTATTTTCCTTTGCCTTAACTCTTAAAACATAAACAAAACAAGCTTCCCACCATTCTCAAGTGTAATGGCTAGGCACCAAAATGCAAAAGTCCCTTTGTATTTGTTTCAATTCACATATATATGTACTATTTATTTAACTTAACCATGGTAAGGTCAGATATTTTCTAGTAAAATATCCTTAATAAAAAAATATATAATTAACCTAACCACGATTAACTTTTAACCATGGTTAGGTTAACTAAACTTGGCAACCAAGTTTAATCAAATATCTTATATATTTATATTTTAATATAATATAATAATTAAATAATTATTAACTCAACCTGTGTTAACTTTTAACCATGGTTGAGTTATTCATATTATTTAATATATTATAATATTAAATATCTTGATTATTTAACTCTTAAATAATCATTTATGTGAAATTATTAAAATGCCCTCATTTAATCTAATATGAGTCTCACTAAACCCACACCCGAGTTAACTTAATCGATGACTCACTATGCACCATATGTCACCATTTAATTGATCAACAATAATTATTATCCAATTAATTATACTTAACACTTAAATATTGACACGCACGCACCCCGAGGGTTCCTGAAACAAATTTTTAATTCTGTTGGATTTTACTAAATTGAACTATTCAATTCAGTATGCTGCCTCAATGCATAACGAGTATACTTCATATTATGAGACTCTCTAAATCTACGCCTGATTCGTCGAATAGAACTATTTTATGAGTCTATGATCGATGCCCTACGCACACGTTATTGATATTACAAATCAGCTCGTAAGATCATACAAATTGAGGTCATAATGCATACATATATTCATTTCATCACTTATACCCTAGATGACCGAGGATAAAGATTAACATCGTCAAATTCTTATGTGCTCATCCAATCTTGCTCCAGATTCGTATCTCAATGAACAATATAAATAAACACTTTTATTATATTGTTCAACCTTGTGGGAAACCCCTTTTCTGAGTTTGCTGCTCACTGCCATAAGACTTTCTGAAACACAATCTCGAAATATCGGACATACAACCTACCTATATGGGATGACGGATCTCATATCTACGCACATAGGACTCCATGAGCATCGAACCACACCCAGTGACACATAGCAGTCATACCATAAAAAGTCTCTGACATCCGTGGAACTAAAGTATAATGGATCACCCACAAGTCTACCGTGGCGCTCAGGTCAAAAGATCACATATACTACTCATCTTGAAAGAACTTACTGATTGGGATGCTATAGTAGCTAAACGCAAGTGCACGCTATCGTATCAAGTAATATAGGATTTTAAGTCTAGATATCGATCCCACAGGGACTATGCAATCTAATTCTATAAATCAAGTACTAAAATTATACCTACTTAACTTTTATTCAGAAAATCACAATCTGAAATTTATTTAACTAATCTAATTCTGTCAATTAACTAAACAAAAAACAAAGAGTAAAATTCACAAATAAAGATAATCTAGGATTTTGACTCGTCCTCTAGTATTTCATTGGATTCATTAACCAGTTAGTTAATCCCTTAATATCAATTGATTGGCTTAAACACTAATCTCATCATAAGCCTCTGTTGATGGTCAAGTGATTATATTACGTATTCTAACAATCACCTATATGTCTATGGTAATCAAATCAGAATGTAATTCATTAAGATCAAGTCTAAATTATACCATACATGCCACCTAGGTATATGTCTATCCTAGATGAAACTCATAGTTGTTACCCTATGATCATGCATCAAACTTATTAGGGTATGTGCTTACGCGCCATCCCAGTTTGTATGAATATTTAGTTTGTAATATTTATACAATGCATATTTTATTAAATCGCTAATAACCTTTATTAAAATGGTAATTAAGCTTGTAACATTATAGACATGATATGATCTGAATAAGTTCATTTCTGATTTAAAGAAGTTTAGGCCAGCGCTAAGAGTTAGCAAACCTGATAGTTATAAATGCTAAGAGTTAGCAGGTTATAAAAGCCAGCGAGATCTAAAGAGTTAGAACTTAATCAATAATGTCACAAAGACCTGAGAATCTACTAGTAATGATATAGTTACAAAGAGTTGCAATAGAGACTAAGAAATGTCATTATGGAAGTATCTTCTCAAATAAAGAGTTTCTGATCTACGTTCACCAATGAAGGTTTATCGGTGATACACATAGATTAGTGTATGTCTATATCTGTATTGTACAGATGGTTATTATTAGTTAACCATGAGCTTGGTTGAAGTTCATATAGACATACAGGTATTCAGTTAGGACTGGATACTGAACAGACTCACGAGGACCCCAATAGATATCCTATGAAACCGTCAAAGGAAGATTCTCTCGAGTTGAGTAGTATTTGTGATCCTTCGACCTGAGCGCCACGGTGAACTTGTGGGAGATCCATCATACTTTGGTTCCACGTATGTCAGAGACCTTTCATGGTCTAATCGCTGCGTGTCGCTCGGTATGGTCCGATGCTCATGGAGTTCGGTGTGCGTAGATATGGGATCCGCCAGCTCACATAGATGGGTTGTATATCTGAACTTCGAGATTATATCTTGTAAAGTCTTATGGCCGTAAGCAATCAACTTGGGAAAGAAGTTTCCTACAGGTTCGAACATTATAGTAAAAGTTTTTGCGTATATTGTTCATAAAGATACGAATTTGGAGATAATATAGTAATGGATGAAATTATCGGGATCTGATGGTAATAATCTATATCCCGTTCATCCTGAATATAATGACGGAAGGATTATACGAATATGGAGTAACCTCAACATGTATGGTCTAACGCGCTAATTTGTAATATCCGTAACGTATGCGTAGGGCATCGTTCACGGACTTGTGAAATAGTTCCATTTGACGAATCGGGCGTGGACCTAGGGAGTTCCAATATGAAATGTACTCTTTGAGCACTTGGGCAGCATACCGTATTGAATAGTTCAATACAGTAAAATCCAACAATTTACTAAAGTTACGTTAACTAAAGTATATGGTCAGATGGTGGGACCCACTTTAGGTTAACTTGATAACCGAGTAAGGACATAATTGTAATTTTACTTGATAATTATTTAATTGTTAAATAATTCAAATAAATATTTATTTATTTAATTGTCGAATAAATAATTTAAGTTTAACTAAAGTTAAGAGTTAACCATTTAGTTAAGTTAGATTAACTATACTTAATGGTTAAGTAAAAGTTAACCTAACCATATAGTTAAGTTAGTTAACTATAATTAAAATATTTAAATATTCTTTTAATTAACTAGAGTTAAGTGTTAACTACAGTTAGAATATTTAAATGTTAGTTTAACCTAACTAGAGTTAAGAGTTAACTATGATTAGATTAGATTAAATTCAAATTAAAATTAAGTGAAATTAAGTGTTATGAAATGAAATTAAATTCATTTGTATAAATAAGACAAATGTAAATTAAATTCAAAAAGTTTGTTAATTTGATTTTGCAAAAATTAGGTCAACCATTTTACAAAGAGAGAAAAGAGAAATTGTCTTCTAATTAATAGATTCAAGAGTTGAATTCATTATTTTTTTTTAAGCCATAAAACTAATTTAGCAAAATAAATTTTTGATTAATTGATTAAGTGTTAATCAAAACAAAAAATCAAGAACACAAGTTTAAGTGGTTAAACATTTGCTGGATCAAAGGCTGTCATTCTAGATAATCAAACCCACCATTGTTGATTACTAGAATTGATCAAAGATAACATTTCGGTGGACTTCAACAATCTCCATCCAAAGGCTTCAAGGGTTATTTCTCAATTTCGTTTCTGATTAATTCAATTAATATATTATGATTGTGTTTATTGCAATGTTTCAAGCTTCCACTGCTTCATTATATGTATGAGATATGTATAAATTGTGATTAAACACAAGACCCACATGTATACACCCTAGAATGGAAAACACCCAACAAAACTATCCTAGGCTAAATATACGAATCCCTTCGTCGAGTTCATCATGGTTCCTCAATCATTCAAAATATTGATCAGGTATAAAGAAAGCATTAAACACAAGATAGAATAAATCAATTGAATTTATCAAGTTCATAAACTAAAATTTAACACAATTCAAATCCATACTAGGTTTACATAGTCTAACCATAGATAAACAATTTAACCCATCACAAAACCAAAAGTATCAAACCAATTCATAAAGATCAACAAGAATAAGAACATAATGATAAAGAAAAAGAAGAAAACTAATCAAAGTGACTCCTTGATGTGCTTCTCCCTCAAGCTTGACTTGAAGCTTGAATATTGATCTTGTTTCTTCAATTTTTGGCTTTGATATTTGATCTTGTGTTGTGAATTCTCTCTCTAAGTTTTTGCCTCTTTTCTCTCTTTTTCTCTCCTTTTTTCTATTAGGGTTTTTGGCTTTCTATTTATAGGTTTTTATCTTCAAAATACTGTTCACAAGTTACTGTAGTAAAATACTGTTCATGGGTTACTGTAGCACAAGGGTACTGTTCACCGCCCTGAGCGCCACGGAGCTCAATCATGGCCCTGGTACCCCTTTCGTATTTTGAGCGTAACTTCTTCGTTTGACATCCGATTCACCTCCTGTTTGTTCCTATATGTCAAATTTTCCATCATGCATTTATTTATGATAAAAATAAGTCACAATTAAATATCAAAATAGTTATGATTTAGAGTAAAATATGAACGTTGGGTATAAATAATACTAGTGCTTTTACGCCCCTATCACTTACCATTGACGATTTCATAGGAAATGTATTGGGGTCCTCGTTAGTTTATCCAGTATTTAATCCTAACTGAATACCCACATACCTATATGAGCTCTAAGCTAGTGGTTAGTTAAGAACAACCATCTGTACCTTATAGATATAGACATACACTGATCTATATGATAGAGATTCACCGATAGACTTGCATTGGTGAAAATATATCATGAACACAGTTTCTTAGAACACACTTGCATAATGACATTTCATAACTCCTATTACAACTCTTTACAACTATGTCATTACTAGTATACCCTCAGGTCTTTGTTCCACTAAAGACAAGGTTCTAACTTCTTAGATCTCGCTGATTCTTATAACTTGTTAACTTTTAACAGTGCTAACTGTTAGCATTTATAACCTTTATCTTTTCAACCCTTAACACTGGTCTAAATGCCTTTAAACTGGATCTGAACTCTTTCAAATCATACAGTATTTGTAATATGACAAGCATCATTACCATTTTATAAAAAGTATTAGCGATTTAACAAAATACATTGTATATGTCACGCCCCAGACCCAAAAGATCTGACACACGACATCACTTACATTCATTCAATAATACTTAAACATTCATTTTAATTTCTTTCAGAATTATAGTAATTGAATTATGACTGGGACAATTAGTAAACCGGAGATACGCAGAGTTTTCTCAGAGATTAACACTCTACTACGTCACCAGTAGCAACTTTGTTACTGGAAGCCCAGAATATATTCATTGTAAATTCTTACTTAAAATCAATCCATTACTACACTCGGTGAAACTTAAACTAAATCCAACCACACACAATAAAATAATACATAAGTATTTATTCACTAGGGACAAATCAAATATCTTATCCCACGTGTCCCCAAATGAAACACTTAGCAACCTAACAACTTAGGGAACCCAAGGAACAGCAGAAGCCTTGCCAAATCCGCTAAGCACACATGCACCTTATTTACCTGAAATCACCATAAACTATAATGAGTATAAAACTCAGTAAGCATACTAATTTTTCATATATCAAATACAAATACATATATGTACACAATGCATATGTATGATATGCTGTGATCAATCAAAATCATAATCTTATCAAATCACATATCATGTAAGCGCTTACACATTCTTTCAAAACACATAATAGGAATACCATCACTCAACTACTACTTAATAGGACTTACATATCACATATCACATAATGAGCCAAATGTCACTCATAGGTGACATACCATATGAGAGGAATAGTACAAGTGAGGTCTTTAAATCACACATATATAACGCTTATGCCCGAAGGTAAAAGCCAAACCCTCACCCTGATCATCGGTGAGTCCTCTCACATGTACCAATACGCCACCACACGAATGTGATGACTCACACTTCCTTTAGGTACCAATAGGATCCTCCCTACATACGGAACACATAACATATACCAATCCCGAAGGAAATGCCACACATAAAGGCTCCACAAATCACATAAAATGCCTACTAAGTTAACAGTGAGTTCAAGTACCCTCAAATCACAAAATATTTCTCATGGACATATTACACTTCAAAAGCTTTCTTTGTTAAACGCATCTTATTTTGGAAAGCTCACTTTCAAAAACACATGTATGTCCATGCTCAATGTCAATGCTCACATTCATAAACATATATTCACATTTCATATCAAAATATACTTTGACATATCATAAACATATTCTTAACCCCATTTACAAAATCATACAAAACAATTATTATGTTTATTATGATTCCAGTAGTAAGTCTAGTATACTTACCTCTTAGCACTTACAGCTACAAGGCTTAAATCTCTTTAACCTATCAATGGAGATCAATCCTTTCATAAGCCTCACAATTCACACAAAATACTTTAAATAGCTTACAAAATTATACACAATGCATTTATCACATCAAATTGGTCTAAATATTTGGTTTCTCAAAACCTGTCATTCTGACCACTTACACTTAACAAAAATTTCTAATACATCAAATGATGTCCAATTACTCCAAAATCAGAATATACCATTCTTTACTCATATATCCTTCTTATATATGAACATTATATCTGTCACGCCCCAGACCCAAAAGATCTGACACACGACATCACTTACATTCATTCAATAATACTTAAGCATTTATTTTAATTTCTTTCAGAATTATAGCAATTGAATTATGACTGGGACAATTAGTAAACCGGAGATATGCAGAGTTTTCTCAGAGATTAACACTCTACTACGTCACCAGTAGCAACTTTATTACCGGAAGCCCAGAATATATTCATTGCAAATTCTTACTTAAAATCAATCCATTACTACACTTGGTGAAACTTAAACTAAATCCAACCACACAATAAAATAATACATAGGTATTTATTCACTAGGGACAAATCAAATATCTTATCCCACGTGTCCTCAAATAAAACACTTAGCAACCTAACAACTTAGGGAACCCAAGGAACAGCAGAAGCCTTGCCAAATCCGCTAAGCACACATGCACCTTATTTACCTGAAATCACCATAAACTATAATGAGTATAAAACTCAGTAAGCATACTAATTTTTCATATATCAAATACAAATACATATATGTACACAATGCATATGTATGATATGCTGTGATCAATCAAAATCATAATCTTATCAAATCACATATCATGTAAGCGCTTACACATTCTTTCAAAACACATAATAGGAATACCATCACTCAACTACTACTTAATAGGACTTACATATCACATATCACATAATGAGCCAAATGTCACTCATAGGTGACATACCATATGAGAGGAATAGTACAAGTGAGGTCTTTAAATCACACATATATAACGCTTATGCCCGAAGGTAAAAGCCAAACCCTCACCCTGATCATCGGTGAGTCCTCTCACATGCACCAATACGCCACCACACGAATGTGATAACTCACTCTTCCTTTAGGTACCAATAGGATCCTCCCTACATACGGAACACATAACATATACCTATCCCGAAGGAAAGGCCACACATAAAGGCTCCACAAATCACATAAGATGCCTACTAAGTCAACAGTGAGTTCAAGCATCCTCAAAACACAAAATCTTTCTCATGGACATATTGCACTTCAAAGCTTTCTTTGTCAAACACATTTCATTTTGAAAGCTCGCTTTCAAAAACACATGTATGTCCATGTTCAATGTCAATGCTCACATTCATAAACATATGTCTTTGACATTTCATATCAAATACACTTTGGCATAACATAAACATATTTTTAAGCACATTTACAAAATCATACATAGACAATTACTATGCTTATAGTGATTTCAGTAAAAGTCTAGTATACTTACCTCTTAACACTTTCAGCTACAAGGCTTAAATCTCCTTAACCTATCAATGGAGATTAATTCTTTCATAAGCCTCACAATTCACACAAAATACTTTAAATAGCTTACAAAATTATACACAATGCATTTATCACATCAAATTGGTCTAAATATTTGGTTTCTCAAAACCTGTCATTCTGACCACTTACACTTAACAAAAATTTCTAATACATCAAATGATGTCCAATTACTCCGAAATCAGAATATATCATTCTTGACTCATATATACTTCTTATATATGAATATTATATCAAATTTCCTACACAATCCATTCCATACACACCATCGAATCCAAACTACAAACCTGACAGGATCAAGATACTTACTGAACAGTATTTAATCTCCCAATTTTATAAAATCATATACTAACTCAAAAATTATAAAACTACCACATAATTACTCTTAACACATATCTCAGTCCATGATAAATATTTCACTTCCAAATCACTGCCAAAAGTATTTTAAAACTATTTTATTCTATAACTTTAAAAATTTGTTAATCAAATATTGTAATGAGCTGATACACTTTAGAAACTCATAACATTTCAATCACATTGATCTAAATTCTCAATTCCGAGTATATCATATTAGACATATAAACTTATCATATTCCATAAATTTGTAATTTTTGAAGATCATTCAGTAGGACAAACATTGTTCGTCACTGTATTATACTGTTCACATAGGAAATTTCCAGAATTTCAGGGTCATTTTGGTAAATTCACAAAAAATTCAATTTCTGGAATTTTGAATCGATTCAAAGTCTCAGATGATCCTAAACATGTCTAATTTCATATACTCAAAACTCAAAACCAGAATCGAATCACAACAATTTATAAAATTCCTAGATCAAGAGGTTATCCAGCAGAAATTCCACAATTCATCATGATTTATCAAACTATCTTATAGATCATCATCAATTCTCATATGATCTTACGAAATACACAACAAATCCTCAATTATACATATTTTCAGAAATCAAAACTTAAAGGAATTAACTTAATTAATACCAATAAATTGAGAAATACATATGATATACCTCTTGAAATTCAAAATTCCAATTTCTTCTTCTTTTTCTTCTCCTTCTTCTCTTTCTCTCCCCTCTTTTCTCTCTTCTCTCTCTCTAAAAGAGGTAGCTCGACCAAAATGAGAGAATTAGGGTTTTAAAAGTGTATTTTTATACTAAGTGGCTAATTTTTGGTATTTACGAATTTACCCCCAAAACTTTCAAAGTATTACAATTTGATCCCTAAAATAAATCTAAAGTCTTGCAATTAAACCCAATGCTAATAGTATCACCTTAACCTATACAAACACTACTAATAACAATATATAAATCAAGTATCACCAACATACAAATAAAATACGTATATTTATACATAAATAAATACTTATTCTTACCAGTCGTGGATACTGGTTACTACAATATCAAATTTCCTACACAATCCATTCCATACACACCATTGAATCCAAACTACAAACCTGATAGGATCAAGATACTTACTGAACAGTATTCAATCTCCCAATTTTATAAAATCATATACTAACTCAAAAATTATAAAACTACCACATAATTACTCTTAACACATATCTCAGTCCATGATAAATATTTCACTTCCAAATCACTGCCAAAAGTATTTTAAAACTATTTTATTCTATAACTTTAAAAATCTGTTAATCAAATATTACAATGAGCTGATACACTTTAGAAATTCATAACACTTCAACCACATTGATCTAAATTCTCAATTCCGAGTATATCATATTAGACATATAAAATTATCATATTCCACAAATTCATAATTTTTGAAGATCATTCAGTAGGACAAAATTTATTTTTCACGGTACTATACTGTTTACACAGGAAATTTCCAGAATTTCAGGGTCATTTTGGTAAATTCACTATAAATTCAATTTCTAGAATTTTCAATCGATTCAAAGTCTCAGATGATCCTTAACATGTCTAATTTCATATACTCAAAATTAAAAACCAGAATCGAATCACAACAATTTATAAAATTCCTAGATCAAGAGGTTATCCAGCAGAAATTCCATAATTCATCATGATTTATCAAACTATCTTATAGATCATCATTAATTCTCATATGATCTTACGAAATACACAACAAATCCTCAATTATACATATTTTCAGAAATCAAAACTTAAAGGAATTAACTTAATTAATACCAATAAATTGAGAAATACGTATGATATACCTCTTGAAATTCAAAATTCCAATTTCTTCTTCTCCTCTTTCTCTCTCCTCTTTCTCTCTCCTCTATTTCTCTCTTCTCTCTCTTAAAATGGGTAGCTCGACCTAAAAATGGCAAATTAGGGTTCAAAAGTGTATTTTTATACTAAGAGGCTAATTTTTGGTATTTACGAATTTACCCCCAAAACTTTCAAAGTATTACAATTTGGTCCCTAAAATAAATCTAAAGTCTTGCAATTAAACCCAATGCTAATAATATGACTTTAACCTATACAAACACTACTAATAACAATATATAAATCAAGTATCACCAACATACAAATAAAATACGTATATTTATACATATATAAATACTTATTCTTACTAGTCGTGGATACTGGTTACTACAGTATAAATATTATCAAATAAATATTCATACAAACAGGGATGACACATAAGCATATATCCTAATAGATACACCTTTGTTTAGAGTTTAATAGCCTGGAGCTTGTGGATTTGGTTCTTCAACTTCTATAGAACCATGAGTACATTCAGCTACAAAATCAGCTAAAGTCTGCCCTATAATTATTGTTTGGGGCTTATACTGCACATAAAAACTCGCTCAGTTCCACAGTTCACTTGACCAACCAACCAAATAAATCTAGTTTATGTAAAATTTACCTTAACGACTGTTTGGTTAGAATGATTATTGTGTAGTCTTAGAAGTAAGGCCATAGTTTTTTTTCTGATACAATCAAGGCCAGAACCAATTTTTCTAAGGGTGGATACTGGCTTTTCAAATCGGTAAAAGCTTTGCTGACGTAGTACACTTGTCATTGAACCCATTCCTCTTCTTTAACCAGTACTAAGCTTATTGTCCGGTCTGAAACTCCCAAATAAAGCATCAGTTTATCACTCTGGACTGGGACAGTGAGGTGAATCAGTTCAGAAAGGTAAGCCTTCAGCCGTTAGAAGGATTATTCATACTCTGCAGTCCACCAGTTATTATCCTTCATTTTTATTGCTTGGAAGAACTTGAAACATTTATCAGTGGCTCGGGAGATGAAACTGTTTAGAGGCGCAACTCTCCTTATAAGTAGCTGAATTTCTTTAACCATGCTCAGGGAATTCATGTCTAGAATGGCTCAAAATTTATCTGGGTTGGCTTCTATCCCTCTTTTGCTAACCATGAAACCCAAAAAATTTCCTGATTTTACTCCGAAGGCACATTTCTCTAGGTTCAGCTTTATTCTGTTCTTCCTCAATATTTCAAAGACTTCTCTCAAGTCTTTCCTATGGTCCTCAGTTTTCATGGATTTGACTATCATGTTATCAATATATACCTCCATATTTCTGCCAATCAGGTTCTTGAAGAGTTTGTTTACGAACTTTTGATAAGTATGCCCTGTATTTTTAACCCGAATGGTATTACTTTGTAACAATACGTTTCTTGGTAGATGATGAAATATATTTTCTCCTGGTCTGAAGGAAACATCAGGATATGGTTATAACCAGATAAAGCAGCCATAAAGCTGAGCAACTCATGCACAAGCTGATCGATCTTTGGAAGTGGGAAGCTATCATTTGGGCATGCTTTATTCAGGTTGGTGAAATCTACACACATCATTCACTTTCAATTGGTCTTCTTTACCATCACTACATTCGCTAGCCAGTTAGGATAGTGGATTTCTCTAATAAAACTTGATGTCAACAGTTTCTCTACCTCTATTGCTAGGGGTGGATAATTTTGGGTTTGAAAATTCTCGACCCTTACCCAAACCCCATCGAGACGCCGAAATGTGTCCCTCGGGTCAGAACATCTCGATTTTTTTTTTGGAAAAAAATTGTTTTGAAACGACATAGTTTTTATTCGGGTTCGGGATGGGTCGGCACAATTCGGGACGAATTCAGGTCGGGACGGTTCGGGTCCGAGATAGGTTTGAGACAATTCGGGACGGTTTAGGTCGGGTCGGGTCGGGTCAGGTCGGGTTCGGGACGGTTTGGGAATAATGCCAACCCCTATCTATTGCTATAGCCTTATTCTGTCATTGGTTAAATATTCTTCTTTTTTGTTTAATTGGATGGAATGTAGGGTTGATAGTCAGCTTACGAGAGGCAATGATATGATCTATTCCAGGCATATCTTCGTGAAACCAGGAAAAGATGTCCGAAAACTCTCGAAACAGTTTGATCAGCTCATTTCTAACCTCTTATTTTAACTGGGACCCAATTTTAACCATCTTCTCCAGTTCCCCAGTTTTAACCTATACCGTCTATAGTTCCTCAACTGGTTTTAACGATCTAATTTCTTTTTCCCTCGGGTCAACAGTGGAGATACAAAAGCCTTCTTTGCAGACACTGCATAATAACTTTTGGCTATCTTTTGATTTCCCAACACTACTTTTATACCCTCTCCAAATGGGAACTTGAATTTTAAATAATAGATAGATAGAGCCGCATTTGTATTTCCCATAAAGGGTCACCCGATGAGAACTCTGTATGGGAAAGGCTGGTCAACTACCACAAAGTTAGTCATCACCGTTTTCTCATACGGTTTCTGCCTTATGATCAGGGGAAGGGCCACTACTCCAATTGGCACTACACAACTTTCTCCAAACCCCTATGTAATGTCTGGGTCTTCTCTATATGTAGGTTCTTGATTTTTAGCTCGTCTAGAGTCTCTTTAAAAATAATATCGACTGAGCTACCTTAGTCAACGAATACTCAGTTTATTCTTTTGCCAACTATCTGTACTTCTATCATAAGTGTATCATCTTAGGGATAACTGACTTCTTGTACATCTTCCTCGATAAACATAATCGACACTTCCTATTGCAACTTTAGTTTCTTAGCCATATGAATGTTGCACATAACCTAATGCACTACCATCAAGTACTTAGAATAGTTCTTCCTTTATCTATTGAAATCTCCTGCTAGCGTAGGTCAACCAGATATGATCATGGTATGATTAAGATTTGACCCACTGGTTCAGTTAGTAGGCGGATTATGTTGCCTCTCAGCCTAAAATTCTCTCAGATAATTGTTCCTCATCAGAGCATCCACTTGCTTTTTTAGCTCTAAACACGCTCTTATGGTATGCCTTACATTTTTGTGTAGATCACATTAGCACTTTGGATCTGTCCGTTGTTCTACCTTTTTTCCCTTGAAATTTCTATTGAGCAAGCCCTTGTTTGTAATGGCTTCATACACATACTCTAGCGGTATTGCCAAAGAGAGGAACTTTTTTACCTGAGCCACCCTTCTTTCTTAGATAAGATATTCTTTAGGATTTATGGGGCTTTTAAGCTGCTCGGGATAATTATATGGGAAAGACCTATTCAATCCATTATTTCTCCAATTATTAGACGTATTGCATCGATTTAAGAAATGAGGTCTGCAGTTATTACTCGCATTTTGATATTTCTAAGGATAGGGTGAAGGTCTCTCTTTTCTTCTATATATTTTATTTTCCCTTAATTTGGCTTGTCCTCTATGAGGATTGGCAAGGGATCTCTTTGCTTCCTCATCTTCTTCTATGGCAATATACTTTGATGCTTAGTTGTGTACTACCATATAGTTTAAAAAGCTGCTCTCAGACAGGTAATACCAAAACCTGTTCAGGTTTAGTCTTGATTTAAGAGCTTACAGGGCAATGAGCTAGTCAAAAGCACCCAGTGATATCACTTCCTAGTGAAACCTCCGAATAAAATCCTTAAGGCTCTCATTTCGACCCTGTTTAACTTACTTCAACTGTTTTGGGTCATTAGCCACCTCACAAGAACCTTGAAAGTGTTGGGAGAACTTTTTAGCCAACTCGTGGTAAGATGAGATGCTATGCTATTTCAGACCCTTATACCAAATGAGAATCTATCTTTCTAGATTCATATGAAAGAGTCTGCACATCTGATCTTACCTCAACCCTGCAATTGATAGCAAGTCAGTAACCTGGTCTATATAATGATTAGGGTCAGTAACTCTCTGATAGATTGGGAGGCTCAAAAGTCAAAACCAGCTCGAGAGCTCTATGTCCCTCAGCTCGTCTGTCAATGGAGATCTTATTTCTCTTTTTGTCTTTTTAAGAGGAGGTTATTCTTTCTTCTCTCTCTCTTCTAAAAAGCTTTAAAACTTTTCCTCCAAATCACGAACCTTATCTTCTAGAGGCGGTTCGGCATTATCGTGTTGATTAGTTGGTGGCTTCTTTCTTATTATTTAATCAGACTCTCTAATCTATGATGCCTTTATCTCAAGAGGTGCTTGATTTTGTCTGGTCACCCCGACTAAATCACGCGGGGTTTTTAACCTGTCCATTCACTCTAACCGCTTCTGAATTTGGACCT
Organism: Ailanthus altissimus; assembly: GCA_946807835.1. Classification (NCBI taxonomy): domain Eukaryota; kingdom Viridiplantae; phylum Streptophyta; class Magnoliopsida; order Sapindales; family Simaroubaceae; genus Ailanthus; species Ailanthus altissimus. Next base: position 24,863,286 of record OX327685.1, on the reverse strand, counting down.
CTATAGCTTGAGATTCTCTTTTACCATCGTTCCTTGCTTCTTCTCCTCCTCTTCCTCATTTTCTGATCAACTTAACCAAGAGTTGTCTTAATTCTTCTCTCTATTCCCTTAACGTTCTTAATTCTTGCTGAATTTCTACCAGCAGTAAGCTCTTCAATTAATGCATGGGCCGGTTTCCATGACCTTCATTCTTATCCATGTTTAAAGCTTACTCTCTTGTAATTGATTCTGGTTGATGGATGATTGTTTTTCCATCTTGATTATGATTGAATAATGAAGCGCCTTTTAACAAATATTTTCATCCTGATTCCCACAAACAGCGCCAAAAAATTATTGACTGAAAAAAATGGTTTTCTTTAGGCTTGAATTTATATTATTGCGAGAATCAATATACAAGCCTTCGTCTTATTTGGCTTGCACGCTAAAATCTAGATCTTTCTCCCTCTATTGAAAATCTAACACCTACAAAATACTTGAAACTATCATTAAGGTCTTGTCGGGGTGGGTTCTGGTGAAGACTCTCTGATACTTAAATCAGAAAAATGCTATTTTGGCAAGGTTTGGGAGAGCAATAAGAAGAAGGTCAAAAATACGCCCAATAAAGAATAACGTTGAAGCCAAAATAAAGAATATGGTCACAGAAGAACCTTTTTTGTCTCCCATTCTATTGTGGTTTTCTTACTTATTTATAGCATTGGTCTTCAGAGAATATTCTCAGTGCTTATCTTCGTCGGTGTTATAGTTGAGTTGGGTAAGTCTTACTAATTTTGTGTTATCTTGATCTCTTGGCATAATTTGAGAGATTCTTTCCTAAAGATATTGCAGTTCTTCTTTTCCTATAACTCTATTTCCTTTATAACACTAGTCTCATCTTTAAACTCGTTTCGGCAATAAGTCTAACTATTCTCTATTTGGCTCGATAGTGGTTTGACTATACTTATGTTGTCACAGTGATTCAATATCTTTTACCAAGCAGGTTTTCTTATAATGTATCTCGTCCCCTGCTGATTTAAGTCTTGTTTCTATTTTTACAGTAGTACCTGGTTGGAATGTATAAGCTATTCAGTATATGGTTGACCTGGTATTTGTATCGAGCTAGTCCTTGTCTTGTCCTTTTTGGTCGTGTGAGAGTTTTTGATCCTAGTCGGCTCGATTGGGGGTACGCAAGGGAGATATGCATACATCTCTGACTGAACCTAGTTTAAGCGACTAAGCAGGTTCCTCATTGGTCGTCTATCCTTGGGCATAGTTCTAACATCTTCTTGGTGATCCCTGCTGTCTTGAACTTGGGCCTTGAGTTTGGCCTATGAAGGGCTTCGTTGAAGGGCTAAACTTTTTAGGTTTGTCAGAGTTGGGCCTTGTGATGATTTTTTAGAGTAAAAACATAATTAAAATTAAAATTAAATTTGAAATTATAATATTAAAAAATTATCATTTTAGTTCCTGTGCTTTCCATGAATTACTCATGCCGTCCTTGACTTTTTTTTAATTATCTCTATTAGTCCTTGCCATTCAAAAAACTTCGTTGAGTTAGCACTTTTTTGTTCTTTTACAATTTTACTCTTATTTTAAATTTTCATTTTTCCCACCTTATATCATCACTTTTTTCTCCCAAATTTTATTTTATTTTATTTTCCCTCTTCTTATCCCCTCCTTTAAAATTATTTTTAATTTAGTAATCAAATAAATAAATTTAGTTATCAATGTGAAATTAATATTATAAGTTTTACATTAAAAAATAATTATTTAATTTAATTTAATTTCCATTCCACCTTACCACTTTCTCCTTCCAATTTTAATTTTAATTTTTCTTTTTCTTACCCCTTTCCCCCTAAATTATTTTTAATTTAATAATCAAATAATTAAATTTAGTTATTAATATTATAAGTTTTACATTACTATATATTAAATTTAAATTTTTATTCCCCTACCCCACCTCACCACATTTCTCTCCTAAATTTTAATTTCATTTTCCCTCCCCCCCACAACAAAAAAAAAATTAATATAATAATCAAATAAATAAATTTAGTAAAATAAACTATTTCTACACAAAAAAAAAGGAAATTATAATCCAATTATTTGGAGATGAGGGTTGCTAGCTTGGCAAGGGGGTGGCAAGCGACGGCTGAGAATAATGGGGGGCAACGTTTGGGAAGTTGCTAGGTATGGCCATGGTGGACATAGTGACATCTTTGATATCTAATTTTTGGAGTGGGGGCTAATTTTAGGTAAGGGAGGGAGCTCTAGACATGATGATAATTGGGTGGAGATGGTGGTTGATTTTGGGGGAAAGGAAAATGAAAATGGGGGGAAATGAAAATAAAATTTTAATTATTTATTTTTTTAATGTAAAATTTATAATAGTATAAAGAGATATTTACCCCTAAAAAGTTAAATTTAACGAGTTTTTTTGGACTACAATGACTAACCGAGATAATATAAAAAGTCAGAGACGACATGGGTAATTTATAAAAAATACAGGGACCAAAATATCAAATTTTTTTATAATATTCAAAATAATTAAATTTAAATTTAAATTTTGAATTGAAATATAATATTTAACGTAATTGAAATTGAACTTGAAATTAAAATTTGAATTATAACATTTATTGTAATTGAAATTGAAATTATAACATATAACGTACATAATTTAAATTTAAAAGTAAAAATAAAAATATAACATTTAACTTAAGTGAAGCTAGAATTAGAATTTGAAATTATAATATTTAACGTAATTGAAATTAGAATTAGAATTAGAATTATTTAACGTAATTAAAATTAAAATGGATTCAAATGATAACATTTAACGTAATTGAAATTTGAATTAGAATTATAAAATTTAATACAATTGAAATTTAATTTAGAATTAGAATTGAAATTATAAAATTTAATGTAATTAAAATTTAATTTAAAATTAGAATCAGAATTATAACGTTTAACGTAATTGAAATTGAATTTAAAATTAGAATTGAAATTATAACATTTAATGTAATTGAAATTTAATTTAAAATTGAAATTATAACATTTAATATCATTGAAATTTAATATAAATTTAAAATTAGAATTATAATATTTAATATTATTGAAATTTAAATTGAATTTAAAATAAAAATAGAGTTATAACATTTAACGTAATTGAAATTGAATTTAAAATTGGAATTTGAATTATAACATTTAACGTAATTAGAATTAAATTTATAATTAAAATTAGAATTATAACATTTAATGTAATTGAGATTAAAATTAGAATTATAATATTTAACGTAATTAAAATTAAAATTTGAATTATATGATTTAATGCAATTGATATCAAAGTTGAAATTAGAATTATAATATTTAACGTAATTGAAATTAAAATTAGAATTATAACGTTTAACGTAATTGAAATTAAAAATGAAATTGAAATCAAAATTAGAATTGAAATTATATTGTTTTTCATAATTGAAATTAAAATTAAAACTGTAATTGGAATTAGAATTATAATGTTTAATATAATTGAAATTAGATTTAAATTACAACATTTAATGCAAATAAAATTAAAATTATAACATTTAATGTAATTGAATATTTGTATAAGGAATTTGAATTATAACATTTAACATAATTGAAATTGAAATCAGAATTATAACATTTAACATATTTGGAATTGAATTGAAATTATATGATTTAACACAATTGAAATTAGAATTGGAATTAGAATTATAACATTTAAAAAATTAAAATATTTAAAATAATTAATATTAAAATTAGATTTGTAATTATAATATTTAACGTAATTATAATTAAATTTAAATTTAAAATTATAATATTTAATGTAATTTGAATTGGAATTATAATGTTTAACATAATTAAAATTAGATTTGAAATTATAATATTTAACGAATTGAAATCAAAATTAGATTTAGAATTATAACAATTAATGTAATTCAAATTAAATTTGAAATTGAATTAGAATAACATTTAACATAATTAAAATTTAAATTGGAATAATAATATTTAACGTAATTTAAATTGAAATTAGATTTAAAATTATTATATTTAACATAATTGAAATTGAAATCAAAATTAAATTTGGTGTAATTAAAATTATAACATTTAATGTATTTCAAATTGAAATTATAATTATAATATTTAAAATAATTAAAATTAAAATTAGACGTAGAATTATAACATTTAATGTAATTAAAATTAGAATCAAAAATAAAATTATATTATTTAACATAATTAAAATCAAAATTATAATATTTAGCGTAATTGAAATTAAAATTAGAATTAAAATTATTACATTTAACGAAATTAAAATTGAAATCAGATTTAAAATTATAATATTTAATAAAATTAATTAAAACTAGAATTAAAATTATAAGTATAAATGCAATTTTATTTATATTTAATAATATTTATTATGTGTTATAAAATTAAAATTGATGTTACATAATTTTTTTATTAACAATTTTATATCAATTAATATATTTATTTTAAAATTTATTAACTTCAGGAGGTTTTGATTATTTTTGTTCTTAATATATATATCTATATTTAACTAAATAAATGAGGGGGCATTTGATAGTTTCCATCACTTGTATCCTTCACCGGTTGTTCAAGTTACAGGTGTTTGGACAAATTAAATTTCAACCGTTAGAATTGCCGGCTGTACAGCACAGGCGGCTAGACGGTAGCTTGTCAATCAACCTATATGTCATCAATTTCTATGTGCCTCTCTCGAAGCCTCTACTTTCTCCCAATGCTAGGCCCCACCTTCACGCAATCAAAATATTCCATCTCTGGTGAATGAATGCAATCCGGGCCCCAATATTGCCACCAGTACACCACAAGAGTAGATCTCATTCCCACCGTCAGATCACGCCAACGGCTCAGATCCAATGATATTTCCTCTCCCAAGTCTTCTCGTACTATAAAAAACCATCAAACCCTTAGCTTGATGTGTCGGTTAGGAAAAACGCTGTAAGCTCAAATCTCCTCGAGCTGCATCTTATTTTTCGTGATCTAAGAGAATTTCACTTTCGTTTTTAGTGAAGACATGGAGACTGAGAACAAGAAACAGGAACTGAAGCATCTAGGATTCGTGAAGCTGGCAGCGATTCACTCGCTGCTCTGTGTGTCGAGTTTGTACGACTACGCCAAACGAAACTCGGGGCCGTTACGATCAGCCGTAGGGACCGTCGAGGGCGCCGTGACCGCCGTCGTGGGACCTGTCTATGAGAAATTCAAGGGCTTGCCTGATGATCTGCTCGTCTTTCTCGATAAGAAGGTAGTATTTGTTTTTTTGGATCAATTGATTTTTTTTTGTTAATTATCATATTGTATCAATATATGGAATAATTTGTAGCTTGTACCGAAATTTTTGTCTGATCTCTATTTGTTAGATGAAACGTCTCTATAAATAATTTGCAGAACGTTCTGGTTGCTTCGAAGCTCAGTCTTGATGTTAATATTTTTGCTACTGTTTTATTTGGTTTTCTTTTGTCCTTTTTTTTTTCCTGAATATTGCTTATTTATTGTGTTTGTTCTTATTGCCAAGATGATGGGTTTTCGCAGTTTTGAGATCTTGGAATTTATTTATTGATTCTCTTTTACACGGGATGCAATTTAATTACTGTTTTGTGTGATGAAAATAAGAAGTTCAGTAATCTTGTGGTTTTTGAACATTCATTCTCCATTTTTATTCTTTTTGGCTGATATGAATTCGTTGCTGAAAATTTTCGAATATAGTCGGGAGTTGGAGAAGTCTTTATTAAAAATAAATAAACAAACAAACAAATAAAGTTTGGATTACTAAGTTATTTATCGGTATGTATGGAAATTATTCAAGTAATAACATAAAGATAGCAAATTCCCAAGACTCCATGAGTAAAGAACTTAGTTGATTACTGCAGGTAGATGAAGCTTCACACAAGTTTGATGAGCATGCTCCACCAATGGCGAAGCAGGTTGTTAACCAAGCCTATATTCTAATCGGAAAGGCATCAGAGAAAGCCCAAAAGCTTGTAACCGAGGCTCAGACTGGGGGGCCTCGAGCTGCTGCACATTTTGCTGCTGCAGAGTCTAAGCATTTAGTACTGACAAATTCTGTGAAAGCATGGTATAAACTTAACCACTATGCATTGTTCCACAGAATGGCTGAGATAGCTGTTCCTACAACTGCTCACTGGTCCGACAAGTACAACCACGTTGTCGAGAACATGACCAAGAAGGGTTACCCAGTCTTCGGTCATCTTCCATTGGTTCCCATTGACGAGATAGCCAAGGCTTTTAAACAGAGTGAAGCTGGGAAGAAAGGAGATGCTGCTGCCGAAAAGGAAGAATCAAGCTCGGATTCTGATTAAGTAGTAGTTTTCCATCTAATGATAGTTTGCTTTTACCTTGTTGTTTGGTTTGCAAAGCTCTATAATAGGCTTTTATGGGTTTGACATTTTGTACATGACTTTCACTCGCTCTCCATAAGTGAATGCGTATAAATGGTTCATAAGTTCAATCTTTGTTCATTGTAGATAAATTCTTTCTCATTCAGACAAGTTATGTTGATCCTAAGATTTTGATAATCTCTTACAGCGGATTGTTTTTCGGTTTCAAAGCCAACTTTTGAGAGCAAGAACATCTGTTCGTTTAGCTTGTTACGTTTTGGGCTGCTGCTGCGGTTAAACCTGCGTTGCACGCGTTTGATTAACGTGATAAATTAGGAGCTACTACGTTTGATCCACGGCACGCCGCCATGCTTTAAACAAGATGATTAGTGTGTTGTCAACACTACGACGGCGTTTGATTTTGTAAACAGTTAATTCGGCGAATTTCGACTAAATTGGGGGTTGAGAACGCGGATAATGATAGCGTTTTTAGAAACAGTTTTTAAATGAAAAATAATTGATAACTTGATTTGGTTGAAACTTGCTTTTAAATTATGACTTAAATGTTGAAACAACTTTCTATTATTTTCCACTATTTATGAAAACATGTTTTAAAAACGACATTTTTCTTCTAATAAACTAAACTTATTTTCAAAAACAAGACCATTTACATTCTCACTGTTTGGCAGTGCAAAACAGATCTTAAAATTAAAAACACCAATTTCAAAACATTGTTTTTGTTTTGAAAATTAGTATTCAAACACCATTGTGGTATTTGTTGGTGTTGGTGGATCGTCAGCCAAAGAAACATTCCATTCCGCAATAACAGAGTTACATGGAGAATAATTAAAACTTATAAACCAAACTACAACACTCAGCTATTATTTAGCCCAGCTGACATCTCTGCAACATACATGAACTGTTTAACTGATCTTGAGGGGAAAAAAGAAGAAAATTAAAGGTGAGCTTATATGTTCTGCACCATCCTCCTTTAGAAAGCTCCAAATCATTCTTCCTTCACTTCTCAGCTTTCTGCATCAGTAAAAGAAAACGGAACAGTGTTGTGAAATTGTGATTAAAAATATATATAGTATAGAGCATTTTCCTCTGAACCATAGCCTTCAATGATTCTTCCAATGACTTGCATTCTTAAGATTGACTTTTAATATATTAGCGGTCGTAAGGGATGAAAATTGAAACTGGAATTTCAGCTATAAGAAATTGGGATTAGTTCCATACAAAAAAGAATATATAGAACTTAACCCAAATCAGTATAATCAGATATACTGTCTTTCAATTAATCAGATATCACAAAGACACCACTCTAGCAAATGCTAAATGCATATCTTTACAGGATGTTCTTTCAAGAATTTAAAGTTCAATTGGATGTAATTTCTGCCTTATCATATCAGATAATGTGAATATAACAATGGTTGCAAAGGAAGTTAAAGAAAAAGTAAGACACGAATCTCCTAAGATCCTTTTAAAGGTTAGGGAACGTAACACAATCAAACTGAACAGTATCCAAGTCTTCAGTTTAGAAAAACTGTCACTATAAGTATAAGGACCTCCTTAAAACCATTAAAGTAGTATATCATAAAATGTTAAGTTTGGAACATTCCAATTACAGATAAATACCAGTTCAAATATAACTCATGAAAGCTTAAATACATATAGATACACAATTTGGTATCCAAGGATATGGATAAAGATGCAACTGATAAAATTTTGAAAAACCTTAAAGCTCATATGGGAAAAATACAAGTTAAATTAACAGGTTAATATTTTTTTAAGTAGTTGGGCCAGAAGAGGCACTATGTCCCAGCAACTTCACAACCTCATCTTGGGCTGCTCAAGATAATACAATTTCATGCCACTAAAAGAACTTGCTGTTTACCCATGACTCATGTATAAGATGTTCCTCGTAATAACTAACAAAAATGTGAGAAAACATCATCCCAAATTACATGAATCAAGGGTGCGTGACAGACACCTTTAAAAGAAACAGAAGACCATAAAAGTTCATCCAGAACTCATATCATAAATTGCAAAAATCACAACACTAGGAAAAAAAATTAATCGAACTAGTTGGATCAAAGAAATGCTGGAAATTGAACCTGGCACTCATTTGGAGGTGGAGGTGGTATCGTAGCTGTCCTGAACAAGATCATCATATGGATCCCTTCTGCCGGGCACCTGGCTAATCTGAGCATCCCAACGGAGCTGGGCATTGTGTCGCTCAAATGTCCAGAACCCGTAGGGACGCAGAGGATAGCTCCACATCTCTTTAGTCTTATTGCACCTCTCTTTCCTCTCATACAAACGCTCCCTAAATTTCTTGTCCCTCTCTTTCGGGTCCTCCATCAACCTCAGAATCAAATTCTCAGCAAACTCCATTATAAATCCCATCTTCACTTGTCTTCCTATCAGTAAGTAATTCAAAATCGCCTTAAATTATTCTTCATAACAAAAATATAGCTTTTGCACAAAAAATACCTCTCTATAAATACCAAAATTTTGATGGGGATTAAATGGATCATATCATTTTCAAATGGGAAACCCTAGACTGCGAATAACTAAAAAATCCAAAATAATAAAGAATCTACACAAGAATCGATAGTTTTCTAAAGTGATCTTAGTGAATGAAATAGTAAATGCAAGATCAAATATTGATAGTTAATCAACAATAAAACGTACCTGATTCTAAGCTCAGAACTTTTTGCAAAGCAGAGCCGCGCCTTTCTTTGTTTCTACTTTCTAGAAATTCACTGACGGTGAAATGCAAGTTTTCAAAGACTTTCAGTTAGCTGAGGCCCCGAATAGTCTAATTGAGCCTCAAGAATTGGGCCTATTTGTTCATTGGGCTATTGGGCTTACACAAAAAATAGAAGCCCTTTTGGATTTTGTAAAAAAAAAAAAAAAGGAACCCAGTTACATTAACTAAAAATTGCTCATCTTGGGTTGGCTTGTGAAAGTGAAATCCTACAGGTGATGTAGTTGTATAAGCCACTTATAAATCAAAACTATGCTTAAAATTCACTGAAAATTTTAAATAATGAAGTAATAAGGTAGGTTATTACAGATTTGAAATTGGCCCAATTGATTGATTGCGATAGGGGAACCTTGGAAGTTAGAATCTTATACTTATATGCAACTAATATAATGGTGGTTGCAAGATTCTAATTTTGCTTCTGTGGCACGAACTGGCCATAATTTTCCTATTTCTTTTTATTTTCTTTGATCTTCTTTGCTAATCAAGCAATACAAAAACAGAAAACGATGTTATTTGGCTTCCTAATTTGAGGATATACCAAAAATGAAGCTCAGCAAAATTGATCAAAGCAACTTTAAAAGTGTGTTCAGAAGTATTTCTGTAGGCGCACTTTTGAATTTGCAGGCTGCAGCTTAATAATGCTTTTCAAGGGCGCTCGATTTGCTTCATACTTGTAGGCAAATTGCCCTCAGAAAGCCCTTCTTATTTAATTTCAATGGGATTAGAATAATTTCAATGGAACCCTCACAAGCAAAATGTCTGCAAATTTCCATGACTTGAGATTAATGTGAAGAAAGTTGGTAGAAATGGTTGGTCAGATGTGACATTATGAGCCTTGCTTAAGAGCCTGAGCTGTACTTCTATGAAATTAAAGTATCTGAATAAAATCAAGATACAATCAATTTATGATTTTTTATTTTATTTTTCAGTAGTAGTACATATACATTGGCATTCGGCTAGTACACTGATCCACGATCAAGTTAACAGAAATGAGCATTTCGGTCGCTTTTTTCTACTGCAACAACTTTGCTGCATAAAATTGTTTTTGAACACAGCTGGAGCTGGGATTCCAACCACCGGCTTTGAACGGGCTGCCTTGCCCAATGTCACTGCCGATTAATTTTTTCTTGTCACGATTTAACTTAAATTTAAAAGTCAATTTAATTTATATTATCTATTCTTTAAAATTAAAAAATTTATTAATTACTAATTAAGGTCAATTTGTCACGGTCTGACTTAATTACGTAATAATTTTTATTAAAATTCAAGATAATTTTTAAAGTTTACTCCGTATTATCTATCCTCTAAAATATAAAAGATTCACATCTTAAATGATAATTTTTATTAAAATAATTTTAAAATTTTATATATTAATAATAATTTGAATCTAATTTGATGACACTTATATAAATAGAATAATTATTATTAATTTAAAAAATTAACCTATTAATTAACCTGCCTACTCATTTATATATATATATATATATATATATACACACACCTAAGATCACCTAATTTATATTTAGAACAACACTTTGACAACTTGAAGGCATCTTAATTTTGGGTGCTAAATATAAAATATAATGAAAAGAATCGCAATAAAAGAAGGAATAAGTGTACACTCACCATAAGATGTCTTTTTTGGAACACATAATATTGATTTTTTTTTTTAGAGCATCGGCAAAAAAGGCTTTGAAACTATACCCACAAAAATCCTCCACTAGCAAAATGCATAGTCCCACTACTCTCTTATTTTTCCTTTCTCATCTTCTTACGTTCTTCTGAGTCAAATCTCTTGATGGGTGTCTGCTTTTTTGACAGCCAAAAAGCAATAAAAGTGGTTTTAATAAGGACCAACTAAGTATGCAACCCATCTACTGCCTACCATCTACTCTTGCCACAAAATTTCGCACTTCCCCAACTTCTTTAAAATGGAAGAAAAAAAAAAATTTACAAGAGTCTGAGAGCTGCTGTTGCTGTTTTGAACTTTGAATTTCACTTTTTTTTAGATCTAATATATGGGAATTCCTTGCCTTTACCCCAAAGCTAAGGCATTTTCTCTAGCTATAAACGATTTTCATGTCCATGTTTGCTTCTTCATCTCATTCCCACACCTAATTTCTTTTAATTACTAAATTCTCTAATTTCCACATTGCTTGTGTAATTTATATAAAACTGGGAAAGGGAAACAAGAATCAAAGTAGAAAGAAAAAGACAACAAATTTGCCGGAATTTGAATATTTGATTCACCGAAATTAAAGGTTGAAAAGTTGCTCGATGCTAAAAGAAAAAAAATTTAAAAATAAAGAAAAGAAAAGAAAAAAGTTCCTTGATTTCTCGGATTTACCCCCTCTATACAAACAAAGCCAAGGGCAAACAAAACTTTCTCTGAACTGCTTTGCAAATTCCAACGACCATAATTAAAGTTTTTTTTAACTTAATTTTCCACAAAACTGGCCTCAATTTTCTCCGTTTACTCTGTCATTTTTTTTTTTATTTTACACCTATTATCTGCCGTTACCGTTTACTATCGTCGTTAGTCTAACCCCTCCCATCTCCATTTTAACTATCCGCTACGACGTCATCATCCCCTTCATCAGCTCCCTCTACCTCGTTAACAGCCACGTCCCCGATACCGTCGCCATCGCCTTCGTCGTCCATCCACCGCTCAGCCGGTGCGCACTCGGCTTTATGGCGCAACTTCCAGTCAAGCGCTTGACAGGCGCGTGAACAGTAATTCACGGCTCCACAAACAGAACACCGACGGAACTCGTGTCTCCTGGTTTCCGGTCTCCCACATCCCACGTGCGAACACAACCTCAATCCCGTTTCCGCCGTCCCGCCACGAGCCGCGAACCACTCGGCTAAAAATCGGCTCGCGGGATGCGCCTCGGGCGCCGGAACATTGCAACCGAAATCACTAAGTAGCGGACACCCCATCCCAGTCACATGACCGTTGTTAGGATTTTGAGGGTGAGGTACTGGATGGGGGTGTGAGAGTGGATTCCACGTGAGCCAAGAGCGCGTAGACAAGCCTTGCGAAGCTGTTGACGAAAGCACGGTCGCTAGCTCACGAGCGTTGGCTTGGACAAGGAACCGGCGCCCCTCGGCGATGTTTTGGCGCACGCCGTAGCCGTCTTGGAGACAGTGACCCAGTTCCCGCAGCGCGTCGATGTGACCAAGAAAAGCGGCTCTCGCGCACAGAGCCACGCCGGCTCTCAAATCCTTGTCATTTTTGGAACCGCCGCTGCCGTTGAACTGGATAACTGCCAGCGAGTAGAGCGCCTGAGCGTGCGAGCTAATCGCGGCCTTGGCCATGAGCGAGGCCCCGCTTCCTCGGCTTTGTAAACAGTAAAACCGAATCTGCGAAAATCAAAATATCAATTAATAAGACCATTAAAAAGCATGCAAGCATCATTCGAAGAATGTTCATAACTTGAGAACTAAAAATAGAATTTTTACTTTCAATATTTATAAAAAAATAACAAAAAAGTATTGAAAGAACAAACTTTTTACCATGCCGAGAGTGTAACAAGCTTCAACATTTCCGGCGTCGGCGCAGAGTTTCAAGAACCGATGAGCTGACTCGGACCAGTTTTTGGCTCTAATGGCAAATGTTTTTTGAGAAGCTTTAGAAAGTACTAGGGAATTCATAGCCAAGCCATTTAATCTCTTGCATCTGCGTTTCATAAAAAAACGAATAACGTCAGCTAAAATTCCCAAACAAACAATTACTGATGAAAGCATCAGCAGATGAAACATCAAACGATACATACGTTATTAAAACATTGGCGAAATCGGAGGGGCAGCGAGCGGTGGAGCTAAGCTTGCAGAGAATAGAAAGAACAAGATCATCTGGCAAAGCATCGAAGAAATCACGCTTTCCGGCGGCGTCCGGCGAGATTCTTTGTCTTTTCCGGTAACCCATCTTTGGCTCTCCGGAGAAAATTCTTCTCTTCTTTACTGCTACTCTATGGTCCAAAGAAACATCTACTACTCTTGGGTAACAGAGCCCTCTTTTGGTTCTCATTTTTGTTGTATAATCCGTTCGCTAGCTAATAGCTATGGTTGTTTTCTTTGTCTCGCCGTTTAGAGATAAAAAGAGAAAAAGCAAGGCGAGAGCTTATATAAAAGAGGTAACGCAAGAAGAGGCCTTAAAAGAGAGCAGCAGCAACAACAACTACGACAGAACCGAATCATAAAATATATAACTCCCTGGACAAGGAGTTGAGTGCAATTACGTTCTTGTCCTAATTACGGTCAAACGGCGTTGACCCAGATCCATCCGTTCGTCGTCCGTTTTGCTTTTGTTATTATTAATATATTTTTTTCTTTTGATTTCTTTTTTGTGTGTACTGGCAAAATCCCTTTCTCTCTCCCGTTTGTAAGCTTTCATGAACTCTATTTTTATATTTTGAAAATTTTTATTTAATATTAAAAAAAAAAGATGAGAGGCAGAGAGAGAGTGGCTAATTGGTCTATCCTCAATCCTCATCTCTTTATATTTTCTGTTTGTTGAATACAGGTGAGGTTTTGCCTTTCTCTCTCTAAAATTGTTTGGGTTTGTTTTTAAAAGCGGTTAAATTTGTTGCGAATAAATGCAAATAAACTGCGTTTATTTTCCGTTTATTATTTTTTACCCTCAGTAAAATTCATCGAAATAACAATAAAACGAAGGCGCGTAATCACACGCTCCTAGATTTTGTTATGACCGTGCTTAATTCAATATGTCCAAATCAAAATTAAATTTATTTATCTAAACTGGATTAATAAATTTAGAAATTTATTTATTAAAGATAATTTCACTAAAAATAAGATAACAGCCAAATAAATAACGACTATTTATTATTTAAAAATGAAAGTAAATTTGGGGAGTGTGGGACACGCGTTTGAGGGGGCGAGAATGGAGAAACGTAACAGTCGTGTTGTAACAAACTCAGGTAGCGAATTCTGGGCCCTCGTAGAAGACCTTAACCATATGAGGTCAAATGTATGAATCAGCAATAACAAAATCAAAATGTTCAGTTACTCTTTAGTTGTTTTTACTTGCCGATTTATGATTTCTTTTTATAAAAACTTTTATTTTTTTATTTCTGATTTTGGTCTTCCTCTTTTTATGTCCTTACTTTCCCAACAAACAAAATCTGACATCATCCTAATTCACCCCGAGGATTTCCATCTCATTTTAAAATTTTGGTCTATTTTTTCAGTATCGTGCCACTTTTATTCTTTTTTTATTAAAAAAAATTGTATTTGTTACGAGTATATCAAACATGTAAGCTAATTGTTACATAAAATTAATGTGATTTATGAATTATAACCAAAAAAAGAGTTTAAAAAATAGAAAGAAATCGATGTAAAATCCCAAAGAAGGAAAGAGATTGATTTGCCAGATTTTATCAATCAAACCTTTTCCTTTCCCTAATTCCAATATTAATACGGGTGAAAAGATTAACGTGTCATCTACAGGTCTTACCAGCAAATCTTTCTGTCTTTCTGGTTCGTCTTTATCGAAAATATTTGTCTAACTCTAACCTAAAGTTTTTTTTTTTTTCACAATTAATTTTATGAAACACTCAAAAATCGTTTCAGCTATAGCAAGTATTATGAAAAGAAACGTGGCGCCTTATGAGCATACTGCCATAAGAAAATATTTTTAAATAATTTATTTCAATAACTAAGAAAATAAAACAAAATACATGTTTGAACTGTAGTGGATTCTCAATATTTAAAAGAAGAAAACTGACAACCGAAGCAAAAAATATGTAATTGAATAAAATTATTATATTTTGAAGGTCAAGGGTGTAATTGAATTGTACTTGTAGAAGAGAAAGAGTTCATAAATTTTACTGCATGTGCATGGGTATTGGGTGCAGAAGCAGATAGAGTACAAGTAGTGTAATCTAACGTGAGCTAAATTTTTACAGTGAAAAATCTGAAAGCAAATCTCGAGTACGCACACTGGGAAAGTAAATGTAAATCAACCACTTTTGTTGGGATTTCAGTTTCTCTGTTCTAACCATTTTCCAGTCAACTTAATCGCTGCCTGGCCCCCACTTTCTTGGGCGTTTTTGTATTTGTACAGGTCAAAAATCAAAATTTTGCTTTGCTTTCTATATTTCTCATGCCCCGTAGGACCTACGTAGTGGATGGTTCAGATTAATTGTGATTTATCATCGTCCAATTTGGGATTTTATTAATAGACCTATGTTTTATTAGTATAATGTGTTCTTTTAATGAAAAATTAAACGTTATATTGAAAATCTAATTCAATTTTTACCCTGAAACCCTTTTAAACCCCCAAAAAAAAAAATTGAAACACTGATCTCATAATAAATTAATTCATTAATCTTGCATAACTATTTAATAATAAAATAATATAATAAATAATTATTTAATACATTACTTCAAATAATAAAATTATTAAAATACTTTAAAAAGTATAATACTTTTTATGCAATAGGTAAAGAATTTCACTTTAATTTCTCTTTATTTATTTATTTGTTTGTTTTTAACTTCTTTAGATAGATGAAAAAAGCAACAACTTCGAGAATCGGTGGTTGGAATTAATGGGAGTTAATGAAGCAACGAGATCATGGGATCGAAACTACAATAAGTTTAGAGTAAATGGAAGTGAGAGTTTTTGGTAGAGCAGTTGAGATGAAATTATAGACATTACATTTAAAGAAGGTAATGTATCAGTTATTTTTGAAGGATATTTAATATTTTACTTGTAAGCTATAGAATTGTCAATTATTATACAAATCAAATTCTAAGCCTAATTAGAAATTAGAAAGAATCCATTTTTTCTAGAGTTATAAATGTTGATCCTAAATTTAATAATTTGAAAGTCAACGAGTTATAATTATTTATTAAAAAAATTTAATTTAAACAATAATGACGAGTTTAAAAATTTTTAAACTAGTGAATTCGCTTCTTTCTTTCTAAAACAGATGTGAGGTCATGTCAAAAACTTTTATAGTATGAATCTTGCAATACTTAAGTTAACAAAGACATAAAAAAGGTGAAAGTAATGCAAAAGGATAAAAGGAAAATAAATTACTTTGTAAGAAATTTGATATTGAGAATTGAATTAAATAATTATTTGTTCTTCCTAATATTATTTCTCTTTTATTTATAGGGTGGGAATATAAGAATTATTCATACTTCTTTGAATCATATTTTATGTGGGTGTTTGTATAAACTTGCCATTTTTAAAATTTGTCATTAGAATTTTTATAAAATTACACTTGATCTTATTTGTATTAATAATATTATCTTTTTTATTATTTTTTTTTGGACAAGATTTACTTTATCTATATTTTTTTTTATGTTTCTTGTAAGTTGAGTATTTTTTAAGAATTATTTTAATTATTTGACGTGATTATTTTTGAGACCTTCCATTGCTCAACACGAGCACGAATTATTTTTCTTTGATCAAGACTTGTTCAAATAGTATGATTAATGTTAAATTGTTGTTTTATTTGACTTTGTAGATGGTGAGTATGATTGAATAAGATAATTGGACTTTGATCATTATTTTAATTAGTTCAAAAAAATTATAATTATTTTTTTTTAAAGAAAGTATTAAATTCGGACATGTTATAATAAATTTATCTTGTATAAAATTTTGATAATTTTGATAATTTTAAAATATAATATTAATAATCTTATTCAATAATATACAAATAATTTTATATCAACAGTTTTAAAATAATATTAATAATATTTTTCAACGATATTACACGGATGATTTAATAAATAAATAAATAAATAACAATGGGGCGATGATATCGGGGGTGTCCAAATTAATTGAAGTTGAATGGGAAAGGGCAGGGCATCAGGCATCAGTGTATCGGTTTAATTGCATTTTGCAAGAAGAGACAGCAGCTAGTAAAAAGTACAAAGTAAAAAGTAAAAAGATGGGATAAGTTGAAGGGTGGTGACGTGGATCTCAAGGAGTGATGTCGACCACTCATCTAATGAAAATAGGGGACCCACGTGTCTCTTCTTATTGCTTAAAATATTAAGAGAAGATACAAGCGGCGAAGTGCTGCTCAAAAGAAGCTCAAAAACACTGAATGGCAACTGCTGCTCTTCTCTTTCTCTTTCGAATCGACGACACTCTACACTCTTCATAAATAAATAAATTAAGAAAAAGATGGGCCCCAGATTCCTTGTGTGAATGAATGGCTTCCTTCTGTGTGTGGGTGTGGGGTCCATTCTTTTGATGCAATGGGCATGCTGATGCCAATGTCATCGCTTTTTCAACTTCCACGGCTGATGATCTGATGGGGGATGGGCCCCCGCAATCAACGTAGCCGATTTTGCTCGTAATTTTCCGCCCTGCTGCCTGCTATTCCAAAAATCAAATTGCTTGCTTGCTTTGCTAACTTGCAAATGTGGTAACTGGGAAACAAGATAAAGGTGAAACCATTTTGGTTTAGGCTCGCCACATATATATATATATGTTTCGTTTTCTCTTCCAAGTTTTTGGATTTTCAATCACTGCCCTCCAAATCCAATTAGTCAAACACTTATATCTAATTATCCTTCTTCTTCTCTCGAGAATAGTATAATGTGTTGGTTGAAAAAATTATTGCAACATAAATTAGTGAGAATTAAAGCTTGCAATCTCTAATGCTACTTAAAACAAAATCATTGGTTTATGGGTTCTTTCGTGTATAATTTTTGCGTAGGACGGCACTTCCAACAATTAATGTGAATGAAATCATTAAATAAAAAAAAACATAAGGTTAGGCTTTATCACCCCATTAAAATTTAAATATAAATAATGGCAAGAAAGGTATGGGTATAGCTCATATAATTGAATACCCTCATTGTAGTTAAACAATCATTATAATAATCCTTGTAGTTGCATATTTAGAGGAAGGAAAAAAAAAATAGATTGACAGCTGTACTACTAAGAGATTTAAAATATTTTTAGCCGGCAAATACAAGCAAAATATGATTTGACATTAAATAATATACTTTAGTTACCGATTTATATACCTTATATTAAATAATTTTATGAGGTTGACTAAAGTTTGTAAGTGATAAATATGGATGTCACTAGCATTTAACTTTGTTGGCCAATTCCTTTTTAACTCGAAAGAAATGGAGTGGAGTTGAGACGGAGAGGATTTCTCTACATTCATTTATCATTAATTAGTCAAAGACGTACTAAAGTTATGCACCTGTTTTTTTCTTCAATATTCTTATTCTAATTAAATCTAAAAAGAAGATCTATCTTCTTGATTGTGTTTTTAGCTTTGTTGTCTCTTCGATGGGATGGTTTTTGGTCACATTATATTTGTATTGGTTCTTTCAGTGGTTCATTTCTCAATTATTTTTTCTATTATTCCTCCTCCTCCTCCTCCTCCTCTTCCTCCTCATCTCTTTACTTTCACATCCCTTCATCTCAATTTTTAATTGAAATCTAGTTTAGCTTTAGACTTGGTAGAGTTTCAAAGTGCATGTTGATGTGATCATGCTTAATGCTTTGCTCATGGGTGCCATTTGTATTGGCCATTATGCTTCATTCAAATTTTATTTATTTATTTTTTAACGAAGGTTTATAAAAAGATTATTACTATTTCTCTCCATTCACTTCTTAATGTTTGTATTTTTTTTTTCTTTGAAGATGCCTCCATTTGATTAATCAAGTAACGCTTGGTGGCATTTGACAGTTTTAATTAATCTTGTTCATGTCCAGATAGTCTTAGTATGCTGTCTCCTAAATATCATATTTAAATCTTTATTAATATTTTATATTGCATGTATCCTGTTATTATTGTTTTTTTTTTTTGCTTATTTAACTACTCAAAAATATTTTTTTATTTATTTAGTTTGAACACCCAAAATTTGTAATTTAGTCTATAATTTTGATATTTTTTTAATTATCTTAAAAATTATATTTCTCATCTTATTAAGATAAGATTTGATTTGTTTTTCTTAACTTAGTAGGATAAGAACTTAATAACATTTTACTATTTAAAGATAACAATAAGATAGTTTGTCTTTTAACTTGTTCTTTTTAGAATTATTTTTTGGTGCTTTTTTTAAATGGTAAGGTTTTTAGCCATCTCAAGCAACTAATTACTTGTTTCTATATCATTTATATATACATTTTAAACTGAATTTAGTTTTAGTAGTTAAATCAATTTACTTTTTTTTTTTCTAAAACAAATAATGAATTTATTAAAGATGAACGTTTGTTTAATTATAAACACAATGAAAATAATTTTCAAATATGTCGAGATTCATTTCAAAGAAAAAAAAAATCAGAGAATTGCTTCTTAATTGATAGATTAATTCGTTTTTTTAGTTGCTAGGTTAATTATATCTTCTTAATTAATAGATTAATTCGACTTATTTTGAGTTTCCACAACATTGAGAGAATGTAGCATTTGCATACTTATTAAAATAATACTTTAACATAAAATGAAAGACAATTACATTATTATTTAGGTTGAACGAGAATTTACTAAAAGTTTTGATTCAAAACTAATAATAGATAAATTTTATATTTGAGACATCACCCAACACAACTTCAAAATGTATTAAATTTATTTGCATTTTAGCTTTTATTTATTTATTTTTTAGTAATCATATATTATAATTTCCTTTAGAACTAAAAATTATTATGTTTTCCTTAAATAAAATGTATTTATCATTTTTTATACATATATTTTTTTACCTATAAGATTTACGAGACAATGTTGAAAAATCAAAAATGGTTTTAGCCCAATCCAGATTAATTTTTTGACGACGTCCTATATGCAATTAACCTTGATTAAATTTTGATAAGTTTTTAGTCTTTTAATCTATAAAATTAGGGGATATATTTAATTACTAGATAATATTATATAAAAAAATTATTTCATACAAATTAATATAGTATATAAGTATTGACTCGTATAATTTATTATAATTTTCTGATTAATTATTTGTTTCATCCAATTAGTATTTATATATCACATTAATTTGTATAAAAAAATTATATAAAAATATAAATGTATAATGTTACTCTATATTAATTTATATATCTAAATATATGCGCGATTGTATGATATGTTTTTTAAAATTCTTTTTTTTGAAAAAGTATGACGTAGTTTCTGAAAAGAAGGTTAATTGCATAAGATTGTGACATGACATGTCCATAGATGATCACCTGCTGTCACGGTCTAGCAAGATCACAATGTTGTGATTCATATTTTATGAACAACAACCCATTATCCCATTGTTCAAAAAGTTTTTTAAAAGAAAAATTAAAAAAGTATTATCTTATCTATTATTGTCAAATAGAAGAAACAAACTATTTTTATATAAGAAGAACAAAAGTAATCTTTAAATATAAAAGATTACACAAAATATTACTATATTATTTAAAACCTCTTATACTATTTATAACAATAATCCATACCCAATAATTATAGATAACAGAACAACAATTAAAACTTGAGTTGCCAACCAAATAAAAATTGTTGAAACGCTAAAAGATGAATCGTTGGATCGTTACACGGGCGGCGATGATATTGTTTTACACAAGTTTTGATAAGGAGCGTGACAACCATCGAATTCAGCTTTCCACTGAACTTGGGCTTTGCGACGACTACTGATGAGCCATATTTGCTAAGGAGATAATGATAGCTTGGCAATGATGATAGGTAACAGTGATGAATTTTCAGAGTATACTAAAGGAGATCAAAAGTGATAGTGTCCGAACTCCAACAACTAGCACGGAGAAGACAGAGCAAAGTAAAAGAAAAGAGTAAGTTACTTGGGCTGGCGTGTGTCCTTTGGTAATGTGGTGACGATTGATCTCTAGCAACCACCAAAGGGAGTGTCAGGCAAGTTTAAAGAGACCGATTTGATTTTACTCGACCTAAATTGACACTCACAATCACGAAATTTGATGACTGCAAAACAAAAGAAAAACAAGAAAATGTAACAAAAAAAAGAGGATAATAAGAAAATGTGTAGATTTCACTTTACGATGTTTAACATTACTTTACCCATATCCTAATATTTTTCTCTCAACTCTCTCACAAAAACAAGCAGTCGCCACACTAGTTCATATCTTTGTTGGAGGGGAGGCCTTAAGGTCTTCTTCGGAGATTGAAATTTCTTCCTCTTTCTCCCCCATTCTCAACCTATCACATTTTCTTTTTCATTCTCCTTCCCTCTTTGACGGTTTTTGTGCCTCTTATATTTTTTATCTTTTTCGATGGGTTTCTATCTTATTTCGGCAGTGTCGCCGGCAACTAATAGTGTCAGGTTCCTTTTTGTTGAAATATATATAGTAAATATATATATAGTAGGTGTAAAATAGGAAAACATTGATACCATTCCTTTTATTTTTGTAATCGACTTCCTATTAGAATTTGCCTCATTTCTTATATATACAATATTCTTTTTTTCAATGAAATACAATAAGAGAAATACATTCTTCTTCTTTTTCATGGTATCAGAGTTACTGTTTTTGTTCCTAAAACTCTTTGTGAGGCTCTTTCTCATCTTGGATAGCGTTAAACAATGGTTGAGAAAATGATTGCTTTGCATGCTAATAGTAAATTAGAATTAGATTAGTTGCCATTAGGACACTCCACTGTTGGTTGTCGATGAGTTTACACAGTCAAGATTGAACCCAATAATCAGGTGGAAAGATTGAAAGCACGGTTGGTTGCAAAGTGGTACACTCAGACTTTTGGGCAGGATTATTACGATACTTTCTCTCTTGCGGCTAAAATATTGTCTGTTCGGTTGTTCTTGTCTATGACTGCTATTCGTCAATTATACCAACTCAATATAAAAATGCGTTTCTTTATGATGAACTTCAAAAGAAAATATACAATGAGCAACCACCTATATTTGTTGTTTAGGGGGAGTCTGGTTTGGTATGTAAACTTCGTCGTTCCGTATATGGGTTGAAATAGTCTCATTATATCTGGTTTGGCCATTTTAGTACTGTTATTTAAGAGTTTGACATGATTTGAAGTGATTCAGATTATTAAATTTTCTTTCTACATACACCACAAGGCTAATGCATGTATCTGGTAGTCTACGATGATGATATTGTCATAACAAGAGATGATCAGGATAATATTGAGCAATTAAATAATCACTTGTTTTGTCATTTTTAGACTAAAGATGTAGGACTGTTCATATATTTTTTTGGTATAGAGGTTAGTCAGTCTAAGTTTGGAATTACTATCTCTCAAAGAAAATATGGGTTGGATAATCTAGAGGAAATAGAGATGTTAGACTACAAACCTATAAATTATCTCATGGATCCTAATACTAAACTTCTACCTGGTCAAAGGAAACCTCTTATAGATTTTGGAAGGTATTGAAGATTGGTTGGTAAATTTAATTATCTTATTACACAGCCTGATATTTTTTTTAGTCAGTGTTGTTAGTTAGTTTCTATAGTCTCTATATGATAGTTATTTGAATGCAGTTATCCGAATCTTACGTATATCAAGGGTGTGTCAAGCAAAGGTTAGTTGTATGAGAATAAGGGTCACACACAGGTTATTGGATACTCAGATGCAAATTGGGTAGGTTCTTCATTAGATAAAGTTCTACTATCGGGTATTGTGTTTTTATTAGAGGCAATATTGTATCATAAAAAAGTAAGAAACAAGATGTTGTTGCCAGGTCAAGTACATAAGCTAAATATCTTGCTATGGCTTTAGTGACATGTGAACTTATATGGTTGAAATGGTTGATTTAAGAATTGAAATTTGAAGACATTTTTCAAATAAATTTATTTTGTGATAATTAAGCTACACTTCACATTTGATCAAACCTTGTATTTTATGAAAGAACTAAGCATATAAAAGTTGATTGTCACTTCATTCCAGAGAAATTTTTCTGGCTGTATTTTCACCAATCATGTCAGCTCAAACAACCAACTAGCAGATATCCTTACAAAATCTGTAAAGGGTCCTCGAATTGATTTTATTTGTAATAAGCTTGGCGCATATGATTCATATGCTTCAACTTGAAGGGGAGTATTAAAATATATAAAGTAATTATATATATAGTAGTGTAGATTAAGAAAATATTGATACCATTCCCTTTCTTTTTTTGCTTAATTGACTTCCTATTAGGATTTGCCTCCTCTCCTATATATATAGTAATTTTTTCTCAATGAAATACAAGAAGAAAAATACATTCTTTTCTTTTTCACTTTCTTTTACTACCACCGTTTAGATGCTATCAACTGCTGCTCCATTGTTCGTCGTGAGGCTGTTAGGGCCCTGACAACCTGTTCAGCCTTCTCGGACGGCTGCGACCCTAGTTGATATTTTTTCAGTTACCAGCATGTCTCCTTGGGCACTGTTTGTGTGTTTGGAGCCCTCGACGATTCTCCGTCCAGTCTTGACCGAGGCTCTATAATCCTTGCCAGATTGAAACAGGTCGTTGTCACTATTTTATCTCCCTTACCTCTTGTAGATTCGATTGTTATCCCTATTTTCGACAATGATAAGTTATGCCTCTGGCTTCCGTTTACCGGTGCTTGTCAATTCTGGCAACTGTGCTTAGTTGTGTAGTTTTAGGGGTGATTTTAAGTATAATTTATATTTATGTAGGGTTTTTTGTTGCTGCCATTTGATATGTGTTGTATATTTTTTACTCATTGTTATTAGAGTAGTTTTTTCCCTTCTTTAGAAGGGTTTATTTCTTTTTGAGGTTAATATTCTTCTTTTATTATAAAAGGGGTCGGATGAGGTTGGACAATTTATCAATGTAAAAAATTATTTTTAGATCCTATAATTCTTTGATTATTATGATCAAAAACTTTCAAAGTTATATTTTTTATTTTATTTTTAATATTTTCAAATATTTTTTAAAAAATAAGAATAAACGTATCGAAACTATGCGTTGGAGGATTGAAAGTCTTTCTCTCCAATTGAGATGGGATTGGGGTAGTTGGAGTTTAAATTTTGAGAAAGAGAATTTTGAGGGGCGGCTAGGGTTGTTTTCTCAAGATGCCCCCATTGTTCCAAAGATTACGATCATACAAATTGTTTTGAATTTTGATCATCGATCATCAATCATTGAAATGGGACGTTTAGGGTTATAAGTTGCATGCACATGCATCTTGTTTGATATGGAATCTTTTCCATGGTTTGTCAAATGGATAGCACGAGATATTTCGACTTTTTTTTTAAAAAAAAAAAGGAAAAAGTGCTGTGGATTAGGCATTTCACCAACTGACACGTGGTGGGATACGTCTGCTCCCTCGTTTGTTTGTGATAAAAAAGGTGGTAAATGGATTTGGAAGCAAAGGTGGAGACCTGTGTCAAGTGGCTTCCAATTCTGCTATTCCTTCTCCCGACTGGGGATAAAGTGAAAAATATCAACCTCTTTTTCCTCTTTCACGTTGTCAGAATAGGCCAATCCTCTTTTTCAAATTTTCATTTATCCAGAATGTTTTGCACTTAACACTAAATTTTCAGATCGCCATATGTTTATTTTTTTAGTAGATTCCATTAGAATCTCATTGCCCACACCAATATATTAAGGTTCCCTCCCCCACCCCCCAAAATATCTTTATATATTTAGCTTTTATATTATTTTTTGGTAACATGTTATCAATATTATTTATTAAGAAGTTTAATTTTTAATTTTTATATTAAGATCTTGATTTATTTTATTTTATATATTTTATTTATATTTAATTATTATTTATATTATATTTATATTATTATATGTTATAATTCTGATGAGTATGTTCTGTGCTCACTATTTATTTGAATCTTTCACATTAAATAACAAAAAAAAATATGTTGTATTAATTATCTCGTATTTATATTTATAATATCAATATTATATCTATTATTTATTCTTTAAATTTGAATATTGTATCAATAACTTAAAATTTGCAAAATAAATAAATAAATTAGAGCTTGAAGTTATAATAATTGATTTCATTAATTCAAAACTTGAAGTATTATAATTCTAAATTAGAACTTAGAATTTTATATCGAAATTTTAAAATATATTTCTTTATTTTAATTACGTATTCTATGCCTCCTTATTGTTATCGAAATATAAAAGACTATACTTCTTTATTACTATCAATATATAGAAGGTTATGCCTTCTTATTACTATTGATACATAGAAGGTTTTGCCTCATAATTATTATTATCTTATGTAAATGGAAGGCTACGCTTTCTAAACATTACTTTTGATATTAATGTTTTGCATCATAAATTTGTTTAATAATATTTATATTTCATTATACTAATTTTAATTCCTTTATTCTATATAAAAAAACCTATAAAAATATCTCTGACAAATTTACAAATCTCTGTACTTGATGTAACATAAAAAATTACCTATAATAGATATTGGATGCCAAAATGCACTTCTAATTCAATAGTTTGAAAAAGACAATTAGAAAAGAAACTAATGTGTTATTGCAGGACAAGTTAAGAGTTATAATTTTTCTCCGTCATTACCTACATGAGAGTTTGAAAGCTCAATATTTGACAGTAGAAGACTCATAGATCATATGAAAAAATTTAAAAGAAAGATATAATCATAAAAAAGATGTGTTCTTCTCAAGAGTAAAACATGAATGGATGAATTAAAGATTATAGGATTTTAGAACTGTTTCTAAATACAATTCTATTTTATTTTAAATTACCTCAAAGTTGAAATTGTGTGGTGAAAAAGTTACAGAACAAGACATGTTAGAGAAAACATTATCTATTTTTCATACCTCTAATACCATTCTATAGCAACAATATTATGAATGACAATTTATAAAATACTCATATTTTTTACTTGCTGAATAAAATAATGAGCTTTTATTAAAAAAATTAAGAATCACGACCAACTAGTTCTCAGTCATTCCAAAAAAAAGAATGCAAATACTCACAACGATGTTGGACATAATCGTGGAAAAGGGAGAAGGTGTGGTGGTGCAAAAAGACATTGGTTATGTACATGTCATACCCCAAGGCATCTAGTTAAACTTTATGAGGCATCTATCAAGGTAAATGGAAAGAATGTAGAAACAAATCTGATAAATAACTCAGATCCTACAGATTTTACTTATCTAGTCTTTGATTTCTTTGAGGATAAAGAAGCAAATGTCGATTATTAAACTTTAAATAATGTCTTTATGTTAGGTCTTTTTTTGTACATTTTGAATAAAATATAACTTTTTATAATACTAATAAAGAGTTGTAACTTTTTATATGAATGAAGAAGAAATGTAACTTCGTAAAGTTCAAGAATGAGTTTTAGAGATGAATTATCTCTTATTGAAGAGGAAAGTTATGGATACTTATTTAGCTGATAATGCAACGATACACATTATCCTTCGAGATAAGAAATATTTCTAAAATTAAAATGATTAAACAAAGTTAATATTATCTAATTGAAGGCTTTTGGAAGGGCAACGATCTTATTAGTAAGTGAAACAAATTTATATATAAGGGAAGCTTTATATGCAGGTAAATCCAATAAAAAATCTGCTAAATTTAAAGATATCTATTGATAGATATCATTGAGACTTTGAGTGAGAACAATATAAAATATCTCTGTATTACTTCAAATATTTTAGACAAGAAATGCATACTTGAAAGGCTTCTTACTTTATCATCTAGTTTGTATTATACAATCATAAATTTAATTCAAAGTAACGTATTAATGAACTAAAACTTCAGTGATTCAAAAATTTTTATGGTATGGCATGAACGCTTGGTCCTCGAGTATCAATGATGCATATGATTATTAAAAATTCTCATGGACATCCATTAAAGAACTTGAAGATTCTGTTAATGAAAATATTTATACTATTTGCTCATAAGGTAAACTTGTAGTTAGACCATTCTCTTTTTAAATTGTTCTAGAATCTCTATCATTTTTAAAAAAAACCATCATCTTGCATATCCTGATACTCTAAGAATTGTGTTTCAGAAAGTCTTTTGGACTAAAGCGAATATCTCGAACAAGAGTTTTTCATAGGGTTAAATAATAACACAAAGGAGTTTATATATATTGTTTTATAGAAATATAAATCTGAAGATAAGTTCATGGATGTGTTTATGGAAATTTGACAGTGCTGATCTATGTTCCCGCACATCCAGGATATAATTGACGGAATGACTATATGTATGTGCTATAATCTCGACTTGTATGGTTTAACGCGTTGATTTGTAATATCTATGACGTATGCGCGGGGCATCGATTATGGACTTATGGAATAGCTCTATTTGACAAATCGAGCGTAGATGTAGAGAGTCCTGTAATATGAAGTGTACTCGTCATGCATTAAGGTAGTGTACCGGATTAAATTATTCAATCTAGTAATCTTCGACAAAATCGATTATTTGTTCAGGAACCCTAGGGATGCGCGTGTGTCAAGATTTAAGTGTTAAGTACATTAATTACTTAACAATTATTGTTGACAAATTAAATTTTGACACGTGGTGCATAGTGAGCCATCGGTTAAGTTGACTAAAATGTATGGTTAGATGGAACCCACTATGGGTTAACTTGGTTACTAAGCGAAGGTTTAAGGATAATGTTACATATTTGATTATTTAATTGTTAAATAATCAATATATTTATTTATCTAAGTGTTAAATAAATATTTAACTTAAGTATGATTAAGAGTTAACCATATGGTTAGGTTAAAAGAATATTTAATAATTAAATAATGTTTAACTTAACTTAGGTTAATTGTTAATTAAGGTTAGATTAATTAATTATTTAATTACTTAATTGTTGGAAAAGTAAATTAACCTAACTTTAGTTAAATGTTAACTTGAGTTAGGTTAATTGAATATTGGCCACGTTTTGCTAATCTAACCAAAGTTAATTGTTAACTTGAGTTTGGTTAATTAATAAAATATTATAATAATTAAGACTTTTTCTTATTTTATTGTTAAATAATAAATTAACTTAACTAGGGTTAACAATTAACTCTAAAATTAAGTTAAATCTTAATTCTTATAAAAATGTAAAATTGAAACAAATCTCTTTTTTTTTACAACAAAGGGTGGCCGACCATACATGGAGAGAGAAAGAAAAGTTGTTTTCTTTATTTTAGTTTTCAAATGTTGATTTTTATTTTCATCTCCGTGAAGCCTACTTCTTGTAATAATACAAGCTTTTATTTTATTAATCAAGTGTTGATCAAGGGTAAAACAAATAACTCATAGTTTAAGTATTAAACTAGAGATTTAGAGTTAATATCGGGATTTAAGTGTTAAACTAGTGTTAGAATTAAAGCAGTTATTTTAACGACTCAAGCTCATCACATTGAGTTCTAGAACTGCTGACAAGTTTATTTTGGACCGTACTCTAGCTTAAACCGTACCAAAGGCATGCGAGGTGATTATTCTCAATTTTTGTATTAATGTGATTAACATTTATTTAATTTTATTAATGGAATGAAATGCAAAATTTATTGTGTTTATTATTTAGGAAATTAGATTTTTAGTTTCCGCTGCGCATATTATTTATGAGATGTAGTATATATATTTATGAACATTGGACACATGCACATGCATACATGTACTCAATACGATTTTGAACCGAAACACCTCACCCAATAAAATGGTATCAGAGCATTTTTGTGGTGTTGATCGGGTGATTTGGAGTGTTGGATATGTTGTTGGTGAAGTCTCGGTGTTGAAATGCTGTATTTCAAATTTTGAAATGGGTATACCAAGGTGGAAAACATCGGGACGCCATGGCCTTGATTCTGGCGCCATTGTGCTGGGACCTTTTAGGATTTAGCACTGCGGTACTGGGGTTTCTACCCTCCAGCACTGCAGCATTGGTAGCCCAGTGCCGCGACGCTGACACTATTAACTCTCGAAATATTTTTAAATTGTTTAAGAATTAATTCATGCATGTGGGGGGTTTATGAGATGCAGTAATAAGAGTTATTAGTCTGCATTATGTAACCACAATAGGAGCCCTACTGGTAGGGGTTATTTGTGTTTGTACTGAAATAAATGACTCATTGAGAATTACTTCCTCACGAGATAAGACTTGTTATTTAAAATATCTTTATTAATCAGATTTAATAGTATTATATTATGAGATAATATTTTACTTGATCCATTTTGTCAATACGATGTTAGACGGGTCACGTCGATCTTTTTTTAATCTTTCTACAGCATGAGAAATTTGATCGATCTGACTCGAACTATGCTGATTAAACATGAGATGAGGTAGATATATGCGAACGTGTTACCTAATATTGCTACGACATAAGGATAGTATCAGTAACATATATTTGATAATTAACAAGTTAATATGGAATACACTTACCCAATATTGCTACAGCGTGAAGATAAGGTGTATTTGTGATCAGTGGTAAAATTTGCATGAGATACAATTAACAAGAGTTGTCTACCTGTTGGGTTTACAAAAGTCAAAATTGCTACAATGTGAGACTAGAGTAAAATGCCAATGGGGTTTACTTTTCACTGTATAATTTAAAAAGTTTAAATTGTCGTTTTCTTGTTTAAGAGATTATAGGAATTATGTAAAGCAGTGGGAGTGCACTTTTAGATTAAAAAATGTATAATACTTACACCTATAATCTAAAGTGTTATCTATTATTGATTAGAAATGTTTCGCTACACATTTCTTAATTTGTCTTATAGACATAAGATAATTGTCTTATAGAGATAAGATAAGTATAAGCAATCTGTTAGCACATTTGCTTAATACACATCAACTATAGGGTACCAAAATTTTTTTGACTTGCTTATGAATTTGTGAATAGTTCTAGATTCAAAAACGTGTGGAGATATTGAAGATTAGAAGATAATAAAGAGGTGTTTCTAATAATGTCTCTTCGAAAGACGTTGATATTTATTAGAAATAGATAAAGAATGATTTGAGAGTCAAATCATATATCATGGCCTCAATATCTAATAATCTTTAGTACAAGCATGTGCACATGAGATGTGTAAGTAGTATTATGCTTCGTCTAAATAATTATTTGATGTATCTAAACCACGAATAGATAATAGTCACAATGAAAAATATTTTCACTATGATTAAGTTTGAAAGCGTTATTATTCAATGTATCTTAACTAGGACTAGATAGACCCCTTTAGACATTTGTTTACCAAACATTGATATTTCACTAACAAATGTTGCTAGTCGTATATGGGTATGAGATACCACCCATTCTTTTCATATCTCGAAGGTGCTGCATGACTTGAGTAAATGTCTAGGTAAACCAAATAAATAGTAGTTCAAAAACTTTGAATAATAAAAAATTGTAGCACATAAGATTAGGTCATATAGTCGTTAAATGACTATTCTGTCTGATTAAGGATAGTCAGATACTTAATCTGACTATAGAACCTTGATCAGTTTATGAATTCTGAATTTAAGGAAAGATGACCAAATTCTTATATAGATGTTAGACACTGGGTTACTGATTTATTAGAATTGATACATAGTGATGTATTTAGTTCAATGAATCATATTGCCATAAGTGGATTTTGATACTTTATTATCTTTATGGTGATATGTTATGATACGGATATGTATTTTTGGGAAATATTTATGGTGATATGTCACAATATGGATATGTGCTTTTGGGAAACACAAGTAAAAAAATTTTAAAGTGTTCAGAAGGTTTCGACTGGAAAGTAAAAAAACAAACCCTTGTGTATATTAAATGCCTTCAATTAGATTGAGACAATATATAGATAAGCAGTATATTCTCCGATTCTTTAAAGAAGAATGTGATTCTAGCTCAACATGGTCCTCTAGATACTCCCTAAAAGAAATGTGTTTTGAAAATGAGAAATCAGACTTTATTAGATATGGTCGGATTGATGTTAAGCTTCAATGATCTTCTAGAATTTTTATGGGATTATGCTTTAGAATCGGCTACCCACTTATTAGACATAGTTCCATCAAAAGCAATTCCTACTATTCTGTATGAGATATAGACTAAAAGTGAACCGACTCTTAAGTATGTTAAGGCTTGAGGTTGTTTTGCTTGTATAAGAATTATGCAACAGGACAAACCGTTACTCAAATAGTATAAGTACCGATTTGTTGGGTATCTTAAGCATTTAATAGGATGCCAGTTCTATGATTTAGGGGAACAAAATATGTTCGCTGCTCATAATACCACCTCCCACAATAAATAATTTCTTATGGGTCGTAGGGATTGTAGAATGAGTGAACTTGATAAAGTCAATCAGAATGTATATGGACCAACAATGGAATTTCAAGTTCAAATGAGTGAGATACCTTTAACACACTCTCCTCATATGTCAGAAAGGATATCAAGGCTACTATTTAGATATATTTAATACCTGAAGGTACCCTTAGTATTTTTTTACTTGAAGAAAATAATCTTTTAACTTATAAAGAGGCAATGTTTGACATCGAATCGAAAAAATGGCAAATGGCCATGAGATCTGAAATTCATTCTACGCATAACGATCAAGTCTGGGACTTGGTTATGTTTCCCATAGAAATGGTTCTTATTTGTTGTAAAAGAGT
The DNA here is from genome assembly GCA_946807835.1 of Ailanthus altissimus. Taxonomy (NCBI): domain Eukaryota; kingdom Viridiplantae; phylum Streptophyta; class Magnoliopsida; order Sapindales; family Simaroubaceae; genus Ailanthus; species Ailanthus altissimus. Next base: position 24,831,629 of record OX327685.1, on the reverse strand, counting down.
TTACGCAGCGGAAGCTTAGGTCCGATATGAAGGTAGAGACCTTCTAGGACCTACTGGTGATAAAAGATTATACTCAGAGATCTAAGATCAGTAATAAAGAAATATTTTTCATTAGCAACCATGCTAAAGACAATTTGGATTTTATTGGCTATTGCAACATATTAAGATTTTGAGATCTGGCCAACTGATGTAATGATGGCATTTCAGAATGTATATCTTAGCAAGAGATATGCATAGAACTGCCTCAAAGTTTTGCATCCAGCCTGACTTCTAATCTAGTGTGCAAACTGAGAAAGTCTATTTATGGACTTAAGTAGTTTTTTTGAAGCTGAAATCTTCATTTTGATGACAAAATAAGAAAGTCTGATTTTATCAGAAATGAAGAGAAGGCGTGTGTGTTAAGAAAAGGCAGTAAGAGCATGATTATCTTTATAGTTATTTATGTAGAAGACATACTTAATGTCAAAAATGACGTTGGTATGTTACAAGTCAATCAGATAAGAGTTATATGAGTAAGAACTTCTCCGTAAACTATTTAGAAGAGACTTCCTGCATATTAGGTATAAAGCTTTATAGAGATAAAGTTAGGAGGTTGATAAGACTCTCTCAATCTTCGTATATAGACTAGTTCCTTAAAATGTACAATTTTATTGACTGTAAGACAGTTAATATGCCTTTCATATATGACATTCATCATTTTAGGAGGAAGTATCATTGAGAAGAAGATGAAAGGGTTAGAGTGTCTAACTTATAAAATGCAATTGCTAAAAGTATCTTGACGTATGTCATGTTATGTACGAGACATGGATTTAGATGTCTGTAAGTTTTACGAGTTGATATCGGTTTGATCCAGGTCACGACCATTAAATGGCTATGAAACATATCTTTTATACCTTAGAGGTATAGAGGATAAGTTTTTGAATCAATGGAGAAAGTTTCTTACAAGTGAAGGGACGCACATATTCAAACTTCTCGTTTTATATGGGTGGTAGAAAGTCTATATCTAGTTATGTGGTCTTCCTCATCGGTACTGAAACTAGTTAAAATGTGTAATATAGATGTCCATAGTTAATTCTGCCTTTGAGGTAGGATAAGTTAACTTAAGAAACAAGCAAAGGAAGCACTGTGGATATTTAAGATTAGTTACAAAGTTTAGAATAGTTCTAAGCTTAGTGGATTATATCATATTATAATGCAATAATAACGAAATAATTGTTTAAACTAAGAAGTCATATGACACATCAGAATTCTGATCATGTGGACTATGTATACTATATAGTTAGAAAGTTTTTGGTTGTTGGAGATGTAAAAGGATCTAGGATACATTCATGGATAATGTAGCAGACTCACTTAACCCTGAACTCCTAGGATGTTTGAGAAATATGTGGAGTGTATTGTTATGCGATACTAGTACAAATGGCACTAGAACAAGTGGGAGTTTGTTAGAGTTAATGCTCATGTGCCATTCCAATATTGTACTACTATTAATTGTTTAATATTTATATGAAAAACGTTCGAATGATATCATTAATATTAAAACACATATGATACATTGTTTGTAATGTTACAGGCATTGTATGATTTAAAAGAGTTTAGATCTAATCTAAGAGAGTTTAGATCAGAGTTAAGAGTTAGCATCACTTACAATTATAAATGCTAAAGAGTTAGCATGTTATAACAGTCAGTGAATTCTAAAGAGTTAGAGCCTTGCCTGTAATAGGACAAAGACTTAAGGGTATACTAATAATGACATAGTTGCAAATATGTTCTCAAACACTGTATTTTTGATCTATTTTCATCGATGCAAGTCTGTTGGTGAATCCCTTTAATATAGATCAGTGTATGTCTATACCTATAGGGTACAGATGGTTGTTCTTAACTAACCATGAGCTTAGAGTTCGTATAGGCATGTGGGTATTCAGTCAAGAGTGGATACTGAATAGACTTACGATGACCTCCAATAAACTTCCTATAAAACCCTCAATAGAGTGTCTTCTCGAGTTGAGTAGTATTTGTGATCTTTTGACTTGAGCGCGGCGATGGGCTTGTGAGTGATCCACCATGCTTTGGTTTCATATATGTCAAAAACCTTTCATGGTCTGACCGCTAGGTATTACTGGGTATGGTTCGATACTCATGAAGTCCAGTGTGTATAGATATAAGATCCGTCAGCTCGTATAGGTGAGTTGTATGTCTTGATACTACAAGAATTAAGTTTTACAAAGTCTTTTGGCCAAACGTAGATTCTCCGAAAAAGAGTTTTTCGTATGGTTAAATAATATCGTGAATGAGTTTGTAAATATTATTTTACAGAAATACAAATCTAGAGATAAGTTCATGGATGTGTTTATGGGGATTTAACGGGGCTGATCTACGTCCTCCGCACATCTAGGATATAATTGACGAAAGGACTATATGTATGCACTATAATATCAACTTGTATGGTCTAATACACTGATTTGTAATATCCGTGATGTGTGCGTGGGGCATCAATTAGAGACTCATAAAATAGTTCTATTTGACAAATCAGACGTAAATGTAATGAGTCCCGCAATATGAAGTGTACTCGTGCACTAGGGCAACGTATCAAATTAAATTATTCAATCTAGTAATTTTCAGTAAAGATGAATATTTGTTTCAGGAACCCTCAGGATGTGTGTGTATATCAAGACTTAAGTGTTAAATACATTAATTAGTTAACAATTATTGTTGACTAATTATATGTTGCACATGGCGCATAGTGAGCGCTTGGTAGGGATGACAGTAGGCGGGTTTGGGACTGATAGCTCTAAACTCATATCTATATCCGCTTAAAAAATAAAATACTAAATCCTTCCCAAACCCGTTGCGGGTTTGGAGTATCGTTACCAAATCCGCACTTACGGGTTTGTACCTATTACCAAACCCGCAATGAGTTATCCGCTAATTTTAAGCGAGTTTTAAATTAATATAATAAAAAGTAAAATTATAACCTTAATTTAATTAAAATTTTATAAATTATATCAATTAAAATAATATCAATTATAATTCTAATTTTATTTACATTAAATGTTATAATTGTAAATCCAATATCAATTGTAATTACGATAAATATTATAATTTCAATTACGTTAAATATTTTAATTTTAATTTTAATTACGTTAAATATTATAATTTTATATCCAATTTCGATTTCAATTACGTTAAATATTATAACTCCAAATTCAATTTCGATATCAATTACGTTAATGTTATAATTATAATTATAATTTTGATTTCACTTATGTCATAATTTTAAACCGAATTTCAATTTTAATTATATTAAATTTTATAATTTCAATTCTAATTTTTAATTTTAATACGTTAAATGTTATAATTCAAAATTCAATTTCGATTTTAATTACGTTAACTGTTATAATTTCAATTTTAATTTTGATTTCAATTACGTTAAGTATTATAATAATGATTATAATATTGAATTCAATTATGTTAAATATTATAATTCTAAATTCAATTTTGATTTCAATTACATTAAATACTATAATTTCATTTCCAATTTCAATTTCAATTTCAATTTCAATTTCAATTACGTTAAATGTCGTAATTCGAATTACAATTTCGATTTCAATTACGTTAAATGTCATAATTTTAAATCCAATTTTGATTTCAATTACGTTAAATGTCATAGTTTTAAATCTAATTTTGATTTCAATTACGTTAAATGTCATAATTTTAAATCCAATTTCGATTTCAATCACGTTAAATGTTATAACTCCAAATAAAAATTTGATTTTATTTACATTAAATTGTTATAATTATAATTCTAATTTTGATAGTTAAATGTTATAATTTCAAATCTAATTACAATTACGTTAAAGATTTTAATTGTAATTTCAATTCTAATTCTAATTTTATTTACATTAAATATTATAATTCTTGTGTTAAATGTTATAATTTCAAATCCAATTTCAATTTCAATTACATTAAATGTTATCATTCTAAATCCAATTTCATTTCCAATTTCAATTGCGTTAAATGTTTAATTTCAATTCTAATTATATTTTAATTATGTTAAATGTTATAATTCTAAATCCAATTCTAATTACATTAAATATTAAATATTCTAGTTCCAATTTCAATTATGTTAAGTGCTATAATTTTATTTTTAATTTTAATTACAATCATTAGTCCCTTTAAACTAATTTTATTTATTTTTATTGAACGGTATGAGCAACATCAAACCAAATCTAGATTTTTTAATATGAGCTAAAAATAAATAAAAAATAATCAACTCATTTTTTTATTTTTCTTTAATTTTTTTTAAATGTACTATTAGTGGATACTCGTTGCGGGTATCTGCAGATTTTTTACCAAAACCATACCCGTACCAAATTCGTTGTGAGTTTTAATTTTGTATACCAAATCCGTATCAAACCTGCTTCAAACCTTACTAAATCCTTCATAATGCGAGCGAATGTTAGTGAGTTTGCTATTTGTTTTGCCATCCCTAGCCCTCGATTAAGTTGACTTAAGTTTGTAGTTAGGTAGGATCTACTGTGGGTTAACTTAGTAACCAAGTAAGAGTTAAGGGTAATTTTACATATTTAATTATTTAATTATTGAATAATCAAGATATTTATTTATTTAAGTGTTAAATAAATATTTAACTTAAGTATGATTAAGAGTTAACCATACGGTTAGGTTAAAAAAATATTTAATAATTAAATAATGTTTAACTTAACCTAAGTTAATTGTTAACTAAGGTTAGATTAATTAATTATTTAATTACTTAATTCTTAGAAAATTGAGTTAACCTAATTTTAGTTAAATGTTAACTTTAATTAGGTTAATTGAATATTTTATTAATTACTTGGTGACCAAATTTTGCTAACCTAATCAAGGTTAATTGTTAACTTGGATTTGGTTAATTAATAAAATATTATAATAATTAAATTTTTTATTATTTAATTATTAAATAATAAATTAACTTACCTATAGTTAATAGTTAACTCTAAGGTTAAATTAAATCTTAATTGTTATAAAAATGTGAAATTCAAACAAATCACATTTTTTTTGTTAAAACAAAGGGTGGCTGTCCATACATGGAGAGAGAAAGAAAAGTTGTTTTCTTTATTTTAGTTTTCAAATGTCAATTTCCATTTTCATCTCCATTAAGGCTACTTGTTGTAATAACACAAGCTTTTATTTTATTGATTAAGGATAAAACAAACAATTTATAGCTTAAGTGTTAAACTAGAGATTTAGAGTTAATCTCAAGGTTTAAGTGTTAAACTAGTGCTTGAATTAAAGCTGTTATTCTAGTGATTCAAGCCTACTATATTGAGTTTTAGAATTACCGACGGGTTCATTTCGGGTGGTATTCCAGTGAGGCGATTATTCTTAATTTTGCTATTAATATGATTAATATATATTTAATTTTATTAATGTAATAAAATAGAAAATGTATTGTGTTCATTGTTTAGGAAATTATATTTTCAGTTTCTTATGCGCATATTATGTATAAGATGCATGTACATGTATTTATAAACAATGGATACATGCATAAGCATACACGCACCCGATACAGTTTTGAATTGAAACACCGTACCCAACAACATGTACCTTGTTGATGTGCACATAATTACTAATTTTTGTATGAGGTCACACTATTTTACATTACAATTTGTACTTGCTCATCAGGTTGATATATCCTATTTGTGCACCTTTTGTTGTGCTTTGTATGTCTATATAGCACCCTACAATGCACTAAGATAAGACTTCAATGTCTTTTTGAGATTTATATTGGTTTTAACCCACCATCAGTTATAAGATATCTTGAACCTCTAACGAGTGAAGAGACAATATTCTTACTATTAAGGAAAAGAAAACTTTCTTTTAAAGTAAGGTATGAACTTTCTTAGAAAACGACCGCTATGTCTTATTTAGATTCTCACACAAATTAATGTGAAAATGAGCTATGAAGGAATATTGATCTTTAAATAATTGTAAATGAATTATCACACTTATTTATAAGTGCATCGAAAGTAACCAAATTATTATTCTTGTAGAATAATCTAATGAAAATATAGCAAATGATATATTGTTGCACGCTAGAAGTATTGCAAACCACTTAGTTTAAAGGATATTGTTCTACGAAAGAAAAAAATGAAAAATCAGGATCCTATTAAATATGCTCGAGCCAATAAATTCACATTCTTTAAATCACTAATATCTGAAAATTTAAAAGTTGCTAAAATAGACACAAGTTCCTAAAGAGCCAGAAGTCTCAGAAGAGGCATTAGCCTTTGAAGACATATTAGCCCTAGAAGAGGCACAAGAATTTCAAAATAAGAAAAATGATACAAATTATGCTTAAATAGGAGAAATGTAGAAACGTAATGAAATAATTGTCGACAATATATTCTCATTTACAGTAGCTACTAAAATTATAAATGGTGATTTTGAGTAACAAACTGTTGATGAATGCAAAGAAAGATATGACTAGCTTTAATAGAAAACAAATTCAAACAAAATTGACTTCTTTAACTAAACATAAAGTATTTGGACATGTAATCCAGACACTTGAAGATGTCAAACTTATAGAACAAAAAACAATTTTGTATGAAAATGTAATAAAAATAATAAGATCATTAGATACAAAGCAATATTCATTATTCAAGGTTTATCGTAGAGATCTAGTATTGATTATGATGGACATAACTATATTTCATTTTTTTAATAAGCTTGACAGTTTTAGAAAAGCTTGATATGCGACTTATGGATGTAGTGACAACTTACCTATATGCTTCATTTGACACAGATATTTATATGAAAATATATGAACGATTCAGAATGCCTAATACATGTAATCACAATTTTTATTCAATCAAACTACAGATATCTATTACGGATTAAAACAATCTAGCTCATGTGGTACAATTGCCTAAGTGAATACTTAATAAAGGAAAGATACATTAACAATCTAATATATCCATGTGTATTTATAAATAAGTCAGACTCTGGGTTTACCATTATGATTGCATTTGTGGATGATATGAATTTGATTAAGACTCTGAAAAGTTCTCAAAGATTGCAGAATACTTAAAAAGAGAATTTAAAATGAAAGACTTGGGCAGGACTAAATATTGTCCTACTTTGCAGATTTAGCACAAATTAATTAGAATTTTTATCCATCAAACTATTAGTGTGCTGTGCGTGAGGTAAATGTGTGCATTTTAATTGTAATTTAAATAAATTTGCACGTCACATATGCAAAATAAGCACAACGAAAATAAAACACACATCTTATTACACTAATGAGATAAAAGAAGCTTACTCTAAAGTTGTACTCAGAACAATTCTAGTATAGGAACACTGTGGGATTACTAGAGCTAAAATAGTAGCTTTTTATCTCCGCAGAAATTGAAGCAACTATTTGCTTCTTTCTTACCCAGCCAATTGCTTCACTAACTCTTTAATAAACTTTGTAATACTTACAATTTGATTTGATGCATTTTGAATTGCATAAGGCCCTCATATATATAGCCTTTCATTGCCACCCATTTAACCAACCAAAACATTTGAGTGGCCAAATACTTTAAGCATGAGGTGCATTTTCCATTTGCACCTTATGCTTGTAAGAAAGATGTGGTGGCATGGTTAATTGAAGTGGCTGAATGAAAGGATGAGTTATGGCCAAAAATCCTTTTCAAATGTCATTAGATGAAGGCCACCTCATGCTTGTAAAAATAAAAATAAAAGCATGACAATGCAACTTAAATTTCATTAAGTGGTCGAATTAAAACACACCTCAAGCTTGCCATTCCCTTTGTAATTTAAATGGTGGCAATGAGTTCTATTTGGCCAAATTATTACATGAGGAGTGGCCATTTTTTTTCTCAAAATCTTTTTAAATAAATGACACCTCGTGCTTGCTAAATTAAAATTGGTAGCATGGTGCTTAAATGAAGTGGCTAAATCTATTAAACATGAGGTGTTAATAATTTGCTTTGCAAAAAGCTTTATAGTACACCTCATGCTTAAATATAAATAGGTGGCAATGCTTTGCGACCTGTTAAGCCATTACAAGGCATTATCATTGTTTGGCTTAACTCGTGGTAGCACCTTAGAGGATGAGATGGCAAGTCCCCACTTGCCACTTGTTAACCTCCTAGATTTAACAATCTCTATTTTTTGAAATTTTTTCAGATCAAACCATTCAACTCGATGCATTACTCCAGTGCTTAACGAGTACACTTCATATTGTGAGATTCCTTAGGTTTACACCTATTTGTCCTACGAAACTCTTCCGTATGTCCGTAAATGATGCTCTATATACACATTACGAAAAATACAAAACGACATGTTGAACCATACGAGTTGAGTTTAATACATATTCATATAATTTCTTTGTCATTTATATCCTAGAATAGTAGAGATATAGATCACCACCGTCAAGTCTCCATATACTGAACCATGAACTTATCTCTAGATACACATTTTCATAAATAATATTTGCAAATACTTTTGCAATATTATTTATCCAACGGAAAACTAATTCCTGGGTTTCTTGCTTATGGCCATAATACTTTTTAAAATACAGTCTTCGAGCATCATAATATTACAATCCACTCATATGAGCTGATGGATCCTATATCTACATACACTAGATTTTATGACCATCCGGTTATACCCAGCGACGCCCGGCAGTAAGACCATGAAAGATCTTTAACATGTGTATAACTTAAGTATGATGGACCACTCATAAGTCCATTGTAGTGCTCAAGTTAAAGGATCATAAATACTACTAAACTCAAGAAGACCTGCAATTTATAGTTTTATGAGATGTCTATTGGAGGTTCTCATTGAGTTTGTTCAGTACCTAGTCTTCACTGAATACCTTTATGCCTATACAAGCTTCCACTAAGCTTATAGTCTCCTAAGATTAACCATCTGGACCATCCGAATATAGATATACACTTATTTATATATGATAAAATCTTCACCGCCAAACCTGTATCAGTGAAAATAGATCAAAAACATAAAGTTCGAGAACATACTTGAACAATGACATATCCTAGCACTATTTGTAACTCTTTGCAACTTTATCATTACTAATATATCCCCAGGTCTTTGTCCCATTTCACACAAGATTTTAAGTCTTTAGATTTTGCTGACTCTTATAACTTGCTAACTCTTAGTAATTATAACTTTCAGCGTTGCTAACTCTTAGTCATAGTCTAAACTGTTTTAGACCAGATCTGAACTATTTTGGATCAAACAGTGTCTAAAGCATTACATGTATCTTACTATATAATAGACGTAATTAGCAATTTAACAAAATATTTATTGCATAAATATAAAATATTCATACAAATGGGATGGCACGTAAGCACAAATCCCAACACAAACTACTTATACTGAAAACTTTATAAGAGAATTCAATATAGATAAAGCTCATCTGTTAAGTTCTCCTATAGTTGTTCGATTTCTTAATCACAAAAAAGATATATTTTGTTCCAAGGAAGATGATAAGGAAATACTTGGTCTAGAAGTACCATATCTCAACATAATTTGTGTTTTATTATATCTAGATCAATGCATCATACTAGACATAGTTTTTATAGTAAGCTTATTGACAACATTTATTTTTGCACTAACTCAACGTGTTTTATTATATCTAGATCAATGCATCATACTAGACATAGTTTTTATAGTAAGCTTATTGACAACATTTATTTTTGCACTAACTCAACGTTATTGGAATGGTGTCAAATACATATTTCATTACCTTCATGGAATGATAGATTTTGAACTATTTTATTTTATTGAGCCTATAGAAAATTCAAGCTTAGTTGATTAAACAGATTCTTAGTACTTATCTGATCCCTTAAAAATTCGCTCGCAAACGAGATATATTTTTATTTATAACAATCCAATAGCGATCCACAAAGTAAACCTATGCAGCCACCTCCTCCAATCACTCTCAGAGTTTTGCACTACATGAAGCAATCTATCATTTATCATATTTAGAGTACATGCAGCCTACATTATGTATGGATTTGTACTTATGTGTTATCCCATTTTGTATGAAATTTATTTTTAATATTTATACAGTCATTGTTTCATTAAATCGATAATTATATATGTACATATATTAAACGGTAAGATGCTTATAATGTTTCAGATATTGCATGATCTAAAGGAGTTTAGATCTGGTCTAAAAGAATTTTGATCAGTGCTAAGAGTTAACTATGCTAAGAGTTAGCACGTTATAAAAATTATCAAAATTTAAAGAGTTAGAGCCTTGTTCGAAATGGGACAAAGACTTAAGAATATATTATTAATGACATAGTCTTATAAAGTATGAGCTTAATGAAAGCTTGTATATGAATGCAGATATTCAGTGAGGATTAGGTACTAAATAAACTCACGAGAACCTCAAATATACATCCTACGAGGACGTTAATAGTAGGTTTTTTTGAGTTAAGTAGTATTCGTTGTCCTTTGACCTAAATGCTAGAGTAGGCTTGAGAGTGATCCACCATATTTTCGTTCTATGCATATCAGATACCTTTTATGGTTTGACCGCTGCGTGTCGTTGGGTTTAGTCTAATGCTCATAGAGTCTAATGTGCGTAGATATATGATCCGTCAGCTCACATATATGAGTTGTATACTCTGATGCTCTGAGATTATATTTCAGAAAGTCTTATGGCCATAAGCAGTAAACCCGAAAAAGAATTTTTTGTGGAATAAACAATATCCCAAAAGTATTTGTGGATATTGTTTACTAAAATATGAATTTGGAGATAAGTTCACGAATGAGCAAATTGAGATTTTACGGTATGATCTACATCTCTGCTCTTGCAAGATATAGATGACGAAAGGATTATACGTATATGTTATGACTTAAACTTGTATGATCTAATACGTTGACTTGTAATATTTGTGACGTGTACGTGGGGCATTATTCACAGACGTATGAAAGAGTTTCATATGACAAATTGAGTGTGAACCTATAGAGTCCTACAATATAAAGTATATTTGTTGCGCACTATGGCTGCAAATTGGATTGAACTGTTCTATTCAAAAAAATTTAGTAATTCGAATATTTATTTCAGGAGCCCTCAAGTTATGCACTTGTCAATATTTATGTGTTAACTACATCAATTAGTTAATAAAAAATTTTAACCAATGGAGTTATGACAAGTGACATAATCGAGGTCATTCATTGTTTTACTTTCAAATTATAATATTGCCCTTACTTGTATAACAAGCAACATCCATAAAATAAAAAAATATTTTTGTTTTATTTTATATTGTTAAAGTTAAATAATAATAAATAAATTGGGAACAAGAGTGAACGGTGTTGGGGCCTTCTTGTCGATAATTAAAATAAGGGAAAATGCAACTATAAAAATGAAATATATTTTTATTTTCATTGGACCTTGGTTTGGCTATTTTTGAAGAAAGAAAGAGAAAGTGTTTTTTTTTCAAGTTTTAGATTGTAAGAGTTGCTCTCTATATTTCTTCTTCTTACTCCATTTTGTAAGCTTCAAAGAGTGGAAATTATCTTGTTTTATTGCTAGAGTTACAATACTTTAAAACAACTAATTCCATCTCTTATGAAACAAATTAATTTAGTTTAAGGTTAAACAATATTTTTTTAAGAGTTAAGCACAATTTGTTAAAAATTAGAGCTGTTATTCTAAAGATCCAAAGCCACCTTTGTTGAATTCTAGAATTGCCAACATGTGAGTTTCAAGTCGGGCTCATGTTTTAAATTGAATTTCCAAAGGCATATAAGGTGATTTTTCAATCTTAATATTTATTAATATAACGAAGACTTAATTTAATGTGTTTGTTGCATTAGAAAATTAGATTTTCAGTTCCGTTACAAAATATATATGTATGAGATGCATAAATTGTATTATAATAAACACATTACACATGCATGCACCTTAGGAAAATAACATACTTTCCCCTTTTGCAACATATATTCTAACTATATAATATGAAGATAATGCTGCTTTTATTACTTAAATTAAAGGCAGATACATCACAGGAGATAAAAATAAATATATTTCTCTAAACGTTTTCTATGTCCATGAGCTGCAGTAAAGTGAGAAGATTGATATGAAATTCAGATATGCTTAACTAAGGATTTGCGTATATGTTTACAAAATCTCTACCAACGTAAACTTTTAAAAAAATGGTTTACAAGATTGATATACATTAGCTCAATAAATTGTCAAATTGATGGATATTACTTTGAGAGAGAATATTTGATCGGGGGAGTGTATTCTTCTAAGAGAAGAATTACTTCGGATATAAATGTGCATTGTACATTTTTTTTCCCTTCAATTAAGCTTTATTCGATCGAGTTTTACTAGTAAGGTTTTTTATGAAAGAGTATTGAGCAAGAAGCCTTTTGAAATTAATTGAAAGAGTTTTATTAGTAAGAATTGACCATTAATCAATGAAAGAGTTTTACAAGAAAGAATTTTTATGAAGTGAACAATGTATTACTTCTAATTAATGGTTAATTTTAATTGAATAATCCCTTCAATTGAACTTATTGTATTACTTCTAAATTTTTGTAAATAAGAAGCCTTACATTTTCAAATTCCATTACTCATTATTTCTTATTTAAGAATTCAAACATTGACAATTTTTATGTGTGCTTAGTCTCCTGAAATTAAACATTTTGATTATAGTCATTGTAATCTCAAATCAGGTTTAATCATTCTAATTTATTTTTAGTTTGTTGTTTATTTTTAACATATTATTTTTTTTTTTATTGAATTTTATTATCTACCATAAATTTATTCTATTTCTAAATAGTTGTGATTATTACTTTCTTTACATATTATTGTTGTTTATTTTTATTTTCTTGTAGTGTAATAAAAAAGAATTCCACTAAAGAAATATGTATTTAGATACGAAAACTTAAAAAGAAAAACTTGTTTAAGCCTTAAATTTCATAGTTGTCTAAGGCCTCAAATCCCTTGAACTGCTATGTGAGATGTAAATCTCTTATAATTAGTAAGGATAAGGAATACGGGCCTAGTAGGCTTATGAGTAATAGGGTAGACATAATAAATTAATCTTTTGGATCGATGGTACATTAAGCAGGGGTATTGGTTAGTTGGTTCTTAGATTTATATGGATGGATAAACAATATTATCTAATTAGTTATACTTTTGATAAATGGTAAGCCCTAGAATTGTCACATAAAATAAATGGTTCTTAGGTTATATGAGTGGACAGCTATCAATACCTATTAAGTTAGTATTTTAAGTTAATAGTAAGTGTCTGGCTTATGACAGTGGTATTAAAACATGGCTAAGTTCTTATTTTTATGTGGGCTTTAAAAATTTGTGTCTTGTCTCGTATCAAATAGAAATTGGATAGGTAGATGTTAACGCTAGCCTAAATTTGTATATACTTTAGTCTATTTGGGTTACTTTCTCTAACTGTGTATATTAGTTTAGGCTCAGTTGAAATATGATTAGGCCCATTTGGGTATCTCGTAGAATAGGAAATTTAATCTATTATGATTTGTTTTTATTAGATTAAGATTAAAAAGGGTTTATTGAAGTAAATATAAGGGCATAATATATAATTGTTTAAGGGGATTTATTCATACATTTAATACAATAATAAAACTTTTTCTCTAATTTACCTTTTATTTTTGTTCTTATTTTCAACCTAAGATTTCAGTCCTTACTTGTTGATCATCATAGCCTTACTATTGTATTTTACTCATTCTTCTTTGTGAAGTAACTCAAATTTTGTAATTTGCTCGCTATTTAACAACTCAGGTATATTTTAAATCTCGTTTGTAGTAAATCGAATTTAGTTTTATTTAATTTGAAAAACCCTAACCTCAGTTCTTTACGAATTTGAAAAAAATTTAATTTTAATAGGACAATGGACATACACAAATTTAGATCATTAATTTTACTCGTGAACATTAGCTAACATTACCTAATAGACTAACTTTTTAGGTTAATGACAAACACCTGATTTTGTGATAACTAAAATTCTCATCTATATGTGAGTTCTTATAATATGTTCCTTATCCTAATTACTAGATATATCTTATTTCGTGTAAAATAAAAATTAAGTGAATAAGTATCATTACTTAATAGACTAATTTTTTAAATTAATTGGAAGGTCAATTATAAATTATGTGACAAGATGGAGGGTAACAACAATTCTATCATCTAACGGCCTGGTAACATCAATATATTGTAAATGTGTTTTAAGATGCATACATGTAGATTGTGTACATGTTAAAATAACTAAATACGGGTCTTACATACACGATTTACAGTGGAATTAAACACATAATCAACATATACACAAGCATTCTGAACCAAAAATAATTTAAGGTTACAGAAACTTACCCTTGAAGAACTTCGGAGAAGAATCATCCTCCGAAGCTCCGACGGAAGTCCACTCGCGATAAATTCTATTCATTAAGGATTTGTGGATTACAAGAGCTAAAATGGTAGCTGTTTTGATTAATTTCTAGTAGGATGAAACTTGGATTTCTCTCAAATGTGAGCTTGTTTGTTAAGAGCAAAAAGGGGACTTATGTGAAACAAGTTTAAAACTTATTTTTAAACTTAGTAAAAATAAGGGGGCTAAATGCAACACTCGTAACGTTTTTGCTGCTTCACACTTTGCATTGTTGACACTTGTCACTCATACATCCCATGCATGCTGCCAAGTATCAATCATGCAAAGCCCCCATGTGCCACTTGTTACACAAGTGGACATGTGTTAAGATTCTCTTTGCCATGCAACAGAGACCTCTTTACAATTTTTGCAAAGTATTTTTCTCACTTTCTAAAGAAGTCCTGAAACGTATCCTACTTTTTAAAATTATCTCGGATAGAACCATTTGATCCGTCTCACTAACTCAGTGCTTGACGAGTACACTTCATATTGTGGGACTCCCTAAGCTTACTTCCGTTTATTTTACGGAACACTTCTGCAAGTCCGTGAGCAATGCCTCACCCACACGTTACAGATATTACAGAACAGAGCGTTGAACTGTACAAGTTGAGGTTAACCATATCCATATAATCTTTCTTTCATCTATATCATGGAGGAGCAAAAATATAGATTATGACGGAAATAACTATATGCTCGACTGTAAACTTTTCTTCAAATTCATATTTTTGTGAACAATATCTGTAAACTCTTTTACGATATTATTTAACCCTATGAAAAAAATATTTTTTCGTGGTTTTCGCTTATAGCCATAAGTCTTCTAAAATATAATTTATTAGTATCAGGATATACAACTCACCTATATGAGCTTATGGATCTCATATTTACGCACACCAGACTCCATGAATATTGGATCATACCCAGTGACACCCAACAGTTAGACCATGAAAGGTCTCTAATATGCGAGGAATCAAAGTACATAGAATTCATTAAAAAATATGTGTAAGATTGTGTTATGGCATGCGTTATTTACCTTACTCCATTTGGAGATCTCCTCATTGTAATTTTCAACATTTGCATCTGGAAGAGGTTTTATGAGAAACTCTGCTATACCCATCACATCCGATAATCTTGATCTTACCACTGCTTGAAGTGTTTGCCATCAAATGGCAAAATTTTTGTGGCCTCTAAGAGTAACTTGGCTACTGCGAGAAGGGATGTGTCACTATTAGTATCCATAGAAATAGTTTAAGAATGTTGAAACTTGGTGTTGAGTGGATGATGTTGTTAGATACTAATAGTTTGAATAGTCAAGATATGCTAGGCACTGTCCATAAACTATTGGTAGATCACTTACAAGCTCATCGTGGCACTCAGGTTAAAGGATCACAAATACTATTTAACTCGAGAAGACCCTCCATTGACGACTTCAAGAAATGTTTATTGAAGGTCCTTGTGAGTTTGTTCAATATCCATTCCTTACTGAATACCTGCATACCCATACAAATTTTCGCTAAGCCTATGATTTACTAAGACTAACTATTTAGACAATTCAAATATAGACATACACTGATCCAAAAGGAATATCGATCGACCCGTGTTGGTAACCATAGATCAAGAATAGTATTTTCGAGAACATATTGTGCAATGATATTTCTTAACACTATTTGTATCTCTTTGTAATTATGTCATTACTATAATATTCTCAAATATTTATCTCTATTTCAGACAATATTCTAACTATTTAGAATTGTTAACTTTTAGCGCTAACCTACTCTTTTAAGTCTACAATATCCAAAAAATTATAAACTTCTGACTGTATAAATAATAATAATTAATAAATTAAAAAATATTTATTATATAAATATTTATACAATAATTTAAATAACACATAAACATCAATATCAACATATATCGACCATCGGAATCCACACTTATTAACCTCAATGTTTCATCTACTAAGGATGTGGAACAATTAAACAAACACAATAAATTTATTTTAAGCTCTTTAAGACACGAAAGAAATTAATATGGGCTGATGGGCATGCATGCTTAAAATGGGATCATATCTGGGCTATTATATAATAATGATATTCTTTGCCCTTTATTTCCTTTAAATTATTATTATTATTTTTTTTGCTTTGTTGGGTATGCTTGAGAACGGGGGTTAGGGAAATGCGAGATACAAGGTGGGCTGCAAATAACTCCAAGCGAGCCAAACCCTTTCAGCTAAATTTGGACAAAATCAGTTCAGCAAACTGTTGCAAGGGACCCACTTTTGTTGGGACGTTTGGAGACAGATGAGTTGTTCCCTCCGACTGGTGCACGGCTCTTTCCTTGACGAAACACGTGGCATAATCTTCGGCTCTCCTTGATTGTGTGTTGGCAAATCTCTCCTCTTGCCACGTAAGACAAAACCACGGAGCCACTAGACATGAGGTGTTGCAATAGGTTCCCCGCTCGCCCTTCTTGGCTGGCGTGAATTTTCTCCCATTCTCACACCTGCAATGCAAGTCCCGTTACGTTTTAGCTTTACGTCAACTGTGTTGAATTAGACGTTACTTTTGTCCGATAAAGATTCTCTATTGATTTAAGTTCAATCTATTTTCATTTTAAGGTTCATAATCAATAATTCGCCTTAGCCCTTGTAATTTGCAAAAATTGCATTAGAAAAAGTAACAAATAGTAAAAACGAAACATAAGTACGCAAATCATACATAACTATTGATAATGGTAATATAAACCTCAGGAGACTAGTTCAAAAAGCAAATTATTCAAATTTTACTGATATATCATAACGAAAAGGAAAATGGAAGAAATAATGGGGGTTTGTTACTCATTCACAATCTATATCCCTGCATATGTTCTCAACTTATCAACTACGGGCCAAATATTTTGTTCCATTAGTGACCCACTGAACGTTTTTGAGGTGGGTGTTAGGTGCTAACTCTGCAGGCAAATGTTTGGTTTGTGGAAACGGCATGTAACAGGCTTATTTCCATGAAAAGAAATTTATAGGATTATGAAATAAGCAAAGCTACGTAAAGCCATGATATAAAATAAACATCCCAGGGTATCTGGAGTAAAATGGATGGAATGTTCAAATAAATTAGTTGAAAGTTGAATAGAAAACGTTAAAAACAAAATAAAGAAAGCAGAAGCATGTGAGATATTTTTAAAATTTAAGTAATTGGAGAGTTTCACGAGTTTGGCAACAAGTCATAGGAGCGGTTAACGTAGAATTATATCAATCTCATTCCTCAATTCTCTACGTTGGGATTTGAAATGATTTAGCTTAACCAACTACAAAAGATCTTTTGTTTAATAAATTAAGCAGTAGTTATTAGCACCGCGTAAATAGGGAACAATGAAGGGGACAATGCAGAGGATGTTGCTTAACGCATTTGCCACTCATTAGGGTCCTTCTGACCGATATGGGAAGTGGGCTGCATGCATCGGCACGTGATGCTATCTATCCCATCCCACGGTCGAGTATGGCTCAAGGCTCAAGGCTCAAGCCTCAAGCCTCAAGCCTCAAGCCAACTTTTTCCTGTTTAACTTGTGCTGTGAATATCTCTTAACACTTATATTTAATCAATTTACCTTAAAGAATTCATTCTCTCTTGATCGTGATTAAAGTTTAGCAGAAAGTACACAAAAAGATAGTAAGTGAAAGGTGACAATATTTGTACAACAGTCAGATTCTGGTTGTATGCTGAAATGACCTATGTAGCCCTAAACCCTATTGGCCTTATCTTTTGTGTGACCGACGCAGCATATATAATCTCGAGTGCAGAGTGCAGTTTATAGCTTATCATGACCGTTGATGTAAACTGCACATGATCTACTTGACTGCACGTGAGTTGGGTTCTTCAAAAAGTTAGAAATGACAGACGTTTGACCGGTCTTTACATCATGTGAATCTCCTTGCTTGCCTTTCTTTTCATTTCTTCAGCTTAAGAGTTGAATGAACACGCCACCTCACTTTTGCTCTGTGGCTGTAAATTAAATTTAACATCTTTGTCCTTTGCATATCTTTTCATGTGGTCTCTGCCACGTGATTATTCATGACAGTAAATTAACTTTATATCGCTGAATCTCTTTCTTTGCGGAGAAATTTTGAAGTTGGGAGTAAATCATTCTTCAAATGACAGAAACATCCTCTGAAAACTGCAGTTGCAACAAAACATGTAAGGGTTTTTCTTGAACTTTCACTCTACTGCTAGGATGTGCAAGCAAAAATTAAGTTGCCTTTCGGTTCTTGCTTCCCAGCCCTGGGACAAGTTCAAATTTAATTTGCCTTTACGTGCATGGTACGTGAACTTCAAGCTTCAACAAAAATAACCCCAAGCTAGCTAACAGATATGATATAATTAGCAATAACTATCCTCTCTGGGCTCATATTTTCTTTGAGATCTCAGTATCCAATTGAATAACGACAACTTGCATTGTGCAATTGAAGTTTTATTAATTACCCTTCATTTTTAAGAAATTAATTTGCAAGATAAGTTTCGTATATTGTTTTTGTTACTGGACATATGAATGAACAAAAAGATCGCGTGGAAAATGGCAAATGAAGAGATAAGGTTGAAGATGTGGAGTGGGTGGAATACATATCTTTTTCATTTTTATCAACTGGATGGACCGTTGCTGTAGAAACTAGCCAAAAAATTCTAATAATAAAACAAATCAAGTGGACGGTAACAAAACACATCAATATTTTATATTAATATTGTTCAGAAAAACTAAATAATAGAATGAGCATGAATTCGTATAAAACAAATAGATCTTTCCGAGAAAAAAAAAATCAAAGGAATAATCGGCTCCCATGACAAAATTAAGATCATTTCGTCTTAGATGATTAAATTTTAGTCAAATATAGTCAGCTGCTTTAGTAATATATATAAACAAATTAATTAGTTGATAATCATATGCTAAATGATTTTTACATATCGTATTTGTGATTTTGTCACAATATGCATGGCCGGTTACTAACTCCAACTAAAGATTACTCTTGGATTGTTCAATCTTAATTTAACACATCTAAATTCTTATTTTTAACTCTATATATATATATATATTAATTAGTCAATGACATCGAAATTTGATATGATATGTCACACCACTAACAACTGTTGTCTCATTCTCAGCATTTCTCTTTATTATAACAACTGAACAAACATATGTGTGTAATTAATTAGTGAATTTGAAGCGTTAATTTCTTCGAGAAAATTATATAAATGAAAATCTTAAGGGAGAGTTATGTTATAATGGAGAGTAGGTGAAGAGACAGAGGAAATTGCATGACGATGAAAGTAAAAAAATTTATAAGTTGATGCATGGGATGATGGGAGGTGTAGGTAGCGTAAATTCCTGTCATTCTGAAATCCTAAATTAGATTTTTACTTAATAATAATAATTAAAAAAATGAATAGGGATTTGTGAGAATTTAGCGTAACGAACCATAAATGGGATTAAGGAGAGGGAACTAAGGATGTTGCTTAACGCGCATGTCATCTGAAAAATCTGCTTTGTTTAATTTGTTTGATTTTTGGGGTCCTTTTACTTCATCGTTTGTCGTGTAAAAATCCCAGTGAGCGTGTACACGTGCTGGCCCAATGCTTATTGCTTGAGTAAGTTTTAAGCCATATCCTTCCTAACATTCTCTGTTCACTTAACGTTTTTTTTAAGATCAAAGAGATTATTTCTTTTGAATGAATTGGTAAAGTTGAAAACTGAAGTGATCTTATTCTTTTATATTTTCCTTTTTTTTTTTCTTTTTTCACATGAAAAAAAAAATGAAAAAGTATCATTAGAACCTTTTTTATTTACCTTTGTACAGGAGTCATGTTTTGTCAAAGTCAAACCGATAAAAGCTAGTTATAAGTATTATATTACAAATTTTACATCTCAATTACAAGTTTTACATTATAAGTTATAAATTACAAATTTTACATTACAAAATTTACTAACAATAGAACCTAGATAATTTATAAATTTTACATTACAAATTTTTACCTACATTACAACACTGGATAATTGTTTACATAACTGCATTCAATAATTAGAAAAGAGTGCATAAACTTAACCATCGGAGTAAAACAATTAGTGCTCTCACTTTTCATCTTAATATTTAACTTTCAGGTTAATGCACTTACTTAAGATGGTCCAGTAATTTAAAATTTTGTAGTGCATCTTTTAAGTCTTAAGTTCGATATCCTCCTCCCCTCATGTATAAAAAAAAATTTCAGGTTAATGCCACCTAAAAATAGATCAAATGATAATAAATGTATTTTACATCTCCAATCATTTAAATTTTACTCAATTTATTGGGTAAAACTTTTTTATACTTATTTAAACGTTTTTTTTTTTAAAAAAAAAAAAGAAAACTCCAAATTAATAGAATTTAAAAAAAAAATAAAAAATTTAGCTTAATGGAATTCTAGGCCTTTTCACTGTAATTTTATTTTGATATCTTGATTCACATAAATAATGATCATAACATAATTCTATCGCATTTTTTTTAAAAGAAAGAAAAGAATATAATTCTCTTTCTAATTAATAATTTTAAATTGAACCATTTTTTAAAAACTATTCTTGAATCGTGAACCAAACATTAAAAAAAATTATTAAAGAAAAAATATTTGTAAGTTGTAAGTACCATATATTGTCATACATTTTCTATCTGGAAAAAAAAAATTGTCCATTTAATATAAATTTAAAAGTACAATATGATTCAATGATATGGGGATGAAGTAACTATTATTAATGCAATATAATACTAATGGTTGGTCTTAGTGGACAATTTTAAGCAAATCCCTTTCTAGCAACTTCTAATTTTTAACAATGAGTGTAATTTGGAGGGGATTGAAATTTAATTTGTTCAAACATCAAAGTTGACATACACCAGATTGCTTAATGCCTGCTAGTTTTGGGACACCCATAACGTGCATGGTAAGTGAAGTTAACCAAAACACAAGCTACCCTTACGGGGGTTATTATGGTTCATTCATCTTCGTCAAAACTAATGTTTTTAGTGTAACTTTTGGGCAACTCACTCAAAACAATATCACTATTCTTGGTTTGTGTAGCAAGAGAATAGGGGTCAAGTACTATCACTCTTGTGAGATCAGAAAAGTGTTTCTTGGTTATTTGTAATGCATTTTGTCAAAAAGACAAATCATTTTTTACATTGACAACCAATATTTACAAAAGACTAGTTAGAAAGTGCTTTCATTGAAAATGCTTTTATTTAGTATCTGGTGACAACACTTTTAGGAGAAGCACTTAATATACCTGGTTACTTCTCTAAGAAGTAATCTAAATAATTAATTTTTTTCTTTCTCTTTTAATTTCGATCAAATATTAGAATATTAGGAAAGAAAACATCTTTTATCATTCCACAGAGATTTTATTAGTATCAAAATTACTCCCAATTGAAACTTAAACATATAATTGTTTGTTTAATGAAAATATTGTAGTTTACTCAGTTCAACTAATATCATCCGAACAAAAGCTATATCATTCTTTCAATCGCGGAAAAACCTTAAAACTAATTAGTTAATTGGTTCGGAAAAGCAACTATGATTTTAGGGTTTAATATAATTTTAGTCAAATTCCAAGCTTACAAAATTTATTTTGACATAAAACCCATTTTTAAACATTATTGAGTGCTTGCATGTACATTGTTTATGAAGCAGTAATAATGTACCGAATTTAATTTATTTGCACTTTTAAATCTTCTCTCGATGTAACAGGTTCTAGAAGTGAAATACCTCATAGCATATCCTGTCAAAATTAAATTGCAACTTTATACTAAGAAACAATAAGAAGATTAATTATAACTTCATTCAACATTAAGAAAGAAAAAAAAAGGTCTTGAAAGGTTTCTCTGAGTCTGAAAATGGCCTTTGTTGCTGTCATCTACAAAGAGGACAAGCTGTTTCCACTTTCCAACCTAAACTTGAAAGAACATTTAAGAATTAATAATATAATTAAGGAGCAAAACTTAACCGAAACAAAAGGCAAGCACGTTAGCACATAACAAACTCTCAAAATCATATATAATATAAGTATTATATAAGAGAATGCGTGGCAATTAGGCTTGATCGATGCAGCCATTGCAGCCCTTCTCTTGAGTCTTAGTTCATTCATGCATGAATCGTGATGGAAACTAGTCTTAAACGTCATAGTTGAGAGCTCCATTTTATCTAACTCCCTTAATTCCTTGATAGTTTTCCAGTTGACATAGAATTAAATTTAAAAATATACTATTACTATCAATCATCTTTATGTTAGCTTAAAGGGCAATAGGGCGTAGTCTAATAATAAAAATGATAATGATAATAATAATAAGGTTGACTACGATGGAACATACATAAAATGATGAGGTATATGGCCGTCCAAAAGACCGACATGCCCAATATTCTTGTAGATAATTTGAAAGGGTCGGATTAGGTTTGGTTTAATTATCAAGCAATGTGTTGCATCATGCCATGTATTAAAAACAAAATCCTGATGCTTGGTCGGCATCTAATCTTATACGAACATCACCTAATGGAATATAAATCCAAATTATTCCCGGAAAATATGTTCTCTTTTTCTTTTATGCCTTTTCTGCTCCACTTTGATTCTCTAATGAAGTAATCAATAAATCAAATGAATAAAGATCGGAACTCTAATAGATCAGTACATGTAGTTGAGTATAAATTAACGAAACCTAGCTACATCCAAACTCTTGTTTGGATGCTGAGAAGCGGGAGTAGAAAAAGAAAGAAAAATTATGACCTACACATTTTGATTATATGGAGGATGAGAAAACCCGAATAAGGTAACCCACTTAGAGATTAGCCCCACTTCAAAAATTGGCTATTGATGTACATGTTTCATCTTTTGGAAACTTAATCAACCACTTGGTAAGAAAGTAATTATGTGATAGAATCCCTTTTTAAAAACTAGTGGATCGTATTTCACTTAGTAAATTAAAATAAATAAAGAGATGAAGGAAGATTATATCAATGTAATTAAACAAAGCAGTGTATGGTTGAGTTTAGTTGTAAGTAAACAAATTAAAATTCATGATACAGCTTACGATTCCATGATAAGTACATAATTCTAGTCAGATAGGCAATTATGCTGTATCTAATTTGCTAGTCGTCATGATTATAATTGAAAGCAAAGATATCACGCTATAATGGTAGTAATTAGCTTCCAAATCATGACGTACATTCGAACTTGTCCTTGCTTTCTTGTATATGCAGTTTACATTTTTGGCTTCATCTTTATCTTAAACTTCTGTCACCTCATGGCCATCATTGTATAATTTTTGTGGTATTTTATGAGTATAAGCAATGTTAGGCTAAGAAAATGTCAACTCAACTCATATATTTATTTGCGAACACAACAATTTTTTTCAGTAGTTTAAAAATCATGATAGGATGTTTACATATCTAATAAGGACTTGCAAACAAATACTTCCTTAAGTTATCGGCAATGCTTCACATTTATGGATAGAGTCATGGAGTCAATTGAATAAAATTCATGTGGGTACAAATTTTCAAGTCAGTTGGCTGCTTACAAGAAAGAGTGTGTGTTTAATTATTTCTCTATGATTTTAGTTTATGAAAGGTTTTAAGCGTCCCAAATGCACTAATAATAATAGAGTGATAAGATTAATGATTGATTTTTAATATAATATGCAAAATTTTAAAAGTGATTTGCTAATAAAAAATAAAAAATACAATTAATTGTGCCAGTTAATCATAATTAATAACATATTACTAAAATCATGTAATTATATTTATTTAATTTCTTTTCTTTTCTTCTTGAATAGGTGTGAAAGTTATCTTCTTTTTTTTTAATTATATTGTTAATTTCTATATAGTATTAGAACTAGTTTTGATAATGGGTTTGAGAATTCTTTTTGAGAACCTTCTAAGTGTTTAGACTAAAATAAACGCCACGTGATGATGGGTCACTATAAAAAAGTTGCAGAGCATGTTTGGTTAGTTTTTTAAGTGTGTTTAAATTTAAAAAAAATTAATTCACAATGAGGGATATTAAAAAAAAAAAAATTTTGTAAGAAATTCTTATAATTTGTTCATAAGAAAAAATAAATCCATGATAAAATCATAAAAAAAAATAAATCCATGACAAAATCATAAAAAATATTATAACAAGATCATAAGAAAACTTAGGATTCACAATATCAAGTTATTTCAAAAACTTTCTATCATCAATTTGAAAGAGGATGATAAGAATTATAATTGATTCTTAATATCATATATACAAATCTTTCAAAATAATTTGATGAAAAATATAATTAATTATATCAATAAATTATAATTAGTAAAATATTCTCAATTTCATGTATTTATATTGATTTGTTCATTTTCTTTTATTTTTTATTTTTTACTAAAAGTGAAAATGATCTTTTCTTAATTTCATGGTAATGTTTAAGTTTAAACAAGAACTACAATTTCGAATTTTCGATGCTATAAACATTGATGACGATATCTATAATTTATAGAAGCATTTTCATCAAAAGTGTGATGGTGATATCTTCTTAAGGCTATTGTCCCTACAAAGTTAGGTTCAAAGTCTCAACTATTAGATGACCATGTTGTCCTCTTAGGGCTTTCTGCTGGGAATTTGCCCATTTTCCACATCCTCCCGGCTGAAGATTGATATTCCAACAATCCCATTTTAAGCAGACCTTGCAATCAAATCATAATCTAAAGATTTCCCACTGATGGCACTAAATTGAAACCGAAATCCTAAGTTATTTTGTGTAATAAACCTACCAGCATGTGGGAATATAATGAGTGATGAGAACACAAGCTGATGAACTGCACAATAATTCATATATTGGGGCCAACAGATGGAGAATCCGACACAATAATCTTGCTTTTTGAGGTTTGGCAAAGTTGTTATAGTCATTATAGCAACCAAATGTTGCATTATTTAGTACTTTCAGAACAGGAAAAAAAAAACACTTGAATTGTTGAACAGGAGTGCAGTTCTTTTCATCCTCACAAGTCAATGATGCCTAAGGACTGCGTCTTCGCTTGTTGACTCCGCAACTGAGTAAAGATGGAAAAAAGAACCAGAATGCACAAAAGAAAATCCATTGATGATGTTGATTTTATTGACCCCACTTGTCTTTTGTATCAGGTTTTTGCAAGTTATTATAATTTTGAAGGGCTTGCTCTCTTTTCACATTCTGTGTGACTATGAATGAGTGTTATAATTCTCATGTAGACATTATTAGCGAGACTGTTTTCTGATATATAATTCTCATAAGACATAATTACAGTACTAATAGCAAGCACATGCCTGCATGAAAAAAGTGGAATAGGAATCCAAAGCTTTTTTTTTAATAAATAAAATAAAAAGACCCGGAAACTATTGATACTCACTTGCAAAAGATTGCCAAATGCTATCAAACATGCTTTCATATTGTTGTTAGACCCGACACATTCACTAATTACACTAGAGATATAAATGATAACTACCATTAATTTGCTTCCATAGATATCTAAACTCGGTTTTTTTTTCTTAAAACAATAGAGGGTGGGCCAATGACGAAAGGGTTTTACTCCTTATCTCTCTGAAGACTCGAACCTGATAACTTAACTTAATGCAGTGGTTAAGCATATCCACTTACGAAAAGCATAGCCAATAATGTAACAATTTGTTGTTGGTTTTTCTACCAAACTTAATCTTCTGGTCGGTGCTTTACCGTGTTGTAAAAACTGTACATGATTATGTATCTAATTAAATTGAATATAAAACTTGTTATCCTGACAACTGGAAAAAACATAATTCTGGCACAGTAAAATCATGTTCTCCACAATATGCAGGACAGATATTATGTTCATGGTCAGGAACTGTTAGCCATAAAACAGATATTATGTTACTAATAATCTTGCTAATTTTATCTGCATAACAAGGAGTTGGCTAATTAATTAACTTCATACCCTAGCTTCATTAGAGTTGAAAGATTTTATAATTTGAGAAGTGATTAACCTGATTTTGTTGTCATTTTCTGGCTAGCAAAAGGAGTTCAAAAATGGGGAGAAATGGCAAGAGATGGATATTCAAAGCTTTGAACATTTTGTTAGAAGAGAAAATGTGTGTAGATTTTCTCCTATAGAAAATCGCTAGAGCAAGTCAAGTGGCTGGATATAGACGCGAGAGTCTGTGGTAGTGGGCCTTAGCTTGTATTGCAAACGGGGGTTATGATTTTGCTTCAGAAATGAAGATAGGAACTAAGTTGGGGCGTCAAGATTGAGATTTTTATTTTTTACATCGTCTCTTACCAAACGGAGTACGGGTCCAAGCAAAAATAAAAATATATAAAAGAAATGGTTCACATCTAAATCTTTTATTTGCTAATTAGAATCACAATATGATTAAACAATGACCCTAGCAGATCTGTTTCTTTCCCCGTGAAGAATGCAATACAAGCGCATGCATAATTTTAGGCCCAGTTGCAGGCTCTGATAAACTTGTGGGCTAATACAAAGTCCAAAATGAAAAAAAGATAAAACATATCAATTGGAAGACGATGGATGAATGATCTTAAATTTTTGTTTTGTTTAGGTTTCTGAATGATATAATGAAGTCTAAGTAGTAGTACTAAGCAAATAAGAAGAATTTCCTTTGAAAACTTCTAATAATCCCTTTTTCTTCAATTTATTGGTAAAATTTTAAGCTAAGAAATATATTGAAAAATAGTTAGTGTCACTCGTGAGATAAGTAAGGTAATTTCAGTATAATTAACTAACAGATGTCTTAGGGTCCCTATTCGGAAAATGCAGTGTTACTGATTGCAAAGCTGATATTTTGATGAATCAGCCACATGAACTTACAATCTGAACCACTAGCTCGAGATTATTCCAAGCAAGCCTAAAAATACGAGGTGGAGGAGCGTGATATCAGATTCTACATGCCACATGGCGATACATAAGCCAATTAGACATCCACTCATCTATCCTTCAAGATAAGCCCATGCATACATTAAACTGGTTAGTATTTCTCAACTTGGATACACACCAGTCAAATATTTGCATATTCTAATTCAGAGAAAAACTAGCCGAAAGCCTGCAATGGCTTCTGTTTGTGCTTCTTCTGCTATTGCAGCTGTTTCCCTCTCTTCCCCCAGGCAAGTTCTCTCTTTACACCATTTATAACTGTGTACTCATCTTGTCACATGTAGATGATCAAATTTTAGATTATATTAGTTAACCAGGTCCCAGGATAAAGTTTGATTCCAACTCAATTATGGGAATTTTAGAGAATTGTTTGTGATAGAAGTGAGATGAGACGATACAGAACTATGTAGTGAAAGTAATTGCGTAAGTTAACATTGCAGCTCGCAGAAGAGTGGATCTATTGTGGGATCAACAAAGGCTTCTTTCCTTAGTGGGAAGAAGCTGAAACTGAATAAGTATGCGGCCCCAGCTGGAACAAGATCAGTTTCAGTGAGAGCAGCAGCTACTAATGCTGATCCTGACAGGCCTCTCTGGTTCCCAGGCAGCACCCCTCCTCCATGGCTTGATGGCAGGTAATTCATCTTATTGCTCTAGAATCATTCTCTGACTCCATTCAAAGATCAAATATATACTCTGCTTTAAAGAAGTTGTTTACTTAGAATCTTGTATTTGCATGCAGCCTTCCTGGAGACTTCGGTTTTGATCCTCTTGGTCTTGGTAAGATATAAAACTAGCTAATATAAGCAACTAATAATTATGCAAAGAGTATTCTTCAGTGCCCACGTCTGCACTTATTAAATATGCCCACATGATTTAAAAGCTTATATAAAAAATTTATTTTAAGTTCTGTGTTACGATATATTTTTTTTATCGGGCGTAGTTCGGTTAATTATGAATGTGTTTATGTATCTAAAGTTCAAATAAAAATAAAGAATTAAGAGTTAATATTTAATGTGTGAAATTTTACATCCCATCTAAATCTTTAAAAAAATTATATTATGAAAATGTCCGAATTGAGAATTTTTAATTATGCAAATCTATGTAAAACAAGGGTTATAATTTTGTATCGATTCTTTGACAGGATCCGATCCAGAGACTCTGAGGTGGAACGTGCAAGCAGAGCTCGTCCACTGCAGATGGGCAATGTTAGGAGCGGCTGGAATTTTCATCCCAGAATTCTTAACAAAAATTGGCATATTGAACACTCCTTCCTGGTACACGGCTGGAGAGCAGGAATACTTCACTGACACCACCACCCTCTTCATAGTTGAGCTGATTTTCATCGGCTGGGCCGAGGGCAGACGGTGGGCTGACATTATCAAGCCAGGGTGTGTAAATACGGACCCAATTTTCCCCAACAACAAACTCACTGGAACTGATGTTGGTTACCCTGGTGGGCTTTGGTTTGACCCACTTGGCTGGGGAAGTGGTTCTCCCGAGAAGATCAAGGAGTTGAGGACGAAGGAGATCAAGAATGGGAGATTGGCCATGTTGGCTGTGATGGGCGCTTGGTTCCAACACATTTACACAGGCACTGGCCCCATTGACAACTTGTTTGCTCACCTTGCTGATCCTGGTCATGCCACCGTTTTTGCTGTAAGTGCAGTCCTCCCTGCATCTGAATCGCGAATAATTTGTTAAAAGAGAATGGATAATTGCAAAACAAATATCCTAAAATGCTAATTGCCGCTTGTGGTTTATTTCAGGCGTTCACCCCCAAGTGAGATAAGCGAAGGCCAAAGGGAAACAACCACCTTTGGAGCGTGTGGGAGAAGCATTAATTTGTCAAAAATTCGGCGTAAGGAGTTGAAGTTCAAGCTTGTGTATTTCTTAGGTGAAGTTTGTGTGATTAGAACTTGTATTAATTGCGTCTTATCATTGTCTTCTATAGAATGCTCCTGCAGTGGTGTACAAATACTTCTCTTATCACTTAGATGCCATGAATTTAAATTCAGGTGGAAACAAAAATTTGTCGACAAATATGCCATTTTCTATGATAAAATCTCACCAGAAAAAAAATTTCGTTTTACAGCATCACTAAAGATAATGAGAATAAAGATGGTCGATAGTCTTGGAAGAACAAAAACGACTTGAGCACTTGAATAACTTGGTTTTAGCAATCGTTTAAACACCTGAATACAAAATCTGCCATAGCAAAAGATCAATACTTCTCTTTTAGGCCATGAAATTGAAGGCCAGTTAGTACAGCAATAAAGGAAAAGATGGTTTTATAATTAGTAGCCGATAATTGAACCTTATATTCGCCCTTTCCCACTAAAACAATTGCATTAAATTTCAGAGTTTCAAATTGAAATCGGTTTCTTCCAAACAAGAAACTTTATACAATTACGAGTATAAACGGGTCAATTAATAAATCATTAACTCCATCAGGTGTAATAACAGAAAAAAAAATGGTAAATATTCATCATATTTATTTTAGTTTAGTAGTGCCAGTGCCGCATTCGTCAAAATGATTTGACGAAAAATAGTAAGCCGTGTCGTTATGGGGGCGCTGCCAAGGTTGAAATAATGTTGCAATTCTAGAATGACTAAACGTCTGCTGGGCTCCTCCTAGGAGAAATTTTTTTAGAATTGACCTAAAATCAAGTTTTTACTTTTTTTTTTTTAAAAAAAAAAAATAGCGGGTAGGTTAACACTTAGAGAATTCTTTTTACATGAAAGAAAGAGGATTAGAATAGATATAAATATATTATCAGTCCTTTATCATTAGGTTGCTAAATAAGGATATCAACTCCTTATTCTTTTATAGTCAAAACTTCAATAAATAGACACAACTGCCCTTTTCACACATTTTTTTTTTTTACCTATTATTTTTCTTTTATCCATTTGCTTTAAAAAATTTCCAAAATTTTTTTTTGAGAAAATTGATTGCTCACTAAATTCATTTCTATTTCACTAATTAAAATTAAACAATCGAAATTGGGAGGTTGGCATTGAGAGATTAGTGGCATACTCGAATTCTTTATCACATTGCATATTTTCATAGTTGATATATGATAAGTTTAAATTTAATATCATGAGTGTTAATAGATTATTGTTTTAATATTTGTAATATAAAAAATTGTAAGATTTTTATTTTTGATGCGAGAAAAATAGATATAAAATGTGAAAAATGGGTGTTGGAGAGGTGCGGGGCAGCGAGGGTTATATGGCGTGCCCAACGTGTGGTGCTCGTAGGTTGTGTGACGCATTTGCAGTGTTTAAGCGCTACGTGAAATGCGTGCGACGCGCACACTTAAGCCGCTACTTGCAATGCTCGTTTAATTTACTGATTATGTTTATTGAATTTATTTATTTAAAATTTTTTTTATCTAGGTTGATGCAGATTCTAGTATATAATTACGCTGAATAATTAAATTAAATATATTAAAAAATTAAGCTTATTGCCAAATTCGTCCAGCTTCTTTTTAAAAGAATGTTTATTTAATTTAAATACACTAAATAAATTGATTCTACATACACTAAAATATATACATTAAATACATTAATTAAACAAAGTAAAATTAATAAAATAAATAATTAAATTCATTAAGTGTACTTAAATACAATAAAAAAATTAAATTAAATAAATGTTATTTTTTAAATTTATGCAGGCCATAATTGTCCCACAATTAAAAAAATTATGTGAGTGAGCAGCAATTGCACTACCTTTGTTTTATGAGGATATTTTTGTTTATTTTTCAAATTTTGACTACAAAAGTATAAAAAGTTGTTTTGTGATTAAAAATAATAATAGGACTAAAATTTGAGTTTTTTTTTTTAATTCCCCTAAAAATAGCCTACTTTGGGCAAAAATAGTCTCATAAATTATCCAACTTTTTTTATAAAAAAAAAAATTCAATTGATTCAATATCGAATTATTTTTTAATAACAAAAATTAAATTGAATTGTAATAGAATGGTGGAATAAGATTAGACTAGATGGAATACAATGTTTGGTGTTGTTATGAAATTATTGAATTATTTAATGTCGTCATTGCTACTAATGACTGTTGTATGCCATTAACGATTGACATCACTTGTTGATATTTTTGAAATCTTCATTGACCGAACTATGCAACTGTATAATCATCATCAATATTACATCGGCTGGCTATTCACTAGAAAACTGGAGTTGGAAGTTCTACTTTCAAACGGGAAGCTTCTCTGCTTCTCCCATTGTCTTCAAATTTTATTGATCTACAGAACACTAGTAGTCCTGCTGGTTCACTGGTGGCCAAAATTTCTTCTTTCAATGTTTTTTGGCGAACCGCACATTCAATGTAAAGACGATTGGCTAATTGTGTACATCTATTGAAGAAGATACTGATGATATCAAATTTTGTTAAAGATGACGTTCTAAAAAAAAGAATGTATTTATATTTTTTTATAAAATTAATAAAATTATAATTTTATATTTGAAAATTATTTATAATTTTATGCATAAATATCAAAAAATTCTTGATTTATTTATGTAACCATAATTTTAGTATATAATTGTTATATACAAAATGATTAAAATTATGAATAATAAACAAGCAAAAAATTATATACATAATCTGAATTATTATATAAAATATCGTTATTAATTAAGAATTCAAATAACGTTAACTGATAATTATATGCAAATCAACCTTAATCTTGAGTGATCACAAATTTATGTTTATGTTATTATGTCATTTGAAATATTCGTTATAATTTGTTTATAAAACAAGTAAAAAACTTGTATTTTGGTGTCATCATGAGATAAACAGTTAAGAATATGACATACAAATATGAAATTCATTTCTTCTTGACAAAAGTTAGAAAGAAAGACCTTTAAGGATTAATTTTATAACTAAATAGTTAGACTGCTGAATTTGTAATAATATTACAAATTAACTGTTTACTGGTGAATTAATGGTACTTAAGGATAAACTATCTATAGAGGGTTGAATTGCATATAGTGATTAAATCACTAGTTCTAATTATGAACCATCTATGAAAGGTTGAATTGCATGTAGTAATTAAATCAATAAACTGCTTTAAATTTGTTAAGTAAATTATATCTATAATTTCAATAGTGCAATTTCAAGTTTTTAATAGAATAATAATGAATTTAATAAATTGGTTTAGTTAATTAAAGAGGTTAATCAATTATTCAAAATTTATTTAAACTTGAAATTATAGGTTCATAGGTCCCAATACCATCTCTTTCGTTATTACAGTGAATAATTAAAAATGAATTGTATTATTACACAAATTATTTGTGTCCAAAAAATAATTTTCAAAATACGTGTATTTTATATTTGAATAAAATTAATTAATTAAGAATTAATTAATATAAATAATATCTTATCTAAATATAATTAAATATTTAATTTAAGAAATTAAATAAATAAAATCTTAAGGATAATTTTTGAATTTGCTAAAAATATTTTATTTTAATTTAGTATATTCCTTTTATAAAAGACTATAAGTCCATTAATTTTAGAATTTTAATAATGTTCAATTATTGGGTATTATACGTTAACCACAAAAAGTGAAACTTTATGTGATTTACATTAATTAGGTCTCATTTTAAGAGATAATAATTTAAATAATAAATGTTATTAATTAAATTATTATTTTAAAATGAGAAGATTAGTCTAAACATGACATACACACATACGTAAAAATATAAAATACGTATTTTTTCTTTAAAGAAAAAATTTATAAGCCAGGGATGTTTAATTGTTGACAGTCTTAATTTCTTTACCATTGTAGTGCTAGCAACATTAGTACAACTACCTTTGTCAATAATTACACTACATACTTTGTTTTGCACATGGCATCTAGTATGAAAGATATTTTCTCGTTATACTTCGTCATCTTCTTTAACCTGTATACTTAGAATTCTTCTTGAAACCAACAATTCACCTTGGGCAGCATATTCCTCATCATCCACGTTATCTAATTATGGCATAGAGTCGATGACATCTTGTCATCACCATTCAATTTCATCATTATCTCGTAATATCATAACTTTTTTGTTTGGACATTGGCTCATTATGTGACCCCTGCCTTGTGTCACGCCTCAAATATTCTCAAGCAATGACTCGAACATTTGGCGCGCGACAGAACCACCAAGGGAGGGCTTAGTCCATTTTGGGTTAAATGGGCTAGAGCTTCTAGAAGGCCCAATGGATTTGGGTTAATGCCACATGGGTGTGGTAGGTGGGGGAGTTTTCTAGAAAAGGCATATTCCTTTGGATATACTTTGGTAGTTGGCATCTTTTGGAATATTCCTTAGCATATTCTCCTCTTTAGATTTGGACCCTTGGATTAGAGTTAATCCTAGCCGTCCATTGTATATAGCTTTAACTATAAATAGGTGGAGTTCTCATTTGAGAACCAATCCTCCAAATTGTAGAAATACTCTTAGCTTGTAAGTGTATAGCTTTGTAAATCTCTCTTTAGTAATAAAATACGAGAGCATTCTCTCAAACACTTGGTGTGCTTCTTCTTTATCTCTTTCCTTGGTTAATTGGGGTCTTGTAGGCTGCTTAGCACTAGCAAGTGTCTAAGGCCGCACGGTTTCGAGAAATCGGGTTGTGACAAGTGGTATTAGAGCGGGTTCAAAGAAGATGGTGAAAGGAGTTGCTGGAACATCGGGGATTACTGAAGGGAATGGTAGAGACCCTAAAGCTAGGAGACATGGAGTATTTCGCCAGAAAAGTTCGTTGATCCGAACCATGATCTAGGGGACATGGTTATGAGGCTCGGTGGTGCTGTGAGCAAGGCAACAGATCGCCTTGGGGAGTTGGAGGAGCAAGTCCAGAATGTCGAGGTAGGCCTCGATACTCAAGGTGATGAGCTGCGCTCCCTCATCGAAAGCTCCATTGACGAGCATGCTGTCAAGCAACGGGACTGGATCAAGGCTTTTCAGGAGAAGGTTTACAACACCATGGACAAAGTTCAAGCCCAAGTAGAAGAGCTACGAAAGGGGTTTGAAGGTGTCAAGGAGGATGTGGTGTTGTGCAAGCGAGCGGTCGCTAATGGCGTAGCTACTCAAACTGCGGTGGCTGCACCAAGGGTCGAGGCCCCTAAACCGAAGGAGTTTAGCGGCAGACGGGATGCCAAGGAGCTTGACAACTTCTTTTGGCAAATGGAGAGGTATTTCGGCGCTATGGGCGTGCGGGACGAACACAAGGTAAGTACCGCAACTTTATACCTTTCCGATCATGCAATTCTGTGGTGGCGTAGGAAAAGCGAGGAGATTCGCAAGGGTACCTGCACCATAGACACATGGGAAGAATTGCAACGGGAGTTAAAGCGCCAATTCTATCCGGAGAATGTGGCGCACGACGCTCGCAAGCGGTTGAAGGAGTTGAAACAAACAAAGTCCATTGGGGAGTACGTAGAGGAGTACTCTTTGTTGATGCTGCAAATCCGCAACATGACCGAGGAGGACTTGTTGTTCAATTTCCTGGACGGGCTACAATCCTGGGCAGCCAATGAGTTGAAGCGGCGTGGAGTGCAGAATATATCCGACGCCCTTACTATGGTGGAGACGCTCATGGATTACCGCAAGGGGGATTCGGGAAAGTCCAAGAATTCTAAACCCAATCACAGTAAGGGTGGGGAAGCCAAGGAGTTTCAGCCTCCGGAGAACAAGGAGGAGAAAGGCAAACCGCCCAAGTGGAAGGAGCAGAAACGCAACGGCCATAGAGGTAATGGTCCGAAGTCTAACTGTTTTCTCTGCGATGGGGATCATTGGGTGAAGGACTGTCCGAAAAAGAAGGCTTTCAATGCAATGTATGAGGCACAATACGGGGGCGAACAGAGTCGTATGGGTTGTATGCAGCTGTTCAATTCCCTCAAAGCCAAGCGGCGTGCAGACGCGCCAACGGGGACGGCGCTCATGTACATTGAAGCCTATGTCAATTGCATCAAGACTCAAGTGTTGATTGATACGGGGGCTACGCACAACTTCATTAAGCGTGCGGAAGCGGAACGCTTGGGCCTTTATGTAGAGAAGGGAGAGGGACACCTCAAATCCGTGAATGCAGGAGCCAAGCCGCTGGATGGGATGGTTCGTGGAGCTGAAATTCACATTGGCAAATGGCACGGTGAGGTAAACTTCTCGGTAGCACCTCTCGATGACTTTGATGTGGTGCTAGGTATGGAGTTCTTACGGCAGTACAATGTGGTGTTACTTCCTCAACACAACTATATGTGTATTTTGGAAGGAGGGCCTCGAATGATACCGACGGTAGACATGCCCAAGGGTGGGCGATCCAAGCCAAACGCCAAGGTCCTTTCCGCAATGCAACTAAGGGTAGATGCTGGGCGCAAAGGAAGGTTACATTCAGCCTCAACAACGGGGGTGGATGATGCGGCAAATGGGGGCAAGGATGAAATACCAAAGGTTGTTGCAGAAGTGCTCGGGGAGCACAATGGGGTCAAGCCTACTGCCATAACGGAAGAACCGCTTTCAAGAGATGTAATTGAGGGCAAGTTGGAGCTTGAGATTACGCTTCCAACTATGGGGTTGACGCCTCCATCGGAGATGGGAGAGTTGCAGGGGCAGCTTGAGGAGTTGTTGGATGCGGGTGTCATCCAAAAGTCCAAGGTGTCACATGATGTGCATTTTCAGCACAAGGAGTGGGTCGAAGACAAGCAGCGGCGTGTCAAGCATAGTGCGGGGGACTTGGTGATGGAGACGATACTTCCACCACAATGCAAGTCAACACGCCCACTTCACAAGGGCCTTGATCGTGGGGACGAGGGGCCAAGGTTGATTGCCAAGAGAGTTGGCAACGTCTCGCATAAGGTGGAGTTACCTTCGAGACAGCGGCAGTGGCAACATCAGGTGCATTCCGTAAGCTGTTGGAAGCAGTACCGTGGAGGTACGGGAGATGCAGAATTTGAGCCACACAACCGGGAACCTTTGGGGATTTCCACACGCCATGACAAAGGGGAGAAACTCAGGATGAGCCTTGAGTACTTTGTCGAGTGGAAAGGGTTGTCGGATGGGAGAACACGCTTGGGACACGAGGGCGCACAGCCAGAGTTTGCAGAACGGGGTGCGCAAGTTCCAGCGAAGACGCGACGAGGGCGTCGCGTGAATTTGGTGGGGGAGAATGTCACGCCCCAAATATTCTCAAGCAATGACTCGAACATTTGGCGCGCGACAGAACCACCAAGGGAGGGCTTAGTCCATTTTGGGTTAAATGGGCTAGAGCTTCTAGAAGGCCCAATGAATTTGGGTTAATGCCACATGGGTGTGGTAGGTGGGGGAGTTTTCTAGAAAAGGCATATTCCTTTGGATATACTTTGGTAGTTGGCATCTTTTGGAATATTCCTTAGCATATTCTCCTCTTTAGATTTGGACCCTTGGATTAGAGTTAATCCTAGCCGTCCATTGTATATAGCTTTAACTATAAATAGGTGGAGTTCTCATTTGAGAACCAATCCTCCAAATTGTAGAAATACTCTTAGCTTGTAAGTGTATAGCTTTGTAAATCTCTCTTTAGTAATAAAATACGAGAGCATTCTCTCAAACACTTGGTGTGCTTCTTCTTCATCTATTTCCTTGGTTAATTGGGGTCTTGTAGGCTGCTTAGCACTAGCAAGTGTCTAAGGCCGCACGGTTTCGAGAAATCGGGTTGTGACACTTGGCATTT
This sequence comes from Ailanthus altissimus, assembly GCA_946807835.1. Taxonomy (NCBI): domain Eukaryota; kingdom Viridiplantae; phylum Streptophyta; class Magnoliopsida; order Sapindales; family Simaroubaceae; genus Ailanthus; species Ailanthus altissimus. Next base: position 24,794,544 of record OX327685.1, on the reverse strand, counting down.
AAAATACTTAATATCACGATTTCAAGTAATGGAAGGATCAGATTTACCTTGATTTTCATGGCTAGTCATTTTGTTTTGCTCAATTTTAGGCTTGGTAGTGGATTGCTTCTCCTCTTTCTTAATAAAATTGGCCTTTATGATGAACCCGAGCTAAGGTTTTGTAGTGTATTGTTGCCCATCCTTTTGAGTTGGTTCTCGATTTTGATAGTCATGTGCATCATATCTTCTAACTATACATACTGTTGCAATTCCACCAAATTAGCTATTTTTTCTGTTCAAACCAACCAAAAACCTAGCCATATTAACCTATCGGTCTTCCTCTACATTTGCTCTGATCATAGCGAATTCCATCTCCTTATAATAATCCTCCACGCTTTGATTACCTTGTGTAAGACTTTGTAATTTTTGATACAACTCATGGTAGTAATGGCTTAGAACAAACCGTTTTCTCATCAGGGTTTTTATTTCTTCCCACGTCTCTATTGGACGCTCTCTATTTCTCTTCTTATTTAAAAGTAGTTGATCCCACCAAACAATTGCATAATCGAAAAATTCAATAGTTGCAAGTTTTACCTTTTTTATGTCAAAATAGTTGTGACAATTAAATACTATTTTTATCTTCTTCTCTCACTCAAAATAAGCTTTTGGATCGTTTCTATCTCGAAACGACGAAATCTTCATGTTAATACTACCCAAGTTATTATCTTTCCAATTCCTAACTTCTCTAAACCGCTCATCATATTTCTTATTGCCAACAATTAAATCATGGTCATCTTCTTCATCAAAACTGTCCCTATAAAACTCTTCAGATTTAACTCTCACTTTCTTAGGTTGAACTCTCCTTCTTTTACGCACATTAGGATTTGTTTTGTGGCCATTCTAAATGTGCATTATTTACTCGATCTATCCCTCATGAACTTGTTTCATCTCTGCTATCAATACTCTCCATATCTCACTTATTAAAGCTTCAATGAAAATTTTTGGATCAACCTCTTTTGACGCATTTTCAGAAGTATTTTTGTTCTTATTGTTTGACATATTTGCTGTAAACCAAAGTTAGAGAAACAAAAAAAAAAGAACTTTGCACACTCTCTCACGTGTTCACTCAAAGAATGATTCACTCAACTTTCACTTGTGTTTCATACAAAATAAGATTGGCTTTTACCCTCTTATATGCTCACCACTCTTGCCTTTTTTTCACTCATAGTAATCCTCTATAGATTCTTATCAAACTAATCAAACAAATATCACAATTTTCCAACAACAATTCTGTTGGATATCGAGTGTGTGACATACGAGTGTATACGTAATTTTAAAAATTACTATATGCAGCAGAAGCATATTAATAAATACTCATTTTAACAAATTCAACATATATATCATATATATATATATATATAAGTATAACAATTATACAATTATAAACATGATGAACAATTGTATTATAACATAATGTAAAATACTCACCTGATGAATGTAGTTTTACAAATTCTTCAAGTCCTTCAACAATCCATGTGAAGAGCTCACCTTGAAGTATATGTTGAACAATTCTAGTCCATAACTTTTGGTGGGATTAAGAAGCTAGAATGGTAGCTTAGTTTTAGAATTTTCAGCAACATGTATTCAAACTCTTTTAAATACAATTTTGTTTCTTAAATGGAGATGGTAAATATTTTCTATACAACTCTTGTATTAATTAGAAATATTTAACATATAACTCTTATATAATTCTTTGAAACAATTTTCATAAGATTAATTATAGTGAACAACTCTTGTCATAATTATTAATCTCTTTCTCCATTTACTTTTGTTCATTATAATCTATCCATGAGAGAAGAAGATGAAGAAAAGTTCTACATTTTTCAACACTTGAAAATGAATAAAAACCAAAATTCTCTCTTACCTCTTTTTTCTTCACCTTGCCGAATTCTCCTCTCAAAATGGAATGAATGAATTCAATTGTTTTGCCAAAATCCATTTTGTTTATTCAACACTTTGATTAAACAAAAGGAAGTGCTCCACCAATTTTATTGTTAGTCTCTTACTTAGGATTAATTAATCAAGTACTAGATTACTGACCACCTAAATTAATCTTTACCTAACAAACATAATTACTTTAATTATAATGGGTAAATAAATGGTCAACATCTAGATCCCTTATTGTATTAAAATACAATGCCATGATAAAATTATTTTAATATTATCTAATAATATAAAATTAAATATAAAATTTAATTATTCAAAACAATTTTGAATAATTACTTTTTACCTTACTAATTTTTACTACCAAAGTTAAATAGTAAAACTAAGGTAAAATTAAATCATTGATCAAATTGTGCCACTTGTCAATATCATATTAATTAACAACTCTTGTTAATTAATTAAGTAATATATTTAACAATTAAGTATTGACAAATGTACAATTCGAGGGATCCTGGAACAACCGTTCTATTTTGCTAAAATTTATTGGATTGAATTATTCAATCCAATCCGTTACCCTAGTGCCCAACGAGTACACTTCATATTGTGAGACTCTCTAGGTCCACACCTAATTTATCATATAGAGCTCCTCCATACGTCCGTGAACGATGCCCCACACACACATTACGGATATTACAAATCAGCATGTTAGACCATGCAAGTTGAGGTTATTACATATTCGTATAATACTTCCATTAATTTATATCTTTGAAGAGTAGAGATATAGATCATCACCGTCAAATCTCTATTTGCTCAATTATGAACTTATCTCTAAATTTATATTTCATTAAACAATATCCACAAACACTTTTGTGATATTATTTATTCCTTCGCAATATATTTTCTAAGGTTTATGCTTGCGGCCACAAGTCTTTCTGATATACAATCTCGGAGTATCAGAATATACAACCCACTCATATGACCTGATGGATCCCATATCTACACACACCGGACTCTATGAGCATCGGACCATACCCAGCGACACCCAGCGGTCAGACCATGAAAGGTTTCTGACATGTGTAGAACCAAAATATGGTGGATCACTCACAAGCCCATCGTGGCGCTCAGGTCAAAGGATCACAAATACTACTTAACTCGGAAGACTTTCCATTAACGGCATTATGAGATGTCTATTGGATGTCCTCGTGAGTCTATTCAATATCCAATCCTTACTGAATACCGCATCTCTATACAAGCTTCCTACTAAGCTCATGATTTGCTAAGACTAACCATCTGAACCATCTAGATATAGACATACACTAATCTATATTAATGGGTTCCACCGATAGACCTACATCGATGAAATTAGATCAAGAACATTGTGTTTGAGAACATACTTGCATAATGATATTTTCTAGCACTATCTGCAACTCCTTACAGTTATGTCATTACTAATATATTCTCAGGTCATTGTCTCATTTCAGACAAGGTTCTAACTCTTTAGATTTTGCTAACTATATGAACATGCTAACTCTTAGTACTACTAACTCTTAGTATTTATAACTATTAGCGTTGTTAACTCTTAACACTGATCTGAACTCTTTTAGACCAGATCTGAACTCCTTCAGATCATATAATGTCTGAAATGTTACAAGCATCTTATCATTTTAATAATAAATAATATTAACGATTTTATTAGAAATAATAATTGTATAAATACTATCACTATATATTTATACATAATGGGATGACATGTAAGTACAAATCCCAATAAATTCTTCATGAACTCATTAAGAGAAATTCGGATTTAAAGGCTTAGAAAAAAAAAGACTTTATCACGAATTTTATTTTTAGCAAAGAACTACTTTACCTTGCCTTTGGATGTAAAATTAAAATAAGAATTACAAGAGTTGAATGCAATATTACTTTTTTTTTTCTTTTTTTTAAAATATAAAGATAGGCAAACTTATAACTAATGCCAATATTACTTTTTTTTCTTTTTTTTTTAAATATAAAAATAGGCAAACTTATAACTAATGTTAGGCTCTGATACCAACTGATATGATCCATACCAAGAAATTGATAAATTTTTGAATCAATGATTCTAAAACCGTTTAGAAACAGGTTTGTATGAAATCGCAACCCATTACTTATATTGAAGTAAGAACCTTGGTATAAAAAGAACTCCACAATCAATTATGGAATGATTGATATATAAACTGAATGAGAACGCCACAGAAATTATTCTGATAAGTTCAAAGAGTTTTAAAAGAATCAAAGAGAATTTTCTTAATCAAATTACTAAATGTTTTTCTCTCATCGCTCATGTATTTATAGTGAATATTTGGGATGTCAGCATTTATTACAATATTTAATGACAACTTAAAAATTTATAACTACCAACTACTACAAATAAAGCTTTATTTTAAACTAGCTTTTAAACTTTACAATTACAACAATAAATGCAACTGCGGACTTTAACTAACTACTGACTATCACTAACAACTAAGGCTTTATTTCAAATATTATAACTACTATAATAAATGTTTATTGTAAGCTCCCAAAAACTTCTAACCACTTGGGTTGCTCACATAGGTTGCTGTGCTGCTGTTCCTATCATTTTCCAATACTTGATAAATCAAAATTAAATAATAACCAATTTAAAAAACTCGACTCAATCCATACACTTTATGATTTAAGAAATTTCTTCTAAATTATTTCAGAGCTTAATCGTAAAAATTCAACTTTGTAAAATAAGTAAAACATTTTCTTTAAGCCTCCATGTATTCACCTCAGTCTAAATATTTTAAATCAATTCGATAAGGGATTGTTTAAAACTTTTATTTCAAGCTCTTATAACCAAATCAATTAAAACGTAACTAGGATATATATTTTATTTATTAGCCATGATCTCATCACATATAATCGCTAAAAAAAATTAACATTAACCAATTCAAACATTAAAATTATTTTAAAAAAAATACAAATTCAACTTAACCAAAAATTTCGAATTAGATTTTAAATTTGACCACAAAGTTAAAATATCTACGACCAATATCATTATTTACATAGTTAATAATTTTGTCTATAATATTAATAGACTAATGTAATAGTTGTTAATTTTGTCTATAATATTAATCAACCAATGTAGCTCTTTCTTTATAAAATAAATAAAACTAAAATTTTCAAGAAAACATATAGGTACATATAGGTTTATTGAGGTGTTATAAAACAATTTTTACACAATTGTTACAAGTATAACCGATTTAAACTAAAAAATAATAAAAAAATACTTTTATTATTATTTTTTTCTAAGAGAATATATGCAAATACATCTAAAACTCTGAATGAACTCTTAAAATTTTATTTTAAATTAAATCTCATATAAAATAAATATAGAAGAGTGAAGTAGTATAAATTTTAAAATTATTTATTTAATTTAATATTTATTTATCATATTATTTTTAAAATCTAATTTAAAATAAAAAATTCGGATGCGGAGAATTATTCATAATGAAGCATTATTGAATAAACTTTGAGAAGTAAAAAAGGCATGGAGAAACAACTGGAGTGGGAAGCAGAAACACCAAACACAAACTAAATGATAATGTTGTCTGAATATATACGGAGAGTAATGTCAATACAATTACAAGCTAGCAATCTCCCATATCATCTCAAGTATGAGTACCAAATTATATTACATACACGCTATAAATTCCGCAAAATAACAAATAACATCAAAATATTAAAAGAGAGTTTGGGAAGCAACAAATTTTAATTATGACAGAGTTACAGAGCCAAAAATAACTCGAAATCAAGCCGCAAAAAGGGCTCAGGACGGTCGGTTCGGTCGCCGTACAGAGAGCTGAACCGGGATGGGTCGACCCGTACCGGTCCCTCCACAGCTGCTACACGCCATACGACCCGACCCCGCACAGGTCCGGCAGCCGACATCGCCATCAGACCACCGAGAGCACAAGCACATGACCCGACCCGTCCCCTTACAACTGGGACACCTGGGAAATGGGCCGGCCATGGGCTTCTGGTCCATGACCGATTTGACCAGAACCATGGCCCCGGCCAACACGCTGAGACCCGTCGCCAGCTGAGTCAACACGAGCGGACCCATGTGGCCGATGAATCAAAATAATCAACAGAGATGAGCCAAAGAGAAAGAGAGAAAATGGAGATCTTCCGAGGTGATTTTAAGTGGGCGTAGTTTTATATTGAGGGGAATATAAAAAGAGGTGATGAGTTTGTACACGTAGACGTTTTAACTGTTGGCTGGCTTGTAAGGGGTGCGGTTTTGTAGTTTAGTGAAGACGTTTTTGTAATTTTCTATTGTTATTGTTGCTTATATTTTCTTTCTTCTACTCTTCTTCTTCTTCTTCTTCCTTTGGAATATGATTGGATGCTTCATTCATGGCTTGTCGTAGTGGGACTTCTCTAGATTTTAGTTTTGAGAATGTGTTCGTGTGGTTCTTCTACATACATCCTTGTTTGTCATCAACGGTTATAAATGCATCATCATCTTTGCTAGTTTTGAGGATGTGCACTTGATCAGGTAGGTGTTCACATGAGGCAGGATCTAGCCTCTAGGTACAGGACCACACACACCCAATAAGTTTGTCCTCCTTTGACTTCCTTCCAATTTGGAAAAACAACTTAGAAACCAAATTTGAAATTGTTCAAAGTTTTTGGTTTTTCACCATCCGAGATTAGATTCCCAAAGAAAATTCACATCAACCCGTCAAGTAATTTTCAATACCAGTCATATAATTTGGTTAATTTTTTAAAATATAAAATATATGGTAGATATTTATATATAGTAAGAGAAAAGAACAAATGCTAACAAGTTCATAAGGCTAAGAGTGGCTCAACACATCAGGACTAGGGAAAAGATGTCTTTAACTTTTAGTTAACAACTTAGCAGTTGATGATTCATAATTTCATAGAATGAGCCAAATCCACAACATAATCTACTGAATTAGAATTCAGCTCATCAATTCAAGGCGCCGACGGCCGACCCCGTCTGTCTTTTCTTTTTCCATTCCGGAGCTGAAGCCGCCCATATGAATATGATGTCCAATTTTTAAATGACTCAATGTGAATGAATCTGAATCATACGTTTAATTTTAACTATATGTACTCGCCTGCTCTTTTAAGTCGCGAACCCCATCATTTTTTTAATAAAAAAAACGTGGAGAAACAAGTAGTAATACTAATACTTCGGCGACTTTTCTGTCCACAAAAAAAAATATATATATATATTCTTAGTCGACTGCGTTAAACAGCCCGTGTTCTCGACGACTTGAGAAAAAGTTTGATATCAAATTGCTTTGACTTATCATTTGATGCTGCTATAAGTCTACAACTTTACTTCTACTTAAATTCTTTAACATTGACTAATGTACAAATTTCTCAATTTCTTCTAGGGTGCCTTTCATATACTGCTGTGAGAAAATTCACTGCATTAATACCTGAATTAATATGATTCATTAGATTAAACGGTCCATAATTTTAGTATTTTTAAATTTTAAATTTATTTTATTAAGCTACTAACAAATCAGTTGAACTTGTCACGTTTGAAAGTTAAAAAATAAAATAATTATCGATATTACAAATATTTATCTTAACTATTTTTATTTAATATGTAAATATATTAATTTTTTCTTAACAAAATTATACATAAATTCCTATTGGCATTAGGTCTTTGATACATCACTAATTATTATATATTCAATTATATATATTTTTAAATACAAGATAAAATTTTAGACTAAATAATTGTATCATTTCTTAAGATTTTGGGTCATATAATGTTTATAATATAGAAATGAGAATTGAAATTACAACAAATAAATGACATTAAAATTTATAGATGCAAATTAAAAAGAAAATCACAATTTAAAATTATTTTTTTATACATAACTTAAATTTATATCTATATGACATGCAACTAATACATTAACACGAAGACAATAAATAGTAAAAAAAATCTAATAAAGGAGTAAATTGCGTGTTACTTGTAAATTATAACTATAAATTGCCTATAAATCTTATAAAAATACGAAAGTCAGTAAATAAAATGAAAACCTTCGAAGATAACAATTTTCTACAAGGTCAATGCTCTAACATAAAATTACTCTAATTTTAATATAAAAGGACACAAGACTTATAATTATGACATACAACATGTAAATTGATATTATGTATTTATAAATTTTAACATAAAAAATAAAATTATAATGCAAAATTTATTAAAAAAATACTATTTATTAAAAAAAATTGAAACAAGAATGAGAGTATTCTTTCAAATGTAAAAAATAAACATCAAATTTATAAACTGAATGTAAGACTTGTAAATATAATGTAATTCATGTAAACTTATTGTTAAAATTTGATGATTCAAAATTATATTTGCGTATGATTTTGAGTTAAAGACTAATAAAAATTTGACACAAAGTCAAGTATGCATTGAATGTATGAAAAGAGATGAAAATAGAGAGCTATAAGTAAAGATGGGCTTGGAATGTGTGTAGAAAGCGAGAAAGGGTTTGAAATGAGAAAGGGAGCACTTAGAGTTTTTGAGCCCGTGACCTTAAGCAAGTTAGGCCGCGGCCCCACTTTGGGTAAAGGCTGGGCACCACGGCCCAGCCTTGGCCAAGTCGTGGTGCCAATACTTGTAGAATTTCTGTTTTTATCTCGGTTTGATTTCTTTAAATGAGATTTATATTCCTACATGTATGGACTCTTATTCCAATTAGAAATATGATTTATAGGGACGTTTTAAATACTATATAAAATCTTTGTAACCCATTAGAATTAATCAAGTATTAAAGATGTAAATATAAGAGATAATAGAGAGCTAAGTAGGCATTAAAGTGTTGAGTGTGCGAAAGTGTAACCATAAGATTACTCGAGTGTTGAGTGTGCAAGAGAGTAATGATAGATCCTTTGAGAGAGATGTTTGGTTATTCGTTGTATTTCTTGATTAATTTCTTGTATTAGGTCTTTATGACCTAGAGTTCTTTGTAAACTGATAATAAAAGAAGTTGAATCCTTGATCCATTGTAAACGTAGGTGTTTGTCGTCGAACAATATTTATTTTATGTCTTGTAGTAATTGTTTCTTTATCTCTATAAATCCTTGTATTCCCTTAAAATTAATCAAGTATCAATGATGTAAACATAAAAGAGAATAAAGAGCTAAGTAGGCACTAAAGTGCTGAGTGTACGAGTGTGTAACCATAAGATCGCTTAAGTGCTGAGTGCACAAGAGAGTGATGATAAAACTTTTGAAAAAGAGCTTTGACTATTTGTTGTATTCCTTGATTAATATCTTGTATTATGGCTTTTTGACCTAGAGTTCTTTATAAACTAATAATAAAAGAAACTAGATCATTGATTCGCCATGGGCGTAGGTGTTTGTCGCCGAATCACATATATTTAATGTCTTGTGGTGATTATTTGTTTATCTCTAAAATGTGTGATCTTTTATATTGTTGGTTATTTGTAACTGAAGTCTTCTATAAAGCGCTTAGATAATTTTAAAGTGTTAAATACCAGCCATAAACATATTAGGTCACGTAAAATTCTAACAAATAATGTCAGTGTTATAGTTAAATTTGATGTCTAAGTAGTATTAAATTAGAAAGTTTAGACTGATTTCCTAGCACTCATAAATGACAACACTATATTTATAGATAAAACTAATTTTACAATTTAACAAAAAAATTGTAAATACATATTGAACTTATATATCTAAAATTATCAATGTAATTATAATATAAAACTTGTAAGTAAGACATAATATTTGTAAAAATAAAAAGTTTAAGATGAAAAAATTATAAATCTATAAAAGAAGGTAAGAATAGTTCAATAGACTTTATTACACAAAGTGAGAGATGTATATATAATACAACATGTATAAATTAATATTATATTGATAAATATTAAGTATTGTGTTTGTAAATAAAATTAAAACTTATAAATTAATATGAAACATTTAACTCAATGTTTAATTTGTATGTATTATAAAAAAAAATTACTTAGCAAAACTTGTAATTAAAATGACCATTATCAAGCATTGATAATTTTAGGTATAAATTTGTATTCCATAAATTATAATAAGCTTATTAGAGGCAATGGCCTTTATTTAATGTTTGTACTAATATCATTGAAACAATTTTCTTTTTCCTTGATATTGATTTTAATTCTTATATTTTGACTATTAATAATAAAGTTTTCTTCAAAAGAAATTAAAACATATACTTAGAGTGTATTTTAATTATAACAAAATTCTTAATTAAATTTATGTTTAAATCTAAATTTAATCTAAAACTTTTGTGCTAGTATGGCTATTTATTTTAACATTTTTGTTGTTGATAAAAATTATAATAAATTAAAATTTTAATTGATAAATATAATAGATTACTTTTAAATAAGAATTCAAAGAAATATGTTACCTGAATAAGAGGTTATCTTCTATTCATAAAAAAATCAATGGCAGAGATTTTTTTTTTAATTTAAGAGATAATAAAAAAAGTAAAAATTAGTACATAAAATTTATGATATCATGATAAAAATTTCCTTCTTATACTGTTGTTAGATTATTTGGTAACGATGTTGATGCATGCTTTACAAGGTGGCCTAAATTGAGTAGGGAAGACAACGTATATTTCAAATTTGTATTTGTATTTGGTTAAAAATAAAATATTATTTTTTTTTAAATTTGTTACAAGTTTAAAGTTTTATTATTAAATTTGTTCTAATGATTATATACTTTTTATTAAACCTACAATGAGTTATACGTAAATTTTAAACGGATTGTAAATTATTATAATAAAAAATATTAATTTAAAAAAATTATAAAATATAACAATCAAAATCATATCACAAATTTAAATTTAATTAAAGACTTCCCATTAAAGTTAAACACATTTCTAAGTTAAAATTAATAAAATCAACTCATAAATTGTTAACACAAACACTAGACAATATAATTATAAAATAACCCAATTAAACAAAAATAATTTTTTTTAAACTTGATTTAAAATTAAGAACACGTCTTATAAATAAATTTATATTAACATAATATAGTTTTAAAATAGGTCAATTTGTCAAATACCTAAGTTAAAATATTTTAAATATTAAAAGAGTAAAAAAATAAAATAAAATGACTATTAATCTCTATCACGAGAAAGAAAATAAACCAACAAAATCAATCCATCTCTTTTTAAATATTTATATTAGTTATTTAAATAATATAATATAATAAGATAAAGATTAAAATATATTATTTAAGAATAAAAAAAAATATTTGATGATTTTGAGTCAATAATTTATGAGAATAGAAAATTAGATATGACAAAATTATGAAATGATATTTATAAGACTAAAACAAAAACAGAACAATTGATAGATTAAATAAGAAATAAAATTTGTTTATAAATTTTTCATTTAAAATTATAATTAAAACAACATTATTTAATTTTCTATTTAAAAAAAAAAAATTTCTAGCGAATTTACCGTTCATTTGACCTTTCCAAGATCTGAGTGTCCGTTTGCAACAGTACACACGTCACCACTGTGACAGTAAAACGTTAACAGCGTGAAAAGTACAGAAGCTATATAGTTTTTGAAAAATGAATCTTCATAAATGAATAATCACAACTCAACGAGTCTTGCTTTTATTTTATCATTATTACATCATTGTCTAACAAATATGGGATAAGAATTTAACCACAAAAAAGGTCAAATACAATCTCTAGTAGAAATCATTGACTAGGGAACTTCCAAGTGACAAAAACTATGGCATTCTGTTGCTAAGACTACCATAGCAGCAGCAAAGTACTAAAGGTCATAAAACTATCAAAATGTATTTTTGTCACGAAGAAAGTTTTTGCTCAAGTGTATTTTGTCCATGTTGAAACAGATTCTGATGTCTTCGATTCAGGAATTTTGACTTCACTATGTTGAATGATTATTATCAAATATCCCTTATTCTGACATTTACCATTCATTGATACCATTATCCTTGCACACAAAGTCAACATGTATGAGAAACAAAACGCAAGTTTTACTGTTTGGAGTTTTAGATGTCTACCTCAAACAAACGAGACTGCTAAATGTGAATCACTATTATAAATTTGCCAGATAGAATGCACTTACCAAGAAAACATTCCCTTGCTTCTCCAGCCATAAGTACAGCATCACCACTTAGGAGAAACATTGCTAATGACGGGTCCTCTCTGGACTTATCTCCCAAAAGGAAAATAGCTTTGCAACCCAGACTGAAAAAAAAATCATAATTAACCAAAAGGTTAACTTCTCTGTATCTTTCATCGACATTTTTTGCTTAGAAAACAAATTCACTAGAAGGGATGGCAGGTTTAGAAATAGAATACCTCATACTCACAATAGGTTTGCTCCAATCTGCCTCCATGTCATCCAGGTGGCCCCCAATTGTATCACCTGGAAAGAGAGAAAAAGGGTTAGCTAAACACATGGTTGTTCCAACATTGAGGGTAAAGAAGCCCTGATAATGCACGTTGAAAATTTTATCAGCTTGTCCCTTCTTATTTCTAAACAAACTAATATAGAATATGACTCAGTTTATACCCCAATTACATCCAATATGACTGAGTTTACCAGAGTTCAGGACCATACGTAATGTTTGATATGTGTTTTCCTTTTCTACTTTAATGAGAGGTTATTGGTTAACTTTCATTCTGCCATATCAAGTGTATAAAATAAAATAAACAATTAAAAATCTTTCAAAATGCCAACTTTCATCTTAATAAATACCCAATCCAAAATAGTTTACTATTGCAGCTTCAGGCTGAAATTCTTCTCCAATGGGCATTGCAGGTGCAGCTAGTCTTTTAGCCAGTTGAGCAAGTGCATCAGGGATCTTGTTATGTGGGGGAGACATCATAATTTCACTACATCATGAACATATATAGCTTTAGAAGATAATTTTGAAATTTATAAGCTACTTAATTTCAGATAGTATTGTAGATTTCATGTATTTTCTTTTTCTTCTTTTTAAAGAGAAAAAATAAGGAAAATGAAGAACAAAAAAGAAAAAGAATGCACATTGCGCACAAGGCATTCTACATCATGCATAAACTTTTGTAGGAGATCCTGGGATCAAATCCTAAAACAAGCATAAACTTAAACCTGTTTCAGTATAGTCTGTTTGGCTCTAAGCAACCATAAACTTTTGTAGGAGCTCCTGGGATCAAATCCTAAAACATGCATAAACTTAAACCTGGTTGAGTATAGTTTTTCTGTACACAAGCTGAAGACTCTTCCAGTAAAAGAGAGAGGCTCAATTCATACTAATAGATCATCACATTTAGTAAACTTCTAATCTAACAAAATGGATGAAGCATAGTAATCATTACATACAAGTCAATAGACAGGAGAGTAAGTAAAAACAAACAATCACTCAATCGATCTCATCCGCTTAAAAATTCATGTAAAAGTTGCTAATTCTACTTTCTAATAGAATCTTTAGCTCCGCAGCTCTGGGAGAGAATTCCATGACCTAATGAGTGAACTTCCTCGCTGGAATGAACTACTTTACCTTACCTTTGGATTTTTTACAGGGAGTTTCCGGGTATTGAAGGATTCTTTTCCGTGGGGGACTTAATACTATATTTCTACCTATCCCAAGTCTTGCCAAAGTCCAGGTTTGTAGACCTGCCATGCCACCGTCCATTCTGTCATCTACTAAATAATATATATGCGCCTGGAAGGGTAGCTATCCTAAAATCCCTATGCTTACTTTATTTTTATTGGTTTACCATTTTTCTCCAACTTGCTCTATGCGCAGGTAGAGAGGAAACACTGTTATAGTATGAAAGACATTTACAAAATTTAGGGGAAAAAAAGAAAGAAACACTAATATCTATTTACCTTGGACCAGTCAAATTGTAAACCAAGAGTACTCCACCGCAATTTCCGGAGCAAAACACTAGCTGAAATTGACTTGCATGTCTTTCTTTTTGATGCGGCAATATGCTCCTCATAAATTTCCATTCATGAGCATCTCCATTATTAACACAAGAATCAGCTTCCAAATCCGAACTACCAAAAGGACTCTCCTCCTCAACCAATATTTCCTTTTCTTTTGCAGCTTCAAACAAGTTATGTATAGGCCCATAAACTGGGTTGTGATTCGTTTTGTTGGGAAGCTGCGGGAAACTTATTAAACTCTCTCTTACCCATTGGCGTTGTTCTTCAATATGAGATGCACCGGAAATGAAGTAAAACCCTGCATTGGAAACACAACGTCTCAAGACCATCAACCACAATGAAAGGAAACCCCTCATTATAGCAAAATTTCAGACAAAAAAAATTAATATCCACAAATAAACAGCTAGCTATATTTAAGCCATGTTCATAACCTGCATTCAGCATTCATGTTTATCCAATAAAATCAAGATCCAAGATAATTTTCGATCACTGACTTGTAAATTTATAGATCACCAACTCAGAAAATTTTGAAATTGAAGATATTGATACCAGTAGATTGATTTTCCAAGCAGAAAATTGGATTATGAAAACCACATTGGAGAGCGATGATTCCCGGAGAAATTTTACCGTTATTATTGTATGAATCTAGAACGGACTTGAAATCCAAAACCTCAGACAAATCAACTTGTTTTGGCTGCTATTTCCTGTAAAATTGAAAACAAAAGGTAAGACGATGTGTAAATATCAGCACAAGTAAGAATAAAAGGTAAAGCTAATAGTGAGATACTTTTTAGAGGGTTTTGAAGTGTAATCATAGTATAGCTTGTACTTCTTCCCTGCTCTCCTGAAAGCCGTTCGTTCCGCGTCGTCGGAGACTTTATCTGATCCGCACATTTCAACTTACTGGAGAAACTGGCTATTCAGAATGCAATCGCGGGAAGGAAGTGGAAAATTTTGCAGATTATCGGAGTTTGGTTTCTGATTACGGTTCGCCGTGAATTGTTCGGACTCAAACAAGCAGCGAGTAGCCAAGAAACTGGGTGAATGACCCAAAAGACAACTGCATGAAGAAAATGAAATACAAATAATTGTTTTATTATTATTTTTTTTAATTTTAATCTATATTAGCCGTTGTGGGATTTCATTATTTTAATCAAACAAGAAGGTGTGAAGATAAAAATGCCACCGTAACCCCCCAACAATTTTATAACTCATTAATTTCAAACTTTGTTTTTAACTTTCGTTCAACTCTCACTCTCAACTCACTCTAAATCCATTTTCTAATCAATTTAAAATGGTTAACTTATGTTTGTTGTCGAAATATTTAAATGTGTTTAAGGTATGAAAATGACAATATGGAAAACTCGTTAAAGAAAATGAGAAGATAAGGTTGAGAAATTGTTGAGCAAATCAAAGTACACCGAGGGCTATTGAGCCCCCTTATCGCCCTCAACAAAAATTATCGAGCGCCTGTCGAGCCGCTTGCTTGTGAGCTAGACCAAATTTGTCAAGTCCTTGCTTGGCACTCAGACAAACTTTGTTGGAAAATTTTTAAAGTTTATCGTTATTTTAATATTAATTTTTATTTTAATCAAAGTTAAATATTTTAAATTATATTAATTAAATATATGATTGGTTTACTATTTTATTTTTATTATAATTTTAATAATTTTTATTTAATTTGTTATAAATTATTGAAGAATATAAATTTTTAAATAATTAAAATTTAAATTAATTATAAAAGATTGTAAATTGATAATAATAATTAAAAAAAATAACACAAAATGGTCGCTGGGCGAGCGCCCAGCGACCATTTTGTGATTTTTTAAAAATAAATTTAAAAATAAAATAAATAATTATATATTAAATATTTTTTATATTTTTTATTTATTTAAATATATAAAACCATCGTATTATTATTATTATTTTTATTTACCCCTAATATCATCTCTCGTTTTATTCGTTCTTAGATCAGACGTTCTCAAAACTCACAGATCGCTCTCAAAACTCATATCTCTCGATCATAGCTAAAGTTTAAAATAAGTAAGATTTTATTTATTTTAATTTAATTAATAGTATTATTTATATTTATTGAAATAAGTGTTTGGATATGTATCTGTTACGATGAAGTTGTGGTTTATGATTGAGTTATGGTGCGCGTATAATTGTTGCTGGTGGTGGATTGGTATGCGTCTGCGCGTGACTGCACATATAGTTGTTGTTGGCCACCGTTGTGTACACACCAGTAACAATCGGTGCTCATCTACAACCTGTTCTGATGAGCACCGATTGTAATAAAGTGTTGCTATGCATCACCGTAACGTTATAACACCACCACCAAATAGCTTTGATTTCTGAAACTGCATATTATATTTATTTTATATATTTAAAATATATTTATATATATAGTTATGTATTCAATTATATTTTTTTAATTTAATTAATATAAAATTAAATTAAAATTATGTTATATTTTTTTTCAGGTATGTCACAAATTTCAACCATTATATGTTTTGGGGGGACCTGGGAGAGCTGTAGCGATGGTTTTGAAAGATTCATTGGATATCAAAATATGCATATGGTTGTTTCGAAAAATATTAGATACAAAGCGTTGTTGAGAAGAATTTGTCATCTTTTAGGAGTTAATCAGGTGCATTATAAAGTAACTTTGAAGTTTGAGGTTCCTTCAAGTATTATAAAGTTGAGACCCATTCCACTTGAAAATGACGATGATGCAATATTGTGGTTGAGCTTACAGAATAATATGGCTACACCGCTTTGTGTAATAGTAGATGCTCGAGGACCCGAAAGTAATGCAGAAGCATCAATGGATCAAAAAGAAGGCTATGCTAAGCAATTCTCATCGACAACTCATGTGTATATTCTAAATTCTCTAGAGGATTATCATTATTCTCCTTCGATGCTCAACGAACAACAAGGCTACACATATGACCATGGTCAGATATATGGAGATGTTGGCGTTGATATTGGCTATGATATTGGTGAAAATGATGATCATGGTTACAAGGTTGATGATGATTGTAGAAATGATTATGATGATGATTATGAAGAGAATGAGGATGTAAATGATGATGCTGGTGATGATGATGATGAGGAGGAGGATGATGATGATGAGAAGGGTGATAATGATGATGATGATGAGGGTTATGGTAAAGAAGAAAGGGTTAAGGTAGAAAATTCATTTCAATTTCAGCCTAAGATATACCATTTGACTTGAATGTATCGGAAAATATTTCTTGTAATGAGATTGGTGATGTATTTGTAGAAAAATTATATAACAGCAAAGATGAAATTTATGAAGCTATAAGTATGGTTGCACTGAAGGGAAAATGGAGCTTTAGAGTTTACAAATCCACCAAAGATTGTTTCGAGTTGAAATGCGATGATGACAGCTGCAAGTGGAGATTACGGGCAGTGTCAACAGAAGGGCGACATTTTTTTGTTGTTAGACAAGTAGATACAGGGCACACTTGTGTTTTGAGTCAATTAAAGGATGGTCACCGGCAAGCCAAGAGTCGAATTATTACTAAAGTAATAAAAAATAAGTTTACATCGGTCAATAGAAACTATAGGCCGAAAGACATTCAAGTAGATATACGTGAACAATTCGGTGTTCAAATAACTTATACTAATGCTTGGCGCGCTAGGGAGCATGCATTAAGATTGATAAGAGGTACTCCTGAGGATTCGTTTAGATTGCTTCCTGCATACAGCTATGTGTTGCAATAAAATAACCCAGGTACAGTTACTCATTTGGAAACTGACGCGGATAATCACTTCAAGTATTTCTTTATGGTGTTAGGACCCTACATCAGAGGTTTTAATTCATTAATCCGACCGGTAGTTGCAGTGAACGGAATATTTTTGAAAGGTTCCTATCTTGGTACAATGTTTGTGGCCGTTTGTAAAGATAGAAACAATCAGATTTATCCATTGGCTTGGGGAATTGCTGACTCAGAAAATGATATTTCTTGGGAGTGATTTATGGTTAAACTGCGAGGAGTTATTGCAGATCATCAGAATCTTGTTTTTATATCTGATCGACATGCCAGTATTGAGAGGGCTATACGGGGTGTGTTTCCTCATGCATATCATAGGTTATGCATATATCATTTGAAAGAAAATTTGATGACAAAATACAAGTTACCATCAGATAAGTCTAAAAAGGGGGTATACCTATCTACCTACTTCAGTGCTGCCAAGGCTTATCGTGTCCATGATTTTCAATACCAATTAAACAAGATGCGACAAATGAGACTTGACATAACAAAGTATTTGGAGGAAGATATTGGTACGGTGAGATGAGCACGATCATCTGGTGCTTTCAGAAGGTATGACATTATGACTACTAATATCGTTGAGAGCATTAATGCAGTTGCAAAAGAAGTAAGAAAGCTTCCGGTGACTAATTTGGTGGAGTGGATGCGAGAGCCAACGTAATTGTGATTTTACCATAGACGATTGGCATCACAAAATATGACTAATGTCTTGAAGAACTGGGCACATCATAAAGTCATGAAACATAATGATAAGGTAAGTTGAATGACCATTTCTCCTGTTGATGATTTACGATTTATAGTTATGGATGGTAGAGTAAACTGGATTGTAGACATTGGCGAAAGAACATGCAGCTGTCGAAATTTTGATTATCGACAACTGCCTTGTTCCTATGCACTCGCCGCATGCAGATACATCAGATTATCGCACGAGAGTCTTTGTTCAACTTATTACACGTTCGAGACTTTATTCCGTGCCTATAGCGAGCCAATACTTTCGGTTGGTCAAGTGTCAGATTGGATAGTCCCAGAGTATTTTAAAAATATGGACATTCAACCTCCGATAGCACGTCGTTAGTCAGGCAGACGTCGAATGAATCGGATTCTATCTTAAGGAGAGGAACCATCAAAGAATATATGTAGTCGTTGTAGACAACATGGACATAACCGACAAACATGTCGAAACCCTGTACCTTTACAAAGCAGGTGATGTATATTCATTTATAAATATTTACTTTATTGATATTTTATTATGTATAATATAAGGCTAATATTTAAATATTTTTTTATTTTAGACGGATCTGAAAAAATAAGAGAAAGAGTTATACCATGAGACTTAATTATGTATAAGAGTCGAGTTTCATCACTTCTGTAATTCACTTATTTTGTAATACACTTATTTTGTAATTCACTTAATTTTGTAATTCATTTATTTTTTAATGTACTTGTACTGTGTATTACATATTTATTTTATTTTAATGCACTTGTCTTTAGTATTAATGTTGATAATTTTCACAAAATTTTTGACAGAATCTCCTTTATAATATGGACAATCCCAAACCTGTCATATTAAATAAACACACTTCTATCAAATTGCGAAATCACTTTTGCATACATACACCCAAATCAATGCCCACAAACAATTATACATCCAAATCAATGCATATTGATTAAATCACACTTCTATCAAACTGCAAAAATACTTTCGCATACATACTCCCAAAACAATTATGATATATCAATTATACACCCAAATAAATGCATGTAAATAAATTATAGTGCTAAATATCTACGAAGTTGTAGTCCACAAATCAACAGCCATCTTCTGTCTATAAAATGTACCAATGTCAGGGAATAAGTCAAATGACCGACCTAACATAAGATATTCAATATACATACAGACGAAGATGCCACAGTCCCCGCTCCCAACCTCTTATTGCGGCACATTCTCTCGGATACGAGTCACCGGCCAAGGGAACAAATTTGGGCTTTGTATGCCCCTCAAACTATAAAATCTACACCTTTGAAGGTACAAAGGCATTGCAACACACAGAGGCTCTATAAATCTCATGATGGACTCGTTTGAATGTCCGTTCACGCTGGAATCATAAAGAACGATTGCAAATTGAGTAAGGTCGAGTTGCGCTACAATCCAATGTTCTTGATTCATATTCAGAGGAATATATACCTACAAAAATAATTATGGTATTATTTTTAACTTAATGTTGTTATATGCACAGTAAAAAGTCAATATTATTCTTAAAAAAATACCTTATTGACCGATGCCCACGATTTAGCGCCAAGTAACTCGGTCTTTGTTCCGAGTGCATAAGCCAACAACATTTCAAGCCAGTCGTTGTTGTCTGAAAGATTGGCAGTGAAGGCCGTTTTTTACATTTGTCGAATGTATACCTAAACACAAATAAAAGATACTTGTTAAAGTCGATAATAGTTAAAGTTAATAATATTATATGCACAATAAACAGGTAATATAATAACTTACGTAGAAATATGCATCTGCAGTTGTACAATCCTGTAAGTATATGTCAAAAAACGTTCTTTGACGCAAACGCAAAACCTTCAAATATTCATTTATATGCTACAAAACACACAGAATATGTATAAGTTTTGATATTATTAGACAAATCACAAAACAAAAAAAAGTTAAAATAAATCCTCACCGAATCGTCAAGCCAATTTTGTAGTATCTCATTAAATCATGTATTGTTCGGATCGAGTCCGTGCAAATGAACCTGTTGTGTTGGGTCATTCTTTTTTATCCAATCCAGCAGCTCAGCATATTTACTCTGATCAATAGGAATCAACTGTCCGTTTATGTCAATAGTAGGTCCTACTTGTAAGTCCACAAGTTTCTTCTTCGCGGGCTGTTTTAACGGATTGGTATATGGAATGACTTGGGCTGCTGCCTTCTTGCGAAGACGCCCATACCTACTTATGTTTTCACCCAATAGAGCAGGTATAATTTTTAAGCTTGTAGGGCTATCAGCAACAGGAGCAAATGACTGATGCTGAGACTCGCTGGCAGGAGCAAATGTATGAAAGTCAGCAGCCATGAATTCGGCACCCTACAAAACCAAACAATACCGGTTAACGTATTGACTTGTTAAACTTTGCATCCAATATATTTTAGGTTTAAAACGTACCATACTCTGCCCTACATCTTCGGAGATATTGGCTGGTTTAAGCTGTTACATAAAGAAAGATATCTGATGCAAGATATTTTCTTTAGCCTTATCAATCTTGGCTGAAAGCTCTGCGTTACCCTTATCAATCCTGGTAAATATCCTATCTTCAAGATCATCCATCTTCTTCTCCAGGATTTCATACTGTGATGTTGACGTGCCGGATTGAAACTATACATAAGTTATTATAATTAATTTTCATAAGCTAATACTAACCAGTAACAAAAGCATCAAATAATTGAAGGAAAAAATTAAATTATTATACCATTGATTCAGTCACTGGCGGGGCTTGAAATTCGTCGAGGTGCTGCATATTATCGGTGAATTGGGTGTCCGGGATATCAACTGTCTCCAACTTAAGACTCCCTCCCCATTTTCCCAATGGAATGTAAAAGTTTATTGCCGCGCGATAGTCCGCAGTCTTCTCATGTTTGCGGGGTACCAACTTCCTATGAACCTCCAAAACCTTTATAATATTTTAGATTTATTAATCATTATTACAAAATATAACACAAATTATAAGAAAGTTATATATATTTTTTGTTGAACATAAAAGCATACTCCAACACCATCGAAGAGGACATCTATGACGTTTTCGTATAATGGGGTGCTCGTGCCAGACCAATTTAGAATACGAGAAAAATAATCTCCATTCCTATTGGCAAACAACTCCCCACACCTCGGGATCGCCTCGTAGATCCACACCTGAGATGATAATAAATTTAAATTACAATGCCAACAAAATAAATTTTTCTCTATCATAATGAATCAAAAAGATAGAATTACTTACCAAGAATGCGTGACAAAATGAGTATAAGTTGTATGATTCTATATCCTCAGCGCCTGTTTTTTTTACCTTCGCCAACTTCTTAATTGGAGCCGTGCATAAACTATTGTAGAGTACAGTCCATGCGATCGTGCCCCAAGGATAGACATTAAACTCATCTAAATTATCTACCAGACGAAGTACAAAATATTGTATAATTCTATTCTGATCACGTGGCATTATCAATTTATGAAATACATAAAATAGACACATTTTTACTGCATCTACATCATCGTCAAATGTAACGTTGCCGAACCACTGATCTAAATCCTTGTAAGTCAACTAACTTCTACCCAAAAAATATTTATGACAAAGTCTATCACCTAACTCACTTACTACAGGATAATCCCCCATCCTCAAACCAATAATCAAATAAAAATCTTGACGAGAAAATCTAATACGTCTTTTACCTATATAGAACCATAATTCTTCATATAAATTTTTGGTATGCACACGTCTTAATAAAATCTCATGAGCTAAAATACCTGAGAATGGAATATTTGATACATCCAATAAACTACCAAAACATGTGGTTCTAAATATTTTTATCTACCTCGAAGTCAATTTATTCTTTTTATTTCGTATAACCCATAACTTCGAGTACGTATGTACGTTTACTCGGTAGAAATATTTTTCAGCAATTACATATTCTTTCGTGACATTCTCCTTCTTGAAAAAAATAAAAAATTATTAATATTAACAAAAAAATAATCAATATAACATATAATCAAAATTTAATTTAATTATAACTAACAACCTAAACTATTTACATAATTATTAACCAAATTAAATAAAATAATTATAAATAAACATAAACAACATAAATTAATTTATAAAATTTATAAAATAGAAATTTTTTGGGATAAAATGCGGTGGTGCGTGCGTCTACGCCGCCCCCAGCAGCGCGTTAACGTACACGCCACTGCATTTTATCCCAAAAAATATACCGGATACATTCTACATCCAATCTACATACATTATTAACTTTCTATTGATTAAATCTATACATTTCTAGATATTTTTAATTAATATAAATTATAATACTTAAAAATAAAAAAATTATTTATAAATACATACCATTCCGCCATGACGAGAGAGAGGGAAGACTGCCGTGAGAGGTGGAGCGCCGCGGTGAGAGAGTGACCGTGAGGTGTGCCGCCAAGAGAGAGTGAACGTGAGAGAAAATTTGAAAAAGTGAAAAGGAAAGTGAAAGTGAAAGTGTCGGTGGAGAGAAGAAAAAAAAAATAAAGAAATTTTTTTATTTAAAATAAAAGGGTAAAATGGAAAAAAATTTATGTAATTGGTTAATAATGCATATGTTATTTTGACTCGGTCAAAATAACATATGCATTTAAAATTTCGGCCAAATTGGCCAATTTCCCAATTTTGTTGATGGCTCTCAAAGCTATGATAAAACTTGTGAAATGTTTAGTTGGACATTTTTTTAATCTTTTTCTTTTTATGTATTGGTAAAGTTATAAAAAATTAATATTTTAATCTCTTATCATATATATTTTATAATTAATAGATTATATATATTTTTTTAATGTATTTATATTTCTTTATTTATGTTAACTTAAAGTCTATATAAGTTATTTCTGTAGCATTGTAATATATAGAATTATAATAACAATGTAATTTTTAAAATTTTTTAATTTCTCTTAAATATTTTTCCTATCATTTTATTTTATGTTTATCTTTTCTTACATGGTATCAGAGTTTAAGTTTTAATTTTTTTACTGTTTTGTTGTTTAACGAGAACTTGTCAGAATTGTTTTCGAAACTTTTAGGAAGCTCATCGAAGTTTTGCCAGAAAGACACCGGAAGTTCACCGGAGTTTGCCGTATCGACACCGCCCAACCCAAGAAGTTCAGACACTGTCGATTGGTTGAATCCCACTGGAATCAAGTTTCTCCTCCGCCGCACGCGCCAGTCAAATTTTCTACAGTCGTTACTGTTCACCTTGTATGCCGACTTATTTTCGACGCGTTAACGTGCACCACCCACATCCAAACGTTTAAATAGTGCCGGACATTTTATCTGGAGAACGCGCAGCCACACGCCGCTAGAAGTTACTGCAGCCGGTTTTCTTTAATTTTTGATCTTGGCCATTTTTTGATGAGTGAGCTGACACCCATACCTTTGTTTGACTCCTCATGGTTCGATCTATTAATTTACAATGTCGATTTTCTAATTTGACGCCCCATGTTTCTGTAGGGATATTTTTTCAAAAATTTTAAAGTTATATGAATTGTTTGCAGTTTTTACCTAAGTTTTGGGTTATTTTATAATTTTTAAAAATTTTGACTCTTTTTATAATTAAGTAAATTGGTGGGTGAATCTCTCAACGCACTTGCATTCGCAGCGGTTGGTTTTTCTCTATCAATGCGTTTGTACTCGTAGTGATTGACAATGCATTTACACTCGCAACGGTTGGTTTCAAGTTTCATCCAACGCGTAATGCCAACTATTACAATAAAAAAATATTTTTTTAAAAAATTCAAACCTCTACTTGAGTTTGAGGAAAGATATTAAAGATATAAGAAATCAATATATTAATATCATGCCATATATATTCTATAATTAATAGGTTATATTTAGTTTTTTTTATGTATTTATGATTCTTTATTTATGTTAACTTGAAGCCTATATAAAGACTATCTCTATAACATTATAATATACAGAATTATAGTAATAATGTAGTTCTTAAAGTTTTTTAGTTTCTCTTAAATTTTTTGCTATTTTTTTATTTTATTTTTATATTTTCTCACATACATTTTAAACTTTATTTTAATTATTAATTTTTTTATTCTTTTAAAATATATTTTTAAAATTCAGACAAAAACATGTATTAGTTAAATGATCATTTTTTTGGGATTGAATTTTAATCGAATTAATGACTAGGATGCAATTAAGTTGACGTTGTACTACTAGTACATGAAATGGGTGTTGTTAGGAAATGCCTCGCGTAGGTACATAAACCATTTTATATTTCAATTAGTTGACCATTTGAATGATTTTAACAATTATCCTTGGGATAATATGGCCTATGAATTTTTATTACATTCTCTTTAGAAAATATTAAAGGGCCAACTTAATAGATTTTAAGCAAAAAAAAGTTCAAAAAAGACGATTATCATAAAGATAAATATAATTTAAATAGGTTCGCTTACGTTTTTTAGGTACTAAATTTAATAATTATTATTTTTTATATCTACTTTGTTACTAATATATTAACTTTTCTTTCAAGAAAAAGTATATTGAAATTAATTTTATTTTATTTTTGTAAGATTTAGATTTTCAAGACAATTCTCATTTTTTAAGAGAAATTTGAATGAGTAACCCCTAACAGGATGTTAAGGAAACAGATAAAGTCACACATTGAAAATAAATAAGGAAGATTATGGGTATATAAAGAATGAACTATATCTTCATTGGCATGAGGTATTTTGGATAAAACTCAAGAGCAAAACCATGAGGGCTTAAGTCTAAAGTGGACAATATCATACTAATGTGGAGAAATGTGTAGTTTGTTGGACTCCTTACAAGTGGTATCAAAGTCATACCCCAAAATTGTCATATGGTGAAAATCCTCAATGTCGAACGAGAAGGTAGTGAGCTTGGTAAGCTTCGGTTTACGATAGGATCCGTGGTTAAGCTCTATGGACAGGCGGTGGTGTGCTCCTGAGCATCACATAAGGCGTGTTCTCTCAATACAGTGATGCAGGCTACACGTAAGGTGTGTCTTCCAACGTAGTGATGAAAAGTTAACCTGATAGAGTGGGTTCTCGAGGTAAGGGGTACTATAGGCTTCACGTAAGACATGCTCCCACAACGTAGTGAAGATAAATAGAAGATAAGTACTAAAAAGAGAGTGAGATCTTCCTATGTGAAAGATAGACAGATAAAATATCGTCTGAGGGGAGGCTAAGTGGTCTTTTGTTCGAGGGGAGGATAATGAGTTGCTAGCATTATTCTGACCATCAAATTTTTTCACATCTATTTTTGCACTAGACACTGTCATTGTCCTCATCGATGTAGATGATGATGATGCCATAGCTACCTCACACAAATGAGTTCGATACACAATATCATAAATAACCAAGCTTTATCAAATAATTATATCTAACAACTAGCAATCCAAAATTCACCAACCCAGAATAGTAGTAAGTACTTAACAAAAAATAGCCACTCACCGTTTTAAACATTGGGTTCTGATACCACTTGTTGCGTCAAGAAGAGTTCAAACAACAATTAACATTATTACTAATTGTTATACGGGCAATCAATAATGCTAGTAATGCCACAATGAGGCAACCAACCATCCAACACAATATGCAAAAAAAAAAAAAAAAAGAACTCCAAGTTTAATGAGGTTTGGTAATGTTAGCTACGTCCTCGGACGCCGCTAGAACTAATCCATTATCTTTAAGAGAAGTTACAAAGTTTTTGGGCTACAATACAAATTCTCAAACTATTAGGTCAAACTACAAATATCCAAATAGTAGGGCGAATACTATAATTACCAAAATGATAGGGTATTACTACAAATACCCAAAAATAAAGAAAAAAAATTAAATTTTTACAACTTTCAGGGGATTAAATATAAAATTCTTGAATTATAAGGTTCTCATAAAGAGATCCTACAAATAGAGAGAGATAAGAGAATTATTTCAAAGATATACTTAATATCAAGAAAGACCTTATCTTATATAAGCCTAACCAAACTACCCTCATACTATCTCTCACTAATATGAAATTGGCTCAATTAACATATAAGTCAATTTTCAACACAAGATTCTAAACATTTTGAAATGGTAGAAAAAAAAGACTCAAGATCACTCTGTTTGTAATGACCTTCTTAACTAATGTGAGTTATAATTACTTATCTTAGTTATTAAAATAATGTATTTGTTTATATTAACTTTTGATAAAAGTTTTGACAAAACATTGTTTATTTGTTAGGTAGTTAAATTTATATAAAGTGTTGACCCTTACTACAGTTAAAAATGAAAAGATATTTGTCTAGCAACTTTAGCATATTCACTTGCCCATTAGATCGTACTCGGACACCCTCTGCATGAATGATGGGATGAGGATGATGTTAATGGTAAACCAAACAACGCAAATAACATACAGACCTGAGACCTCGCCTCTATGATAGATAGAGTTGGAGATTTTATACAAATGAGGTAACTCGTTGTTAAAGTTATTAACTAAAATCTACAATTTTTTTTTTATGTTTAAGTGAGATAGATTGTAGAGTGGTCATTCTCACAAACATTTGAACACCGTACAAAGGTCATACTATATGAGATGATAAAACAATTTCAATCGTTAAGGGTTGATTTATTTGTAGATTTCCGTCGGCAAAATGATTGTATTAAAAGAAGGTTCGACGAACAAAACTCATTCTTGACCAATCTTAAATAACCAATTAACCAACAAGACACATTCATACGATATGAGATTGGTAAGTTTAGAGAAGAGATTAGGGACTTGATGGAATCTTATAAAGCTTACACTGGCAATCAACTGTCTCCAACATCGTTTTTGTTTCATCAAGTAAGTAGAGGTGTTAAAATATATTTATTGAAAATTTTTATTTATGTAATTTTCCTTTTTCATATTATTATTAAGTTGATGTCAACTATGGACTACAATTATGTTGTAGGCTGCAAATATGGATGTGGATCGCAATTATTCATATACATTGGGTATTGCTTTCAATTGTGAGAGGCCTCAAGATTTATTTAATATGGTGAATACTAGCGGGGAACATAGTGTGCACGTGTTAGCTAGAGCATCCATGAATAATGGATATTTCTAAAGGTAAGTTCTTGCTTTATGTGAAAAAGTGACAACACGTGGACACGATATTAATATATATATATATGTTTTCATTTTATGTTTATATATATTTTAGTATGATGGTAGTGATTTACAGTACTTTTTTTATTTTTGAGATATTCTACATTTATAGGGAGGAGGGATTCGAACCTCTGACCTCTGGTCGGAGGGGTGGGAGGGTGCACTACAAAGGGGGCTGTTGCCAATTTAGCTAGCTCCCATGTGCTATAATTTACAGTAGTGATTGTGGTAATTTTGTTTGTAAATTTTGTGAGTACTTAATGTTGAGTCACTCTTTTGATTTTGAGGCATAATAAAGAGTATTTTTTAGGATAAAATTATTATTAAAATGTGAAGAAATGAGCTATTGAAGTTTAAACATATAACACTACTCACTTAGAGATTTAATGCAATATAATTCAATTGAATCTCTCATTTATTATTCTTAGTTATATTTTAAATATACTAGTTTAATAAAAATGAAATATGATCAATAAAAGCTATAAGAGGTTCTCATAGAAAATATGGCAAAAAAATATCAAATAAACTAATAAACGGTCCTTGTTAAGCAATTAAGATGCTCTCGGGAAAAGTGCTCAACAAGTTTATCAAGTGCCATCAGCGCCCACGCTAATTAAGTGCTTGATGAGTGCTCGGCTTTGAAAAATGCTTGACGATTTTGTCAAGTCTTTTGCAAAGTGCTAGGCCAAGGTGCTCGACAAATCATCGAGCACCATTAGCACCTGCACTTGTTAAGCTTTTAACGAGTGCTTGGCTAAAGTACTCGACCAAATTATCGAGTGCCATGTAAAGAGCTTGTATATTTATCCTTTGTGCATATTCATGAACATTTTTACCTGTATAATTTCTCTAAACATTTCAAATCCAAACAAAAATATATATTCTCAATAATAATACACTTGCAATTAAGATGTTCACAACAAGTTTTAGTGTCTAGAGTGCTAACATATAGTTTATTCTCTTCATCAACACATTATAAAATAATGAATATATAAAATCAACTTTGTCTATCTGCAACAGGGTTTTGCATGTCACGTGATTATGACTATATTATTTATAATGGTTACACTTTTTAATGATGACTTCTTCACTTTGAGATGGAATACTTTGCTTCTTACAACAATCGATGAGGCTCCTTGAATTAGAGGTTTTATACTTGTTCTCGCACATCTTTAGGGACAACCCAATATAATTGACTTCCCCACAAGATATATTGACTCAATATAATCAATACCAAGTGCATCTTTAGTATAAAATAATGACCACAAACCCTGAAACTATAGTCTAGCTTGTCTGCAAGTAGCAATTGCATGAGCACTAAAGAGTGGTGAAAATTAAACTTTCGACGTGTGTATGTCTATGAGCTTAAAACCATTATCCCATCCTTCACCTAAAACACAAAATTTTTAATAGGACAAACAATCATAGTAAGTGATTTTTTGTTTTAGGATTCAATATTTTTCTATCCTTGTAGTGTTAAAAAGGTTGTTAACTAAGTAGTAACATTTATTCTATCACAAAATTATTATTGTAACAAAGTTCTTACATACTTGATCAATGGTGTAATAGGAAGGATGCATTCTTTACAAAGAATAATATTAATGCACTCTACAATATTGGTTATCATGATATTGTATCTTCAACTATTAAATTGGGATCATGCCCACCTTTGATAACCAACCTCTTCATCTAAATATTTTTATAATGTCATGGTTCAACTTTCACAATTTTTTGATTTGATCATTAAAGTCACTAAGATGATATATTTTCATTGCAGCCTAATATGCAACCATGAAAAATTTCTTTTTCTTCACACAAATATTTTAAATTTATAGTTCAAGTTCCATATAACATGTACGACATATACCCAATGTGTTGAATTCAAAATACAATATAGAGATTCTTCTCAGTACTCGCTTGTCAATCTAATATGACAACCACATCATTAACATCCCTAATAGCTCCATAAAGTTTACCCAAAAAAAAAACTCCCAAGATGTATTATTTTTAGAATCTGCAAGCCTAAATGCTAGATGAAATATTTAATTATTTCTATATAGGCAAACAACAACAAATAATGAATCTTTATATGCACCTTTTAAATATGTGTCGTCGACAACTATCACAAGTCTAATCGATGACTGAAAACCATGAATGCATGCATAAAGTTCCATAAAAAAAATAAATAAAATGATTATTTGCATTAGTCTATACATGAGTTATTTTGTACAAGTTCTTTCTCTCTAATTTGTAACAATATGACATAAGTAATTGAAAAGAATCCTCAAAGAGACCTCACCAACAATTTGAATTTATTTAGCTTGCCATGCTTACGGATATGAATGTAACACACCAAATTCATGTTGAATGTCAACTTGAATATTGTCTTGTAATTCCTCTTAACGTCTCAAAATTTATCTTTGATGTACTCCACAATAACTCGACTATTTGTTTGATGCTAACTATGCTCCAAGTAATCTAAAAAAATTAGTGTAGGTTGTGTCATATATTTTAGCTACGAAGTGTGTTCGAGCATCTGATGTCATTACACAAATGTACCATTTACATCTCTCATCAACACATATGGTCTCAAAACAATCCTATGTTAACCTCGACATTAAATCTCTAAATTTTCTTAAGTATAAAACTACAAAAAATTTGACTATTAGCCATAACAAATTTTGACTAAAACTATAATTTTTGTGGCTAAAGTTTTTAGTCACTAAAGGCTTTCAAATCGTATAATTTTTTAACAATAAAATTTCCTCAAAACTTATTTTAGTAATGTCAAAGAAGGCACAAAATTTGATGTAAAATTGAAAGTAAAACTTTAGTGAATTATCGATATAACAAGACAAAAAAAGTGGCATTTGAATGAGAGTATATATCTTCTCATCTAGAAAAATCATCATGGTTGTTGATATTCTCTTCCTTCTCTATTATATCATTTAGTTGGTTAGCTACATCATTATTGGCATCGTCATCGACATCACCTTCATTATCCTTACCTTTATTTTTGTAAAGATTATCATAATCGAGTTCACTGTTATAGTTATAACTTAGATGTTCATTATAACATGATAGAGAGTAATGTTATTCAAATGATGATATAGTCGACAAACTAGTTTTATGTGCCATTGTCCGAGATGTGTAGGAACTCTACCATTTACTACAGTGCATAGAGTGGTAAAAACCATTCTTTGGTCATATGACCTTTATTCACGCCCAACAAAAACTTCACGTCTCTAATGTTTTTTATGTGCATTGGTTTTGCACGTGTCATTACTAATGGTGGAGATATTTTCATCTTCAAAAATATACTTAGTCTAGTTAATACTAAGAATATTGCATACCGATCACAAAATTATTCATATATAATATTTAAATTATCCATAATACTTAAGCTCTCCCCACCTCTGTAACCCTAAATACCATTAGATAAAATCTCCTGTTTTCTACTAAAATAAAGCATAAGCAGCACTTTTATGATTTTACCTAAAATAAAAATAAATTTTGTAAATTGAATAATTAGTGAAATAAATAAATACTTAAATTTTATTTTATGATGTTTGAATATTAAAATCATAGAAAAAATTAATTTCACGTAAATTAGCTCCAAAAAGTATTTAAAAGTGCTTACATAGCTTTTAGTGCTCAATAGTGCATTTTTATATGCTTTTGGCGAGCACCAAGGTTGTGCTCGAGAAAAGTACTTTAATCTACACTTATGTGTTTTAATCCTATTTGAGAGCAAAACTCATAAAATCAAAATTCAATCAAACCTAATATACTACATTACATGTAAATGATGTTTTCCATCTTATATCATTCAAATCTCAAAAATATTCAAGAGCTATAATAATTATGAACTTTAAAGTAGAATAAACAAAACATGAGAATTTTACCTTATTTTTTTCTCAAATAAACTAAAAAATTTATTTTATTTGTTTATTTTATTTTAGAGTGAGTTTGGTTTATGAATAATAATTTTTTTTTATTATAATAAGTGAAGTTGTGGCTATGGAGCATTTTTATCTGCACAATTCTCTTTTTTTGGTTGAAATAATGATAAATGGAAGACCTTAACTAAAATAATGAAATCTCCCCCTAAATAGCTAATATGAATGCAAACTTTTTTTTTGAATTTTAATTAATAATATTCCAAGAATAATTGAGAAAATGTTTTAATAAAGCAACTTTACAGAGAATACAAAATTACAAATTAAAGATAATTTGTGGATTTAATCTCAAGCATTAACTATACATTTCTAGTATTAAAAAGGGTTAAGGACATCATTGTCCTCAAAGTTTGGCCAACTATTCAATTTTATTCCATAAGTTTTTTTTTAAAAAGTCAAAATTATTCCAATTTGTTAACCTGTTGCTATTTGTTTTGATAAAAAAAACTCATTTTGTTGTACAATGATTTTTTTTCCCTTGAGAGAATTCAAGTGACACAATTTTAATAGAACACGTGGCACAAAACTAAAATTAACACACTGATAGTTTGACAGTATTTATCATATCTACGTATCGATCACAGATTAGTTATTAATAAAAGTTAAAATAAAAGGACACATGACATATTTATATATTTAATATTTATTTTATAATTAAATAAATAATTAAAAAATAAGTCTATATATATTATTTCCTCACAGCCCTTGTATGTTTACTAGTCAACTCCAACCACCATTCCCACCCAATCCTAACCCTCGCCCTACCTTTCCCTCCCACTATAGTCAGCCAACCCCTATGCCACCCCCTCTTCCCATCATCCATATTTTAGAATTCGGTGATGGAGGGCCAATATGACGTCGCCAACTATCTATATCTTCATGCAAGAAATCAAAACTGTCGCTAAAGTTCTCGGATTTAGGAACCTCGAGAAATTACTTTTTGAATTTTCGAAAAACACTTGAGCACGGAACCGTCTTCTTCCTCTATGAATAAATATAAAGAATAGAAGTCAAACCTTTCTCAAGTTTCTCGCATGTTTTTCTTTCTCAATTGAGAACTCATGATGGAACCTTGAGTTAATTCGAACTTCTTTTTTATCAACGAATTCAGACTTTACCATTTAGACTTAAGGGCACCTTTGTAAGTTTCAACAACCGTGGCCCCCTCTTTACTATTTTTAGTCTGTTAGCCTATTGACTTTGTAAGTTCCTAATCTCTAACTTTGGGTTTTTTCTTAATAAGTGGTGCTTAATTGGGTTCGTAGGCTTTATTGGGCTTATCTCCACTTATGAGCCCAACAGATGCTGCCCCCAAGTGAAAGAGTGTGTCCATTTTTTTATTTGTAAAAAAAAAACTCTTGGATGCACTTTTTTATTTAAACAAGATTTAAGACTAATTAAGAAGTGTCAAGTCTCTTAATTTAAAAATCGTGCTTGTTTTTTCTTTGATTACGATTTGTAGAGATCATTCAATATGAGAAAATGTTTTCCTTTCTTTTGAGTGAACATGTTGCTTACTCGAGTGAGAATAAATTAGGGACTGCAGCCCTAATTGCACATACCCAATCAAAATTTTCTCTTTCCTCCCTCAAACTAAGAAGCTCTTTTATTCAATTTCTTTTTGATTTTCTATTACTAGAAACATGGGAAAAGATATTGACTCTCTCTATTAAAGAGCTTAAAATTGAGTATGCCATTCCAAAAGGCATCAACATTCGGGTTTTTCGTGGAAGGATCCTTATAAAAAATCTCAAACGGTGTTATAAAGGGAATTTGCTTTGTTTTGGGAATATCTAAAGTGCTTTAGCTTCCTTATTCCACCTTTTATTTTAGAGTTTCTTCATGTCATTAGTCTTTCAACCCTCCAAATTCACCTAATGTGTTCCATTTATTTCAAGACATTTTTATCTTGAACCACATGATGAATCCTCGATACTATTTAACCCTTTATGATGTATTTTTCATGTACAACCTCATTTGCCCAAAGTAAAATTACTTTTGGCAACCAAGGGGATGGAAAAAATTCTTTAAAGATTTTAAGGGAAAACACACTAGATTTGAGGAAAGCGCTATTGTAATAAGTAGGGATTGGAACTAGCCATGGCTTCTATTTGAAGTAAACACATTTTTTGGGGCATATGATTAGAAGATTACCCTTTCTCTTCCACAAATTCTAGGGAGGGAACGATTTTTGAAGAAGTTCTTATTGACCCATCCAGTAAGTCATAAACATTCACACCTTTAAGATGCTATAGAAATTCCAAAACTTAGCCAGACTTTGCTTCCTCCCTTATGCTGTTACTCTAAATGAGAGAGTGTGGATGCTTACTCTATCAGATTTGAGTATCAAAGGTGGGACCCCCTATTCAACTTTGTAGGTTTTCATCACAGAGTGACAGGATTAGAGTTCCTTTTTGAGAGGGACCTTTTTCTCGAGGGAACTCCTAATGATGAGGACATTTACGTTGCTCAATCTTATCGGAAGTGTTTCCCAAATATCAATTAGGTCTGATAGGACTTTGTTGGAGTTCTTTATTCCCAGACGTTTTTTTCTTCCCTTTTCTAATTTGATTTTGGCAGTAGCTCGTGTCAAGTTAGTTCAGGTATCTCTTGATGGTGAAGTTCTGGACTTCACCGTATTAAGCCGACCAATGGAAATTAGGAAAAGTTCAGGAGGTGTGATGCCAACAAATCTAGTTTTGTATGCAGAATCATCTGTTCTGCCTTATGAAGTTCCTGCATCACCCAAGTCAACAGCGTAGGATGAGGAAGGTAGATATCTTAGTATTGTGTTTCTCTCTTTTGGTTTGGTTCTTTTGTTTGTTCAAAATCTTTACCTCGTTGTTTTATTTCTTCTTTTAGCCTTTTAGTCGTTTATGAAGGAGCTACCTGATGTGTTAGCAAATCTATTTCGTCCACGGAAGCCCAGGACTAAAAGGAAAGAAATTGCCAGTAGGGCTGAGGTTCTTGCGAAGCGAGTTAGAGTGAGGGAGGAAATATTTGCTAGTGACACTCACACTCAGGTGGTGGATCCTGTGGCCTTAATATATACTAATTCCTCTTCTGCGGAGGTCCTGGGGATTTTAGTGTCTACTGATTCTCCTCTTTTAAAGGTTTTAGGCACTGCGAATCCTGAGGACGATCGCTTGTGTCCTGGTGATGGCTCTGATATCCTTTCTTTCAAGGTTCCATATAAAGATGAAGTTGACGCGAAGTCCATGGAAGTTCCAACTTATGAGGAGGTTCATCAAGGCGTGTAAGGCGGTTTAGAATTTCAAGAGGAAGCGAATGCAGATCCACCATCTGAAGCAATAGGTGATTTTGTTCCAGATCCTTTTACTCTAGGTGATTGTAATTCATCAAGAATTTTTGTTATGTCTTTCTTTGTAAGGATTTTGACTCTTATAGTTTTACTCTTGTAAGGAGCTCTTTTGTAAATAACATTTCAAATTGGGAAGGAACTGCTCCCTGTTGAGGTTGGTGAATTTGTGCTTTGTTTTCTAAAAAAAGGAACCGGGAAACGTGTACAAGAAAGTACCATTCTTTGGCTGGATGGAGAGAGTTTCGTGACTATTGTGGAAGGGTTATTTACCCGTATGAATTTAGAGATAGTGCCTCCTGAGATCAGTGTCGTGGTATTGTATTGGTCTCTATATTTTCCTACGGACCTGGACGTTGCCCTTGTTGCACATTCATCTTTTTTTTTTTAACTTTTGGGACGGTTTCTCGATTTTCTTTACCGTTATAACGAAAGTTTATTTTTTGGACGCAACCTCTACCTTTTCCTCTCTGATTTGTTGTATGAATTTTTGGTTAATTAACTAAAAAGAAGTAAAGTTCTTTCGAATTAAATATTTATGATAAAGAGTAAAAGGTTTGATGACCTTCTTTTAAGCTTGTGCTACTATTTTTGAGTTATAGCTTTCAAATTTGTTAAAACAATTGAGAAAATTTCAAATAAATTTAGTTTTGTCCTGACTTATTGCAAATAAGTCTAAGTTCTAGCTTTCGAATTTGTTAAAATAATGGAGGAAATTTCAAATAGATTTCGTAAATATTGTTTGATAAACTGTTCGGTCAACTTTTCGAATGAAGAGGTGGAATTCTGTTCTAAATTTCAGAATCAAATTTAAGTTGGTCTTTTTAGACTTAAAAGGAACATTATGCACTTTAGTGCTTCATCGTAGACAAGCATGACCATTCTGGCATTAAAGTGAAAGATATGTTCTTCTGGGTCTACGGTTCCATTAAATAGGTGAAAGTTGGGGATGACGTTAAAATTTTCAGGCTTTAGAGCAAGTTTTATAGTGTTGTTGAATGGATCCTCGTTCATTCTTTTTGCCATGAAAAAAATGTTGTCTGATGTTCTGCTTTGTTCTTTCGGGCACACATTCTTTCCACCTCTTTTAGAATAGAGGCCTTTATATCCTCACTTTTTTTTTTTAATTCTTGGGGTTATGGATTTAGTTCTTGAGTGGTGGTGGTGTTCAATATTGTCCTTTTGGGGGCCTTCTTGGAAGTCTAGGTTATAATGGGAGGGATTATGTGGATTTTTCGGGAGTTATTTTAAGTCTTCTTCTTGGTTCTCGTCGTCTCCATCCCTTTACATCATCATTATTTTATCGCGGAGTTCTAGGTTCTTGTTTTGATAGTTATCAATTTTTTAATCAATTTTGTAATAAAAGCTGTTGCTTTAAGAGTGAGTTCATCACCCAGGGAGGCAACTTTTTGGAAAAGGGTTCCTTCGGATATGTTTTCAAAATTGGTCAAATTGTTCAGTTGCGAAGTCATGTCTACTCAGTAATCTAGATAAGCAATCTTGATAGTTTAAAGAAGGGTTTAGTGTTTAGAATGATAAATTTTTTATCAACTTTTTTACTGACGACGCTACTGAAGTTCCCAAATTCACTCGAGAAATTACTTTTGCACCTTTAAGTCTTTGAAAATGTTTGAGAATGGAACTGTCTTCTTCCCCTATAACACTTCTGGAAGTGTGTTTCTAAAACAAAACTGTCATCTTGTAAGAAAAAAAAAATACTTCGATGCTTAAGTTAATAACGAGACAAAAATTCAGATGCTATGTGCAGGGAGTATTTTAGCAAGCAAAAGGTTGTCACTTTTTGTTATAGGTGCTCTTAAATATTGCTTAAAGATTTCAAGAATGTTTCTAGGGTTCTTTATTGTATTGTTACTTGATCTTTTTTGTTATTAGAGTTTGTGTGCTTATATAGTGTTTGAAGTTCAATCCAAAAAAGGATTATAATAACGATGTATGATTTGTATCCAACTTCTGTTTGTTTAGTGAATCAAGGTTTTGTCTTAAGAAATGTTGAATAAGGATTCTTTTTTGGTTATAAGAATAATAAAATATGTAATAATGAATAATCATATAAAGAATAGAATTCAAACATTTTCTAAGTTTTCAGCGTGTTTTCCTTTCTCAATTAAAAAAACACAATAGAAGTTTGAGTTAATTTAGACTTCTTTTTTATCAACGAATTCAAACTTTACCATTTAGACTTGAGGGCATTTTTATAATTTCAAATAATCATAAGCCCCTCTTAATTGGTTTTTAGTCTATCAACCCACTGATTTTGTTACTTTTTAACCTCTAATTTTGGACTTATTCTTAATAAGTGATATTTAATTGAGCTCGTAAACTTTATTGGACTTATTTTTACTTTTGAACCCAACAACCACAAAGCTGCTTAAATAAAACCCTTAAGACTAGCTCTTAATTTAGACATCTAATTTCTTCTCGAGTCTACTCATATTCACATTTTTGATATCTTTTATTAAAGATAAAGACTATTAATTATTTTTCATTAAAGATTGCATCATTTTGTTGATTTCTATAACTTTACGAAGGGTATACTTTTAAAGGAGAGTTAAGTATTTGAGTTGGGATTAGTTAAGGAACACAACATAAAATTTCTACCACTCTCTGCAATTGCTCCATATTTTCTGCCACTCTCTATATTTTCTCTTTTTAGTAAAGGCATATTCTAGTATTTTATCCATGAAACCATTAAATCTATAACCAATTAATGATGTTAAATCAATTAAAATTAAAATTTTATTCCAACTAACATGTACTATATCTTATAAAATGTGAGAAATGGGAGAGGGTGAGAGAAAATAAACTTATGAGTATAGAGAGTAGACGTAAATAGTGATAGAAAGAGTGTGAAAAAAATAAGTAAAAAGAAAATAGAAGAAGGAGAGAGGAAAAAAAGTGAGAAAATGACTTTCGATAATTATTTATAATTTTTATATTAATTAAAATTAATAAAAATTTTATAAATAATTTAAAATGTGAACATGACATATTGTGTGTCAATTTGTATTTGAAGTTGTCATTTCACTTTAAAATTTTAAGTTAATTATAATTTTATTATTTTATTGTTAAAACAAACGACTACAAGTTAATAAATTAGGATAGTTTTAATTTTTTTTAAATTTATGAAACAAAATCGAGTAATTCGCCAAACTCTCTAGTATAAGAATGTCTTTAACCCTGTTAAAAACATTAAAGATTACTCGTCAAAAGAAAAATGCATAACAAATAAAACGGTGTCGTACACAAAGTAAGGATATAACACGAAAATTTCTTTATCCACGCCGCTATACCATGTCGAAAATACAAAGAAGACCTTCTTAATTGAGGTTGTTGTGCACTTGTGCTGCCCTTTAAAGTGTGTATAATCGTCTTCTCAGTTCGCAAATTCGAAACGAGCGGCCGTCACGTTTTGACGTGGAAGGCGCCCTTATCATTATCTGTGACGGAGAAAAAATCTCGCAACCTTAAAGGACGGTAGCAACCAAGAGATATAAATACTTTGAATACACGACACGCAAAATAATCATTCGTCGGACCTCAGAGAAATGGCGTGCAGGACTGCTGCGTTGCGTTGCGTGTTCTTAACAGAACCTATTAGACCTTTGCATCAGAACCGAGCTCTATTTCATCTTCCGTTAACGGCCGTTGGATCTTGTTCCACAATCAGCTCGATTTGCAGAAATTACCGTGCAATTAGGGTTCGAAACTTTCACACTGCAAGACGAACTCATGTTAATTGCTTGCATAACGAAAGCCAATCGTCGTTCGAGGACGACCACGACCAAGGTCCGCCTCAAGAAGCGGTTCTTAAGGCCATTTCAGGTTCGTATCTCGCCAACTTTGAGTAATAATGATTGATTGTACTATTATTATTATTATTATTAATTATCGCGCTTTTCTAAAATTTTTTTATTCCCATTGGATTCAGAAACAAAGATGTATGCCTAGATTGCATATCAAATAGGTCCTTGATTTATTAGATATTGCGTTGAAAATAAAATAAGCTAATGAGTGGCAAAAGCTAATCCCAAGAATTTGAGCAATTGTATGTTCATAACTATCTGTATAATAAAGTATTGGTGAGTAGTGTTTTATCTATAGGCATAGTAACAGGATATGATTGAAATGTTATTGACTCAGTGAATGTGTGAATATCTCGGTTTGTTAATTAAATAAATTATCATTTGATATATGTTACATACTGATTTGGAGTTGATATTGGATCTAGAGGTATCAAAGACAGAAGGGAGGGTGGGACAGACAACAAATGTGGTAATAGGAGGTACGGTAGCTGATGATGCCTCAAATGAGTGGCTCGTGTTGGATCAGAAGGTATTAAAATTTTCTTAAATAAACAAACTGTGGTCTAAGGTTTCTGGTTGTTACACCTGGGCTTTAGAATGTGTTATCTATTTTATCATTCTGCCACTATTATCTTGTCATGGGGTGATATTGTTATGCTAGGTTAACTCGTACCCAACAGTGAGAGGGTTTACAGCGATTGGTACTGGTGGTGATGACTTTGTGCAGTCCATGGTTGTTGCTGTTGAATCTGTCATTCAAAAGCCTATTCCTGAGGTATGTGAAAGATGTAGTGATAGATTTCAAGGTTTATATTGTTACTCTGATCTTTTCATCTGATATGCAATTGCATGGTTTTTATTTTTCACTTGGGAATAGTATTTTTATACTTTTTTCTTTTTTAAGCAAATGGACCTTGTTAGGATTTTGAAAGGTGTAATATTTGCCCCTAGTTTGTCCTTAAGGGCAACAATTTTGTGATATGTGATGATTAACCAAGAATATATTTCACAAGAGATGGATGAACGATTGTTAATGAACTAAGGTCCCAAAGCAGAATTCCGTGGATGTTAAATTTATGGTTGCACAAGAAAATATTAACATGACAAAAATTTGATTGTGAAGGATTGTCAATGAGCTAAGTTCCCAAATTTTGGATGTTAAATTGATGGCTGCAGCAAGATGGTGTCAAAATTACATGACATATATAATGATTGAGCTAGGCCTGTATTTTGTTTCTGAGTTAGATTTCTTGTGTGATTTGAATTAACATATGCATATATCTGATGGAACAAGAATTTGGGTGGTCAATCTCAGCCATAGGTCATCTTAGATGCAATATGATTTGGATGGTTACATGAGACTCTCACAACAAATTTAGAGAGACAGAAGCAAAGAAGTAAACTAGTAATGGGAGTGCAAATAATCGTTTTGTTCCCTAGTGGTGAGAACAACTGAACTGGATTTCCTATTCATTGTTTAGGATGATTGTGAGAGAAGTGGACATTAAATGACTGCAGTTAACTTAGAATAGCTTAGGTAGAGGTCTTTAAAATTTTTTACATAATGGATTTTTGGACGAGTGGTTTCCGTTAGGAGTTCTGAATTGATAAATTGCATTTCTATGATAGAGCATTTACAAGTGTGAGAATAGCTTCTGACAAATGAAATCATCTTAAGATAACCTTCATCCAACTATATGTGGTCTGCTACATGCCACTAACACCTTTTCCTGCTATCTAAAGACCTACTTGTTGCACATCTTGTCACATGGAAAGAGAGATGGCTGCTCATGTAGGCAGCTGTTGCAATAAACGTTATTACTTTCACTATAGCATGTGGAAGCAATTGCCAGTAATACAATTTGGAATTATTGGACAGCACATCATGTCAGCTATATTTAGAAATCATGCCATAGGTTTGCCATTCTTTGTGATTATAATACCATGTATGGGTGAAAGAGTACTCCTTTTTTCATTGACCTGGCTACAAGTCTAATCTCATCTCAAGAGTATAGACTTAATTTGTGATTGAAATTATTTGCTAAGATTGTGTGGACACTATGAATTTTTGGTCTCTTGAGTGGATGAGAATATTACCTTCATCAGTAAGATAATTTTATTGCATAGTAGAGTTACTGCATGATGGCATTTCTTTACTCCTAAAGTTGCACACATAATAGCTGGTTCACTTTTGAGAGAAGAATTTGCATCTTTAGTTGTATCGCTCTGACCTCTAACTGGAATGTGAACTAAAATATTGTCAAATACTTTCCTTTACAACAGGATCGAGTGAAGCAGAAATTATCATCACGGGGCAAATATGTATCTGTCAACATCGGTCCTATCCAAGTCATTTCCAGTGAACAGGTCTCTCCGATCTCTGACTCAAGTCTCTCTCTCTCCCAAACCATCACAGCAACAGGCGCACACACTTAGACACATGATTTATATCAATAAAGTATTGCTATTAGATTTTAATTCAACTAATTGCCTGTTATTTACTATCTTAATCACATGCAAATTTGAGATTTATTTGGAGTGGGCTGATAGCAAAGGTAAAATTATGTTCCAGGTGCAAGCCGTATACAATGCAATGAGGAGAGATGAAAGAATGAAATATTTTTTGTAGCGTTATTTTGTTCTCTTTTTGTACAGAATTGTGATCATAAAAATTTATGGTCTCCCCTTTTTGCCTTCCTATTCTTCCACTACTCTTTCCTATCCCAGGTGCCTATTTTATGACCTTTTTATAATTTTTTTTTCCCCTTAAAGGATGTTCTTTAATTACCCTGTTATGTTATTTTAGGTAAAGAAATCATGGCCAAAATTATTGTCCTCTATTTGTCCAGATGCATATGATGATGATTTGCTGAATATAAACTAGGTGCCAAGAAACCATTTTATTTGGAACCGTATCAATACCAGTAACTTACTGTAGTCTATATCTACATTAGTAATTGAATAATCAGATGACATGGGACATTATTGTCATGCAGTTTTGGGATAATATTATTTTATTTTGATTTTTGAAATAGAATAATATTGATTGCATGAATGGTAGTAGTTGGAAAAATTTTCTTCAGATACCATATATACAAAATTCCAAATGCTTAAATTTGTTACAGCCATGGTGGCGTCTTGTTGCGGCACATGAACAAAACCAATTCGACTGGTCGTAGAGAGCAGTTATATTCAGCTTGTGCCATCGATGCCTAGCAAATCTTGATCCTTGACCAAATTGCACAAAACTAAAAAAAAATATAATTAACAAAATAGGGATAAGAAAAAGGTCTTATGATGATAATATGTTAACAGAACTAATAATTGATATTCTTATTAATATATTTTGGTACCAGGGGTTGTAATCAAGGCATTGCTTCTATTAGTCTATAATCCTTTGGAAATGCGTCACAGGTTTGACTCTATGGCCAGTCCTTCTCGGGCCAAAAGATTCCCCATTTTCCCAGTTTACTTGTCAACTAATAACACCCAAATCCACCCAAATCCCAAATTGCACATAATTTGTATAATAATGAACGACATCAAATGCTCGAGCTGTCACCATCTCTCCTTGAAACAAATTGGTAACTTGATGCATAGCATCTCCAATTGAGTTTATGTAATTTCACAGTTGATTTATCTGCAACTTTGGTGGACATAAGCAGTGGCTCAGTAAAGATGAATGACGAAATTTGCCTGCCAAAAGATTAATAAGCCAAACCCCACCTAATTATTACCTTGTGTTCGAGGGACTTGATTGATCTTGACTTGCAAGCGGTTTATTGTTCATATTCAAATGAAATTTGAGGTTTAGGACCGTGACAATCAACTGTAAAATTATTTTGAACTTACCCACTGGAAGGTTCTCCACTCTGGTTGAAACTTAATTTCAGTGATTAAACTATTTCAAATTTCATGTTGCGGGACAGTGCCGTCGTCACTTGTGGGCAATTCTCTATTTGTCGTGGTTCTTTTGATAATTTGCTTAATA
This sequence comes from Ailanthus altissimus, assembly GCA_946807835.1. Classification (NCBI taxonomy): domain Eukaryota; kingdom Viridiplantae; phylum Streptophyta; class Magnoliopsida; order Sapindales; family Simaroubaceae; genus Ailanthus; species Ailanthus altissimus. The sequence continues at coordinate 24,751,850 of OX327685.1, read as the reverse complement.
TCTTGATTTGGGTCCAATTGTTGGAATGACGTAAGCTGGTCTTCATATCAAATTTTTTTGCTTTATTTTGTTACCAGTTACTTACCCCGTTGCTTTGTCTTCTTTGTTCACTGGCTTTTTTAGCATATAGATTACAGAGACTACTAGACTTCAGTCTTCAAAATTTTGTACGTCATGTTGGGGAAGACGGAGGAAAAGGCTAGTATGCATGGAGAATCCAAGGTAAGTTGCCCTATGCCTCTTTGTTTTCTGATACAAGGAGCTTTCAATTTTAGTTTCTTTTTCACAATTAACCTTCATTTTGCTTTGTTAAAAAACATTGTAATTAAGGGCAGTCTATTTATATGAAAATAGGTTATGATAGAAGGTGAACTCGAAGAATCGTCTTTAGCTTCCATACCCAGATCGCCTATTGCTATTAGTCAAACTAGCAGACCAAGCAGCATGATCATTAAGGCAAGTTTCAATTATAGTTTTATCTTTGAAATTGGCTTTCTTGCATATTATTTTAATTTCAGTAAGTTTCTTCATTAGCTGCATAATTTAATTTGATTCTTTAACTTATGAACAGAAAGCGCATACACTGATCCCAGCTCACTTAGTAGCTGAAGCCATATCCACGCTGCGTGGCCTTGGCTTGAGATGGTCTGGCCCTATAACTCCAACTGAAATGCAATATGTGGAGCAATATGTTTTTGCAAAATACCCACAATATTGCAATGGTCTTGTTGAACAAGGAGACAAGATTGATCTCACAAATATTTCTATCCATGAAGAATCATCAGAAACTATTGCTGGTGAGAAACGCAAGTCTCCGAAAAGTGTTGGAAATAGAGACTCGTCATCATCTCCATCTTTCAACCTCAATGATCTTGACAGAACTCAATTTGAGCCATCAAGACTGTTAGATGTTCTCTCCAAGAAAACTTCCTTTCAAGGGAATTTCCTTTCAATCCCAGAAATTCAAGCTCAAAACCGGGCGCTAAAACATTGTGGCCTAAGTGAAGATGAGTACTTGGTTCTTTTTATGCCCAACTACAAGGATGCTATGTTGATGATAGGAGAAAGCTACCCCTTCTTTAGAGGAAATTATTACTTGACTGTTATTCCTGAAGAATCTGATTTCATCAAAGGATTTGCAACCCAGAAAGAATCGAAGGTTATTTCAGCACCAGAAACTTGGCTTGATTTGAGGATTAAAGGATCACAACTTAGTCAAAATTTCAGAAGGAAGTGCAAGTACACACCAAAAGGACTTTTCTCATATCCAGTTATCGTCAATGGTACAAGATATTCTATGCATTGGCTTTCTGAAGCGCACAGAAATTCATGGCATGTTCTGCTTGACGCAACTGGGCTTGTTTTGGGGGAAGATCGGCTGGCTCTGGCGCTCCATCGACCTGATTTTGTGTTATGTACACTTGATAACACTCATGGTCAGCCATTAAAGATAACTTGTCTTTTGGTTAGGAGAAAATCATTTGATAGGACATCACCTTCAGCCTAGGAACATGTTTATTGCTGAGAATGCTTATGGATTATAATAAAGATTCGGATAAAAACAATTTGAACTTCATTCTCAAATTATATCATAACTTTGTATTTTCTCTTGTATTATTAAGAAAACATAATTTCATTCTGTATTTGCACTTGTAAAATTATTTTAATGCAGTTGTAACCTTCAAACTTGGTCCAACTACTATATGCAGTAATTAAATAATGCCACGAATAAGGGCCAACCAGAAACAAAATGACGTGCAAGTGTTCATTTAGATTGAGTTTTGATGTCAAAACTCCATCTAATCCATTGATCTTTTTGTTAAAGTTTTAAATTCACTTCATACGAGTTTGAAATTGAGATGATATCCACTCCAATTTACTATAAGTTTCAAAGAGATTGAGATCTCTGAACTGAATTGACGAATTTACAAAAATTCGTAGATGCTTGAAATGGTTACCTAAACAAAAATTATCTGCTTGGTTTTAATGTGCTCAAAATTGTGTTTAATTTGAATTTAATTGATTGATTTGAACTGGTTAGGCTTAGGCTTGAGAGAAATTGAACAACATTACAACTTACCATTGCTTCAATGATTGGGCTTATATCCCTTGAGAATCTGCTAGATGTCTTTAAGATTACACCGATAAAAGCTGTTTTTATTTATGAAAAAGAACGCAATTCGATTTACTTTTTTTGATCTGGGGAGGGAATTTAAATTCAATACTTTCACTTTAGTCAAATAAAACATATTGCAAGTCTTTAATTTTATCATTAAGCAATTACCGTAAAAGCAATTAAATAGAAGAGTTTTTAATCTGAACAACTACTTGTAATTTTTTATTTTTTATTTCTTTGAAAGTAAGTGTTCATAAAAAAGTGTTGAAGCGGAAGCACACAAATAAGCTAAATAATTCACCTAAATAATATAATAATGCAGAACAAGTTATTAAGAAATAAAATACAGAAAGGGTAAAAGAAGAACACACAAAGAATTACGTGGTTCGGCAACTTGCTTACGTCTACGACAGATCAAGCTCACACTCTTCTTTTATTATGAATCACAAGGCAACCACAAAATATGCCTATTACAAGAAAGATTATAAAGAAAACTCTCTTTTACTCTATAAGAATTTTCTCTCACAAAGAATCACTAAGAATAATCACTAAGATTATTATTGATCACCAAGATCTCTCTAAAATCACAAAGATCTCACTAACTTAATCACAAAAATTGTCAAGATGTGTTTACAAGCCAATTGATAGCCTTTATATAGGCCTTGGGACATCCTAGGTATTCCCTATACGTGTGGGAGTCGTATTAGGAAGTTCTAAAGCAAGTGGGAAACGAAATTAGGAAGTTTCCTAATTTCGGGATACTGTTCCCGCGTCCAGCGCTGGCGCGCTTCTGCTAAGGGCTGCGGCGCTGAGCGTTCTGTTCTGGCGCCGCGGCGCCCACTCCTGGTCGCCGTGGCGCTGGTCGCATGGTGCGCCTTCTCGTTTTTCACCTCCTTTCACGTCCGTCTTCGATCCGTGTGCACCCTACACACTTGGCTTGATCCCCAAATCATATTCCAATAATTTTTAATCTATATTCTCACAAATCTCCTCTTTGATTCAAAATCATTCACAAAGTAAATCGATCTCTCATTTCTGCATCTTCGGTCACCCTCACAAAGTAGTGACTCCGGTTAAGTCCTTACATAAGACGAACTTAACCGAGGGCAGTGGCTTAGTCAACATATCAGCAGGGTTTTTAGATAACGCTATCTTTGTCAAACTAACTTCACCACTTTGGACAATCTCACGAATGTAATGAAGCCTCACATCAATGTGTTTCGACCTCTCATGGAACACTTGATGCTTGCTTAGGTGTATGGCACTCTGGCTGTCACAGTATACATCGGTGTTTACATCTTTATGAGCCAATATTTCTGCGCATATGCCTTTTAACCATATGGCCTCATTTATAGCTTCACTAACAGCTATGTACTCTGTCTCTGTGGTAGAAAGTGCAACCACATGTTGTAGAACTAATCTCCAACATACACTACACCCAAACACTATGAATACGTAGCCCGTCAACGATCTTCTCTTGTCAAGATCACCTGCATAATCTGAGTTTACGTACCCTCTTACCATTTCATTGCTTTCCTTATCCCTCTTATACACCAACCCGTGATTCGACGTTCCCTTGAGATATCTCAGAATCCACTTTACTGCAAGCCAATGATCTTTACTCGGATTCGCCATGTATCTACTCACCACACTCATAGCCTGTGCTATGTCTAGTTTTGTGCAAACCATTGCATACATGATGCTCCCCACAGCGCTTGCATACGGTACTTTGCTCATCTGCAGTTTCTCATCCTCGGATGTCGGCGACTGTGCTGCTGACAGTCTGAAATGCATGGCCAAAAGAGTAGAGACAGCCTTCGCGTTTGACATACCGAACTTCTCCAGATTTTTAACTATATATCGCTATTAGGACAAGAAGATAACATCTCTTCTTTCCCTCACAATGTCCATACCCAAAATTCTCTTCTCTGCTCCCAAATCCTTCATTTCAAATTTGCCACTTAACTGCTTCTTGAGCTTTTGTATTTCTTCCATATTCTTGCATGAGATCAACATATCATCGACGTATAGAAGCAAATACATCATCCCACAAGTCATGTTCTTGAAGTACACGCATCCATCATACTTGCTCCTACTAAAGCCATAAGCCATCGTAAACTCATCAAATCTCCTATACCACTGTCTAGGTGATTGCTTTAACCCGTATAATGACTTCTTTAGCAAACAAGCATGATCTTCTTTACTGGACTTCTCGAACCCTTGCGGCTGTGCCATGTATATTGTTTCTTCAAGCTCTCCATGTAAAAAAGCTGTCTTTACATCCATCTGCTCTAGATGTAAATCAAGATTTGCACACATAGCTAACAAAATCCTAATAGATGTGTGCTTGACAACTGGAGAGAATATCTCATGAAAATCGACTCCCTTTCTCTGAGTAAAACCTTGTGCTATTAACCTAGCCTTAAATCTCGTAGGCTCAATCCCCCGTATCCCCCCCCTTCACCTTATACACCCACTTGCACCCGACTAGCTTCTTTTGAGGTCTCCCCACCAACTTCCAGGTATTGTTCTTCATAAGAGAACAAATTTCTTCTTCCATGGCCTGCTGCCATTCTTTTTTATTTTCACTCTTCATAGCCTCACCATATGTCCTAGGCTTATCATACTCAAGAGTGTAAGCAGAATTAAAAGCATGAGCAACTAAGTCTGCTTGTGCATACCTGACTGGTGGGTTAATTGTTCTCCTTAGCCTGTCTCTAGCAAGCTGGTACTCTTCAAGTTCCAACTCAGGAGTTCTAGTCTTCTTTCGGGTGGACTTGGAGGAACACGCCGGTGTTCTTGGTTCATCTTCAAGGATTTCCTTGTTGAAGTGTTGATCTGGAGGCATATCAGATCCGTTTTCAGGCGCTACTTCAACTTCTATTGACTCGGGTGCTGAGTTTTCCTTGGTCACAGGTTCTTCTTTCTCATCTACTTGGGAGAATTTCAACATCGTCATCTCATCGAACGTCACATCACGGCTTATGATACTCCTTGGTGGTGTTAAGTCTTTACACCACACCTTATATCCTTTTACTCATTCGGGATATCCTATGAATACCCTTTTGATAGCTCTAGGTTCCAACTTCCCCTTCTTAACATGTACAAAGGCAGGGTAACCAAATATTCTAAGATGGTCATACTTTGGAGGATTGCCAGACCATTTCTCTTCTGGCATCTTGAAGTCAATTGATGAGGAGGGACTTATGTTTATCAAATAAGCAGCAGTCACTACAGCTTCTCCCCAGAATGTCTTGGACATCTTCGCATTAGTAAGCATACATCTAACCCTTTCAAGTAGGGTCATGTTCATCCTCTCAGCTACCCCATTCTGCTGCGGTGTTGATCTTACTGTTCTGTGCCCTGCAACCCATGCTTAGCACAAAACCCATCAAACTCTCTGTTGCAAAACTTGAGGCCGTTGTCAGTTCTCAACCTCTTCACTCTTTTGCCAGTTTGATTCTCAACAAGAGCCTTTCAAGTCTTGAACACATCAAATACTTGATCTTTGCTCTTCAACAAATAGACCCACAGCTTCCTCGAATACTCATCAATCAAGTTGAGAAAATATTTAGCACCACCACGAGTAGCTGTCTGAGCTGGTCCCTAAAGATCCAAGTGTATGTAGTCAAGAGTCCCCTTAGTCTTATGCTCGCCAGTACTGAACCTCACTTTATGTGCTTTCCCTAGCACACAATGCTCACAAAACTCCAAGGGCTGGAACTTATCCTTACCAAACGCCTTTTGACTATATAACTCCTTTAGGTTTCTCTCGCCTAAATGTGCCAGTCTAAGATGCCATAACTTGGTTTGCATACTCTCATCATCTACAGAGAATAGTGCAAAATCACTCACGACTTCACCCTTAAGCACATAAACACCTTTGTGCTTCTCTCCTCTCATTACCACCATAGAACCTCTCAAAACTCTTAAAATCCCTCCGTCGATCCTGATGGAATACCTATTCTGGTCTAAAGTCCCTAGTGAGATCAAGTTTCTCTTCAAGTCAGGAACATACTTAACATCTGTCAACTCTCTCACTCGCCTATTATGTAGCCTAAGTTTAACACTACCAATTCCCATCATCTGACTTGCAACGTCATTACCCATTAAGACCTTACCACCACTAATAGGCTGGAAATTTGTAAACCAAGACTTGTGCGGGCACATGTGAAAAGTACAACCAGAATCTAAAACCCATTGTTCAGAGTTTATACCATCAGTAGCGACCAGTGTCTTTGCGCTGTCATAGCTATCATCATAGGCAAGCGCAGCATCCGCTTTCTTCTTGTCATGTGCTTTCTTCTCAGGACAGTCCTTTATGAAGTGCCCCTCTTTCTTGCAGCAATAGCACTTCCTAGGAGTCCTAAACTTTGACCTTAAGCCTTTTTTCTTCCCATCTCTATATGAGGGCCTTCCTCTTACAGATAAACTTTCTGCATTGCCCTCAGCCTACTTTCCTAATAACTTTGAGTTTAATGATGATTTCACATCAATCATCGTTAAACTCTCTCTGCCGTAGAGTAGCGTATCAACAAAACTCTCATAGCTCTTGGGGAGTGAACTCAGCAGAATAATTGCTCTATCTTCATCTTCTATCTTGATGTTGATAGACTCAAGATCAAGGATGATCTTATTGAAGGCGTCTATATGATCTTTCATCGGCGTCCCCTCTGACATAGACAGCTGATACAGCTTCTTCTTTATATGTAGTCTGTTGGCCAACGATTTCCTCATATAAAAAGAGTCAAGCTTCTTCCAAAGATCTATTGCCGTCGTCTCACCTGCTACTTTCCTTAGTACTTCATCGCTCAATGATAGAACAATTGTGCTATGAGCTCTTTCTTGAATGTCCCTTCTTTCTGTTTCTGCTCTAGATGACTCTGGCGTCTTCTCTTTATCACTAGATAGAGCTGCAGTCTTCTCTAATGCCGAACCAAGTCTTTAGCTCACCAACAACGCCTTAACCTTCATCTTCCACAAATTGAAGTCATTCGTACCGTTGAATTTCTCTACCTCATACTTGGGTGTGGCCATGTTTGCTTAAAACCAAAGCTCTGATACCAGTTTGTTGAAGCGGAAGCACACAAACAAGCTAAACAATTCACCAAAGTAATATAATAATGCAGAACAAGTTATTAAGAAATAAAATAGAGAAAGGGTAGAAGAAGAACACACAAAGAATTACGTGGTTCGGCAACTTGCCTACGTCCACGGTGGATCAAGATCACACTCTTCTCTTATTATGAATCACAAGGCAACCACAAAATATGCCTATTACAAGAAAGATCATAAAAAAAACTCTCTCTTACTCTCTAGGGATTTTCTCTCACAAAGAACCACTAAGAATAATCACTAAGATTATTGTTGATCACCAAGATCTCTCTAAGATCACAAAGATCTCACTAACTTGATCACAAAGATTGTCAAGATGTGTTTACAAGCCAATTGATAGCCTTTATATAGGCCTTGGGGCATCCTAGGTATTCCCTATACGTGTGAGAGTCATATTAGGGAGTCTTAAAGCAAGTGGGAGACGAAATTAAGAAGTTTTCTAATTTCGGGATACTGTTCCCGCGTCCAGTACTGCAGCTCTGGGATCTCGTCGCTTCAGCGCTGGCGCGCTTCTACTGAGCGCTGCGCGGCTGGCTTCCTGGCGCTGAGCGTTCTGTTCTAGCACCGCGGCGCCTACTCCTGGTCGCCGCGGCACTTGTCGCATGGTGCGCCTTCTCGTTTTTCGCCTCCTTTCGCATCCGTCTTTGATCCGTGTGCACCCTACACACTTGGCTTGATCCCCAAATCATATTCCAATGATTTTTAATCAATATTCTCACAAAAAGGAAAGGTGAATACGGTTTAATTCAGTCTAATTTTGACTAGAATTGAACTGAATCGTAGTTTTTCAATTCTCCTACAAAAGAGAATCGAAAAAACCGATTGGCATTATATAAATCGAATTGATCTTTTACAGTTTGATTCGATTTTTCAATTTTAGTTACTTCTTTTATATAAATGTGGACTTTGCAACATGAATTTTTCTTTTTGTCACAAGACCATTAAAACTTATATAAAAATGAAGGATGAAAATTCGAAAGTATGAATCAACATCACAACCCTAAAATAGCAGTAATAAATGAAAGACAATTGAAAATTATATGCAATAAAAGCATGATCTAGGTACACCAGTAAGTTCATAGTCAATGCTCAACTAAGAATTTAAGAAAATCTTTTTTAAAAAAAGTGTACTAACAAAGCAATATTATTATCCGTTTAAAGAAAAACTAAATATATAAATAAAGTAATATCATTACTTACTATTGAAACCCATTTGTGTATTTTTGTTGCAGATTCATGATTCATCCATTCAAAACTAGGGCCTAAATTACCAAGTACCAAGAGATGATGGTTGAGAGAGAACTGAGAGTTATTGCTGCAGCCTGCTGGGTGAAATGATGACCAAGAGAGAACTAAGAGATGTTGTTGCTGCCTATTGGGTGATATAATGGCCAAAAGAGAATTGAGAGATAGTTGAGGAGAGGCGAGAAGAACCGAGAGCTGAGAAAGAATGAGATTATTAGGATCATGTTCTTATTATTATTTTTCAAATTTATATACTATTGACTAGAGAAAATGGATTCTTCGAGTCAACGAACTTTAAATTTATTTATAGTAAGAACCAAAACTTTGGGCTCTACCTATGTGGGTCGAGATTACGATTCTGTTTGGGCTTCTAGTTGTTGTGATACTTGCAAATACAACAAAGGCTATTGTTAAAGCCTCGCACGGTAGTAGTTCCTGTAAAGATTCTCTAATGCTTAAGTCAGGTATTTATATAAGAGATGATGGAGAAAATTGATAGAGTTTTAATATAAGGTTAAAAAGTTGAAAGATGAAACCCATTTTGAGTCGTTTCTCCCCTTTATATAACATTGGTCTTTTGAAAAGATGATGAGTTTGATACTTATCTTTATCAAATTTAAACTTGTTTTAGGTTATTCTCTAATTTTTTGACGTGATTTGGGGGATAGCTTCCCAAAATCACACGATTCTCTCAAAAAGTTGTACTGGTTGCCTTATTAAGGGTTTACTTTGTTTGAGTCGTTTTGTATTTTCGTATGAAGTTTTCTGGAATAGTTGAGCCGGCTATTAGACATTTTCAGTTAATGCGACCTATGGCTTTGAATGTATACAAGCAGCTCGATATGCTTGCTACATTAGTTGCTTCATAGTATTTATACTGCTTTAGTTAGAGTCCTTTTAGTGTTGTTGAGTACCAAGTTATGTGGTTCTGAATAGCCTAGATAAAACATGAGCTAGTCGGATTAACTTGGTTTTTGTCCAAGTAGGATTCTGGTTTTTGGGCACCTATTCCCTTGAAGGTCTTTGGATGATCGGCTTTAGCATTTGGGCACACCCTTTGTAAGAAATGTGCTTATGTGATGGATATTAGGGCCTTTGGAGATTTTCAAGGGGGAACATATACTAATAATTCGATGTGGGCAAGCTTATTGTAAATTGTTTTTCTCAACCAATGATATACTACCAATTGGCAGTTGTTTTTAATCTAATAAACCGGTTTTCTAGTTCAGTTTCTATTTTCAGTGAAACCAAATCAAAACTGACCAGTTATTCAGCTTTTTTCAATTCAATGTAACTGATCAAGTTTTTTCATTCGTAGAGAATAAATTGAATTGGTCGGTTCGGTTCAATCCAAATCAATTTTTCAAATTTTAATTTTAATTTTTTTGCCTACCCTTATCAAAAACTAAAAGATAGTAGCCTTTGCTACAAGTTTGTCTCTCTAAAATTAAAGTATATATGACTGTTAGCCTTCATTATAGGATTGAAGAATTTATTGTTGATGAAGAAGTCAATTTCTTATAAGTGATGAGTTGAATCGTGGTAATTTTAAATGCATTAGAATAAAGAGTGTAAGATAAGGAGGCTAAAGTCACAATGAACAAGAACGTCAAGACTATTGGATCATAATTCTTTAAACGTTTTTATAATCATCATCAAATATAATATTATTAAATAAATTAATAATATTATACTGTAACACAATTGATATAAAAATTAGAAGATTATCGGGACATTATACAGGATAGAATTATTGAGGTACGCCCAATCCTAGCATTTCATCCTAAAAGACTCAAGTTAAACCTGAGGATTACTACCTCTATTAAGAATGAGGACTTCTACCCTCACGCAAGAGGAATAAAACTCTCACACAAAATGGATAAAACTATCATTACACAGGAAGAACACTACAAGTACATTATCACAAAACTTACTACATTATCTACCAATTACAACAAAACCCATTTTAGTTAATAACAAATCACAGACATCAGATTTAGCACAGAACAACACAATAAACAACGTCAAACTTAGAATGGCGATGCTTGCTGGAAAAACAATTGTTTCTTACCCAACAATGTTGACAGGGGCTATGAGTGATGAAACATGGCCAAAGAAGAGCAAGGGCGGCGGCGCCTGACGAAGCTCGGTGAAGATCTGTCTATTACCATCTTGCTTGTGCCGAGACGACTGGAGATCAGTGAAGGCTAATTGACTCTATAGAAGCATAGTGAGAGGCTGACAGAGTCTCGACTGTTTTATTGCTTGGGCTAAGGCTTCAAAAGAGCACATGAACACGTAAAAAAACTAATAAAATAAAATCTAAAAATATTAACGAAAATGAAAAATAGACGACGCGAGATTAGAGTGAGGAGGGGCGATCAAAAAAATTGAAGAAAGTGGATATTTTATCCACCAAAGAGATGATCGATTGCTCTATTTTTAATGGCAAATGGGAAGATACTAAAGGCGGCATTGGGGTTTTTCTACTTTGGGTTGAGAGAGTTTTTAAAGTATATTCATAATAAATTTTAAAGTCCATAATAACTCTCAATTATCATAAACATGTGTTTTTATTTATTCATCTAAACATATGGATTATCTCAACTAAGGCAAAACATCTAAGGGGTTTTTCAATAGTTATAGAAGTCAAATGAAGGTTCAAACTCAATATGAGTATAAGGTTATGACACAACTAGTATAAGTATACATGTGCTTAGTGTCACGGGCCTTTTGAGAACCGTTCGGCCTTAGACGTGTTGTGTGCTAAGCAGTAGAGAAAACCACACAAAGAAGAGAATAAACACGCACACCAACTGTTTGCAAGAATACTCTCTATATTGCTGAAGAGAAACACAAGTTATGAGATTTGTATTGTGTTGGATACTTTGTACAACTGAGGGTCTTCCTTTTATATATTACTAGCTCTATACAATCGACGGTTAAGATCTAAATGATCTAACGGTGTATATACAAGATGGAATAATATGCCCTAGAATATTCTTAGATGTCATCATATATTTTATGAAATATTTCTTTCCTAATTAAGGTTAATAACCCTAATAAGTCGCGGCCTTATCCTGGTTCTTCACCCATGTCAGTGGGTCTTCTAGAAGCTCCGACCCGAGTTCCATTCTAGCAGCCCTTAGGGCCTCTAAGAGGCTTTGTCATGCACCAAATGTTCGAGAAAATGCTTGAGAACACTTGTGGCATGACATTCTCCCCCACCAAATTCACGCGACGCCCTCGTCACGTCTTTATTAAAAACTGCACACCTTGTTCTTCAATCTGCCACTGTGCGCTCTCGTATTTCCAGTGTGCTTCAATATCGGGTACCTCTTTCCACTTGACAAAGTACTCACACCTTAGAGGTGGATCTTTCTTTTGCACCGTCCATCTGTTGCGGATAAGTTTCGCCCCTTTGTCGTCTCATGTGAAAATCTCTAAAGGTCCCTGTTTCTGATTCATGTCTTCCATACCCCCTCGGTATAGCTTCAGACAGCTCTCGGGAGACACCGGATGTAGTTGCTATCTCGAAAGTATCCCCACCTTATGTGAGACGTTGCCAACCATCTTGGCAACAGGATATGGCCCCTCGTCCTTACGATCAAGGCCTTTGTGAAGTGGACGTACTGTCTTGTGTTGTGGTGGAAGTATCGTCTCCATCACCAAGTCCCCCGCATGATGCTTGACACGTCGCTGTTTGTTTTTAACCCACTTCTTGTGCTAAAAATGCACATCATGAGTCGTCTCAAGTTGCTGAGCGACACCTACACTCGTCAACTCCTTGAGCTACCCTCGCAGCTCATTTAATCCCAGATGAGGCATCTGCACTGTAGTTGAAAGCGTAAACCTCAACTCCAACTATTTTCCATGCTCGATATCACTTTGATGTGGCTGCACCTGCGATATGTTAGTTGGCACGACCCTCTTGTACTCCCCGAGCACTTTCGTAACCCCGGTTGGTAGCTTACCCTCGCCCCTTGCCACCTTATCATCCATCTCTCTTACTGTGGTTGGATGTGATTCTCCTTTGCGCCCAACAACTCCCATTAGTTGAATTGCGGAAATGATTTTAATGTTGGCTTTCAGCTGAGATTGCCCACCCTTGGGCTTGTCTACCTTCGGTATCATGTAAGGCCCTTCTTCCATGATGCACACGTAGTCGTATCGAGGAAGCGGCACCACATCATACTGCCTCAAGAACTCCATACCTAACACCACATCGAAATCATCAAACGGTACTACAGAGAAATTTACCTCACCGCACCATTTACCTAGGTGGATATCGACCCTTCCAACCACTCCATCTAGTGGCTTAGCCACAACATTTACCGATTTGAGGAACCCCTCCTCTTTCTCTATATAAAGTCTAAAGCACTTCGCCTCCGCACGCTTAATGAAGTTATACATCGCACCCGTATCTATCAGCACTTAAGTCTTTATGCAGTTGATGTAGGCTTCAACATACATGAGCGCTTTTCTCGTTGGCGCGCTGGCACCCTGCCTGGCTTTCATTGTGTTGAGTAGCTTTAAACACCCCATTTGATCCTGCTCGCAAGTCTCGCATGCTGTAACCATTGCATTGATAGCCTTCTTCTTCGGATAGTCCTTGACCCAGTGATCCCCATCGCAAAGGAAGCAGTTTGTCTTTGGTCCATTACCTCTATGGCCGTTGCGCTTCTGCTTTTCCCATTTGGGTGGTTTACTTTTCTCCTCCTCATCCTCCAGAGGATGAAACTCCTTAATGCCCCCACCTTTACTGTGATTGAGTCTCGAATGCTTGGAATTTCCTGAGTCACTCTTGCGGTAATTTATGAGCATTTCTGCCACTGTTAGAGCATTGGATATTCTGGTCATCCCGCGCCGCTTTAACTCATTGGATGCCCATGTTTGTAACCCGTTTAGAAAATTGAACAGCAAGTCCTCTTCGCTCATGTTGGGAATCTGGAGCATTAACTGGGAGTACTCCTTGATGTACTCGTTAATGGACTTGGTTTGTTTTAATTCCTGTTTACGCTCAAAATATAACGCGGCTATCGCAGTATAGATTGAGGTGTCGATCCCACGAGGAAGCTCTTGGCAAAATAGGTTAGTGAAGTAAAATATTAAAGCAGTAGCAAAGGGTTAATTGATTTAAACGGATGAGATAGAATTGTCTATGAATTGAGAAAAATGTCTTATGATGATTTAAGCAAGGCTTTGAGAATCACAATTATGCTTTATAAATCTACTCTATACTTTGATTCGATATTTATAACTCAACTGAAAGTTTCACATCCCAAACAATCAATCGGAAGGTATGTAATATATAGCACATTTGATAACACATGTATTTGATTTAGTTAAACTCTTTGCAAGCATTAACACACATCATGTTATTTATACAAGTTATCTAAGATCGACAATATATCATTTTGACAATATTGCAGTAAAAGATTAACTTGAATATCAAACATTTATTGCCCTTACATGTTATCCAAGATCGACAATATATCAAATTGACAATACTGCAGTAAAAGATTAACATATAAAACAATATAACCAGTAACAATTATAAATCAACATGAATCACATAAGAAAAGTATGACTGAACATATATGAGACATGAGAATTATAACCTCTGGATTATAGAAAATAAAATAGATAAGAGTTTAATCAAAACCAAACTTACAACATTTATAGCTCTTGACACCGAATCAAAGCATGGAAGTAGATTTACTACACATAAAAGTTTATCTCTTAGCCTTGCTAGGAACTCTAGCCTAAATTACAATACATGTTAATGAGAATAAAAGAAGAGAGAATTTTCTCTTAAAAACGTCCTAAGGGTCTCCTTATATAGGCAATGAATGGACATATGTCATGGATGACATCAATCTTCAATAATTTTAAGCCAATAACTCGTGTATCCACTTGCAGCACATTTTTGATAATGTAAATGATCAATTCAGCTTCTACAGCCGACATGAAATTTGTAGAATTTTGACTCTTATTTCCATAGGCACTGATTTCATGCAAATTGGATGAGTATCCAATGAGATATGAGCAAAATTCCAAAGATACATCAGAATTCTGCCAACAACCATTTTACCCACTTGCAATGCGATTTGGTCCATGATAACGGCTGATTTGGACTTTACCATAAACATACAAGTTGTTGATAGTAAAGTCAGCAATTCACAGCTTCAATAATTATACCAATTGAGTACGTATTTTGTGAGATACGGTCCAAATACTTGAATTGGGTCAAGCTGGGTAAGAGTTGTAGTCCGATTCTGTTGTATCTCAATTTTTGGCCCATAACATGTTGGATTTGACTTTTCCACTATTCTTCAAATTTGTGTAAGATTGAGTCATGTTGCACCAGGTTCAAGAATTTCTTCATTTTGATTTCTACATTGAGAGTTATGTCCAGTTTACCTAAACCTGTCCAAATAACATTCATTAATCACAATTTAAGGAGAACACTTTATTTCAAGCTAAAAATACAGAAAACACTAAAATTAGTGACATTAAATGGTGATTGAATCTCTTAACAACATGCATTTTCATGTGTTCATCAATTCCTTTAACAGCTTTCGAGCGTCGTGCGCCACATTCTCTAGATAGAACTGACACTTCAGGTCCCGTTGCAATTTTGCCCAGGTGTTGATTGTGTAGGTACCATTGCGTATTTCTTCGCTTTTTCTGCACCACCATAGAATTGCATGATCGAAAAGATATAAGGTTGCGATATTTACCTTGTCTTCATCCCACACACCAATGGCGTCAAAGTATCTTTCCATCTGTCAAAAGTAGTTATTGAGCTCCTTGGCATTCCACTTGCCGCTGAACTCCTTCGGTTTAAGAGCCTCCACTCTTGGCGCCCCTTGAGCAGCAACAAACTCATTCGCCACTGCTCGCTTGCACAACACTACGTCCTCATTGACAGTGTCAAACCCTCTACGTAGCTCCTCCACCTGGGCTTGAACTTTGTCAAATATGGCATATACCTTCTCTTGAAAAGTCTTGACCCAGTCACGCTGCTGATCAGCGTAACTCTCGATGGATATGTCGACGAGGGAGCGCAGCTCGTCCCCTTGAATGTCAAGTCCCACCTTGAGCTTCTCTACTTGCTGCTCTAACTCCCCAAGATGATCTGTCGCCTTTCCTACAGTGCCACCAAGCATTTTCACCATGTTCCCAAACTCATAGCCTGGATCGACAGACTTGTCGCGAGGTACACTTCCGTGCCTCTTAGCTTTGGGGTCTTGACCCATCTCTTTAGGCAAATCTGGCAGCGTTGCGTCTTTCTCCATCTTCCATGAACCTGCTCTGATACTAAATGTCATGGATCTTTTGAGAACTGTACAGCTTTAGACGTGTTGCATGCCAAGCAGCTGAGAAAACTAAACAAAGAAGAGAAGAAACACGCACACCAACTGTTTGCAAGAATGCTCTCTATATTACTGAAGGGAAACATAAGCTATGAGATTTGTATTGTGTGGGATACTTTGTACAACTGAGGGTCTCCTTTTTATATACTACTAACCCTATACAATCAACGACTAAGATCTAAACGATTTAACGGTGTATATATAAGATGGAATAATATGTCTTAGAATATTCCTAAATGCCATCACATATTCTATGAAATATTCTTTTTCTAATTAAGGTTAACAACCCTAATAAGTCACGGGCTTAGCCCGATTTTTCACCCATATCAGCGGGTCTTCTAGAAGCTCCTGCCCGCGATCCATTTCAACAGCCCTTAAGGCCTCTAGGAGGTTTTGTCGTATACCAAGTGTTCGAGGAAATGCTTGAGAACACTTAGGGCGTGACACTAGTGTCACGAGCCAGATGTTTGCTATTAACCTAAAAGACTAACCTGTTAGATAATACTGTGTTATTGGCCATATATACCTAAAATCTATTTAATTTCTATTTGATGTAAGACGTAATATTCTCCCTTATCCAATCATACGATGCTCTCGTCACGATCTGATTACAAGCTCAAGAGCCAACTTTGCCCGTACAGCCTATCTCTCTTGAGTTATAGGGATTCATTACCCACATGACAATATTTATTGAGACTTAAGATACAAGATTTTCAAGGTCTATTTAACTTGTAATGCATATCTCAACTATTCTTGAGAACTTACATCTACATGACAATCTTCTTTAGTACAATTTTAAGGTCCCATATGTGAATAAGAATTCGAGTCTGCTTTAACATCACTTATTACAAACTTAATGTTTGTCATTAATCTAAAAGATTAGTCTATTAAATAATATTATATACCTATTTATATATATTCAAAATTCACTTAATTTTTATTCAATATAAAATATAATTTTAAACTTAACTATTTGAAAGGTTTAACAAGATTAAATGTTGCTAGCGAATTAATTACTCTATTATAAGTTATGCAAGGAATGATAATGAGATGTGGAGCAAGTTGCTTTTAGTAGCTTGTGATTCATTTCTACTTATCGGTAACATTGACTTAACCATACTATTCTCTAACCAAGAGTCCAGTAAGGAAATAAACTAGAGAACTTCTTCCATATTTCCACTGAGAAAGTTGTAAAAATTCTCAAGAATGTTAAAGGATACATGGGTGGATAGTTTTTAAATAACTCAGCACAGAAAGTAATATATATATTAAAAACACACATTTGTGGGCAACTGTATGTTATTTTAACAAATTCACTTTTTAGAGACATGTTATTTTAACAAATTCAAGATAGACTTCTCTCTTTATAAAAGTCCATGTCTCTAAAAAGTGTCAACTTCATTATTCAGGTGAATAGTCATTAAGCTATCTAGATAAATTATTGTCTTAATAAAAGTGTGGTGTAAATACGATATTAACATTGTAAGAAACGTTGATGGATTAATATTTTTGTTAAAGTAGTGTTACGTTTATATAATAAGAATATAAATATTATATTTTAATTAATGTGTTATTATTTGAGATAATATTGAGAGATCGTGATGTAGTAAAATATAATTGACTAAAACGATTCACACTTATATAATAAGTTGTATGGTTGACATGACTTATACTTGAAACATTTGATCTTAGTCTCTTCGTTAGTGTGAGTTTGAGAGTAAAACTTATCAAACTCTTAAAGAATTCTTAAAATTTAAGAAATTAATATTATAAATTTGCTCAAACCAACTAAAAAAAAAGGTTAAAATAGATAAATTTTGTTCATCAATTATGAAAAGTATGAAAGTTAAATTTACATAATAAATAATAAAAAAATATGTGACTTTATAACGTATTTAAGAGTGATGAGAGATGTCATAAAACCACTATAAAGATTAAGAAAAACACTCATAAAATCATATATTCTTGCTCTTATAACTTGTCTATAATAGATATAAGTGACAACGCAAAATATACATGATGGTGAGTTAATTTTTGTATAAAAAAAAAAAAGAGAAGATGAAAAATATACTGTGCACTCTAAGATAGTGCCTAGGACAGAGTTGTTTACGCCTAGTAAAAGAGATAGTATTTTATATGTTTTAGGTTAAAACTTTTTATTTCACATTTTTTCCTCTTTTTAAATAAATGTATGTTCTAAGTTAAGACTTATTAAATAGTTTGTTTAATGAATTTTTACTTTTTAAAAAAAATAAATTTAATAAATAAAAGTAACAACATTATTATTTTATTCTAAATAAAACACTAATGTACTTATTATAAACTGATTTAAATAAAAAAATTATTATATTTTATTTTAAGAATGAGTTAAAAGACCAAATAATATTTTACTGGAACTATATTTCTCCATTAGTTTAGTAATATATATATTTATTTTTATTTTAGATTAAATACTCATAAGTAGGCTTTAGTTTAAGAGTTCACATACTTTTAATCTTATTTAATGTAATCTAATACTTATTAAATATTAACCTACAGGTAGTGTTTCAAAAAATGGTTTAGGTCCACATATCTTACTTTGTTATACATACTTAACTATGCTTGTGAGTTTTGACTCAAGTTTTTGTAGATTTTTGTATAACAACAATCATTAATTAGTAATTATTACATGTTAAATAATTATTAAATTTTTACGTTTTTTTAATATTATAATTATATAATATTAATCAACAATAAACACATTAGATGTATCATTTTAATTAAAATATAAATTTTATATCTCAATTATATAAATATAACATTAATTTTCTTATCATATACATCTATATGATTTTTGGCAATCAGTTTACCAAATCATTAGAGATAATTTTATTGCTTTATGAGCTTATATTAAATGTTATATAATCAATTGTTCGCACGTGCTGAACCATTATGGTTCTTTACCTAGTGGAGTATTTGGTATTCGAGAAATTTTGAAGCTTTATATTTTCACTTTTAATAATAATTGGATAATATTATTTCTATACAATCATTAAATCTCTAACTTATATAAAAAGAATAATTCATAAAACTATGATTATAATACAATATCTAATGTAAAAAAAAATATTTTAATTCTGCAATAGCTAAATAAAAAATCATTAGTACTAACTTTAATGTTTTCTCTCAAATTCAAGATAGAGATAGAAAAAATACTTTAAATTTATAAATAAAAAATAATTAAAGAAATAAATATAATAAATTTATAATGGCATGAGAAACAACTATTGTTTAAAGAAAAATAACTCTTATATTAGAGAAAGACAATATTATTAAAAAGTGACAAACACATTAAAAAAGACAATAATTGTGAATGCAAAAACGTTAATAAAAAAATTAAAAACAATCGTTGCAAATGCATTCATGCAAAAAATGCAGCTAAAAAATACAAAAATAATTTTTTTGGTGTTATTAAAATTATTAATAAATTGTAAAGAGACCAAAAGTTACCAAATATCGTAATTTATAATAAGTTATAACACCAAATTTTATTCAATAGATCAATCTAATAAATTAGAAAACTCTAAGAATTCTTTTAAGCCAAGACTAGAAATCTCCATAAAAATTTAATGACACAAGAAGAACATGAACTCAGTGTAGCATAAAAAATATTTAAAAAGTAGTAATAATTTTTAAAAATATCAAATTTATCCTAAAATTTATTAAATTGCATATATGCCTAATTTTACTCAAAATTGTAACTATGTTCCAAAATTATTAAAAATTTTATATTTAACCAAGATTATTTTGAAACTTCAGATATACCCTAAAATTATTCAATATTTTAGATTGGACTAAAAAATTTAGTATATTTGCAATCTAACCTAAACACAATTTTGAATTTTTTTTTGTAAAAAAACCCTTTAAAAAAATTAGTGAGTAAATCAGATAAAAGAGTAATGTAAGTGAATATATCAGAACTAAAAGACAGTTTTGATGTTGGCAGTAAGCCCGGAAACGGTGCACGTGACGATTACATATCGATGCAAATTTGGTGTCATTAGAGCCATTGAAAAGTTTTGAGATGTTTGGGCAGAGCGGTTAGTAGTAAATCACTGAGAATCTACTATGGTTAAAGAAGAGGAGCAGAATAAAAAAGGTGGTCTTGTCATGGTGATTAGTGGCTTTTAGTGGTGTGTTGATGATATCATGGAGGTCATAAGAGTTTTTCAAGTATTTTAGTAGTATTAATTTATCGTTTGGACGATAGCGGTGAGCACCAGGCAGTGACAGTAACAGTAATAGTGACAAGACGGTGTTGAAGAGAGGAAAAATAAAGATTGAAATTTTTTATCTATATCTTAAGCTTGGACTAATAATCAAATTTTGATACTATGTTATAAAAATTTGAATGTTCATATTATTACTTTGAATAATAATTAAATAGATTATTATGACTATAATATGATACTCGATACAAAAGAAAACATACTAATTCTATAATAATTAAATTTGAATGTCCATATTATTACTTTGAATAATAATTAAATAGATTATTATGACTATAATACGATACTCGATACAAAAGAAAATATACTAATTTTATAATAATAAAAAAAATATTGAATATAGTATTAATTTTAACATTTTGAACATAGATCTTTTAAACCCTCCAAACAATAATTAAAATCAAAGTCATAAATCTCAAAATATATATTAGATTCAACAAATTTTTTATAAAAAGATTATTGTCAACCTTTAAAAGATGTAGGAAATACATAGGCTTATAAAAAGAAAATGTCATTCTATCTAATAGAATAACCTCTTGAGATAAAAAAAAATTAGATCTTCAAGTCTTCAATTCCAAATACCACTAGAGTCTAGATATTAAGTGAAGACATTTATTTCTTTATAAAAATTACTCTTTAATTTTTTTTTTTATATATACTAGCTTGTATTTTATGGTGTGTGTATATATATTTCTATTTTACATTAGATTTTCTTATTATTTTAATTTTTCTTGTATATTATATATATATAAATACTTTTTTTATAATGTATACAAATGTGCGAGAGTATTCAAATACTTTATTGAGGGAGTTGTCTAATTTTACAATACGATAATTAGTTTTTTCTTGTCAATTAATATTACAAAATTAAAAAAAAAAATTCATTTGTTATCTACAAATTAAATTACACTAAAATAGTTACTAAGAAATATCATGTTCATTGTTGAGAAGGCATATGGATTATAATAAGGAAATCGGATAAAAAGAATTTGAACTTGATTACCATTTACCAAGGTATATGAATATGATGAAGATAAACTATGTATTTTGGTCTGTATTAAGAAAGCAGGATTTCATTTTGTATTAGTTATGGGATCTAGTACTAGTTGTAATTAATCACTTTTTAAAAGTTTTTCCAAGATTTGCTGCTGTACTCGACATTGATTGTCTTTCTTTCGAGTGATTCACTACGTTTTTGTTGAAAAATCGGAGGAAAAAAAAAGAATTATCTTGGGTTTGATTTGATTTTGTATGGAGATCATATCCATCCTAACTCAATTTAAGAGATTAAACCAACCCAATTCAAAATATATTAACTCCATATGATGCTCGAAATGGTTTTATGTACATTAATTTAATTGTCCATTTGCATTAGCTGAAAGGAGTGATTTGTCTGCTACCTATTTTGTAACTAAACGACAAGTCATGTACTATTTTTTTTAAATGACAAAAATAAATCGGTTCATCTTTTCCCCCCAATGATATGAACATGTTTTTCACAAACTAAGAAACTGCACGATAAGTAGTTCTTTCATACCATAAGATACACCAATTTTTTTATAAAAAAAAATGTGTATTTATCAAAATTAATATAATTAGTATTAACCAATTATAATATGTTATTTATTTAAAAGCATTCAAATGGATAATAATAATAAAAATAATATTCATTAAAATTTGATGAATTCACCATAAAATAGATTCAACAAATGAGAAAATTTAAAAAAAAAAAGTTAATTGATTTCCTCTAAAATTCTCCAATCAACAATAATAATGAAAATAAATTTTAAATCGAACTTGCACTCTCTTTAATTTAAATTTGAATTACATTCATCCATGCATATTTTAAAATTTTGGTATTTCAAAATCAAGATTGAGTTTAATTTTAAGTTGAAAACTAAGAAAGAATTGAATATAAAATTGAGTACGCATTAGATGTACGAGAAAGTGATAGAAATAGAAAGCTGGAGGCATGAAAGCACAAAAGGGAACCTACCCAGTTGTGGGAGCCATGGTGTTGTGAGTTTAGCATCATAGCACTGCAAAAATATATGCCTAACGTTGCGGCACTAGCCCCCTAGTGTCGTGGTGCTAGTTCAAAATCGCACTGATGCTATGACGTCAATAATTTAAAAAACTTGTATTTTAAGTCTTTTGCATATTTAAGTCATTTTTGAACTCTCTTTTTGTGTGGACTCCTATTCTAATAAGGAACAGAGTTTCTAAGATTGATTTAAAGCTTATAAAAACTCTTGTAATTCAATAGAATTAACAATATATCAATAAAAGAGATAATAAAGAGTTATGGCAACTCTAGGGCACTAGGTATAAGTGCGTGGGAGTGTCATAAGAGTGCTTGAGTGTTGGGCATAAGCATAAGAAAGTATTAGATAGATCTTTTAGGAGCTCGTCCATTGTTGTTTTTCTTGAGTTTCTATTATGAGAGTTCTTTGTGTATAAAAGAAGTTAATAAAAGAAGTAAGGATCTAGTGATTCACTATGGATATAGGCATTTATTGTCGAACCACATAATTCTTATACCTTGTATAATTGATTATTATCTCTAATGTGTGGTTGACCTTATTTATTTTTATTTTATTTATTAGTGAAGTCTTCTACAAAGTATATAGAATTTTATGATACTAAAAATTAGGCCAAATAGGTATTAGAGCGTGTAAAAACCTCAACGAATGGAGTCAACGGTAAGCTAATTCCTAAGTGAGATTGATGCTAAAGGTTAATTCTCACAAAAGATACTTAGACTCATACACTATAAATGTAGGGAATTATTCATAATTATTTATTCACATAGACAATTCATCATTCATACATATAACAAATATTATTATCCTACTTGTTTATGTCTACACTCCTTTACACCCCATGCATCCACACACTTCTTTTTGAATAAACACTAATTCAAGTGCTAGAATATTTTTTCTTACCGGAGGATTGAAGGTGATGTACGTTTCTTCTTAAATAAATACTTATTTAAACATCAGATTATTTTTTTCTCACAAGAGAATGGGGGTTTATTATCGCCAATTGAAGTAGTTCGGAAGAATATGAAAGTAATTGATTGTTAAGGTTCGAAATTGGAGAATTTTAATATATATAAATATTTTTTTAATCTATGAATTAAATTACACACACGTGTGTACATATATGTATGCTTGTGTGTTTTATTCTAATTAATAATATAGCTTACATATAACGAACACTTAAATACGTGAAACGATCTCATAATATATTATGAGTAGTATAAAATGATGGATTAATCAAATAATATTAAGCAGTGTTGCTCATTATATGGAGTTCATTAAATCACTTTTCTCATATACACATATTTTTAGTGAGCAACGCTTGAATAGGTGACATTATTTTGTAACACATAATAAATAATATTAAAATTATAAATTAACTTTATTCATTCCTACTCGAAAAAGGGCTCCAAATATAAAAAGACAACTTTATATTTATGCAGAGATAATTGACTTTTTACCAAATGAAATGTGAAAACAAAGAAATAAATATTGAAAAGTAAAATAATGGTGCGAGATTAATGCCTTGATAAACTATAAGAGCTTATTTCATCACTATAAGATAATCGAGAGGAGCACTTGAGAAAAGTTTGTTCCAACCATAAAGCCATACTTGATGTTTGTTTTAATAAAATCATCTTTTTACAGAATTATACTTCAAATTTTCTTTTAATCTTATATATTTATATGGCCGTAATTTGAAATCAATCCATAAAGTAATACAAAAACCCAATTACGTATCCTAGCTTTGTTTCGATATGTGAACATGGCACTAGTATATTTACGTAACACATAAAATCCTTATAGATATTTAAAAAGATTCAAAATAATTTTTAAAAGGCCGAATAATCAAAACAGAAATATTTGCCGTAGATAGCATTTGGTTTAGGAGATTCAAGTTTAAATTACTTGATTCACTAAATAGGAGCATAGATTTTGATCCTTTTTTTTATTAAAAAGTCCATGAATCACATCTCTCTCTCTCGTTCTCTAGGGATACCATGAAACATAGACAAAGATTCAATTGGTTCAATGCGAAACATGTGGCGCACAATTGAAGATGTTAAGATATGCCACGACTGCCCCAAAATCCAAAGTACCGTAAACAAACGAACAAGGGCAAAATTTGGTTTAGGGATATTACCACTATCACCCCCTGAGGTTTATAAAAATTATATATTGATAATAATTTTAATTTTAATTACACTATCACCCTTTTATTGAATTTAAAGAATAAAAATATTTTAAGAATTATATTCTTTTTATTATTTAATAGACTAAAATATTTTTAAAAAATAAGATTATTTTTATTTTTTAAATTAAGTACGAACAAAAAGATTTTATAATATTTGTGATCTTTTGAAAGTTGTGGAAGCATCTGTGATATTTTGGATTCATTACATTATTTTTTTAATATGAAACTCTATTGTTATGGAATGTTAATGAAATAGATACCACAAAAATTAGAGGACATCCTTGAACCATGATTTGGATGATTCCGTAATAAACAAGGTCATGAAAGAATCTTTTGGATGATAAACATATCAACTTCAATAATAAAATGGTGTTCTACCAGATAAAATTTAAATTTCTCAATTTATCTTGTGACTGCAAGAATTTCTTTAAATGTAAAGTAGTAGGAAGCTTTAAGTCATAAAAGTGTAATTTAAATAAACCTCAGGAGGTGACAGTGTTAAAACCCCATTTGGTTTAGGTTCCGTGGCAAAGGGACACCTGTTAGGACACAACAGCTCAAGTCACAAAACCCTAGGTAATTCCACACTTCTCCTCCTCCTCTTAAGTCAAACAAAAATATCTTTACATAATTGTCCATCTGAATATTGAAAATATAATAACAATTTCATTTCTTATAAAATTGAGTAGTTTTTATTTCTTAATTATTTAACAAAAAAAATAATAAACAGTCAGATAACTATACTTTATTTGATTTCAAAAACCATACCATTCTACCAAACTTAATTTATTGAGTTATTTTTATTTGACGATTTGCGATTTCAAACAACAGAAAATAAGCCCTGCCTCTGGGTGTTTACTCGTTACTCGGCGGCAGCGCATGTTAGATAAACTCGCTAAAGTCAGCGGCAAGTTACATTTTAATACGGACAGATTACCAATCAACTAGCGGCATGTACGCCACCCGCTCACTTTCTAATTAAAAGATTTGGAAAATCTAAAAAATCAAACGCGAAACGGCCAGACCTACATCATTAATTAATATTGCACGTCAAATCCAGGAGAATAATAATATTCCAACAAACAACTGTAAAAATCCAATGCTTTGAAACGCAGCGTTTCAGCAAAAACTATCGGCACTGCTGGAATTAGCCGCCGGCGGAATCTCAAAGTGCCAGATTCTCCCCACTGCGTTCTTCAAGTACTTTCTACACAGAAATTCCTCAGCATAAGCCTTCTCGACCTTCCGATCAACATCGTGTAAGAACACGTGTGTCACACCGGATCCCTTCCTATGTCTCGCCATGATCGCCGCCGAGAATATCGCCCCCATCCTCCCGGGCGCCTGCGGGAAGTATCCCCGCGGCGCGTCGATCATGATCATATCCCACTCCTTGTCGTAAACCTCGTCGGGTAAACCCGTCAACGCTAGCTTACAGTACATGTTGCCACGTAAGTACGCTTTGGATGGGGAGCACAAGGGTTCCTTTTTGTACGAAGCAAGGAGTCCGTCGGATTCGGACAGCTGAGTGCGGTACTGGACGGCGTGAGCGTTGAGTGTCGAAGCGTCTTTGAGGACTGTCTGGACCCACTTGGGATCCTCTTCGAGGAATAGCGTGGTGCCACGTGGATTGAACGAGTTCCACATGAGCGAGTCGTAGCCGAGGCCGAACACAAGGAAGTTGCAAGGGGATATGTTCTTCAAAACGTTGAAGGACACAGTTATCTCGGCAAGTGATTGTTGCGGGACGATCTTTGACGTGGCGTAGTGGAGAATGGCGTGGAGCTGGATCGGCGTGGCTGAGTTCTCGGCTATGGCTCGGGCTCTGGAGCTGGCCAGAGAACAGAAGAATGAGTTCTCGGCTGAGCGGATTAAGCTGCAGATAACAACCGTGGCGGCGATTAGTCCGGCAATTGCCACGATTAGGAGCTTCTTTTTCTCGGGATGAAACTGAGGGTTCTTCATCTTTGATAGTTTTTTAGAAAGAAAGGTAATTTGAAATTTGAATATATGTACGCATATATTCTTCTTTTCCTTTTGGGTTCAATAGGTTTTATACGGAGATGGGGGATATTGAGAAATGACTAATGAAAAGTGAGAGATAAAAGGAAGAAAATAATATATGGACATAAATGAATAATGGCACGCACGTTCCTTATCTTATTTTTCAGGTTTTTGTATATGCGATGACTCTTGACAAATGACCTCCTCAGCGGCTTTAAATTATTGGGATTTGCATGGGTATTTTCCCTTTTACAATACCCAAAACACAAAAATGTAAAATACTAAAATTATATTATTGTATAATGAAATTTCCTTTTCAAGTCAATACTATTATTTCTTATCTTTTAATTGTTTAGTTATATTTTAAAATTATTTGTTATTTATTCAAAGTTTCATTTTACACTCAAAGGATGACTTGCAAAATGTGCAAACTAGATTTATATGATATAACACTCTTCTAAATTTGATAATCAAAATAATCATAATTTTTTTTAATGTTAACAACTTAAGAAATTTAATTTAGAATATTGTAAAAAAAATAAGAAATTTAATTTGGAAAAACTATTTAATATGATCACATCAAAAGAAAGTTTTTACACCTATTAATATTTATTTCTATTCATAATTTTTTTAAAGAGAAAACAAGTGATGGATCCCAAATGCCAAAATCGACAAACGCACCTCTTATTTAAAAATAACTAATATTTGTACTCTCATTCAAATTTTTTATTAAAGTTAAAGTTAATCATCATTAATCTTATTAAATGACTAAATATCTTTTAATGAGACAGTGATCATGTTAACCATTATTGATTGTGTTGACTTATTATTGATTATTGGTATATTGAATTTTTAAATACATTATTGAATTTAAAATTTTATAATTTACACAATAATAAAATTATTATAACTAATAAAGCATTGAAGGAACTCGAATTTTAATGAGAAAATTATTTGACGGTGATATTATGAGGCCATTACTTTTCTTACTAAGTTTGAGATTGTTTTAAAATTTTATTAATAAAAATGATCTTATCATCATATAGATTATGAAATTTAAAATTTAATAATATCTAAAATGATTTAAGACACTATCAATTAACATTGGTCAACACTAGTTATCGTTCTCATTTGAGTGCAAATGAATTATTTAATAAAGGTAGTAACGATCGATTATAATTTAATAAAAAAATTAATAAATAAAAATACAAAATATCACTTACTTTTAAATGGGGTGTATTTATTAATTTTGCTAACTTTTTGATTGGTATTTTTTGTTATTCAAAATCAATCCACTTATTTTAAATGAGTGAAAGAGAGTTTTTCTTTTGTTAAATTTATTTAAAGGAAGTGAGAGAGAGTAGCATTATATATATTTGAGAATGAAAGTATAACTTATGATTAAGCATAAGTATAATTAATTAGGACCGAAGAATTCTATCAACCATTTACTGATATTCGAGGTTGGAGGTTGGGGGAACATAAGGAATCAAAAGAGTAATTTAAAGGTATCATTATCCTGGCATTATCGTTGACACTTAAATCTTTGGCAAACAAATCTCATATTGAAATTGTAACTGAAATTTCGGAAATAAGATTAATGCTTTGAGTCTCAATGCATATAACCTAACTTCATCTCTGCCATTGACATTCCAAAAAATGCTCATTAAGTTTAATTACTTACATCTAAAATTGGTCCAATTAAATCATTTCCACTTTGGAATTTGGACCTCGTCCCCAATTACGGTGCCAAACTTTGAACCATTTCAAGGGTCATTCCGACTCTTATTTAAATTTCCTTATAAAACATTTATCTTTCACTCAAAAAGAAACTTTTGCCACTTAATTTTGATTGCATTATAAAGGAGGTTTGAACATTGAAGATAGCATATTTGTATTTGTATCCTTTGCATGTAGGGATCGATTCACCTTTGTTGGTTCAAATTAGAGATTCGCGATTTGCGCTCATCAATATTACAGTCTCTACACGTTTGACCAGAAGTGATGAAGAGTAAATAATAAGTTTGACGAATTAAAAAGGGTGTGTGATAAGGGAGATGTGAAAGAAATATGATCATACTCCGCGTCCTAAGACAAAGCGTGGTCTTAATTTGAACTTGTCAAGTTTCCTAAACCTTACAGGGTCTTTGATAAAATGCTGTCAAGTCAACAAATCAAACAAAACAATAAGTACCAAAATTCCACATGATTAGCCCCCTTGTTGAAGTTTCGCAACGGTGCTCCATTTCCATACAAAATTTTTTTTTTTGTTTTAAAAAAAAAAACAGTTGCATACAGTTTTTAAACGTCTTCGTTTTAGCTCCTCTTATAAGGAGAATTTAGGTACAATTAACATATTATATCGCTTATACGCTCATTAATTACTTTTTTGCCACATCTACAATAATTTTGAAATGAATTAAGTATAATGTCACCAAGTTAAATTATTAGAAAATATGAATTGTGATCCTTTGCAATCCTAAGCCTAATCACTTAGAAGGTTCATAACGACTTACAAGCCTTGAGTTTAAACTCTTTGAAAACTCTTCATCCGAGACCCATAATTGACCATGGCGAGACTTATTGTGCAAACATCTCAAATTCTAACCCACTACCATTAGAAACTTAAACATTATATAAAGATATACTTATAGCCTTGACCTTAAACATCATCAGTACCAACAAACACTTATTGGTGCTAAGAGGCACTCTTCATTAGCCAGCATTAATTGAGTCGATACGTAAGCCTTTTAGGAGGCCAACCACCTCTTCTTTTTAGGTGGGTGAGTAGGTGCACTAACGTATTTATCTTTTTGAGGCATTCTTAGTGTAACTATGCTCAATATATCAAACCTATCCTTAATAGGTTAAATCCTCCTCCCTCACATTCGAGGGATGGTAAGACAAGTAGTCCAACTCAGAAGGTACCTCTTCATTAGACCAGAGAACGAACATTTTCCTTTTATTTTTCTTGAGCTTACTTGGCTAACCAAAAAGCTTGGACTCGGCCTTAGGGAATATTGATTAGCACTACATCACTGGGAGTTCTCTCAAAGTCACTAAAGCCCTCGAGCGATTTTACAATGTCCCCTCTTGAGTTGGCCCTCTAACAATTAATCGAAGTCCTCGGACCTTTTGAATACTCGTGCTCTCGACTTCTCGAGCTAAACTACTCCTAGCAGCTAAGCCCCCATCAAAATTGTCGAATTAACGATCAAATATATTCTAGGAGTCATTAGTTGATGACATGGTTCTAATACTTAGACAAGTAAAACATGCAATCTATCAATAATCTACTATGTCGAGCACTCAAGCTTTGAAAAACATAAACTTAAAAAAGACACATGTAATGCAAAAAATGCTTGGGAATAATAAAGAAAAAGCATTGAAAATTAGAGAATAACAATAAACAACACTTACTTATAAAAAAATCTTCGGAGATGAGTTGAAAACTTAAAAAGAATGCATAGCTTCTCTCCCTTCAAAATTGTCATAGATTCTCTCTATAAACTTGCCAAATGACATAAAGTGAAGAAACAAATAGATTGTTTTTATAAAAATATAATCCTTAGAGTAATTATAGTCGTCGATTCAAAATTTAAATGTTAGAACATTCTTATGAGTGAAATATCTCTTCAATTGATACGCCTTTTTAAGAGTGCCCTTAATCATTCGATTAGTATTAATGGTCTAAAAAGCAACTGTGTCACTAGTAATACGAAAAGATGTTATTGTTCACTTATCTGTTTGTCAGCACACTTCTCTCGAAAGGTCACTCAACATTAAATGCATTTTAGCACTAAATTCAAATATCAATCTTCTTTATCACCATGCCAAGACAACCAAGTCATGTTGGCCTTGTATGACACGAATGATGAGCACTTTGCTTATATCGAAGACCTAGCACTTGACCCTGAGAACTCTATCAGGTCATCGGATCTAGAACTACAATAACGTTTCTAGTATTAATAAGTTAATACTAAAAACTGAGAGACTTATGTCCCCCTTAAAATTTTAGCCAAAACTTAATCCTTCAGAATGCTTAGCACAGCTCAAGAGCCCCAAGCTCAGACTCTCTGAGAACTCCTCACCCAAGGCCCATGGCTGACCATGGCGAGACCGGTTCTATAGACATCTCAGGCCCTATCCCACCATTACCAGAAGCCTCATCACCACCATAATAAGTTAACTACGTCATGTTGGCCTAGCAGTACACAATTGATGAGCACTCTGCTTTTATTGAGGACCTAACACTTGATCTTGAGAACTCCATCAAGTTATCGAATCGAGAATTATAATAAAATTTCTAGTATTAATAAGTTAATACTGAAAACTGAGGGACTTATTGTTGGGATTTGTGCTTACGTGCCATCCCATTTTGTATAAATATATAGTGATAGTATTTATACAATTATTATTTTTAATAAATTCGTTTATATTATTTATTAATAAATGGTAAGATGCTTGTAACGTTTCAGACATTGTATGATCTGAAGGAGTTCAGATCTGGTCTAAAAGAGTTTAGACCAGGGCTAAGAGTTAGCAACGCTAATAGTTATAAACACTAAGAGTTAGTAGTACTAAGAGTTAGTAATTTTATAAGAATTAGCGAATTCTAAGGAGTTAGAGCCTTGTCTGGAATGAGACAATGACCTGAGAATATATTAGTAATAACATAGCTGCAATGAGTTGCAGATGGTGTTAAGAAATGTCATTATGTAAGTATATTCTCAAACATAATGTTCATGATCTAATTTCATCGATGCGGGTCTATCGGTGGCACCCATTAATATAGATTAGTGTATGTCTATATCTGGATGGTCCAGATGGTTAGTCTTAGCAAACCACGAGCTTAATAGAAAGCTCGTATAGAGATGCAGGTATTCAGTAAGGACTGGATATTGAACAGATTCACGAAGACATCCAATAGACATCTCATAAAGCCTTCAATTGAAGGTCTTCCGAGTTGAGTAGTATTTGTGATCCTTTGACCTGAGCGCCATGGTGGGCTTGTGAGTAATCCACCATACTTTGGTTCCACACATGTCACCGCTAGGTATAGTCCGATGCTCATGGAGTCCGGTGTGCATAGATATGGGATCCGTCAGCTCATATGAGTGGGTTGTATATCCTGATGCTCCGAGATTGTATTTCAGAAAGTCATGTGGCCGTAAGCATAAACCTCGGAAAAGATATTCCGAAGGAATAAACAATATCACAAAAGTGTTTGTGGATATTGTTTAATGAAATATAAATATGGAGATAAGTTAATGGTTGAGCAAATAAGAGATTTGACAGTGATGATCTATATCTCTTCTCTTCAAGGATATAAATGATAGAAGGATTATACGAATATGTAATAACCTCAACTTGTATGGTCTAACACGCTAATTTGTAATATCCGTAACGTGTGTGTGAGACATTGTTCACGAACGTATGGAGGAGCTCTATATGACAAATTAGGTGTGGACCTAGAGAGTCTCACAATATGAAGTGTACTTGTTGCGCACTGGGGTAGGGGATTGGATTGAATAGTTCGATCCAATAAATTTCAGCAAAATAGAACGATTGTTTAGGGATCCCTCGGATTGTACATTTGTCAAAACTTAATTGTTAAGTACATCACTTAATTAATTAACAAGGGTTGTTAATTAATAGAATATTGACAAATGACAAAATTTGTTCCATGATTTGATTTTACCTTTTTACCATTTAACCATGGTAGTAAAAATTAGTAAGGTAAAAAGTAATTATTCAAAATTGTTTTGAATAATTAAATTATATATTGTTATTATATTATTAGATAATATTATAATATATATAGATCATGGCATTGTATTTTAATACAATGAGGGGCCTAGATGTTGGCCATTTAATTACCCATTATAATTAAAGTAATTATAAATGTTAAGTAAAGATTAATTTAAGTGGCCATTATTTTAGTGCTTGGTTTAATTAATTCTAAGTGGAAGACCAATAATAAAATTGGTGGAGCACTTCTTTTTGTTTATTTTTGTTTAATCAAAGTGTTGAATAAACAAAATGAATTTTTGGCAAAACAAATGAATTGAATTCATTCTTGCAAGAAGAAGAATTTGGCCAAGCAAGATGGAGAAAGAGAGAGAGACATTTTTTTGTCTCAATTTGTCTTTCAAGGAGTTGAAAGAATACAAGGTGAAGTTATTTTGTAATTTTTCAGATTTCTACATGCTTAGAAAAATTGTAAATTACAATAGAGAAAAAATAATTCTTGTTATGTTAGTAAGGAGTTATTAACAAGAACAAGAGAAAACTTCATCTTCCTCTCCTCTTCCATGGATGACTAAATAATGTTCATGTTTATGAAACAAAAATTGTATTCAAAAGAGTTTGAATACAAGTGTTGAAAATTCTAAATACTAAGCTACCATTCTAGCTCCTCAATCCCACCAAAAGTTATGGACTAGAAATGTTCAATATATACTTCAAGGTGAACTCTTCACATGGATTATTGAAGGACTTGAAGTATTTATAAAGCTACATTCATTAGGTGAGTATTTTACATTATGTTTTTAGTACAATATTGTTCATCATATATATTTTGTATAATTGTTATATGTGTTCATATATGTGATACAATTGTTCATCAAGTTTATAAATTGTATAATTGTATACTTGTTATACTTATACATATATGTGATATATGTTGAAATTGTTAAAAATGGTATATTTTTGTAACATGCTTCCGCTGCGCATATAATAATTTTTAAAATTACGTATACACTCGGATTATCACACACTCG
Source organism: Ailanthus altissimus (assembly GCA_946807835.1). NCBI lineage: Eukaryota > Viridiplantae > Streptophyta > Magnoliopsida > Sapindales > Simaroubaceae > Ailanthus > Ailanthus altissimus. Next base: position 24,718,705 of record OX327685.1, on the reverse strand, counting down.
ATAATACAACACCCAACACTTATGTGTTAGTGTTAGTGCTTACGTGCCATTCCTAAATGTACATATACTTATATATTGATACATGTGTACATTCTCATTAAATTGCTAATACTTATTTAAATGGTATCATGCAATGTAATATTATAGACATTGTATGATTTGAAGGAGTTCAGATTTGATCTAAAAGAGTTTAGATAAGGGCCCATAGTTGGCCACGCTAAGAGATATAAATGCTAAATATTAGCACAACTAATAGTTAGCTAGTTATAATACTCAACAAAGATTAAAGAGTTGGAGCCTTATCTGTAATGGGACATAGACCTAGAATATACTAGTAACTGCATAGTTGTAAGAGTTGCAATCAGGTTCCAGGAAATATTAGTTGTGCAAGTATGTTCTCAAATATTATCCCTGATCTATTTTTGTCGATACGGGTCTATTAGTGAGTATCTTTATATAGATAAGCATATATTATATCTATAGGGTATAGATGGTCGTTCCTAACTGAATGTGAACTTGGAGCTCGTATTGACATATAGGTATCCAGGACTGGATATAGAACGGACTCACGAGGGCCTCCGATAGACACCTTATATAAGCCGTTAACGAAGGGTCCTTTCGAGTTGAGTAGTATATGTGGTCTTTTAACCTGAGTGCCACGATGGGCTTATAAGTGATCTACCATATTTTGATTCTACACATATTACAGACCTTTTATGGTGTGACTGCTGGGTGTTGCTGGGTATAGTCTAATACTTATGGAGTTTGGTGTGTATAGATATGGGATCCATCAGCTCACATAGAGAGTAAGATATCTAGATGCTTGGAGGCTGTATCTTAGAAAGTCTTGGGCCACAAGCATTAATTTTGGGAAAGATTTTTCGTCAAGGTGTAACAATATGTCAAATGAGTTTGCACATATTGTTCAGTGAGATACAAGTATAGAGATATGATATGGATAAGTACATGGAGATTTGACGGTGATAATTTATATCCCTGCATATTCAAGATATCATGACGGAAGGATTATACGTATGCGTTGTGACCTCAGCTTAGATGATCGACGCACTGATTTGTATTTTCGTGACGTGTGCGTAAGGTAATGTTCATGGACTTATGGAATAGTTTCATTTGACAAATCGGACGTGGACCTAGGGAGTTTTGCGATATGGAGTGTACTCTAGTAAAATTCAGCACTGCCATGGGAATACGTGCGTGTCTGTATTTAAGTGTTAAATATAACAATCAATCAATAATTATTATTTACTAATTGTATAATGACACGTGATGCATTGTGGTCCCTCGGTTGAATTTACTCAAGTGTAAAATTTGATAGAACCTGATAAGGGGTAAACTTAATAACTATTTATAAGAGGACAAAATAATTATTTCACACATTTATTATTTAATTAGTAAATAATTAAAAATATGTCATTATAATATATTATTTTATTATATAAATAATTATTATATTATAGTGCCATATAATTGTCAATCATTATTTTTATATTATATTATTATTTATTAAAATAATATTAATTTTCTTAAATGGTTGCCATGTGTAGTATTTTATAATATATAATATTATTATATATATATATATATATATTTGAGATGTGTTTCATTTTTTCTTTTTGTGAGCCAAGAGAACAAAATGAAGAGAATGGATGAAATGAAAATTGTTTTCATTTTTTTTTATTTTTTATTGTTGAAGAAAGCATATGGAAATGTTGATTTCAATTAGTGGCCAATAAATTGGTAAACAAATAAAGAGATTTAATCTCTTGTAAATTGGTTTCAAATGTTGAAATTAATTTATAAATTATCTTCATTATTAGCTACCAATTACAACAACCAGGAATTTATTTTATTGATCAAAGAGTTGATCAAGAAAAAATAAATTCATAGAGTTTAAGAGTTAAGCCTAGTACTGAATTTGGAGCTGTTGTTCTAGCTTACAAAGCTCACCAAGTTGGTGACTAGAACTGCTAATGAGTTGGTCTCCAAGCAGACTCCCAGGATACACGTGTATAACGTTACATGTTTCGGTAATTTTTCAACCCTTTAAATATATTAATATGATTAATATATAATTTATTATGTTTATGGTATGATTTAATTATTCCGCTTCGCTAAATATGTATGAGATATATATTTTATGCAATAAATACTATTGTACATGCATACACCTATGTACATTAGATCCTCTATATTATGTTCCCCCATGAGATTTCAACCCAAGCACAATTCTCCAAAAGGTTCAGCATGGCTCACAAGCCCCAATCTCAAACTCTTAAAGAACTCCTCACCTGAGGCCTATGGTTGACCATAACGAGACCCGTTATGCAAATATCTCAGCCCTAACTCACCACCACCAGAAACTTAAACATTATACAAGGAAACATCCTCGGGATATACCTATGGCCTCGGCCTTAAACATCTTCAGTATCAACCAACACTTCTTGATGCCAACAAGCACTCCTCGACAACCAGCATTAGTTGAGCCAACCATGTAAGCCCTTTAGGAGGCTATTTATCACTTCCCCTCAGGCAGGTGAGAAAACATTTATTTACTGTTCACTAAGGACTGAGGACTCAAAGTGACCTAAAGATCCAAACTGCCATTGTTCCTGAGGATCTCAAAATCCTTAGATTCTCGGCACAAATCATGCTCTGATAATCTGGATGAGTGTCTTAATTAAAAAAAATGGTAGCTTGCTTTAATCCTACAATGATACTAGAACCAAAGGCAGCATCGCCTATAAAATAGGAGCTAAGATACATAAAATGGGTTTTGTGCCCGACCTTTTTTTATCTCTTTCTTCTTCTAGATTATCTTCGTATAGATTATGGTCTCCAAGGTTTCATGACAGCATCTAAAATCTCTCTTACAGTTTGAAAGACCCCAAAAAAAGCTCCGAGACAATATATTTGTAATTTTATTTAATCATTTTATAAAGGCATTATCTTCTTGTACTTTTACTATAAAAAATTATCTTCAATAAATGTATTTAAGTAAGCTAAAAAGCTTAGTGAAGTAGAAAGCTGAACCACTATAATTTTATGTTTTGAGTATGTTTGTGATTGTTTTTCTCTGATCTTGATTGAATCTAAGGCTTTTAAAGCCCAACACACACATCAAGCCCAAAATACACCAATTAATAGTCACCTTAACCCAATTTATTAACAAACCTAATTCTTATTTTGCGATAAATAAAAATTTAACTCGTTGACTTAGGATGACCTAAAATTCAAAGTTAATATATTGTTTGCGGCATATTTTATTAAAGAGCATATTAAAACTAATTCTTTTAGTTTTCTTTTCCTGGTAAAGAGATTACAAACATTCCACGTGATTTGATGAATTTTATAATCAAATAAGTAACACTTTTTTTAATTACCGATAATTTTATTCAAAAAACATATTTAAACCTACTCGAAATAGGATTTTTCTTGTGAAAAATTAAATAATGCAATCTCTTTTTTTTTTTGTTAACACCGAAAATTCTAGTTGAAATCTAATTGGAATTAATTCGAAATAACAGTTATTTAATGCAGTCCAAAATTATTTTCATAACAAACTTAATCTATAGCCCATAAAAGGCTCTATATTATTTTTTATAATAAATAAAAGATATTCTTAATTAAAAGAAAACACTTTAAAGACTAAAATCTTATATATGGAGCATACCATAAATTTGACCATTTAAGCAATCCCATATAGCTTATTTATTATATTGTGTTGGAATTTGGTGATTAAAAATCATGAATAAATTTAATTTTGAGTTGAAAACTAAGAAGAAGTCTGATACGTGTTCAAGTATGCGCTGAATGTACAAGAAATGGATGAAAATAGAGAGCTAGATGTGAGAAGTGGCGAGGAAGCACAAGGGAAAACCTGCCTAGATGTGAACACTGTAGCGCTAAGAGTTCAACACCGCAGTGTTGGCCATCGAATACCACATCGTTGGTTCGAATTTGCATCTGGCGCTATTTTTGGGTAAAATTACATCCCAAAGTCAGTTTTCGAACTCCTACAATACATAGACTCATACTTCAACAAAAAAATATGATTTATAGAGACTTTATAAACACTATATAAACTATTATAATTTATTAGAATAATTGAATGCATTAATAAGAGAGAGAATAACGGGCTGGGGCAGCTTTGGCGTTAGACATAAGCGTGGAAGAGTACTTGGGTGTTGGGCATAAGGGCAAGAAAGCATTGAGTAAATTCTTTAGAAGCTAATCTATTATTATATTCCTTGAGTTTCTCTTGATGAAGTTTTTTATGTATAAAAGAAGTTAGGATCCCGAAATTCACCATGGACGTAAGCATTTATTGTCAAACTACGTATATTCTTGTTGTTAGTATGATTGATTGTTATCTTTGTTGTATGGTTGATATTGTTTATTCTTGTCTTACTTGTAAGTGAAGTCTTTTGCAAAGTGCATAGGATTTTATGATGGTAAATATCGGTCCAATAGGTATTAAGGCATGTATGCTCCAATGAATGAGATTAGTACTAATGCTGATTATTAAGTGAAATTATTGTTAAGGCTAATTTTCTACAACAAACTAGTATCAGAGTTATGGCTAAGTTGATAATTAAGTGGTGTTAGATTGGAGAGCCTAACCTGATACGTCAATAAATTGGTATCAGAGCTAATGGTTGAAGTCAATGGTTGAGTATAGGTTGTTCAACTATAGGGACTCACAAGTATGAAAACGAAAGAATAAATGAAAAGATAAAGAGCCTAGAAGTGCATTAACTTGACTGCGAGGGAAAAGGCTGTAGAATATAGATTGAAAAGTAATCAAAGATGAAGGTAAAGAAGGGTAAAGGTGCTACAATTAGTTTGTGAATAGGACTTGGAGTAGCAGAATCCTTGAACTTGTAGAAGGAATATGGAAGATGTTTAAAGGGTCTATGGATGAGAAGCATCATTGTGGCTATATGCTTGATGGAATGTTGTAAGGTCTCAACATGGATTTGTTGAGGGAATGGATACCAAGGATAACATTAGAGATTATCTCATCAGAGTGATATGAGTTGAAAAAGAATGTATAGTAAGAGAGAGTTTAGCCATAAAGGTATTGTGATAGTGTCTAAATGACATTGAAAATTATAATATGATGGCCGCTCAGAGAGATATGCATTAGGAATCTTTAGAGACCATCGTTACAAGCCTTATAAGAGTTAAGTTTGGGTATAATATTTAACTAGAATTAACACTAGAGTAATTAAGTGTTGATGGATAGAACCTAGCAAAGCTTCTTAAAGAAATTTTGAATTAAAGAATAGTTTGTTAGAATTTGGTAACTCAAAATCCAAGATAAATTTGATTTTGAATTAGAAACCAGGGAGGAGTCAGACATGTGATCAAGTATGCACTGAACATATGAGAAATAGACGGAAATAGAAAGCCAGGGACGACAAGGGACGTAGAAGCATAAGGGGGAACTTACAGCATGCCCAATGCTGAGGCATTGGACACAAAACACTGCGACGTTGGTTCAAATTCGCGTCTAGCACTGCGGCATTAGCTATTAATGCCACAATTCTATTTATTTGAAAAAAGTCTGCTTTTGGATAGAATTGTGTTCTAAAGTCGTTTTCAAACTCTTACAAATTGTTGACTCATATTCTAACAAGAAATAGGGTTTATAAGGACTTTTTGATGCTATATAAATCCTTATAATTTATTAGAATTATTGAATGCATCAACAAGAGAGATAATAGAGAGTTTGGGAGCTCTGACGCTGGACATAAGCACAAAATAGTGTTATGGAGTGCTTAAGCACTGGGCATAAGTGAAAAAAGTATTGAATAGATTCTTTAGGAGCTCATTTATTGTTATATTCCTTGAGTTTTTCTTGTGAGAGTTTTTTGTGTATAAAAAAAATTAATAAAAGAAAAGCCAAGATCTTGAGATCCACTTTGAACGTTGGCATTTGTTGTCGAACCACATATATTCTTGTGTCATGTGTGATTATTTGTTATCTTTGTTGTGTAGTTGATCTTGTTTTATTCTTATTTTTCTTATAAGTGAAGTTTTCCTCAAAGTACATAAAATTTTATGATGCTAAATACTAGACCAAGAGGTATTAGGGCACCTATATCCTAACAAATAGGATCAATATTAATACTAATTACTAAGTAAGAATAGTGTTAAAGTTGATTTTCTGCAATATTGATAGTTGAGTTGTGGTTGAGTTGATACCTAAATGGTATCGGATTGGAAAACCTACCTTAATATATGAGTAGTTTAAATGTATATTTATTGTGTTTTAAATTACACATATATTACAAATTTTAAATTTTAAGTTTGTGTATAGTTAATTCCATAATTTTCTTTTAATATATCCAATATAGATTATTAATTAGCTTTTAAATGAGTTATTTTATTAATATGCACACCAATACTCTCTTAGAGTTCGAACTTTGAGTTCTTTTTCACAGATATGATTTTGTTTTAGGCTTTCTTATTTTTCTCTTCTATTTCTATGGATGAAATTAATGATTTATGGTGGTCTTTTTCTCTCGTTCCATTAATAAATTTTCAAACTGTTTTGGTCTTTTCATGAAGATCCATGCTAGAAAGGACTACTAGCTGTTATGTCATGGGTACTCTTTGAAAACCATTAGGTGAATTGTTTTTGGGTGGGCGCAGATATATTTCCTTGCGAATTCTCAAAGTAAGATGATAGAAAACGGGTGCGTCTTTTGGAGCCTTGGCATTTCTATCATTTAAAGGGCAAAAAAAAAAAAAAATCACTTATATTTAAATTTTTGATGATTTCTTTTCATCCAAATACGTGTGATGTGGTTTTTTTTCTTTATGTTTTATTATATTTAATCGATATAATGAGGTTTTTCTCTTGTTTTCAAGTATTTTATATATAAATGATTGGTTTTTGTAAGAATTGTAATATATTATTAATTGTGTTATAAGTTAAATGCTTGTTATTAATTCAAAAAAATTAGTTTGGTAATACTATTTATTTGTTGATATATATTTAAAATTTATTTAATGTTTATCTAATATGAAACGTGGCAATAAAAAGAATAAATAATGACATGCAAATAATTATTTGTTTTAAAAAAAATAACTACATATATATTTGTTTAGATTTTTAGTATGTACTCTAAGAAACTCTAAGAGTCTTGCGAAAGTTTTTTACTTACAAGTAATAAAGAATAATAAAAATTATACACCAAAGAGATAAATAATCATACACTTAAAAAAAACACAAATAATATACGTGGTTCGACAATAACTGTCTATTTTTACGATGAATTTTAAAATCTTAATTTTTTTTATTCTATTCTTTTGTACACAAAATTTTTTTATAAGAGATACAAAAAATACCAAATACCTAAGAGCTATCAAAGATTTATATCGCACTATCTTGTATGCTCAAAATACTTTAAGTATAACTTGGGGTTTTCATTCTCTCTCTCGTTGATGATTTAGTGCTTCATTAGTAATATGAAATTACAATAGTTTATATAGTATTAATATCGACCTTAAAAATCTTAAAGTTAATTAGAATAAGAATTTACGTGTTTAAGAAGTTTAAAACCTACTTAAACACACAATTAAAACCAAAATATGAGTTTTTGAACTACGGCACCAGTGCGAGCTCGACCCAATGTTGCAGGGCTGAGCACACTGCTTTTGGAGCTACAGTTCTAAAATTTCAGTACCGCGACACTCACACTTAAGCTTTTCATTCCATTTATATTTCTCGCCCCTCTTAGCTCCTAATTTCTCATTTCGCATATTTTTTGTCCATTCATTATATTTTTCATCATATATCAATTTTTAATTTAAAATTAAATTAATTATTAATTTTAAATCACTAAATTTTAATCATATTTCAAATGTTTAATATATATATCAGACGAAGATATTATTTGTATTGGTATTTTAAGTAAAAAAATTTCTTTTAGAGGCTTCTAAGATTGTACCAATATTTGTAATTGTTTATTATATATATATATATATAACAAATTATGTATGAAATTTCAGTTTGATAGAATATAATTAGGTCTACTTGTACTATTTGTTTCGTGATATTTTACGTGTCAGAAAAGAGTCGTGGAAGGCCACACAAACCGACCTCTTAATGAAGCATTTATGATGGTGAATGGTTTTGGATAAGATGGGCCAGGCCTTGCCTTAACATAACATCTCTCTACCCACCACCACCCTCCACAATCATAATTCTTGTCATCTTGTGTGACGTCCAATATAAGTTGTCATATTTCTATTCCCTTTTTTTTTATGTTATAACTCCCTATTTAAATTAAGTTATTTAAACTCATCGTAATTTTTATAAATTTAGTTTTTAATAAATAAAAGAAAAACGTACTTTTTTTTTGGTTAAAATTCTCTTGAACATTAATTTTTTCTTCAATAAAATTAATATATATCACTACAAACTGATATTAAATGCAAAATAAAAATTCAAGAAAAAAAAAGTGCTTAAATATGATTTATAAATGAGTTTAAAGATGAGTACAACGAATTGTTGAAGGATATGTCAAGTCCCATGCAATGACACCAAGAAAGCTGCTTTCGATTTGCAAGCAGCCGTTTTCTTTTGTATAAACGAGTTAAGAATCAGTATATTTCTGTTTGCTTTGTTCACTGCTTGGACATGAAAGATAAGAAAATAGAACCCTATTTCCAGTATTCTTGTGAGACAACATATTTCTTTACATCATTTTGAGTTGGAGGTTTCACAAATAGGGTAGCATTTTACATAGCATTGTATCTCTGAGTAAAGTTCTTTATTCCAAGACTCACAAATGGAAATAGGGTAGTATATATGAAGTACTTTCTCCAGCTTCGCTGTTGTTTTGAAATTTATTTATTAGTCACTGGTACTATCTAAACTACAACAAAATTCTCAGCCCGACCTTTAAATTTTCGGATTATGCCCATGAATTGATCCGATTAACAGTTACAGCCCATCTGGGCTCAATGTTACTATGGGTTTTATTTCTATTACGTGACGGCATTGGTGATAGGCCGGTGATCGTGGGAAGGAACAGCGTCCCCCTGAGAATTGCCATTTGCCAAGGCCTCTGCTGAAACTACATAAACTTGAGTCTGCAAGCAAAGACCTTTTCCTCATCATTTACTGTGTACTCAACCAGGCTCTTTTAAATTACTCTCTTCTTTTTGCTTGGATTTTTTACCTAGATTGTAATAACTCGTCTATAAAAATTAGTCTCCTGCAGACTGAATACATACAAAACTACATCTGGAGGTAAACTACAAAATAATAATATAAAAAAAAACACACACACAAACCCACAACAAATCTGAATCTGTATAGAAATAAAACATCATAGATTTAAATTTAAGTATAAATCTATCTCCATCAAAATAAGGAAAGAAAAAATTAAGAAAAATACAAGTAAAAAAGATTTTTCATTGAAAAGGAGCTAGCGAAACATCTCTCACTAAAAATGGCAGAAATGTTAAAAGAAAGATATAGGTGACTAGAGGTTTCAAGAGAGAAAAAAATAATAATACTATACTTTTCAACTTTAATTATAATATTTTTCATTTCTTATGATATGTCAAATATTTATTAAATAATTAATTTTATAATTTTTAAAATTATTTATTATATTATTTCACCATTTAACAATTATTTGACACATTAGTTGAAATGAAATGTTAGGATCAAAATTAAAAAAAAAATTCAAAAATAGTCTCTAATATAATAAAATATATTTTTTTAGTCACATCTAAATATTTTAATCTTTTGTAACCAAAAGATAAACTTTATGATACTTTTATCTGTCAATCATATATTTTTCAAATTCGAACAACTCACCCTACAAAAAAGAACACCCAAAATTCTAAAAAAAAATATTTATTTCACTTTTAAAGATCTGATCAAGTGGACGATAAATTCTTAACAAGTTAACATCAAATAATTGGTTAGTTTTTTAAATTAAAGATATATTACTCAATAATCTTAAAAATTAAAAATATTTTTACGATATATGTGTTAAAATGAGTACATTGAGACACAATGAGTAAAAATAGTACAAAATGGTGTCAAAATGAGTATAAAAAAAATGAAACTGATGCAAAATTGAGGAAACGACTGATGCAGCGGAGAAGTGTGGCGATTGTTATAACGCCAACTCTGTACAACTGTGGGCACTACACGCCCAACGTGGCCCACACGTGCCATGCTTACACTACACGTAGTTTTCTCAAAATTTATTTTTTATCCATTTTAATCATATTTTTGAAAAAATTTCTCTTGTTATAGGTATTGAAGAGCATTTTTTTACTATTGTATACTTCAGAGAAAGGTGGAAGAGTTCCAATAATGGCGATGACAGATAAATTAGATTCCAAAATATTGGTATTTTTATTCTGAAGAATATAAAATATAAAGTGTTGTTGAAGTATCTATGAGGATTTTTGTTGATGCAACAAGAGTGAAGTTGAAACCACTTGCAATTAATAATGATGATGATGTGTGGTTTTGGTTGGGTCTCAATAATAAAAAAAATACTTTGACACCTCTATGTGTAATAGTGGATGATAAAATTATTATATATAAGAACAATGCAGAGGCCCTTGTTAAAAACTAACAAGCTTGCTATAATCACTTCATGTTCGCAAACGGTAGCAACCATGTGAGTAGCATAGCTCCAATAATATTAATAGTTGTGTTTCTGACAATAACTATAAATGATTATTATTATTCCTCTACAATGTTCAACGAAGATCCAACTCACACACACTTTGATAGCTAGACAAAGAGGGAGGATGATGATAATAAAAATACTGATTATGAAACCGAAGCTAAGAAATTGAATGTTATACTAAAAGGCGAACCATGTTCGTGAGTCACATGATGCATATAATTTGTATGCAAGAAAAGATACCGTTCAAACAAAAAATCTTTTTTGATTTATTCCTCTGATACTACCATTAGACTTGGTCATATCAGATAGGTATCATGTACTAAAATTAGGGTTGTGTTTGTAGAAAATTTATATGATAGCAAAGATGAACTTCATTAGGCTATAAGCATACTAGTATTTAAGGGCAATTAGAGATTCAAAGTTCATAAGTCTATAAAAGATCGTTTTGGGCCAAAATGCAATAATGAGATAAGCAAATTGAGAGTACGTGTATTGTCAACAGAAGCCCGAAAGTTTTTCACCATGAGAAAAATAGATGCAAAGTACACATATGTTTTGGACTGATAAGGTAATAGTCACCGGTAAGTCAAGAGTTGAATTATTAGTAAGATAATAAAAAATAAGTTTGCATTAGAGTTAACATAATCTACTGCTTGGTGAGCGAAAAAGCATGTATAAAGGTTGATACAAAATGCTCTAAAGGATTTATTTAGATTTCTTCTTATATACTGCTATGTGTTGGAACAATAAAACTTGCAGTTACTCACTTAGAATTTGACGATGAATAATCACTTTAAGTATTTCTTTGTAGCATTAAGACTATGCATCAAAGATTTTTAGTCATCCATCTAACCCGTGATTGCAGATGATGAAATATTTTTAAAAAGTGTCTATTTTAGTGCAATATTTGTGACCGTATATAAAGATAAAAACAATAAAAAAATTTCATTGAATGAGGAATTGTTGAATTCTAAAATAATGCTTTTTGTGCATGGTTTATGGCCAAACTATAAAGAGTAATTGGTGACTTTTAGGATTTAATTTTTGTATTTATTTAACAAGTCAGTATTGAAAGGGTCATTTAAGGCGTATTTCCTAATGTATATCATAAGTTTTACATCTATTACTTGAAGAAAAATTTAGTGACAAAGTACAAGATACCATTGGAAATTAAAAAAAAAAAGATTCTTAGCTGTTTATTTTATTGCAGTCAAGGCGCATCGCCTTTCTAACTTTCAACACCAAATGAACAAGATGTGAGCACTAAGACTTGAGGCGACTAAGTATTTGGATGATGATGCTGGTATGGTGAAATAAGCTCGATCAATAAGTGCATTCAGAAGGTACAATATCATGACTACTAATATGCAAAGAACATTAATGTAATTGAAAAAGATGCAAGATCTCTTCCTGCAACTACTTTAGTTGAGTAGATATGGGAGTTAACGCAATAGTGATTTTATAGTAGATAAAAGGCAGCAAAAGGTATGACATCCTTACTAACAATTTGAGCAAATCAAAAAGTAATGAAACATGATAGTAAATCTAATCTAATGATAGTTCACCAAGTGGATAATTCACGATTTCTAATGAACATCACCACGAAAAACAAGCAATTGTCAGAAGTTTGACTTTTGGCAACTACTGTGTCCTTATGCTATTACTATATGTAAACATACGTGATTACAATAGAACGGTTTTTGTTTGGCTTATTACATGTTCATGTGTTTATTTCATGCCTATAGTGAGTCAACCCTTCTTATTGGCCATCCATAAGATTAGGTAGTTACATACGAATTGAAAAATGTTGACATCCATCCTCTCACAGCACCGCAACAAGCAATGAATTGTAGGCCGAAATGGATTTCATCTCAAAAGGAGGAACCATAAAAAAATGCTTGTAGTAAACAACATAAACATAACTAATAGATACATCAAAACCTTTTTACTTAACATAACAATTGATGTTCAATAATAATTTTTGTTTATATTGCTACAATGGAGTTGTGTGTTCGTTTATAAAAATTAAATTGATATTTAATATCCTTTCGTTTGGTTTATATATAGATAATTATATTCATATACCAAAATTTTGACAAAATTTCTCTTATTTTATAGACATTTTAAAACTTGTAATTTAAAAAAAAATATATATATTTTCATATATTTTACATATCTATACATCATCTCTATATATATTTACCAATACAATATACAACAAACAACTAGTCTTTATATAACACAAAGCATTATTGCACACACACACACACACACACACACACACACACACACACACACATATATATATATCTATATAACTTTTTTCACATCTACATAATACAAAGCAATTCTTATTTATTTTAAGGCATAGGTCTACAAATCTATAACTATCTTTTCTATAATAAAAAAGTACCAGTCTCGCAACTAAAATCTAATGGTTGACCCAATGTTAGGTGTATATATTATACATACAAGTAAATATGCCACAATCCCTACTTTGGACCTTTTATTGAGGCACACCTTCTTTTAAGCATATAACATTGAATGATGATAAATCTTCATTTGCTTCTCTCATGAGGGCATAAAATTAACATTGCCAGAAAATCTTATGGCATAAAAAGACATAGAAGAGCAACAAAAAATTTGATCACCTTGTTAGTGATGTGTGTGATAATAGCTAAGTGCAAGCGCACGCTATCATATCAAGTAATATAGGATTTAAAGTCTAATTTATCGTTCCTACGAGGACGATTAATCTATTTCTTACAATCAATTACTAAAATCAATTCTACTTTACTTTTATCCAAAAATAAATCTAAATATTAATTGAATTTAATTAACCTTAAAACTATCAAATTAAACCTAAGATTAATCAAATGCAAGCAAAAGGTTGAATTCACCAATTAAAAGCAATCTAGGGTTTCAACCTATCCCCTAATATTTTATTGGACTCATTATTCTCTTAATTAATCTCTTAATACAAATTGATTGGCTAGACTCTAATCTCATCACAAACATCTATCGATGGTCGAGTGACAATATTATGCATTCTAATAATTACCTTTATATCTATGGTAATTCAAATAGAATGTAATTTATTAAGATCGGGTCTAAATCATACCATACATGCCATCTAAGTATATTTATTTCCTACATAAAACTTATAATTGTTACCCTATAATCATGCATCAAACTATCATAGGCTAAACATATGAATCCTTCTGTCAAGTTTATCATGGTTCTTAAATCATTCAAAATATGGATTAGGTATCATGAAAGCATTAAACATAAGATAGAATGAATTAGCTATATGTATTAAGTTCATATACTAAAAATTAACAAAATCCAACTACATATATGGTTCAAAAGTCTAACCCTAGATCAAAGGAGTTTAGCTCATCATAAACTCAAGAGTATCAAAACAATCTATGAAAAACAGCAAGAACAAGAATATAATAAAAAAAAAAAGAGAAGAAAAACTAATCAAGAAGACGTCTTGGTTTGAATCTCTCTTTATCTTGACTTGAAGGTTGAATTTTGAATTCTCGAATCTTGAATTCTTGGCTTTGATATCTTATTTTGTGTTGTGAATTATTTTCCTATGTTTTTTCTTTGATAAAGTTTGTGTATTGGCTAAGAAAATAGTGCTTTTATAGGTCTTGAGAACTCTAGGGTCGAGAGCTTTCGAATCCAAGTCGAAATAGGACATAAAAAGAGGTGTTTTACTTGTCGCACAGATACCCTGACGCTCAGATATGAACAACAAAGGGGGTGAGACAAGACTGGGCGCTATGGCGCTCACTTTCTACCTGGGATTCTGCGGAGCCTACGCTTGGGTTGCTCGGCTGTCGGTTCTTTGCGTATCTTCACTGTTTCTCGTTCGTTATACCTCCAGTTTATCCCAAATCTTTACATTTTGCCTCATACACCTATCTATGATTAAAAACACAATTAAATAGCCAAATATTCATAATTTGGAGCAAAACTTAAGTTCGAAGAGATAAATATAGTAGTATATTTACGATCTTATCAAATACCTCCAAACTTAAGATTTTACTTGTCCTCAAGCAAAACAAAAACAAACAATTACAGTTTATTCTTGACTCAAAATAAAAACTTAAAAACTAAAACAAGTCCGGTTGATTAGATGATCATAATCATTGCCTCAAAGGTTGTTGAATAACACAAGTCTTTTTAAAAATCAATAAACAACTTTCAATAAATCGTGATACCATTCATCAAGTCATTTATTCTCCCCTATAATTGATCAATTTTGTGTGTGTGTGTGTGTGTAATAAGCAAGTAATTAGTCAAATAAAACTTAAATCTACTTAATAACTTAAAAGAGTACAAAAAGATGATGTCTTCGCATATTTTAATTTATAATAACACTAACATAAGCTTGCTTTTCATATTACTCTCAACTAATATAGAAATACATGTGGCTAGGGTCAATGTGGGATATAAAGCTATTTATGAAGCCCAAATTACATCATGACCACTTAGACTTTACTTAGAACTTCTTGATTCCCTTTTCCCCGATTTATCTCCTCCTCTAAACTTATGATATTTCCATCTTTCTCTTAATCACTCTTTTGCAAATAATTTCTTCTTTTTCTTAAGTTGGGGGTGTTGTGCTTTAAAAACTTGTCTTTTTCTCTCTCTTTTCTTTTTTAATGTACCCACAAACTTAGATTAATATGTACCATCAAGACTTATTGCTTTCCACTTTAGTACCCTTTTCTCAAACAACCACAACCTTTTTTCTTTTAAGAATATTTTTAAATAAACTCAAGGTTTATGGTACTACGAATCATTTAGGATGAATAAACTTAAATTCTTGAGGCTTATAATGTGGTTAAATAGAAAAAATGGGTACTTAAGCTCAAAAGGGGTAACTAAGGATAAATATACATCTATGGTAGGCTAGAGAAGGCTCAATTAGTCTAAAGATGACCCAATGTTATTTTTCCATTCATGTGTTTCCTAAGATTTCGTCTCAAGTAGTAATCAAGTAAGTTCTAGAGTGTTGGTCCTCGAGACTATAGTGTACTACGTAAGCATAAAGTATCTCTAAGCAAAAAAATTTAACTAATACAAGTTTATCTCAATGTGCTCAAGAATAAGTGATTAAAAAATAAAGTTAAAATCAGTCAAGATTTATTATATAAGAGTTATCTCAAGCGTCTATTATTTCTTAGAGACTTGTGAAAATAAATTTAGCCAATATTCTATTTCTTATCATAGACTAATGATCATCTTATCAACCAATACTAACAACTAAAAAAAAATTTAACTCACAAGACAACCAATCAAATCATAAATCAAATAAACACAGGTTATATGTTTTTCACCTCCGATCTTAAGTTAAACATTATCCGCAATGTCGAAAAATAAAGAATTTAGTGTAAGATACTTTCTTGGTAAATGAAGTTGAAACATTGCAGCGTTGTATTTTTATGAATATGACTACAGTTTCTTTTACTCCTAACACTTGCGAATGCTTGTGCTATTTCTTTGACTGCTTGACTTGCTGATTTTATTCCTAAAAAGAAAAGAAAATAAAGTAACTAAAACTGAAACTAAACAAATATAAAAATAAAAATTACTTAGATTATCTCTCAAGAAGCGCTTGATTTAACGTCGTCGACTTGATAGAGCTCTTTTCATTCTTATGATGGATCAAAGGTGATAATGGAAGCATTTTTGAATACTAGCCTTCCTTTCTTTTAACGCATATATCTTTGCAATAAAACCTTAGGCAGTAACTTTTTTCTCATTCTCCTCACACTTCTCCAAAAAAAACTTTAATCTTAGACCGGAGAAGTGATTCTCTTATGCCCTTCTCTTTGATTCATCACACTGCTGCTCATTCTTCTTCTTTCCTTTTCTTTTATGCTTCAATGCCTTTATTTGAATGTAAAAATTCAATGTATCCATGTCTTTGAGCTTCTTAGCAATTAGGTGCACCAATTTAATGCTGCAATACTCTTTACTCTTAGATGGCAACTTGATCTCCTTAAAGACTTTAAATATCACGATGTCATCTTACACCCTCACGGTCAACTCCTCTTTTTGAACATCAATGATCGATTATTTGGTGGCTAAGAAAGTTCTTCAAATGATGATAGGGATCTCCTTGTCTTCTTCCATATCCAAGACGATAAAATCAGCAGAGAAGATGAACTTGTCCACCTTGACTAGCACATCCTCTATAATTTCTTTCCGATAAGCGATAGATCGATCATCAAGAATGAGTGTGACATTAATGGACTTTGCTTCTCTCAAACTTAACTTGTTACCGACGAATAAGGCATGAGATTAATACTCGCTCCTAGATTGCATAGATCTTTTCCTAGGTCATAATTGTCAATGGAGCATGAGATAGTAAAGTTGCCAGGATTCTTAAGCTTAAGAGGTAGTCTTTTTTGTAGGATACTGCTACACTCTTTTGTCAATGCTACAATCTCATAATCCTCTAATCTCATCTTCTTTGAATGGATGCTCTTCATAAATTTGACATAACTAAGCATCTGTTTAAGCGCATATGTAAAAAGAATATTAATATGTAATTTCTTAAAATCTTCAAGACATTTAAAAAATTACTGATCTAATTTCTTCTTTTGCAGTCTCTAAGGGAATAATAGAGGTGGCATGCACTACTAATTCTACATATTATGACTGGTATTATTTGTACTTTTCTACACTTTAATACCAGTTTTTACACCTTCCATTGCTGAATATTTTGCACTTTTCAGCGTTTCTACACTTTTTCTAGACTAATATGCTACTAATTTTCTATTTCAGCACATGGCTTGCTCCGCTGTAGCCTTTGAGGAAAATGTATTGGTGATCTATAAGGTTGTACATTATCTTGTTGTACTACCTTCTCATTCTTCTTTGTGCTTGATAGCGGTGGTTTAGATGTGTTATCATGTAGGATTTTACCACTTCTCAAGTTAACAGTTTGGCATTGCTCTATATTTTCTCTTGGATTAGCTTCGGTGTCACTTAGTAAAGCTTCTTAGGTCGCTTGCTTATTGCAGCAACAAGTTATCCCATTTAAAATCTGAATTCTTCAAAGTTGATGAATGATTCTGCATAATAGAGTCATTTGACTTCATGTAATTTATAAACATGTCTTTTAATGACGGCTTCTTCTCTTACGGTGGTTAGAGTTCTAGGGGATTCAATGGTCTAGATGACCTCCATTGGTTGTTACGCAAGAGAAATTTGGGTAATCTCTCCACGTCGAATTATAAAAGTTTGATTGTGGGTTATGTTGTTGTTGGTTGAAATTGCCCACATAATTTGTTGACTTTATACACCGCCTATTCATGTGGTTATCATCACAAAAGTCACATGTTACTTGCTAGATTTTTACGGCGTTTAATGCATCAAACTTCTTGGATAACATATTGATTTGTACTACTAATGCATTGAATGTGTATATCTCATGTACACCAACTCTCTCAGGTGTAACCCTCTCTGCTAGCCATTGGTAATTGTAATACCCGTTATCTCCTTTAGTAGGTCATAAGCCTTGTCTATAAATTTATTTATCAAAGCTCCTCCAGCAGCGGCATCTGTAATAATCCTCAAATGGCCTACTAGTCCATTATAGAACATTTGAACTAATAACCATTTAAGGACTCCATAGTAAGAACACTTTTTCAACATGTTCTTGAAGCACACCCATACCTCATATAACAACTCGCCATCAATCTAAGTAAATAAGGTGATGTTATTCCTTATCTTTGCTTTCTTTACTGGTGGGAATAACTTGGTTAGAACTTGTGTGCTAAATCATCCCACGTCGATATGGATCCTGACGGCAATGACATCAATCAACTCTTAAATTTATCCCTAAAGGAGAAAGAAAATAGTTTAATTCTAATGGCATTGTTGAGACTTTGTCGTACTTGAAAGTATCATAAATTTTTAAGAAATTTACGATATGCATGTTAGAATCATCATTGGGAGCTCCATTGAATTGTATAGGCTCTTTCAGCATTTGAATAGTACTCGGCTTGATCTCAAAATTGTTGGCATTAACGGTTTGTCATCGAATACTAGACTAAACACCATCTATAATAGGGTCTACATACTCTTTCAATGCTCTATGTGGTATCATAAGTTTAAACACTAGATTGTTGATGCGATTGTTGTTCTCCTCCATGTTTAAAGATTAGCATTGTCAATAACATCGAAGTCTCTCCAATATTATTTCAATCATAGGATCAAAAGAAGTCAAGTCAGCACTTTTCCCTCTTCGCATGAACTATCAAAGCAAAATAAAAATAAAATCAAAGTAAAAAGAAGAAAATAAACTAAAAAAATTCTGAATTAAAAGCAAGTATTTTGGTATTAGTAGTAATCTAAAAAAAAAATTAGTGCCTAGCAACAACTCCAAAAACTTTATGTGTGAGATAATAGTTAAGCGTAAGTGCACACTATCGTATCAAGTAATATAGGATTTAAAGTCCAAATTATCGTTCCCACTGGGATTATTAATCTATTTCTGATAATTAATTACTAAAATTAGTTCTACTTTACTTTTATTCAGAAAAATCTAAAAATAAATTAAATATAATTAACTTATACTATCAAATTAAACTTAAGATTAATCAAATGCAAGGAAATGGTTGAATTCACCAATTAAAATTAATCTAGAGTTTTAACCTATCTCCTAATATTTCAATGGACTTATTAATCTCTTAGTTAATCCCTTAATATAAATTGATTAGTTAGACTCTAATCTCATCACAAGCCTCTGTCGATGGTCGAGTAAAAAAATTACGCATTCTAACAATTACCTATATGTCTATGGTAATCTAAACAGAATGTAATTCATTAAGATCAGGTCTAAATTATACCATACATGCCATCTAGGTATATTTCTATCATACATTGAACTCATAGTTGTTACCCTATAATCATGCATCAAACTATCATAGGCTAAACACATGACTCATTTCATCGAATTCATCATGGTTTCTCATTTAAAATATTAATCAAGTATCATAAAAATATTAAACACAAGATAGAATGAATCAATTGTATGTATTAAGTCATAAACTAAAAATTAACAAAATCCAACTACATACTAGGTTCAAAAGTCTAACCCTAGATCAAAGGAGTTCAGCTTATCACAAACTCAAGAGTATCAAAATAATCCATGAGAAACAGTAAGAACAAGAATATAATGATAAGAAAAGAGAAGAAAAACTAATTAATAAGACGCCTTGGTTTGAATATCTCTCTATCTTGACTTGAAGCTTGAACTTGAATTCTTAGCTTTGATATCTTATTTTGTGCTGTGAATTATTTCTCTAAGTTTTGCCTTTGATAAAGTCTATGTTTTGGCTTAGAAAATAGTTCTTTTATATGTCTTGGGAACCTTAGGGTCGAGGACCTTCAAATCCAAATCAAAATAGGACATAAAAAGAGGTGTTTTACTTGTCACACCGGCGTCGCGATGCTCAGACCTAGAACAGCAAAAGGGGTGAAACACAACTGGGCATTACAGAGTTCAGCTTTTTACTTGGGACACTGTGGCGTCCAGCCTTAGGAGCTGCGGTGCCCAGGCCTGGGTTGCCCGATCGTCGGTTCTTCGCGTATCTTCGCTGTTTCTCATTCGTTATGCCTCCGGTTTGTCCCAAATATTCAAATTTTACCTTATGCACCTATTTATAATTAAAAACACAATTAAATAATTAAATATTCATAATTTGGAGCAAAACTTAAGTTCAGAGAGATAAATATAATAGTACATTTACGCCCCTATCAGTTAGCATATCCATTAATGTTGGAATTGTAGATGGTATCCTCATTTGTAGCAAATTGACCTCTGTCATAATTCAATGCTCTATTTTGTAATTCATTGAAATATATACCTATAGATACAATTGTAATATTATGGATTAATTGTATAATAAACACATAAAAAATATTATTTTTTACCTTATTTACCTTAGCCTACAATTTAACACCAAGTAAATCCTCATTCAATACTAGTCCATAGGATAATAACGATAAGTCCTATGCAATACTAGCTAGTTAAGGGTATTCTCTTTATACACACATCGAATGAGCTCCTAATAATATCAAATATATGACATTAAATTAATATATATATATATATATATATATATATATATATATACTAACAAATGTATAACATAGTGTGTAAAAACAATAATAGGCTTTAAAAAACTAACCAAAAATATATATATGCAACTGTGTACCTTCGTGAGTACACTTGCACACACTTGCATTGGTGTTGACATATCAACTTTAAATACTCATTAATATGCTATAAAACCCCATATATGTGTGTAAGTATTGATACCATTAATTCATATTTAAATAAAGAATTCAAATATATTCATACAAGTTCATCAAGCTAGTCATTTAGGAGCTCATTAAGCCATTTTTTATTAGCATCAATCACAGGTAAGCTAACACGCCCTTGACCATCCCAAAGCCAAACCTGAAGCTCCGCATGCACAACCAAGTTTATCGATAGATCCATATCAACCTAAGAGTCATCGCATAGAGCTTCTCACTTGTAATTCTACCTTTCTTTTACTGATCTTTTGTCGAATGGGATTGGTGTAAGAGGTGTGTTTAACCCATGCATCCTTGTATTGGCACCCAAACATGATCATCTCTTGTGTAGTAGCATCGAGTATAAATTACACACTTTTGGGGCTCTTAAGATCATACTACATGTCTAGCTATCACTGATGTTAATACCCAGCTGCTTGAGCCTGAGTCTGAATGTCATTAATCATGCCTTATCTAAACAAAAACAAAATAACACCAATGAATATACTAAGTTGTAAAGAATGTACAAAATAAGCTTTAGGTATAAAATATATTATTGTTTAATCTGCGTCCTTAAATATGCTGAATAACTGGAAGTACTGCATCATGTGTCTCATATGATGCAAAAGCTTTGTTTTGATAACTATCATCTGGCCTTGCTGATCATCAATTTTATTCTTAAGAATGCTATAGTACAATGACGTGCTCGACTCAAACTATACATAAGTAATTATAATCAATCTTCACAAAAATTAAGATCAAATAATGAATAAAAGAAAAAAAAATTAAATTAGTATATCGTCGCTCATATGTTGTTGGGGCTTCAAAGAAGTAGCTACGTTGAACATCCATATCATTCTCAAGATTGGTGAATTAAACATTCGACTTCAGAATATGGTCCAATCTGAGATCCCCTCTAAAGATTCCTAATGGGAATCATAATTTCATTGCCGTGTGAAACTCCTTAGTCTTTGTAACTTACTGCTTGCCTCCAGAACCTATATAAAACTATAGAATTTTTAACTATGAATAATATATATACATATATGTGCGTGTCTGTGTAAGAGTAGTTATATGGTGTAAAAATATACTAAAATTTCATCTTTTTTTAAAGAGAATCTATTCAACGTCTTTGAATAATAGAGTGCCCTTATTATACTAATTCAATAGGTACAAAAAAGGTCACCATCAAGACGTGTAAATATCAAACCATAAACCATAATCGCCTCGTAAATCTAAACTTGAGATAAAAAAAAGTAACAATTTTTTAACAAAAGGTAGTACGAATATTTTATCTATATTTTAATAGAATTACTCACTAGAAATGTAGAAGAAAAATCATATGCGCTATACTTTTCATTCTTGAGACCACCATTTTTTCTGATCATTTTAACCTTTTTTCCGTCGTTATATTTAAGTTGTCTTATAGTACGAACAATGCAATTGTTCTTTATGGGTACTGATTGAACTCATCCAAGTCGTCTACAAGTCTAATTACAAAATGCTGGATCTCTTTATAAACGTCTTGTAACACCAACACACAATAAAAAAATAAAACAAATATAATTTTACTACATTTGTGTCATCTTCTTCACTCAAATCTATTATACTGAACTAGCCATCTAACTTCTTATAGTTCAAAGTCTTTTTATTTCTAAAATATTTATCTCTCTAACTAAGAGATAATATCTCATCTTCAACCCCGTAATAAAGCAAATCTGAATGGGAGAATCTAATGTACTTATTATGTATTAAAAAAAAATCACAATTATACTGAAATCTAACTGAACTATTATACTAAACTAGCCATCTAACTTCTTCACTCAAATCTATTATACTGAACTAGCCATCTAACTTCTTATAGTTCAAAGTCTTTTTATTTCTAAAATATTTATCTCTCTAACTGAGAGATAATATCTCATCTTCAACCCCGTAATAAAATAAATCTGAATGGGAGAATCTAATGTACTTATTACATATTAAAAACAATCACAATTCCTTATATAAGTTTTTGATATAAATTTGTCTTAATAATATATCATGCATTAATATACCTGAGAATGAGATATCGTGCTTATCTAGAAAATGACCCCAATACGTGGTTCAAAATAATTCCATCTGTGTAGGCATTAACTTATGGCTTACAGTGTCCACGGCCCACAACTTTGAGTAAAAAGTAACTAATGTTCGATAAAATTATTTTTCCAGAACTATAAATGATTTGGACATATTTCTTAGTACATAAGCAAATAATTAAATCAATTAATAATAATTAAAATTAATTACAAAACTAATTAAACAAATAAATTAATTAATTAAATTAAATTAAATTAAATAATTAACATTAAACAGAAAATTTATTAGACAACAAACAAATATATGAATAACAAATTATTAATTTATTAAGTAAACAATTAAATAACAAAATAATTAACAAACTAATTAAACAATTAAATATATTAATAACAATTAATAATTAAATAAATTAAGGTCTCATATCCCCACCTGGGTTCAAATCCCCCCTTCCCTCAGGTGGTGCGTATAGCAATATATATATATATATATATATAATCCTAAAAAAAATTAAATAAATTAAACCAATTAGTAACAACTCATATTAATAACAATGAAACATTAATTAAACAAATGAATATATTAACTAAATTAAATTAAATAATTAAAATTTAAGTAAAAAAATTAGAATGTACCACGGCAGTAGCATTGCACGCGGCATGCATGTACCTACTCGTCGTGCGTAAGCTAAGGTTATTGTGGTCGGCGCCCAAAAACGACGATTTTTGCCTGATTTTTGACCTTTCATGCCATTTTTTCACCCCATTTTCATAATATATCTACCAAATCTTTTTAATATCTATCTATTTTTTTACAATATCTATTCACTTTACACAATATCACAACATAAATCATTGATAAGAAAAGTGGAGACGCTTAGCTAATATTTGTCATTTTTTTATTGAGAATATGTGGGCCGATCTATAATATGTGTTGATCCTTATAGTGCCAATTAGTATTTTTGAGTGTTTAAATTGGAAATGAGAAGAGAGAGGAAATTTAAAAATAAGAAGAGAAAGGAAGATATCGGTAAAAGGGTAAAAGTGTCTAATTTTAACTCTTTTAACTATAAAAGATTATTAAAAGAGTTAAAATTATGATGTATGATGAGCTGATAACAAAAATAATACATTAAAATAGAGACTGTTTAAAAAAAGTACTAAATTAACAAGTGTAACATTACTCAAAAGGAAAAAGAGTAATTTGTTTAAAAATACGTGAACCTTTGCCCTAAACAAAGACTATATGTATATTTATCTGGAACAAAAAAAAGTTCAACCAATGAATTATGCTTAATCTAATGTAGCACATAAATAACGAGAAATTTTCAAGTGTGTATGTTTGAACAAAGTCATGCAAAAGCTACTAAAATAACGCGTGTTTTACTCAAAACGATATCATTTTGGTGCAAAATGTGCCTAAACTAAAGTCGTTTTGACATGCTTGTGCAAAACAAAACGAGAAGGAAAACTCTGTAATAAGTCTAATTATAAGATGAAGACGACCTTAAGCCAATTAAAAGGTAGAAAAATTAGGTGCATCAACGTACGATGGATGCATGGACACGCGACCAAACATTGAAGGTTAATAAAGACATTAATCTTTTATGTACGAGTCATGAGTCATCACATAGACATATGCCCATCGGTGATGGCATGACAATTTTTGTTAGATATTTTATGTTATTGTATCTTTAAAATATGTATAATAATATTTTTTTATTAATGCAATTTATTCACACACACACACACACACACACATATATATATTCAAGCATATATTAACAAGCTCGCATTTATAAAATACGTGATTTATACATATAATATTAACATAAAAGATATAAATCAAAATTTTTTATAAATTAAACAATATTTACGATCATTAATGAAAAAGAGCATTTCATTATGTAAAACTGTAATTTTTTTTACTTCTCATAGTAGATAATTTATCTTGATTATTGAAATAGAAACTTTGAGTAGAAAAATTAATAAACTTGAGCAAATAATAAATTTGCATTCATGTATTGTATCTTTTAAGTTATCACATAATGAAATTCATATAAACAATCAAAATATTGATGGCTTAGAGATACAATTTCATAGGTCATTGGAACATATACTTAGAAGATTAAATCTACTTAGTAATATTCACTTAAAATATTTGTAGTGCTTGATCATTTAAATATGTGATCGTAATTTATTTAAAAAAAATTTATTGAATAATATTATTTATTTGTAAATTTATTTACAAAAATATAGAGATTGAAAAATGATCATTAGAACATTTAGCGACTTATAAATTAATAAGTAATAAAGAGACAAAACAATTGTCATGCTCCAAACCCAAAAGATCTGACACACGACATAACTTACACTTATTTAATAATGTGCACTCATAATTAATATTGTATAAAATTTCAAACTTGAATTTTACATAAGAATTATTAGCAAGTTGCTAGTAGGTTCATCACAAAAATCAATCCATGACCATATTTAGTGAAACATAAACCAAATACAACCACACTTAATAAAATAATACATAAGTATTTATTCAATACGGACAAATCAAATATCTTAAACTACGTGTCCACAAATGAAACACTTAGCAACCTAACAACTTAGGGAACCCAAAGGACAGCGAAAGCCTTGCCAAATCCGCTAAGTACACATGTATCTTATTTACCTGAAATCACCATAAATTATAATGAATATAAAACTCAGTAAGTATACTAGTTTTTCATGTATCAAATTACAAATACATATATATACACAATGCATATGTATGATATGCCATGATAAATCAAAATCATAATCTCATCAAATCACATGTCAGGTAAGCGCTTATACATTATTTCAAAACATATAATAGGAATACCATCATTCAACTACTACTTAGTAGAACTTTCATATCACATATCACATAATGAGCTAAATGTCACCCGTCGATGACATACCGTATGAGAGGAATAGCATAAGTGAGGTTTAAATTTTACATATATAATGCTTATGCCCGAAGGTAAGAGCCAAACCCTCACCCTGATCATTGGTGAGTCCTCTCACATGCACCAATACGCCACTACACGAATGTGATGACTCACTCTTCCTTTAGGTACCAATAGGATCCCCCCTACATACAGAACATATAACATAAATCCCAAAGGAAATTTCACACATAAAGACTCCACAAATCACATAAAGTGCCTACTAAGTAAATTAGTGAGTTCAAGGATCCTTAAAACACAAAACGTATCTCATGAATATTTTTCACTTTAAAAGCTTTCTTTGTTAAACACATTTCATTTTGAAAGCTTACTTTCATAAATACATGTACGTCCATGCTTAATGTTAATGCTCACATTCATAAACACATGTCTTTCATATTTCATATCAAATATACTTTGGCATAACATAAACATATTCCTAAGCATGTTTACAAAATCATATATAACAATTACTATGTTTATTGTGATTTCAATAAACATATAGTATACTTACCTCTTAACACTTTTGAGTACAAGGCTTAATTCTCTTTAACCTATCAATGGAGATTAATCATTTCATAAGCCTCACCATTCACACAAAACACTTTAAATAGCTTACAAAATTATACATATTGCACTTATCACATCGAATTGGTCTAATTACTTGATTTCTCAAAACTTGTTATTCTGACCACTTACATTTAACAAAATTTTCTTATACATCAAATGATGTCCAATTGCTCCAAAATCAGAATATATCTTTCTTAACTCATATATCCTCCTTATGTATATTATATCATAATTCTTACACAAACCATTTTATAAACACAATCAAATCCAAACTATTATCCTAACAGGATCTAGTATTTACTGAACAATATTCAGTATTCTAATTTTATAAAATCATATACTGACTCAAAAATTATAAAACTACTACAATATTACCCTTGACACATATCTCAATTCATGATAAATGTTTTACTTCAAAATCCCTGCCAAAAATATTTTAAAACTATTTTATTCTATAGCTTTAAAAATCTGTTAATCAACTACTGCAATGAGCTGATACATTTTAGAAAATCATAATAATTTAACCACATTGATCTAAATTATCAATTTTGAATATATCATATTAGAAATATAAATTTATCATATTCGAGAAATTCATAAATTTTGAAGATCATTCAATAGATCAAAAATTGTTTGTCAATGTAACATACTATTAACACAGGAAATTTTTAAAATTTCAGGGTTATTTTTGTAAATTTACTAAAAATTCAATTTCTGAAATTTTCAATTAATTCAAAGTCTCAAATAATTTTAGACATGTCTAGTTTCATATTCTCAAAATCCAAAATTAGAATTGAAGTACAACAATTTATAAAATTCTCGAATCAAGAGGCTATAAAATAGAAATTCTGCAATTCATCATGATTTATCAAGTTATCTACATAATCATCATCAATTCTCAATATATCTTACAAAATTCACATCAAGTCCTCAATTTTACATATTTTCATAAATTAAAACTTAAATAAATTAACTTAATTAGCACCAATAAATTGAGAAAGAATTATGTTGTACATCTTAAAGCCTAAAATTATAATTTCTTATTCTTTTTCTTCTTCCTCTTCTCTTTCTCTCCCCTCTCTTTCTCTCATTTCTCACTCTAAAAGAGGTGGCTCGACCAAAAATGAGTAAATTAGGGTTTAAAATATGTATTTTTATACTAAGATGCTAACTTTTAGTATTTACAAATTAACCCCCAAAATTTTTAAAGTATTATAATTTGGTCCCTAAAATAAATTTAAAGTCTTGCAAATAAACTCAATCCTAATAGTAGGTTCTTAATCTATATAAACAATACTAATAACAATACATAAATTAAGTATCACCCATATACAAATAAAATATAAATATTATATATGTATAAATATTTATTCTTTTCGGTTGTAGGTAAATGGTTATTACAACAATTTTTTAGGCTAGCTTTAATTATGAATATCAGTTTGAGACCCAGTTATGTGGTTATTATTAGTCTAAGACCAAAAAGAGTTTTAATTAAAATGGACTTTTATTTATTTTACATAGGTTACTAATGTGCAACCTTACACTTTTAGTGAAATAGCATGAGGTTAATTTAGAAGATATAGTGGGTCATGAGATGACTTGGATAAGCATTTTAAGTTAGAGTTAGGAAGCCCATAAGTCTAGCAGTCGCTCTACTAGCTCAAATCCTAATCAAACTCTATATCTCTAAGAAAAATGCCTATATGTAGAAGAGATATGGAGTACTAAATAACAATTATTCTTTTATGTAATTTTACGTCAATTAAAAGAGAATTAGGTTACTCCTCTTTTCTCAATTTATAGCATTACCTAAAGAGATTTTGCAGCCAATTAATTTAAAGTATATCAAACAATGAATTTAGAATTTTTACTTTATATATGAAATTATGAAAATGACGATATAGTTTACGTAAAAATTAATTTTATTAAACTAATTTTTTATCCAATAACTAGTATTAGAGTCGTCTTATTTCATATTATATATCTTATATATGATGATAATTGTACATTATAGTACCAATTATATAATTTAATCTATAATTATTATTTTTTATTAATTATATGATAAATAATTTTGCTATACAAGTGAGGGTCTCTTCTTTATATACTAGCAACCCTATACAATCGACGACTGAAATCTAAATGATCTAACGGTATACATACAAGATAGAATAATATGCTCTGAAATATTTCTAAATGTCATTACATATTCTATGTAATGTTTTTTTTTTAATTAAGATTAACAACCTTAATAAGTCGCAAGTCAAGCCTGATTTTTCATCTTAAACAGCGAGCCTTTTAAAAATTTCGATTCACGTAACGCTCCATAATTCAAAAAATCTCCAACAAACTTAATCATGCACCAAATACTTAAAAATAAATACTTAAAAATAATTGATGCGTGACACAAGAAAACACAACTTCACTGTTGGGGTTTTGACCCTCCATTGTCGGGCTCGACGGCAGCCGAGGAGCAGCTAGGTCGCAGCGTATCACCCAACGAACTCCGCCATTTCAAATCAGCGTATCACCAATGAAAGATCCGTTGGTTCAAAATCAAAAACACACCCGATGTAATCGCAGCCGTCCAATTTGCTGACCAGTATGGTCAATCATTTATAAAACAAGCGACGTGGGAATGGGAATTCAAACTCCACGTCTCATTTAAGGCAAAGCTTGCCACGTCTGTACAGCTGACAACAATCCGTAACTTCTGCCCAACTACTTTTATGTTCCTTCATTTATAACTTAACGCTCATTTACAGGACAAGTAATCCTCAATCATAGCCGTCATTCAAGTTCTGGGGCCCAGTGACCCTTACACGGACGGCCTTGATTTATCCCCTCAACGCTTCAGTCCAACACTCAACTGCTGAGCCATTAATATATTTCAGACTCGAAAGCCATCCAAGTTGTCAGATATTTGCTTCTTTATATCCATCGTTTCACTCTCTGGAAAAACAAGAAAATAGAACGAGAAATACGAAGATGACGATGAAGATAACGGGGGTGCAAAATGGGTTGATTTTCGGTTTGTTGTTTTGCATTTTCTTTGTTTGGGGGATGGTGCCTATGGTTTTTGCGGCTGATGATGCTACAGCGAAGGAGTGTAGCGATGATTTTCAGAAGGTTATGATCTGTTTGGACTATGCAAAAGGAAAGGCTACGACGCCGTCTAAGGAATGTTGCAGTGCGGTGAAGGGTATTAAAGATGGCGATCCGAAGTGTCTATGTTTTATCATTCAGCAGGCAAGCAGTGGCAGTGAGACGCTTAAGAGCATGGGGTTACAGGAAACGAAGCTGCTTCAGCTTCCATCTGCTTGCCAGTTGCAAAATGCCAGCATCAGTAACTGCCCAAGTAAGTTTTGTTCATTTGCTTGCATGCCATCTTTTGTTTGATAGAAATTTTATTAAAACATTGAAAGTTACAGGCCCTTGAAAGATCAGTTTTAATGGGTAGCTGCATGTATGAAAGAGCTCATATCTGCTGGTGAAGATTTATTGCACAGATAGTCATATAGACATGTTGTTAATGACTATGGCCATTTTATGGTTAATAGGTAGCAGATAAGTTGACTAAACCTTGAATGAATGCGCGTTGAAGGAACTAAAACTAATAACCATTTTGTCTGCCAATAGGGCATGTAATTAATGCGTCGGTAGATCCAGCTCACGCCTTGTGCAGTTGTGCCTTCATTTACATGCAATCTAAATATTCTACTTTCGATATAACTATGCTAAATATCTGAAAAAAAAACAATATACATTACCTGAAGCTACAGGCCCTTGAAATTAACTGATTTCAGGGATACTTCCCACAAATCCATCTAAATGGGCCAAGGTGATTATAATGTGTACTTGTAGATGTCATTCTACTGCTAGAGATCTGTCATTTAATGCAACGGCCCCTTGTATGATTGAGCTGATAGCAAAGCTGTTGGCTTTAATTTCTTTCTTAGCAAGTGATCAATATTTTCACAAGCTGTTACTAATTAATCTTAATTCTACTTTTCTTTTTTATTAAAAAAATGGACAGAGCTTTTGGGTTTATCTCCTAGCTCCCCAGACGCTGCCATCTTCTCAAATGCTTCTTCATCAGCAACTCCTGCTACTCCAGCCACGGGAACACCGGCAGCACCAGAAAAATCAGACGGTTCCTCTGGGACCAAGCACGGACCCTACTTCGTTGGGCCAACGATGGTGATCGCCTTGGCCATCTTTTTCTATGCTTTCCCTTCTGGGTCTGCCTCTATGTTTAACACATGGGGTTGAAAAATGAAAATTCACCTCATGGAAATAGTGAAGCTTGTTATTCCATTCAGTGTTGTTTTTGTGGACTTTTAGGACTTCAAGATCCAGTGTTCTCTGCATCTTCTACTTTGTATGCTTGACACTTTTGACTTAATATCTATGCCATTTACATAACATTTCCAAACTTTCATGCCTACATTCTGATTTTTCATGTTTATGTTGGATTACTAAATATCGAGTAGATGTCAAAAGTCAAAAACATCCTTCTCTCTCTCTCTCTCTCTCTCTCTCTCTCTCTCTCTCTCTCTCTCTCTCTCTCTCTCTCTATATATATATATATATATATATATATATATATATATGTGTGTGTGTTTAAATACAAGTAAATTTGCGCAAGCTCTTTCAAAATATGTTTGTCAAGTCTAGCAGCAAGGCGATACATATGATAGAGGATGGGTTGATCACTTAATTAGTCTAGTCTTCGAACTAATAGCAAACTAATATCAAGCATCGGACTTATGATAATGATAATAATAGTGATAATGGCATTAAAATGTGTTGTAGATATTAAATTATACTCTTCAGTTTGACCTTTTTATGGTATTAATTAAGTCACAGTTTTGATATTATTTTTATTTTATGCGTAGCGAAAAATCATAATTTACACCATAAGTAAGAACATATAAGATCAACACATCAATAAAGATAAAAAAAATAAATCAATCAACAAGACACAAGATATACGTGATTCGGCCCAAAATTACTTACGTCTACGAAAGATTCATGATTCACCTTTTTTTTATTGATATAAATCACTAAATATCTTTTTACATCATCAATAATCTTATAAGACCCCTTAGTATCTTTTATAGAGACCTCTAAGTATCTACTATTGATCATTATGACTCCCCAAGACCTCTTAATATCTTCTCATAATAGATTTTTACAAGAAATATAAGAATAGTCCGAGTATCTAACCTAAAAGGATCTATGGTGTTTCTTTTGTTCACTTAAGAACCAAAAGAAAATACTCCCTAAAGAGTACACCCTAGTGCACCACACACTTAATGCTTACCTAACTCCTCTATTCTCTCTTATGGTTATATCTTGAAACCTTAGATGCTTGATCTGAATCTTGTGTTTAGAATGGTATAAATAGTAAATATTTCGTGCCTACTAACCCTATTCTTTATTAGAATAAGAGTCCACTTGTTTTGGAAGTCCAAAACTTCCAAAAACTTGAAATCCGAATAAAAAACGGCTTCTTGACGCTTATCCTTGGGCGCTTGCCATGTCGCGCCCATTGCCACGGCGCTGGGCTTCTGTGCTGGGTGCCGCGGCGCTCAGCCCTGGTGTCACCTCCCGTATTTTCTTCGCTTCTTTCGAGTCTTCAAGTTCCATTTCGCTTCCCCCTTCGTGTCCCACATGTCCTAAACTTCTTCATACGTGTCCCACACGTTCTAAACTTCTTGTGACTCTCCACTTTGATATTTATCTCAATTCTTACCCATACAAAATTGTTGAATCATCAATTTTTCAACTAAACGTTTGGCATTAGAATAAGTCTAAGCTGTTATCCTTAGCAACTTGTCGCTTCCTAGGATGCGTGTGCAAATTCCCTTAAGATTGCTTCATAAACTGTAGAGCTAGCATTAATGGGATAAAAATGGATAGGCCACCTCCTTGTAAACTAGTCTATGCATGATACCAGACGTCCGCCCCATCAAAGAGATTACCTTAAAGATTGTTCCATATTACGTTAACAAAACAATGATCATCATCAATTTTATTTGAATTTGCAAAGACATCAAATAGATAAGCAAAAAAAAAAAAAAGATGTTTAAATTTAATATTTGGGAAAAAAAAAAGACTCCTCTAAGCTATTGTAGACTCTAAATTGCTTTTAAAAAAGATAAATAAAAACCTACTGTCTAACAACAAAAACTATTAATTTAAATAGTGAAAAAGATAATTTTGTTTATTTATCTTGTACAAATCTATTAATTTGAATTGTGAAAATAATTATTTATTTGACACAAATTAGTAGCAGATTTTATTTTTTATTATTGGGCTCATAATTAGAGATAAATCTAACAAGACCTACAAACCCAATTAAACCATTAAGAAGAAAGTCCAAAATTAAAAATTAAGAATTGACAAAGTTAATGGATTAACGAGCTATAAATCATAAAAAGAGCCATGGCTACCAAAATTACGAAGATGCTCTCAACTTAAACTGTATAGTCCAAATTCAATTACAAAGACAAGTCTAAATAAATTCAAACTTCTCCCTTGTGTTTTCTTAATTTAAAGAGAAAAACATGCGGAAAAATTGAATAAGGTTTGAACCCAAGTCTTTATATGATTTATCATTCTTATATGCTTTATTATTCTTATAATTAAAAAAGGATTCCCATTCTTAGATAAGAAAGAATCCTTATTCAATTCTTCTTGAACAGAGAAATCTCCGATCCACTAAATGAATAGTGAGGCTAAATACAAACTATACAGTGTCACCATAATCTTTTTGCGGATTGAACATCAAACACTATATAAACACATGACTTCTCACAATTGAGAGGAGGGGATTACAGAGTAAAAAAGAACCTTAAAAGCACTCTTGAGATCTTCACACGTTCTCTGAGAGCAATCCCTAACGTTTACAATACCCTTTTGCTTGTTTGCTGAAACACTCCTTATATAAAGCACTCGACTCTTCTCTCTATTACTAACTTAAGCATCAGAGTATTTTTTCTTTTTTTTGTAGGAGAACGATCTTGTTATAAAATGCTTTCAAAGTGTTACATGATGAACACTTAAAATTATATATTTAATAAGGGGTTTACATCATTATTTTGCATTACTAGTGTCATTAACCTTTTTAACTTAAGCATGTTTATAATATTATACCTAATTAGTTTTTAAATATTTTGTAATAGGTTCGATAAAATGGGCATAACGTTTTACCTAAGATCCAGTTTGAGTAATTCTTGAGCCTATGAAGAGTTTACCTAATGGACTAAAATATTAAATTTCACAAGAAATTTGTAATACGAGTATTTAGAGGGTGAAAAATGACCTAGAAGAGAACTAATCTGCAATACAAACCTAGTCCGAACAGTCTTAAATATTTGCATAATACAGCGAAAGTATGTTAACAAAATACACCAAATTTAATAAATTAAACACATATATCACATATATGCATAAGTATAACTATAATACAAATTTTATATAATGAACAATTGTGTTGAAATAATATGTAAAAACACTTACTTAATGAAGATAGTTTTATAAAATCTTCAAGTCCTTCAATTATCCAAGTGAAGAGCTCACTTTAAAATATATTCTTGAACAATTCTAATCCATAACAGTTTGGTGGGATTATGAAGCTAGAATGGTAGCTTTGATTTAGAATTCCAGCAATATGTATTCAAATTCTTTGATTACAAATATTTGTTTTCAAGAAAAATAAAATGTTCATGCAACTTTTACATAAAACTTGAAAATAATTTTTATAGAAAAATTATTTTGAACAACTCATGTTTAAAATCAATTTTTTCTTACCCATTTTTCTTTGATGCAAGTTTTGCCATTCATGAGAGAAAAAGGAAGATGAAAATGTGTTGATTCTTTCAACACTTGAGAGAAAAATAATTTTCTCTCTCACATCCAAAACCTTGATTGAATATGTCATAGCAAAAAATGAATGAATTAATTCATTCAATTTGCTTTTTCAACATCATCATCATAATGCACCTACCATTATCATGTATAATGGAAATAATTAATGGCCCATTAATAAAATGCTTCATTATAATTAATGGTTAGTATATCTTTTTAATTAATAAACAATTTATTTAATATAATGGCCAATAATACCTAACATTTCAATTATTTAAATATTTTGAATAGTCAACATATAGTCCATTGCCATAAAGAATATATTATAATATTATCTAATAATATATATTTTAATTATTCAAAATAATTTTGAATAATTACTTTTACTTTACTTGTTTTTACTACTAAAGTTAAATGGTAAATTTAAGGTAAAATAATTAATGGGCCAAATTGTGCCACTTGTCAATATCATATTAATTAACAACTCTTATTAATTAATTAAGTGATGTACTTAATAATTAAGTCTTGACAAATGCACATCCTGAGGGATCCTGAAATAATTATTCGATTTTGTTGAAATTTATTAGATCGAATTATTCAATAAAGTCCATTATTCTAGTGCGCAACAAGTACACTTCATATTGTGTTCTCTCTAGATCTACGCCCAAATTTTCATATAGAGCTCCTCCATACGTCTGTGAACGATGCCCCACACACACGTTACAGATATTACAAAGCAGCAGGTTAGATCATACAAGTTTAGGTTATAGCATATTCGTATAATCTTTCCGTCATTTATATCTTGAAAGAGCAAAGATATAGATCATCACTATCAAATCTTTATTTGCTCAACCATAAATTTATCTCTAGATTTATATTTTTATAGACAATATCCACAAACACTTTTGTGATATTGTTTATCCTTTCGAAATATATTTTTTGAGGTTTATACTTATGGCCACAAGATTTTCTGAAATACAATCTCGAAGCATCAGATTATACAATTTACTCATACGAGATAACATATCTTATATCTACACACACTGGACTCCATGAGCATCGAACCATATCCAACGACACCCAACTGTCATACCATGAAAGGTTTCTGACATGTGTGAAACCAAAGTATGGTGGATCACTCATAAGCTCACCGTGACGCTCAGGTCAAAGGACCACAAATATTACTAAACTCTGAAGACCTTCTATTGACGGATTTATGAGATGTCTATTAGAGGTCCTCATGAGTCTATTTAATATCCAGTCCTTACTGTATACCTGTATCTCTATACAAGCTTCTACTAAGCTCATGGTTTGTTAAGACTAACCATCTGGACCATACATATATAAACATACACTAATCTATATTAATGGGTTCCATTGATAGACCCGCATCGATGAAATTAGATCAGGAATATAATGTTTGAGAACATACTTGCATAATGATATTTTCTAACACCATCTACAACTCTTTGCAGCTACGTCGTTACTAATATATTCTCAGGTTTTTGTCCCATTTCAGACAAGGCTCTAACTCTTTAGATTTCTTAACTCTTACAACCAACTAACTCCTAGTACTTATAACTATTAGGGCTGCTAACTCTTAGCACTGATCTAAACTCCTTTAGACTAGATCTGAACTCCTTCAGATTATACAATATCTAAAACGTAACAAGTATCTTACCATTTAATAATTAATAATATTAACAATTTAGTTAGAAATGATAATTATATAAATACTATAATTAACTATTTATTCATAATGGGATGGTACGTAAGTACAAATCCCAACAAAAGGGTGAAACTCTTGGTAAGGTAATAAAATATATTTAAACTCTCAATATAAAATTTAATGTTACATTCTTAAGTTAAGTAAATTTATATATGATATATTTATTTTGTTTTGCAATATGATACCCTTTCTTGCAAAATTGTGTATCTTGATTTATTATAGACAATCCTTATAGTTGGCATAATAAATTCTTGAACTCATTTATAAGATTTGGCGTAGGTACCCTTTCTTGTGAAGTAGAAGTCTTAATTTACTGTAGACAAATATAATAATTGACATAATAAATACTTGAACCCATTTACAAGATTTGGTGTATGATAATTAAAAGAAATAAATACAAGTTAATATATAAATAATGATGAACTTTAATGATTATATCTTCCGATTGGAATATCTTTTCCGTGAAGATTTCAATTGAGTTATAAAGAAAGTTAAATATATTCTTATTTCGTATGTTAAGAATGGATCCCCTACCCTTAGCATTCATTTAATTGACTGTTTGAAATATTATTTGCAAACATCTTATTTTGCTTTATTTGTCTTGAGATTGTTTATAGTTTGTAATTTTAATTCCAATTCCATGTGGATCGACTCTGTTCTCACTGGGTTATTTATTACTTTAAAATCATGTACTTTGAAATAAACTCATATATTATGAACATGTCATTACAGAGGAAGAGATGAGGATTCTCTTAGAATTTTATTGAATGATCAAGGGCGCGAAAGTAATTTCTCGAGGTTCCTAAATATGGGAACTTCATTTATTATTTTTATTTTTATTTCAATTATAAATGACGTGTTATAATATAATAAAGAATTTTTTATTATTGGACCCCTATGGTTTATTGCATGTGATTGAAACACCTCCCTGGTTTCAAAAATCCCTAAAATATTGTTGTCTGTCAATTTCTTCTGTTTGTTTTAACTAAAAATTCCTTCAAAATTGCACAGTTGTAGTTTTGCTTAAGACGTCAAATCTTTTCCCAAAATCTAGCTGAAAAATAGAGAACCAAAATGCGCCAGTACAATTTCAGGTGCTCACTAATTAAGTTAGCTAGTTTTTGAAAAACAAGAAGAAAAATAACATCTAAATCCCTAAAATTTAGGAAAATGACACTAAACCTCCAAAGTTTTAAAAATCTCATTTAAACCTCTGTTAGGTAACAGAATTTGTTAAAGTTAACAAAAAAGCAGTTAAGTATGATAAAAGTACAATTATACCCCTAAACTAGTTTTGGCTATTCAAAGATATCCATGTCAGCAAATTAAGGGCTAATTACCATATTACCCATGCTTATTGATAGACTTACAAAATAACCCTTACGATGACATAGTGTCCCGAATTTGACTTGAATTATTTTGATGGTGATCAAATTGTCATGTGCAGTACCAATTTTATCCTCATAAATTAGTTAAATTACCGGATTAACCTTTATAATAAGTTGCTAATATTAAGCCTATTTTTTCTATTGTTGATGGGTAACTGTTGGTGAGACATATTTGATCGTAGCCTTGTGAAGTGTTTTTTTTAATCAAATCAAAGTTATGAAGTTTTTTATTTTTTGTAGCTTGTCTTTCTTTAAAACACTTTTTTCCTCTTTCAAACAAAAAGATCTAGTAGCCAATAGCTTAAAAAACATCCAATATCCTTAAAAAATTCAAAAGCCTTAGAAGCAGTCAGTACCTTAAAAAACACTCAGTCGCCTGTTTGGATCAATCAATTATGCATACACAAAGGCAAAGTATTGCATGGAGAAGGATTGAGGTTCTTATAAAGTTCAAGATCTACATGTGTGAATGCAAAGAGAAAGCAAATGTTAGAATTTTAAAATCAAAGTTGAATCTAAATAAACTTTATTTTTGTTACATGCGAAGAGGGTATGACTACTACCAATTTCTAGTTCAACGAAACTCAGTTGAAGCTAGTTACCAATTCATCGAACAGTGGTTTATCAATGCAATTGGGTAATGAAAATGCATATACAAGTGAAAACGAGGTCATTGAAAGCACTAATGCAAGAAAGATGATGAATAAAAGCATAAGTATAGTCAAAAGTCAATTGTTTGTAGTTGTTATAGCTCCATATAGTTGGGTTTTTTTTAGGGTTTAATACGAGGGATTAATGCAAATATTGTAGAGATTATGAATAAAGCCACATGTATTCAACACCATTTAAAAAACACAATATCAATGTTACTGATTTTGTAGTAATTTTTAATTCATCCAATAAACTACTGACATCTAAATCTATCATATAATTGTCATAGTAAAACAAAAGAGGGTATTATAATACCAAGTTTCAAAAAGTTTCAGCAAATAGCACATAATTGACACTTCACACCCACTGACATCATTGCAATAATTACCAAAAATGGCTGCACAAATTCGAATAAGGTTCAATTACTTCTAATGCCTCATACCATGAGAAAAGAATAAAATGCCAAAAAAAATCACAATATCAGTATTTTCATGATTATGCAATAGGGATGAAAAAATCTAGATCCGAATTTTTTTAATGAACTCGAAACCCGGGTTTTACCAAGGTTTTTATTTTAATTTTTTTGGATTTGGGTTTAAATTTGGATCTGGATCCTGGTAATCCAAATCTGGATTTAAGAGCGGATTTTTTTTTTTATAATTTTTTTTTCAATTTTTTTTCTAAATTTTTAGGTGAAATTTGAACTTTTTGAGTATTTATTTTGTAAAACAATTGTTAGATTCATATATATTAAAGATTAAAATATTTATAAATTAATTTAGGACTTTAAAAATATAAATAGCTAAAATTCGGACTGGGTTCGGGTTCTGGGTTCTCACAAAAACTCAAATTTGAATTTTCCAAAAAAACCAAACCCGGATCCAAGAAAAAACTCAAATTTTTCAGGCCGAATTTTAGATCTGGGTCTGAATGTCCAATTGTTTTACTATCCCTATTGTGTAGTATCAACATTGGTTGAATATGATTGTGTTTGAGATGTTGCCTCTCTATTTCACTTGTACTTGCCTAGTAATGCAATGTGAAATTAAAACACATTAAGGAATTGAACTGTAGTAAATTCATTATAAGAAACACTTAAAGAAAAAAAAAGAAAATATTTAACTGTGAATATGATGGATTTTTGTATGCACTTTTTTTATGCCTAAATAGTCTACATTTAGAGCATTTCAATTTTCTTTTACCACTGCCCATTTTGCCCTCACTAAGTTCTCATCACTTAACAACCTTTAGTCTTTCAACCTTAGTTTTAATAATAGGTGGATTAGTTACAGAGCCTTCAACAACAACCCATGTGCTGTGATCAGGCAGTGGATTACTTACTTTTGAGTATGTGACCAGATAAACACCAGTTAATCTTCTGTCAACATAATTCATAAGATCTTCCTTCCTAAGTGCATTGCAAGGCATTACATGCTTGTATAAAACCCCTACGATTAGGAAAACACCATATTCACAAACCTTTTTTTTTTACTAAATCAATCAAAAATGACTCCTAATTTTCATCAATTACTTTAAATAAAAAATCACTTGCTGTTAACACCTTAATAAGCCTCCATTGCTTTCTAGCATTATTATATTTGTTCTTAAGAGTTGGATGTAGCTTGTGGGTCTAATTCCTTGGTGATACTAATCTCTTGTGTAATCTTCTCATTATTTTATTTCAAATGAATTCAAGTAAGGACAGCACAGGGCTACCTCTATACTCGTTCAACCAACCATTCCATGCCTCTATTATTTTATTAGTTACATGATCAGATTTGGCATCATCTTTGTAAGTGTGCACAGCCCACTCATGTTTATTAATATTGACTATAATGCTTTGTCATCATCTTTCCTCGTTATGCTAATCCTCTCTATGTTCTCTAACCACTCATTCTCTCTTGTGGCCTCAACTATTGTTGCCTCAAATAGTGATTTATATATCACAACATATTCCTATTTTTTAGATTTGTATAAATATGCCTACAACAGTGCCTTACTAATGACTTTGGCCAATATGCTTGCAATGCAACCATTATACTTTTCTGCCGATCAGTCATAAAAGTTACCTTGCTACAATTATCTATATCTAGCTATTGCCTCAAAAATCCTAGAAATCAGCCCCAATAGTTAGCACACTTTAACTTACATACACATATAACTATTAGGAAAAATGCCATTATTTGCATCTAATGTAATTGTTGAAAAGAGCATTCCCCCATGTGGCTCTTTTAAATAGCATCCATCTACCCCAACAAACCATCTATAGCCCTTTATAAATCTATGCTTTTAAGCTGGGTAACTTACCATAAACCTTTCAAATAATAAAGAACCATTAGATTTAACAGCTGTAAACTTCATCTTAATAAATACGCATGCATTTTTCTATCTTAGAATCTCTATGTATCGCTCACTCTTTGGTAAATTCTTTATAGTTCCTACTTATACTCTTCAATGACTTATTCTTGGCCCTATATATTTTACTTTTACTAGCATGCACTCTATATTTCATTTTCAACTCATCACTTATTGATCAAATTGGCCCTTTAAGGCTTGACCTCAAAATAGACTCAAACTCTTCTGTAATCCACCTACTAGATGCTGCCTTGTTCATTAACTATTTATCACATATATGTTCCTTAACTAACTGTTGAATTCTATAAATTGTACTAGAGTTAACTATTGCTGCATATATAAACCAA
This sequence comes from Ailanthus altissimus, assembly GCA_946807835.1. Lineage (NCBI taxonomy): Eukaryota > Viridiplantae > Streptophyta > Magnoliopsida > Sapindales > Simaroubaceae > Ailanthus > Ailanthus altissimus. Next base: position 24,677,714 of record OX327685.1, on the reverse strand, counting down.
CAATTATGCATACTTTTCTCTAGATCTACGTTTCTTATTCTTGATTCTCTGGATATCAAACCCCTTAGCAACACAATACTTTGTCACTGCCTTTTCAAACTTCTCTATATTTTTAAACTCTTTGCTAACATAAAAACTTTATGAATCATGTGCCCTATTTCTGTGAAGGTTTCTACATATACTGAAAGCTATCATACTAACTGGATCATCATTAGTAGATAAAACAACAACCCATCTCCTAACTCATCATTACCATAATTGGATAACAACCTCTCATTAACATCATCATCTTCCACAAAACTGTCAATATTATCTCCTTCATTTTGAGGCTTATGCTCATTGTCACCATTATTTTCTTCATACTGCATGTCACCTTCACTATTATGGTCAGACCAATAGGCATCATTAATCCCAGTTTCTGGTGGACTTAGGTCCATTTTGACTGCTTCTAAAGGGCTTGGGTTAGTTTGGATTGGTTCTGGATGGCTTAGGTCAATTTAGACTAGTTATGGTGGCCTTGGGTCAGCTTGGGTTGGTTTTGCTAGGCTTAGGTCAGTTTGGAATGCTTTTAGTGGCTTTAGGTCATCTTAGGCTGGTTCTACTAGGCTTGGGTCAATTTAGAATGCTTCTGGTGGGCTTGGGTTTGTTTGGCTTGCTTCCGGTGGGTTTAAGTTTTTTTGAACAACTTCTACTAGGCTTGGGTCAATTTGTTCAACTTGGGACTACATATGTGCTGGGGAGTTCGAAGGGTTTTCATAATGTTTATCAATATTAGGTGGTGGGCTCATGTTAGTGTTTCGTGATGCCTGGTAAACTTGTGGTTGAGGTTTAAGTTCATCAATATCAATGGCAACATGTTGATGTTTTGGGCTTGTAAATTGTTTGGATGCTGATTTTTTAGATACTTTTTGGTGTTTTTGGACATCTTTATCAAATAATTTTTTTTTGAGTTGACTTAAGAAGTTTGACTTGGGTTTTGGATTATTTGAGGCTCCAGGGGGTGCTTACATATCTAAAGATAAGAAATCAAAGTCAATGACTAGTTGACACCACCCCAACCTCACACATCTATCCACTAATTCCACTAAATAACAATCTTCTTTTAAAACCATGGGCTTTCCTGCCCAGGGCACTGTTGCAATGGCCTTAAAATTTTCATCTAACCTTAATAGGCTTTTTAACACTTCCTCATACACATATTTTTGTAGACTAATCAAACTACAAGTGTCTGCTTTAACAAACTTTATACACTCACCAAACCCCCATAACCTTAAGTGTCATTGCCACTCCTCTCCATTTTCTTTGTGAAGCCTTTGAAGTCTGAAAATTAGTACCAAAAGCCAATCATGTAGAATTTACTATAAAGTCATTAATCAAACCTAAACGCAAAAACTAACCATAATATGAGAAATACAAGCATGCAAAATTGAAACATACAGTGTTAATGAAAGCACACAACAATAAGCATATAGAAACCCCGAAAACACATCATCATGTTAAAAACTAAACAACAATACCGAAAATCCACAAAAGCAAACCAGAGTTGTACAAAATCAAGAATACTAAATAAACAAAAATTTATAAAATTGTACTAACAATCAAACACCAATACCAAAAACACGGATAAAACCTAAGAGAATATTAGAAACCCTAAAAACTAAATCACACCCATAAACCGAAAAACAAATCACAATCCAGATTACATGAAAAGAGTCTAATTAATAGAAATATCAAAAAATTCATTGTATGCAACATTAAACTTTTTAATAACAATAGTTAAATAACTAAAAAAAAAATATTTACCTAAAATGGCATGAACGCAGTATTCATGGGTGTATTTTATTCTTATTATTTAGAATTTTGTAGGCTTAACATTTATTTTTTTTAAGTGTGAATTTTAGGCATTTTTATGTGCTTTATTGAAGTCAATGAAACTAATTGAGATAAAATTCTAAAGAAAACAAGGCGTAAAAATCAAATTTACTATAGTAACAGGAATAGTAATTTGCTATAGTGCTAGCGCTGCAGCAGCAAAACCTGAGTGCTACAGTACTGGCACGATCAAAAATTTACAAATTGGGCAAAACTTGAGCACTGTAGCACTAAGAAGCTAGGACCGTGGTGCCCGACACTAGGTGTTGAATATGAGAATCCTAATCTAACTTGTATTCGACGTTTTGCCTTAATTTAAAAATATAAGCCTATAAATAAAAGACCAAAAAGTCTATTTCAAGAACAAAGAAAAGAGGAATAAATGAGCATAAGAGAAAATAACTTCTTAAAGAATTAGAACAACTTTTGGAGAAATAAGAAGCCTAAAAGATTGAAGATTGCAGTAAATTATTTTTATCTCTTCAACTCTTTATCGTTCTAAATCTATAATTTCATGATGTTTTTCTTAATAATCTCTAGAACTTTTTATTTCGTCATGAGATAATTTCTATATCTAAGATTACAATTTGAACTTAATATGAAACTTGAATCAATTTATTTTCTCTTAGTTTTAAATTCAATATAGAATTATTCATTTTATTCTATGCTTAATGCTTTCTAATTACCTGATTACTAATTAAATTGTTATGGGAGCTCTAATGAACTTGAAAAATGAATTTAGGTGTTGGCTTTGGATTGATTGATGTATGATTATTGCATAACGGCTTTAAGTTTCATATGAGATAGAATATACCTTGGATTGATTGATGTATGATCATTCAAACAGCTTTAAGTTTCATGTGAGATAGAATATACCTTGGATTGATTGATGTATGATCATTGCGTAACGGCTTTAAGTTTCATGTGAGATAAAATATACCTTAGATTGATTGATGTATGATTATTACGTAACGGCTTTAAGTTCATGTGAGATAGAATATACTCATATGACATATATAACTGATAGAGAACATATTTTTAATGAGTTTTGTTTTAATATGATTACTATAAGAGTATAGGTAATTGATTAGGAAAAATATTTTTACTTGACCATCAAAAAGGTTTGTATTAAATTTCTTAGTTAACAATTCATATTGATGGATTAACTTAAGAGGAATAATTAAGATTTAAGTGAAGTATTAAAGGATAATTATAGTCTTAGACATTTTACCCTTGGTAAATTATTATCTATTTTCTTTACTCTATTTCATTTGTTTATTTGATTTAGGTTTTATTAGTCTGATTAATTAGATTATTTGAATAAGAATAGAAAGACACAGATTTCTTATTTAACAAAGTTAATATTAATATCTCATGGGAACAATACTCTGCTCATCATATATTACTTGTTTACGATAGTATGCACTTATACTCTAATTCAACATAACAAGTACGTGAAAAACCAAACATCTACAGACAAAGAAGATGAATGGATTCTTTCATTTGGTTTTTTTTCCTTTTGGATACTACCAATTTTCTTATGATTGCTTTTTCATTCGGGTGTTTTGGGTTTTATTCTTCATCTAAATAGTAAAATACAAACGAAAAAGGTGAACTAACCCTTAATTCGAGCACCAAAAGAGTCAACAAATGTGAGGCTGACACATATATGTAAAAGACATGCAACTTCATGTTTACTAAATTCAATTTTTTTAGTACAAGACAAAAATATCACTTTTAACGTATTTCATTACCCAACAGGATCTAAATGAGATTTTTGAAACTTTAAGAGTTTGGATGTTTTTTTCCCAAACCTTGGAGGTTTGGATGTCATTTTTCTAAATTAATAAATACTCAATTAAAATAGTTTTTATTTTTAAAAAATGATGCAGTTCACCGCAGAAGAGACAACAGGTGAATAAAGACTATGTTAGGAGCAGCTAGTGAATGTTGATTTTATACTAAATTATAATGAGGATTCTTACACCCCAAGAGAGCCTAAACTGATTAAAGAGTTAAGAGAGTTGACTGTCAAGCACCCATTGTTGGTTTCTTGATCTTTTAATATAATAATTAAATATCATCAGATGTGAAGCACCAATGAAAGAGTTGAGGAGATGTGAAGTTGGTGAGAACAAAGCAAAGTGTTGAGAGAGGAATCGCCCTTCTCCCTCTTGAGATTAGGTTAAACGAAGAACCTCAAGTTCAACTTAGAACCCTAACCTCTTTGCACAGTGGAATAACCTGTTTATCAAGCAAAATAGCAAGAATCCAAAGCAGAATATAAAAGATCACAACACAATCTTACGTGGTTCAGCCAATTACCTACGTCTACGGTGGATCCAGGGATCTTAGCCTCTCTTATTAACTCCTTAGAGATTTTACAAGAAAAACCCAATGAATAACTCTCAAAATAACTTAATGTTTAGTAAACCCTTACTCTACTATGAGTAATGAATACCCAAACGACAGTTCTACCCTAGCGCACACAAGCACTTAGTGTCTACCCAGTTCTTTCCCTCTCTTAGAGTCTCTCTTAATGCTTAATCTTTAACTAAATGGTTTACAAGTGTTTATATAGAGTTTATTTTGTGTCTACTAACCCTATTCCTTGTTGGAGTAAGAGTCTTCTTATTTTGGAAGTCCTAAACTTCCTAAAACTTAAAATTTTGGATCAAAAACAAAAATTTCCCGACTCTGGCTCTGCGGCGCTGAGGTTCTGGCTCCATAGCACTGAGCTTTATCGCGCCCATCGCCGCGGCGCTAGGCTTCTGGTTTAGGCATCGCGGCTCTCAGCTCTGGGCGCTCCTCCTATGTTTTCTTCGCTTCCTTCGAGTCTTCGAGTCCCGTTTCACTTCCCTCTTCGTGTCTCACACGCCCTAGACTTCATCATACGTGTCCCACATATTATAGAATTCTTGTGACTCTCCTCTTTGGTATCCATCTCAATTCTTGTTCAATTAAGATTGTTAAATCACCAAATCTTCAACTAACCCTTCCTTAATTAAAAATCTTCCAAATAATAAGGCTTCTAGATCCAATCCACATCAATACTCTATCACCTAGAGATGAGTCCAGTTAAGTCTCCACAAAGACTTAACTTTTTCCAGGTAAGTGACTTTGGTCTCCAAAGGCATTCGTGCACCTTACATAGGGTATGGATGCATTGCACTCATTTTCGACCCTCATCACCTCGGTGAGCACGGTTTTAATTTTGTTTAGTGTTCTGCATTACTCCCAATACCCCGTGTTGGGCCACCCATGGTCATCCCAGTAAACACATAGAGCCCTTTATTGTGCTTATCACCCTCAAACCTTATAGGTCCTTTCTCTACCCTTAGTTTTTCTTTTTTCGCTCTAACCAAATACCATTCCTTATTGAACTTGCCTAGGGATATCAAGTTCTTCCTCAGTTTAAGAACATGTCTTACACCATGTAAGTCCCTAGTTTCTCCACCTTGCATCCTCAGCCTTATGTCACCAACTCCCATGATCTCACAAGTCATGTCATTCCCCATTAGAGCTTTACCTCCCTTGGCTTTATAGTTGCTAAACATCAATTTTTTGGGACACATATAGGCGTTATACCGTGAATCTAGTATCCATTTGCCAGCGTACTTTCCCATTGAGGTTACCAATGTGTCTACAACTTCGGTATCTTCCTCAGTATCGATTGCAGCCCACCCTCATTGGCCTTTTAATTTCGGACAATCCTTCACAAAGTGTCATTCTTTATTATAAAGGAAAAACTTCTTGGATCTCCTCATTGATTAGTTGCTCTTCCTCCTTTGTGCAAGTAATGCTACTCCACTCTGGGATTCAGATCTCTTTGTCAATTCTTTTGAGTTCAATGATGCTTTGATGCCATTCATCGTTAAAAACTCCTTACCATACAACAGCGTATCCACAAAACTCTAATAGCTTTTTAGCAACGAACTTAACAGAATTAAGGCCTTGTCTTTATCTTTAGTCTTGATGCCCAATTGCTCAAGACTTATGATGATCTTGTTGAACTCGTCAATGTGAGCTCTCAATGAAAATCCCCCGTGCATTGTTAGTTGATGTAGTTTCTTCTTCACAAGAAATCTATTTGCAAGAGACTTCTTCATGTATAATACCTCGAGTCTCTTTCATAGCCCCAAAGCGGTTTCTTCATTACCAATTTTCCTTAATATTTCGTCGCTTAACGCTAAGATTATGGTGTTGTGAGCCTTTTTTTAAATCGTGTCCCAATCTTTCTGTCTGGACTTTGAGGTTGTTGTCCCTTTGTTAGTTGAGGAACTAGCTTCCTCTAAGGCTGAGTCTAGCATTTCCTTCACTAGTAGAGCCTTAACCTTCTTTCTCTAAAGATTGAAGTCATTCATCCCATTGAATTTCTCTATTTCTTACTTGATTGCAGCCATGGTTCAAATACTTCAGGTGTGTATTATCGAACCTTTTGCTTTGATACTAGTTTGTTAATTGAGGAATCACCATTCTCCCTCTTGAGACTAGGTTAAAGCGAAGAACTCCAAATTCAACCTAGAACCCTAGCCTCTTTACGAATGGAATAACCTGTTTATCAAGAAAAATAGCAAGAATCCAAAGCAGAATATAAAAGATCACAACACAATCTTACGTGGCTCGGCCAATTGCCTACGTTCACGGTGGATCCAAGGATCCTAGCCTCTCTTATTTACTCCCTAGAGGAAAACCTAATGAAAAACCTTCAAAATGACCTAATGTTTAGTGAACCCTTACTCTATCACGAGCAATGAACACCCAAATGACGGTTCCACCCTAGCGCACACAAGCACTTAGTGTTTACCCAGTTCTTTCCCTCTCTTAGAGTCTCTCTTAATGCTTAATCTTCAACTAAAGGGTTTACAAGTGTTTATATAGGGTTTATTTTGTGCCTACTAACCATATTTCTTATTGGAGTAAGAATCATCTTATTTTGGAAGTCCTAAACTTCTTAAAACTTGAACATCCAGATCAAAAATAGAAATTTTTTGGCTCTAGCACCGCAGCGCTGAGATTCTGGTGCCGCAGTGCTGAGCTTTATCGCGCTCATCGCTGCAGCGCTGAGCTTCTGGTTTGGGCACCGTAGCGCTCAACTCTGGGTGCTCCTCCCGTGTTTTCTTTGTTTCCTTCGTATCTTCGAGTTCCATTTCGCTTCTCCCTTCGTGTCCCACATGTCATAGACTTCTCCACACATGTCCCATACATTTTAGACTTTTTGTGATTCTCTAATTTTTATTTAATTAAAATTATTAAATTACCAAATCTCTAACACAAGACTGAAGCCTGAACTTATAGCGATCTCGGGCAAGACGGAAAAGACAAATGAAGTTAAGAATGAAGAAATAATATTTGTGGAATTGACACCACTCGATTTCATTCTCAGCTTTGTAGGATAATGAGCCTGCCCAAAAGAGATCTTATTCGAGTCATTAGTGAGCCAGATAACAAACGAGTTGAGCCGAGCATCGTTGATGAGGATTAGGTCGGTTCCGTTGGTGATAGTTCTGAAGAAATTGAACAGAAAGTCTACTGCCAAAGACGAGAAGAATAAGAAGAAGAAAACTATCATGTGGTTCATCTATACAGAGGAGCTGTTGGTGGTAGAAAGGCGAGTTGAATCTACACGAAATGGGCAAATCAAAATATGCCACTTGTCCTTGAAATAACACCTAGCGTTTTTTCACGTTCAGTGATTGCTTTATGACTTTTCTGATCGAGAACAAAAAAAAGAGGAAGATCATTATCAATTTATATTATTAGGTTCTAAAAAACCTCCAACTGTAGAGTAACAATTCCTTAGATCAACTCGTTCAACTATTTGAACAAATTTCTTCGCGAAAGAAAACACAAGGCAGTTATAATTAGAGTGGATGATAAATGGCAAATTAACTTATATTTATATTATCAGACTTAAAAGTTCATAATTTATGTGATTATTGAATTAGAGTGTTAAAATGAAGAAAAGAATAACGATTACTATAACATTGTTATTAAATAAAAGATGCATTGCTATTATTCTTTCCACTTTTAATACTCTTTTAATACTATATTAACAAAAATAATCATGCCATCACATAAATAATAAAATTTTAAATTCATTGATATTAACTATAAATCAATTTTAGCACCATCACCAATGGCAATGACGACTATAATGGCCACTGATAGGACTAGTTGCTATCACTTTTTTAATTGTCAAAATTTTATTTTATTTTAAAATCTTATTTAGAGGAATAAATAAATTATTTAACTATTATAAAAGTATAAACTAAGTAAACAATTTTTGTAATCTGACAAAGGTCTTTTACCCCTTTCAAACCCCTTTCAACAGTAAATATTCAACAATAAGGCCTTTAAGAAAATTAGAAATGAAAGCAAACAAGAAGAGTTCAATTGATCTGCTCAAGACGCTGGATAAGCTTTATAAGGCCATGATTAACCCACTGCTATAAAAAAAAAATGTTGGCACGATACAAGCGGATACAGTATAAAATCTATGATTTGTCGGCTGAGTATTCAAATTATACTTTTAAGTTCTCAATTTTGTCAATATCAGAAAACAATCGAATGAATATTCATGTAAACTAAACAAGCATTCAGACCTATGTATTTATCTCAAGCAGAAACCTTTTCAAAACTTTATAATAGAAAAAGGGGTATATAAGGAATAAATATGGAGCATGGCAGGCAATTTCATTTTCAGTTCCTACCTATCTGCTTAGTTTGATGACACTTTTCCAGTCAACTGCCATGGGCCACAGTGGCAGTTGTGGTGGAGACAACCTTCCCAACAGCTGAATGTTCCTTCTCATGCTCGGTCAGTAAAAGAGCTTCAGCAAAGCTCTTAGACATATTCTTTACAAAGTGATTAGATAGTGAAACTGGAGTTTGTGGTTCACTAACAAACAATGGAGGAGCCAAGTGACTTGCTTGCTGTTCAGCCTTTCTTTCCTGCATTGCTTTCTGCCGCTGCTCATAGAAGTGAAAATCATCTAGGATGGATGTATAAATTTCATAGTTCTTAAAAATGTTCAACATCTCTATACCCTGTTCCATTCCCACCTGCAAAATTGAGGAAATATAATCATGTTAATAAAATACCATCACAGAAAGGAGGGAAACGGACCAATAAGCAACATTTTCAATAACAGAAAACAAATACAAAGGTCAGTTATATGACGCTGAAACTCATTTTACTACAAATACACTTGAAAGGTCTTTCCTAGTCAAGTAAAAATTGGAATGCAGTAGAAACTGCCTTACAACCCACAAATTCATTATAAAGAAATTCAATTTTGGGTGAATAATACAAATTAAACAATGGATCTATTCAGAAATTATCCTTCAGCAACCTCAGCTCACTCAAGACATATCACCACGATTGTGGTCAAATTCTGAAATCATACAGTTAACATGGTCAAATTCTGATCATACAGTTGACATCTTGACATTCAATATACACACCTGCTTGCATAAGTTTTGCGGATGCTTCAATTCAAAAAAAAAAACTAAAACTGGCCAATAGCACTAGTCAAAGCACTTAATCATGGCCTATCTTCGATTGCACAAACAAATTGCAAGTAGAGCAGATTGATCTTATCACACCTAAACATTAAAATTGTAGCAGTTGATAATTACTGCTGCCAGTTAAAGACTGAAAGTGCTGCAAAGAGAGAAGATAGTGGCATTTAAGAGGGCATGCAACTGCACATTATCAGTTACCTCCACTACTCATTAATTGAGAATAGACCATGAATCCCAATAAACTCTTACCTCTTGAGTATCTCTGCTATTAGTGACTGGCTTGTTGTCATTATTTTCAAGCAGAATGTGTCGAAACTGGCTGTTGGGGACATCCTTAATTATGTGCCACTTCACTGGGAACTGTCCAGACCACTTATCCTGCAGCCAATAATCCAAGCTCTTGCCAAAGTCTACTGGTCCAACCATCTCTGCCACCCCACAAAATTGTGCACTAGCATTTACCTGCTTACAATTGTAAGATGTAAAAATCAGCCGTTACTTTGATGCTCTATTTTGCGGTTTCCAAATAAAACTTCTTATTAAGAAAGATCGCAGAGAGAATCCAAAGAGACATATTAGATAGATCTCAAAGAATTTGCTAGTATAGATAATAATAAAGATCAAGTAAATCGTCTCTCTTAAGCAAGAATCACTAGAACCAAAAGGTAAAAGAAAATAAATCAAGAAAAAGTGCATTGATGCAGTAAGAGAAAGACTGAAATAAAAAGATGATGTCCCCATCACCTTTTTGCTTTCATGTGATAATAACCAGTAAAGAATGCATGGACCACTCAGATAAACTATTGTAAAATTTAGGAACACGTGCATCATGTTGTGCATCTGTAGTGAAATCAACCAACCCACTACAAGATTGATGAACCAACAATTGCAGGAGCCGCACAAACACACTTGCACAAACATGAACCCTGATTTTGGCAATATTGTTAAGCATTTGCATCAGATTATCTATCACTTTACGAATGGTCGTTCATATCAACGGAGTCTCCTTTACATAGATCAATTACATTAGCAAATTAGAAGATTTTAATATAGACAAACTATGCATCCACTTCTTTCTAGCATGTAACAAACTTTTGGAGCATGAGACAGCGTAAAGTACCGAAAATAACAGAAAGATTGGACATGCTCCATGTTTCTCCTTCGCTTCACGATAAGCAGCATCCAACTTTTTATTGCCGTTTCGGGTGCTTGCCCAGACACCATACTTAATGCTTTTGTGAACATTATCTTCACTATAAGATTTGATGATGAAGAATTTTGCAACTTTGTAGTCAGTCACAAAATATGATTGGTTGCAGGACTCTCTAAGAACATCAATTGCGACATTCTTGCTATTATCAACAACGAATCCATTTACTGTTGCCCTAATTTTGGGCTTAAATGCCCTGGGTCCTCTATTTCGCTCACTTAGCGTATCAAGAGTCACAGTACAACTACACGAGAAGTCGTTACATCTTCCTCCTTGTCTGGCTTCATTGAGTGTGGGCCAGTTTTGACCATCCGACCCCATACGAGAAGTGAAGACATTTCCATAATCCGAGCCTTGATCACTCTGACCGTCAGAGTACCCTCCGTAGCTGGAGCCTGAACAAGATCCAAACCCATAGAATGATCCTTTCTGCTGAGAAGCCTGCATATTCATTTCATTGTTAGAATATGCATCATATTGCGTTTCAATCAGAAATAACTGTTCAATATAGTATAAAGGAAGTGTTTAAAACCAAATCAGTTAACATATTTGAGGTTACACGTCACACCTACATAATCAACTTAGCACAGGGTGAAATCTTACAAATCCAGTTGAACTATAAGGTTTATAATTGCTATCAAAGCAAAAAAAAGGCTTAAATAAAACCACCATGCTTTGGGAAAAAAAACAAAACAAAACAATTCTATTATTTTAAGCATTTGCTATATCACTCAACAGAAGCTCCTCAAAGCCGTGGTTCAACTCATAGAACTCGCATATCTTTCAAAAAGAGCTAACTGCAAAGACTGGTGAAGAAAGTGCATAGATTAGAAATCTAACCCTTCCAATATCATCCTGAGAAAATTCTAATGACCTAATTGATGTTAGAGAAGCTGCTGGTGATGACAATTGAAGCAAAGAACTCTTTCCATTCAATGGTTTTGACCAATCAGACCATAATCCTCCAACTTCAGACCTCTCAAACCCTTGGTGCAAGAAACCAAGGCCACCAGATTTTCCAAAGAGATCGTCTCCCCTACTGGAAGATCCCAACAGAGGTGGGAAATTGGGTCTCAGACCAACACTTTTGCTCTCACCTTGAATATCAACATGTACTGGCAACCTTACTTGAGAAGCTGAAGTTGATGAAAGAATGTATGATTTTTTTGGAGAAACAGGTTGCTGAAAACAAGATGGATCGGAGCCCAAAAATTGTTGTACGTCATACAAATGGTCATTACATTTCACAGAAGGCAGCTGTTCTATGACTGGAGTAGATGGTCCATGCAGCGAGTGAGGACTGTATCCATAACCATTAAATGCAGCAGATGGAAATGCATTGTGAATGCCCTGCATTAGTTAACAGGTAAACAGAAACATCTACTAACATGCACTAAAAGAGATGAAAGAACAAAAAAACTTGCAAGAGGCAAGATAATTTTACACACATGAGAGCCATTTTCCAGGCCTTCAGCATTAACAAATGGTTGGTAGATTCCCTGCTTACTAGCTGCACTTTCATAACCTGAGTGACAAACAAGATGGGAAATAAGCATATACAAGAAAATGACTTTTGTGTGAAAAAAGCAAAAAGTGGACAAGACCACACTCCATGAGTATGCCTAATTACCTAGCAACCACAGCCACACAATTCTAATCAGCAGAACAGACTTCAGATTCACAAGTTCTCTCAACCAGCAAACCACCCCACTTAAACCTTAAACTAATCCTAATAAAAGAACATAGAATCATCATTCAAACAAAAAAAAAAAATCTATGCTGGGGCAAAACCAAGGACTCTACCTAATCACAATATCATGTATATACAGGTAAACTTCACTAATTCAAGAAGGAACAAAATACAATCTGGTGGTGGTTAATCTTGTGTTTCATTTTCTTGTCGAAAAATAAATAAATTTATTAAAAGGGGAAAAAAGGAGTAATGATCAAGTAAAGGGCAAGATAAAAAGTCTAAATAACTCCAAATTCAAGAAGAAAAAGTGCAAGAAAATCCTTCTATCGAGACAAAAAGTTCCTAAGAAAGTAAGATTTTATCTTGCCAATTCATTCTTTCAAGTCATCAACCTCTTCGTGTCTCCAAAAACTCAAGTTTCCAGAAGTTCCAACAAAACCAGAACTGAGTTAGAATAACTGCAGAACCAGCAAATGAGCTAACTAAGAAGCTTTACAATTCCATCATCACCTGACAATGAAATAGAAGATAATCACAGTTGCCATCCTTTGGATAATAAATTTTCCTCTACTTAAGTATAAGTCCATATATAAAAAGATGATCCCTTTCAGAGGCTCTTGAGTATGCTGAAGGAAAACCACCCTCTCTTAATTCCTTATTCCCTTGAGTATTCACAAAATGACTAGGCATTAAATTCCTTATTCATTCCTAAAACATCTGCACCCATGTCCCTACCTTTTATCCAATTACATTGATTTTTCTTGATCATTTATTGCTATCACCAATTTAGGATTTCAATTAAGCCTCCCATTGGAATAACATAAAAAAATCTGCCACTATCGCATGATTCTCTTCAGCTATTCTAGACAAAATTTTAGCAATCATCAGCGGTTATTGTACCAAACATCCTTCCAACAATTTTCAAATAAAAATGTTTAATGAAGCATTTTCAGTCTACTGCAACACCCTGTCCAGAAAAACATTACAATTAAGGTCTTCACCACTATCACCTTGGTCAAAGCCATACTTTTAACCCATAGAAATGTCTCAGCAGGCTCTTTCTATAGCATCATGCCTCAACCATTTACCAAGAAGACTTACTATAAGTCATTTAAACCACCTTACCTTCACTCCACACTTAAAAAGTGGAGTGAACTACATCCAATGAAACAAAAGAGAAACACCGAAGAAAGGACTATGGTAAATAGACAGTAGAATACTATTAGTCTCAGCGAGTCATGGAACAAATCCAGCACTAACAAAAAGAGTGGAGAAGAGAATCATAGGCAACATACAGCAGAGGAATTGGACAAGCTTTCGGCTATTCATTGCCTACAGTTCTCTTCCCCACTCTTTTTTTCTTTCGTTAGCACCCATGACTGTTTTTTGTTTCTGTTTCTCTCACTGTATCCCCAAAGTTGCACTTTCAGAGAGAAAAAAGAAATAAAAAAACATCAAGAGCACAGAAAGACAGAAAAAAAATTTTGAACACATTCCCCCCACACATCTCCTTACCCAACAGGAAGGGGAAAAGAAAAAGAAAAATAGAAAGAATCCCGTTGCAGTTCTTCCAGCAACTTTGGCATTATAACTGGAATTATAAATTTTGACATATATTAAACAAGTGTCTAGAAAGAACTTTCTCATACTATTGTATGTGTAAAAATCCTCCCAATAAAGTAGCATTGGCATTTTTCCATAACACATGGGATTTAGGGAAGCCAATAACAATGCAAGATGAATCTATTATAATGCAACTCCAACTTTTATTAATGCCAAAGGAACAAATCTAAGTTCTTTATCTACAATATCTTCTATTATAATACACAACCGAACTGCACAACATTTACCACACAGTTCAGGTTTTAAGTTAAACTCAAGTAGTATTACCCTTTGCATAAGAAATTTTTGAAGGAGCTATAAATGGCATATATTAAACATAGACAGCTCCTCTTTAACAGATATAGAAAGAATAACCTCCTCCATTGTAGACTAATGGTGTCTGAGAGAAATAGGCATCGGAGACATAACCAGTCGTATGATATCCAACAGCACTTAAAGATCCTGACTGATCTACATTATCCCTTCGAGGAACAATTGTCATTGGAACCTGTGAAGAATCAAAAACATTTTCATCAATATCCAGAAGGTTGGTACGATTAAGAAATTCAAGGATTCATAGATCAGACAAACTGGATAATACCTGAGAATTTAACACTTTTGGATTAACAGTCTTTTCTTCCGTGTCCAGGATCAAAAGATTCAACGCTTCAGTAGAGTCTAAAATTCATGAAACACGGTCAAATTTACCAATCTATTTTTTTTCTTTTGAAGTTAAATTTACCAATCTACTTGAACAAAAAGAAAAAGCAAGAATACATTCGTACAATTTAACAAATAAACAACAACCAGAAGGAGAAGATAAACACAAACACTTGTGTATGATTTAGGTATACATAGACAAAAAAACATGGGCACGAACACGTATGTGTAAGATCAAAGTCATCCATTATCAGCAAACCAAGGGAGAGAGAACTTCAAATCTTCGACGTAACTTGAACGGAAAGGGGATTGTTGTGCACTCGTTTTTGAAACACAAACTATCAATCGCACAACACTCATAAATTAAGGAAATGTAGACACAGCTTAAATCAGCTCACTTCTCACCATATACATATATATATATATATATATATATATATATATATATATCAAAGTTATATTTGCGAAGTTTTTAATCAACGATTAATGATCCCAACCGAACCATAAGCAATACCTGGATCGTCTTAAATTCGTCAAAAATACGAAATTAGTGGGAAAAAAAAAAAGCTAAAAATTGAATAAAATACTCCAAGGACATCCACTAGTACAAAATTATTTAGCGACAAAAAAATATAAAAATAAAAATAAACATGAGAGATGAAACGTACTAGTAGAAGTTAACCGATCAGAGCTTGGCTGTGCCATTGTTTTAAAAACAATGTATATCTAAATATATTTACATAAAATTTCGCGATCAGTTTTATAGAAATGAAGTCAAATCTCGGGCTTTGTTTGGGGGAGATTTGGTGAAACTATGGTTAGACTTTGGTGCGTGTGGATTTAAGAAATTATAATTTAAAGAAAAGGAAGGATGAAAAGAGAAAAGAGATTTTTAGGGCATGCAAATTGCAACAGTGGATAGAAGGAAGTTAGCAGAAGTTGCAGAAGCGTTGGGAGTAATGAGAGAGAGGTAAAAGAGAAGGATGAGGAGGCAGAGAAATATCTAGTCTTTTTCCATTTTTTGGTTCTGTGCTCGGTAACACTGACCTTGAAGTTTCGCATTTTGGTTTTGTCGAGTTGGCGAAACCTCACTCGTCCACCTGCTCTCCGTGCACCCTGCAGTTGTTACTATCTCTGTCATTTATACGTTTGCTACCATTCACCAGTCACTACTAGTCTTAAGTCTAAACTTTCCACGTTTTTCTTTTATGTTTGTCGTTAAACAATTTCTTCATTTTTTTTTTTCAACAAAACTTATAATACATTTTAAATTTAAAAACTTCAAAACATATAATAAAAGAGTTAGAGAAATATTCTAAAAAAAAAAAAAAAAAGCTACAGAAATATATCATTACATGATAGACATGCCTTGAGTCACAGAACTATATCATGGTAAATATATGATAGACATGGCCTGATGAAAATTCTACTTATTGATTAACAACATCTGAACAACAATTCAATATATTTAATATATGTCTGCATGTTACATTTGTTAAGTATTATTTTAATTTTTTAAATTTAATATAATTACTACCAACCAATAACAGTATGCTACTTCTCCCAAAGCATCCAAATGAATAATAAAAAAAATTAAAAAAAAAAGATATATATTAAAATTTTATGAATTATAAACTAGAAAAAAAATTCAATAAATAGGAGGATTTTAGAGGAAAGCTACTTGATCCAAAATTCTCCCCCAATTAAAATAATAGAAAGAGATTTTAAAATAGATTCGGTGACTTTTTAATTATTATTTGATTGAATTAATGATTTATATATCCATACTTTGAAAATGAGTTAAACTTATACTTTATAAATAGACAATTAATCATAAGACTGATTTATTGATTTACAATTCATTTACCATTCATTAAATCATCCAACCCTACTTGTTCGTATATACACTCCATCACATGCAAGCATCTCTTTTACATATGAATATTGACTTGAACACCAGAATATGTTTTGTTTTACAGAATGACAGGGATGAATTTGTAATTAAAAGAGTAATGCAAGAGTGAAAAGGTAATTGATTATGAAGGTGCCAAATCAAAGAGTTTTAGTGGTGTTGTATGTGAGAACATTTTACTAAAAAACGACTACTTACAAAAAAAAAATGTGATTCCTATGTCTATATTTTGCTATTTTTTATCCATTAAATTGAATTAAGGATTTATCAAGATTTTCCTCTATGTCTCTTCATTCCATTTACTTACGAACCAATGACGAATCCATCGCAAGGTCATCGCTCGTTATCAAAGTCTGTGTTCGGCTCTGCCTAGTCTAACTCTCACTTTCACTCTTCTCAGTCTAGCTCTCACTTATGCTTATCCTAGTCCAAATTTGTCTTTTGGTCTCGATCTTACTCTTAACCATTGTCTTCCTCTTCTTCTCCTTCGCATAGCGCTAGCTCTTGCTCCCATAGCCTACACACCTCTCTATGGCTCCATAGATTACCATTCAACCTAGCACCACCAACTACCACCACAATCAGCAACAATGCAGCATAATATCATAGCCAGTAGCAAAGTACATTGCACCCATCACTGCCTGCTGCCATACCCACATCTCAACTCTATTTTGTTTAGCTATTTACTGTTGCATGTTTGCATCAACAGTTAGCTAATCACTGTCTGCCTATATATTAGTCTACGAACCAGCTCTCTTTTATTTGTCATCGCCCACTATCAGCTAATACCAGCATTATTCACCGCTTATATCATCACTATTACAACTTGGTCTTGCATTGTTCACCAGTAAGCGAAATAAGGACTTAAAGCTTAAAAATTACAGCTTAAAAAAAAAAGACAAACAATTGTGCTAAAAAGTAAAATCAATCAAATTGTTGAGGATAACAGAGTTGCAACATAAAGACGCTGCAAAAAAACAAAGATGATTGAAAGAGAAAACATGTGACTAGGCAACTTTGATAAACTCTTTGTTATTTATAACAGACTACAAAAGTAGATACAACTCTTCCTTAATATGCTAGTTTTATTTAAATTTAGTCAAAATTTACTTTCAAGTTACAAATGAAAATATAAATGAATAAATGGATGCTTGATTGATAGGGATAATCTAAGCCTACTTCTTTAGAGATAGTCGATACTAGCCTAGATATAATAATTTCTTAAATAATCTAAGCCTGCTTTCTTAAAAATAGCCAATACAGGTCTAGGTATAACATTTTCACCAATAATCTAGACTTACTTCCTTAAAAACATAAACAGTTGATGCTTGGGGATTCTAATTTTATATTAAACTAATTAAATTATATCAATTAAACAAAAATAATTGGTACAAATCCATTGAAATAAGATATGTGGTATTCTGAGATTTAATAATTTAGTGAAAATTAAATTATAAATACTTTTTAATAATATAGAATAAGCATTAAAAGCCAACCAAAAAAAAAATTAGTACTTATATGACACGTGCCGAATATTAGATTATATTCCTAATTGCAAGAATGTCAAAATAATAAACAATCCAATAAAAATAGATTGATCCTTACAAAAGTAGATTTAAAGTTTACAAACTATAGATAACCTTAAAACAAATAAGGCATTAGAGATATAAAGACATATATGATGCAAATATTCAAATAAAATGTATGCTAAGGTTAGAGGATCAACTATTGATGAATTTAATAAGAATATTTTATATTTTCTATTATAATTCAATTAAAATTCACACAAATGAGGTTTCAACAGATATAACAATAAAGGTTCATAAAAATTTATATATAAAATTGTATTTCCTTCTTTTAATTACCTTATTAGGATTATGCCAAATCTTGTAAATAAGTTCAAGTTTTTATTATCATAGTCATCATATTTATTTACAATAAATCAAGACTCTCACTTTATAATAAATTATTCTACGCCAAATCTTGTGAATGAATTTAAGTAGTTATTGTGCCAACTATAATAATTGCCTATAATAAATCAAGATATCCACTTTACAAAAAATGATATCAATATTGCTTAAGAAAATAAACATAACGCGTATAAATTTAATTAACTTAAAAATATAAACATTAAAAAAGAGTTTAAGCATATCCTCATTACCTTACTAAAAATTTTACCTATTCACCTTAGCAAAATAAGAATTAATTAAGCATAATAGAACTAAAGTAAAGAATTGCAATAAGAAATAATATAAACTTCAAACCACAATGTCAAAGAAAAGAATAATAAAAAAGAGTGTATATAAAAGAAATGGGTTTTGATCAAAATCTACCTCCCTTTAGGCATAGACAAGTAACCTTATTTATAAAAAATCTTGAAGGGTATAAGTAAAAAAATAAGAGGTAATATGAATTATTGATAAATTAGAATATATCACACGCACTAATTTTGAACTTGAATTTATCACCGACACCATCCAAATTTTATTCTTTTCTTTGCATAAGAAATAAACAAATATTATAGATAGTGCAATGTCTAATTCCCTTAAGCTTTATTTGAAAGTGTGTTGTTTTCCTAGGGTGCATGCATATACAGTGTATATTGGTATCGAATCTAATGTATGTGGGTGTATATATGTGTAATTGTGTCTATTACTTAAATACATATCAAATACATATTTAAGTCTGACAGAAGCGTAAAACTTGCAATAAATACAATAAATAAATATATTAATCATATTAATATATTAATTAAGGTAGAGAACTCACGTAATTTTTTGAAGTTTACATGGAGATCAACTCGCAGACAGTTCTAGTCAACTCGCAGACAGTTCTAGTCACCAACACAGTGGGCTTGGTGAGCTAGAACAACAGTCTTATATGCAGCACTAGGTTTAATTCTTAAACCTCAAAATGGCCGATGTGTATTTTTATCATTTCTCTAAAAAGATAAGAAATAGAGAATTTGAAGCAATCTACTATTACTTCAATTGGAAGCATAGAGAAAAATGAAACAGTTTCATTTTTCCCTTCATTATTTTTTTTCCTTTATTTTTCTTATTCTCTCGATTTTCTTATTCTTTTCCTTTTTCTTCTTTCTTTCTTCTTTTCTTTTCTTCTCCATTTCTCTTCACTCTCTCGGCCAAAATGGCCAAACACACCAAAACAATTCATTTTCTCCTCTCTCTCTCTTTATATATATATATATATATATTTCTAATATATATTAAAATATTAATATAATAATAATAAAATAATACTAATGAGTGCTAATTATTTGGCACTCAAAATATAATATTATTATATATATAATAAAATAATATATTATATAATAAAATAAGAGAGATATTTTGATTATTTAACCATTAAATAATCAAAGTGTGAAATGATCATTTTGCCATTCATAAATAGTTACTAATTTTACCCCTTAGTGGGTCCTACCAAACTCAGATAACTCAACCGAGGGTCCATAATGCACCACGTATCATTATACAATTAGTAAATAATAATTATTGACTAATTGTTATATTAAACTCTTAAATACAGACACGTACGTATTCCCGTAATAGTGTTGAATATTGCTGAATTAAACACTTTAATTCGACACGCTACCCCAGTGTATAATGAGTACACTCTATATCGTGGGACTCCCTAAGTCCTACGCTCGATTTATCAAATGAAACTATTCTATGAGTTTGTGAGCAATGCCCCACGCACACATTACGGATATACAAATCAGCGTGTTGAACCATACAAGCTGAGGTTACAACGCATACGTATAGTCCTTCCTGTTGGGTTATGGGGTGTACAAATAAAACTTAGGGTGCTTGCATGTGGGTTGTGTTCATCATACAAACAATATACATATCTCATACATACATGTGCACAGCGGAAGATTAAATATAATGAACACAGAAAATAACATTTGATTAAACTGAAAATTCGAAATTGAGAAATATCACCAATGAAGCCTTTGGATTAATTTTCTTTGAAGTCCACCATGAAATGAATCTTTGATCAATCCTAGCAATCAATAAGGGTGGGTTTGATTGTCTAGAATGGCAGCATATTAATCCAGCATATGTGTTTAACTCTTAAATATTTTTTAAAGTTAAACTATTTAACTTAATTAAATTTGTTTTTCCTTTTATTCAACTCTTGAATAAATAAAACAAATCTTGTTTTTAGTTATTACATTTAGTAACCATTTATCTAATTTGTTTTGTTGTTCTAACACTTAAAACACAAAACAAACAATTTCAATTTCTCAAATTGAATTGGCTCCCAAAATGCAAAAACTTAAAATCTAAATCAAATTCTAAACTTAATGATTTTCAATTTCATTTCACTTTATATACTAATGTATAAATTCCAAACTAATTTGAATTTCATTTGCATTTCATTTGGCTTAACCTAACCTTAGTTAACATTTAACCATAGTTAGATTATTTTAACTTAACCTTTAAGTTAATAAATATTTAATTAATTTAACCATAGTTAACTAACTTAATCATAGTTAGGTTAACCTTTACTTAACCATTAAGTAAAGTTAACTAACTTAACCTTATGGTTAACCTTTAACCCTAGTTAAGTTAAATCATTTATTTAACAATTACACAAATAAATATTTATTTTAATTATTTAACAATTAAATAATCATAAAGTAAAATTACTATTATATCCTTACTCGGTTACCAAGTTAACCTAAAGTGGGTCCCACCATTTAACCATATACTTTAGTTAACGTAACCTTAGTAATTGCTGAATTATATTGTATTGAACAATTCAATACGGTACACTGCCCAAGTGCTCAAAGAGTACATTTCATATTGGGACTCTCTAGGTCTACACCCGATTTGTCAAATGGAACTATTCCATTAATCCGTAATCGATGCCCCACGCACACGTTACGAATATTACAAATCAGCGTGTCAGACCATACAAGTTGAGGTCATAACGTATACGTATAATCCTTCCATCATTTATACCCTGGATGTGCGGGGATATAGATCAGCACCATCAAATCCCCATTTGCTCATCCAATAATCTTATCTCCAGATTCGTATCTCGATAAACAATATACGCAAACATTTTTGCTATATTGTTTAACCCTGTGGGAAACTCTTTTCCCGGGTTTATGCTTGTGGCCACAAGACTTTATGAAATACAATCTCGGAGCATCGGATATACAACTTACCTACGTAAGCTGATGGATCCCGTATCTACGCACACCGGACTCCATGAGCATCGGACCATACCCAGTGACACATAGCGATCAGACCATGAAAGGTCTCTGACATATGTGGAACCAAAGCATGATGGATCACTCATAAGACCACCGTGGCGCTCAGGTCAAAGGACCACGATTACTACTCAACTCGAGAGGACCTTTCTTTGACGGTTTCATAGGATATCTATTGGGGTCCTCATGAGTCTGTTCAGTATCCAGTCCTGACTGGATACCCGCATGCCTATACAAGCTCCAAGCTCATGGTCAGCTAAGAACAACCATCTGAACTAGTCAGATATAGATATACACTAATCTATATATTGTGAATTCACTGATAGACCCTCATTGATGATCATAGATCAGGAATATTATATTTGAGACATACTTACATAATGATATTTCTTAGCTCCTATTGCAACTCTTTGCAACTATATCATTACAAGTATACTCTCAGGTCTTTGTCCCATTATAGACAAAGTTCTAACTCTTTAGACCTAGCTGACTCTTATAAACTGATAACTATTAACAGTGCTAACTATTAGCATTTATAACTCTCAGCTTTGATAACTATTAGTTCTGGTCTAAACTCCTTTAAACTAGATCTGAACTATTTCAGATCAAACAATGTCTGTAATGTTACAAGCATTTTACCATATTAATATGATATTAACAATCTTTATTCGAAATGTTTATTGTATAAATATTAACAATTAATATTCATACAATATTGGAATGGCACGTGAGCACCAGCTCCAACACTTCCATCACGATATCCTGGATATGTAGGGGATATAGATTATCATCGTCAAATCCCCTAATGCTCATCCATATCTTATCTTCAAATTTGTATCTCACAGAACAATATATGCAAACTCTTTTGCTATATTGTTCTACCATGATGGAACTCTTTTCTGGGATAATTGCTTGTGGCCATAATACTTTTCGAGATACAGTATCGAATCATCTGGATATTTAACTCTCTATGCGAGCTGATGGATCCCATATCTGTACACACCGGACTCTATAAGCATCAGACCATACCCAACGACACTTAACGGTCACACCATGAAATGTCTGTAACATGCGTAGAATCAAAGTATGTTAGATCACTTACAAGCCCACCGTGGCACTCAGGTCAAAGGTCTACGTATACTATTTAACTCGAGAGAACCCTCCGTTGACGGCTTACATAAGGTATCTATCAGAGGCCCTCATGCGTCTGTCCCATATTCAGTCCTAAATGGATACCTATATGTCAATACGAGCTCCAAGCTCACGGTCGGTTAGGAACAATCATCTATACCCTATAGGTACGACATATGTTGATCTATATATAAAGGTATTCACTGACAAACCCACATCGGCAGAAATAGATCAGAGATAATTATTCGAGAACATACTTGCGCAACTAGTATTTTTTTAGCACCCGATTGCAACTCTTATAACTATGCAGTTACTAGTATATTCCCGAGTCTATGTCCCATTGTAGACAAGGCCCCAACTCTTAGATCTGCTGAGTATTATAACCAGCCAACACTTAGTTGTGCTAACATTTAGCATTTATATCTCTTAGCTTGGCTAACTATGAGCCCTTATCTAAACTCCTTTAAATCCGATCCAAACTCCTTCAGATCGTACAATGTCTATAATGTTACATTGCATGGTACCATATTAATAGGTATTAGCGATTTAATGGAAATATACACTTGTATAAATACACAAGTATATGTACATTCAGGGATGGCACGTAAGCACCGACCTTAACAGTGTATTCATTACAATGCAATATGCCTGTCATACATAAATATTAGCGTAGCGAAATTGAAAATCTAATTTCTTAGTACAACAAATACATTTTAAGTTTAAATCTTTCATTACAATAATTAAATTGGGATAAAGAATCACCTTATAAGCCTTTGAAATTTTTTGAATCGAAGTCCACCATGAAGTATACTCTCCGATAATTCTAAGACCCAACAATGGTGGACTTTAGTAACTAAAATAGTAGCTTTAATTTTCAGCAATGATGCTAAACTCTTAAATACCAATCTTAGTTAACTCTTAATCATTACTTAAACTTTTTAAGCTTAGATCATTAGTTAAACACTTTAACCAATCTTGTATTTGTTCCATAATAATGAAATATTCTGTTAATACAACTCTCGTACAAATAAAAAATAATCTTGTCATTGTTCATTAATTGTCTGCCATAGGTGAAAGAAAGAAGAAGAAACAATCAATCATTGCCTTTTAAAATGAGAAACTTTTTCTTAGTTTCTCTCTTCTAGCCCATTAATCGAACCCAGACATGAAGAAGATGAATAATACTATTCAATTTTAAACTTTTGAAAAGCCAAGCAAAATTGCTCATTTTGTTCTCTTCTCTTTTACTGAACTAACACATACCACAAATGAAACAACTTTTGTTTCATTTTATTGTTGAGTTTTGTACTTACATGCTATCCCATTTTGTATAAATATTTTATATATTTATATAGTACATTTTATTAAATCGTTAATTTTATTAATTAAATAGTACAGTGCTTGTAATGCTATAAACATTGTATGATCTGAAGGAGTTCAAATCTGATCTAAATGAGTTTAGATTAGCGTTAAAGGTTAGCAATACTAAAAATGGAATAGTATTGTTCATCTTCTTCATAGGGACATGAAGAAGATGAACAATACTATTCCATTTTCAACTCTTGAAATGCCAAGCAAAATTGCTCATTTTGTTCTCTTCTCTTTTGCCGAACTAATACACACTACAAATTAAACAACTTTTGTTTCATTTTATTGTTGAGTTTTGTGCTTACATGCCATCCTATTTTGCATGAATATTTTATATATTTATACAATACATTTTATTAAATCACTAATTTTATTAACTAAATGGTACAGTGATTGTAACGCTATAGACATTGTATGATTTGAAAAAGTTTAGATCTGGCCTAAATGAGTTTAGACTAGCGCTAAAGATTAACAACACTGAGAATTATAATTGCTAATAGTCAGTATCACTAAAAGTTAATAGGTTATAAAACTTAGCAAAAATCTAAGAGTTAACACCTTATCTGTAATGAGACATAAACTCGAGAGTACATTAGTAATAACATAATTGCAAAGAGTTGCAATAGGTGTTAAGAAATGTTATTATGCACGTGTATTCTCAAACATGATGTTCTTGGTCTAATTCACCGATGCGGGCCTGTCGGTAAAACCCTTTTATTATATATTAGTATATGATCATATCTAGATGGTTTAAATTGTTGTTTTTAGCTGACTATGGGTTTACCGAAAGCTCTTATGGCATATAGATATTCAGTGAGGACTGATACTAAACTGGCTCAACAAGGACTCCATAGACATCCCATGAAGCTGTCAATGGTTAGTTTTCTCAAGTTGAGTAGTGTACGTGGTCCTTTGACCTGAGTGCCACGATGGAATTGTGAGTTATCTACTATGCTTTGGTTCCACATATGTCAAAGACCTTTCATAATCTGACCGCTATGTATCGCTGAGTATGATCCAATGCTCATAGAGTTCGGTGTACACAGATATGAGATCCGTAATATAAAGTATACTCACTGGGGTAACATACCTGATTGAATAGTTCAATCCAGTAAATTTCAGCATATCGAACATTTGCTTCAGTATTCTTCAGGATGTGCATGTGTCAAGACTTAAATGTTAAGTGCATCAATTAATTAACAATAGTTGTTGACAATAGGATGATGACATGTCGCACATTGTAAGCCAATTATTTTTTGACTTAAAAATTACCAAAACGACCTTACTTGTCAGACGAGCAAGATTATTATTTTATTAATTAAATTATTTATTGAATAAAATAATTATAATGATATTTGATATTATTATTTTAATCAAATCAAACAAGTATTGTTTATTACAATAATGTATGTGTTTCTATTGAATTTATAAATCATTAAAACAAATAGGCATGGCCAATTCTTTCAAGTGGGGCTAATATGTGAAATACAAGAAATGAAATTTTTTTCTTCTTTTCTTTGTGATATTCGGCCATCACTCATGCATTGTTAGGTTTTGTTTTGTTTAAAGTAAACAAATACAAAAACAAGCGCAAAAGGTAAGTCAATGGTAGGGCCAAAACTTGCAAATGTGAATTTGTTTCATTTTGCTCTATAAATTCGGCCAAGTGCATCATTTTTGTTATTTTGTTTTTATTTGTTTATTGTAAACAATTATAAACAAGAATAAATGGCAAATGTTACCAAACTTGTGGGCCATTGATTGTTTTTGAGAGAAAAATCAAATGAAGCAAATAAAAAGAGCAATTTTTGCTCATTTGGATAGAGTCACATGGCTAAAAGAGAGAGAGATTGTGAAACTATACTTTTCCAATTGTTGGGAAAACGTTCAAAGGGTTGAAATTCTTCTTCTTTCATTTTTTTCTACATTGGCCAATCCATTAACATACTAAAACTATGTTGTATGATTTTTCAAATGTTGAAATAATGTAAACAAATTGATAACCTTATAGTAAGTCCAATAGCTGATAGAGTTAAGCTAGTTAGTTTAAGAGTTAAGCTGATGGTTTAAGTATTAAACCCCTTGCTGGAATAAGCTGCCATTCTAGACTACTCAAGCTCATTGAGTTGGGTACTAGAATTGAACACGAGTGCATTTCAAGGCAGAGACTCCGGCTTAATAAATTCTAAAGGCTTGCCATGGTAATTCTCATTAAACCCTTGTAATTTCATTTATATGATGCATGTTTTGTAATAATGAACACAATTCCACATGTATGCACCTTAGGATAATCAACACTCACATTTATTTATTAAATTTTTCCTCTAAAGTCAACTTCATAAGACCCCACCACATAGTCTTAAACTGTGCCCTTTTGTTTCATTTGTTTCATAAGACCCCACCACATAAAATTAGACTAATAATATAAAAACAAATTTTTTTAACATTATTTATAAGTCCTTTGTTTAACAAGTTTGGCTAGTCACTCTTTGTTTAAAATGAAAACTAATTTTCATTTTGTAATACAAAATCAACACTGGATTTGTCAAACAATTGGTCATGCCTTCTTATCCCAAATGATGCAAATAATGCAAAAATAATTTTTTGCATTTTTAATACCATTACTTATCTCCTAAGCAATCTCATCATTTGTCAACAATAAGTCAAACAATTAAGGGTTATAGTTATGCCACTTGTCATCGTCTTATTAGTCAACAACTCTTGTTAACCAATTAATAGATGTATTTAACATTTAAGTCTTAACAAGTGTGCAACCTGAAACAAATATCCTCGTTTGTTGGAATTTACTGGATTGAATTATTCAATCGAATACACTGCCCCAGTGCATAATGAATATGTCACGCCCCAGACCCAAAAGATCTGATACATGACATAACTTACACTCATTCAATAATATTTAAACATTCATTTTAATTTCTTTCAGAATTATAGCAATTGAATTATGACTGGGACAATTAGTAAACTGGAGATACGCAGAGTTTTCTCAGAGATTAACACTCTACTACGTCACCAGTAGTAACTTTGTTACCGGAAGCTCAAAATATATTCATTGCAAATTCTTACTTAAAATCAATCCATAACCACACTTGGTGAAACTTAAACTAAATCCAACCACACACAATAAAATAATACATAAGTATTTATTCAATAGGGACAAATCAAATATCTTATCCCACGTGTCCCCAAATGAAACACTCAGTAACCTAGCAACTTAGGGAACCCAAGGAACAACAGAAGTCTTGCTAAATCCGCTAAGTACACATGTACCTTATTTACCTGAAATCACCATAAACTATAATGAGTATAAAACTCAGTAAGCATACTAGTTTTTCATATATCAAAATACAAATACGTATATGTACACAATGTATGTGTATGATATGCTATGATAAATCAAAATCAAAATCTTATCAAATCACATGTCAAGTAAGCACTTACACATTCTTTCAAAATATATAATAGGAATACCATCACTCAACTACTACTTAGTAGGACTTACATATCACATATCACATAATGAGCCAAATGTCACTCGTAGGTGACATACCGTATGAGAGGAATAGTACAAGTGAGATTTTTAAATTACATATATATAATGCGCATGCCCAAAGGTAAAAGCCAAACCCTCACCCTGATCATCGGTAAGTTCTCTCACATGCACCAATACACCACCACACGAATGTGATGACTCATTCTTCCTTTAGGTACCAATAGGATCCTCCCTATATACAAAACATATAACATATATCAATCCCAAAGGAAAGGCCACACATAAAAGCTTCACAAATCACATAAAATGCCTACTAAGTTAATAGTGAGTTCAAGCATCCTTAAAACACAAAATATTTCTCATGGACATATTACACTTCAAACGCTCTCTTTGTTAAACACATTTCACTTTGAAAGCTCACTTTCAAAAACACATATATGTCATGTATGTCCATTCTCACATTCATAAATACATATCTTTACATTTCATATCAAAATATACTTTGGCATAACATAAACATATTCCTAACCATATTTACAAAATCATACCAAATAATTATTATGTTTATTGTGATTTCAGTAAAAAGTCTAGTATACTTACCTCTTAACACTTTCAGCTATAAGGCTTAAATCTCCTTAACCTATCAATGGAGATTAATCCTTTCATAAGAGCACAATTCACAAAAAAATACTTTAAATAGCTTACAAAATTATATACAATGCATTTATCACATTAAATTGGTTTAAATACTTGATTTCTCAAAACCTGTCATTCTGACCACTTACACTTAACAAAATTTTCTAATACATCAAATGATGTCCAATTACTTCAAAATCAGAATATATCATTCTTAACTAATATATCATTCTTATTTATGAGTTAACTCATATCATCAAAATTCCTACAAAATTCCTACAAAATCCATTCCATACACACCATCGAATTTAAACTACTAACCTGATAGGATCAAGATATTTACTGAATAGTATTCAATCTCCCAATTTTATAAAATCATATACTAACTTAAAAATTATAAAAATACTACAGAGTTACTCTTAACATATATCGTAATCCATGATAAATATTGCACTTCAAAATCACTGCCAAAAGTATTTGAAAACTATTTTATTCTATAGCTTTAAAAATCTGTTAATCAAATACTACAATGAGCTGATACATTTTAGAAAATTATAACAATTTAACCATATTGATCTAAATTCTTAATTCTGATTATATCATATTAGACATATAAACTTATCATATTTCATAAATTCATAATTTTTGAAGATCATTCAGTAGGCCAAAAATTGTTTGCCACTGTATCATACTATTCATACAGGAAATTTCTAGAATTTTAGGGTCATTTTAGTAAATTTATAAAAAATTCATTTTCTGAAATTTTCAATCGATTCAAAGTCTCAAATGATCCTAAACATGTCTAATTTCATATACCCAAAATTAAAAATCAGAATCAAATCACAACAATTTATAAAATTCCTAGACCAAGAGACTATCAAGCAGAAATTCTATAATTTATCATGATTTATCAGGATATCTACATAGATCATCCTCAATTCTCACAAGATCTTATGAAATACACATCAAATCCTCAATTATACATATTTTTAGAAATCAAAACTTAAAGGAATTAACTTAATTAACACCAATAAATTGAGAAATAGTGATATACCTCTTAAAATCCAAAATTTCAATTTCTTCTTCTTTTTCTTCTTCTTCTTCTCTTTCTCTCCCCTCTATTTCTCTCTTCTCTCTCTTTAAAGGGATAGCTCGACCCAAAAATGAGTAAATTAGGATTTTAAAAGTGTATTTTTATACTAAGAGGCTAATTTTTTATATTTACGAATTTGCCACCAAAACCTTCAAAGTATTACAACTTGGTCCCTAAAATAAATCTAAAGTCTTGCAAGTAAACCCAACACTAATAGTCTCCTTAACCGATACAAACACTACTAATAACAATATATAAATCAAGTATTAACCATATATAAATAAAATATGTATATTTATATATATATATATAAATACATATTCTTTCCGATTATTGATACTAGTTACTACAGAATACACTTTATATTGTGAGATTCTCTATGTCCACACTCGGTTTATCAAATGAAACTCTTACATAAGTCTACGAATGACACCCCATGTACACGTTATAGATATTACAAAGCTACTCGTTAGACTATACAAGTTGAGGTCCTAACATATTCGTATAATCCTTTCATTACCTATATCTTAGAATAACAGAGATATGGATCATCACTGTTAAATCTCGATATGCTTGACAGTGAACGTATCTCTAAATTTGTATTTTGATAAATTATATACGTAAATACTTTTGCGATATTATTTAACCCTACAGAAAACTCTTTATCAGGGTTTATGTTGTGGCTACAAGACTTTCTGAAATATAATCTCGAAGCATCAGGATATATAACTCACTCATATGAGCTAACAGATCTTATATCTATGCACATCGAACTCCATAAGCATCAGACCATACCCAGCGACACGCAGAGGTCAGACCATAAAAGGTCTCTGACATCCGTGGAACTAAAGTAGTGGATCACTCACAAGCCCATCATAGTACTCAGGTTAAAGAACCACAAATACTACTAAACTCGAGAAGACCTGCCATTAACAATTTTATAAGATGTTTATTGGAGGTCCTCGTAAATCTGTTCAGTACCCAGTCCTTACTAAATATCTATATGCCTATACGAACTTCTACTAAGCTCATGATCTGCTAAGACTAACTATCTAAACCATCCAAATATATACATACACCTATGTATATAAAAGGTTTTACCGATAGACCAACATCTGTAAAATAGATCAGGAATAAGGTGTTTAAGAACATACAACATAATGACATTTTCTAGCACCATTTATAACTCATTTCAACTATGTCATTACTAACATATTCTCAGGTCTTTGTCATGTTTCAGAAAGGTTTTAGCTTATTAGATTTTGCAGACTCTTATAACCTGTTAACTCTTAGCAGTGCTAACTTTTAACATTTATAACTCTCACCGCTACTAAATCTTAACACAGATCTAAACTCCTTTAGACTAAATTTGAACTCCTTCAGATTATACATTGTCTGAAACGTTACAAGTATCTTACCATATGTTATTAAATATTAACAATTTTATTCAAAATGTATATTGTATAAATATTAAATAATTAATATTCATAGAATATTGAAATGACACGCAAGCGCTATTTCTAACATTCTTCTTAACCCATGTAACGAGCTTCAAGCCAATGACTCCTATACTAACTGGCCTTAGGGCATTAAATGTTAAAACACCCTTACATGCTTAATTGCTCGAATTAAGAAGGCTACGAAACTAAACTTATCCAAAGATTATTATTCTTCTTTTTAATTTTTTAAAACTTTTTTGTCCTTAGTTATTATGCCAACAAATAAATACTGCAAAATTTTTGAGTTATAACCTACAATCATGTGTCAATGTGTGTGTGTGCCAATAAGGATTTACTAATACTTGCTGAATGAGTAAATGAGTAAATTATATGGTTAAGTTATATGGATGAGACAATTTGTAAACTTGAGTAGTTAAAAAAAATCAAATGATAATAATTTGTTATCTCAAAAATCAAAATAATACGATAACTTGTTAATTAAAATACGTCTCAAGAGTCAATAAAAATTAACCCTTTACTTATGCCATTTATAGTGGGATGTCAAAAAACAATTTATGAACAAAATGATAGCAAAAATTAGCATTAACTTCCTATATCAACTATCCTCCCCTATAACTAAATTGAAACATTGTCTTAATTGTCAACAAATAAAAAGAGTATAGTATAAAAGACATCGCTTGAAATAACTTCTATTGAACTTTTTCTTTCAATATATTGACGAGGAAAATCAGCTTTAGCACTAATCTCTCTATAAGATTAGCCTTTGCACTGACTTATTTGTTGAGGTTCTATATACCCTAATATTACTATGGCTTGGTATTTTGCTCTTTAAGAGCCCTATACATGTGTCAAAGACTTAACTCATAAATAATTAAGAATATAAAAAAGACACACCAATAAAGATACAGAAGTAAATCATGAGATATAAGATATATGTGATTTGGCAAAATACCTATATCCATAGGGGATCCATGGTCTAACTTATTTTATTAATTAGATCACTAAGTATCTCTTAGATTACCATAATCCTACAAGATCTCTTAGTATCTCTCATTGTAGACCTCTAAATATCTCCAAGATCACCATGATATTTACAAGACCTCTTAGTATCTTTCATACCCCATAATAGATTTAACACAATGAATACAGAATAGCTCAAGTTATTTCAGATGATTTTTTGTTCACACAAGAACAAAAACACCCGCAAAGGTTATACCATAGTGTATCACTCACTTAGTGTCTACCTAACTCCTCTGTTCTCTATTATGTTTACATCTTGATACTTTAGATGCTTAAGTCTGAAACCCCCTCATTGAAGTTAAATCCTAGCCAAAATTAGACATTCCCGAAGTTGAGCACTACAGCGCTCAAGGCTATCACATCCAGCTGTGTTACTAGAGCTTCTATTTCTAGCGTCACAGCGCTGCAGTGCTGGTGCTAAGGCCGGGTGTTGAAGCTCGCCTTTTCCTCGCCCATCTGTGCATCTAATTTTTTGTCTTGCTCCTTCCTCGTATACCCAATGCGTACTACACTTATATTAATTCTTCATTTTGTATATATCTTAATTCATACCTATATATGATTGTTAAATCACCACTTCTAAGAAACCTCTTATTTATTCAAAATTTCTCTCTATAAAGCTATATAACATCATCCCTTCCTTAACCAATGCTCTTTAGCGTTGTCTCCAGTCAAACCTTAGACTTAACTAAAGCTTGTGACTATGATCTCCAAAGATTCTTGAACACTAATTTTTAGAGTAGCCTTTATGTTGTGATCTCCTATGTCCCTTAGACATCATAACCACAATTTCTTAATAGCTGAAAACCTCTTCTTGCTATTATTACCATTCTCACACATTCTCTTTCGATTTCTACCATAATTTGAGATAATTTTAAAGCTGATCTATGGTTTGCATCTTCTCAACAACCTATGTTGAACCATACAAGCACTTTTCTTAAGCATATAGCCCCTTATGTGCTTTTCACCTAAATCTTTTTCCAACCCTTTTTAGTATTCCTTCTTTTGCCTTTTATGAATATTCCTATTTGTTCTAGTAGCCACAAGTCCATTAAGTTTTTATGAGATTGGGGATAAATCTCACATCTAGTCACTTTTATGCATTTTTACTATGCAGTCTCAATCTTATTTTACCAATCTCCTATAACTTACCAAAAGCCATATCCCAACCTTTGATGGATCTACTATTGATAAATAATAATTCTCCATGACTCATATGGAAACAATATCCTAGAATCAAATAGTTCATTCATCAGACACACATTTCTACAAAAGCTCTCCTACTATCAGGATTTTTGCCTAGTTATCCTACGGACTAGCAAATCCACCTCCTTCTATATCTTGGTCTTTCTGTTTAAATTATCCATTGTTGAATGCCCTAGGCATCTTTTGGACCTGTCCTTTAATCTTGATTGTTCTTCTTTTTCTATCTTTATTTTGTGTTAAATCTGAATGATTCTTCTGACTTAGACCTAGATGACAGCATCTTCTTGGTAGTCTCTTCAAGGGATATTGATGTATGCTTTTGTAGTTAAGCGTAAGCACACATCATCGTATCAAGTAATATAAGACTTAAGTCTAGATATCGTTCCCACAAGGACTATATGATCTAATTTTACTAATCAAGTACTAAAATTATATCTACTTATTTTTTATTCAGAAAAATCAAAATAAGAATAGAATTTAATTAAACTAACACTACCAAGGTAAACTGAGACTAATCAAACACAAGTAAATGGTAAAATTTAACAAGTAAAGATAATTTAGGGTTTCGACTTATCCCCTAGTATTTTTTAAAATTTATTAACCTCTTAATTAATCTCTTAATACAAATTGATTGGTTAGAATCTAATCTCATCATAAGCCTTTGTCGATGGTCGAGTTACTATATTACATATTCTAACAATTACCTATATGTCTATGGTAATCAGAATATAATGTAATTCATTAAAACTAGGTCTGAAGCAAACCATATATGTCATCTAAGTATATTTCTATCTTACATAGAACTCATAGTTGTTACCCTATGATTATGCATCAAACTATAATAAGTTAAACACATAAATTCATCCATCGAGTTCATCATGGTTTCTTAATCATTCAAAGTATTAACCAGATACAATGAAAGTTTTAAATATAAGATTGAATAAATCAATTATATGTAATAAGTGTTGGGATTTGTGCTTACGTGTCATCCCTTTATGTATGAATATTTATTTAATATTTATACTAGTATTATCATTTTATTAAATCGCTAATTATATTTTATATACGATAAGATGCTTATAACGTTTTAGACATTGTATGATCTAAAAGAGTTCAGATCTGGTCTAAATGAGTTTAGATCAGTGTTAAGAATTAGCAACGCTGAGAGTTATAAATGTTAAGAGTTGGCACTGATAAGAGTTATCATGTGATAAAAGTTAGCAATATCTAAAGAGTTAGAGCCTTGTCTGAAATGAGACAAAGATCTGAGAATATATTAGTAATGACGTAGTTGCAAAGAGTTACAAATAGTGATAGAAAATGTTATTATGCAAATATGTTCTCAATTATTATAATCCTAATCTATTTTTACTAATGCTAGTCTGTTAGTGAATACCTTAATAAATATATAGATTTATGTATGTCTATATCTAAATGGTTCAGATGATTAGTCTTAGCAGACCATGAGTTTAGTGGAAGCTCATATAGAGATACAAGTATTCAGTAAGGACTGAATACTGAACGGACTCATAAAGACCTCTAATAGACATCCCATAAAGCCGTCAGTGAAGGTTCTTTCAAGTTGAGTAGTATTCATGGTCCTTTGACCTGAGCGTCATAATGGGCTTGTGAGTAATCTACTATATTTTGGTTCCATACATGTCAGAAACCTTTCATGGTCTGACTGCTGGATGTCGCTAGGTATGGTTCGATACTCATGAAGTTCAGTGTGCATAAATATGGAATCCACCAACTTATTTGGGTAAGTAATATATCATAATGCTCTAAGATTATATTTCAGAAAGTCTTATGGCCATAAGCAATAATTTTCAGGAAAAGAATTTAACTCTAAGGATAAATAATATCACAAAATTGTTTGAGAATATTATTCATTGAAATACAATCCTAGAGATAAGCTTTCGGTCGGGTATATAGAGATTTGACGGCGTTGATCTATATCTTCACTCTACCTAGATGTAAATGATGAAGAAATTATACGAATATATTATAACCTCAACTTTTATAGTCTAACACGTCGCTTTGTAATATCTATAGCGTGTGTGTGAGACATCGTTCATGGATGTATGGAGGAGTTCCATATAATAATTCGGGCGTGGACCTAGAAAATTTCACAATATAAAGTGTACTTATTATGCACTGGGGCATCATTATGGATTGAACAATTCTATCCTAGAAATTTTAGCAACGCAAAATATATTTCAAGGTTCCTCAGGTTATGCACTTGTCTAGACTTAAATGTTAAGTACATCATATAATTAGTTGACAAGAGTTGTTAATTAATTAGATGCTAACAAATGATACACTTTTGTTCCATGAATTGTTTCATCATGAATTCATTTATTAACCATGTTAGTAAAATTAAATAAGATAAAAAAATTACTTATTTAAATAGTTTTTTGAATAATTGAATAAATATTATTTAAATAAATAATAATATATATTTAATTGTTTATTATTATAGTTTAGGTGGGAGACATATACCTAATTAGGTATAATGGCCACTAATCAATTTTGGGTGCACTTGTGAAGTACTTAACACACCTAAAATTTGAATTGAATAATTGATTAACAAATGGTGAAGCAAAAACGTGTAAGGTGAGAGCATTGGAGAGATTTTTTTAGTTTCAGAGAGTTTTTCTTTAAAGAAATGGTTGTGAGAAAAACTAGAGAGAAAGAAAAATAAATTCTTCATATTTTTTCCTTTAAAAAACAAAGCCTTGATGCTGAAAATTCAGTTGCTGCTATTCTAACTTCACAATCCCATTGAATTGTTGTAAACTAAAATTGAATAATAGTGCATTTTAAGGTGAGCTCAAATTTAGAGTTAGGAAGAATCCAAAATTGGAATCTTCACCAAAGTTCTTCAAGGGTATGTTTTCTATTATATTGTGTTATTAATGATATAAATTACATGTGTATATATTGATCATATACTTAATTCCCTTGCAAAATCGTGTATATGATACATGTATTTAATTTTTTTTAACGTGTACACAATCACATGCATACATCCTAAAATACATTAACATTAAGTTTATAAACTAAAAATTAACTAAATCCAACTACATACTAAGTTCAATAATTTAACCCTAAATTAAACAAGTTTACCTTATTACTAAACCAAAAGTATCAAACCAATTCATGAATAATAGAAAGAATAAGAATATAATGATAATCAAAGAGAAGAAAAACTAATCAAAAAGACGTCTTGAGTTGAATCTCTCTCTTCATTGACTTGAACCTTGAATCTTGAATTTGAATATTCAATTCTTAACTTTAATATCTTAATTTATGTTATGAATTATTTCTTAAGTTTTGCCTCTTTTAAAGTCTGTGTTTCTACTCTAAAAATAGTGCTTTTATAGTTTTAAGAAACTTTAGGATTAAGGGCTTTCTAATCCAAATCGAAATAGGATATTTAAAGAGGTCTTTAACTTGTCGTGCAGGCGCTATAGTGCTCAGACCTGAAAAAAATATTTTGGTAAGGACTTCTTAGGTGCCGGCGCTCAACTTTCTATTCTATGAGCTGCGACGCTATCGCACATACTATAACACAATTACTATTTACGTATTATTGTTCATAGTTACTGTAGCAAATTTGATTTTTTTTCCTTGTAATCATTAAATTTTTATCTTTATTTGCCTTATTAACTCCAAACCTACAAAACAACCATAAAACATATTAAAAAAACCAACTAATCTTAATTTAGACGAATAAATATTAAGCTTGATATATGAAAATATTATACCTAATTTATCCTTATCAGTTGTCTCTAACCCAAACTCCCTAGCAAAGCTATCTTCATTTCCTATTTTAGATAATCACCTTCTCCATTGAATTTCTTCATTTTATATATGAGTTCCAATGGTTAATAACATTTGCTCTGTAATCTGAATTTGCTGTCTATGCTCTAAATATTGACCTTAACCATAATACTAATACTAGTTTGTTGAGAAAAATCAGCCTTAACATTAATCTCCCCATGAGATTAACCTTTTACGCTA
The DNA here is from genome assembly GCA_946807835.1 of Ailanthus altissimus. Classification (NCBI taxonomy): domain Eukaryota; kingdom Viridiplantae; phylum Streptophyta; class Magnoliopsida; order Sapindales; family Simaroubaceae; genus Ailanthus; species Ailanthus altissimus. The sequence continues at coordinate 24,640,545 of OX327685.1, read as the reverse complement.
ACTCCTTTATTGAGGTTTTATATGCCCTAATACTAATATGGCTTGATATTTAGCTCCTTAAAAATCTTATGTACTAGTAGAATACTTAACTCATAAATAATTATGAATATTAAAAAAAAAATAACACACCAATAAGGATAAAGAAATAAGCCACAAGACACAAGATATATATGGTTCGACAAAACGTCTACGTCACTATAATCTTTACAAGACCTTTTATTATCTTCCTTACCCTATAAGAGATTTAACTCAAGGAATACAAGAATAGCTTGAACCCTCTCAAAATGATCTTTTGGTGCTTATTTTATTCACACAAGAATAAAGACGCCCTCAAAGGTTATACCCTGGAGCACTACACACTTGTGCCTACCTAGCTAATTTATTTTCTTTTATGTTTATATTTTGATGCTTTAGATGCTTAAGTTATTTTAAGGGGTCACAAGGGTTTATATCATGTTTACAAAGTCCTTAAAAATTTTAAATCTAATTGGAATAAGAGTTCATGCATGTAGTAGTCTGAAACCCCCTTTAAAGAAGTCAAATTCGAGCCAATATAAAAAAATCTCAAAATTAGATGCTGCGGCGTCGAGGCGCTCAGCATGATCACATCCAATGCCTTGGCTTTAGAGCTTGTCTTCGATGTCGTTGCGCTAAGGCCTAGTGCTGAGCCTGCCTTTTTTTAGCCCTTCCTTATTTTCAATTCTTCGTCTTGCTCTTTTCTTGTATGTTAATATATACTAAATTTTTTATTAATTCTTTACTTGATATCCATCTCAATTAATGCTCATATATAATTATCGAATCACCACTTTCAACGCATGTTATATATGTACGATATTATTTTTTTAAAAATTTCAATATTATTATACTATAACCAAAAGTGTGTAGTTTTTTTTATAAAAAAAAATCAGTTTAACTTATGTATCAAACATATAAAAATGCTTTACGTGCTAATAATTAAAAAGAAATATGCATTACTTTTAATGGTATGGTAGTAATATTTAATTTTTTTTAAAGTATTTCCTACATCTTTTTATTGGATTAATTAATCAAATATACTTTTCCAGGCATAAAAATTATGATTTATGGCACAACATCATTTGCCAAAAAAAAAAAAACCATTTTCTTCGATACATAAACCCTAAATTTCATTTGACAAATTCGGCAATGACAGTAATATATCAACCGTTACATAAAAGGTAGGTCCCAGCAGATCCAGCTGGACCGCTCATATTAAATCCAAAACGCCAGAAAACGGTGTGCGGCGTTTACCCAACTCGAACACAAATTACAGTGTATAAAACTTATCCCATTCGCCTTTAATCGAGCCTCAACCTTTAGCCTGTCACTACTATTATTATAGACAATAATACAATCTCTCGTCCCTCTCTCTTCGATTTCGAACCCAACAGCGAAATCTCGTTAAGCCGTTTCTCTTCTATTCCGCTGCCGCCATGTCTCAGGTAACTTATATTGCAATTCGTTCGATTTGTTTGTAATTTTTTGTTATATTTTTTTTAATATACTCATCAATTTTTTATTACCCGTTGTTGTTAATGAAACCCAAATAGATCTAAGCGGTTCCTCAGTGTATTATTGCTTAATTGAATGCGAATTTCTTAGCTAGGGTTTCTTTGAACAATCTTTTTCTTATTATCGCGTAACAATTACCTTGATCTTTTGAGTGCGTTTTCTCCGTCAATTATTTTAACAAATTAAGCATTGATTTACGAACATGTTGGTAGTTTATTTGTTTTATTTTTTGGTCCGGGGACGTTATATAATGGCAACTTTAATACCAACTTTTGTTTATGCAAAATCTTTCATAGTTTATAATTTAGTGGATTTGCCTGTGGGTTAACATAACTGTTTACGTTTGGTATTTAGGTCGATAACAGAAATTCATCAGCTGCCAAGCGTGCTAGAACGGATGGTATGTGCTTTGTTTATCTTTTTTGTGGGCCAATTTTTGAATTATTGTAGGAATTCCTCGCCGTTTTATTTCATTGATTTTTTTTTGAACGGTAGATGTGTAAAGATTGAAAAGTTGGTGGACTTTATAGTTCTTGTCTGAACCAGTTGTATTAGTGACCAGGAAGCTGGCTGACATTGTATATACACTGAAAAATATCTGAGTCTGCAATGGAATAGACCAAAAATATGATTAATTACTATATTCTAAATTAGTTTTTTGTTTTAATGATGTTTGTTATGAAAGTATCCTGTACAATTTTATTAGTTTCTCTTTGTCCCCAAAGAATGAAGAGAGATCGATGTTTTTATTAATTATTTGATCTAGCTGAACTGCTAGTGCATGTTTTATAATAAATGTGCAGTGGTCTTTTTATGACTCGAGTGGCACTTGCACCACAACCATTCTTTATATATATATATATATGTGTGTGTGTGTGTGTATAACATATCATGTAGGACATAGCAACTTGTGTTTGCACTTTTGCATTTGCCATTTGTTTATAAACCCTGATTTTGTATTAAACATTGATTGTATTACCCCATGGGTGTATCCTATATGTTGATGTTTCTTATTTATTTGGTTATGATATTGAGACTTGTTAATCAAATTCTTGCTACCTAAAGGTAGTCGCAGGGAAGACGACTGGACATGTCCCAGCTGTGGAAATGTCAACTTTTCGTTCAGGATGACTTGCAATATGCGTAATTGCACTCAACCCCGACCAGCTGATCATAACTCAGTAAGTACAAACTGTACTAATTATATGTGGATGCCAAATGCTTTCACTAGAATTCACTTCCTAAAAGATGAAATTGATAGGGATTCAAACTTTGTGCTGATCTAGAGTTATTCCAAATTTCATTTAGATTTTGATTGGTTGAATTGAAATTGAGTATGAAGGTGTTAGGAGTCAGCTCTTTCTGCATCCAACAATGGGTTTTCAGTTCCATCACACTTCTATCATACCTGAGGATGAAAAATGTGCTTGTTGTATTTCGATCAGTCAAGAGTTAATAATATTAGACCAGAGACTATTTGTGATGCAAATTTCTTTTTTTTTGATGAGCAGTCCCTGGTTGCCCAACCTCAAGTTGTTCTATGTAGAAGTAGGGGGTGACAACTTTCTTCAAGATTTAGATATTCTGGCATTTTTTCTAATTCACTTTAGATGCATCTTTTATACTAATCCTGTCTGAGTTTCTTAACTCCTTAATTTAAAGACAATTCTTTTGAGCATGATGCTGTATTTGTAAATACCTTTTTTCTTTTATCACACTCTTATTATGTATGTATTATTATCTTAAGGGATTCGCTTGCTTGAAATGGCTTCCGTTCTACTATGTCTTGTTGATCAAATTTTTTCTCTCTTTTGTTAATTTACTCATGATTGAAATTCTTTATAAATTTTTTTTGGCTGCTTTCAGACTAGTTTTGATTATTAATTTCAAGGTTCAATAATATTCTTTCCAGAAATCTGCTGCGAAGCCCCTGCAACCCCCACAGCATTACTCGTCCTCTGCTCCTTATGTTGGCTCCGGTGCACCCTCTTCTATGTATCTGGGCATGCCGCCTTATGGTTCTTCCCTCTTTAATGGCTCATCTATTCCTCCGTACGATGTTCCATTTTCTGGGGGCTCAGCCTATCACTACAACTATGGCAGTCGCCTTTCTGCAGGTAGTCCTTATCAACCATTGCATATGTCTGGACCAGCTCCTTATTCTAGTGGATCTATGATGGGAAATGGTATGCTCTCTCCCCTGTTTTGCTTTAATTTTCCATTATTCTTTATGACAGTCGAGTAAGTTTCTTGTTTTTATTTGGGCCTATTATATCTGCAATCTCTTTGTGCTAACTCATTATTTTTTTGCTCTATCATGTATGCACCTTGTCTTGTTCTTTGTACTATTTGCACTGTTTATTTGTCTTTGAAAGTGCATATTCAGGTTTCATTACAACTCTTCGCAGAAAACATCTGCTAGTTTAATAGTAATGAGTCATCACATTTTTTGCTTTTCCTGCAGGTGGGATGTATGGTATGCCACCCCCCCTCATGGACCGATATGGCTTAGGTCTGCCAATGGGCCCTGCTGTCATGGTACTAAACTGATTTTCTCTCATAGAATGGGTTTATTCTTATTGCATCTGAATTTAAATCACATGTACCGGGTTTTTTGTGGATTGTATACATTTCACACTGTATTTGTGTGTTAGCTCCCCCCAGAAAAGTTTTATATGTTTTCATTCTGATGAATTTGATGAATTCATCTTAAGATATAGTGCATTTGTTGTGCATCTTGCATGGATGTGCATAGAGACTCAAACAAACAGTAAATTAAATTTGGAAAATGGTTATTCTACAGGAAAGCATTTCTTTGTAATTTTAGCATTTTGATAAGAGTTCCTTGATCTGTATCCAAGTTAAGAATTTACATGTGCTCACTTCATTCACAGGGGCCGAGACCAGGATTTTTCCCTGATGATAAATCTCAGAAAAAGGGTGCAGGTTTGTCATGCTTTTGCTATTTATAAACAATAGAGCCAGTTTATCGTCATTATGTCATTATTACAACTTGTTTGTTCACAACTATTAACTTTTCTTTTTCTAATTATCCTCTAGATGCAACACGTGATAATGATTGGACATGTCCCAAATGCGGCAATATCAACTTCTCTTTTAGGACAGTTTGTAACATGAGAAAGTGTAATACACCAAAGCCTGGATCCCAGGTTTGTGCTTTCCTATCCTCATTTTGTCATTACTTTCTTTTGGAGATTCTCAAATTAACTTTTAATGTAATAATTTGCTGCTTGATTTTCACTTTTCCTTTATTAAATAGTTAGCCTTCTGTATCTTTATTTTACTTCTCTTTGCTGCCTGTAGATAATTATTTATTTTAATCATGTTATCATTTTGATTCATTTATTTTCTTGCTAATGCAGGCTGCGAAATCTGATAAAAACTCAAGTAAGTTCTCTTAAATCTGGAAACATGATTGACTTAAATTTATTACTCGATACTTACATGTTATATGCCTTTCAGAACAAAAGATGCCTGACGGTAGCTGGAAGTGCGAGAAATGTAACAACATAAATTATCCATTTAGGACCAAGTGCAATAGACAGAATTGTGGAGCTGACAAACCAGATGAGTCAAAGAAGTCTGATTCATCAACACCAGAAGAAAATGAACAGGTCTGTTGTGTCATGCATTTCTTTTGTATTCATGTTTTTTGCTTGAAATTGTTGTTTTTTTCAATCACATTTGTGCACATTACAAACTCAATACGAATTCAACTAACAACCATCCATCTATGGGAACTCAATAAGAATTTAACTAACAGCCATCTATGGGATTACTTCAAAGGCTGCCTCTTTTCTGTTCCCTTCTCTCTCTCTCTCCCTCCACCCTCTTCTCTTATCCTGTTCTGTTGATTAGTTCTGGCAATGAACCTTGTTAATTGTCATTTTATTTTTGTCTCTTTTTCCACAATTGATTTACAATTGTCTACTGTTCCAGTGAGTTCTAGGACATGTTTGAGGGTTGAGAAGGTCCAGGGTTGTCATCCAGCATTGCTCAATATGGGTGTCTGAAAGTCAGTCTTGTCGTCCTCATGTTGCAGCGGTTGTCGAGTTACTCTACCTTCTCATGATCTGTGTCAAGTTGTATTAAATACAGTGGTAATTTAGTCTTTGTGGATCCTTTTGATACATATTGTGTCAGCCAGCTTGGTCTGGCAAAGATTTTACAGGTTGGTTCTGGTTTCTTTAAGTTAGGCTTTGTACTTTTGGAAATCAACTCATCTGTTCTAGTGAGTATGTTACCTTTAAACTTTAGATATGTTAGCGGCATCTAAAATCACTCTGGTTTTCATTTGGTTTGAATTGTCGCCATAGCATTGAAGCATCATTGTCATACAGATGCTTCTCTTAGATTTTGGAGTTCCTGAATTGCATACCTAAATGGGACTCGTGTCATTTTTTAAAATGCGGGACTAGAAAATGTGTCTGGTAACTTAGTCAGTTGCCTTAGTATTTATGCCAAGACCATTTTCTTTCCCATTGGTTGCTTGCGACACTGATGCGGTGGATGTATCTTGGTGTAGCTTGCGATTGTATTTGATTCCTTGAAGCTTACTATTGGCCTTGTGAAGGTAAAGACTTGGTTACTGGTGGTTAAATATGTTTTTGACCTTGAAGGATAAAAAATTTGAAAGATTCTGACTGCTGGTCTTTCTTAATGCTATCCGTTATTTTTCTCACATTTTAGCAGTTAGCAGTTAGTAATTTGGAATTGTTAGGGAGGGGAGGTGTGACAGGTATTTACTCGGAATTGGTCTTGAAGTTAGATCAGTGGTAAAATACATGTTGGCTGCAGAGCAGTAATTTGCCTTCAAAATATTCCATTGCTTACATAAAATAGAAGATTTGATAGGTCAAAATGCTGGCCGCTGAGACCGTGTATGCATATGCACTTGGGAAAGATAGGTGGATCAAGCACATGCACCCAGCCACAGGTGTCATACATTTAGGCAATATCCTTTTTGTCAGCTACTGCGGTTTACATAAACAATGTTACCTTTCTCTATTATTGCTAGTATGAGTTTTGCAGAGCTATTAAATTGGCAACAAGAAAAGGAGAAAGAAATAATTGGAATGCAAAGTGTAGAAGAGCATATATTTGGATTAGATCATTAATTGGGTTAGATCTGGCGTTGTGGTGGAAATTGAGAACGTGCATCTGTTGTTGGAGTAGGGTGATTTAATCCTAATAAAAATATTACCAGCAAAGTTTGGTCTGAGCTATAAGAAATGGTTGTGGTGAGATCAAGAAAAGCTACACACCATGGGTGAAGTAAAGACGCTGAAGGCAAGGGCATTGGTTTCTTGGAAGAGCAGTGCGAAATTGACGAATTCGGTGTCAAATCATCTCGCTCTTAATCTACCTTGCATGATTGAAGAAGTCAGATGCAAACTTTACATTCTAATGAAAGCAAAATCAAGATCCTTGCAAAAGTAAAATCTTACGAATTAAATAAGTGGTGAATATGTTTTTTTTTTTGGGGATTTGGCAATTTAATTCTAAAGCTTTTAAGGAATTACCTACTGTCTTAATTTTTTTTGAAATATTTATTAAAAAAATTTAGTTATTTTTATTTTGAAAAATGCTTAATTGCCTTTAAAGGACTAAGTTGGGTATTGTAAAAATTTTGGACGTAGAGATTAAATTGTTAATTTTTTTTAATTTTATTTTTACCACGAAGTCTTTAAAATTTTTAAATATTTAATACATTTTTTATTAATTTTATTTTGAAAAATAATTAATTACCTGCTGTAGAATTAACTTGGGTGGTGTAAAATAATTTGGGATGCATAGATTAAATTGTTAAATTTCCTATTTTTTATTTTATTTTTAAAGAGAGTAATGTGAGGTATTTTAAATTTTATTTCAAAAAGTGTTGTGTTGTGATAAATAATTTTAAAATTTATATTATTTTATAATTTAATATTTATTTAATATATTTTTTTTTTAATACAATTTAAGTTATAATTTAAAATGTATAGTATTAATAATCTCGGAACAAGAGGGCAGATTGGCAGTTTCTTTTGTTCTTTTGTGATGCTCACTTAAGTTAGAATCTCGAATTTGTATGATGTGGTTTGTAAGTGTGTGTTGTATATTAAAAAAAAAAAATCTCGGAACAAGAGGTACCTACAAAGTTACAATTGTGTTGAATATGGTTAACGTGCTTTATGAAACAAGTTAATGCGTTTTCCACCGAGTGGGATTTAATTTTTAAAATTATAGTATGAATTTTATATTATTTTTCGATAAAATGCATTCCACGAAGTTGGTAGAAAAAGTGTATACTGAGAGGATATTATCAAAGGTATATGGTCCAGCCGGTGTTTGTTTTGAGATTGATAATAACTTTGAAGAATAAAATTTATACCTCTAAAAAATTGTATTCTATCAGATTTTAGATTTGTAAAGTGGAATGACGAGATCTCAAAACAACAGCGAATGGCCCTTAATGTACACAATTCCATCCATTTTTGATAATGATCATGGCTAAACTATAAACTTCGAACTTTTGCTAGTGAGAGGGATAAAGCTTGTTTAGTGATACGATAAAACTTTTAGTAGGTGTTGTGTTCGGTACAATGGATGTGTGTGTATTTTAAAATAATTTAATTAATGCATGTTTCATATGTAATATTGCATAACAAAATAAATATACACATTTATATTATTTTATTATATTAATGAGATAAAGTATTTATCCTTAAAGTGTGTTTGTGAATAAATTTAATTGGAACGTGATTAGTTTCCTTAAGCTAGACTAATAATTATCTTTTTTTCAAAAAGAAGTTGAAGCAACACTTGTTTTATATTCAATTTCTATCTTTCAGATCATTTTAGTATATTAACACTTAACCTCTCAAAACTAAAGTAATTATTTTTTTTCGTACTTTTCTCTCGCCACACACATATATATAGGCAAAAATTGTCTTTCGTTCAACATGACTAGGCAAATATATTGCTTAGTCAAAGTACTTGTCCCAATAGTGCAATAAAGAAGCAATTGGTGGCTAATGGAAAGCAATTAGTGGCTAATGGGAACGCCACCTCTTACTTAACAAATTTAATTTGATTCTTCAATTGCTTTTGATCAATAGTTATACAACAACTTGCATTTAGTTTTGATTCATCTAATCAAAATTTAACATATGGCAACATGTTGATTATTTAAATGAAATAAATTCATTTGATTAAATTTGATAGTCGATTGATATATGTAATAAAATAACAATTATTTTATTGTTATATCTATTAATACCTAATTTAATATTATAACAAATTATTGGCACAATTTGAAGCATGTACTAAATATATATATATTTTTAAATCGGATAGAATAATTTGATCTAGTACACTACTAACGTGCTTAACGAGTATGCTTCATATAGTAAAATTTTCTATATTCACACATTTTGTCTCACATAATATTTCTATAAGTCTATAATCAATGTCATACACATACGTTATAGATAATACAAAATGTTGAGTTGAACCATATAAGGCTAATTCATATTCGTACAATTCTTTTATTATATATATTTTGAAAAAGCGGAGATACAGATCAACACCGTCAAGTCTCTTATTACTCAACCATAAATTTATCTCTTCGATTCGTATTCTGATAAACAATATTCGCAAACGCCTTTGTAATATTGTTTACACCACGAAAAACTCTTTTTTAGGTTTAATGCTAATGACCATATGAGCTGACGGATTTCATATTTACACTCACCGGACTCTATAAGCATCAGATCATACCCAATGACACTCAACGATCAGACCATGAAAGGTCTCTGACATGTATGAAATCTAAGTATGGTGGATTACTCACAAGCTCATCGTGGTACTCAGGTCTAGGGACCACGAATACTACTCAACTCGAGAAGACCCTCTACTAACAGATTTATGAAATATTTATTAGAGATTTCTATTGAGTCTTGTTTAGTATCTAGTTCTCACTAAATACCTATATATCTATACGAGTTTCTACTAAACTTATGGTCTGCTAAGATTAACTATTTGGACAATCAAGATATAAATATACACTGATCTATATTAATCATTTTCACTCGATAGACCCTGCTTCGGTGAAAATAAATCAGAAGTTTATAATTCGAGAATATACTTGCATAATGACATTTCCTAGCAACGCTTTGCAACTAAGTCATTGTTAGTATATTTTTAGGTCTTTGCCTATTTCAAATAAGGTTTTAACTTTTTGGACTTGATTTGAACTCTTTTAGATCAATATAATATCTTAAATGTTATAAGTATCTTACCTTATAAGAAATAATTAGCAATTTAATAAAATATTTATTTATTGTATAAGTACAAAAATACAACATTTATACAAAATTGGGATGACACATGAGCACAAAATCCAACAACTCCCACTTGCTCTAATGTTATTCGTAGTTGTATCTAATACCTAACGATTCCACGTATTTTTCAAACATCTTAGGAGTTAAGGCCTTAGTTATTAGGTCCGCTACATTATTTACAGAATTAACTTTATAAAATACAATATTCCCTTAAGTCAAGATCTCTCTAACAATGTGATATTTTTTTATCCATATGTTTAGATCTCTGGTATACTCTTGGCTTTTTCACTTATGAAATGGCCTTGTTGTTGTTGCAATATAATGAGATAGGATTCACTGAACTTGGGACTATACTGAATTCTACGACAAACTTCTTGATTCACACCATTTCTTTGACTGCTTTTGAAGTTGCAATGTATTCTGCCTCTGTGGTAGAATTAATTGTGGATCCCTGTTTGACACTCTTTCAAGTTATGGTGACGCCATTGAGAATAAACCCATATTCGGACATAGACTTTCTATCATCTGGATCAGATTGAAAGTCTGAGTCAGTATATCCTTTTGTTTGTAAGTCATTTTCTCCATATAGTTGAAACTTTTCTTTTGTACCTTTAAGGCATTTAAGGACATGTTTGAGTGCCATCCAATGACTGTCACCTGGATCAGACTAGTATCAACTTGTAACGCTTACAATCATACTAATATCAGATCTTGTACACATTATGACATACATCAAACTTATAATAGCTGATGCATAAGGAATGTTAGACATTCTAACCCTCTCATCTTCCTTCTGATGTCACATTTTCCTTAAAAGATAAATTCCATGTTTAAAAGGTACATTGACTGTCTTACAACTACTAAAATTGTACTTTTCTAAGACATTATCAATGTACGAAGATTGTGAGAGTCCTATGAGCTTCCTAACTCTATCTTTATAAAGCTTTATACCAAATATTAAGGAAGTCTCTCTCAAATCTTTTATGAAAAAATTCCTACTAAGGTAATTTTTTACTGACTGTAATATACCGATATCATTCCCAATGATCAGTATGTCATCCACATAAAAAAATAAGAAGATAACTATGCTCCCACTAAAATGTTTATATATACATGCCTTTTATTTCTTTTTGATGAACCATACCCTCTGATTACCTCATCAAAATGAAGATTCCAATTCCGAAAAGCCTGTTTAAGTCTATAAATAGATTTCTTTAGTTTGCATACAAAACCAGAAGAAAAGTTAGATGCAAAACCTTTAAGTTGTTCCATAAATATCTCTTCTTTACATCATTCTGCCAAATTTTAAAGTTATAGTACGCAACAATTGCCAATAATATCCTTATTTACTTAAGAATCACAACTGGTGCAAAGGTTTCCTTAAAATCGATTCCTAATCGTTGAGTATGACTTTTTGCTACTAGACGGACCTTGAAGGTCTCTACCTTCCCATCGGGCTCACGCTTATACTTGTAAAGCTATTTATAACCGATATAAACTATTCTTTCGGAAAGCTCAATCAAGTCTCAAACTTGGTTTTGATGTATAGAGTCAATTTTAAATTTTATAGCGTCTTCCCATTTTTTCAAATCAATATCTAATATTGCCTCTCTGTAGGTTAAATGATTATTTTCTTCCACTATGAAAACCTCAGAGGTATCTTCAAGTATCATACCATACCTTTCAGGTTGCCTTGATATCCTTTATGACCTACGTAGAGGGTGTGTAAAAGGTAATTTGCTCGATTGAGCCTATGGTTTCATCTGTGGTTTATTCTGATTAATTTCATCAAGATCAATCTTCCTACAATTCCCATGATCCATGAAAAACTATTTCTCTAATAAAGTGGTATTTCGAGCAATGAACACATTTCATTTCTCGGGATCATAGAAATTGGTATCCCATTGAGTTCATAGGATAACCAATGAACCGATACTTGTACCATAAGTGCAAGTTTATCATGTTGTGTCTCTTTTATATAAGCAAGATAGCCTCAAATCTTAAAATATTTAAGATTTGAGTTCTTTCCAGTCTCTATCTCATAGGAAGTGTAGGAAATGGCGTTAAATGAAACTCTGTTCAATATATGAGTAGCAGTATATAGAGTATAACCCCAAAGATATTTAGGGAGATCGGTAAAACTCATCATCGATCAAACTATATCTAATAAAGTTCGATTTCTCCTCTCCGACACACCATTGTACTGCAGAGTAGCTAGAGGACTATACTGAGCGAAAATTTCATTCTCCTTTAAATAATTCAAAATTTCACTGCCTATATATTCACCGTCTCGATCTGATCGAATGCATTTGACATAGATACTAGTTTGTTTATCGAAAGTCTAAATTTCTTGAACTTTTTAAAGGTTTTAGACTTGTCTCATAAGAAACACATAATCATATCGTGACAAATCATCGATGAAGGTTACGAAGTATTGAAATTCACCTATAGTAGCGTCATTTATTAGACCATATGCATCACTATGTATAAGTTTTAATAAACCAGTGGCATGGTGTCCAACGCTAGTAAATAGAGATTTGGTTATTTTTTCTTAAATACATGATTCATAATTGGATAAGATTATATGGTCAAATCAAGTATTTAACCATCTTTAACTAGACGAGATAGGTGTTTAACGCATATATAACCTAATCACATATGTCCCAATTCTGTTTCATTTAAAGTTTCTGAACTACTTACTGCGTTTACTTGTATATTCATAACATTTTATGTTGTATTTAATAATAAAGACCATTAATTGACTGACAATTAGGTATCAAAATATTATGCATATCATATAAACATAAGAAATAATTTCATATATACATATGATAACCCTCACTGTCAAGTACATGAATGGATACTATTTATCTTAAAATACATGGTACAAAAAAGACAATTATACAACACTATAGTTGTATTACATGAGAGATGTAAATCGAAATGTCCTACATCCTCGACCTGAAGGAAATCTCAATTTCTAATACAAAGGTGAATCTCTCTTAGCTGCAACAGTCTAACTTTCTTCAGACTCTGCAATATATTGCAAATGTGAAAAGGAGAAGCAGTATCCAATACCCAGTCAGAATTAGCATAATATGTTAAAGAAATATCAATAATAGGTAAACGTATACTTTAGGGAGTCTTTTTTACTGAGGCAAGATATTTCTGGCAATTTCTCTTTCAGTGTCTTTTCTCACCACAATGAAAATATTTTCTTTTATCTTTCTTTTGTGGTTTAGATATGAGTCGCCTTTGAGGACTAATCCTGGGTGCCTGCCTCACCTTTTTTTCTTATTTCCTTTAGGCTTCTCAAAAGCCCTAGGAGCAGAAGATGAAGCACCTTAAACAAATAAGGACAATTTCACCTTGTTCATGTCCTCTTCTGCTGTCTTCAACATATTATGAAGATCAACATAAGACGGGGTCATTCCTTGTATATTAAAATTCATTATGAATTGTCTGAAAGATATTGGAAGCGACTTGAGAATTAAACTATTCTTCAAATATTTGTTAAGTGTAATGTCTATCATTTCCAACTTTTTGATTATAGAAATCATATTAAGGATATTGGGACTCACTGGACTGTCCTCAGAAAGTCTACACTGAAAAAGCGATTTGGCAACCTTATATACCTCAACCTGAGGACGGTCGTCAAACAGCTCCTTCAGATGAAGTATAATACTAAAAGTATTACTCATATAAGCATGCTCTCTATAAACTGTAGATATAGAGGCAATAACGTAAGAATTAACTTTTAAATCATCGTCTAGTCATTTTTGATAAGTCGCAATCTCCTTTGAGGTGGCTTTATTAGAAATTTCTGTAAGCATACATTAATCTATCACATATCCAAGTTTTTTAGAATCGAAAATAATTCTCAGATTCATTAATTAGTCTTTATAGTTTTTTGCGCATTTAAGTTGATTCACATCCAATATGTGTGCCAACGGATTAAATGAGGCCATTATATCTTCACAAGAGAAAATAAAAGATTAGCGGAAAATAAATATTTCAATTGCTAATTTTTATTTTAGATTAAGGATATAATCAAATTATACATTTTTAAATCTAAAATACCCTCCCACTACTTTACAAAATTTTTTAAATCTCTTTAAAAAGAAAAACAACAATTTAAACTCTTTTAATTGTATTGCAGGAAGTAGACCCCGTTGGCATTTATTTCAGCTTCACGTCTAAACAATATTAGCCATTGTAAAATTCAAAAAGTAGATAACTCTTATCAATTGCATCTCATGCAACTCTTATGACTGATCCTAGATACACCTTATCCTCACAATTTAGCAATATTAAGCAATATGTTCACATATATTTATCTCATTTCATGTTTAACCGACATAGTCCAAATCACACTGACTCAATCTCTCACACTTTAGCAATATTAAGAACGACCGATATGATCTGACTAATATTGTATTGATAAGATGGATCAATGTGTAACATTATCTCATAATTGTACACAATTTAATCTGATTAAGAGAGATTACTAATTTCTATCCTCATCATATGAGATTGTGATTCTCAATCACACATTTATTTTGTGCAAACACAATTAATCCCTACCAGTATGGCTCCCATTGTGGTTACTAACACAAACAAATGGCTCACAATTTTTATATTGCATTTATAATAATTATAAATAACAAAAAAAATAAATTATTAATTTTAAATTTTTTTTAAAATATAAACATTTGGAGTAACTAGCGTAATTACGGCTTTCTAAGGTTCTAGGAACTGCAACATTGAAGCCCCAGCCCCTGGTGTTGCAGAACCAACCTAAACGCGTTGCGGTGCTAAGGTTTCTACTCTAGTGCTACGACACTCAGCCTACTGCGCTATGACATCTCTTTCAGCTACATCCCGATTATGAATTTTTCAACACTTGAAATACATAATCAATAGCATTGAAAAATTTAATTACGCCACGTACACTCTAAATATAAGCATAAATAACACATAACATAGCACTCTGATATCAATTTTTTAGTGGGTGTTATGTGCATGTGTGGTGCAACGAGCGAATATATGCATTTTTAAACAATATAATTATCGCATGTCTCACATGCAATATCACATAGAGGAATAAATATACATATTTACATATCTCATTACACTAATAAGATTATGTACTCACCATTCAAGTGTGCTTGTGAATAAATTTAGTTGAAAATATGGTAAACTTCCTCAAGCTAGACTAGTAGCTTTCTTTTTTCAAAAACAAGTTGAAGCAACACTTACTTCAGATTCAATGTCTCTCGAATAGTTTTGGTATTAAGATTAATACTTAAACTTTCAAAACTAAAGTAACCATTTTTCTTCGTACCTTTCTCTCGCCACACATATATAGGCAAAAGTTGCCTTTCAATCAGCCAATGAAAAGTGATTTAATTGACATTTGTTCAAGCATGATTAGGCAAATATATTGCTTAGTCAAAATACTTGTCTCGATGGCACAATAAAGAAGCAATTGGTGGCTAATGGAAACGCCACCTCTTGCTATGATTCAATTTGATTCTTCAATTGCTTTTGGCTAATAGTTATGCAACAACTTGATTTAGTTTTGATTTATCTAATAAAAATGTAACATATGACAACATATTGATTATTTAAATAAAACAAATTCATTTCATTAAATTTGATGGCCGATTGATATATGTAATAAAATAATAATTATTTTATTGTTATATTTATTAATGTTCAATTTAGTACTTAACAAATTATTAGTATAATTTGAGACATGTACTAGGTAGATTAAAATATCAAGTCTCACTTGGCACAATCTTAGGTTTAACACTTAAACCTTAACTGCTCTCCGAGAGACCTTAAAATAAATAAATAGTCAAATAATTTAATTTAAATAAAATAACAATTATTTCATTTTAATGGTAGCTATGCCCACTAATGACAAATTTAATATCTATATAAATTATTGGCACAATTTGAAGCATATATTAGGTAGATTAAAATGTCAAGTTTCACTTAGCATAATCTTAAGTTTAACACTTAAACTTTAGTTACTTTTCGAGAGACCTTGAAATAAATAAATGATCGAATAATTTAATTTAAATAAAATAATAATTATTTCATTTAAATGATAGATATATTCATCAATGTCAAATTTAATACTCGAATAAATTATTAGTACAATTTGAGACATACACTAAATAGATTAATATTAATTATTTAGACAATTCAAATATAAATATACACTAATCTATATTAATCAGTTTCACTCGATAAACTCTGTTTCAATGAAAATGTTCAATACTCATTTTCAGCGAAATAATTTTCACAAACAAGGCTTAGAATATCCATCGTCCAACATGGAAGAAATAGAGTGCTTCAAAACGGGTAGTGAAGGACAGCAGATTGCCTTTCGCTGATATTGCTACAATTGGGACCAGTGCTTCCATCCGTATCACCTGCCTGTTTCTTATACAAAAGAATTCATTGCACTTTCCATAAATTAATACCTTAATGAATTATTAATGTACGAAGATAGCCTTTAATTTTTAAAAATATTATATTTAATATTTTTTTATTGTAATTATACAAATCAAATAATTTATTTTATGAACTAATTATATTATATATCTTTTATGAAGATAAATAAAATTTATGAATATGCTTTTTTTTTAAAAAAAGAATTCTCAATATGTATAATATTACATTATTCAATAATTACGTTATTCTAAAGTAGTTTATGGTTTGAAAAATGGAAACAAAAGAAGAAAAGAATGGGATAAAATGAGAATGAACATGATTTTATTGTTTGGAGTAGATAAAGTCTTAAATGGCTCTTTTATTTCATTCTATCTGAATGTAGTTATAACTCTTGCTGCCATCAAAGCAGTACGAGGTAAATCACATGGAGACAGAAAAGCTTATTAAACTTTACGGTTCATTGAGCATCTCAAAAGAAGAAGATGAAACCATCCGCCTCCCTGGTCAGTTGATCAAAAAAGGGCAGAAATTAGTCATTCTCATAAAGAATGCCTGGAGTATCAACAGGAAAAGCAAAAAAGAGACTTAGCAGCTGCAGAAAATAGTGATGACGAACTAAAAGAGGATAGCTTTGGCTATGGAGCCTGGATGCGGGATGGTACATTTGGAGGCTTGATATGTCAATATAAGTCCTAAAAGATTAATAAAGGGGAAACAAGTCAAGCTAACAATCTTGCAGCAACTTCGTCCCAACAAAGGAAATCAAAGGCTCAACCATCGTCCATTACGAAGAATTGAACCAAACCCCCAGAGCTGAACCCAAGAAACAAGATGAACCGGATCCAAACCCGATCAATGTACACTCACTGTCCAAGGGTAAAAAGGTGCACAGCCCAATGCAGGTCAAGATGATAAAACATGTGACAGTAATGGAGCTCAAAGGACCGCAGATGAACAGAGTTCCAATACCCGTTCATGTTAAGTATTTAATAATAAAGTGAGCTTATATATATTAATTAATTGTATATTATTGATTATTTATTTTATTATTTATTAAAGTGATTAAATAAAATTTATTTATTATTAAACTTTTAGGACATCATATATAACATGAGTTTTAATGTGTAGAGATCTAGTTATTTTATTTTATGATAGATTAAAATAAAATACTATAAATAATAGGTTGAGGTCCTCAGTCTAAATCCTAACGTATTATTCATTCACATCATATCAGTGAGTGATGGCAGCTTTTGTCTCATAAAAAAAATGTTTAGATGTGAAAGGCATCAACCCTAATTTTTTTTGCGTCTCCATGAATTTAGGTACGTTTTCAATTTTATTCTTCTTGATAATTTAACATGAGATCCTGGTTATGGTAATTCTTTCACTAATTAAAGATTTTTATCCAACAAGTAGTATTAGACCCACCTCATATTGAATTGTTAAGAGATATTTTTTATATTAAATTATATTTATGATTATATTGCATATGTAATATATATATATATATATATTTACGAATTAATTGTTCTTCTCGAACAATAATTATTTGATTCAATGTATGAATACATAATTATTCAAAATAAATAAATAAATAAAAGAATTTGTTTGATGCACAATTCTTCAATGATTACATCTTTAACTTTTGGCATTATTATTATTGTCACTTTTGTGTTATAGACAAAAGTGAGTTTGTTATTATCCATGAATTAAGAATTGCTTTTTTCATCTGTTTACATGTAATTATACATGATTCTTAATTCGTTTAATGTATTATTTATTTATTTTATTATAAAAAAAAAATTTTAAAAAGAAGAAAATTACGTATTCAATTAATTGAGTAGATATAGAATTCAATTCTGAATTATTATTTTTTAATGTGTAAATAAATAATATAAAGAAGAAAAAAAAAAGGTGAAGGTAAATTTTATTCAAAGTCAAATTGATGATGTTAAATTTGATGGGATTCCTTCCTAATTGTGATGCACGTTAAACAGTTAGTGTCCACAAATTTTGAGAGTTTATTAGGTCAATTTTATATGGCTCATAAAGATTTTACAGGGCCTAAATTTTCATTTCCAACATACTAGCCAAATCAAGTGAGTTAGGATGGACTTGGGCCCGTTTTAGATTGAGGTTATTGGATAAAGTTTAGAGTTTGGATAATTAGAAAAAGATTAAGCTTAACTTGACCCAACCACTTCGGTCCTTACCCATTCCGGTCCCATCTTAATTTTGACATGATTTGACTTTTGACCGTTAACTTTGACTTTGACTTTGACTTTAACCTTGACCTTGACCTTGACCATTTTATTTTTTCTTTCTTTTCGTACAAACTAATACTTAGTATTTTTAAAATAAATTAAATTGAATTAGAATGCCACCAAAGTGACCTCTTTTGTCCAAGTTTTTTTAGAGTACCGTTTATAAATTGTTATTTCTGTCCAAAGACTAAATAGCAATGTTGTATTTAGTATCATATAATTGCCCAATTTATTATACCTTATGCCATGTGTTTATATGAATGCATGATTAAATGACATGGTTATTGATTGTGAATTTTTTGTTTGTTCTATACAGTAAATGCTTCTTCTATATCTGCCAATTTGAACAACATTCCAATGCTTAACGGCACTAACTTCAGAAAATGGAATGAGCACATTACCATTGTGCTTGGGTGTATAGATCTAGACTATGCAATCCAGATGGAAGAACCTCCCACCCCTACTAATGGTAGTACTGCTGAACAAATGGCACTTTATGAAAAATGAGAGCGTTCTAACCGTATAAGTCTGATGATAATGAAGCACTCTATTCCAGATACCATCAGGGGTGCAGTGCCTGAGGAAGAAAATGCAAAAAAATTTCTGAGCCAAATAGCAGACCGATTCGCTGGTAATGAAAAGGTCGAAACAAGCACCATTTTGTCTAAGCTTGTTTCAATGCGGTATAAAGGCAAAGGAAATATAAGGGAGTACATTATGGAAATGTCTAATCTTATTATAAGATTAAGGGCACTAAAGTTAGAGTTGTCTGATGACATTCTCATGCACTTGATCTTGATCTCTCTTCCTGTACAATACAGTCCTTTTAAGATAAGTTATAATACTCAAAAAGAGAAATGAATTCTTAATGAGCTCATTGCTCAATATGTGCAAGAGGAAGGGAGATTGAAATAATAAAAGATAGAGAGTGCTCATTTAGCAACTTCTTTCAATGACAATGCTGCCAACAAAAAAAGTAAATGGAATAATAAACGAAAAAGAGCTGCAGACATTGGAACTTCACAGCCTAAGGTGCAAAAGAAACAGAATACTGAAATCTCTTGTTACTTTTGCAAGAAAGTTGGACATGTAAAGAAAGATTATTCCAAGTATACAAAATGGCTTGATAAAAAGGGTAAACTTCTTAACTTTGGTTGTTAAGAAGTTAATTTAATTTTAGTACCAAGTCATACTTGGTGGATAGATACGGGTGCAACTACTCACATAAGTGTGACTATGTAGGGTTGTTTAAGGAGCCGACCGCTAACTAATGCTGAAAGATTCATCTATGTGGGTGATGGCAATAAGGCTCCTGTTAAGGCAATTGGATTATTTAGATTACTATTAGAATCTGGTTATTATTTGGATTTACATGAGACATTTTATGTACCGTCATTTAGACGAAATTTAGTTTCTATTTCTTATTTGGACAAATTCGATTACTTTTATTCTTTTAGAAATAGAGAGTTTAGTCTCTTTCAGAATTCAAATATTATTAGTACTGGTTCTTTAGTTGAAAATTTATATCAATTAGATCTTCATGCCTCACAAATTAATAAAACCTTGCATGTAAACAATTATGGTATAAAGCGTAAATTAATTAATGAGAATTCTTATATGTTATGGCATTAACATTTAGGACATATTTTTAAACAAAGAATTCAAAGGCTTGTTTCAGAAGGAATTCTAAATTCTCTTGATTTTTCAGATTTTAAAATATGTATTGAATGCATTAAGGGAAAACAAACAAATATTAGAAAAGTTGGTGCCAACAGGAGTTCAAACGTCTTGGAATTAATTCATACTAATATTTGTGGTCCATTCCCCACGGCTTCTTGGAATGGTCAACAATATTTTATTGCTTTCATAGATGATTGTTCTCGTTATAGGTATCTATACTTGATTCATGAGAAGTCTTAATCATTGGATGTTTTCAAAGCCTATAAAGCTGAAGTTGAAAATCAGCTTGGCAAGAAAATTAAAGCCGTCAAATCTGACCGTGGTGATAAGTTCTACGGTAGATATGATGGATCAAGTGAACAACGTCTAGGCCCTTTTGCAAGATATTTGCAAGAATGTGGCATCGTTCCTCAATACACCATGCCGGGGACTCTAAGTCAAAATGGTGTAGCTGAGAGACGAAATTGAACCCTAAAGGATATGGTTAGAAGTATGATAAATCATTCTTTTTTACCAGAATCTCTTTGGGGTAAAGCCTTAAAGACTGCAATATATATTCTTAATCAAGTTCCAAGTAAAACAGTAGCTAAAACCCCATATGAGTTATGGACTGGAAAGAAGCCTAGTATTAGGCATTTGCATGTCTGGGGTTGTCCAGCTGAGGCTAGGCCATACAAGCCTCATAAAAGAAAGTTGGACTAAATAACAGTAAGCTGCTACTTTGTTGGATACTCGGAGAGATCGAGGGATTTCAAGTTTTATGATCCCTCGAGCAGATCCTTTTTTGAGACAGGGAATGCTAAGTTCATTGAGAATGTTGAATATAGTGGGAGTGCTAAACTTAGGAATGTTGTCTTTGAAGGGGAATATGTAACTATTCCTAATATTGCAATTGATAATGACTAGGTAATTGCACCTGTCATTATGCTGGATGCAAATACAGATAATCAAGATGTTCCTGAGATACCTCCCGCTAATATTGAAGAACCTGCTCTTACTCATGTAGAGGAGCAACAACAACAACCTCAATTGGAAGTGCCATTAAGGAGATCCACTCGGGAGAGGAGATCAGCAATTTCGAATGATTATGTCGTATATCTCCAAGAACATAAGTTTGATATACAACTGGAAGATGATTCAATAACTTTCAGTCAAGTTAAACAAGTGTGTGACCTCCTAGAAATGGATAGATGCTATGAAAGATGAGATGAAATCAATGCAAGACAATGACGTTTGGGATCTTGTCGAATTGCCTAAAGGATCAAAACTAATTGGTTGTAAATGGATTTTCAAAACCAAACAGGATTCGAAAGGCAATGTCAAAAGATATAAGGCACGTCTAGTCGCAAAAGGTTTCACTCAAAAGAAAGGCATTGATTATAAAGAGACTTTCTCTCCGGTTTCATCGAAAGACTCTTTTAGAATTATTATGACACTTGTAGCTCATTATGATTTAGAGCTACATCAGATAGACGTAAAGATTGCGTTTCTCAATGGCGACATTGAAGAAACCATATACATGTTGCAACCAGAGAACTTTGAATCCAAAGATTCAAAACATTTGGTGTGTAAATTAAAGAAGTCCATCTATGGTTTAAAGCAAGTATCCCGTCAATGGTATCAAAAATTTGATCAAGTGATTACCTCTTTTAGTTTTAAGGAAAATACTATTGATCAATGCATTTATCACAAGATCAGTGGGAGCAAATTTATTCTTCTTGTCTTATATATGGATGACATTCTATTAGCAAGCAACGATATAGGTTTGTTGTATGAAATCAAGATATTTCTTTCAAATAAATTTGAAATGAAAGATCTTGAGAATGCCTATTTTGTGTTGGGCATACAAATTCACCGAGATCGTTCTCGTGGGATACTTGACTTATCACAAAAGACATATATTGATAAGGTGCTTAGTAGATTTGACATGAAGAATTGTGCATTAAGAGACACACCCATTGCTAAAGGTGATAAATTTAGTCTGCTTCAATGCCTAAGAAATAAGATTGAGAAGAAAGAGATGAAGAATATCCCTTATGCGTCAGCAGTAGGGAGTCTCACGTATGCTCAAGTTTGTACGCATCCGGATATAGCGTATGTAGTTGGCATGCTTGGCAGATATCTAAGTAATCCAGGAATGGATCACTGGAGAGCCGTTAAAAGGTTATGTGGTATCTATAGAAAACAAAAGATTACATGTTCATATATTGGAGGTCAGATTATTTAGAGATCATTGGGTATTTAGACTCTGATTTTGCTAGTTGTTTCGATAGCAGAAGATCCACTTCAGGTTATGTCTTCCTATTGGTTGGGGGAGCTGTGTCATGAAAAAGTGTCAAGCAGACACTCGTAACTTCATCCACCATAAAAGCAGAATTTGTAGCTTGCTATGAGGCATCAAATCAAGCAATATGGCTGCGAAATTTTATCACTGGGCTACAAATTGTCGATGGCATTGAGAGACCATTGAGAATAAATTGTGATAATAAAGCCGCTGAGTTATATTCTAAAAACAACAGAAGCTCGTCAAAATTGAAGCACATTGACATCAAGTTTCTTGTTGTTAAAGAGAGAGTTCAGAGTCTTCAGGTGTCTATTGAACATATCAGTACAAACTTAATGATTGCAGATCCGTTTACCAAGGGTGTATCATCTAAGGTGTTTCATAAACATGTGGCTCGTATGGGTGTGGTTCATCCTGATGATATGCTTCTATAGTGGGAGTTTGTTTCTTGATGTTCAATTACAGTTGACATGTTTTCTAATCAGACTAAAGTATTACTCTTTGTTTATTTATTGAAAACTCTGAAATTAAGTTATATTCTTTCAGTTACAGTTTTGCATAAAGTTTTGAAAGTATATTGTTGAACTCTTATGAGTTATAAAGTAGGACCAGTTGAAAATAGGCATGTTAAGGTATCATGTTGCATGAAATTTTCATACTACACATCCATGCTTGATCTATGTCATTGATTATATTGATGTATATGATCATTGATAGGTCTAGTTACAAGAAAGATAACGAAGACCGCTTTGATCTTATATTAGTATAATTGATGGACCAGATTGTTAAGAGATGTCTTTTATTAAGATAACAAATATTGAGCTCATAAAGTTATTTGGTAATGTACAATTGTAAATTGACATATGTGGCCCAAGTAGGAGATTGTTAGGTATTATATAATAAGGTGGGCCTACATATATCAATTAATTGTATATTATTGGCTATCTATTTTGTTGCCCATTAAAGTGATCAAATAAAGTTTATTTATTATTGGGCTTTTAGGACATCACATATTGCATTGGTTTTAATGTGTAGAGATCTAGTTATTTTATTTTATTTTATGATAGGCCAAAATAAAATAAAATACTATAAATAATAAGTTGAGGTCTCCAGTCTAAACCTTAACGTATTATTCATTCACATCCCATCAGTGAGTGACGTCAGCTTTTCTCTCATAAAGAAAAGGTTTAGACGTGGAAGACATCAATCTTAATTTTTTTTTGCATCTCTATGGATTCAGGTACACTTCCGATTTTATTCTTCTTGATGATCTAACATGAGATCATGATTATGGTAATTCTTTCACCAATTAAAGATTTTTATTTTGCGTCTCCATAAATTCAGATATGCTTCCGATTTTATTCTTCTTGATAATTTAACATGAAATTCTAATTATGATAATTCTTTTATCAATTAAAGATTTTTATCCAACAATTCATTCATTAATGAAGGGAGAGAAACACACCTCCAAATTGAAGGCAAAAGTACAAACTTTCCCTCCCAAACATTTGTCGGACCCTAAAGTGGAAATGGGCTCTTCAAACCTAACTTTGGTCTTGGATGGGCTCACCCTCTCAAAGCCCATTCCTAAGCAAATGAGTGGAAGGAAATGAAAACCCTTAGTGAGAGCCAACGAAGAAGTAGAAGAATCAAATGAGCCTAATCCCAATTCCACCCAAAGGAAAAGGCCGCATAACGACAATTTACCCTGCCCACTAAATAGCAAAAAACAAGAGAGAGATATTAACCTTCAACCTACAAACAATCAACCTGGTGATGGCGGGAAGAAGAAGGCACCAATTCTGAACCATTCTCAATCGGCGGTGGCTGGTTCCCAGCCCCGCCGAGAGCCATGATAGCCGTTAGTTGGAATGTCTGAGGTCCGGGGAATCCTCGGACATGCAGAGCTCTAAATAATATCCTCCAGGAAGAAAAGCTAAAAATGATCTTTTTGTGTGAAACCAAACTATTTGAGATTCAAATGCAACGGCTGAGCAAGAAACGGTATTTTGACAACTGTTTTACCGTCGTCAGAGATGGCCTGAGCGGAGGCTTAAACCTCCTCTGGGCAAATGATATTAATCTCAGAATTTTGTCCTTCAGTAGATGCCACATTGAATCCATCATATGTGAAGGAAACTCTAATAAATGGAGACTTACTGGTTTATATGGTGAATCAATAAATAAAAAGCACACCTGGAAGCTTCTCAGAAGGTTGGCAGACCTCTTCAATCTACCTTGGATTTGCACCGGCGACTTCAATGAAATCTTAGAATACTCTGAAAATAACGGTGGCCTTCCCAGGAATCCGAACACAATTAAAGATTTCAATGAAGCTATACACTATTTTGGCTTAGCTGACATGGGCTGGAATGGCTACCCTTTCACATGGTCCAACAAACGATATAGTCTTGGCTTAGTAGAAGAGAGGCTGGATAGCTTTCTTTGCAATGAGGATTGGAAGCTCCTGTTCAGTAGATATTAGGTCTATCATCTTCCTTATTCATGCTCTGATCATGGTCTAATCCTCCTGAAAGTTTGAGAGGACAGCAGTTGGCTAACTTTCCTTAGCAGAAAAGCCTACAGGTTCCATAATGAGGAGATGTGGAACTCCTACGAGGGCTGTGTTAATAGTGTCGAAGCAAGCAGGGTTAAAAGGCAGAACATGAATATTTCCCCTACTGACAGCTTTGCAAAAAATGTGGAGACTGTTAAAGTCAACTTGAAGGCTTGGAGCAAGAAAGAATTTAGATCCAGGAAGTTGGCTCTCAACACTCTGCTCAGCGAGCTCGAGCAATACAGGTCTAGCCTGCGACATTATGACAACAACAAGAAAACTCAAAGACCTGGAAAAGAAGCTAGATAATATGCTCTATGAAGAGGAAACATACTGGAGACAAAGATTGAAAGCCCTGAGGTTGAAAGAATGTGATAGAAACATCAGTTTCTTCCACTCTGTGGCTTTCTCGAGGAGAAAAGAAATCAGATCAAAGGCATTCTGTCCACTGATGGGGATTGGAAAACTAATGAGAATTCAATTGATAATATGTTTTGTGAATACTTTGAAGGCTTGCTCTCATCTTCCAAGCCCTCTGATCATGCCAGGCAAAAGGCCACTCAAGGAATTACAACCAAAGTTTCTACTGTTATGAATGAAAGAGCTTGGTAGACCATTCTCCAGAGATAAAGTGATAAAGACTATCTTGCAGCTCCACCCCTTTAAGGCCCTTGGACCAAATGGTCTCTCAGCTGGTTTCTACCATAAGCACTGCCATCATGTGGGTGAAGATACCATTGCAACTTGTCTGGAAGTGCTCAACTGCAAAGGTACCCCGAGCTCACTCAATCATACTTTAATAGCTTTATCCCTAAAGTGTCCAACCCTAAAAAAATCATAGATTACAGGCCTATAATTCTATGCAATGTTAGTTATAGAATTATAGCAAAAACCATTGCTAAAACACATCTTGGGCTCCATCATCTCTCAAAACCAGTGTGCTTTTCTTCCTCATAGGCTAATAAGTGACAATATTATAGCTGGATATGAGTGCCTCTACAAGATTAGGAGTCAAAAAAGAAACAAGAGGGATATGTAGCCCTTAAGTTTGATATTAGCAAAGCATTCGATAGAGTTGAGTGGTGCTTCCTTAAATGTGTAACGCTAAAATTGGGCTTCAATGATGATTGGGTTCATCTTATTATGAGATGCATATCTTTAACATCTTTTTCTGTCATCATCAATAGAGAAATCAAAGGCAGTTTCAAGGCTTCTAGGGGCTTAAGGTAAGGCTACCCCCTCTCTCCTTATCTCTTCATTTTATGTGCAGAAGCCTTCTCATCCATGATTCTCCAGGCAGAAACTCAACAAGCTCTCAGTGGTAGCTATGCTGAAGCATCAGGGAAGCTCTTTAATTTTAACAAATCCTCTATATTTATAAGCCCTAGCATCCCAAGTTCCAAGGTAAAAAATATTCAGGAAATTTTCAATCTAAAAGCTGTCACGATCCATGAAAAGTATCTTGGCCTGCCATCTATGGTTGGAAGGAGCAAGAAGCAGTTCTTAAATGAAATCAAGCTAAGAATAACAAACAAAGTTAATGGATGGGAAGGAAATTTTTTTTCAAATGGTGGGAAAGAGATTATGATTAATGTTGTTGCACAAGCCATCCCCACCTATGCCATAAGCGTCTTCAAGATCCCAAGTTCACTATGTGATGACATTCAGAAACATCTTTCAAAATTTTGGTGGGGAACAACTGATTCAAAGAGGAAAATCTATTAGGCATGTTGGAATCTCATATGCCAAAGCAAAGCCAGTAAGGGTCTTGGTTTCAGAAACTTAGTTTGCTTTAACCAAGCCCTTCTAGCCAAGCAATGTTGGAGAATTGATCAAAATCTGGATTCCTTGACTGCAAGGCTCTTAAAGGCCAAATATTTCAGGCATGACCAATTCATGGATGCTAAACCCGGGAACCACCCTTCCTATATCTGGAGAAGCATCTTGTAGGGGAGGAAACTCTTAAATAAATGGATTAGATGGGTGATTGGTGATGGCAGGCAGATCAAAGTCTACAAACACAATTGGAGAAGTCAACTTTCAAGCCTATATCTCCTGTTAAACTCTTAAGGACAACTTGGTTAAAGACCTGATCACATATGAGAAACAGTGGAGCCTAAGGCAGCTTGAAGAAAACTTCCTGCCAGATGATGCCAAGATGACCCAAGAAATCCCTATTCCTGTGAGCAATGTAGATGACTCATATTGCTGGCATTTTAACAAAAGTGGAGACTACTCAGTCAAAAGTAGATACTATATTGCTCTCAATGCAAACCTTACTGCTGAACCTGAGCCATCAGCTGGCCAATGCAATTTTTGGAAATCCATATGGAGCAGCTCTGTCCCAATGAAAGTGAGAATTTTCCTCTAACGTGCTCTAAAATATCTCTTGCCAATAAATCTTACGTTGACAGTGAAGAAATCATTAGACAGTCCCCAGTGCTCCAGATGCAACAAGGAGGCCGAATCAGTTATGCATGCTTTGATCTCATGTAAAAAAGCAAGATGAATATAGAAATGCTCCACTTACAGCCAGCTAATGACAGGGATGCCCCAAAAAGACCTGTGGCAATTCCTACAATCTGCCTAGGGCAGTACCACTAATATGGAACTTGTTGACCTCTTAATACTTCTATGGGCGGTCTGGAAAGACAGAAACAGCTTAATCATGCAAGGCAAAGAGGATCATCCAAAACAGATACTATCTAAAGCTAGTGCCTACCTAGACTCCCTTTCCTCTCATATGAAATACCAATCTCTTCCCCCCAATCAAACCAAAGCCAATGACTCCTCTAATTAAGAAACCATTCCATGTGGATGGTTAAGATTGAATGTAGATGCTGCAGTCAGCCCTTTGAGCAACAAATTTGGTCTTGGTGCTGTCATAAGAACTGATAAGAATCTCTCCATTGCAATGGCCGGGTCTTTCAGTAATTCCTGCCTTGATGTGGAAATGGTTTAAGCCAATGCCATCCTCTATGGTCTTCAGTTAGCAGCTTCTCTCAACTGCCAGCACCTGATAGTAGAATCAGACGTTAAGAATATTGTCAATCTTGTTCTTGGGGACCGGGTTTCCTTTAAAGAAATTAGATGGACTACAAAGGATATTTGTACTTCTATCAAAGGAAGCAATCACTCTATCATAAGGCATATTCCTGGTTAAAAAAACAACTTGGCTCATAAGCTAGCCAAGCTTGCTCTTTCTTTTTCTGAAGCCAATGTTCGGCTTTATAACTTTCCTCGTAATCTTTTCAAGCAATGAAAAACCCTATTCAAAGAAAAAAAAAACAAAAATATCTTATAATTTTATTTTTTATTTGATTTTAATAAAAAATTAAATTAAATCAATTTATTTTTAAATATAGGTTAATTTAAGATCTATTTAAGAATGCTTGTAATGAACTGTTTTTACCTTAAAGTGCTTTGGTTATTAGTGCTTTTAAAAAAACACTTTTAAATAGTTAGTGTTTGACTAATTATAAAAGTATTTTGGAGTACTTTTCATATTTTATATAATATTTGACACTATAAGAAAAGAACATTACATTTTTATTTATAAAAATATTTAAATAAATATTTTTAAGAATTCAAATAAATATTATAAATATTTTTTTATTAAACACTTAATTTATTGTTGAATTTTAAAGGGTCATCTTGGATTCACAATACCAGTTCAGGTTCAAGAGGGCAAATGCCTCATGTCATGATGTTTGTTTTCAAGTCTTAGCATCAAGTCTCAAGTTTAGAAGATCAAGTCTCGAATCTTAGTGTAGGATTCTAAGTCTAATAAATTATATTAAATTTTAGAAGGAAACAGACTCTTAATGTCTTTGTGTTAAGGTCATGGATCTAATATTTATTTGAAAAAATTATTTTAATTTTCTATTCTTTTTTAATTTAATTTATAATTTTTATATTTATTAAATTAATATTTGTACATATAAATATTAATTAATTTATTTAAAAAATAATAATATACTTTTTTACAAAGAGGATAAATATGGTAATTTAACAAAATGAATAAAGATCCTATCTCCTTGGAGAGAAATCTTAATTCCTCATTTTTTAAGAATAAGAATTTATAAGAAATCCCATTCCTTATCTAAAGTTGTCAACCAAATAAAAATATCTTTATAAAACGAGGATTTCTTTCTATTCTACCTTCGTTTCTATTCAGTCAAACATTACCTAAAAGAATTGTAGTACTTTAATGGAATGGATGTCGAATGCCTCTTAAATGAGAAAACAACACAACTTTAAAAATTTTGAGTGAAAAACAGATTATTAAGAGTCATAAAAAATGATACGAGAGAATTAAGTTGAATTATTATATATATTATAGAGCTCGCCTAACGCAAACAAGTTCTCAAAGCAATAGTAATATTGGACAATTTTCTAATGTAATACCAAAATATTATGGTCAACTTGTTACTACATTTCAAAAAGTTAAGTGATAAAATTCAAGTTAGTATTAATCTTAAGAAGAAATAAGCCAACACTAGATATATATTTTACAAAAATCTCCTTAACAAATTATATATATTTAGTTACATATTAATTTATGTCATAAAGAGAGTCTTATACCTAACTACAAAATTTTTTCTATAATATATTATTTTATAACTTTATTGAATTATTAATGTAATACTTTAATTAAATCGAAATTGACAAAAACTTATTTAATCAAAATTATTAATCCTGCTTCTAATCACCTGATGCTGTTTTTAAAGTACGAGTTGTCCCAATCACCTGTGAACTGGGATCTCCAATATATGCTAAACTCGATAATAATTATTTCTTTTTGTTGAATTTCTCAACGCCTCTCAAAACTTAAAATCTAATGCATAAGTTGGGTTGAGACGAGCAAAATAATACTCAGAAAAACTTGGTGTGGCTGTACGGTAGACTGATCAAAATTTGATACTGAAACGAGCAAAAGAAATTATAAGTACTTCATAGCATCCACGATAAGATGTTTCCTGAGAGTCAGGATACTAATAAGATTTAGGTTACTACTAGCAGAGTAATAGTAATAATGCTAACTCCATCAAGCATTGTTGTTTACAACATATATATGTCTACTAAAGACCAAATTTTAATAAGTTAATTCAATTATGCTATTTGGTAGACAACATTAGTAATGAAGCCAGAATGGGAGAAGAGCTTTGCGGAACTTGTGGTCTCTGCAATTTGATATCTGGAAGCTTTGTCAGTAGCAGCAACCAAATCCAATCTATGCAAAATATCTGGAGAAATGACATGATAAAACAAAGTCAGAATTTAACTGGTAAGGGCTTTTATATGAAGGTGAAGTGTCATCAAGCAAGAGCTGTTGTTTACATAAGATTCCTGCTCTTTCAGAATCCTGTTGATATTGAAGTACAGAACAAGACTTGACATCTCTCACTTTCTCCCCCTTGCTAAAGTTTCATAGAGTGAGAATAATTAAGAGTAGACATCCTCTGGTTCCAATATGA
The DNA here is from genome assembly GCA_946807835.1 of Ailanthus altissimus. Lineage (NCBI taxonomy): Eukaryota > Viridiplantae > Streptophyta > Magnoliopsida > Sapindales > Simaroubaceae > Ailanthus > Ailanthus altissimus. The sequence goes on along the minus strand of OX327685.1, from coordinate 24,609,940 downwards.
TTATCATAGTAATTATCTTAGGCAAAGAATTCTAGAAATGTGACCCAAAACGAGAAAGAAGAAAGAAAAACATAAAATGTATGTTACAAATAATGGACTACAGATGGTTGTCTTCAGCAAAGACCTCAGAAGGAATAACTAAAACACCAAGTACCTGAAACTCTGTATTTAAGGTAATCCATGACAGTATAGAAAATGCAAGAATTGGCTAGCTGTTTATCAGAAACTAACTCACCTTAGCATGTAAATACTCGGCTAATATGATTGCTTGGCCCTCAACAGTCAGTTCACATTGGAATAAAAGTCGCTCTCATATGATGCTCTGAACAGCTGGATCTCTTGAATGTAATTTTCATCATCATGGTGAGAATCCGAGGTATGAACTTGGGATTCAGTTGATTGTTTACCAGTCCGCCTGTACTCTGATGAAGCGAATGGAGAACCTTGGACTGTTGCATGCATCACAGTCTGAGGCATGTTGGTATGAGTTATATTCATGGTGCGTTCCCGTGAAACCTCTTTTGGCTCACAGAAACCCCAAGAATTTGTTGACAGAAGAGAGAGAGCACGATGACAATCTTGTGCCGCACCCAAATTGAAAGAAATCATGGATTCCTTTGAACCTGCAAAATTTAGATGCCTTATAAGATCACACATCTATGTATTTATAGATAAGCACAAAATGTCCACCATAAGAAGGCCTCAATTTTATTTGCTGATATGCATTCAGGTACACAATATCTTCCAAAAGCCAAATTTTCATTCAGCTGATATATCATGAAAATTTGACACCAGTTACTTGGAGATGTTTCAGCTTTGTCCAACAACTATCAGCACTAACCCACACCTTAAAGGTGCCTGCATAGCCCTTGAACATAGTTAAACCATATTGAAATTCCCCTGCTAATAGACATTTAAATTCTCAATGTCAACACCTTTAGTTACTTCGTCACTTTGTCCATGTCTGTCATTTTGTTCTTTTTCCAGAGCAGAAACACATTTTTACATTTGCCCATCTACTTCTCTAATCTCAACTTCTCTAATATCCCAGGAGGCTAGCTTTTCTTGATTGATTGCATATCCTTTACTTCACTGATAATTTAGAGATGTGGTTTATATCTTCAATCAATTTGTTTCTAATCAGCAAATTACTAGACGCAGAGACCTTTCATTCAACTTTGCCCTTAAACTTCTAATCTGTCAATGCCAGGTTTCTATTATGCATGGGAAAGCTACTTTGAAAGAGTACTGATGGGCTAAATCAATTTGCATCTTAGGGATTGGTTTTTGACAGTAATAACATGAAAAAAGAAAAAAAAAAATTGTGTCTATTGCAAATACCCAGCTTTGAAAAAAAATGAAATTTCCAAGTTTTAGTAGCCTTTTAATTTTACCGATGTCCACAGAAAATTCTCCACCAAAATAAGACAGTTTGCCTGTGAAATATCAGTAGGCTGACCCAGGATTGTTTTCCAGAACACCAGGATGAGCTATATCATCTAACTTATGAAATTAATGGTATGAATTCTCACCTATAAAGTCTGACCATTGAGCTGGAAGTGACTTGTGAGCAAATAAATTTGATTCTCTTCACCATAGTGCATACAACAATCTTTGTAATTGGTCATGAAATCATAATTGATTGGCATGAAAAATACTATATGCAGCTGTATTGGTAAAATATTTATGTGACGAGAGTAGTAATAAGCTGTAGTTCCATCAAAATGAAAAATTGAATGCTATAATCTTAATGCTTGCCTCCTATATAAAGAAAAACAAACCTTGATCAAAAACCTCAGCCATATTACCCTTGACCTTGGACAGCAAGAACCCATTGGAATCATGATGACATGAAGGGACTGAGTCTGGCGGCTGATTGCCATGAAACTGCAGCAGCCCACCACTGATTCCACCTTTAGCAGGCTTTAGAACACATCCTTTTGATTGAATGGACTTGGAGCCACATGTGCCTTCCCATGTAATATTTCCACTAGAATTTGTATGAACAAATGGGACACCATTCCAAACTAGGCTCATCTGTTGCTTCCCATCTGCACAATTAGATGCAGATCATATCAAAGGTCATGAATGAGTATAGTGTATTACCAATTAATTATATATGACTGCAAGACACTTCAGAATTGTAAGTGTTCTGTGGACAAAATCATGTTACAGAAACAAGTAGTAGTAGATATTGAGGATGCAAGTTATAGAAATCTTTACTTTTAATAATTATATCAGAGAAATCTAAACAAGAGTGCGAATGATTTGAATCTAAGCTATGATGTTTTAGGACAAAGGTATAACTGTGTCACCATGTCGTAATTGGTATACAATACATTAAAAAATATTAGATCAGAATTAATGGTACTCCATGAATCTTTAAAGTTTTTCAACCATATACTTTTTTGCTCTATTGTTAAGATTTTGAAGTCAGAATTTTTCCCAATTATATTATTGTATTTGTCCCCTTATATTAATTGCAAATAGTAATAAGTAAGACTTTTGTAATTAGCAAAACAATTTGAATTATAGAGTAAATATTTGAGTTTCTACATAATCATTAAGTGTGCTTCATATAAGAGTTTATGAGAAAAAAGGTGTATATATCATGACCAATGTTTGACTTGACTAGTTAGTGTAACTGAGTTGTAAAGCTGAAAATGGAATGAAGTCTAAGTTTAAAACCACTACCATAGATAGAGGAAGACAGCCTTGCTGGATCTAACCGGACTGCTTCTGGCAGGGGCTTCCGCCTCCTAGCATTGTGATCAGAAAGACGCCTACGACAGCTTCTCTTCTTTTCATCAAACTCTGACAAACCATGGAACCTTTGACATCACAAGAACAATATGTTTATATCAGAAATCAAAATATTCGTCAAGAGAGATGAGAGTGGTAATCTACATATCTCCAAATAACTGTAATCATGATCAACCAACAAAACAAGTACCAAAAGAATTCATTTGGAGGTTTTATCATCTTCCTACACACAACCAGCAAACCGTAGAAGCATTACCTGCTGCATTGTTGGCAAAATCGACGTTCTAGACCACCTACAATGACTTTTGGGCACTTCGAATGATTTTCACAAACTCTATGTTTGCGATGGTAATCTTTAGCTGAAGAGAGGTCAAGGCCACAGCCTTCAACTTGGCAGCGTGCAGCATTTGCAGTCTGGGAATTGGACCTGGATCTCTTTGCAGGAGTAACAGATGATGCAGTGGTTGCAGGGAAGGAAGAATTCTTAACATTGCTCCCTGCAGAAACGTCTTTGAAGTACATTCGTTTGCCAAGCTTTAAACCAAGCAACGGCTCACCAGAGCCAACTGATGCCTCAAGTGTCGGGGAACCACTGGCTGGCTCGGCACTGGCAAATTCTTTCTTATTTTCAAACTCTTCTGGAATATCCTCAAAAGGCTCCAAATGGAATGTTGATGTTTTTGTTTCCCCCATTGATGATGAATTATTGGAAGCAGATTTTGAGCTCTTTGACAAAGAAGCAAGTCCCAAATCAGAACTAGTACCACCACTTCCATCAGCACCCCCTGATGAAAAGAAAGAAGCAGAGTCAATTCCTCCATCTCCATCAATTTCCCACTCTGCTTGTGGCATCTTCCTAGGATTTTCAGGAGCTGTTGCATTGAACATAAAAAGGTTTTCCCAGTCCCACTGTAAGGGAGCTTTCACATTCCACTCCATTAGTGAACTCATAGATATACTTCTCAGTTCACACACTCCTCTCCATAAAAAAGAACGAGCAATCAGAGCAACAGATCCTGCATATGTCATGGACATCAAGGCATCAAGAAAATTAAGAATGAAATCATGTGAAAACCAAAACATTAAATATCTGTAAAACTAACAACAGATTCTTGATAAATTCAACAACATTTAATGCAATATGACTTAGAGCATACTTCATCTTCAAATCTCACATGAACACAGAGCTGGCTCTATTAGTCTCTAAGATTCAGAGGGTTACTTATGTATCCAGGAGGCAAATCTTTGTCCCCCTATGATAGAACAATATTGGGTATACTTGTTACCCAAAGTTGATCAAAACTGTTAAGACTGTGATGCTACTTAAATCCACCCAACACCAAATTTCAAACTCTGCACAGAGGGGATCAGAGAGATCTAGCTAAACAAACAAAAGCAGCAGCCACACAAAAATCACAATCTCAGTCCAGCAACTCTCTCAAAGACTTTAATGTTCATCTACATAAAATCAGTAAATTAAATCAAGATCTCAAGCCACTTTGACTGATGCAAATTCTGGACCTCAAGGAACCAACAGACAGCAGACAATTATCTCTTATCTTCACCATGGCTAAGAATCCAAACACAGTACAGTATCTACTTTATTAAAGAACCACCACCAACCAGTTTGATTGGCATGGTAATTGCTTCACAAACTCCTACAACTGTTAAAGTGATTTGTACTCTAAATCCAGTGGAAGTTCTTTAAAAACTTACCATTAACTCAAATTGGCCACTCTTCAATTTTTGAAGAGCTCCAGCAAAGCAGCTAGAGAACCTAATCCTCTTTCTCTCTCTCTCTCTCTCTCCAATTATTAAATCCTCAAACAGTAACTGGTATTGATTGAAATGTTTCATGTTTTACCATAACCTTCAATAATTCTCACATTCAATATCTGGGAAACACCTATAACTGTGTGACTTGAATGAGACCCCACAGCAACTGATCAAAACACAACAACTGTTAATTTCTTTTAAAAAAAAAAAAAGAAACACCAAACCAGAACTTCAACAAAAGCTACTGTAATTAGACTCAAACAAATCTTCGCCTTTACTCACCGAAATAGCGGATGCCAACAAATTTATTTATTTTTTTACCAATTGAAAACATTAAGTACGAATCTAACATACACCATCAATCACAGCAACTGCTTTAGTAATCATCTAACTCAAAACTCTACACCTACCTTAGAAAATCACCAAAAAAAGAAGTTGGCAACACATCAGGTCAAATTTTTATTACTATTCTTTAATTATAAAATATGGTTTTACATAAAAACAGAACCAGGACAGAGCTTAAAAAATAAAAAAAAAAAAAGAATTGGACCATTTTAGGGTTTCCTTTGTTTCAACTGCGTCAACCACAAAACAGATATAATATTTTTTAAAAAAAATTCCGGGAAAATTTCCGAGTGCAAAACGAAGTCGTTTTCGGGGTTTCACTTTCCCGAGAAAACAAATGGGAGAGGAATGAAGGAAAGTAAAAGCAATTATTTTTTTCTTTTTTACTATCTTTCTTAGTTTCCTTTTATGAAGTGCAGACAAATCACACAAAATAGAAGTAACAGAGAAAATGATGTTTCAATCTGAGCCGCAAAATCAAGAGCTGTTTCACCTAATTTAGGAAATTTTCAGCTTCGCTTGTCGCCGCTCTTGGCACTCCTATCATTATTACTTTTTTTTTTATTATCAAATATCAATCATTTCATTTCCAGAAACAAATCCATCTCGTAAATCCCAAGAAACCGAGAGAAAAATCAAAAGATGGATCTCTTTTAACAGTCAGTAAATAATAAGAGATTGAAAGAAAGCTAAAACAAAACTGAAAAATGAAATTCCTTACCTGAAAAGAACTGGAGAGTGAAAGGAAGAGAGAGAAAGCTTGGGAAAGAGAGGAGAGAGCATAATAATAATAATAATAATAATAATAGAATGAGGTGAAGGCTTGAAGTTGAGGGGGCGCTTGTTTTTTTTTTAATTTTATTAATTTTTTAATTTTTGGGTGGAATCAAGTCATGTCATTAAAATGAAGCACAAAAATAAGGGGACAGGTGGAGATACCACTTGCTCGCTCACACTTTTCACAGCTTAGTTTTTATGGATTGTGTTTTCAAAGCCAAAAATGCATCGGCCTCACTTGTCAGTTGAGGGCGCACAAGTTTTTTTATGTCTCGCTCGGACTGAGTCGACTCCGGTTCACCTTGGTTGACATTTTAATTACATCTTATTCTTCGGTCAACCTTATAATTTTCTTTCTTTCTTTTCTAAACATTCACATTTAAACATATATTAAAAAAGTAGTTTTTTTTTATTCAAAGACTTATAATAATTTTGATATAACACGATAAAAATTTACACCTGTTTTTTAAAAACAAATCAAATATCTCCTCCCTAATAGAGAAATTAGAACGAGAGTGGTTTATCATCAGCCTAATCGTTGGTGGTTAGTGAAAAATTTAACAATTTTTAATAAATGAAGAATTATTATATTTTGTGTTATAATAATTATATTGAACGATTCTATGAAGGTCATATAATCTAAATTATTTATTTATTCTTAACTATTAAGGTGTTGTATAAATACATCCAAAACTTATTAAGAGGAAATAAATAATATCACTTACCATGTATTTAATTTTGATAAGTAATCAATACAATTATTTTTAGAATGTGTACTGGATTCTAGTGGTGGAAGTTGAGGTTGAAGAATAAAATAGATTGAACAAAGTGGGGTCAGTTATGTAGGCTAAAGGAGTAGGGAGGTATGAGGTTTCGAGATTTGATAGCTTTTAATCAAGCAAGGCTGACTAAGCATTGTTGAAGGATTGCTATGGACCTTTCTTCATTGGTGGCAAAGGTTTTTAAGAGTAAGTATTTCCCTCGTAAGTCATTTTTAGAAGCTAGAGTAGGACCCATCATTCTTTCATTTGGAAGAGCTTGTTATGGGCTTGACGGGTAATTGAAAAAGAGTCCAGATGGTGTCTAAGATCGAATGATATGGAGGGTTTTTCATAACAGGTGGCTCCTTAAACAACCCTCTTTTAAGTCATTTGTTGTTCCTTTTTCTTCAAGAAGATGCTCGTGTGGCTGATTTGTGTTTGCTGGATATAGATTGAAATGGGTCGTTGATCCGAAAGGCTTTTGTTTTAGAAGATACAGAGATCATTCTTGGCTTGCCTAGTATAGACCGGTTATGTTGGTATTATGATAGAAGGGGTGGCTTTCAGAATAGTATTTTGCGTGGAGCGCTTGCGCGACTAATTTAGTTTGCTGGGTTCAGGACCTTCCTAAAGATTTTGATGTTGCCAATGATGGGAAGAATAGTGGGATCCGAGCTCATGAGGCAGTAGCCATACATAAGTGGATGCCCCCCAAGTGAAGGTTGTGAAAAACAATTGTGAATTGACCTATAATTTTTTTTTTTTTTTCTACGCAAAGCTGGTATAAGAATGGGTTGGGGGTTGTTATGGTGGCAACAGCCAATCCAGTGAGGTTATAATTTAATAGAAATGTTGGAGGCTATGGCATGTGTTTCGAGACTCAAGTTGGAATTATCTGCTGGTTTTACTCATATTATTCTCGAAAGTGATTCTTTGTCCGTTATTAATATATTGAGTAAGCTGGAATCCCCGCGATCAAAGATCGGGTTCGTGATTAATGATATTAAAGATGCTTTAAATTCGTTTATATTTTATTCACGTCAGCATGTTAATATGAATGCCACTAAGTCGCCCATACTTTTGCTAGGCGATTTATAAGCTTAGATGATAATGATTCTATAACTTGTTTCAATTTATATTTTAGTTTTTGTAGCTGAGGATTCTCTTAATAATATTTGCTTGTCTAAAAAAACAGACAATACAATCATTTTAATTTTTAATTTTTTTTTAATTTTAATTTTTTTTGAATTTCTCGACATAAATCAAACAAAATATAAGATCTTTAATACTAGACTTTTTATTGATATAATAAGATCACTTATTTCGTGAGTAACTGACCATTTGGTGATTATATAAAAATCAGAATCTAACAATCAATTTACTTGTCTAAGAGAGAGCTTGAGTAAAGTTTATATATATATATATATATATATATATATCAAGGTCATGTACCCGAAATAGGTTAATTGTGAATCATAATAAACAAGCAGAGGGTACAAATATAATGACATAGAATATAGTTCTGCTTATATTATTCACCGATGAAAAATGGGAAGAAAAAAAACATATGAGTGAGAGTAGAAAGAAAAAATTTGTAAATATGCCGCATAGTGAACTAAAAAAATTGGTAAGGACTTGCTTTCAAAATTACAATTTAATAAAGTTTCATCTATTGGTCAATCAACTTTAATTTTGATGCACATAATACATTTGATAGTGCGATATTATCACATCTAGGTGGCTAATCCAATTAAAAACATATTTATAGAAAAAAGTACTGGGGCAGTAAATAATTTATAAATACAAATCTTGAGAATGTCTATAAATGAATACAAACATATTTGTATAGTAATTTAAAAATACAAATATATTATTTTCTGGGCATGATCTTAATTTATAAATTTAAATATATTTAAAAAATAATTAATTAATTAAAATTTTGTGTCTTATGTAATTTATAAATTTTATAAATACAATTTAATAAAATAAAATTGTTAAACTTAGCTAATATGATTTGTGTAAAAAAAAGAAGAATGAAAGTATTAATATGAGAGAAAAAAATAAATTGAATGAGATAAGAAAAAGATATAAAATAGTATAAAGAAAATAAGACATTATTATTTGAGATATAATTATCAATGAAAATAAAATGCATAATTGTTTATATATATATATACATAGCCACTTTTTTTTTATATAAGTTTTGACATAATTTTTTAGCTATTAAATTATTTTTCATTCAGCGGTTAAAATTAAATTTAAAATGTAATTGTTGTTAAGAAAGTAAATAAAGTTCCACATTGAAAAAGAAATGGGGAAGATCATTAGTATATAAGGAGTGAACTATATCTCCATTGGTATGAGACTTTTTGGGTAGAACCCAATAGCAAAACCATGAGGGCTTAATCCCAAAGTGGACAATATTATACCAATGTAGAGATATGTGTGGTTTATGGACTCCTTACAAGTGGTATCAGAGTCATGCCCCTAAATTAGCCATGTGAAAGAAATCCTCGGTGCCGAACGAGAAGGTGGTGAGCCTGATAAGTCTCGATTTGCGATGGGATCTATAGTAAGCTCTATAGACAGGTGGTGGCATGCTCCTGGGCATCACGTAAGGCGTGTGGTCTCAATGCAGTGATGTAGGCTTCACGTAAGGCGTGTCCTCTCAACGCAGTGATAAGGAGTTGACTTGATAGAGCAGGCTCTCGAGGTAAGGGTACTCTGGGCTTCACGTAAAGCGTGCTCCCACAACGCAGTGAAGATAAGTAGAAGATGAGTATCCAAAAGGAGAGCAAGATCTTCCTATGTAGAAGATAGACGGATGGAATATCGTTTGAAGGGAGACTTTGTGGTCCTTTGTTCGAGGGGAGGATTGTTAAGGAAGCAAACAAAGTCCCACATTGAAAAAGAAATGAGAAAGATTATTAGTATATAAGGAGTGAACTATATCTCCATTGGTATGAGGCCTTTTGGGTAGAGCCCAATAGCAAAACCATGAGGGCTTAGTCCCAAAATGAACAATATTATATCAATATAGAGATATGTATAGTTTATGAACTCCTTATAATTGTTGTATTTTAAAATTTTAATTAACTATTAATGGACCCCCTATAATAATAATGATATTATCTTTTCTCTTATATTTTATTTCGTTCAATTTATTTTTTTATCTCATATTAATACTTTACTTTATTATGTATAAATATCGTATTTAATTAATTTTAACAACTTCATTTTTAAAAAATGAATATATCAATTTTATAGATTATATATGACTCATTTTTTAAAATATATTTAAATTTATAAATTAAAATGTGGAACTTAGCCTCTTTTTTTTCAAAAAGAAATTATGAACAAACTAAAACATAAAGAGAATTAGATTTTAAAAAGGAAGCTAGCTAGAATTGAAATTACATATACAACCTTAGATTTGAAATTAAAACCATGTTAATATATATATATATATATTTTGTTCTCTACCTTATTTGTGTTAATGAGAATCTGATTTTTTTTTTCCGAATTTGCTCTATTTGAAATATGACATTTTAATTCATCTAATGATTAAATTCTTAAGAATGCGATGCCCTTTTGTTTTGATTTCGCTGTGTTTATAAGTGGGATGCTTTTTAAAAATCTAGGGAAGCTATAGGAAAAGTTTGTTGGTCAATTATTTCTTTATCTGGTGGATTGTGGCATGCTTTGCAATTATATTATCTATGGAATCAAAATCATGCCCCCGAAAATAGGCTTATCATGTACGTGATTATTTACAGGGTTTTTTTTTTTTTAGTGATTGAACCCATTAAAAAGGCAGAGTTAGAGTTAAAGATATAATATTAAAAGTTTCTAATAAACTGTTTAGAGAATTATAGGGCTTAATAATAAATATCTTATTGAGGCATGCCTTAACCAACTCCTATAAGAAAAAAATTAACTCTAATAAAATAAAGACCCTTTGAAAAAAGGAAAGATATAATCATGTTAATTTGAATATTGTAGGTGATTTTTATTAAAAAATAGTTTCTGTTTATATTAACAAACTGAACCAAAGTATGGACTTCTAAAATCAAAACTATGCTCTTTGGTTTTTTATCTGAAAGATCATAAGAATTTAATCACTAAATGAATTAAAAATGTCACATTCCAAATAGAGCAAATTCGGAAGAAAAAAAAAAATCAGATTTTCATTACCACAAATAAGGTAGAGAACAAAATGTGTGAAACAGATAACAAAAAACTATTAACATAGTTTTAATTTCAAATCTAAGGTTAATATGTAATTTCAATTCTAACTAGCTTCCTTTTTCAATTCTAATTCTCTTTAATATTCTAATTTATTTTGAATTGAACTTTGATTGGGTTTTGAGTGTCCCACCAAATATGGTATTCTTTTTTTACTTTTTTTTTTTTTTTTTGGCTTTCACTAGTAAAAGGAAACATATTCAAAAGGGGGCATTATTGAGGTTCCTTTCCAAAGTAAGTGTAACCTTACGTGTCCTTGAATCTGAGATGCTAAATCCAATTATTTTGCAGCATTGTTTTAATTAATAAGTTAGTGAAATCAGGCATGTCAACACGGGACTATCTATTATTATTTGATAAACCAAGTTGCTTACATTATACTGTGTGAATTGAGGTTGGCGCCATGTATATATATTCAGCTTGAAATTATTAATTGAAACTTGAAGATCTCATGCTTATGATTAACGCAGGAGACCCACGTGAGGCCGGAGCAAGTTAATGCTCCACTGGCTTTGTCTTTTGAGTTCATTGAGTCTTTGCCCCCAATAAGTGGTATTATAATCAAACTCTAATAGTAAGGATTGACTATTCACATTAACTAGTAGAAGGGTAATCAATATTCATATGAATAAATAGAATGGGTTATTTCGGATAAGCTAATTCTTTTTGGTTGAAGACTTCAATCTCAGGATATGAAAATGCATCATCATATGATTTACTGCCATTGTTAAAATGAACAAAGAGCTGCTGCAGCATGCAGTTGTCATTGTTCCAAGCATTTACTGTCTTATCTAATTAAAAGAGAGTGAGAAGTGTTAACGATAGCAACTGACGAGTGATGAAAGGGGGAGAAAGAAAACTAATCAGCTGGCTTGTGTCAATAAAGAACCCCTCTAGGTGTGATCTTGTTTCTCATATTCTCTATCATCTTGTCTTTGAGAAACCTTCTCATTATTTTCCCAGAAGGTGACTTTGGGATGCTCTCCACAAAGTGCAAAACTCTCACTTTCTTATAATTTGCAACATTAGAGGCCACATAGTTCATAATATCTTCTTCATTGTCTTTGGAATTTGGATTCATCACAACACAAGCAGCTGGTATTTCCCCAGCCTCTTCATCAGGCAGCCTGCAATTACAAAAACATCAAACACGTCTTGCATCTTAACTTCAAATTGATTTATCAAATTTGAACTTAAAACAACATTCAACAACATGATGATACTCACGGCACAACTGCGGCATCTTCAACCGAGGGATGAGTTAGAAGAATAGCCTCTAGCTCAGCAGGCGCAACCTGTTAACCAAAACCATCAACTTTTTGCCATATTTATTACGTTAAGGACCTGTTTGTAACTATTCTGCTTCAACTTAATTTTGAAAGCATAGCATTTAAAGTGTTTTATAAATATATTTTATACTTCAAACCAAAGATTCCATTTACTGATGCTTTAAAGCTGCAGTACCTTAATTCTTACATGCCCTAAGTCAATTTCAAAATCCTTCCTTCCAATAAAATAATTGTGCCCCGGTATTGTCTTGAGGTCAAGAGTATCATTAGGTTTAGCAGTTATCAGGTCAATGATTAACATTCAATCAGAAGACCAGATGATAATGTTCTAGTAATGTCTTAGTTTTAAATGAACCAACCACAATTAGATTCATTTGTTTGCATTTTATAAACAGTTCCCCCGTCTTGAAATGTACCAGCGAAAACCTTGATGCCTCAGTTCTTTTTCATAGTAAGAAAACAAAAGCAAGTAAGAAAATGCAGCATGTTTCATGAATCTTACTTGAAAGCCTTTGTATTTGATTAACTCTTTAATGCGATCAACAATAAAGACATTCCCATCATCATCTATATAACCGATGTCGCCAGTGTGTAGCCACCCATTTTTGTCAATAGTCCTAGCAGTTTCCTCCTCATTGTTATAATAACCTGTAAAGTTTTTGACATTGAGCCGAGACTTAAATTCAACTTAGATAATTGTAACTAACAGAGGTGAATCATCTCATATACAAACGTTATTATTTTATGATTTGCTACGATTGAAATATTTTACCTTGCATTACACATTGGCTTCTGACACAAAGCTCACCGGGAGTGTTCTTAGGGAGAGACCGGCCGGTTTCAGGATCAATAAACTTGACTTCTAAATTTGGGAGAATGAATCCCACTGAGTTTCTCTTTGTGCCCTGGGGATTTTCAGGGTCTCCATGGGTGAGTGTAATGCAGCTGTGCTCAGTCAGTCCATAGGCCTAGTGACAAAAGCCAATTAACATATACTTTCCTTAACAATAGGCGGATAAATGTAGATGAGAAGAACTAGTCCAGGCGTTCGCATTTTACAAGATGTGGATTAAAAGTAATACAATGATAAACTGTTATAAAGCAGTGCTATATTATAGTAATTCAATGTTGTATTACTTCAAATTTACATCTTGTAAAGTGCGGGCATCTGCATTTTGAGAACTGCTAAGATGTGTGTATATATATAACAGGCTTGAATGTATAACATTTTAGCACGGTAAGTTGCATTGAGGATCTTTAATGGAAGAATAATGTTATACTTTTTAAATAAAATTTTAAATTTTCTCGATATATTATTTCAAGTAATTTTTGAGTAGTTAAATAGTATAATAGATAATTTTAAAATTTGAACTATTTTATTATTTAATAATTATTTAATAAATTAATTTAAAATAAAAAATTTAAAATATTATTTAAAAAATATAGTATTACTTTTTATAAAAAAAAATTCAAGAAAACGATCTTAAGTTCATTCTTAAACTTTTCAAGTGTAATTGTTTTTTATTGAAACCTGAAGGTGCTTTTAGAGAAATACATGTTTCGTAAAGAAGGCACTCGACAAGTGTTTATTTTTTATATAACTAGTATCAAATATATGATATATCCTAAAACTAATTTAAAAGGCCAGTGAGCTCACCTCTTGGACTTGAACACTAGGGAATTTCTTCTCAAAGGAAGAAAGGAGTTCAGGGGCAAGTGGAGCAGCAGCAGTCATGACAGCCATAAGTTTGAGCTTACTTAGATCAAATTCATCAACTACAGGATTCTTAACCAAGGCCAAAATAATTGGCGGCACAATTGGTGCAAATGTGACTTCTTGTGTGATCAATGCATTCAGAAATGTCCTGAGCTCAAACCTATTCATCATCACAACTTTGCCCTTGTTCTTTAGTGTGGCACAACAAATTCCAGTGATCCCATAAATATGAAAGAACGGGATCAGGCCAAGAGTGACGACTTGACCTATCATTTCAGGGCCTACACTGAAGAGAGTGGAGCAGAGATTTGCCACCAAATTTCTGTGGGTCAACATTACACCTTTGGATATTCCAGTGGTGCCTGATGAAAATGGGAGGGCACAGAGATCAGTCTGTTTTAAATCATCATTGGAAAAATTATTTCCTGCTTTATCTGCTGCTTCAAGAAGTTCACTCCAATTTATGGCACTGTCAATGTGTTCTTCACCCACTACTATTACTGGTAGCCCTAGATTTTTTACCTGTTTTTCAACACTACACTATTACGGTTAATTGCAGCATATAAATTAAGACAAATTTAAATTTGTATTGTTATTAACAATTAAGGTATTAAAGAAAAAATGTATCATTGAGAGTGATTTTGAAATTGTTAGAAACTGCTTTTAAATAGTAAATATATTTTCATTAGGGTTTTATAATGTAGGGAAGAAATAGATTGGTGTTTTTGGGATCAATGTAAATTGGGTTTCTTTTTAAGTAGAATTTGATGGGTGATTTTTAGAATGTAGAAATATTTTTTTTTTTTGGAAATAATATAGAAATTATTTTTAAGATACTAAAAATTTCTTTTTGAAGGAAAATCGTAACGTGTATTTTTCTATAATAATGTCTTCATGAAATTTGGGGAGTGATTCTTGCATTAATATTGAGTATATTCTCTCTTTTTTTTAGTTAATTATTTATTTTAATATAATAGTTCAATAAGTTATTGAATATATATTTTTTTTTAAAAAATTGAATGAAATATTTAAATTCTAAGCCCCCATATTTAAAAAAGAGAGCACATTAAAAAAAAGGTATGTCTAACAACAATGTAATTAAAGATTAATAGCATCACCTTTTCATAAATAGGGGGATATGTAACAATCAGTTTGGCATCAGCTGCGTCCACTTGCTTCTTAATTTCAGAGGCATGAGAGGTGGGATTAGCTCCTGAAAAGACACCACCAGCCGCCATGATCCCCAGCGCAACGACTCCGTACACAGCCACGTTGGGCAGCACTACGATCACAACTTGGCCCTTTCTCAATCCAACTGACCTCAAGGCCTTGGCAAATCTCCTTGTGTCCCTAGCCACTTCACCGTAAGTATATGCCTTTCCACTCACAGCCTCCACAAACGCTACCTTGTCAGCGTACAATTCAGCATCTTTGAGCACAAAATCCGGCAGCGTCACGTTTTCAGGCACCGGCACTGCAGGATGTCGGCTACGGAATATGTGTTCTTCGTCGTGTGCCATCGCTGAGTGCAACATAGGCGTTTCCATGATGAATATGTGAATGAATTGCTTTCGAACAAGTTTGTGATTTAAAGGAAGAGCAAACTGTTTGTATATTTAATTTTAATTTGGGTTGGAATCATTTCATATCTTGTGCATGGGGCTGGCTAGTGGTTGGTGACAGTTTGTTGAATCATGTTGTGTCTCCACCGCCCAACAGCATTCTTTCTATAGTTAAATTATAAAACCAACTCAAATTGGAAAATGCATCTGAGATTTTCACTGGATTAATTGCAAGTTCTTTTGCATGTAGATATCTAAATATATGGCATTGATTTCAACGTACTAAAATATTTGATTTCATTCAAAATGTGCTCGATTCTCGTCTCTTGCATAGCATGAGATCATAGGTTGATATCTCTTTTTCTTAACTTAGAATCTGTTTCCTTCCCATGTGAGATAGTGAGAGCAAATCTTAATGCCCAGTGGTAGAGATTCCCTTCGAAAAAAAAAAAATTATATGCCTCCTAAATTTGTTTGATCGCTGCCCCAATGTCAATGTGTAGTAATCAATGGTGGAGATTCTCTTAGTATTCGGGTCTAAGTGGTGGTAGTTAAAAGTTATTATTAAAATAATAATAACAACATAGGTTAGTTTTTTCTCATCTATATACTTTTTTTGAAAGTAAGATGAAAAAAATTATATATTAATATTAAATTGATTAAAAGTAATAAAAGAATTAGAGTTATAAAATTATTAGAGGGAGAATAATTTAGACAAAATAAATTTAAGTTAGATCTTTAAAAAAGCGAACTTAAATTAGGCGGTGGTTGGTAGAAGTGTGAATTAAAATAATTGATTACTTTTTTAAGAAAAAGAAAATCAATTCAAGGGATATATAATTATTTAAAAGACTTAAGTGATAATTATTCAAAATATATAATTGTGTTATATTTTTAAAAAAGTTTTAAGTGAAATAAACAGTGCCATTCGGGAGACTGCTGAATAGACTTGTTGATAACAATATAACACTACTTACACTGCGCGCATCGTGTGCATGTACGATGTGTCTAATGAATAATTGTGAGTGAGAACTTTGCGGAAAGTTTATATGACGTTGCTGAAACAAATGCTGCCTTCGATGTCTTTTTACTTGAAAGGTTTTGATGTCATTAGAGATCTTGTATTACTTGAAAGGGTTTAAAATGCTTTGCCGTTTCCCCAAAAAAAAAAACAATTGCTTTGCATGCTGTAAGAAGGAAAGCAGGTGATTGTTGTGCTGCGAAGTAAAGTTATCGAAAATGTGAGATTTAAAATCATGTCATTTATGCCCAACAAGTTATACTTCGTTATAAGTTGATATTAAATATGGATAGATTTTTTTAGTTTGTGAAGTGTTTTGGATCGAAATTTCCACTATCAAAAATTTTCAAGCCATCATTTGTTTTAAATGATTGAAGCATTTTCGCTAACCTATGAAAAATATTTTAAATATTAAGTCAATAAGAATTAAAATATTAATTTAAGTAAATTAAGGTACAAACAATTATTGGAATTTTAAAAAAAAATATATTTTAATTAGGAGTGGACAAAATTAATTTGATTCAGTACATTTATTTTTGAACCGAATTAAAAATCAAAATAGACTAATTAATTTTCAAAAGTAAAATCAAATTGAAGATGTATAGAACCGAATCAAATTGGTTCGATTTTTATTTTGCATTTGTTGACAATTGATGAGCTCAAATTAGACTAAATTTTGACATTGAATGATTTGATTTAGTTTGATTCTCAATTTTGATTCTATTTTTAAGTTGACACGTATATTTTTTTTATTTAAAAAAAATCGATTTCAATTTAATTTTGGATTCAAAATTTAAAATTAAAAAATTGAATTTTAATTTTTTAAAATTTAAAACAAAAAATCGAACCAACTAAGATAAAATTGAATCAAATCAGATTGATTTTCTTAGTCTAATTTCTTTACCTGATTTAATTAACTGATATTTTATCCACCTCTAATTTGAGTGCATGTGTATATGTTTATTCAATTGATTTAAATTTTTAAAAAAAAATATTTATCAATCTTAGAGAAAAAAAAAACTAACACTTTTATAAGGGGGAGATTTTGAAGAAAAATTGAGAGAAATTCCCTCAAAATTCCCTTAATAGCTGGATGCGTAATTTTGAAGAAGAAGAAAAATTCCTTCAAATTCCCTTGGTAGTTGAATTGGTGGGTCCCTTTTTTCACCGCCGCCGGATGAGTTACTTGCTTACCAACTACTTGAGAATTTGACAAAAGTATTCAAATGTGAATGATACGATGCAAGCGTGCTCACACAAACCACTTGAGTAGAAATTGAATCGGTGACATTGGACTAGTTAGGCCATTCAATTTTAGACCCAATAGTTTAAATATTTTATTTAAAATTATGATTAAAAATTTTATATATTAGTTTCGTACAATTTCATGATGCGAACTAAAAATTTATAAATATCATATTTTATCTATTGTATAATCTTTTATACCATAAATATCATATTTTATATTATAAATTATATATTTAAAAAAAATTAACTGTTGAACCCTTTGATTTAGTTTAAATATCTTAAATATTTTATAATTTTAAAAATATATAAAAGACCTTGTTTATATTAACATTAACAGTTTTTTTTTTATAAAATCTCTATTTAACTGCAAAAAATTATTATTTTATCCTTATTTTAATGCGTATGCATTTAAATGATTTTATCAATTAAAAATATTATTTTATTCTTATTTGATAATAAAAATTTAAAAATACCCTTACTTTATTCCTCTCACCTACAATTACCCCTCTACTTTTCTCTCTACAAGTTCGGCAAACCAAAAGTATGGGGATTTGTTGTTTAAAGAAATGAAATTCTCAATTACACTCGGGGGATTTGCTACCATTTTGCGTTCTCTCTCTCTATTTAAGAGATTTGTTATTTTTTTCTTAAAAAAATTTAAATTATTTTTCTGGGTTTTCTTCTAAAATCTGTTTTAATTTGTTTCTGTTTAAATTGATTCAATTGATTATGAAAAAACTAGTTCCGGTACTCTCAGACAATTAAATAGGTTATTTTTGTTATTAAGTAATTGGAGAATTCTATTTTGACACTTACATGCAGTATTTTCTCTCTCAAAACTCATAAATTTCATGTATAATGTATGGAAATTTCATAATCATGGATATAGACGATTGATTTTTTTTTTTTATAAAAAAAATATTGGTTTCTTAGTGGCTTAAGTTGGTAATCATATGCTTAAGCTTGTAGGTATTATATATGATTCTGCTATTTTATTTTGGTGAATTTGTCATTTTTGTATAAATTATGAGTTTAGAATGAAGTTGGAGTTGTTACCTAATGTTGACATATTTTTAATGGTTCTTTAGATTAAATACTTGGTAGAGAAATTATCATCCAAAATCAGATCTAAAAACTTGTTAATTAGTTTCTCAGTACTTGTTAAATATTAGTTGTCCATTTTCTGCTCTCAGAGTGATTATATAATCTAACTTGCATAATATTGCAGGAATCTCTTGAACTAATACAAATATGGCCACTTATTTCACTACTTTAAATAATCAAAGAGAAGGCGCACCAATGATGTATTTAAGGGACTCTATATTTGGTACTTATCTAGGGGCATCGGTTCTTCCTAGTAATGTTATGATGTTGTCACGCTCCAAACTTAAAAAATTGACACACGACGTTATTTATATTCATTTAAAAATGTGCACTTATAAATAATATTATACAAAAATTTAAATTTTAATTCAACACATGAATCCTTAACAAGTTGTTAGTAAGTTCAACATTAAAAAAAATCAACCCATAATTAAACATATACATATAATCATCTATTGAACATATTTAAACATTCATTTCAATTTCTTTCACAATTATAGCAAATGAATTATGACTGGGACAATTATTAAACCGGAGATACGCAGAATTTTCTCAAAGATTAACACTCTACTACGTCACCAGTAGCAACTTTGTTATCGGGAGCCTAGAATATATTCATTGCAAATTCTTACTTAATATCATCCAATAACCACACTTTATGAAACTTAAACCAAATCCAATCCGCACACAATAAAATAATACATAAGTATTTATTCAATAGGGACAAATCAAATATCATATCCCATGTGTCCCCAAATAAAACACTTAGCAACCTAGCAACTTAGAAAACCCAAGAAATAGCAGAAGCCTTGCCAAATCCGCTAAGCACACATGTACCTTATTTACCTGAAATCACCATAAACTATAATGAGTATAAAACTCAGTAAGCATACTAGTTTTTCATATATCAAAATACAAATACATATATGTACACAATGCATGTGTATGATATACTGTGATAAATCAAAATCATAATCTTATCAAATCTCATGTCATGTAAGCGCTTACACATTCTTTCAAAACATATAATAGGAATACTATTACTCAACTACTACTTAGTAGGACTTACATATCATATAATGAGCCAAATGTCACTCGTAAGTGACATACTGTATAAAAGGAAGAGTACAAGTGAGGTTTATAAATCACACATATATAATGCTCATGCCCGAAGGTAAAATCCAAACCCTCACTCTGATCATCGATGAGTCCTCTCACATGCACTAATACGCCACCACACAAATGTGATGACTCACTCTTCCTTTAGGTACCAATAGGATCCTCTCTACATACGAAACATATAACATATACTAATCCCGAAGGAAATGCCACACAAAAAGGCTCCATAAATCACATAAAATGCCTACTAAGTCAACAGGGAGTTCAAGTACCTTCAAAACACAAAATATTTCTCATGGACATATTACACTTCAAAACCTCTCTTTGTTAAACACATTTCACTTTGAAAGCTCACTTTTAAAAACACATGTATGTCATGTACGTCCATGCTCACATTCATAAATACATATCTTCACATTTCATATCAAAATATACTTTGACATAACATAAACATATTCCTAACCACCAAAATTATACAAAATAATTACTACGTTTTTTGTGATTTCAGTAAAAAGTCTAGTATACTTACCTCTTAGTACTTTCAGCTACAAAGCTTAAATCTTCTTAACCTATCAATGGACATTAATCCTTTCGTAAGCCTCACAATTCACACTAAATACTTTAAATAGCTTACAAAATTATACACAATGCATTTATCACATCAAATTAGTCTAAATACTTGGTATCTCAAAACCTGTCATTCTGACCACTTACACTTAACAAAATTTTATAATACATCAAATGATGTCCAATTATTCCAAAATCAGAATATATTATTCTTGACTCATATATCCTTTCTATATATAAATATTATAACAAAATTCCTACACAATCCACTCTATACACACCATCGAATCCAAACTACTAACCTGACAGGATCAAGATACTTATTGAATAGTATTCAATCTCCTAATTTTATAAAATCATATACTAACTCAAAAATTATAAAACTATCACAGAAATACTCTTGACACATATCCCAATCCATGATAAATATTGTACTTCAAAATAACTGCCAAAAGTATTTTAAAAATATTTTATTCTCTAACTTTGAAAATCTGTTAATCAAATACTGTAATAAGCTGATACACTTTAGAAAATCATAACACTTCAACCTCATTGATTTAAATTCTCAACTCCGAGTATATCATATTAGACATATACACTTATCATATTCCACAAATTCGTAATTTTTTAAGATCATTCAGTATGACAAAAATTATTTGTCACTGTATCATACTGTTTACACAGGAAATTTCTATCATTTCAGGGTCATTTTGGTAAATTCACAAAAAATTTCATTTCTGGAATTGTGAATCGATTCAAAGTCTCAGATGATCCTAAACATGTCTAATTTCATATACGCAAAATTTAAAACCAAAATCGAATCACAAAAATTTATAAAATTACTGGATCAAGAGACTATCAAGCAAAAATTCCACAATTCATCATGATTTATCAAGCTATCTTATAGATCATCATCAATTCTCATAAGATCTTACGAAATACACATCAAATCCTCAATTATACATATTTCCAAAAATCAAAACTTAAAGGAATTAAATTAATTAATACAAAATAAATTGAGAAATAGGTATGATATACCTCTTGAAATTCAAAATTCCAATTTCTTCTTCTTTTTCTTCTTCTTCTTCTTCTCTTTCTCTCCTCTCTATTTCTCTCTTCTCTCTCTCTAAAGGGATAGCTCGACCCAAAAATGAGCAAATTAGGGTTTTAAAAGTGTATTTTTATACTAAGAGGCAAATTTTTGATATTTACGAATTTGCCCCCAAAACTTTCAAAGTATTACAATTTGGTCCCTAAAATAAATCTAAAGTCTTACAAATAAATCCAATACTAATAGTATATCCTTAACTTATAAAAACACTACTAATAACAATATAAAAATTAAGGATCACCCACATACAAATAAAATATATATTTATATATATAAATACATATTCTTACCGGTTGTAGATACTGGTTACTACAGATGTATATGAATTCTGGGTCACACGCGGATACATTGGTAGAAACTTCTCAGCTACAATATATTTTATTGGAAAATTGGTGATTCAATAATTTTGATTGGATAAGAATTGAGATGAATACCAAAGTGGAGAGTCACAAGAAGTCTAGAATGTGTGGGACACGTATGGAGAAGTCTAGGACGTGTGGGACACGAAGGGGGAAGTGAAACTAGACTCGAAGATGCGAAGAAAATGAAGAAATCATGAGAGAGCTTCCAGCGCCGCGACGCTTAACACTGAAGACCAGCGCCGCGGTGATGGGCGCAAGAAGGACCAGCGTCGCAGTGCCCAGGAATGAGCGCTGTAGTGCACAGGGATGAGCGCCGCAGCGCCCAGACGTGTCAGAATGTCCGTTATGGTTCTGGATTTCGAGTTTTGGAAAGTTTTGGACTTCCAAAACAAGTGGACTCTTACTCCAACAAGAAATAGGATTTGTAGGCACGAAATACACCATATATAAACACTTGTAAACCCTTGTTTAAAATCAAGCATCTAAGATTTCAATATGTAACCATAAGAGATAATAAAGGAGCTAGGTAGGCACTAAGTGCGTGGTGCACTAGGGTGTAACATTTAGGGGTGTTTTCTTCTTTAGGTTCTTTGAGTGAATAAAAGAGAAACACCATAGATTCTTTTGGCTTAGATGCTTAGGCTATTCTTGTGTTTCTTGTAAAAATCTCTTATGATGAGATACTAAGAGGTCTTAGGGAGTCATGGTGATCAAGGGTAGATGCTTAGAGGTCTCTATGGGAGATACTAAGGGGTCTTGTGGGATCATTGATGATGTAAGAAGATACTTAGTGATCTATTTCAATAGTAAGAAGCTGGATCATGGATCCTCCGTGGACGTAGGCAATTTTAGGCCGAACTATGTATATCTTGTGTCTTGTTGATTTATTTATTTTCTTTATCTTTATTGGTGTGTTAATCTTATGTGTTCTTACTTATGGTGTGAGTTATGATTTTCTGTTGCGCATAGAGTAAAATGGAATATTAAGGTTGTGGCTTAGTTAATATCATTGGGGTGTCAAATTGAAGTGTATGGCTTGATATCCTCAACAAACTGGTATCAGAACTAGGTTGAAGCAACATATTTGCATCAATATCCAGTCAGTGGAAGCTTCAGATTCAAACCTACAACAGTAAGAAATATTTTCAAACCTTGGCACTACACGAATTAGGGAGCATGGTTTTACAAATGATGCTACAGAGTATCGTCTTGATTTATTTTTACCTGCAAAATGGTAGGGATGGTACGATTAGAAACTTAACATTGTCAAACATTCTTGTGCTTGTTATGGTTTTTCCTTATGTTGGGGGAACTTGTAGAGAGAGAAGTTGAGGGGAATTTGTAGGTGAGAGAAACAAAGCAGGGTATTTTTGAATTTTTATTGTTAAATAAGGATAATAATATTTTTTTAATTAATAAAATAATTTATTTAAATGCACGCGCATAAAAAAGAATGGCAAAATGGCAACTTTTTGTAGTCAAATAAAAAAAATGGACAGAGGCCTTTTAGGTATTTTTGAAACTAAAAGGTATTTAAAGCATTTAAACCAAACTAAGAAAGTCCAAAAATTCTTTTTCTTATATTTAAACAACACGGTTGTCAAATCTGTTTAGAGCATTTATTAGAAATGAACTTAAAAAATGTAGCAAAAAAATTGTTCATCGTAAAAATACCAATTGTATTCTTGCATTTTTTTTTGTAATCAAAATTAAAATTCAAAGAAGCATTGCACATATTTGTTTGTTTTAACATAATGCATGTGTATCTTTTTATTTAAATTAGATGTTTGAATTCTAACAATAGTTAAGTTTTTTTTAATTATTGGGAAATAGTCTTTAATTTAAGTTATAATTTATAATTAAGATATAATAATTTATAATTTGAGTTGTAGTTTATAATTGAAATGTAATTCGTGTGACAAAAAAAAAATTCCAAAAAGGTATTAAAGCGATCAAAGATAATTTGATTATAGTACTTGGTCAACAACATGGCGATTGATTTTGGGCTTTGAAGTTAAAATTAGATTGCAATGCCAATATGCATGGTTTTTTAATTTCACATTGAAGTTCAAAAGTGAACATTATTTTTTAATAAAAATAATTAAATTCTAGTAACAAAATATAATTTATAATATTTTTTATCAAAAGATTAGAGAAATTACAAGACTTAGAGATATTGTTTAAATATTAACTTTTAGCCCAATCTTATCCGAACTCTTACAATAAAGGGAAAGACTAATTTTTAAGAAAAATAAACCCCTTTTAAGAAGAAAAAAAGAAGAAATTATTGAGATTTGTGCTTACGTGCCATTGTAAAATGTATAAATATATAATGATAGTATTTATATAATTATCATTTCTAATAAAATTATTAATATTATTTATTATTAAATGATAAGATGCTTGTAACGTTTCAGACATTGTATGATCTAAAGGAGTTCAGATCTGGTTTAAAAGAGATTAGATTAGTGCTAAGAGTTAGCAGCGCTAATAGTTAGAAGTACTAAGAGTTAGTAGTGCTAAGAGTTAATAATTTTAAGAGTTAGCATGTTTATATAGTTAGCGAAATCTAAGGAGTTGGAGCCTTGTCTGAAATTGGACAATGACCTGACAATATATTAGTAATGACATAGCTGCAAGGAGTTGGAAATGGTGTTAGAAAATGTCATTATGTAAGTATGTTCTCAAACACAATATTTTTTATCTAATTTCATCGATACGGGTCTATCGATGGAACCCATTAATATAGATTAGTGTATGTCTATATCTGGATGGTTCAGATGGTTAGTCTTAGCAAATCATGAACTTAGTAAAAAGCTTGTATAAAGATGTAGGTATTTGATAAGGGCGTAAAAGTACTATTATTATTTGTACCCAACTTTCATATTTTTCTCTAAATCATAACTATTTGGCTATTTAATTTTTTTTTTATCATAAATAGATGCACGATAGAAAATATGACGTATAGGAATAAACGGGAGACGAATCGGATGTCAAATGAAGAAGTTACGCTCAAAATACGAAAAGGGCACTAGGGCTGGGCATCGCAGCGCCCAGCGACTAAGGGCCGCGGCACCCAGATCAGCAGCTGAGTGCCGCGGCGCTCGTGGTGGTGAATAGTGTCAGGGGAATAGTATTCTGCTACAGTACTGTGTACAGTATTTGTTACAGTAACTCGTGAATAGTATTTCGAAGACAAAAACTTATAAATAGAAAGCCGAAAACCCTAAGAGGGAGAGAGAAAGAGAAAAAAGAGGCAAAAACTTAGAGAGAGGATTCACAACACAAATTAAAGATCAAAGCCAAAGATTGAAGAACCAAGATCGAGATTCAAACTTCAAGTCAAGATTGAGGGAGAAGCACTTCAAAGAGTCGCTTTGATTAGTTTTTCTTATCTTTCTTTATCATTATGTTCTTTTTCTTGTTGATCTTTATGAATTGGTTTGATACTTTTGATTTTGTGATGGGTTAATTTGTTCATCTAGGGTTAGACTATGTAAACCTAGTATGGATTTGGATTATGTTAAATTTAGTTTATGAACTTGATAAATTCAATTGATTTACTCTATCTTGTGTTTAATGCTTTCATTATACCTGATCAATATTTTGAATGATTGAGGAATCATGATAAACTCGACGGAGGGATTCATGTGTTTAGCCTAGGGTAGTTTGATGTATGATCATAGGGTAACAACTATAAGTTCTATCTAGGATAGACATATACCTAAGTGGCATGTATGATATAATTTAGACTTGATCTTAATGAATTACATTCTGATTTGATTACCATAGACATATAGGTGATTGTTAGAATGTGTAATATAGTCACTTGACCATCGACAGAGGCTTGTGATGAGATTAGTGTCTAAGCCAATCAATTGGTATTAAGGGATTAACTAAGTGGTTAATGAATCCAATGAAATACTAGAGGACGAGTTAAAACCCTAGATTATCTTTATTTGTGAATTCTACTCTTTGCTTTTGTTTAGTTAATTGAGAGAATTAGATTAGTTAAATAAATTTCAGATTGTGATTCTCTGAATAAAAGTTAAGTAGGTATAATTTTAGTATTTAATTTATAGAATTAGATTGCATAGTCCCTGTGGGATCGATATCTGGACTTAAAATCCTATATTACTTGATACGATAGCGTACACTTGCGCTTAACTACTATAGCACACCAATCAATATTCAGTAAGGACTGAAAATTGAACGGACTCACGAGGACATCCAATAGACATCTCATAAAGCCATCAATGAAAGGTCTTCTGAGTTGAGTAGTATTTGTGATCCTTTGACCTGAGCACCATAGTGGGCTCGTGAGTGATCCACCATACTTTGATTCCACACATGTCAAAAACCTTTCATCGTCTGACCGCTGGGTGTTGCTGGGTATGATCTGATGCTCATGGAGTCCGATGTGTGTAGATATAGGATCCATTAGCTTATTTGAGTAGGTTGTATATCCTGATGCTCCGAGATTGTATTTCAGAAAGTCTTGTAACCGCAAGCATAAACCTTGGAAAATATATTCCAAAGGAATAAACAATATCACAAAAGTGTTTATGGATATTGTTTAATGAAATATAAATCTGGAGATAAGTTCATGGTTGAGCAAATAAAGATTTGACGGTAATGATCTATATCTCTGCTCTTCAAGGATATAAATTGATGGAAGGATTATACGAATATGCAATAATCTCACTTGCATGGTCTAACACGCTAATTTGTAATATCTGTAACGTGTGTGTAGGGCATCATTCACGGATGTATGGAGGAGCTCCATATGACAAATTAGGTATGGACCTAGAAAGTCTCACAATATGAAGTGTACTCGTTGCACACTGGGGTAGTGGATTGGATTGAATTAATTCGATCAAATAAATTTCAGCAAAATAGAATAATTATTTCGGGATCCCTCGGGATGTATATTTGTCAAGACTTAATTGTTAAGTAAATCACTTAATTAATTAATAAGGATTGTCAATTAATAGAATATTGACAAATGACAAAAAATTGTTCCATGATTTATTTTTATCTTTTTACCATTTAACTTTGGTAGTAAAAATTAGTAAGATAAAAAGTAATTATTCAAAATTATTTTGAATAATTAAATTATATATTATTATTATATTATTAGATAATATTATAATATATATAGATCATGGCATTGTATTTTAATACAATGAGGGGCTTAGATGTTGACCATTTAGTTACCCATTATAATTAAAATAATTATATTTGTTAGGTAAAGATTAATTTAGGTGGCCATTATTCTAGTGCTTGGTTAAATTAATTCTAAATGGGAGACCAACAATAAAATTGGTGGAGCACTTCCTTTTATTTAATCAAAGTGTTGAATAAACAAAATGAATTTTAACAAAACAATTGAATTCATTCATTCAATTTTGGGAGGAAGATTCAGCAAGGTGAAGAGAAAAGTGGTAAGAGAGAGTTTTGAGTTTTGTTCTTTCAAGTGTTGAAAAAATAAACAAACTTCTCTTCATCTTCTTCTTTAATAGATGGGTAAAATGAATGATATGAAAATGGAGAAAAAGATAATTATTTTTGAAAAAAGTTATTCAGGATAATTATCATGTAGAAATTATTTCTAAAAATTAATACAAGAGTTGTATAGAAAATATTTACTATCTCCATTTAAGAAACAAACTTGTATTCAAAAGAGTTTGAATACATGTTGCTGAAAATTCTAAAACTAAGCTACTATTCTAACTCTTTAATCCCATCAAAAATTATGAACTAAAATTGTTTAACATATACTTCAAGGTGAGCTCTTTACATGAATTGTTAGAAAACTTAAAGAATTTGTAAAGTTATCTTCATTAGGTAAGTGTTTTATATAATATTTTAATATAATTATTCATCATATATATTTTGTATAATAGTTATACTTATGTATATATGTGATATATATGTTTAATTGCTTAAAATGAGTGTATTTATTAATATGCTTCCGCTGCATATAGTAATTTTTGAAATTACGTATAAACTCGTATGTCACACACTCAATATTCAACAGAAATAACCCAAAAAATAGAGAGCAAAAAAGAGAGAACACCCTACGTATAAGAGAGGCTCACACACTGTTATAATAGATACTATAATTTTCATCAATAATAAAGTTCAAAATCTGCCAACAAAACCACAACCACTAAATGGACCCAAAATAGGTAGAATATACGTCGCCAGAGAGGAATTCGATCGACGGGGGCGGCTATTAAGACTTGCGGCAAATTGAAAAAAAGTTGTGGGCTAAGTTTGCCGGTTAGGCGCTGTTGAGTCTAACATGAGCTTGGCAAGATAAGATGAGTTCGGCACTGAGCTATAACTGGATCGAGCGTAACTACCAGCGGAGCTTCGAATGTTGATGGCATTGCGTATTTGAATCCTAAGAGCTCGTCAAAGAGGGCGGTGGCAAGGAGACAGCTAAAAAAACCTGGCTCGCCAGGGAGGGGGGACAGGCGATGAAGAGCGGGGGGGCACTAATTTGGCCAACACGACCTTAACAGAGGACTTGACCCCAACGAAGGATACAATATAGTAACTGTTGGGATTTGTGCTTACGTGCCATCCTTTTTTATGTATAAATATTTGCTTTATGTTTATACAATGATGATTTTAATATATCACTAATTATATTATATACAAATATGGTAAGATGCTTGCAACGTTTTAGACATTGTATGATCTGAAAGAGTTCAGATCTGATCTAAAAGAGTTTAGATCAGAACTAAGAGTTAGTAAAATCTAAATAGTTAGAGCCTTATCTAAAATGGGACAAAAACCTAAGAATATATTAGTAATGACATAGTTGCAATGAGTTGCAAATGGTGCTAGGAAATGTTGTTATGCAAATATGTTCTTAAATTTAATGTTTCTGATCTATCTTCACTAATGCGGGTCTGTTAGTGAAGACTTTAATATATATAGATCAGTGTATGTCTATATCTGGATAGTCCAGATGGTTAGTCTTAGTAGACCATGAGTTTAGTGAAAACTCGTATAGAGATACAAGTATTCAGTAAGGACTGAATATTGAACAGACTCACAAAGATCTCCAATAGACATCCCATAAAGCTGTCAATGGAGGATCTTTCAAGTTGAGTAGTATTCGTGGTCCTTAGACCTGAGTGCCACAGTGGACTTGTGAGTGATCTATCATACTTTGGTTCCACACATGTTAGATACTTTTCATGGTCTGACCGCTGGGTGTCGCTGGGTATGGTCCAATGCTCATGGAGTTCGGTGTGTACAGATATAGGATCCATTAACTCAATTGGGTGAGTAAAATATCCTGCAACTCCAAGATTGTATTTTATAAAGTCTTATGGCCATAAGCAGACATATCCGAGAATTAATTTTATCCTTGGGAAAATAATATCGTAAAAGTGTTTACGGATATTATTTATTGAAATACAAATCTAGAGATAAGTTTGTGGTTGAGCAAATGGAGACTTAACGGTGTTGATCTATATCTCCGCTCTTCAAGGATATTTATGATGAAAGGATTATATGAATATGTTATAACCTCAACTTGTATGGTCTAATGTGTTGTTTTGTAATATCTGTAACATGTGTGTGGGACATTGTTCACAGACGTGTGAAATTGTTTCATATGACAAATCGGGCATGGATCTAGAGAGTCTTATAATATGAAGTGTACTCGTTGTGCACTGGGGCAGCAAATTGGATTGAACTATTAATCCAACAATTTCCAGCAAAATGAAAAAAAATGTTTCAAGGTTCCTTTTATTATTCACTTGTCAACAATTGAATGTAAAATACATTATTGGTTTACAAGAGTTGTTAACTAATAAGAAATTGACAAGTGACATAATCTTACTCCATAAATAATTTACCATGTATTTACCTATTTACCTTACTTGGTAAATACATATATGGTAAACGTAAATATTCAAAATAGTTTTGAATTATTAATATTTTATATATTAATCAAATTATTATTATTAATTGGAATAAGTGGCAAACACCATTTACTAATGGAGAATGTACTTGTTATTAATAATAAGGAATGTTGGCCACTTAAAAATTCTTAAATGATGCACTAAAGAAGTAGTGAAACCACTTAGCATTGTTTAAATGCCATTAACTCTCTAGAAATTGATTCAAATGGTTGAATCAAATTGATGAGTGAAAGAAATGATTTATTAATGTTTGTAATGACAAACATGGATAAATGGTGGTGGAGCACTAAGAGAAATCATTCTTTGCACTTAATTAAGAATTGAAAGAGTTTAATTTGAAAAATAGGAGTGGAAATTCGTTCTAGGAGAAAGAAGAGAGAATTGAGAGCATTTCCTAAGTGTTTTTCTCAAAGTGTTGAGAGAAAATATAAAGGCTTACTAAGGTTCAACATAAAGAGTTGTAAAGAACTAAAGAAAAGACTTAATTCTTCTTATCTCTTGGTAGTAATCACTCATAAGGACAAATTGTTTTAAGTGTTAAAACAATACTTTGCTGGAAATTCAAGGCTGTCATTCTAACTTCACAATCCCACCGGATTTAGTTGTGAACTAGAATTGTGCAAGGGAACACTTCAAGGTGAGCTCAACAAATTGAAGCTTGAAGCTCTTGAAGAATTGTAAAGTTACCTTCATAACCGGGTAGATTACTTATTTACAATTCATTTTATATCATGCATGAAAATATATATGTGCTTGAATGATCATACATGTGATTACATGCTTGAGTTTGTTACATATTGTATAACATGTATGAATACTTCCGTTACGTATTTAATTTTCTTTTAAAATTATATGCATCTATACACATCACACGCCATATCACAACAGTAACAAGTATCCATAATCAGTCAGAATAAGTATTTATATACATATTTTATTTGTATGTGGGTGATACTTGATTTATGTATTGCTATTAGTAGTGTTTGTATAGGTTAAGGACATACTATTAGTATTGGGTTTATTTGCAAGACTTTAAATTTATTTTAGGGATCAAATTATAATACTTTAAAAATTTTGGGGGTAAATTTATAAATACTAAAAATTAGCCTCTTAGTATAAAAATACACTTTTGAAACTCTAATTTACTCATTTTTGGGTCAAGCTACCCCTTTAGAGAGAGAAAAGAGAGAAATAGAGGGGAGAGAAAGAGAAGAAGAAGAAAAAGAAAAAGAAGAAAAAGAAAAAGAAGAAGAAATTGAAATTTTGAATTTTAAGAGGTATATCACAACTATTTCTCAATTTATTGGTGTCAATTAAGTTAATTCCTTTAAGTTTTTATTTCTAAAAATATGTATAATTGAGGATTTGATGTGTATTTCGTAAGATATTGTGAGAATTGATGATGATCTATGTAGATAGCTTGATAAATCATGATGAATTGCAGAATTTCTATTTGATAGTCTCATAATCCAAGAATTTTATAAATTGTTGTGATTTGATTCAGGTTTTGAATTTTGAGTATATAAAATTAGACATGTTTAGGATTACTTGAGACTTTGAATCGATTGAAAATTCTAAAATTTGAATTTATAGTGAATTTACCAAAATGACTATGAAATTCTAAAAATTTCCTGTGTAAACAGTATGATACAGTGACAAATAATTTTTTATCTGCTTAATAATCTTCAAAAATTACAAATTTATGAAATATGATAATTTTATATGTCTAATATGATATACTCAGAATTGAGAATTTAGATCAATGTGGTTAAATTGTTATGATTTTCTAAAGAGTGTCAGCTCATTGCAGTATTTGATTAACAGATTTTCAAAGCTATAGAATAAAATAGTTTTAAAATATTTTTGGCAATGATTTTGAAGTAAAATATTTATCATGGATTGAGATATGTGTCAAGAGTATTTCTGTGATAGTTTTATAATTTTTGAGTTAGTATATGATTTTATAAAATTGGGAGATTGAATACTATTTAGTAAATATCTTGATCATGTCAGGATAATAATTTGGATTTGATGGTATTTATGGAATGGATTGTGTAGGAATTATGATATAATATTCATACATAAGAAGGATATATGAGTTAAGAATGATATATTCTGATTTTGGAGTAATTGAACATCATTTGATATATAAGAAAATTTTGTTAAGTGTAAGTGGTCAGAATGATAGGTTTTGAGAAATCAAGTAATTAGACCAATTTGATGTGATAAATGCAATATGTATAATTTTGTAAGCTATTTAAAGTGTTTTGTGTGAATTGTGAGGCTTATGAAATGATTAATCTCCATTGATAGGTTAAGGAGAATTAAGCCTTGTACCCGAAAGTGCTAAGAGGTAAGTATACTAGACTTTTACTGAAATCACAATAAACATAATAATTGTCTATGTATGATATTTTAAATGTGCTTAGAAATATGTTTATGTTATGTCAAAGTATATTTGATATGAAATGTGAAAGAAATATGTTTATGAATGTAAGTATTGACATTGAGCATGGACATACATGTATTTTTGAAAGTGAGCTTTCAAAATAAGATGTGTTTAACAAAGAAAGCTTTTGAAGTGTAATATGTCCATGATAAATATTTTGTGTTTTGAGGGTACTTAAACTCACTGTTGACTCAGTAGGTATTTTATGTGATTTGTGAAGCCTTTATGTGTGGTATTTTCTTCGGGATTGGTATATGTTATGTGTTCCGTATGTAGGGAGGATCCTATTGGTACCTAAAGGAAGAGTGAGTCATCACATTCGTGTGGTGGCGTATTGGTGCATATGAGAAGACTCACCGATGATCAAGGTGAGGGTTTGGCTTTTACCTTTGGGCATGAGCATTATATATATGTAATTTAAAAACCTCACTTGTACTATTTTTCTCATACGGTATGTCACTTACGAGTGACATTTGGCTCATTATGTGATATATAAGTCATATTAAGTAGTAGTTGAGTGATGGTATTCCTATTATATATTTTGAAAGAATGTGTAAGCGTTTACATGACATGTGATTTGATAAAATTATGATTTTGATGATCACAACATATCATACATATGCCTTGTGTACATATATATATTTGTATTTAATATATGAAAAACTAGTATGCTTACTGAGTTTTATACTCATTATAATTTATGGTGATTTCAGGTAAATAAGGTACATGTGTGCTTAGCGGATTTGACAAGACTTCTACTGTTCCTTGGGTTCTTTAAGTTACTAGGTTATTGAGTGTTTCATTTGGGGACACGTAAGATAAGATATTTGATTTGTTCCTATTAAATAAATACTTATGTATTATTTTATTGTGTGTAGTTGGATTTAGTTTAAGTTTCACCAAGTGTAATTATTAGTTGATTTTATGTAAGAATTTGCAATGAATATATTCTGGGCTTCCGGTAACAAAGTTGCTACTGGTGACGTAGTAGAGTGTTAATTTTTAAAAAAACTTTGTGTATCTCCGATTTATTAATTGTCCCAGTTATAATTTAATTGTTATAATTTTTAAAAAAATTAAAATAAATATTTAAATATTATTAAATAAATATAAATAATATCGTGTGTTAAATTTTTTGAATTTGGAGCGTAACATACAATCTCCTAACAACCCCGTAACAATACACCGATTGGAAAGATAAAGCTCGACGAGAACAAACTTGAAAGAAAAACTTGAAAGAAAAAACAAAAAAAAAGGCTTAATTTTAAACTGAAAACTAGGGGTGGGGGCTCTTTTTCAGCGAAAAAGAAAAAGATGCTTTGTTGGGCTCGAGGAGACGAGAGCTTTTAAGAGAAAAAGTATTTTTTTAAAACTATTTAAAAGTGAACGTTGTTATATTAATATTAATCATACTAATTGCCACTGTTAAAGGGAATTATTTGATGTTAGTATGTAAAAATAATTAATACTTACAAATTAAGTATACCAAATCTTGCATACATGAAATAAAATAAGTTTAAAAGTGAAAATAAACAAGTAAAAAAAAAAGTGAAAATAAGTAAGTACAAATCTCTTTAGTTAGATGATAAAATGCGCATTTCTTCTATTTTAAAATGGGGTTTAATTTTTTGGCGAAATTGAATTCTTTTTTTTCTCCGTAGCTATGGCTCAAAGACTTGTAAAAGAAGATAAAAGTCTTTAATGGCTTTTAATATTCACTCATCTGAGTGCAGAAATTAGTGAGCTCAAATAATCAGTAAGTGTAGTCATTAAGATAGTCACTGCAATGGACATAGAGCAACTTATCCAACTGTGCAGTTCCTTAAAGATTTCAGAAGAGAAAAAAGAGAAATTTGAACTGGAATGAGTCCTAGAGGAAACTGGAGAAAAAAAATGAAAAGAGAATGTTTAGTAACAAAAGTGATGGCCATTAGAGCAATCAACCGTGAAGCTTTCAAGCATACTATGCAACAAGTATGGCGCACTTTGAAGAAAATAGAGATCGAAAGTTTAGGGAACAACATATTTCTCTGCCATTTTGAAGAAACACAGGATCAAAAGAATGTGTGGGTGGCACGACCATGGCATTTTGACAAGGCATTGATTGTGCTCAACAAAGTCTCAGGGATGAGTGAGGTAAATAAAATAAAATTTCAATTTGTTCCATTCTGGATACAAATTCACAATCTCCCAGTAGTGTGTATTCATAAAGAAGTGGTCAGAAGTTTGGGGAACAAGATTGGAAAAGCAGAGGAGGTGGAAATTGATAATCAAGGGGGATGCATAGGAAAATTTACCAGACTTCGGATCATCCTGAATGTTACCAAACCATTAAAAAGATTTATCAAGGTAGGGAAAAAGAATTCAAATGATGAGGTGCTCCTCCCCATACTATATGAAAAGTTGCCGAATTTCTATTACAGATGTGGATATATAGGCCACACACATAGAGAATGTCTTCAATTAATTAGGCAGCCAACGGAAAAAGGAAGAGAAGCAGAATCCAGTAAGGAAGAAAGCACAATCAATGAGATTTTTTAGTATGGGATATGGATGAAAGCCAGCAGTTACAAAATCAATGATAAATCTCGTCCTTTCAAACCCAAAGGAAGATTTGGAAGTCCAAAGTTCAATGAGGAATCAAGCAATGGAAGTGAGGACAACAACCATAAAAGAATAATGGAAATTGCAGTAGAATAAGTAACCAAAGAAAAAACGGGTTAGAACGAGGGATCCGTAATCCTAAAAGATCCACCAGGCAACCCAGGTCAGAGATTAACACAAGAACCAATCAGCAAGATAAGTCAGATCATAGAAGTTTCAAAGCTAAGCAGAACGATGGAACAACCTAGTCTGAGGGATCTCGAGCCAAGTGAAGTGTCAGCTAAACAACATCAAGTAACTAAAATAATAAAAAAAAAAAAAGGGAAAAGAAGCAAAAATAGCGGGAAAACTGAAAGAAGGAATTGGCGGGCATTTGCATGAGCAAGTAAGAGTTGCTCAGAATGAGGGGGACCCACTAAGAACAATCATCGAGAACTTACAGGCCAATAATCCCTAAAAGTCAGAAGAGGCCCAAAATAAAAAGGGCCAGAAGAAGATGGCTAATTCAGTTCAGCCTGGGAAAAAGTAGAAGTTAAGAGGGGCAAGAAGAAACCTAACAGGAAAGAAAGCAAAGATAATTGAACTCTAACGAACGTCAGGATAGCAGAAACAACAAGGGATGTGTGAAATAGAAAATGAAATGGTAGCTGTGACGAGAACAAATGAAAGCAAAGAGGCGGTGGCTGGAGCACAGCCCGCCAAGAATCATGATACTGCTCAGCTGGAATGTCCGAGGTTTGGGGAACCTCGGACATTCAAGGCAGCAAAACAAATTCTCCAAGACATGAGGCCGGACATTGTCTTCTTTTGTGAAACTAAGCTACAAGTTCAAAAAATGAGGCAGGTAAGTGTAAGACTTCAATTTGAAAATTGTATGGCGATAGAAAGAAAAGGTTTGAAAGGAGGAATAACTATGTTTTGGAATCAAAATATAGACTTAAAGAGTACTGTCTTTTAGAAAATACCATATAGATGCTATAATTATAGATGGTCAGTATAGGAAGTGGAGGCTAACAAGTGTATATGGACTTCCTGAAACTCAAAGCAAAATGCACACTTGGAGATTAATAGAAAGATTAGCAAGTCTAATCCAATTACCTTGGGTTTGTTGTGGGAATTTTAATGAAGTTCTTAGTAACAATGAGAAGTGTGGAGGGATCCCTAAAAGTAGTGAAGCAATTACAGGTTTCAAAAATGCCTTGGAAACTAGCAACTTGAAGGATATAGGATAGGCTGGTCCCCTAGTCACTCGGTCGAACAAAAGAAAGGGACATGCAATAGTAAAGGAAAGATTGGAAAAATTTGTTTGTAATGACATTTGGCACAACCTGTACAGTAGATATAAAGTTTCCCATCTAATAGCAACCGTCTTAGACAACAGTCCTATTCTGTTAGAGGCTTGGGAAACAAATACAAGATCTTCTAACAGGCATATGAAGAAAACCAGATTCCATTTTGAAGAAATGTGGAATTCCCACAGTGATTGTGCAAAAATTATTGAAGAATTTTAGAAGAGAAGCGTCTCCAACAAAACCAATCCAATTACCAAGTTTAAGGAAAGAACAACACATGTCCAGCAGGGCTTAGTCTCCTGGAGCAAAAAAGTATTTGGGGATAAAAAAAAGAAAGATGAATCAGCTTCTCAGTGAATTAGAACAGTGCAAGATAAATGGTCAGCATTATGAGAATCCAGAGGATGTTAAAAAGTTAGAAAAAAGCATTAATCAAATGTTGTATGATGAGGAACTATATTGGAGACAAAGAGCAAAAGTAACATGGATAAGGGAGGGTGACATAAACACCAAATACTTTCACGCTGTTGCCATCAGATGAAAAAGCAAAAACACGATCAAATGACTTAGAAATGAGGAAGGAAAGTGGATTGAAAGTGAGCAAAGGGTATAGGAAATTGTGTGTAACCATTTTGCAAACTTATCTCTTCTTCCAACCAAGCAGAAGAGATGATATGTGCAGCATTAAAAGGACTGCAGGTCAAAATCACCAAAGAGATGAATGAAGAATTGATAAAGGCCTTTACTACAAAAAAAAGTAAAAAGAGCAGCATGGCAACTCAATCCAATAAAAGCACCAGGTCCAGATGGATTATCAACAGGATTCTACCAGAAGCATTGGACAACAGTGAGAGTTGACACCATTAACACTTGTGTTTGCACATGTTAAACAACAAGGGTAATCTCACTCTTCTTAATCATACTATGATAGCTTTGATCCTTGAAAAGAAAAATCCTCAAAAAGCCATAGATTACAGACCTATTAGCATTTGTAATGTAGTATATAGAATTATAGCAAAAACAATTGCAAACAGAATGAAACTGATATTGGAAACAGTAATCTCCCCAAATAAGAGTGCTTCTATTCTAAAAAGATTAATTTAGTAATAACATCATAGTAGGTTATGAATGTCTTCACAAAATTAGGAATAAAAAGAAAGGAAATGAGAATTTTATAGCCTTGAAACTTGATATAAATAAGGCATATGATAGGGTTGAGTTGGGATTTCTTGAAAATACTATGCTAAGGATGCGATTCCATGATTTTTGGGTCAGGCTAGTCATGGGATGTATATCTTCTGTATTATTTTTAGTGTTAATCAATGGGAAGCAAGTGGCTTTATACAAGCTCATAGAGAACTGAGGTAAGGGTGTCTTCTTTTCCTTTACCTCTTTCTTCTATGTGCCAAAGTCTTATCTTCAAACTACTATTAGCTGAATCTGAAGGATAAATTCAAGGAATTAAATTCAGTAACAACATCTTTGTCTCTCACCTATTATTTGCTGATGATAACATGATCTACCTAAAAGCCACAAACCAAAGCTGCACAGTGGTGAAATCTCTACTAGATTGCTTCTCTCAAGCATCAGGTCATGTGATCAACTATGATAAGTCGACTATCTTTGTCAACCCAAACACTTCGTCAAGCAAAGCTTAGGAATTTCAAAGAATTTTTCAATTAAATAAGGTATCATTACATAAAAGATATCTTGGTCTGCCTACCATGGTAGGCAGAAACAAGAGGTGTTTATTCAATGATCTGAAATTGAAGATCACTAGCAAAGTTCAAGGGTGGCAGAAGAGTTTCTTCTCAACTGGTGGGAAAGAAACTCTAATCAAGGCAGTTGCTCTTGCTGTGCCAACATATGCAATGTCAATTTTCAAGATCCCATGGAGCATATGTGGTGATATTCAGAAGATACTGGCCAAGTTTTGGTGGGGGTCATCAGAAAATCAAGGCTGAAAGGTTCATTGGACTAGCTGAATAAACTTGTGCAAGAGTAAGAAAGCAGGAGGATTGGGGTTCAGGGATTTATCCAGTTTCAACCATGCTATGCTAGCTAAACAGGGATGGAGAATCATGCAAAATGAAGATTCTCTCACATCCATGGTGTTACAAGCAAGTACTTCAAAGAATGTGATTTTATGAAAGCCAATTTGGGTAATTCTCCATCATACACTTGAAGAAGCCTTTTATGGGGGGAGGAAACTGTTAGAGAAAGGAACTAGATGGCTTATTGGCAATGGTAGGAGGGTGAAATTTATAGCAGTAATTAGATACCTAGAGTTTTCACCCTCAAGCTAATATTAAAGCCTTCTATAGCTTTGGATAGCAAAGTTGAATCATTAATTGGGCATGATAGAAACTAGAAGTTAGACATTTTAAACCAAATTTTTGTAAAGGAAGATGTGGAGGTTATATCAAGAATCCAGCTGCCAAAGAATGGGGAAGAAGACACCTTATGTTGGCATTATGACAAAAGAGGAAAGTATTCAGTCAAAAGTGGGTATCATATAACTCAGATGATGAAAAATGCTGAAGATCCAGGACCCTCATCAAACACAAACAGTTATTGGAAGCAACTCTGGGCTATAGCAGTCCCCCAAAAAGTTAAAATTTTCTTGTGGGGAGCAGTGAAGAACATGCTGCCATCAAGTCTCTCTTTGTATTGGAGAAAAATAGTTGATAATCTAATATGCTTCAGGTGTCATAAAGAGACTGAAAGTATTAGTCATGCTCTGTTTTGGCGCAAAAAATCGAGGAAAATCTGGAGACTAACAAGCTTTTACAGTTTATTGCGCATAAAGGAAAATAGGGAAATAAGAGAAGTTATTCTGGATATTATGGCTAACTCAACAAAATATGAGACTGCAAATTTTGAAATAATTTTGTGGTTTATTTGGCATGGAAGGAACAAGTCATTGATGGAGAAAAAAAAAAGGAAGAAAATCCAACACAATTGTTAGCTAAAGCGGAAGTCTTTATTGAATCATTCAGAATAAACAACTCAACACACTCCCCTCCCTAATTCCTAGCTACTGAAACAATTCACACAGAACAAGTCCCTTGTCTATTTAACTGGTTCATTGTATCAATAGATGAAATTACAGATGCAATCAATATGAAATCTGAGCTAGGAGTCGCAATAAGAAGCTGGAATGGCAAAATAGTATTGATGGCTACAAGCCCAAGTCTCTTCCATGGTGATATAAAAGCAGCAGAAGTAGAGGCATTAAAGTTTGGTATTCAAATTACAAAAATTCTGCAGGCAAAGTTTGAGTCAGATGCTCTCAATGTAGTCAACTTAGTTAGAGGCCTGATTGTGTCATTAAAAGAAATTAAATGGCTAGTCCATGATGTTCAAAATCTCATGTAGGAAATTCCTCAAACAGAGATTTGCGCACATTCCTAGAGCTCAAAATAGTTTTGCTTACAAATTGGCAAAACATACATCGAGTCTCTCATCTGTAACTAATTGGATGGATAATTTCTCTTATCTACCTAATTGAATGAAGTTTCTTTTCAAAAAAAAAATAGGGTTCAATTTTTTATATAAACTTGTTGTAATAATTTTATTAAAAAAATTAAAATAAATTATAAAAAATATATTACAACGTTACATTAATTTATATTTATCAAAATATACAAGAGTTATGTGATAATTATGTAATTAGGGCTATTAAATTTCCATTTCATTTTGTTTTAATCGTGCAGTTAAATCTAAAGTAATTGAGGTTGATCAATTTAATTAATGTGTCAAAATTGTTATTGATCCACACTTTTTTTATTATCCAATTCGCTTGAAATTATCTTACATTGCAGTAGCTAGGCTAGATTCTAAAGCTAACAACTGATTTAAAATTTTATTAAACCATCTAATATCACATGGAAAAGAGTTTGGGCAAAATGCATTGATTTCAAATAAACAAACCCTAACTATTTAATAGGATAAATGCTACTCATCTCTCTCTATTAAATTTGTTAACTATCAAATTTTTTTTTAATATTTGATAATATTTGAAAACTCTATTGTTATAATTGTAATAATATAAATTAATTTTGAAGAGGTATAATAGTTTTTTATTTAAAAAGTCAACAATTGTATTTATATAATATCAAACAATAAAAATGCACTTGGTGAACAATAAAATTTGTATGTTTGTACTATCAAATAATTAATAAGAATAGTAGAAGATTTTATTATATTATGAATTATTATTTAATATAAATATTTATAATTTTATTAAAATACAAAATTTTAATATCATTCGTTATATTAATATAATAATAAAAAAAATTATTAATTACAACATAATATAAATTTATTGTTTTTATAATACATTATTACTGTTTAATAATAAACAAATGTAATTGTTTATTTTTAAAATAAAAATTATTATTTCAAAATTAATTTATACTATAATACTTATAACGATAAGAGGGTTTTAAATATTATCAAATATTAAGAAATTTTTTAATAATTAGAGAATTTACAAAAATAAATCATAAATTCATCTGTTTAATATAAGTTGAAGGTTTGATTTTATTTTCATGTGACAAGTGGGTTAGAATTTTTAAAAAATAAAAAATTAATAGTAAATACTACTTATTTGGAACATTAAAAAGAAATGGATTGCAATAACTAAACTCGATCTATAAGCATATTAATAAACATCTAATTTACCATGTGAATAATAATGATATTAATAATAATAAATTTTTTGATATAATTACAAAGATTGTATTTGATCATTGAGATGAATCTACAAATCAATTGATGTTTTTTATATAAATTTTATAACAATTTAAGTTAATTATAAATGTGTTGGAATCGTTTTAAAAAGACTTAAAATAAATAAGAGTCAAAATAAATTAAAAAAAAAATTTTTTTTGCACTGAACGCCATAGCGCCTATTGCAATCACTTCAATATTTTTATCTTTTTTTACATTTATATTTAATCCTCGCTAATTTAATACACATAACTTACTCTTAAAATTATATCTCAATAAATTTTAATTAATTTTCTCGTATATTCAAATATCAAACAGAAAATTTTGATGATTAAGACTTATAAAGAGACCAAAATCCTACCGAACACAGTGGTTTCACAGGAGCACAACAAACCAAAATCAAAGCTACCACACGAGCGAAAAAGACGCACACGTAAAAAAAAAGGGAATCCATGATGATGATGATGAATCGTGATTTTGGTAGATGCCAATTCATAAAATACCCACTAAAATCAAAGCTTGTCTTCCCTAGAGAAAATGAAATGATTACCCACCGCATCACATCCCCTCGGTTTTGACAAACCTAATCATCATCGCGAATAATAACCCTCAACTTTAGCCTCTCTATATCATCATTACTCTCCCCCCTTTTCAAATTATGCAACTCTCTCTCTCTCTCTTTCTCTCTCGCCATATTCATTTTACAAATTACACCACCACCTATTCCTTTATTTCTCAATAGTTCCCATTTACATTGTGACCAAATCATAGGGTTTCTAAAGATACTAAAAGGTTAAGTTTATATTCATTCTGATCAAATACTTATCCTCTAATCATCTCCAATTTTTGAAGCTAAACTTTGACTTTGGCTTATATTTCACTAAATTTTCACTCTCACAATCATGAGAGAGCAAAATTAAATTTAAAGCTTAGGCAATGAAGATAATTTTGAAGCAAAACATTAGAGCATGTGCATTTATATACATGTACACATTGTAACAGTGGGCGGTTTGTTGAATCATTTGCCGACAACACGGCTTTCATGTTGAGGTTATGACAGTTTACCTGTAAACTGTGCTTATTAGGTGACACTTAGCAGATCTCACCCCGCAAGAACATGAAAAACTTTTTCAAGTGATTTCACCGTCACAACATCCAATGCAACACACCACGTGTGGCAGCAGCCCAACCCACAGGATTTGTGTATGCTAGCTCTTGATTGCTAATTTGGCTTATGATGGTTTTAGTCGTTTTGGTAGGGCAAGGTTGATGGTTGTACTCATTTCAATTGTTGGTGGGTTAATTTTCATACCTTTATTTTGAGTCTTCTCTTTTTCTAGTTTTTTGTTTTGTGATTTGCCAAATCAATGTAATTTAGCACTTCCAGTCTTAGTCAACAGTCATTATCACGCAAACCTCTTTTTTTTTATGCAAAGACTAGAAAATGAAACCTATTGCCTATGTACCACATGGAAGAAAGAGTTTGCTTGGAAAACACTTTTACTCATTTCAACTTGCATAATTAAATCATTTCTTACTTAACAAAGTTTTTGAAAATATTCATTTAAAAGGACTATTCTATGACCATTTTTCTGTTTCTTTTATTCTAAGATATTTTCGGCAACATTTTATAGCGTATAAAACCAACATTAAAAAAAAAAAAATCACCATTTCAAGTTTTCATTCAACTGTAAAATATTTTATTAAAATATTATGCACACTTTAAAATGTTGCAGACAAATAATTAGAGGATTGAATTATATGTATACAATTTCATTGAGCCGACTCTTAATTTGGACTTTATTTTTTTATAGCATTATTTTTTAGGCTTTGTGACTTTTGAACTTTTATGGTTTAACAAAATTAATTGAAAGGCCTTTATGATTTCAAAACAAATTTAAAACATCTCATTCGTGAGTAGTTTTTAACAATTTAAATGAATTTAAGGATATTTTATTACATTTAAATTGTATAAAACACATGATACAATTTTAATAGAACACATTATATAAAACTAAAATAAACAATTGGTGACCAAGTATAATCCAACGAATCGCTTGATCCTGTATAAGCAAGAGCATATTGAATGGACTTAATTACCGATATAGGCTTTGACCCAATGGACTTAATTTTCAGATGATGAAGAAACTGGAAGAAGAAGCCATGGGGAGCCACCACTGAAGACTCGGTCAATTAGTGCATTGGAGAGATGATTATCAAATTTGAAGAGCTAGTGTTTTTTTTTTTTTTTTTTATGTGTCAACCTGGCATGTTGTTGCTAGCTTATGGGACTGTGTTTGATAAGTGAGAAAAAAAATATATGAGAAAGTGAATAGAAAAACAACATCATACTTTCTCGGTCAAAATATCATTTGACACTAACATCTATCGAATATGGTAAAATAATTATTGTATATTGATTAATGAT
This sequence comes from Ailanthus altissimus, assembly GCA_946807835.1. Taxonomy (NCBI): domain Eukaryota; kingdom Viridiplantae; phylum Streptophyta; class Magnoliopsida; order Sapindales; family Simaroubaceae; genus Ailanthus; species Ailanthus altissimus. Next base: position 24,566,720 of record OX327685.1, on the reverse strand, counting down.
ACTTCTATTAACACTAACAAAAAAAAGGTTAACAAATGGGAGTATTTTCTAACTTGTTTTTAAAACCATACAAATTTTTCAATCAGTTTCATTAAAGAGAATTTAAAAATCATAAACCCTATCTTTTATATGTAAAGAAAAATGCTAGTTTTGATATAACTATAACCTAATCAAGCGTCGATTATTGTGCATAAAAAATAGAGATGATTGATTATTATTATTATAATAATAATAATATTTGAAAAATGGAGGGGCACAAATGAGAATTTGAGTGCAAGGTTGGTCAAGTTCAAGTAGGTACTTCCGTAATTCTAACAAAATCATGATAAACGGAAAAGTGGTGGGACAACCATGCCGTGTGCGTGGAAGAAGAAAGAGCCTTGAGACAAGTAATCACAGCCGTTGATTCTCGTAAAAAGTTAAGTTTGATTCAAAAAAGACCTTTGGTCTTCTTGATCATCATACGCTCCGCGTTCACACTTCACACACGTGGATTTCTGGTCAAGTAAATATTCCACTTTGTAGAGGGCATCGTATACCCCCAGCTCGAGCACTTATCTTTTTTACTTTAATACCCTTCACCTATTACCTTGAAATTTTGACTTGTAATTTTTGGAATTTAAAATCTTTAGTTTGTAACAAGTTGTTAAAATGTTCAATTTTACTCTTTTCTTCTGATGTATCAATTAAAAAATCACAATAATAATTAAAAAAAATTAATCGCCTTACACCTTACATATTGTAAGTATCATCAATTCAATATAACAATAAGTTGAAATATTGTAGTATCATATTAATTTTGCATTTAGTGATGTTTAAATTAGTTTATTTATCTTAAATTAAAAAAATTAGTAATTAGAGTTAATTAAAAGTACAAATAAAAAAGGGTGTTCTTTAGTAATACTTTGTATCCACTAACATATAGATAAATTATTAAAAAAAATTAATAAATAAAAAATTAATCCATAATTAAGGATATGATAATTGACAAGTGTATTAATTTATCAAACAATTGAATTAGAATACCATTCTAGATGGTACATGAAAAGTGAAATAATAAAACCATTTTAAGACAAGGAGAATACACTACAGACAGACAATAAAACAAAAGAGGAGGGCATTACAGGAAAATCATATTTAGGTGTGGGGAATTATTACAAGGGCAAAGCAGCGTGCAGGTAAGAAAAATAAGCAAGAAATGATGGTAATGGGCCAGCTGACGTGGAAAAAGACGAGTGGGTAAAGCATCCAGCCATAAGAGAGAACACGAGAGAACAGAGAAAAAGAAAGAAAGAACAGAGAGAGGGTGGGTTTTGGCTGCCCTTGAAGTTGAGCTCAGTGGACTGTGGAGTCGAGTCGGGTCGGGCCTGAGCCCCTGATTCGGGTTGGAGTCTTATCCTCCGGAGCATGGAAGAGCTGGCCATGCTTAGGCAGCTCATCGGTCAGCTTCAGGAACTCCTCCAACACCACGGTTCTGTTCCTCCTCCTACTCCTAATAACCATAACAATAATAATTCACATTACCTCTCTTTTCAATATTATCAACAACCAGAAGAAGAACAATCTCATCACCACCAGCAACTTATCAGGTTTCTTGTTTCTCTCTGGATCTCTTTCAATTCCTGATTTTTCTTTCTCCTTTTGCGTTGTAAATACCTTGCCATTTTTACTCTCTCTCTTTTTTATTTTGTTTTTTTTTTTTTCTTTTCATCTGATTGTTCTTTGATTTTTATTTGTTCGACATATTGCGTTCAGTTTAGGTTTGACGGTTTAAGGATTGTTGAGTCTGTTGATTGAAACCACAAAGGATATGCCAATTTTGTTTTATCTGTTAATTAATTGATTTTTGCATTTGCACTTCATTCAACATCTTTCTATTTATCCGCTATCTTTCGATAAATACCAAGGCTTCCTTGAAACAAACTTATGGTGGATTGTAAATGCATCTCATGTAATAGATATTTGATATTCTTTAAACCAACTTAGGGTAGATACTAGCTAATGGGTGCACGTTTCATTTGCCATCATTTTTTCTTTATTCGGAATTTTGGATTTATTACCTTGCTATAGCTATCCAAAGGTTGATAAAATGAAGAAAACAAAGTATAATCTTAGAAAGAGTTAGTAATAGTTGCCATCGTTGAGGCCGCTGCAATTGGTTTATAGAGCCCGCATCCTATGGGCTCCGTTAGCACTGACTTGGAACATTGAATTATCTGATTTCATGTGAAATATGTTATAATTATTGTTTGCGCGTAATATTTTCATTATATGTTATTATCTATTCTTACTTGTGAAAAACCTCTGTAAATGACCGTCAAGATGAAGTGTACTGTTAGTTTGCTTTTGGCATTTACACACGTCTCTTTGAACTAAGATTACACATTTTTAGCACTTTCATATACCTTGCAGAATTTCAAAAGGATAGTTTCTGTTTGTCTATCCACATGGTTGTGAGAATACACATGTTTCGAATTGTAAAAATGTAAGCAGTCATATATATTTCTATGCACAGAAATGATTGAATGAAATAGGCCATCACTATGGCTTTAAAAGAAGAGTTGTTTCTGACTTAACTGTTTAGGGCTGCTAGGATTTTACCACGTTCACTTGGACATTGTCAATAACTATTGCATTTGATGATTTGTTCTGTATATGTATGCTGTTTAGTCAATCTATATGTTTCATTGCAAACTTTTACGACGAGTATGAATAATGTGCTTGAATTTTGATATAACTAATTTCAAGATTTAGACCTTCTGTACTGGTTTCTGGTTTTCATTGTTGCCAGTCAAGTTTTTAGAAACGTTGAAATTCGTGACGGAGCCGAAGCTCAATGATCTAAGTAAAAGTTTTATTTGAAATAGAATGTTGAGGTAAAATTGTTATATGAAATAGAACGTTTCAAGGCCACATAAGCTTTTGCTAGTGCGTTGATCTCTTTCAATCTGACATGTAAAAAATGTGACTTAGAGCTGATGGTTTTGAGCTTGCATACCAACCTTCATGCTTGTTAGTAACTCAACTTTGAGACTAGTATTTGTTTAGAGTTTGTTACCAGCAAGCATCCAAAAACTTGAAAATTTCTCATTTATTTTGTTTACCAAATATAAGTAAATGTAGTTTGTATATGCACTTGTAATTTTTCACATTCTACTAATATCATCACCAGTGTCAAACACACTAATTTAGTTGTGTGAAAGCAATTTCTGTGAATGGTTGTTTTGTCATACTATAGAGATACTTGAAATGGCTTCATATGGGTGTGATTTGTATGAGTAAACCAACCAGAACACTCAGCATGTCTCATGAAAAATTCTGTACTAGAATAATCATGTGTCTAATGCAGTTTGAGATACCTTGCGGGTAAAATTTCAGTAGGAAAATATTGGTTATCATAACCTGCTACACCACCCAAAATCTTGTGATACGATGTTGTTGCTTGAACTGAGTGTTACAGTTAACAGAAATTTACCTTAGCTGGTCCAAATTATGTCAACAGCTTTCTCACTTTATGTAAATCCGTCTTTGTATGAATACATTCATAGTCTCTTATAAAAAGGAAAGAAGTTACCAGAAAATAACAGCCTAATGGAGACTTCCTGGTTAAAGCTGGTATCTTAGGAGTTCAGTGGAGTTGGAGGACATTTGTACAAAAAATTCAGTCTTAGTAAATTGTTACCTCAAATAGAAGCAGATTACTTCAAATGCTATTCGTAAAACATTTTTGACATTCTGATAAACAGTAGTATTTCTTGCTAATCTGATAAATTCACCTGGTGAGTATCTCACTACTCTAGTACAAGCATGACAATCTGTTATGTAAATACAAGTAATTTTGTATTCATTATAAAATTTTATTTCTAAACATATTAGAAATAGGGAAAGTGTCTATATTTTGTTTCATTTTAACTAAATATATTGTAATATGCGATGCCTTTTATAATTTGGAAAATCCTCTAGAATATTCTTTTTTCTTAAAGTTCTCATTCTAAAATTTTTGTCACTGTTATATAATATTGCAAATATTGCTTGTTCTAGTATTCAGGGCTTTCTGAAGATATTTGAGAACTGAAGTATTGTGTCACACCTTTGTTCCACTAATTAATGCTTTGGATGAGCTTAGCTAACCGAGTGAACTGAGGAATGTGTAGATTTGCTGTTAAAATAAATAAGACGGTGAATTATTTGCTGCCTAGCCTTATGTAATTGTTTTAAGTGACCACTTGATGCATAAATCTGAAGAATTTAATCGTACATCCTTGAATTTTGACATACTAAATCTGATGGTTTAGGTTGAGGTATTTGAATTCTTACTAAAATTTGTACATGTTTGATATACCCTACATTTGTACACAATTGTTATACTGAATTATAGTGGGTGGATACATGAGAAGTAATTACAGAAAATTCCTCTTATGGTGAATATAGAAGTAACTGTTATTAGTTTTTGCACAGATGGTGCTTGCCCAACATCAATGATAGTGCTGCAGATGATTATTACGGTCTTGTAATGGCAGCTGGGAAATCTGGAAGCTGTAAGATGCTGGAACCTGTCAGACCTCCACCCTCCAAGAAATCTCGAAAGGAGCGGAACCGAGGGAAATTATCTGCATCAGCCAATACAACTGAGATTATGGAACAAGAAATTTGGAAAGAGTTCCCGGAAGATCTTTTTGAAGCTATCATTGCAAGACTTCCCATTGCCACATTTTTCCGCTTCCGCTCCGTTTGTCGGAAATGGAATTCCTTGCTGAACTCTCATAGTTTCTCTCAGCATTGTGCCCAAGTCCCACAAGGCAATCCCTGGTTTTACACCATAACTCATGAAAATGTGAATTCTGGAGCCATGTATGATCCTTCCCTGAAGAAATGGCACCATCCCACTATTTCTTCTCTCCCCACAAAGATGATCATCTTGCCTGTTGCTTCAGCTGGGGGTCTAGTGTGCTTTCTTGACATTGGTCATAGGAACTTCTATGTATGCAACCCTCTAACTCAATCTTTCAGAGAGTTGCCAGCTAGATCAGTTAAGGTCTGGTCCCGCGTTGCTGTGGGGATGACACTCAATGGAAATTCGACCAGTAGCGGTTACAAGATTTTATGGGTAGGATGTGATGGAGAGTACGAAGTTTATGACTCGATAAAGAACATTTGGATACGACCAGGAACCATGCCCTCGAGCATGAAACTACCACTATCATTGAACTTCCGGTCACAAGCAGTTTCAATTGATAGCACACTTTATTTCATGCGTTCAGATCCTGAAGGTATTGTGTCGTACAATATGGTTACAGGGATATGGAAGCAGTTCGTAATCCCAGCCCCACTGCATTTGAGTGATCACACACTTGCAGAGTGTGGAGGTCGAATCATGCTCGTGGGCTTGCTGACAAAGAATGCAGCCACATGTGTGTGCATATGGGAGCTGCAGAAGATGACTCTTTTGTGGAAGGAGGTTGACAGAATGCCAAACATATGGTGCTTGGACTTTTATGGGAAGCACGTTAGAATGACTTGCTTGGGCAACAAAGATTTGCTCATGTTGTCATTGAGATCAAGACAAATGAACAGATTAGTTACTTACAATGTGATGAGCAGGGAATGGATAAAGGTTCCTGGATGTGTGGTGCCTCGTGGGAGAAAGCGGCAGTGGATTGCGTGCGGTACTGCATTTCACCCTTGCCTGACTGCAACAGCTTAATTCAGCTTTTCTTTGTGTTTGAGGCAGCAATGTTGTCAAAAGAATGGCGTATTTCCTCTATTTTATTTGTGGTTGGCTACATGCTTTTGCTGCCCAATTTTCTCTTTAGTTATATTGAAGTAATGAATACAATGGCATGTATGGTTATCGGCCTTTCCTCCCCCATATACAAACTTGGGGATGAATAACTTTGGTTTAACAAGACAAGACAAAAGTTTAAGACGTAACTTTCATGTTTATTTTCTTAAGGGATGGGAAGAGTTTATTTGTTTTTGTTTTGTTTTGTCTATTTTTTTTTTGGTGATAGGCTTCAAGATGGGAAGAATTTGTTTGAGAGTAGCCTGACTGAGTGGTTACAATCTTTGTGCAGGCTGTTTGGCAAATGAGCATCCGTTAATTGTTAGAATAATGTAGTGGATGAAGCAATCATTCGGGACGTAAATGACCCGAAAATTTGTTTGTTAAGTACAAATTTTGCGTGAACTTCAATAATCTACGTTAGGAGAGCTAAACAGCTTATCCTCGACCTACAAACAAACTACTTATCCGCTATGATCGTCTAGACGCTACCCAAATTAAGAATCACGTTTATTATCTTCATAAGTAAAAGGCTGGATCACTATTTATGCTCATTGACATCATGAAGTGGAAAAAAGATTCATCAATGGAACACATTTTCCTTGTATATATGAACCAAGGATGCCAACATGATAAAAGAACACGGGAGTTTTTATTCAAAATCGGAGTTCTTCACAACACATAATAAACATTTGTTTAATAATAATCATCAGGTTTTCTACGAACTTTAACAAAAGTGAATAGACATTGTAGAAGGACCATCTGCTGCTATTTCTCATTCTCAGTATTTGGTGGACAATTATGCCATCCCTCCACTGGTCGCTGTCCTGATGATCTGGAAAAGAGCTGTTGGAAACAATACACAAGAACGTGATCAGTAAACCATGTAAATTGGGAGGTAGGGAGAAACAATACATGGCCAATAAAATCCTTTCATTAGTTTCTCTGGACATGGACCTTAAAACCCTCTTTAGGTAACAATAGGCAAGGCAATCGGGAATTTGTGCTAGAAAATCAAAGGAGAACTGTTATCTTCACAGTTTAGTTGAGCACTAAATCCACACACTTTGATTTGATTTGATTTGATTTCTACATATTCCACTTTGGTACTTGGTAAACCACAGCCATATGCCGTTTCAAGTTCTATCAATGCTTGAGGACTGTTGCCCAAGTGATTATAAAGAGTAAAGATTATATTCCAAACTAAAACTATGCGTTCCACAAGATTATACAAAATTATAAGCTATAGGTGACACCAAATCTAATATTGATATGCCAAATATTCAAGGGGAGCAAAGCTATATATTGACTAAAAGAAGGTCAAGTCCAGCATCAAAGCTTACCGCCACTATTTAGTAAAGTCAGATTGAATCAAGACCTTCTGACAAATTAATTCAAATAGAAATTTGAGGGCCACACCAAACTGGTAGATAGGCTAAACTTATTCGTATAATCCTTTTAACATACAAGACCCCAGATGTCCAAAAACAACTTATTGACCCACATGTCAAGCTTGTAACTTGAGCGCATTGGGAAATGCAAATAGAAATTCAACTTTACAATAATAATAATAATAATTTATTATTTAAAAAAAAAAAGTGTTAAAATGACAAAGACAAAGAACTTACATGACCCAATGACGACAAATACAAAGAACCCAAGCAGAACAGGGCCTACTGGATAGTCCTTGCCCTTTTTAGTGGTGGTCTCAGGCACGGCGCCCCTCTTTGTAATGTTCTTCTCAAATTTTTCTGACTTCCTAACTGCAAGACGCTTTGATGTTGTCTTCACAAAAACAACATGGTAATCCAAGTTAACATTAATGCCCATAATACAATTGGGTAAAGATTAAAAAACCTTTTTGACACATACAGAAAATAACCATACTTAAGAGAGACCACAGCTGCAAATGTGGTGGAAATGGAGACAATAATCACTAATTCTGCCATAATTACCTTCTTTTTAATGTGACAAACAGAAACTTAAAAACATATTTTTAACATGTATTAAGATATCTGAAAATTTTGAAAATTTTAGTTAATTACATACAAAAGAAACGTTAATGCCACATTTTTAAAATACATTTTTTTTTGCTACGAATCACAATTGAAACGGTCGCTTCAGGATCTAACGAAACCGATCAACACCGTGTTTGATGTCAAAATTAATTAAGTAAAATTAGTAAATATGTATAAGATGATTGCATCAACTACAAAATCTGAGTGAATCAGTTATCATTTTCCAACTACTAATTAGTAAAATTATTTATCATTTTCCAATCAGTTATTCAAAATCTGTCAGTAATCATGAAATTAAAACACGATTTGACTCATCAACCAGCTGAAATCAACATCAAAAGTACGCCTACTAACAGATCAGCTAACCAAAATAACAATAAACGAAAGAAACATAACGGATCCGCGACGAACCGGCAACCGAAGATGGATGACGAGGTCAAAGAAATTACATACCATGATTACAGGGAGATCCGGTAGCCGGGAACGGTTGTAGCAAAGGAAGAAAGCTAGGCGAATTACAGGCGATTCCTTCTCCTATTAACCCTTCCGACGAGTAAGATCTCTCTTTTATTCTCTCTTTCGAGTCGCTTCCCTCTTGCTCTCGCAAATTTCTCGTCTCCTTTTTTTAGTTTTTATACGGCTCAGGGAATACGTTGATAGCATTCCCCGGGGAATGCGTCACCGCCTTGCTTGTGATTGGCTACTCCACGTAGTTCCGTACACGCGGCGTAATGTTATTGGTTACTTGGTGATGTAGACTTTTATGTGTAGTAAGATTTTTTTAGGTCAACGACGACACCTGTATCCTTATCTGAAATTAACTAAACGTGTGGATTTATGAGTGGCCATATTTCTTTCTTTTTTATTTTAATTAATTATAAAATATTAAAATAATACTGCACTTTTCAACTTTAATTTCATCATTTTTTTTGTTAAAGTAATATATTAAATATTCGCCTAATAATTAATCTTTGTAATTTTTAAAATTATTATTATATTATTTTACCATATAATAAAAATTCAATACATAATTTAAAATAACAAAAATATTAAAATAAAATTAAAAGATTGTAATATTATTCGAAAAAAATCAAAATTTTAGAATGTCATTTTTTTTAACCCTCAATTTCCTTGATCTCTCTTATAATTGTTTTTATGGTAAGAAATTTTTTAAAATTTAAAAAAAAAAACTTTTAAGCCTCCAGAATTTTGCGGAAATGTATGCAAAATTTCTTCCAAATATTCTTAATTTGTCAAAAACAAAAAGAAGAAAATTCTATATGAAAATTGATGGACAACAAGTTAAATTTCTATTTTTTTTATTTATCTAATTAGATTTATTTTTATTTAATATTTATTATGCCATCATAGTTTTACAGCATCAATGCCTTATTTTTTACTGTCTCTTCCATTAAATATTGAAAATCTCCACCCCTAATTCTTTATAAAAAGATGTTAAATTTTCATCTATGTAATAATTTAACTTAAATTTTTATTTAGAAGTAACATGTTATATTTATCAATTAAACTTTTAATTTATTTAGTTCATTAACTCTTTTTTTTGGAACTCTAGTTTATTAAAGGTTTTGTCTACAAGAACAGTGTTAAAATAAATAACATAAAATTATAAATAAAATTTAGAGTTAAACATAAATTTAATCAAATTTTTTGTCACAATAATCATAAATTAAAATATATTCTAATTACTTCTAGAGAAAAATTTATCATTCATAGTTAAAATATAAGAATTAAAAATCAATACTATAACCTTTCATCTTAATATTTTTATTTTACAAATATTATATCTTACTTACAAGTCTAGCATTATAATTTTATTTTTAATGTTAGATATATAATTTCAATATCGATTTACAAATTTTATGTTAAATTGCAATTTTTTTCTGCTGTTTACAAATATAATATTGTCAATTACATGTTTATGGTTAACTTACATGTCCTCATTCTATTTACAAATTTTATGATCAATTTATAAAATTTCTGTTCATTTTGTTACATTTGAATGTAAATTCATATTCTCAATTTAATTTTTTAAAATTTTATTTTAATAGATTTTATATTATAATTTCTTTTTCTTATGCAAAGTTTACAAATATAATGTCAATTTAAAAGTTGTATGTCACAATTATAAGTTCTTGTGCCCTTTGATATTAAAATTAAAGTAACTTTATATTTTGAACATTGATTTTGTAGAAAATTATTGCCTTAGTAACTTTTTATTTTATTTTCTGATATTTTCTTTCTTTTTTTTAAAGATTTATATTGCAATTTAAAGTTATAATTCACAAGTAACACACTATTTACTCCTTTATTAGAATTATAATTTTTTTTGTTACTATTTACTGTCTTTATGTCAATATACTAAAGTTGCATGTCATATGGATACAAATTCAAGTTATGTATAAAAAAAAAATCAATTGTATTTAAGTTATTTTCTCTTATTTGTATTTGTAAATTTAATCTCATTTTCTATTTATAATTTCAATTCTGACATCTATCTTACAAATATTAAATGACCCAAAACTAAAAAAAAAATGATACATTCATTTTGTATAAAACTCTGTCCCATATTTAAAAATAAAATAAAATAAAATAAATAATTGAATACATAATAACTAGTGATGTATCAAAGGCCAATAAAAAGTTTATGCATAATTTTGTTGAGAAAAAATTAATATCTTTAAATGTTAAATAAAAACAACTATTTTCTTTTTTAATTTTCCAAACATAATATATTTAATTGCTTTGTTGATAACATAATTAAAATTTAATAATATTAATATTATGAAACTTTAATTTCATCTAACGGTCCATATTAATTGAAGTATCGATACCGTAATTTTTACTTTTAGTATTTATAAATGTGATTAATGTATTATCACAAATAACTTTTTAAATATAAAATGTTAAGGGTTTGTTTGGAATGAGTAAACGACAGTCCAATCCCATGTTTGGTCCATCAAATTGCGTAGAATAAAACTTGTAATTAGAAGACAATTTATCTCATGATCCCTTGTGGGATAAGTTATCTTACAACTATGAGTATAATCTAAGTTAATTGTTAAAATAATATATAATTTATGAGAGAAATGTTAAATAAATAATAAGTATATTTTATAAATAAATTAAAATATTAATATTTAATTTAAAATTATTATCTATATTTATAACATTTTCATTCAATTTAATTTAGCATACTCTTAACCAAGTTGAAAGCTTTTGAAAATATCACCAGTCATGAGGTTGAAAGGGTCAAGACTCAAGATTTTTAGTTTACTCCCACCAAGTTTTGGAGTTCAAATTTTAATTGAATGAATTTCTTTTGAAATATATTCAATTTTTTTTTAAAATATTTAAATTATATAAGTGGTTGTTGAAGCTTGATTTCATATATTAATAATATTAATGATAGTCCTTTCTCTGCCATTTTCTTTTCTATTTTCTGATATAAAATGAGCAATAATATAAACGGTAGTTGAAGCTTGGATTGATATATTAACAACATAAAAATAGGAATTTAGGCAAAAGCCAATAGCCACTAATGGTGAGGTCAATATTAAAGTTGAACCAAGTCTAACAAACTGTGTCAAAAATATATATGTTAATGAAAGTGGAGAGTGGATTGGTGGTGCCCGTGGCTTACAATTCCAATTCCAATTCCAATTCGCATTGAGTGCGGTGGTTGGCCGGCACCGCTGTACTGGATTGAAAATTTCAAATTTGAATACACTTCTGACTCAAATCTCAATTCCTCATAGTGGGGTCGATACTAGTTGTGCTTTGGATGCTCTGATCTGAGTTTTAATACACGTAACATTATTTGTGCAATCACGCAGACGCATATGAACATAAATTGTTGGCCACTTTCACTCCAATTCATTGCAAGAGCACACTGAGGGGAGTTTCATGACAATAACAATCTTCGGATGGCTAACAGAATTGTGTTGCTTAGCAAGCAAAACATTTGAGCAATTTTGTCATGTAGCTTCTGGCAATGATTTAAGCCACCATCACTACGGTGAAGAACTTTCTCACAATCAATTTGATGAAGTAACAGGACAAAGATGATTGCATCTAATTGACTCGAGCTACCATCGCAAAGCACTTTCTCACGGTCACAAGATAATTTAAGCCAATACATAAAGAATCAACATATAACGCTGAATATGATGCCGATAAGCTCTAGAAAGTAGAAATTACACCCATCTACCAATATCACATTCATGATTCATGCATATACCAAGGCACAAGGTGGTCCAGAGAAAGCAATTCTGCATCCTTAAGGTTGGTTTGTGTGGGGAAATTATAAACAATGGGCACTGTGATTAAAAGATGAAATTAGAGCAAAGATGAATTATAGGCCATGCAACATAGGTTGAGTTATTTTACAACAGAAAGTGAAGGTCTAAAATAAGTCATTGGAATAATTAGGGCAGGTGGCCAAGAGAAGTGACTAAACTGAACAGAACAGGGAATGGCACAACAAGACTCATTAAGACTATTAGACAAAGAGAACTGTTCTCAAGTTACATAAGTGGATTTAGCTTCCACTAACATCCGGGGACTGATGTTCATGTTAATACAGGTAACCTAACTACTGAGCATGAACCCCTTTAATACATTTTATGGAGCCCTTGAAATAACTGTAGATGTAGGTGATGAAATAATGAACTGAGATGCCATTTATCTTCCTTCTTCTTTCCTTTTTTTTTTCCTCTAAAAAAAAGAAGAAAATATATGGCGCACAGCTGAGTATATGCTGATATATTAGACCTTTAAATGTGAAGCAAGCACCAAGAATAGTGAGCATGAGCTTTACAATATTCCTTTTTTCCTTCTTATGTTGATTAGAAGAGAGCCATTTCTTTATCAACCTATTAACTAAAAATTCATTTAGGACTGAATTATGTAATTAACCCAACATTCCTTTAAATGAACTTGGTCCAGAATTCATAACGAACTTGATCCAACCTTCGACCAGGAATACAGCATGAAAGAAAATACCAGAATTTGGATGGCATTTAAAGGGAAAATATCTGAAAATCCTTATAGGAAAAGAAGGAAAAAGGACAATACAAGAAGTAAAATTAAAATATTCGAAGATACCAATATTCATCCACTTAAAAATTGAAAATATAGCACATTGTTCAAAACTTAAATAATACAGTGACATAATACCAATCTGTAACCATAATTCAATCATAAACTCAGATCAGTATATGGTCTAAACTATCATTTGATCTATAATCAGACCTAACAATATTACAACCCTACAAACAAGGATGAAAGAACATGCAATGTTGTAAGTAAAAATAACTGATAAAAGTAATGCAGAATAATGGAGAAATAGAGAGAGAGTCACAGCTCACTTAATGGCAAGCCCACGTATTGGCAAATTCCAATGAAGAAAGGGATCTTCTTCAAAGCATATGAAACTCTTGGACCAAGTATAAACAACCCTCATCAGCCAAACCATTGAAAGAGTTCAACGCAAGAAAGGAAATGTGGAGAACTTCAGCCTTTTAGCTGCTTGAATTCTCAAGAATCATGTCATTTCCCCTCTGGAAGTATCTTCGAGTTACAGAGATCAATTCTGCACGACTTCATGTTGGTAGTTCATTATTTCACAGATGTGGAGGTCAAAAAAGGTGAATCAGTTCCCAATGTAGCACAGTCAACGATTACATAGACCAAACAATCCAGAGCTTAACTAACAGGCTCTTCATTAGCATGGTCCACTCTCCCGCCTCTGTCAGTTTCTTCACTAACCTTTTCAATTTCTACATCCTGGTTATCTTCGGAATTACCATTCTCTACTTTCCTAGTTTTCTCTGCACGCTCTACTGTTCCTTCCTTGGAAGCTTTCTCAAAATTAGCCACTACATGTAGTTCCTCAACTTTCTTCTCCTCCAGAACATCTTCTTCCTTAACATCGGTTATAATCTGAAGAAGTTCCACTGGTGTAGCTGCTGGGTCCAGCTCCCTGCAACCCTTCGGAGCATTTGGAGCCTCTTGACCTGTAAGCAAGTATGAAGGGATTTGATGTGAGAACTGAAACATCTCTTCTCGGGGAATCCTCCTAACTTCTCTGGGGTCCAAATGCTGATGAAACACTGTCTTAAAACCAGCAACCTTGACCAATGGAGTAACAGTCACACCATGTTCTTCATTATAGTCTTCAAGTACTTCCACCACATCATACTTGTGTATGACTTCATCAGCTGTGAGCTCATTCCAGTCAGGTGACCAATTCCTGTAGAGAGCCCAGACATCCCCCTTCCTGGGAAATATACGAATTGCCCCACGAAGGCCTTTTGACCACCTGACCTTGTGTGAAAAGGAATTGAGTGAGCTACTGATCTCATATCTGCCTACTCTGAAATCTCCACATGTTTTGGAGAAGCCAGAAGCCACCCAATTTAGTGGGCCAAGTTCACTATTAGTTCTGGAATTAAGCCAACTTATCCGCATTTTGAAAGGATTCAAAGATATCACACTATGAATCATGGCATAATATCTAGGCATCCCATCATCATCATCATATGCAGCCCAGACATGGTTCTCTCCAAACGAATTCTCAGTTCTATCCTTGTCAAAATCATGAAAATCTGGATCAGGGACATTTATTGACAATGTTTCCAGAGTTTCTGCATCTGCACTGACACGAGAACTTCCAGGGACTCCATATTTTTCATCAACTGACTCACTAAATTTATTTTGACCACGTGTTTCATTGTTTACTAAAGGTTTTTCTCCTTTCTCATTAGGTTTCTCAATAACATTGCAATCTTCATTTGATGCAGTTTTAGCTGCTGTACCCGATCTCCATTCATTTAGTTTTTTGCGAATTTGAGTCTTAGCCTTCTCCATTAGCATAATTTGAATATCAACCTGGGATAATTCCTTTGTGTTGTTGGTTCTGGTGATTCCATTCACCCTAACTGTTTGATTACCCTGTTTAGATCCAGAGAAATTAGCTGCTGCAGCTCCAACATTTCCCATGCCCATTTGATTAGTAATATTACTCCCATGGTTGCTAGCACCAAGGTCCTCCATGCCTCTTCTTCTTTTTGCAGAACTGGAGTGCCCAGGAGGAGCAGCACCACTCATCCTTTTAGAGGAGGATTGCTTTCTCCGAATGGCCTCCTCTCTTTTTGTCACCGCCTGTGCCTCTCCACGGTCTCTCTTTACTTTCTCATATGCTTGTTGAACCACACTAGCAGCTTGAGCTGCAGTTGAAGCACCGCCTGTCCTGGAGAATGGACCCCACTGGAAGTTGGTGTGGCTATGGGACTCAGGACTACTAAATCCCCCTGCTCCCACATTTTGAGTGGCAGAATTAGTTCTTGCTGAATTAACTGTGTTTTTACCACCCCCTTGGTTATTTGAGCTCTGTCGCTGCTGCGAAAAATTCCACGGAGATTTGGTACTATTTGAAGGAGGTGGAGCTGTTTCTACAGCCAAAAAGGGCTCATGGCAATTCGGGCATAGGAGATTATGATTCAGATAAACTCTGAGATACTCATATTGCATCTTGCATCGGTGGCACACAGTCCAAAAGGTATTGGGTTTGGATTTATGAGATGAAGTAGGGGTAGAAGAGTGACCTGGCCGAGGGGTGGTCTTGGGAGCCTTTGCACTTGGTTTGGTAAAATTGTAAAACCCGTTTGCCCCAGGTGCTGCTGATGCACCCCCAGTTGTAGTTGAAACCTTTTGAAATACTTTTCCGTTCCTCTTGTTGTCATATGCGGCTCTCTTAGCCTTATCAGACAACAAACTCCAAGCCTCTGAAATGAGTTTAAATGCACCATCAGATCCTATAGATTTATTCTTATCAGGATGAAGCATGAGGGCTAACTTCCTATAGTGCTTCCTTACTGTTTCATCATCAGCTTGCGGATTTACACCAAGTATCCCATACCAATCTGCTTCCCCACTAATTTTATTCTCTGCAGAAATATACACATCAAGTGTTGCTATCATCTGTGGAATACCCTCAAGCCCTGGATACAAATTCTGGGCCTTCAGAGCAAACTTCTTGGCCCCCATAATGTCCTTTGCAATGAATTTCTTCTCAGCAATCGCTTTTGCCCTGGTGGCCTCATCTTTATTGCATTCCATTTCCCTTCTTGTTTTTATTCAGTGTTTTCTTTGTTTATTGACACAAGGCCACAAACAAAATTCAATAAAATTCAGTCACTCCAATACTCAATTCTACCAGTCCTTTCCTAGAACCCTATTTGACAACAGGCAAATATATAACAAACCCGAGTGAGGACACTGCTAGAAAGAAATAACAAAAAGGCACAAACAATGACATTGTCGGAAAAAAATTAAAAAAAACACAAAATATCAAAGCTTTTAAAATAGAGAGACAATAACATCAATAACAAACAAGTCAAGTCGCAAGTAAAAACGTAAACAACTTCTTGGTTCACCATTTTCACGTTCTCAGGCAATCAAGTGAAAGAAATTTAATGAATCGTTGAAAATAATTACAAAACATAACAAAGTTCCAGGATACTGTTGGCAATTTATACAGTATCAGATACATGGCAAAGCAATTTAAATCAAAACAAAATTATCATCTGTGGATCTGGGCACGTAAAGTTTCTGACTGAGATGATATAATCACAATTAACAAAAACAAATTGTACTTTTAACTCACTTAAAGAACCAAAGAACCCCATAATCAGTGATCAGTTTATGAAATTAGAATTAATGAATTAAGAACAACCCAGACTGAGTTAAAGAGCAAAATTACCTAAATTTAAAAGCTGAGACGTGAACTTCAATCACATAGCCACCATAGGCAGACCTCCATCACCAATTATTTTTTCTTTTTATGCCCCTAGTTTCTAACCCAAATCAAAAAGGATCCCCAAAAACTGGACTTTTTGTGAAAATCCCAGAGCCTAATTTGGCTTTCTCAATTAAAGAAATCAACCAATAAAATAAAATAAAAAAGTAGTACGGGCTCGAGAATATTTCACTATTTTGTTTACCCTAAACCAAACCTCTCTTTTATTTTTCATTGGTTGGGAAGCTTGACCTTGGTTAAATAATCGGTTTGCAAAGAAATAAAAATTGGCCAAATTGCTGTTTATTATTATTTTAATTTTTAAGATTCTTAGAAATTTTGGATATTTTTATAAATTATTTTGCTCGTATTTTTTTTATACGTATTGTAAATAATATGCTTATAATCTCAAGTGGGTCCACAAAAATTAGAGGTTACTAGAAATTATTGGCTTTTGACTTGTGAATCTAAAAACAACACAAAATTTAACCACGGTTAAGTGTATGACTAACCACGGTTAAGTGTATGACCATTTTTCTGCAGTGCTTCTTCAATGTTTTTCTTCTCTTCCACATCAACTAACATTCGAAGAACGAAAAACAGTGTGTAAGTGTAACCTGCAAATAAAAAATTAGATGTATAAAAAAAAAGATGCAAACAGAGATATAGGCTATCAATCGTCTGGTCAGGATGGTAATTTGAATGGATTGAAAATTTTTATATTCGATTCATAATTAAATTAAATAATTTGAGTTTAGAAATGAAAACTTTTGAAGGGGGACGAGGTTTTAGTAGATAGCTCATGTTTAAATTTAATTATTTTTTATATTTTAATTATTTTAAAATTATAATACTACATTTTATCTAAAAAAAATTTAAAATTTTTTAGTTATCATTATTTTTAAAAATTGTCAAAAAATAATAAAATTTATAGCTTATTTTATTCAAAAGAATAACTCAAAAGTCAAATATTAAGGTTAAGTAGCTCTACTTAAAGGAGACGTGCCCAAAAACTTAGAACATGCTTGAAAATTTATTTCGTCGCTCTAATCAATTCAGGTTCTAACTAAACTTAGACCAAATCATATAGCCCAACAATTAACCACACTCGAGAGGCTTTAATTGGGACGGTATGACCATCCCAAGCAGACCAGCATAGAAAATAGGTCAAGTCATTCCTTAGCAAGTACTCCCAAGACTATCCGGATTACAGGAAAGGTCGAGCAACTGAGTTGACCATTTCAAAAAAGCCAACCTTTTAAACCATGAAGGGAACGCTAAGTCAACAACTCAAATAAGGTAAACCAATAAGTGTAACAGCCTACATCACCATTAAAGAAAGATATTTTGATTAGAGAAATAATAGCCTAAGTCACGTAAGACAGACATCTTAATCATTCGCCCACATTCACATCGAGCAATCCGGCAATGACTTAACTATCCATCTATAAAGCCTTTCAGGCTTAATGCTATATAAAAGGGAGAAACAACTAGAAATAAGTTCTGATTCTGAACACTCTATACAAAAAAAACTCTCTCAACACTCTCATGATTTTTATACTATCCACCAGAAGTCTGACTTAAGTATTAGAGGGTCTTCACCGGAACTACCACCGGTAAGATCTTAATGATAGTGTTTTCTTGGTGTTTGCAGGAATCACAGGAATAAGAAGCCCAAGAAGACCCAAGACTATAGCCCATTCAGACAAAGCATAGAGTTTTTATTCATTCTTTAAACAAATTTAAAGCTCGTTGGCATGGAAGAGCTACATTTTTTTGTCAACAGTTTTTGGCATCATTTGTGGGATCAAAACGAAAATTTTTGTCAAGAATCTACCCTCACACCAGCAAATGGTAGAACATTCATCCAATAGCTGGAATCAACTTGTGAGACAACAACTGGGAAATTTGGGAAGGAATTGAGGCCAAAGAACTCACCCAGCTAACCACATAAACTTGTTAGAAAGTTCCTTACCGAGAGAAATCCATGAGGAGCTATGAATGCTAAGGGAAGAGCAAGAGGAGTTAAGATAGCTAATGAACAAGATACTAAAAAAGCAAGGGAGAGATAGAAGGAGATAAGAGATGATTGGAGGGAAAAACCCCAACCCACAGAACTTGAGTGCTCAGATTCAAAACCATTAGTTCAGGGAGAGAGATCAGAGGTCCACATGACCTTACTAGAGCGAGGAGGCACAACTACGTGCCTGATGAATGAGAGATATCCTGGGTCAGGGACTCCGAGTAAGTTGGAAGAAATGAACATAACGGCCCTGAACAACTAAATGCCGAACAACCTTTGAAAAAAAAAACATTAAGGACTGAAAGAGTGGTTGAAGAGCCTCTTAAAATAAAAGGAGAAAAAAGAACCGTCTTCTCTAAAGAAGACAAAGAGAGATATGAGATCCCCACTAACTGATGAACTAAGAGATATAGAGCTTTCAAGTTGGTTTAGGCTACCGAGCCTCTTAGTTTACAAAGGAGTAATGGAACCCAATCATTATGTTGATCAAGTAACTGACTTGTTATCTATCGTAGAGTTGAAGCAAGAGTAGATGTGCAAAATTTTTCATATGAATCTTGAAGGTTCGATCCTCTTTTGGTATCGAAGATTAAAGCAGCAGAGCATCTCCTCTTACTATGATCTCACAGAGAAATTTGCTCAACATTCTAAGGTTCTTGTGAGGTAGCTAAAGACCTCAGGCAACTGAAAGAGATTAGGTAGGGAAGGAAGGAAAGCCTTAAAGATTACATGAAGAGGTTCCATAAGGAAGTAATCTCATTGGGGGCGTTCAACCAGCCTATAGCATTGGAAGCACTCTAGTCTAGGTTAAATCTAAAATGGTTTTGGTATTACTTATCTAAAAGTAATATTTTAAACTATGCTACCACATACAATAAGTCATCAAAGTACATTACCATAAATAAAGATGAGAAAGTAAAGAGATCTTCTACAGATACTGCTTGGGGTCAAATCCACTTGCCAGAAAATGAAAGGAACAGAGAGAGAAGGAAGAAATCACCGCTCCCTCCGAAATACCAAAGGGTAGACAATATTTATCGACCTCAACAAAGAGCAACATACCTGAACCGACGTAATATATCCCCTATGTTAACTATCCCAAGCAGCTCGAAAGTCCTAGAAACCCTAGGGAGCACCCAGCTGAAGAACGAAGGGTGGCTCAGATCGATAATTTCTTTCCTCTAACTGTTCAATTGGAAAATATCTACGAAGTTATCAAAAATAGAGGCTTGCTATCTAAAGCCTCTTTTAAAGGTAAGGTGGTGAAGCAGCGAACAAATCTAAAGAGTTGGTGTGAGTTTTATCAAAGCTTGGGGCATACCACAAGTGAGTGCCTTGATTTGAAGAAGTAGATGGATGCCTTAATAAAGAATGGGTATTTAAGGGAATTCCAAACAGACAGACAGCACAAATCGCCTGCTGATCGTTCAAGTGGGTCAAACCCTAATGCTAACATAATTATATGGAGGATTCATATTGACTGGTGATTCAAACCAGCAAAGGAAGAACTACTTGCAGCACTCATTGATAGGACATCAAGTCATGTGCAATATTTCACTAACCAAAAAGTCGTAGTTGCAATAAAAAGTCCCTATAATGTTCACTAAGAATGACGCATAAGAGGTAAGCTATCCACACGATAATGTATTAGTTGTATCCGTGCAGGTGATAGGTATGGAAGTTAACAGGGTGTTTGTTGACCCTGGTAGCTCGGTCAATATAATATTCAAAGACACCCTGGACAAGCTGAAGATTAAGAATTTTCACATAGATAGAATCCAAACGCCACTGCAAGGGTCCATAGAGAATTGTGTGATACTGATCGAGATAGTGGCCTTCCCTGTGACTCTGGGTCAAAAACTATATGAGAAGACAATCATGACCAATTTTGTAGTTGTTGACTAGCCATTACCATATAAGATCCTACTCGAATGGCTCTTTATGAGAAATACCAATATAGGTTTATCCATACATTATCTGAAGCTCAAATTCCTGGCTGGAAAGGGAATAAGAGTCATAGCAAGAGATTAGAAGATGGCTAGAAGTTACTATGTCGTATCGGCCAAGAGAACTTACTACATTTCCACAATTGATCTATGAGATAAGGATAAAGGATCACCCGAGCCAGTGGAGGAATTAAGTTTGGTTTAAGTTAAACATAATGCGTCGGAGAAAATGGTCAAGGCTGGCTCTCAGTTTGAACCTGAAGTCAGAGAAGGGTTGACAACGCTGGTGCAAGAATTCACAAACATTTTTGTATGGTCACACGAGGATTTACCAGGAATAGATCCTGCACTAGCCTCCCATATACTAGCAATGAGTTTAACTTTTTGGCTGATCAAATAGACAAGGAGAATATTTAACCAGGAAAAAAATGAAGTGGTGGCGGCAGAAGTAAAAAAGTTGGCTAATGTCATTATGGTAAAGAAGGCAAATGAGAAGTGGATGATGCATATTGACTTCACCAACCTAAATAGGCATGCCCTAAAGACAGCTTCCCTCTATTGAAGATAGACTAGTTGGTCGACTCTACTGCAGGAAATAAGCTACTCAGCTTTATGAATGCTTTCTTTGGATGCAACCCGATTTCTATGTTCTCTCTGAACTAGGAGAAAACTTCATTTATGACTCATTAGGTGACTTATTATTACAAGGTGATACCGTTCAGCCTTAAAAATGCAGGGGTTACTTACTAGAGATTAATAAACAAGCTGTTCAAGCCTCTGATAGGTAAAAATATAGAAGTATATGTGGATGACACGATAGCTAAGTCTACAGAAGCCGGAAACCATGAAAAAGACTTAAAGGAGATCTTCAAAATTCTAAGGAAGCACAATATGAAGCTGAATCCTGAGAAGTATTACTTCAGAGTTAAGTTTGGTAAGTGCTTGGGTTTCATAGTTAGCAAAAAGGGAATAGAGGCTAATCTAGATAAAATCTGGGCCATATTAGAGATGAAGTCTCCAAGTACAATTAAGGAGATCTAGCGACTTACGAGATGAGTAGCAGCTCTAAGTAGATTCATTTCCCTAACCACTGACACATGTTTCAAGTTATTTTAAGAAATAAAGAGGAAAGAAAAGAATAGATGGACTCTAGAGTGTACGAAGGCTTTCCAGTAGCTTAAGGCCTACCTTTTTCAACTTGTCTACTTTGTTGTCCCTATTCATGAAGATGACCTCATATTATACCTTGGTGTTTTAGATAGAGCGGTAAGCTCGGTGCTGGTCAAAAAGGAAATAAGAGTCCAACGATCAGTCTATTTTGTCAGTAAATCCCTTATCGACCTAGAGAGCAAATACCCTCATGCGAAAAAACTAGTACTAGCCCTTATAATGTCAAATAGAAACATACAACCATACTTTTAGGCTCATATGATTGTGGTTTTAACTAATCAGTCGTTTATACAAATTTTGCATAAGCCATACTTGTCAAGTCACTTGGCCAGATGGGCCATAGAGCTAAGTGACTTCGACCTATATTATAAACCTCAAACGACTATTAAAGGACAGACCTTAGTAAATTTTTTAATAGAATGTATATGTAGAGAATTAAAAATAGAAGAGGCAAAGGAAGAGGAAGAGGAAGAGACTCTTGGGAAAAATACAACCTGGGTATTTTACATTGATGTGGCATCCAACCTTTAAAGGTGTGAAGCAGGAATAGTCCTAGTCAGCTCAGAGAGGGATAAAATAAGTTATATTGTCATGTTTAGATTCAAGGTTTCCAATAATGAAGCATAGTATAAAGCCCTCTTTGTCGAATTGAAGGTGGCTTGGGCAGTAGCAACTACAAAAATACTAGTGATGAGTGATTTTCAGTTGGTAGTAAACCAAGTGAATGATTGCTTTGAAGCTTGGGAAAAAAAGATGATATCTTCTTGGAAAAGGTTAAAAGTTTAATGAGCCAATTCAGAGGAACAAGAGTGGAGTTGATCCCAAGTATTAAAAAAATGAAGAAACTAGGTTACCCCGGACCATCCCTATAGAATTTATTCCTACACCTAGCATTCAGGAGGAAGAACATATCATACAGATCGATCCCAGACCTAGATAGATTGATCCAATTAGAAGCTATATCCAAGATGGGGTCCTTTTGACAGATAAATGAGAAGCTCTTAAACTTAAATATCAAACAGCTCGATATTCGATCATTAATAGAATATTGTACAGATATGGCTTCTCTCATCCTTATATGAGGTACCGGGGACCGTAAAAAGCCTAGAGGGTCCTCAAAAAAATTTATGAGGGAATTTGTAGCAATCACTCGGGGATGGAAGCGTTGGCTCATAAGATGTTTAGAACTGGCTATTACTGGTCCATCGCCTTTTAAGATGCCAAGGATTTGGTCAGACATTGTGATGTATGTCAAAGGTTTGCAGACAAGATACAAGCACTAATTGAGGAGCTAACTACTATAGTGGGGCCATAGCCATTTGTCCAATAGGGGCTAAACCTGACAGAGCCTTTACCTAAGGTAGAGGATCCTGCAAGTACGTAATAGTAGCAGTGTAAAGTGGATCGAAGCTGAACCTCTTTCAAAGATTACTGAGAAAAGTGTGCAATATTTTGTTTGGATAAATATGATGTGTCGATTTGGGATTCCCCATATAATTATCACTGATTATGGGAAGAAGTTTGATAATAACAACTTGAGAGACTTCAGCTCTTGTTTGCATCACTAGCCTACCTCAAAACTAATGGTCAGGTGGAATTGTCTAATAAGAGCATGAAAATACTACTAACAAAGAAATTGATTGATAAGAAAAAATGATGGGTAGAGGAATTACCTGAGGTACTTTGGGATCTTAGAACTACAAGTAAAATAGCCACATGGAAAAACTCCAACATACTGGTGCTACATTTCTTGGAAGCCACCACTAGTGAGATGATCAGAGAACACCCTTACTTAATCGAGCAGCTCAGAGAGAGAGCTCAAATTTAAGTAACAACTTACCAAAAAAAGATTGCCAAATATTACAACAAGAAAGTTTAGGCACGAGAATTTATAGAGGGTGAACTGGTGCTGAGAAGAGTCGTCTACAACACTAAAAACCCAATAGATAGAGTCCTCGAACCGACCTGAGAGGGCACAATCAAAGTTTTCAAAAGGGTAAGAGGAGCCTATGTACTCGAAGGAACTGATTGAAAAGTGGTAAGAAAGTCATAGAATCCTAAGCTGCGAAAGAAGTATTATCCTTAAAGCTTATGTATTATTAAACTTTCTTTTGCAAGAATAATATTCCATATACTTCCCATATTTGAATAAAATGCTGCTAATAAAGTAATTTTCTTTACATGTCTATGAAACTAAACGGTTGCTTGTACCCTAACTTGTGACTGAAAAAAATAAAAGAAAGGGCCAGTAATCTTAGAAGTAGTCCCTGTAGAATTGCGGTATTCAAAAAGTTAACCAGGCACAACTAAAGAGGGTTAACGTTCTTGGGGTTAGTCCCTATAAGGGTGCATCACTCAAGGGGTTACCCAAGAATTAGCTGAGATGGTTAACACTCTTAAAAGTAGTCCCTGTAAGGGTGCGACACTCAAGAGGTTAACTAGGCATAACCAATGAGGATTAACGCTCTTAAAAGTAGTCCCTATAGGGGTATGACACTTAAAAGGTTAACCAGGCACAACCAATAAGGGTTAACACTCTTAGAGGTAGCTCTATAGGAGTGTGGCACTCAAGGGGTTGCTCAAGAATTAGCCGAAAATGTTAACACTCTTAAAGGAAGTGCCTATTGTTGGGTGCGATATTTTGATTCAAAACCATATTGGGTGTGTGCATATGGTTTGTCTTCATCACATAAAATTCACGTATATATATATATATATAATTTATACATCTCATACATAAACATATAGGCAGTAGAAGCTGAAAATCTAATTTTCAAAAAATGAACACAATACGTTTTGTTCTATTATAATAATGAACAAAATAAAATATATTAATCACATTAATATCAAAATAAAAAATTCACCTCACAAGCCTTTGGTACATTTAATTTTTGAGTACTGTCTAAAATAAACTTGTTGGCAATTCTATCACTCAATGAGGTGGGTTTGAGTCGGTAGAATAACAATTATAATTTTTCAGTATTAATTAAATATTTAAACTATTTGGATTAACTCTTAATTTATAGTTTAACTCTTAAACTATATTTAAGCAATGAATTTAGTTTTGTATTATTCAACACTTGAATTATAAAGGCAAAATTCAAAACTTCCATGGCTAATTTAATTAAAGATAAAATTGAAATAATATTTTCAACAATTGAAAACAAAAAAAAAATTATTATCTCACCCTTCCATATGGTCGGCCACCTTTTAGGTGTTTTTGTTAACCACAACAAAGATATTGAACATTTCATCAAAAAAATGGTCGGCCACCTTATCATCCAATAGCCATCCATTTTTTATTTCGCTATTTACTCACATATCTTTTATCCAAATTAACAATTAATTTAGTTAACCTTAGTTAACACTTAACTAAGAATTAATTAACCCAACTAAAGTTAACCCTTTACTCAACTTAAGTCAAAACAATTGTCCAACAAAGTTTAGAATATTTAAATATATAATTAACCTAAACTTAATTAACTATTAACCATGGTTAAATTAAGAAAACTTGGCCATCAAGTTTATATATAATAATATAAAATTCAATTAAACTAACTCAAGTTAACACTTAACTAGAGTTAAGTTAACTTACTTTTCTATAATTAATTAATTAATTAACCTAACCTTAGTTAATAATTAACCTAGGTTAATTAATATAATATTTAATTATATAATTATTCTTTTAACCTATCCACATGGTTAACTCTTAACCATACTTAGGATATTTATTTAACTCTTAAATAAATAAATACATTGATTTTAATAATTAAATATGTGAAATTATCCTTAAGCCTTTATATGGTTATCAAATAAACCCCCTTAATAGGTTCCACCATACCACACACTTGGGTAAATTCAACCAAAACCTCATTATGCGCAATGTGTCATTAATTAATTGGTTAACATCAATTTTCAACTTATTAACGTAATTAACACTAAAGAATTTACACGTATGCATTCCGATGATTCTTAAAACAAATGTTTGGTTTTGCTAGAAATTACTAGATTGAATAATTCACTGTTGCCCCAGTGCAAAACAAATACACTTCATATTGCGTGACTCTTTAGGTTCATGCCCAATTTTTCGAATGAAACTATTTCACGAATCCGTGATTAATGCCTTACGCACACGTCTTAGATATTACAAATCAGCTCGTTAGACCATACAAGTTGAGGTTATAACTCATACATATAGTTTTTTTTGTTAGTTATATCCTAGAGGTGCGGAGATATAGATCAACACCATTAAATCCCCATAAGCTCATCCATGAACTTAAATCTAGATTTGTATTTATATAAAATGATATCCATAAACTCCTTTGCGATAATGTTTAACCCTACGAAAAACTCTTTTTTGGGGTATTTGCTTTAAGTCAAAAGATTTTCTAAAATACAATTCTTAAAGCATTAGGATTTACAACTCATTCATATGAGGTGACGGAACCTTACTAGTAGAGCTCCCATTGTGATTTTCAACACAGAGAAAAATGATCTCGATTTATAATGTATACTAATAACCCTTATTATTTCACCTCATAAACTCTCACATGCATAAATTAATTTTAAATAATTTTAAATTAATTTTTTGAAGTGAACAATGTTAACGCTGCAACGCTGGAGGGCAGAGCCCCTAGTGCTGCAATGTTAGCCACTTGGCACTGCAGCGCGAGAGAGAAGAACCCTTAATGTTGCGGTGTTGGAGGACAGAACCCTCAGCGCTGCAGTGCCAATCCCTAAGCACTGCGATGCTGGGGCCTATAAACCCTAGCACCGCGACACTCATCATCTAGCGCTACGATGCTGAAGCCTAGAAGGCCCTAGCGCCACGGTACCAAAATCAAAGCCGCAACGTCCTAGTGTTTACCACATTGGTATACCCATTTTAACACTTGAAATGCACCAACATAATTAAACACTCCAAATCACCAAATGTATATTTTGTAATATTTATATAATGTATATTTTATTAAATCGATAATAAATTTTATTATATGGTACTAAAGCTAATAACACTGTAGATATTGTATGATCTGAATAAGTTCAGATATGATTTAAAAGAGTTTAGACCAATGATAAAAGTTAGCAACGCTGAGAGTTATAAACGCTAAGAGTTATAAGAGTCAGCAAAATTTAAAGAATTAAAACCTTGTCTATAATGGGACAAAGACCTAAGAGTCTACTTGTAATGATATAGTTGCAATAGAAGTTAAGAAATGTCATTATGTAAGTATGTTCTCAAATCTAATGTTCCTGATCTATGTTTATTAATGTGGGTCTATTAGTGTATCACTATTATATAGATCAGTATATGTCTATATTTGCATGGTACAGATGATTGTTCTTAGCTGACCAGGAGCTTAGTGAAAGATCGTATAGACATGCAAATATTCAGTCAGAATTGGATATTGAACAGACTCACGAGGACCCCAATAGATATCTTATGAATCCGTCAAAGAAAGGTTCTCTCGAGTTGAGTGGTATTCATAGTTCTTTGACCTGAGTGCCACTGTGAGCTTGTAGGTGATCCACCATACTTTAGTTCCACGTATGTCAGAGGCCTTTTATGGTCTGACCGCTATATGTCGTTGGGTATAGTCCGATACTCATAGAGTCTAGTGTGCGTAGATATGAGATCCACCAATTCAAATAGGTGGGTTGTATATCCGATGCTCGGAGATTGTATCTTATAAAGTCTTATGATCATAAGTAATGAACCCGAGAAAAGCGTTTCCCACAAGGTTGAATAATATAGCACAAGTGTTTGCGTATATTGTTCATTAAGATAGGAATCTAGAAATAAGTTCACGGATGAACTTGTGGGGATTTGAGGTGATGATCTATATCCCAGCCCATTCAGGGTATAATGATGAAAGGATTATACGAATATGTAATGATCTCAACATGTATGGTCTAACAAGCTGATTTGTAATATTCGTGACGTGTGCATGGGAATTACGGACTTATAGAATAGTTCCATTTAACGAACCGGGCGTGAACATAGAGAATCCCAATATAAAATGTAATATTTGTGCACTTAGGCAGCGTACCGTATTGAATAGTTTAATACAGTAAAAATTCAGCAATTTACTATGGTTAAGTTAACTAAAGTATATGGTTAATGGTGAGATCCATTTTGGGTTAACTTTGTAACCTAGTAAGGACATAAAAGTAATTTCACTTAATGATTATTTAATTGTTAAATAATTAAAATAAATATTTATTTATTTAATAGTTAAATAAATAATTAGCTTAACTATGGTTAAAAATTAACTATATGATTAAGTTAATATTAACCTTACTTAATGGTTAAGTAATGATTAACTTAACTATGGTTAAGTTAGTTAACTAGAGTTAGATTATTTAAATATTTATTAAACTTAAGGGTTAAATTAAACTAACTTAACTAAGGTTAAATGTTAATTATAATTAGGTTAAGTTAAATGTAAATATAAATTAAGTGAAATGAAAATGAAATTAAGTTCATTTGTATATATTTAAAAAATGAAATAAAGTTTAAAACAAGTTAAGTTAATTTTTGCTAAGTATTTTGGTCAGCTATCAAAGAGAAAGAAAAAGAAAATTATTTTCTTATTTTGAATTTAATTGCTAAATTTATAATTAAGTTTTCTTTTTTCATTAGGCTTAAATCAATTAAGCAAAAATATGTGTTTAATTTATTGATTAAGTGTTAATCAGAGGAAAATCAAATACTTAAGTTTAATTTGTTAAACAATTTGCTGGAATAATATACTGCTATTCTAGATAATCAATCCCACCATTGTTGATTGCTAGAATTGACAATGTTTGTATTTCAGGTGGACTTCAAGCAATTTTAATCTAAAGACTTTAAGGGTTTAATTCCCAATTTCATTATTAATTTGTTAATATGTAATAATTATGTTTATTGTAAACTTTTATACTTTCATTGTGCACATATATGTATGAAATATGCATATTTTGATGATAAACACATAAACCACATGCAGAATTGACAATGTTTGTATTTCAGGTGGACTTCAAGCAATTTTAATCCAAAGACTTTAAGGGTTTAATTTCCAATTTCATTATTAATTTATTAATATATAATAATTATGTTTATTGTAAATTTTTATATTTTCACTGTGCACATATATGTATGAAATATGCATATTTTGATGATAAACCACATGCATGCACCCTATATAAATCAACACTTAATAAATATATATGCAGGGAAAAGTTGAAAATTTAATTTCGTAAAAATAAACACAATAAATTTTGTTCTATTACAATAATAAATAAAATAAAATATATTAATCACATTAATATCAAGATTGAGAATTTACCTCACAAGCCTTTGGAATAACTCTTAATTTATAGTTTAACTATTAAACTATATTTAAGCAATGAACTTAATTTTGTATTATTCAACATTTGAATTATAAAGGCAAAATTCAAAGCTTCCACGACTAATTTAATTAGATAAAGATGAAATAATATTTCAACAATTGAAAACCAAAAAAAAAATTATTATCTTACCCTTCCATATAGTCGGGTCGGCCACCTTTTAGGTGTTTGTGTTAACTACAACAAAGATATTGAACATTTCATTCCTTTCATAAAAAAAATGGCCGACCACCTTATCATCCATTAGGCATCCATTTTTTATTTCACTATTCATTCACGTATCTCTTAACCAAATTAATAATTAATTTAGTTAACACTTAACTAAGAATTAATGAATCCACTAAAGTTAACCCTTAACTCAAGTTAAGTCAAAACACTTGTCCAACAAAGTTTAGAATATTTAAATATATAATTAACCTAAACTTAGTTAACTATTAACCATGGTTAGATTAAGAAAATTTGGCCACCAAGTTTATATATAATAATATAAAATTCAATTAACCTAACTCAAGTTAACACTTAACTAGAGTTAGGTTAACTTACTTTTCTATAATTAAATAATTAATTAACCTAACCTTAGTTAATAATTAACCTAGGTTAATTAATATAATATTTAATTATATAATTATTCTTTTAACCTATCCACATGGTTAACTCTTAACCATACTTAGGATATTTATTTAACTCTTAAATAAATAAATACATTGATTTTAATAATTAAATATGTAAAATTATCCTTAAACCTTTATATGATTACCAAATAAACCCCTATAATAGGTCCCACCATACCACACACTTGAGTAAACTCAACCAAAAGCTCATTATGCGCAACGTGTCATTAATTAATTGGTCAACATCAATTGTCAACTTATTAACGTAATTAACACTAAAGAATTTACACGTATGCATTCCGATGATTCTTAAAACAAATGTTTGGTTTTGCTAGAAATTACTAGATTGAACAATTCATCGTTGTCAAACTGCAAAACGAGTACACTTCATATTGCGTAACTCTTTAGGTTCACGCCCAATTTATCAAATGAAACTATTTTATGAGTTCGTGATTAATGCCTCATGTATACGTCTCAGATATTATAAATTAGTGCGTTAGACCATACAAGTTGAGGTTATAACCCATACATATAGTTTTTTCGTTAGTTATATCCTAGAGGTGCGGAGATATAGATCAGCACTATCAAATCCCCATAAGCCCATCTATGAACTTATCTCTAGATTTGTATTTATATAAAATGATAACCACAAACTCCTTTGCGATAATGTTTATCCTTACGAAAACTCTTTTTTGGGGTATTTGCTTTTGGTCAAAAACTTTTTGAACTGTAATTCTTGGAGCATCAGGATATACAACTCACCCATATGAGCTGACGAATCTCATATCTATACACACCGGACTCTATGAGCATCAAACCATGAAAGGTTTCTGACATGTATGGAACCAAAGCATAATGGATCACTCACAAGCCTAACGTGGTGCTCAGGTCAAAGGACCATGTATACTACTAAACTCGAGAAGACCCTCTATTGGTAGCTTTATAGGATGTCTATTAAAGGTCCTTGTGATTCTATTCAGTATCTAGTTCTAACTGAATACCCGCATGCCTATACGAGCTCTAAACTAATGGTTAGCTAAAAACAATCATCTATACCCTACAGATATAGATATACACTGATCTATATAAAATGGATTCACCGATTGACCTGCATCAATGAAAATAGATCAGGAACATGGTGTTTGAGAATATACTTGCATAATGACATTTTCTAACACCTGCTTATAACTTTGCAATTATATCATTACTAGTATACCCTCGGGTCTTTATCCCGTTATAGACAAGGCTCTTACTACTTAGATTTCATTGATTATTATAACATGCTAACTCTTTAGCATTTATAATTGTCAGTGATTCTAACTTTTAACACTGATCTAAACTACTTTAGACCAGATCTAAACTCATTCAGATCATACAATGTCTATAGTATTATAAGTATAATACCATATACAATTAATATTAATGAGTTTATTGAAATTTATATTGTATAAATATTAAACGATTAATATTATACAATATTAGAATGGCACATAAGTACCAGCTTTAACACTTATAGGGGTGCTGCACTCAATACGTTACCCAGGATTAGCCGAGCAAGGTTAACACTCTTAGAGGTAGTCCCTGCCGGGGTACGGTGATGTGTGCTATAATAGTCTAGCGCAAACGCAGGCTATCGTATCAAGAAATATAGAATTGTAAGTTCAAATATCGTTCCCATAGGGACTATTCGATCTATTTTTATCAACCAATTACTAAAGTTATCCCTATTTTACTTTTATCCAAAAAACTATAATCTAAAATTTAACTAATTAACCTAAACTTAACCTAGATAACAAATAAATAAAGAGTTAAACTCACAAATTGATAATAATCTAGGATATAGACTTATCCCATAGTGGATCATTAGATTTATTAACCTTTTGGTTAATCCTTTAATACCAATAGTTGCCTTAAATATTAATCTCATCATAAACCTCTGTCGATGGTCGAGTGACTATATTACGTATTCTAACAATCACCTATATGTCTATAGTAATCAAATTAAAATGTAATTTATTAAAATCAAGTTTAAATTATGTCATACATACCTCTTAAGTATATGTTTATCTTCGATAGAACTCATCGTTGTTATCCTCTGATCATGCATCAAACTATTCTAGGCTACATACATGAATCCCTTTGTCAAGTTCATCATGGTTTCTTAATCATTCAAATTATTAGCTAGATATAATGAAAGCATTAAATACAAGATAGAATAAATCAATTATATGCATTAAGTTCATAAACTAAGAAAGTTAATAAAATTCAACTACTATTAGGTTCAATAGTCTAACCTTAGAATAACAAGTTTAGCTCATCACAAAATTACGAGTATCAAACCAATAATACAAAGACACCATAATCAAGAATATAATGATAAGAATAGAGAAGCAAAACTAATCGAGGCAACTCTTTGGGTTGCTTCTCTGTCAATTTTGACTTGAAGTTTGATTCTTGATATTGAATCTTGATTTCTTAGCTTTGATCTTTAATTTTGTGTTGTGATTTCTTTCTTTAAGTTTTGCTTCTCTAAAGTTTGTGTTTTGTCTTATAAAAGATTTTTTTTATCGATATAAGAAACCCTAGGGCTGTAATTGAGGAATTCAAACCGCATTAGTAGATGACAAAAGAAAACTACACTTTTCCCGCATAAGGGACACAACCATAAGATTTTATCCCCACAGCCGCGGCCATAGGTTTTTGGGTGTCGCAACCTTGACTGAGTTATGGTGTTTGAGTATTTTGAGCACAACGTCTTCATTTTACATTCAATTTGCCTACAATTTGTTCCTTTTCATCACATTTTTTGTTGTGCATCTATTCATGATTAAAAAAAACACAATTAAATAGCTCAATATTCATGATTTAGAGCAAAATACCCAAGTTAGGGTACTAAATGTACTAGTGCATTTACGCCCCTATTAAATACCTAAAAACTTAAGACTTTGCTCGTCCTTAAGTAAAATAAAAGTAAACAATCATCAACTTATTAACTTTAAATAGGATAGCCTAGGTATATGTCTATCCTAGATAGAACTAATAGTTGTTACCCTATGATCATGCATCAAACTATCCTAAACTAAACATATGAATTCCTCTGTCAAGTTCATCATGGTTCCTCAAATATTCAAAATATTGATCAAGTATCATAAACGCATTAAACATAAGATAAAATGAATTAATTGGATTGTATTGTATTAAGTTTATAACTAAGAGTTTATAAAATTTAACTACATACTAGGTTCAAAACGTCTAACCTTTAATCAAAAGAGTTTAGCTTATTATTAACCCAAGAGTATCAAAGTAAATATTAGAAAACATCATGAACAAGATCATCTAACTAAGAGAAGAAAAAGTAATGACACAAGTGATGCACTGGGTTGCTTTTCTTTCTCTTGTCTTGAATGCACCAACTTGCTCTTCAAATCTTCAATAATTACTTTGATCTCTTTATTTGTATGTGAATCCATTTACTCTAAGTTTGCCTCTTAAAATTATCCCTTTTTTGGCTCTGAAAAGTATGCTTTTATATGTATTTGAAAATCCTAAAGTCAATGGACTTTGAATCTAACACAAAATATGACTCAAAATTAGGGTTTTTTCTCTAGTTGCATGGACGTCGCAGCGCTAGAAGCTTAGTGCCATGGCGTTGAGGCCTAGAAACCCATGGGTGTTGAAATTCAACTGGGCACTGCAGCGCCTAACTCTTTACCTTGGACGCTACAGCGTCCTGGCCTGGGTTGTGTAGCTTGCATATTTTGAGTGTATCTCATCCAATTCGCCTCCCATTTATTTTTATTCATCATATTTTCTCTCGTGCACCTATTTAAGATAAAAAAAAACACATAATAAATAATTAAATATTCATAATTTAGAGCAAAATACATAAGTCAAGGTACTAAATATACTATTACAATTACGCCCTTATTAGTTTCCGAACAGGGTCCTCAGGATCGGCCTCTAATTCACCCTCACTCCCTCTACCCAAGATCGGCTCAGGGTAATCATTAACTACTAGGGAGGTGGAGGACATATCACTTACTGAGGTAGAAGTCACGCCACCTCCATTAGACTGACATGTCCTCTTGGCAATTGGGGCCTCAGGTCTTTCAGTGTCCTCTTCAACAGCTATGTTAATGGTAGGAATACCTATATCGTTTCTACGTCCTGAAGCCACGAAAGTAAATTTTTCTAGGAACTAGACTAACACTAAGGGAAAGAAAATAGAGCAATCACACCACAAGAAAAGAAGACAAAATAAGAAAATATGCAGTTTTAAGATTTTGGATACGACATTTTACTAAGAAGCATGAATAATGTAATAAACCAGACATGGAAAAAGAACTTAGAAAGAAGATGAAAAAGTGCTTGACTCACCTGTTGAAGCATAGATACTAGAGGAAAATGCACCCTCCAAGCTAATGATCACTAGAACGCCTTGACACCAGAAGCTTTGATCTCACAAGTTGCTTGAGAAAGAAGACAATAATAAGCAAATGAAGGATTTTCACCCAAAGGCAGACCCTTTTATAATCTTTGGATTGAGGAGGATCATGATTGTTTAAGTGGAACGAATAGTTACGATTGTTACGTAACCCAAAAGACGTTATTTCAAGGGACTAACATTTCACTTCATGTCAGCAAACACCATAAATTTAAATTTAGTATGTATTTTAAATCAGAATATTTTATGTTACTTGTATTTAATTTTACTTGTATTTGTTATTTTGATACTCCATTGTAAATTATACCTTGATTCTCATAGATTTTGTGTTTTGTTACTAATATATTTGGTACTGCAGTTTTAGTATTATTTAATTAATTAAACAATGTTTGAATAAATTAATTAAAATATAAATTTATATTCATATCATAATTAAAAATAAATTAAATAAAAAATATTATTTAACAAAGAAAATAATTAAATTAAATTCATTAATTGAAAAACAAAATTTTGCACACCACGTGGTGAACGTGTCCGGTATGCTTAGTGGGCGCCTTTGCTTGGTTGGTGCATGCGAGGGGTGCCTAATGAAAGCTCCTTACGGTGCTACCGTAAGTGAGATGTGCCTGCACGCGACGTATGAAACATGTGCCAATCGTGTCCAGTGATATTGAAGTCAGAATCCTTCGTTTTTGGTTCAATTGTGTTTTTCATTTTCACTCTGTTTTAGCCTATTTATAACATAATTTATTCACATTTCATTTATTTTACTCCCAATCTAATCATTTTTATACCTTTTTCCACCGATTACAAATTACATCTAAAATTTCAAGAACTTGAAATTTATTGGCCAATTTTTGGATGTATGTTTAACCACCATTGTTCTTGTATGTCGATTTATACAATATAACATCCGAAAATTAGTGGTGTACATAATATTAATTTTAGAGTATTTTTTAGAGAAAGAGTTATAGGTTAGGGGTAAAGTTGTCTAGTTTCCTCTTTTTACTACAAGAGATTAAGTCCTCCAAATAAGGTTAAAAAAGAATATCGTCTAATAAAATGGACCATTTTTTAATACATTCTCAATATTTTATTAGTAATACAATGTTTACATAGTTGGAATATGAAATTTGCATCCTAATTAATATATTATTTTATTTGTATTATATAACTACCATATTGAGATAAGTAAAAATTAGCTTATTGATATTGTATAACTACCATACTAAAAGAAATAAAAGGTCAACAACTAAGGGTGGCAACAAAAAAAATTGAAAACTCAAAAAATTGGATGGTCTAAATCGAACCGCCAGTTCAGTTTAGTTTTTGTAATGTAAAAAAAATCGTTTAGTTCTTATCATTAAGATAACCGAACAATTTGGTCCGATTATACATATAACTAGAATTGGACCGAAAAAATCAATTTTTTAATTATTAATATTTTAAAATATAATAAAAGAAACCAAATGTGTTTTGCTTTGAAAACTAACTTTAGCTCAGATGGTAGAGTAAGGTAATAGCTATCTTGAGGTTTTGGGTTTGAATATAGTTGGTTGTTGATAAAGGTTTATTAAGTCTAATATTTTCATCTTCCAAATTTAATATTTGTTTGTAAACATTAAGATTATTTGGCTTTTGATGTATTTTATTATTATTTTTGTAGGTTTGGAGCCAATAGAGTAAATAGGGTCAAAACTCTAATGAAAATAAGCCAAAAATATCAAATTGCTACAGTGATTTGCTATATTAACTATGTTACAGTACCCAGCACTGCGGTGCAAAAAATAGTGTCTCAGTGCCGCAGCGCCTAGGATTCAAGGCCGCGGCTCGAGAATAGTAGCAGTGAGCAGTAACGCGTGAACAATATTTTCTACAATAACTCATGAACAGTAATTTAAAAGACATAAAGTTATAAATAGAATGCCAAAAATCATATTTGAAAGGAGAAGCAGAAAAGAAAAGAGGCAAAAACTTAGAGAAAGAATTTACAACACAAAATCAAATATCAAAACCCAATATTGAAGAACTAAGATCAAGATTCAAGCTTCAAGTCAAATAAAAGGGAGAAGCACATCAAGGAGTCACTTTGATTAGTTTTTCTTCTCTCTCTTTATCATTATGCTCTTATTCTTGCTGATTTTTATGAATTGGTTTGATACTTTTGGTTTTGTGATGGGCTAAATTGTTCATCTAGGGTTAGACTATGCTCTTATACTTGTTGATCTTTATGAATTGGTTTGATACTTTTAATTTTGTGATGGGCTAAATTGTTCATCTAGGGTTAGACTATGTGAACTTAGTATGGATTTGGATTGTGTGAATTTTTAGTTTATGAACTTGACACATTCAATTGATTCATTCTATCTTGTGTAAATGTTTTCATTATACCCGATCAATATTTTGAATTATTGAGGAATCATGATGAACTTAACAAAGGGATTCATATTTTTAGCCTAAGATAGTTTGATGTATGATCATAAGGTAACAACTATGAGTTCCATCTAGGATAGACATATACTTAGGTGACATGTTTAGTATAATTTAGACTTGATCTTAATGAATTACATTCTAATTTGATTACTATAAACATATAGGTGATTGTTAGGTGATTGTTAGAATGCGTAATATAGTCACTCGACCATCGACAGAGGCTTGTGATGAGATTAGTGTCTAAGCCAATCAATTGGTATTAAAGAATTAACTAAGTGGTTATGAGTCCAGTGAAATATTAGGGGATAAGTCAAAAACCTAGATTATCTTTATTTGTGAATTCTACTCTTTGCTTTTGTTTAATTTAATTGATAGAGTTAGATTGGTTAAATAAATTTCAGATTTTAATTTTCTGAATAAAAGTTAAGTAGGTACAATTTTAGTACTTGATTTATAAAATTAGATCGCATAGTTCCTGTAGGATTGATACCTGAACTTAAAATCTTATATTACTCGATACGATAGTATGCGCTTGCGCTTAACTAATATAGCATCAATTAGTTGTTTCTTTAATTATTAATATTTTATCATAAAATATATATAATTAAAATGTGTTTTGAGTTAAAAGTTAGCTTTAGCCTAGTGGGTAAAGAGAAGATTTAGCCTTCTCAGGTCGTGGGTTCGAATCCAGAGGATAAGGTTTTTTTTTAATTATTAATATCTTAAAGATTAAATATAATAAAATAGAATGTGTTTTGAATTAAAAAATGACTTTAGCTCAGTTGGTGATCTAAAGATAATATTCTTTTTATTTCTCATGGGTTCAAGCTACAACATGTTATTTTTTCAATTTTTTATTTTTTTTTCAAATTGAGACATAAACTAAAAATTGAACTGGACCTAACTAGAAAAAATCAAATATATTTTATGTTATGTTCAATTTGTTTTCAATTCTTCCCCAAAAATTGAAAATTGTACCAAACTAAATTGAAAAAAATAATTGTAGTCTTCTCACTTTTTAAGTCACAGGTTCAAGCTATAGCATGTTACGTTTTTCAATTTTTTTTTATTTGTTCAAATTGAGCCTAAAAACAAAAATTGAACTGGATAGAATTGAAAAAACTGTCAGTCCAATTCAGCTTTTGTGTTACGTTCAATTTTTTTTAGTTCTCTCCAAGGATGACATAATTACTTGTAAACTCGCTAAAATCCTACCATGTTGAGAAGGATTGGGTAAGATTTGAAGTGAGTTTGGTAAATAAAATTAAAATTATACAAATTTTGGATGGGTACCAATTCGATAAAATATTTATGGGATAAGTATTGCGAGTATTGATAAGAGTAAATTATATCTATATTTTATCCTTAATTTACATAAAAATTATTTGTTTATAAGTGAATAGAAGGCTAATTATGTTCATAATATTTGATTTTATAGGAATTGAGCATTAAAAGATGAAAAATAAAGAAATCGGAACAAAATTATAAAAATTAGAGTCAACATAAAAAATTAGGACTTAAATGAAAAGATTGAAAAATTGAGGATGAATGTCATGGCGATAAACAAGTTGAATGCTCCAGAGCTTGTAAGAGAAAGAATGCTCCAGCGATAAATGGAGAACGCTGCAACAATAATTCCAAAACTTGCACCATCTAGCACTAGCAAGTAATTACCTTAGCGATGAGACGAAGTTCAAAACCATAATTTTCATGGCTCAACGCTCCAGCATTGAATGACTACTATTGCAGTGGTGGAACATTTCGAGGAAACACCTTAACATTAAGCAAAGAACACCCCCACATAAGTACAATTCTTAATCAAATTTTAAATACAACTTCAAGACTCTAAGACTTTCCTATAAAAAGCACTCGTCCAAGCATTTAAGACATTCACAACTTAGGTCTTTTAGACCAAATAGAGAATAATTTAGAGTAATTTAGAAAGAGAGTTTCACACCCATCAAGAGAAGTAAGGGAATTTTGACGAATTCTTATCAAATCAACCAATTGCAAGGCAGAATTTAGGACATCAAATTTGATTTGCTTTTTGGTTGCATCATATTTTTAATTATTTCTTACCTTTATTCTCTTATAATCATGAATTAATTTTATTTTTTAGGGTTATAGCTTAAACCCAATATGTGTGCTTAATTATTATATATTTTGATATTTTATGAACTGAGTTTTTATTATTCAAATAACTTGATTTTAATACTTTCAATATACAAAGTTATTATTCAAATAACTTGACTAGTCACTGATTAATTGAGAAACACATTGATAAACTTGAAAAAGGCATCCTTGTGTTTAGTTTTGGATGATTTGATACATGATTGCAAAGTAATATCTATAAATTTTGATATAGGATAGAAATATACTTTATGTGGTATATATGCTTAAAAGGATTCAAACTTAACGAGTTTTAATTTGATTGAATTACTATAAAAATATAGATAATAGATAGTTTAAGATACATTCACTTGACCATTGGAAGAGATTAGTGAAAATGTAGTGCCTTGACCAATAATAAAATCAATGGATTAAAATATTATGAGTAATATCTTTATAAAAAAAACATATTGAGGGTTAGTTATAATGCTAAGCTTTCTCTATATTATGATTTTTTTTAATTTACTTAGTTGTGATAATTTTAGATTTATTACATTCATTAAATTAGTTTTATTTTAATTTCAATTTAGACATTAATTTTTCTGAATAAAAATAAGAATTATACAACTGTAATATTTGGTCAAAAATATATATTAATTTTCTGTGCATACAACATTCAATTTTAACACTATATTAATTATTGTGATACGTATACTTGTGTTTATATTGTGTTTAAAATTAATGCAATAGGTATTTGTATATATTATATTTTTTAATTTTTTTTTAAAAAAAATATTATCCTGTGTGAAGTATTGACATTATATCTGTGTTAGCTCTAGAAGATTATTTTCATCAATTTCATTTTCATCTCAAAACTCATAAGTCGTCGTTTCAGTGTTACACTCTCTATTCTCTACCAAGTGATTTTTGTTGTAATTCTAAGTGAAGTATCGTTTTCTACTGCATATTCTTTCATCAGCATTCTCGCTTTCATTTTATAGATTATAGTTTAAATTCTCAAGCTAAAATACTAAAGTTTTTGAGTTTAATCAACTTATAGTTTGCTGCATTTTTTTTCTATTGCTTAATAAAAATAGATTATATGTTAATGCGTTGGTGTATGAACTAATTTGGCAGCTGGAGTTGTTCCAATTTTCTGTAATATTGGAATCTTAGAAGTTTTTACAGTCCAAGTTTCTGTAATTTTCTGCAATATTGAAATCTTAGCACAATCACTTTGGTTGTTTGAAAATATTGTAAAGAAAATACTAAAACAAACTCTGTTTTCTCTTTTTAATTTAGTTTTCAATTTTGGTCACATAAATTATAAAAGTTGGCAGAGTTGGTGTCCCCGTACCAAAATATATATTGTAACCTGTATCTTTTAAATGCCTTATTTATTCAAAAAATTATTAGCCGTTTCAAAACATCGATTTTGAGCCTCGTTCCAAGCACATTCATATACTTCTACTAAGATTCAATCAATTCTTTATTAGAACATTCTCAGTTTCGTAATTCATATGTATCAATCAAAAATCATCTCCTGTGCATTCTCTACATTAAATTATTGTTTAATATAATTGAAGTTAGCAGGTGCAACTTTTAGGATTGATTTTCAATTGTGCTCTTCAATTTTGTAATTACTAGTTTGTAGATAAGTTTTTTATATGATTTTGATTGTTATATTTTATGAATTTTTTTATTAAAGTTAAAGTTATAATTTTTTTTTTTTGTTATATTAATTTAAAACTTTTTTAAAATTCATGAATAATTCATATTATGACAGGTTTAATAATGAAATTTTAGTTTTATAATGAGTTTTGGAAGAATTTGTATTTTATTTTTAAAATAAATGTGAATGTGAATTTAAGAGTATTTGATCCACTGGCATCTCTAGTTCTCTCCTAAAAAATTGAAAATCAAACCAGACCCAAAAAAATAATAACAGTCTTTTCATTTCTCAAGTCACAGGTTCAAGTTAAAGCATATGTGTTTTTAATTTTTTTACTTTTTTAAAATTAATTTAAAATCAAATTTAATTGAATCGAAAAAAAAAACCTTAGTTCAATCTGGTTTGATTTTTATGTTGTGTTCGGTTTTTTTTTGTTCTACTTTAAAGGAGAATCGAAAAATTGTGAGTTTGTTCAATTCCAACAAAAATTAAACTGAGCCGGCCCATGCTCACCCTTATTAACAACTATCTGATAATTAATAGTTATTAATCAGTGACATATTAATTAAAATATAAATTTTATATCTAAACTATGTAAATATAGCATTACTCATATTTTATAAACTTTTTAATTTTTTTAATTACTAAAATATCTATAAAGAAATTACTATCATAAACACAATACTATTAATTAAAAGAATTTTACTCATTACACCCATCCTTAAAACTCATTTATAAAACATACGCAATTTTCACCGATCTTTTTTATTTTATGTTTTATTTCAGTTTGTAGTAATGTATATTGATCTAGTATAAATATTACCCATTTTAAACACACAATCAATCACAATTTCATTTTTGAGTTTTGTAAATTTAAAAAATGTAGAATAATTTTATAACTCTTCAATTTAGTGTACATACAATTCGTCATAGTTTTATTTATAGGGCATACAACTTAAAATGCCTCTAGAAATGCTCGCAATATTAAACTAGTTATGTAGTTTTAAGTTAACACCACTTTATTAAAAAAAAAAAGGTCAACACTTCTATTGTCTATATTTTAAAAACTATCAAGGTATTTAAATTAAGAAAAATGATTTAGTAGGTTATCAAACTTACTATATAATAGTTTTTGGATATGTAATAGAATTTTGTAATATATTATATATTGTATAAAAGTTATAAAAAATTATTAATTTATTAGACAATGACATATATCAATATTATTTATTATATGATAAATTACGTAGTCTATTAAATTATTTCTCTTTATCGTATGATAAATTATGTAATTTATTAAATTATTTTTTTTATCATATAATAAATTACGTAATCTATTAAATTATTTTTCTTTAAGTTAATGTGAAAGTACTTACTTACATATATTGACTGTTTTAGCATAAAATCTATTATGATTTAGTTTTTGAGTTTTGCAACCTAAAAAATCGTTATACTTTAAGGGTTTGGGCTATTTAAAATTATTAGAATCCCTTCTCATTAACAATGAGAAATTTGGTGGTTCATTATAGTCTATTAAGGTTTCTGTAGTAATTATAAAACTTTCATCTATCATAAATATTATTTACTTTGAGCCCGTAACAAATCATGAGTTTCTCATTGACATGTAGGATTTGATAACTCATTCTTTCTTTTTTTTACACCGATGTATTTGATAAAGAAAATGTATTAAGATCAATTTAAAATACAACTTGGTTAGAGGTAGATTCAATCTAAGACTTATGAAACTTAAATCTCCCTCCATAATGAGAGAAAAATGCTCTACACAATACTAACAATGGGACTTAAACTTTTTAGCAATAAAATATTTTTAAAATTTAAAAATAAGCATAAATTCGATGATTCTCAAATAGGTCAACCTTTTAAATTACTGTTAATATAAAGAGATAAAAAATGAGCTACCATGCATTAAAGTATTAGCATAAAGCTCAAATCAATAGCCTTCGCTTTAATGACTTTGGTTGTTTAAGTAAGCACTTGAAAAATAAATATAAATGTATCTTATAAAATTTTAAATCTACTAAACTGAGTCGGTTCGATTTATAAACCAGTTTATTATCATTTTGTTTTTTTTTTAACTGATCAATTTGGCGTAATTTAAAACCAAAAAAAAAAAAAATTAAAAAAAAGTTAAGAATCAAACTGAATCAATATA
Organism: Ailanthus altissimus; assembly: GCA_946807835.1. Taxonomy (NCBI): domain Eukaryota; kingdom Viridiplantae; phylum Streptophyta; class Magnoliopsida; order Sapindales; family Simaroubaceae; genus Ailanthus; species Ailanthus altissimus. The sequence goes on along the minus strand of OX327685.1, from coordinate 24,524,132 downwards.
GTTCACTTTTAATGAAAACTGAACCCAGTCCTACCAAAATATAAATAATACTACACATCTTAAACTTTATTTTAAATAATGTATCAAATATTTATTTGTTAGTTAATTTTTATAAATTTTAAAATACTATTATAAAATTTCACTATCTAATATTTACTTGATATCACTTGAGATAAAAAAAAATGTTGGCATCAAAGTTGGAAAATATAGCATTGCTCTAACTTGAATATTAAGTCAATAGTCTATATTTTAGTTTAGTATTAAGTAACAGCTTCTATGGTAAATACAATGCAAGACTCAAGAATTTATAACAATAATCAATAATATGCATAGAAATGAAACCAATCGCACAAAGAGATCAAGATTTATAATGGTTCAGTCACAAAATATGACCTATATCCACTTGAGCTCAACAAGAAGCTCAATTTGCACTACTATATCAAATATTACAGTCCTAAAAAGATTACAGACTCTCAATAGCATCTATTAGACTTGGTTTATACAAATGCAAGAGCATTAATCAAGATACACAACAAAACAGTAAACCTTAGACTAGAGAACCCAGAAGACTCGAGAATAATGAAGAAGACACGAGAGAGGCAATACAAAAAATGATATGTGTTACTTACAAATGAGAATAATACAAATATATAATAAACTAAAAATGACGTCGTAGAGCCTAGGGTTTTTACTTTAATTATACAAAGTCTAAAATGCCCTCATTCAATTAAAATGACTTAAAGAGGCTCTGTTATAAAGTGTACATTTTACTTTAGAAATCATAATATCTACAGATTCTACATTGGTTTCCAAAGTGAATGCTTATATCTAGTATAGATCTTCACTTCACGCATCGGAGCTTCAGTCTTGCGCCTTTTTTCACTCTTGTTTATGTTTAACAAGATTAAATATAGTTTAAACTTGCTTTATTACAGTACCTTTGTAACCGTATCTACTAGATTATCTTCTGTAGGGATTGTCTTGACAATTACCCAGCCTTTTGAAATAACATCTCTAATATAATAAAATTTCACATCAACATGCTCAATTCTTTCATGGTGAATAGGATTCCTGCACAACTGTAAAGCACTTTGACTATCAGTATATATAATTATAGTTTTACTCAAGATATCTAATTCATTTAGTAAACCCTGTAACCATATGCCATCTTTTACAACTTCTATTAAAGCAATATACTCAACTTCGGTACTTGAAAGTGCTATAATTGACTAGAGTTGTGACTTCCAACTCACACGATTTCCATATAATGTAATAAGATGTTATTGACCTTTTTTTGTCTTGATCCCCTGCAAAATTAGAAACTACATACTCAACTAATTCAATATCACAATTAGCATTCTTATACAAAAGACCAATGTCAACTGACCCTTTAATGTATCTTAGTAACTATTTTATACCTGACCATGTTCTTTTTCAGGGTTTAACATAAACCTACTTAAAACACTAATAGAATTAGCCAAATTTGGTCTTGTATAAATCATTGAGTATATGATAGACCTTACTGCATTTGAATAAGGCATTGCACTAATTTCTTGTCTTTTTTTATCTATGGAAGGGTACTATTTTGTAGAAAATTAAAAATGTGATGCTTGAGGTATATTTACAGGTTTAGAATCAAACATATTAGACCTTTTAAGGACCTTTTCTAGGTAAGTTCTTTAGGACAAAAATAGTTTATGATTTTTTCTATCCCTAATTAATTTAATACTTAGAATTCTCTTGACTTGTCCAAGATCTTTCATATCAAATTCAAATTTCAAAAGGCCTTTTAGTTTAAATATTTCTTATTTATTACTACTGGTCAGTAGCATATCATCAACTTACAATAACAAGTTAAACTCATCTTTATTTCTTGTTCCCTTAAAGTAGAAACAACTATCAAAATTACTTCTTTTAAAGCCAATATTAACTATAAAGGCATCAAACCTTTTATACCATTGTTTAAGTGATTGTTTTAGTCTATAAAGTGACTTTCTAAGTAAACACATTGAATCTAGTTTACTTTTTTCTTCAAATCCAGGAGGTTGTTAAATATAAATTATTTTATCTAATTCACCATGTAAGAATGTAATTTTTGAAATCCAATTATTCTAATTCCCAATTAAAATTAGATACCAAAGACATAATTAGTCTTATAGTTGTGTATTTTAATACAGTTGGAAAGATTTCATTATAATCTGTTTCCTCTTTTTGTGAGAAACCCCTTGCTACTAGTCTAGCCTTAAATTTGACATTTTCATGTATGTATTCTTTTCTTTAATTTTATACACCCATTTATAATCCACTGGTTTCTGGTTTAAGGGTCTAGGAACTAAAATCTAATTTTTATTTTGCATTAAAGACTTCCTTTCATCATACATAGTAGCATACCAATGATTTGAATACTTATTACTCATTGCTTCATCATAAGAAACAGGTTCTTGTTCATGTAAATTTTAAGCAGATATAAAAGTATAAGCAATCAAACTATAAGAATCAAATCTAGAATGAGGCTTAATATGTCTTCTTTCTATATCTCTAGCTAACTGATATGAATTTAGAGTGAACTCATCTAACTTAGGTATTTGACCCTATTTCCCTTCACTGAATGGATGATTTAGATCACCACAAATTAAATTTCTAGTGTCAGTAATCTAAGGGATGAGGTTTCCACCTCAAGATGAGTAGTATCTTTTTTAAGAGGTGTAACAGTATGTTAATTAGTACTGTTTTTTCTTGATTTTCATTGACATGTTTTAAATAAGGCATATCAGTTTCATTAAAGACGACATCTCTATTAGTTATTATTTGTACACCAAGACTGTCTCTTAATTAGATTCTATAGCCTTTAACTTATTTTGGATATCCCAAAAATACACATTTACTAGCTCTAGATTCAAGCTTATATTTTCTTTTATGAGCATATGTTGCACACCTAAATATTTTTAAATGAAAGTAACTTAATGGTCTACCTAGCCACATCTCTTCAAGGGTCTTAAAATCTATTGAACTATAAGGTGATTTGTTTATAAGATAACATGCAGTGTTAAGAGCCTCTCTCCAAAAAAATTTATTCAATCCAGAACTAATCAACATACATCTAATTTTACTTAGTAAAGTTTTGTCAATTCTTTTAGCAATACCATTCTATTGGGGTATGTTCTTAATTGTTCTATGCCTTAGAATCTCATTAAGTATCATTTTATTTTTAAGCAAATAGACCCATAATTTTTTAGAATAATCATCTATTATGGACAAAAAAAATATCTATTTTCCCCATTAGTTATTGTGTTTGTGGGTTCCCAAAGATCAGCATGAACATACTCTAGAACTAGTTTTAAAACTTAATCTCTATTATTTGCCTAAAACACATTGTTCGCATAATTTAATTTTAGTAATTTTGTCATTACCAAAGTAAACTATGTTTACTAAGTTCATAAATATCTAGATTACTAATATGACCAAGTCTCTTGTGCCACATTTTTATTCTATCTAGATCCTAGGTTACAGCAGCAACATCAGGTTCAGTTACTATTCTCCATGTAATATGTATAAGCTATTTTTTTTTACCTTTCATTATAACTAAAGACCCATGATATTCCTTAACTGTCATTTTCAAGTTTGCATGTATATCCCACCTTCATCCAAGACCCCTGAAGAAAATAAATTTCTTTTTGAATTTGGAATATATCTAACATTATCTAAGATTATGTCATTTCTATCAAACATTTTAATGGTTATAATTCCTATACCCTCAACTTTACAAGGCTGATTATTACCTATTAAAACTTTTCTCCCATTATAAGTTTGAAAATTTTAAACTAGTGTTACTTAGGACACTTATGATATGAGCAACCTAAATCTAAGACCTATTCATTGAATTGTTATGTTCATAAACAATAAGTGCATCAATACTTTCATACCCATCAATAGCAACAGATACATCAACTCTTTCATTAGGTTTTTCTTTTTCTTTTCTAAGTCATTTATAGCAATTTTTCTTTATGTGTCCTTCTTTATTAAAAAAAAACATTTTCTTAATCTAGTCCAAGACTTGGATCTTGATTTACCTATAGGTTTGCCTTTAGGTTCCCTTTTATCATTCTTGCCTCTAGCAAATAAATTCTCCCTACCATTATTGTCTTTTCTTTCTTGTTTAAGTTATTGTTCCTTAGACCTTAAGGCAATAAGACAATCATTTAAGAATAGTGACTCACAACCATATTTAATGGTTGACTTAATATCCTTAAAAGATGGTGGTAAATAATTTAATAGAATTATAGCCTGATTTTCATCACTAATCATTTCTCTAGTATTAGTAAGGTCCAAGCATATTTTCTTAAAGTCATCTAAGTTTTCTTCGAATCCTTTATTAGAGTCCATTTTAAAATTAAATAATCTCTTTTTAATCAAGATTTTACTAGACAAATACTTAAAAAAATATAAAGGGATTCGAGTTTATCCTAGAGACCAGCTGTTGTGGTCTCTTTGTTCACCTGCCAAAGAATGTTGTCAATGAGTTATAAGACAATAGTACTGTAAGCAGTCTCATCTATTTCAGTGATTTGATATAGTTTCATGGTTTCTTGTAAAACCTTTGGATCTGACAGTGCCTTTGCCACATTTTGTTGAACTAAAAGAGCCTTCATCTTCTTCTGCCATAAGGCAAAGTTACCATGCCCATCAAAATGTCCAACCTCCTTCATCTTCTTCTGCCATAAGGCAAAGTCACCATGACCATCAAAATGTCCAACCTCAAACCTAGTTGAACTCATGATTCTTGAACCAATTCTTTAACCCTAAAAAGTCTACTAAACACATAAATTGAGTCTTTAATTTTACAAAACCTTAAACCTAATAGCTCTTATACCACTGTTGTAAATACAACACAAGATTCAAGAATCTGTAACAAGAATCAATAATACGCATAGAAAAGAAATCAATTGCACAAAGAGACCAAGATTTATAGTGGTTCAGTCACGAAATATGACCTTCATCTACTTGAGCTCAACAATAAGCTCAATCTGCACTACTATATCAAATATTACAGCCCTAGAGAGATTATAGACTTTCAATAGTAGTTATTGGACTCGATCTATACAAATACAAGAGCATTAATCAAGATACACAACAAAATAGTAAAACCTAGAATAGAGAACCCTAAAGACTCGAGAACAATGAATAAGATACGAGAGAAGTAATACAAAAAAAAAAAAGAGATGTATCCCTTACAAATGTGAATAATACAAATATATAATAAACAAAAAATGATGCGTATAGCTTAAGGTTTTCACTTTAATTATACAACGTCCAAAATTTTCTCATTCAATTAAAATGATTTAAGAGCCCCTGATATAAAATGTGCATTTACTTTGGGAACCATAATATCTACAACTTCTTATACAATCTATAAACATGGAAGTATTTATTCAATTATCTTCGCTCTTTATTTGACGTGTAATTTTTTATCAATTGAGATGGTGATTAAAGATACAAATTTTAAGTTAAATTTTTATCACATTTTCTATTGTTAAAATTCATCCCTTATTTTTGAAAAAAAAAATTGAAATATATATACTGTCTCTTTGTAAAATCTTAACCAGAAAGACTCTTGAATTTCCCCATTTTCTTCTGTTGTGCTTTGTTGTAAATCACCAATACGAAAGAGGAAGAGCAAACAATGATCAAGATTACCATTTACAATGCTGCTCTATCTTTTAGTCATGCTCGAAAACATTTCTATTCAGTGCTCAGTTTAGCAGCCTTCATGTAAAATGTATTTAGAAAAGTTTTTTATCAACGGCATGTAACCACACTTGTATTACTATAGTATTTCTATTTCGTGGCCCAGCCGGAAAAATGAAAGAGTTTTTGAGTAATGATGCGAAGTGTAATCTGTAAAAGTAGCAAAATTAGTGATCAAGAAGTGGGCTGGGCTGATTTATAATTTGCGGGAATCTCCCTGGCCTGAATCTCAATGGGCTCATTTCATTCTATATATGGGCTCTGTTGTCAAAGCCATAGACTTGGCAGATTAATTGTCTGGCTTTGTGATTCAAACCTGGAAATGACCATTTGGTGAAACTCCTCAAAGTCAAGCCAGTGGATTTTAAAACCAATAAGATACAGCTCCTCTGTTGGAATGTTTACTTGCAGACGATTTCTTTGGTTCAACTTTTCAGCATTAAAATGGGCTTTTCATGTATTTAAAAAATAGGCGTGCAAAGATTTAAGAATATGTTTTCTTAGCAAATCGGCCTCACAATTATTTACGACTCTGGTTCGGAGAAGTTAAGGATGATTAATGGGTTAAGACTTGAAGATTCTAAACCAGAAAATGTAAAATGGAAAGTCAGTTGCACTTGCACATTGTCCCATTGATGACATGATGCGACTGAGCAGCACCCCCACTTAAGTGGGTTGGTGCTGTGACATGAAGGCCAATTATTGCATCAGTGGCTGTGAGTGGGGACTATGTTTTACCTCTTTCCAAATAAAATCCCCAACTCAGTTGAAAACGGTAATTGAAATTTGAAAACCCTTTTCCCCTTTCTGAACATTGGTACAAAAACCAGCTATTGTTGGCCATGTTCATTTATGACCCCAGCTTACAAATTCATTAAATTATCTATATATATATATATACATATATATATATATATATGCTATTTGTTTTTCACTTTATGACCCTATTACTCTTCGAGTAATATTTCAAATTCAGCAACTACCCCAAATTGTTTACTCCATGGTCTTAAAGCAAGAAGTAATAAATATAATTTTATGTCTTTTTTATTTTTATAAATAATGAGTAAAATCAATTTAATTTTAAATATTGTTTTTAGAATTAAAGTAAAAAAATCACGACAGTGTTAACACAGAGGGTAAATCTTGTTGCTGAATGTGAGCTTGATAGCAAAGGCAATTGAAGCAGATAGTTTTAAACTCGAACACCTGAATGAATGGAGCTAGGTGCTATGTATTATATGACTGAGTGGCCCCTCCATGACATTGATATGTCAAAATTATTGTCCTGTCGAGAATGCAATGCATCATATAATTACAATTTTCACAAAAAGTGAGTTGGCCCTTTTGAGTTGTTGAGGTTTTTTACTGCAGATGATTTATGGGTGAGGTCAATGATGAGACTGTTTGGCTGAGGAGAGCCGATAATAACATTGTTGTTTCCCATCAATATTATTTTATTGCTTCCACAAATTAAAAAGAAAAAACTAGGACCCATCAAGCAGGTACAATTCCACTTACTGAATATTTATATCATCTCATCCATATAAACTTCAAGCCATGGAAATGGAATTGCATGCTTATTGCTGCATGCTTTCATCTTTATTGATGATTTCATCTTCCACTTAATAATGAAAATTCCTTTTCTCTTTTTTTTCTTTGATGGGTTTTAATTTTTAACTTGGGAACAATGATTGAAACAGCCATTTGCCTGGCCTGCGGATTGCGACGAGCTTGGAGGACCCATTTAGTTTCAAAAAAAAAAAAAGAAGAGCATTCATTTCATTTTCATTTCGATTCTTATCATCTAAAGTTGGAACTCACAAATTGCTTGGAATAGCTAGCTACGAGAGAAAGAAAGCTTTCTTCGTGCACTAGCGATGGTGGTGCCCATTTGAGAGTCAACTGTGACACATGTAAAAGGCCAAAGATAACCCAAAAAAAAATAAAAATAAAAATAAAGTTCCCATGCGTTGTTGCGGCTAGGAGCTATCCACCAATCTAAATATTTAAAAAGCGCCCCTATCTTTTTCACAGTAGTGTGTTAGTGGAAGGCAATGCTGTATTATTATTCAGGTTTTGAAATTTTATAATATCTTTGTACTTGAGTTTTAAATCAGCATTGTTCATCTGTTAGGAACTGAGATAGGTTCTTCTGGGTATATGGAATTGGAATGGAATTAAAAGGCTAAAAATGAATCTGGTTCTCCTAGAATTCCTCATCAGATATGCATGCATGCTGCATATATGCCTCGAGTGGTCACAAAAATATGAATGTTCTTTTGGGATAAAAAAAAAATTGAAGGGTCCAACAGGAACATCTGTCTGTTACTTTTAGATGAGGACAATAATTCCTCTGATATGAAATGTTTAATTCCCTTGATACTAATGAGTACAGACCATATTAATTCTTTAAACATCTTCCTCTTTTAAGTAGATATATATTTGCCTGACTACGTCTCAGTTCAAAGACATCCTAACCCAAACGTAATAGAATGTTTATTTGGATATACAGTAATTTCTTTTAACATTGTTATTAAATGATGAGGGCTCAAAATGACCAAATCAGAATATTATAATTAAACTTCCTTTATGTAAAGATTTTAATGTAGTAAATAAAATTTTATAAATATCAAAATATAAAAATGTATATCTTACGAGATAAAATAAAAAAAAAATATTATTAAATTTAAAATTTTTTAGGCATAGGAGGCCATGATTCCTTAAACTCTAATGTAAGTAGGATTGTTAATGGGACGAGTTGGGGTGGGAATTACATTCCTCATCTTCATATTCATATAAGGTGGATAGGTTGGGGTGGGGATTATATTCCTCATCTTCATATTCACATAAGGTGAGATTCCTTATACCTGTCCCATACTAAATTTATATAATTCAAGTTTGGGATAGAGAATTTTCAAATGAGGATGGGGATCCTCATAGATATCTTATACCTAATTTTTTAAAAATATTTTTTAATTTTTATCAATTTAATTTTGTAAAATAATATTTCACCTGTATAATCATAATATACAAAAAATAAAAATTATTCTAAATGAATTATTTTGAATTCGAAATTTTTTCCACAAACTTTAAATTTTGATCATTAAGAAACTTTATAAAAAAAAATATTAACATCATAAAATTTATGTAAAGCAAACTTTATATCTTTTGATTTAGAGCCTCATATGATAAACTAATTTTTAATAAATAAATAAATTGGTGGAACGGTTAGCAAGAGACTAAATGTGATCAGATAAATTTCTTCTTTCTTTGTTTTAATTTCATAGATGATACTAAATAAATAGGTTTAATAAAAAAGAGAGAAAATTTTGAAATGTTTATATTTTTTCAACATTAAATGATAACTCATTTTCATTTCAATAATAAATAATAATTTTTAATTTTTTAAAGAGAACAAAGGTTATTATTATAATTTTTTTAATTGTATTATTAAATCAGATTTCGAGTTAGATTTGGAGAAACCAAATCATCTCTATTTTCAACTCGAATTTAATTTGGGAATAAATCGGCTTCTCTATACCCACTCATCCTTAAAAAATAATAAAAAAACAACTCAAAATTTATCCCAACTCCGACCTTATAGAAAATTCTGTCACCCTTAAATGTAAGTCAACCCTTAAAGTTGAAGTTTGTCGAGATTGACACAAATCAAATATGTTGTAGTGCAATTTGATCATTTAGGTCTCCATTTTTGTTAGGTTGAATTGAAATAACAAAAATTAAATTTGTTGTGGGTACTTCGAGAATTTATTCTCACTTTTTTTTTTTTAAAAAAAGAAGATATATATACATATTTTATTAGATATAAACTAAATCCTTTCTAGTGTGAGCAAAATTTGAACTATAAACTTTTGTATCAATTCAAAAGATTTTATCAATTGAACTAACGGACACCAATAATTTAACCTACTTTCATTCTCAACAGAAGCGGGTCCAAAATTAATTATACTGTAGGGGAAGGGAGCTAAAATAATTAAATTAAAAAAGTTAAAGAGATTAAAGTCTATATAATGAAAGGCTAAATTATCAAAGTAAAAAATTAAAATGGGTCAAAGCATAAAATATCAATCATTAAAAGGTAAAGTTGTATCTATATACTTATTGACTTAAAACTTTATGTGGGATTAACCCCAAGTCTAAACTTAATTCCGCTTCTAATTCTCAACAAATATAATAAAAGGTTCAATAAATATATATATATAAATTTTATCTAGATATAAAAGTTAAAGAGACTTAAGTTATAATTTTAAGTTGAAATTCTAAATTAAGGGAGTTTATTTATTTAAATTTTTGTCCATTAATTTATGTAATTTAATGATATAAAAATAACAATATTAAGTGTTATTTCTTATTTACATAAGATAAATAAATAAAAATTTAAGTTATTATTTAAAAAAAATTGAATGTATATATAAATTTCGAATTTATTATTTATATTTTAAACTACAAAAGATAAATACCCTTCCCAATAATTGGGCAGGGGTGATCCCGAGTAACTTCTCTCTTAAAGTAATGAAATGTGCAATTAAATTATTATTTTTTCGAAAAGGAATTTAATCTTTATTTGTTTTTTTGTAAAACTATTAATGTCTACCCTAGGCTTCAAATCAATGTTTATTCATACGTTAAGAGAGGAATAAACTTGGCAAATTCTCACCATGCATCACGTGGACGCGTCGCTATCGCACATAATATAACAATTGCAATTATGGGACCCACATCATTTTAAAGAAAAAACATTTTAATATCCTTAACGCCCTTAGATCAAAAAGCACCATCCCACGGTTGATAGAGCCCCACGTGCCGCGATGTAAGAGGGCCTCGGCGGCTGCCGGCATGCTGAAATGTCTTGCAAAAACCTTTAAACAATATTAAAACACGTTTACAGATTAAAAGTTAGTAAATTAATAAATATTTAAAATTTAATAATGTTTATGAGATGCTGCTTCCTTTTTAATCCTTTTTTCAGAGTGACGGACTTTTTATCTTTATTCTCTCCCTCGAGTCTTGACGAAACCATCTCATCAGCCAATCCGTCGTCGTGTCGTGGTGGGTGCAATGCAAAAGCCGTAATCTCTGACGACGCCTTTGGTTTGTTTTTGAATTTGATCGTTGATATAATGTAAAATGTGTGCGTGCCAGAGAGCTTATGAGAATGACCCAAGTTTGTTTTGTTACTCTTTCTTAATTTTGGTGTGAGGTGACACTGACATTGACATTTTGTAATGTCATTTTTTAAAAAGTTCTTTTCAATGTTGTTACTTAATTCAAATTACTTCATTATTTTAATGGGTTTTCTCTTCTCTATGGTTTTTCTTTTTCCTATGTGCTTAAGATTGAACCGACATTCGAAATTAATGGTTTGAAAATTTCAGACTCGAGAGTTTTATTGTCTTGATTAATTAATTTTGAAATTATAAAGTGCCAGCTTTAGATGGATAAATTTGGACTGAACGTTTGTGTTGTTGCCATTGTGGTTCAAGTTAATGTGAATACTTCCTTTTCCAAATTACTTGTATAACAAATTTGTCTCCTTCTTTTTGTTGTTACCCTTTGCCGAAACTCAACTTTAATATTAGCTATTTATTTAAAAATCAAGGTTAGAATCTTCTTCCTAATTGAACCCACCTGATTATGATATATCTTTTAATTTATGTGCATTATTACTTGCTTTATAGCCAATATCAACTAACAATTACTTTCTGAGAAAAATAAATTGTATATGCAAAAAATCAAGCAGAATGAGTTATAAACTTTTACTTTTTAAGACCAGTTACTCAATTCTAGCCAATAATAATTAGAGTCAGATGTGAACTACAATATGTTTTAGCTCTTCAAATTAGATACCAAGTCTTTTTTTAATTAATACCAACTTGGTAGCCCTTGTCTTTTGAAGAAGAATTAATCAACCAATAACAATGTCAATTATAATAATAATAATAATAAGACCTGGAACAGCCGCCATAATTTTCGGTATGTTGCCCGAGTTAATCAAATAAATGAACTATTTAATTAGCCCTAGAAGAAGTAATAGGCTACTTTAATTAATTCCTTGGTTTCAAGAGATTACGTGGGCGGTGCCTCTTTATTTTTTAAAATTTATAAGCACTTTCTTCTTGTCTTAATCCTATTAAATAAACTAAGGAGCATGCAATGTATATCTTAATAGTTCCTAAATACAAATATTTTATTTAATAATTGCCTATGCCTAGGCATATTGATTAACTGCTTAATCTTTCTTCTGAGAATCTAAGAGGGGCAAAAAAGAGAAATAAAAAAATTTAAAGATTGAATGGACTTAAGTTCAAATTTGAGGGTTGTGCCGGCCATGGCCTATAAATGACTTTGTAGTTGTTTATATAGCTCTACACAAATTTCGAGCTGGAATTGTTTGTTCATACCATTTTTGTGGTAAACTTATTTGTCCTTGTCAGATAACAATTTTCAACTTTTAAGAAGAAAAAAAAAAAAAACCCTTCGTGAAAAGACAAAAGTCGATGACCATATTGTCATTTTATTTTATGTAATGTACATAATTTTATCTTTAATCACTATTAAATTTAAACATGTATATGATGGCATTAGATTAGACTATTTAGGGTTGTTTTACTACAATATTATATTAAAATTAGCCCTGTCGGTTTATTTATTTATTTATTTTATTGTTGTAATAAATTACTCAGTTTGAGAACTCAGTCCCAATTGAATTTCATAATTGCCGATTGGTCAAGAAAGGGGAGCTCAATGGCTCTGCCTAGCCTAACAACCGGTGCCTCCGGATGAACCAATTTCTGATTTCTTTTTAAGACGATGAAAATGCCTTAAACTAAACAAATTATTAGGAAAATTATCAGAAATAACCCCTCATTTAAGAGTTTGAATTATTTTTAACTACAGTTAAAATGTTAATTTTTATTAAATTAAAATTAAAGTAATTCGACCAAACTAAAAAAATTTTACTTAATAGATATTAGTTTATATCTTCAAGATTTACTTAATTTTTTTTTTTTTTAAAATTTATCCGATTTTTATTTAATGTGAGATTTAACATTCTCATCAATCCAATTACATAATGTCATTGTCATGGTCTAGCCCAAATTTAAGGGTCAACCTAGTTCATATTGTCAATCGTTGCTACTTACGAGGAACTCACTATTCACGTGATAATCTGTATTAAGACTCAAGATACGAAATTTTCAAAGTCACTTGGCTTGTATTCCCTATTCTCATGGTATAGCTTCAAATAACTTGTGTGAAACACTGAATGTAGTCGTAGTCTCGAAGGCAACTCCACCTTGTACGAGACTTTGCCAACTCTTTAGGCAGTAGAAAATGATCTATCATACTTACAAACAAGGCCTTTGTGTAGTGGGCATTTAGACTAATGATGTGTCAGAAGAATCTTCACCATCACCAAGTCTACCATATTAAACTTAATATGTATTCACTTGTCATAGGCCCACTTCTTTATCCGATGTGTTGCCTTATCGAAATACACTCATGCTAAGTTTGATTGCTCATGCCAATACTTCACAACTTTGTATGCTGGGGGATTATATTGCCACATTAGATATGGGTCTCCCATTAGCAGGGGAGATAGCAATATGAATCGAGTTGGTCATTGAGTTTGGGGCAGACTATAACAAATACATTATATGATTAGGTGAAAGAGAATGTCATATCTCACGTCAGATAAAAACCGGGTGGATATTAGATATATCTAGACATGTATGCAATATTGCCTAATAAGCAGTTTTTTAGGTAAATGATAAGCGCTCGACTTGTGATAAGTGGTATAGGCAGATCTGAATTCTCATTTGTATGTTAACCCTAAAATCATCCTAATGGAGATTGCCACGTGAGTAGTGGGGATGACATTACGAGTCTATTGGGTCTCGAAAATTTCGTGTCTTGAGTTCGAACAAAAATTGCTATGTGGGATATAAGTTCCTTATAAGTAGAGGATATAAGCAATATAGGCTAGGCTATCCCTTGAGTTTAGGCCAGACCATTACGATGGCATATATAATTGGATGAAGGAGAATGCCACATTCTACATCAAATAAAAATTGATTGAATCTTAAGTATATATGAGCAGATATACAATATTACCTAATATACTAGTTTTTTACATCAATAACAAGTACCCAATTGTCACATTAGTATAACAACTGGTACTTCTGGGTGAACCGATTTCTATTTACTTTTTAAGACAATTAAATTACCTTAAAATAGAACAAAATTGTTTAGTTTATATGTTATCAAAATTCACATTGTCTTAGGACTTTTGTTTTGATGTTGAATTCATATTAAATATTATAAATATAAGTAATAATATACTTATACAATCAAGATACAAATAATATAAAGTTTGTATATCAATTAATATGATATTTGATACGTTTATTATTATTTGGTAATGTATAATTTTTATATTAATAAAAAAATAAAAAATCAACAATTATTTAATAGGTGTTAGTTGTTGATTGATGAATACAAATTTTATGTCCCAACAATATAAGTATAATACTACTCTATAAATATTGCTATTTTATGTTGCAATTATTGAAGGTTATAACTCATTTATTATCGAGGAAAAAGGTTGTGTTTATTGATTTCAATTTCATTAACTTTTGTATTTGTTTTTTGAAATTTATTAGGACTCATTTAAATTAAGGTTAGTTATAACCATAGACAAACCTAGGGTGGAGCACAGTAGGGTTGTAGTCTAGTCGAGTTCTTAAAAAACAAAATATGGATAATTTTTTTTAATATTAATTATTTATTTATTAGTAATCCCAACTTTGTATTTTACCCAAAATTATTTCTATTTTTAAAAAAAATTATTGTATTTCAGCCATTTACATTATAATTGAGAATTGATTTACATTTCTTAGCTTAATATGATAAGAAATAGTTTATATTTAATTTGATGTTATTCTTTTAAGACTTAAAGAGCTATAAATAAGTTTGTCAGTCATAATTTTTTAGCAACTCTTAATGATAACAATTTCAACTTGTTATGTTTGGCATTACTTTATCGTGTGCACTTAGTAAAATACTTGAGCTTTTACCTATCTCAAATAAATAATTATTTTTGTTTTATTTTATATCCATATATGTTTAAAGTTAATTTAAACTTAATGGTTAGTTAAATTCACTTGAATTATTATGTCAAGATTTATTTAAAATAAAAAAGTGAAAAAATGCTTTCTGTGTGATAAATTATTTTATATTGTATTTATTATTCCGGTTTCCACACTGATAATAAAAATCTATATTTTTATATATAAAACTTATTAAAATGAACATTTCACAATAAAATGAAAGAGGAGTATATTGCAGATTGTATAATTATTTAATTTAGACTTCATTGAACACAACTTTACCATAAACTTTAAACTTTAAATTTTTTATTTATATTTTAATGATATTTATTTTATTAAATTTTATTTTGATTATATACTAAACTTTTTTGTGAGTAGAGTTCATTATATCTCGCACATATAAAATGTATTTATATATATATTTATATTTTTATGAATAATTTTTTTTATACCATTAAAAGTTTATGAAACAATATTAATATATATATACCCAACTGAGAATAAATGTTTGGTTATAACTAGTTCAAATATATAGTTGCATGAAAAGAGACCTTTTTTAACTATAGAAATTAAAAAAAAACCACTTCACATATATTCACATAGATTTAACAGTGTAACTAATTCAAATATTTAGTTGCATAGAAAGAGACTCTTTACCTCTTTAAATATATATATATATATATATCGCGTCATATGAAAGTGTAATTTATTGCTAAAATGAAAGAGAGGTGCACCTTATTATATGATCATAAAAATCTTGTGCAATTATTTATAAATTTAATTAAGTACTCTATAGTTAATTCACTAGTAATTTCAACATCGTCGTTACACAAGTGTCGCGCACTGGATGTCACGGCAAAATTTTGTGATGAAATGCAATTCCGTGACAGTGGGGACCCCGTACCCTGTTTCTATCCATTAAGGCTTAAGCGATGAGCAATGGGGTTTTTGGACATTTAGGGGATGGTTTCAGAACAGACAACGATCTTTGTATATTCACAGACTGAAGATAAATTGTTGGAAACCCCATCATTAATGTCCTCCTACTCCTAGTCTTTTACCATGGCTTTCATTTTTACAGCTGAATTAATTTGAATGATAAATGCAATTAGGTTATGTTTTATAGTTAAGTGCACGCGGTCCAATTAACTGAAAAGCAAAGTCTGTATTTTAACTGGTGCTAATTAATGATTATCACTTATTGAATAATTTTTTATTTTTTTAATTTTTATTAATATAATATTTATATAACATCAATCAATAATTGACATATTAAATATCATAATAATTTAAATATAAAATTAATCAAAAATTTATAACCCAATTATTGAAGTTTTGTGAAAGTCTTTATTTATAAATAACTAAGAATTAGAAAAGATCATACACATAAAGAAATTAATAATCATACATAAGGTACAAAAAATTTAAGTGATTCAATAACAAACGCTTATATTTATGACGGATCATGAAATCATAATTTCTTCTTTTAGTTCACAAAGAATTATCAGATCCCAAAACTCTTACACAAGAGATAATCAATGAATAAGACAATAGACGAATACTCTTAAAATGATCTATTAATATTTTTTTTATACACAATACTTAAGTGTTCTTATAGCAGTTTCTTGCGCACCCAACACTTAAGCGCTCTCTAACTCTATATTCTCATTCACATAAAGTAACTAAGAATTAGAAAAGATCATACACATAAAGAGATTAATAATCATACACAAGCCACGAGAAATTTAAGTGGTTCGACAACAAACACTTACATCCACGAAAGATTATGAAATCATAGCTTCTTCTTTTAGTTTACAAAAAACTATCGGATCTTAAAGATGTTACACAAGAGATAATCAATGAATACAACAATAGACGAGTACTCTCAAAAGGATCTATTAGTGTTTTTTTTATACACAATACTTAAGCGCTCTTATAGCAATCTCTTGAGCACCCAACAATTAAGTGCTATCTAGCTCTATATTCTCATTCTTATTATTTCTCCAATGCTTGATCAATCTAATAGGTTTATAATAATTTATATAACCTTCAAAACATCCATAAAAATCTTATTACTAGTTAAAATAAGAGCTTATACGTGTAAAAATTAAAATCTTACTAAAAAAAGTCGAAATATTATAAAAAAGAAAGACAACACGTCTCCCTGTAGTGCCACTGCGGCTCAGGTCACAGTGTCATGGCCTAGTTAAGGCTGGGCCACGGCACCCAATCTTTTCCGAATTAGGGCAGCAACTTGGCTTGCTTGGGGCGGCGGCCCCAAGGCCTAAAATACATCATTTCGCTCTCCAAGATCTTCCTCGCTACTGGCTTTTCATTTTCATCACTTTCTGGTTCGTTCAACATGTCAACAGCCTCAAGTTGGCTTCTCATTGGTCTCAAATTAAAAATTATGTTCAAACATAATTTTGTATCTCAACTATATAAGTATAGTGTTATTGAAAATATATTTACCAAATACTTAAATTATTTTGTTATCAAAATTAACCTAAAAATTTAATAGTTATAAAAATTAATGCTCAACGATGCAGTTAGAGTGTGTTAGAGTGGCGTTGGGTTTTGTTGGTTCTTTTGGTATTGATAGGAGAAGGTTAAGTAGTGAGCTTGCGTTACTTTGGAGGGAAAAGATGGATATATTGATTTGCTCCTATACCACATCACATATTGATGCATTAGTTAGAATTGATAATGGTCAGTTGTGGCGTCTTATTGAGTTTTATAGGTTACCTAAGGCTGCAGAAATACATTGGTCTTAGACCATCCTCAAGAGGCTAGCTAGTCTTTATCAGCTTCCTGGGTTATTGTGGTGACTTTAATTAGATTGTGAGATCTAGTGAGAAGGAAGGTGGTGTTGAACGATCATTTGACTAAGTGAGGAGTTTTTGGGAGGCATTAGATTGGTGCAGATTTATGGACTTGGGTTATAGCGAAAACCCTTTTACATGGTGGAACCAGAAGGGGGCAGATGATCGTATTCTAGAGAGGTTAGATAGAGCGGTATGCACATCAGAATGATGAGACTTGTTCTTGAGTTCTACCTGCTCCATTTGGCGATGTGGAAATTCAATCATCGACATTTGCTAATTTTGATTAAGGCAGAAAGGTGTGAGATGGGGCCTAGGAGATGGAGGCCCTATCGATTCATGTTTGAAGAGATTTAGGTTGGTAATATAGAGTGTGAGGGTATTGTTGAAAAGGTGCAAGACTTGGGCACAACAACTAGTACAGTGGAGGGGTGCAAGTAAAGCTAAACAGTTGTGGTAGTGTGCTCCAGTTTGGAGGAAGAAGGTATTTGGGGGGGACTAAGAGTAGGATACAAACTCTTAAGAAAGAGCTTGATAGTGTGATTGAGGCGGCTCCACATAATGATATGGCAAATGTTCATAGAATTAAAAAAGAGCTAGCTATATTGTATGATCATAATGAGACCTACTGGAGGCAACGCTCTAAGGTTCAGTGTTTACAAGGTGGAGATTGAAATTCAAAGTTCTTTTATATGAAGGCCAGCCAGAGGCATAAAAGGAATGAAACTCGGGGCCTTTGTGATAAAGAGGGTCGATGGAGAGATGATCCGGGGGATTTTGGTTCCATTATTATTGAGTACTTTACTGAGTTATTTGAAGTAGGGCAGGTAGAAGAGGTAGCTGTAGAGTCAATTTTAGGGGCTTTGGAGGAGAGAGTCAAGCTAGTTGATGAGACCGTTTAGTGGGGATGAGGTAAAGAGGGCTCTTGATCAGATGGGTTCAACTAAGTCCATAGGCATTGATGGTATGTATGTCTTATTTTATCAGAATTATTGGCATATAGTGGGTAACAAAGTCATTCAAGCTTGTTTAGGTGTATTGAATCAAGGTAAAGAGATCTATTCCAAAAACAAGTCTCTTATTGCTTTAATTTTGAATGTGAACTCTCCAGAAAGGGTGGTTGATTTTAAACCTATGATTCTATGCAATGTACTTTATTAAATTATCCCTAAATGCATAGCAAACAAATTTCGACCACTGTTGTCAAAAATTATATCATGGCCAGAGTGCTTTTATTACTAGGAGACTAATTACTAACAATGCCATGGTGACTTTTGTATGTTTGCACTATCTGAAGCGGTTGATGAATGATAATGATGGTGGGTGTGCTCTTAAGTTGGATATGGCTAAGGCTTATGATAAGGTGAAATAAGGGTTTATAAAAGCTGTGACGGGGAGATTGAGGTCTCAGAAAGAATGGATTAAGAAGGTCATAAGATGTATTACCTTTATATCTTATTCTTTCTTGGTCAATAGGGAGGTAGTTGGAGATGTGTGGCCTTCCAGAGGGCTATGATAAGGGGACCTGCTCTTGCCTTATTTATTCTTAATAGGTGCAAAAGGACTATCAGTGTTTCTTTATCAAGCTGAGAGTAATGGTTCACTTATTGGACTTTGTATTGCCCTTACTTGTCCTCCTATTACTCATTTATTTTTTTGCCGATGATCGTTTTTTATTTTATAGAGGGAGGTTAGATGATTTTGTGGTTATTAAGCAGCTATTGTCATGTTATGAGAAGGCTTCAGGAGCTGGTTAATTTTTCCAAATCAACTATGACTTTTGGGGGACAAACGAACGCAGACATAAAGGAAAAAATTGTAAGGATTCTCAGAGTTGCTGGTGTAGAGTGTTGGAGATGATACTTACGTGTCATTTCAATATTGTATGAATATTAATTATTTAAAATTTATACAATAAATATTTTTATGATAATCGTTAATACATAATTAAATGGTATTAAACTTGTAACATTTATAGACATTGTATATCTAAAAGAGTTTAGATCTGATCTAAAAGATTTTAAATTAGTGTTAAAACTTAGCAATGTTAGGAATTAGAAATGCTAAGAGTTGGCAATTCTAAAAGTTAGAACTTTGTCTAAAATGGGACAAAGATATGAGAATATATTAATAATGATATAGTTGTAAGGAGTTACAAATTGTGCTAGAAAATATCATTATGTAGTATATTCTCGAAGATCTTATTCTTGATCTATCTTTATCGATGAGGGTTTATTGATAAACCCTTCTAGATTAGTGTATGTCTATATTTGAATTGTTTAGATGGTTAGTCTTAGCAGACCATGAGTCGTATAGGCATAAAGGTATGTCGGGGATCTAATATACGTGGGTGTATGCATGTGTAATTGTGTTTATTGCATAAAATACGTATCTCATATATATTTAACGCTGCAGAATAATTTAAAATAATACAATAAATAATATATTAATCATATTAATATGTTTAAGGGTTAAGAAATTATCATAACATGTAATGTTATACACGTGTATCTTAAGAGTTCGCTTGGAGACTAACTCGTTGACAGTTCTAGTCACCAACTCGGTGGGCTTGGTAAGCTAGAACAGCAGCTCCAAAATTCAACACTGGATTTAACTCTTAAACCCTTTAAATTTATTTTTCCCTTAATCAACTCTTCAATTAATAAAATAAATTCTCGATTGTTGTAATTGGTAACTTTTAATAAAGATAATTTATAAACTGATTTCAACATTTGAAACTAATTTACAAAAGATCAGATCTCTTTATTTCTTTACCAAATTTGGCTTCAATTGAAATCAACCTTTCAATTTTCTTTCTACGACAACTAAAATGAAAATAAAATTTTCATTTTCATCTCTCAGTTCTTATAAAGAAGAAAATGAAACCATTTTCATTTTTTTCTCTCTTAACCAAACACACATATTTCACAAATTTATATATCTCATTTGTAATATAATAATAATATATTATATAATTAAACAAAGCCACATTCTATATAAAATAATATTATTATATAAAATAAATAATGGATGACAACTATATGTTATCTTATAATATAATAATATATTATAATAGAAAATAATGAGATATTATGATTATTTAATAATTAAATAATTATTATGTGAAATGACTATTTTGTTCCTCATAAATAATCACCAAGTTTAACCCTTAACGGTTCCACCAAATCTTATACTTGAATAAACTCAATCGAGAGACCACAATGCGCTGTGTGCATTATACAATTAGTAAAAAGTAATTATTGACTAATTATTGTATTTAACACTTAAATACAGACATGCACACATTCCCGTGGTAGTGCTGTATATTACTGAATTAAACAATTTAAACTAGTACGCTGCCTCAGTGCACAACGAGTACACTTCATATTGCGGGACTCCCTTCCACACCCGATTCGTCAAATGAAACTATTCCATGAGTCTGTGAACATTGCCCTATGCACATGTCACGAAAATACAAATTAGTGCGTCGACTATCTAAGCTGAGGTTATAACGCATACATATAATTCTTCCATCATGATATCCTGGATATGTGGGGATATAAATTATCACCGTCAAATCCCCATGTGTTCATCCATGTCATATCCCCCGACTTGTATCTCACTAAACAATATGTGTAAACTCATTTTCCATATTGTTCCACCTTAGCAGAAACTAATTTTTGGAATTAATGCTTGTGACCACAAGACTTTCTGAGATACAGTCTCGAAGCATCTAGATATGTAACTCCATATGCGAACTGACGGATCCTATATCTGTACACACCGACTCTATAAGCATCAAACCATACCCAGCGACACCCAACGGTCACACCATGAAAGGTTTATGACATGCGTGGAATCAAAGTATGGTGGATCACTTACAAGCCCACCGTGGCACTCAGGTCAAAGGACCATGTATACTACTCAACTCAAAAGGACCCCCCGTTGACGGCTTATATACGGTGTCTATCGGAGGCCCTCATGAGTCTATCATATATCCAGTTCTAATTGGATACCTATATGTTAATACAAGCTCCAAGCTCACGGTCAGCTATGAACAATCATCTATACTCTATAGGTACGACATATGCTGATTTATATAAAGATATCCACTGACAGAAATATATCAAGGACAATATTTGAGAACATACTTGCGCAATTAACACTTTCTGGCACTTGATTGTAACTTTTGTAACTATGTAGTTACTAGTATATTCCCAGGTTTATATCCCATTACAGACAAGGTTCCAACTCTTGGATTTACGCTGAGTATTATAACCAGTTAACAATTAGTTGTACTAACATTTAGCATTTATATCTCTCAGTGTGGCCAACTGTGGGCCCTTATCTTAGCTTCTTTGGATCATACATTGTCTGTAATGTTACATTGCATGGTACCATTTAAATAGGTATTAGCAATTTAATGGGAATACACACACACACACATATATATATATATGTATATTCAGGGATGACACGTAAGCATCAACCCTAACAATCTCTTACTTGCTCTAGTGCCATTCCTGATGGTATTTTATACATATCGACTCTACGTGTTTCATAAACACTTTGTAGTCATGGCTTTAGAAAGTGGGTTCGTTAAATTATTTACAGAATACTTCTATAAATAATCACATCTCCCTAAGCCAAGATCCCTTTAGTCATGTGAGACTCCTCTCAACATAATTAAAGTATTGGTGACCTTTTGGCACCTTGGCCTATATAACGGCCTAATTTTATCGCAAAATTATGGGATAGGATCCATCTGTCTTGGAACTCTTCCAAGCTCAGCGATAAACTTACGAATCCACACTGCCTTTTTCACTGTGCCTAAAATAAATCAACAGTGAATCTCAATTTGGTGTAATTTCAACTCACTTAGTACCAATGAGAATGAACACATTCCTAGATGCAGACTCTTTATCATTTAGATCAAATTAGAAGTCTGATTCCGTGCATCTTCTTTATCTTTAAGAAACCTATCCTTTGTACCTTCAAGGTATCTCAAGATATGTTTGACTACCATCAAATGACAATCACCTGAATCAGATTAGTATCCGCTCATAACTCTTACAACCATACTAATATCTAGTCTCAAACACATCATAGCATACATCAAGCTCTCAAGAACTTGATGTATCTAGTGCATTAAACATTCTAACTCTCTCATCTTTCATCTGAAGAGACACTTTCATCGAAAGATGAACATCATGTCTAAAAGATATGTTAACTAACTCACAGTTATAAAAACTGCACCTTTCTAAGAGGCTATTAATGTGAAATAATTTGGGAGAGTTCTATCAGCATTCTATCTCTATCTCTATAAAGCTCTATACCCATTATAAAGGAAGCATCTTCCCAAATTCTTCATGAAAAAATTCTTACGAGTTACTTTTGACTGACTATAACATACCAACATTATTCTTAATGACCACTATGTTATCAACAAAGAGCATTAAGAAGGCTATTATGCTCCCACTGACCTTTCATGCACATAAGCTTCCTTATCGTTTTGATGAAACTAGACAATCTAATTATCTCATCAAAACAATGATTCCAGCTTCAGGAGGCTTATTTAAGCTCATAAATGGACTTCTTCAGCCTACATACTAGACCAGAAGTCTAGCTAGACATAAAAATTTCAGGCTGTTCTATGAATATATTTGACTTGAGATATCCATTCAGGAATGCTGTTTTTACATCTATCTGCCAAACCTCAACGTCATCATATGCTGCAAGAGTCAATAACATTCTAATTGACTTTAGCATCAATAGTGGTCCAAAGGTTTCCTCTTAGTTGATTCCAGATCACTGATGATTACCTTTCTAGAACCAATATAGGGCTTAGAAAGTCTCAACATTCCATCTGGCTCCCACTACCTCTTTGTAAACCTTTTACAACCAATAAGAAAAATTCTTATGGGTAGCTTAACCAAATCACAGACTTGATTCTGATGCATAGAGTCAATTTTATGTTTATGGCTTCTTGTCGTTTTCTGAATTAATGTCTAACATCATTTTTCTATAGGTCAAAGGATAATTTTCTTCTACCAAAAAAACTTCAAGTTCACCTTCAGGCATCAAATATACTTAATAGGTAACCTAGACATCCTTTTTGACCTATTTGGAGAGTGTGCTAAATGTCACTGCTTAATTGAGTCTGAGTTCCCATCGTTGGTTAATTTCTAGATTGATTTCACAAATCAATCTTTCTATGATTCTCACGATCTATGAAAAACTCTTTCTCTAGAATAGTGGTATATCGAGAAACGAATATACTTCGCTTCTCTGAATTGCAGAACTAGTATCCTATTGAATTTACATGATACTTAATGAAACTATACTTGTACTTCTTGGGTCTGTGTTTATCCTGCTAAGTAATTCTTATAAAATAAGATATCATGTTGTGTAACTCTTACGTAAGCAGGGCAACCCTAAGTCCTAACATATTTAAGATTCATCTTCCTTCCTCTCTGTATATCATATAGAATGGAAGGAACAACTTATAATAGAACTTTGCTTAATAAACACTTATATTTGGAGTAGATTCTTATAGATATAGATCGGTAACACTCATTATCAATCGGACCATATCTAATAAAGTCTGATTCCTCCTCTTTGAAACATCGTTATGTTGTGGAGTACCCGAAAGACTATAGTGAGTGAGAAACTCATTCTCCTTTAAACAAATCAAAAACTTGCTGTTAATGTGCTCACTACTTCGATCTAATCGAAGAGATGTGATGTACATTCTGGTATGTTTTGTCATCTCCGTGAATACATTATTCATAAACTAGTTAAGTCTTTTTCGTCAGATTAGGAATCCAACCATTTTTAATCAAACGGGTTTGGCATCTCATGCCTATATGACCTAATCTCACATGCCACAGTTTCGTATCATTTAAAGATTCTAATCTACTGACATTTCTAATTATATATAATATCCATTTATTAATTGACATTCAGTTAATAAAACATCATTCACAACATATGAACATAAGGAACTATTCCTAATATTCATATGATATCCTTCACTGTCAAGTATAAGAAGGGACACGATTTGTCAGATGATGTTTTGGATCTTATACTAATTATGCAATACAACTATTGTATTGTATATAAGAAGTAAGTCAAGTTGTCCAACAAATTGAACTTGCAAGAAGTCACAATTTTCTACTCTTAACATTACTTCTACAAGCTGTTGCATTCTAGTCTCTCTCAATCCCTACAACATATTGCAGATATGAGAGAGACATGCGATATCTCATACCAAGCATGAATTGGCATCATATGCTATTAAAATATCTATGTTTGTCAAACACAAACATGTGGGAGTCATCCTGATAGTTATAAGGCTTCTAGAGTAGTGAGATTTCCAATACCCAACCTTGTCTGTCAAACACTTTCTATCTACATTGCTCTCTTGTTGATTTTAGGATAAATGTTGCCTCTTAGGATTTATCTTAGGTTTCTGCCTCATCTTCTTCTCTTCACATATCTGGTCTCACTAGATATACTTGGAATAAAAGATGAAACACCATGAACAAAGAGGGTCATACCCCATCTATTCATATTATCTTTGGAGGTGTTATCAGAAATACCTTATGAAAAAATTTGATCAACAATAAATCCAAGATTTTCTTAATCCAGAATATTTTTGAGATTCATTTGCCGGTCAGAGTAATTCATAGTACCCTTGTGTTGGACTGCATCAACTATGCATACCAACTGGTTCGTAGTGGCCATTATTTTGAACAAGCCAAATAATGAGAGATGTAAGCGGAATAGTCATTAAATCGTTAATGAAACGTTTTAAATCATGGGCATAACAATTATACATATTTCAATTTAAAACGCCCACCCACTGCTTTATATAATTTCGATTATCTCTCGAATAGAAAGATGACAGTTTAAATTCTTTTAAACTATATAGTAGAAAGTAGACCCCATTGAAATTTACTCGGGCCTCACGCTGTAGCAATATTGACCTTTGTAAACCCAACAAGTAGACAACATTTGTCAATTGCATCTCATGTAACTCTTACCACTTGATCCTAAATACACCTTATCCTCATGCTGTAGGAATATTAGATAAGTGTATTATAGATTAACTTGTCAATAATTAAATATATGTTACTGATACTACCCTCACGCTGTAGCAATATTAGGTAATATGTTCGCATATATTTGCCTTATCTCATGTTTAACAGGTATAATCTAAGCCCAACAGACCAAGTCCCTAACGCTGTAGCAATATTAAAAAAAAGTCGACGTGACTCGTCTAACACCGTATTGACAAGACGAATCATAATAAAATATTATCTCATAATGTATTATTATTCAATCTGATTAAGAGAGATTTTTGTCATATCTTCTAGGTCCCTATCTCATTGGGAGAGTGATTATCAATTAATCAATATTTTTATGAAACACAACTAACCCCCACTAGTAGGTTCTTATTGTGGTTATCAACACAAAAATTAATCATGATTTATAATGCAGACAGATAACTCTTATCACTGCACCTAATAAATCCTGATTTATAATATAGACTGATAACGTTTATCACTATATCTCATAAACCTACACATGCAAAATTAATTTTAAAACAATGTCAAAACACTGTTAAAAAAATACTGTAGTTGTGAACAATACAAATACTGTTTATTTGCTACTATTCAAGTGAACAGTACCTGTACTGTAGCACGGATTACCAACACTGCAGCGTTAGGAGGTCGAACCTACAACACTGCGGCGCCCATCCATCACCATTGCAGAGCAAATTCCATAAACTTCAGTGCTGGGAGAAAAAACTCCCAGCGCCGCGGCACCAGGTCTCCAGTGCTGCGGCGCTGGAGGTAAAATCTCCTGTGAACCCCCTTTTGGCATACCCGTTTCAACACTTGAAATGCCTCATTCACACTGGGCCTTTTATATTTATTCACTCAAACAACACCAAATATCTCAAATATGGCTCTGATGCCATTTTTGTAGGGGATCTAATATACGTTGGTGTATACATATGCAATAATATTTATTGCATAAAATATGTATCTCATACATATTAAACGCTGCGGAATAATTAAATCATACAATAAATATAATAAATAATATATTAATCATATTAATATATTTAAAGAGTTGAAAAATCATCATAACGTGTAATGTTATATACGTGTATCTTGGGAGTTTGCCTGAAGACTAACTCGTTGGTAATTCTAGTCATCAACTCAGTGGGCTTGGTAAGCTAGAACAACAACTTCATATTCAGCACTGGGTTTAACTCTTAAACCCTTTGAATTTATTTTTTCCTTGATCAACTCTTTAATCAATAAAATAAATTCATATTTATTATAACTAGTAACCAATAATAAAGATAATTTATAAATTGATTTTAACATTTAAAACTAATTTACAAGAGATCACATCTCATTATTTCTTCACCCATTTTCTGGCCACCAATTTAAAAAACAAAGCAGCACTTGTTTTGAATTTCAAAGCAACAAAGGGAAATGGAAAACGAAACAATTTTCCTCTTGATCCCACCGAATTTCACACACACCAATATATATATATATATATATCATTTATAATAAAATAATAATATAATATATTATAATATTACAAAATGCCACCTTGTAAATAAAAAATATTATTATATAAAATAATAATATAATAATAAAAAATGCATGACAACTATATGGCAATATATATAATATAATAAAATAATAAAATAATATATTATAATATTAAAAAATGAGATATTATGATTATTTAACAATTAAATAATTATTATGTGAAATTATCATTTTGTCCATCATAAATAATTATCATGTCTACCTCTAATGAGTCTCATCATACTCACACTGGAGTAAATGCAACCGAGGGTTCACAATACGCCACGTGTCATTATACAATTAGTAAATAATAATTATTGACTAATTATTGTATTTAACGCTTAAATACAGACATGCACATATTCCCGTGATAGTACTGGATATTACTGAATTAAACAATTTAATCTGGTACCTGTCTCAGTACACAACGAGTATATTCTATATCGCGGGACTCCCTGGGTCTACGCTCGATTCTTCAAATGGAACTATTCTATGAGTCTGTGAACATTGCCCTATGCACACGTCATGAAAATATAAATCAGCACGTCGACCATCCAAGCTGAGGTCACAATGCATATATATAATCCTTCTGTCATGATATCCTAGATGTGCGAAAATATAGATTATCGCCGTCAAATCTCTATGTGCTCATCCATATCATATCCCCAGACTTGTATCTCACTAAACAACACGTGCAAACTCTTTTACCATATTGTTATAGCCTGACGGAAACTCTTTCTTGGGATTAATGTTTGTAGCCAAAAGATATTCTGAGATATAGTTTCGAAACATCTGGATATCTAACTCCCTAAGCGTGTTAACGGATCCTATATTTGTACACACTGGACTCCATAAGCATCGGACTATACCCAGCAGTCACACTATAAAAGGTCTGTGACATGTGTGGAACCAAAGTATGGTGGATCACTTATAAGCCCACGGTGGCACTCAGGTCGAAGGACCACGTATACTACTCAACTTGAGAGGACCCTCCGTTAACAGTTTATATAAGGTGTCTATCAGTCGTGAGTCTGTCCTATATCCAATCCTAACTGGATACCCATATGTTATTACGAGCTCTAAGTTCACGGTCAGTTAGGAACAACCATCTATACCTTATAGGTACGACATATGTTGATCTATATAAAGATATCCACCGATAGATCCGCATCAATTGAAATAGATCAGGGATAATATTCGAGAATATACTTGCACAACTGACATTTCCTGGCACCTGATTGCAACTCTTACAACTATGCAGTTAATAGTATATTCCCATGTCTATGTCCTATTATAGATAAGGCTTCAACTCTTAGATTTTTACTGAGTATTATAACCTGCTATGGAACCATTTAAATATGTATTAACGATTTAATGAGAATGTTCACTTGTATAAATACTAAGTATATATATATATATATTCAGGGATGACACGTAATGTGAGGATACACACCGTTTAGTCTGACAAGCCGGGACATACCGGTCCCAGTGGGCCATCACTGGTCCAGACCTCACAGTGGCCTCCATTCACACAAACGATCACCCCCAAGGAATCGAACCCGGGTGGGTTATACCACCTCAATTTGCCTAACGAATTCGTCCTTGTACCACCTGTGTGAGGATACGCACCCAGTTATCCTGATAAGCCGGGACATACCGGTCTCAGTGGGCCATCACTGGTCCAGGCCTCCCAAGTGGCCTCCATTCACTCAAAGCATACCCCCAAGGAATCGAACCCGGGTGGGTTATACCACCTCAAGTTGCCTAAAGAATCCGTCCTTGTACCACTTGAGCTGGCCAGCTCTAGTGGTACAAGGACGGATTCGTTAGGCAACTTGAGGTGGTATAACCCACCCGGGTTCGATTCCTTGGGGGTGATCGTTTGTGTGAATGGAGGCCACTGTGAGGTCTGGACCAGTGATGGCCCACTGGGACCGGTATGTCCCGGCTTGTCAGACTAAATGGTGCGTATCCTCACACGTAAGCACTAACCCTAACAATCCCAACTTATGCGATGAATTATTTTAAGTTCATTTTGTAGGTTTGGAGTCAATGGAGCAATTAGAGATGAAAATATAAAGAAAATAAGGCAAAACATAAAATGCTACAGTGTCAATAAACTGTGAATTTGTTACTGTACATTGCTGAAGCGGTGAACGGTATTTGGCCCCAACAAAAATTTCAGCACCCCAGCACTTAAGCCATTTCGCTGCAGTGCCAAGTGAACAGTACATGGAGGAACAGTGCCTCATGAACAATACTTTTGCCCTAGCAATGAACAATGTTTGCTACAATGGTGAACAATGTGATTTTCTTAAACTTAAAAGAAATACAATTCTAAGACTTCAATCAATCCTTATATAAAGGCTACTCATTTTAAACCTCAAAAGAACATACAACTTAGAGCTCTTAGAGTCACAATACATTAAAGAAGAGCAATTTTTAAAGAGAGAAGTAAGGAAAATTCAAAAAAGTAAGAGATTATTGACGAATCTTTGGCGTATCAACCAATTATGAATTAACGTCTATATTGGTTTGCTTTTGGTTATATCATGTTTATTTTATTTTTCAGCCATAATTTTCTTGTTACCATGAGTTAAATTTATTTTCTAGGGTTATTACTTGAACTCAATATATAAGCTTAATTATTGGATCTTTTCAATATTTATTTGAACTCAATTCTTTATTATTCAAATTATTATTTTTAATACTTCATTATATCTGATGAATATTGTGAATGCTTTGTTAATACTTTGATAAACTCGGAAGATGCATCATTATATTTAAACCTAGATAATTTGATGCATGATTGTAGAGTAACATTCAATGTTGCATATGCAAGTTTCGAATTAGGATAAGAATATACCTAATTGGCATGTATGGTCAATAAGACTTGTTCTTAATGAATCTTAATTTATTATAAGTATTATAGGAATATAGGTATTTGGAAAATGAGGATATACTTGCATAACCTTGGGAGAGGCTTGTGAATACATTAGTGTCTTGATCAATAATAAGAATTGAGTAATATAAATATTAAAAAGATTAATTTTTAGAAAACATATTGAAAGATAGTAATTAACCCTAAACTTTCTATATATTGCAATCTTCTTATTTCATTTAACTCGTGTAATTTATTTTCTGTATTTTTATTTTACTTAAATTTATTACAAAATTAAAATTTTATTTTTCTGAATAATTACAAGAAAAATATAATTTTAGTACTTGATAGAAAATAAATATTATCCCTATAGGTTCAATATTCGACTTTATAAGTCATTTTATTATTTGTTACGATGGTGTATACTTGCACTTAATTTTAAGATATAGAAATATCGCATCAGGGAAGAGTTGAGGCGTTGGTTTTGTGATGGAAGTTATTTTGGCGTATCTATGTTCTAAACAAAATGAAGTTTTTTTTCTTAGAAGGCTTATTTCAATTAGTTATGTACTACAGAACAACTGAGACAAAAGAAGGTGGATGTGGTTGATGTTTGCCCAGTTTGTCACCATTGATGTGAATATATGGTTCATTCTTTGTGTTCATGTAAGATGGCCAAGCAATTTTAGATGATAATGGCAAGCTCAGCTTTGATCTTGTTGGATGGGGTTAGTGTTGAGAATGGAGACTTTGAGATGACAACCTTCAGATTACTTAAAGGGGTATCGGTAAAGCAGATAAAATGGGTGGTGACGGGGTTGCTCGGTGTTGTGGCATAATAGGAATAATGTCTTGCATGAAGGGTTATCGTGGAGCGTGACTAGAGTTCTTAATCGATTTTGATATTGCCAACAGTGCAGAGGCTAAAGGGGTTTGTGATCAAGAATTAGTGATAAGGTAAGTGGACCCCGCCCCAGGGAGAGGTTGTCAAAATCAATTGTGATGCAACCTGCAATGTCCCTTTATCTATAGCTAGTACATGGGTGGTGATTAGAAACAGTGAGGGGGTGCTTTTGATAACAACAACCACTCTAATAAAATTCATCAAGTCAGTTGAGATGTTGGAGGCTATGGCATGCTTGTTGGGCATCAAGTTTGCATTGTCTTTTGGATATTATAAAATTATGTTAGAAAGTGATTTTTTATCTGTTATTAATATGTTAAGCAAGCTCAGTTCCCCGTGATAAAAAATTAGGTTTGTGATTGATGATATTAGAAGGATGTTAAGTTCTTTTTCCCATTTTATTTATTAGTATGTTAATAAGAAGGCTAATATGGTCGCCCATGCTCGTGATCGGTGATCTTAAGTTTAGATGATCATGTGATTTGGCTTTCAAATTTTTTAAGTTGTATTTCAGCTTTTGTAGTTGAGGATTCTTCTTAAAATAATATGCTTGTTTAAATATATATATATATATGTCCCTTAAATCTTAATGATACAAACATTGTTTTGTTTGGCAAGTTTGCAATCATAGTATCCCTTATTTAATTATAATATACTGGTCATGAATTGAGTTGATTGTAAAACATACCCGTTAACATTGAATTGATTATAAGACTAAAATATAATAGCTAAAATTAATTATTAAAATACAAGTCATTGTAGTTTAATAATAAAAAGTTATATGCATAATAAGTGGATATATAAATCCAAGTCTAATGAATAAATCGTTTTGGTTGTTTTTAAATTAAACATGAGGTTTTAAATTCAAATTGCAATCATAATTAATATTTTTGTTAATTATTACCTAGTATTTGTATCTGCATTCACTAACAAAATGATTAATATATTCTTAATTATATTGTTCTCATATTTGTTAAATTAAGAAAAATTGTACTTGTTTATTGTGGATACTCGATAATAAAATTAACATCTCTACTT
Source organism: Ailanthus altissimus (assembly GCA_946807835.1). Classification (NCBI taxonomy): domain Eukaryota; kingdom Viridiplantae; phylum Streptophyta; class Magnoliopsida; order Sapindales; family Simaroubaceae; genus Ailanthus; species Ailanthus altissimus. Next base: position 24,491,997 of record OX327685.1, on the reverse strand, counting down.
CTAACTTGATGAACCCATATTAAAAAAAAGAAAAAGAAAAGAAAGAATAGCCATTGAAATCGATGATTCAAAATTAAGTTAAAATATAACAATTGTTAAATTATTATTGGACGATAAAAAAATTCATTTTGAATGATTAATTTGTAATAAACAATTTATGTACCTAGTGATGCCCCTTTAATTATCATTTGGTCACTGATTAATTAAAATTTGAGCACGAATCGAAAGAAAAGGAACAATAATTTAACTTTATGGTAAGTAACTCCAGCAAGTCATTGCGAAGTTCAGAAGAATTTTTCAAACCAGAAACTTACACGTTTACAGAGACCCGACACAGTAGGCCAAAAAAAAAAAACTGAGCAGATGCGGACAAATAGAGAGAGTGAGAGACCCTCTCCGTACACGTGGGGAAGAGATGCCTCATCATTTCATCTTGAATCCTATAAACGACACGTAGCAGCTCAGGGCAATTGATGCTCTGACACGTTGTACGATCTTATTGGCTGGAGACAGAAGAACCGGTGCGCTGACGTGGAATGTCGCTGTCAGAAAGAGCTTCCCAGAGGGACGCCAACATGAACATGAAGTGGAAGTGGGTAGTGATGGCCTAATCACTTCGTAACTTTGCCTTGATTAAAGTGTCCTTATACTTTTGCCAGTCCTTTAGTAACTTATTTTCAGCTTTGCCACTATTGTCGTCTATCTACTTTCTCCGATAAATGTCGCCATATTGACTGTAATGCCCTCGGTTACGGTGCTTATTTGCATGCAATATCCAGTTACGTGTCTAACAGCATTTGCTATAACTTGTTGCTTCCTATAAGGTAAACAAATTGTAAAAGCAAAAAAAAAAAAGGAGATGCCCATTGCCCACCCTATTACTGATAGATTATAAATGTTGGTTACAACTACATTTGTACTATAAAGCTTATTCTGTCATTGGTGGGATTTCATTGCGACTTACATTATGAGATGAGGTGTCATACATACAAATGAGATTTTTTTTGTTTTTATATTATTGGACATTAAACATTTCTCCCATTAATATTTAATACTAGCTTTTAATAAATAAACCAACAATAAAAAAGATTTGCAACAAATTTTAATCGGAGAGAATTTTAGGTATGTAAAAGAAGTTAATAATATAATAATTAATACAGATATCTGAAAGGGCAATCATATTCACAAAAAATACTAACTTGATTCTTTCATACAAGAAATTGTACCAAGGATCAAATGAACGAGTGATGAAGCAAGAAAGGACTTAATTACGGCTTTAAACATGTAACCAGAGGACTTGGGGCTGGGGGGCTTAGATACCAAAACAGAGAAGACATAATAACACCTTGAGAGGTCCCTATCATGGAGGGGCCTTATCTCTTTACCTAATCTTTTTGACTCGCGGGGTACTCTTACGGCAATTTTGGAAAAGCAATGGGCATCTAATGCCATAAGTGCCAAGAAAAAAAGTTGATGTTTACTGTTTGAAATATTGTAGTCATGTGAAGGGTACTTTTGTCAACCAGAAAGTACAGCCAATACAAACACCCAAGTTAACGACTTAGCGTGTAGAAGTTGTCTACTGGGCATTGGATGGATAGGGATGTGAACACAAAGCAAAGTTAGAAAACGAAAAGCAGAAGCAGTGATTTCTGCTGAGTGGAAGTTTGCCTTTGCTGCCTTCTTTTCATAATTCGCATTAAATTTGGAGTCTGTTATTTTTTATTGGTGGATGGTATGGATAGAGATAATGGCCCCGGCCTATGCTAGCAGACATTTCTAACACCATGTTCAGCTCATCTTTGTTTCACAAATTGCTCCTTCTTGTTGTCCATGAACCAATTCTTTTTACTTTCCTACACTTGTAAAAGCGATTTTTTAATCTTAAGCTCTTGTTTGAGTCAAACCTTAACTGCACCCACTTGCTTGATTTTGTTTATGTTTGATTTCAGGAGTTTAAGGAGAGATATAAAACTAGATTTTCTGTCAGATACTTTGTTGGGTTTTTGATTTGATTACTAAATTTCGAATCTTAGTTGCTGGTCACTTTGGTCCATTTCTTGTTCTGAGCTTTTGTTGGTAACTGGCTACGGCTGAGAGGATAAAAATCAAATTTTATTGTAGAATTAGAAACTTCTGGGGATTCTTTGATTCTTTTTTTTAGGGGTTAATGAATCCCTAATCTTTTTCAGATTTTGAGTCTTCTCTGTTAGCATTCTTGAGTTTGTAGCTAAAATAGTGGTGGATAAGGTAGCATCTTTTCTCACCCATAACACCTTTTCTCAATTTGAATCTTTGTAGTGAAATTGGAGGGGGGTGAGCTCTAGTTGTTCTTGTTCAATCTTCGCTGCTCTTACTCTTGTCCCAAGTTTGGATTTTTGTTTATGTTGGGATTTACTAGACAGTCTCTGTAGATTTGGTAGTGGGTCTCTCTCTCTATAAGTCATTTCTAGCTGGAATTAACTATAAGTAAGACCCACTTAAACTTGGTACTATTTCAAGTTAGCTGGAGTTGAACTAATTACTTCTTTTGGATGAGTTTGCTTCATGGTGTTTGGGTTTGGTTTAAAGGTGGGGCACTTACTTTGGATACTATGTTCCTGGGTTTTTTTTGTGATTTCAATGAACTGGTCCATGAATGGTGAAAGTAAGGATACCAAGAGCGGTTTGCTTGGTGAAATTGGAAAGATGTGGCTAAAATGCTGGGAGAAGATCTCTGGGAACAGCTGCAAGTTTCACAATCTGTATTACCAGGCTATTGGGTCCAAAAGAATTAGAGAAACATGGTGGAGAAAGTTCTTGGTTGCATGGAGGATTTCTTGGATCTTGTTATCTTTGTCGGTTCTTTGGCTCATGAGCTCACAACATTATGAGAGGAGGAAAGAGACTCTTGCCAGTATGTGTGATGAGAGAGCTCGGATGTTGCAGGATCAGTTTAATGTGAGCATGAATCATGTACAGGCGATGTCCATATTGATCGCAACTTTCCACCATGGCATGAACCCATCTGCTATTGATCAGGTAAATGGATCTTCTCTCTCTCTGTCTCTTCAACTTTAGATGTTAAAACTGTTTGAAATTGATAATTCAACACTTCCACTGCTCAATCGCCTTGCTCTGGCAAGAGAAGTTTTTTGAATGTTCGAGTTTCTTGTGTATATTTTCAATTCACGGCCAGATGAGAACAATTTGCCCAAGAAACTCCTAAGTTTGGAGTGAATGGGGTTAGACGGACTGATTGGAGTGCTTTATTATGTAGTTGCTTATGATTCTACAATTCCAGCACAACATTCTTTGTATGTTACATAGTTTTGTTTCAAAACCATGATTAAGTGAATTTATGTGGGGTTCTGCCTAGAACATTAATTTTGTCAGTTTAACTTATCCTGAAGCAAGATCTGAGTTTGTTTCTCTTTTTCCCCCCTTTTTCTTTAGGTCTTTGAACTAGGATTAATTGTCTTCAGAGAACAAAACAAACTGACTTTAAGAACATGTAGATGACTTTTGCGAGGTACACTGAAAGAACTGCTTTTGAAAGACCGCTAACAAGTGGTGTGGCATATGCTGTGAGGGTGCTTCACTCTGAAAGGGAACAATTTGAAAAGCAACAAGGCTGGACAATTAAGAGGATGGATACTTTTGAACATAATCCAGTTCACAAGGATGACTATACCCCAGAAGCCTTGGAGCCATCCCCAATTCAGGAAGAATATGCCCCTGTTATCTTTGCACAGGATACCATTTCACATGTGGTTTCTCTCGATATGCTTTCAGGAAAAGTGAGTTTATTTCAATATTCTCAGTGTTTCATGCTGTTAAGTTCCTTGGCCATGATGATAGGTTTGACTGGAAAATGCACAATTTGGAGCTAGTTTGTAATTACCAGAATTACTTGTTCATGGAGAAATTTAAGTTGCTCGTTGTGATCCTGAGTTGTGAAGTATCAATGCTTTGTTTGTCAACAGGAGGATCGTGAAAATGTTTTACGGGCAAGAGCATCAGGAAAAGGAGTCCTAACTGCTCCCTTCAGGTTACTGAAAACAAACCGCCTTGGAGTTATTTTGACTTTTGCCATTTACAAGAGGGATCTCCCCTCAAATGCAACTCCAAATGAAAGGATTGAAGCAACTGATGGGTATGTTTCCCACAATTTTCAAAGTTGATATGGGAAAGTTTTAATAGGGTCCCTTTCCTTTGTGCATTCTCAACGACAAAAATAGTTTTAAAATAGAACCATTCACAACCCTCCTTCTTAAAAGCATACAGATATATACAATGGATCAGAAAGATTTTTTTACTAATGAAAATAATGATGCTAATAATAATACCATAACATTGGTTGTATTTACTGAAACGACTTCATGTTGTGGGTACTCATCCGAAGGATGAGCTCTTGCAAATTACACAATTACTATGATGAAGAATAGGATGGAGTTTTTCTGATGTCACTGCTGCTACAAAGCAGGTATCTTGGTGGAGTCTTCGACATTGAATCACTGGTAGAGAAGTTACTTCAACAGCTTGCAAGCAAACAAAACATCTTCGTCAATGTATATGACATCACCAATGTATCCCATCCAATCAGCATGTATGGTTCAAATATATCAGATGATGGTTTGGAGCATGTTAGCACCCTTAATTTTGGAGATCCATTTAGAAAGCATGAGATGCGTTGCAGGTAGTCAATAAACTCTTCTCTTATGTTGACAATTCTTTTTGGGTTCAGTTTTGTCTGCTTTAGGCTTCTATGATTGGTTATTATTTACTATAATGCCATATATTTATGTTCTACATCTCTCACCCAAAGAATAGAGAATCTTCCATTTGAAAAGGATTCTTATCTTTCACTTCCCTTTATTATTTAGTTAGTAAGATGCAAAGGAGTTGAAATTGGTCCATGACCAGTGTTTGTTTTATGCAGATTCAAACAAAAAGCCCCATGGCCATGGTTAGCAATATTTACTTCAGTTGGGCTCCTTGTAATTGCATTACTTATTGCACATATATTCCAGGCAACTATGAATCGGATTGCCAAAGTTGAAGAAGATTACCAGGAGATGATGGAACTAAAAAAGAAGGCTGAGGCAGCTGATGTTGCAAAGTCACAGGTGCATGATACTTCCAATTTGTGCTGTTAAACTTGTTGAGTTTCACCTCTGGCTGGTTCTAATCATACTTTGACCTTCTGTAGTTCCTTGCTACTGTTTCTCATGAGATCAGAACTCCAATGAATGGCGTTCTAGGTGAGTTTTAAAGCTTTTGTTCTTCATCTAAGTCATGTATGATAATGATTATTCAGGAAAATTATTGACATAAAGTTCGGAGAACCATGATAGTGATTTATTACTTTTTCAGGAATGTTGCATATGCTTATGGACACAGATCTAGATGTAACTCAACAGGATTATGTCAGAACTGCGGAAGCCAGTGGCAAAGCCCTTGTCTCACTTATAAATGAGGTTTTGGATCAGGCAAAGGTGGAATCCGGTAAGCTTGAACTTGAGGCAGTGAGTTTTGATCTGCGGGCAATTTTGGACGATGTATTATCACTCTTTTCTGGGAAGTCTCAAGAAAAAGGCATAGAGGTAATTTATGTCTGTATTGTTGCTCTGTTTAATTGGTTTTAATATTCTTTTGTCTAACATTTGAACTTTTGAAAATTCACATAAAATAATTTTGGGGTGAGAGCAGTTGGCAGTTTATATCTCTGATCGGGTTCCTGAAACACTAATTGGTGATCCGGGGAGGTTTCGGCAAATCATCACCAATCTCATGGGAAACTCGATTAAAGTAAGTATGCAGTCTATTTTTAACTGAGCTTCAAAAATTTCTGGCGAACTAAAAATTCAGTTTCTGTTTGACGTCATATGGAATTTTAAGAGAAACACATGAACTGTCAACAGGATTTATTGAATATTTGCTCTACAAAAAGCAAACATCAAATTTCATTTTCAAAATTTTGAACTATGGGAATTTTTTTTTTCTTTGTATTCAAGGGAAAGGAACAAACATACGAGACAAATGGATCCAAATGTTTTACTTAATTCTGAAGATCTGTATCTTGAATTTTTCTGTAGGCATGGTTGTATGTTCTGTTGCACATATAACTATGTAAAATATTGGTTTAGATATGTTTGAATGTAGGAAATGTTCTGGGTTATTTGAATGGGCAGAAATATAAATGGATTTTTAATTGTGCAGTTCACCGAGAAAGGGCACATCTTTGTCACTATTAATCTTGTTGAGGAGGTGCTTGACTCAATAGAAGTTGAGACGGAATCATTATCATCAAAGGACACCTTGAGTGGTTATCTTGTTGCAGATAGACGCTATAGCTGGAAAGGATTTAGGACTTTCAGTCAAGATGGAACCACTAGCCTGTTCAAATCCTCATCCTCTGATCTCATCAATTTAATTGTGTCGGTTGAAGATACGGGACAAGGAATCCCTCTAGAAGCCCAATCTCGCATTTTCACCCCATTTATGCAGGTTGGTCCATCTATTTCCCGAACACATGGAGGTACAGGTATTGGGCTAAGCATAAGCAAGTATTTGGTTGGCCGCATGAATGGCGAAATTGGATTTGTTAGCACACCTAATGTTGGGTCTACTTTTACATTTACTGCTGTCTTTGGCAATGGCTCCTCCACTTTAATCGAGCACAAGAGCCAGCAAATGAGCAGCCAATCTAACTCCGTGTCCACAGAATTTCAAGGTATGACAGCATTGGTTGTGGACCCCAGACCTATCCGAGCCAATGTGTCAAAATATCATATAGAACGTCTTCGAATTCAAGTTGAAGTAGTTTCTGATTTGAATAAAGGTTTATCTCAAATATGCAGTAGGAATAAGGTTGTCAACATGGTCTTTGTTGAACAAGAGGTTTGGGAAAGTGATGCTAGTATCTCAACCTTCTTTATTAATAACTTGAGAAAATTTGATCATGGGCTTGAGTTGAAACTGTTCATTCTGGTTAATTCCGTTGGTTCTGCTAGAGCAAGCACTCCAACATCTAGAGCAAGCACTCCAACATATGGTGTTTGTAACCCAACTGTAATCATGAAGCCCCTGAGGTCAAGCATGCTGGCTGCATCTCTTCAACGAGCCATGGGTGTTGGGAACAAGGGCAATCCCCGCAATGGGGAGCTCCCCAGCTTGTCTCTAGGTGGTCTTCTACTTGGGAAGAAAATATTAATTGTAGATGACAATTTTGTGAACCTCAAAGTAGCTGCTGGTGCTTTGAAGAAGTATGGAGCTGATGTGGTCTGTGCAGACAGAGGGAGAAAGGCGGTTGATCTGCTTGAGCCACCCCATCAGTTTGATGCCTGCTTCATGGATATCCAGATGCCAGAAATGGATGGGTATGAGATGCTTCCTTGTTTGAGAGTTTTTTACTCGAGTAACTTTCATTTGGAAATAAAACTTTTAAACCATGGAAAAAGAATAACTAGCATCTTTACATTAAGATTGATTCATGTTCTTCATTTACATTAAAGTTTTTTTTGTGTAACTTCTGTTTTTTATTTGATTCCTTAAAACTGTTTAGAGGTGATGGAAACTTATCATGTTTGACTAATAATAGTTAGTATTACTCGTCATCCTTTTCTCTCTTCTAATGATTTTTTCTTTTCTTGTATTTCTAAAAGCTATTTATGTTTGTCCCTTTCCAGGTTTGAAGCTACAAAGATGGTTCGGGATAAAGAACGCAATTTCAACAATCAAATTCAAAATGGACAAGTATCTGTTGAAGGTTATGAAAAAGTTCCGAACTACCATGTGCCCATTTTGGCCATGACTGCTGATGTGATCCAAGCTACACACGAGGAATGCCTAAGGAGTGGAATGGATGGTTATGTTTCAAAACCATTTGAAGCTGAACAACTATATCGGGAAGTTTCATGCTTTTTCCATTCAAATACAGAGAGAAATCTGTAGAGGATTTCTGTGGAAGTACTCTGATGACATTAACACAAGGCCCACACTCTCCAGGATGCTTCGAATTGCTGAAAAGTGTTCGGAGTTCTTCCCAAGAGTGAGTTCTCAATTCACCTGAATCTAGTTTATGCATTCTATAGTCTTCCTATTAAACAAGTCTCTTTAATATCTACAAACATTTCTAACTCAGTCAAAGCCTCACAACAATCCTTGCGATTTGTTTCTCAAGCCTTTTATTATAGACTAACCAACTGGCATAAGTATTTTGACTTGTTGCTTGGCTTCTTTTCCAGGAAAACAAATATTTTGTGGCCAAGCAAATACATAGAACTTAGAAGCCCTGCCTGATTTGTCTGGGATTTAGCTTTTACTGATTGGTGATGAGCCAGAGCATTTTTCTTGTATATTCCATCTTATTGCAGACCTTTCATAAGGTTTCATGGATTGAAGAATGCTAGGAGGTAGCCGGAAATGGTTTGAAGAATCCCAATTCCTTCAAGTGTATCATAGCAGTTCTGCAGTTGCATCTATTACCCTATGCAACAGTAAAAGCTGCAAGCAACAGTTGAAGAGATCTTTAGCTCTGTCCCTGCATATGATTGTGTGCATCATAGAGACTGATTCAGTTTAAAGGATTGAAGATTGGCGTCTCGGCGACCAAAGAGTGAATGCATCATGTATATTATTATTACCACTTCCAATTAAAATCTATAATTGCCCCTGTTTTTTAATCTTATTAATTTCTTCTAACACTGTCAACAGATTGTAGTAGTAGGAACCGATGTAACAAGTCAAGTGACATGTAATTAAATTTGAGTAATCCCGTTATTATTGTCTGATTTGTACACCATCCTGGAATCATTATGGCTCTTTTGGTTATTATCTGTGACTTAACATAACATGTAATAAGATTAATTATGCTGTTAGGTACTAATGTCCCCCCAAGACAATGTCTGCTTTTTTTTCAATTGATAATTCACTTGTAATCAACATGATACAGATACATGCGTATACATATTTTTCAAAGTAATGAATATGATACTTGTGAAAATAAATATATAAATATAAAACATTTCCCATTATTCAGAAATGTCGATATGTCCGAGTGGTTAAGGAGACAGACTTGAAATCTGTTGGGCTTCGCCCGCGCAGGTTCGAACCCTGCTGTCGACGGTATTTTTTTAAATTATTTTCATGTTATGGCGAGTAATAGGAAAGCTGAGTTGGATAATTAGATTACTTATTATTTTAATATCAGTGATTTTCAAAAGGTCTGGTTCATTTGAGAATTTCCAAGGAGGGTTAAAGATATCTTCAAATGGTTTAATTGTTTTATAATTAAATTATGATATTTAACTGAAATAAATTAAATTACATTTGAAAGAGATAGGGGACATTTAAAAAAAATCAATATATTTATCGAAATTAATTAAATTTTAAAGTAATATATAAATATATGTCTAAAATATTTTGAAAGAGTTTTAAAGGAGTTTTTTTAGAATTGTAAAAAAAAAAAAAATTATAATATTATATAATATATATATTTTGTTTTTCGAAATTCAAATAAAAAGAATTTAAGAACGTAATTAAAAAATAAAAGAACAATTGACAGGCGGGCAACCGATCAAGTCCATGGAAAGTTGATATCTCCAAACGCAAATCCCAGCCCTTGATCTTCTTCTCACGTAGCCTGCCAAAAACCCTCTCCCAACTCCCATCTCATAAAATAATAAATAATAAAGAAACTCTCTAGAGCCCTCTTTCTCTAGTCTCTACTAGTCTGTTCATATCATCGCTCTCGCTTCTCTTGCTTGCTTGCGTAAGTCCTAAGCGAAACAGCGACAGCAAAAAGAATAAAGGAGTTGGCGTTAGCGCAGGGGATTTTGATCAAATGGATCCGGACGCACTGGCCAAGGCTTTTGTTGAGCACTACTACACGACGTTCGATGCGAATCGTGCGGGACTCGCCAACCTCTATCAGGAGGGCTCCATGTTGACTTTTGAAGGTCAGAAGATCCAAGGCTCCCAAAACATCGTCGCCAAGCTCACTAGCCTCCCCTTCCAGCAGTGCCAGCACTCCATCACAACCGTCGATTGCCAGCCCTCTGGTCCCGCCGGCGGCATGCTCGTCTTCGTCTCCGGTAACCTCCAGCTCGCCGGTGAACAGCACGCTCTCAAGTTCAGCCAGGTCTATATTTCTAACCTTTCTAAACACCTATATCTGCCTGTATTTGCATCTATATTTTCTTTTTTGTTCTATTACACTTGGATTTGATTTTCTTATGATCTATTGCTTCTTATTTATGTTTCGATGTGATGTAGATTGAATCGATCTGATTGCCATTGATATACAATTTCCTTTTCTTCATGAAAACGAGGGATTTATTATTGTTATTCATTTAATTTATATTACTTTGTTAGATCTAGGGTTTCACATTTGGCTTGTTCTGTTTTATCCTTTTATTGTGTTAATTAATCTTTCCTGTTATATATCTTAATGCACCTTTTGCCACGAAGTTTCCATTTTTATAATTTTTTTTTGCCTCTCTTGTACTTTTGATAAATGCTTCTCAAATTGTGGATGGTATTTTGTTTTTAAATTCCACCATATTAGGCATACTCATGCTTGTGGCTGCATTGGCATTGGCATTGGCATTGATAAGGCCTTGTATAGTTCAATTCAATTGTATAAAATTGTTGTTGTGGTTAATCTCAACTCTCAAGAAACAAACAGTTTACGCCTTTGTCCTGATCTTGCATACTGAATGTAGTTTATTAATTTGTTCATTGCTTTTCATTGTAAAATACAACTTCTCCGACATCGTTTGTTCAGTTTGACAATGTATTATATTTATTAGTAACAATGACACCATATATCAAAATACCTATTAATTATGCTTTTACTTGTGTTCCTATGAACTCTGACTGCTATGCCACTTATAGTTGTACACATTTACCAGCATGTTTTGACATGAGGTGATCTTTTACATTTCCTGGGGCATTTAGGCCCTTAAATTAGCTATCTTTAAGTGACAAATGTGTTGTAAAAAGACATCAAAGTTATTATGTTCTATAAGCTTTGGTTGGATAGGTTTTGCCAACTTCTTCGGTAAGCTATTTCTTTGCTGTTACAAGTGTGAGATTCTTTTAGTAATTTAATTTTTGAGCCTTGAAATTGGACGAGTGAAACTTTTCTTTAAACCTGCTATAAGTTGTATGTGACCAGAAAATAAGTCCTTCTGGCCCAATTCTGATCCCTGTGATTAGAAACAAGTAAACAGTCGTAGGAGCATTGCATATTGCAAATGAAGTAGTTCTTTGATTGTCTATATGCGTGGAAATGATTGCATTACATGATGATGAGGAGACGGTTTAGGTTAGAGAATTCCAAATTCAGTCTTCTTGAAATCTTAATTTGTTCAGTTTAAGTTACTTGGAAGATGCTGTTGGTGTTCTGCTTCATGCAATATGTTATTGGTCTTTTTTCAGATGTCTACTGCAATTTTTAGCACCGCACAAAATTTATAGCAAGTCCTTGCTACATAAGGCCAGCTTTCTTTATACACTCATGTGATTCAGTTGTGATCTAATTACATTTATTGGTCATAATGTTAACTCTTTGTGCTGCAATATATAAAAAAATTGATTTTATTATGAACATACAATGTATCCTTTCACTGTGAGGAGGCAGTGATGACTACCTTGTCTGTCTCAAATAATTTTGTAGAAATGTAAACCGAATCTGGGCAAGAAGGATTCAAGATCTTACATCCCTTTGTGCAGACCTCTTTACATGTTCTTATTATATGTGTAAACTAACAAATTTTCATCCATGTTTTTGGGCTGGACATTATGTATTGCTTTAAGGCATCTTTGCATGTCTACTGAGGGATAATCAGCAGCATCGTTTATTACCTGCTTTTTATTTTGTTTTTATCCTCATCTTTTTCCTTAAAGCTATTTTAGTTCCTAACCAAGATTTATGGTTGTTCTTCTGTTCTCAGATGTTCCATTTGATGCCAACACCCCAGGGAAGCTTTTATGTGTTGAATGACATATTCAGGTTGAACTATGCATGAAACGAAGATTTGAAGGAAGGGGATGATAGCTCTGAAGGATTGAAACATGTTTGGTTATCTCTGTTGAATTTTAACATTAAATCAAACTGGGTTTTTTGGTTAGTTATGTTTGATGTTTCCTTGTGCCTTTTTCTGAACTGTTATTCAGAGACATCTTTGTTGTGATTGGTTTAGTTGGTGAAAGATGCTTTCTTAAGAATTGGGTCGTTGGAGATTCGAAGATATCTCCAGTTGATCTTAGTGGCTGTTTTCAGACAGACTCACATAAGATGAAACACAAATGGTTGAACTGTCTCGTATATATCATATTTTCCAATGAAGTGACTGCATCTGCTAATTGACTAACCTCCAGATAATATTTCTTTCCCTTTGATGCGGCTATATAATGGAAAGCAGGTACTGAGCATGTTTAGCTTTTTTCCTTTTTTTTTTTGAAATAACGAGGAATTCATTGAAAATCAAAGAATTAGAGCTGAGCAGAAACATCTCGTGAGTCTCTTCCATCCAGATCTTCGGATCACTCGGCCTGCCAGCTTATGAGCAATGTCATTACACTATCTAGAGGAGTAGCAGAAATTTATATTACTTACATTACCTGCTATATTCAAATTGCATTTATCAACAAACCAATCTCAGGCCTCAAGGATGCTCTTTCCTAAATATTGTTTGTGATATTCAAACAATCAGAATCTATTTGAATTGGATCTAGGTCCGATTCCATTACTAGTTTAATTTCCATAAATATTGCTCGACTCCATTACTAGTTTAATTTCCCTAAATATTGTTTGAGCCTCCATAAACTTAGCATTTACTTTCAGAGGAGTTGCGATAGCAGCTGAAATCATTACATTTTCTGAATGATCTCTGACTATGATCCCCACACCAGCTTTCCTTTCAGCTTTCATGATTGTAGCATCAACGTTTACTTTAAACCAGCTTGGTCTGGGAGGGGACCAAGCTAATTGGACTGGAGATTTATTGCTTTTTTTTTTTTTTCTGGCAATAACTCTGAACATTTTGCTTCTTGAAAGGCCTCTTTGCCCCGGGTCAAAATCCTTCAGCTCAGCTTGGAATTTGTTCCTCGGCCACCAAATTTACTATAAAATCATAGCTATATATTCGTATTGGTCCTTTGCTAGGACTTGAAAATTATCTCTAAGCAGAATAAAGAGGTCATTTTAAAACCTATTGACTACCTGGCCAAATAAAGTTAATTTCCAGACCTTTTTTGCTTGTTTACATCTCAACAAGGTATGACTTATATCTTCAATCTGAGTTTTGCACCTACTACATATGGGATCATTTATAATTCTTTTCCAGAGGAGCTTTTGTTTAGTTGGAAGCTTGTCAATACATGCCCTCTAGAAGAATATTTTCACTTTTGCTAGTACATTTAGATTTCATATAGAGCACCACCATCTGGACAGATTACTTGAAGACAAGGGCTGGTTTGGATTCCTTAGACTCTGAGCTACTTATACCCACTCTATACTGAGTAGGAATCCTTCTTATCACGATGCCACAAAAAACTGATCCCGTTCTTCTTTAGATAGAATTGGAATTTTCAAGATAATCTCCCCATCCTTTGGTTTGAAGTGATTGGCAAGCAGCTGAATATCCTACTGTCCTTCCCTTATAATAAGATCTGAAACTCTAGTTGCTTCTGGAAGGGTTTGGCGGGAAAAAGGCTTGAAGCATTTTGGTCTTGGAAGCCAATTATCCAAATAAACTCTGACCTGGCTTCCCTTTCCAATCTTCAATCTTGTTCCCATTTTCAAAACTTCTCTTCTCCATAAAATGCTCCTCCAGATATAAGAAGGCCTATACCCCGACTTACTGTCCATGAATGAATTGTGCGGAAGTATCTTTGCTTTAGATACCTTGCCATAAGAGAGATTGGAAAATTAATGATCCTCCATCTTTGTTTTACAAGAAGGGCTTGATTGAAAGCTTGCATATCTTTAAAGCCAAGGTCACCCTTTCTTTTAGGAGTACTCAAAATTTTCCAAGGATCCCAATGGGCTGTTCTTGACTAGTCTCTCTTCCCCCACCAAAAACTTAGGATTTATTTTTTGATCCCTTCACAATGGAGATTGGTATCCTAAAGACACTTATGACATAATTTGGGATACTTTAAGCTATTGCTTTAATAATGATCTCCTTCCTCCAAGAGAACCATTTTTCATTCTACCTGCTGATTCTAGATTGGTTATGTGTTCTATGCTTTGGAAAAAAACTTTTTCGTTCTTTTCGATTATTGAAGAGAGGCCTAGATACTTCTTATGAAGGGATACTGCTCTTATCATATTACATATTTCTATCCTGCTAGCTTGGGCTGTATTAGGATTAAAGAACAATAAGGATTTCTCCATGTTGATTTGTTGATTTGAGGCCTTTATGTACACATCCAGAATGCTCTTCAAATTCTCACAATCTGTTACCATTGCTTTTGTGAACATTAAGCTATCATCTGCAAACAAAAGGTGTGTTAGTGTTAACTCCCTTCAAAACTTGATACCATGAATAAATTTTCTTTTTTTAGCTTCCTTAAAGGGTTAAAGAGAGAGTCTCAACCCTAAAAATAAAGAGATATGAGATAGGGGATACCCCTGTCTTAAGCCTCTTTGAGGTTTAATTATCCTTGTTGAGGAACCATTTAGTAGTACCACATATGTAGGGGATGTAATATACTTCATAATTAGATTGACCCAATTAAATTCATTTTATCACTAACTTTTCTTAGATTATCCACTATATTCTATTATAAGCATTATTAATGTCAAGTTTTAAGGCTGCCCAACTAGTTTTGCCTCTTTTAATACTTCTAATTTTGTGCATACACTTAACATTATCACCACATTATCAGAAACCTATTAGGAATGAAGGCACTTTAGTTAGGCAAGATGATTTCATTTAGCACTTGTTTAAGCCTCAATAAATTTTGCAATGATATTGTATATTACATTACAAAAACTTATGGATCTATATCATCAATCTTTTTTGGGTTTTTAAACTCAGGGATGAGAGCAATGTAGATATGATTTAGTTGAGTGATATCACTGAGCCATTCAAAATGATGTTGTAGACTTCTAATACTATTTCTTGAATTGCATCCTAGTGTTTTTTTTTATAGAACCTTGTAGGAAGACCATTTGGTCTATGAGTCTTCAGCGTGTGCATCTGAGTGAGAGCAGAAAACTTCTTCTCTAGTAAAGTGTCTTCCAAGATGTTCATTCATTTCTAGAGTGACAATGGGTGTTAGACCCATAATAGCTTCATCTATACACTATGGACTAGGATTGGAAGTAGTAAAAATTTCTTTAAAGTGAGAGTAGATAAGATTTGACTGACCAAGAAAAGCTTCTGTTGATCTTGCAGATTACGACCTTAAACCAGTCCCTTCTTTAGTTTTTCAGATCCTTTTCAATTCCTATCAAGTTGTTTTTGTCATCTATTAGCCCTTGTATGAAGATTCTTCTCATTCTTGCATTTGCTATAGCATGAAAAAATTTACTATTCTTATCTCTCTCTCTAAGCCAAGTGATTTTTTCCTTTTGCCTCTAATGGGCTTCTTCTTTCAGTAAGAGCTTTTCCAGATGTCGCTCCATTTAATTGTATTCCTTTAGGTCCAGCAGCTTCTGTCCGTTCTCCATATGTTTTAGATTGGCTTCCAGTTTGTCAATTTCTTTTCTCCTTTGACCAAATTGCTTTATGCTCCAAGCTTTAATATCTTCTTGAGTGTTTTTCACCTTTTGAAGAAATTGAGGTATTACATTCTTATTACTTGAGCTAAAAGTTAGGTTCCATATTTGTTGAATTTTCAATTTGGATTCTTCATAATTACTCTATACAGCATCAAAACAAAACTTGTTATATTTGCCTTCCTTTCTATGTCCAAAACTTATTTACTTTTGTAAATTTTAATTAACATTGGTTCGTGATCGAATTCTCTCATGTACAAGTTTGAGGCTCTTGAGGCCTTAAAGATTCTTTTCCACTGATTCGAGACTAAGAATCTATCAAGTCTCTCTTCCACTTGATCTTTTTAAGCTCTTCTATAAGACTATGTGAAGGGAATGCTTGAATCTCTCACATTCATCTAATTACAATCTTGAATTGGTTCCCTGAAGTCTTATATTGCCTCTTCATTTCTCGGAGATCCACACCACTTTTGTTTGAAGTTGGTAATCTCATTGAAGTTCCCTTCATGGCAATAAGAATAAGGACGATAATATTCTTATCAAAGTAAAAGAGTGCTTTCTGAGTTATTGTTTGGGGTTTATATAAAACCCCGTGAACCTCTATAATGTTCTCCTAATATATTGCACAAAGTTATCAATATGATGCTCACTATAAGCTAAGATTTGACTTTAATCCCCTTTCTTTAAGGAAAGGCTAAACCCTTTCTGAGACCCAGTTTGTCAACACTGAAATATTGTTCAAAATTTAATTTAGTTTTTACAGCTTCCATCTAAGTCCCTAAGCACTTCGTTTCACTTAGAAAGACTATGCTAACTCAGTGTTTCTTAAGAACTCTTAATAGAGACTTGAATAACTAAGGGTTCCCCAAGCCTTGAATGTTCTAACATAAGAGATTCATTGCTCCTAGTTCCCGATTCTATAATAATCCCAGCTTCATTGTTGGTAGAGTGCCAAACTTCACATTGATCAGTATTTAGTACATTATTTGAGCTCACTGATATAGAAGACTTATCTGGTGAGATGATTTCTATTTTGGACTTTTTGAAATGTTAAATTGCTCCCACCCTTCAAAGCTTCTATGTAAGCATACCATTTCTCATTTCTTGTTAGACTTCCTATATTGATCAAGGCTCTCATTTTTCATTTATGGATTTGGGCTTTATTTTTAACATCAGCTGCTTTAAGTATTTCTTGATGGGCCTCTTGATCTTTAATCATTGTCTTTTGCCATTTAATCTTGATCTGTTTATCTTGGTTGAGGCTATGGTTCATATTAACCTTATGAGATGGGTTATTGATATGATTTTCTCTCTCTAGTCTTGGGACCAATTACCTTCTGCCTTTTGTCCCTTTCGTCAGCCTAACTTTATGGGTTAGCTTTACTTCTTGGCCCACTACTTTCCTTTCTCTCTCATACTTGGTGCTTTTGGGTGCTTTTTTTTTTATTACTTTCTAAAATTTGCCTACTCTCATATTGTTGAAGATTGTGCTTATTTGTTATTCTAATTTTGAATGAATATTTACTGTTTAATATTTATACAATGAACATTTCAAATAAATCATTAATATTTTATTATATGGTATTAAGTTTGTTAATTTTAAAATTTTGTAGATTTAAAGGAGTTTAGGTCAGCATTAAGAGTTAACATTCTAAAAAAATAGAACATTGTCTAAAATAGGATAAAGACCTGAGAATATATTAGTAATGACAAAGTTGTAATGAGTTGCAAATGGTATTAAGAAATGTCATTGTATAACATGTTCTTAAAAATATCGTTCTTGATCTATGGTTGCTGATATAGGTCAATTGGTATACCTTTTGGATCAGTGTATCACTATATTTGGATTGTCCAGATGGTTAGTCTTAGCAGACTGTAGGCTTAACGAAATTTTGTATAGGCATGTAGGTATTCAATGAAGACTGGGTACTAAATAAACTCATGAGGACCTCCAATAGATATCCCATAAGGTCGTTAATTTAGGGTTTCCTCGACTTGAGTATTTTCGTAGTCCTTTGACCTGAATGCCATAGTCAACTTGTGAGTGATCCCCATGCTTTGATTTCAAGCATGTCAGACATCTTTCATAGTCTAATTGTTGAGTATTGTTGGGTATAGTTTGATACTCATAGAGTCTGATATGTGTAGACCTGGATCTGTTAACTTATATCAATGAGTTATATGTTCGGATGCTCTGATATTGTATTTCAAGAAGTCTTAGGGTTAAAAAAATATCGCAAAGAAGTTTACAAATGTTATTAATAAAAATAAAAATATGGAGACAAGTTCATGGTTGAGCACATAAAAATTTGGCGGTGATGATCTAGGGATCATATTTATATGGTTAACCTTAACTTATATGGTTCAATACGCCATTTTATAATATTTGTAATGTATGAAGGCATTATTATAAACTTACGAAATCGTAAGATAAACGGGTATAAACCTAAAAAGTTTCACAATATGAAGATACTCATTGAGCACTAGGGTAGCGAACTGGATCGAATAATTTTATTCGAAAAATTTTAAAAAATAAGATTTATTTCACGATATCTCGGGAAGTATATGTGTCAATGTTTAAGTGTTAAACATATTAATTAATTATGATGCATGGACATGTGTATGACACATGGCACTTTGCATGAAAAAGCATGCTTGACAAATGGCAAAAAGTTGCTTGACACATAACATTAAGTTAACTTGTTAACTTGACAAATGGCTTGTGCATGAGATGCATATATGATAAGTGTCAAGCATGCAAAAAGTAAACTAGAAACAAAAATGAAAGTGTTTCATTATGTGCATGATTCAACCAAGTGAGAGAGATAGTTTGAAATTGTTGCATTTTAGTCCTTAAAGCCAAATTTGGCCATTTAGAGTTTGAAACAAGTTCAAGAGTTGAACTGAGTTTGAATCCTACTAGAAGTTGAAAGCAAAGCTGCCATATTAGCTCTTACAATCCCACCGAAGTTGAGGATTATAATTGCTCAAGAGATGACTTTAAGGTGAGCTCCAAGTTTGAATCTTCACAAAAGGCTTTCAGGGTGAGTTTTCTATACTTGTTAATGTAACAAGATTTATATTCAAAATGCATTTGTTGAACAAAGAATTTAGATTTTTATTTTGCTGCGTAGTGTATATATGACATGTATTTTATGATGCAATAAAACATTCACATGTATGCACTTAGTAGGCACACTTACAATAATGGTATCATAACATATTTGTGTGCCTTTTTGGGTGAATGAAGTATGTTTGAGTTGTTTGGGATGCTTAAGAATAGTAGGTATTGCATTTTCAAGTGTTGAAAATGCAGGTCATTGTTTGAGGGAATACTGGGGCATTACATACTTGGCACATGGGTGTTTATAGTGGTTAGATGAATGCTGGGACATTGAGTGTATAATGATGGGGTGTTTAGAGCATCAAAATGAGCGTATAAGTGTTATGTGTATGACGTTGGGGTGTTGGTGACACTAGCTTAATGCAGAGCGTTGCATTTTAGCACTGAGGCATTTTAGGCACTACAATTAATGATGAGGCGTTACACTTTGTCACGTTGGGGTGTTATGTAATAATGCTGGGGTAGTGGCAAGTTGTCATACTGGGGCAGTGTCAAGTTGTCATACTGAGGCATTTAAGTAGTTGAATGTTAGGGCATTCTAATTTTTAAAGTTGTGGCATTCAAAGCAATTCACTCAATTTTGCATTCTTATGCATGTGAAGTTTATATTATGCAATTATAGTTATTATATTATTGCCATATAAAATGTTTTGGCGAAGGATCTAAGACACGTGGGTGTATGTATGTGCAATTGTATCTATTGCCTAAATATATATTAAATACATATTTAAGTCTCACGAAAGCGTGAAATTTGCAATAAACACAATAAATAAAATATATTAATCGCATTAATATATTTATAGTGTAGAGAACTCACCTCAACGTGTAATGTTATACGCATAATGTTTTAGAGTTCGCATGGAGACTAACTCATGGGCAGTTCTAGTCACTAACACGGTAGGCTTGGTGAGCTAGAACACCAGCCCTATTCGCAGTACTGGGTTTAACTCTTAAACCTCAAAATGGCCGGTGTGTATTTATATCATTTTCTCCAAAATGATAAGAAATGGAGAATTTGAAGCAATCCACCATTGCTTCAAATGGAAGCATAGAGAAAAATGAAACAATTTTATTTTTTTTATTTTTTTTCTTCTTCCTCTTCTTCTTTCTTCTTTCTTTTCCTCAATTTCTTTTTCTCTTGCTCGGCCAAATTGGCCAACACCCATAAACACACCAAAAAAGTTTCTTTCTTTCTTCTCTTTATCTGTATCTAATAAATATGATATAATATATAATATAATAATAATATAGTATATATTATATAATAATAATAAAATAAAACTAATGGGTGCCAAATAGTTGGCACCCAAAATATAATATTATTATATATATAATATCTTCTAATAAAATAAAATAAAATAAAATAAAATATAATATAATAAAATAAAATATTATATAATAAAATAAGAGAGATATTTTGATTATTTAACTATTAAATAATCAAAAGTGTAAAATGACCATTTTGCTCCTCATAAATAGTTACCAAGTTTACTCCATAGTGGGTCCCACTAAATCCGCACTTGAATAAACTCAATCGAGGCTCCATAATGCGCCACGTGTCATTATACAATTAGTAAATAATAATTATTGACTAATTATTGTATTTAAAACTTAAATACAAATATGCACATATTTCTGTGGTAGTAGTGAATATTGTTGGATTAAACACTTTAATCCGGCACGCTGCCTCAGTGTACAACGAGTACACTCTATATCGCAAGAATCACTAGGTTCTATGCTCGATTTGTCAAATGGAACTATTCTATGAGTTCATGAGTAATGCCCCACGCACACATCATAGATATATAAATTAGTACGTTGAATCATATAAGCTGAGGTTACAATGCATACATATAATCCTTCAATCATGATATCTTGAATGTGTGGGGATATATATTATCACTGTTAAATCCCTTAGTGCTCATCCATGTCTTATCTCAAGACTCGTATCTCACTGAACAATATGCGCAAACTTTTTTGCCATATTTTTCTACCCAGGCAAAACTCTTTCTCAGGATGATTGCTTGTGGCCACAAGACTTTTTAAGATACAGTCTCGAAGCATCTAGATATCTAACTCCATATGCAAGCTGACGAATCATATATCCGTACACACCAAACTCCATAAGCATTAGACCATACC
This sequence comes from Ailanthus altissimus, assembly GCA_946807835.1. Classification (NCBI taxonomy): domain Eukaryota; kingdom Viridiplantae; phylum Streptophyta; class Magnoliopsida; order Sapindales; family Simaroubaceae; genus Ailanthus; species Ailanthus altissimus. The sequence continues at coordinate 24,471,016 of OX327685.1, read as the reverse complement.
CAACGACACTCAACGGTGACACCATGAAAAGTCTGTCACATGCGTGGAACTAAAGTATGGTAGATCACTTACAAGCCTACCATAGCACTCAGGTCAAAAGACGACGTATACTACTCAACTAGAGAGGACCCTCCGTTGATGGCTTACACAAGGTGTCTATTGAAGGCCTTCGTGAGTTTGTCCCATATCCAGTCCTAACTGGATACCTATAAGTCCATATGAGCTCCAAGCTCACAGTCGGCTAGGAATGACCATCTATACCCTATAGGTACGACATATGCTAATCTATATATAAAGGTATCCACCGACAGACCCGCATCGGCAGAAATAGATCAAGGACAATTATTCGAGAACATACTTGCGTAACTTGCATTTTCTGGCACCCGATTGCAACTTTTGCAGCTATGCTGTTATTGTGATATTCCCAAGTGTATGTCCCATTACAGACATGACTCCAACTCTTAGATATGCTGAGTATTATAACTAGTTAACACTTAACTGTGCTAACATTTAGTAATTATATGTCTCAGCGTGGCTAATTATGAGCCATTATCTAAACTCTTTTAGATATGCTTCGAACTCCTTTAAATCTACAATGTCTGTAATGTTACATGCATAATACCATATATATGGGTATTAACGATTTAATGAGAATGTACACTTGTATAAATACACAAGTAAATGTACATTCAGGGATAGAAAGTAAGCACCGACCCTAACAAAATGTGATCATTTTTTTACGCTGTTAATAATAATGGGAGTCCTACTAGTAGGGGTTAGTTGTGCTTGCATAAAATAAATATTTAATTATGAATCATATCATTAAGAGATGCGGATAAGTTTTTAAAATCTCTTTTAATCAGATTGAAATTGTATTTCATTTTGGAAAAGTGTTATGCATGGTCTGTCTTATAAATACGGTATTAAACGGGTTACGTCGGTTTTTTTATTATTGCTAAAGTGTAAGAAATTGGTCGGTGTGATTTAAACTATGCTAGTTAAACATAATATGAGACAAATATAAGCAAAAGTATTTCCCAATATGTCTAAACGTGAGAGTCGTATCGGTAATTTATATTTAATTATTGATAAGTTAATCTAGAACACACTTACCTAATATTACTAAAGCATAAGGATAAGGTATGTTTAGAATCAATGGTAAAAGTTACATGAGATGCAATTGACAAAAGTTTCCTACCTTTTAGGTTTTACAAAGGCCAATATTACTAAAGTGCGAGGTTGAAGTATAATGCTAATTAGGTCTACTTCTCACCATAAAGTTTACAGTATTTGAACTTTTAGTTTCCCATTTAAGAGATTAAACAGAATATGTAAAGTAGTGGAAAAACATCTTTAGATTGAAAACATATACTAGTTATATCTATGATCTAAAATTTTATTTTAATGATTTAAAATATTTATTTTTTGTCTTGTGAAAATAAGATAGCTTCAAACAATCTGTTGGTTCGCATACTTGATGCACACTAACTAAAAGGTGTCGAGAATTATTCTGATTAACTGATAAATATCAGAATAGTTATGGATTCATAAAAGCTTGGATACATTATTGATCAAAAGATAGCTAGAAGGGTTTCTAATGTCTCATCTTCAAAGAGTTATAGACTTATCAGAAATGGATTGATAATGATTTTAGAGTCAAATCATACATCTTGGCCTCGATGTCGACTGAACTATAAAGGGAGCATTTACACATGGATATTGTAAGGAATATTATGCTTCACCTAAAAGAGCTATTTGGAGACATACCACAGGTTGATCTGTATAGGATCTCCAAGACACTCTTTCAGTTTAAGTTGGTCGAGGACAATCCAGTTAGTCACAATGTACTTAAGATAATTTCCTACATTGAGAAGTTGAAGGCTATGAATATTTCTCTAAACAATAATTTTGGGAATAGTTTGATTCTCCAGCCTTTGCCGGGGCTATTTGTACAGTTCATCATGAACTTCAATATGTAAGGGTTGACACCTACATATACTGAGCTGTACAGTATGTTGAAGACAACTCAAGAAAATATGAACAAAGAGGGTGCAACCTTTTATATTCAGAGGTGCTTCATCTTCTACCTCGAAGGCTTTTAGAAAGTTTAAAGGTAAGAAGAAGGAGAAGTAGACACCACATGTTAGTCATCAGAGACAAGTGATATCCAAGCAGCAAGAAAAGAACAAACACAAAGAAAAATGTTTCCATTGCGGCAAAGATAAACATTAAAAGCATAATGTCCGACGTACCTTGCCACAGTCAAGAAAACCCTTCAAGTATATGTTTGCCTATTATTGATATTTCATTAGTATTTAATGCTAGTACTAACTCGATATTATACACCGTCTATCAATCTCACATTTGCAATATGTTGCAGGGTCTAAGAGAAGTTAGACAACTACAACATAGAAAAATACTGCTTCATATTGGAAATACAGATTTCCTATAGGTCAAGCCTGTTGGACATTTTCAATTATTTCTCCCTTATGGTAAAACTTTAATGTTGTATAACTATTTTTTGATGCAAAATATTATCAAATAAATTATATCCCTTCTTGTGTTAGACATTGAAAGTTATCATGTATTTATTTAGAATCGTTCCTTGTACTTATATGTTTATTAGCTGACTGTTAGATGATGAATGACCATTATATTTTAGATACAATAAAAAATGTCTTAAATGCACAGGTGAACATAAGTAATAGTTCGAAAACTTCGAATAATATTAAATTGTGGCATATAAGATTAGGTCTTATTGGCGTTAGACGCTTGGCTCGTTTGGTTAAGGATGATTAGATACCTAATCTTTTCATAGAACTCTATCCAATTTTTGAATTTTGTATTCAAGAGAAAATGGTCAAATCTTCTTTTATTGGTGTTGGACACTGTGCCACTGATTTATTGAAACTATTATATAGTGATGTATGTAGTCCAATGAATTATACTGCTATAGGTAGATTTTGATACTTCGTCATCTTTATCGATGATTTGTCACAATACAAACATTTGTTTCTGATAAGATATAAGTCATTAACCTTTGAAATATTTAAGAAATTTTGATAGGAGGTAGAGTAACAAATCGATATGTATATTAAATGCCTTCCATCAGGTAGAGGCAGTGAATACATAAGTAGTAAATAAGAATTATGTATAGTAGAATGAGATTGTTACTTAGTATAGTCCTCCAGGTACTCTTCAACACATGGTGTTTCGGAGAGGAGGAATCAAATAGTTTTAGATATGATTCGATCGATGATCATAATGATCTTTACCGATCTTTTAGAATACCTATAAGGTTATGCTTTAGAAACTGTTGCTCACTTGTTGAACAGAGTTTCATCGAAAGTTATTCTTACTACTCTTTATGAGATTTTTACTAGGAGAAAATTGAGTCTTAAGTATGTTAAGATTTGAAATTATCCTACTTACGTAAAAGTTAAGAAATAGGATAAACTTACACCTAAGGGATATTAGTATCGATTCATTGGATATCCTAAACATTCTATGGGGTATCAGTTTTATAATTTAAAGGAATAAAATGTGTTCGTTACCCATAAGGCAACTTTTTTTAGCGAAATAGTTTCTCATAAATTGTGGGGATTATAGAAGGATTGTAGAAGGATTACACTTGATGAAGTCAATTCAGAAGTTTATGAACTGATGATAGAACCTTAGGCTCAATCGAGTGATATACCTTTGACACACCCTTTAAGTAGGTCAAAAAGAATCTTAAGGCCACCTATTAGATATGGTATGATACTTGAAGATGCCTTTGAGATTTTCTTAGTTGAAGAAAATGCCATTTGACTTATAAAGAGGTGATATTGGACATTTATTCAGTAAAATGGCAAGAATCTATGAAATCCAAAATTAACTCTATGTATGACGATCAAGTCTAGGATTTGGTTAAACTTATCGAAGGAATTGGTTTTAAATAGGTTTACAAGTGGAAGCATAGACCCAATAGGAAGGTAAAGATCTTTAAAGTTCAATTGGTGGTAAAAAATTATACTCAGCGATTGATTAAGAGGAAACATTTTCACCATTACCTATGTTAAAGTATATTTGAATTTTGTTGGTTATTGTAGTATACTATGATTTTGAGATTTGATTATGGATATAAAGACGACCTTCTTGAATGGCCATCTTGAAGAAGATATATTCATCGAGCAACTTAAAGGTTTTATATCCAGTATGACTTTTAATCTAGTAGTAGACTAAAGAAGTTCATTATGGACTTAAGCAGGCTTCCCAAAGCTAGAATCTTTATTTTGATGAAGTAATCAAAGAGTCTAGTTTTATAAAAAACTATACAAAGAGGTTAGTAGAAGTATGATTATCTTTCGTGTTCTTTACGTGGATGACATACTTATTATAAAAAATGATATTAGTATGTTACAAATATTCAAGAGTTATTTGAGTAAAAACTTCTTCATAAAGGATTTGGGAGAGGCTTTCTGTATATTGAGTATAAAGCTTTATAGAGATAGAGTTAGAGGGATGATAGGACCCTTTCAATCCTCGTATATAGAAAGTGTTCTTGAAAAGTATAACTTTAATAACTGTAAGATAGTTAATATACTTTTCAAACATGACATTCATCTTTCTAGAAGGATGTGTCATCAGAAGGAAGATAAAAAGGTTAGAATATCTAACATACTATATGCATAAGTTATAGGTAGCTTGATATACGCCTTGTTATATACAAGACCTCACATCAGTATAGTTGTAAGTGTTACGAGTTAGTATTAATCTGATCCAGGTAGCGACCATTAGATGGTCGAGTAATATATCCTAAAATACTTTAATAGTACAAAGGGTAAGTTTCTAATTTATGGAGAGAGTGACTTACAAGTAAGGGGATACACTAATTCAGAATTCTAGTTTGATCTTGATGATAGAGAGTCTACATCTGGTTATATGTTTCTTCTCAATGGTGTTGCAGTCAGTTGGAAGAGAATTAAACAAGTATCTACAATTGATTCTACCATAGAGGCAGAATACATTATGACTTCAGAAGCTGCAAAGGAAGCGATGTCAATATGCAAATTTGTCATAGAGCTTGGAATAATCCAAAGTTTAATGGATCCTATCCCATTATATTGCGGCAACAACATGGGCAGTTGCTCAAGCTAAGGAGCCAAGGGTACACCAGAAGTCTAAGCATGTAAAGAGAAAATATCACATAATTAGAGAAATCTTAGTTAGAGGAGATATAATAGTTTCAAGAGTAGATTCTATGAACAATGTAGCGGACCCACTAACTAAGGCTTTAACTGTTAGAGTGTTTGAGAAACACGTAGAGTTGATGGGTATTAGATATTATCATGAATGAAACTAAAGCAAATAAGTGTTATTGGAGAAGGTGCTTACGTGTTATTCTAATTTTGTATAAATATATTTAATATTTATACAATGAACAGGTCAAATATCGTTAATATTTTATTATATGGTACTAAGTTTGTTACTTTTAGATATTGTAGATCTAAAAGAGTTTAGGTCAGCACTAAGAGTTAGATTTTTAAAGAGTTAGAAGCTTATATGAAATAGGATAAAAATATAGAAATATATTAGTAATGACATAGTTGTAAGAAGTTATAAATGGTGCTAAAAAATGCCATTATGCAGTATATTCTTGAAATCATCCTTCCTGATTTATGATTGCTGACATAGGTCGATTGGTATATATTTTGGATTAGTATATGTCTATATCTGAATTGTCCAATTGGTTAATCTTAGTAGACCGTAGGCTTAACAGAAGCTTGTATAAGCATGCAGGTATTTAATGAGGAATGAGTATTGAACAAACTCACTAGAACTTTCAATAGACATCTTATTCAATGGAGGGTCTTCTTGAGTTAAGTAGTATTTATGGTCTTTTGACCTAAGCACTATGATGAGTTTGTCAGTGATCCACCAAACTTTGATTCCATTCATGTTAGAGATTTTTTATGGTCTGACCTCTGGGTGTCGTTGGGTGTGATTCAATATTCATGAAGTTCGCTATGTGTAGATATGAGATTCGTTAGCTTATGTGGATGAGTTGTATATCTGGATGCTCTGAATTTGTATTTCAGGAAGTCTTATGACCATAAGCAGAAACCCTGAAAAGAGTTTTCTGTAGAGTTAAACAATATCGGAAAGGAGTTTGCGGATATTGTTTATGAAAATACAAATCTGGAGATAAGTTCACAGTCAAGCGCCTAAAGATTTGACAGTGATGATCTATATCTGCTCTTTTAGGATATAGGTGACAGAGGAATTATTTGTATATGGTTAACCTCAACTTATATGGTTCAACATGCCGTTCTATAATATTTGTAATGTATGTGTGGGCATCATTCACAAACTTACGAAAGAATTCTGTAAGACAAATGAGTCTGATCTAGAGAGTCTCACAATATGAGGTGTACTCATTGAGCACTGGGGTAACATACTAGGTTGAACAATTCGATCTGAAAAATTTCGGAAGCACACGTGTTAAATTTTAAGTGTTAAACCTATTAATTAATTGGCTAATAATTGTTGTTAACCAATTAAAAAGTGACACCTAGCATAGTGCATCGACATGTGTGTGACAAGTGGCACTTTTAATAAAAATGCATTCTTGACAAATGGCAAAAGGTTGCATGACACATGGCATTAAGTTAACTTGTTAACTTGACAAATGACTTATGTATGAGATGCATATATGACAAGTGTCAAGCATGTAAAGTGTAAAAAAAAAAAAAAATTGAAAGTGTTTCATTGTGTGCATGACTTGGCGAAGTGAGAGATAGTTTGAAATTGTTACATTTTAGTCCTTAAAGCCAATTTTAGTCATTTAGAGATTAAAACAAGTTCAAGAGTTAAATTGAGTTCGAATCCTACTTAAAATTGAAAACAAAGCTGTAATTCTAATTTTATAATTCTACCAAAATTGAGGACTAAAATTACTTACAAGATCATTTTAAGGTGAGCTCCAAATTTAAATATTCACCAAAGACTTTCTAATGAATTTTTTATAATTGTTAATGTAACAAAATTTACATTTAAAAAGTGTTTATTGAATAAAAATTTAAAATTTTATTTTACTGTATATTGAATAAGAATTTAAATTCCTATTTAATAAACACATTCACGTGTATACATTTAATAGGCACACTCACAGCACATACCCCTCTATCCCCAACTCTGCAGCTATACTCCCAATCGCCGTAAACATTAACTCCTTGATTTCTTGGGGTCTCGTGTAGGCTTGTGATAGGCACTATGCTCTTGCAACTACTGCTTGTTCCAATGTCAATGTCTTTTCAGTCATTTCGCCCTCTTTCAAGCCTTGTTTCTCGCCTTGGCGTTCCTTTTCTTCCTTTCGTTTTTCCTTCTGTCTAGGCTTCCCCTGCTTTTGGTTTTCATTAGATACTATTGCTCTCATCCATGCACCATATTTAAACTTTCTTCTTTGCCAAGCTTGCTCACCTGCAACATACAAAGGACACTCCCTATATGTATGCCTGATCCGACCACATCGGAAATGAAACTCAAAAAAATGTTCATACTTCACTATTAGATCGGTACACTCCTTTCCTGCCTACAAATTCACTCTAATCCCTCGCACTAGAGGTTTACTCATGTTTATATTCACCCTCATCCTAATATATTTGCTTAAATATACTCTCCTCCCCTCATCAGCTTCTACATTGCCTTGTACTTCTCAACCCATAGAGCAACACTTTCCTTCATACAAAGAATGGGAATGTCATAGATCTGCACCTAGAAGGATGCTCTTGAAAATTTTAAGTTAGAAATATCCCCTATTCCTTCTGGTTCTGCTAGCACTACCAATGCTTTTTGTCAAAATTCCAAGGACCATTCACAAGGATTCTTCTTTTATCTAGTTCTGAGGAGAAGTGAAAAATGAACTTATTCCCCTTAAGACTCTCCATCTGGACCCCTTGAGCTGTCTTTCAAGTCTGTTGCATAACCCATCTAAAGACTTCCCTGTTAACCTGCTAAGAAGAGAGCTCTTTCCCTACTAAGCAATTTGTTGTTAACCTTTTTTTCTTTTACTCCCACCAATTTTCTAGAGTAAGAATTTTCCCATCCTCCTCTAAGAGTGAGAGATTCTTGCACAGTGACTATTTCTTCCGTACTCATCAGTGTTTTAAATTCTGTATAATTGTTTAGAGCACTTTGTTTTGGAAAGGATTTTGAGAGAAGAATTTGGGAATGATTGTATATGTTTATGAAGATTGTGTTTGGGATAGTGTTTTGAATCGGAGGATACCGTGTTAGAGAAGGAGATTTGAACTAGTTCTTCACTTAGTAGACAAAGTGGGGACTACAGCGAGAGAAACTCGTTGACCTCTGCTTCCATTGTGGAAGAGTTTTTTCGTTTGAAACCATCACTTTTCATGTAAGTGATTGATACGTTTAGGTTTAATATAAGATCGTACTACTTCGATTTGGCTGAAGGGCTTCTTTTACTTCATCCATTTACTTTCCGTTTAACGTTGCATAGTTATTAGTGTTATTGAGGTTATGAATGGTTCTAGCCCTAATTAAAAGTTACAAACTGTTACCAGTCGTTTTATACATGCCTGTTCAATGCGCGACTGCTGATCACATTTTTTGTGCCAACAATTCATGTGTGCAGACTGGAATGCTTTTATGGATTACTCGCCATCTCGTATAACTGCGTGCTTTAACTTGTATAAATTTATGAATTTTCATTCTTTATTTTTGGCGGATGAAGTAGAAGATAGGACGGCATTTATCCGGTTCAATATGCTTCACATGAACAATTGCAAGTGTTTGTCCGAAACGGATTCGATTTAAAAGAGAGTATGCAGTAGCTCTGTTTCTGGGACTCGGCTCAAATCCACTTCTTGTCTCAGCCGTTAATGAAAAGAGATTGTTGAGAGAACAAAACAGTCGTCTGTTTAAGAGTGTGCCACATTTGCAGTAAGTATCCTATACACGATGATGCATTATTAATACATATCTGCTTTTCACAAATGTCCGATAGTAATAAATAATTGAACGGCCATAGGTGCATTCACTCTCATTCAACCATAATACATTTAACCAGGTGTGAGCATTACCAAGCCCTACTCCCGGTGTCTGTCATGTAAGACACTGTTGCCATAAATTCATTGGCTTAAGATTTTTACTGTATTGTATTTACAATCCAATATCACAATCAACTTGAATCAACAGCATTAACAACACATAAACGTTGTAATACACTTCGTTTCTTATTTGACAGCAAATATCGGAGGAAGTGAGATGACTGGCAAAACATTTCTTACTCTTGACATATCCGTAACGCATTGAACCAGGTAACAGCACAATCAAGACCCACTTTATCAGCTTCTCATGTCAAATACCATAATGATTTTCAGTGTCTTTCGCCATCCAGGCTTAATTCAGATAAATTATGAGGTAGCTCTGGTATTTTGAGAGGAGGGAGTGGGGGAACTTCAATTTGGTGGTGTTCTTCTGCACCCTCGCCATTGTTTCCAGGACCTTTAAACATCCCTGTGAGCATACTTCTAACTTTCAAAATCATTTTGACCTCAGATAGTTGCCAGGTAAAAGTGAGGACAATCATCACTGAAAGCAAACAATGGGTTATAATGTTCTGTCTCTTTACATGCCTAAGCTCATTCAAGATCTCTTCTCCACTATTCTTGGCACCATCACTGCCTCCCTGCCCCTCATTCTCAACCTTAGTCTCTGCTTCACCAACACCAGGAGAAGTTGCCACCTGTAGTCCGATTACTCCTCCAGGTTGCTTAAGCACTCCATCCCCTTCCAAGGATTCCAACTACCAATAGAAAGTACAGGCAGATAATTGTCTAACATCTATGTCTGTTGAAAGCATAGATATGACTGAACTCAAAGCAATGCTTACACATACTACTGAATTCTTCTAAAGGATTTTGACTCGCTATTAATCTATTGAATACTGTTGCAAACAAATTGGTCAGTTAACAAGAATAAATTGACACAGCTCAATTAATTGCGTTACACATAAGTTCAGTACAACATCCAAGGGTGTTCAAACTGGCAAAATAGTAATTAGAAATACAAGACATGTTACCATACTTGATTAATGAAAATCAATAAGCGGAAATTTCGTCATAGATATAAAACCAACTCGTACCACTATCAAATTTACACTTCACTCTTACAATCTATAGTGCCATAACAAGAGTGTCAAATTTTCTCAATGCATGATGATGCAAAGAAACAAAGATTGGAGCCAACAAAAATAGCAGCAGCCAAGAATTTCGTATGATTCACGGTAACCAATTTTACATGTGTAGTATGAAAGTATAAAACTAGTGCGACAAGAATAAAGAAGATCTCAATGTCATTAATCAGTACGGGAAAAATAGAATTATACGGTAAATTTGGAACAAGACAATTAACACAGAACTATTTAGGGATAAACATATGCTCTTCTGTACGACAAGTTCGATGAACAATCAAGACGTTCCTCTTTGCATCACAAACTTGTAGATTCTTAAAATCAGGAACCAGAATTTGTAACGCAAAACTCACAGTAAAAGAATAAAAAGAAAATGTAACAAATAATGGGTTTGAAGTGACTTAGAATACCTAAGAAAGCAAGTTAGAGAGGAAAAGCTGATCATCTTGAGAAGAGGCATCTTTGTTGTTGCTCTTCTCTTCTATGAGTTTCTGAATTGCAAGATTGATAAGCTCCACTTTGGCTTCTTTTCATTCCATATTTGCTCTTTCTGGGAGTTGGAAAAGTTATGATCTTCATTTGGGATACACGTGGCTTTCATGCCTATCGTGGCCAAGTAATAACAACTGGATATCCACGTCGGCTGCTGCAATGCAAAGCTATTTTAGCCGTCACTTTTCAGCGCCCAATGAAGGAGAGGGCTTTCCCCTTTTTTCCTTTTTTTTTTGTTTTTTGATGAATAATTTTATAAGGTAAAATAAATAATCTCCTCCTCTCAAAATATAAATATAAATATAAATATAAATATAAATATAAATAACAAAATTTAAATATGTATTAAAATTAAAACCAACATTAAGGGCGTCACAAAAAAAACCTGTGATTGGTGTGAAGGGGAAGATCTATTCATAATATAGTTCAAGGAAAAGTCATCTCTTAATTTTTCGTTCTTGCTAATTCATCCAATTCAATGTAGCATATCATCATTTTCAACCAACCCCCAACGTAATCGGTACGACCACTACACAATTTGCATATATATGCTTACTAAAAGAATATCTTTTTTGGTTAAGCTAATGATATTGAGAGTATGTTTGGTTGAATTTTTTAAATAAAATTTTTTAAAGTATATTTTTTTAAAAAAATTATTAATTGTTTGATTATTAATTAATTTTTTTAAAGAAAATATTAGATCATTTGGTTATATATTATTAAAAGTGTTTATGTATTATTAAATTATCAAAAAAGATATTTAATAAAATTTATATTCAAATTCTAAATAATTCAATATAAATATAAAATGTATCATGTATTTTCTCAAATTTAATTTCTTAAACTACAAAAATTAAGTAAAATCAATACACAATAATCAACGAAACTATATAAATTATTATATTTGGTACAAAAATTAAAAATAAAATAATACATCTTTTTGTTTAAAAAAATAAAATAATTAACAATAGATTTTAGTAAATTCTTATAAAAATATGATAGTTGTAGAGATATAGAGAATTAGAGATATAATGACTTTTAAGAAAATATTAAAAATATGTTAGTTGAATATGATTTATTTTTATTAAAAGTACATTATAGAAATAAGAAAATATTATTAGAACATATATGAAATTATACATATATAAAAAAAAGCTTAAAAAACTTTATTTCAAAAAGCTCAAAATTTGAGCTTTTGAAAATAGAGACAAAATAGTTTTTTTTAATCTCTAAAAGTTCTTCTGTAATTGTAACTAAACACTATCAAAAAAATTAAAAAAGAACTTTTGGTATTAAAAAAGTTCTTTTGGCTAGTAGAGAAGCCAAACCAAATAAGCACTAAGTATTTTAAAGTTGACATAAATGAAGCAAATGAAGGGATCGGTTTGAGAAAGCAATAAGAAAATTCTCAAGCGATGCTACTATTGCTATTTTTGAAATGAGGAAATACGTTTATGCTCGAAGAGGTGATGAGTGCCTTGAACAACGTATAATTCAAAACACGATCAGGTGAATAAGTTTCATACTCAATCTTAAAAGCGTGAATTGCACCTGATCAGCAATAGGTATATACATGACTGGAAGTTTAAATACATCGTATAGTTGATTTAGAGACACAACCCATCGTGTGAAGGACAAACACCAACCAAAGTGACCAAGAGCCGACTCTAATACTTAGTTAGCATGCCACGGGGCCCTCTTTTCCATACTTTTTTTAACAGTAAATAAAGAATATTTTAAAAGAACAATTATATAATGGATAAATATCAAAAGGGACTGTATTAGTTTAAATGGTTTCTTGAGATACACTAAGACCAAATTTAAAAATGCCTAATCAGACTAATAAAAACTTGTTCACTAACAGCCTAACACATATTTATACAAGAAAAAAACTGCAAGTGCACGGATTGTAATCAAGTAATAAGGTAATGAGTATAAGTATCATCTCACGAGGATTGTTCTTTCAAATTTATGTTAAATGCTATAAGTGTTCACAACTTAATTTTATGTAAGCTACCTTAATTTTGAATTAATTTTAAAACTAAAAAAATTAAAGTAGCAAAACTAATTAAAGCTATTAATAAACAATAATTACAATTGACAATTTTATGAAATGTGAAATCTATAATAAAGATATTATAAGGTTTTGACTTTACTCTATTCTTTCTATTTGGTAATGGTTAACTGATTCTATTTCAATCATTAATTAAGGGGTTAAAATTAATTTTATTACCTTTTTTCAAGTATTAAATAAGATCTTATGCATATATATTAAAGTTGATATCCGTATCTAACTTTTCTATTTATATATTAATTAAGAAACTATTATATTGATTACCAAAGTGCTATTAGTCTATCGAACTCAATAAAACTAAAGTTATATTTCTTAAATCTAATAAATGAGTCAATCTCTCTGAAGCATTAAAACTCATAAATTTAAGATAATTAATTTATTTTTTAGCAAATTAGAAGCACTAAGCATAGAGAAGTATAAATAAATAAAATTGAACTTTGTTAACAATTAACTAAATATTCTAAACATAGTATAAATAGAGCTACATCAAGTCTTAGAATAAAAATCTAGCCAAATATAGATAAACTTATAATTAAAATCATTAAGAAATCCATAAATGCAAACATATTTAAAACAATATCCACAAATATAAATTTCTAATCAAGACAAAGAAAGAAAGAGAGAGAAAGAAATTATGATGGAGATGGTCTTCAAAGCTTCAATCCATCCTTCAAGAATCCTTAAGATTCTTCAAGAGTTTTCAGTCTCCAAGTCTCTCTCTATCTAGAAATGTGCCTTTCTATTTTTGTGTTCTTTTTTCTTCATTTGAATAATGACTTTTGAGTTTCTATTTATAGGCTATAATTAAGGAAACTTTTCAAAATACAGAAAATTAAATTTCTTACTTGTCTAGCGGCGCTGCAGCTTAGGAAGACTAGGACTGCAACCTACCCTCATTGTGCCATGGCCATGGCTTGGGAAGATTAGCGCTGCAGCTTGGGGTCTCTGATCAAGCTGGCATTGTGGCCTGTAGATGCTGACTTGTTTTCCAATTTTTTCTCGGGGCCGTAACTTGAATTCTTGGGTCACAACTTGAGTTTGTAAAATGACCATTTGACCATTTTTCTTCGTGTTTTTTTTGCCCTTTTTATTATGTTGTTTTATTGAAATTTATAAAATAATAATAAATGCATGAAAAATCAAATATTTATACTTATGTTGACTAATTATCAAGTCAATAGAGTCAAAATAATATATATAAAATGCACTTATTAAACTTCTCCAAACCTAATAACTTGTTCGTTTTCGAGCAAATAGACACAATTAAAAACTTAAAACTAAGATAACAAAGAACATAATGGGTTAGTAATCATAAACAATTTGTCTAAAAAATTGCCCTCAACTACGAGTCCTTCAAGAAACACTATATGCACATAAAATTTAATTATTTCAATTGAATACTCTTATCTCAAAATTGACCTACTTGGTGTATGTGTGTGTGTAGTTAGTATCATTAGTCAAATGCACCCGAATTAGTTTATGCACACAAGTCAAAGAAATGATCTCTATGAATTTTTATTTATTTAACACTCCATAGGCTTGCTTTTTATATTACTCTCCACTAATGTAGGTACACATCACCAAGGATTAAATAGGGCTTATTTGGCTTATAATACAAGGCTTAGGATTAAGGGTAGAATAAGTGGATTCTTTTTCGATTTAACTTACACCATAAGCATACTAAAACCTATTCAAACCATTCTAATCGTCGATTAAGTCTCCCTCAAACTTAATTTTTTCTTTCCCATGTTGATTTGTTGCTCATACTTTCTTTTTTTACTAACCTAGAGGAATATTATTTGTTTTTTTAAATTGAACTTATTTTTCCAAACTTAAACTTTTATATCTTATTTGAAATAACAAAATCAATTTCTTTCCACCTTGCGTTTTTGCTTTTCCATAGACTTAATCTTCGTTAGAATATTCTTGTAGGACTACCATGCTAATTTGTGAAGTTGATCAACTAAATTTGGGGTTGAAGTTAAATTGAATTGAAGTTTTAGGGTGGGTGCCTAAGCAATTGTGGTGTGATTATTGTGAAATTATTAATAAATTTACTCTTGTGTTGGATTGATTATGGGTATGGCACCAAAAAGAATGAAAATCACACTTAGCAACACCCAGTTTCGACAAGCATAGATTTGTGTCCAAAGGTGTCGCTAAATAGTATAATTGTTGGGATTTGTGCTTACGTGCCATCCCTTTTTGTGTATAAATATTTGCTTTATGTTTATACAATGATGATTTCAATATATCACTAATTATATTATATATAAATATGGTAAGATGCTTGTAACGTTTTAGACATTGTATGATCTGAAAGAGTTCAGATCTGATTTAAAGGAGTTTAGATCAAAACTAAGAGTTAGTAAAATCTAAATAGTTAGAGCCTTGTCTGAAATGGGACAAAGACCTAAGAATATATTAGTAATGATATAGTTGCAATGAGTTGCAAATGGTGCTAGGAAATGTTGTTATGCAAATATGTTCTTAAATTTAATGTTCCTGATCTATCTTCACTAATGCGGGTCTGTTAGTGAAGACCTTAATATATATAGATCAGTGTATGTCTATATCTGGATAGTCCAGATGGTTAGTTTTGGCAGACCATGAGTTTAGTGAAAACTCGTATAGAGATACAAGTATTCAGTAAGGACTGAATATTGAAAGACTCACAAAGATCTCCAATAGACATCCCATAAAGCCGTCAATGGAGGATCTTTTTAGTTGAGTAGTATTCGTGCTCCTTAGACCTGAGTGCCATGGTGGACTTGTGAGTGATCCATCATACTTTGGTTTCACACATGTCAGATACCTTTCATGGTCTGACCGTTCGGTGTCGCTGGGTATGGTCCGATGCTCATGGAGTTCGGTGTGTACAGATATAGGATCCATCAACTCAATTGAATGAGTAAAATATTCTGCAACTCCAAGATTATATTTCAGAAAGTCTTATAGCCATAAGCAGACATATCCGAGAATTAATTTTATCCTCAGAAAAATAATATCGTAAAAGTGTTTACGGATATTATTTATTGAAATACAAATCTAGAGATAAGTTTGTGGTTGAGCAAATGGAGACTTGACGGTGTTGATCTATATCTCCGCTCTTCAAGGATATTTATGATGGAAGGATTATACGAATATATTATAACCTCAACTTGTATGGTCTAATGCGTCATTTTGTAATATCTGTAACATGTGTGTGGGACATTGTTCATAGACGTGTGAAATAGTTTCATATGACAAATCGGGTATGGACTTAGAGAGTCTCACAATATGAAGTGTACTCGTTGTGCACTGGGGCAGCAAATTGGATTAAACTATTAATCCAGCAATTTCCAGCAAAATGAAAAAAAATGTTTCAAGGTTTCTTTTATTATTCACTTGTCAACAATTGAATGTAAAATACATTATTGGTTTACAAGAGTGGTTAACCAATAAGAAATTGACAAGTGACATAATAATTTACCATGTATTTACCTATTTACCTTGCTTGGTAAATACATATATGGTAAATGTAAATATTTAAAATAGTTTTGAATTATTAATATTTTATATATTAATCAAATTATTATTATTAATTGGAATAAGTGGCAAACACCATTTACTAATGAAGAATGCACTTGTTATTAATAATAAGAAATGTTGGCCACTTAAAAATTCTTAAATGATGCACTAAGGAAGTGGTGAAACCACTTAGCATTGTTTAAATGCCATTAACTCTCTAGAAATTGATTGAAATGGTTGAATCAAATTGATGAGTGAAAAATATGATTGATTAATGTTTGTAATGGCAAACATGGATAAGTGGTGGTGGAGCACTAAGAGAAATCATTCTTTGCACTTAATTAAGAATTTGAAAAATTGAAGTGTGAAATTCGTTCTAGGAGAAAGAAGAGAGAATTGAGAGTATTTTCTAAGTGTTTTTCTCAAAGTGTTGAGAGAAAATACAAAGGCTTACCAAGGTTCAACATAAAGAGTTGTAAAGAACTAAAGAAAAGACTTAATTCTTCTTATCTTTTGGTAGTAATCACTCATAAGGACAAATTATTTTAAGTGTTAAAACAATCCTTTGCTGGAGATTCAAGGCTGTCATTCTAGTTTCACAATCCCACCAGATTTAGTTGTGAACTAGAATTGTGCAAGGGAACACTTCAAGGTGAGCTCAACAAATTGAAGCTTGGAGTTCTTGAAGAATTGTAAAGCTACCTTCATAACCGAGTAGGTTATTTATTTACAATTCATTTTATATCATGCATGAAAATATATATGAGATATATGTGTGCTTGAATGATCATACATGTGATTACATGCTTGAGTTTGTTACATATTGTATAACATGTATGAATACTTCCGTTGCGTTTTTAATTTTCTTTTGAAATTATATGCATCTATACACATCACACACCATATCACAACAATAACAACTCTATTAAAAAGAAAGCTATTAACACAGAAAGGAGTTTCAACTTGCCAGATAGAAAATTCTCGAGTTTTACTCAGATCATCAGAGCAAGAAAATAGAAAAAGTTGTGCCAGCAACTGAAAGTGGTTGTAGTTACAATTATGCACAAATTCTATACCAATGAACCATAACACCGTAACCGAAAAGTTAAGGTTCAAGGAGATTGATTATTCATCAGACTTATAGTATTAACAATATTCATACAATTAAGCTCAAGTTTAATCTGTGCTAAATTTATATTGACATGCCAACTACCAACTCCGTAGAGCAACCAATGCTTTTATAATATCCATAAATACAAAAGAATGAAGGTTTGTAACCAACAAAACTAAATACTACTGAGATGGTTGTGAATGACAACACTAAGTCCAATAAAAGTGATAAGTTTGCGACCTCCATGAAATACACACTCTGGTAGAAGAAGAAGAGAGGACAATATTTTTAACTTGAAAATCTTCAATATATGAAGCAGATCATCCCATTACATCTTCTATGTTTAGTAAGACCTTATTATGCATAAAATGATTTCGTTGAAACCATATTCTTTATACTAAAATTGCCCATCTCTCTATTTCTAAAACAATCAACCTCATCATACATATCAAACCAAGCTCAACAAAGTAATTTGGATCGGCACAAGAGATACTATACATGAAAGAACATCTTAATTGGATCGTCTTTAGTAATTTGCAAAATGACAATGCGTACCTTGTGGATTCTTTAAACTTTTAACAAGAGGAGACATGTGTCCATCACTTGCAAATTATGCCTTCAAAGATTAGCATAAGTATGTAGTCAATTATGAGAAGCCTTCCACAAATTATTTTTGATTTTAGTAGGATATTCAGCCTCTATAGTAGGTTCCATTAGTCCCTTAAACTAAAAGCATGCAAGTAAGAAGAAGTGGAGTCTAGCCATATAGCTAGCCAGTATTCACTCTTCACTGTGAATTGCCCATTTTTTTTATAATCAAAGTTCCAAATTAACTCATCAGCACCCACTGCCCCCACCAAGCACGATGCTAAAAATAGCTTCTATCTCCTCCTTATTAAGACATTGATGGATCAACAACATATTCCAAGCTCTAGAATCGGCCTATAAAGTTTCCACTGTAGCTATTTAAAGGAGCTGATGAGTGAACAGAGGTCAAAATATATGCGAGGGAATCGACAATCATAATACACTAAGACATTAGAAGAACAACTCACCATCAACCTCGAACTAAGTTCATTGAGTTTTTAACCCATAATAAGCTCTTCCACAGATATGAAGAATAAGATTTAGCCATAGCCCACAAAAAATTGCTATTAGGATAACAATAACTCTGTAATACTCTTGTTGCTAATGAATTAGGGTTATATAATCAGCCACTAGCTTTTTTTAGCCAATAGAAATTGATTAAAGACAACTAGTTTCCAAAAACCTAAATCTTCAGCTTTTTTGTGCATACAAAAATCATCCCACTTGCATCAATACAATTTTTGCCTTATATCCAAGCCACCCTACCAAAAATGGGAAATAAGAAAATGAAGTTCATTTATCAAAGACTTAAAGAGTCGAAAAAAATTTCATGGAATAAGTAGGAATAAATTATACCACAACGTTAAGAAGGACTTCACACCTACTAGCTGAGAAAAGTTTAGATATCCAACTCTTAAGCTGATTCTAGACCTTATCCCTAATTTGGCCAAACAATGACTTTTGACACTTACCAATATATCATGGAAGACCCAAATATCGATCATGCTGATTAACCAACTTGACCTGAAGAAGGCTCAAAATTTGTTCTACCATACTCGACACTCGTAACTTACTAAAACAAATTGTTGAATTTTTAAACTTAACTATTTGACATAAGATAGCTTCATATTTTAACAAAACCTACTTAACAGCTTCACAATAACTTATTTAAGCTCTAGTAAACAGTAGGTTGTCATTGGTGAAAAAGAGGTGAGAGATACGCAGCCCACTAAATCCATATTGGATCCTATAAAATATTCCCATTGAGTTCTTTCTAACGGAGGAGCAATGATAACCCTTACACATATATGATAATAAGTATGGAGATAAAGATTCACCCCGTCAAATATTACCAAAAGGAATGAGGGAGCCCTTAACCTCATCGTTGATTAAAAATGAGAAATAGACTAAGATATACAGTGCATCACCTTCTAGCACTAAGATGCAAAATAATAAGAGTGAAATAGATATATATTTTGTCCATAATTTACTTGGAAATTGTTTGTTTAAAGTGAATAGAAGACTATTTATATACTTAATGTCGATTTTATAGGGATTTAACATTAAAAGATGAAAAGAGAATAATTTAAAGCAAAAATGCAAAAATTATAGTCAAAATAAAAAATTAGGACTTAACTATAAATATTGAAAAGTTTTGGATGAACGCTACGGCAATAAGGATTAGAATGCTCCAGTGTTCATAAGCTTAAGAATGCTTCAGTAATGCGTAGAGAATGCTACATCAGTAATTCTAGAACCTCAAACTCTTCAACAATAGCAAATCACAGCTGTAGCGATGCGACTGAATCCAGAGCACTATTTTACAAGGCTCAATACCCCAGCATTGAGTGACCACCGTTGTAGTGATGGAACCTTTCGAGGCAATACCCCAGCGTTGAGCAAACAATGCCTTAACATTGGTGCAATTCCTAATCAGATTCTAAATACAATTCCAAGACTTTCCTATAAAAAGGCCTCGTCCTAATCTTTCAAACTATCACAACTTAGAATTTTTAGAGCAATAATAGCATAATTTAGAGCAATTTAGAGATTTTTGTGTCTATCAAGAGAAGCAAGAAATTCTTTTGGAGAACAACCAACTACAAGGCAGAATTTGAGGTAGTAATTATGGTTTACTTTTTGGTTGTATCATGTTTTTAATTCTTTCTAACTTTTATTCTCTTGTAGCTATGAATTAATTTTATTTTCTAAGGTTATAGCTTAAACTCAATATGTAAGCTTAATTACTATACTTATTAATATTTTATGAACTCAATTTTTATTCTTTAAATTATTTACTTTTAATGCTTTCAATATTTCTGGTTAGTTATTAAATGATTTAGGAACACATTGATAAACTTGGAAAAGGTACTTTTTTGTTAGCCTAGGGTAATTTGATATATGATTATAGAGTAATATCTGTAAATTTTGATATAGGATAGGAATATACCTATATGACATGTATGGTTAAAAGGATTTGAACTTAATGAGTCTTAATTTTATCGGGTTACCATAGGAGTATAAGTAATTAGTAAATTAAGATATATTCACTTGACCATTGAAAGAGGCTAGTGAAAAGTTAGTGTTGGAGATGGTTCTTACGTGCCATTCCATTATATAATTAACATTTCAATAATAATTGTTAATATATAATTATATAGTAAAAAGCTTGTAACTTTTTCAAACATTGTAGGTCTAAAAGAGTTTAGGTTAGCACTAAAGTTAGCAATTCTAGATAGTTAGAATTTTGTCTAAAATAGGGACAAAGACCTGAGAATAATATAGTAATTACATAGTTGTAAAGAGTTGCAAATGGTGCTAAGAAATGTCATTGCGCAATATGTTCTAAAAACATCGTTCTTGATCCATGGTTATCGACATGGGTCGATCGGTATTCCTTCTGAATTAGTGTATGTCTATATTTGAATTGTTTAGATGGTTAGTCTTAGCAGACTATGGACTTAGCGGAAGTTCATATAGGCATGCAAGTATTCGTAAGGACTGGATATTAAACAGACTCACGAAGACCTCAAATAGACATCCTATAAAGTCATCAACAGAGGGTCTTATCGATGGTTCTTGATCATTGTGCAATATGTTCTCAAAAACATCATTCTTAATACATGGTTATCGACACAGGTTGATCGATATTCTTTCTGAATTAGTGTATATCTATATTTGAATTGTTCAGATTGTTAGTCTTAGCAGACCTTGGACTTATCAAAAGTTCGTATAGGCATGTAGGTATTTGTGAGGACTAGATACTAAATAGACTCACGAGGACCTCAAATAAACATCCCATAAAGCCATCAACGAAGGGTTTTATTGAGTTGAGTAGTATTCATAATCCTTTAACCTAAGCGCCATTATGGGCTTGTGAGTGATCCACAATTCTTTGATTTCACGCATGTCAAAGACATTTCATGGTCTGACTGCTTAGTATCGTTAGGTATAGTTCGATGCTCACGGAGTCAGGTGTGCATAGATATGAGATTTGTTAGCTCATGTTAGTGAGTTATATATCATAATGTTTCGAGATTGTATTTCAAAAAGTATTGTGGCCACAATCATAAAACTAAGAAAAGAGTTTTTCATAGGGTTAAATGATGCAAAAGAGTTTACGAAAGTACAAATCTAAAGATAAGTTCACGGTCGAGCATATAGAGATTTAATGGTGATGATTTATATCTCTACTCTTCTAAAAATATAGGTGACGGAGAAATTATATGGATATGGTAGACCTCAACTTGTATAGTTCAATGCACCTTTTTGTAATATCCATAACGTATGTGTGGGGCATCATTTACGGACTTGCAGAAGTATTCCATAAAAAATAGATGTGAACCTAGAGAGTCTCACAATATAAAGTGTATTAGTTGAGCACTGAGGTAGCAGTACGGATCGTACGGATCAATCCAGAAAGGTTTAAAAAGTAGGAAACATTTTAGGACTTATTTAAAAAGTGAGAACCATAGTTTGCAAATGTTGCAAATAGGTCCCTATTACATGAAAAAGTAAATTGCACACATGGCATCCATGCATGGCCATTTGTGTGTCGAATGATAGCATGTATGGAGTTACATGTGACAAATGTCACCCATGCAAAGTGCTTGTATGGATGAGTGACATTTGTCACTCATGCATGACATTATACGGCAACACATGCCTTAATGGTAGATATGTGTACACATGATGTGTTTTACTCTAACCAAACAAATGAAATGAGTTTTGATGTATTTAATGCTTAAACCAATTCAAGAGTTGAGTTATTTGTTGATTATTGTACAAAATACTGATCAAAGGCTACCATTCTAGCTACTATAATCCCACCAAATATTGAATTCTAGAATTGTTCAAGAGATGACTTCATTGTGAACTCAAATGGCTGCAAAGTTTAACAATCTTCACCGAATCATCTACAAGGGTATATATATAATTCCCATTACATTTTTAATTCAAAATTGTGTATATGTTAATGATATTGTATTATTCCACTGCGTAATATATGTTGGACATGCATTTGAAAATTTTAACATATACACAATTATGTGCATGTACCATTTAATGCACTAACAGATTGTATCAGAGCATGTTTTGTATGTTTTTGGGTTATTGGAGTGTTATTTAAAGTGTTGGGGATGCCTAGAAACAGTGAGAGGTGCATTTTAAAGTGTTTGAAGTGTAGAAAATGATATACTATCGAGAAATTACTAGGGCATTATAATGAGAATGTTGGGGCATTCAACATATAACGCTAGAGTGTTCATCTGGGTTTTGTATGTAAAACGCTGGGGCATTCATGTATATAATGTTAGGGCATTCGCAAAGTAGAAGTAAGTTTGTTGCATGCAAAATGCTGGAGCGTTGAAGATATGAACGTAAGGGCATTATCCAATACAGAACGCTGGAGTGTTTAAGTGTTGAATATTAAGGCATTGAAGCAATTTAACACTAGGGTATTAATCTATGTAACGCAAGGCCATTGAGGCTATTTGGTGCCAGAGTGCATTAGGTTAAGTGTGAGCGTAAAAAATGAGTACAAATTGTTTTTTCAAAGTATTATATTATATAATGCCAGGTTATTCAACTTAATGCGCTGATCGTTTTAAACTATACACTCCAATTTGCATTTTTGCATGTGAAATTTTTATTTTTATTTTAATTTAATACAGATATAATTGTTATATTAATGTATAATAAACTATAAATATTTGTTTACGTTGTTAACCACAATGAGAGCTCTACTGGTGGGAGTTAGTTATGTTTGCATGAACAAATATTCTTATTATGAATCATATTCGTATTAGATGCAGAAAATTTATTATTAAATTGCAAAAAATCTCTTTTAATTAAATTAAAATGTATTTCATTATAAGATAATATTTATACATGGTCTGCCTTACTAATACGGTGTTAGACGTGTCATCTCGGGCTTTCTTGATATTGCTAAAGCATGAGAGATTGGTCGGTATGATCTAGAGTATGTCAATTAAATACGAGATGAGGAAAATATGAGCGAAAGTATTATCCATTTGCTAAAGTATGAAGGTAGTATCAGTAACTTATATTTAATCATTGGCAAGTTAATTTGGAATACATTTACTAAATATTGCTAAAGCGTGAGGATAAAATGTGTTTAGGATCAGAAGTAAGAGTTGCATGAGATGCAATTGACAAGAGTTATCTATCGTTTAGATTTTACAAAGGCCAATATTGCTAAAGCGTGAGGCTCAAGTAGAATGCTGATTAGATCTACTTCTCATTGTAAAATTTAAAATGTTTAAATTTTTATTTTTCTTATTTGAGAGATTATGAAAAATATGTAAACTAGTGGGAGGGTGTCTTTAGATAAAAAAAACATATACTAGCTTTAACTAGGATCTAAAAACATTCATTTTAACGATTAAAAATATTTTATTAAACATCTCTAGTCTTGTCTTATGGAGATAAGATAAGAAGAATATGAGCAATGCATTAGAGACATATATCAGACACATACGAACTATAAGGCCCTAGAAAAATAATTATGACTAAATAATAATTTGAGAATTTTGCTAGATTCGGAATATCTTGAATATATTATTAATCAGTAGATGATAAGAGGTGTTTTTGATAATACTTCTTCTAAAGAGGTTTAACTTATCATAAATGGATAAAGGATGATTTGATAGTCAAATAATATATCTTGGCCTAGATATTTACTTATATTCAGTGGGAGTATGTATACAAAAATAGTGCAAGTAGTATTATGCTCTATCTAAAAGAATAATTCGATATATCCAAATCCATATGATAAGAATAAATGCATAAGAAAGTCCTTTGTTACAGTGCATTTGGACAATATAAATGTTACTGTTCAATTATCTCATTATAGACAATATAAACCCTTTAGGTCTCTGTTTACTAAACACTAACATTTTGTCAACATTTGTTGCTAGAAATGGCTGTATATTAGATACTGCTTGTATATCTACAATTTGTTGTACGATTTGAGCAATGCTAGAAAGTTACGAAAAGGATAAGTACATCTTTATATAAAAAATAGAGATTTCCAAAATGATAAAGTTGTTCAGACTTTTAGTCATTTCTCTATTCTACACTTGTAGAGGCATTAAGTTGTATATATTTTATTTTGTGCTGAGCATTGTTAAGTAATTTATATCCCTGCTTGTGTGAGACACAGAAGGTTATCATGTATATATAAGGAATTGTTCCTTATATTTATATGATGTTGATGATGTTGATAATGTTGTTGGAGTGCCGGTTTATGCCAGTTCATAACCTAAACCTATTGGGTGTGTGCATGTGGTACATGTGTCCATTTTAAAATTTATATACATACACATTTAATATATATATATATATATATATATATATATATATACGAATCATAAATGCAATAGAAGCTAGAAATCTAATTTCTTAAAATGAACATAATAAATTTTATTCATTACTCTAATGAACAAAATATAAAATATATTAATCAAATTAATAATAATAATTGAGAATATCACATATCAAGCATTTGGAACAAATTTATAGCTAGAGTATAGCATAAAGTCGAGCTGTTGGTAGTTCTAGAACCCAACGTGGAGGGTTTGGGTCTCTAGAATAACAACTTATATTTTTTCCAGTACCGATTTAACACTTAAACAGTTGGATTAACTCTTAATCCCCATAACCTAACAATTAGACTATATCTATTTTGTTCTTGATGTATCCAACACTTAAATTCATCAAAAAAAAAAAAAAAAAACTCAAGTATAACAATGGTGGCCATTTATTAAGAGAAGAAGATGAATAACAAAATAACTTTTGCTATTTAGTTTTTGTTGTTTTTAACACTTAAAAACTTAAAACAAAAATAATTCTTCTTACCTTCAAAAATTGGCCAGCACCTTGTTAGCTTCAAAGGAAAAATGAAAAAACATTTTTATCTTCTCTTATTCTTCTTTGCTTAAAACCCTACACTTGAGTTCTCAGCCTTTTCATTTTGATTCTTGAACCAGAATAATTCAAAAGGAAATATTAATTAAATGGTCACACCACACCAAACATTATGGCCGGCCACTCTTTAGCTTTCCTTATTTTTTTTATTTTGTTTCAAAGACTAAATGAATTCAAAGGCAACCACTCTTATCATGAACGGCCACCTCTCTCATTTTATATTTATCAAATGAATATATATTTAATAATATGAAATATCTTTCCTTTTGATTAACATATTATTATTAAATGAATTTGGCTTATCAAATAAACCAAACATATGTCCAACAATTAAACAAATAGTGATGGATGGCCAATACTCGTCTTTGACAAGAAAATTTTCATTCAAGTCCTCAAGGTTTCATTAAATTTCTCTTTTAAGCATCATTTACTTTAATTTAATTAATTGCTCAATAAAATCTCATTTTATTTAACAACTAAGTCATCAATAAAATATTTACTTTATTAAGAGCTAATAATTAACTCTAGTCAAATTAATTAATCACTTAACTCTTAAGTGATAACAAATATTTAGATTATTTAACACTTAAATAATCAATTTAAGAAAATAACCTTTAAGCCTTTAATTAACCTAATGTAGGTCCCGCCTTACCCAATACTTGAGTCAATTTAATGGAAGGCTCACAATGTGCTACATGTCATTAGTCAACAATAATTATTAACTAATTATTATATTTAACACTTAAGTACTGACATGCGCGCATTCTGATGGTTCCTTAAATAAATATTCGGTTCTGCAGAAAATTACTAGATTAAACAATTTAATCTAGTGCACTGCCTCAATGCACAACAAATATACTTCATATTGCATAATTCCCTAAGTCCACGCCTGATTTGTCAAATGAAACTATTTCATAAGTCTATGATCAATGCCCCATGTACACATCACAGATATTACTACTAAGCGTGTTAAACTATACAAGTTGAGGTCACAATGCATACGTATAATTCTTCCATCATCTATATCCTGGATGTGCTGGGATATATGATCAGACCGTTAAATCCTTGTATGCACTTTCATGAACGTATCTCCAGATTTGTATTTCTTAAGAACAATGTACGCTAACATATTTGCTATATTGTTCAACCATTTGGGAAACACCTTCCCCGATTTAGTACTTGTGGCTAAAAGATTTTTTGAAATTCTATCTCAGAGAATCTGGATATTCTACTCCCATATAAGAGTTGACAGATCTCATATCTATACACACTGAACTCCATAAGCATTGGACTATCCTAGCAACACACAGAGGTTACACCATGAAAGATCTGTGACATGTGTAAAACCAAAGTATGATGGATCACTTATAAGTCCACCATAGCACTCAGATCAAAGAGCCACGTATACTACTTAACTCGAGATGACTAACCATTGACGGCTTCATAGGATGTCTATTGGCATCCTCGTCAATCTGTTCAGCATTTAGTCTTAACTGAATACCCGTATGTATATACGAGCTTCCAGTAAGCCCATGGTCAGCTAAGAACAACCATCTATACCATATAGATATAGCATACACTGATATTTATAAAAAGAGATCTACCAACAGACCTACATTGGTGAAAGCAGATTAGGAACATTATATTTAAGAATATACTTGCATAATGACATCTCTTAGCACCTATTGCAACTATGTCATTACTGGTATACCCTTAGTTTTTGTCCCATTACAAACAAGGATCTAACCCTTTAGATCTGGCTGACTCTTATAACCTGCTGACTCTTAGCAGTGCTAATTGTTAGCATTTATAACTCTCAGCTCTACTAACTCTTGGCGCTGATCTAAAACTCCTTTAAACTAGATTTGAACTCTTTCAAATCATATAATGTCTGTAACGTAACAGGTATTTAACCATGTATTTATATAGTATTAACGATTATACAAAATCTTTATTGCTTAAATATTAAATATTTTAATATTCATACAGTATTGGAATGGCACGTAAACACAAACTCCAACAAATATATCATCAAATGAATGTATATTAATGAAAGACCATTATAATTAAGATACAACAAGGAAATGTCTTGAATATATTGGTAAATATAACAGCTAATAAGTTCGGTAGCTTTAAATAAGAATTATGGCAAATGAGATTAAGTCATATAGGCATGAAATGCTTAACCTGTCTAGTTGGGGATTGTCAGATACTCGATCTTACCATAGAACCCTATCCAGTTTATGAATCCTATATTCAAGAGAAAATGACTAAATCTCTTACATTTGGTGTATGTGCCATTAATTTATTAGAATTAATACATAGTGATGTATATGGTTTAATGAATCACACTGCTATATGTAAGTTTACCTACTTCATTTTCTTTATCGATGAATGTCACGATACGGATACGTGTTTGATGAAACACAAGTCGAAAAGTTTTTAAAATGGTCAAAGGGTTTCGACTTGAGGTAGAGAAACCAACCACTGTATGTATTAAATGTCTTTGATTAGATTGAAGCAGTGAATACATGAGTAGTGAATTCATGAATTATTTAAAGAAAAATGAGATTATCACTCACTATAGTCCTCTAGGTACTCCTCAACATAATGATGTCTTGGAGAGGAGGAATCAGACTTTATTAGATATAGTTTGATTGATAATGAGCTTCACCAATCTTCCAAAATATATATGGGGTTATGATTTAGAAAAACCACTCCTTACTTGTTGAACAAAATTTCATAAAAATCGTACCTATTACTTCGTATGAGATATGGATTAGTAGAAAATTCTAGTCTTAAGTATGTTAAGACTTTAGGTTATCCTATTTACGTAAGAGTTACCCAATATGATAAACTTGCACCAAAAAGGTACAAGTGTCTATTAGATGGATATCCTTAATACTTTAAAGGATATCAGTTTTATTATCTAGAAAGATCGAAATATTCATTTCTTGTAATACTACTTTCCTAAAGAAATAGTTTCTCATGGGTTGTGGGGATTGTCAAAGGATTGAACTTAGTGAAGTCAATCCAAGAATTATAGAACTGACGATGGAATTTCACACTTAATCGAGTGAGATATCTTTTAACATACCTTCCACATAAGTCAGAAAGGATGTCAAGGCTATCTGTAAGGTATGTTTGATACTTGAAGATACCCTTGAGGTTTTATTAGTTATAGAAAATGATTCTATAACTTATAGAAAGATGATGTTAGACATTAAGTCAGGAAATGCCAAGAAGTCATGAAATTCAGAATTGACTCAATGCATGTCAATAAAGTCCGGGACTTAGTTGAGCTTTCTGAAGGAATAGTTCATATTGGTTGTAAATGAGTTTATAATTGAAAGTATAAGGCTCAATTGAAGGTAGAGACCTTCAAGGCCTGATTGGTGGCAAAATGTTACACTCAGTGATCAGGGAACGATTATGAGAAAACTTTACATTACTTACCATGCTAAAGTCGATTGAAATTTTATTGACTATTGCAGCACATTTAAAATTTAAAATTTGGCAGATGGATGTAAAAAGGGTATTTTGGAATGGATATCTCGAGTAAGAGATATACATAGAACAACCTGAAGTTTTACTTCCAGTCGAACTTCTAATCTAGTATGCAAACTAAAGAAGTTCATTATAGACTTAATTAGGCTTCCCAAAGCTGGAATCTTCATTTTGATTAAGCAATTAGAAAGTCTGGTTTTATCAAGAATGAAGAGGAAAAAGGGCAGTGGGAGTATGATTATCTTCTTTATTCTTTACATGGATGACATAGTCATTATCAAAAATGATATTGATGTGTAACAATCAATCAAGAGTTATAAGTAAAAAATTCTCTATAAAGGATTAGGGAAATATTTCTTATATATTGGGCGTAGAGCTTTATAAAGATAGAGCGAGAGTTAGAAAACAAATAGAACTTTTTCAATCCTCGTACATAGAAAATATTCTTGAAAGGTATAGCCTAAACAATTATAAGATAGTTGATATATCTTTCAAACATGGTATTCATCGTTTTAGGAAAATATTTCCTTAGATAAAAGATGAAAGGGTTAGAGTGTCCAACATAGTAAATGCATCAGCTAAAGGTAGCTTGATAGTCGTCATGTTATGTACAAAACTTGATATCAGTATGGCTATAAGAGTTACGAGCTGACGTTAGTCTAATCCAAGTAACGACTACAGATGGTCATAAAACATATTCTAATATATCTTAGAGATACAAAGGATAAGTTTCTGATATATGGAGAATGTAAGTTATAAATAAGAGGAAACATTAATTAAGACTTAGAGTCTATTCCAAATGATGAAAAGTCTACATCTGGATATATGTTCTCTTAAATGGTGCCACCGTCAGTTAATAGTATGTTAAATAAGCCTCCACAGCTGATTCTACCCTAGAAGAAGAATACCTTGTAGCTTTAGAAGATGTAAATGAAACAATGAATACACAAGATAGTCATTGAACTCAGAATATTTTCAAGCTTAGTGGATCATATCCCACTATATTGCGACAATAACGGAGAAGTTGCTCAAGTGTAGTAGCCAACATAAATACACCAAAATTATAATCATGTGGAGATCAAATACCACATAATTAAAAAATCTTAGTTAAAAGAGATGTAATAGTGTCTAGAATAGATTCTATAAATAATATAGCAGACCCGTGCATTAATGCCTTAACTCCTAGGGTGTTTGAGAAACTCATAGAGTCAATAGATATTAGATATCATCATAAATAGCACTAGAGCAAGTGAAAGTGTTGGAAATGGTGTTTATTTTCCATTCCGTTATACAACAAACATTTCAATAATAATCATTAATACATAATTATATCGTAAGAAGCTTGTAACTTTTTTAAACAGTGTAGATCTGATCTAAAAAAGATTAGGTCAGTGATAAAGTTAGCAATTCTAGAGAGTTAGAACCTTGTCTGAAATAGGGATAAAGACTCGAGAATAATATAGGAATGACGTAGTTGCAAATAATGCTAAGAAATGTCATTGATCCATAGTTATTGACACGGGTCGATCGGTATTATTTTCGAATTAGTGTATGTCTATATTTTAATTATTCAGATGGTTAGTCTTAGCACTTAGTAAATGTTTGTATAGGCATACAGGTATTTAGTAAGGACTAGATATTAAATAGACTCATGAAAACCTCCAATGGACATCCCATAAAGCCGTCAATGAATGGTATTCTCAAGTTGAGTAGTATTCGTGATCCTTTAACATAAATGCTACAGTAGGCTTGTGAGTGATCCATCATACTTTAGTTTCATGTATGTTAGAGACATTTCATAGTCTGACCGATGGGTGTCACTAGGTATGGTTTGATGCTCATAGAGTCTGGTGTGCGTAGATATGAAATCTGTCAGCTCATATGGGTGAGTTATATACCCTGATGCTTCGAGATTATATTTCAAGAAGTCTTGTAGCCATATGCATAAAATTCAAAAAAGAGTTTTTCATAGGGATAAACAATACAAAGGAGTTTGCGGATATTATTTACGGAAATACAAATCTAGAGATAAGTTCATAGCTGAGCATATAGAAATTTGATGGTGATGATCTATATCTCTGCTCTTTTAAGGGTATAGGTGATGGAGGAATTATACGGATATGGTTAACCTTGACTTGTATAGTTTAACGTCGTTCTGTAATATCCGTAATATGTGTGTAGGGCATCGTTCACGGACTTGCGAAAGTGTTTCATAAGACAAATAGGTGTAAACTTAGAGAATCTCATAATATGAAGTGTACTCATTGAGCACTAGGGTAGCGGTACGAATCGATATAAGAAGGTTTTGGAAAACATGAAAGGTTTTGGAAAACAGGATATATTTTAGGACCTGTATAGAAAATGAGAACCATAGATTGCAAATGTTGCAAATAGGTCCCTATTACATGAAAAGTAAATTGCACACATGGCATCCATGCATGGCCATTTGTATGCCAAATGGTAGCATGCATGGAGTTGCATGTGACAAATGTCACCCATGCAAAGTGTTTGTATGGATGAGTGACATTTGTCACTCATGCATGGGATTACATGGCAACACATGCCTTAATGGTAGACATATGTACACATGATGTGTCTTACTCAAAACAAAACAAATGAAATGAATTTTATTTTTGTACAAAATTGATTTGGAAAATTAAAAATTCGTGTAAAGCATTTGAGACAATGAAACTTTCAAAATCTTCCATTTAGGTCCCCAAAACACATTTTCATGCATTTGATGGTTAAACCAATTCAAGAGTTAAGTTGTTTGTTATTTGCTGTATGAAATACTGATCAAAGATTACCATTCTAGCTACTTTAATCCCACTAAATATTAGAGTCTAGAATTGTTCAAGAAAGGACTTCATTGTGAGCTCAAATGACTTCAAAGTTGAACAATCTTCACTGAATCATCTACAAGGGTATGTATACGATTCTCATACTGTTTTTGATTCAATTGAAATGTGTATATGTTGATTATATTATATTGTTCTGCTATGTAATAGATGTTGGACATGTATTCGAAAAATTTTACATATACACAATCACATGCATGCACCATTTAATGCACTAATAGTTAGTGTCTAAACTAATAATAAATTTAAGATATTAAGTATTAAAGGGTATTATCTCTAGAAAAATATATTACGGGACAATGATAATCCTAAAATTTCTCTCTCTTGTTATTCTCATAAATTGCTTTGTTTTGATAGTTTAATTTAATTGTATTCATAACTTTAATTTTATTTTAATTCTAATTAAAATATTGAATTTTTGGATAAAATAAAATATATATAATTTTTGTACTTAGTTGCAATACATACTAATTTCTTGTGGGTCTGACATCTGATTTATACTATATTACTTGTTATGATATATATACTTACATTTATATTGTGCTTAGAAAATTCATAACACAAAAAACCCTAATTTTCTCATTATCACTTTTAGAAAACATCATTAACCCGATCGTAAGCTTTTGACATAGCAAGCTTCAAAGCCAAGAAAACCTCATATGCTTACGACCTCCGTTTCAAAGCATAAAAGTGCTCAAAGTTGATTATCGCATTTTCTATGATAGTCGTCTATGGATAAAAGTACTTTGATAATTAGAAATAATATCACCCAAAATAACTTCTATTAGTCAACGTCTTAGAAATAATTTCATAAATAATGTTACATAAACTAATAGGACGAAAATTAAATACTCCCTTTGGCTTATTAAGTTTGGAAATCAGGACAATTAATGTTTCATTGATTTTACTAAGATCACCACAACCATTTAGAAATAACAAACAAACACTGGCTATATCCTTTCCAATCTTCCCCTAAAATCTAATAGAACAAAGCAAGGAAGCCATCCAACAGAGCTTTGGTAAGGAATATTTGAAAAACAACTTTCCTAATCTCATCCGCAACAAACAGGGCATCCAATATTCGATTAAAAGCTTCAGAAACTATAAGTTGTACATGAGACAGAACTACCTCCAACTCTTTAGAAGAGCATGGCGAAGAAGAAAAAAGTTCAAAAAAAAATCCTAAATTATTTGCAGCATGGAATCGTCCTCTTCGTGCTAAACCCGGTCACCGTCAGCTAAACCCAAAATCTTATTTTGGCTTCCTACTCATAGCTTTGTGATGGAAACACAACATATTCCTATCACCCTATTGTAAGCAAGTCACACGTAAGCGTTGACACCAGTAAACCTTTTTTTCTTTAAAAGAGCATCTGCATCATTTTCAATTGCTCGCAACTTAAACCAAGAGGCAACCAAAATATCTTAATTGATTAGTAAGCAACTGTTGCTTCTTACGGAGAGCACATTATAAATGGTTCAAATTCTTAGAATTCTACTTGTGCAACTAATTCCCAATATTAGTACAAGTGAACTATTCGGTGAATCCCAACTGTGCTTAACAATTTTGACACATTCAGCAGGCTCAAGCCATGCGTCCTTAAAGTGGAAACGTGACATGATGAATAATGAACACATGAAAATGCATATTTTTTAAGAGATTTAGTCACCTTTAATGTCATTAATTTTAGCATTTTCTGCATTTTTAGCTTGAAATAAAGTGTTCTCCTTAAATTGTGATTAATGAATGTTATTTGGACAAGTTTAGGTAAAATAGACATAACTCTCAATGTAGAAATCGAAATGAAGAAATTCTTAAACCTGGTGCAACATAACTCAATCTTACACAAATTTAGAGAATAGTAGAAAAGTCAAATCCAACATGTTATGGGCCGAAAATTGAGATACAATAGAATCGGGCTACAACGTTTACCCGGCTTGATCCAACTCACGTATTTAGACCTTATCTCACAAAATAAAGACTCAATTGGTATAATTATTGAAGTTGTGAAATACTGACTTAATTATCAATAACTCTTATGTTGATGGTAAAGTCCAAATCAGCCGTTATCATGGACCAAATTGCATTGCAAATGGGTAAAATGATTGTTGGCCGAAATCTGATGTATCTTTGGAATTTTGCTCATATCTCATTTGATACTCATCCCATATGCATGAACTTAGTGCCTATGGAAAGAAGAGACAAAATGATACAACTTTCATGTCAGCCACAGAGGTTACATCGGTCATGTATATTATCAAAAACGTGCTGCAAGTGGATGAACGGGTTATTAGCCTAAAATTATTGAAGATTGATGTCATCCATGACATATTTTCATTCATTGCCTATATAAGGAGAATTTTAGGACGTTTTCAACATTAGATAATTCTCTCTTCTTTTCTTCTCATTAACATGTATTGTAATTTAGGCTAGAGGTTTTGGCAAGGTTAAGAGATGAACTTTTATGTGTAATAAATCCACTTCTGTGCTTTGATTCGTTGTCAAAAGCTACAATTGTTGTAAGTTTGGTTTTGATTAAACTCTTATCTAGTTTATTTTCTATAATCCAGAGGTTATAATTTTCATGTCTCATATATGTTCAGTCATGCTTTTCTTATGTGATTCTTGTTGAATTATAATTGTTATTGGTTACATTGTTTTATATGTTAATCTTTTACTGCAATATTGTCAAATTGATATATTGTCGATCTTGGATAACATGTAAGGGCAATAAATGTTTAGTATTCAAGTTGATCTTTTACTGCAATATTGTTAAAATGATATATTGTCGATCTTAGATAACTTGTATAAATAAACATGATTTGTGTTAATATTTGCAAAATAGTTTAGTCATATCAAATGCATGTGTTATCAAATGTGCTATATTTTACATATCTTCCGATTGATTGTTTAGATGTAAAACTGTCAATTGAGTTATAAACTCGAAATCTAAGTGTAGAGTAGATTTATAAAGCATAATTGTGATTCTCGAAGCCTTGTTTGAATTATCATAAGACATTTCCTTTAAATCATTGACAATTCTATCTCATCCACTTAAATCAATTAATTTTATCCTTTGCTATTGCTTTAATATTTTACTTTACCAACCTATTTTGTCAAGAGCTTCCTCGTGGGATTGACACCTCAATCTATTATGTGATAGTCGCGTTATATTTTGAGCGTAAACAAAATTCAGCGTCGTTACCGGGGAGGCACACTAAGCGAAAGTCGGTTGCGATTATAAATACTAAAGTGGTAACTTTGTACATTTTTTTTCTTTGTAAAATATTAGTTTTATTTTCTTGTAACTCATCTTATTGTTCATGGTTGGTTCTACCACCTAATTTATTTTATTTTCTTTAGTTAATTTGTTATAAGTTATATTATTTTAATGACTGGTTTTACCGCCTAACTTCGTTCACTTTCTTTTATATATTTATTGTACTTTATTTCTTTAGTTAATATGTTGTATTTTCTTTTTATTTTAATGGCCGGTTCTACCGCCTAACTTTTTATTTATTTACTTATTGTACCTTTTTTTTTATTGCACTTTATTTTATTTTTTTTCTTCTTTTATTTATTTGTTGTACTTTGCATTTTATTTTTCTTTATTTATTGTACTTTCTTTTCTTTTATTTACTTATTGTATTTTTTTCTTATTATTTATTTATTGTACTTTTTTATCGTACTTTACAATTTATTATCTTTTGTTCAGTTATTATATTTATATTTCATGGTTGGTCTTACCACCTAACTCATTTCTATTTCTTGTTGTGTTTTATTCCACTTCTTAATTTTCCTTAAGCATTTCCTTCCTTTAAAAAAAATTTTTTTAGGATATATTCATCGACTTAAAGACAAACGATGAAGATTTGTAAGAGAACTAAAACTAGAACCACCCCAATAATTTGTAAGAGAAGAGAATTCACCTTTTAGTTCATCTTGTAATTCTAACACAATGACCCAACACGAAGAAAACTCCGTTAGAACTCTAAAATATTACTTGCATCCTACTCGCACAGCTACACTATCATGTATTATATTTTCACCTAACACACCCCATTCGGATTTTAAATCTAGAATGATACAACTTCTACCCACTTTTCATAGTCTAAATAGTGAAAATCCTTATGTACATGTTAGGGAATTTGAAGAGGTAATTGCCATCTTCCATAGACATTGTTAGGCTTAAATTTTTTCCTTTTTCTTTGAAAGACAAAGCAAATAGTTGGCTATACTCTTTGAGGCTAAGGTTTATAGGAACTTGGGCAGAAATAACCCAAGCATTTTTCAATAAATACTTTCCACAACACAAAACTAATAGCCTGAAAAGACAAATTTCTTCATTCTCCCAAAAAGACAGTGAAACCTTATATCAAGCATGGGAAAGGTTTAAAGAGTTGCTAAATTTGTGCCCTCACTATAGGTATGAAAATTGGCGCTTGGTTAGTTATTTCTATGAGGGACTCACAATTAGAGAGTGTCAATTTGTTGAGATGATGTGTAATGGGGAGTTCCTTCACAAAGATCCAGAGGAAGCCATAGAATTCCTTAATGACTTAGCCGAAAAAGCCCATACATGGACTGGACCTAGCATTACTAAAAGCATAAATAGGTCACGACCCAATAGAGTTTTCCATCTTAGGGAAGAGGATAACCTCAAAGTCCAATTAGGGGTCTTAACTAGGGAGTTAGAGACCTTGAAAACCAAAGATAGAAGGGTCACCTACACGGTTGCTAGAGTTGAGTCACACGATGTCTGTTTTGTTTGTGGAGGAGCAAAACACTTAGCTCAAGGTTGTCTTACTTATAGTGAGATAAGAGGGATATATGAGGAACAATGTAATACCCTAGGAATTTATAAGAAGCCTTATTCACCCTACTCTGAAACATATAATCCTAGCTGGAGAAACCACCTAAATTTCAGTTAGAAATCTGGCCAACAAACTAACAACCATTGGAAACAAGAACAACAAGCACCCAAGTCTTATGTTGCACCTCAATATAATGCACGACCAACTAAGAGTTCTTTAGAGGATACATTACAAGCATTTATGGAGGCATAAAGTAAGACTAATAAAAAATTTGAAACAATTCTTGCACAGGTGGTAGACAAAAACAAAGAAATCAAGAGTTAAATCACAAAGTTAACCAGTGCCTTAACTGTACAAGAGCGAGGTAAGTTTCTATCTCAACCTCAATCCAATTCGAAATGACAATTCATGGCACAAGCTTCTACTTCTGATGTTCAAAATCTCAAAGAAGTCAATGCCATTACTACTCGAAGTCGTAAGATTGTAAGTGAGGCTACTTCTGAAATTAACACATCTACGAGTAGTAAAGACGTCCCCCTTGAAAAAGAGGTCACAGTGGAAAAAGAGCCCGAAAATAAGTTTTCAATCCCAGTGCCTTTTCCTCAAGCTCTTCGACCGGTTGGGAAAAATTCAAAAATTCAAGGTGAGATTTTGGAACATTTAAAACAAGTTAAGATTAATCTTCCCTTGTTGCATTTGATTAAGTAGGCTTCAACTTATGCCAAAGTCATCAAGGATTTATGCACTATAAAAAAAAACATCATGTGAAGAAAACTGCATTTTTGGTAGAACAGGTAAGTGCAGTGATTAAACAATAGACACCACCCAAGTATAAAGATCTAGGATGTCCTACAATCTCTTGTCAAATTGGGACACATGAGTTTGGTCAAGTTTTATTGGACTTAAGAGCAAGTGTAAATTTAATGCATTATTCTATTTACTTGCAATTGGGACTTGGTGAGATTAAACCAACATCTGTAGTCCTACAATTAGCTGACCGATCAATCAAGAAACCACGGAGAATAGTAGAAGATGTTTTGTTGTAAATTGATAAATTTTACTACCCTGTTGATTTCTTTATTTTAGATACTCATTTTGTTGTTAACATGGAGTAAAAAATCCTTCTTATTTTGGGGAGAGCTTTTCTAGCCACTGCTAACGCTCTTATTAATTGCAGAAATGGTCTAATAAAATTATCTTTTAGGAATATAACTCTTGAGGTGAACATTTTCAATATTGGCAAACAACCACGAGAAGAAGACGAGTGTTATCATTCATATATGATAGACACACTTGTAGCAGATGAAGCTTATAAAAATCATGGCTTTGATTCTTTGAAAAACCTTCTCAATTTTGATTTTGAAGAATTGTATTATCCTGATGTAACAACTGATGTGTTTAGTATTTTTGACTCACATGATAAAAGGAGTCGATTTTGGCGGCCACGCTTTGAAGAGTTGCCACGAGAGAGGGAGAGACCAAAACCATCAAATCTCGAGACACCACAAGTTAAGCTTTCTCCACTGCCCAAAGGTTTGAAACATGTATTCTTGGGACCAGGTGATACCTTTCCTATCATCATTTCTTCTGAACTTAGTGCTGAACAAGAGGAAAAATTGATAAAATTGTTAAAAGAACATAAGTCTGCATTAGGTTAGACCATAGCTGATATTAAAGGTATTTCTCCATTGATATGCTCCCATAGAATTTATTTAAAGGAAGGCGCCCAACCTTGTCGGGACCCACAAAGAAGACTTAACCCAATAATGAAAGAAGTAGTGAAAAAAGAGGTCTTGAAACTATTAGATGCGGGTATCATCTACCCAATTTTTGATAGTCAATGGGTAAGTCCAACTTAAGTAGTTCCTAAGAAATCTGGGGTTACTATTGTTGAAAATGAGAATGTGATACCTGTTCCAACTAGGGTAGTAAGTGGTTGGAGAATGTGCATTGATT
Source organism: Ailanthus altissimus (assembly GCA_946807835.1). Taxonomy (NCBI): domain Eukaryota; kingdom Viridiplantae; phylum Streptophyta; class Magnoliopsida; order Sapindales; family Simaroubaceae; genus Ailanthus; species Ailanthus altissimus. The sequence continues at coordinate 24,432,461 of OX327685.1, read as the reverse complement.
ATAGAAAGTTAAACACAGCCACTAGGAGAGATTATTTTTCATTGCCTTTTATCGACCAAATTTTAGAACGTGTAGTTGGACATCCTTTTTATTGCTTTCTTGATGGGTATTCAGGATATTACCAGATTGAGATAGTTATAGAAGATCAAGAAAAAACCACTTTTACATGCTTTTTTGGTACTTATGCTTTTCGTAGAATGCCATTTGGATTATGTAATGCACCAGCTACTTTTCAGCGTTGTATGTTGAGTATTTTCTCTAATATAGTTGAAAAATGCATGGAAGTCTTTATGGATGATTTGACTGTTTTTGGTAATTATTTTGATTTATACCTACTTAACTTGAAATCTGTTTTGAGTAGGTGTGAAGAAAAATGACTTGTGCTAAATTGGGAGAAATGTCATTTCATGGTATCTTCAAGAATCGTTTTGGGGCACATTGTATCTGAAAGAGGGATAGAGGTTGACAAGGAAAAAATTGAATTAATCTCTAAATTATCTACACGTAAAACGATAAAAGATGTCCGATCCTTTCTTGGACACGCTGGCTTTTACAAAAGGTTTATACAAAAAATTTCTGCCATATCTAGACCATTATGTAACCTTTTGCTAAAAAATGCAGAATTTACATGGACACAAGAGTGTGAGGAGGCATTTCGAACACTCATTGCCAAACTCATCACCACTCCTATCATACAATCACCGAATTGGAACCTCCCATTTAAAATTATGTATGATGCAAGTAGTTATGCTGTAGGAGCAGTTCTTGGGCAACGTAAGGAGGAAAAACCCTTTGTTGTTTATTATCCTAGTAGGACTTTGAATGATGCTCAAATGAATTACACTACTACTGAAAAAGAACCAATAACTGTTATTTTTGCCTTAGATAAATTTCGTTCTTATTTGATTGATTCACCTATTGTTATTTTTACTGACCATACAGCCCTTAAGTATCTTCTTTCTAAGAAGGATGCTAAAGCTCGTTTAATTAGGTGGATTCTTCTTTTACAGGAATTTGATCTAACCATCAAAGACAAGAAAGGCGTTGAAAATGTTGTTGCTGATCATCTATCCCGCCTTGAGTTCACTGACTCCACTGATTTGCCACCCATTTGAGATGATTTTCCTGATGAACATCTTTTTGCTATAAGTCAAATACCTTGGTATGCACATATCGTAAATTATTTGGTTTGTGGTGAACTTCCATCTGACTGGAGTGCACAAGATAAACGTAAGTTCTTGGTTGAGGTACATAATTTTTATTGGGATGATCTATATCTTTTCAAATACTGTCCTGACCAAATCATGAGACGTTGCATTCCTAAAAGTGAAGTTTCTAGTGTCTTAAATTTTTGCCATAGTTCTGCTTATGGTGGCTATTTTTCTATGAAGAAGACAGCTGTGAAAATTTTACAGTGTGGCCTTTATTGGCCCACTTTGTTCAAAGACACTAATAATTTTTTTTGTTCCTGTGAAAGATGTAAAAATTTAGGTGCTTTATCTCGAAGAAATATGATGCCTCTTAATCCTATTCTTGTTATCGAGATATTTGACTGTTAGGGTATTGATTTTATAGGTCATTTTCCCTCATCTTTTGGCTACCTTTACATCCTTTTAACTGTTAACTATGTATCAAAATGGGTGGAGGCTGTAGCTTGTCGTACTAATGATAATACAACTGTGGTAAAATTCTTAAGAAAAAATGTGTTATCTAGGTACGGTACTCTACGTGTTATCATTAGTGACCAAGGAACACAGTTTTGTAATCGTTCTTTTGAAGCTTTGATGCGCAGGTATGGTGTTCTTCACAAAGTTTCCACTGCATACCATCCACAGATAAATGGACAAGCCGAGCTAGCAAATAGAGAGGTTAAACAGATTTTGGAAAAGACGGTTAACCCGAATTGCAAAGATTGGTCTCTACACATTTCTGATGCATTATGGGCATATCGCACTGCATACAAAACCATCTTAGGAATGTCTCCATACCGGCTTGTTTATGGAAAAGCTTGCCATTTACCTGTTGAGCTAGAGTATAAAGCTTATTAGGTTGTTAAAGTCCTTAACTTTGATTTGAATGCTGCAGGTCTCCAGAGAAAGTTACAATTGTTAGAAATAGAAGACTACGAAATGATGCATATGACAACTCTGGAATTTACAAAGCTAAAATGAAAGTAGCTTATGATAAAAGATCTCAAGGAAACACTTTGAGCCATATCAATGGGTTTATCTTTATGATTCTCGATTGCATTTACACCCTGAAAAGTTGAGATCTCAATGAACTGGTCTATTTATGGTAAGACATGTTTTTCCTAATGGTGCTGTTGAAATAGAGGACCCCACTGATGGACGAACTTTCAAAGTGAATGGATAGCAGCTAAAAGGCTATGTGAAAAAGGTAGACGACTCTATGTACCTAGGCGAGATCCCTCTTATGGATCATGTCTATCATGCTTGATCAAGTTCAATCTATCTGTACCATATTTTATTTTTTGACTTTTTATTTTTGCTTTTATTTTCTTTCACATTTTATTTTACTTTATTTTCTTCTTTTATTTTTTCTTCAGTATGATTTTATTTTCCGGTCAAGTGGCGGATATGGTACTCCGTGACTATTAAAGTCAGTTTCTCAGTTCCCTAAAAACTGTCCCTCAAACTGTGCATTCATCTCTTTTCTTTCTTTCAAAATGGATCACATTCTTGCCAACCTTAAAAAACGTTTTCCTTCATTGCCTTAAAATGCTATACTTAAGATTTACAAAGCACGGTGTGAAAGACTAAGGCTATTGATGTTGGGTAATATCCTTGTGGATCTTCGTTGATTAATTGAAGCAAGGTTCGGTTATCTGGTGAGTTTGTAAATGATTTTGTTTCTCATATACATGGTCTTGAAGAAGCTCCTATGCCAAAAGGCGATGAGCAAGGAGGTTACAAGTCTGTCATAAATGTGCTCGATGGAATTGTAACCGGAGTTGTTCTTCTTTAGGATTTGCATCTAGAAATTGAGAAGACAAAATTCAGTTCATTAAGGATGGAGTGAGTAAGGAGTCTTTGGATGATATCCTATTGACTCTTGAGACGCAACCCTGTGGGCTCGTGCAGCATGAACTTCTCAATTTAAGGAACAAATTCAAAAATGAACATCAACGGTATAGTCTCGGGAATCTGACTGTAAAAGACCCTGTTTACCAATTTATAAGAAAATTGGATGGGAAGCCTATCCCCAACCCATAAAGGGCATTTAAGCCGTTACTAGATGTAAAACCAGAGGAAGATGTGAGCTACAATCACAAATACTTGTAAATATATGTGTTTTTATTTCAAACTTTATTTTATGAATAGTATGGCTACTCATGTAAATTCAAATATTTTTGTTCAATAATGCATGTGGGTCATTATGTTTAAATTTTTGTGTTTTATTTTTAACTCTCTTTTGACAAACTGTCAGGTTACCATAACCATTGTTATAATTTGGTACTCTATAAATACAGTACCTCATTTTCTTCATTTTCATATATTAACATAAATGTGAGTGTAAATATAGAGGAAACCCTAGTTCAACAATTTCGAAATATATGTGTATTTTGTGGATCTAGTCCTAGGAAGAGTAAAGTGTTTGTAGAAGCAGCAAACAATCTAGGAAAAGCATTAGCTGCAAGAAAAATTCATTTGATTTATAGAGGGGGTAGCTTTGGGTTAATGAGGTGTGTGTCAACAGCTGCACATTTAGGAGGAAGTCAAGTTTTAGGTATTATTCCTACAGCTTTAGCCGTGGAAAACTTGACCGGGAAATCAATAGGGGAAGAATTACGAGTCTCATCCATGCATGAACGTATAGCTAGAATGTTTTGCAATGCAGACGCTTTTATTGCTTTACCAGGTGGTTTTGGTACCTTGGAAGAAATTTTTCAAATTGTCTCTTGGGCCCAACTGAATATCTATCGAAAACCCATAGGTTTGTTGAATGTTAATAACTATTTTAATTACTTACTTTATTTTCTTGATCAAACTGTGGAACAGAATTTTATTTCACATTCGGCACAACAGATCTTGATTTCTGCTACTGAGGCGGATGAATTGATTAACAAATTACAAGCAGTTACCTACAAACCTGACCCAGCAATAATTAGGATCGATTGGTCAGTGGGCCTTAACAAGTAAAAATTGGATCTGACACTTCATTTGTAAATTTTTTTTTGTTTTATTTATTTATCAGCATCATAATTTTAGTTTATATTTGCTTAAGTGCCTCTCAGGTTTGTTTTTTTCAAATAACTGGCGTTTCAGGTAATGTCTCATATACTTTATCTTTTTTTATTTAAACGTTGAGGACAATGTTTCATCTGGTTTGGGGGAGGATAGTAGACACAAGTCGTACTTTATAAATAAAAAAAAAATTGTGGTCCGATATTTGATTAAAATGGCAGAGTAAAGAGTTTATTCTAAACTCTCAACTCTTGAGACGCATTCTAGGTCAAGTTAGAATGGCAGAGTAAGGAGTTTTAGTTCTAACTTTTGAAACGCATTTTAACTAACTTTTTGTTGTTTTATTTTATGTTTCATGTATTGTTGTTTATTGCTTGTAGTCTTGGTAATTCTTGTATAAAGGAATTTACTTTTCTGCTTAGGTATGATTTTAAAATTGTTTAGGTTGAGTCATTGTTTCTATTTAGGTTACTAAACAATGACTTCCAAAATATTTTTGAGCACAATGTTAAGCCTTATGATAAGATGGATGATTCAATTTATATAGCCAAGAGAATTTTCATGTTTAAGTATATATTTTTCTAATCTCACATATCTTTTGTGAGTAAGTGGAAAGGTTGAGAAAACAGCTTATGAATCTTCATTGATCCTTTGAATTGGTTAATTTTTGTTTAGATTGATATTATTTAAATTACAGAATAAATTGGTTGCATTTGCGTATAATATAATTTGGTGAGAAACCTTTGTAATGCTTCCTTGTATTCTTCAAAAATATAAAACAAAATTAAAAAAAAAAGCAAAATACCAAAAAAAAAAGAGCAAAAATACCAAAAACAAAAAAAAAGCAAAATACCAACAAAAAAAAAAAAGAAGCAATTCAGATTAATAAAGTCTTCATTCAATTTTAGAAGACAAATATTTTGTAAAGCAGTTTTTTCACCAAGTTATATTTATATTATTCTCACAAGCCAATTGAAGTTCTAAAGCTGGCATAGGATAGAAATAATTGATTTTTAAACAAATGATTTTTTCTATCTTTGGATCAATGTTAGTTTATATGTCTGTCATTAAAATTGACTTTTTCTTGAGTGCTTAACTGATTTCCAACTCCATAAGAGAAGTTCTAACCTTTTAAACAGTCATACATCTGTGAGGATATGGAGTTGAGGCTTTTACTTGGAGAAATTCTCAAGGCTATATCTATTGTGGTTTGCGGTCAGATGATTATGGCTTAGTTCACACACACACAAATTTTAGAAGTTGTAATTGAAAAAATCATGATAGCAACAATGATCTTGAACTGACGTTTTGTTTGAAATGCTTAGGTAATTTTGCATATTCTATTTACGCTTGAATTGCTAGAGACTAGCAATAAGCTGGTTGGGGGCTGTGATGAACACATGAAAATGCATATTTGTTAATAGATTCAGTCACCATTTAATGTCACTAATTTTAGCATTTTTTGTATTTTTAGCTTGAAATAAAGTGTTCTCCTTAAATTGTGATTAACGAATGTTATTTGGACAGGTTTAGGTAAAATTGATATAACTCTCAATGTAAAAATCAGAATAAAGAAATTCTTGAACCTGGTGTAACATGACTCAATCGTACACAAATTTGGAGAATAGTGAAAAAACCAAATACAACATGTTATGGGCCAAAAATTGAGATACAATAGAATCAGACTATAACTTCTGCCCAGCTTGACCTAACTCATGTATTTAGACCGTATATCACAAAATACGTACTCAATTAGTATAATTCTTGAAGCTGCAAAATACTGACCTAATTATCAATAACTCTTATGTTGATGGTAAAGTCCAAATCAGCCATTATCATGAACCAAATTGCATTGCAAGTGGGTAAAATGGTTGTTGGCTGAAATCTGATGTATCTTTGGAATGTTGCTCATATCTTATTGGATACTCATCCAATTTGCATGAACTCAGTGCCTATGGAAAGAAAAGACAAAATACTACATCTTTCATGTCGGCCACAGAGGCTACATTGGTCATGTACATTATCAAAAATGTGCTATAAGTAGATGAACGAGTTATTGGCCTAACATTATTGAAGATTAATGTCATCCATGACATATTTCCATTCATTGCCTATATAAGGAGACTTTTAGGATGTTTTCAACATTAGATAATTCTCTCTTCTTTTCTTCTCATTAACATGTATTGTAATTTAGGCTAGAGGTTTTGGCAAGGTTAAGAGATGAACTTTTATGTGTAATAAATCCATTTCTGTGCTTTGATTCGTTGTCAAAAGCTACAAATGTTGTAAGTTTGGTTTTGATTAAACTCTTATCTAGTTTATTTTCTATAATCCAGAGGTTATAATTTTCATGTCTCATATATGTTCAGTCATGCTTTTCTTATGTGATTCTTGTTGAATTATAATTGTTATTGGTTACATTGTTTTATATGTTAATCTTTTACTACAATATTGTCAAATTGATATATTGTCGATCTTGGATAACATGTAAGGGCAATAAATGTTTAGTATTTGATGCGATATTTCTATATCATAAATTAAGTGCAAGTATACACTATCGTATGCAAGTAATAAAGAGACTAATTAGTCGGATGTCGAACCCACAGGGATAATTCTTTCTTTTTAACCAATTACTAAAATTATATCTTTCTAATAATTATTCAGAAAAATAAAAATCTAAGACTGAATGTAAGAAATATAAAAGCAAAAACACAATGCAATGAGATTTAAAGATATAGCAACGTAGAGAGAACCTAGGATTAATATTATCCCTCAATATGTTTCTAATGATTAATCCTCTAATATTTAACTCCCTTAGTCGTTATTATTGATCAAGACGCTAATGTATTCACAAGCCTCTTCCAAGGTCATGCAAGTATACCTTAATTTACCAAATACCTATATTCCTATGGTACTTGTAATAAATTAAGATTCATTAAGGTTAGGTCTTATTGATCATACATGCCAATTAGGTATATTCCTATCCTAAGTTGAAACTTGCATATGCAACATTGAATGTTACTCTACAATCATGCATCAAATTACCTAGGTCTAAATATATTGATTCCTCTTCCGAGTTTATCAAAATATTACCAATTCATTCACCATATATTGGCCAGATATATTGAAGCATTAAACACAAGTAATTTAAATAATAAATGACTAAGTTTATTAAATACTAAAAGATATGGCAATTTAAGCACACATATTGAGTTCAAATATTAACCCTAGAAAATAAGTTTAGCTCATGGCTACAAGAGAACAGCAGTAGAAATATTTATAAAACATGATACAATTATTAGCAAACCGATATAGACGTCGAATTGCTCTTAATTGCGCTGCCTAGGAACTCTTGATGCCAAAGAACGTCTTGTATCTCTCTCTAAAGTTGCTTCAATTAAGCTCCTATTGCTCTCCAAGACTCTTGCTCTGTATTCTTGGTGCTCTTGGGTCGTCTTGGATTCTTTCTTAAAGGTTGGGAACGAGTGGCTTTATATAGGGATTGATATGAGCTTGAAAATCTCAATTCTCGTCGGACTAGGACTCGCACTACCGCTGGCGCGCTATGAATCTGTCGCTGGGGCGACGCGTGAAAAGGCCTTCACCGCTGGAGCGGTGGGATCTTGGCGCTGGGGCGCTGCATGAAAACGGCTTCACCGCTGGCGCGGTGTGTTGATAGCGCTGGGGCGCTGTCTTGTTGCTGGGGCGGTAACTGTCTGCCGCTGGGGCGCTAGACGCGACTTAATCAGGTCGTTTTTCTTATTTCGATCACTATTCAGCGCTGGGGCGAAAATACTTGTGGCGCGGGGGCGCTGGACTCATAATTTGAAAACTTTGCATTTTAGTCCCTGTTTTCGCTCCTTTTGCGTTCTTTCTTTAAATTTCGTTCAAGTCCCTATAAATAACAATAATGTATATAAATAGCCATCTATTCTCATAAAATCATAAAATATCAATAATAAAAACATGAGAAAATATATGACAAATTTGCCCTTATCAGTATTCAAGTTGATCTTTTACTGCAATATTGTTAAAATGATATATTGTCGATCTTAGATAACTTGTATAAATAAACATGATTTGTGTTAATATTTGCAAAATAGTTTAGTCATATCAAATGCATGTGTTATCAAATGTACTATATTTTACATATCTTCCAATTGATTGTTTAAATGTAAAACTGTCAATTGAGTTATAAACACTGAATCAAAGTATAGAGTAGATTTATAAAGCATAATTATGATTCTTGAAGCCTTGTTTGAATTATCATAAGACATTTCCTTCAAATCATAGACAATTCTATCTCATCCACTTAAATAAATTAATTTTATCCTTTACTACTACTTTAATATTTTACTTTACCAACCCATTTTGCCAAGAGCTTCCTCGTGGGATCGACACCTCAATCTATACTGCGATAGCCGCGTTATATTTTGAGCATAAACAATGAACACATTAAAATGTATATTTATTAAAGGATTCAATCACTATTTAATGTTACTAATTTTAGCATTTTTGTATTTTTAGGCTTTAAATAAAGTGTTGTCCTTAAATTATGATTAATGAATGTTATTTGCACAGATTTAGGTTAAATTGACGTAACTCTCAATGAAAAAATCAAAATGAAGAAATTCTTGAACCTGGAGTAACATGACTCAATCTTACACAAACTTGAAGAAAAGTTAAAAAGTCAAATCCAATATTTTATGGGTCAAAATTGGGATACAACAGAATTGGATCACAACTTCCGCTTAGCTTGACTAACCTCATATATGTGAACCATATTTCACAAAAAACATACTCAATTGGTATAATTCTTAAAGCTGTGAAATATGGACTCAATTATCAACAACTCTTATGTTAATGGTAAATTCCAAATCAGCCGTTATCATGGACCAAATTATATTGCAAATGGATAAAAGGGTTGTTAGCCAAAATCTGACATATCTTTGAAATTTTGCCTATATCTCATTGGATACTCATCCAAATTGCATGAACCTAGTGGCTATGGAAAGAAGAGAAAAAATTATACAACTTGATGTCGGCCAAAAAGGCTAAATTGATCATTTATATTATAAAAAATGTGCTGCAATTGGGTGAACGAGTGGTTGACTTAAATTATTAAAGATTGAAGTCACTCTAAACACATTTCCATTCATTGCCTATATAAGGACACTCTTATAACATTTTTAACATTAGAAAATTCTCTCATATTTTTTTTTCTCTTTAACATGTATTGTAAGCTAGGCTAGAGTTCTTGACAAGGCTAAGAGATGAACTTTTATGTGTAGTAAATCTACTTCTATACTTTGATTCTTTGTCAAGAGCTACAAATGTTTGTAAGTTTGTTTGTGCCTAAACTCTTATCTAGTATTTTTCTACAATTCAGAGGTTATAATTTTTACGTTTCATATATTTTCAGTCATACTTTCTTTATGTGATTCTTATTGAATTATAATTGTTGTTGGTTGTATTGTTTTACATGTTAATCTTTTACTGCAATATTGTCAATCGATATATTATCGATCTTGGATAACATGTAAAGACAATAATTGATTGATATTCAAGTTAATCATTTACTGCAATATTGTCAAAATGATATATTGTCGATCTTAGATAACTTGTATAAATGAACATGGTTTGTGTTAATGTTTGCAAAGAGTTTAGTCATATCAAATACATGTGTTATCAAATGTGCTATATTTTACATATCTTCCGATTGATTGTTTGGGATGTGAAACTTTCACTTGAGTTATAAACATTGAATCAAGGTATAGAGTAGATTTATAAAGTATAATTATGATTCTTAAAGCCTTACTTATATCATCATAAGACTTTCTCCTTAATTCATATACAATTCTATCTTATCCACATAAACCAATTAGTTAATTTTCTCCTTACTACTGTTTTAATATTTTCACTTCACCAACCTATTTTTTCAAAAGCTTCCTCATGGGATCGACACCTCAATCTATATTGTAATAGTCGCATTACATTTTGAGCGTAAACATGACACTTTACACTTAACCCTAGAAGAACATGAATGGCTACCAGGCAACCATTTATCTAAGACTATAAGCTGATGATTCGACCTTCAAAAATTCAAATGTTGAGCTAAAAAAATCAAAAAAAGATCAAACCATAAACAGTTGCACACAAACTGGTTCAACCTCTCATGAACAAAATTAACAGAATTTTTCCTAGTACACCAAGTAAATTTAAGAGCCAAAAACCCTAAATCCGAAAAAGAACACACATTTAATGCCTCCCGAAAATTTGACATTGAGTAGCTTGACCTAGGGATACCTTAAGCTTTCTCTGAATGGAAAAGGATTTCATTAAAGTACCCATCCCCCGTACCATGGAAGAAATGACACAGTATTAACCCAGCAGATGAGTGACTATGCATAAGATCGTTGAGAAATGTTAAGGTTATTATAAAATCAAGTGAACCATTAAGGGCTCTAAGTGCATAACTAGTTGGGCTTATCTGTTAGCCGAAAGAGATTTTTTAATGGCAAAGCTCTTTTCAATTTTTTTGTTGACGGTTAGTTACAATTGGAGAAGTTTTTTAGAGATTAAAAAATTTATTTTGCATCTATATGCAAAAGCTCAAAATTTAGACTTTTAGAAGTAGAGCTTTTTGAACTTCTTTATATATATATATATATTTGTGCATTAATACATATACCCTACTAATATTTTCTTAACTTCATACCATATCATTAATAAAAATAAACTCTATTCAACTAATATGTTTTCAACATTTTGTTAAAAGCCATCATATCTTCATATCTTTGCAATCATCATATTTCTATAAGACTCTACCAAAAAAAACTGTGTCAGAGGTACGTAGTATTTTATCTTATTTTTAATTTTTATACTAAATATAATAATTTATTTAATTCATTAATTACTATGTATTAATTTTATTTGAATTTATGTAAATTTGTATTTTGGATGTTTAGAGTTTCAATTATTTGTCATTATTTCATAAATAATCACAAAACTAAATTTTAGCACAAATCACTTTTGCATTGTTTATAAAAGTACGTTAATAAATTTTAAGGATTAAATTTTAAATTTTATTTCATGTAAAAAAAAATTAAACATTTTAGAATTTCTATGTAAGTTTTATTGAGTATCTTTTTTGATAATTTAATAATAGATAAGCACCTTTAACAATGTGTAACCAAACGATCTACTACTTTAAAAGAGCGTTTTTAATTGACAGTCAAACAATCAATGATTTTTTCTTAAAAGCTCCACTTTTATATGCTTTACTTTCAAAATCTCCATTTGAAAAGCTCAACAAAATGAGCCCTAAGAAGGCTAATGGATATAAAGCTCCAACATTAGTAACCAGTTATTAAAGCTCCATGGACCAACAGCCAATACACGTTGGTGATAGACATCCAAATTAAAATGGAAGATGAACATATTGCGACCAAGACCAATCAGTTTAATTGAAAGAGCTCACCCGAATCCTTGTGCAAGTATTATCCGCTTTGGGGTTTACGCACTCGCCCTTCCCCTTCACGGTTTTGTCCTTTATGAGCTGAACAAATCACCATCCCCAAATGGCGCCTCGCAAGGGTAGGGGTATTTCTCTTTATAAGGCCTTCACTTTGGACGAGTCAGCCCGATGTGGGATTTGGGTCATTACAATACCCTCCACCATCGAAACAGAGCCGTCCTCGGCTCTGATACCAAATGAAAGAGCCCACCCGAATCTATGTGCAAGTATTGTCCTCTTTGGGGTTCACGTAGGCATCCTTCCCCCTCACGGTTTTGTCTTTTATGGGAGGAACAAATCACCATCCCCAAAAGGCACCTCGCAAGGGTAGAAGGGATTTCTCCTTATAAAGTCTTCACTTTGGACGAGTCTACCTGATGTTGGATTTGGGTCGTTACATTAATAGTGAAGAAATTTGTTGTCTGCTAGATATTGCGCGCAGTAAATAACTCTCAGTTCACCAGGCGAGAGCAAAGAACTTTGCCAATGAAAATGAAACTTGGTCCTCACCAACTTTTCAAATGGAAGAATTGAGTCTACCACTCCTACACTTTAGAGAAAGAACCAAAGTCTAAGAGAATATTGTTTTGAAAATCCCTTTCTTTTCGATACTTGCCACTTTTAAGTTGATTATTTAACTTTCTGCTGAGCTAATATGAAGTGATGAAATCTGGACGACTAAAGAAAGCTAGTTAAATATAGCACTAATAAGGCAAAAGTTATCAATTTTTGAAAAAACTTCAAGTGTCTATTATTATGGGATAAGAGAGAGCCTTCTTTGCTATACCACCAAGAGAAAGAAGATCGGATGAAAATTTATACATAGTCTTATCATTGTTTCTCATCTTACCTATGAATTTAGTTTTTCTTTCTAACATTAATTGAAAATTAGGAAAAAAAAAATGATTTTTTCTTAAAGCAATCCCAAATTCAATATGCAATTAGAAGAGACTTCTAAAAGAAATATGGGACATAAAGTTATTATATTTGACATGTTCCATTCTATGGGACATAGAGCTACTGTATTTGACATGTTCCATTCTATGTTGTATCTAAAAAAAGCACTAATAAGGAATACAAAATGATCGAGGGATAAGTTAGGGCCTACAAATTCTTTTTTTTATCAATTTAAATCTAGATCTCGTTCAATCAACAAAAGACAGACTGAAATCTCTTATTCTACCTGGCTAGTATAACTTGCTGAATTTTATATGTTGGTTATTATATTAAAGTGGACCAATATATCAATTAATTGTACATTATTAACTATTTATTTTGTTGCCCATTAAAAGTGATCAAATAAAGTTTATTTATTATTGAACTTTTAGAGTATCTCATATGGTATGGACTTCAATGTGTAGGACCTAAATATTTTATTTTATTTTTATGATGGGCCAAAATAAAATAAAATACTATAAATAATAGATTAAGGTTCTCAGTCTAAACTCTAACGTATTATTTATTCATATCTCATCAGTGAGTCACGACTGTTTTCTCTAAATAAGGAAAAGGTTAGACATTGAAGGCTATCAACCCTAATTTTCTACACCTTTCTACGTCTCTATGGATTCAGGTACGCTTCCTATAAATTCTTCTTGATGATTTAACATGAGATCCTAGCTATGACAATTCTTTCACCAATTAAAGTTTTTTTTTCTAACAAGTGGTATCAGAGCAGTTTCATGTTGAATCATTGAGAGAAAGTTTTACATGTCGAATTGATTATCTTTGATTCAACATATTGTTAAATTCAAATTTGTGTATACAGCATGTATATTAGTTCTCCACACGGCATGAATATGTATGTGTCGAATTGGATGAGCATTCAGGTGCCAAATTTCATGTTTAATAATAAAAAAAATTGCATTGAGTAAAGTATTGAAAATATATGTGCCGAATTGTATTGATGCACATATGAGATTCAGCTTGCATGCATTTTGCGTTAATTAGTTTAAATTTCTTTATATTAATTTCACTAACGCATATGGGTTTAAGATATGTATATTATAACAAAGATTAATTGCTTTACTTTTGTATGTATCATGAAAGCAATTCATGATCTTCAAAAGTCATTATTTTGAATTGTATTAATTGCATCCATGATCTCCACAGTTGTATATTTGCAAACCAAAATTTATTTTATATTTGAGCATGCAGTACGTCTTTCATGATCTCCCTAGATGCATTCATGATCTCTTTTGCAAAATATGAATTATAAGATTCATTTTTAATTAAAAAAAGGAAAAAGGGCCAAAGTTAATTTTTTTTGCAAACTCAAAGTTATAATACCAAATTTAATGGGATTTCTTTCTAATTGTGGTGTACGTCAAATAGTTAGTATCCATAAATTTTAAAAATTTTATCAGGTCAATTTCACAAGACTTATAAGGACTTAATCCGGCCCAAATTATCTTAACCTAATATATAGACCAAATTAAGTGAGTTAGGATAGACCTGAGTCCATTTTGGGTTTAGACTATTGGATAAAGTTCAGGGTTTGGGTAATTAGGAAAGGTTAGACTTAATCCGGCCTAACCACTTTAGTCTCGACTTACTTCAGTCCCATCCTAACTTTGACATAATATGACTTTGACTGTTGATTTTGACTTTAATAATTTTACTTTTTCTCTCTTATCCTACAAACTAATATCCAGTATTTTAAAATAAATTATATTAAAATAAAAAGCCACCAAAATGACATCATTTATGTAGATTTATTTATTTTGAAATATGTAGGTATTATTAAAGAAACTAAATAATTGTGTTTAAATCTATGCGAAAAATAATTGGCCCAAAGGAAGATTAATTTTTTACTAGGTAATAAACACATGTGGCAATAAATATGTGATAAATTTTGGCATTTTTCATGCATATAATATGTCGGTCCAAGAAAGGCATATTATTGGCAGAATTTATTATCAATATAAACTGACCAATTTTTTTAGAGTACCATTTACAGATTGTTATTTTTGTCCAAAGACTAAATAGCAATATTGTGTTTGATATCTTATAATGGCCCAATTTATTATATCTTATACCATGTGTATCTATGTATGCATGGCTATTAATTGCGAGTGTTTTATTTGTTCTACATAGAATGTTTCTTCTATATCTGCCAATTTAAACAACATTCTAGTGCTTAACGGCACTTAATTCAGGAAATGGAAGAAGCATATTACCATTGTATTTGGATATATGGATCTAGACTATATAATTCAAATGGAAGAACCTCCCGCCCCTAATGATGGCAGTACTGCTGAACAAAGAGCACTTCATAAAAAATGAGAGTATTCTAATCGCATGATTCTGATGATCATAAATCACTCTATTCCAGATACCATCAGGGGCGCAAAGCTTGAGGAAGAAAATGGTTAAAAGTTTCTAAGCCAAATAGTAGACTATTTCGCTAGTAATGAAAGAATCAAAACAAACACCATTTTGTCTAAGCTCGTTTTAATGCGGTATAAAGGCAAATGAAATATAAAAGTGTACATTATGAAAATGTCTAATCTTGTTAAAAGATTAAGGGCACTAAAGTAGAGTTGTCAGATGACATTCTGTGTACCAAGTCTTGACCTCTCTTATTGCACAATACAGTCCTTTAAAGATCAGTTATAACAATTAAAATAAAAATTTGACTCTTAATGAGCTCATTGCTCAATGTGTACAAGAGGAAGAGAGATTGAAATAAGAAAATATAGAGAGTGCTTATTTAGCAATTTCTTCTAATGACAATATTGCCAACAAGAAAAGAAACAATGACAATAAAGGGAAAAGAGTTGTAGACATTGAAACTTCACCGCCTACGGTGTAAAAGAAATAGAATGATGAAACCACCTGTTACTTTTGCAAGAAAATTGGATATGTGAAGAATGATTGTTCCAAGTATGCAAAATAGCTCGCCAAAAGGGTAAACTTCTCAACTTTGTTTGTTCAAAAGTTAATTTGACTTTAATACCAAGTCACATTTGGTGGATAGATATGGGTGTAACTACTCACATAAGTGTGACTATGCAAGGTTGTCTAAAGAGTCGACTGCCAACTAATGCTGAAAGATTCATCTAAGTGAGTGATGGCAACAAAACTCCTATTGAGCCAATTGAATTTTTTAGATTACAACTAGAATTTAGTTTTTATTTGGATTTGTATGAGACATTTTATGTACCGTCATTTAGATAGAATTTGGTTTCTATTTCTTATTTGGACAAATTCGATTAATCTTATTTTTTTGGAAATGAAAAGTTTAGTCTCTTTTAGAATTCAAATATTATTAGTACCAGTTCTTTAGTTGATAATTTATATCAATTGAATCTTCATGCCTCACAAGTTAATGAAACCTTGCATGTAAGTAACTATGGTATAAAACATAAATTAGTTAATGAGAATTCTTAAATGTTATGATATAAACGTTTAAGACACATTTCTAAACAAAGAATTCAAAGGCCTGTATCAGAAGGAATTCTAAATTCTCTTAATTTTTCAGATTTTGAAATATGTATTGAATGCATTAAAGAAAAATAAACAAATGTTAAAAAACTTTAGTGCCAACAGAAGTTCAAACGTCTTGAAATTAATTCATACTGATATTTATGATCCATTCCTTACGGCTTCTTAAAATGGTCAACAATATTTTATTACTTTCATAGACAATTGTTCTTGTTATAGGTATCTATACTTGATTCATGATAAGTCTCAATCATTTGATGTTTTCAAGGCCTTTAAAGTTAAAGTTAAAAATCAGTTCGGCAAGAAAATTAAAGCTGTTAAATCTAACCGTGCTGGTGAGTTTTACGACAAATATGACAGATCAGGTGAACAATGTCTAGACCTTTTTGCGAGATATTTGACATTGTTCCTCAATACACCATGCTAGGGACTCCAAGTCAAAAAAGGTTTAGCTAAGAGATGAAATCGAACCCTAAAGGATATGGTTAGAAGTATGACAAATCATTTTTATTTATTAGAATCTCTTTGGGGTAAAGCCTTTAAGATTACAGTGTATATCCTTAATCGAGTTTCAAATAAAGCAGTAACTAAAACCCCATATAAGCTATGGACTAGAAAGAAGCCTAGTATTATGCATTTGCATGTCTAGGGTTATCCAGTTGAGGCTTGGCCATACAGGCTTAACGAAAGGAAGTTGGACTCAAGAACAATAAGCTGTTACTTTGTTGGATACTCGGAGAGATCAAGGGGTTTCAAGTTTTATGATCTCTTAAGCAGATCCTTTTTTGAGACAGGGAGTGCTAAATTCATTGAGGATGTTGAATATAGTGGGAGTGCTAAACTCAGGAACATTGTCTTTAAAGAGAAATATGTAATTATTCCTAATATTGCAATTGATAATGACCAAGTAATTGCATCTGTCGTTATACAGGATGCAAATATAGATAATCAAGACGTTCCTAAATACCTCCTACTAATATTGAAGAACTTGCTCCTACTCATATAGAGGAGCAACAACAGCAACCTCAATTGGAAGTGTCATTAAGAAGATCTACTAGGGAGAGGAGATCAACGATTTCGGATGATTATGTCGTGTATCTCTATGAACATGAGTTTGATATCGGACTGAAAGATGATCCAATAACTTTCAGTCAAGTCAAACAAAGTGTGAACTCCCAGAAATGGATAAATGCCATAAAAGATGAGATGAAATCAATGCAAGACATTGACGTTTGGGATCTTGTCAAATTGCCTAAATGAGCAAAATCAATTGGTTGTAAATGAATTTTCAAAATCAAACGGGATTCAAAAGGCAATGTCAAAAGATATAAGGCACGTCTAGTCGCAAAAGGTTTCACTCAAAAGGAAGACATTAATTATAAAGAGACTATCTCTCCAGTTTCATCGAAAGACTCTTTTCGAATTATTATGGCACTTGTAGCTCATTATGATTTAGAGCTACATCAGATGGACATAAAGACTGCGTTTCTCAATGGCAACATTGAAGAAACCATATACATGTTGCAACTAGAGAACTTTGAATCCAAAGATTCAAGATATTTTACGTGCAAATTAAAGAAGTTCATTTATGGTATAAATGAAGCATTCTGTCGATAGTATTGAAAATTCAATTAAGTGATTACCTCATTTAGTTTTAAGAAAAACACTGTTGATCAATGCATTTATCACAAGATCAGTGGGAGCAATTTATTCTTCTTATCTTATATGTGGATGACATTCTACTAGCAAGCAACGATATAGGCTTGTTGCATAAAACCAAGAGATTTCTTTCAAATAATTTTGAAATTAAAGATCTTGGGGATGCCTTATTTATGTTGGGGATATAGATTCACTGAAATATTCTCGTGGTATACTTGACTTTTTACAAAAGGCATATATCGATAATGTGTTTAGTAGAATTAACATGAAGAATGATGCATCAAGAGACACACCTATTGCTAAAGGTGATAAATTTAGTCTACCTCAATGCCCAAGAAATGAGATTGAGAAGAGAGAGATAAAGAACATCCCTTATACATCAACAGTATGGAGTCTCATGTATGCTCAAGTTTGTATACGTCTGGATATTGCGTGTGTAGTTGGAATGCTTGACGAATATCTAAGTAACCTAGGAATGGATTACCGGAGAACTATTAAAAGGGTTATACGATATCTACAAAAATAAAAGATTACATGCTCACATATCGAAAATCAGATCATTTATAGATTATTAGATATTCAGACTTCGATTTTACTGGTTGCCTCAATTGCAGAAGATCTACTTCTGCTTATGTCTTTATATGGCTGGAGGAGCTGTGTCATGAAAGAGTGTCAAACAGTATCCACCATGGAAGTAGAATTTGTACCTTTTTATAAGGCATCAAATCAAGGAATACGGCTATGAAATTTTATCACTGGACTACAATTGTCGATAGCATTGAGAGACCATTGAGAATAAATTGTAATAATAAAGCCACTAAGTTATATTCTAAGAATAACAGACGTTCGTCAAAACCAAAACATATTGACATCGAGTTTCTTGTTGTTAAAGAGAGAGTTCAAAGTCTTTAAATGTCAATTAATCATATCAATATAAACTTAATGATTGCAAATCGCTTACTAAGGGTGTACCACCTAAGATATTTCATAAGCATGTGTGTTAGGTCTCAGTCAGAGTGAAGAGAGGAAGAGTTTAATTATTTGTTTGCTTTCTCAGGGTAAAAGCAAGACCATCAGTTGTTTATTCAAATTTAACTGCTACCCTTTTTCATTCGCTTGGTAAAATTAAATAGAAAATATAAGTCTACATTGCATGGACTATTTACATAGTGGAAGACTTTGTAACTTCCACGTCTCTAATCTAAAGGTATGTACATTATCCCACAATAATACAACTTCTTAACCATTACTAACTTATCTCAATTTCTTAACTGTACGTAATTGTGGGTGTAACCATTCCATGCACTACATCCCTTGTAACTTCCCTTCACGTGTCACATCTCATGTCCCCAAGCAGCAATTACGATATTGTCATGCAAATACTTTCATGCAAAGTGCAATGCTCTTTACGTGAAGCTTGCATGCCCAGGCTCACACCCCTTTTAGGTAACATATTTGAAGTTTCTCTTGAAGAGCCTAGTGGAACGTCTTAGTGGCCTATCAATACCCCCTCCATCAACTAGAACCTTGTCCCCAAGGTTTATATTTGGAAACTGTTGCTAGATGCGTTCCATGGTTTCCCAGGTGACCTCTTCCAAAAGACATCGTTTCCATCGAACTAGGATTTCTGTCGTGGCATTGCATTTGTGCTTGACCCATCGAGCATCTCAGATACACTCTGGTGTATCATTAGGCACTGGAAACTCCTAGTTGACGCTGACATTGTTGCCGATCTTCTTTTTAAACAAGGAGACATGAAAACATGATGTAATCGCATCCCTTTAGAAAGCTTTAGCTTGTAAGCAACCGATCCCAGTCATTCTTCAACTTGGTAAAGTCCAAAGTATTTGCTGGCTAATTTCTAGTGGGCACGCCTTTGAGTTGACTGTTGGTGGTAGGGTTGTAGTTTTAGAAAGACAAAATCCCCTACATTGTAATGAACGTCCTGTTGGCAATCAGTTGTTTGCTTCATTCAATTGGTAACAACATTCAAATTGTGTTTGAGTTATTGGAGGACTGTATCTCGTGCTACTAGGTCTTGGTCCAGTGCATCGATAGAAGAAGAGCCAATTTGGTATTTAGGAATGAAAAGTGGTGCGCATCGATAAAGGACCTGAAATTGAGTCATGCATGTGGTCACATGATAGGTTGTACTGTACTAAAATTCAGCCCATGGCAAGTAGTAACTCCACCTATGAGGTTGTTGATAAACAAAGCAACAGAGGTACTACTTTACACAGTGATTTACTATTTTTGTTTGTCTATCAATTTACGGATGATAGGCTGAGCTCATTTTCAGAGTGGTGCCCGAGAGCTTAAAAAATTCATGCCAAAACTTACTGATAAAAATGGGGTCTTGATCCGAGATTATAGCTTTTGGCATGCCGTTGAGCTTAACCACACCATGGACAAACACCTCAGCCACTTTTTTAACCATGAAATGATGGTGGAGGGTCATGAAGTGTGCATACTTACTAAGTCTGTCGACTACCACAAAAATTGTGTCCTTACCATTAGAGAGTGGGAGGCCTTTAATGAAATCCATCGGGATTTCTTCCCAAACCTGATATAGTATTGGCAAGGGATGAAGGAGTCCGGCGGGGGTCAGTGTCAACTTTCATTCGCTGGCAGGTGTCGGAGGCAGCTACATATTATTGCACGGACTTGTACATCGATGGCTAGTAGAAGTGCTTGGAGAGCCGTTTGAAGGTACGTAGTATACCTAAATGTCCTCCTAGTTTAGTGTCATGGAATTTAGCTAGTAGTTGCTTAATAAGAACCATGTGAGGTGGCACCATCACTCGATTCTTATAGAGCACTAGTCCAACTCAATTGGTGTATGGTTTTCCTAGTTGTGTTTTAGCCAAATCTTGTACACAAGCTACATAAAGGTGACTTATGTAAGCTTTGAGTATGTCATCCCAAATGGTTTCCTGAGGTTGAGAGATATGATGGAGGACGAGGCTACCAGTAACTTGAGAAAGTGCATCTGCTACAAAAATTTTCTTGCTCGGTCGATAAATTACCTCGTAGTCATATCCAAGCAATTTGGCCACCTATTGCTGCTGTTCTGGTGTGGCAATACGCTGTTCTAAAAGATATTTAAAGCTATGCTGGTCCATTTGAATGAAGAATTTGCTGCCTAGTAATTATGGTCTCTATATACGTATCGCCTCTAAAATTGCTAACATTTCTCTGGCATATGTAGATCAGGTCTTTTTTGTGATGCCCAGGGCCTTACTCATATAAGCAATAGGTCACCTCCATTGTGAGAGAACTGCTCCTATACTGTCTTCTGATACATCTGTCTCAATGGTAAATGGTTCCTTAAAATTCGACATTGTTAGGATGGGTGTAGTCATCATGGCGTGCTTGAGCTTGTTGAAATCAGCTTCAGCTACTTTACTCCATTTGAATTGGCCCTTTTTGAGAAGATTAGTGAGTGGCCGAGCAATTATTTTGTAATGCCTTACAAATTTTTTGTAGTAGCTAGTAACCCCTAGGAACCTTCGTAACTCAGTCAAATTAGTTAAGGTAGGCCATCTGATCATTGCTTTGATTTTGTGATAGTCCACATTTACTCTTTGGTGTGTGATTATATATCCCAGGTAATTCAATTCCTGCTGTCCAAAGGCACACTTGTTGGTTTTGATGTAGAATTGATGGTGCCTTAATATGTCAAAGGTTTGTTGAACATGGTGAATATGTTTTTCCATGTTCATACTATAGATAAGAATGTCATCAAAAAATACCAGAATGAATTTGTGGAGATGAGGTTAAAAAATTGAGTTCATTATATCTTGAAAGGTAGAAAGCGCGTTACACAATCCAAAATGCGTGACTAAGTACTCATAATGGGTGCAGAAAACCATTTTTAGGATGCGGCTAGATGGATTCGAACTTGATGGTAATCGGCCCTTAAATCCAACTTAGTAAAATATGTTTCTCTTTAGAGTTCGTCCAGCATATCCTCAATGGTTGGAATGGGGAATCGATCTTTAATGGTGGCTGCATTAAAGGCTCTGTAGTCTGTCCAGAATCATTATGTCTTATCATTTTTTTACCAGCAACATTGATCTTACTAACCCGGCTTCAAGCATTTCCTACACTTGTTTTTCAATTTTGGCTTTTTAAAAATGGGCATACCGATACGGTCTAACATTGATGGGTTTGGTACCTTCCTTGAGGACTATTTGGTGATCTACTTCACGGGTATGTGGCAGCTGTGTCGGCTCAGAGAATAAATCAGCGTAATCCTTTACGAGCTATTGTAATTGAGGGTGCATAGGGGTGGGTTGCTTTGCACTTGTTTCTAAGGAACAAATGAAAAATATGGTGTTGTTTTGTTGGCATTCTTTGGAGAACTTCTTTGGTGATGCTGCTTGTATTGGTCGACTTCTTAAGGCTTGTATTCATGTCATCTATTTGTCCCAATGAAAATCCATGGTCATTTGATTCTAATCACACACCATCGAACCCAACGTGGCTAGCCATTGTATTCCGAGCACCATATCAAGTCCTTCTAAAGTGAGGAAATACAATGTAAGTTTAAATGAGACTCCTTACAGTTTAATGGGCACTCCAATATATTTCTTTGGTATTAGAGTTTACTCTCGTTAGCTATCTGAACAATAAAGGGTTTGGTTAGAACCATGGACAGATGGAGGGAGCCAGCTAATCGGTCATTGATGAGGTTATGCGTCGACTCGCTATCTATCAATGCGAACAGCTCTAATGGACCAATTTTTGCCTTGATTCGTATGGTTTGAGGTATGGCCCACCCTATGAATGCGTGTAATGATATTTTTGGTTATGTCTATTTTGTCTCTTTTTCTTCAAGGAGAGGGTTGCCCTATAGCAATAACATTTGGGGTCCCTGACACTGGTGCCCATCCGTATACTTCTTATCACAATTAAAGTACAGTCTCTAAGCCCTTTATTTCTGCATTTCGTCCCAAATAAGTCTTTTTAAAGGAATCCCTTTGATTAGCTGTATAGGTTGGGCAATGACCAAAGGCAGTCTTATATTGGTCATTGGCTTTGTGATTCATTTCTGCCGAGTAAGCTATTCATGCCCCATCCTGGCCAAACTGATAACCTCCTTTAAAGTTGAAGGTCTAAATATTCTAATGTTCTCCGAAATTTCAGGTTTCAATCCACTTATGAACATCCTAACGAGAGCCTTTTGAGTCCATCCTTGTACCTGATTGTCGAGCCTATTGAATTCCTTCTGGTAGTCCCTTAAGGTCTCCTGTTGTCTCACCCTAGAGAGAGCTTTGTCAAAATCTTCACATTCCGAAGGTTTAAATCGTGTCCATAATTCTTCTATAAATGACTCCAAGTGATTGCTCATCGTTCTTTTTTATAGGCCTTACTCAACCACTGCCACCACTAATTGGCTTCCCCTTCCAAATAAAAGGAAGCTAAAGGAACCTTCTGCTCATCCATGGTTCCTTGAAACTCAAAGAATTGTGTTGCGCGATTACTTCATTCTGTTGGGTCTTCACCAGTGTAACGAGGAAATTCAAGCCTGGCAGCTCTTACACCATGATTCATTCGACCATCCTTTGGTTCTTTCTAGTGTGGCCGTGAGGAGTTGCCTTATTCAGGCGTGTGTTGTGTGGATGAGAGTTGAGTGGCTGAATGGCTTCATAGTGTCTTCATTGTCTCCTCTATTCATTGCAGCCATCCTTCTAATCCACTCCCCATCTTTTGCATACCTTCTTGAATCCCTCATAACCTTTGTCCAAGAGACTCAATTCATTCTTTGTTGGTCCCCATGGCTCTGATACCACTGTTAGGTCTCAGTCAGAGTGAAAAAGGGAAGAGTTAAATTATTTGTTTACTTTCTCAGGGTGAAAGTAAGACCGCCGATTATTTACTCAAATTCAACTGCTACCTTTTTTCATTCCTTTGGTAAGATTAAATAGAAAATACAAGTATATATTGCATGGACTATTTACGTAGTGGAATACTTTGTAACTTCCACGTCTCTAATCTAAAGGTATGTACATTATCCCATAATAATACAACTTCTCAACCATTCCTAACTTATCTCAATTTCTTAATTGTATGTAATTTTGGGTGTAACCGTTCCATACACTCCATCCCTTGTAACTTCCCTTCACGTCTCACGTCTTACATCTCATGTCCCCCATGCAGCAATTGCAATATTGTCAAGCAAATATTTTCATGCAAAGTGCAATGCTTCCTACGTGAAGCCTGCATGCCCAGGCTTACGCCCCCTTTAGGTAACATATTTGGAGTTTCTTTTGGGGAGCCTAGTGGAACACCTTAGTGGCCTATCAATGTGGCTCATATGAGTATGGTTCATCATGATGAATTACTTTTATAGTGAAAGTTTGTTTCTTGATGTCAATTACAGTTGATATGTTTTCTAATCAGACTAAAGTATTGTTCTTTATCTATTTATTGAAAACTCTTATATAAAGTTATATTCTTTCAGTTGCGGAAATGCATAAAGTTTTGAAAGTATATTGTTGAACTCTTTTGAGTTATAATATAGGACCAATTAAAAATAGACATGTTAAAGAGATCACATTGCATAGAAATTTACAGACTACACATCCATACTTGATTTATGTCATTAATTATATTGATGTATGTGACCATTGATGGGTCTAGTTACATAAGGGATAACGAAGATCGCTTTGATTCTATATCAGTATAATTGATAGAACAGATTGTTTAGAGATATTTTTATTAAGATGACAAATATTGAGCTCATAAAGTTATTTGATAATGTACAATTATAAAGTGACATATATGGTTCAAGCGAGATACTGTTGGGTATTATATTAAAGTGAGCATATATATATATACATATATCAATTAATTGTATAATATTGACTATCTATTTTATTGCCCATTAAAAGTGATCAAAGAAATTTTATTTATTATTGAGCTTTTAAGGCGTCTCATATGGTATGGGCTTCAATGTATAGAGAGTAAGACCCAATTATTTTATTTTATTTTCGTGATAGGTCAAAATAAAATAAAATAAAATATTATAAATAATAGGTTGAGATCCCCATTCTGAACCCTAATATATTATTCATTCACATTTCATTAGTAAATCACAGCTATTTTCTCTCAATAAGGAAAATGTTTAGACATGGAAGGCTATCAATCCCAATTTTCTGCACCTTTTTGCATTTCTATGGATTTAGATACACTTCCGATAAATTCTTCTTAATGATTTAACATGAAATTCTGACTATGATGATTCTTTCACCAATTAAATTTTTTTATCTAACATTATCCACTATAATACGTATAGGAAAAAAAAGTCTTAAAATTTTCTTAATTCTAAACAATTGAGATTTTTATTCTTTAAAGCGTTTTAAATTCTTGCATTTAGGATTCACGTAAAAATTATAGTAATGTAATATAGGGACTATTATATCAAATCAAAGTTATGATTCATTTCCATTGATAATGGAATGTCTCCTATTTAATCTATTTGAAGGAACCGAAGGCATTTGAAGGAACCGAAGGCAAAAAAAAAAAACTAAAAAAGGCAGGTCATCATTTTCGGCAATTACAAGCTGTGAAAAATAAATGATTTTCATCAATTGTAAATATTTGTTTCCTTAAGTTTAGATAATCATTACCAACTATAAATATTTCTTTCCTTAAGTTTAGGGATGTGATTGAGAGAGAATCAAGGATTATTATTATAATTTTTTCTAAAATTAGTTAGTTTCTCTGTTTACTTACAGTAAACCTTTTGTATATAAGCCCAACAGAGGCTCTTGTAAACATATAGTGATTAATACAATTATTTCTTTTTCATGGTATCAGAGTTGTAAGGCTTCAAGTTCTGGAAAAATCTAACACGGCCTTAGTAGCCATTTTTCTTCTTTTTCCTGTAACTTCACCACTATCACTTTCTGGCAATATTCTGCCAAATTTCGCATTATTCTTTTTTTTTTCTTTATTCTCTAGCCTTCATAGCAGATTATTGAAGAATATTAGAGACGACATCATGCACCCCTGTGATTCAATTACCCCATCGAAGGAAGAGTAGATGTCATGCTCTATAGGCGAACTGCAGAACATCTAACCAACACATTGTTTTAATGGAAGAAATTACTTGAAATGGTCTCAATTGGTTTGAACTTTTTTAAAAGAAAAAAAAAATTGAGTCATTTGTTGGGAACTGGACCGAAGAAATGTGATGTTGGATTTAAAGCATGGGACAAGGAGAACTCAACAATCATGTTCTATTGTGGAATTCCATGACACCTGAAATTAGTGATACATGTATGTTTCTGCCAACTACAAAGGCAATTTGGGATGCTCTTAATCAAACCTATTCTAAAGTTTATGATGTGGCACAAATATATGAAATTAAGACTAAGACTATAGCAACAAAACAGGGGAATAAAATAGTGACTAAATATGCTAATTTCCTACAAAACTAGTGGCAAGAACTGGATTATTATCGGGTAATTGATTTGAAATGTAGTGAGTGTGCAGTTATTATAAAAAAATTTCATTGCGAGAGATTGAGTTTATGACTTTCTTGCTAGCCTAAACTCTGAATTTGACCAAGTTAGGGTTCACATTCTGGACAAGGAGGAAGTACCATCCCTTAATGAGACAATTTTGTTAATTCGGGCTGAAGAAAGTCGGAGAAGAGTTATACTTGAACCTCAACCTATTGATGGCTCAGCCTTTGCTGCTTCTGGTAACAAACAACAAGGTCTCACTTCGGAACAACCGCCAACTACTGAACATAGAAAGGCAGAATTATCAAAGGGAAAAAACTGTGATAGTCTCTGGTGTACATACTACAAAAAATTGCGACATATTAGGGATCGCTATTGGAAATTATATGGGAAACCTTCCACATCTAGTCGCGAGTGGGAAAATAAAGAACAACAGCAAAGACATCAAAGTCAGGCCTATATGACTTCCCAAACAGATCATAATCAACCACAAAGATATGAGGGATTTAACAATGAAGCAATAGAGAAGTTGAGAAGTTTATTGGGGTTTCTTGAGAAACATTCTTCTGGTGCTTGCTCTTTAGCGCTCTTAGGTAAACTATCAATCTCTCTTGGATTAAATGTTTCTAATAAATTGTTTTAAGATTCATGGATCATAGACTCGAGAGCCACAGACCACATGACACATAACTCAAACTAGTTCAACACTTACACCTTATGTCCAAGTAGTAAGAAGATCATTGTTACCGATAGAACTACAACCACGGTAGCAAGTGTAGGAGATGTCCATATTACCCCTAGTCTTGTCCTTAAAAATGTTTTACATGTTCCAAAATTATTCACTAACCCTGTATCCATTCAAAAGCTTACAAAAGACTTACATTGTCATATTACGTTTTACCATTTTTACTGTTAATTTCAGGATCGGGATTCGGGGAGGAAGATTGGACTTGCTAAGGAAAAGTATTAACTCTACTATCTTAAGACACCTAGCCAACTGAATATGATCAAGTCAAATTTACTCTTTTCGTTTCTTTCTTCCTTAAATAAAGATATCATCTAGTTGCATCATGTTCGTCTCGGACACCCAGCTTTTGCAATTATAAAAGTCATGTTTCCTTATTTATTTAAAGGATTGGATATCTGAACATTTCATTATGACATTTGTGAGTATGCAAAACACACTCGTGTATCTTTTTCCATTAACAACAAAAGAAGTTTATCTCCTTTCTATTTAATTCACAGTGATATATTAGAACCCTCAACAATTCCAAATATTTTTGGTTCACCGTGGTTTGTATCATTTATTGATGATTGTACTAGGGTCTTTTGGATATTCTTATTAAAAAAACAAATCTGATGTGAGTAATATTTTTCCTAATTTTCATACAATGATCCAAAATCAATTTGGTACAAAAATAAAAAGGTTTATGTCAGATAATGTGATAGATTATTTCAATCAAGTCTTGTCTCTTTACTTTCAAAATGAGGAAATTATTCATAAATCATCTTGTATTAACACCCTACAACAAAACGGGATAACTAAGAGGAAAAATCGTCATCTCTTAAACACTAGACGAGCACTTTTGTTTCATCACAATGCACCAAAATAATTTTGGAGGGACACAGTGCTTACATCTGCTTATATCATAAATAAGATTTCTTCACAAGTCTTAGGGTCAAAAAGTCCAATGGAAACTCTTTCTAAGTTTTATCCCGATTTTAATGTCACGAGCAATCTTATTTCTATAATATTTGAGTGTGATGCGATATTTTTATATTTTATAATTAAGTGCAAGTATATGTTATCGTAACAAGTAAAAATGGACTAAATAGTCAGATGTCAAATTTACTGGGATAATTTCTACTTTCTAACAAGTACTAAAATTATGTTTTTCTAATAATTATTCAGAAAAATAAAAATCTATGAATGAATGCAAAAAATATAAAATTAATAACACAATATAAAGAGAATTAGGTGATAGTAATATAGAGAAAACCTAGGATTAATACTATCCTTCAATATATTTTTTAATGATTAATCATCTAATATTTAATTCCTTTAGTCTTTGTTATTGATCAAAACACTAATGTATTCACAAGCCTCTTCCAAGGTCATACAAGTATACCTTAATTTACCAAATACCTATATTCCTATAGTACTTGTAATAAATTAAGATTCATTAAGATTAAGTCTTATTGATCATACATGCCAATTAGGTATATTCCTATCCTAAATTGAAACTTGCATATGCAACATTAAATGTTACTTTACAATCATGCATCAAATTACCTAGGTCTAAATACTATGATTCCTCTTCCGAGTTTATCAACAATATTATCAACTCGTTCACCATATATCGGCCAGATATATTGAAACATTAAGATCAAGTAATTTGAATATCAAAGAACTAAGTTTATTAAATATTCAAAAGATACGGCAATTAAGCACACATATTGAGTTCAAGTATTAACTCTAGAAAATAAACTTAGTTCATGACTACAAGAGAACAACAGTAAAAATAATAATAAATCATGATACAATCAATAGCAAATGGATATAGATGTCGAATTTGTCTTGATTGCGTTGTCTAAGATACTCTTGATGCCGTAAACGCCTTGAATCTCTCTCTAAAGTTGCTTCAATTAAACTCTTATTACTCTCCAAGACTCGTGCTCTGTATTCCTGGTGTTCTTGAATGTGTCTTCGGCGGTTTTTAACGTCTAAGGTCGAGGGGCTTTTTACAGGGATTGATATGAGCTTGAAAATCTTAATTTTCGTCGGACTAGGACTCGCACTACCGTTGGATGCTGTCGTTGGGGCGCTGCGTGTATAAGGCTGCACCGCTAGAGCGGTGGAATAATGGCGCTAGAGCGTTGTCCCGTCGCTGGCGCAATAAAGATATATCGCTGAGGCGCTGGCCTGTCGCTGGCGATATGCAAGTTTAGCACTGGGGCCCTAGTCACAACTTCAACAGGTCGTCTTTTTTTATTTTCTTATTTCGATCACTATTCCAGAGCTGGGACGAAAATCCTTGTAACGCTGGGGAGATGGACTCATGTTTTTGCTCCTTCTTTAAATTTCGTTCAAGTCTCTATAAATAATAATAATACACATAAATAGCCATTTATTCTTATAAAATCATAAAATATCAAAATAAAAATATGAGAAAATATATAACAAATTTGCCCTTATCAAAGTATACCTCGTTTGTCCATGTTCATGATAATAACCAGAGAAAATTGGATCCTAAAGCCATTAAGTGTGTCTTTGTAGGTTACTCGTCTACAAAAAAAAGGTTACAAATATTTTCATCCATCTACCAAAAAACTCTATATTTCAATGGATGTCACATTTGTGGAAGGGAAACCATATTTTACTAAACCTTATCTTTAGGGGGAGTCATCTATCATGGAAGATAAGAAAGACTTTTTTTTACGCAATTTACCTTTTTCATCTAGGTCACCATCTTTCTTACCAGAGTTCACTCTAAACACAGAAATATTAACTCATGTTTTGTCACCAGAGTCCGATTCAAATACAAAACTTGTAATCCCTATTCCACTCGAGTCTCCAACAAGGGATAATAGAACTCTTGATCATATGAGGTATAGGAAGGTGTACGCAAAAATGTATAGTCTAACTCTTGATCCAAAACAAGTCCAGATCTCCAATCTGACTTTTGAAAATGAGCTAACAGTATCTGAACCTACTCCATTTATTGATCACCAATTTCTCGAAATTCAGATACCTAACCTAGATCTGCCTATAACCATGAGAAAAAAAACTCGAGAATGCACCAAACGACCACTATACCCTTTATCTTATTTTGTAACCTTTAAAAAAATTTCACCAGCCCCTAAGAGTTTTCTTACGAGTCTAAATGAAATTTCTATCCAACCACTTTATTTAAGGCAGTATCTAAAAAAGAATGGAGGAAAGCCATGAGAGTGAAAATGGATTCACTGGAAAAGAATAGGACATAGGAATTAGTCGATCTACCAAATGGAAAGAAAGCAGTAGGTTGTAAGTGGATTTTCTCTTTGAAGTTTAAGGCTGATAGATCATTAGAGCGCTACAAAGTAAGGCTAATCGCTAAGGGGTACACTCAAACATATGGAGTGGATTATCAAGAGACTTAGAAATCTATATGAGCATTCCACCAGGATTTGGAGTTGAGGGAAAAAAAGGTGTACAGGTTAAGAAAAGCCTTGTATGGCTTGAAATAATCTCCATGTCTGGTTTGGAAAATTTATTAAGCTGATGTTAGCTACAGGATATAAGCAAAGTCAGGGAGATCATACACTTTTCATCAAATACTCAGACTCAGTGGGAGTTATGCCTTGATAGTCTACGTGGATGATATAATTGTGACTGAAAATAATGAGAAGGAAAAGCAAACTTTGAAAAATTATCTGATCAAAGAATTTAAAATAAAAGATTTGGGATTATTAAAATATTTCCTAAGGATTGAAGTAGTTCATTCTAGATAATGAATCTTTATTTCGCAGCAAAAATATGTCACAGATCTTCTTAGGGAAATAGGGATGCTAGCAAGCAAACCAATTACAACACCCATTGAACAAAATCATAAACTTAGAAAGGCTATTAGAGATCAAGCAGTAGACAGAGAAATGTACCAAAGATTAGTAAAAAAATTCATCTATCTTACCCACACACGGTCAAACATAGCATACGCTATAAGCGTCATCAGTCAATTTATGCATAACTCCAAGGAGATCCATCTTCAAACTGTCTACAAAGTATTTCATTGCTTAAAAACGAATCCTAAAAAAAGGATAATATTCAAAAGGAACTCCAAGCTCGTTCTTGAAGCTTACACTGATGCAGATTATGTAAGGTCTCCTGTAAATCGAAGATCTACTTCAAGCTACTGTACTTTTCTTAGAGGTAATTTGATAACATGGCAAAGCAAGAAGCAAAATGTTATAGCTCAGTCAAGTGCAAAAGCTGAGTTTAGGGCCATGGCACAAAGAGTTTGTAAATTGTTATGTTTAAAAATTATACTAAAAAACTTAAAGATTAGATGGAATAAACCAATAAAACTCTACTACGACAATAAGTCAACAATTAATATTGCACATAATCCGATACAACACAATCGAACTAAGTACATTGAGATAAAAAGATATTTTATCAAGAAAAAATTAAAAAGCAGTTTAATTTGTACACCATATATCCCTATAGAAGGTTAGCTAGCAAATGTTCTTACGAAATAGCTTAACAATACTATATTTCAAAAAATTATTACCAAATTAAAAATAAATAATTCATATTCACCGGCTTGAAGAAAAGTGAAAAATAAAAAATTTTCACCAACTGTAAATATTTATTTCTTTAAGTTTAAAGAATCATTATCAACTATAACTATTTATTTCCTTAAGTTTAGAGAATCATTACTATTTATAAATATTTGTTTCTTTAAGTTTAAGAATGTAATTGAGAGAATAAAAAATTATTATTATAATTTTTTTAAAATTAGTTTATTTTTCTTTTTACTTACTGTAAACCTCTTGTATATAAGCCCAACAGAGGCTATTGTAAACATATAGTGATTAGTACAATTATTTCTTTTTCACAAGCATTTACAGGATCAATACATGGAAACATGGTTACCAATAAGAATCACTACCTAATAACATCAATCAAATAGCACTACCATATACAGACTGTATACAGAGACCACATCCCGCTATAAGTTAAAAGATGCCAATGATTTGCTTCTAAACAAATTGGTATAAATCATCATCATCATCCATGTCAACTATATCACCTGTTGATATTGACGGTGCTGCTTCACTTGTTTCACCAAGCTCAGCCTGCAAGAACAGATGAATATAACAGAAATTAGAGTCCGACACTGATTGAGAATGCCAAACACAAGTGAGATGCAACTACTTAAAGATTGATATTTGAGGGAATGGAAGATGATTCTTCCATGGTCAAGTAAAAGATGGCTATTTTGAAGAACTAGATAGCCACATGATTTTCCAGATAAAATAGATGGCAGGTCTTCAGAAGTGATCCTCCTTGTGGTTATATACTTCAAACATAAATTTGTACTTAAACAAGTTATTAGGGCTCCATCAACAAGAGGATGCCAAGCCCATTCATTAGATCATTTGTAAGTATAATTCACTTTATAACATGATTTTAGTAGTTGAATTTTGATCGGACACCATTTACCATGAAAACAAATATAAAATAATTACATAAAGAAATTGTTTGGACTGATTGCAAGGTTCTTGGTTTAGAAAACCATCATATGGTGGGCTATTTCCCATTTTGAAATGGCATGAGATAATGAATTGTATGCAAGTGCTACATCGCGATTTGTGTGCAAGATAGAAAAAATTGACAATCCCAGACTTCTATTTTAAGGGAGATATGTCAGGATCAGAATTTATGAAAAATAAAATACATGGACCAGTAAATAATGGTGAAAAGTTGTAGTTTATTTTGCTAAGTATAAGATTGCACCCAATTTGAAGGTTAAACCAGGACCATTTATATTACTCTAGTAGAAATATCGCTACTCACATAGCTAATGCATTATTGGTAGCATCGGCTGCATAGTCAACTGACCTAGGTAAGTTTTAGACTAAATTTCAGTATGTGAAGGGGCAAGCACCTAGTTGAATCCATGGAAATTGCTTTAACTTCTAAGTTTTGTCTACTGACCTTAGCTTGTCGGTATTTTTCAAGCATTCGACGATATTGCTGACGCGCACCTGGAGAATCAACCATTGTCATCACCCGTGAGACGGCCTCATCAATAGCTGCATCCACTTTCTGCTTGCGAAACACTTTGAGAATGTCTTCGTCTTCACTATCATTGTTGGACTCTGCCTCATTCCGAAAACCTCGCAAACCAACTCCTTTCCGTCGCCACCGTAATATTACCTTATCTAGAACTCCAACAGCCCAACATATTACCTTGTACTTCTTCCTAACCTGATAACCTCTCACATGAGCCTGCCAAAAAGGTTTAAGTGATCATCTGCCCCATCACAGTACCCATTACAGTATAACTGATAAATAATATCTAAATTTCAAACTCCATATGCAAATATTGCCAGGTTGCAGGAAGTGACTAAAGAAGCCGGAGGTTGGAAGGACCATAATTAAATCTATTTTTCAAATGTATTAACTGATGAATTTGTGTCTGGTATTACTTCTTACATGAATACTTGAGCACAGATATGATTCCATTCTCAATATGTCATAGAAGAAATGAGTAAAAAACTTTGAGAGTAAATGTGGTACCTGTATCTTTACAACTTTCTGACGAATTGCCAGAAAATCTTTGCGACCTTTCCATCCTTTATATTTCTTCTGGATAGATAAAGCAGCTGAATTGTAATCACGAACATTACGAAAGGCCAGCTTTGATAGAGCTGAAAGCCCGGTAAGTTCATCTGAATTGACACCAAACTCATCTAAATTACCACCACCAGCTGCAGCTTCTATTTGTTGTCGTCTTCTGAAAGAGTGTGCACGGAAAGCAGACTGAATACGTGCGGCAGCGTGAGCTGCATTCCTAACCGCAGCCAAGGTATCTTTAAGTGAAAGCTGATCCTCAGTGGTAGAGAGACTACACTTTGAGACTTTATTCACAGTTATTTCTGCTTGAACCTCGGCGGAACCTTTGGAAAGCTCACTTTCTTCCAGAGTCAGGGATGAAAGATGGCTAGTTAGTGCCACCTCTGAAAGATAACCTGCCAGTCCCTTATGCCCACTGGTGGCAGCAATGGATGCTGGGGTTTTACCATTTGGATCTTCTGCATTGGGATCTGTCACTGCCCCAGCTGATGCACCAGAAGCTAACAGAGCCGCAACCATTTTTTCCCTGTTACATAAGAACAACATATACCACTGAAACTTCTATGTATTATACAACCAATGTGCAGCATAAGACAATAAGACAATACTATAACATAGTTATCTATCTTAAACATAACAATAGGCTATAACTTGACAAACATAGCATCAACCGGCAAATGTTCACCTTTACAAGAATATTCAAATAATGAAATAAATGGATTATGATTTGGGCAGAAAACTTTGATGAGGAAAAAAAAATTGGAGCTTGTCCAAGTGTATGCAAAACTGTAAAGTGGTATCATTAATTTTAACTCCTTGTCATCATGCTTTTAATTTTCTTTTAGACATAGAAAGTAGTACAGAAGAGACACAAGCTTAGTAAATACAGTATTGTTCGAGGATAACTTGCAC
Source organism: Ailanthus altissimus (assembly GCA_946807835.1). Classification (NCBI taxonomy): domain Eukaryota; kingdom Viridiplantae; phylum Streptophyta; class Magnoliopsida; order Sapindales; family Simaroubaceae; genus Ailanthus; species Ailanthus altissimus. The sequence continues at coordinate 24,397,904 of OX327685.1, read as the reverse complement.
ACATATGCATGCATCTAAATTAATGCACACAGATGAAGAGATTTTTTGTTTACCTTCCAAAACGTGCAGCCCAGTGAAGAGCTGTCCATCCATTAATATCCCGGAAATTTATACTCACTCCATTACTGAGAATTGGGTTTAAGGCCCACTCAAAGCCCAACCCAGCAACCATATGTATTATCCCTTGCTCTTTTCTGGACAAGGAACAGCCTGACTGATAACATTCTCCAATGGATTTGGAAGATAGCCACTGTTGCAGCTTGTCCTTTAGAAGCTCTTGCAGGAGCCAATCAATAGTATCTGAAGAAGTACCACTACCAACTAAAAGAGCATCTATGACATGTTCCCACAAATCATCATCAGCTTTCATTCTTCTCAATAGATTATATCCCGACTCTACCCCATCCCCTTTCTGCACTGATGAATCAGACAAAAGCATCTGCACAAATCTGACAAGGAGCAAAAGTTCATCACGGCTCTTTGTTGCTTCTTTTTGGGGAAAATTATCATAAGCATATCTACTAGTCTTAATTCGATAGTCAAACTCTTTGACTTCACTGCAAGACTCCCGATTTCCAGAAGTGACGCACAGAGTGACCTTTCCAGGAAGGTGAGGAGGAGCTTCACAGAGGAGAACACCTTCCTGAATAATGTGAAGAGGTACTTCCACATCACCAAACATACATGACCATGTAGATTCTGATGGATCACAGAGAAAAGATCCAACAATGATGACCTGCACTGAGCAACTTCAGCTTCAGTGTTTGAACAAACTTTTGTGAGAAAGCAGGAGGAAAATAAAGATTTAAACTCCTGAAACAATAGATGCCCCACAAAAATATTCAAGAAGAAATTTGCATGGAAACCAGGAATTCTAAGTTATAATAATGAGAAAAGTCGAGAAGCCTTAGCATTGTTGGCCCAACAGAGGAATATATCAAGACCGGAGACTATTGGACCAAATCCACATCATAGGAAGAATTTAATGTGAGAGCACAGAACAAGTTCTTGTGATCCATCTTGTTTGGATTGCAAAAAATCTGTATTAATAAGACAAGGACACTAGGTTGCAGTAGTAGAAGGATAGGATGTGACAAGAATATGCCTAGGTTTAAGTCCAGCTTAGCCTTCTCAATCGCTCTTTGTAATCACCCCTCCTCCCTGCCTCCCGCAAGACAACCACCCAGAATGTGAGAGAGAGAGAGGTGTGGATACAGACAATCTTGTAAAGTTGGGATTGGTAAGTGTAGGCAGTGGCTTAACTTCCACTGATCCTTCTTGGATAATAAAAGTGAGTCTAGCAAGAGGACCATGTAGAAGCAGTCAATTAACTGCTTCACAAATCGTGTTCTATTTTTCTAGTTCATTACTACAATTTCTTTAGCGAAAGCAAGAAACTTTAAATGGAAAAACAAGGAAAGTAGATTCACTAAACCAACGAAGAGATCCTTATTTGGAAATACACTATTCATTCAAGTAAATGGAATATCATAAATATTTAGGAGAGAAATGACAATATATGGATTTCTGCAACCAATACCTTCGTACTTTCATTGGCATAACCCCAATCAGGGGATAATTCACGAATTGCAAACCTCTGCTTTTGAGCAACAACCAATCTAAAATCTGCTTCAAGAGGCACTCCAATATGGTCTTGGTCAAAAAATGTTGTATAATCAGCATTCATTTGTTGGGGTCCTATTTGAGATGAATATTCAGGAACTTCGAAATTGTTAACCTCATGAAGCAGCAATGTAGAAGCTGGCAATACAGGAGACAGTAATGCATCAAAATTTAAGGAGATACTTGAAGTTATTTAACTGAATTATGCAAAAAAAGAGGGTAACCATACAATGTTCAGCAATAGATCCATCAAAATTTAGCCAATGCAACTGTTCCTGCTCTTCAGCCAGTCCATCCAGTCCCCTCCAAGATGAAGCTAGTGGCTTCTCCTATTTTAAGCAAGAAAGAAATTATTCTAATGAAAGAAATGCCAAAGATGCAAAGGGATTAAGTAATTTTCAAGTACTCCAATTGCCTTTTGCAACTACAAGAGATTGATGTTACCCACAAAAACAAGGCATATTACCAAATCCACATAAATAATTATAGGGCATGACAGTGCATGTATAATAAATTTCAAGTAGTGTAACTACATATTCATCACTTTTTCACATTCCCATCTTAGGTAACAAACGTATTACCTGGGACTTCTCGCATGAGTCCAGCATGTCCTTCCAAGATAAAGGTTCTTTACTTCCATTAGTGGTACTATGTACATATAGTTCAGGGATATGTTTGCCATCATGTCCTACAAAAACAAACCCATTAGCAGTTCTTTCTAGCTATGTTTTCTATGTAGTGAACTTAACAATCAACTAAGAAAATAAGTAATACATAAAGCAAATGACAAAAAACAAATATGAAAAAGAAAAAGCAGAAAAGAAACCAAAGAAAGTTGCTTGATTGCTTGAAAGTTCCAACCACATAAGCATACTCTGTTTTTAAAAATTCATGCATTCCACAATTTGTTAACATACTCTGTTTTTAAAAATTCATGCATTCCACAATTTGTTAACACAAATTCCACAAGTCAATGATGCTCTAAAGTATCAAAACGCCATCAGATTCAGCATCAAAGATCTTCAATATCCAGCAATAAATCAGAAAATATATTATATAATATGACTAGACAAAACACAAGCAAACAGAACCTGTGGTTGAGAATATTTCAGAATTAGTAATACATTTTGACAAATTTGAGCACCTCAAATATGAAACAATTTAACCAACCTTCACCCTGGTGTAGCCCAGGATTGTTTGAATGATCTTGGAATCCAGTATGTCCACCTTTGTATTCCTCTTGTACAATATCTTTTTCACTTTGCAGTAAAGCTCCACAATTATTTTGCTCAGAGATCTTGATGTTGCATTCCAAATCCTGACAGGATGATGAATCAATCTCTTCGAACATGTCATCATTCAAACTTAACTGCTCCTTAAGCTTCCGCAAAGCTTGATTAACCTCAGCTTCAGAACTAATAAATTCTCCTGTACCATCTACTCCATTGTCCTTGCTGGCTACCACAGAAGTAATCTCTATAGAACTGGGACTAGACAAACTCTGATATGGCTCACAAAAATCACTAGATACAGAAGTAGAGCCAGGATTTTGTGTAGTGTAAGATGTTGGACTCAAAATGAAAGTAGAAGAAGCTCCTGGTGACACTGCAACAGATCCAGGACTAGGCTTTCCCTGTACACACAAAATGGAACAAACGATGTTGGTCTAGAGCTCAAACTATCCATCACCAGATGTTGCCAACATAAGGGTACTGGATAACAATCATGCAGAAAAGAAGTAAACGATATTTTACAAAAGAAACTTTCTACTAGAGGATCTCGATTAGAAAAGTATGCACAGGATGATTCAAGAAGTTCAAATATAGTCTGCAGAACAGCTTATTATATAATGAACTATTAACAATGATATGATTGAACCGAATTCCCTGCAGTAGGAGAGATTTAATGGTAAAAACCAACTCATTCTGGTTTTAACATAACACAACCTAGAAATATTCCTACGTAAAAATGATGCCTTGAAGGGTTGCAATTTCTTTCTTCCTTTTTTTTTGGGTAAGAAACTAAAAACTGTATTGAAAGAAATAGTTGAGGGTATATAACTGCTGAAAGGGTGAGCATTACAGATGCAGCTATTGAAATGCAGTACTTATATACAAAATAGGTTGCCTACGTGGAAAGTGAAAGCACATTCATCTCAAAAGAATCCAGGACTGAGCGGAAGGAATGAAAGCGTAAAATTATAGAACACTGTGACTAGCCTACGCTCAGGCTCACCTCAGTTATCTCTCTGTAGTGGACGAGGACAATGTGCTCATATTCCCTGCCAAGAAAGTAAACTGTGAGAAAATACCCCTTTTAAGTAAAATTATGTAAATCACTTCCATATTGTTCCTTGGGACTGAAAGGCAACAAAATGATAGAATTTCTAATGAGTGGGATGCTTTCTTCATCTCAGCACGAATTACAGCTCAGAAAATTTAAATTTTATTCAATATAAACCATCCTTTAGGATCCCAGGAGCTTCAAACATACAAGATGATAGCATCCCCACTAAATAATACAAATACACTTTTTTCCTCTTGATAACAAACATAAAAAACACAAGCACACTTACGGATCCAGCATCCAATAGCTACGCCTCTGAAAATTTGGGTTCTGCTCCCCATGTGCATAATAACAATTTAAAGCTTCAACATTTCCAACCTAGCCATGCAGATAAAATGTCATTCCTCAGACTGAAACAGAGAAACAATATGCAATACACAATTGTTCTCAGAACAACATTGAAGTGCATCAAGGCGGAGCAATACTCAACAGAGGCAACTTTTGCTCGTTATATGTATCACTTTAGAATTAAGCAGCTAAACCTGTATAATAGAGTAATTTTATTTCATAATGCAAACAATAAGATGCGTTATATCATGCTAATCCATAAACAGAACACGGCCTATCTAGTTCTTTTAATTCACACAGACATTCCATTAAGGCCTCTTTTTTCGAGTGGGGGAGCAGAAAGGAAATTTCACTTATTCACATTTTTAAAGGGACTCCCATTTTGCTTATGCCTAATCTTAAAGGTTCAACAGGTTCAAGATATGTGGAAAATATGTATATCCGAACACAACTTCTGATAACTATGGTTACATTTCAAGATAATATCCTCCTGAATCTTCTACTGTTTCTAGCTCTGATTCATGCAAAGCCTCCTTACCACAAAAGCCACTCATCGCACAAACATTAATATCATGAAATGTGCACATGGAATTTACATGTCTAGGGGAAAATGAAAACCACTAGGAATGTCAGAAAAACATATTGTCATAATAGAAAAATGGAGCGAATTTGAATGTCTATGGGAGTCCTATCACATAATCAAAGTACAAAAGGATGACTCCAATACAGCAAACAAGTCAAAATTCCCCTTTAACAATATGCTAGCAATTAAATGAACTTTTTCTTTCCAGGCAACGAAAGAGTTCACATATTAGAAGTTAAAAGAGTAGTTTTGTCACATAACATAGTAACAAACTTCGGGTTGTGCAAAGAAGAAATATGCTTAAATTTAAACAATCTATGGAACAGTAAAAAATAAATAACAAACAGAGGTGACAAAAAAAATATTTCCAACTAATTGCATAGACATGTTTATAAACCTTAAGCCGTTCATGTGCTTCTCCGACAGCTCTCCCATCCTTCTTTTTACGCCAATTATGACCATCCTTACGAAAAAAGCGAAGGACTCTCTTATTAAACAGAAACAAAGATCCACCTGTTGAAATACGTTTGACAAATTGACGAATAAGAAACTTTCTGAATGAATTGCCTCGACTAGACACAGTGAATTTGAAGCTTACTCGTTGGCCTTTGAGGTGGCTCCTGTGTAAGCTGGTACCTCTCGTGATTTTGTAATATAAAAAGCACCTCTGCAGGCTTCAGCCAACGCGTTTGCGCTTCCATAAACAAAGTACCAATGTCATATCCTGCAATTATACACAACATAAAACAGCTCTTGTATGAAACCAACTTTTTACTTAAAACGACGTAGTCTTGGATATACTCCGAGAGGCAGAGATCAAAACTAGCCCTAAAGTATACATAAACTCAAAATAATTACTAAAACCAACAAATTTCTGTAAAAACAAAAGTGCATATTGTTCCAAAATAACAGAGTTACCTGCTTGCATCGTATTGAAACGCCAAAAATTACAAAACTGAAAATCAGAACTGGACGAATTGCAGAGAAAGCGTTTCACTTATGCTCGTTTAAACCGGAAAGTGTCGATAAAACTTCATATCAAAACGGCGTTATCTATAATTAACACTCGATCAAAGCTCGAAACAGCGCTAACCAGTGCCGTCCCGGACGGAGAAATTGAGAAGTTTGAAGTAGATAAGTTAATCCTGAACTAGATCACACTTGAGCCGGTTCAAGCCGAGGGAACACGCGGAGAAGAGAGAAGAAGAGATTTTGACTTTAAATTGCACTGCGATTGTACGGTTGCATCTTTTAAGCTCAGGCAGATCGACCGACAAAGCTCGAAGATGCATGGAAGCTAAGTGCTTTTTGGTGTAATATAAGATTTATGTGCTGCTGACGTGGCAGAATATCATTGCTAAATTTATATCTTTAAAATGATTTTTTCGGAGATTCATCAGATTAGGCGTTAGCCGCAGCAGTGAACAATCTCTCGGTAGAGACTGAAATTACTCGGGTGACCTTTGCCAGAGTTAATAAGTTGTATTATTGACTTGTCCACTTGAAATTTTGAAAACGAGTATCCGTGGTCTCCACGGTTAGATTTGCACGATATACAGGCAGAAGATGCCATAAACATGATCCAACCGTCAGAAATTTTTGGCTTGTTACAAAGTAGCAAGTTTGGGAATATATTAACTAACTGAGGATTTTGTCATTTTATTTTATTGTCTTTGTCCGTCCCCCGTTCCGAGCGGCGCAAATGGACTTGGTTGTAGACTTTTAGTGGCTGGTCGGGCCTCAAGGTCTTCATCTAACTGATAAAAAAAAATATATGTCTGAAAACACGTGTTAAAGGTGCTTAGCTTATTTTTTTGGCAATAAGAAAAAAAAAAAAAGGTTCATATGCACTTACAGGTAGAGTATTATCACTTACCTCCCCTGAGGTTTATTAATACTTCACATAAATTGTGAGAATGTAAAAAAAAAAAAAAAAAAGTGGAAACTTCATTAATTAACAAGTTCACCATTTATGATTAAGGACTATTTGATGACTATACAAATTATAAAATCCAATTTTTATCTCAAATAGCAAAGAGATCCTGTGTAATGACCATCTATCCATACAGTTTCATCCTTTAGTTGTTATTGTACACATAAAAAAATCAATCAACAATTTGAATAAATACTTAAAAAAGAGTTAATTCATTACACATTATGTCAAATTGTACTTGTGTTAATAAAGTTCGAGTTGACAATATATCTATTTTTTTAATGAGGTTTCGAATTTAATTTTCTTTTCTTATGTTAAAAGAGAGAGAGAGAGAGAAAAAATTTAAAAAAAAAAGAATTTTATAATTAAGGTTAAAAAAAAAAAACTTACATCTATTTTTCACCAATATAATATAATTTGCCAATGAAGAATCATACATATCTCTCCATTTGTATGGCAACGGCCCTTTCATTTTTTTCACATAGTTTGATTTCGTTTAAGCTGAAAATTTTGTGAACTTTAGCAGTTGAGATTTGAGCCAGAAAGTCTTCTACCACAACAAAAATTTATGTGAAAAAATCTGATAAAACGTGATGATTAATAAGTTGGATTATGCGTATGCTTTCTTCGCTACTTATAAAGAATGCCATTGACATTTTGAGGGTTCGTTGACCATGATGGGAAGGGAGCTTTGTGAGGTACGAATGAGTTTCCAAATGTCTCTGGTTGGCGGATTGGCGGGGAATGGAAGCAAATTTGAAGAAGAATGCAACTAGATAATTGTTAATTTCGGTGATCCCTTTTCACTGTGAAGCTTGTTGGTCTTATAGCGAAGTTTCTAGTGTGTTTGCAATGTAGACGATAAGATGTTTGACGGTGGAGACAATTGTGCTAATGGTGAGAAAAGGGTTGAGAAAGTTGAAACTTAATTGCAATATAATAGGCGAAAAACACGATGAATAAAATGATTCATAGAACTCATAGTCCAAGACCCATGATTTGCCACCACAATCCGCTTAGTGGAGGAATCTCTATATAAAGAGACGAGTCTTGCCTCTCGATGTCGCCAGTCGTCAGTCGTCACCCAGCTAAAGTGGAAGAGCAAAATGGAGTGGAGAGTGGGGTCCAAATTCGAAGTGTTTATTGGACTGAAAAAAAAAAAAAAGCTGTCAATTTCTTTTTCATCATTTTGATATGGACTGCTTACTGCTTCTGGTTTTCGGGGCCCGTGTCTGTGTCCTCATCCTCGATAAATTTATTCTATATTATTTTAATCATATCTTATATTATATTTAATAATATATAAATGACATAAAATATACTAATAATATATATATAATGAGTAAATAAAGATATATTTTAACGTTGTGCATATTAGAAAGTATTATTTTAAAATTAAATAATTATTTTATTATGTGAATAGTAATAAATTTATACACTTTAAGATTTAACTTAACAATTCCACCCATTTTCAATGAGTATAATAATTAAAAAATTATATCAAGTCTTTGTTGTTATAATTACTTAAAATATAATATAAAAATATTATTTTAAATATATACACATATACATAGAATATTTTTTTTTCTTTTTTCTTTTTCATTAACACATTTTTTAATAATGATTAACACCCTTTATATAATAATAATAAAGTTTAAAATATTAATATTAATATTAATTTAATATTATTACAATTTTAAATATTTTATAACTCTAATATTAATATGTAAATTTATGTTTAAAATCTGTAATTCTTAGAATTTATTTCTATTAATATAAATTTAAATTTCAAATTATAACTCCAAAAATTTTATTATTTATGTTAAGTATTGTAACTACTCAACTATTTTAATATATATAAAATTACCAAATAATAATATTATATAAATATTGTAACTTAAATCCCAAGTGATGCCTATATATTCTAAGCCTTTTTTAGCTTTAAGGGAGAACCAACTTTGCAATTATTTCAAGAAAGAATTAGAGCAATTTAGTTTTGAAGAATTTCAAGAGTTTTGGGCATATTATCAGATTTAAACAATATCATGCTAAGGATTGGAGAGTGGAAGGCGGCTTCTTCTTCTTTAGAACTTTTTGTGAGTTTATTTGTAATCATGTTTAATTTTGTTATTAGCCTTAGAATTTTAATTATTATGAGCTAATTAGTTTTATTAGGATTACATTCTTGAACTCAATATACGACTTATTTGATACTATTCAATTTGTTTTAAGCTAATTTTTTTTATTACTTGGCCATTAATTGGATTAATTTAGAACACTTAGATAAATTTGAAAAATGAATCTATGTATTAAGCCTATGATAAATTAATGCATTATTACATTGTAATAGTTGTGAGTTTCATATGAGATAAGACTATACTCGTATAACATGTATGGTTAATAAAACTTGTGCGTAATAAATTTTATTTCTATCTAATTACGATAAGAATATAAGTAGTTGTTAGAATATGATATATTCACTTGACCATTAGAAGAGGTCGGTGAAAGAATTTGAGTTTTAACCAATAGTTAGACTAAGAGATTAATACGAAGGGATAAGATTAATTTAAGTAACGTATTTGAGGGATAATCTTGGTAATTCATAAATTACTTTATAATTAAGGTTTTTATATTTTTGTCAACTTCTTAGTTTAAGTTTAGTTTAATTTTATATAAGTTGATTATCTAGATAAAGGAGAGAGAATATAATTTTAATACTTAATTAAGAATAGAATTAAATTTCTTATGGGATCGATATCCTATTCATCACTTTGTTACTTGTTGTGATACTATGCACTTATGTTCAAATTAAGCTTAATAGAGCTGTAACAATGACTCTCTTATAAATTTAAGTACGTTCTCCTCAATAATTTACAAAACTTTTCTAAAATAATGTTGTTTTTATGATTTTCCTCAAAAATCATTTCTTTATGATTTTTTTTTTATATAATTTCTATTTTATATAAAAATGGGTTTATGCACATCCTCTTAATAATTTTATAAGACTTCAAAAGTCTTATAAAATTATTAAGAGGATGTGCATTAACCCCTTTTTATATAAAATAAGTGTCGTATTTATGATTTTTTTTAAAAATATTTTATTTATGAAATTTTTATACAATTCTCATTTTATATATAGCATGTTAAAAGAACTCTTCAACTGGTTGCATATATCCAATTTGAATTAGTTTTAAAAATTATGTCCTTGAACTTCCTGAATTCCAAACAAAATTCTTTCCTCAAAGAGAAGTGTTAGCTTAGACAAGCAATATATACAACATAAGAATCCTTAATTTTAAGAAATTATATAAGAAAAATTATTAACACTTTTATCTTCTTTTTAGTTTCTCAATGTTCATTAATATGTCATATAATTTTGTTTGAAAAACTAACTAATTAATATATATTTGAAAACTCCCTCATTTTAAAGAATTTTAGGACTATTATTCTATACAAGATTTTAAATTATGAACGCAAATAATTAAACATAATATCACTCCACAAGAATCATGTCTTTTAAATTTTCTTGTAACATGCATATATAAAAATACATTTATTGTGAAACACTAAGATTTTTGCATATTAGGTTAATACTACTAGTTACGGACGTTAGTTATCACAATAACTAAAGCACAATAAGAAAACTCATTATTTTTTCTCACCAATAAAATTATAGGAACATTCATATTAATGTTGTTGTAGTAAATTTATATATAAGTAATTTTGTATCAATACTTAAAGCATACAAAATATATATAACTAACAACATCATTATCAAACTTTTGTAATTAGTTTGAGCATGACAATTCATCTTCACAAAAGAATTTTGACATAAATAATTATAACAACAACAAGAAGTAATCATCTCAATAATTTTTAGCAAGCAACTTAATAGAGAAATAATAATTTATTTTTAAATAAATATTTAATTTAGCCTCGGTATAACAATAAGTGAAAAAAATTATTAAATAACATTTATGACAGAAAAAAATAGTAACGCATACTTGTACCTTTTTTTTAAAGAATAAATTAACTTTATAAATTAGCTCGAAAGAGAGGAACCGTCCTCAATTACAAGATGATCAAACTGGAAAGGAACCTTGCCAAAATAAATTGTCTCGTAATCTAAACTTAAAGCCAAATATGCTAATGCATGTGTTACATGATTAAAAGAACAATTAAAAGAACAAATTGAGAACGCTTAAACAATATTGGCAATTTCTTGAAAAAGAAATCCAAGCTTAAAGGTTGAATGAATAGAATCATTAATATCTCGAATGATTCCTAAAGCATCTGAGACTACCTCTAATGTCAAAAATCCTAAACTCCTTGCCAACTAAGACCTCTTAATATTGATAAAGATTCTAAAATTTTAATTGAGTGTTGAACAGCAATCGAGCTCAAAATAGAGGCTAGAACAACTCTCCTATAATCATGTAAAACAACCCTCACACCATTTTTAAATTGTCGTGTAGCAAGTCTTCCATTAGTGTTCATTTTGATTAAGTTGAGCTTAGGAGCAGACCACTGAAAATTTAGCAATTCATGACCAGTAACTGTTGTACAAGTAGAAGGTAGTTCATCCCAGTAGCAATTAGAATGTGGCGTAAGCTTTATTCCCAAAACATCTTTCCTTGTAGCATGGTTTTCTAGACAAAAGAAGATGACTATCAAGATTGCACTAGCAAAAAAGATGAATTATAGTAATAAATACTTTGTAGAGTTCTCGCCACCAAAGAATTCGGAGCAAATATCAAGCACCATCCTTACTCGGCGATCATAGCTTGATTAAAAGATGTCAATTCCCGAAAGCCAATACCTCATTCCTTTTTTGTGGACAAAGCACTCCCAAGAGCACCAATGCAACCTACGTTTGTTCTAGTCACCGCCTTCAAAAAAACATAGCATAGAGTTTCTGAGAAAAAAATAAAGAGAGAGAAAATTTTCCTATGTCAAACACTTCGAGAGCCGAAAAAGGTTTATGAGATAGGCCAGAACAGCTTGAACCATAGCTTTAATAAGAACTTCGTGACCTTCAGTCGAGAATAAAAGTATCTTCCAATCTTTTAACTTATTCCACACTTTTTTTTTTATGGTCGCGAATAGATTTTGCTTATTCCTGCTTGAAACACACGACAAACCTTGGAACTTACTATAGAAAAATACATGAACCACCCTCAAACATTAAGTTAATTGTTCAGCTACATCCTCATATATAGATTTATTGAAGCAAACAGCTAATTTCTAGCGATTGATATGTTGTTCTGATGCTACTTTATAAGACTAGAGTATCTCTTTAACAGATTGACAATCTCTTAAAGTGGCCCTAGTAAAGAGAAAACTATCATTAATGAAGAATATATGTGCAATATATGGCCCTAGTCTTTTATACAGAAAACCTATTAAACTACTACTCTGTTCAAAAAATCAAAGAAGAGTCGAAAAACTCTCTGCACAAAAAAGAAATAAATAAGTAGATAGAAGGTCACCTTAATGTAGTCCTCTAGACGGAGAGAAGTTTTTCTGTGGCATCCCATTAATAATATTTGAATATGATACCTAGGAAATACACCAATAAATCTTCTAGCACCAACTTTCTGAGAAACCCTACTTATGCTTTATAGCAATAAAAAAAGGTCATTCAACTTTATCATAAAGGCATAAAGACATTCGAACCCCACAATAACATTATCAGTAATCAATCTCCAAGAATAAAGGCATTCTATGAATTTGATATTACTTCATCCATTACTTGCAGTAGTCTATTTGTCAAAGCTTTAGCAATTATTTTGTAGAGCACATTACAGAGACTTATAAGCCAGAATTCTAAACATAGCTTAGGTTCATCAACTTTAGGGATTAAGGTAATTAAAGTTTTATTAACCACTCTAGTAAAGCAAATTTATTTAAGCAAGAGTTACCAAAAACTTAAGCAACATAAAATGAATTAAAAATAAACCAATTAGAATGTATTTCAAAAGTTTAGTAATGTACTCTTTGTTGGCGAGGATCTAATATACGTAGGTGTAGGCATGTGCAATTGTACACTCCCTATGCGAGCTGACGGATCCCATATCTGTACGCACCAGACTCTATAAGCATGGAACCATACCCAGCGACACCTAGTGGTCACACCATGAAATATCTGTGACATGCGTGGAACCAAAGTATGGTGGATCACTTACAAGCCCATCGTGGCACTCAGGTCAAAGGACTACGTATACTACTCAACTCGAGAGGACCCTCCATTGACGGCTTACATAGAGTGTCTATCAGAGGCCCTTGTAAATCTGTCCCATATCCAGTCCTAACTGGATACCCATATGTCAATACGAGCTCCAAGCTTACAGTCAGCTAGGAACAATCATATATACTATATAGGTACAATATATGTTGATCTATATTATAAGTATTCACCGACAGACCCGCATCAGCAGAAATAGATCATAGATAATTATTTGAGAACATATTTGCGCAACTGACATTTTCTGACACTCAATTGCAACTCATGCAACTATGCAGTTACTAGTATATTCCGAGGTCTATGTCGCATTACAGGATAAGGCTCCAACTCTTGGATCTGCTGAGTATTATAACCAGTTAACACTTAGTTGTGCTACACATTTAGCATTTATATCTCTCAACGTAGCTAACTGTAAGCCCTTATCTAAACTCCTTTAGATCTGACCTGAACTTCTTCGGATCTACAATTTTTGTAATGTTACATTGCATAATACCACATTAATGAGTATTAGCAATTTAATGGGAATGTACACTTGTATAAATACACAAGTATATATACATTCAGGGATGACACATAATCACCAACCCTAACACTCTTTACTCTTCCATTCTAAAACTAGAATGAGTCTAAAAAATGCATAAATAAATCTTTTAATATCCATTCTTGAAATCTTTTTTTTGAGATAAAAGTGACAAAAAATAATTAACACTAACATTATATGTCAACTATCCTCCCCTCAACCAGATTGAGACATTGTCTTAAATGTCAAAATATAGAAAGACTAATGTATAAAAGATATCACTTGAAACATCTTTTATTAAAAATTAAACCTGTAACAAAATAAAACAAGCCACATAAAATGCTTAAAAATATATAAAAGTAGATAGGCTACAGACGAAGCGTCAAATCTATCTTGCGTTTCTTTTCACTGTCATCAGTATACCAATCTATCTGACTCATTGTTGGATCAGATAAAGGTGTAAAAACTTGTAGTTCATTAAGTAAATGATCAACAGTTGAAGCAGAAATGAGGATCTGTTGTGTTGCAGATGTGACAAACTAATTTTTCACTGCATAGTCAAGAAAAGATAACAACTCATTATAAAAATCATCAATATTTAATAAAATAATGGATTTCTTAAGGATTTGAAATTGTGCCAATGAGATAATTTGAAAAAATTTCTCCAAAGTTTCGAAACCTCCAGATAGAATTATAAAGGCATCAGCATTCTGAAGCATAAAAGACATTTGTTCTTGCATTAATGATACCTATAGCTCATCCCCAATTATTTTTTCTATAATGTTTTCAACAGTTAGAGCTTTCGGTATAATGCCCAAAACTCCACTACCTTTATTTTATGCAGTTGTTGTCACATATCCCATTAATCCAAGACTACCTCCCTTATATACTAAATTAATATTTCGCTCAGCTAACACCTTACCAAGGGTTTCGGCTACTTTTATAAACTCTTTAGTTTTTTCAAGGTTGGATCTACAAAAAACACAAATTTTTGTAAAATTATGAGTTGATGTTCCTTCCATTATTACACTCACCCTCTCTCTTCAATGATTTTGAGTTTGTATAAAGATGCAAAAATAATGCAATATATTTATAGAGGCAAAAGGTGTTGTAAAGTTAAGTCACATGGGCTGTTGGCTTAAAATGAAAAATTTTCAATACTTTTTTATCATTTTTTAAATTGTTAGCTAGAAAAGTCACATGGGTGGTTAGTTGTTGAAAAAGACGTTTGAGTTTGAAATAAAACATTTAAAAATAACAACTACAGTAAATATGTACAAGTATTTGTGATTGTGACTCACATCTTTTTTTGATTTTACGTCTAAAAACGGTTTAAACACCCTCTATGGGGGGGATAGGTTTCTCATCCAATTTTCTTATAAATTGGCAAATAGGGTCTTTTACAGTCAGATTCCCAAAACTGTACCGCTCATGTTCTTTTAGAAATATGTCTCATAATTCACGAATTACAATATGCACATATCCACTAAAATGCATCTCAAGAGTCGATAAGATATCATATAAAGACTCCTTACTTAGACCATCCTTAATGAACCTAATTTTATCTTTGTAATTTATAGACACCATTCCCAAAGTACGACAATGCGTGTTGCAAGTCATGTGTGCACACTTGTAACAAACGCTTAATCATTTTGCTCTTCATTTTTTTTCAAAAGAGGTTTTACTTAAGCCAGGCATGTAGGAAATTAATGAGTCTGAAAAATTCACCTGTCAATCGAACTTTGACTTCAATTAACCAACATAAATCAACAGGTATATTTATAATCATTAATAACCTTAATCTTTCACATCTTACTTGGTAAATTTTCTTTAAGAAATTTTAAGACAATGAGGGAAAACACTTTTTCAAATTCTTTAGAATGTCATCCATTTTTTTAGAAAGAGGGAAGAAGAGAAGGTATCAATAATTATGGGAAACTGATAAAACTGACTTCAAATGTCATAGAGTACCATTATCCGCCACTTAACCGGAGTGCAAAATAAAACTTCAACAAAAATACTAAATTAACCTACAAGTAAAAACAAAAAAAAAGTTAAAAGAAGAATAAATATATATAAATATATAAAATAAAGATTAATTGGTCTCGTAACAAAGGTCAGACAACGACACAAATTTTTTATGAAAAGTTTTGTTTTCTAGAAATGGTTTGAGTCTTTGCCCATATACCTTAAACACATTCCCATTTTTAGGATTTTCAATGTCAATTATTCTATAAGAGTACACATGTTTCACAAAAAAATTGCTACTTCATCTTGATCTTAATTTTTTAAAGAATATGTGAAGTCGAGAATTATAAAGCAAAACTTTCTCACTAGTATCAAATATTTTTCTTTGAATTTTTTTATCATGAAAAGTTTTAATTTTAGCTTTATGAATTTTTAAATTCTCATATGCATCATTTCTCAATTCTTCAAGTTCATTTATTTGTAATTTACGTATATGTCCAGCAGAATCAAGATTTGCATTGAAAGTTTTAATGCCTAGTAGGCTTTATACTCAAGTTCTACAGGTAAGTGACAATGTTTTTCATAAACTATCCTATAAGGAGACATATCCAAAGAATTTTTAAAAACAGTTTTATAAGCCCATAGTGCATCGTTAAGTATTAAAGACCAATATTTGCGATTTGGGTTAATAATTTTTTTTAAAATTTATTTTATCTCTTTATTTGCTAATTCAACTTGTCTATTTATCTAAAGATGATAAGAAGTGGTAATTTTATGATTAATATCATATTTTTTCATTAATGTTTCAAATGACTTATTACAAAAATGCTTACCCCATGACTTATAATGGCTCAAGAGATTCCAAATTGACTTAAGATATTTTCTTTCAAAAATTTCATGACCGTTTTATAGTCATTATTTCGATATGGAATAGCCTCAATCCATTTTGAGACATAATTTACTGCAACTAAGATATACGTAAATTCAAGTTATAACGAAAATGATCCTAAGAAATCTATCCCCCAACAATCCAAAATTTCAATAACAAGAATGAGATTCAAAGGCATCATGTTTCTTTTTGAAATTAATTTCAATTTTTGACAATTTTCACACATTATACAAAATACATGTGTATCTTTAAATAAAGTGGGCTAATAAAATCTACACTGCAAGATTTTTGTAGCTGTTTTCTTTGATGAGAAATATCCCCCACATGCTTCAGAATGACAAAATTTAATAACTTTACTTATCTCATTGTCGGGTATGCATCTTCAAAATATTTGATCACGACAATATTTGAAGAGATAATGATCATCCTAATAAAACTTTCTTACCTTAGTTAAAAATTTCTTTTTATCTTAAGCATTCTATTGAGGTGGCATTTCTCCTGTTACAAGAAAATTAACAATATTAGCAATCCAAGGTATTGTAACAGTAGAAAATAAAAATTTATTGGGAAAAGAATTATTAATATGTGTTATTTCTGTTGATGAATCTGGTGCGAGTCTTAAAAAGTGATCTGCAATAACATTCTCAGCTCCCTTCTTATCCTTGATAGTGATAATAAATTCTTGAAGCAATAGAATCCATCAAATCAGTATTAGTTTTGCATTCTGTTTTGACATTAAATACTTTACAACAGCATGGTCAGTAAATACAATAGTTGAAGAACCAATTGAATAAGAACGAAATTTGTCTAATGCAAATATTATAGCAAGTAGTTCTTTTTCAATTGTTGTGTAATTCATTTGTGCAATGTTTAAAGTTCTACTTGCGTAATAAATTACATATGATTTACCTTCATTTCTTTGTCCCAATATAGTACCAACAGCATAGTCACTAGCATCACACATGAGCTCAAAAGGTAAAGACTAGTCAGCAGATTGTATGATAGGAGCAGCTGTTAAAAGGCCAATTAATTTTTCAAACAAATTTTGACACTCTTAAGTCCACTCAAATGATACATCTTTTCCTAAGAGGTTTAGATATAGCACTAAAATTTTTGATGAACCTCTTATAGAATTCAACATGTCCTAAAAAGGATCGAACTTCTCTGATTGCTTTTTGTAGAAGCAAATATGTAATGAGTTTGATTTTTTCCTTATCCACTTCAATTTATTTAGAAGACACTACATGTCCTAAAATAATTCCAAAAGTAACCATGTAATGACATTTTTTCCAATGCAACACAAGACTCTTTTCTTCATATCTTTTTAAGACATTTTCTAAGTTTTCAAGACAATTATCAAAAGAATTTCCAAACACAATTAAATCATCCATGAAAACTTCTAAATAATGCTCAACCATGTCACTAAAAATGTTTAACATACATCTCTGAAATGTTGCTGGGGCATTACAAAGTCCAAGGGGCATTCTTTTAAAAGCAAATGTCCCAAAAAGGCATGTGAATGTAGTCTTTTCTTGGTCCTCTAGTGCTATAAGAATTTAATAATAGCTAGAATAACCGTCTAGAAAGCAATAGTAAGGATGTCCTGCTACTCTTTCTACAATTTGATCAATAAACGATAAAGAAAAATGGTCTTTTCTAGTAGCTGAGTTCAACTTTCTATAATCTATACACATCCTCCAACTAGATGAAACTTGAGTTGGTATTAACTCATATTTGTCATTTTTAATGATTGTGATTCCAGATTTCTTTTGTACTACCTGAGTAGGACTTACCAACTTACTATCTGAGATAGGATAGAGGATTTCTACTTCAAGTAATTTTAGAACTTCAGCTCTCACTACCTCTTTCATATGTGGATTTAATCTCCTTTAAAGTTGTTGAAAAGTTTTGGTATTATCCTCTAGGTGTATTTTATGTATGCAAATCAAAGGATTAATGTTGTTTATGTCTTTTAAAGTCCACCCAATTTTATTTTTATACATTTTCAATAATTCAATCAACTTACCTTCTTGTTCGCTTGTGAGTGTAGAAGAGATTACCACCGAATAAGTTTGTTTCTCTTCAAGAAATGCATATTTCAGTTCTTTAGGCAGAGGTTTTAACTCCAACTTTGAAATTTCGTTCTGTTTATCCTTATTTTCTCATGATTCTTCAAAATTTAGTTTCCATCCTTTATTTTCAATCACCTGTGCACAGTCAAGTAAAGAACATATGTCAGAGATTTCAGGATCTAATTGTATATTTGACTCAAATGAAGTTATTAAACACATTTCCAAATGATCGGTGGAACTCCCTTTTTGAATATAATCATCTACAATCGTTTCAATCATGTCGACTTCTTCACTTTCATCATCTCCCTCATGTGGTTGCTTACACATATTGAAAACATTGACCTTAAGTCTCATGTTTCTAAATGAAAGCTTCATTACTACATTCCTACAATTAATCAAAGCGTTAGAAGTTGCTAAAAATGGACGATCAAAATAACAGGTATCGGATTACATCCTTTAACAGGTTCTATGTCCAAGACAATAAAATTCACAGGGTATATGAATTTATCAACTTGAAGTAAAACATCTTCCATTGTCCCTCTTGGTACTTTTATTGATCTATCGACAAGTAAAAGAGTTACAGAAGTTGATTTTAACTCACCAAGATTGAGTTGCTGAAAAACTGAATACGACAGTAAATTCACACTAGCACCAAGATCAAGTGAGGCTTGTTCAATTTTATGACTTCTAATAATACATGAAATTGTAGGACAACCAGGGTTTTTATATTTCAAAGCATTATTGTTATGAAGAATGGCACTTACTTGTTCAACTAAAAATGCTTTCTTTTTCACATTC
Source organism: Ailanthus altissimus (assembly GCA_946807835.1). NCBI lineage: Eukaryota > Viridiplantae > Streptophyta > Magnoliopsida > Sapindales > Simaroubaceae > Ailanthus > Ailanthus altissimus. The sequence continues at coordinate 24,378,640 of OX327685.1, read as the reverse complement.
GATTTTTTTTTTACTGTACATAAATCCTTCAAAAATGTTATATAAGAGGGAACCTATTTAATAGTATCCAGTAAAGGAATATTAACTTTTACCTATTTGAAGATTTTAAAAATTTCAGGATTGTGATTCATCTTCTTAGTATTACGTAATGCATGAGGAAATGGGGTGAAGGTAAGGGTTTGGTGTTTTCTTCATTAGGTGTAGGTTCAACTCTTTTCTTACTCTTAGAGATTGATTCATCGTTATCATGAGGTTCAGGAATGTCTTTTTCAACAATTTTACCATTCTGATAAGTGATAACCGCTTTAACTTAATCTATGTGTTGGCTTCCTGAACTACATCCATTTGAGTTATGTTGTAATTTAGGGTTTGGTAGTGGTTGAGAAGAAAATTTTTCTTTCTCATGAATGTTCAGTGCGGATGTAAATTTAGCAAGAGTATCTTTCAAATCAGCAAATGTTTGAGCATTTTGAGAATTAACAAACTCTTGCTTTTCAATGAATGCATACAAAGTTTCTTCAAGACTTTTTCTAAGAGGTAGGACATATGGTGCATAACCTTGGTGGTTTTAAAAATTTTGGTATGGTTGGAAAGGTGATTGTGAAGCTTGTGCTTGAGTGTCATTCCTCCAACTAAAATTCGGGTGATTTCGCCATCCAAGATTATAGTTTTGTGAATATAGGTTATTGTTTGACCGCTTGAACGTGTTTAGAACATTGGCTTGTTCATGGGCAATCATTGGTAGAGTGATCATGGGATTCACAAATGTGACACAATTTCTTGAACAGATTTTATTTGACCACTTTTTTTTATTTCTAAGGTTTCGACTTTTCTAGCTAGAGATGCTAATTTAGCTTGAAGGTCATGGTCTTTCCTAAGATGATAAATACACCCACTAGATGTAGTGGTTTAATTTTGCTAGCTGCCTCACAGGTACAAGAAGTGTCCTAATTTTGAGCATTTTCTGCTAGTAAGTCTAGATAGTTCATTACCTCTTCTGGGTATTTGTTCTTAAATGTTTCATTACACATCATTTCTACCATTTGCCTAACTTGGGGTGTTAAGCCCTCATAGAAATTTTAGACTAGTCTCTATGTTTCAAAGCCATGATGGGGATAGGTATTAAGTAATTCTTTATACCTTTTCTAACATTGGTAAAGGGTCTCTCCTGATTTTTGGGCAAAAGTGGTAATTTATTTTTTGAAAGAATTTGTTCTATGAGAAGGAAATTTTTTTTTCAGAAATTGTTGTTGCATCTCATCTTATAAAAAAAATGGATCTTGGCTTAAGGTTTTGTAGTCATGTTTTACCTTTATCTTTTAAAGAAAAAGGGAAAAGCTTAAATTAAATTGTGTTCATGCTACAATTTTGGTTATTATACGTGTTACACATTTCTTCAAATTCTCTTAGATTCAGATAAAGGTTTTCTACATCTAAACCATGAAAAGTGGATAAAAGTTGGATAATGTCTGGCTTAAAATTAAAATGTGTTGCATCTGAAAGAAAAATTAAGCAAGATGGTGTACCGGTTCGTGTAGGGTTCATGTAATCTCTAAGTGTCCTAGGTCGGTTATAGTCATTATGTTGGGACCGATTGTCCCCTGGGTCTATGAGTCCCTCAATTTAATTTTCGATCATGGTGTTAATTGGTGAAGAATGAAAAGATGAAGAAGAATCCAACAAATTATCAAAGGAAGTTTCAAAATTATCTTTCACCAAATGATGAGAGGATCTTGAAACCAACCACTCATATAAAAAAATAAAATAAAATACAATAACAATAAATATTATAAATAAATAAAATAAAATAAAAGAAAATATTAAATAAAGACAAATAAAATAGGCAAAATAACAATAAAATAAAAGTTAGATAAATAGTTAGAAGTTAGATAATAATGTTAGATTAGTTAATGTTAGATTATATAATAAAAAGTTAATAAATAAAGAGTATGAGGCTTAACCTTCCATAAAAATAAAAAATAAATAATAAATAAAGTAAAGCAAGTTAAGAGATTTAACCTTCCATAAAAATAAAAAGTGAATAAATAAAGTAAAGATAAAAATAAAATAAACAAACAAACAACAACAACAAAAAAATGTTAATTTCACTTCCCCGGCAACCCACCAAAACTTGATACGTCCAGAATATAGGAGTTTATTCTCAAGTGCAGGATTGTCATAATAATAAATAACCCGGTGAGAATAGGGTCGATCTACAGGAAAGTAGAATTAAAATTACAAACTATAAATACTTTTAAGACAATTAATGCAGTATAAGATATTTGCAAATATTAATTCAATTAACCAATTCAAATGAAAGTTAAAGTTAGGGGGATGCACTCTTAGCATAAGAAGTAAAAATATATTTAACTCTTTTTATAATTCAATTGGAATTCTCACACAAAGGAGGTTTCAACAGGAAAATATAACAATTAAAGTTCATCATCGTTTATATATTAATTAGTATTTATTTCTTTCAATTATTATACACTAAATCTTATAAATGGGTTCAAGTATTTATTATGCCAATCTTTTTATTTATCTACAATAAATCAAGACTCCCACTTTACAAGAAATGGTATATACGTCAAATCTTGTAAATAGTTTCAAGAATTTATTGTGTCAAGTATAAAATTTGTCAATAATAAATCAAGACACATCACTTAAAAGAAAGGATATTAAAATTATAAACAAAATAAATACATCATATATAAATTTGCATAACTTAAGAATAAAATATTAAATTCATTAATAAGAGTTAGGTATTACCTTGTCAAGAGTTTTACCCTTTCACCTTAGCATAAAAAAAATTACTTGGACATAATAAAACTAAAGAAAAAAAAAAGAAATGGAAGAAGAGATAACCTGACTTTACAATTGTAGACAAGAGAAATAATATTACAAAGAGATAATACAAAAGACAAGTATTTTGAACTAAAATCTAACTCTCTAATTACATGTTTTAGGCATAAACATGCTACTTATTTATAAAAAAAATATGGATAAATCGTGACAAATAAAGAGGGAACCACATGGATGATAAAAGTCAAGAATGGTGGCAAATAATTTACATTAATTATCATTAATGCACTTACTTGCTTATCCAATTTGGAATTGATGTGATCCGAATTAGCAGTCACTTAAAACATTAAAGTTGTAGATAAGTCTCTTATCTTTTTAAATTGAGTTGTCTCATACGTATTAGATACGTATTTCTATAATTATGGGTGTATTGCAGATCCGTTCTGTTTTAGGCCATTTTTACTCTCTACATGCTTACATTTTGAATACCTTGTGCAACACAATATATTAGCCCATTGAGTCAGCTCTTCACAAGATCAAGAATCACTCCAATTGGATCTTCAGGTAGAAAGTTATACTTATTTTACCGAATCTATCACAAAACAGTTAAAAGCTAATTAGGTACAATATTGTAAACATACTTAAGTTAGGAGGGGTTAAAAACACTAGTAATATAAAACAATGATATAAAACTCTTATTAAATATGTAATTTCAAGTGTTCATCAATAACCCATGGACATTCCTCATCAGGGTGCCAAAAGATACCACAAACAAAAGAAATTTTTGGAAGCCATTCATATGTAATACATTAATTACCTCATCGAAACCGTCCACCTTGACTCTCATCGTTGGTTTCATAGGTTGAGAGATATCAATGTTAACACAGACCCTTAAAACTTCCCAAAACATTCTCCCTTATCTACCTCCTTGACAATCCTTATCATCTCACCGATTCAAAACCTAATAGCAGAATCTATGAAGAATAAAGACAACTTATGTAATTGGACTTAAAAGGAGACCCAGTGAAAAGAGAAATTTGTAATTTGCCCTAGTCCCTTCGGTATCTTAAGAATAATAAAGCTATTATTAATGAACCAAAGGCCCCCCGCAAAGACACGTTACTAGTCGAAGTCAGCCCTAAAATAAAAGACAAATATATTATTCCCAAAATTTAGAATTTTCACTATGAATCCTTTTATTGTTTGTCAAAGGGTTTAGATAACGACGATGAACGCTGCTCTATTTATCAATCGAGAACATAGAATTTTACCAACTAAGAAGAGAGCCACCCATTTCTCACCTTCAGGCTTAACATCAAAATCCAATGCAGCAATAGGAATAAGACCATCCTGGAGATCCATTTCTGTATATTGCCTAACACTTCATCAATGTCAGACTCCGTCCTAAACAATGGTAAAGCAGAGAACTTGAAGAGAGACTATCCTAACAAATCAAACACTTGCCATACTGTGGAGAAACTAGAGAAGTAAAGAATCAACGAAACAAGAAAATGACAAATTAAAACCTAGAAACTAAGGAAACTAATGTTGCGACTACAGGCAAAACGCGGTGCAACCATAATAAAGAAAACTACTTCTTGAGATTTTCAGAGAAAACCCTAGGGAAGACCTTAACTTTTTCAAAACCTCATATTTGTGTCTTTCAATCATATAGGATATTCACTTAGATAATAAGAATTAAACATAACAAACTTCTCAAAGAAAATTGACATTACTTCTTTACTTAAAGTGTGAACAATATACCATTAATTACATAAAGAGATATTCTAAAAAATATTATTACTCACAATTTGAACTAATTACATTTAAAATATTTTATAATATGCAACTATTTAATATTAAATAAGCTAATAATAATTTAATATGATGCAATATTATAGTATCAATAACAATAAGAAGAAAATAAATAAAATAACTATGTTCCTAAATATATTTGAGTTATATAATGACAACACATATAATAGATAAATCAATTTGTAAGATATATTGTACACATATCTTTAAGAAATAAATATAACATATGAACTCCCCAAGTTTAATAAAATTATAGCCTTAAAAACAATAATTTTTTTCTTTAACTTCAAACTAACATGATTTTTTTTTTTTATTAAGCTTGATAAAATTAAAAAAAAAAAGAGAGAGAATACTACAAGTCTATTTCAAAGACATATTATTACTATTGAAGAAGTTTCATATAACTGACCTATCATAAAAAAAGTTGGCTTTGACTAATTTTATTGTTCATGTATAAATAACCATCTAAATTTAAATATTATAATTATTGATATTTTCATTTGTTATAAAATGCACAATAAGTATTTTATAGTAAACTTAATTTAGATATTAAAATTTAGAAAAAAAATGATCATATGTAAATAAATTCAGTTCTAAGGAGAATAACAAAATTATAATGTTCTTAAAATATTTATTAAGATAATTCAAAAATAATATTAAAATCACCATAGAATAAAGTTAGTGCACATCTTATCATTAAACTAAAAAAAAAATGTTTAAGGTCTCTTGCATTTAGCAGCCATTTTAATTAGGTCTAAATAGATAATTGATATATAGTCAAAACGACATTATGAAAAAAATTTAGAGCTGATTCAGCTCATTTACGTTAATGAACAAAATTATCAAAATAATTTTGATAGATTACTCGATATTCAACGTTTTCTTTTCTTAATTCTCCTTTTTTATCATGACCAACTATTTGATCTGTGATCACATGCAATATAAAGGCAAATAATATTCAAGTAACTTTTGGGTGCTTTTCAATTGCCGCCTATGTGTTTTCATGGATTTTGATGAAAAAATATTATAAGAAAAAACTTAAATATAAATAATAACACCAATATGAATTTACTCGTATGAATATAATAACAATCAATATACATAAAAGATTTATTTGATTTTAGATTATTGAGTAAATTTATTATACATATTATTTCAATCATATTCTATATCATATGTTATTATAAATAAAAGACATAACATATTAACAGTATATATATAAGAAAATAAAGAGTAAAGAAAAATAAAATTTAATATTGAATATAAAGAGGTATGTTAGAAACAGTATCTTAAAATTAATAGTTTTTCCTTGTACGAATAATGATAGATCTATATGTTTCAAGATTTAACTTTATGCTAGTAGTCACTCTCTTTAATGAGAACAACTATCAAAAAATCAAACCAAACCTCTATTATTAAAATTATTCCAAATACAAATAAAATTATATTCTTTTAAAAATATATACACATATATAGAACATTGTTATTTTCTTTTCTCTTCTTCACACACACTTTCAAACTAATGATTAAACCTTTTATATAGTAGTAGTAAGACTTAAGGTATTAATATCAATATTAATTTAATATTATTATAATTTTAAATATTTTATAACTCTAATATTAATATGTAATTTATATTTGAAATTTGTAACCCTTAGGATTTAATTTATTAATATGAATTTAAATATTAAAATTATAATTCCAAAAAATTTAAGATTTATATTAAATCTTGTAACTCTTCAATTATTTTAATATATATAAATTTCTCAAATAATAATAATATATAAATATTATAATTTTCATATATTTTCTCCAAATTTAATGACTAATTTAAAATATAATTATCACCAACTCCTATCTATCTCCCTGCCCTACCTCGCTACTTTTGTTTGTAACTATTGTTAGCATTCATTGTAGATGTTGGGTTGATGTATGCACATACTAAATAATGCTCAAAATTTATTGGAGCATTATTTTACTACATTAATGCGCTTCAACTGTCTTATTAATTGTTTTCTTCAAAAAAAAAAAAGTCAAGTTCTACCACCTTAAATAGAGAATAATTAAATTTTGAGTATTTTTTAAGAATTAGACAAGTTTAGGTATAATAAGTTATATTCAAATTAAATTTAGATTGAGTTTGGGATAAGTTAATTTTTTTAAATCAACTACAAATATTTGATTTAAAAATAAATAAATTAATATAAAAAATTATTTATTTATACAAATCAAAATTAGTTACGTACTAAATATAGAGGTATAATATTTACATACATTATATTTTTTAAAATTTTGATTCTTATTCAAATTTTTTTACTTTTAATTTATTTTTTTATTTTTTAATTATGTTTAATATTAGACATATACTTTTAAATTTGAGTGAACTTATTTATTGAAAAAAAAAAGATGAAGAGAAACAAATAAATGAAGTAAATGATTTTATTACTATTTTTAATTTCTTAGTCATCATTTATTTAACTAAAATTTCTTTTATTTTGTGTTATAGATTTGGGAAGAATCTTAATAGAGATTTGATGTTTAAATTATAAATAAAGCATGATGATTAGATGCCAAAGTTACAAAAAAATTATTAATTTTTGTAGTTTTTATATTTTAATTCATGTTATTAATTTTTAAAATTAATAGTTGAAGATTCGATGTAATTTATATTTTTATGCGATATTTATAATTTTTTATATATTATGATTATACGGAATAAAAGAATATTTATAAAATTAAATAGGTACAAATAAAAAAAAATTTAAAAAATTAAAAAAAATTTGAATATGAGGTATTTATAGAGATCACTATCTCCATTTAAAAATCTTAATTCTAAACTCAAATTACATATATCGAATATGTGATAAATATAAAAATTATCACATCATTCAAATATAAAAATAAAGATTGTGATTCCTAATCCAACAAGTCTCACTATAATACCAAACTAGAGCCTACATTTATTATGAAATTTTTTTTCTCCCATGTATTATTGTTGCTAACTAAAAGCCTCGTCTCCTTGAAGAAAAAAGCTCTCATCCATCCCTACTAAATACTAATAGGTGTAAAGCTTATGTTGCTTTTGTTACGAGAAATATCCCTATTTTATAAATATCGTAGTGGCCAAATCGTAATATTATTCATATTAATGTTTATTAAATTACATATAAGTGATGCTAAATTTTAATAAAATCAATTGACCAAATAAGAAATTTTAGGAATCACAAATAAAATTATTTTTCTATATGTTTAAGTTGAAATGTTTGTTTATCCATTTGCAATAGCTTGGATGGTCATAAATATTCTTTTCAAATGTGATACTTTGTAGGTGAGGTTTCTCGTCTCTATCTATATTTTTTAAATGTTAAAGTGTTTGTTCTTTAAAAAAAAGTTTAAAATGTTTATGTCATTAAATTTTTAAACACCCATTATATTTTAATTGATTGAATTTAATTAATTACCCTATAATTTAACTCTGATTAGATTTCACATAGTGAGTGAACTGTAATATGCTTCTATTAAAATTTAAACTTCTAAATTTTATTTATAAATTAATCTTAATTACTAATACAATCTTATTTATTTAAATTATTATAAAACTATTAATTTTCAATAAATACCCATATAATTATTCTTAACGTCCAAATAAATTCTATAATTGCTTCTCTATTAAACTTAAGAATGAGCATAACGATTTTAGTAAACATTAAATTTGTTATAATAAGTTAATTTAGTAAGATTATATTAACAATTATAGCAAGTTTATAACATAAAATGGTAGGTTTATTAAGAAAATAGGTTTATGGAGTATTTTAGTGAGTTCAAATAGTCAATCCTATATATAAAGGTTTGAATTGAAATAAAAAAATCTCACTTGCAAAATATGAAATACCAATACTTACATATTATTTTTATTCGAATTCAAATATTTACAAATGCTTTACGCATTCACAATTAATTGAACTACGCTCATGGGGCGTATTAAATTTTATATATTAATTGATTTAACAATTGATATTGTTGATAACAAATCCCTTCTCGCATTAACATGTTATTAGTACCAAACATGTCATTGTCTTGAATTATTTCATTATATCCATAATGATAAATGTCTTCAACAGCAGAGTCTCTGAACACATAAAGTTGCTCTAGGCCTTCGTATTTCATGGGCATTGAGAATGTTTGGACCGTTACTCAGTCAGCTTAAGGGAATTTGCTTTCTCATAACTAAGCCCGACCCAATAGGTTTATTTTTGGCACACATTTGGGCCCAACCCCATGCCGTCCTAACTGTTACTGATTGAATTGTTTATTTATTTATTTATTTTTGAAGAACACTTGCTGATTTGAGAGAAGGAAACGGTCATTTCATTTTATCTAGTTTAATCAAAATATAAAGAAGAATACTGCTATATTTGTAGTTTTTTTTTTTCTTAGTTACATTACAATTAATGGTAACTCCATCCCACAACTTGAGTGTAGATACGAGGAACTTTAATCACTACCTTAATTTTCGTCTATATGTATATAATTATGGTATAAACAATTAATTTTTAATAGACAAAAAAAAATTAAAATATATTAATATATACTTTTAATTGTACAATAAAGTACTAAAATTAATAATTCTTTAATTCATGATATTTATTGATTGAAAACATATGAGTTCTTTTTTTTTTAAAAAAAAGATGAATTTAAGTGTATAAATTTTGTATTATAACTTTATAAACATAACATTGTCATGTAAGGAAGTAATTTTTTTAATTAAAAAAAAAACATAGTAATGACGATGAAATTAAACATCATTATTTGAAACTTTGAGTAATGATTATTGTGACATAGGGTATATGATTCGAAGAATTAACAAAGCAAATTGAGCATATTATCTCTAAACATAAAACATTATTGGCGGGTGACCAAGGGCATCTCAAGGTAAAATTGAGTGCCTCTACATTGAAACTGATAATTAGAAAAATGAGACTCTTTAATCTTTTTCGAGACTTGATTTCTAGATTTTAAATTAGAGGGTGTACAAACATTATTACTTGGGCAATGCATTAAAATTGTTGTTAAACTCGGTCAAATTAATAGTATGTTTAGTCCTTGAGTTGAGGGAACTTTAAACGGGAGCCAAACTCATATTATACGGATCCTATTGCTTCAATTTACGTGTAAATAAAACATTATACACAAATTTAACATACTTTTGTACATTAACATTCTAAACATAACAACCATTATTATTATTATTATTATTTTTTAAAAAAAGGAGGATAGAAAAACAACTATATACGAAATTGCAGTGGTAACATGCAAATTCTCTTTTGGGCCGCTCAGGCTACCAATCAACAATGACTAATTGAACAAAATTGAGTGTTCAATCATGCATGAACAGTAAGCATAAGAAGCAAGTTATTCGGATTGTCACGTGTCAAAAACAACAAAGTGACTGACAATGGAAGTGAATCCTGGTGACTTCGTCTCCTAAGCTCCGCCCCACAAGCACACCAAAACCCAACACCCAACACACAACATAGATTCACTTTATCTCCTTTTGTAACTTCTGTTTGTATATAACCCATTCTCAAGCCTGCAATTTTTCTCACCATTGCTTATAAACAATCATATAATCACAACTCTTTCAATACAACAGTTCTAACACAAACTCAGGGCATTAAGTACCAGAAAACATGTTGGATTGGGGCCCTGTGTTTGTGGCAGTGTTGTTGTTTGTGCTGCTAACGCCAGGCTTGTTGTTTCAGGTTCCAGGGCGCCACAGGTGTGTGGAATTTGGCAATTTTCAGACGAGTGGTGCGGCAATCATGCTGCATTCGCTGCTCTATTTTGCTCTTATATGTGTCTTCTTGCTTGCTGTCAAGGTTCACTTGTACCTTGGTTAATGAACAATAATGTACTAACGTATAGTTTTACGGCCCTCAACAAGAGAATGTAAGTTGGGGGCGATTTGATGTCAGTTCAGGATGTTTCAGTGTTTCTGATTTCTGAGTCAATTTTCATTGATATCTTTGTTTGTTTCATGTTCACTTTTTCATTTATGAAATATGTAACTGTTGTGAGTGACGACAATATTGACGGACTTTTCAATCTTATTACATCAGTTGCGAATCTTTGTCCCTTTTCCCTTCATTTGCTGCTTCTGAATTGGTGACGCCATTTCATAATTTTGCAATTTGCAGGCCATACATTCTTGCCTTTCAATGGTTTAAGATAAATTGGAATATTCTTTTCCAAGCGGTTGACGCTTTGGGCTTGGGTTGTTTGAAGAATCATGGACACGGAATTAAACTCTTTACAGTTCACACACGTAGATTTGGATTATATTTAACTGAAACTTCATAACTTGGATATATGTCTGTGGTTTGGGGACGTAATAGGAGACTGTGCGGCCAACATTTTGCGGTTAAGACTCAAAATTGGTTGAAAATTCTACAAGATTAGAACATTTTTTTCTCGAAGTGGTTTACTTCTGATACCGGAATAGATGAATACTGTTGAAGAGTGCTATGTTTGTTGTTGAAGGCCAAGACAATAAAGATGTTTATAAATTTAAGTTTAAGTCTTTAAATTTCAAAGTTATAATCTAGATTAGATAAAGCATTATACTAGCATTTGAATTTCAGTACTATAGCATTTAAACTCTTGTAAATTTATTATTTGAATCAATGAAAGACAATTATTTAAGTTATTAATCAAATATCAAATTTTCTTCAACGCAAAATTCTAACAAAATTGATATCAAAACTCCATTCTTAAGGGACATGGAATTATTATTATTATTTTTTGCTTTCAAAACACATCAAAAAAGAAAACCAAACCCAACAAATGGTAGGAAACAACTACATGGTCGTACCACTAATTTTCAATGATGAAAATTATTAGATTTGGGTAGTGAGAATGGAAGCTTGTTTACAAGCAAATGATCTCTAGGATTTAGATGAGACTAGTGAGGTTACTACCTTACCAAAAGATCCCATTGTTGCTCAAATAAGAAATCAAAGAACGAAGAGGAAGATGATATTTAAGGCCAAAACTTGTATATTCGCTATTGTCTCAGAAGTGATCTTTACAAAGGTCATGACTTGTGGGATAGCAAAACAAGCCTGAGATCTCTTGAAGCAAGAATACCAGAGTAATACAAGATTAAGATAGATGCAAATCTTGAATTTAAGAAGGGAGTTTGAAATATAGAACATGAAAGAATGAGAGAAGTTTAGAGAATATGCTGATAGATTAATACATATTGTTAACCAAGTCAGATTGCTTGGAGAATAACTTCCAAATAGGAGAGTTGTGGAAAAGATTTTGGTCAAACTCCCTTAAAAGTTTGAGTCTAAAATCTCATCTCTTGAAGAGTTAAGGGATTTATCAGTAATTACTCTTCCTAATATGATCAAAGCACTGCAAGCACATGAACAAATAAGGTCTTACAGAAATGTAGAACTAATTGAGAGTGCATTACAAGCCAAAGAGCATGTTAATCACACGAGTAAGAATAAAGAAATAAAGTCCTAGAACAAGAAGAATCAGAAGAAAGAAGAGTAGGTTCCAGTGGAGACAACAAACGAAAAAACTTACCTTGTTCTCACTGCAGCAGGACAAATCACCATCTTTAAGCTGTTGGCAGAGTCCTTAAGTTAAGTAAAGATTATGCAAACAAAAAGGGCACATTACTAGGTTTTGTAAGAATAAAAAAAAAAAGACACAACATGCATAAACAATGCATCAACAATAGAAGGATTAACTCTTTGTTGCCATTTGTTTTGAAGGTTTCAAGGTGCCTAATGATGTCTTGTTCATTGATAGTGGTTGCACCAATCACATGACCTATGATGAGTCTATATTCTAGGAGATTGACAAAACAATGATGTCTAAGGTTAGACTTGAAAATTGGGAGCTTATCACAATCAAAGGCAAAAGAATTCTCAAGGTAGAAAGTGCAGGTAAAATAAAATTATTATATAATGTACTACTTGTTCTTAATATTGACCAAAATCTATTGAGTGTGGGACAACTACTTAAGAAGGGATACTCAATAGTGTTCAAGCTTAAAAAATGCACCATAACAAATCTTAGTGGAAGTAAACTTTTCACTATAGGCATGAAGGGTAAAAATTTCTGTCTTGAATGGTCCAATAACAGTGCCTATTTAGCCACCATGAGACAATCTGAACTTTGGCACAAAATGATGGGACATTATCATATGTCAGCTTTGGAGCATATGCAGAAGGATGAAATTGTCTTAGGATTGGAATACAATGGAGATAATAGTAGTGAATTTATAGCTGGAAAGTTTGTTAGAATTTGTGAAAATGCAAGAATTGAACATCAGTATACTGTTCCATATTTTCCTTAACAAAATGGTGTGTGAGAGGAAGAATAGAACTGTCATAGAGATGGCTAGGTGTGTGTTGTTTGAAAAACTTATGCCAAAAGTGTTCTAGGCAGAGGCAGTTAACACTATTGTGTTTATCTTAAAAAGAATTGTGACCAAGGATGTGAAAGGAAAAACTCCTTATGAAGCTTGGTTTGAGACAAAGTCTACAGTGACACATTCGAAGGTATTTGGTAGCCCTTACTATACACATAGTCCAAGTGTAAAAAGAGAAAAATTGGATGAAAAAGCTAAGATTGGCATTCTGGTTGGATATGCTCAATTCAGTAAAGACTATAGGATTTATTAGCTTTTAACAAAAAAAAAAATCATCAGTAGAGATATTTTCTTTGATGAAGAAGAGGAATGAGATTAGAACAAGGCAGATGTAAAAAAGACTCCCTACAGTAGGGTGTTTACGCTCAAAATGTAATGTGGCTATCGCAGTATAGATTGATGTGTCGATCCCACGAGAAAATTTTTGGCAAAATAGGTTAGTGAAATAAAAATATTAAAACAATAACAAATGAGAAAATTAACTAATTGGTTTATGTAAATGAGATAGAATTATATATGAATTAAGGGAGAAATCTTATGACGATGTAAGTAAGGCTTCGAGAATTATAATTATACTTCATAAATCTATTCTATACTTTGATTCAATGTTTATAACGTAATTGAAAGTTTCACATCTAAAACAATCAATCGAAAGATATATAAAATATGACACATTTGATAATACATGTATTTTGATATGACTAAACTCTTTACAAACATTGTCACAAACCATATTCATCTATATAAGTTATCTAAAATCGATAATATATCATTTTGACAATATTGCAGTAAAAGATCAACTTGAATATAAAAAATTATTATCTTTACATGTTATCTAAGATCGACAATATATGGATTTATAATATTGCAGTAAAAAATTAACTTGTAAAATAATATAACCAGTAACAATTATAATTTAACAAGAATCATATAAAGAAAGCATGATTGAAAATATATGAACATAATAATTATAACCTCTAGATTATAGAAAAAATAATAGATAAGAGTTTAGATACAAAAAAACTTACAAACATTTATAACTCTTGACAAAGAATTAATGTCATAAAGTAAATTTATTACACATAAAAGTTCACCTTTAACCTTGCCAAGAACTCTAGCCTAACTTACAATGCATATCAAAATGAAGGTATATGAGAGAGTTGTAAAGTATTCAAAAACTTCCATTTGCCTCTTAAGGGTCTCCTTATTTAGGCAATGAATGGAAATATATTTAGTATGACTTTAATCTTTAATAATTTAGGCCACCCGCTCCTTCACCTAATTGATGCACCTTTTTGACAATAAAAATGATTGATATAGCCATTTTGATAGACATAAAAGTTGTAGTATTTTGTCTCTCATTTCTATATCCATAGGGTTCATTCAATTTGGATGAGTATCTAATAAGATATGGACAAAATACCAAAGATATATCAGATTTCAACTAACAACCATTTTACCAATTTTTAATATAATTTGGTCCATGATAGAGACTTCTTTGGATTTTGCTATCAACACAAGAGTTATTGATAATTGAGTCAGTATTTACCACCTTCAAGAATCATACTGATTAGATATATATTTTGTGAAATACAGTCCAAATACCTAATGTGGGTTAAGCTGAGCGAAAGTTGTAATTCAATTCTATTGTATCCTAATTTTGACCTATAAAATATTGGATTTGGCTTTTCAACTGTTCTTTAAGTTTGTGTAAAATTGAATCATGTTATCTAAGTTCAATAATTTCTTTTTTTTTTTACATTGAGAGTTATGTCTATTTTACTAAACCTGTACAAATAACATTCATTAATCACAATTTGAGGACAACATTTTATTTCAAGTTCAAAAATACAAAAATGTTAAAATTAGTGACATTAAATGGTGATTGAAACTCTTAAGAATTTGTATTTTATTGTGCTCATCACAGCCCCTAACTAACTTATTACCAATCTTTAACAATTCAAGCGTAAATAGAATATGCAAAACTATCTAAGCATTTCAAACAAAAAGGCAGTTCATGATCACTATTGCTATTATGGTTTTTTTAATTATAACTTCTAAAATTGTGTTTATGTGAACTAAGTCATAACTTTCTTACCACAAATCACAACATATATAGCCTTAAGAGTTTCTTCAAGTAAAAGCTTCAACTCTATATCTTCACAAATGTATGACTGTTGAAAAAGTTAATATCTCTCTCATGGAGTTGGAAAACATTTTAGCACGAAAAAAAAAAGGTTAATTTAAGGACAGACATACAAACTAACATTGATCAAAATATAGGAAAATTAATTGTTAGAAATCAATCATTCTAGACACGCACCAGCTTTAGAACTTCAATTGTCTTGTGAGAATAATACAAATATAGCTTGGTGAGAAAACTGTTAGCGGATCTAATATACGTATGGGTGTATGCATGTGCAATTGTGTCTATTGCCTAAATACATATCATATACGAATTTAAGTCCAACGGAATCGTAAAACATGTAATAAACACAATAAATAACATACATTAATCACATTAATATATAAGGAAGTTTGAGAACTCACCACAACGTGTAACGTTATACACGTATTTCCTCGAAATCTTTATGGAGACCAACTCGTGACCAACATGGTGGGCTTGGTGAGCTAGAACAACAGTCCTATGTACAGCCCGGGATTAACTCTTAATTCTCAAAATGGCCGGTGTGCGTTTTTCATCATTTTCTCCAAAAGAATAAGAAATGGAGAATTTGAAGCAATTCATAATTGCTCCAATTGAAAGCATAAAGAAAAATGAAAAAAATCTCATTTTTCCTCTATTGTTTTTTTCTTTTTCTTCTTCTTTTCTTCTTCTTCTCCTTCTCTATTTCTCTTTCTTTTCTCTCTCAGGCAAAATTTTCCCATGCACTCTTACTTCTCTCTTTCGTTTTCTTTATATATATAATAATATATATAATATAATATAATATAATAATAATAATAATAATAATATATATAATATAAATATATATTATATAATATAAAAAGAAAGATATTTGACTATTTAACAATTAAATAATCAAAATAAGAAATGACTATTTTTTTCCTCTTAAGTAGTTACCGAGTTTATCTCCTAGTGGGTTCCACCAAATCTCACACTTGGGTAAACTCAACTGAAGGTCCACAATATACCACGTATCATTATACAATTAGTAAATAATAATTATCAACTAATTATTGTATTTAACACTTAAATACAGACACGCACGCATTCCCATGATAGTGCTGAATATTGTTAGATTAAATAATTTAATCTAGCACGCTGCCCAGTACACAATGAGTACACTCTATATCGGGGGACTTCCTAGGTCCTATGTCCGATTCATCAAATAGAGCTATTTCATTAGTCTGTGAGTAATGCCCTACGCATACGTCACGGATATACAAATCAGCGCGTTGAACTATACAAGTTGAGGTTACAACGTATATGTATAGCCCTTCCGTCATGATATTCTGGATGTACGGGGGTATAAATTATCACCGTCAAATTCTCAATGCTCATCCATGTCTTATCTCCAGACTTGTATTTCACTGAATAATATGCGCAAACTCTTTTACCATATTGTTCCACCATAGCGGAACTCTTTCCCAAGATGATTGCTTGTGACCATAAGACTTTCTAAGATACAGTCTCGAAGCATCTGGATATCTAACTCCATATAGGAGTTGACGGATCCTATATCTGTACACACCGGACTTCATAAGTATCGGACCATACCCAGCGATACCTAACGGTCACACCATGAAAGGTTTGTGACATGCGTGGAACCAAAGTATGGTGGATCACTTACAAGCCCATATGGCACTCAGGTCAAAGGACCACGTATACTACTCAACTCGAGAGGACCCTCTGTTGATGGCTTACATTAAATGTCTATCGAAGGCCCTCGTGAGTTTGTTCCATATCCAGTCCTAACTGGATACCCATATATCAATACGAGCTCCAATCTCACGGTTGGCTAGGAACGACCATCTATACCCTATAGGTACAACATATGTGGATCTATATATAAAGGTATTCACCGACAGACCTGCATCTGCAGAAATAGATCAGGGACAATTATTCAAGAACGTACTTGCGCAACATACATTTTCTAGCACTTGATTGCAACTCTTGAAACTATACAGTTACTAGTATATTCCCATTACAAATAAGGCTCCAACTCTTAAATCTGCTGAGTATTATAACCAGCTAACACTTAGTTATGCTAATATTTAGCAATTATATATCTTAGCATGGTAAAATATGAGCCCTTATCTAAATTCTTTAGATCTGATCCGAACTCTTTTAGATCTATAATGTCTGTAACGTTACATGCATAATATCATATAAATGGGTATTAGCGATTTAATGGGAAGGTACACTTGTATAAATACACAAGTATATGTACATTCAGGGATGACATGTAAGCACCAACCCTAACAAAAATTGCCTTACAAAATATTTATCTTCTAAAATTGAATGAAGACTTTATTAAACTAAATTGATTCTTTTTTTTTAAATTTTGCTTTTCATTTTTTTATTATTTTTAAAAAAAAAATACAAGGAAGCATTATAAAATAAAAAAAAATAATTTCTCACCAAAATATATTACACACAATTTGAAAATTCACTTTAAATCGTTCTTCAGCTGTGCAACCAACTTATTCCTTAATTTGAATAAAATTAATCTAAACAAAAATTAACTAATTTAGAAGATCAATGAAAATTTGTAAGCTGTTTTCTCAACGTTTTCACTTACTCACAAAAGATATGTGAGATTAGAAAAATATATACTTAAACATGAGAATTCTCTTAGCTATATAAATTTAATCATCCATCTTACCACAAGGTTTAGCATTGTACTCAAAAATATTTCGGAAGTAATTCTTTAGTAACCTAAATAGAAATAGTGATTCAAATTAAACAATTTTGAAATAATACCTAGGTAAAAAAGCAAATTCATTTATACAAGAATTACCAAAACTACATGCAATAAACAACAATGCATGAAATATAAAACAAAATAACAATAACTTAGTTAAAATGTGTTTCAAAAGTTTAAAAAAAACTCCTTACTCTGTCTTTCTTAATCTAATTTAACTTAAAATGTGTCTCAAGAGTTTAAAAATAAACTCTTTACTCTACCATTTTAATCAAATAAGTATGTTGGACCATATTATTTTTTTAAAATTTTAAATTTTTTATTATTTATTAAATGCAAAATACAACTTTTGTCTACTATCCTCCCCTAAAATCAGATGAAACATTATTCTTAATGTTTAAATAGAAAGAGATAAAGTATTTGAGACATTACCTAAAATGCTAGTTATTCAAAAGAAACAAACTTGAGAGACACTTAAGCAAATATAAAACTAAAATAATGATGCTAATAAAAAAAATAATTATAAACGAAGTGTCAGATCCAGTTTTCACAAATTATGGTCTACTGACCAATCGATCTGAGTTATTACCGAGTTAGGTTCGTAGGTAACTGCTTGTAATTTGTCAATCAATTCATCCACATTGGTAGCAGAAATAAAGATCTGTCGCGCCAAATGTAAAATAAAATTTTGTATTATAACTTGATCAAGAAAATAGAGTAATCAAAATAGTTATTGACATTCAACAAATCTATGGGTTTCTTGTGGATATTCAGCTCTGTTTAAGAGGTAATTTGAAAATTTTCTTCCAAAGTACTAAACCACCTGGTAAAGCAATAAAATCGTCTGCATAGTAAAACATTCTAGCTATATGTTTATGCATGGATGAGACTCATAAGAAACCCTATTATTTTTCCAATCAAGTTTCTCACAGCTAAAGCTGTAGGAATAATACTTAAAACTTAACTTCCTCTTAAATGTGCAACTGTTGACATACACCCCATTAACCCAAGGCTACCCAATTTATAAATCAAATGAATGTACAAGTAGTTGTGATTGTGACTCATATCTTCCTCTAGTTCTACGTTAAGTAATGGCTTAAACACCCTCTATGGGTTGGGGATAGGCTTTTTATCTAATTTTTTTTATCAATTGGTAAATAGGATCTTTTAGAGTCAGATTTCTGAGACTATATCGTTGATGCTCACTTTTGAATTTATTCTATAAATTGAGAAATTCACATTGCACAAGCCCATAAGAATGCGTCTCAAGAGTCAATAAGATATCATCCAAAGACTCCTTACTCAGTCCATCCTTTAATGAATTGAATTTTATCTTCTCGATTTCTAGATGTAAATTGTAAAGAACGAAAACTCTAGTTACAATTCTATCGAGCACATTTATGACAGACTTGTAACATTTTTTGCTCTTTCCCTTTTGGCATAAGAGCTTTTTTCAAGATCAAGCATAAAAGAAACAAAATCATTTACAGACTCACCAGATAATCAAACATTGACTTCGATTAACCAACAAATATCTACAGATATATTCCTCAATATTAATAGCCTTTATTTTTCACACCGTGCTTTGTAAATCTTAAGTACATTTTGAGGCAGTGAAGGAAAATGCTTTTAAAGGTTAACAAGAATGATATCCATTTTGAAAGAAGGAAAAAAAGAGAATGGATGAATGCACGATTTGGGGCATAATTTTTAGGGAATTGAAAAATTGACTTTAATAGTTATGGAGTACTGTATCTGTCACTTGAGATCTAGATACATAGAGTGATCTATATTTTTCACATAGCTTTTCAACCGCTATCCATTCATTTTAAAAATTCGACCATCAGTGAGGTTTTCAGTTTCAACAGTACCATTGAAAAAAACGTACCTTACCACAAATGGACCAATCCATCAAAATTTTAACTTTCTAGGGTATAAAGGTAATTGATAATCATAAAGATAAACTCGTTGATTTAGCTCAAAGTGTTTCCTTGAGATCTATTTATCATGAGCCGCTTTCATCTTGGCTTTGTAAATCCTCGAGTTGTCATATGCATCATTTCGCAGCTCTTCTATTTCTGACAATTGTAATTTTCTCTGAAGACCTGCAGCTCTCAAATCAAAGTTAAGGGCTTTGACAGCCCAGTGTGCTTTATACTCTAGCTCAACAGGTAAATAACAAGCTTTTCCATAGATAAGTCGATATGGAGACATTCATAAAATGATTTTGTATACAGTGCAATATGCTCATAGTACATTAGAAAGGCATAGAGATCAATCTTTACGATTCGAGCTAACCGTTTTTTCTAAAATCTGTTTAACCTCTCTATTTGCTAGCTCAGCTTGTTCATTTATCTGCGAATAGTATGCAGTGAAAACTTTGTAAAGAACATTATACCTTTGTATCAAAACTTCAAAAAAACGGTTACAGAAATGTGTTCTGTGGTCACTAATAATGACACATGGTGTATCATACCTATATAACACATTTTTTTTAAGAACTTTACCACAATTGTATTATCGTTAGCATGACAAGCTATAACCTCCACCCATTTTGATACATAGTCAACAATTAGAAGGATATAAAGGTAGCCAAAAGATGAGGGACAATAATCCATAAAATCAACACCCCAACAATCAAATATCTTGATAACAAGAATAAGGTTAAGAGACATTATATGTTTATGAGATACAGTACTTAACTTTTGACATCTTTCACAGGAACGACAAAAATTATTAGTGTTTCTAAACAAAATGGGCTAGTGAAGACTATACTGTAAAATTGTCACAATTGTCTTTTTCATAAAAAAATGACTGCCACAAATAGTACTATGGCAAAAATTTAAAACACTAAAAATTTTACTTTTAGGAATACAACGTCTCATAATTTAGACATAACAGTATTTAAAAAGATATGGATCATCCCAAAAAAATTACGTACATCAACTAAAAATTTTTGTGCACTTCAATTAGATGGAATATCTTCACAAACTAAATAATTTACAATATGTGCGTATCAAAATATTTGACTTACAATAAAAAGATATTCATTAAGAAAATTATTTCAAATGGGTGAGAATAAATAAGGAATTTTTTAAAATTTAGATTATAACATTATAAATATTTTTTAAATATAAATTACAATTTTATTTATCTCATAAAACTTGTGTAAGTATCTGTTATTATTATTTTTTTTTGGTAGAGATGTATCCCTGACACTTAACGCGGAGACCACCAATGATAGTTTTGTTGTTTAGTTGGAAAGCAGATATCAAAGAATTGATATCCCAAGTGCTCTTTTAGTGAATGAGATAAACCCTCACGTAAACGACCATTCAAGCCTAAAGTTAAAAATTATTAAAATGGCAAGGGTTACGTATAGAGCGGGTTTCTTCCATCTCTGGATCAAATACAATATAAAACACAATATAATGTACTGAAACAGTTAATTATCACAAATCAAAATCTGAAGATGCCACGTCGCCTTATTACCACTGGCATCTGTCGGGAAAAAGATACTGATTATGACATGTTAATGCAGATCTTGCCAAGAAGAACATCAATTTCTTGTTGTTTACTGATACCCCATTTGATATTATTCCTTTCTTCCTTCTCTAAAACAACACATGATATATAAATATTGGTTGTATTCTCTTGTTTCTTCATCTTTAAGAGATACACAAGAAAATTCCAGTGAACTTGCAAAGAATATTAAGAGATGGCCGATTGGGGGCCAGTTGTGATTGCAGTGGTGCTGTTCGTGCTGTTGAGTCCAGGATTGTTGTTCCAGTTGCCAGGAAGAAGCAGGGTTGTTGAATTTGGGAACATGCAAACAAGTGGGTTATCGATTCTTGTTCACACAATAATTTTCTTTGGCCTCATCACCGTCTTTCTCATTGCCATAGGCGTTCACATCAACACCGGATGATATGCCCTTCCTTTGCATTTTTTGAAATTGTATGTGTTGCTTGCTGCTGGTATAGTTGTTTCCAATAATGAATTTGGTTCTTGTTAAACTGCAAATCTGGTGACTTTTGCTTTAGACAGTAGTTTGTTCTCTCAGTTCCTGCACTTTGTTTTTGTTTTTTTTTGTAGTTGTGCTTTATTTTTTGTATAACGAAAACGGAAAAATGAAATGTTTGAAACCTGTGTGATATATGATATCTGGAAATTTGCACCTATACGGATGTATCTCCATCGATAATTTATCACCAGATATGTGATCATTTACGATGCAAAATACCGAATCTATATTCTGCTTTCACAAAGGCAAGTTTCATGCTGTAGTATTCTTTTTTTTTAAAAATTTATTTAGGGAAGGAGAGTCGAATTTAAAACCTCTATTTTAATAAAGAAATATATTACAGTCTTTCCAATCAAATTTGAGACCTCTATTTAAAAACAAATTGCACTACAAACTGTCCATTTTAAGCAAATGCAGTTTCATGCTTTAGTATTAACAAATTGTAGTTAGCCAATAAACTGCTTACAAATAGAGCGCATAAATAGACACCTGTCAGCGTGTCAATTTATTAAATTAATGCATTCGTCTCAAGCAAGCATTATTTTACTGTTTAGTCTGATGAATGATGATGGAATGAAATTTGTACTTTCTTTTTCAATAAATCACAAAGGCAAAACAAGTGGATTATGTGAATAAATATTACTAATAACAAAATAAAATACAATATTTATAGTTATAGACGCATAGAAGGAGCGTGCACATACGAACATCGAGTTCTAGATCAGGTACGCGGCGGTACCAGAAAAAAGCAGGATTGATTTGCGAATTGAAATCCTTTTCCTTTTGTTTGTGCATGGAATATGGATGGGATGGTGATGACCGATGACGATGACGATGACGATGATGTTACTTGTTATCAGTATTTCAGACTTCGGCTAGAGGTGAGGGTGAATGGTCCCCACTTAGTGGTATCAGAAATCAGGATAAACATCGACATGCCACTTGACACTTGGGATCAAAGGATCGCCGTTCGCAAACCACCTTAGAATTACAGACTTGTCACCATCATCGTTCATTTTCATTCCATACTATTTATTGTTGTTGGAAAGTTTAATCTTGTGCTTTGCTTGAATTATTCATTAAATTTTTAGTTTTTTTTTAAATAAAACTTTAATTAATCATTGTTGCCTAAAATGTTTTTATTAAGAGTGCATTTTTATGACACAAAAAGTGTGTATCTTTTAAATTCTTTTCTTAAATTATTCTGACAAAAAAATATGAAATGATACAAATAACTTAGATTAATATGATTTATCATTAAAAATTTATAAAATATATAAGTTAATATAACTTTTTAAAAAAAAATATTTAAACCTTCGTAATTTAAAAAAAAAGACATTGCAAATTTAAAGTAATTTAAAAATTTTTTCATTTACATCTTATTAGATGATGAAAATAGTTAATTTTAAAAGAAAATATGTTAAAATTAATAAAATGACCATTATACTCTCTTTATAAAAAAAATTAAATTCAAGTATTGAAAGTGAGATTTGAACCTTTAATTTTTAATATAATAATAAACACTTTAACTAAATAAATAACTCTAAGTTTTTGTTTAGAAATATAGTTAAAATTTTATTAGGAATATTATCCTTAACTAACTATATTTAAAACAACAGGCATTAACTGGTGTTGACCTATCATTTGTCACTATTGACCACTCCGTTGATTGCTATTGATCACAATTGTTGATTAGTATTAACTGACCGTTTGATCGACCGTTGATCGGTGTTGAATGATTATTGACTAACGATGATTGACTTTAATAAAAAATGGTGATTTTTATTTTTTCTATTTTGGACGTTAACTTTAATAGATTCTATCATTAGGAGTATAAATAAAAATTTTAAAATTATTAAAATCTGTATTTTTTTTTAAATTATGGGGGTTTATATATCATTTTTCCTATAATTTATCATGGGCTATTTTATTCTTACAATGAACTAATGTGATTAATACAAATTAATTATAATTATTTCTCTTTTTTAGTTTGAATATTTATTATATATATTAAAATAAATATAGAAAGAGAAATTATAACTTATCTATTGGAAAATTTCATTTTGAATATTTATTATTTATTAAGATAATTATGAAAAAAAATTGTAACTTATCTAAAAGAAAATCGTTATTTGATCTCCATTTCTTTTTTTTTTTTCTTCTGTATTGAGTCAATTAACTAGTCTCGTCAATTACCCACAATCAATCTTAAATAAAAAGTACATAAAATTCTCAAAATAAGGTTTTTAGACTCGGATCTTATATTCCTTCTATACTTAGTCTTATTCTATCTTAAATCATCAACATTGAAAAAAAAAAATGAAAGAGATGTAAGGGGCGGCAATGTGTGGCGGCGGCTGTGGGTGTATGGAGGGGTAGAAGAATGTGTTTTGGAGAAATGAAAGAGATGGGAGGAAGAAAGATATGTGGGGCAACAAGTCTGAAAGGGGGAGGGGTGGTAGTGGGTATGGAGGATTGGGGCAGCGGGGGCGGGAATGTGGAGGTGGTAAAGGCGGCTGTGGTTTTGAGGTGATAATCTTTTATTTTTCTACTTAAAATATTGATAAATTATATGATTATCAGATTATGTTCACATTTAAAATTTTACTTCATTGTACTTTTTTTTAAAAATAATTTATTCGCTTTGCTTCTTTATAAATCTAGTAGATATGGTAATTGTTCCACATGACTTATAAGTTAAATATTTTAGGGTTGCGGTTAATTATTTTCTATTGTTTTGGGTATTATCATTTACTTTTTTTATGTTTTATATTATAAAAAAAAAAACTTGCAATTGTAAAGATTTCGTTAAATTAACTCTTATTGTCCTTTTATTAATTTACTTTTTTTGATGATATCATTATTATTTTTACTTTTTTTACCGAAATTAATAATGCATTTGTTAAAAAATAATACTAAATTAATAAAATAATAAAAACCATAAATATATTATGTAATAATGGAAGAATGAACATTCTAATTATCTTATTTTATATTTTAGAATTTTATTAATATTTAATATTTTTAATATAATAATATTTAATACTTAATAGAAAGAATAAATACTAAAAATAATTAAAATAATAAAATTCTATTTGTGTTAAATTAATTTTTCTTTTAGAATTTGAATATTTTAATTTAACAACATTTAATAATAACATAAGTATTAATTTATATTTCTTACCTTAGAATTAACTTATATTTAATTTTTAAAAATATATTTAAGAAGACTTTATTATTATTATTTTATATGCTTATATGATAAGGTTTTTTTATAAATAAAATTATTTTTATAACCGTAAAAAATTAGAAAATAACATTAAGCAAAGTTAACCCAGCCAAAAAGAAATTTTTGGTTACGTCTGCACTCAAATATTTAAATCGAAGACAATTTAACGACTCTTCAATTTTGCAATTTTGAATTATATAGTTGGGGCATATTAGGATTTGGGAGCAAGACTCTATTCTTTAATTTCTATAAAGAAATCTTCTAGCTACGTAATATTATATAAAAAACACAAATCTCTCAGAGATTGGAAACCGCCCAAATTGCAGGCATCGGTTTCTTGTGTCACTGACATGACATCGGTACAACGCAAAGTCTCAATTGCAGAGGACAAGGCCAACAGCCCCATATCCCGGCCCCCCTCAATTAACCAAACAAAATCTTTCTTAGGAATGAAGAAAACTGCGCACCCTTATATATTAGTCCTTTATGCACATATTTTTAAATGCCGTTTTGTTTCTTTTAATCTATCCTAAATAGTTTAGGTCAATTTACATCCTTAAATGTAACAATCCCAATTGTTTTAACTTTTGTAACCTTTCATTCTACAACAAAAAAATTTATTATATATTATAAACGCCAAAACAATAATCTCCATATAAAGTGGGAATATTTAGGCAAGGAAGAAAGAAAATAAATGCGGCAAATGTGGAGCCTTTAACTTACCAAATTGAAATTGAGAATATAAGGACACTAAGAAGTGAGAACAAACCTCCCATTTCGTTGGGCAAGTGGCAAATTGTTACATTAGTACTCCAATCCATCAACGGTTTACTATTTCTCTACTTAAAAAAGAAGGCGTATCCACTATTTCAGTAACAGAGAAAAATAGTTATCCACAAATCCTGCGTCTGTCAATAATTTTTTTTTTTAAGAATCAATTTCTTTCCTCCAGTATGTTGATGATGATACAACCAGCACTACTTACAAGAGCATTGACGCAGCTCAGTTCTCTGGTGCATGATTCAGCTATCCCTCTGAACCTCCTCCTATCTTCACAAAAGCTTCCATGCTGCGGCAGTCCAAAATTGTTAGACAAATGAGTTAACCATCAATCTTGTATTACAGTATTCAATAGTTAATTGTTTGCAGGAGAGAGTGGGAGATAAAAGTATATGTTCACCAAGTAACAAGAAATGTCATAAATTAAATCTCCATAAACACATGGGGACTAGGGTATATATAAGAACAGACAACATCCCACAGGTTGCCATAGAAGGAAGATGCAAAAATTGTCTTCAGCAAATTGACAATGTGCCTGGATTGGTTACAAAGAGAATTACTGCACTATAACTACCACATATAATCACTTGTAACAATATGGATAAGGGTCCAAATGATTGAACTATGAGCTAATAAGAGCTTGAACAATCAAGTGGAAAGCTAAACACATTCAAGCTCAAGCAACCACATTCAAGCTCAAGCAACCAAGTTTTGCCAAACAAGTCACCTCTCATAATTGACTCTGTAACTACAATTGAATGTTAAGTGATCAAACCAACCAGAAAATTTGGGTTATTTAAAGAACTTGCTCATCCTGGAACAATGTGGAATAAACAAACAAAAGTAATTAAAATAAACCCATCTTTGCAGAAACAAATTAACAATGTGGAATAAATAAACAAAAGTAATAACAATAAACCCATCTTTGCGGTTTGTAAAAGATAGTCTACAACCTAACATGATCCACATTTCCCTTCAAAAAAAAAAAAAAAAAAAAAAACATGATCCACATTTCCCAAGATATAATAGATAATAGTTTTTTCCCAACTAAATTTAAACTCTAATATAACATCAAAACTTTGTGTAGCACAAAACAAGAAATGCAACACTGACAAAGATCAGCCGGATAGAATGGACGTGTGCTATAATTGATGCAATATGCAGGCTATGGGATAAATAAAAGAATATATTTAAGCATATAGCTAAATTTGTCTAAATTGGCAATTCCATTAAGTAGCTAACGAATGATAATAGTTTGGCTTTCAAAATTAAAAAAAACTATTTTTTAAAGGTTTGAATGGGATGAGGGGGGAACTAAAATTTAAGGCGAGGAGGAGAGATGTTAAAGTTAAAAATTATATTGAATTAGAGTTTAATTATATTAGGGTCTTAGTGTTGGACTTGAAAGCTTGGGAGCCAAATCACAAAAATTAATACTTTAAAAGATAAAAATTATAAAAATCCATTATTAAATTTCAAAAAATTTAGGGCTTAGGTGGCCATGGCCCCACTAGGCCCCTTCTTAGGTCCGCTACTGATGAGAAATTTCACTTATGAAACACCAACTTTTGCCCCTTATTTTTTACTTAAATTAAGGTGGTTTCGAGCACTAAGTGCATTCACAACCAACTGAGTTACGCTAAGGGTGCATAGTAGTTGCAAACTTATATTTAATAGTATGTTAGGTTTACAAAGATAAAATATAAAATTTTTAAATTGATGCATCACTAATCTAATTATAATGTGTTAAATAATAGTTGATTATCTTAATATTAATGAGGTAGTTATTAAAATGATTTTACTATTCAAAGACCTATCATTTCCCAAGATAAAGAGATAATAGCTTTTTCCTAACTAAATTTAAACTCTAATATAACATCAAAACTGTGTAGCACAAAACAAGAAATGCAAGACTGACAAAGATCAGCAGGATAGAATGGAAGTTTGCTACAATTGATGCAATATGTAGGCTACTGGATAAATAAAAGGCATACAACAATTAGAAATTCTGCAAGTAATCCCCAATACCGACTGTACTGGCTTACCCACAGTGAATTTAGCACTCCTGTCTTGCAAAAACAAAAGGCGCACTTAAAAGAAACTGGGAACTACAGCTAGTAATTCCTATCTTCTATTTTTTTGCTCACATTGTGAACAAATCATCTCAGCCCTGTTTTTGTGTTTATTCAGATGATCCCATCATATCTTTTTATTCAAAATGAAAGAAAGTATTGCACCCAAGGACTCCCAAAAGCTTAGGACTAAGCTCCTGTAAACTGAACGACAAATTAAGGGTGTGACCATTATTCTCCTCAAGTTAAAACTTTTGAGATTGATTGGTGATTTAAGATTGAGAAC
This sequence comes from Ailanthus altissimus, assembly GCA_946807835.1. Lineage (NCBI taxonomy): Eukaryota > Viridiplantae > Streptophyta > Magnoliopsida > Sapindales > Simaroubaceae > Ailanthus > Ailanthus altissimus. The sequence goes on along the minus strand of OX327685.1, from coordinate 24,350,294 downwards.
CAAAAAGGAATATTTGAATTTGTTTAATCAAGAAATAAGAAACATCTCACTTGCAATATAAAATATGACTCTTAAATCTTAATTAGCTTTAATTGTACGAGGACTGTTTATGCCATCACCAACACAGCTAGCCATAACGAACTTCAAAGGTTCTAAATTATTTAGACTATTACATCCATCAAGTTCTTCAATACATGACTAAATCTGAAGAGTATTCTTAAAAAATTAATAATAAAGTTGCTTAACCACCAGCGTAAATTCATAAGTAAGACCCTCTTGTTCTTTCCTAGAAAGCAAAAACAGAGAGAAAAAAAAACCCAAAAACAAACCAATATGCACCCAACGCCATTAGTCCACATAAAAACCGAAACTCTCGCTCATAAATTATTCATAAAACAATAAGAAAAAAATTGATCAAAATCATACCAGGAATATCCTTCCTAGGTGAAGAAGGAGGATTCAAAGCGTAACCAAAAATCGATTTTCCCAAAACAGAGATAGCAGAAACAATTCCAGCAACATAAAACACCATCACCAAACCAAGAACCCAAGGCATCAACATGAATCCTATAAAGAACGTCAATGATCCGCAAAGCATCAAGGCCAATGAAATTCCCAGCATCAGCGACGCGAATCCGGCGGGCGTGATCTGTGCCGCCGACGATGATGACCTCCTCGTCGACGACACCTCCGGTAACTGATCGGTGTACGGAACCGGAGACGGCGTAGGCCGTAACAGGCTCAGAACCAGCGCTGATAGCTCGTAGAAAACCCTAGACTGATGATCCTGGTGTTGCTGATGCTGCTGTTGTTGCGGTCGTCTCATCATGTTTGGTTATTATTTTTTTCTCGGGAAAATTTGGATATGATGGGAAATTTGACCGAGACCAGGAAAATTTTGGGAAAAAAGAAAAGAGAAAAAATCGCTAAAACGAGGCAAATGGATGAACTTCTGGACTGTTATCTAAAGGATGTATGATTGGAGAAGAATTTAACGTTATATAACAACTGGAGTCTGGAACACAGGGTTGTGATAGGCAGGGCAGGCAAAGGCTTGTTTGTTTCTCAGGAAATTCTTCGAGAAACTCAGAGAAAGTGACGCTTGCTGTTTCTTAATTCTTCAGTTCTCTTTCTGTAAAATTTTGCTATCGAGATACGGATTTATGCATTATCTTACAAATTCTTGGGCCAGCAATCAAGATAAAAAATTGTATATATAAATTTATTAGATAAACGAAAAGTAGAAAAGAGCTGGAGACTTTTTCGGATGAGGTGGGGACCAGACACGAAGTCTGTGCGCGTGTAGGAAACGCGCAATGGATAAAAGTGGTCTGTGGAGCCAGATGACGTGGGACCTTATCCTCAGAGTCAGTGATAAATTGATGAATTATGCACTGACTTAGAAGCACGGGGTCGTGCTGGTTGTTATGTGGACCAGCTCTTTGAACTGTAATTATGGGTAATTTTGAAATTATAGATGGTTTAGGGATGTTAAGCTAATTTTGAGGAATGCAAATAGCTAAATTTTCTAAATTGGCAGCTCCATTAAGTAACCACGAATTGTGAGCGAATAATAATAGTTTGGTTTTTAAAATAAAAAAAGTAAAGATCTGGTTATATAATAAGAATATAAAGTTTATATATTATTTAGTAATTTAATATTTAATATGTTAATTATTTATTGGTAGTGTATAATTATCATATTAACAAGAAGTAAAAAAAGGTTTATAAATACTTAACAAGTAGTATGATAGTCACTAATTAGACAATCTCCTGTATTTATTTTATTGAACAGAAAATTTTGTTTAGTGATAAAAGATATTTTTGTTTTAAGTATTTGAGTTAATATTTAATTTTATCTTAATTATTTTAAAATGAATAATTTTATTTTTGTTCATTAATCAATTTTTGTTGGTTTAGACAAAAAAAAAACACTTTTAATAGTACGATAACATTTTTGTCTCTGTCTAATAAGTTAGTTGTAGATTGTGTTTTAAGTGAGAGAACATGTGGCATGAAAATAAAAATAAAACCTTTAAGAAAATAAAAAAATACGTGTTACGTTACGATAGGTTTAAAAATTTATTTTAGAAAAAAGAACATTTTTTACCTTTGTATTTGACCCTTTAACCAATTTTATCCATCTTATTTTAAATTACCTAAATTTGTCCCTCTCTGTTAATCAATTATTATTAAGTTTGACAAAAATGTAGTTATTTTGGTACAATATCTATTTTGTCCTTGATGGTTATACGCATGTACTCAAGTGGTCTAACACCGCTGACCACTGGACTCCGACGATAAAAATAATCAAAATTTTTATCATTGGACTCTATTTTTTTCGTGATCTATGCAATGATTTGATCATTTTTGACAAAAAAAAGACGGCCAAATATGCAATGAGAGCCATAGAAAGCGGCGGTCACTAGTGGTGCACGTAAACTAGAGCGACGATGACGTGCATTGCCAGCGGCCGCTGCCCTTCTCTTTCACACACCTATGATGCACGTCAATTGAAGTGGCATTGACGTGCACCGCCGACATTGTTGGATAAATCAGTGGGTTGACATGCATCGCTGTACCCATCGCCCTCCTTCATGGGAACGGTGGTGCACGTTTAGCAGAGTGGCGATGACGTGCACTATCGACTCTATCGGATAGATCGACTGTAGATCTATCCAATGATTTCGGCGATGACATGCATCATTGATGGCCACCGCCTCCCATTACATATTTGGCCGCCTCCTGATCTTTTTTTTAATTATAAAAAACGATCCCACCATTGTGTAGATCACGAAAAATAGAGTCCAATGATATAAATTGTTATCATTTTATCATCAGATTTTAGTGATCGATGGTAGTGGGCCACTGCCGAACATTTATTGGGATGATGGTGGCCCACAATAGAGATTTATTTATTTATTTATTTAATAATTCATAATCATTTGATACGTGTCATAGTGTATGAATATTTTCTTATTAAATTATAATTGTTTCTTTTAACAGTAAAATCTAACGATAACTAGACTAACAGAAATAGACAAATTTAGGTTATTTAAAACAAGAGTGACAAAATTGGGTATAGGGCCAAATTCAAGGGACAAAAATATTATTGTCCATTTATTTTATAAATTATAAATAAACAAATAACATCTTTGGTGATCGGCCACCGACCATCGTTTTTCAGCGATGGTAAATGTTATAAAAATTACTAAATTTTACATTATGGGACTTTATTTTTTATTATCAATACAATGATAAAGTCATTTTTTACTAAGGAGGACAGGAAGATAGCAACATGATCAACTTGAAAATAACATATTTTCGATACAGAGGATCTCATGCAAGGGCAACTATAGTGCATACTTTTTGGTTTTATATTAGGTTATTCTTGGTTCATTATTCAAATGGGCTACTTACTTCGCGAATTAGAGAAGAGAGGGTTTTAGAAGATCATTCTTAAAGGCAACACAAGGATTTCATTTTTGAGACTTTGATGATCTTACAACAAAATGGTAACTCTTTTTATAAGAAAAGAGCCTAGCAAATTACGATAGACTCTAAAAGATAAGACTTTACACGTGACAGTGACTATTGGAACTTAGGACTATACTTTATTAAAACTTTGACATCTAGAACATATTAGATAACATAACATAAAGCTGAAAAGGTTGTAGACTAGAGCTGGATTATCTTAGTTCTTCACGTGAAGGCATCTATTACATTGGTCTAAAAGATTCATGCATCTGTCTTTTGAAAAGAGATTCCTTCACATGGGTTTTGCATCAAAGACTAATTGTGTTGTCACTATCTATGTCATCTTCTACTTGAAGGGCAGTATGTTTGGCAGCCTGTCTGTCAAGTGCTTCTTCAAAGTCTATCCAACTAAGCAGAATATAGGTTATAAGAAGGTTAGGTACATATGAAGTCTATTATGTCTATGGATGGTGACTCAATTTGATTGAAATTTTTAATCAAGTTTTGGATTTGGTAGTCAGTGTATGAGTCCTAGGCATTTTGCAAAAGAACAAGGTCATATATGTGTTTGGAGTGTTTGGAGAGACAGGGATAAATCAAGATTAGTGTTTTGTGTGTCATATGGGTACTGTGTTAGGATGATCTGGGATGATGAGCAGCGAAGGTGATCATTGTAATGCTTATGGTCCATTGTAATACTCGTGCGATACTCATGAGGATATTGTTCCAAGGGAGCATCATCTTCATATGCTAGCCAAATGGATTGTGGAATAATTCTATTAATTTCTACAAGCTTCTTCTGTAAGTTCCTAGTTTTAATATGTGGTTTTTGTGAGTGTTGATTATCCTAAGGTGCATACATATGGGTTTATGTTCATAATTACAAAAACATGCATCATACATACTTATGTGCAGTAGAGGTCCAGAAATCTAATTTCTTAAGTGATAAACACAATAAATTTTTTTCATGTTATCTCATAAATGAAATTACAAGGATTTGTAGAGAATCACCTTGACAAGCCTTTTAATCAATTTAGTCGGAGTTCCTACCTTGAAGTGAAGTCATTCTAAATTCTAGTACCTAACTCGATGGGCTGATAAATGTATATTTGTCATATATTTTTTTCGTGTTTTTATTTTGATATTTTATTATTTTATGAGAATAAATAGCTATTTATGTGCATTATTGTTCTTTATAGGGACTTAAATAATTTTTTTTAAAATATGGACCTGTAGCCCCAGCTTCACAAGGATTTTCGCCATAGTACTGGAATAGTGATCAAAATAAAAAAATAGAAAAAAAGATCTATTTAAGTCGCAGTTCATCGCTCCAGCACTAGCTTACTATCGCGCTAGCGATAGCCCAATGCTTAAGCGCCAGCACCTCATCGCTCCAACGATGAGGCCTTTTACATGTAGCCCCCCCAGGGACAGCAATATAGTGCTTCAGCGACAGCAACATAGCGCCTCATCAGTAGTGCGATTCCTAATTCGACAAGATTTGAGGTTTTCAAGCTCAAATCAATCCCTATAAAAAATAACTTGTCCCCAGCTTTTAAAAAACATTCAAGAACATCAAAAACACATAACACAAAGTCTTAGAGAGCAATTGGAACTTAATTAAAGTAGCCATAGAGAGAGATTTAAGGCGTTCTTCGACATCAAGAGTTTTTTAGGCAGCATAATCAAGAGCAATTCGACGTCTATATCGGGTTGTTATTGATTATATCATTATTTCTTATTACTTTTTGCCGCTGTTCTCTTGTAGCTATGAACTAAATTTTCTTTCTAGGGTTAATACTTGAACTCAATATGTGCGGTTAATTGTTATATCTTTTTAATATTTAACACTTAGTTCTTTATTATTCAAATTGCTTATTTTTAATGCTTCAATATATTTGGCCAATATACGGTGAATGAATTGGTAATATTTTTGATAAACTCAGAAGATAAATCATTACATTTAGACCTAGGTAATTTGATGCATGATTGTGGAGTAACATTCAATGTTACATATACAAGTTTCAAATTAAGATAAGAATATACCTAATTGGCATGTATTATCAATAAGATTTAGACCTAGGTAATTTGATGCATGATTGTGGAGTAACATTCAATGTTACATATACAAGTTTCAAATTAAGATAAGAATATACCTAATTGGCATGTATTATCAATAAGATTTAATCTTAATGAGTCTTAATTTATTACAAGTACCATAGGAATATAAGTATTTGGTAAATTAAGATATACTTGTATGACCTTAGAAGAGGCTTGTGAATACATTAGTGTCTTGATCAATAACAAGAATTAAGGGAGTTTAGAGGATTAATTATTAGAAAGCATATTGAGAGATAGTAATAACCTTAGGTTTTCTCTATATTGCTATCTTCTTAATCTCTTTACATTGTGTCATTGCTTTATATTTTCTAAATTCATCCTTAAACTTTTATTTTTCTAAATAATTGCTAGAAAGTCATAATTAGTACTTAGGTAAAAAGAAGATATTATCCATGTGGATTCGACATCCGACTCTTTTGTCTATTTATTATTTACATACGATAGTGTATACTTGCACTCAATTATAAGATATAAAAATATGGAATCATGGGCTTGGAAAATCTAGAATAGCAGCTTGTTCCAGTAAAAATTTAACACCTTAAATTCAAGTTTAACTCTTTAAACAAAAAGCTTAACTTCTTCAGCTATATGCTAACTACAAGCTATAATAACATTAGTTCTAGTTTAATAATTAAACGATCAAAATCATTATATTATTGCAAGTAATTTGGTTGGCCATTTTGGAAAGAAATGAAGAAGTTAAGTGCTCTTTTTTCTCAACTCTTGAAATGCCTTCCAACATTTAGAAAAAAACAAGAAAAAATTTCCTTTCTTCTCTTCACTTGAATGGTAGTGTAACACCCTCTATCGAATGAGCAAAAGTTTGCTCTTTTATTTTCTTCAATTAATAATTAAACAATAAACAAACAAATGAAATGAATGTGATAGAAGTAAATGGCATGAACTTGGTCGAATTTGTCATCAAAGTGAATAAACTATTTCTTCATTTTGGCAAGTATATCCGATCCCACCAAGTAAAGCCTCCACTCTTCATTTGTTTCATGCTTTTTACAATTACTTTTAATAAATAATTGATAAAACATGTGATGAATTATTGGTGCAAGACTTGGCCGAATGAATCAACAAGCAAAAGAGAAAAAATTTCAAATTCTTGTATTACACACTTTGACCCCGCCACACTTCATTAAGCCATGCATTTGTGTTTTATTGATTTATTTAATCATTATTAAATTTAATAGAAACACATGAATCATTATAATAAATAATAATTGTTTGACTTAGTTAAAATTAATATTAAATATTAAAATAATTATTTATTTAATAAATAATTTAATGAATAAAATAATGATCTTGCTTGTCCAACAAGTAAGGTCATTTAAGTAACTTTTAAATTAAACAATAATTGACGTATAATATACCATGTGTCATTATTCTATTGGTAAATAACTTATTAACTAATTAATGTACTTAACTCTTAAGTCTTGATACGTGCACGTTCCGAAGGATATTGAAGTAAATGTCTGGTCTGCTAGAATTTACTAGATTAAACTATTCAATCTGGTACACTGCCCCAGTGCACAACGAGTACACTTCATATTGCGGGACTCCCTAAATCCATGCCCAATTTGTTAGATGGAACTGTTCTTTGAGTTTGTGATCGACGCCCTACATACATGTCATGAATATCACAAATTAGCATAGTAGACCATACAATCCGAGGTCATAGCACATACTCATAATCCTTCTGTCATTCATATCCTGGAGGGTGCGGGGATATAGTTCAACACCGTCAAATCCCTGCTCGCTCATCTATGAACTTATCTCTAGACATGTATCTTAATAAATAATATACACAATCACCTTTGAGATATTATTGAACCCTATGGAAAACTCTTTTTTCGGGTTTATTGCTTATGACCATAAGTATTTCTGAAATAGAGTCTCGGAGCATCTAAATATACGACTCACCCATGTGAGCTGATAGATCCTATATCTACGCAGGCCGGGCTCTATGAGCATCAGACCATACCTAACGACACATAGTAGTCAGACTATGAAAGGTCTCTAACATATGTGAAATCAAAACATGATGGATCACTCATAAGTTCACTGTGGCACTCAGGTTAAAGGACCATGTACACTACTCAACTCGTGAGAACTTATCATTGACAGCATCATGGGATGTCTATTGGAGTCCTCATTGAGTCTGCTCAGTATTTAGTCCTCACTGAATACCCGTATGCTATACGAGTGTCCAGTAAACCCATAATCAGCTAAAAATAACCATCTAGATATAGTCAAACATTGATCTATAATAAAGGGTTTCATCGACAGACTTGCATCGATGAATTAGACCAAAAATACATCATATTTGAGAATACATGTGCATAATAACCTTGTCTTAGCATCTATTGCAACTATGTTATTACTGATGTATTATCAGGTTTATATCCCATTACAGACAAGTTTCTAACTCTTTGAATTTTGCTGATTGTTATAATCTGCTAACTCTTTAGCATTTATAATTTTTAGTAATGCTAACAGTTAGCTCAGATATAATTTTTTTTAGACTAAATTTAAACTTTTTCAGATTATATATTATTTGTAGCATTACAAGTGTTGTACCATTTAATTAATAAAATTAGCGATTTAATAAAATATACTGTATAAATATTATAAAATAAAATATTCATACAAAATAGGATGACACGTAAGCACAAATTTTAATAGTTTTCTTATGGTTCATGTTTGAGGAAAAATGAGAACACATTGTAGTCTTTAATATCGGGTAGTAGTGAACAATTTTGTCCGCTGTAATTATCCTTTCGGGTTGGAGAATCAAAATTGCCACGAGTTTATTTATTGGTACTGAAAATCTTGAAAATTGAAAGGACAAGGATTGGAACTTGTGGAACCACCAATTTATGGGATAAAAGTATTCGAGAAATATTTTTCCATAATGGTGTATTTCTCATATTTCTTATGTCCATTTTACCATTATGTCAAGATGAAATTCCATTGCTATGGAATATTGATCCAGTTGGAACTAGAGAAAATACAGAACATCATGGAATTATTTGTCAAGAGAAATGAATGAATGTAGATGGAAAAAAAGATACGTGAGGTGTACTCCTAATTCTCTAAAGGTTGATAATATTGGGATTTGTGCTTACGTGTCATCCATTTTGTGTATAAATATTTGCTTTATGTTAATACAATTATGATTTCTATATATCACTAATTATATTATATACAAATATGGTAAGATGTTTGTAACATTTTAGACATTGTATGATCTGAAAGAGTTCAGATCTGATCTAAAGGAGTTTAGATAAGAACTAAGAGTTAGTAAAATCTAAAGAGTTAGAGCCTTATCTGAAATGGGATAAAGACCTAAGAATATATTAGTAATTATATAATTGCAATGAGTTGCAAATGGTGATAGGAAATATTATTATGCAAATATGTTCTTAAATGTAATGTTCCTGATCTATCTTCATTAATGTGGGTCTGTTAGTGAAGACTTTAATATATATAGATCAGTATATGTCTATATCTGGATAGTCCAGATGGTTAGTCTTAGCAGACCATGAGTTTAGTAACAATTCGTATAGAGATACAAGTATTCAGTAACGACTGAATATTGAACAGACTCACAAAGATCTCCAATAGACATCCCATAAAGCCGTCAATGGAGAATCTTTCGAGTTGAGTAGTATTCGTGGTCCTTAGACCTGAGTGCCACGGTGGACTTGTGAGTGATCCACCATACTTTGGTTCCACACATGTTAGATACCTTTCATGGTCTGACCGCTGGGTGTCGCTGGGTATGGTCCGATGCTCATGGAGTCCGGTGTGTACAGATATGGGATCGTTCAACTCAATTGGGTGAGTAAAATATCCTGCAACTCCAAGATTGTATTTCAGAAAGTCTTCTGGCCATAAGCAGATATATCCGAGAATTAATTTTATCCTCGAAAAATAATATCGTAAAAGTGTTTACGGATATTATTTATTGAAATAAAAATATAGAGATAAGTTTATGGTTGAGCACATGGAGACTTGACGGTGTTGATCTATATCTTCACTCTTCTAGGATATTTATGATGGAAGGATTATACGAATATGTTATAACCTCAACTTGTATAGTCTAATGCGCCGTTTTGTAATATCTGTAACATGTGTGCGGGACATTGTTCACAGACGTGTGAAATAGTTTCATATGACAAATCGAGTATGGACCTAGAGAGTCTCACAATATGAAGTGTACTCGTTGTGCACTGGGGCAGCGAATTGGATTGAACAATTGATTCAATAATTTCCAGCAAAATGAAAAATGTTTCAAGATTCATTTTATTATTCACTTGTTAATAATTGAATATAAAATATATTATTAGTTTACAAGAGTTGTTAACCAATAAGAAATTGACAAGTAACATAATCTTGCTCCATAAATAATTTACCATGTATTTACCTATTTACCTTACTTGGTAAATACATATATGGTAAATGTAAATATTCAAAATAGTTTTGAATTATTAATATTTTATATATTAATCAAATTATTATTAATAATTGGAATAAGTGGCAAACATCATTTACTAATGGAGAATGCACTTGTTATTAATAATAAGGAATATTGGCCACTTAGAAATTATTAAATGATGCACTAAGGAAGTGATGAAACCACTTAGCATTGTTTAAATGCCATTTACTCTTTAGAAATTGATTCAAATGATTGAATCAAATTGATGAGTGAAAAATATGATTGATTAATGTTTGTAATGACAAATATGGATAAGTGGTGGTGAAGCACTAAGAGAAGTAATCATTCTTTGCACTTTATTAAGAATTGAAAGAGTTTAATTTGTGTAAGAGAGAGTGAATTTCGTTCAAAGGAAAAGAAGAGAGAATTGAGAGCATTTTCTAAGTGTTTTTCTCAAAGTGTTGAGAGAAAATGCAAAGGCTTACCAAGGTTCAACATAAAGAGTTGTAAAGAACTAAAGAAAACACTTAATTCTTCTCATCTCTTGGTAGTAATCATTCATAAGGACCAATTGTTTTAAGTGTTAAAACAATCATTTGCTGGAAATTCAAGGCTGCCATTCTAGCTTCACAATTTCTCCGGATTTAGTTGTGAACTAGAATTGTGCAAGGAAACACTTCAAGGTGAGCTCAACAAATTGAAGCTTGGAGTTCTTGAAGAATTGTAAAGCTACCTTCATAACTGGGTAAGTTATTTACTTACAATTCATTTTATATCATGCATGAAAATATATATGAGATATATATGTACTTGAATGATCATACATGTGATTACATGCTTGAGTTTGTTATATAATGTATAACATGTATGAATACTTCCGTTGCGTATTTAATTTTTGAAATTATAAGTATCTATATACATCACACACCATATCACAACAGATAAGTCATGGGTTTATATGGCTTTAGACTGGTAATGGATCATAAGTTGGTGTGCTCGCTCATATAGGATATGTGTCTGAACAAGTTAGATAATTTCGGGAGGATGGGGAGGGATAGGGGGATTGATAATAGAGATCATCATGAAAACAATTTTGGGTATGTATTTTGGGGTTGGGTTGTGTGTGTGGTTTAAGGTTTTAATTCGAGAGAAAAAAATCTACAAAGTTATTGTTTTTCCCCTTGAGGTGTCTGACGTCAAATGAGTACGTGGAATAACACTGTTGCCATATGAGTAATTGAATGTAGAGAATCTTCTTTTGCTTGAATTCGAGCATCTTTTGGAATACATATATCAAGTTCAACAAGAAAGTGATGGCCCACCAAGTGAAATTCAAATTTCTCTATAGCTCTTTTAACAGCAAAGATTTCATTAAAAGTTGAATGACAGTGGATATTTTACTCTTTAAAACTTTTGTTTTTGTATCCACATACTTTTTTCCCCCTCATTTTCTTCAAAGAGAACTGCTCCCCAATAGTAATAATTTGTGCCAGTCTGAAGGATTCTTTTTCCAATAGATGGGATGTTTAAGGCAGACAGGTTTCTTGTTTGGGCTTTCAAGGTTTTTATAGCTTGTGTCTGGGTGTCTGATTAGGGTGGAAGGTTTTCCTTTAACATTTGGTAAAGTGGTTTGGTTAAGTGTAACTGGTCTTTGATCAAGTCTACAATGTAATTTACTATTCTAAAAAATTATTTTAATTTTGACTTTGTCAAGTTCTCATTAGGGAATCTCTAGAGTTCTGTGGCGATGTGGGGCTACAAAGTATATGAGCTATCTCGGATGTGCATTCCAAGAAAGTCTACTTCTGTAAAGCTCACTTGCATCTTTTTGGGTGAGATCATAACTTTATACTAGAATAGTAGTTAACCAAATTGGTGTAAAAATTTAGCATGTAAGTCTACATCTGTAGAGAACAACAATATGTCATCAATATAAATTAGAGCTTGGCCCGTCAATGGTTCAAAGAATTTTATCATGGCTTTTTAAAACAGTGATGGGGCAGTTTTCAGTCCAAATAACATAATGGTCCATTGGTAGTGATGGTTTGGTATGCAAAAAGCAGTTTTATTTGCTAAAATCCAATTTTTAAAGCAAAATTTAAGAATATTTTGGTGCTTGCTAGATTTGAAAGCAAGGCAGCTTTGTTTGGTAAGGGAAATTTATCATCTTGGAGGAAATGGTTTATGGGTTGATAGTTAATAACAAGTCTGAGTTTACCACAGATTTGTTTAGTCCTTTTGTTTACATAGAAAGTTTGGCAAGCCCATTGGTATTCAGGGGCTCAATCAAGTTTTCATGCAACAATTGTGTTAACTCAATTATAGGCAATGACATGTGTGCAGGGTTTATGCATGGGTGATTGGCTTTAGTGGGTTTGAATGGCAGGGATGCAAAGAATTTAGGATTTTTTTCATAAGGGCTGTGGGCACTTAAAGAGAAACTCTGAATGAGAATTAGTTGTAGATTGGGTTATAAGGTATTTTTTGATTGGGCTAAGTGAGTCTATGGTGAAATAATTGGGAGTTTTTGTCCAAGGAAGGAAGTAGCCTTTGAATTTAAGATCACTGGCCATCTTTCTTTCTTTTTTTTTTTTGTCAAAAATGACTCCGTTGTTAAGTATATCATAAAAAATACAGTTTAATAATATAAAATTTGATCATTTTTATCATTGGAGTCCGTGCAGTTATTGGTGGCTTGCGCCGGTGATCATCAACGACAGTAACAGAGTCATTTTTTTATCATTAAATTATTTAAAATAAATATTAAAACTGAACCTTATAAGAATGTGCAATGTGTCTTTTTTGCCTTTTTACTTTTATTATTAGCATATTAGAGATTGACACGTGTTTTACTTTATCAGTATACTTCAAATTTGTGTTGAATTCTGATTTTACCTTTTTATTGTCAAATTTTACTGAAACTAACTAACAAATTATGATAAAACTGTCTATTTTAAAACAATCAAGATAAAATTAGGTATTACTACATTCTTAGGACAAAAATATCATTATTCTTTTTGTTTATCCACAAATAACAAGAGGGTGAAATCTATAAGTGTTCACAGCTAATGGTAATGAGTTGCATTTAGCTGCGGCTTATTCCAATTAACAAACCATTAATATATAGCATCTTGTGTTGATCCAAATTAAAGATTTGCAAGTTTGTTTAATTAATCTAATTTTTTTTTAAAAAATACATTTTAATAAGGGAAAATGTCATTTTAATTCTTGATTTTATGGATATATATTAATTTAGTCTTTATTTATTTAATATATATTATATTAGTTTTTATAGAGACAAAAATAGTAGTTAGAAAAAAGGAATGTGAACCATTTTAATTTAGTTTAATTACCTTAAATACTCTTTAGTTTTAAAAATATATGAAAGACTATTGTCTGACTTTTTTTTTTTATAAATTTTTTTTAAACAGCCCAAATTTACAATTTGATCCTATATTCTTATACGTACATTTAATAAAATATTTAATTAGTTAAAAAATTCTATTTTATCCTTGTTTAATTATGAAAACCGAAATGCCCTACCCATCTTCTTCAATCTCTGGTAAATGTAGAGACGACAAGCATTCAAGATTCTAGCTCTGCTTCTTATTTCCAAATCCGGGGAAAAATAGTTTCGCTGGGGAGTTGTTGCTGCATCTTTTACTTGATGTATTTCTCGCAGAAATCAACATTTGCCTTTCAGCTAAGGTTGCTTTTGTTTTAACTCTTGGTGTTGCTAATTTTCTGGATTTTGGCTTTGGGTGTTTTATTTTTGTTAATAACTCTTGATTGATTTAGGTTTAAGTAATCTACACGGGAAACAGAGGCAGTCAAGATTCATATGACATTCTGAGACAAGATCACCAAATGCTTGCTTCTGTTCAGCGGAAGGTCTCTTTCTTTTTTGTCTTCACTGTTTAATAACGGTTTTCATTTTTTTTGTTCTTGTTTTTGCTTTTCTGATAGGTGTTATGAAACATGTACTTTTATCACAACAGCTGGGAGCAAGCACAGGCATCCCAAGTTTACAGTTACAAGCATGGCGTTCAGAGGCTTTGCTGCCAAGTTGACAGACCACCAAGCTTCTCAAATTACTCGTAAGTCGGTGAAATTGATTTCTGCAACTTTGAATTATTCACTTTAAAATTGAATTGAAAGATTAAATAAATGTCAATTTGGCTTCATAAAAATATTTTAATTAAATCCATTCAAAACAAAAACTTTTAATTAAAACCAAATGAAAATAGAAACGGGGAAATACACATTGGTGATCACCCAAGATCACCCCCTGTTTCAAAAGGCAAAATTCTTCAGTACCGTACTTCATTGCATTTTATTATCAAAATGATAAGAAAATAAGAAACAGAAAGAAAGAGGAAAAATAAAGTAAGCTTACCAAAACTGAGATTGTTGGGAACAAAATGGTGCTTCAACATTAGCTCATTTTTATTATAGTTGCCTATCGAAGCATCAAGTATCTTCAAATTTGGCAGCGACAGAATAAAATTATGCAGAGACTGTTATCCTTGGTGGTTTACGGGGATGTCAATAAGACAGGATTCAACTTACCTTCAACTTGTCACTCTGTTATCTACAATCAGAATATTTACAAAACATGTTCATTGATGCAGGATTATTACACTCGTAATTATATATTTTCATCGCATTTACAAACAAACTATACACGAACAATATTAACCCTAACCCAACAACTCTATGGAAGTGGGGAGGTGGGAGAGGTGTTGTAGAGACGACGAGATCGAAGAAGATGGGTGAGGTATTTTCAGTTTTCATAATTAAACAAAGATAAAATGGACTTTTTTTAGCTAATTAAATATTTTATTAAAAGTATGCACAACGATATAAGAGTAAAATTATAAATTTAAATTGTTTAAAAAATATTTTTTTAAAATAAACTCTTAATATTAACAGACGAAATCTTTTAAGTTTTTTTAAAATTAAAGAGATGTTTAAGACAATTAAATCAAATTAAGAAGGTTCAATAATTATTTTTCCTAATAATTATTTAAAGACAAAAATAATAATAAAAATTAGTAAAAATGTTCCTAATAAATTAATATAGTATATATTAAAGAAATGATGACTAAATTAATATATATCTATAAAATTAGATATTAAAATGACATTTACCTTTTTAATAATTAATATTTTTAATGTATTAAGAACATTTTATTATTATTCAATTTTGATTAATAATAATATAGATCGAAAATTATTTGTATGTAATTACATGTTAGAGATATAATGTCACGCGTAGTCTAATATTTCATCGTGCTGGCGATCTATCCAAAATCAAGACATTGTATGTTGATAGCAAATTGGATATCCGCCTATAACATAAGATGACTAAGTAAATGGTTTACTTTTTATTTATTTTTGAAGAGAATGTTTACATTTTATTTAAAAAAAATGAAAAAATCTTGTAGAAAGATTCAACAATTCGCTGACGTTGAAGTTTGACAACGGAGACAAATTCATCGTGTAAGCAAATTAAACCCATTATTGAAAAATCCGAAACCTTGAACCTTCTTTGTACGTGAGATGTCTTCATTTAAGTGCAATACGATCAATATCATCAACAGAACAGCCGTTTTCGAGTGAGAGGCAGAATGATTGAATTAGTATAAGCATGACAAGATGTGAACAATTAAACCTCACAGCTTATGCTATGGGGATCATTTTCTTTTAATGATTTGGGTGATGAACTACAGTAACAAAAGATTTCTTTATTATTATTATTTTGATATGGGGAGGGGGGCCAGACTTTACCACTGAACCTCCACTTGGACTAAGTTGGTAAAAAAATTAAAAATTTACCAGTAATTGAAAAAACAAAAACCCACAAGTCGTGAAGCAAGTAGCAAATGGGCTCCTCTTATCTTATTTCCAAAAGAAAAACAATGTTTACGAAAGCCTGAGCCAGCGCAACCACACTCCACGGCGAGAACTTGCACGCCAGCCCAAGCATACGTATTGGGAAAAATGTGATTAAGCAAGGCCTGGAAGCCGCACAAGCAACTTCACTTCACACATTCACACTCTGTTCTGTTGCATATGGAAATAGAACTCTTTTTTATTTATTTATGCTTATTTTTCACTTAATTTAGATTTGATTATCAAACCTTCACTTGCAATAAATTATTTGGTTGTTGAGTTATACCCGCTGCTTTCACGGCAAGAAAAATGAATATGCGTGATGGTTTTATTATATCATATGCTTATCTTATTTTGTCTTTACTTGCAATACAATAATTCTTTTGTTAAAGAGTAATGTTAGATATTTTAAAATTTTATTTTAAATTATATTTTAAAAATAATGTGTTAAATAAATATTAAGTATAAGAAATAATTTTAAATTTTATATTATTTATTACCTAATAGTTACTTAACACATCACTTTTACAATATAATTTAAAATTTTAAAATACTTAACATTACTCTTTATTAAGTTGAGTTGATTAGATTTAGAGTTAATCTCCATTATATCTAAAAATAAAGTAATGTTATATTTATATTCTTTTATATCCTAATTTTATATCTTACTATGGCAAGTATTTACTAATAATTGCAATACAACTCTTTCAAATGATATCAGTCAATAGATGCAAATAGGAATAGGAAGTGTATTATTATTTTTAAAGATTCAATAAATATTTATTAATAAAGTAATGTTAGACATCTCAAATTTATATTTTAAATTGTATCTTAAAAATGATGTGTCAAGTAAACATTAAGTATAAAAAATAATTTTGTAATTTATAATATTTAATCACCTAATGTTTACTTTACACATCACTTTTGAGATACTATTTGAAATATAAATTTAGAATGCTTAGCATTACTCTTATTAATAACACTCTTTGAAATGGTGCTATGTTAATATAGAAAATTTTACATAGTGATGCCTTCGCCATGTCATTTACGAGTAATGTTAGGCATTTTAAATTTTTATCTCAAATTAAATCTCAAAGATGATGTGTTAAATAAATATTAGATTGTAAAATAATACAAATTCTAAAATTATTTATTACACTCAATATTTGTTTGATATATTACTTTTAGGATCTAATTTGGGATCAAAATTTGAGATCCTTAACATTACCCGTCATCTATATATGAAACCATTTAATAATAAATGAAATTTTTTATAATAAGTGGTATCGTTTTATTGAATAAATCTATAAATAATGTCTTATGTAAGACTTTCTACATATATAAACTTACTCTTAAAAGATATTATTGAACCTTATAATGAAAATTATGGGAATATGATATTGCTTAGATTTAGGGTTATTAACATCCATCTATGTATAGAGTTTGAATCTTAACATATACACATTCACACGTGCGCGCTCGCGCGCACACATACACACACACACATATATATATATATATATATATATATATATATATATCAAACCATTTATTATTGAAGATAAAATTGTTAAATCTTAATTTTTTAAGAGCAAAACTACAACCCATTTATTATCAAGATAAAATTGACAAATCATGCAAAAAGTCATTTATTATCGAGGAAGACAATTATTCTTAAAGATAAAATTGTCAAATATCAAATCTTCAGGAGCAAAATTATCAAACCATTTATTATCAAAGATATTTTTTTTTACTCTCAATTCTTCAAGGTTAAAATTGTCAAAGGTATCTATTATCAAGAATAAATATCAAATCATGCAAAAAGTCATTTATTATTAAAAGAAAATTGTTAAATCTCAATTCTTCAGAACAAAATTATCAAACTATTTATTATCAAAGATAAAATTATTAAAGAGACAAAATTGTCAAGTCATTTATTATTTAAAATATTTTTTTTCTTTTGCTCTCAATTTTTTAAGGACAAAATTATTAAGCCATTTATCATCAAAGATAAAATTTTTAAATCATGACTCAAAAATTTTATTATTAAAGATAAAATTATCAAATCTCAATTCTTCAATAATAAAACTATCAAGTTATTTATTATTAAAAATAAAATTATGTAAAAAATTAAAAGAAAATAATTTTTTAATAATAAATTCTTTTTATTTTTTAAAATTACGATAAAAATAAATGAACATTAACTACTACACAAGAGAGTAATGGTCCTTTCCCCTTAATTACACTAATAACTCTTAAGAAAAGAAGAGTTTCAACTTTCTTTAAAAGGGATCCCAATGGTGCGGATGTGGTCATTGGTATGTTGTCGATTCATCGAGTGTTGACAAAGGGAGGAGGTGTTGCCACTTGTATACCAATTGCCACTTGCTACTTTCTAGCCTTTTATCTCTACTTTAGTTGAGTTGAGAATCGGGAGTTGAGACTCATCTTAAAAAATATATCATTAAAAAATTACTTAGAAATATTCTAATTAATTCCAAAGGATGTAAATTTCTTAGCAATAATCCTTTTTTTCTTGGTTGCCTACATTTTCTGCAGAGAAGTAAGGTGCCAAACATCCCTAAAAAATCTCATCAAAATCGTAGTTAAAAAAAAACTCTTCTCTTAAACAATTGTTCCTCTTAAAAAAAAGAGGAGATCTCTTTTTGTTATTATTTTTTAATTATTTATCTTAAACTTTATATATACTCAAATTCTCATTAATAAAAATATAATGTAATACTTTCTCTTCTTTTTAAATCTGTTCATTAATTCATGTATAGAGAAATGAAATGAAAATTCTTTTTGATTAACAAGAAAATGGTTTAAAAACGACTTAATAATTCAAGTTAAATGTTATGAAATAGGTCTAATTAGATAAAAAAAATAGGGGTTTAAATAGCATTACTAACAGGAAGTAGCTCAGCCAGCTAGCTGGCTTCAAACATTCATATTCAATCTTTTATGCATATGAAATATTCTTATTTGCTTATCATTATAATTTATTATTATTATGATTTATTTATTGTTTGCTTAATTGAGAATAAATTACAAGCCACTAAATTGGAACAACTACTTGGATGTAGATCCCTCACAGCAAGAAAAGGATTATGGGTGCTAAATCCATCAGGGTTTGACAAATGACTTTTATATTCTATAGGATAAAAATTTTAATCGGTGAAAAATTATTATAGTTAAAATTTTATATTAAATTATTAAGATAAAAAATAAAATTAAAAACATATCTAAATTTATGAAGATACAGAAAAATTGAGGTTAATGATTTTTATGTTTAAATTTTTTTTTTATGAGAGAAAAGCTGCCGTTATTCATTGATAGAATGTGAATGAATAATACGTAGGGTTTAGATTGGGGATCTCAACCTATTATTTATAATATTTTATTTTATTTTGGCCCATCATAAAAATAAAATAAAATAACTGGGTCTCTACACATTAAAGCCCATGCTATACGTAATGTCCTAAAAGTCCAATAATAAATAAACTTCATTTGATCACTTTTAATAAACAACAAAATAGATAGTTAATGTATAATTAATTGATATACGTAGGTCCACTTAATATATAATATTCAACAATCTCCCACTTGAGTCACCTATGTCACTTTATAATTGTACATTATCAAATAACTTTATGAGCTCAATATTTGCTATCTTAATAAAAGACATCTCTAAATAATCTGGTTTATCAATTATATTAATATAGGATCAAAACGATCTTCGTTATCTTTCTTATAACTAGACCTATCAATAGTCACATATATCAATATAATCAATGACATAGATCAAGCATGGATGTGTAACATGAAAATTTCATGCAACGTAATCTTTTAACATGCCTATTTCTAATTAGTCCTACTTTATAACTCAAGAGTTCAACAATATACTTTCAAAAACTTTATGCAAAGTTGCAATTGAAAGAATATAACTTTATTTAAGAGTTTTTAATAAATAAACAAAGAGTAATACTTTAGTCTGATCAGAAAATATGTCAACTGTAATTAAACATCAAGAAACAAACTCCCACTATAGAAGCATATCATTAGGATAAACCACACTCATATGAGCCATATGCTCATGAAACACATAGATGGTACACCCTTGGTATGTGGATCTGCAATCATTAAGTTTGTACTGATATGTTCAATAGATACCTAAAGACTTTGAACTCTTTCTTTAATAACAAGAAACTTGATGTCAATGTGCTTTAATTTTGACGAGCTTCTGTTGTTCTTAGAATATAACTCAGCGGATTTATTATTACAATTTATTCTCAATGGTCTCTCAATGCCATTAATAATTATAGCCCAGTGATAAAATTTCGCAGCCATATTGCTTGACTCGATGTCTTATAGCAAGTGACAAATTTTGCTTCCATGGTGGATGAAGCTACGAGAGACTGCTTTACACTTTTCTATGACACAGCTCCCCCAACCAATAGGAAGACATAACCTAAAGTGAATTTTCTGCTATTGAGAAAACCAGCAAAATCGGAGTCTAAATACCTAATAATCTCTAAATGATCTGATCTATGATATGTGATCATGTAATCTTTTGTTTTCTGTAGATATTGCATAACCTTTTTAACGGCTTTTCAATGATCCATTCCTGGGTTACTTAGATATCTGCCAAGCATTCTAACTACATACACAATATTTGCCAAGCATTCTAACTACATACACAATATCCGGACGCGTACAAACTTAAGCATACATGAGACTCCTTACTGCCGATGCATAAGGGATATTCTCTATCTCTTTCTTTTCAATCTCATTTCTTAGGCATTGAAGCAGACTAAATTTATCACCTTAGCAATGGGTGTGTCTCCTGATGCACAATTCTTCATGTCAAATATACTAAGCACCTTATTGATATATACCTTTTGTGATAAGCCAAGTATGCCAGGAAAACGATCTTAGTGAATCTGTATGCTCAACACAAAAGAGGCATTCCTAAGATCTTTTATTTGAAAGAAATCTCTTGGTTTCATGCAATAAACCTATATCGCTGCTTACTAGTAGAATGTCATCCACATATAAGACAAGAAGAATAAATTTGCTCCCTCTGATCTTGTGATAAATGCATTAATCAACAGTATTTTCTTTAAAACCAAATGAAGCAATCACTTGATTAAATTTTCGATACCATTGACGAGGTGCTTGCTTAAAACCATTTATGGACATCTTTAATTTGCACACTAAATGTTTGAATTTTTGGATTCAAAGTTCTCTGGTTGTAATATGTGTATGGTTTATTCAATGTTGCAATTGAGAAACGCAATCTTTACGTCTATCTGATGTAGCTCTAAATCATAATGAGCTATAAGTGCTATAATAATTCTAAAAAAGTCTTTCGATGAAACCGGAGAGAAAGTCTTTTTATAATCAATGCCTTCATTTTGAGTGAAACCTTTTGCGACTAAACGTGCCTTATATCTTTCGACATTACCTTTTAGATCCCATTTGATTTTGAAAATCTATTTACAACTAATTAGTTTCGCTATTTTAGGTAATTCGATAAGATCCCAAACGTCATTGTCTTGCATTGATTTCATCTCATCTTTTATGGCATCTATCCATTTTTGGGAGTTCACACATTGTTTGACTTGACTGAAAGTTATTGGATCATCTTTCAGTCCTATATCAAACTCATGTTCTTGAAGATACACGGCATAATCATCTGAAATCGTTGATCTCCTCTTCTTAGTGGATCTCCTTAATGACACTTCCAGTTGAGGTTATTATTGTTACTCTTCTACATAAGTAGGAGTAAGTTCTTCAATATTAGCAGGAGGTATTTTAGGAACGTCTTGATTATTTATATTTGCATCCTACATAATGACAGGTGCAATTACCTAGTCATTATTAATTGTAATATTAGGAATAGTTACATATTCTTTTTTAAAGACAATGTTCTTGAATTTAGAACTCCTACTATATTTAACATCCTCAATGAATTTAACATTTTTTGTCTTAAAAAAGGATCTGCTTAAGGGATTATAAAATTTAAATCCCCTCGATCTCTCCGAGTATCTAACAAAGTAGCAGCTTATTATTCTTGAGTCTAACTTCATTTCGTTAGGCCTGTATGATCGAGTCTCAGCTGGACAACCCTAGACATATAAATTTCTAATATTAGGCTTCTTTCTAGTCTATAGCTCATATGGAATTTTAGTTACTACTTTACTTGGAACTCGATTAAGAATATACACTGTATTCTTTAAGGCTTCACCCCAAAGAGATTTCTGATAAAGAAGAATGATTTATCTACTTTTAACCATATTCTTTAGGGTTCGATTTCGTTTCTTAGCTACACCATTTTAACTTGGAGTCCCCGTCATGGTGTATTGAAGAATGATGCCACATTCTTATAAATATCTCACGAAAGAGCCTAGACGTTGTTCGTCTGATTTGTCATATCTACCATAGAACTCACCACTACAGTCAGATTTAACGGCTTTAATTTTCTTGCCAAACTGATTTTCAACTTTAACTTTATAGGCTTTGAAAACATCCAATGATAGAGACTTCTCATGAATCAAGTATAAATACCCATAACGAGAACAATCGTCTATGAAAGCAATAAAATATTATTGACAATTCCAGAAAAAGCTATAGGGAATGGTCCACAAATATCAGTATGAATTAATTCTAAGACGTTTGAACTCTTGTTGGCACCAACGTTTCTAATATTTGTTTGTTTTTCCTTATTGCATTCAATATATATTTTAAAATCTGAAAAATCAAGAGAATTTAGAATTTCTTCTGACACAAGCATTTGAATTCTTTGTTTAGAAATGTGTCCTAAACGCTTATGCCATAACATATAAGAATTCTCATTAATTAATTTACACTTTATACCATAATTGCTTACATGTAAGGTTTCATTAATTTGTGAGGCATGAAGATCCAACTGATATAAATTATTAACTAAAGATCTGGTACCAATAGTATTTGAATTCTAAAAGAGACTAAACTTTTCATTTTCAAAAGAACAAGAGTAGTCAAATTTGTCCAAACAAGAAATAAAAATAAAATTCTGTCTAAATGACGGTACATAAAAAGTCTCATACAAATTCAAATAAAAATCAGATTCTAGTTGTAATCTAAAAAATTCAGTTGCCTCAACATGAGCCTTGTTTCTATCACTCATATAGATAAATCTTTCAGCATCAGTTGGCGGTCAGCTCCTTAGACAACTCTACATAGTCACACTTATATGAGTAATTGCACCCATATCTATCCATCAAGTGTGACTTGGTACTAAAGCCAAATTAACTTTTGAACAAATAAAGTTGAAAAGTTTACCCTTTTTGTCAAGCCATTTTGCATACTTGGAACAATCATTTTTCACATGTCCAACTTTCTTGCAAAAGTAACAAGAGATTTTAGCATTCTATTTCTTTTGCACCTTAAATTGAAAAAGTTCCAATGTCTGCAGCTATTTTTCCTTTATTATTCCATTTCCTTTTTTTGTTGGCTGCATTGTCATTGGAAGAAGTTGTTAAATGAACTATCTATACATTTTCTTGTTTCAATCTCTCTCCCTCTTGCACACATTGAGCAATGAGCTCATTAACAGTCCATTTATCCTTTTGAGTGTTATAACTGATCTTAAAAGGACTGTATTGTGCAGGAAGAAAGATCAAGACCGGGTGCACAAGAATGTCATCAGACAACTCTAACTTTAGTGCCCTTAATCTTGTAATAAGATTAAACATTTTCATAATGTACTCTCTTATGTCTCATTTGCCTTTATACCGCATTGAAATAAGCTTAGATAAAATGGTGCTTGTTTTGACCTTTTCATTACTAGCGAATCGGTCTGCTATTTGGCTCAGAAACTTTTTAACATTTCTTCCTTAGGCATTGCGCCCCTTATGGTATTTGGAATAGAGTATTTCATGATCATCAGACTCATGCGGTTAGAACGCTCCCATTTTTTATAAAGTGCCATTTGTTCAACAATACTGCTATCAGTAGAGGTGTGAGGTTCTTCCATCTGGATTGCATAGTCTAGATCCATACACCAAAGCACAATAATAATGTACTCCTTCCATTTACTGAAGTTAGTACTGTTAAGCACTGAAATGTTGTTCAAGTTGGCAGATATAAAAGAAACATTTACTGTATAGAACAAACGAAAAACTCACAAATCAATAACCATGTCATTTAATCATGCATTCATATACACACATAGCATAAGATATAATAAATTGGACTATTGTAAGATACCAAGCACAACATTGCTATTTACTTTTTGGAAAAAAATAACAGTACTCTAAAAACTTGAACAATAAATATTGATAATAGATCTTGCCAATAATATGTCTTTCTTTAGATCGACATATTATATATATAGAAAATGTCAAAGTTTATCACATATTTATTGTCACATGTATCTATTATTTGGCCAAAAAATAATTTTACTTTGGGCAAATTATTTTTTGCATAATTAACACAATTATTTAATTTCTTTAATAATATCCACATATTTTAAAATAAATAAATCTGCATAAAAGAGGTTACTTTGGTGGTATTTTATTTCAATTTAATTTATTTTAAAATACTGGATATTAGTTTGCAGAAAAAAAAAGGAAGAAAAAGTAAAATGGTCAAAGTCAAATTCAAATCATGTCAAAATTAGGACGGGACCGGAATGGGTAAGGACCGGAATGGTTGGGTCAGGTCAGGCCAAACTTTTTCTAATTACCAAAACTCTAATCTTTATCCAATAATCTAAACTCAAAATGGGCCGAGGTCCATTATAACTTATTTGATTTGACTAGTATATTGAGTATACAAATTTAGGTTCAATAAAGTCTTTATAGGCATTGTGGCATTTATTTAATAAACTCTCAAAATTTGTAAACACTAACTATTTGATGTGTATTACAATTAGAAGAAATCCCATCAAATTTGACATTATTACTTGAATTTTTGTAATACATAAAAAAAAGGATGTATTCAATGCAATTAATGGTAATATATTTTTTTTAAACAAAAAGACAAAGTTTGTCTAATATAAGGTTTGCAAATATATAAGCATTTATGACATATAAGGTTTGCAAATATATATATACAGAGTTCGTTAAAATAAAAATAATGCATGCCTCTCTCAAAATTAAAATCAAGACAAACAATGCAATTATATGCTTCACAGAGATCATAAAGAATATATATATTGTGCAATGCACAATTCAGCATATACATATTTATAATCTGATTCAAAACTAAGATTGCCTTATTCATCTTTTTCAAAATTGAACAAAGTTAAAAATATCACACAAATTTTTCAATGGTCCATTATGAGTTGGCCCTGATATTATTTGTAGAAAAAAATTTTAATTGGTGAAAAATTACCATAAATAGAATCTTATGTTAACTCATCAAAAAGAAAAAATAAAATAAAAAATGTATCTAAATTTATGAAGACGCAAAAAATTGGGATTAATACTTTTCACATTTAAATATTTTTTTTATGAGAGAAAAATTACCGTCACTTACTAATAGGATGTGAATAAATAATACGTAAAGTTTAGACTAGAGACTTCAACCTATTATTTATAATATTGTATTTTATTTTAATCTATCATAAAAATATAATAAAATAATTAAATTTCTACACATTAAAATATATACCATAAGTGATATCTTAAAAATTTAATAATAAATAAATTTTATTTAATTATTATTAATAAACAATAAAATAAATAAATAATTAATATATATAAACCCACTTTAATACATAATATACAACATATTTATCTGTTTCATGTATCAGATACCGATACTATGACCCGATTATTTATTTACCCGTTAATGAAATTGACTGCATTGGGAGTTAATCGCTATTATATTTAATGGATACTCTGAAGCTCCTCTTGTTTTAAAAAAATTATTTTTCAGATAATATAAAATATATAAACTTAAACTAAAGCCTGAAACTTGGGTCTCAAAAGGTGTGAAGCAATCTTCTCTTTATAAACTCGCATTCTAATCCAATTTGGGTGGCCGCTGGGTGGGGCGAGCTATGAATTAATCACACGTTGCCCGCCCCAATTGGGTTTCTTAGAATTAACATGTGACGTGTACGAGGGAGAGCAGCAGGAGTTGCCATTTCTGAGGATGAACAAGTGTTGAACGAGGGAGGCTCCACTTGCAACTCAGAAAGCAAATATAAATGGTGGCTTGGTGAGCTGGCGCTATCCACTTGGCAACGTTATCATACCGTTTTGCATGCATTGGCATGTCTGAGACCGTCTAAAAGCCTAATGGGTTGACTGTTCACAATTTTTACCACCTTTTCCAAGGCATCAATGATCTATGTGGGCGCAGTCCAAGCATTTAGCTTTGCCTATTTTTAGGCTATACAGTATATATTCCGGCGTTAACCCATATTATTGCCTGATGCCTGTGACGTTGCTAATCTCTGCTCTCCTTGCCTTGTCGCAATTGCTATTCATTGTGTGCTATGTAAGTCGCATGCATTCATATGCCTTGTCTCATATATACTTGACATAACTGATGCTTATTGAATTCTTGAAAGATCTAATGTCTGTTACTATTACATTTGAGAGCAGCAATAATTATCTCGCTGTCTTCTGCTTGTTTGTGCAGTTCGTGAACCATTGTAAATTTGTTGCTAATTGTGTTCTCCATTGCCGCTGTCTAGAAATCTCACTGATGAAAGCAATTAAGTTCTCCTGTTATCAAAACTTATTTTGCTAGAGAAAAATTAGTTATGCCTAGCTGGTTAGCTTATACAATCTATTTGAGTATGAGCGGCAGCCCTGGTCTACATAGTCAAATCATTACTGCATAATGATCATAGCAGACTCAGATTATTTTTATGTGGGAAAACAATATGCATGTCTGATTGTTGACTGGCAAGAAGCACATTCAACTGGGAACTTCTTATCCCAGAAGAATATGTTACACAAGCTTCTGCCATTATTTATTACTCATTTTAATATAATAAGTAATAGAAATACATCGTTATGCATACAAGCAGCTAATGATTAGAGTTTCGTATAAGAGGATCCCAGTTGGGATAGAGTAGGCAATAGACTTACATATTCACTAAATACAACAATAGAGCGGCAGAGTACTTGGCAATAAGGTTATATAGTTCAGAGGGTGGGCAATCACACGAGTCTGATTGGTGTCCAAAACGTGGCTCGTGAAGTCTCAGCAAGTTCCCACAGCTCCCCCTTGGCCATATTCAAGTGACTTGTTAGCATATGCATGAGGATGCCTCCTCTACCGAAACAAATGAAGGGTTACAACTGCTGCTGTATCATCGACATTCTTCTCCGCTGCTGCAATCTGTAAGTGGCAACTGAGTAATAGCAGAATCTTTTGAAGAATAAGAGTGGGCTTTTAGTAATGGTTTTACCTCTCCCTCTAGAAGCTTTTTTTCTTCTCTCAGCATCTTTTCCTATTTAAACAGAAGAAGATGAAATGGTATATCAGAAATGTCTAGACGGGATCCCACTTCATCCTACACACATTATGCAGATGCAATGCATGTGCTGTTCCGGACTTGAGAAAAACCCAAAAGTCCTGCTGTACATGCCTTGATTATAATTCAGGAGTTGATGTCAAAGGCAGCAAATACCATTTGATGTTCGTGAGAAAACAAAAGTTAATTTCCTTAGGCAACATCTAGTTAGTCTTTCAGAGCTCTATAGGCATTTCAGATTCTTCCTTTATTACAAAAGAGAATATGATTCTGTTATATTATTCATTGTAAAGAAAGAGTACAATATATAAGAGAAAAGACATCCTTAGAAAGAAAGTCTTCTATACAGAAAATGAACATCATTAGTATTTTCTTATTTTACGCCTACCATATATATACCTATTGTATACATTTTAACACTCCCCCTTAAGCTGAAGCATATAAGTTATATGTGCCAAGCTTCTTACAAATGAAATCAATTCGATGACCCCTAAGAGATTTAATAAGAATATCCACTAGTTGGTTATGTGAATTAACATGATTAATAGAGATACAGCCAGGCAATATCTTCTCTCGAATAAAGTGACAATCAACTTCTATATGCTTAGTCATTTCATGAAACACTGGACTTGATGAAAGATGAAGTGCAGTTTGATTATTACAAAATAATTTTATCTATGATATTTCTGTAAACTTTAATTCTTGAATTAATTGTTTCAACCATATATGCTCATATGTAGCTAAGGCCATGGCATGATATTTTGGTTCTGCACTTGACTTAGCAACAACATCTTACTTCTTACTTTTTCATGATATAAAATTATCCCCAACAAGAACACAATACTAGGTAATAGGCCGTCTATCTGATGGAGATCTTACCCGATCTGCATCTGAGTATCCCACAACTTGTGTGTGACCATTATTCTCATACAACAATCATTTGCCTGATGTGCCTTTAATATATCGTAAAATTCGGATAACTGCATCTTAATGACTATCACATGAAGACTGTAAAAATTAATTGACAACATTGACTGAAAAGGAAATATCAGGCCGTTTGATAGTAAGATAATTAAGTTTACCAACCAGTCTTCGATATCTCCCAGGGTTTGAAAGCGATTTTCCTTATCCAGGTAGAAGTTTAGCATGAAAATCCATAAGAGAATCTATAGGCCTGCAATCTAACATTCTTGTTTCCTCTAGAATATCCAGTGTATATTTTCTTTGAGAGATAACAATTCCAAACTTAGATTGGGCAACCTCTATACCAAAAAGATATCTGAGCAATCCTAAATCTTTAGTCTGAAAATGACAAAATAAGTAATTCTTTAATTGCTTAATACATTCCTGATCATTTCTTGTAATGACAATATTATCAAAGTAGACCACTAGATATATGCACTGACTTTGTGGTGTATATTTATAGAAAACAGAGTGATCTGACTCACTTGGGATCATGCCAAACTCCTGGATAATAGTCCTGAAACAGCCAAACCAAGCACGAGGAGACTATTTTAAACCATATAAAGAGCAACGAAGCTTACATTCCAAATCATACTCTGCCTGAGCAAAACATCCAGGTGATTGCTTTTTCTATATATATTTCTTTCTGAAGCTCACCACGAAGAAACTCATTTTTTGATATCAAGTTGGTGCAAAGGCCATTGACAAATAGCAGCCATAGATAAGAACAACCGAACAGATAATATTTTAGCCACATAAGAGAAAGTTTGTAATAATCTTGCCCATAAGTCTGAGTGTAACCTTTTGCAACCAACTGAGCTTTCAATCTGTCCACTTGACCATCAAGTCCAACTTTGACAGTATATACCCATCGACAACCAACTGTGGAGTGCCCTGGTGACAACTGAACTAATTCTCATGTACCATTAGCATGTAAAGCAGCCATTTTCTCAACCATTGTTTGACACCAGCCAGTGTGAAAGAGCCTCACAAAGTATTTTGGGGACAAAAACATAAGATATAGTAGAGACAAAGGCATAATATGAGGAAGATAACTAATAAAATTGTATATAGGATGAGAATTGCGAGTGAATCGTATACCTTTACGAATAGCAATGGGAAACTGTTCATCAGAGGGCAAGACCGCAGTCGGAGATGAATCAAGAGCAAGTAGTAAGTCAATAGGAACAGTATCAATGGCATCACTGGTATCAATAACAGCACTTGCAGGATCTACATTAGGAACAATAGTAATAACATCATTTGTAGAAGAAACACAGACAAGATTATCACAGTGTGGAGATGGAATGACAGACTTCGGCTCAAATATTGGCTTAGAGGATGACACAATAGAAGGTGCAATATAAAGAATTGGAAGAACTTATGTAATAATCTGTGTTTCGGAACAAGAGGAAGAGATGAAAGGGGAGGACTCGAAAAATGTGACATCAGCAGACATAAAATACTGACGTATACTAAGAGAATAACACCTATATCCTTTTTGAAGATGAGAATATCCGAGGAAAACATACCTTATGGATTGAGCAGAAAACTTGTCTTGGCCAGAAGAAAAACATGGACAAAGCACGTGCAGTCGAAAACCTAAGATGAGATAGGATATAATGGTGTATCAGGATGTAGTAGAGAATGAATGACTTTATTTTGTAAGATGGAAGAGGGCATGCGGTTGATTAAGAAACACGCAGTAAAAACGACATTGGCCCAAAAACGGAGAGGAACGTGATTATGGATAAATAAGGTGTGAACAGTTTCAATGAGATGCCTGTTTTTAACACTAGGCAATCCTATTTTGTTGTGGAGTGTAGACACAGGAGGACTGATGTAAAATTTTTTGAGAAAACATAAATTTAGTAAAGGGAGCAAAAAAATATTCACGTATATTATCACTACGCAATGTACGAAAAGTAGTAAAGAACTGTCTTTAATTTCTGCACAAAATGATTCAAATATGGAGAATAGTTCAGATTGATCTTTCATTAAAAATAACCAAGTACAACGCTAATAGTCATCAATAAATGTAACAAAATACTTAAACCCTAAAACAGAAGGAAGACGACTAGGACCCCAAATATCAAAATGAACTAATTTAAAAAGGGACACAACCCGTTTATTGACACGTTTGGGAAACAACCTACGAGAGTGTTTTTCAAGTTGACAGGACTTACAATTTAAAGACGACAATCTAGACAGATCTGAAATCATTATTTGTAGTTTTGACAGACTTAGATGTCCTAGACGATTAAAAATGAGTGCTGGAGATTCAATGACAATGCATGCTACAGATAGTTGTGGAAGACTAAGATGATAGAGCCCTTATGACTCATGTCCTGTGCCAATCATCTGCCCCATACTGCAATCCTATATAACAACAGAGTCGTTAACAAAGGTGATAGCACAATTTAAAGAACGAGTGAGCTGACTGGCAAATATAAGATTAAAAGAACAATACGGTATATAAAGAACAGATTTTAAAGGTAAAGAAGAAAGATGATATGCTTGACCAACTGCTTGAGCAATAGTTGTGGAACCATTAGCTAAGGTGACAGATGATAATGACCTATATGTAGAAGTATGAGAAAGTAATTGAAGGTTACGAAAATGTGGCCAGAGGCACCAGAATCAAGGACCCAGGGTTCTAGAGAAGAGGACTGAGTAAGACAAGCGATCGAATTATCAGTATGTACAACAGAGGCAATGGAAGAGACAAACTGCTTAGTCACTTGATATTTAAGGTATTCCTTATAGTTGACACCAGTGAGAGTCATAGATGGAGGTTGCTTGTCTGTAGTGTCAGAATGATTAGCTTGAATAAGGTTAGCAGCTCGAGGGGGCCATCCATGTAACTTGTAACATTTGTCCCGGGTATATCTCCACCGATGATAATAAGTGCACTTGGGACAACTTTTTCAACGAACATCTTACTCTCCCTTAAAAGAAGGTTGTGACTAAGATACCAAGGCAGAGAAATTTGAATCAGTAATGGAGGGCCAAGATTGATAACCTGGAGTAGATACACGAAGCAGCCAGGCAAATACATCATCCATGAAAGGAACAATAGCACTAGCAATAATCTGATCGCGGATTGATGAAAGCTCAGGGTTAAGTGATGCTAGAGTAAGAACTATAAAGAATTTGTCCCTTTGAGCAAGATCATCAGCAACAGTTTCACCACACAGTAGGACTGAATTCAACTCAGCTTTGAGAGATGCCATTTTGCCAAGGAATTTTGATATCTCCATACTCTGTTGTTTCAAATTATCCAAACTCGAGACCACAGAGTACAACCTTTGAATATCATTAATATATAAGAACTTAGCTTGATGCCAAATATCAAAACATGTTTGATAGGCTTTATAAATGAGATAATTGAGGATTGATGGTTTGCCATAATTCATTACATAATAAGGCATCAACCATTTTCCACTCAGTTGTATCTTTATTTTTTAAATCTGTAACCCTGGTAGTTAAATGGTCCTTTAAGCCATATCTCATACACCATAATTCAATAGATGCAGCCTAAGAAGTATAATTACTATTCTCAACCAAGTTTTCAGCAGAAATAGTCAGGAATGAACCAAAGGACAAAAGCAAACCTGTTTTAGAGCTCTCAATAGTCATATTAGCTCATAAATCAGAGAAGAGAATAACGGACAACCAAGAGTAATTTTTTGGCGACAAGTGGCGGATTCCATAGATGGTAACAGCGGCCGGCGATGGCAAGGAATACGGTGGGTGGTTTTGGGGTCCTCAGCATCGTTTGGAGCAATTGGTGCCGACAGTGAAGCCTCACGCTCTCCAGAAACAGATTAGAAAATGTAAAGCCGAAGAAAAAGGAGACTCGTGGCAGCACGTGCAGAAGTCGATGACTGTCGGGCCATCGCAAAAGTGATTGCCGGTGTTGTCTGAGAACAGTGATGCCAGCGGTAAGAGTCCACGCGCGTAGGAAAAAAAAGGTCAGATTTTGGCAACGACATGTAGGGCACGTGCGGCGGAGGTTTAGCTTCTATTTTTCTTGGCAGTTCATCGGTGAACTATTAGTGATGCCAAAGTAGAGGACACGACTACTACGGAAGAACACACAGTGGCCGAAAAGAAAACAGGTGAATTCGCTGGAAAAACTAAAAATTAGAGAAAGCACAATGGCTCTGATACCATGTAAAGAAAAAGAATATAATTCGGTTGTATTATTCATTGTAAAGAAATAGTACAATATAAAGGAAAAAAGATAGCCTTAGAAACGAAGTGTTCTATAAAGAAAAAGAACATCATTAGTGTTTTCCTATTTTAAGCCTACCATATATATACCTACTATATACATTTCAACATCTCTCACATTTCCAACTTTAAGGAAGCAATTCTATTGTAATAACATGCATGCTTATAGTTGAAGTAGACTTCTTAAACTGATGATTACAACATGAACTAATAATGGAGAAATAGAGTATACTAGAAGAACAAAAAATATAGTTCCAGTTTACCAAAATGGTACTATATTCATTATTATTTTTCTCTTTGTTGTATATGAGAAATGTTTGCACTCTATAGGCTTCCACTTAAACAGTTTTCTCTTTTTAGAAGTAGGAAAAAACAAATGTTTTATGTGATAAAAGAACTATAAATTGCTATGAACGAGTACAATGACATCGTTTGACTCCTTTCTAACCTATATAGATCTATTAAAGATATAAGGAATCAATACAATCAATCCCTACCATATTTATAATTATAATTTATATTTTAAATTAATATGTTATATTTTCTTATTTAGGTTAACTTTTAGACTATATAAAGGCTTCTTATGTAATAGTTTCAATATAATGTAATATAGTAAAGATGTATCCTTTACAATTTTCTTGTCTCTATTTTTTCTGCTGCGTTTATCTTTTCTTACATGGTGTTAGAGTTAAATATGATCCTTGACCTCTCTTTTCCTTCTCAGAGCATGTTTCTTTTAATTTTTGTCCATTGAAAATTTTTTTTGGTCATTATTCACTTATTGCAAGTACTGTTCATCCACTATTTCGGTACTTGACTACACACCATCAACACCAAACAGTGCAGAACATGTTAATCGTTCCAACCCCACCGGAGTCTCTCTAATCAGATACTAGAGTAACATATACTAGCCTCTTAAATTTCTACTGCCATCAGTTGTCTAACTTGAATCTCGGCCATTTTTTAGCAAGTTACTGTTCACCACCCTTCCCAGACGACTTGAAACTCATTTGTCATTTGAACCCCACTAGAATCACATCAATTGAATTTCAGAAACAGCTTCAGATACCAAAATCTCTCATCATTGGCAAACTTTCTCTTTTTCTCGACAACCACTTTCTCCCGCAATTGAATTGTCACTGCTTATACAACAACAATCAAACATTGTAGGTCATCTCATCTGTGGTCGCCATTTTCAATCAAACTCAGATCCTGAACTTTTTCAGCGTGTCTTCTCTCACCTGCACTACCATTTGATTCTTCATTGCCAAATCTAACAACTTACGGTATCCTTTTGCCCGTCTGACCAATTGATTTTCAATACGGGTCTCTTTGCAAACTTTTTAAAATTATGTGTTCAGTTTGTAATTTACAAAAGTTGGGGTATTTCAAAAATTTTATAATTTTAGGTCTTTTTGTAATTTTTAATGATTTGATGGGTTAATCTTTCAACATACTTGTACTCGCAACGATTGATTTTCTGTTTCTCTATCAACGCATTTGCACTCGCAGTGGTTAATCTTCAGATTGCACTTGTCACCGAGAATATTGTCACTCTTCGATAACATTATTTCTCTTTCACATTAGTTGTCTTTCGCTGACAATAGTGACCCCTTTCTGACAATAGTGGCCTCTCTTTGACAATAGTTGCCTCTCTTTGACAATAGTTGCCTCTTCTGACAATGGTTGTTTCTCAATGCTCATCATTAATTTCTTTTTGAATCTCAATCTTCTACAATCTTGAGTTTGAGAAGGAATATTGAAGATATAGGGAATCAATACAATCAAACCCTACCATATTTATAATTATTATTTATATTTTGAATTAATATATTATATTCTGTTTTCTTATTTAGGTTAACCTTCAACCTATATAAAAGCTGCTTATGTAATAATTTCAATATAACATAATATAGTAAAGATGTAGCATTTACAGTGTTCTTGTTTGTTTTTTCTCACACAATCTATTGTGACACGCATGAAAATTCTTAGCTGGTAGGTTGTCGAGATAGAGTACGTTCTAGATAGAGCATAAATAGAATGTAATAAAACACAAAAACTGAAAAGTTTCTAAGAGGTCAGGAATTTAGGGGGGAACTTCTTTTCTGACAAATGCAAGGATTTATTGGATAAAGCTGTAGGAAATTGGAAAACAAATGTGACAGGGAGATTGTTGGAGGTTGACAGTTACTCACAGCTAGCTAGTACAGTTCAACTAATTTACAGAGTTCAAGATTCTTCTGTTTCATGAAGACGTTGTATGTAAATGAATTCTGTGCGGTGTAATTAAAATTTTCATGCCATTTGAACATCGTACAAGTTGATGCTATTAGAGAGGAGGTTTCTTGCCAAGATTTACTAGGAACCAATTCTGAACAGTAAGATTTGGAATGTGCTTAATGTACCTTGTCTTGGAGGATCCTTGCGTAAGCCACAATTAGTTGTCTGCAGAAGAACAAATCAGAATAGCAATAAACCTCCATGAACAGAAAAGTATGCCTTGTCTAGGCAAGAGTAGGACAAAACAGAAATAATTTCACATTCTAATAATCACATGAAATACATAGGTCAAGAATAGCCTTTAATATTTTCAGTGACTCAAAACTAGAGAGGAGGTGCACCCTCTATTTTACTTGATGAGGTAATTAGAAACTATTATTAGGATAAGGTATCCTGAGTAGAATATTTATGTATGTGACTGGATAATCAAGTGAATTGCTGACAGTAATTACATGACGACAGCCTGATAGTGAACCTACATGGATCCTAATCAAGTTTCAAAACTTGAGCAGCTATATATAGGTATCAGATATATCTTATCATTTTTCAGAAGGAAATACACAGTATAGGGCACAAAATGCAAAGATACAGTATTCTTTTATAGTTTACTGGCTCAACCTTAGGACTTCTATTAGAGTTTATTGCAAAGGTGTTGGTGCATCGGTGCCTTAGGGGCAATCATCTGGCCTGTGCCAGGGTAAACAAATTGAAATTGTTACAGTAGCAAGGAGAGCTTATGGAAAAAAATGAGGATTAGTTGGGCGTTTGCCTCCTTTTTCAAAAGAAAAAAACAAGGAGATTCCTGAAAAGTGTGGCAAGGAAGTAGTAGAAATGTTGAAAAGGAGACAGCCTACGGTAGAATAAGGAAAGCAGATGACTGAACTAAGAGAAAAACAGTGGCTGAATAAGCTGAATAGTGGCTGAATAAGCAGAGAAGTATTTGACGCGAAAGATATCAGTGAGACAATCTAACATTATATGGTTTAAGCATTAACTGGGATAAATATGTGAGAATCAACAGCACATATGGATGAATATTGCAGATGCCTTGTTGTATGGGGTTCAATATACTATTTACTGGGTAGACTGAAATAATATGAACATGAAACACTTGTGAGTTTGTTGAATTTAAATCTCTTGGAAAGATCTGATTTGAAGGCGAACCAAGATCTAAAGCAATGGCATAAGGCAGAAACAAGCAACAATTTATGTGCCTGATATTTATGCTAGAGAGATGTAGCCTGTCACCTTCAATAAGTAATAGCAACCCCATATCTCCTATGATCTTTAGACTATAGGTTTTTAATGGCAAAAAGGAGATAAATCTGACCTTCCTAGCTCTAATTAGTGTCAGTGTAGCATCAAGTTGATTCTCTAGTTGAACAAGATCAGTTACGGTGAGCTGCTCAAAATTTGGCCCTTTAAGTTGCCTGTGGATGCAGGGTATAGGTCAATCAACAAAAAGTACTGAGACTATTTGGAAAATTTGTAGGAGACAGAGATTGCCTTTGAACTATTTGCAGCAGTTCAGCACGTGAATGCAGGCTCCAATGCTCAGAGTGAGAGTCCTGTGACAAAAATAATTTGCAGTTATCCACTTAATTTATCATAGCTAGTAGTTCTATCAGTTACTCCCCTTCAGCAGACAAAACACAGAGTTACTTGAGCAATATTCACTCAGAGTGAGAGTCCTTAAAAGTCTCACTTCATGACAAAACACGTTCACAAAAGAATAGGGTAGACACTCAGTTGTATTCTCAATGGAAGGAGAAATCTAATTACCTCTGTAGCCCCTGAAGCTGCGACTTCCTCTTCAACACAACTCCGATAGTGGTCAGTAATGCTGGCCAAACTGAATCATAAGAATTAGCTAATAAAAATAGTTTTGTGGAAACATAGGGCACAAGCATGCTGGCCAAACTGAATCAGAAGAGTTGGTTAATAAAAGTAGTTTTGTGGAAACATAAAGTTGTGATTCTGAAAATGAAAACTAATCAGGGTTAACTAGGAAAATAAGTGATTTGCGTCCTTTTTCAGTATTTAAGTGAAAATGCCTACATAGGTGTGCAGATCTCAGAAGGGAATGAAAGACACACTAGCATTTGTTACTTTAACAATCTTAAATGTCATCTCACAATCCCAATTTTTGAGAACTTCATAAAACAGGAGGTTCTAACTATTCTTTGTCACAAAGGAAGAGGCAGTAGCTCAATAGCTTTTGCTCTTCTGACCATTACTTCAAAACAGAACACAAATCATAAAGATCTCCACTGGAACACTTTATACCAGCACTGCATCCCTAAAAACCTCAGCCAGTCACCTAATAATCCATTTGTTAAATGCTACACAACTTAAATGCGCATCCATGTTCTCAAATATTTACCCACAAGTCCGCCTTAAATTCCTGAAACCACCAACTGCACCTCAGTTCAATAAATGTAGGTTGCCATAGTGTAGCTCATGGCCTGAGTTGAAAGATTAAAGAGCAAAAACACAAGCTCCTTTCAACACAAAGCATCATGCTAAAAGAACACATATCAGGCATCCACAACCAGGGAAAATAGAACCTGTGAGAAAAATATCAAAGTTCTAAAACCTGTACAAAAGAGCATCGACCATTGGTGCATTATCAAAAACTCATGAACCTTTAGAAAGAAGTTTAATCCAATGAAAGCTTGCATAGTCCTTGGGAAATTTCAACAAGCATGTCCAGATTTAGGTCGTAAATTAAAGATTTCTATCCACCGTACATGTTCTCATAAGGAATTTAATGGGTGTAATATATATATCAAGTTGAGTGGACCACAAATGTCAACTTGAGAGTCCATGGATGTCAATAGGAACATCCGAGTACAAAAGTCTTCTAGTTTTGGAACTTTCTCATTATATGCTGTCTTAATGTATCCTAACTGTACATATCCTATCCTTGTTACCAGGCTACAGTTGGATAAAGTGAAAAAAATAAAAAAACAATAAGAAGATATATACCAGAATGTTTTAAGACCCTTCATATTGATTAAGAAGCAGAAAAAATAAATAGAGGTAGAAAAGAACAAGAAAAGAAAAGAATACTAGAAACTAAAAACGAGATTAAAGAAGGGAGAAAATAATAACTGTGTATTAACAAAACAATCTTATCGTTTAAGACGAGAAAATCAGGTTGCATCCAAGTCCAAAAATGAAATCATGTAGCAAACTTATTGCAAGGAAGACACCACTAAACCTAATATTAAACAGAATCTAGTTAATAATTAGATTACCAAAACAAGAATAAATCCAAAATCCTTCAAATAATATGCCAACTTGACATTAGCCTAGATTATGAAACAAGGTTCATAAATCTCATCTGATTTTGAGGAGTCAACCGAATACTCTAATAAAGTTCCTAGAATCATTGAATATTAAGCTTCATAGATTGATATAGAGATTTGTGACATTTTAGCAAGAAATCGAAATGTTGAGAGACGAACATAACATACTCCCTTTATAAAACAGGAAAACTTATATTAAATATTTGGAGAAATGTGAACACAAATGGAAGAAAAATGAGTAAAATTTCAGTAAACAGATCTTTTTAAATGAGCTATGGACTGTTGTTGAGAAGCAATTTGGCTCTCAATCAAAAGCTAAGTCTAGTAAACTAAAAATGCAACTGTCTACCATTCAGAAAGGTTCACTTTCAATGTCAGATTATTTTTTAAGATTGAAGGCATAATTGATGAGCTTTCTACTGCTGGTTGTCAAATTGAAGATGATGATTTTATAAGGTATTTAGTTTCTAGATTATGATTCGATAATAGCAATCATTAGTAAAGTTGGCTTTATTACTCTTAGTG
The DNA here is from genome assembly GCA_946807835.1 of Ailanthus altissimus. NCBI lineage: Eukaryota > Viridiplantae > Streptophyta > Magnoliopsida > Sapindales > Simaroubaceae > Ailanthus > Ailanthus altissimus. Next base: position 24,311,557 of record OX327685.1, on the reverse strand, counting down.
ATGCTTATGCCATGTTTTTAGCTCAGGAAAATAAAAACTAGCAGAATATGAATGTTCTGAGTGCTAATTGTAGTAACTTTGAAGCTAACTATGCTCTTTGAGGTAGAGGAAGAGGAAGAGGAATGGATGGCAATGGAAATTACTTTTCTAGAAATTTTCTTCAAAGTAATAATATTTTTGGAAGAGGAAACCAATGGTTTGGTAAAGGCAATGGAAGTTTTGGTAATGCTTATGGTGTTGGTATTGGTGTTATGAATAATTTTCAATATAGACGACTTAGAAATAATACTAGAAGAGAATATTTTAGTAGAACAGGTCCTTTTTTTCTAATAGCAATAATAAACTTATTTGTCAAATTTGTGAGAAACAAAGCTACTCAGCTACAAAGGGATGAATAAAATATTCTAGTTTACTTAATTACCACACACTTGTTTATCCCCTGTATATATAGATCTATAGGGTCCTGCCTCAATTTTATCTAAAGAAGGATATATTTACTATATCAACTTCATTATGACTTCACTACATATTGTAGGTTTTTTTCCTTTATAAACTAGATCTGATGCCTTTAAAACTATCAGTTCCTTCAAACTTCAGGTTGAAAAACAATTCAATCGGACCATTAAAGCCTTGCAATCTAATAGAGGAGGTGAATGCAGACCATTTGTAAAATAGCTGAGTGATAGTCGTATCTACATGTCCATATACTCACCATCAAAATGGTGTTGTTGAGAGGAAATATAGACATGTTGAAGTTGGTATTACCCTTTTAGCTCAAGCAAAAATGCTTCTAAAATTCTGGTGAGATGCTTTTCGCACTGCTTCATTTCTTATCAACAGGCTTTCCACTCCTGTTTTAGCATATCAATCTCCATTTCAAAAGCTATTTCAAACTTCACCTAATTACTCATTTCTTAAACCTTTTAGATGTATATATTTTACATTTTTCATTCTATTGTCTATTCTAATTTCAAATTAAAAAAGGAAAACCGATTTCAGTAAAGAATTTACTTTTGTCATGCTACACAATCAATATGTCTCATTTATGATATATATTTTATTCATCCCTTTTTCATATATATTTTACTCATCTAATTTATTCCCTTCTTATTATCTAGATCTCATGATTATATTATAAAATTTGATGTATTTGTATAAAACAAAAATAAGTTAGTGAATTTAAACTTCAAATATTTTGGCTAATAAATTAAAATGGTTTGATCTAAATATTTTCTTACTTCTTGTACCCTTATATTATTTCCTAACTAATATTACTTAATTTTCTTGGATATTGAATCCTTATGATAATTTTCTAACATCTATAAAAAATCTAGCATACCTTATAACTATGCCTTGTCAACTTATTTATGTGTTACAAGTGAAATATAAAAAATCAACATATATTTACTCTTAATGTGTGTTAAAAGATAAAATTCAAATCTAAATAATGTATTTATAAATTGAATTTAAACAACTTTAAAATAATCTTATCTTGATATATATTTTATATACAAAAACTTTAGACTTATTATCATTGTTCACGAATATATAGAAGTAGAAATCAGGTAAGCATGTTTCTATTTTATAAAACCATGATTTCTGTTGTTCATCGCCCTTCTGTATATGTAAGAAAAAGATAATCTCAAGCTTGCGATGCCACTCTAACAAATGTCATTCGCTTTATAAAATTGCTCTTGTCCCCTTCTGTTGTTCACATTCTGGACTCTTTGATTTGAAATTTCCCAAAACCAATAATATAATTCACTAAGAAACAAGCCATTAAAAAGAATGAGATATATGAAGCTAAAAAGATAAATTATTAACTAATACAAGAAACTTGAATAAAATAATGAAAGTTAAATACTTAAAACTAAATAATCATCAAGTTATAGTCTATAAATTAGTTACTATATATATATATATATATATATATATATAGCATTTTAAATAATTTCATGACTGATCCTATAGGGCTGATAATCATCTTCAAGGTCCCTAATTTAAAATCAAATATCATTTAATCTTTTAGGCTGCTATAACTATGTAAATTTTGTTGATGATATTTAATGATTAAATACAAGATTTATTATGTTTAATGCATTAGTTAAATACTTGACAAGTGCAAAACGAAAACTAAATGATCATATTACACTTGTTTACGTTAACTATTCAAAATATCAATTGCTTGTCTAAAAACTATAACATTTGGTTTTCGAAATGAATTGATCTACTTTTGTAAAAAAAAAAGAAATGAATTGATCTTCCTAGGTTAATAACAAGGAAGCTCAATTAGAACTAATTTCAATTCTTTTTTATGATTGTTGGTATACATTTAAAAGATCTAATGTAATCGAAAGATAATTGAAGACATGATAAAACTTATATTTTTTGAAAGAATTTTTTGACTTATTAAAAGTGGAAGTTGTGCTTGTGTAAATTAGCGAATAATCATATATGAAACAAAGTACTTACAATTTTATGAATATGTGGAGTTGAAATTGTTGGTTTCTAATATGAGTGTATCAAATGAGATATATAAAGTTAGGCTGTTGAACGTTGATCTAGTTATATAATGAATTGACATGTTTTCTTTAAAATTCTAATTAAATGTCTAGGATGACATAAGAGAAAGTATTTTTATATATTATATTTTGAGAGGTATTGGTATCCTCACCTGCATATTTGTCCTTTTCTAGTCGACTTTTGTTCTATGATCTGCAAATTTTATTATCATTTTGGACTTAATTTAAAAGGGTTTTCTATTATATAATATGAGAAAAGAAAAAAGACCACTTTTGGTATCCAAAAGATAGTACTTAGGTTTTCATAGTAAAAAAAGTGTTATCATAGATGAATCTTTGATTAGATTCACAATATCGAAGAGGAAGTTAAGCGAAATTCTCATTAGATATATTTTATTCTTAAGGTTGTTTTGTTGCAGCAAGATGATTAGTTTTGAGTGTTAAATACAAGAAAGAGCAGGAAAACCATCTCATTTTGGAAAGAAAAGAAAGTTATTAAACACAGTTTGATTCAGCTGCCAAGCGGACAACTCTTCAGTAGCCTAGGATGACCCCTATAGCATTCTTTCATCGTAGAACCCCTCCATTCTTAAAAAATAAAAGGGGTATTATGTAATATATATTATTTTGTGTAAATAGAGCCTATAATGTTAAAAAGGTAGAGCAATAAAAGTTGACATGAGAGGAAAGAGAAATGACTAACAACTTATGTCCTTCATTTATCTAACATGTTTGTTTTGATTTTCCAACCTTGAGCAATTTTAGTTAATTCTTAGGGGTTGGGTTTGTTAGTTGGCATTTTGTTAATTATTTAGAAAACGGTGGAGGAACTAGCTTCAAAAATGAGGAATTTTTGTTATAAAATACCCAATCAAAAAAATGTTGGAATAAATATCTTATTCAACAAGAAAGATACTAAATATCTAGAGTTCTCTCTCTTTTTTTTTTTTGTACTGTATAGTTGCTAAACTACTTATAAATAGGCACATGGATCTAGCCTTAACATGACCATCAAGAGCACATTTTGTAACCCCTCACTTTTCTTAATTACTTTTCGCAAAAAGGTGGTTTCCTTTTGAGCCATGATACTAAGGCATGTAATTCTTCTAAAATAGCTCTCCAGACATCCTTTTTATATCTTCATCTTGATGTCGTAATAATCAGTTGGATGCCTTGATTGTCCCTCTTGAAGACTCGACCTCTCTTTCTTTTGGCCTTTCCTATTTGGCCAGTGAACCCATAATAGCACTTGTTAATTATTGTTATCAACATTATTTTTTTCCTCTCCTAGTTAGGTAGTACCTATTTACATGCAACTCCAAGGTAGAGGTTGGACCTGGCAATTTAATAGTTCAGCTTAAAGATAAGACATGGTATTATGGCCTAAATCCCTTCCTTGACTCACTTTTTGAAAAGAGGAGAGGCAAAAAGATAAAAGAAAAGACTTAGAGTATTATCACTTTTAGGAGTGGTGTGTTCATTAACCATAATTCTAATTGAAGTTGGACTTGGCAAGTTAATAGTTCAACTTAAAGATAAAACTTACAGTATTATCGCTTAAAATCCTTTCTTGACTCACTTTCTGAAAAGAGGGAGATAAATTGACTGATATATTTGTTTGCATTATATTTAAAGTGACAAAACAAGCGGTGTGTTCATTAATTAATACTCTAACTGAGTAGTGTTAAGTGTGTCTAGTTGCTCATTATACATTAGCTTTCCCTAAATCATTCTGATATGCGTATTACATACATCAATTATATGATTATATCAAACTAAGGGTGAGAAATAAATTTTGGATAATGTTGAACACAACGAAAGACAAAGGAAAAAAAAAACAAAAGAAAAAAGGCAACGTTATGATAGTTATAATGTAATGATGAAAAGGAAGAGGGTAATAAAGGAAAAACCACATATATTTATAGATATTGCATTATAGACCAAATCAACTAGTCGATAGTGCATTATAAACTAAAATCAACCGATTTTTATCTTCTCTATGACATTTCATATATGCATACCACCAAAACAAAGTAGAAAATGAAGTTTCTTAGGTTTGTTGATTAACAAATGAGAGATGTTGAAATATATATGGTATATGGTATTTGTATATAATGGTTAATATTATAAAATAAAAAAACCTAAGTAGCCTTCCATTTAGGATTAATAACCTTTTAATTAGAGTTGATAGCTCCCTCTATATAAATTTTGTATTTTCTTCAATGTTGAATACACAAGAATTATCTTTTTCTCTTTATTAGTTCACATGGTATCAAAGCCAACTCTTAGCATCTGATTTGTCTTTTTTTGATGATGTCACCTGTTGTTTTTTTACCACTATGCTCTCCTCTTTTCGGTGGTTGTGATCTCAGTTTTGTAATTCTCGATGACTTGCTAGCAAAACCTTAAGAGATTGTCATTAAACCTTATCGGATGCACTATCACGCACCGTTAATCTCTCTGGCCACTCCATCACCAATCTCTCTTTGGAGATTGTGTTGTCTTTTCGCCACCTCTAGTGACCCCAGACAGAGTCAACGATTTGTTCTGTGGCAACCCGATGCCATTAGCCACTAGACGCGCCTCTACGTGCAACCTAGACCTCTCGACCATTGGACTTTGGTTTGGTTCTCCAACGTGCATGAACACTCACCATCAATGCCACTGTCTTCAAATGACACCGGCGAGCAAAACCTTGTAGCTGCATCACCAGACCGTGGTTGCCATCACCAAAAAAATTACCAGAAACCTGTGTTATTTTCTCTCCGATCTGTAATTCAATATGAGTACTGAAAACTTCAAAATAAGTTCTGTCTTTTCATTTAATTTGATTCCCGTTATTTCTACTGAAAAATTAGTAGAAAGCATTAATTATACTGCACAGCCGAGATAGCGACGAGTTCTCTACCCATTGCTCAAACTAATCACTCTGAAACCACAAACAACCAACCTTCCTTGATTATTACTTGTGCCAACTATGAGGATTATCTTAAATATCAAGTAGCTAAGCAGTTTACCTCCTCTGTTGCTTCCGTTGTCCATACTAATAATTCAGTAGCTTGCCTTCCTCAGTCTTTATCTCTAGGACCATGGGTCCTTGATTTTGGTGTCTCACATCATATTGTTGGTAACCTTCGATTGCTTTCTTGTATTTCTGAGGTTAGATCATTACCGTTTGTCACTTTAGCTAATGGGTCCAAAACTATTACTAAAGCAATTGGTCGGGCACATCCTTTGCTTTCATTACTTTTGGACGTCCTCTATATTTCACATTGTCCTTTTAATCTTATATCTATCAGTAAACTTACTCGCTCTTTAAACTATGTTATCACTTTTGTTAATGAATTTGTTCTTATACAGAACCGTAGTACAGAGCTAATGATTAGCGCAGGACATGAGTCATAAGAGTTCTATCATCTGAGTCTTCTTCAATCATTTATCGATGCAATATCACTAAATCTCTAACACTCCTTCATAATTGTCTAGGACATCCAAGTCTGTTAAAACTTTGAAAGTTGGTTCCAAGTCTTTCTCGTTTATTGCTCTTTAATTATGAGTCATGTCAACTTAGAAACACTCTCATGGATCATTTTTAAAGCGTGCCAATAATCAAGTTACGTCTCCCTTTGAATTAGTTCATTCAGATGTTTGTAGTCCTAGTCGATTTTCTTTTATTTTAGGGTTTAAGTACTTTGTTACGTTTATTAATGATTATTCACGTTGCACTTGGTTATTTTTAATAAAAAATTGAGCTGCATTATTTTCAATCTTTGAATCATTCTATGTTGAAATTAAAACATAATTCTCTATTACTCTTCGTATATTATATAATGATAACATGTAAATATTTTTCTGCTCCCTTTACTAAATTCATGTCTTCTCAAAGAATTTTAAACCAGTCTTCCTATTTCTACACTCCATAACAAAATGGAGTTGTCGAGTGTAAGAACAAACATCTCATTGAAATTGCCTGCACTTTACTTATACACAATCAAGTTTCTCTCCCTTTTTGGGCTGACGTTGTTCTTACTGCTTATTTTTTTATAAATCGAATGTCCTCTTCAGTCTTACAAAATAAAGTCTCTTATTTTACTCTATATCATGATTAACCATTGTACCCTTTTTCGTCATGTGTCCTTGGCTGTACATCCTCGTTCGGTCCATCAAATGTATTTTTTTTGGCTACTCAAGTCTTTAGAAAGGGTATAAATGTTATTCTCCTGACACGTCGATATTTTCTTTCTGTTAATATTACATTTTTCGAGTCTTTCTTTTTCTTTTCTTTCTCTCTTTTAAAATATTAGTCAGTCAAAGAAGCTCTTCCAATTCCTTACATTGCTTCCCCTCCTGAGTCGATCACTAAACTTGTACCTGTCTTATAGTATCATTTTCTTATCAGAGAATCTCCTTCTCCAACTCGTGATAGTCTTGTTCCTTTTGATCCTGCAAGCGATGACAGTGATACCGCTCTTGAGGCTCTCATTGACTCATTTCCTATTCCAAATTTCTCTCCTACTGAGGTCCTGCCTCTTGCTAACCAGTTTTTAATTGTTGTCCGTAAAGGTATACAATTTACTCATAATCCTTATCCTAAATATAATTTTCTTATTTAACATTGACTATCTTCACCATAATATGTTTTTGTGTCTACTTTATCTTCTATCTCTGTTCCTATCACTCTTCGTGAAGCTCTTTCACATCCCGGGTGGTGTCAAACAATGGTTCAAAAAATGATTGCTTTGCACAATAATGGTACATGAAAATTAGTCAAGTTTCCATCAAGACACTCATTATTGGTTGTCGATAGGTTTATGCTGTCAAGGTTAAACTCAATGGTCAAGTTGATAGGTTGAAAGCAAGGTTGGTTGCAAAGGAGTACATACAGACTTATGGCCAGGGTTATTACGAGACTTTCTCCCTGCGACTAAAATGTTGTCTGTCCAGTTATTCTTATTTATGGCTATTGTTCGCCAATGGCCGTTGCATCAGCTAGACATCAAAAATGTATTTCTTCATAGTGACTTCAAGAAGAAATCTATATGGAGCAAACACCTGATTTTGTTGCTTAGGGAGAGTCTGATTTGGTATGTAAACTTCATGGCTCTTTGTATAATTTAAAATAGTTTTTTTGTGCTTGGTTTAGTCGTTTCAACATTATTATCTAAGAGTTTGGCATGATTCAAAGTGAGTCAGGTCACTCTGTTTTTTGTAAGTATATATCACAAGGCCAATGTATATATCTTGTAGTCTACGTTAATGATATTGTCATTACAAAAAATGATCAAAATGGTATTAAATAATTAAAAAAAAAACCTGTTCGATCATTTTTAGACCAAAGATTTGAGATTGCTCATATACTTTCTTGGTATAGAGGTAACTCAGTATAAATTTGAGATTGGTATCTCTCAAAGAAAATATGCATTGAATATTGTATAAGAAACAGGGATTTTGGACCGCAGACCTATAGACTCTCTTATGGATTCTAACACTAAACTCCTACCTGGACAAGGGACGCCTCTTGCAGATCCGGGGAGATATTAGAGAATAGTTAGTAAGTTTAATTATCTCACCATTACACGGCCTAATATTTCCTTTTCAGTTAGTGTTGTCAATCAATTTCTACATTCTTTATATGATAGTAATTGAGATGCAGTTATCCGAATCTTACGATATATCAAGGGTGCACCAAGTAAAGGTTTGCTATATGATAGTAAAGGTTTGTTAGATAATCAAATGCTGATTGGGTAGGTTCTCCATCAAATAGACGTTCTACCACTGGGTATTGTGTTCTTGTTAGAGGAAACATTATATCTTGAAAAAGTAAGAAGTAAGACGTTGCCAAGTTAAGTGCAGAAGCAGAATATCGTATCATGGCCTTAGCAACATATGAGCTTATATGGTTGAAACAGTTGATCCAATAATTAAAATTTGTAGACATATTACAGATGAAGTTACTTTGTGATAATTAAGTTGCACTTCACATTTCATCCAACTTAGTGTTTCATAAAATGACTAAACATATAGAAATTGATTGTCACTTTATTTAAGAGAAGATTTAGTATGGTTGCATTTTCACCAGTTATGTCAGCTCAAACAATCAGGTAGCAGATATCCTTATAAAATCTCTTAGAGGTCCTCAAATTAATTTTATTTGTAACAAATTTTGACATATATGATTTATATGCTCTAGCTTAAGGGGGAGTTGAAATGTATATATGGTTAATATTATAGAATAAGAAAACCTAGGTAGTCTTCTATTTAGGATTAATAACCTTCTAATTAGAGTTGATAGCTTCTCCTATATAATTTTGTATTTTTTTCAATGTTAAATACATAAGAATTATCTTTTTCCTCTCTATTAGTCCACAAGAGACAATACTATGGTTATCTTTATAAATGCTAATTGGTGTATACGTGATTTACCTATTTAAAGCTATTATACATAGAGATTTCAATCTTTAAGGCAAAAGAAAGCAACTTTATGCTTAAGGTTCATGTTATCCTTTAATTTAATGTTGAATGCAATTTACAAGAAGTGAGCATTAAAAATTTTTAAAATGCGCAAATATCCAACAATAATATATATAATTCAATTTAAAAAAAAATCTAATTTTCAATTTTTCAAAACTTTCTTAAGTTAGTCACTTAGTTGTTTGAAAGGAGGTTGAGATGAACATTATACCAAATTATTTCATATTGTTTTCAAATGTTCAAAAAAAAATGATGCTAGAAGTTTAAAGCTTAAGAAAAAGTAGCACAAAATTATTTTTTTACAATTTGATGTAGTTTTAAAATAAGTATTATATACTGTGTGAAATATGAATTATCAAATTTGCTAACTCGATGAGTTCTATGCCTCTCTTTTGTTTTCTCTTTTTTGTTTTTCTATATATTTTTTCATATTTTCAATCATAACCCCATATAAACAACATCATAAATGGTTCATTTGTTTAATAAGATTTCATCTGTTAAAGACTTGTTTAATAAAAAAAAGGTATGTTACAATATAATTTTTAGGCATATTAAATTATAATAATAGAAAACATAATAAAATTAAACATGACACAATAAGAGATATAAATTAAATTTTCTTGAATTTGGCCATAACATAGTTGAAGTAAACATTTTAAATTCTAGAAACAAGGTAAAACTAAAATAGAATAGGTTATAATCTTTGTTTCTGAGTTAAGTTTTCTTGAATTAGTTAGGAATTTCTTAACTTTAAATATAGTTACTTAGGAGTAATTTTAACTATTAAATGTAGTATTAATTTTAGTAAAGTCTAGTAGCATTGATGCGTACATTTTAATTCACCCATCTTATCAAGAATATGTGACCTGTGATATGATATCTTTAAATAGAACTCATTTAATTAATCAATTTTTGTTTGCTTTAAAATATCTAATACAAAATGAGTACAAAATTCCATGTCATACATATTGTTATGTTTACTTGCACTTAACTAAGGAAATTGAGTTAGTCTTTATCCTATCTAAAGGAGGTTTGATGTTTTCTCCTTTATTTTAGCTCAAAAGAGGCACCCAGTGCTGGAAGGTCAAGGAAGTACAAGTTCCATAATAAATTTTGCTACTTTAAGACTGTTATAATTATAGACGTCGTAGGAGACCTGAATAAGTCCATAGCAAATAAAAGACAATCTGACAAATTGAAACATCTTAATAGCCAAAGAAAAAGAAAGCAAAAGTGATTCTCGCAGTAATAACAACTGCCATACTAACTAGGATAAATATTTCTTATTCAAAAACTAGAAATTCATCACTTACAATATGGGGTTAAAAATTCAAAATAAATTATAGTTTTCGCGTGCAAGGATGCTCGGTGCCCTTAGCCTCAAGCAAATGTTCTAGTACTAGGTGCTACAAGAGTCCTAACTATGGTCTAGTCTTAGTGTAGTTGATCATTGCCTTCATAACCTATTACTTCACCAACTAAATAATCAGACACAAGCCCCACCTTATAGGGATTCCTCTTTTTACTACTCCACTTACAAAATATTAACAACTATTTTCACTTGTTGTTCCCCTCCAAGAGCACATAATAATATCCATTTTTTGTCGTTTTTAAGGAATTGATAACTATTCATAGTTATTACCTTAACATCAAAGAGGAGTTTGACCTAATGTTTTATTTGTGTTAATTGTCATGAATCGATATTAAAAGCAGTAGTGAGTTCATATAATGGCAGGGGTATTGACTTAGCAAAGTAGAGAACTTGAGACCCAAGCTTAATTAGTCAAGTTCTTTCTTAAGGTTAATAAATGGAGAATCTCTATTCCCTTTATATCTAAAAAAAATTTAAAAAAAGGAGGTGGTTGTGATAAACCACAATTGGATTTACATTATTCAAAAGGAAAAAAACCAAGGCAAAGGTTTATCAAGGAACATAATGCAAATTTTATAGTTAAGTCAAGCATATCTTTATGCATAACTATGTAGAACTTGAATTGTATCATTTTATTTTCAAGAATGTCGTAATAATAGGAAAATTCAAGGAATGTATAAAGGAAAACAAGGATATACCTCCCTAAAGCAGAGATCCTTATCAAATTTTCATGTTAATATTATCTTAACGATTGTGCTATGTACTAAGAAATGTTTGTTGTCGACCTCAAAATAGAGGTATAGTTGATTTTGGATAACTAATTCATAGAACATCATTGTGGGATATTTGCTTTATTATTATTGCATCTAATAATAATCCTCTTTATACTTAAGATATAAACTCACAACTAAGGCTCAAGCAACTTAGGTTCCTTTAAGTAGGTAAGTAAGGCATAAAAAGAGAGAACTTTTATTCCTTCACCAATTATGTGAAAAAAAAGAAAAAGAAAGTGCTTGAACACAATTAGATAAGCTACGAAAGGAAGAAAATAGGTAGTAGGCTATATAGATGGTTATGAAGCACACTTCATGTTTTCTAGTCAAATAAATGAAGTAGGATATTTATAGGAGGCCTTGGGAATTAAACCAAGACAAAGCATCTCGATGATTAATACATAGAAATACGATTCCAACTTAAGGATGGTGTTAATTTTAGCTTGCACAATATTTTTTAGATGTTGCTTTTCCCTTTTAATTTGGCAAAATTGAATCTATAGAGGTGCCTAGAGAGTTTAACTAAAAGGATGTAGATGTTATTTGGTTATTATTTTTTAGTTTAATCATAAATAGGTAAATTAAAAAGGTTTTATTATTTTAAACAAATTTAATTTTCTTTTTATAGCAAAAAGATTCACTCTATGCTCACGAGTCATTAAAAACCTATGCTCAATAGCCTTAGAAAGGAAAAAAAAAACTCAAAAAGAAACTTAAAAACTTGAAAAAACACTTACATGAACATATTCAAGGTGGTCAATGCCAATGAACTTCAGCTATCAATAGTAGGGATGGCAAAATTATCCGCGAACTTGCTAAAAATTGTCTGTATTAGGAAAGACCTAGTAAAGTTTAAAGCGGGTTTGATACAAATTTAGTATATAAAATTAAAACTCGCAAGAGATTTGGGACAAATACCAGTTCATTAAAAAATTTGCGGATACCCGTTATTACATTTTTAAAAAAAAATTTAGAAAAAAAGAAAAGGCAAAACACACATTCTCGCTAAAACAAACACAAAACATTCTCAAATCAACTAGCAACTTGTAGACCGACAATCAATCATCACATTCTCACTAAAAAATAGCAATACTTGATAAGTTCATGAATATTTTTTGGTTGATGATTTTTGTGATAATGTGTCAAATGAGTAGATATTGTGAAAAAATGGTAAGAGTTATAAAAAAATGGGAGAAAAAATTGATTGGAAGGTTGAAAATTTGGTGAAATCGCTTCACATGCGTGTTAGAAGCGCAACGTTGAGCATTAGCGTAGGCTCCTAGCATGCATGCTAAGCACTAAGTGTGCAACATTGCGCATTAATGTGGGCTCCTAGCATGCGCACTAAGCGCCCAATATTGCACGGTTAGCATGCGCTCCTAGCATAATGCTAAGCACTAAACGTCCAACATTACCCGCTTAACATGCTCTCTTAGCATGCTACTAAGCGTTATGCACGGAACGTCGTGCACTTTTAGCATGCGTGCTAAGCACTTAGTGCATAACGTTGTACGCTTTTAGCATTTGCTCATAGCACACGCATTAAGCACTAGGTGCACAATGTTGCACACTCCTAGCACACGTGTTTTTAAAAACTAATTTAAAATTTAGGAATAACCTATTACGAGTTTGTAATGAGTACGTACCTGTTAGAGCGAATTTGATATTAAAACTTTAAATCCTCAACGGATTTGGTATTTCATTTTTAAAGCAGATGCGAGTTTAGGAGTATCCATCCCAAACTCAATCCGCTGCTATCCTTAATCAATAGGAAGCAAAAGACAAAAAAGAACACTAAAACTTTTTGAAAAAAAGTAAAAATTCTTTTTTATGCTACTTTTTTTTTTTTTGGTTCAATACCATTTATTAAAAAGGAGCCGACATTAAGGGTTTAGGATTAAGGAAGATTGAAATCGGAGCTATGTAAAGGCAGCGATATGTGGTTGATTTCTTTGGGCAAAATTCACACATTTGAAGCTTAAATTGTGTTAAATCTCTTTTGTTGTGGCTGTGGTTGAAGTGATGTTTGGTTTTGTTTTAAAGTTGTTGGGAATATGCTAGTAGTTATGAATTATGTGTTTAATATTGTTGGGAGTCATAAGCTATCTTCTTGTGCGCGATTTGTGTTTTAGGCCTTAATTATTCAATGTCTAGCGTCTCAATGTGCTTTAACAGTACTGTTAAACATGCTGAATGTTGAGAAAATTATGTCATGGAATGAAAGTATTGGACAATGTTATTAAACAAAGTTTTGCATTTCATCACTTCATAGTTTTGCACTTCATCTCTAATTTTATGCAGTCCACTCAATGAACCGATTTGAGATAAAATCATTTTCTAATAGAGTACACCTAATTACAGCCTACTTAATAAGGTTTATATTATTAAAAAAAAATGTATTTGTGAAATAAAAGCATTTTAATATAAGTGACATTTATCTCAATTAATATTTTTTACTAGAATTTGACTCGTTTAGAGTATCAAGATAAAAAATCTTTTTTAATATATTTTGAATTTGTGTATGGGGAATCTAACAATATGATTACCAAAAGGAACAAGGAAGGGTATTTTGTCAAAATACTCTTTTTCTATAGAAATGTGAGATGGGTTGGCTAAAATGATGCTCTTTAAATTTGGTTATTTGTGATTAAAATCCTATTACTTTAATGTAAATCAACCTAATATATGGATACCTAGAAATGATATTTTATCCCCATCGCATCGTATCTCCCTAGTTCGATTAATGCAATTATTTCGTTTGCTAGAATATTTAACACATCCTTGCTCCTAAAGTCTCCCATCATTACGTTAGTTTTCTCTTTCGATTTTAAACAGGTACTTTTCCTTCACCACCCAAAGACACCAGCTCAAATAAAGTATCCAGAGCAGTCCCCAAATCTAACTTCCTAATCGTTAGAACTAACATTAAACTGTGAACCTCTCAAGTACAGAATAATAGCAATTTGTTTTAACAAAATATTATAGTTGAAGAAACAAAATATTAGTTCAAATTAGTCTTGCAAAAACAAAAAAAAAAGATTAGGTAATTGGCATAAAGTAACAATTTAAAAGCATCCACATCAACTAAATCCATTAGAAATGAAGGAGCATTTTTCTTAAAACTGAAAAATTAAAAATTTTTAAGTTTTGACTTCTTTGGCAATACTCCTAAAATTTTAAGGTTTAAATGAATCAGGCTGTTTGTAGAAAACACATACAAAAATTCATAAAATTAAGAATAATTTTGAAAACAGATTATCGGTGGGATCCTGAAAACTATTTTAAGATTCCTACAGTAACATAGCATCTCACAAATTCAAAACCATTTTTTGAAATGAACCCTAAATCACTAGGGAAATGCAGAGCAAGAAGGGGGAGTGCAAGTTGATTGAAGCAAAAATGCGGAAGCATGCCAAAATCAATTTGGGAAATTTTTTAAAATAACTCAAATTTTAAGTCTATTATCTTTTTAGCTATAAATCAACTCTCTATTTTTTTATAGTCAAAAGCTCACAAAATAGATAAAATTACCTTTTATTATTTAATTTCATAATTTTCCTCCCTTGATTCTCTTCACAACAAAAAATCTACTCTAAATCCTCAACCGGTTGATGGTGGAGAAAGTAGCAGCAACCACAACAAATCATCATTTTATTTCATATTTTTATGTTTAATATAAGTTTAAATTTTATATTATGAATGTTAATATTACAGATAAATATTATGTAAAGTAAAAGTGTTTGTGAGAAATTTAATTTGTAAATAAAGTTAGGGCTTTAAGGAAAACATTATAGATTTTAGGTTAAAATAAATTATTTGTATATTTATTGTGCAATAATATATAAAATTTGAGAGTTTGATAGGAGAAAATGGGTAAAAAAAATGTGAAAAATGTTAATATTCTATGACAGCACAACGGATGTAGAAAGGGCATGATTCTCACAACATTTGCACAACGTGAGAATACCATACATGGCATGCACGACATACTAAAGTTGCGCATAGCATGCATGCGACCTACTAGCACAATTCTCGTAATGCTAGCAAGCCGTATACACGTCAGTGCAACATTCTCATTTTGAGCGGATATTGCACAAATCATGCCCTTTCAACAATCGTTACATTGAAATAAAATTTTTTTTACAATTTTTACTTATTTTTGTCACATTAAATATTCAAATCTTACATATTCCTATACAACCAACACTCAAATAATTTATTTTAGTCTAAAATTTATAATTTTCTTCTTAAAACTTTAACTTCATTAACAAATCAAAATTTTTAAAAATATTTTCAATTGATATAATATATATTTATAATATTAACATTCATAATATAAAATTTAAATTTATTAAAAATATAAAATAAGATAAATGACGTGTTATGGTTGCCCATGATCAATCAGTTGAGGATTTGGTGTGGATTTTTATTTTTGAAGATAATCAAAAAAATGAAATTATAAAATTAAATAATTAAGAGCGATTTTGTCCATTTTACAAGTTTTGAACTATAAAAAAGAAAAAAAAAAGGGGATTTGGTTTGGGTAATAGGCTTAAAATTGGAGTCATTTACGAAAATTTCGCAATCAATTTCTTCAGCGCAGCCAGTAAAATTTCCCAGTCAATTCGGTCAGCGCAGAAAAGCACGTGGGGCAGAGGGATTTTGTCGCAAGCAGGCTACGATCACATGTAGCTGACCGCTGACCTGCTTCGAAAAGACAATTTATGCACATCATACTAAAAAAAACCCTGACGCCATCGACAAACCGACTAAAATGCCTTAACTCTAATGCCTAAAGATCACCTACGCGCGGACGATTAACAAAAACTAATGGAAAACAAACAAGTTTGTAAACGAAATCAGTGTGGGCAACTAACTCTAATGCCTAAAGATTACCTACGCAAGGGCGATTAACTAAAACTAATAGAAAATAAACAAGTTTCTTTTTTAATATGACAATTAACAAGTTAGTAAACGAAAACGAAATCAGTGTTGCTTGTTGCCTGTTGCCTGTCGCCTCTACTCTATTTACACCACATTAAAATAGAACAAACAGATAAAATAATATTAGTTTCCAATATAAATTAAAATAGAAAAAAACAATTTGTTAAAAAAAATGTTTTTCACTTCCGTTTTCGTTTTCCTTGTACAGTTTTATACAGTTCCACTCGAGGCAAGGAGAAGCGAGCGTACCTGACGGTGCTACAGAACTCGTAGAGCTTGCAGCGGCTGGAGAAGATGAGGAGAGCGACGTCGACGTTGCAGAGCACGGAGAGTTCATGAGCCTTCTTGATCAATCCGCTGCGCCTCTTTGAGAAGGTGACTTGGCGCCTACTTTTGTTTTCGATTCGCTTCAGCTCAACCTTTTTTTCGGCCCATTTCGGCTCAGATTCCAGTTTAATCGGAATGTTTTTGACAGCAATCGGAGCCGAGAGAGAAGAAATTAGGTTACTATGTGGAAATTGTTATTTAAAGAGGGAAACGCAGCAGTGCTGGTTTGGAAAGTGGGTAAATCTAAAGTCGGGAGGCGAGACGTCAGTTGTTTGACACGTGCATATTGGGAGCGACCTGCTTCGGTTGCGGCTGCTTTTTGAATTTTGATAGTGGGGTGTTATTGTGATTATCTTAGGTTATTTTTCGATTTTGGGCGCACTTAAATTTATTTATTTATTTCTAGGTTCCCATCCAATAAATTACTTTACTCTATTTAGAAATTAATAAATTACTTTATTTAGAAAGTTACAGCCTTTTTAATTTTTAATTTTTAATTTTTAATTTTCCTTGAGTGCACGTTTACAGCTTTTTATTGCTTTTATGGTGATGGACCCGGCATAATGAAATCAGCCAAAAAGGCATCAAATTTCTGGTTTCGCTTCCAAAGGGGAAGCATTACTGTAGACTAGCACTACTTTTATTTTATTTTTTTTCTGCTGATATATATATTTTTTATTTGTAGAAAAGGAATGGAACTTGGGACTAAATAGAGAAATATAGTACAAGTCTTTTATTATTATGTCATTTAAACAAGTGTTTTTGCTGCTTGTTTTTTGTATATAAATAAAATGTAAAAACTTTTGATTAATATAAGATAGCTTTATGATTATTTTGTTATATTTGAAGTATTTGTAATGTGTCTGTAATTCATTTATAATTTATTGAAGATGAATTTGATATTTTATTTTTAAATTAATTTATGGGAGAATTTAAATGAGATATAATGATTGCATTTTAAGAAAATTCGTATTATACTTTGTAATTCAATTTTTTTGTGGTTGAAATATTATTTTATTAAAATGACAATTTATAAATTGTACGGTAGATAGATCATTCTTTAGATATCCAAGATATTTAATATCTTGATATTAAATTAAAATTAATATAAATCTGCAACTAACATTGAGACCTCATCTTAATGCGTTAGAGTAGGAGTAGGCAACTCGGGATCAGGTCAGGTTCGGAATCGACCCGATCGGTCCTGGGTCTCGTTCGGGACAGATAAATTTGTCCTGAACGGGATTTTTTTTAGGCCGAGCGAGACCGGGACATGGGTAAATTTCGCCCATGTCCCTAATTTATTAAATATTTATAAATTTTAATAAAATTATATAAATTCATTTAATTAGTTTGGATTAATTTGTAATTCATGATTCTTATTGTTACAAATTTGTATCAACTTAACTTCCTATCATTAATATAATTATTAATTCTAATTCTAATAGAATTTAACGTCTATTATGTTACAATTCTAATTTTAACATCTATTACATTAAATAACAAATATTATAATTTCGATTTAGTAAATCCAAATTCAAATTTAAGTCCAATTTTAATTCTAATTATGTTAACTTTTATTATCCGAATAAAAAATTTCGACAGAACCTCCCTTAAAAATTAGACATTTTCATAAACATATATCTGCACAAATTTGACACTTCAATATTCACCATATCAAATCAATTCATCCATACCATAATGCCTTTCGCAATGGCCCATTGCTAACCAAACCAATCGGTCCAAAATAATTTCAATGGCTAATATAAATCAAGCCAAGTTGCCAACATCTTCACAAAATAACAACAAAGTGCAACATTTGAGTAATAAATACATTAAGTTCATAAGTATAACAAATATTAAATATTATAAATTCAAATTTAAGTCCAATTTTAATTCTAATTATGTTAACTTTTATTATCCGAATTAAAAATTTCGGCAAAACCTCCCCTAAAAATTGAACATTTTCATAAACATATACCTGCACAAAATTTGATACTTCAATATTCACCATATCAAATTAATTCATCCATACCATAATGCCTTTCACAATGGCCCATTGCCAACCAAACTAATCGGTCCAAAATAATTTTAAGGCTAATATAAATCAAGTCAAGTTGCCAACATCTTCACAAAATAACAACAAAAGTGCAACATTTAAGTAATAAATACATTAAGTTCATAAGTGTAGCAAACATTAAATATTATAAATTATAATACAAAAAATATCAAAAATTGCATTCTTCATTAATCTGCAAACAAAAGTATAATAAATATTAAATATTACAAATTACAATATAAAACTTAATACTTCATTAATTTAACTATGGAATAATTACCTTAATGATGTGGAGGTAGCGGTTGCATAATATGTGCAAATTCTACATGAAAGAAATAAGAAAATAATTTTTGCATAAAACATTAAGAAATAATAGAAAAAATTCAAAAGGACAAATAATAAAATAGCAGAATAATATATTTTTTACCTGCTTTGACTTTATCATAAAATTCAATATCTTCCAAAAATTCTTCTTTCATCGGCCTGTTTAGCAAAAGTGAAGCTTTAATCCAATTTTGTGTGCATATCAAACTCTTAACCATCTTTGGAGTTAATGAGCTACGGAATGAATCTAGAATACGTCCCCCAGTACTAAAAGCCGACTCAGAGGTCACAATAGATATAGGAATAGCAAGTATATCCCTAGCTATCTGTTCCAACACTGAATACCTCGAAGTATTTACCTTCCACCAACTCAAAATATCAAAATGTTGATTTTTGAGATTCTCAACTTTCTCCATCAGGTATCTATCCACTTCATTGGATTCAGCTAAATCTATTTCGTCATCTACACACCCCACGAATTTTGCCCAATGGTCATCATCCCCCACATCAAACTGTATTACGTTTGAATATAAACTTAATGGACCAGACTGCTGTAACTGTGACCCATACATGCTAGTGTTACTCCCAACTCCACTCCCAAACTCACCAACACTACCAGCACTACTACTTGACCCACCAACCTCTCTACAATATGATGTATTATATGCTTCGTAAAGCCTATACAATAATTCTTTACTTATTCTCTTCATGTCTTCGACTCTGGCGCTGTCATCACCATATAAAAACCCAAAACAAAATCCAACAAATTGTATCTTGCGTCTTGGATCAAGCACTGTAGCAAGTATCAACAATTTATTTATTTTCTCCATAGATTCCCAATATTTATCATATTTTGCCTGCATCTTGCCAGCCATGATGTGTAAAGAGACATCTTTACTCCGACTTAATTTTGCTAAATTGAAATTAATCTTACAAATCTCGCTGAAACAAATGTTAGATGTCATAGACAATGAAGCACTAAATTTTATTGTGACATCATAAAAGGTTTTCAGAAACTTCACAAACCATTTAGCATTCTCCCAATCCACAATAACTGATGGCCTACATCTCTTCTTTCTATTTTCATCCTCTAGAAAATAACTCTCATATGACTCATCCTCTTCTGCCATTCGATCAAACACCTTTGCAAATTTTAATGCAGTCGCCAACATCAAATAAGTGAAATTCCACCTCGTTGACACATCTAAGACCCCACTCCTTTTATAATCAATTCTTTCTCTCTCCATAAAACTTTTAAAACTTTAAACTCTTACTGTTGAAGATCTCACATATTTCACAGCATTACGTATAAAAATTATGCTCTCATGCAAATCCTTTAACTCATCAGTCACAATTAAATTCAAAATATACGCACAACAACGCACATGCATAAACTCACCATTCAATATCAGTGCTTCATCTTTTCAACTCTTCAGTCTCTTCTTAAAATAATTGACGGCAACGTCATTGGCACTTGCGTTATTAACTGTAACGGTAAACACTTTCTCTATACCCCAATCCAACAAGCAAGATTCAAGTTGCTTGCCAATATCATCCCCTTTATAGGATGACATTGGAGAGAAACTCAAAATTATCCTATGCAACCTCCAATCCGAATCTATGAAGTGGGCAGTAACAACCATATAGCTTTGATTATAAACGAAAGTTCAAAGATCAATTGTCAAGCTCACTCGTTGCCCAGTTACACTAAATAGACTCTTTAACATGGCTTTCTCCTTAGCAAATAGCTCAACTACGTCTCTGGTTATAGTTATACGTGACGGAACATCAAACAGAGGACATGCTACACTGCAAAAATATCGGTACCTATCATTCTCTACAAACTGAATGGCAATTCATCTAAGATCGCCATTTTTACAACTGCATCTTGACATGCTTTTTGACTCCATCCTCTAGGCACAATATTACTATTATTTTCCTCTTCTCCTCCTGTGGGTTCTCTACCAAATATTGTTTGCCTATCGTCCAACAATAAACGTGGAACCTTCTTACATACCCATAAGTGTTTTCGCATACCATTTGTTCCATCTCTTGTTGAATTACACGCATATAATTTTTCACAGTAATTGCATTGCAACTTATCCATTATGTCCTTGCACGGGCTGAAGTGACTCCACACCATTGATCTTGTTCTCTTCTTAGTATTAGGATATGGAGGCAACAATGCATCTGCGTCGTCGATGCTGCATTGAGTATCGTCATAAGATCTCCCAATATTCATAATATTTTTTGAAGTTGAATCACGACTCATCTGTAATATAATAGAAACAAAATTCTTACATGAAATTAGAAATATAAATCAAATCCCTCCCTAATCTTGATATGATGATGAAATTAAAAATATAAATCAATTCTTACTAGTTAAACCAACTGACATCCACAAACTTAATTAAACATCTAAATACATACACAAGACAATACTAACAAAACAAAAGCATATAAACACATACACAAGTTCCTAACTATGAGATAGTAATCTACTAGTTTAGCTTCCGTTATTAGCTTTCAACTTTCAAGTATAACATATGGTTAATACATGCTTCAAAGGAAGATACACATATTTTAATACAATCATTTATGTAAATGTTTCATTTTTCAAAAAAATAAGGCGGTGGCAGCGGTGCGTGATTTACTTGAGACTTGAGTGAGCGAGCTAGCAGCGGTGCGTGGTTTACCTGAGACTTGAGTGAGCGAGCTAGCAGCGGTGCATTTTAATTGATGAAAGGTGCAGAACAACGGCAAGAGGACGCAGAACAACACTGACAGAACAATAATGGCGGCAGAATAACACTGGTGGTAGAACAGCACTGGCAGCAGAATGGCGGCAGACGGCAGCAGGTGCAGAACGGCGGCAGATAGCAGTGGCAGAATGGTGGCAGGGCAAGTCACGTAGCGGCAGCAGCTGCAGAACGGCAGCGACAGCGACAGAACGGCGGCAGGGCAGGTCACGCAGCGACAGGCGGTAGGAGGACGTGGCAGAATGGCAGCGGTAGCAATAGTGAAAGATCGTAAGCAGATCAGCAGCGGCAGCCGATCGTTTTCATTTCAAAACTTTCAATTTGAAAGTTTTGAAACAAAAACGATTTAATGATTTTTTTTTCTTATCAAAACAGCGCGGTTTTCACTTTCAAAAATGGCGCCGTTTTGATTAGTAAAAACCCGGTCCTATCCCAGCTGAATCGGGACAACCAGGACTCACCATTTCTATTTCGATTTCGAGACCCGTTCCGTCCTGACCCAAAATTTTCGGGTCGAACAGTCCGAGTCCGGCCGGGACCGGGCCATTCGCCCACTCCTACATTAGGGGATGTTATAATTACATTCACAGTATAACTAAAAGTACATAAATGGGATATAATAGGCTTATGATCAATTATAAGTTGCAATGAAAAATATTTTTGATATCCATTAGTTTAAGATTAATGTTGTAGTATATAAAATAGCGTGACCTTATTTAAAAATTAGTAATTGTGTGTGCATTAATAAAGTACGTGTAATTACTTGTAGTTATTTAATCAAATTTTATTAGTCCATTTCGTGTAAATATGTTGCACAAAAGTTTCAATATCGATCTTCACTTATGTAAAATAGTCATCAAATTATTTTAAATATAAACTCACCAACATTATTTAGACGTATAGTTTTAATTAGGTAATTAAAAAGTTACATTCTTAACCTAATGATTTGTGCAAATAATCCAATATGTCTTATAAACAATAAACAAATATATGACCACTTTGTAGATTGATCAATCAACCATAAAATAACGAAAATATCCACTTGGTGGATTGGTTGATCCATAAATGATGATAGAGATTGTAAACCACTCTTAAAGGGATGATTTAATTACAAGTTTGCTTTGTGAGCAAAACTATACAAACATTCTCACTAGAGAATAAAAAGCTTAGGGTTCTTTAATCGATGTTCATGAGAATTTTTAATGATTTTATGCATCATTGTAGATCTTAGATGACAAAGAATCATATCATATACATTTTTGGATCATTAAAAATTTATGGTTTATTACCTCGTAGCTTTCAATTGGATTTATGATTGTATAACACAATCTAAATAATAAAGTAGTAAGGTTTTCAAGCATATATTTCTTGTCTGAGACATTAAGTAGTACAAAAATATTTTACAATATTCTCATTTAAAATCTCAATATAATATCCATTTCAAGAGATATTTTTAACACCAAGTATATTTTTTTAGATCTATCTGCATATAAGACATTTTTAATATATAATTATATTTTACTTGCTAACATAAGTATTGCTTTTCGAAAGCCTTTAATCAATTTTGTAGTATTTGATATAATATTAATATTTACTTTAACTATTGTTAGTCTAGAAAAAAAAATTTTATCTCTGAAAAATAATGTGTGTAATTACATTATTAGTCAAACAAATATCCTTATTTTTATTTTTTTTAAATGAATAATTTATTTTTAAAAATCATATAATTTCATTAAATAAAAGTTTGTGTTAGATATTAAAATAACATATTACAAAAATATAAAGTACCGTTTCATAAAAAAAACAAAAAGTATAAGTACAAAAGGTTATAAAAAGTACAAAAAGATTTAACATAAATAAAACAAACTTAAAACTTAATGAATAACTCGACTACCAATTTAATGATATATATTTCATTTCATTTTTTATTCCTAAAAATTCAAAGACATTTAAATAAATAAGATTTATAGAACCTTACTAAAAAATGAAACTTGTCTTTATATTATTTCCTTTCGCTTTTAGAGATGCTTGATGAATCTCAACCTAATATTTAGACCTACTAAGTACGTGATCAATGTCCATTAATGTCAAATTGATAATAAATTTTTTTTATAATTTTATATTGCTTATTTTCTACATCTTTGTCATTATTTTTTCTTCATAGTTAACCCAAAGAATCTTTGGATCGTCTACTAACAGATATTTAGGTTTCAAGCTCTTGTGCAAATAATGATATAAAAAGACTGACATTTTATTTATTTAGCAGTGCCACTTGATTTTTATTTTTATTTTTATTTGTGCCTTCTAAACCCATGCATAAAGGTGCATCTTGGCATCCAAATGTATATTAAAGGTGATTATTCTCGAGGCGGAAAGTGTATGAATTTACAAATTTGTCAAATGTATTTTTTAAGACTTTTTAAATATGAAAAAAGGGAATTAAAATTAATATAATAATAAATAATTACAATTCGACAAATTAATAATACAAAATATAAATATAAAAAATAATATTTAAGAGGCATAATCTTCTATATCATATTAAGTAAGAGGTTTGACCTTCTATATAAATAATATTATAATAATTATAAGGGATAGCCTTTTATAATTCCATTTGAATAAGTAATTAGACAAATTTAAAATTGTTATATAAACTATAAAACTTTAAGTTTCTAATTTAAAATTGTGATAGAAAACTTCAAGATTTGTTAATGAGATTAATTAATAATAATTAATTATTGCAAACTTTAGGTTGCAAGTACGATATCCAAATTTAAGAGAATTATCAATAAATATTATATTAAATAATAACTAAAAAAATATTATAAATATAAACATGTGATAATAGGAACAAAACTAATAAGTATTTTTACTCTTATATTTTTTTTTATATGAAAGATCAAACTAATCGACAACCATATAGCAACTACATAGCATACTAATAAGAACATTATCATAATATACAATGTAAGCATAATATAAATAATAATTAAATATAAACATAACATAAATCATGAGAGAATAAAAACAAATAATAAAATTATAACACTGGTAACATGTTATAAATAAAATATCAAATATATATTATAAATATATAAAGAGAAGAAAATTTTTAACTATGACAAGGCAACCTTCGAATTTCTAGCAAGGCACTTTCTTTATATTGCATTTTTATTCACTCCATACGTTACAAGACCAATTGGTATATATATATATACACAAAGGGGTAAGAAAGTATTATTAGCTAATGTGTGATTTCCACTTGTTGGTGGAAGTCATCAGTCTCGCAACAATTTTAAATTTTTTTGTTATATATTTCAAAATTTTAATTATATGTTTTAACTTATGAATATTATTTGAACTTTTAAAAATTAATAAAAATTGACATATATACATAAATTGAAAATAAACAACAAAAAATTAAAAAAAATGTATAAAAAAATTGATGAAGGCTATTATGGAATGAATTTAGGATAGAATGCCTTTGTTGACTTTATTCTGAAATTGTGCATGTGTCATTCTCTTATATAATTTCATATAGTTAAGATTTTTCACTTTTTTATTAATGTCAAATTTGTTATCTAATATTTTTATTTTATTTTATATTATATATAAGTATTTTGATGTGATGCGTAATTTATGACTAACTTGTGGCATAAGGTTCGGTGTATTTAAAAGATATTACGTATGTGCTAGTTTACTTATCTCATAGTTTTAAATTCTAATAGTAATATTTTATCAGTCTTATTTTGTTGCCACTTTTATTTTTTATTTTTAAAAATTTTAATATCATTGATTTAAAATTAAGATCTCATAAAATTTATTGCTCTTTTAAGTAAAAAATTACCGGATCATATAAATTATATTTACTGACAAATATTTTAACCTAAGTCTATTCCTAAGAAGAAAAATAACTAAACTTTGAAATTGGAGTCAAACCCTAAGTGAGCACATCAATTCTTTTAAATACCACCCTCACACAGGGAGATTACAAAATTACCCAAACATTAAGACAGAAACAACCACCGCATCACACCGCACCCTAAACAACTAGCTAACACCTAATACAACAATAATAGCCGCAATAGTATTTTCAAAAAAGATTGCCGCGGCGAAAATATGCAATGCAAAATTGATGAATAGCGCCTAGAACTAAAGAACAACCCTTTCATGCTCCACCCAATCACCAATAAATGATACAGAAAAAACACCACAACAGTAAATATTCAGTGCAAGCATAGGCCGCCACACATGGTGAGTACACTGTATAACCTAAGTGACCGAGGAAGCATGAACATTGCTAACAAAAGTGATACACCGAAATGGACTGAACAAACTGTAACAAACTATGGCCGCTCAAAGATACAGAAGCGAGTTGTCCGATGGTGGTCGACTGCAGCAGAACAGGGTATCAAATAGTCGTTGAAAAATAGTTCAAGGTAAAGGTGTCCGGTTGGGTTGCGGCAGAAT
Source organism: Ailanthus altissimus (assembly GCA_946807835.1). NCBI lineage: Eukaryota > Viridiplantae > Streptophyta > Magnoliopsida > Sapindales > Simaroubaceae > Ailanthus > Ailanthus altissimus. The sequence continues at coordinate 24,285,536 of OX327685.1, read as the reverse complement.
GGTGTGCGGCGAAGGGATCATCAGAGGCTATCTAGTTCAGTGGGAGTCGATGGATCAATGAGGTTGGCGAGACATATCAGCCATCGAAGAGCTAGCGGGAAAAGAGTAGATCGGCTATCGGTAGATCGTCGACACTGCTGTGCTTGACCAACAGTGAAACGTCAATTTTGCTCTGATGGATCCTCGTCTACGGTGGATCTCTGCACCGAACTGGCAGAAGGGGGGCAAAATATGTAAGAAAACGAGAAGAAACAAAATAAAATGAGAAAAAAGAACCACTAGATGTGGTTATGCCACCGGAGAAGGGGCCAAAGCCCCATCTCCGATGGAGATTTGGTTTTAAAGGGTGGCGACGCTGGCTTTTTTTTTTTTTTTTTTTGTTTCTTAGGGTTGCCACTTTCAATTGAGATGATGGTCGTATCCATCCATAAGTTTCATAGGCCAAAAGAAATCATGACATTATTTTAATAAGAGTAATGGTTTAAATATTAATTTAAGATATAAAAATTATTTTAATTGATGTATTTTGACACATGTTTAATGATAAAATTCAATGAAATAATAAAATTATCTTTCACTTATCACCTAATAGTTATTAATTGATAATACAATAGTTGTTATAATTTATATCTCCATTTTATAAATATAATATAAATAATGCTATACTTTTTAAATAGCATTCTAATTTTTTTAATCTTAAATAATTTATTATGTGAGAAATATAAAAGTGTATATATTTTACTGTGTCAAATATTTTACAGAGAAATCTTTTTTTTATAAGCTTTAGACATATACAAAACAGAAAGTTTAGAATAATAAAATGTAAAAAATATTTACATTAATAATAATATATATATGGTAAGAGATGTATTAGAGCAATATTATGGGAATATTAGATTGATATCCTTAACACCCTCTCAAACTCAAGATGACAGAGTATAAGCAAACTTGAGTTTAGAGACTAGAGCATGAAAACGGCCAACAAACAGAGGTTTAGTGAAGGTATCACTAGGTTGATCCTCAAAGAATATGGAGGGGAACATAACAGTTCCTTGAGAAATATGTTGTTGAACAAAATGATAATCTACCTCAATATGCTTAGTCCAATCATGATAAGCATTATTGTGGGCGATTTGAACAACAATTTGATTGTCACAATAATGAGGTGTAACGCAAGAGTAAGTAATACATATATCTCTAAAAAGCTATTGAACACAAATAATCTCTTGGGTAATATTAGTAAGGGAATGGTACTCAATCTCAGTACTAGAGTAGACAGTAGTTGTCTGCTTTTTGCTTTTTCATAAAAGAAGAGAATCTCCCAAGAAGAGATAAAATCTTGTAGTTGATTGTCGATCTGTAAGATCACTTGCCCAATCTACATCGATATAAGCTCACAACTAAAGAGGAGAGTGAACTGAAAAATAGAGACTATGAAAAAGTGTACCATTGAGATAATGCAAAATATGAAGAACTCTTGTAAAATAAGAGGTACAAGGAGCGGCCATAAACTGACTGAAAATATGAACAACATAGGCAATGTCTAATCGAGTGATAGTAAGATATACTAAACCACCAACTAATTGGCAATAAAGAGTAGTATCACTAAGGAGGGTACTATTAGAAGACCGTAGTTTGGTATTATATTATATGATAGTAGAGGCAGTCTTACTATCTATTAAGCCGGCTCTAACAAGTAGATCCGATGCATATTTAGCCTGTGAGAAATAATACTTAGTAAAATTAGATAGTACTTTAAGGCCAAGAAAATAATTGAGATTGCCAAGGTATTTCATTTCAAAATGTTACTAAGAAAGTGTTATTGAGAGTAAAAATACCAAGAAGATCATTACCCATGACAATCATGTCATCAACATAGATAAGAAATATGATACAATCTCGTGTTGTCTTATGGACAAAGAGAGTTGAGTCATAGGGACTGAATTGAAAACTATGCTGAAGAATAATCCTAGTAAACTTTGCAAACTAAGCACAGAGAGCTTGTTTAAGATCATGTAGAGCATGACAAAGTTTACAGACTTTGCTTAAGGGATGTGAATAACCAAAAAAAGGCTTTATTTATATACCTCTTCAGTGAGATCATCATTAAGAAAAGCATCTTTACATCCATTTGAAATAATGTCCAATCACAAACTACAGCAATAGTTAACAAACTCATAACATAAGTAAGTTGAGCAATTGGAGCAAATATTTTTTCATAATCAATTCCCTATTTTTAAGTAAAACTATTTGTAACAAGACGAGCTTTATATCACTTAATAGATCCATCAGACTTGATCTTGATGTTGTACACTATTTACATCCAATGATAGTCTTATTACATGAAAGAGTAATAAAATCCCAAGTATGTAACTTCTTAAGGGCTTGTAATTTTTTTGTCATTGCTTACCGCCAAATAGGATTAAAGTTAACATCGGAATATGATTGAGGCTTATATAAGAAAAGAGTAGTAGAGAAATACTAATAATCCTGAAGTTTAATAGGAATTTCTCTTACTTGAGATGAACGACAAAAAGAAGATGTAGAAGAGGTCTCAAAAATATCTAAAGCGGATCCTACAGACAAGGTTTATGGCTCAGAAGCCGGCATCATACCAGTAGAATCACTTGTATGAAACACAAAAAAAGTATTTGTATGTAAAGTATCAAGAAAAAGATCAATAGTATTATCTGTAAAGAATTATGAAATAAGAGGAGACACAGAATGAAAGTTTGATACAAAGAAAAATATTTTATTCTCGAGAAATATTACATGAAGAGAAATGCGAAGACTGTTAGATATGGGATCCCAACACTTATAACTTTTGTGTTCTATCTCGTATCCTAAGAAGCAACATAATTGAGTACGTGGCTTGAGTTTAGTGTGTTCATATTTTTGAAGTAGAATAAAGCAGACACAATCCAATACTTTAAGGAGATTATAATTAGATGAAGTTCCAAAAAGACGCTTATAAGATGACTTATTATCTATAACATGAGAAAGAACATGATTAATGGTAAAAACAGCAGTCGAGGTAGCTTTTTCCCAAAAATTATTTAGGATAAAAGGAAAAGGTAAAGATAGTACGAGTGGTGTCTAAAATATGTTTGTGTTTATGTTTCGCTATCCTATTTTGCTGAGATATACCAAGATAAGACCTTTGACAAACAGTACCATATTCCTGTAGAAGATTTAAAATATTAGAATCTCTATATTCTATTGCATTACTAGTATGAAAAATCTTAATTGGATAGTAAAACTGGGTTTTAACTATCTGAGTAAAATCATAATAAAGTTTAGTAAGTTCTGATAATTGTTTTATAAGAAACAACTATATATATCGAAAATAATCATCAATGTGTATATCGAAAATAGTCATTAATGTGTATATCGAAAATAGTCATCAATGAAAATAACAAAATATTTAGATCATTCTATATTAGCATTTAGAGAAGGACCTCATATATCAAAATGTATAAGATCAAATGGAGTATGAGAAATAGTAGTATTATCATTAAAATGTAAAGCTGGTTGTTTGACTAAAGGATATGTTAGACAATCATCTTTATTACCAGAAACAACACATAAATGACTTTTAGATACCATTGATTGTATACGATCGACTGATCTATGACCCAAACAAGAGTGCCAAAAATGCAATAAAGATACTAGAAAGGTAGATGTTGCAGACAAAAGTACTGGAGAGATAAATGCTGTAAATTAGGGGTATAAAGAGGAAAAATTCAAAGAGATGAGTTCATACAAACGTACAACCTTATGGCCAGTCCTAAGTGTCCAACCTGTCTTCGGATCCTGCACACAAAAATTAAAAATAGTAAACAAGACATTAAAACTAAGTTCGCGTAGTTAATCGATATATAAAAGATTTATATGAGGTTGGAAATACAAAAAACGTGTTAGACACAAAGAGATTAGGGTAAGACACTTGACTAACGTAATTAACTTTTATGAGAGAACCATTGGCAGTTTGAATAGAGAGTAAATAAGAAGCATAAGATTTAGAGGAGAAAATCGTAGGATTGGAACTCATGAGATTGCAACATATAGAGTCAAAATACCAAAAAATAAATTATATGAAATACTAGAGAAAGCAAAAATTAAGGGTTTACCAGAGTTTAAGAGGAGTAGACAAAGTAAAGGCTCGAGATTACTAGCCAAGTTAGAAGAGAGACTTGCACTATTTAAGGCAGCAGTAACAACAGGTCTTGTAAAGTAGCACCTTGAGACAGTTTAAGTAAGTGACAATAATGACATGTCTTAGGTAAAGCAGAGTCGACAAAGAAATAACATTGAAAAATATTAGACTTATCCATATATCTCAAAATTTTGTTATTTCATTCCCTCAATTCTTTGATAATTACAAAATTATCCTAAAAGTATAAAAAAATTCATAACTTGACTTCAAAATGTTTGAAAAGGTTGCAAAAAGACCGTTATTGCAAATTGGAAGAGCAATTAAGAAAGAGGACACCGTAAGTTGATAGATCTGATGACGAAGAGTTAAATGATGGCGGCAATAAGAGAACACACGCCGAAAAACAGTCGAGATATGAGATGGAATACAGATCGATTCAGTTACGCATGGGGGTGTGTGCAACGTTGAATCAAAAGATTTCGGTGTCGTTGGAATCTCTTGTATAGTCTGAGTGCAATGGTTTGGGAGGTGCATGTTCACTCGCCGAAAATCGGTCAGCATCTAAGTTTGACAGTAATGATGGAGAGAAGTTTGACCAGCGCGTAGAGGCACATGCAATAGAGAATCAACATGATTTTGGTGGTGTTTAATCGGCTGACAGTGTCTAAACGCCCGTGCTAGGTGGTGTCAATCACAGCAAACTCTAACACACTTCCAATGGCTTTCCGGTAGAAGTCCAATGAACTTCCGTTGAGTTTCTGAAAAAATTCTGACAAGTTCATGCTAAACAATAAAATAGTGAAGTAATCAAAACTTTAATATCATATGAAAAAATATAAAAGTGTATATATTTTATTGTGTCAAATACTATACAAAGAGACTTTTTTTATAGACTTTAGACATATACAAAATAGGAAGTTTAGAATAATAAAAGGCAAGAAATATTTACATTAATAACAATATATATATAATAAGAGGAATATTAAGAGAATATTATATTGATATTTTTAATATGTCAAAGTAACCATTGTATGGTAAAATAATATAATGAGTAATTATAAAATTTATATAATTTTATTATTTAATAATTATTTGACACATTAATTTTTAAATAAAAAAATTAAAATATATCAATTTTTAAACTACAAAAAAATTGAAATATATTTAAAAAAAAGTGTAATATTACTTGTATAATATTTTATTAATTTAAAACCAAAAGTTTACTTCTTCCTTTTCAAGAAAAACGAGTTATTGTACGAGTTCCAAAAGGAAGGAAAAAGATATGGTATTAATATTATATTTAATAACTTGTTTAAGAAAAAGTAGAATTTACTATAAATAGAAGTGAACAAATCTAAAAATCCTGGGTTATGCAGCTGTCTGTGCCAACTTGGTAAAGCGAACAGGCCAAATTCAACGCTAATTCTCAGCCAACGTCGTTTCCGTCTACACCTCGGCTATTGTCCCCTCATCTTTCAACTCCGATTGTCGCGTTTAGGAACTTAGCAAGAAAGGAAACAGCATAGGATGAATATTTACTAAATCAGGCAAGATTTGGAATCTGTTTATTGTTGGGACTGGCTCCACTGCACAAAGTTCTAGGGAAATGCTAAAGGCCTAAGCGCCTCAACGATTGTAAATTAATTTTTTTTTAAACAAATATAAAAAAAGCTGTCATATAACTATTAAATGCTGACACCGCTGTGCTGGACTGCCATCAATCACAACTACACTTTTGTTGCGATTCTGTTTTTTTTTCCCTAAAATATATAATATATTAATTAAAAAATAAAATAGTACACTTTAATTTAATAATATACAATTAAAAAATTGCTAAGACATTACAATATAGTTACCTACTAACATACACTCAAATTTAAATAATCTCTTTCATAGAAAAAAAATTAATCTCATATCAAAAAATCATTTTTATAATTTGAGTCATTATTCCTATTAAAGATTAAAAATTATACATGCACGCAGAAGAGATAAAAACCCTTACGTAAACACTATCACAAAATTTATATATCTTTCCTAGTTATTAGTACTACATATTTAAGTCCCTAACCAAATGTAAACATAAACAAACACTAGCCAAAGTTTAGATGGTTGTGAGGAGGCTTGAACGCTATCAAAATTTGTATCCTCATTGGATCTAAGGCTAATAGATGCCGATGAGCAATGTTTGCTCGGTAGACAGTAGCTATTTTCCCCACGATAGTTAGGTGTAACAGCGAGGTCCCTGAGTTTGCAAGAGGAAATATGGGCTACAGCAAAGGCACGACGGTAGCCAACAGAGGCACAACTAGGGATGGTGAAGTCACGATAGAGGCCAGCAAAGGCTCAGCAGAGATCGATCAGTCTCGAACAAAGGTCGGTGGCTTTGGCTAGGTGCTTGCATAGGTCGTGACGCCTTACCAAAAATTAAAAAACAACAAGAAAATGAAAACATAAAAGAAACGATGAAAAAATGAAATGACCAAGAGAGAAGGAAGAGCCGCGAGATAGATGGGGGTGCGTTCATCAAAGAGGAGGCCGAAGGCCACCTCTTCGGTGCAGATGGTGAGAAGAGGGCAACAGTAGCTAAGATTTTAGTTCTTTGAATTAGGCAAATTTTTTAAGAGAGAGAAAGAAGGACTAGAAGAATCGTATTGTTGCGATTTTGTTAAATCCTAGTTTGCTTGTACATACATAATAAAGAACTGTTTATAAAATAAAAAAAAGGAGATTGAATTTGATATTTTAAATAAATGTCATAGTAAATATTATATTTATCAGATTTTTTTTTAAATATCAAATATTAAATTAATTACTTTTTTATTTAAAAACTACATGATAAAAAATTACTAAAATCAATACTGTATCAATAATGTTATATTTATATAATAAAAGTCAACAACTACTTGATAAGTGGTAGCCATCATTTAGTAACACATAGTAAAAATCAAAAATCTATGTAAATGTAACACTGCTTTAATATATTTATAACTTAATTCAAATATTTATTTATTTTTAAAAGGATTCAATTCAAATATTTATTAATAGTTAAAAATATATATACTCTCATTACAAACAGAGTGACTTAAACCTTGAGCAGATATGTTTAAATTAAGTCGACTTACAACGCAATATAGATGTTAATTATAATTCTTTATATTAAGTATATTTACAATTCAACTTAAAATCTTCTCAAATCTTTATTGAGATCATTTTAGGAAAATTTTATAAAATAGTCCCTATTTTAATGCTTTATTCTTTTTTTAGCCACACTTCAAATTTTTAATCTCTTATAGCTAAAAGATAAATTTTAAAATACTTTTGTCGTTTAATAATATTTTCTCCAAATTAAAATAATTCACCTCAAAAATAAAAAATACCCAAATCTCTCAAATAAGCTCACACACTTTTTTTCAAAGATTTGATTAAGTGAACAATAAATGTTTGGTAAATCGACATCAAGATTTAGTTAATTTCTTAAATTAAAGATATATTATATAATAATCTTAGAAAAAGATATGTATTTTAAAAATGAGTACATTAGTTAAAAATGAGTATAAATAGTTCAAAATGGTGCAAAAATGAATAAAAACAAATTTGATGTAATAACCGAATGGCGGACGAGGCTGAGTTAACTGCGGGTGGGGGGTAGGATACGTGTGTGGGCTACGCGCACGCATAGCCCCATAAGTGCTTGGGAAATGGGTAATGCGTGGCGTGCAAGGGAATTTTTTCAAATCAATACTAATACCCATATTTTTGACAAAATATGTATGAATGCCCAATCGTTAAGAATTTGTTGTCAAAGTTAACAGATTTGAGGGTAATAAAGTTATTTTACACTTTAAATCTTTAAACCTTTAAAAAAAAATAAAATAATAAAAATAAAAATAAACAAAAATAAAAAATGAATTAAAAAAATTCGTGGGCCAGCCTAAGTCGGTAGGAGCAACGGTACCAGTAGTGGCTAGCCCACGCCTACGCCATTTCTGGCCGTTATAACTGCTATCTGGGCCAGTAGCGGCTTCTTTTATATTTTGTTATTTTTTTAAAGTATTTTACTTTTTTTTAATATTTCGTTATATAATCATGGTATAATTGTTTTGTTTTATTTTTATTATTTTATTATTGTTATTATTCTTCTGATTTTATTTTTGCTTTTTTTATTTTTTAAAGACTTATTTTTTATTATTATTGTTAGTACTATTTTTAATTTTATTTTTGTTATTATTATTACAATAAAAAGTTAACATTTGCATTGAAAAATGAAGTTTTTAAGAAAAAAAATGAAGTTTTTAAGAATCCTAATTATATTTTTGACAAATTTTCTTTTGTTATAAGTATCATGGAACGTGTTTCAACCGTTGTATAGTTTGGAGAAAGATGAGAACGTTCTAGTGATGATGATGATAGATATATCGAATTAAAAAATATTGGTATTTCAATTTAGAATGATGTAAAATACGAAGTGCTATTGAGAAAGGTTTGTTGAAAGTAAAGAGTTTACCAAATGCTGTATAAAGTGTCTATGAGAAATTCTAATAGGTGAAGTTGAGACCACTTACAATTTAAAATGATGAGGATGTGCAATTTTTATTGGCTCTCTATAAAAAACTTTGACATTTCTTTGTGTAACAATGGACGTTTGAGCTTTTATATGTGAAAATAATACAGAGGAACCCATAAAAAAGAACAAGTCTACTCTAATCATTTTATGTCTGTAAGTGGTAGCAACTAAGTGAATAACATTGCCCTAATAATACAAACAATTGTGTTTTCAATAAGCACCATAAATGAATATCATTATTCCCCTTGAATGTCTAAAGAAGACATAACTTATACACATTATTATGGTCAGACGGATGAGGATGATGATGGTAATGAAAATGTTGAGTATGGAACCAAAACTGATGAATTGAATGATATACTAAAAGGTGGACCATGTTATATTTCTAATAGTTATCTTCATGAGTCGCATGATGCATATAATTCATATGCAAGAGAAGATACAGTTCAGGCCAAAAATTCATTTTAGTTTATGCCTCTAGTACTACATCGGACTTGAAAATATTGAATAAGGTATCGTATACTAGAAATGAGGATGTGTTTGTGAAAAAGTTATGTGATAGCAAAGATGAAGTTCATGAGGCTAATACTAACACTTAAAGGTAACTGAAGCTTCAAATTTCATAGGTTTACCAAAGATCGTTTGGGGCAAAATGCAACGATGAGAGATGTAAATAGAGATTATGTGCAATGTCACGGAATGGTGAAAGCTCTTCACTATGAGAATAGTAAATGCAGAGCATACATATGTTTTGGACAAATTGTGAGATGGTCACCGATAAGCCAAGAGTTATATTATTGGTGACAAGTTTACATTTTTCAATAGAATTTATAAATCGAAGGAAATTTAAGCAGACATGAGTGAAGAATTTTGTTAGAGTTAGTATATTATACTACTTTGGAGCTAAGGAGCATGCATGCAGGTTGATAAAATGTGCTCCAGATGATTTATTTAGGTTACTTCTTGCATACAGCCATGTGCTAGAATAACAGACCCTAGTTCAGTTACTCACTTGAAAATTGACAATAACAATCACTTTAAGTATTTCTTTATGGAGTTGGGATCATTCATCAGAGGTTTTCAATCATCATTCGGCCCATGATTGCGGTTGATAAAATATTTTTGAAATGTGCCTATCTTGGAAAAATATTTGTGGTTATATGTAAAGATGGAAACAATAACATTTTTCCATTGGTAAGGAGGATTGTTGAGTCTGAAAAAGATGCCTCTTGGGCATGGTTTATGTCAAACTCTAAGGAGTAATTGGTGACTTTCAGAATCTAATTTTTGTATTCGATTGACATGCTAGTATTGAAAGGGTCATTTTGGGTGTGTTTCTTAATGCCTGTAATGGTTTTAGCATCTATCACTCCAAGGAAAATTTAGTGACAAAGTACAAGATTCTAATGGAAAAAAAGAAGAAGAAAAAATAATGGGATTCTTAACTGCTTTTTTATTGCTGCAAATACATATCGCCTTTTTGACTTTTAACACTAAATGAACAAGATGCGAGATATGAGATTAGATACAGTTAAGTATTTAGAGGAGGACGTTGGTACAAAAAAATAGGCTCGATTAGTGGATGCATTCAAAATATACAATAATATGACCACTAATATTGTAGAGAGCATTAATGTAGTTGCAAAAGATGTAAGATCTCTTTATGAAACCATATTGGTTGAGTAGATACAGAAGATAACACGACGTGGTTTTATTATAAATGAGAGGCAACAAAAGATATAATATCCTTTCTAACAACTTGGAAAAATCACAAAGTAATAAAACACAATGATAAAACTAGTCGAATGATAGTTCACCCAATGGATAATTCACGATTTCTAATAAAGGACAGGAGTAAAAATGAAATAATGAACATCACTTTGAAGACATGCAGTTATCAAAAGTTTAATTTTTGATAATTACCTTATCCCCATACTATTGCCGTATACAGACATACGAGATTACAGTACGAAAGTCTTTGTTTAGCGTATTAGACGTTCGAGTGCATAGGTCGTGCCTATAATGAGTCAATTCTTCTAGTTGGCCATTTTTCAGATTGGATAGTTTTATACGATTTGAGAAATATTGACATCTAGCCTCTCATAGCTCATTAACAAGTACGGTGGCGTAAGATGAAGCGGATTGCATCTCAGAACTATCAAAGAATGTTTGTAGTCACTATAAACAACATGAAACATAACTGATATACATATGGGAACCCTATTGCTTTATATAATAATTGATGTTTGATTGTAAATTTTGACTTATGTTGTTACAATAGAGTTGTATGTTTGTTGCAAAAGTTAAATTGATATTTAATCTCCTTTCAAGATTTATACTTTGTTTGCCTTTCATTTGGTTTACTTTTATATTTTTTATTTGATTTATTTTACTACTAGTTAAATAAAATTAACTATCATGTATTAAAATTTGATAGAATTTTGACTATTTTATGGACGTTCCGGTAGAATTTTTTCTATTTTATAGACATTCCAAAAGTTGCAATTTAAAAATATCACTTTTAAAGTTTTGCATATATATACATCATCTCTGTATACATCCATTAAGCACAAAGACAACACACAATTATATAACGACTATATATATAACATAATTGTACATCTATATAATATTGTTCTTATTTATTTCGAGGTATGGGCCTTTAAATATATGGCTATTTGTTCTCTTAAAAAAAGTACTAGTCTTGAAGTCAAAATTGAATGGTTGACCTATAATTAGGTACTCAATAAACATACAAGTAAATATGTCATAGTCCTTACTTTAGACATTTTATAAGTAAATATGCATTTTCAGAGATAATATTATTGAGATTTGTGCTTACGTGCCATCTCGTATGTATGAATATTTGTTTTATATTTATACTATTATCATTTTATCAAATCGTTAATTATATTTAATATATAGTAAAATGCTTGTAACGTTTCAAACATTGTATGATCTGAATGAGTTTGAATCTGGTCTAAATAAGTTTAGATTAGTGCTAAGAATTAACAACACTGGGAGTTATAAATTCTAAAGAATTAGCACTGATAAGAGTTAATAGGTTATAATAGTTAGGAAACGTAGTTGTAAAGAGTTACAAAATGGTGCTAGAAAATGTCATTATACAATTATGTTCTCAAATACTATGTTCTTGATCTATCTTCACTGGTGCGGGTCTGTCGACGAAGACCTTATTATATATAAATTAATATATGTCTATATCTGAATAGTCTAGATGGTTAGTCTTAACAAACCACTAGTTTAGTAAAAATTCGTATAGAGATACAAGTATTCAGTAAGGACTAGGTATTAAACAGACTCTTGAGGATCTCTAATGGATATCTCATAAAGTCGTTAATGAAGGTCTTTTCGAGTTAAGTAGTATTCGTGATCCTTTAACTTGAGTGCTACGGTGGACTTGTGAGTGATCTACCATACTTTAGTTCCATACATGTCAGAAACCTTTCATGGTTTGACTACTAGGTGCCGCTGGGTATGGTTCAATGCTCATAGATTTTGGTGTACTTAGATATAAGATTCATTAGCTCATTTGGGTGAGTAATATATCTTAATGCTATAAGATTATGTTTCATAAAGTCTTATGGCTAGAAGCAGTAACCCTCGGGAAAAGAGTTTTACCCTAGGGATAAATAATATCATAAAAGTGTTTGCAGATATTATTTAATAAAATACAAATCTAAAGATAAGTTCATGATCGAGCACATAGAGATTTAACAATGTTAATCTATGTCTCTACTCTTCCAAGATATAAACGATGGAAGGATTATATGGATATGTTATAACCTTAACTTGTATGGTTGTTGTGTATTGTGTATAACACAAACTAACGTAAGTATACGTTATCGCAACAAGTAATATATGATGAGTAGAATATCGATCACATAAGGAATTATTATTACTATTTGCTAAGTATTAAAATTGTGTTCTCCTATTCTTATTTAAGCTATTGGCAATTCAATTGTTTTGATATCTAAACTAACTAAACAAAAAGAATAATTACAAGAATTGAGCAAAAAGAACAAACGTGATAACACTAATACTCAAATGTTTAGGATTATAATAATCCCTCAATACTTGAATCCAACTACTCCATTTAAAACTATCAATATGAATGTTAACCAAGAACTTTAATATCCTCACAAGTCTCTTTCAATAGTCAAGTGAGTATATCTCATTCAATTAATTATCAATATTCCTATGATAATCAATATTCCTATGATAATCAAATTGAAATAAGATTTGTTAAGTTCAAGTTATCTAAATGGTCATATATGCCATATAAGTATATTCCTATCTCATATGGAACTCATACTTTTACACAATGACCATACATCAATCTATCCATGGCCAACATAAAATTTCATTTTTCAAGTTCATTAAGGTTTCCAAATCAATCTAATACATTATCATGTAATTAGAAACATTAAGCATAGAACAAATTGAATAATTCAATACCAATATGATGAATAAGAAAAAATAATCAATCCAAACTACATATTGAGTTCACATTATAATCATAACAATAAAACTTAGTTCATAATTGTAAACATAAGTTCAGAGTATCTAACAACGTCATTATATATACTAAAATCAATAACAAATACAAAATTGAAGAGAAGAGAAGAGAAAATTTCCCTTGATGCAATAGCGATGTTTTTTCTCCAATATGTAGAATTTCTTCTTCTTGTTGTTGTTGATTCTTGCTTCCAAGACCCAAATGATGTGTTAATTTCGTGTTTTCTGCTGCCCAACCTCTTATTGGCTCAGTAATGGGCGTTTATATAGGTTTAGGGTTGTAAGAATAGAACAATATTCCTCTTAAAGAGTGCCTAGCATCCAGTGTCATGGCATTCGGATTCAATGCCCTACGCTGCACTGTAGTAGATAAATGGTAAGTAATGTGAACTATTCATATACTGTAGCAATATCACTGTTCATATATTGAGCATTTTAGTCCTCTTTTGAATTCTCATCTCAAATAATTCCGTTTGCATCCAGTTTCTTATATTTTTGTACCGATAGTCCTTAAACCTATAAAGCAATATTAATATGCATAAATAGCCAAATTATTTGGGTAAATTGAACAAATATCAAGTTTAGGAGGATAAAATATTTTATGTAATTACGCCTATCAAATACCCCAAAACTTAAGAGTTTGCTCGTTCTCGAGCAAAGATAGATAAAAATAAATGAAATAATAATAAACAAATTTATGAGCTAACGGATGATTAATAGTTATTCTCAAAGATTACATTGTCTATAACTATTAAAAATATTTAAATACTGTGACTATTCAATATGTCTAATCATCATGCTTATTTCATCATACAAGTGATTACTTGGTGTGTATGTGTATATGTAGTCGTTATTGTCAGTTAAATACAACCAGAATGGTTTATGCCTACAACAAGAGAAGTTGTCTCTATGGATTTTTTTTCCTGAAACATACATTCCATAGGCATACTTTTTATATCACTCTCCACTAATATAGGAACAAACATGATTAAGGATTAAATAGGACTTTATTAAGCATGTAATGTATGATTAGGGTAAAGGTAGGATAATATGGATTCATTTTTGGTTCAAATTACACCATAAACATATATTGCTTTTGAACATCAAACCCTTAATCTCATTCCAAAGAACACCCTCAAACTTAATTTGAAACTTTATTTGTTGCTCTTTATTATCAAATTTGTTTTAGAAGCATATAAAGATATATAATTGCTATTTTTTTTATATATTTTTTTTTGTTTACTACAAAGCATTCCAAATCACTATGCCTATGGCGTGAGAGATGATAATGATGAAATATGTATTTGTTTTAGGATATTATTATAGTTAACAAAGAAAGATGATCATTAGGCTCAAAATAGGTAACTATGGATAAATATATATCGGTAGGCTCAAAAGGTTCAAACGATCAAAATATGACCTAAAATTACTTCTTTAATCATATATGTCCTAGGATTTCACCTCAAGTAATAATCACACAAGTTCTAGAGTGTGTTTGAGACCTTCTGTGTTATTGTTGGGCATAAACTTTTTCTAGGTCAGCAACTAACTTAACAATCCAACTATGTGCTCAATATGTTTCAAGTAATTACAAAAGATAAAACTTGCAATCAAAATCAAACATATGAAAAAACATATTATCTATTGATTCCAAAAAGTTATAGTTTCTACACTTAGTTTTATCATGGACTAATAATCATGTTAAACCCAAAACAGAATACAAAATACATAAAACAAAAAAAAATGCAAACTAAAAATAATTCCAGATAAATAAGCAAAAATAAAATTACAGATAAATAAATGAAGCCATTTGAAAATGTGAAAGTGTTTCCTTCCCTCAAACTTAATTCATGACATGTTCTCATGGCAATAATAAAATTAGAAAAATGAAACACTTCCCCGAATGATGTGTTGAAGCCTCACACATGTCCTCCATAATGTCTGTATCATCCCCTAAATCGGTCATTAACTTCTATCGAAGCTTGATGAAGTATAATAACTCAGCTATTCTATTTACATGTTGGAATATATCTTTTGATAAGGATTCCATCTCAAGTTGTTGTTGTTGTAGAATTTCTCGTGGTGCTATAAGAGGATATAATTTTAATTGAGTTTCCTCTTAGTTGTTATTCCAAGATGCTTGATCCCCCATTCTAGACAATAAGCATCAAAAATTAGAGTTGTGCTATTGTTGGTAACAAATTTTAGAATCATGTGTAGGTTCTGGACATTGTCCATTTAGATGGTTGTCACCACAGAAATCACAAGTATTTTGTGCAACTTTCTCAATGATCTTGCATAGAGCAACATGGTGAGCTGTCCATTGAGAGTTGTTGAAGGTCATCTCTTCTAGGAATTTATACGCATCTTCAACAAACATATTCATAAATGCACCTCCTGTTGTAGTATTAATTATCATCCTTAGATGTTGATTGTTGTGCTATAGTAGCTAAGCGCAAGTGCACGCTATCGTATCAAGTAATATAAGATTTTAAGTCTAGATATTGATCCCACAGGAACTATGCAATCTAATTCTATAAATAAAGTACTAAAATTATACCTACTTAGCTTTTATTCTAAAAATCACAATCTGAAATTTATTTAACTAATCTAATATTATCAATTAACTAAACAAAAACAAAGAGTAGAATTCATAAATAAAGATAATCTAAGGTTTTGACTCGTCCCCTAGTATTTCATTGGATTCATTAACCACTTAATTAATCCCTTAATACCAATTGATTGGCTTAGACATTAATCTCATCACAAGTATCTGTCAATGGTCAAATGACTATATTATGCATTCTAACAATCACCTATATGTCTATGGTAATCAAATCAAAATGTAATTCATTAAAATCAAGTCTAAATTATACCATACATGCCACCTAGGTATATGTCTATTCTAAATGGAACTCATAGTTGTTACCCTATAATTATACATCAAACTACCCTAGGCTAAACACATGAATCCCTCTGTCGAGTTCATCATGGTTCCTCAATCATTCAAAATATTAATCAGGTATAATGAAAGCATTAAACACAAAATATAATGAATCAATTGAATTTATCAAGTTCATAAACTAAAATTTAACACAACTAAATTCATACTAGGTTTACATAGTCTAACCCTAAATGAACAAATTAACCCATCATAAAACCAAAAGTATCAAACCAATTCATAAAGATCAACAAGAACAAGAACAAGAACATAATGATCAAGAAAGAGAAGCAAAACTAATCAAAGTGACTCTTTGATGTACTTCTCCCTCAATCTTGACTTGAAGCTTGAATATTGATCTTGGTTCTTCAATCTTTGGCTTTGATCTTTGATTTGCGTTGTGAATTCTCTCTCTAAGTTTTTGTCTCTTTTCTCTCTTTTCTTCTCCTCTCCTCTTAGGGTTTTTGGCCTTCTATTTATAAATTTTTGTCTTCAAAATACTGTTCATGAGTTACTGTAGAAAAATACTGTTCACAGGTTACTATAGTAAAATACTATTCCTACGCCATTGTTCACCGCCACGTATGCCGCGACGCTGGGTTGTGGGCACTGCAGCGCTCCGCTACTGACCTAGGCACTGCAGTTCTCAGTCGTGGGCGCTGCGGCGCCCAATCCTAGTACCCCTTTCGTATTTTGAGCGTAACTTCTTTGTTTGACGTCCAATTTACCTCCCGTTTATTCCTATACGTCACATTTTCCATCGTGCATCTATTTATGATCAAAAAATACAATTAAATAGCCAAATATTTATGATTTTAAGTAAAATACAAAAGTTGAGTATAAATTATACTAGTGCTTTTACGCCCCTATCAGATGTCCAACTACACCATTATAAAATATTTGCATAAGTAACCATTTTGAGATACCATGGTGTGGACATTTCCTCTGCATTTATTTAAACCTTTCCCATGCTTCATGTAAGGATTCTTCATCATTTTGCACAAATGAAGTTATGGCACTCCTCATTATTGCTATCTTTTTCAGTGGAAAGAATTTGGTAAGGAATTTACCCAGTCATCCCACGTTGTTATAGACCCCGGAGGTAATAACACAATCTAAATTCATACTAGGTTTACATATTCTAACCCTAGATGAACAAATTAACCCATCACAAAACCAAAAGTATCAAACCAATTCATAAAGATCAACAAGAACAAGAACATAATGATAAAGAAAGAGAAGAAAAACTAATCAAAGTGACTCTTTGATGTACTTCTTCCTCAATCTTGACTTGAAGCTTGAATATTGATCTTGGTTCTTCAATCTTTGGCTTTGATTTTTAATTTGTGTTGTGAATTCTCTCTCTAAGTTTTTGCCTATTTTCTCTCTTTTCTTCTCCTCTCCTCTTAGGGTTTTTGTCTTCAAAATGCTGTTCATGAGTTACTGTAGAAAAATACTGTTCAGAGGTTACTATAGTAAAATACTATTCCTACGCCATTGTTCACCGCCACGTATGCCGCGACGCTGGGTTGTGGGCACTGCGGCGCTCAGCTACTGACTTGGGCACCGCAGCTCTCAGTCGTGGGCGCTGCGGTGCCCAGTCCTGGTACTCTTTTCGTATTTTGAGCGTAACTTCTTTGTTTGACGTCCAATTCGCCTCCTGTTTGTTCCTATACGTCACATTTTCCATCGTGCATCTATTTATGATCAAAAAATACAATTAAATAGCCAAATATTTATAATTTTAAGTAAAATACAAAAGTTGAGTATAAATTATTCTAGTGCTTTTGCGCCCCTATCAGATGTCCAACTACACCATTATAAAAAATCTGCATAAGTAACCATTTTGAGATGCTATGGTGTGGACATTTCCTCTGCATTTATTTAAACCTTTCCCATGCTTCATGTAAGGATTCTTCATCATTTTGCACAAATGAAGTTATAGCACTCCTCATCGTCGCTGTCTTTTTTGGTGGAAAGAATTTGGTAAGAAATTTCTACGCTAACTTATCCCACGTTGTTATAGACCCCGGAGGTAATGACCATAACCAATTCTTTGCTTTATCTCGGAGTGAAAATATGAATAGGCAAGCCGAATTGCATCATCTAGACTCCATTATTTACAAAGGTCACATATTTTCAAGAAATTCACAACATGCTCAGTTGGATCTTCATTTGGTAACCCACCAAATTAGACTATTGCTTTCAATAACTGAATGATCTTCTGTTGGATTTCAAAATATTTGATATCAATAACAAGTATTCGAATGCTTGAATAGATATCACTTATTCTTGGTACTGTAAAATTCCTTAACAAACTTGATTTTCTAGCCATCATAAATCAATCCACAATAACTGAAAAACAAAAGAATGAAACAAACGACAGTAATATGTACAAAAACAGAAAAATATTTGAATTAAGAATAAGAAGAATTGGCATTAGTATCAACAAGAATAATAAACAATTCCCCGACAACGACGCCAAAAACTTGTTGTGTATTTTGTATAATACCAATTCATTCGAATGCCAACACAAGTATACGTTATCACAATAAGTAATATATGATGAGTAGAGTATCAATCCCATGAGGAATTGTTATTACTATTTGCTATGTATTAAAATTATGTCCTCCTACTCTTATTCAAGCTATTGGTAATTTAATTATTTTAATATCTAAACTAACTAAACAAAAAGAATAATTACAAGAATTGAGCAAAAAGAACAAATGTGATAATACCAATACTCAAATGCTATTCATCGATACTATTCATTTACATTTTGAGCATTTTAGTCCTTTTTTGGATTCTCATCTCAAATAACTTTGTTTGCATCCGGTTTCCTATATTTTTTCACCAATAGTCCTTAAACCTATAAAACAACATTAATATGAATAAATAGCCAAATTATTGAGATAAATTGAATAAATATCAAGTTTAGGAGGATAAAATATTTTATGTAATTACGCCCTATCAATGGTCTAACGCGCAGCTTTGTGATATTCGTAACATGTGTGTGGGATATTGTTCATGAACGTATGGACAAGTTCCATATGACTAACTGGGTGTGGACCTAGAGAGTCTCACAATATAAATTGTATTTATTGTGTACTAGGGCAGTATATTGGATTGAACAGTTCGGTCCAAGAAATTCCATAAAATTGAAAATATGTTTTAGGGGTTTTTCAGGTTGCGTACTTGTCAAGACTTAAATGTTAGGTACATCACATATTAGTTGACAAAAGTTGTTAACTAATAAAATGTTGACAAGTGGCACAATATTATCTATAAATTATTTTTACCTTCAAATTAATGATTTACCTTACTTGTAAGAACAAGTGAGTAAAAGTAATTATTCAAAAATAATTTTTGAATAATTAATAGAAAATTCATTTATTATTATTATTATAAAATAAAAAATATCAATTATGGCAATTATATAATTTAACAAATGAGGGGCTTTTATGTTGACCATTTATTACTTAAAATAGTTAAAGATATTCCAACATTAGGTAAAGGAATATCTTGGTGGCCATTTTCAAGTGTTTTTGTAAACATAATTGAGTGGCATGGCCAATCATTATGAATGTTGAGGAGATCACTTTGATTTGCCATCATTTGGACAACACTAAGGAGAGCTCTCATTCATTCCATTCAAGGTGAACTATACGTAAGTGAGAATTGAGAGAAAATTTGCTAAATGTGTTGGCAAGTGTTCTAACCAAAGGGTTTTGAAGAATAAAATCAAAAACACAAAGTATTCATATTATCTCACTTTAAACATAAACATTTGTTGCTAGAACATCTTTGTGGCTGCTATGCTAGATTCACAATCTAGAACTATTCTAGATTTACAATCCCACTCTATTAATCACACACTCACTTAACAAATATGACATAAGAATACATAAAAGAATGTTAAAAAAATTCCATGACTTCATTAGCAAATGCATAACGCTCGAATCGTACATGATAATCCTCTTTTGAAGTAAATTGACTTTTGTCGCAAACCAATGCTCTATTTTATAGTTCACTAGAATATATACATACATAGGCAATTGTAGTTTTATTATAATCTAATTTTTAATAAAAAGAAAAAAATTATTATTTTATGTCTATTATCTTATCTACCTCAGCCTACAATTACCATCAAGTAAATTCTCCTTTTATCCTAGTCCATAAGACAATAACGACAAGTTCCATATAATGCCATCTAGAGCAAGGACATTTTGTTGGTGTACACAACTAATGGATTCCTAAAATCAAATATATGACATTAAATTAAAATAATTATACAAATAAATTTATAACAGAATGTGAATAACAATCAAGGAAAAAAACTTATGAAAAAAAAACATTTGTACCCATGCACTCCTATGAGTATGCTTACATGTTCTTGCACTAGAGTTCATAAACCAATTTTAGATACTCATTAATATGCTACAAAACCCTATATAATGTGTATAACTATTGATACTACTAATTGATATTTAAAAAACAAGAAAAACAAATGTAAGAATATCCTTACAAAATCATCAAGACAGTCAGGTAGGAGCTCATTAAAGCATTTCTAATCAGCATTGATGCCAAGTAATCTAACATGCCTTTGACCATTCTAGATCCAAGCCTGAAGCTTTACACGCACGACCAAGTCTATCAACTATAGTGGATCCAGGTTAATTTAAATATTAAATTATTTGTTAGTAATTGACTATTAATAATGATTGATATTAATTGTCAATTGTTTAATTTAATTTTAGTTCGATTCTGAATATAATTAGAAAATGACATCTAGACCCCTAAGGTTTCAAAAAAGGGACATGCAGATCCCTAAAGTTTCAAAAGTCTCATTTACATCATTGTCAGGTAATAGATTTTTGTTATAATTAATAGAATAGCTGTTAAATATGGTGAAATTATGATTATACCCCTGTTATAACTGTAAAAAATTTAATTAGCATTGATTGACTGTTAACTGCCATTAATTGTCGTTGACCAAACAATGATCATCGTTGATCGACTGTTAACCAAACCTTTGACCAATAGTTGACAATCGTTGACCGGTTATTGATCATTGTTAACCGACTATTGACTAACCATTGAACTTTATTAATAGCGTTGATCGGGCGTTGACTATCTATTGACTAGTCATTTACTAGCATTGACTAGTCGTTAACTACCACTGAGTAGTCTTTGACCACCTTGTTAACCAGTGGTTAACCGATCGTTGACCTAATATGGAGTAAAATTTTATTTTTACCCTTTTCACTGTTAAATTTAACGTAATTTCTTACTTGACAAGGGTGTAAATATGATTTTTAAAATTTTAAGGGTTTGCAAGTCCTTATCTTGAAACCTTAAGGGTCCAGATGTCCTTTTTTTAATATAATTTATTTACAGAAAAAGATATCTAGACCCTTAACATTTTAGAAAAAGACATGCGAATCCCAATAGTTTCTAAAATTTCATTGATACCCTTGTCAGGTAATTGTTTTTGTCTATTTTAACGAAAGAAATGACATCTGGACCCTTAAGGTTTTAGGAAAATAGACATGCAAACCCTTTTTTTGTCGTTAAAATAGACAAAAATCATTACTTGATAAGGGTGTCGATGAAATTTTTGAAACTATTAAGGTCTGCATGTCTTTTTCTAAAATGTTAAGGGTTCAGATGTCACTTTCCTTTTATTTAATTTATCCTTAATTTTAATTTTATTGTTATTTGTTATTATGTTACATCATTAGTTATCCTTTAAAATTAATTAATATTTTTTTATAAAGATACCACAATTTTAAAAAGATTAAAAATTATAGTTAAAGACCATTTTCTTACAACAATTTCATTTATTCAAAGACATGGGTACTGGATGTTATAAATGAAAAGTTGATGAAACATTAAAAGAAAATATTTTGAGCCACTTGTATGGGTCATTTCTTTGATATGTAGAGAATAAAATTTTCAGCCATTTCGGTTCATCATTTGTTACTTTATGAAGTGGAAACCCATGGTATTGATGATGAATTTTGGTACCTTATGAACAATAAGTGCATACATTTTAATTGACAAGAGTTTGTGCTGATATCTAACTTGAAATTGGTAGAATATCCACAAATGAGGCACTTTTCCAAAAAACTGAGTCACCGTTTGCGGAGAGAGTACTTATCAAAAAGAGATGAATCATTGAAGGAGTTTGATGGGTTATTTTCACAGTATGATTTCTATGAAATTGATGATAAAGATGCAATGAAATTGTGGTTGATGTATTTAATCCATTATGTGTTGTTGGGATAAGAGAGAGAAGTCAGCTCGATGAAATTTACTTTAGACTATAAATAATTTGCAAGAATTTAATAAATATCCCTGGGGTAATATTATATAGGAGTCCATTTAAAATTCTTTGAAAAATGCATTGAAGACAAAGCCAGAAAGATACAGAGTTTTAAAATTAGCACAATAAAAAGCCACTCGTATGGCATGAATTATTTTTTGTTTTTCTGCTTTTCTTCATTTCATAAGCAATAACTAATCAATTTACACAACGTATTCATTTTAGACATTATATTTATTTACAAAAATAAATTTCAATCTATATATAGATATATTTATGTCTTTAATAAATTTTAAATTAATGTAAAACGACTTAAAAAGAAAGTAGCAAATGGACTACTCTCTCTTATTTACAAATGAAAAACAGTGTTTACAAAAGCATGAGCCAACGCAACCATAGTGCATCGGTAAGAACTTGCACGTCAGCCCAAGCCTACGTATTGGGAAAAATGTTATTTATGCTTATTTTTCACTTAATTCAAATTTGATTAAGCCATATATATATATATATATGGTTTGGTGGTTTTGGCTACTATACCATTTGTTATCATACATGTATAGAGTTTGAATCTCAACACACACACATATATATTATTTGATTAGTTAATGGTAAAATGGTTAAATTGTGTAAACAGTTATAAATTAATAGATGGTCATAACAATTAGGGGGAGGGGTTGATAGCTTTAAAACTATAGGAATAACACAAAACTATAAAAGGTTAATGAATAATTAACTCAAATCGTAAAGAGAAATAGATAATAACCCTATTAAAAATTGATGATTCAACTGTAGTGCCCAATATCCACAACCGGTAAGAATACGTATTTATATATATATACGTATTTTATTTATATGTGGGTGATACTTGATTTATATATTGTTATTATTAGTGTTTGTATAGGTTAAGGATATACTATTAGCATTGGGTTTATTTGCAAGACTTTAGATTTATTTTAGGGACCAAATTGTAATACTTTAAAAGTTTTAGGGGCAAATTCATAAATATCAAAAATTAGCCTCTTAGTATAAAAATACACTTTTTAAACCCTAATTCTCTCATTTTGGTCGAGCTATCCCTTTTAGAGTGAGAAAAGAGAGAAAGAAAGGGGAGAGAAAGAGAAGAAGAAGAAGAAAAAGAAGAAGAAATTAGAATTTTTTATTTTAAGAGGTATATCACAACTATTTCTCAATTTATTGGTGTTAATTAAGTTAATTCCTTTAATTTTTGATTTTTAAAAATATATATAATTGAGTATTTGATGTGTATTTCGTAAGATATTGTGAGAATTGATGATGATCTATGTAGAGAGCTTGATAAATCATGATGAATTGCAGAATTTCTATTTGATAGTCTCTTGATCCATAAATTTAATAAATTGTTGTGATTTGATTCTGGTATTGAATTTTGAGTATATTAAATTATACATGTTTAGGATTATCTGAGACTTCGAATCGATTGAAAATTTAAGAAATTGAATTTATAGTGAATTTATCAAAATGACCCTAAAATTCTGAAAATTTTCTGTGTGAACAGTATGATACAGTGGCAAACAATTCTTGGCCTACTGAATGATCTTAAAAAATTATGAATTTGTGTAATATGATAAATTTATATGTCTAATAGGATATACTCAAAATTGAGAAGTTAGATCAATGTGGTTAAATTATTATGATTTTCTAAAGAGTGTTAGCTTATTGTAGTATTTGATTAACAGATTTTTAAAGCTATGGAATAAAATAGTTTTAAAATACTTTTGGCAGTGATTTTGAAGTGAAATATTTATCATGAATTCAGGTATGTGTTAAGAGTAATTATGTGGTATTGTTATAATTTTTGAGTTAGTATATGATTTTATAAAATTTGGAGATTAAATACTGTTCAGTAAGTATCTTGATCCTGTCAGGTTAGTAGTTTAGATTCGATGGTGTGTATGGAATGGATTGTGTAGGAATTGTGATATAATATTCATATATAAGAAGGATATATGAGTAAAGAATGATATATTCTGATTTTGGAGTAATTGGACATCATTTGATGTATTAAAATTTTTTGTTAAGTGTATGTGTTCAGAATAACAGGTTTTGAGAAACCAAGTATTTAGACCAATTTAATGTGATAAACGCATTGTGTATAATTTTGTAAGCTATTTAAAGTATTTTGTGTGAATTGTGAGGATTATGAAATGATTAATCTCCATTGATAGGTTAAGGATATTTAAGTCTTGTACCTGAAAGTGCTAAGAGGTAAGTATACTAGACTTTTTACTGAAATCACAATAAACATAGTAATTGTTTTGTATGATTTTGTAAATGGGGTTAAGAATGTGTTTATGTTATGCCAAAGTGTATTTGATATGAAATGTGAAAGACATATGTTTATGAATGTGAGCATTAACATTGAGCATGGACATACATGTGTTTTTGAAAGTGAGCTTTTAAAATGAAATGTGTTTAACAAAGAAAGCTTTGAAGTGTAATATGTCCATGAGAAACATTTTGTATTTTGAGGATGCTTGAACTCACTGTTGACTTAGTAGGCATCTTATGTGATTTGTGGAACCTTTATGTGTGACATTTCCTTCGGGATTGGTATATGTTATGTGCTCTGTATGTAGGGAGGATCCTATTGGTACCTAAAGGAAGATTGAGTCATCACATTCGTGTGGTGGCGTATTGGTGCATGTGAGAGGACTCACCGATGATCAGGGTGAGGGTTTAGCTCTTACCTTCGGGCTTGAGTATTATATATGTGTAATTAAAACCTCACTTGTACTATTTCTCTCATACGGTATGTCACCTACGAGTGACATTTGGCTCATTATGTGATATGTGATGTGTAAGTCCTACTAAGTAGTAGTTGAGTGATGGTATTCCTGTAATATGTTTTGAAAGAATGTATAAGCGCTTACATGATATGTGATTTGATAAGATTATGATTTTGATTGATCACAACATATCATACATATGCATTGTGTACATATATGTATCTGTATTTGATACATGAAAAACAAGTATGCTTACTGAGTTTTATACTCATTATAGTTTATGGTAATTTCAGGTAAATAAGGTACATGTGTGCTTAGCGGATTTGGCAAGGCTTCTGCTGTTCCTTGGGTTCCCTAAGTTGTTAGGTTGCTAAGTGTTTCATTTGGGGACACGTGGGATAAGATAATTGATTTGTCCCTATTGAATAAATACTTATGTATTATTTTATTGTGTGTGGTTTGGTTTAGTTTAAGTTTCACCAAGTGTAGTAATGGATTAATTTTAAGTAAGAATTTGCAATGAATATATTCTGGGCTTCCGGTAACAAAGTTGCTACTGGTGACGTAGTAGAGTGTTAATCTTTGAGAAAACTCTGCGTATCTTCAGTTTACTAATTGTCCCAGTCATAATTCAATTGCTATAATTCTGAAAGAAATTAAAATGAATGTGCTTAGAAATATTATTGAATGAATGTAAGTGATGTCTTGTGTCAGATCTTTTGGGTCTGGGGCGTGACATCAACAATTTTATATAGACAAAAATTGAGATGAATACTAAGAGAAGAGTCATTATGAAGTCAAGCACGCATTAGACGCACAAGGGAGGAGCAAGATGGGACTTAGAAATGAGAAAAGGTGAAGAAACGAAAGATGACATGTCCAGGCAGCAGCACTGTGGCACCAGGGCTGTGACGCAGGTGGATGAATATCTAGTGCTGTGACGCTAGCGCCTCGACGCCCAGTTTTAGAAAAGTTTGTTTTTGGCTTATTTTATTTTACTTCTTTGAGGGGGTTTGGACTCCTAAACATGTGAAATTTTATTCTAATAAGGTTTAGGATTTTTTAGGGGTGTTGTACTCATTATATAAACCCTTCTAAACATAAGAGAAAGCTAAGCATCTAAAGTATCAAGATATAACAATAAGAGGTAATAATGGAGCTTAGTAGGCATTAAGTGCAGAATGCACTAAGGTGTAACCTTTTGCGTAGATCCTTTTGTGAGAGGCTCGGGTTATTCTTGTATTTATTGAGTAAAATCTCTTATGGGATAGAAGATATTGTGAGGTCTTGTAAGGATCATAGTGATCTAAAAATATACTTAGAGGTCTTGTAAGATTATAGTGATATAATCGACAAAAGAAGTTGGATCACGAATCCCTCATGGATATAGGTGTTTTGACTGAACCACGTATATATTGTATTTTGTGGTTTATTTCTTTATCTTTATTTATGTGTTAATCTTATATTTTCTTGATTATTTGTGAGTTAAGTCTTCTGTATATGCATAGGGTAAAAAGGTATCAATGCAAAAGGCTAATCTTATAGAGAGATTAATGCTGAGATTAATTTTCTCTCAACAAACTAGTATCAAGGTTGTGCCTTAGTTGATGTCAAAGTGGTGTCAAATCGAATAGCATGGCTTGATACTGCTACAAACCCTTATACATGTTTAGGAAAGAAGCCATCGAGTAAAAACTAGCTAGTATATTAAGAGAGAACTTGTGGTTCTGGTTTGTTCGTGATTGAAAATATTGTATACGTCCATAAAGGGATACGACTAATGAAAAATAACAATGTGGATGCCTCCCGATCACTCCTGTGAATTGTTTACTGTTCATTTAAAAATGTGATTTCATGATTCAATAATTAATACTATTTATTTGTTTACATTTTTTTTTTGGAAAGAAAGACTTAAAAATATTGTTGAAATTTGACAATGGAGACCAATCCAATCCATCATCTAAGCACAAACTATTAACCTTGTGAGAAGTTGATTGAAAATCACTTTAGAATAGGTTTGCGATCAAGCTAAATGAATAGAGACACACAAAGAAGGAGAAGAGACGAGAAGGCCTAAAAAATGTGGAACAGGGTGTAGTGCCGCGACATCCAAGAGCTGATGTCGTAGCACCAGTTCCCCAATACAGAGTGCTGCGACATCTAAGAGCTGATGCCGTGACACTAGTTCGTTTCTTACACCCCTACGAATCCTAAGTTATTTAGGACATCCCTATCTTATTCTCACTTGGATTAGAGTTTACTTAGGACGTATATAGCCTATATAAAGGCTTTATTTTGGCTTGAGAATACAATCACAACAATATCACAATACATATGTGCACAAGAGAGAAACCTTAGATTATACAAGAGAGACAATTAAGTAAGCAATTATTGTATATTCTTTGTGAGCTTTGTGACTCTTGTAAAGGCATACTTCATGGTAGGCACAATTCGATTCAGTCCATGTTATTTTAAAATCGAACCGAACTAGTTTGATTCAATTTTTGTTTTTAAATGACATCGAAAAAATTGATTTGGAGAGGAAAATCAAAACGGTTTTTCAGTTCATTTTTTTGGTTTTTGAGCCTTTTTTTAGGCCATTTGTTAAACCATTTTTTTGGGTTTTTTTTAATTTATTCATTAAAATGAAAAAACCTATAATATATTTGCATAATATATATTTGTAATTACTTAATATATGTGCATAATATATATTTGTAATTACTATAATATATTTACAAAATATATATTTATAATTGCATAATATATTATGTAATTATAATTATTATAAACAATTAAAAAAGCAAGCAAATATATTGAAAATTTAAAATGCAGCAAATTTTTTGTTTGCAAAGAAATTTGTCACCGTGTAAACAGTTTACCTTTCTGCAAATGGACGGCGCGGTAGTCAGCAGCAAGCGCGGCACGGTAGCAGTGAATGGCATGGCAGTAGGCGGACGGCATGGCAACAGGCAAATCAGTTTGTAGCAGATAGTAACAGGCGACAGAACAGATGGCATGGCAGTGACAGCGAACAGATGGTAGACTTGTCATTTAGCTTGGATAGTGTTTCACTGTTTTGAGACTTTGAGTTTAAGATGAACGACTCTGGGATTTTTGAATGATTAGAAATTTCGGGGTTTTTTTTTTTGGATTTGAGAGATTGTATTGTACGTGGGTAAGCTAATAGTTGTATTATATAATTATCTAATTATGTAACGCCACATGGCAAATGAAGTGAATTTTATCAAAATACATGATTTTTTTGGTTCGGTTATTATTTAAGGAAACCGAATCGGATCGGCCAATTTTTCTTAAATAATAACTGATTAGTTTTTATTTTAACAAAATAATTAATCAGTTTTTATTTTAACAAAATAAATGAATCAAATTGGTTGGTTTGAACCAGTTTGATTTTTCAGTTTTCAGTTTAAATTCCTCACTTTTAGGCATATTTTTTTATTTAATAAAGAAAATTAAGATTTTAATCCGCTATAGATATAAACAAGTTTTCAAATTATATAAATTGCATATGTAGTTACTTTTACCCTTTCTTTTTAGATTATTTTCAATTGCTTGCTGCGTTATTATTACTTGTGTGAATCACTTCCGCTTTAACAAACTAGTATCAAAGTAAAAGTTTCAGCAATTATGACCATACCTAAATATGAAGTTGAGAAATTCAACAATACGAATGATTTCAATTTATGAAAGGTTAAGATGACAACATTACTGGTGAATCAAAGATTAAGCTCAACCTTAGAGGAGATTGCAGCTCTATTTAGCGAAGAAAAAAAGTCAGAGTCATCAAAATTTGAAGTAAAGAAGAAAGACATTCAAGAAATGGCTCATAATATAATTGTTTTATCATTAAGCGATGAGATTTTGAGGGAAGTTGTAGGGGAGAAAATAGCTATTGGTTTGTGGAAGAAGTTGGATGCTCCTCATATGACAAAGTCGTTGGCTAACCATTTGCATATAAAGAAGGAATTTATTAGTTGTCCATGTTTAAGGGGACGCTAATAAAAGATCATATAGATATCTTCATCAAGATCATAATTGATCTAGACACTATTAATGTGAACATAGAGGATGAAGATGAGGCGATCATCCTGTCGAGTTCTCTTTCCTACAGTTATAAGCACTTTGTTGATACGCTGCTCTATGACAGAGAGAGTTTAACCATGAATGATATGAAATCATCATTAAACTTAAAGTAATCGAGAAAGCAATTAGAGGCTAATACAGAAGGTTTATCTATAAGAGGAAGACCTTCACATAGAGATGGAAAGATGAAGGGCCCAAGATTAAAGTCTAGAGGTTATCCTAGAAAGTGCTATTGCTGCAAGAAAGAAGGGCACTTTATAAAAGATTGTCCCGAGAAGAAAGAGAGAGACAGATGCTTTCTTAGCTTATGATGATAGCTATGACAGTTTAGAGACTCTAGTCACTTTCTGATGATAAGAACTTTGACCAATAAGTTCTAGATTTTGGTTGTATATTTCATATGTGTTTAAATAAGTCATTATTTACTAATTTTCAGTCCATTATTGGTGGTAAGGTATTAATAGGTAATGATAAAGCTTGTCAAGTGATGGAAATTAGTACTGTTAGACTTATGTTGCATTATGGGATAATGAGAGAGTTATTAGAAGTTAGGTATGTTCTTGACCTCAAGAGAAACTTGATTTCACTGGGGATGTTAGACCAGAATGGATGTTCCATTAGGATTGATGGAAGGGTTATGAGAGTGTTGAGAGGTTCCATGGTTCTTATGAGAGATAAATAGTGCAAATGAGTATATGTGCTAAAAGAAGCAGTAATGATTAGTTTTACATCATTCTCTAAAGATGATGAGAATATGCAAACCAAGTTATGCCATCTAAGATTAGCTCACCTAGGTGAAAAGAACCTAAAGGAGATGTATAATCAAAAGTCATTTTGTAAGGATAAATTCCAGCCATTAGAGTTTTATGAGTATTGTGTGGTAGGAAAAACACATAGAGTAAGGTTTAATATCAAAGAGTATAAAATAAAAGGAACTCTTAATTATATATACTTAGATCTTTGAGGGCCAGCACAAGCAGTAACTTATGGTGGGGCAAGGTATTTCCTCATGTTTATTGATGATTTTTCAAGAAAGTTATGGGTATATGTGTTAAAGAACAAAGAGCAGTGTTTGAGACGTTTAAAATATGAAAGGCCCTTGTTGAGAATTAATCTAGTAAGAAGATTAAGAGGCTAATGATTGACAATAGCCCAAGTTTTACAACAAAGAATTTGATAGCTTTTGTACTAAGCATAGGATTGCAAGGCACAGATTTGTGGGATCAATGCTGCAACAGAATAGTCTGGTAAAGATGATGAATAAGACCTTGCTGGAAAGGGTTAGATGCATGTTGACTAATGCAAGGGTGTCTAAAGCGTTTTGGAGTGAAGCTGTAATGACGATAACTTACTTAATCAATATGAGTTCTTTCTCAGCGATAGACTTCAAGACACCAGAAGAGAAGTGGTCTGATAGCCCTCCGAAGTATGATCACCTCTGGATATTTAGTTCTTTAGCTTTCATGCATATGAAGTAAGGCAAATTAGAGCCTAGAGCAATAAAGGGGATATTTATAAGGTATCCTGAAGGTGTGAAAGGATACAAGGTGTGGTACAAAAGTTTGAAGCCACCAAGAAGTATCATAAGTAGAGATGTGACATTCTATGAGACGACAATGCTGAAAGAGCCCTAAGAAGATGAGAAAGAAGAACCTGTGCCTAAGAAAGTTTTAGCACTTGAAACAATTGAAGTTAAAGTGGAGCATAAGAGAAAATCTAAGATGCCTCAGATTAACACTTCAGTAAAGCAACCCTTGAAGTAGAACAAAAAACACCGATTAATTCCTCTAAGTCCACTAAAGTCAGACTAGGACTCTTGGGATAGAACTTGAAAAGTACCAACTAGCTAAAGATAGGCTAAAGAGAATGATAAATCTACCTATAAGGTATGCTTAAGCAGATTTAATTGGCCATGTTTTAAATTCTACACAGACTCTTAAGTATAATGATCCAAAGACATAGGGGGAGACTATAAAAAGTAAGAATAGTGAGAAATTATAACAGAACATAGAAGATGAGATTAGTTCTCTTCTTAAAAATAATACCTGGGTATTGGTATATAGGCCGCAAAACAAGAAATTAGTTGACTGCAAATGGGTGTACAAGGTTAAGAATAGGATAACAGGAATATAGTCTACGAGATTTAAGTCTAGGCTTATAGCACAAGGTTTTACTCAGTAAGTAGAGATAGACTTTCATAAGATTTTCTCTCCAAGCGTTAAACACATATCTATTAAGATTTTGTTAGCCATATATGCAAAACTTAACTTACATCTAGAGCAGATGGATGTAAAAATAACTTTTCTACATAGAGAGCTAGAGCAGAAGATATACATGTCGTAGCCATAAGGGGTTTGTAAAACTCGACATAGAGGAGCATGCTTGTTTATTGAAGAAGTCATTATATGGGATGAAGAAATCTCCTAGGCAGTAGTAGAGGAGATTTTATGATTTTATGATGACTTGTGGGTTCAATAGAAGTAAGTATGGTAGTTTTATGTACTTTAAGAGCCTAAGTAGTGGGATGAGTATGTATTTGCTTTTATATATCAATGATATGCTGATTACATATAGAGATATGAAAGAAATATAGAAATTGAAGAAGCAGTTGAGTAGTGAGTTTGAGATGAAGAATTTGAGAGCAGCAAAAAGGATTTTGGATATGAATATTTTAAGGGAAAGAAAAGACGTTATCTTCTTGTTATAGCAGAGGTATATACTCAAGATTCTAAAGAAGTTTGGTATGTCCAATACAAAGGCTATCTCTACACTGTTGGCCATGCATTTGAAACTTTCAGCAGCATAGTTGCCAAAATTCGAAGATGATAAATTGCTCATGAATAAAATACTATAATGTAGCGTTGTTGGGAGTATCATGTATGCGATGGTTTGTACAAGATCAGACATAACAGAAGCAATGAGTGTCGTGAGTATATATATAGCGAATCTAGAAAAATATCTCTGGCTTATAGTGAAGTAGATATTAAGATATCTTAAGGGAACGTCGGATCATGGTTTATTGTATAAAAGGGTTGAGAATGAAGGTGAAATGGTAAGAGGATATATTGTCTCAGATTATGCAAATTATCTTGACAAGAGAAGGTCTTTGACAAGGTACGTCTTCACAATATTTGGGTGTAGTATATGCTAGATGTCGATTTTACGGCATGTGGTAGCACTATCAACCACGGAGATTGAGTATATAGTTGTGGGTAAAGATATTAAGGAGATTGTGTGGTTAAAAGATATCTGCGGAGAGATATTGACTATTGAAGATGTCAACACTGAAGTGTATTATGATAGCTAGAGTGTCATACACTTAAGCAAGCATCAAATGTTTCATAAGAGGTCTAAACACATTGATGTACAACTCTATTTGATTAGAGAGATTGTTCAAAGTGGTGAGATTAGTTTAACGAAGATTGCATCATTTGAAAATTTCACTGATATATTAACTAAGCCACTACCCTTTGTTAGGTTCGTCCTATGCAATGACTTAATCGGAGTTACTACTATGTAAAGGTGACAGTGATGTGAAGATAAAATATTTTTGAAGCTTGTTGGATGATTCTGAATCACTGAGGGAAGTTTTGAGAAGTTGATTGAAAATCACCTTGAAATAGGTTTGGGATCGAGCCAAATGAGTAAGGGAACATACGGAGAAGAAGCAGAGGTGAGAAGACCCTAGAAACGCGGAACAGTGCACAATGTTATGGCATTCAAAAGCTGATGTCACGACACTATTTCATTTCCTACACCCTTACGAATCCTAAGTTATCTAGGACACTCTTATCTTGTTCCCACTCAGATTAGGGTTTACTTAGGAGGTATATAGGCTATATAAAGGCTTTATTTTGGCTTGAGAATACAATTACAACAACATCACAACACATCTATACATAAGAGACAAACCTTATATTACACAAGAAAGATAATTGAGTGAGCAATTATTGTAAGTTCTTTATGAGCTTTGTGACTCTTATAAAGGCATACTTTGTGATGGCTTTTATGATTCAATAAAGAGAAGTGAGATCTTAATTCTCTATGAACATAGACAAGTTGTCAAACTACATAAAATGCTTGTGTATTTTTTCTGCCATTTCTCTCTCTAGGTTATTTTCAATTGCTTGTTGTGTTATTATTACTTGTATGATCCGTTTCCGCTTTAACAAACCTTTCTTACACGTGAATTATATTTTTCAAAGGTTATTACGTGCATTATCAATAGAAATATGGTTTTCAAACAAGGAATATAATGATAAATTAGCCGTTCGCAGCAGAGTCGAAGTCATGAAATTGGCTCATTGGGGGCAACATAGAAATTAGCAAAATAAAATTTTAATAAACTAAATGATTCAAGAAATTATTTTAATTCTTTTGTTTTTGCCAAACAAAGAAATAGAAGTGACTTTCCATGAAAAAGAGTTACTCGTCGCATTTATAAGTAGTAAACTAATTTTATCCATCACCTAAATGAAAAACCAAACCAATAGTCTATAGTCATAGATTCAAATTTTAAATAGGCACTTGCTTGCACAAATTTTACTTGTGAAGTCCTTATTAAAATTATTGACTATCAAAATTTAAAGAAAATAAGCACTCGAATACTTGTCTTAGCGGTAACATCTGTGTACCTTATTGAGATTTGTGCTTACGTACTATCCCTTTTTGTATGAATATTTTATTTTATGATATTTATATAGTGCTTTTTATTAAATCGATAATTTCATTAATTAAATGGTACAATGTTTGTTATGCTATAGACATTATATGATCTGAAAGAGTTCAGATCTAGCCTAAAAGAGTTTAGACCAACGCTAAAGGTTAGCAATACTGAGAATTATAATTGCTAATAGATAGCACTACTAAGAGTTAATAGGTTATAAAAGTCAGCAAAACTTAACAGTTAGGACATTGTCTGCAACTAGACATAGACCCGAGAGTACATTAGTAATAACATAGCTGCAAAGAGTTGCAATAGGTGCTAAGAAATGTTATTATGCACGTGTCTTCTCAAACATAATATTCCTCGTCTAATTCACCAATGCGAGTTTGTCGGTAAAACTCTTTATTATAGATTTGTGTATGATCATATCTAGATGGTTTAGATGATTGTTTTTAGCTGACCATAGGCTTACCAGAAGCTCGTATGACATACGGGTGTTCAGTAAAGACTAAATACTGAGCAGGCTCAACGAAGACCTCAATAAACATCTTATGAAGTCGTCAATGGTAGGTCCTCTCGAGTTGAGTAGTGTATGTGGTCCTTTGAGTTGAGCGCCACATTGGACTTGTGAGTGATCTACGATGCTTTGGTTCCATATATGTCAGAGACCTTTCATGGTTTGACCGCTATGTGTTACTAGGTATGGTTTGATGCTCATGAAGTTCGGTGTGTATAGATATAAAATTTGTCAACTCACATGGGTAAGTTATATATCTGGATGCTCTGAGACTATATCTCAGAAAGAATTATGACCATAAGTAATAAACCCAGGAAAAGAGTTTCCCACAGGGTTAAATAATATCGCAAAGTTGTTTACGTGTATTGTTTATTGAAATACGTGTCTGGAGATAAGTTCACAGATGACTGCGTGGGGATTTGATGTGATGATCTATATCCCCGCTCCTTCAGGATATATATGGTGGAAAAACTATACATATACACCTCAACTTGTATGGTCTACTGCACTGATTTGTTATATCCGTGATGTGTGCGTCGGGTATCGATCATGAACTCACAAAATAGTTCTATTTAATAAATCGGGCGTGGACCTAGGGAGTTCTGTAATATGAAGTATACTCGTTGTGTATTGGGGCAACATACCAGATTAAATAGTTCAATCTAGTAAACTCCAGCAGACTAGACATTTGCTTCAGTATCCATCGAAATGTGCGCGAGTTAAGACTTAAGTGTTAAGTACATTAATTAGTTAACAATAGTTGTTGACCAATAATGTGATGATATATGGCTAATTGTAGGCCAATTATTATTTAACTTGAATATTACCAAAATGACCTTACTTGTTGGACAGGCAAGATCATTATTTTATTCATTAAATTATTTATTGAATAAAATATTTATAGCAATGTTTGATATTATTATTTTAATCAAGTTAAACAATTATTTTATTGAATAAAATATTTATAATAATATTTAATATTATTATTTTAATCAAGTCAAACAATTATTGTTTATAACAATTATGCATATGTTTTTAATTGATTAAATTAATAAAAGAAAAAACATTGAAGCATGGCTTAGAAGAGGTAGGGCCAAAGTGTGAAATACAAGAAATGAAAATTGTTTCCTCTTTTTCTTGTAAAATTCGGCCAACACTCATCCAAGATTTTTATTTGATTTATTTTATATAAATGAATCAAAAACAAGTGCAAATGGGCAATTCAATGGTGGGACCAAAATTTGCAAATTTTAATTTGTTTTAATTTTCTCTATATGGCCAGTCACATATATTCACTCCTTGACTTTTCTTTTTGTTTGAATGAATAAAAGAATTAAAGCAAAGTTTATATGGCAAGTGTTGCCATACTTGTGAGCTATTGGTTGCTTAAAAGAGGGAAAACAAATGTACCAAATAAAAGAGCAACTTTGCTTATTTTGTATGTAGGGGTTAGTTGGCCAAATAGAGAGAAAGAGAGAAAAGCTAATTTTCCAATTGTTGGGAAAAAGTTCAAAGTGTTGAACTTCTTCTTCTTCTTCCCTTTTTTCTATATATTGGCTAAACCATTAACACATTAAGATGATGTTGGTTGATGTTTCAAATGTTGAAATAGTGTAAGCAAATTGATAGTTTTGTAGTTGGTCCAAAGCTTAAGTGTTAAGCTAATTTAGTTTAAGAGTTAAACTAGGGTTCAAGTGTTGAACCCTTTGCTGGAATCAAGTTGCCATTCTAGACTTCCCAAGCCCACTAAGTTAAGAGCTAGAATTCAGAACAAGCACATTTTAAGGTGAGACTCCAACAACACAAAGATTAAAAGTTTGCCAAGGTAATTTTCATCAATTCCTTATAATTTCAATTATAAGGCAATATGAAAAACTTATGTGTTTATCATTTAGGAAATTAGATTTTCGAATTTTCATTGCGCTAAAAAATGTATATAATGCATATTTTGTAATGATGAACACAATCCCACATGTATGCACCCTAGGATAATCAATACTCACCAAATGGTATCAGAGCATATTTGATTAGATTTGGGTGTAAATAAGTGTTGAAATTATTTTTGGTGAAGTTTCGAAGCTCAAATAGTGCATTTCAAAGTGTTAAAATAGGTATACCAATGTGGGGAGCATCGGAGCGCTGTGGCACAAAGTGCTTGGCACTATGGCGTTGGCGATTTTGTCCCCAGTATTGCAACGCCAACTATTGGGTGCCGCAGCGCTGGGGGCTATGCCTCTAATGCTGCAATACCATGAACCCAGCACTGCGACGCTGACTACACTCACTTAAATTATTTAAAATATTAATTTTTAACATGTGGGGGTTTATGAGATACATTGGTAAGAGTTATTAGTTGTATTATAAATCGAGATCTTTTTTTTACATTGATAACCACAATTGGAGCCTTACTAGTGGAGATTAGTTGTGCTTGCACAAATTTTACTTATGAAGTCCTTATTAAAATTATTGACTATTAAAATTTAAAGAAAATAAGCACTTTAATACTTGTCCTAGCGGCAACATTTGTGCATCTCTCTAGCCTAGGTAAGGGGTTCGAGCTCTAGCAAATATTAGAGTAGTATAAATTTTTCTCTCATCCCATGAGAGCCTTATAGTCCAGGTGAGGTATGCTCAACCATAGTGGTACTTATAGTTTGGGGTAGTTTACTCAACGAGGCTGGTATAATTTTTTCTCCCATCTTATAGGAGTTTTATAGTTTGGTTTGGTGCGTTCAATATTGTATGTATTGTTCCTCATAATCCTAACAGTGTAGTCTGATGTAAATATTAATAGTGAGTCTGATGTAATATCAGTAGTATAATCTGATCATTGTAATAGCAATGATGTTGTAATAGCAATTATAAAGTGTATAAAAAAATTTAAACAAAATAAGTTAATAATTAATGTATAATTAAAACTATTACGTCAAATATGATAAAGTAAGTTAATAATCCATTTAATCAATTAGCAGTCAATAAACCCTTTGGGGGCATAAATTCAATTAGAAAAAGAAATTAAAAAGTGAATGTGACAAAATTTTGGGCTTCAATCTCTAAATTATTGATTGAGGTGACAAAAAAAGAAGGGAAGAGAGTTGGAATAAAATTAAAGAAAAGGATGGAATTTTAACAGGAGGAGATGATAAAGAAAGAAGTATCACATCCTATACCAGATAGAAATTAGGTAAATTTTAGGTATATATATGCTGGTAGTCAAAATGATCTAACAGGTTAGTCTTTTAGGTTAATAACAAGCGACCGCCTCTTAACAAGTGATATCATAGCAGATCCAAATTTTTATTTGTAAATCTCCCCATTGAAGATTATCACGTGAGGCGTAGGTCCCCTATGGCTCTGGGGGGATGGAAATACAATCCAAATGGTTCCTTAAATTCTCGTGTCTTGAGCTCCAATAGAGATTGTCACGTGAGTAGTAGATCCTCATGGCCTGGAGGGTGGGCAATACGAGTTAGTTTAACTTCTGAGTTTGGGTTAGACTGCGACAAGGGTGTCACGTGATTAGGTAATGGAGAATGTCACATCCTACATTGGCTAGAAGTTAGATGAATTTTGGGTATATATAAGCGGGTAGGTAGCATTACCTAACAGGCTATTCTTTTAAGTTAATGACAAGCGTCCAGCCCGTGACAGAAAGTATGAGAGTTGAAATAAAATTGAAGAAGCAATGAAATAGATCTTGGGTATATATGGGCAGATATCTAGTATTACCTAACAAGTTAGTCTTTTAGGTCAATCATAAGTGCTCGGCCTGTAACAGAAGGAATGAGAGTTGAAATAAAATTGAAGTAGGGATGGAATTTTGACTGTAAAAGAGAGTATGGAATTGCAAAAAGAAGTGCTTTTGAATTGAAAATTTTGTTTTGGAGTTTTGATTCCATTAAAAAAAATTCAAAATTTCAAAAGGGTAATCATAAAAAGTCAATTTTTCTATATATCCTTTTCTTTTTAAGAAAAACTGAGCTTGTTTTTAGAAATCTAATATTTTTGACTTGGGTATATTAAAAGAAAAAAAACCTTTAAACAGTCTTTGAAAAGTTAAGAATTTCAACATATTTGAAAGAAATAAAAATTTCATAGGGGAAGGTAATAATTGCCTACACAAACGCTTTGTATGTTTGTCTTTGATTAGATGAGAAAATGACCATTACTCCCTATGATATCAGCTAATGTCCACTTCTTTTTGTGGTTTCAAAAAGGACCAAAAACCCTCTGTCCTTAAGCATATTTCATTATCGTTTATCTTTTCGCATGATTTGACAATTTTATCTTTGATAATATATAGTTTGATAATTTTATTTTTGAAGAATTGAGAGAAAAGAACCTTTGCTATTAAGTATATTTCATTATCTTTTAACTTTTTACATGATTTAACAAATTTATACTTGATAATACATAACTTGACAATTTTATTCTTAAAGAATTGAGAGAAAAGAACCCTTATTGTTAAACATATTTTGTTATCTTTTAACTTTTTATATGATTTAACAGTTTTATCCTTAATAATACATAACTTGATAATTTTATCCCTCAAGAATTGAGAGAATAAAAAATGAGTCCGCTTGAAAATTTTATTCTTGAAGAATTGAGAGAAAAGAACCCTTGCCGTCAAGTATATTTCATTATCTTTTAATTTTTTACAAGATTTGACAATGTCGTTAAGCATATTTCGTTATCTTTTAACTTTTTTATACGATTTAATAATTTTCTCCTTGATAATACATGACTTGACAATTTTATCCCTAAAGAATTGAGAGGAAAAAAAATTCACTTGACAATTTTATCCTTAAAGAATTGAGAGGAAAAAAAATAATTCCGTTAAGTATATTTTATAATCTTTTAAATTTTTACATGATTTGAAAATTTTATCCTTGATGATAATTTTTTTCTTGATAATAAGTAACTTGACAATTTTATTCTTGAAAATTTGAGAGAAAAAGGGAAAAAAATGAATCCAAAGGTATTTTAATTCTTGACCGTAAAGATAAAAAACCATCAAGCTTCACCCACTTGGCCAAACTTAAATTTACTTTATATTTTATGAAGACTAATATATATATACCATGCCAGATGAATTAAGTGCTACGTTAGATGTTGATACTCAAAATCATAAATAATAATAAGTCTAAAAGTGTTTTAAATAATATTTAATTCAAATAAGCTTACAAAAAATGAGTTTTGTTTTATATAAAAAAACTTATTATAAATACCTTCTCATTTTCTAATTATTCTTAAATTGATTGAAAAGAAATAAAAAAGGTATTAATAATTACATTAATTATAAAAAAATAATTTTCCAACAATGGTAAAAAATTATGTCCAAGTGGTGAAAATTCATAGTTTTTATCTTTGAAGTCAATGGTTCCAATCCCTTTAAACTTTTCTTTCTCTCTCTCAATTCTTTAGGGGTAAAGCAGTCAAGCCATTCATTATCAAGGATAAAAATTATCAAATCATGGAAAAAGTCAGTTATTATTAAGGATAAAATTGTCAAATGATGCAAAAAGTCATTTATTATCAAAGATAAAATTGTCAAATATCAATTTTTTAGGGGGCAAAATTGTCAAGCTAATTATTATCAAAGATAAGTTTTTGTTCTTATGCTCACAATTCTTTAGGGATAAAACCATTAAGCTGTTTATTATCAAGGATAAATTTATTAAAATGTAAAAAGTCATTTATTATTAAGGATAAAATTGTCAATCTCATTTCTTTAGGGGCAGAATTGTCAAGCTATTTATTATCAAGGATAAAATTGTCAAAGGGGTAAACCTATCAAGCCATTTATTATCAAAGATAAAATTGTTAAATCATGCAAAAAAAATAAAATATTTATTATCAATGATACTATTGTCAAGTTTCAATTCTTTAAGAATAAAATTGTTAAGTCATTTATTATCAAAGATAAAATTATTAAATTATATTAAAAATTAAAACATAATAAAAAATTTGTAACCATAAATTTTTTTTGATTTTTTTTAAAACCACGTGAAGGTAAGACATTAACGACTATAACAAAGGTAATGGTCCTTTTCCTTTGATTAGACCAATAACTCTAAAAAAGGGAAAAGGATTCAAAGTCCTTTAAAAAAGATCTTAATGGTGCGGACCTGGTAATTGGTATGTGGTCAAAAGATATTCATCAACTGTTGACAAATAGAGGAGGTGTTGTACTTGTATACCAATTGCCATTTGCTATTTGCTAGCTTTTTATATCTACTTTAGTTGAGTTAGGAATTGGAAGTTGAGACCTATCTTAAAAAATATATCATTAAAAATTTGCTTAAAAATATTTTATATAATTCCAACGATTGTAAATTTCTAGAAAAATGGCATTTTTATCCCTTGAATTTGGCTTAATACTCAATTTTGTCACTATGGTTTCGTGGTACCCAAATTTGTTCCTCTTCATTAGTCAGTCTCTATTTAGTTTAACAACAAAAGGGCGAAAGAGTAACTTAACATGAAGTGTGACAAGTAAGATGTTTCTTCTTAGTCACGTGTCAAATAAAGAATGGTGAAACAATTAAAACAAAAAGTTTTTCGCGTTAAAAGAACCTAAGCCTTTCAAAATAGCTCTTTGCGAAAACCATTGCAAAAGCCAAGAAAACCCTCTCTGAACCACCGTTGGCTAAAAATGTGAAGATAGTCGACCATTACCACCAACGAAAGAAACTACAAGTGAAGACTGCCCCTTTTTTAACGGTGAGTAAATCGATTTTAGTTTAAAATAGATTATGCAAAATGTTGGGTTTAAGACATTGTTAACTCGCATATGATTTTTTGGTTTTATGATATTTGTATGATTTGTTGGAATGCTTTGTTGGTTGGAAGATTTATGGGTTTCGAATTTTATTCATGATTTTGGTATATTTGTTTTAGTGTTTTAAATTTATGAGTTGAATTCGATGGATTCATGAGTCATTCTTGTATTGAACAAAAATATTAGGGTTTTTTGAGTTGGGTACAACTAGTGTAAAATTCTAGGGTTTTGTTTGTTGTAATGAACATTATTTGTAGTCGTTGACAGTAATTGTTTGTGGTAATGTGGCTATCGTGTAATAAAAGTGCTGGATTTTATGGGTTGCTGTTAGTATTTGTTTATGATCATTTTGTGTTTTTTCATGGGATGTTGGTAATTGCTATGAAATGAGGGTGTCGTGCATATATCAATTTAGTGGTGTAATACCCTAAAAACGTTGTTTGTTAATATAGTTACAAATGGAAAATAATGATGAAAAATATATGACCATCACAATTAAGGTGATGGGGTTCAAAGAATACAACTACTATGTAGATGTGACTACTGCAGTTTTATTGAATTGAAGAGTTATGTGTGTGATGGGCTATTTAAAAGGCCATTATTTTCAAGAGATAAGTTTAGGGTCACTGCCATGATTCCTTGAACAGGGGAACAAGTTGAAATAGTTAATGATAGAGGGCTTGTGGAATTGGTGAATGAGTGCTTGAGGAGGAAATGGTATTACATGGATGTTGATTTAGAATTGTTGCCTCTGAGGTCAGTGACTCCCCCACGGTATAAACGAGAAGGAATGTCAAAAGTTTATAGTGGACCTGACCTAAATATGAAGAGAAAATTATTCTTTGATTCTACTACTACCCCAGATCCCTTCTCTACCACTGCCACAGCTACTGATATTGCCCTAGCCTTAGCCCTAGCCCTTGGCTCAATGTAAACAGAAGACACTGAATTAAGAGACCCTTGCTCTCAAGTATACCAACAGTCCCAACCATAACAACATAATGAGATTCCAGCCAGTCTCACTCTTACCAATGACTAAGAATCTCAAGTGTACCAAGTTCCTATTGAATCATTAGTAGCCCAAACACAACAGCACCACCAACAAGGTCCAACTAGCCCATAGAGGCAACACAATCCAAAAATTCCACAAATGCAAAATAACTGATGAACACTTGAAATTACAAATTTAATAAGAGTTTTATATCATTGTTTTGTATTACTAGTGTCTTTAACCTTCATAACTTAAGTACGTTTACAATATTGTGCCTAATTACCTTTTAACTATTTTGTGGTAGGTTCGGTAAAATGAGCATAACGTTTTACTTAGAAATTCAGTTGGAGTGATTCTTGATCCTGTAAAGAGCTGACTTAATGGGCTAACATATTGTGTTTCATAAAGCATTTGAAATTTGAGTATTTAGAGGGTGAAAATGACTTAAAAGAAAACTAATCTGCAATACAGACCTAATCCAAACATTAATCAGTATTTGGCCCATAACTATAGAAATAATTATCTAATACATATGAGACAACTTAATTTTAAAAGATAAGAGACTTAACTACAACTTTAATGTTTTGAGTGACAGCTAATTCGGACCACATCAATTCCAAATTCGATAGGCAAG
Organism: Ailanthus altissimus; assembly: GCA_946807835.1. Taxonomy (NCBI): domain Eukaryota; kingdom Viridiplantae; phylum Streptophyta; class Magnoliopsida; order Sapindales; family Simaroubaceae; genus Ailanthus; species Ailanthus altissimus. Next base: position 24,242,550 of record OX327685.1, on the reverse strand, counting down.
TGGGTGCATTAATGATAATCAATTTAAATTATTTGTCATCATTCTTGACTTTTATCATCTATGTGGTTCCCTCTTCATTTGCCTCGATTTATCCATATTTTCTATAAATAGGTAGCATGTTTATGCCCAAAACATGTAATTAGAGAATTAAATTTTAGTTCAAAATACTTGTCTTTTGTATTATCTCTTTGTAATATTATTTATCTTGTTTACTATTGTAAAGTCATGTTATCTCTTCTTCCATTTTTTTTTCTCTTTTTTTAGTTTTATTATGTCCAAGTAATTTTTTTTATGTTAAGGTGAAAGGGTGAAACTCTTGGCAATGTAACTCTTACTCATGAATTTAATGTTTTATTCTTAAGTTATGCAAATTTATATATGATGTATTAATTTTGTTTGTAATATTAATACCCTTTCTTTTAAGTGGTGTATCTTAATTTATTATTGACAAACTTTATACTTGGCACAATAAATTCTTTAAACTATTTACAAGATTTAGCGTATATACCCTATCTTGTAAAGTGGGAGTCTTGATTTATTGTAGACAAATATAAAGATTGGTATAATAAATACTTGAACCTATTTATAAGATTTGGTATATAATAATTGAAAGAAATAAATACTAGTTAATATATAAATGATGATGAATTTTAATTGTTATATTTTTTGATTAGAATCTCTTTTGTGTGAGGATTCCAATTGAGTTATAAAAAGAGTTAAATATATTTTTACTTCTTATGCCAAGAGTGGATCCCCCCAACTTTAGCTTTTATTTGAATTGGTTAATTGAATTAATATTTGCAAACATCTTATACTACATTAATTATCTTTAAAGTATTTATAGTTTGCAATTTTAATTCTACTTCCTTGTGGATCAACCTTGTTCTCATCGGGTTATTTATTATTTCGACAATCTTGCACTTGGTAATAAACTCCTATATTCTAGATATGTCAAGTTTTTAGCGCCGTTGCCGAGAAAGTGAAATTAACATTTTTTGTTGTTGTTTGTTTATTTATTTTATTTTCATGGAAGGCTAAGCCTCTTAACTTACTTTACTTTATTTATTATTTGCTTTTATTTTCATGGAAGGTTAAGCCTGCTACTCTTTATTTATTACTTTTTTATTATATAATCTAAATTATTAATCTAACTTCTAACTATTTATCTAACTTTTATTTTATTTTTAGTTTTGCCTATTTTATTTGTCTTTATTTTATATTTTATTTTTTTCTCTTATTTGTAATATTTATTGTTATTGTATTTGTTTTATTTATTTATATGAGTGGTTGGTTTTGAGATCCTAATTTTCATCGTTTGGTGAAAGGTAATTTCGAAACTTCCTTTGATAATTTATTGGATTCTCCTTCATCTTCTCATTCTTCGCCAATTAACACTACTACCGAAAATCAAATTGAGGGACTCATAGACCCAAGGGACAATCAATCCCAATATAATGACCATAATCGACCTAGGACACTTAGAGATTACATGAATCGTACATGAACCGATGTACCATCTTGCTTAATTTTCCTCTTGATGCAACACATTTTAATTTTAAGCCGAACATTATCTAACTTTTATCCATTTTTCATGGCTTAGATGCGGAGAACTCTTATTTGCATCTAAGAGAATTTGAAGAAATGTGTAACACGTATAATGACCAAAATTGTAGTATGAACACAATTCGACTTAAGCTTTTTCCTTTTTCTTTAAAAGATAAAGCTAAAACATGGCTACAAAACCTTAGGCCAAGATCCATTTCTTTATGGGATGAGATGTAACAACAAATCCTAGAAAAAAAATATTTCCTTCCCATAGAACAAATTCTTTCAAAAGATAAATTATCATATTTGCCCAAAAATCAAGAAAGACCCTTTACCAATGTTGGGAAAGGTATAAAGAATTACTTAATACATGTCCCTATCATGGCTTTGAAATATAGAGAATAGTCTCAAATTTCTATGAGAGCTTAACACCTCAAGTTAGACAAATGGTAGAAATGATATATAATGGAACATTTGAGGACAAAGACCCAGAAGAGGCAATGAACTATCTAGACTTACTAGCAAAAAATGCTCAAAATTAGAAAAACTGTTGGTACCTGTGAGGCACCTAACAAAACTTAAATCACTACATCTAGTATGGGTATTTATCATCTTAGGGAAGATCATGACCTTCAAGCCAAATTAGCATCCCTAACTAGAAAAGTCGAAACCTTAGAAATAAAAAAGAGTGGTCAAATAAAATCTGTTCAAGAAATTATGTGTCACATTTATGAAACCCATGATCACTCTACCAATGATTGCCTAACTTTGCCTGCATTTAGGGAATGTCTCTATGAACAAGCCAATGTTCTAAACACGTTCAAGCGGTCAAACAATAACCCATATTCACAAAACTACGATCCTTGATGGAGAAATCACCTGAATTTTAGTTGAAGGAATGACACTCAAGCACAGGCTTCACAATCACCTTTCCAACCACACGAAAATTTTTAAAACCATTAAGGTTATGCACTATATGTCCCACCTTATAAGAAAAATTTTGAAGAAAATTTGCATGCATTAATTGAAAAGCAAGAGTCTATTAATTCTCAAAATGTTCAAACATTTGCTGATTTGAAAGATACTCTTGCTAAATTTGCATCCGCACTAAATATTCATGAGAAAGGAAAATTTTCTTCTCAACCACAACCAAACCCCAAAGGACAACATAACTCAAATGCATGTAGTTCAGAAAGCCAACACATAGATCAAGTTAAAGTGGTTATCACTCTTCGGAATGGTAAAATTGTTGAAAAATACATTCCTAAACCTCATGAAAACGATGAATCAATCTCTAAGGGTAAGGAAAGCGTTGAACCTACATCTAATGAAGAAAACACCAAACCTCCACCCCTATTGCTTCATGCATTATGTAATGCTAAAAAGATGAATAACAATCCCAAAATTTTTAAAATCTTCAAATAGGTAAAAGTTAATATTCCTTTATTGGATTCTATTAAATAGGTTCCCTCTTATGCAAAATTTTTGAATGCTTTATGCACAGTAAAAAAAAAAATTGAATGTGAAAAAGAAAACATTTTTAGCTGAATAAGTAAGTGTCACTTCAGAATAATAATACTTTGAAATATAAAGACTCTAGTTGTCCTACAATTTATGTATTATTGGAAGTCATAAAATTAAACAAGCCTTACTTGATCTTGGTGCTAATGTGAATTTACTACTATATTCAGTTTATTAGCAACTCAATCTCGGTGAGTTAAAATCAACTTCTATAACTCTTTTGCTTACCGACAGATCAATAAAAGTATCAAGAGGGACAGTGGAAGATGTTTTAGTTCAAGTTGATAAATTCATATATCCTATAGATTTTATTGTCTTAGACATAGAACCTGTTAAAGGATGTAATTTGATATTTGTTATTTTGGGTCATCCATTTTTAGCAACTTCTAACACTTTGATTAATTGCAAGAATAGAGTAGTGAAGTTTTCATTTGGAAACATGACACTTAAGCTCAATGTTTTCAATATATGTAAGCAACCATATTAGGGGGAAGATGAAAGTGAAGAAGCTGACATGATTGAAACGATTGTGGAAGATCATATTCAAAAAGGGAGTTCTACCGATCCCTTGAAAATGTGTTTAATAAATTCATTTGAGTCAAATATACAATTAGATCCTAAAATCTCTGACATATTTTCTTTACTTGACTGTGCATAAGTGATTGAAAATAAAGGATGAAAACCAAAGTTTGAAGAATTAGGAGAAAATAAGGATAAACAGAACGAAATTTCAAAGTTAGAGTTAAAACCTCTGCCTAAAGGACTGAAATATGTATTTCTTAGAGAGAAACAAACTTACCCGGTGGTAATCTCTTCTACACTCACAAACGAACAAGAAGGTAAGTTGATTGAATTATTAAAAATGCATAAAAATGCAATTGGGTGGACTTTAAAAGACATAAACGACATTAATCCTTTGATTTGCACATATAGAATACACCTAGAGGATAATGCCAAAACTTCCCAACAACCTCAAAGGAGATTAAATCCACATATAAAAGAGGTAGTGAGAGCTGAAGTTCTCAAATTACTTGAAGTAGGAATCATCTATCCTATCTCAAATAGTAAATGTGTAAGTCCTACTCAGGTAGTACCAAAAAAATCTAGAATCACAGTCATTAAAAATGACAAATGTGAGTTAATACCAACTCAAGTCTCATCTAGTTAGAGGATGTGCATAGATTATAGAAATTTGACTTGGCCACTAGAAAAGACTATTTTTCTTTACCATTCCTTGATCAAATTGTAGAAAGAGTAGCAGAACATCCCTACTATTATTTTCTAGACGGTTATTCTGGCTTTTTGGGACCCTTACTTTTAAAAGAATGCCCTTTAGACTTTGTAATGCCCCAATGATAAGGGCAAATTTGTCATATATTTTCTTATATTTTTATTATTGATATTTTATTATTTTATGAGAATAGATGGCTATTTATGTTTATTATTGTTATTTATAAAGACTTGAATGAAATAGCCATCATCTCACTGCTCTAACGATGAAGCCTTTTTCAAGTGTTGCCCTAGCGACAACTGTATAGCATCCCAGCGGTAGCGCGAATCCTAGTCCGACGAGAATTGAGATTTTCAAGCTCATATCAATCCCTATAAAAAGCCACTCGTTCCCAGCCTTTAAGAATTATTCAAGAGCAACCTATAGAAATTCAAGAACACCAAGAATACAAAGCACGAGTTTTAGAGAGCAATAGGAGTTTAATTGAAGCAACTTTAGAGAGAGATTCAAAGCGTTCTTCGGCATCAAGAGTTCTTAGGTAGCATAATTAAGAGCAATTCAACGTCTATATCGGTTTGCTATTGATTGTATCATGATTTATTATTATTTTTTCTGCTGCTCTCTTGTAGCCATGAGCTAAACTTATTTTCTAGGGTTAATATTTGAACTCAATATGTGTGCTTAATTGCCATATCTTTAGAATATTTAATAAACTTAATTCTTTGATATTTAAATTACTTGATCTTAATGCTTCAATATATCTGGCCAATATATGGTGAATGAGTTGGTAATATTGTTGATAAACTCGGAAGAGGAATCATAATATTTAGACCTAGGTAATTTGATGCATGATTGTAGAGTAACATTAAATGTTGCATATGCAAGTTTCAATTTAGGATAGAAATATACCTAATTGGCATGTATGATCAATAAGACTTAATCTTAATAAATCTTAATTTATTACAAGTACCATAGGAATATAGGTATTTGGTAAATTAAGGTATACTTACATGACTTTGAAAGAGGCTTGTGAATACATTAGTGTCTTGATCAATAACAAAGACTAAGAGAGTTAAATATTAGAAGATTAATCATTAGAAAGTATATTGAGGGATAGTATTAATCCTAAGTTTTCTCTATATTTCTATCACTTAAATCTCTTTACATTGTGTTTTTGCCTTTATATTTTCTACATTCATTCTTAGATTTTTATTTATTTGAATACTTATTAGGAAGAAATTATTTTAGTACTTGGTTAAAAAGAAAAACTTATCCATGTGGGTTTGACATCCGACTTATTTAATCTATTTATTACTTGCATACGATAGTGTATACTTGCACTCAATTTAAGATATAGAAATATCGCATCACCCAACAACATTTCAGAGATGTAAGTTAAGCAATTTTAGTGACATAGTTGAGCATTATTTAGAAGTTTTCATGGATGATTTAACTTTGTTTGAAAATAGTTTTGATAAGTGTCTTGAAAACTTAGAAAATGTCTTAAAAATATATGAAGAAAAGAGTCTTATGTTGAATTAGGAAAAATGCCATTACATGGTTACTTCTGGAATTGTTTTGGAACATGTAGTGTCTTTAAAAGGAATTGAAATGGATAAGGCAAAAGTCGAACTCATTACACATTTGCCTCCACCAAAAACAGTCAGAGAAGTTCGATCCTTTTTAGGACATGCTGGATTCTATAGGAGGTTCATCAAAAAATTTAATGCTATATCTAAACCTCTTTGTAATCTCTTAGCAAAAGATGTATCATTTGAGTGGATTCAATAGTGTCAAAATTCGTTTGAAAAATTAATTGGCCTCTTAACATCTGCTCATATCATACAATTTTCCGACTGATCTTTACCTTTTGAACTCATGTGTAATACTAGTGACTACGCTGTTGGTGCTGTATTGGGACAAAGAAAGGAAGGTAAATCCTATATATTTTATTATGTAAGTAGAGCTTTAAACAGTGCATAAATGAATTACACAACAACTGAAAAAGAACTACCTGCTGTAATATTTGCATTAGACAAATTTCGTTCTTACTTAATTGGTTCTTCAACTATTGTGCTTACTGACCATGTTGCTGTAAGGTACTTAATGTCAAAACATGATGCAAAATCAAGATTGATTCAATGGATTCTATTGCTTCAATAATTTATTATCACTATCAAGGACAAGAAGGGAGCTGAAAATATTGTTATAGATCACTTAATAAGACTCGCACCAGATTCATCAACAGAAAAAACACCTATTAATGATTTTTTTCCCATAATTTTTTATTTTTTACTGTTACAATGTCTTGGTATGCTAATATTGTTAATTTTCTTGTAACAGGAGAAATACCACCTCAATGGAATGCTCAAAACAAAAAAAAAATTTAACTAAGGTAAGAAAGTTTTATTGGGATAATCCTTATCTCTTTAAATATTGTCGTGACCAAATATTTCGAAGATGCATACCCGACAATGAGGTAAGTAAAGTTATTGAATTTTGTCATTCTAAAGCATGTGGAGGACATTTCTCATCAAAGAAAATGGCTGCAAAAATCTTACAGTGTGGATTTTATTGGCCTACTCTATTTAAAGATACACATGCATTTTATATAACGTGTGAAAATGATCAAAAGTTATGATCAATTTCAAAACAAAACATGATGCCTTTGAACCCCGTTATTATTATTGAAATCTTTGATTATTGAGGGATAGATTTCATGGGACTATTTTCGTTATCATTTGAATTTATGTATTGTCGGGGATCTAATACATGTGGGTGTATGCATGTACTATTGTGTCTATTGTCTATTATGTGTATTATATATGAATTTAACGTGGCAGAAGTGTAAATTATACAATAAATAAATATATTAATCACATTAACATATTAGAAAGGTTGAGAACTCAAATTAACGTGTAACATTATACACGTATTTTCCTAGAGTCTGCATGGAGACCAACTCGTGGGTAGTTCTAGTCACCAACACGGTGAGCTAGAATAGCAGCCCTATATTTAGCACGGGATTAACTCTTAATCTACAAAATGACAAGGTGTGTGTTTAACATCCTTTTCTCTAAAAGGATAAGAATTTGAGAATTTGAAGCAATTCACCATTGCTTCAAATGGAACCATAGAGAAAAATGAAACAATTTCATTTTTTCCCTTTTTTTTTTCTTCTTCTTCTTCTTCTTATTCTTTCTCTCCATTTCTCTTGGCCATACTCCCCATCACCCCCTTCACTTTCTCTCCCTCCCTTTATATATATATAATATTAATATAATATATTATTTAATATAAATAATAATATAATAATAATAATATATTATATAATATAATAAAAAAGATATTTTGATTATTTAACCATTAAATAATCAAAGTATGAAATGATCATTTTGTCCATCGTAAATAGTTACCAAGTATACCCCTTAGTGTGTCCCACCAAATCCCACACTTTGGTAAACTCAACTGAGGGTCTACAATAAGCCACGTGTCTTTATACAATTAGTAAATAATAATTATTGACTAATCGTTGTATTTAACACTTAAATATAGACACGCATACATTCTCGTGGTCGTGTTGAATATTGCTGGATTAAATAATTTAATCTAGTATGCTGCCGCAGTGCACAACGAGTACACTCCATATCGCATGACTCCCTAAGTCCTACGCTCGATTCGTCAAATGGAACTATTCCATGAGTTCGTGAGCAATGCCCCACACATACGTCACGGATATACAAATCAGCGCATTGAACCATGCAAGCTGAGGTTACAACGCATACGTATAGTCCTTCCGTCATGATATTCACAATGTGCGGGGATATAGATTATCACCGTCAAATCCCCTAGTGCTCATCCTTGTCTTATCTCCAGACTTATATCTCACTGAACAATATGTACAAACTCTTTTGCCATATTGTTCTACCCTGACGGAACTCTTTCCCGGAATTTATACTTGTGGCCACAAGAATTTTTGAGATACAGTCTCAAAGTGTCTGGATATCAAACTCCCTATACAAGCTGACGATTCCTATATCTATATACACCGGACTCCATAAGCATCGGACCATACCCAGTGACACCCAGCGGTCACACCATGAAAGGTCTATGACATGCGTGGAACCAAAGCACGGTGGATCACTTATAAGCCTACTGTGGCACTCAGGTCAAAGGACCACGTATACTACTCAACTCGAGAGGACCCTTCGTTGACGGCTTATATAGGATGTCTATCGGAGGCCGTCATGAGTCTATCCCATATCTAGTCCTAATTGGATACCCATATGTCAATACCTGCTCCAAGCTCATAGTCGGTTAGGAACGACCATCTATACTCTACAGGTATGACATATGCTGATCTATATTAAAAGTATCCACCGACAGACCTACATCGACAGAAATAAATTAGGGACAATTATTTGAGAACATACTTGCACAACTAACATTTCCTGGCACCTGATTGCAACTCTTGCAACTATTCAGTTACTAGTATATTTTCAGGTCTATGTCCCATTACAGACAAGATTCCAACTTTTGAATCTGCTGAGTATTATAACCAGTTAACCCTTAACTATGCTAACATTTAACATTTAATATTTATATCTCTCGGCATGGCTAACCATAAGCCCTTATCTAAAATCCTTTAGATCCGATCCGAACTCCTACAGATCTACAATGTCTGTAACGTTACATTGCATAATACCATATTAATGGGTATTATCGATTTAATAGGAATATACATTTGTATAAATACACAAGTATATGTACATTCACAAATGGTACGTAAGCACCAACCCTAACACGTATATCTTAGTTGCAGTAGATTATGTCTCAAAATGGATTGAGGCTATTCTATGTCGAAATAATGACCATAAAACAGTCATGAAATTTTTGAAAGAAATTATCTTAAGTCGATTTGGAATCCTTCGAGCCATTATAAGTGATGAGGGTAAGCATTTTTGTAATAGGCCATTTGAAACATTAATGAAAAAATATGGTATTACTCATAAATTTGTCACCCCTTATCATCCTCAAACAAATGAACAAGTTGAATTAGCAAATAGAGAGATAAAATAAATTTAAAAAAAAAACTGTAAACCCAAATCACAAAGATTGGTCTTTAAGACTTAATGATGCACTGTGGGCTTATAGAACTGTTTTTAAAACTTCATTAGGTATATTTCCTTATAGGATAGTTTATAAAAAATCTTGTCACTTACTTGTGGAACTTGAGCATAAAGCCTACTGGGCCATTAAAACTTTCAATGCAAATCTTGATTCTGCTGGACACAAACATAAATTACAAATAAATGAACTTAAAGAATTGAGAAATGATGCATATGAGAATTCAAAAATTCATAAAGCTAAAATCAAAACTTTTCATGATCAAAATATTCTAAGAAAAACATTTGATACTAGTCATAAGGTTTTGCTTTATAATTCTTGATTTCACATATTCCTTTAAAATTAAAATAAAGATAGAGTGACCCTTTTATTGTGAAACATGTGTACCCTTATAAAACAATTGACATTGAAAATCTTAGAAATGGGAATGTGTTTAAAGTAAATGGGCAAAGACTACAGCTATTTCTAAAAAAAAAGCTTTTCATGAAGAATTTGTATTCCTATCTCACCCTTGTTATAAGACCAATTAATCTTTATTTTAAATATTTACATATATATATATATATTCTTCTTCTAACTTTATTTATTTATTTACTTGCAGGTTAATTTAGTATTTTTGTTAAAGATTTATTTTGCACCCCAGTTAAATGGTGGATAACGGTACTCCGTGACATTCCAAGTTGGTTTTTTCAGTTTCCCATAATTACTGATACCTTCTCTTCTTCCCCCTTTCTAAAAAAAATGGATGACATTCTAAAGAATTTGAAAAAGCATTTTCTCTCATTACCTCAAAATACTTTAAAGAAAATTTACCAAGCAAGATGTGAAAGATTAAGGTTATTAATGATTATAAATATACATGTTGTTTTAAGTTGGTTAATTGAAGTCAAAGTTCGATTAACAGGTGAATTTTTAGACTCATTAATTTCCTACATGCCTGGCTTAGGTAAAAGCTCTTTGGTAAAAAAACGAAGAGCAAAACGATTAAGCGTTTATTATAAGTGTGCACGCATGACTTGCAACACACGTTACCGCACTTTAAGAATGGTGTCTATAAATCGCGAAGATAAAATTAGGTTCATTAAGGATGGCCTGAGTAAGGAGTCTTTAGAAGATATCTTATCGACTTTTGAGATACATCCAAGTGGATATGTGCATATTGTAATTCATGAATTATATGACATATTCTTAAAAGAACATGAGCGGTACAGTCTCGGGAATCTGACTTTAAAAGACCCTGTTTGCTATTTTATAAGAAAATTGGATGGGAAGTCTATCCCCGACCCATAGTGAGCATTTAAGTCGTTACTAGACATAAAATCAGAGGAAGATGTGAGCTACAATCACAACTACTTGTACATATTTACTGTAGCTGTTATTTTTAAATGTTTCATTTCAAACTCAAACGTCTTTTCTAACAACCAACCACCCATGTGACTTTTCCAACTAACAATTTGAAAATTCGTAAAAAAGTGTTGAAAATTTTGTATTTTAAGCCAACAGCCCATGTAACTTAACTTTACAACACCTTTTGGCTCTATAAATACATTGCATTATTTCTGTATCTTTATACAATCTCAAAATTATTTAAGAGAGATAGTGAGTGTAATAATGGAAGGAACATCAATGATGAACACTTGAAATTACACATTTAATAAGAGTTTTACATGATTGTTTTGTATTACTAGTGTATTTAATTTTCTTAACTTAAGTATGTTTACAATATTGTACTTAATTATCTTTTAACTGTTTTGTGGCAGGTTCGGTAAAATGGGCATAACTTTCTACTTAAAGATCTAATTGAGGTGATTCTTGATCTTGTACAGAGATGAATCAATGGGCTAACATATTATATTTCATAAATAATTTTAATTTCGAGTGTTTAGAGGGTGAAAAATAGCCTAGAACAGAATTGATCTGCAGTACAGGCCCAGTTTGAACAGTTATCAGTATTTGGCCTATAACTATAGAAATACGTATCTAATATGTATGAGATCACTTAATTTGGAAAGATAAGAGACTTATCTACAACTTTTATGTTTTGAGTGATAGCTAATTTGGATCACATCAATTCTAAATTGGATAATCAAGTGGGTGCCCAAGTGATAATGAATGCAAATTATTTTGCCACCATTCTTGACTTTCATCAACCAAATGGTTCCCTCCAAATTTGTCTCGATTTATCCATGTTTTTCTATAAATAGGTGGCTTGTTTATGCCGAAAGAATATAATTAGAAAGTTAGAATTTAGTTCAAAATACTTTTCCTTTGTATCCATTTCCTTGTACTATTATTTCTCTTGTTTACTATTAAGTCATGTTATTTCTTCTTCCATTTCTTTTCTTTTCATTTAGTTTTATTATGTCCAAATAATTTTGTTTAAGCTAAGGTGAAAGGGTGAAGCTCTTGGCAAGGTAATAAGATATGTTTAATATTTATTCATGAATTTAATGCTTCATTTTTAAGTTATGCAAATTTATATATGATGTATTTATTTTGTTTGTAGAATTAATACCCTTTCTTCTAAAGTGGTGATTCTTGATTTATTATTGACAAACTTAATACTTGGCACAATAAATTCTTGAAACCATTTACAAGATTTGGTTTATATAACCTTTCTTGTAAAGTGGGAGTCTTGATTTATTGTAGACAAATATAAAGATTGGCATAATAAATACTTGAACCTATTTATAAGATTTGGTGTATAATAATTGAAAAAAATAAATACTAATCAATATATAAATGATGATGAACTTTAATTGCTATATTTTTCGGTTGGAACCTCCTTTGTGTGAGGATTCCAATTGAGTTATAGAAAAAAAAATTAAATATATTCTTACTTCTTATGCCAAGAGTGAATCCCTATAACCTTAGCTTTTTATTTGAATTGGTTAATTGAAATAATATTTGCAAACATCTTATACTGCATTAATTATCTTTAAAGTGTTTATAATTTGGAATTTTAATTCTACTTCCCTATGGATCGACCCCGTTCTTATTGGGTTATTTATTACTTCGACAATCCTGCACTTGGGAATAACTTCTATATTCTGGACGTGTCAAGTTTTTGGCGCCGTTGCCGGGGAAGGTAACGTTAATATTTTATTTTGTTGTTGTTTGTTTGTTTATTTTATTTTCATGGAAGGCTGAGCCTCCTACTCGTTATTTATTATTCGTTTTTTATATTTTTATATTTTTTTTTATTTTCATGGAAGGCCGAGCCTCCTAACGTACTTTATTTATTATTCTGTTTTTATTTTCGCGGAAGGCTGAGCCTCCTACTCTTTATTTCGTTTATTTATTATTTTTTTCTTTTTATTTTCATTTTTTTAATTTTCATGGAAGGCCGAGCCTCCTAACGTACTTTACTTTATTTATTATTCGCCTTTTATTTTCGCTTTTTATTTTCGCTTTTTATTTTAATGGAAGGCTAAGCCTCCTACTATTTATTTATTAACTTTTTATTATATAATCTAACATCACTAATCTAACTTCTAATTATTTATCTTTATTTTGATTTTAGTTTTATATATTTTATTTACTTGTGTGTAATATATTATTTTATTTACTTGTGTTTAATATTTTATTTGTATTATTTATGGTTATTGTATTTTGTTCAGTCCCAACATAATGACCATAACCGACCTAGGACACTTAGAGACTATATGAACCCTACACGAACCGATGCACCATCTTGCTTAATTTTTCCACCGGATGCAACGCATTTTAATTTTAAGCGAGGCATTATCCAACTTTTACCCACTTTTCATGGCTTATATGCAGAGAACCCTTATCTACATCTAAGAGAATTTGAAGAAGTGTGTAACATGTATAATGATCAAAATTGTAGCATGAACACAATTCGACTTAAGCTTTTCCCTTTTTCTTTAAACGATAAAGCTAAAACATGGCTACAAAACCTTAGGCCAGGATCCATTTCTTTATGGGATGAGATGCAACAACAATTCCTGAGAAAGTTTTTTCCTTCCCATAGAACAAATTCTTTCAAAAGACAAATCACCACTTTTGCCCAAAAACCAGGAGAGACCCTTTACCAATGTTGGGAAAGGTATAAAGAATTACTTAATACCTGTCCCCATCATGGTTTTGAAACATGGAGAGTAGTCTCAAATTTCTATGAGGGCTTAACACCCCAAGTTAGGCAAATGGTAGAAATGATGTGTAATGGAACATTTGAGGAAAAAGACCCAGAAGAGGCAATGAACTATCTTGACTTACTAGCAGAAAATGCTCAAAATTGGGACACTGATGGTACCTGTGAGGCACCTAGTAAAAATCAAACCACTACATCTAGTGGGGGTATTTATCATCTTAAGGAAGACCATGACCTTCAAGCCAAATTAGCATCCCTTGCTAGAAAATTCGAAACCTTAGAAATGAAAAAGAGTGGTCAAATAAAATCTGTTCAAGAAATTGTATGTCACATTTGTGAAACCCATGATCATTCTACCAATGATTGCCCAACTTTGCCTAGATTTAGGGAATGTCTCCATGAACAAGTCAATGTTCTAAATATGTTCAAGCGGTCAAACAATAACCCATATTCACAAAACTATAATCCTGGATGGCGAAATCACCCGAATTTTAGTTGGAGGAATGACACTCAAGCTCAGGCCTCGCAACCACATTTCCAACCACACCAAAATTTTCAAAACCATCAAGGTTATGCACCATATGTCCCACCTCCTAGGAAAAATCTTGAAGAAACTTTGTATACGTTCATTGAAAAGCAAGAGTCTGTTAATTCTCAAAATGCTCAAACATTTGCTGATTTGAAAGATACTCTTGCTAAATTTGCATCTGCACTGAACATTCATGAGAAAAGAAAATTTCCTTCTCAACCACAGCCAAACCCCAAAGGACAACATAACTCAAATGCATGTAGTTCAGGAAGCCAACACATCGATCAAGTTAAAGCAGTTATCACTCTTCGGAGTGGTAAAATTGTTGAAAAGGAAATTCCTGAATCTCATGAGAGCGATGAATCAATCTCTAAGGGTAAGGAAAGTGTTGAACCTACACTTAATGAAGAAAACACTAAACCCTCACCTCCACCCCCATTTCCTCATACATTACGTAATACTAAGAAGATGAATCACAATTCTGAAATTTTTAAAATCTTCAAACAGGTAAAAGTTAATATTCCTTTACTGGATGCTATTAAACAGGTTCCCTCTTATGCAAAAGTTTTGAAAGATTTATGCACAGTAAATAGAAAACTGAATGTGAAAAAGAAAGCATTTTTAGCTGAACAAGTAAGTGCCATTCTTCAGAACAATAATTCTTTGAAATATAAAGACCCTGGTTGTCCTACAAATTCATGTATTATTGGAAGTCATAAAATTGAACAAGCCTTACTTGATCTTGGTGCTAGTGTGAATTTATTGCCGTATTCAGTTTATTAGCAGCTCAATCTCGGGGAGTTAAAATCAACATCTGTAACTCTTTTACTTGTCGATAGATCAATAAAAGTACCAAGAGGGACAGTGGAGGATGTCTTAGTTCAAGTTGATAAATTCATATATCCTGTGAATTTTATCGTCTTGGACATAGAATATGTCAAAAGATGTAATCCGATACCTGTTATTTTAGGTCGTCCATTTTTAGTAACTTCTAACACTTTGATTAATTGCAGAAATGGAGTAATGAAACTTTCATTTGGAAACATGACACTTAAACTCAATATTTTCAATATGTGTAAGCAACCATATGAAGGAGAGGATGAAAGTGAAGAATGCGACATGATTGAAACGATTGTAGAGGATTATATTCAAAAAGAGAGTTTTACCGATCCCTTAGAAATATGTTTAATAAATTTATTTGAGTCAAATATACAATTAGATCCTGAAATCTCTGATATATGTTCTTTACTTGATTGTGCACAGGTGATTGAAAATAAAAGATGGAAACTAAAGTTTGAAGAATTGGGAGAAAATAAGGATAAATAAAACAAAATTTCAAAGTTAGAGTTAAAACCTTTGCCTGAAGGACTAAAATATGCATTTCTTGGAGAGAAAAAAACTTACCCGGTGGTAATCTCTTCTACACTCATAAGTGAACAAGAAGGTAAGTTGATTGAATTATTAAAAATGCATAAAAATGCAATTGGGTGGACTTTAAAAGACATAAATGGTATTAATCCTCTAATTTGCACACATAGAATACACGTAGAGGATAATGCCAAAACTTCCCAACAATCTCAAAGGAGATTAAATCCACATATGAAAGAGGTAGTGAGAGCTGAAGTTCTCAAATTACTTGAAGTAGGAATCATCTATCCGATCTCAAATAGTAAGTGAGTAAGTCCTACTCAGGTAGTACCAAAACAATCTGGAATCACAGTCATTGAAAATGAAAAAGGTGAGTTAATACCAACTCGAGTCTCATCTAATTGGAGGATATGCATAGAGTATAGAAAATTGAACTTGGCCACTAGAAAAAACCATTTTCCTTTACCATTCCTTGATTAGATTATAGAAAGAGTAGCAGGACATCCCTACTATTGCTTTCTAGATGGTTACTCTGGCTATTATCAAATTCCTATAGCACTAGAGGACCAAGAAAAGACTACATTCACATATCCTTTTGGAACCTTTGTTTTTAGAAGAATGCCCTTTGGACTTTGTAATGCCCCAGCAACATTTCAGAGATGTATGTTAAGCATTTTTAGTGACATGATTGAGCATTATTTAGAAGTTTTCATGGATGATTTAACTGTGTTTGGAAATTCTTTTGATAATTGTCTTGAAAACTTAGAAAAGGTCTTAAAAAGATGTGAAGAAAAGAGTCTTGTATTGAACTAGGAAAAATGTCATTACATGGTTACTTCTGGAATTGTTTTGGGACATATAGTATCTTCTAAAGGAATTGAAGTGGATAAGGTAAAAGTCGAACTCATTACACATTTGCCTCCACAAAAAACAGTCAAAGAAGTCCGATCCTTTTTAGGACATGCTGGATTCTATAGGAGGTTCATAAAAAACTTTAGTGCTATATCTAAACTTCTTTGTAACCTCTTAGCAAAAGATGTATCATTTAAGTGGACTCAAGAGTGTCAAAATTCATTTGAAAAATTAATTGGGCTCTCAACATCTGCTCCTATCATACAATCTTCTGACTGGTCTTTACCTTTTGAGCTCATGTGTGATGCTAGTGACTATGCTGTTGGTGCTGTATTAGGACAAAGAAAGGAAGGTAAATCCTATGTAATTTATTACGCAAGTAGAACTTTAAACAGTGCACAAATGAATTACACAACAACTGAAAAAGAACTACTTGCTGTAATATTTTCATTAGACAAATTTCGTTCTTACTTAATTGGTTCTTCAACTATTGTATTTACTGACCATGCTGCTGTAAGGTACTTAATGTCAAAACAGGATGCAAAACCAAGACTGATTCGATGGATTCTATTGCTTCAAGAATTTATTACCACTATCAAAGATAAGAAGAGAGCTGGGAATGTTGTTGCAGATCACTTATCAAGACTCACACCAGATTCATCAACAGAAATAACACCTATTAATGATTCTTTTCCCGATGAATTTTTATTTTCTACTGTTACAATGCCCTAGTATGCTAATATTGTTAATTTTCTTGTAACAGGAGAAATGCCACCTCAATGGAATGTTCAAGACAAAAAAAAAATTTTAACGGAGGTGAGAAAGTTTTATTAGGATGATCCTTATCTCTTTAAATATTGTCGTGATCAAATATTTCGAAGATGCATACCCGACAATTAGGTAAATAAAGTTATTGAATTTTGTCATTCTGAAGCATGTGAGGGACATTTCTCATCAAAGAAAACAGCTGCAAAAATCTTGCAGTGTGGATTTTATTGGCCCAATTTATTTAAAGATACACATGCATTTTGTATAACTTGTGAAAATTGTCAAAAGCTGGGATCAATTTCAAAACGAAACATGATGCTTTTGAACCCCATTCTTGTTATTGAAATCTTTGATTGTTGAGGGATAGATTTTATGGGACCATTTCCGTTATCATTTGGATTTACGTATATCTTAGTTGCAGTAGATTATGTCTCAAAATGGATTGAGGCTATTCCATGTCGACATAATGACCATAAAACAGTCATGAAATTTTTGAAAGAAAATATCTTAAGTCGATTTGGAATCTCTCGAGCCATTATAAGTGATGAGGGTAAGCATTTTTGTAATAGACCATTTGAAACATTAGTGAAAAAATATGGTATTACTCATAAAGTTGCCACCCCTTATCATCCTTAGACAAGTGGACAAGTTGAATTAGCAAATAGGGAGATAAAACAAATTTTAGAAAAAACTGTAAACCCAAATCGCAAAGATTGGTCTTTAAGACTAAATGATGCACTGTGGGCTTATAGAACTGCTTTTAAAACTTCATTGGGTATGTCTCTCTATAGGATAGTTTATGAAAAACCTTGTCACTTACCTGTGGAACTTGAGCATAAAGCCTACTGGGCTATTAAAACTTTCAATGAAAATCTTGATTCTGCTGGACACATACGTAAATTATAAATAAATGAACTTGAAGAATTGAGAAATGATGCATATGAGAATTCAAAAATTCATAAAGCTAAAATCAAAACTTTTCATGATAAAAAAATTCAGAGAAAAATATTTGACACTGGTCAGAAGGTTTTGCTTTATAATTCTCGACTTCACATATTCCCTGAAAAATTAAGATCAAGATAGAGTGGCCCTTTTATTGTGAAACATGTGTACCCTTATGGAAAAATTGACATTGAAAATCCTAGAAATGGGAATGTGTTTAAGGTAAATGGGCAAAGACTCTAGCCGTTTCTAGAAAATCAAGCTTTTCATGAAGAATTTACGTTCCTGTCGGATCCTTGTTACGAGACCAATTAATCTTTGTTTTATATATTTACATATTTATATATATTTATTCTTCTTCTAACATTTTTTTTTTACTTGCAGGTTAATTTAATAGTTTTGTTAAAGTTTTGTTTTGCACCCCAGTTAAATGGCGGATAACGGTACTCTGTGATATTTCAAATCGGTTTTGTCAGTTTCCCATAATTACTGATATATTCTCTTCTTCCCCCTTTTCTAAAAAAAAAAAAATGGATGACATTTTAAAAAATTTGAAAAAACGTTTTCCCTCATTGCCTCAAAATTCAGACTCATTAATTACTGATATATACCTGTTGATTTACGTTGGTTAATTGAAGCCAAAGTTAGATTGACAGGTGAATTTTCAGACTCATTAATTTTCTACATGCTTGGCTTAAGTAAAAGCTCTTTTTCAAAAAAACGAAGAGCAAAACGATTAAATGTTTGTTACAAGTGTGCACGCATGACTTGCAACACACGTTGCCGCACTTTAGGAATGGTGTCTGTAAATCGCGAAGATAAAATTAGGTTCATTAAGGATGGCCTGAGTAAGGAGTCTTTAGATAATATCTTATAGACTCTTGAGACGCATCTTAGTGGATATGTGCATATTACAATTCATGAATTATGGGACATATTCCTAAAAGAACATGAGCGGTACAGTCTCGGGAATCTGACTTTAAAAGACCATGTTTGCCAATTTATAAGAAAATTGGATGGGAAGCCTATCCCCGACTCATAGAGGGTGTTTAAGCCGTTACTGGACGTAAAATCAGAGGAAGATATGAGCCATAATCACAACTACTTGTATATATTTACTATAGCTATTTTTGTAAATGTTTCATTTCAAACTCAAACGTCTTTTCAATAATCAACCACCTATAATCCTTTTTGAAAATTTTACATTTTAAGCCGACAACCCATGTGGCTTTTCCAGGTAACAAATTGAAAATTGGTAAAAGGTGTTGAATCTTGTATTTCAAGCCAATAGCCATATGATTTAACTTTGCAATACCTTTTGGCTCTATAAATACATTGCATTATTTCTGCATCTTTGTACAAACTCAAAATCATTCAAGAAAGAGGGTGAGTGTAATCATGGAAGGATCATCAACTCGTAAATTCACAAAAATTTGTGTCTTTTGTGGATCCAGCCCTGGAAAAACTAGTGAGTTTATAGAAGCAACAGAAACCCTTGGTAAGATGTTACCTGAGCGCAATATTCATTTAGTATATGGGGGAGGTATTCTTGGATTAATGGGACGTGTGGCAACCGCTGTAATAATGGCAGTCGAGTTTTGGGTATCATACCAAAAGCTCTAGCTGTTGGAGACATTGTAGGAAAAACAATTGGGGATGAGTTACAGGTATCATCAATGCATGAACGAATTTCTTTTATGCTTCGTAATGCTGATGCCTTCATAGCTCTACCTGGAGGTTTCGGAACATTGGAGGAAATTTTTCAAATTGTCTCATGGGCACAATTGCAAATCCATAAAAAACCAATTGGTTTGTTAAACGTTGATGGTTTTTATAATGGGTTGTTATCTTTTCTTGACTATGCAGTGGAAAAATAATTCGTCTCATCTGCAGAACGACAGATCCTCATTTCTGCTTCAACTGTTGATCAGTTACTCGATGAACTACAAGCTTTTACATCTCTATCTGATCCAACAATGAGTCAGATAGATTGGTATACTGATAACAGTGAAAAGAAACGCAGGATAGATTTGACGCTTCGTCTGTAGCCTATCTATTTCTATATATTTTTAAGCTTTTTTGTGTGGCTTGTTTTTTTTTTTTTGTGGCTTGTTTTATTTTGTTGCAGGTTTAATTTCTAATAAAAGATGTTTCAGGTGATATCTTCTATATTTTACTCTTTCTATATTTTGACATTGAGGACAATGTCTCAATCTGGTTGGGGAGAGGATAGTTGATATATAATGTTAGTGTTAATTATTTTATTTTGTTGTTGTTATCACTTTGTTATGTAAAAAAAAAAAATTATCATGAATGGCGTGAGTAAAATGTTCATTTATGTATTCTTGAGACGCATTCTAGCTCTAGAATGGCAGAGTAAAGAGTACATTATAAACTTTTGAAACACATTCTAATTGGTTTATTTTTAATGCATTTTATGTATAATTATTTGTTGCTTAAGTTTTTGGTAACTCTTGCGTAAATAAATTTGTTTTACTATCGATGTATGATTTCAAAATTGTTTAGTTTAAATTACTTTCTCTATTTAGGTTACTAAAGAATAACTTCTGAAATTATTTCTTGAGAACAATACTAAGCCTTGTGGTAAGATGGATGATTCAATATATATAGCCAAGAGAATTTCCATGTTTAAGTATACATATTATTTTCTAAACTCACATATCTTTTGTGAGTGAGTGGAGAGGTTTGAGATAACAGCTTACGAACTTTCATTGATCTTTTGAAATGATTATTTTTTATTTGGAATGACATTATTTGGGATGATGAATGATTTGGTTGCTTAGCTGAAGGATAAAAAAAAATTGAAAAAGTATTATGGTGATAAATTACTCTTATTTTGTAATGATTCCTTATGTCTTTCAAAAAAGAAAAAAAAATGAGTAAAAAAAAATTTTTTAAAAAAAGAAGAAGTCAATTCAGTTCAATAAAGTCTTTATTCAATTTTAGAAGACTAAAGTCATTAGGAAGCAATCTTATCACCGAATTCTATATTCGTAAGATTCGCATTAAATAATTAAAGTCTTGAAGCTGGCATTTGGCAATAATGGTTTGACTCTAAATATTTGATTTTCCTATCTTTGGATCAATGTTAGTTTGTCTGTCTGTCCTTAAATGTAACTTTTTCTTGAGCGATTATCTGTTTTCCAACTCCATGAGTGAAATCCTAAGTCATTAAACAAGTTATTCACCTGTAAGGATATGGAGTTGAGGCTTTTACTTGAAAAAATTTTAAAGTTATATATGTTGTGGTTTGTGGTAAGAAGGCTTTGGCTTAATTCACACACACAAAAAAATATTTTTGGAAGTTATGATTGAAATAACCTTTATAGCGATTGTGATTTTAAAACTGACGTTTTGTTTGAAATACTTAAGTAGTGTTCAAATTTTATTTATGCTCGAATTGCTAGGGACTAGCAATAAGCCAGTTGGGGGGTGTGATGAACACTTAAAATTACACATTTAATAAGAGTTTTACATGATTGTTTTGTATTACTAGTGTATTTAATTTTCTTAACTTAAGTATGTTTACAATATTGTACTTAATTATCTTTTAACTGTTTTGTGGCAAGTTAGGTAAAATAGGCATAACTTTTTACTTAAAGATCCAATTGAGGTGATTCTTGATCCTGTGCAGAGATGACCCAATGGGCTAATATATTATATTTCACAAATAATTTGAAATTAGAGTGTTTAGAGGGTGAAAAATGGCCTAGAACAGAATTGATCTGCAGTACAGGCCCAGTTTGAACAGTTATCAGTATTTGTCCCATAACTATAGAAATACGTATCTAATATGTATGAGATCACTCAATTTCGAAAGATAAGATACTTATCTACAACTTTTATGTTTTGAGTGACAGCTAATTCGGATCACATCAATTCTAAATTAGATAATCAAGTGGGTGCCCAAGTGATAATGAATGCAAATTATTTTGCCACCATTCTTGACTTTCATCAACCAAGTGGTTCCCTCGAAATTTGTCTCGATTTATCCATGTTTTTCTATAAATAGGTGGCTTGTTTATTCCTAAAGAATGTAATTAGAAAGTTAGAATTTAGTTCAAAATACTTTTCCTTTGTATCCATTTCCTTGTACTATTATTTCTCTTGTTTACTATTAAGTCATGTTATTTCTTCTTCCATTTCTTTTCTTTTCATTTAGTTTTATTATGTCCAAATAATTTTGTTTAAGCTAAGGTGAAAGGGTGAAGCTCTTGGCAAGGTAATAAGATATGTTTAATATTTATTCATGAATTTAATGCTTCATTTTTAAGTTATGCAAATTTATATATGATGTATTTATTTTGTTTGTAGAATTAATACCCTTTCTTCTAAAGTGGTGATTCTTGATTTATTATTGACAAACTTAATACTTGGCACAATAAATTCTTGAAAACATTTACAAGATTTGGTTTATATAACCTTTCTTGTAAAGTGGGAGTCTTGATTTATTGTAGACAAATCTAAAGATTGGCATAATAAATACTTGAACCTATTTATAAGATTTGATGTATAATAATTGAAAGAAATAAATACTAATCAATATATAAATGATGATGAACTTTAATTGCTATATTTTCCGGTTGGAACCTCCTTTGTGTGAGGATTCCAATTGAGTTATAGAAAAAAAATTAAATATATTCTTACTTCTTATGCCAAGAGTGAATCCCTATAACCTTAGCTTTTTATTTGAATTGGTTAATTGAAATAATATTTGCAAACATCTTATACTGCATTAATTATCTTTAAAGTGTTTATAATTTGGAATTTTAATTCTACTTCCCTGTGGATCGACCCCGTTCTCATCGGGTTATTTATTACTTCGACAATCCTGCACTTGGGAATAACTTCTATATTCTGAACGTGTCAATCAACTAGTAAATTCACAAAAAATTTGTGTCTTTTATGGATCTAGCCCTAAAAAAACTAGAGAGTTTGTAGAAGCAGCAGAAACCCTTGGTAAGGTGTTCACTGAGTGAAATATTCATTTAGTATATGAAGGAGGTAGTATTGGATTAATGGGATGTGTGGCACCGCTACACAAAATAAAGACAGTCGAGTTTTGGGTATCATATCGAAAGCTCTAGTTGTTGGAAACATTGTAGGAAAAATAATTGGGGATGAGTTACAGGTATCATCAATGCATGAACGAATGTCTTTTATGCTTCGTAATGCTGATGCCTTCATAACTCTACCTGGAGGTTTCAGAACATTGGAGAAAAATTTTCAAATTGTCTCATGGGCAAAATTGCAAATCCATAAAAAAAATCTATTAGTTTGTTAAATGTTGATGATTTTTATAATGGGTTATTATCTTTTCTTGACCATGCGGTGAAAAAATAGTTCATCACATCTACAGCACGACAGATCTTTATTTATGCTTCAACTATTGATCAATTACTCGATGAACTACAAGCTTTTACACTTCTATCTGATCCAACAATGAGTCAGATAAATTGGTATACTGATGATAATGAAAAGAAACGCAAGATAGATTTGACGCTTCGTCTGTAGCCTATCTACTTTTATGTATTTTTAAGCATTTTGTGTGATTTGTTTTATTTTGTTGTAGGTTTAATTTTTAATAAAAGATGTTTCAGGTGATATCTTCTATACTTTACTCTTTCTATATTTTGACATTGAGGAAAATGTCTCAATCTAGTTGGGGGAGAATAGTTGATATATAATGTTAGTGTTATTTATTTTTTTTGTTATCACTCTGTTCTCTAAAAAAAATTCATCATGAATGACATAAGTAAAATATTTATTTATGCATTCTTGAGATGCATTCTAGTTCTAAAATGGCAGAGAAAATAGTACATTACTAAACTTTTGAAACATATTCTAATTGATTTATTTTTAATGCATTTTACGTATATTTGTTTGTTACTTAAGTTTTTGGTAACTCTTGCATAAATACGTTTGCTTTATTATCGAGGTATGATTTCAAAATTGTTTAGTTTAAATCACTTTTTCTATCTAGGTTACTAAAGAATAACTTCTGAAATTATTTCTTGAGCACAATACTAAGCCTTGTGGTAAGATGGATGATTCAATATATATAGCCAAGAGAATTTACATGTTTAAGTATACATATTCTTTTCTAAACTCATATATCTTTTGTGAGTGAATGGAGAGGTATGAGATAACAGCTTACAAACTTGTATTGATCTTTTGAAATGGTTAATATTTATTTGGAATAACATTATTTGGGATGAGGAATGATTTGGTTGCTTAACTGAAGGATGAAAAAAAAATTATTATGGTGAGAAATTGTTCTAATTTTGTAATGATTCTTTGTCTTTAAAAAAACACAAAAAAAAAAAAGAAAAAAACAAAAGTATATATATAAAAAAAAAAGAAGTCAATTCAGTTCAATAAAGTCTTTGTTCAATTCTAGTAGACAAAAGTCATTAGGAAGCAATTTATCACCGGACTCTTTATTCGTAAGATTCGCATAAAATAATTTAAGTCCTGAAGCGAGTATGTGGAAAGAATGGTTTGACTCTAAATAATTAATTTTTCTATCTTTGGATCAATGTTAGTTTGTCTGTCTGTCCTTAAATGTAATATTTTCTTGGGTGATTATCTGTTTTTCAACTCCATGAGTGAAATCCTAACCCATTAAACAGTTATTCACTTGCGAGGATATGGAGTTGAGGCTTTTACTTAGAAAATATTTTCAAAGCTATATATGTTGTGGTTTTTAGTAAGAAGGCTTCAGCTTAGGCTTAATTGACACACAAACAATTTTTCTATCATCGGACCCTTTATAGCGATTGTGATCTTGAACTGACGTTTTATTTAAAATACTTAGGTAGTGTTCAAATTTTATTTATGCTTGAATTGTTATGGACTAGCAATAAGCTGGTTGGGGAGTGTGATGAACACTTGAAATTATACATTGAATAAGAGTTTTACATCATTGTTTTGTATTACTAGTGTTTTTAACCCTCCTAACTTAAGTATGTTTACAATATTGTACCTAATTAGTTTTTAACTATTTTGTAGTGAGTTTGGTAAAATGGGCATAAATTTCTACTTAGGAATTCAATTGCAGTGATTCTTGATCCTGTAAAGAGCCGACGCAATGGGTTAACATATTATATTTTATAAAGTATTCGAAATTTGAGCGTTTACAAGGTGAAAATGGCCTAAAACAGAACTGATCTGCAATATAGTCCCAATCTAAACAGCCATCAGTATTTGGCCCATAACTATAGAAATACATATCTAATACGTATGAGATAACTCAATTTGGAAAAATAAGAGACTTATCTATAACTTTGATATTTTGAGTGGCAGCTAATTCAAACCACATCAATTCCAAATTAGATAAGCAAGTAGGTGCATTAATGATAATTGATGTAAATTATTTGCCACCACTCTTGACTTTTATCATCCATGTGGTTCCCTCTTCATTTGTCTCGATTTATCCATATTTTTCTATAAATATATAGTATGTTTATACCCAAAACATGTAATTAGAGAGCTAGATTTTAGTTTAAAATACTTTTCTTTTGTATTATCTCTTTGTAATATTATTTCTCTTGTTTACTATTGTAAAGTCATGTTATCTCTTCTTCCATTTCTTTTCTTTTTCTTTAGTTTTATTATATCCAAGTAATTTTTTTTATGCTAAGGTGAAAGGGTGAAACTCTTGGCAAAGTAATACTTAATTCTTATTCATGAATTTAATATTTTATTCTTAAGTTATACAAATTTATATATTATGTATTTATTTTATTTGTAATATTAATACTCTTTCTTCTAAGTGGTGTATCTTGATTTATTATTGACAAACTTTATACTTGACACAAGAAATTCTTGAAACTATTTACAAGATTTGGCATATATACCCTTTCTTGTAAAGTGAGAGTCTTGATTTATTGTAGACAAATATAAAGATTGGCATAATAAATACTTGAACCCATTTATAAGATTTGGTGTATAACAATTGAAAGAAATAAATACTAATTAATATATAAATGATGATAAACTTTAATTGTTATATTTTTTTGTTAGAATCTCTTTTGTGTGAGGATTCCAATTGAGTTATAAAAAGAGTTAAATATATTTTTACTTCTTATGCCAAGAGTGGATCCCCTTAACCTTAACTTTTATTTGAATTGGTGAATTGAATTAATATTTGCAAACATCTTATACTGCATTAATTATCTTTAAAGTATTTATAGTTTGTAATTTTAATTCTACTTTCCTGTGGATCAACTCTGTTCTCACCGGGTTATTTATTACTTCAACAATCCTGCACTTGAGAATAAACTCCTATATTCTGGATGTGTCAATAACCCAAGCCTAGAAATGGAACACAGCCTAAGGTTAGAAAATGAGCATAGCCCTAGGGTTTCTAATGAAGAAGCAGTATGTCAGATAGTGACAAAGATTTATTGTCAGACAATTATCAAAATGAGGAAGATACTGAGGAAAATGAGCATAAAGGGAAAATGTACAATTGAGTTACAGTGACAGTGAAGCATCACATCTATTATCAGTCTACCAGTTTGATGATAGAGATGCTACCCTAGTCTCCTCATCAGATACTGATTCTGCAATAAAAGATTTTATTGGTTCATTTGGTAGAGATTACTTCCCCTGAGATTACCAAGAGGATGTTCACTTATATATTGGTTAGGAGTTTGATGAGGTTGACCATTTTAGAAATGCTTTGAAGAAATACTGTATCAGGGAAGGTTTTGAAGTGCTACAAGTTAAAAATGATTTGTAGAGATTTAGAGGTAAGTGCAAATAACCAGGGTGCCCATGGTTCATCTTTGTTTCAAGAGTAAAATCTGACACTTTATTTAGAATCCAGCAGCTACAAGAGGAGTACAATTGTGATAGGGTTTCAGCTATAAAATAAGTTACAAGTGTTTGGATTGCCTCATACTTTGTTGATGCCTTGAAGAGTAACCTAACAATACTATCTAAAACAATGAGAAATAAGTTAAAGTAAAGGTTTGGGGTGCACTATACTATGAAGAAAGTTTATAGAGCTAAAGCTATGACACTAGGGCAAGAATTTGGAGATCATAAATCTACATATCAAAGACTCAGTGATTATACTCAGGTGTTGATGCAAAGGAACCCTAGTATACTTGTTAAATTACAGTATGATGTCAATGTTAAAGATGGTCCAATTAGGTTTAAGAGGTTTATGTTTAGTTTTTCAGCTTTAAGAGATGGCTTCATTGGTAGTTGTAGATAGTTTATAAGACTTTATGGGTATCATTTGAAGGGATTTTCCTATTAGCTGTATGTGTGGCTGAGATGGAAAATTGAGACTTATAGTGTTGGTTCCTAGAGATCCTTAGGCAGTGGCTGAACATTAGTGACAAATAGTCAATCACTTTCATGAATGACTGACAAATAGGGATATTGCAAGCTCTAACGCTTCATTAGCATAGATCCTTAACTAGATTCTATGCCAGGAACATCATTGCCAATTTTAGGAAGCAATAGACAAATCAAAGATTCAAACTTTTATTTTAAGAAGCAGTAAGGGCAACTAAAAAGTCAATTTTTGATGAAGCAATGGGACTGTAAATGTGGTAGCTTACAATTGCTTAGTAAGTATTGACCTAAGTCAATGGTCCAAACATGCCTTTTAGATTGAAGTTAAGTGTGATCATATGACTAATAACATGATAGAGTTTTGGAATAATTGATTAAATTCTTGCAGAGGCTTAACTATTTTGCAATTGTTATAGTTTATAAGAAGAAAAATAATGAAAAGATTATGAAAAAGGCATTAAGCAGCAGAGCAATGGCAAAGAGGACTACCACTAACTGTGAAAAAGAGGTTGGATGAGTCAAAAAAGGCAGGGAGGTATGTCAAGATTATAGATGCTACATGAATAGAGTTTGTGGTTATGGATGGTCACCGTACCTTCAATGTTGACTTAGAACAGAAGATTTGTGACTATGGTGTCTAAGGATGTTTTGCCTTGTTCGAGTCATAAGAAAGACTCAGTAAAAGCTTATGTTGATCCTATGCTTACCACTGAGGCATACTTGAGAACATATGGTTGTGTAATTCATCCTCTACTTGATCAGTCAGATTAGCCAACTGTTAAAGGCCCACAAATTAAACCACCTAACAATAAAAGAGGTACTATGAGATGTGACAACTGCAATCAATTTGGCCACAATAAAAAAAATTGTAGGCTTCAACCTTCAACAAGCCAGGTAAATGGGTAATTCAATTAAGTTTTATTGTTTATTTTATTTTTTGGTTTACCATAACATAATAATCATTATTCTTTTAACATGAACCATAGTCTTTAGCCAATAATCCAACAAATGCAAGCACTGCAGATGCTAAAGCAAGTTCCTCAGAAGCTCCACAACATATTTTGAAAAGACATTCAGAGTTATTGAGAAGAGTTAGAAGTACTGCAATATCTAGAGGCAGGGGAAGGGCTAGAAGCAACACATATCAGTCTTCAAAATAGAGGTATTTTATTTTATTTTATTTTATTTTAAATTCAGCGGAACACTACATTGTTATTCTCGTTACAAGGCACACAACTTATCCTATAAAAAAATTTAACATGAATACTACTATAATTGTCAAAGTAAGAAGCCACTGTCTAGTCACTGCATCATTGATATGTGTTCTAATATGGGGTTGTTGGTCTAGAACATAAGCATTGAAAGTGCATTCCTCATGCGAAATATGACTGTTTCGATTATAAAAATTTGTATTTGCATTGAAATCTTCTGGTCCAAGCTTTCAAAACTTATAAAATCTGTATTTTCTATAAATGCATTTGAAATACAACTTGAATTTCTTCAGATTCCGATATGCCAACATATGCCCTTTCATTGCATTAACAAAATTTGTTTTCTAAATTTATCAATTAACCATTTACTCGATCACAGTTGTTATTGACTTGATTGATTGTTTGTCGGAGTTGAAATTTTGCTGTATGGTTGGATATTTTTAAAAAAAACAGTATTTTCAGATTTTTGTAAATTGGTTGAAAATTTTTTGTGTTCTGTAAACTCCTTAATCTGTGTTGTAAATGGGCTATTTGAATATTTTTTGTGTTCTGTAAACTGGTTAGAACCAGGATTGCTATTTTGTAACTATTGGGTAGTTTGTGTTGAATTTTTTGATTTGAATATTTTTAGTAATGGATTGGGGCATTAAAGAATTAAACTTGTTGTGATTTCCTTTAGGCTGATTTTTTTTTATTGTAAATGAAGAGTTTTTCAGCTTATTTATATACAAAATAAAAATTGAAGGAATAATAGCCCCTGTTAACAACGGTTATAAACGACTCAAAAACCAACTACGAAATAAAGGTAGAATTATAATTTTTCACGTGCATAAATATTTACATGTTGGTTAGAGGCTTTTTACTAATTTAAAATAATATTTTTAATGATGCGTCAACTACTTTAAACATTACAACAAATACATATAACCATTAGAAATAAAACAGATATTGTATCGAAATAATTACATTTTTGTCAAATCAAATGAAAATTGACTAATGGAGAGGAATAAGTATGAGTAATTCAAAACTATAAGAATAAATTTAAATATTAAATTAAATTCAAAGGACAAAAATATCATTTTCTCTAAATGTTTTAACAATGATCCCTTTCTTCTTCACTGCTTACATTTTCTGCAAGAAGTAAGGTGCCAAACATCCCATAAAAACCCATCAAAATCATAGTTAAAAAAAAAAAAAAGACCTCTTAAACAATTGACCCAGTTATTTATTTAACTTGGGTCTGAAAAGGTATGAAGGGATCTTCTCTGTATAAACTCGCATTCTAATCCAATTTGGGTGGCCGTTGGGTGGGCCGAGAAATGATTGAATCACACGTAACCCGCCCCAATTGGGCTTCTTAGTATTAACATGTGACGTGTTCAAGGGAGAGAAGGAGCACTTGCCATTTCTGAGGATGAACGAGTGTTGAACGAGTGAAGGTTCCACTTGCAACTCAAAATGCAAATACAAACGGTGGCTTGGTGAGCTGGCGCTATCCACTTGGCAACGTTATCATACCGCTTTGCATGCATTTGCATGTCTGACTGTGTGTCTAAAAGCCGAATGGGTTGCACCGTTCACAATTTTCGCCACCTCTTATAATTCATCAATGATCTCTGTGGGCGCAGTCCAAGCATTTAGCTTTGCCTATTTTTAGTCTATACAGTATATATTCCGGCCTTACCCCATATTATTGCCTGACGCCTGTGAGGTTGCTAATCTCTGCTCTCCTTGCCTTGTGGCAATTGCTATTCATTGTGTGATCTGTAAGTCTCATGCATTCATATACCTTGTCTCATGTATACTTGAAATAACTGATGCTTATTGAATTGTTGAAAGATCTAATGTCTGTTACTACTACATTTGAGAGCAATGTTAATCATCTCTCTGTCTTCTGCTTGTTTGCGCAGTTCGTGCTCCATTGTAAATTTGTTAAGTTCTCCTGTTATCAAAACTTAATTTTGCTAGAGAAAAATTAGTTATGCCTAGCTGATTAGTTTATACATCTCTTTGTGTTTGAGCCGAGGCCCTGATCTATATAGTCAAAATCATTACTGCATAATGACCACAGTAGACTCGGATTATTTTATGTGGGAAAACAATATGCATGTTTGATAATTGACTGGCTAGAAGCACATTCAACTGGGAACTTCTTATCCCAGATGAATATGTTACACAAGCTTCTGCCATTATTTATTACACATCTTAATATCATAAGTAAAACAAATACATCGTTATGCATACAAGAAGCTAATGATTAGAATTTCGTATGAGGATCCCAGTTGGGACAGAATAGGCAATAGACTTACATATTCACTAAATACAACAATAGAGCGGCTGAGTACTTGGCAATAAGGTTATATAGTTCACAGGGTGGGCAACCACACGAGTCTGATTGGTATCCAAAACGCGGCTCGTGAAGTCTCAGCAAGTTCCCACAGCCCCCCTTGGCCATATTAAAGTGCCTTGTTAGCATATGCATGAGGATGCCTCCTCTACCGAAACAAATGAAGGGTTACAACTGCTGCTGTATCATCGACATTCTTCTCCGCTGCTGCAATCTGTCAGTGGCAACTGAGTGAGTAATAGCATAATCTTTTGAAGAATAAGATTGGGCTTTTAGAAATGGTTTTACCTCTCCCTCTAGAAGCTTTTTTTCTTCTCTCAGCATCTTTTCCTATTTAGACAGAAGAAGATGAAATGGTATGTCAGAAATATCTAGATGGGATCCCACTTCATCCTACACACATTATGCAGATGCAATGCATGTGCTCTTCCAGACTTGGGAAACACACAGACAAAAGTCCTCCTGTACATGCCTTGATTATAATTCAGGAGCTCATGTCGAAGGCAGCAAATACCATTTGATGTTTGTGAAAAAAACAAAGTTAATTTCCTATAGGCATCTAGTTAGTCTTTCAAAACTCTATAGGCATTTCAGATTCTTCCTCTGATATCTCCAACTTCAAGGAAGCAATTCTATTGCAATGACATGTATGCTTATAGTAGAAGTAGACTTCTTAAACTGATGATTACAACATGCACTAATAATGGAGAAATAAAGTATACTAGAAGAACAAAAAATATAGTTCCAGTTTACCGAAGTGGTACTATATTGGTTATTATTTTTCCCTTTGTTGTATATGCGAAACGTTTGCACTCTATAGGCTTCTGCTTAAAAAGTTTTCTCTTTATAGAAGCAGGAAAAAACAGATGTTTTATGTGATCAAAGAACTATAGGTTGCTGTGAACAAGGACAGTGACATCGTCTGACTCCTTTCTAACCTGAATTGATCTGCTGTGACAAGCATGAAAATTCTTAGCTGGTATGTTGTCAAGATAGAGTACATTCTAAATAGAGCAAGAATAGAATGTAATAGAACACAAATCTGAGTTTCTAAGAGGTCAGGAATTAAGGGGGAACTCCTTCCTGGAAAATGCAAGATTTATTGGATAAAGCTGTAAGAAATTGGCAAACGAATATGACAGAGAGATTGTTGGAGGTTGACAGTTACTCACAGCTAACTAGTACAGTTCAACTAATTTACAGAGTTCAAGATTCTTCTGTTTCATGAAGAGGTTGTATGTAAATGAATCCCGTGCGTGTAATTAAAATTTTCATGCCATTTGAACATCGTACAAGTTGATGCTATTAGAGATTAGGTTTCTCGCCAAGATTTACGAGGAACCAGTTCTCTGGAGTAAGATTTGAAAAGTGCTTAATGTACCTTGTCTTGGAGGATCCTTATGTACTCCATAATTAGTTGTGTCTGCAGAAAAACAAATCAGAATAGCAATAAACCTTCATGAACAGAAAAGTATTCCTTATCTAGGTAAGAGTAGGACAAAACAGAAAGAATGCGACAATAGGGATCGGATTGATAATGTGATGAAAATAATATCATATCCTAATAATCACATGAATTACATAGGTCAAGGAAAGCCTTTAAAATTTTCAGCGACTCAACACTAGAGGGGGGGTGCACCCTCTATTTTACTAGATGAGTAGAATATTTGTGTATGTGACTGGATAATCAACTGAATTGCTGATAGTAATTACATGATGACAGCCTGATATTGAACCTTCAAGGATCCTTATCAAGTTTCAAAACTCGAGCAGCTTTATATAGGTATCAGATATATATTATCATTTTTCAGGAGGCGATACACATTATAGGGCACAAAATGCAAATATACACTGTTCTTTTATAGTTCACAGGCTCAACCATAGTACTTCTATTAGAGTTTATAGACAAAGGCATTGGTCCATTGGTGCCCATCATCTGACCTGCGCCAGTGTATAAAAAAAATTTGAAATTGCTTCAGTAGCAAGGAGAGCTTATGGACAAAAAATGAGGATTACTCAGGCGTTTGCCTCTTTTTCAAAAGAAAAAAACAAGGAGATTCCTGAAAAGTGGGAGGCAAGGAAGTAGTAGAAATGTTGAAAACGAGACAACCCGCGGTAAAATCAGGATAGACTGAACTATGAGAAAAACTGCTTTACTACAAAGTAGTTGCTGAATAAGCAGAGAAATATTTGACATGAAAGATCTCAGTGATACAATCTGACATTATATGGTTTAAGCATTCACGGGGGTATATATGTGACAATCAACAGCACATATGGATGACTGTTGCAGATGCCTTGTTGTATGGGGTTCAATATACCATTTACTGGGTAGACTGAAATAATATGAATATGAAACAATTATGAGTTTGTTGAATTTAAATCTCTTGGACATATCTGATTTGAAGGCGAACCAAGATATAAAGCAATGGCATAAGGCAGAAATGGGCAACAATATATGTGCCTGATATTTATGCATGTCACCTTCAATATATAATGGCAACTCCATATCTCCTATGATCTTTAGACTATATGCTTTTAATGGAAAAAAAAAAAAAAGCAGATAAATCTGACCTTCCTAGCTCTAATTACTGTCAGTGTAGCAACAAGTTGATTCTCTAGTTGAACAAGATCAGTTACGGTGAGCTGCTCAAAATTTGGCCCTTTAAGTTGCCTGTGGATGCAGGGTATTGGTCAATCAACAAAAAGTACTTAAGACTATTTGGAAAATTTGTAGGAGACAGAGATTGCCTTTGAACTATTTGCAGCAGCTCAGTGTGTGAATGCACGCTCCAATGTTCAGAGTGAGAGTCCTGCGAGGAAAATAATTTGCAGTTACTCATCCACTTAATTTGTCATAGCTAGTAGTTCTATCAGTTATTCCCCTTCAGCGGACAAAACACAGAATTACTTGAGCAAATATTCACACTTTCCATTCCATTTTATATCCATGAACTTGAGAATAAGCACTTTCAAATGCACTAAAGTTTGCCATGAAAGCTCAAATGGCATGTTTGCCATGAAAACCCATCATAAATGGCATTAACAAGATACGGCACATGCCATTCGAGTCACTCTGGCACTAAAAAAGAAAAAAGAGAAAAAGAAAAGCTTAGAATTGAATTTATTGCTTCTACACCGAGTACAGTAAAGTGTATGGTTTTGTGAGAGAGCAACCATGAAACAAAGTAGTGGCTGAATAAGCAGAGAAATATTTTCTCTGTGAGAGAGCAACTTTAGTCAACGAAAATGAGTCATTTATGTACAAGAATAAATATTCAGCTTGAAAATAATCTTCTGAAACCAAACTTTATATTCAGTTTGAAAATAATCTTCTGAAACTGAACTTAAAACATTAATTAAGATATCCAGGACTGTAATTGATGTGACAATGTTTTATTACACTAAAGGCTGTACTGGTGGTTACTATGAAACACGTAGTTGTCTTCAGGATGAGTGCACAATTTGCTAATACATAATTGTTTAGTTCACACCAACCAGGAGCAACACTCAGATCCTATCCCCCCACTACTGCCAAGCACACCATCAATTAACTTGTCTAGCTATGTGCATAAGGTTGGGCTTCTCAGTGATCAAACATCTAAAAGGAATTTGATCAGCAAAACAGTTGATTTGACCTGTACCAATTTGTAAACAGATTTGACCGTGCTCACCGACTCAGAAGGATCTGGGAGTTTGTTAATTGAATTGGGTTCATAAACTTCAACTTTAAAGATCATATGCATACTATGTAATTCTACATTCCAGGTATTGAATTTTTGTAATAGATTTGCAGCAGTTCATGTTATAACACACTATTACTATAACAAAGCCAAGACTCTGGGGCTGTTTCTTTTCTTGCTTAATGCTAGATATAACTTAATTTAGTTTATTTAGTTAATTTATTTATTTTTAGTTAATTTAGTTATTTAAATTTTTTTTTTCTAATTTAATAAGAATTTTTTGTTAATTTTGGCTTAACAGAAAACTTATCTAAGTTTTTTTCCCAAAAATATTCTTACCTAATTTATATATTACATCTCTTTTAATATAAAACTTATTTATTTTATTTCTATCAAATATCAATCATATAAAATATATACTCATTGTATTGATTCTTTTTATAATTAATGTGTTCTTTTTAACATATTTACAATTTCATACAAATATTTATATGTTATAAACAATTGCAATAAAAGTTATATTAATATTGTTTTAACATTAATTTGTATAATTTGATTATATTAATTACATATATATTTTTTAAATTAGATATTAAAAATTCATAAGGAATGTAAAGTATTACTTTTTTTTAAAAATAATAATAATTTAACATTTATATTTAGATATTAAAAAAAAGTCATTTAAATTTAACAGTTCAGTTCTATTCAAAATTTAACTCTATTTAAAATTCAATTAAAAAAAAAAACAAACACTATCTACCACTTTATCTTACTTAACACCTACAATACATAAACTTAGATCTTAAAAGTCTCACTTCATGACAAAATATTTTCAGAACAGAATTGGGTTGACACTCAGTTGTATTCTCAATGGAACAAAAAAGCTAATTACCATTGTAGTCCCTGAAGCCGCAACTTCCTCTTCAACGCGACTCCGATAGCGCTTAAGAATGTTGGCCAAACTGAATCATAAGAATTAGTTAATAGTATTGTGGAAACATCAAGCATGCTTGTGATTCTGTGAAAGTGAAAACTAATCAGGGTAAACTAAAAAATAAGTGATTTGTGTCCCTTTTCAGTATATAAGTGAAAAATGCCTACATAGAGGTGCAGATCTCACAAGGGAATGAAAGACATACTAGCAGTAGTTACTTCAACAATCTTAAATGTCATCTCACAATCCCAATTTTTGAGAACTTCATAAAATAACTATTCTTTGTCGTGAAGGAAGATGCAGTAGGTCAATAGCTTTTGCTCTTCTGACCATTACTTCAAAACAGAATACAAATCATAAAGATCTCCACTGGAACACTTTATATTAGCACTGCATCGCTAAAAACCTCAGCCAGTCACCTAATCATCCAATTGCTAGATGCTATGCAACTTAATTGTCACCCATGTTCTCAAATATTTACCCACAAGTCCGCCTGAACCACCAACTGCACCTCAGTTCAATACATCTTGGTTGCTATAATATAGCTCATGGCCTGAGTTGAAAGATTAAAGAACAGAAACACAAGCTCCTCTCAACACAAAGCATCATGCTAAAAGAACACATATCAGGCATCCACAACCAAGGAAAATAGAACCTGAGAGAAAAATATCATAGTTCTAAAATCTGTACGTTCGACCATTGGTGCATTATTTAAAAACTCGTGAACCTTTAGAAAGAAGTTTAATCCAATGAAAACTTGCATAGTCCTTGGGAAATTTCAACAAGCATGTGCAGATTATAGGTCGTAAATTGAAGATTTCCACCCACTGTACATGTTCTCATAAGGAATTTAATGGGTGTAATATATATACAGGTGGAAGAGAACAAGAAAAGAATAACTAAAACTAAAAACGAGATTAAAGAAGAGGGCAAATAATAAATGTGTATGCACAAAACAATCTTATTTCTTAAGACGAAAATATCAGGTTGCATCCAATTTCAAAACTGAAATCATGTAGCAAACTTATTGCAAGGAAGACGTCACTAAACCTTATATTAAACAGAATTTAGATAATAATTAGATTAGAAAAACAATAATAAATCCAAAATCCTTTAAATAATATGCCAACTTGATGTTAGCCTAGATTAATTATGAAACAAGGTTCATCTGATTTTGCGTCAACCGAACGCTCTAATAAAGTTCCTGAAGTCATTGAATATTACATTTACATAGTTTGATACAGAGATTGTTACATTTCATCAAGAAATAGAAATGTGGAGAGACGAACATAATATACTCCCTTTATTAATAGGAAAACTTGTATTAAATATTTGGAGAAATGTGAATACAAATGGAAGAAAAATGAGTAAAATTCAATAAAGAGAGAATTATATATTTTTGAATGTTGTTGGGGAAAATGGTATTTACAAAGGTCAAGGAAATCTATGCAACTCTTAGAGAACATAGCACCAAGTAGACACAGTCCAACAACTTAAAACTAAGATTTGTGAGATAAATAGATATCTACTTACAAGCTCTAGCACGATAAGTTCTTGGCTAATGTGAAAAAGTTCTTATTTCTCTAGGAAGGATCTATGGAGTTAAGTTGCTACTTGACGCAGAAGCTATAAGTTGATGCGGACGGATAGAAACAATAATATTTGAACTTTAGCATTGATTTTCACATGCAAGGCACATGGCAAAGCATGTAGTATCGAGTTATTTTACATTGGCTATGTGGATGGCGATGCGATATATAGGCTCATAAGAAGGAAGGGCCACTCAACCTTATTAAAATATTATCAAGAAGTTAGTCAGAAGTGCCATGTTAGCAGAGCCATGTCAGCAAATTAGTTATGCCATGTTAGCAAGTTAGTAAATTGCATAAGTTTGTTATGCAGAGAAATTTTCTCACCAAAATGTATACTGATTGCTATTTAATAAGTTGAATGTACACTTTCTGGAATTAATGAAAACCAAGCGATCCAGTAAGAATTATTTTCTCTCTCGATCATTTTCCTACTCTCCAAACACTTGTTCTTGATTTGTTATATAGTATCAAAACCTTTAAAATGGAAAACGCTAGCTCATCCACAACAAACACAACAATTTCTAGTATTAGTCTCAATTTTTTCACTTATAATTTTTCTTCGATTGTTAAATTGGATACTTCATAATTTAGAGATCTCAAGTTCTCACATCAAGAAGAGAAAATAGGCCCGAGGATATGCTAACGGGTATCAAAAATCAAGATAGATCAATTATTGTGATTGAAAATCCAGAATATGATAATTGGATGAGACAATATCAAAGTTTGTTTGGTTGGTTTTTCTCGACCATTAATGAGTCTATTTTGAGCTTGGTGATTGGAAGTAAATCAAGCAATGGGCTAATGATTGCTGTTGAGAAGCAATTTGGCTCTCAATCAAAGGCTAAGTCTAGTAAACTAAAATTGCAACTGTCTACCATTAAGAAATGTTCACTTTCAATGTTAGATTATTTTTTAAAAGTTAAAAGGCATAATTGATGAGCTTTTTACTGCTGCTTGTCAAATTGAACATGATTTTAAAAGGCATATAGTTTTTAGATTAGGATCTGATTATTATCCGATAGTAGTAGCAATTATCATTAGTAAAGTTGGCTCTGTTATTCTTAGTGAAGCTTATGCCATGTTAGCTCAGGACAATAGAAACTAGTAAAATATGAATGCCCTAAGTGCTAATTATAGTAACTTTGAAGTTAACTATACTTTTAGAGGTAGAGGAAGAGGAATGAATGGTAATGGAAATTATTTTTCTAAATATTTTTTTTAGAACTGTAATGGTTTTGGAAGAGGAAACAATGATTTGGCAGAGGAAGTTTCGGTAATGCTTATTGTGTTGGTGTGGAACTACCAATGTTCTTTTCTTTAAAAGTAGAAAAAAAATAAACATCCTTCTAAAGTCATTGACACGTGTATGTTTTTGTGAATTAGGCTAAAAGTTAAAAAGTGGATATAAATTCTTTAAAAAAGAAAAGTGATTTCTTTGTCTAATCAATTTGTACTCTTAAGTGGTGAGAATTTGCCCCTTAAGTACATGGGTCATTTTTTTAATCAATAGCCTTACTGGACTTATTCTCCTTCTAAGTTCTCTCATTTTATTGCCGTAGAAACATTTTAAGTGTTTGCAATCACAATAAATAAGTTGTTTCTCTTATTCGTTCCTTTTTAAAAAAAGTCTTATTTTCAAGTATCATAACCATGTAAACCTCGACATGATGTCATTTTAATTTTTATTTCTATGGCTTAACTACTAGTGTTTTAAATGAATTATAACACATTAGTAGAAATCAGGCAAAGATGAGTATATCCCTATTCTTAGTAGAAATCAGGCAAAGATCAGTATATACCTATTCAAGTGCCATCTCTAATATGTTTGAGCATATCTTTATTCAATTATCATCCCTAGTATATTATTTGACTAACTGTGTTCAGAAATGATTGTTAACTTCGTACATTAGTCAACTACATTTATTTAGGGGAAAAAGTTAATTATTAATGCTAGATGAGGACTAGACTTTAGAAAACTAATTTTATAAACTTCATCTTATAGATCACTGTAGGGCTCCTTTAGCCTA
The DNA here is from genome assembly GCA_946807835.1 of Ailanthus altissimus. Lineage (NCBI taxonomy): Eukaryota > Viridiplantae > Streptophyta > Magnoliopsida > Sapindales > Simaroubaceae > Ailanthus > Ailanthus altissimus. The sequence continues at coordinate 24,203,426 of OX327685.1, read as the reverse complement.
TACCATATTAATCATATTTTGAAATTGGAGTAATCAACTTATTTGAAGAGTGGCTCATTTCATTCACTCTTGCAATTGGCACGTTGTAATTACGAGTTGGATGTCTAATTGCTCAGACAATAATAACAGTATCTTGTACTTGAACTAGTGGCTTACTTTTTTAGTAATAGAGAATGCTCTAGTTTAGGATGGCTTAGTTGTGCCAAGCAAAAGAAAATAAAGAGAAGTATCAGCGCCCCAAGCTTAGGAGAGACTGTTTGCTAAAAACATGTCTTTGCAAAGTCGTAAAATCATATATGGGAGCACTCAGTGTTGGAGGATCAAGGAAGTATGAGTTTGACAATAATTTTTGCTACTTTTAAGACCATTAATTATGGCTGTCATAGGAGATTCCTAAATAGGTCTATAGGCAGACAAAAGACAATTTGACAATTTGAAACATCTTAGTAGACAAAGGAAAAGAAAGCAAAAGTGATTCTCGTTGTAACAATGACTACCATATTGACTATGAAGGATATCTCTTATTTGAAAACTATAAGTTCATCACTTATAAGATGGGGTAAAAAAATCCAAAATAAATTCTAGTTACCGTGGTCAAGGATGCTATGTGCCCTTAGCCTTGAACTAGTGTGCTAATACTAGATGCTACATGAGTCCTAACTGTGGCTTAGTCCTAGTGTAGTTGATTATTGCCTTCGTAACCTGTTGCCTCACCAACTAACTAATCAAACACAAGCCCCTCCTCGTAGGGATTCCTCCCTTTACTCCTCAACTTACAAAACATTAACAACCATTTTCACTTGTTGTTCCCCTCCAATAGCACATAATAGTATCCCTTTCATTTACCATTTTTGAATAATTAGGACTATTCAAAGTTGTTACCTTGACATTAAAGAAGAGTTTGACTCAATGCTTTATTTATGTTAGTTGTCATGAATCGATATTAGAAGCAATAGTGAGTTTATATAATGGCAGGGGTATTAACTTAGTAAAGTAGAGAACTAGAGACCCGAGCTTAATTAGTCAATTTCACTCTTGAGGTTTAGTGATTTGTGAGAACCTCTATTTCTTTTAAGCATCTAATAAATAAGTTTTTTAAAAAAGAGGTGATTATAGTTAAACCACAATTGGATTTACATTACACAAAAAGCAAAAAATCAAGGCAAAGGTAGATTAGGGAACACACTGCAAATTTTATGGTCAAGTCAAGCATATCTTCATGTATAATTATGTAAAACTCAAAATTGTATCATTTCATTTCCAAGAATGTCATAATAATATTAAGAATAATAGGCGAATTTTAGGAATGGACATTTGTGTTATGTGCTAAGAAATGTTTGTTGTCAATCTCAAAATAAAGGTATAGCTAATTTTGGATAACTAATTTAATAAATATCATTGTGGGATAATCATTATTTTACTACTGCATCTAATAATAATCCTCCCCTTTATACTTAACAAAAGATATAAACTCATGACCAGGGCTCAATCAACTTAGGTTCCTTTTAATAGGTAAGAAAGGAATAACTAGGGAGAATTTTTATTCCTCCACCAATTATGTGAAATAAAAAAAAAGATATTATCATAAATACTATTGAGGTAAAGTTTAATTACAGAAAAATTCACGTGATTGTATGATGATATTAATATCCAAAGTTTAACAAAATATAAATGGATATCCTGCCGTTAGGAATATTCTGCTAAAATTAACAAATTCTGTCAAATGACTAAATTACCTTTTCCAATACAGATTTTAAATTTTTATCTTAATAAAAGTCTTTTAAAAAAATAAAAATAATAACAATAACAATAAAAAAAATAACCTTAAAATTTTAAAAATCAAAATTTTATTATTATTAAAAAAATAAAAAAATTACATTTTTGAAAAAACAAAAAAAAAAATTTAAAAAAACATGATCTGTTAGTGGCCAGATCAGACCATGGCAGTGAGCTGATCTGGCCGCTGCCATGGCCTAAGGCCGTTATTGCAGAGGCTAGCCATGACAGATTAGGCTATGGTAGCGACTTAATTTGCCACTGCTAGTGGCCAGTCATGGTCGCTGCTGCTAGCGGCCTGATTCGGCCTGCTCTGGCGAGATCAAGCCAAAAATATTTTTTATTTTTTTATTATTAATGATTTTTTTAAAAAACAAATTAAGGGTAAAATGACTTTATTGCTCTCGAAAATGTTCATTTTAACAAATATTCTTAACAGTGGGGCATTTGTGCATATTTTGTTAGACGTTTAGGTATTAGTCACTTTTTTAAACACACGAGTTTTTCTGTAATTAGATTTTACCTTAGGAGTATTTACAATAATTACCCTAAAAAAAAGTGCTTGAAGTTAGAACCACATTTAATAGACTACGAGAGGAAGAAAATTGGTGGTAGGTTATATAAATGGCTATGAAGCACACTTCATGTTTTTTAGTTAAGTAAATGAAGTAGGATATTTGTTGGAGGCCTTGGGAATTAAACCAAGACAAAGCATCTCGATGATTTGTACATAGAACTACTATTCCCAACTTAAAGATGATGTTCCTTTTGGCTCGCACAATATTTCTTAGATGTTTCTTTTCCCTTTTAATTTATCAAAATTGAATCTATAAATTTATTACGTATAATGATGCCTAGAGAGTTTTACTGATAAAGGATGTAGATGTTATTTGCTTACTATTTTTTATTGGGATATTATTTTGAATACTCTTGAGATAAGGTCTAATATCAGTAATACCTACTTGTTTACAAAATATACAATAATGCCTAGCCGTTAGGGAATATTTTGTAAAAGTTAACTGAGAAAATGGTAGTATCATCATTTTAATATTACATTGTCTAAACACCCCTTATCCATGTCGAAATACTCTTATCCCCAAGTCTAAACAACTCTATCCCTGAATCCAAACAACTTTATCCCAATATCCAATCAACTATTTTAAACATCCTAAAAAAAAATTCTTTTTTTATTCTTCAAACCCTAACTATATTTTGTAATCTCTCAATTTATTACTCATCATCTTACCTTCACTCTCTCTATATTGTGATCTACCAATTGAATAAATTCAATTATAGAAATTAGTGTTATTAAATCATATCATATTTAGTGCTTCCTTCAATGCCAAATTTATAATTTCACTTATCTCCTCTATAAAGAAATAGAGAGAAAGAAGAATTCTTGTATGTATTGATAATGAATAAAATACAACATTATATAGGTAAAGTTAGCATTCCTATTTGGAAGGTTAATCAATCATAATTGTAAGGTTATCAATCTATTTCTTATTTTATGATATAACTATAAATATACACAGAATACCATATACATTTCAATACTTCCCCTCAAGTTGGAGCATATAGATTATATGTGCCAAGTTTATTACAAATAAAATAAATTCGATGACCCCTGAGAGACTTAGTAAAGATGTCTGCTAGCTGGTCATTTGAGCAAACATGACTTGTGAAAATACAGTCAGACAAAATCTTCTCTCAAATAAAGTGACAATCAATCTCTATATGCTTAGTCATTTCATGAAATATCGGGTTGGATGAAATGTGAAGTGCAGCTTAATTATCACAAAGTAACTTCATTTATGGTATGTTTGCAAATTTTAATTATTGGATCAACTGTTTCAACCATATAAGCTTACATGTTGCTAAAGCCATGGCACGATATTTTGCTTTTGCAGTTGACTTGGCAACAACTTATTACTTCTTGCTTCTTACTTTTTCATGATACAAGATTTCTTCCAACAAGAATACAATACCCAGTAGTAGAACATCTATCTAATGGAGAACCTGCCCAATCAACATTTGAGTATCTGACAACCTGTGTATGTCCCTTATTCTCACATAGCAAACCTTTTTCTGGTGTTTCCTTGATATACCGTAAGATTTAGATAACTGCATCTCAATAATTATCACATAGAGATTGTAAAAATTGATTGACTGGTCGAAAAAAAAAATATCAGGCTGAGGCTCCCCTTGTCTAGGTAGGAGTTTATTATTAGAATCCATAGGAGATTCTACGGGTTTGTAGTCCAACATCCCTATTTATTTCAGAATATCCAAAGCATACTTCTCTGGGAGATAACCCCAGAGCTCGACTGAGCAACCTCAACAACAAGAAATTATTTGAGCAATCTCAAATTTTTAGTCTGAAAATGATTGAACAAGTGATTTTTCAATTGCTCAATACCATCCTGATCACTTCTTGTAATGACAATATCATCAACATAGACTAACAGAGTAATCTGATTCACTTTGAATCATGCTAAACTCTTAGATAACAGTACTGAAACGATCAAACTAAGCACGAGGAGACTGTTTTAAACCATATATGAAGCAACAAAGTTTACATACCAAACTAGACTCCCCCTGAGCAATAAAGTCAAACGGTTGCTCCATATAGATTTTTTCATGAAGTTCTCCATGAAGAAACGCATTTTTAATGTCGAGTTGTGGCAAAGGCCATTGAAAAATAGCATCCATAGATAAGAACAATCAACCAAATGACATTTTGGCCACAGGTGAGAAATTTTTATAATAATCTAAGCCATAAGTCTAAGTATACCCCTTGGGTCCAACCTTGCTTTCAACTAATCAACTTGACCATTGAGTCCAACCTTAATAGTATAAAGCCATCGACAACCAATGGTAGAGTGGGCGAATGGCAACTTGATTAATTCTCATGTATCATTATTGTGCAAAGCAGTCATTTTATCAACCATTGCTTGACACCATATAAGATGTGAAAAAGCATCACAGAGAATAGTAAGGATAGAACAGAAAATAAAGTAGACATAAAAGCATAGTATGGTGAAGATAATCAATTAAAACTAAGAAAGTTGTATATAGGATGAAGGTTGCTAGTGAAGCGTATATACCTTTACGAACAATAATTAAAAATTGGTTAGCAGGTAGCAGGACTCAGTAAGAGAGGAATTTAAAGCAGGAAGTGAGTCAACGAAAACCTCAAGAGCCTCAGATCGGTATCACTGTTAGCACCTACAAGATTAAAAGGAACGAGACTATCACAAGTTAGAAAGGGAGAATTTTCGATAGGAGGATCATACTGTGGGACAAGAATAGGATCAGTGTTTGACTCAAGAGGAGGAATATTATGAATGATATAAGAAACTAAAAGAGCCTTTGTGATGGACTTATTTTCTAAAGCAGAAGAAGAAAAAAAAAAGGGAAGACTAAAAAATAGGTGACATCAGCAGAATGAAAATGACTTTGGGTGTCATGAGAATAACATTTATATCCTTTCTGAAGATGTGAGTAGTCAAGAAAAATACATTTGATGAACCAAGCGGATAATTTATCTTAACCAAGAGAGAAGACATGAACAAAAATGTACAGCTAAAGACACGTGGCCGAAGAGGAAACAATGGTTGACTAGGATACAGAACATAATGAGGGACCTGATTTTGTAACACAGAGGAGAACATTCGATTTATAAAAAAATAAGCAGTAAGAACAGCATCAGCCCAAAAATAGAGAGGAACATTATTATGTATATGTAAAGTGCGGGTAGTTTCAATGAGATGTCTATTTTTACGCTCGACAACTCTATTTTGTTGTAGAGTATAAACATAAGACGATTGATGTAAGATGCTCTGAGAAGATATAAATTTAGTAAAATGAGCAAAAATATATATATATTCATGTGCATTATCACTACGCAATATATAAATAGTAGTAGAGAATTGCGTCTTAAATTTAGCATAGAAAGATTCAAAGATGGAAAATAATTTAGAGCAATATTTTATTAAGAATAACCAAGTGTAATGCGAATAATCATCAATAAACATAATAAAGTATTTAAAATATAAAACAGACGAAACTCAACTAGGACCCCACACATCAAAATAAACTAATTCAAAAGAAGATGCAGCCCAATTATTAACACGCTTTGAAAATGATCCACAAGAGTGTTTTTCCAAGCTGACAAGACTCACAATTGAAATATTATCAACTAGAGAAACCTAGAACTATTTTTTAAAACTTTAACAGATTTGGATGTCCTAGATGATTATAAAGAAGTGTTGGTGATTATGACTCACGACCTATACTAATCATTTGTCCTGTACTGCGATCCTGTATAAGAATAGTCATTAACAAAAGTGATTGTACAGTTTAAAGAGTGATTGCATAGTTTAAAGAGTGATTGAGTTTATTGATAAAGATAAAATTAAAATAACAATGTGGTATAAAAGAAAAAGGATGTGCTTAAACAACTACTTAAGCAGTAGTTGTGGAACCATTAGCTAAGCTGATAGATGGCAATGACTTAGATGTAGAAGTATAAGAAATTAATTGAAGGTTACTTGAATTGTGGTCAGAAGCACCATAATCAAGGACCTAGGGTCTAAAAGAAGAGGATTGAGTAAGACAGGAGACCAAATTATCAGTATGTGCAACGGAGGCAATGGAAAAGGTAGACTGCTTAACAGCTTGATATTTAAGGTATTCCTTATAATCGGCACCAATGAGAGTCACGGATAGAGGTTGCATGTCTGTGTTAGAACTCTTAGTAGTCATATTGGCTTACAAATCGAAAAAGGAAAGAGAAAATAACTGACAATTAGAAGCAATTTTTCTGCGGCGACAGCTGGTAAATGACGGTGACTGTCGAGTTTTGCTCACTAACATTGTTGGAAGACAATGGCACCAACAGTGAGAACTCACGTGTGCTGGAGAAGTAAATCAACGTCCAGTGGCCAAGAGTATTTTAGGCGGCATGTAGAGGCGCGTTCGGTGGCCGACGAACGTCAAGTTGCCACAGAATAGGTTGTCAGCATGATCTGAGGTTGCTAGTGGTGGCGGTGAGAATTCAGGGTTGCCGGAGAGAGAAATCGGTGACGGTGGCAAGAAAAAAATAACCTCCTAGGTTGTGACGCGTGACAGTGCGTTTGATGACGATCTCTTAGGTTTGGCAAGTCACTGAGAATTATTACAACTAAGAGCATGATCACCGGAAAGAGGAGAGCACGGTGACCAAAAAAATGGCAGATGACCTTGCCCAAAAAAAATAAATCAAAAGTCAAGAGTTGGCTCTGATACCATGTAAAGAAATAGAGAGAAAGAAGAATTATTTTGTGTATTGATAATGAATAAAATACAACATTATATAGGTAAAGCTAGCATTTCTATTTGGAAGGTCAATCAATTCTAATTGTAAGGTTATCAATCTATTTCCTATCTATGATATTAACCAGAAATATACACAGAATACAATATACAATGCAACATCCTCATCTCTTTCAACAAAACCCAAATTTCTTAGTTGTCAAAATCATATAAAAATTACAAAATAAAAGAAAATTAAAATTAAAAAAAAAATCTTCAATTACAGACGCAAGTAAGGCGAGGGACTAGGCCCAGTTCGCATTCAATGCTAAAATCATAATTGCCATTGTCATCGTGAAGCAAGCCACGTGAAAAAGGTTGCAACCTACACCGCCATTACCGTGAGGAAGGCTAAAGGTCTTAAAAGCAAGTCTGAAGGTCTTAAGTGTTGACGGTGGGTCTAGTGGGGTTGATCTGGATAAGGATTTGAAGAGAATGAAGGTGCATTTTGATAAGTGTTGTGAGGAGGATAAGATTTTGGTGTTTTTTAAGAGGTTGTTGAATGAGTGAAATTAGGAGTTAAATGAGATGCCCAAAGCTTAAAAGAGGATGGCAAAAGGGAAGTCTATGGTGGCTATGTTTAAGTAGATTATGAATGACGAGACGACTCTGGTAGTGACTTATAGTCACTACTTACAGAAGAGATGAATTTTGGTAGTTCAACCTTTAGAGGAGAGGCTATGATTAATGCCTACACCAAAGGAGAGCTAGGCATTGTGTGTAATAATCCCTAAAAATCTTCTTAATATGATATACTATTTGTAGTTTGTAATGAATGATAACATTGTTTTACTTCTAATAATCTAATTGACAATAAGAAAAAAATGGCATCACACTCAAACTTGTTAAAAAAAATTGGCTAAAGTTGTTGTATGTTTATTTATTCAATAAAATTATGTATTGTTTATTCATGGTATAAATATAATAAATTGAAGAATATGAAGTTAACTTTTTTATTATTGAAAAGTTAAATTTTGTTAAGAGAAATTGTGAATTTTCATTTGTATAAAAGCAAAGTAGTCATTTTATTACTTTTTTAAATTTAAAAGGACAATTTAAATTTTTCATGTGATTTAACATAAATTTTATTAACTCACAAAATATTTTTTAACGGTTGAGTATTATTGTATATTTCGTAAATTCGTGGGTATTATTAATATTAAATTTTATTTTGAGGGTATACAAGATAATATCTTTTTTTTTATTTTTATCATAAATATGCAAATTAAAGAGGTTTCATTATTTTAATCAAGTTCAGTTTTCTTTTTATAGAAACCTATGCTCAATACCCTTAGAAAGGAAAACAAATTTCAAAAAGCAACTTAAAAACTTTAAAAAAAAAAAACACTCAGATGAACATGCTCAAGGTGATCAACGCCAATCAACTTAAGCTGTCAAGCAAAGGCAAAAAAAAAAAAAAAAAGAACATTAAGACCTTTTTAAAAAAAAAAAGCAAAAATTCATTTGTATGCTTTTGTTTTTTTTTGGCTTTTGTTCAATACCATTTATTAAAAAGGCGAAGACACTAGGGGTTTAGTGTCAGGGAAGATTGAAATCAGTGTTAAGTAGAGGCAGCGATATGTGGTCGATTTTTTTGGGCAAAATTAACATATTTAAAGTTTAAGTTGTGTTAATATTTTTTTTTTAGTTGTGGTTGCAGTAATGTTTGGTTTTGTTTTAAAGTTGTTGGAAATATGCTGTGTGTTTAATATTGTTGGGAGTCGTAAGCCATCTTGTTGTGCGCGATGTCTAGCTACTCAATGTGCTTAACGATACTGTCAAACATGCTGAATGTTGAGAAAATTATGTTATGGAATGAAAGTGTTGGGCAATGTTATTAAACAAAGTTTTGAAATTCATCACTTAATAGTTTCACACTTCTATCTCTAATTTTATGCATTTCACTCAATTAGCAGATTTGAGATAAAATCATTTTCTAATAAAGTATACCTAATTACAGCCTACTTAATAAGGTTTTTATGAAAAAAAAATGTATTTGTGAAATAAAAGCATTTCAATACAAGTTATATTTATCTCAATTAATATTTTTGGATTAGTTTTTGATTCTTTTGAATATCAAGATAAAAAAATCTTTTTTTTAATAAATTTTCAATGATGTTGGTTGATTTTGTGTTCGAGGAATCTAACAATATGGTTACCAAAAGAAACAAGGAAGGTTTTTTATTGTCAAAATTCTCTTTTTGTATAGAAATGTGAGAACTCTGGGTTGGCTAAAATAATGATCTCTGTTAATTTGGTTACTTATGATTAAAATCCTATTATTTTTTAGTCAATCAACCTAATATATGGATTCCCAGAATTGATATTTTATCCCCATAGTAGTCTCCCTAGTTCAATTAATGCAATTAATACGTTTGCTTGCATATTTAACACAACCTTGCTCCTATATCTCCCATTATTACATTATTTCTCTCTTTCAATTTAAACAGGTACTTTTCCTTCACCACCCAAAGACACCAGCTCAAATTAAGTATCCAGAGCAGTCCCCAAATCTAACTTCCGACTCGTTAGAACTAACATTAAACTATGAACCTCTCAAGTGTAAAGGTGTAAGAAAAACCTCCAATAAAGAATAATAGCAATTTTTTTCAACAAAACGTCATAATTCAAGAAACAAAACATTAGATTTCAAATTAGTCTTGCAAAAAAAAATTAGAGTAGGAAATTGGCATAAAATAACAATTTAAAATCATCCACATCCACTTAATCCATTAGCTCCTTTTAACTGAAGAATTAAAGATTTTTAAGTTTCGACTTCTTTGGCAAATACTTTAGAAAAAATTTAAGGTTTAAATGAAATCAGGCTGTTTTTAGAAAACACACATACCAAAACTCTCATAAAATTTAGTTTTGAAAGAAAACACACATTCGAAAACTCATAAGACTAAAAATAATTTTGAAAACAGATTATAGGTAGGATCCTGAAAACTAATTTAAGATTCCTACGTAACATAGCATCTCAAAAATTCAAAACCATTTTTCGAAATGAACCCTAAATCACTAAGGAAATGCAGAGCAAGAAGGGGAAGTGTAACTCGGTTGAAGCAAAATGCAGAAACATGCCAAAATCAATTTGGGAAATTTTTTAAAATAGCCCAAATATTAATTCTATTATCTTTTTAGCTATAAATAACTATCTATTCTTTATAGTTGAAAACTCATAAACTACAGAAAATTTAAATCTTTGATTTTCTTTGCAACCAAAAATCTAAACTAAATCCTTAAACCAGTTGATGGTGGGGGGAGCGGTGGCAATTACAACAAGTCATCCTCCTATTTCACATTTTTATGCTTAATATAAGTTTAAATTTTATATTATAAATGTTAATATTACATATATATTATGAAATGTTAAAGTGTTTGCGAGAATTTTTATTTGTAAATAAAATTAGGGTTTTAAAAAGAAAATTATATTTAGGCTAAAATGAATTATTTGTTTATTTATTGTGTACTAATATGTAAGATTTGAGAGTGTGATGTAAGAAATGGGCAAAAAAATATGAAAAATATGAATATTTTAGATAAGCACAATAGTTGTAGAACGACATGATTCCCACAACATTCTCACGATGTGATAATACCATGCATAGCGTGCACACGGCCTACTAATGCAATTCTAGTAGCGTAAGTAAGCCATGTGTAGCGTGCATGTGACCTACTAGCACAATTCTCGCAATGGCCTACTAATGCAATTCTAGTAGTGTAAGTAAGTTGCGTGTAGCGTGCATGTGACCTACTAGCACAATTCTCGCAATGCTAGTTAGTCATTCGCATGTTAGCAACTGACACCGTATGCTAGCTGCATGATCAATTTGTTGGCACCATGTGCCAGCAAACAATATTAAAAAAAATGGTGGATAGCCTTTTTAAGGCTATCCACGCGCTAAACTCAACCTATAAGAGGGAGAGCTTAGCAATTCATTTAGAATCTCATTTTTAGAGAGAGTTTTAAAGCTTTGGGTATATTTCTTGAGTAATTTAAGAGAATTTAGTGTGTTAGAGTTTTGGGTTGTAAGGCTAAAACACTACAATACTTATATTCTCCACTTTTAATAGTAAAAGATTCTTCTGTCTTCGCCCGTGAACGTAGGCTCAAAGCCGAACCACGTAAACTCTTGTATTTTGTCTTATTTTTATTCAATTTCGCTTTAGTTGCGACCCTATATCACCCCTCAAATTTCTAACAGTGATATCAGAGCTTCTGGTTGGAGAAGATCACTGTTCACATATACAATACTATTCATATATACAGTCACTATTTGACGTGAAATAGTGACTGTATATATGAATAGTATCGTATATGTGAACAGTGATCTTCTCCAACCAGAAGCTCTGATACCACTGTTAGAAATTTAAGTGAATAGTAATTGTACGAGATCACTGTTCACATATATGATACTATTCACGTATACAGTTATTGTTCATGTATATAGATATTGTTCATACGTATAATTACTATTCATATAAAATAGTAAAAGTCGATCCTAGCAGAAAGCAGTCCATGGTGAAAAGCAATAGCGGTAAAATACGAAGTTGAGAAATTTAATGGAGGTAATTTCACATTGTAAAAAATAAAAATAAAGGCGATTTTAAGGAAAAACAAGTGCTTAAAAGCAATTAATGAAAAGGCCCGCGAATATCACTGATGATATTAAGTGGAATGAGATTGACAGTAATGCAGTTGCTGATCTACATCTGGCACTTGTTAATAATGTGCTATCCAGTGTGGCGAAAAAGAAGACAGTAAAAGAGATCTGGGATACTCTCATAAAATTGTATGAGGCCAAATCTCTGCACAACAAGATCTTTTTCAAAAGGAGATTGTACGTCCTTCGAATGGCAGAATCCACTTCAGTGACAGAGCACATCAACACTTTTAAATACTCTATTTTTTTAACTCACTTCCTTGGGGCATAAAATAGAGGTAAGTGAACGTGCGTTTATTCTGCTTTAAAGCCTACCTGATTCGTATGATCAACTCATCATCAACTTGACGAATAACATTCTAACAGACCTCTTAGTCTTGGATGATGTTACAGCTGTTGTACTGGGACAAGAACGAAAACGAAAAAATAAAAAAGACAAACAAGAATGTTCACAGCAAGCAGAAACTTTGACAATGATGAGAGGTAGATCAACAGAACATGGTCCCAATGGGAGTCAAAAATCATAGTAGATTAAAAATCCAGAAGTAAGAAGAACGTCAAGTGCTACCATTGTGGCAAAAAATGTCATCTGAAGAAAGATTGCTAGGAATTGAAAAAAAGTGCAAAGGACAAAACTCAAGGGAATATTGCAAACACCTCAGATGATGGTGAAACTTTATATAGCGAGGCAGCAACAATTGTTGAAAGCAGAAAACGGTTCTCTGATGTATGGCTCATGAATTTTGGAGATACATAGCACATGACCTCTAAGAGAGAATGGTTCCATCAATATGAACCTATCTCTGAAGGATTTATATATATGAGGAATGATCATACTTTGGAAATCACTAGAATAGGATCCATCAAGATGAAGATGTATGATGGTACTGTTCGTATTGTCCAAGAGGTGCGACATGTGAAATGCCTCAAGAAGAATCTTTTGTCATTGGGACAATTAGATAACACTAAGTGTAAGACCCAAATTGAAAATGAGACTATGAAAATTCTCAAAGGCGTGCTTGTAGTAATAAAGGTAGAAAATGTTGCTGCAAATTTATACATGCTTAATGAAGAAATACTGCAAGAAGGAGATGCATCTATTGCATCAACTAATTCAGCAGAAGAGTCAACGATAATATGGCATCACAAACTAGGCCATATGTCAGAACGAGGTTTGAAGATTCTCTCTGATCAAAATTTACTTCATAGGCTCAAATCGGTTCATTTACCTTTCTGTGAGTACTGTGTCACAAATAAGCAGCACAGATTAAAGTTCAGCACATCCAATTTTAGAAGTAAAGAAATTCTAGAATTGATCTACTCTGATGTTTGGCAAGCACCGGTGATGTCCTTAGGGGGAACGAGATATTTTGTATCATTCATAGATGATTACTCTAAGAGATGTTGGGTGTATCCAATCAAGAAGAAGTCATATGTGTTTGAAGCTTTTAGAATATTTAGAGCGCTTGTAGAACTTAGTCTGCAGGTTGAACAAATCTTTGTGTAGTCTTAAACAGGCACCGAGGTGTTGGTACAAGAGATTTGATTCCTATATCACCAGCCTTAAATATAACAAACTTAGTTCAGACCATTGTACATACTACAAAAGATTTGAAGATGATAATAATTTTATTATTTTGCTGTTGTACATGGATGACATACTGGTGGCAGACCCCAACAAAGATCGAGTCCAAGAATTGAAGGCACAGTTGGCTAAGAAATTTGATATGAAGGACGTAGGACTAGCAAACAAAATTCTAGGAATGCAAATTCACCGAGACAGAAATAACAGAAAGATTTGGCTTTCTCAGAAGAACTACTTAAAGAAAATCTTGCGACACTTCAACATACAAGAATGTAAGCTAATTAGTACCCCACTCTCTGTTTATTTCAAGTTATCATCTAAGATGTGTCCTAGCTAAAAAGTACAGAGGAATAAGATGTCTCTAGTACTATATGCATCAGTAGTGGAAAGTTTAATATTCGCTATGATTTATACCATACCAGACATTGTACAAATAGTGAGAGTAGTTAGTAGATACATGGTGAATCCTGGGAGAGAGCATTGGGGTTGTGTCAGGAGGATCCTTAGATACATTAAGGGTATCTCAGATGTTGTTTTATGTTACGAATGATCAGATTCTATTGTTAAGGGTTATGTGGATTCAGACTTTGCAGGAGACCTTAATAAAAGAAAATCCACTACTGGCTATGTGTTTAAACTTACAAGAGGAGCTGTAAGCTGGGTTTCGAAATTGCAAATTGTTATGGCATTATCTACTACAGAAGCAGAATACATGACAGCTACACAAGCTTGTAAGGAAGCAATTTGGATACAAAGATTACTAGAAGAGCTCGGGCACAAGCAAGAGAAAGTTCAATTGTTTTGTGACAGTCAGAGTACCTTACACATTGCAGGGAATCCAGCTTTTCATTCAAGTACGAAACACATAGGTGTTCAATATCACTTTGTTCAAGAAATTGTAGAATGTAGAAGTGTGGATATGAAAAACATTCATATAGATGATAATCTAGCAGATGTGTTGACCAAGCCCATCAATACCAACAAGTTTGTATAGTGTAGATCTTTACATGGCCTAACAGATACGTAGACAACATGACTTTGGCGAAGAAAAAAGAATGGTGTGGAGACTTAATTAATTCTCAATTAAATCTCCAAGTAAAAGAATTGTTAGCAGTTGGCACCATGTGCCAGCAAAATTTAAAAAAAATGGTGGATAGCCTTTTTAAGGCTGTCTATACGCAAAACTCTCCCTATAAAAAGGAGAGCTTAGCAATTCATTTAGAATCCCATTTTTAGAGAGAGTTTTAAAGTTTTGTATATATTTCTTAAGTGATTAAAGAGAATTGAGTGTATTGAGGTTTTGGGTTGTAAAGCAAAAACACTATAATACTTGTATTTTTTATTTCACTTTGTGATAGGTGTTCAATATCACTTTGTTCAAGAAATTGTAGAATGTAGAAGTGTGGATATGAAAAACATTCATATAGATGATAATCTAGCAGATGTGTTGACCAAGCCCATCAATACCAACAAGTTTGTATAGTGTAGATCTTTATATGGCCTAACAGATACGTAGACAACATGACTTTGGCGAAGAAAAAAGAATGGTGTGGAGACTTAATTAATTTTCAATTAAATCTCCAAGTAAAAGAATTGTTAGCAGTTGGCACCATGTGCCAGCAAAATTTAAAAAAAATGGTGGATAGCCTTTTTAAGGCTGTCTATACGCTAAACTCTCCCTATAAAAAGGAGAGCTTAGCAATTCATTTAGAATCCCATTTTTAGAGAGAGTTTTAAAGTTTTGTATATATTTCTTAAGTGATTAAAGAGAATTGAGTGTATTGAGGTTTTGGGTTGTAAAGCAAAAACACTATAATACTTGTATTTTTTATTTCTAGTAATAAAAGATTTTTTTATCTTCACCAATAAATGTAAGCTAAAAGCCGAACTACGTAAGCTCTTATATTTTATCTTATTTTTATTTTTATTATTTTTTACTCAATTTTATTTTAACTGACCCTACATCACCCCTCAATTTTCTAACGACGCATGCTATGTGTAACATCCTCACATAACACAAATATTCTGTAAACCATGCATTTTCTTCAACAGTTACACTACATAAAATTTTTTTTCTTCTATTTTTGTCACATCAAAAATGTAAATCTTATACATTAGTACACAAGAAACATTCAAATAATTAATTTTAACCTAAAATTCATAATTTTCTCTTTAAAATTTTAACTTCATTTACAAATCAATTTTTTTTAAAAACACTTTCAATTGATATAATATATATTTAAAATACTATTATTTATAGTATAAAATTTTATTTTATTTTGAGAATAAACATATAGAATAAGATGATGATTTGTTGTCGTTGTCGTTGGTCGAGGATTTGGTATAAATTTTTATTTATGAAAAGAGATAAAAAGAAAAAATATAAATTAAATAATTAAGATTAATTTTGTGCATTTTACGAAATTTTAATTATAAAAGGATGGGGATTTGATTTGAATAATAAACTTAAATTTTGAGTCATTTACGAAAATTTCCCAATTAATTTCTGCAGCGCAGCCACTAAAATTTCCCGAACAATTTGGTCAGCGCAGCCAAAACCACGTGGGGAGAGGGATTTTGTCGAAAGCACGCACGCTACGATCGCATGCAGCTGACCCGCTTCGAAAAGACATTTTATGCACATCACACTAAAAATCGACTAAAATCCTTAACTCTAATGCCTACATATCACCTGCGCGCGGGCGATTAACTTAAACTAATAGAAAATAAACAAGGTAGTAAACGAAATCACTGTTGCCTGTTGCGTCTATTCTATTTACACAACACTAAAATAGAACAAACAATTAAAATAATATTAATTGCAATATAAATTAAAATAGGAAAAAAAATGCTAATATGCTTTTCACTTCCGTTTTCGTTTTCCTTGTACGGTTTATACAGTTCCTCGCGAGGCAAGGAGAAGCGAGCGTACCTGTCGGTGCTACAGAACTCGTAGAGCTTGCCGCGGCTGGAGAAGATGAGGAGAGCGACGTCAATGTCGCAGAGCACGGAAAGTTCACGAGCCTTCTTGATCAATCCGCTGCGCCTCTTTGAGAAGGTGACTTGGCGACTACTTTTGTTTTCGATTCGCTTCAGCTCAACCTTTTTTCGGCCCATTTTGGCTCCGATTCTTGTTTAATCGGAATGTTTGGCTCCGATTCTTGTTTAATCGGAATGTTCTTGAAAGCAATAGGAGCCGAGAAAAAAAAAATTAGGTCACTGTGTGGAAATTGTTATTTAAAGACGGAAACGCAGCATATTTTGGAAAGTCGGTTAATCAAAAGTTGGGAGGCGAGACGTCTGCTTGTTTGACACGTGCTTGTTGGGAGCGACCTGCTTTGTCTGTTGCGGCTGCTTTTTGACGCCGGGGTGTTGTTGTGATTATCTTTGGTTATCTTTCGATTTTGGGCGCACTTATAATTTTATTTATTTATTTATTTCTATGATCTCATCCAATAAATTAGATTACTCTACTTAGAAAGTTACAACCTTTTTATTTTTAATTTTCCCCGAGTGCTTGTTTACAGACTTTTATTGCTTTTATGGTGATGGAACCATTGGATATAAAAGGCATAATCAAATCAGCCGAAAAGGCATTTAATTTCTTGTTTCGCTGGGCAGAATTACTGTAGACAACCACTACTTTTATTTTATATTTTTTGGCTGCTTGTTTTTGTTGTAAATAAAATATAAAACTTTTTATTAATATAAGATAGCTTTTGTGATTATTTTGTTATATTGATGTTTTTTTGTAAATACGTCTGTAATTTATTTACAATTTGTTAAAGGTTAATAACTTCGCACCTTATTTTTAAATTGATTTATATAAAGATTTAAATGAAATTTAATAGTTGCATTTTAAAAAGTCCATATCACACTTGATGTGTGCATTTTTTATGGTTAAAATATTATTTTTTTAAAATAATAATTTTCAAATTGTATAGTAGATAAATTATTTTTAAAAAATTTAAAATATTTAATAATTGATTGCGAGTAAATCACCATAAATTTGAAACCAACATTGAGACTTCATTTTAATGCATTGGGGGATGTTATAATTACATTTACAGCACAATCAAAAGTACATAAATGAAATATATTAAGCTTATGACTAGTTACAAGTTGCAATAAAAAATGTTGATGATATGCAATGGTCTAATATTAATATTGCAACATATAAAACAATGATCCTATGTAAAAATTGGGAATTATATAATGTATTAATAAAGTATGTGTAATTATTTAGAGTTATTTAATTAATAATTCTACTAATTTATTTTGTGTAAATATATGGAACAAGATGTTTTATATCGATCTCTACTTATGTACATTAATTATTAAAATATCTTAAATATAAACTCACCAACATTATTTAGACATATAATTTAGTTAGATAATTAAAAAATTATACCCTTAAACCGGTGATATGTGCAAATAATTTAGCAAATGCAACGTCTTGTAGACAATAAACAAATATGTGAATACTTTTACAGATACATCAAATCAAAATTATAAAGTTGCAAAAATATTCACTTAATAGATAAATTGATTTATAAATATCTCCTTAGATCTTTTGTAAGAATAATAAGGATTGTAGACTAATTTAAAAAATATGAATAACTATAAGTTTACTTTATTAGCAAAATTATACATATATTTTCATTACCCAATAAAATCTTTGTGGTTCTTTTAATGGATATTCATAAAAAAAATTTAATGATTTACACATCATTATAGATTTTAGATAGTCAAAATGGTCATATCATAAACAATTTTTAGATCATTAAATTCATGGTTCATTACCTCATAGTTTCAATGGGATTTACAATTGTTTAATATAATTCAGATAATAAAGTAGGAAGCTTTTTAAATATATATTTTTTATATGAGATATTAAGTGTAAAATTTTTTTTTTTTTATATTCTCATTCAAAGTTTTAATATGATATCTATTTT
This sequence comes from Ailanthus altissimus, assembly GCA_946807835.1. Taxonomy (NCBI): domain Eukaryota; kingdom Viridiplantae; phylum Streptophyta; class Magnoliopsida; order Sapindales; family Simaroubaceae; genus Ailanthus; species Ailanthus altissimus. Next base: position 24,185,088 of record OX327685.1, on the reverse strand, counting down.
AGGAGATATTTTTAACATTAAGTAGATTTCTTTTGAATTTATGTACATATAATGCATTTTCAATATGTAATTTTGTTTTACGGGTTACTACCAATTAACCACCTTCTGTTTTGAGTATTACTCACTTAACTCTTTCTTAATATTTTATATTATTCAAAAACCCTTTATTATTCTAAAAATTTAGTTACATCTTAATTCTTATTGTATTTTTACTAATTTACCCTTACATTGATGATATCATTGTTGTCACTATCATTTTACTAATTTTTTGAGAAATTAATAATTTAGTTGTTAAAAATTAATACTAAAATAATAAAAATAATAAAATAAATGGAAGATGAATATTCAAGTTATTTTATATTTATTTTTTATGTTTATTAATATTTAATATTTTGTAATACATTAATATTTAATGCTCATTAAAAATAACAAATACGTCATAGTTTTTTTTTTAAACAAAATTACAAAAAAAAATTATATTTATTCTTTCTCAAAATTATTAAATAGTAATATAATTAAAAAATTAATTAATGAATAAAATTTTAAAATATAAAATAAATAAAATATAAATAAAATAACCAAAATATTCATCCTTTCATCATAATATAAATATGTTATGGTTGTTATTATTTTATTACTATTTTTTTAAAAAGCTTACATTAATAATTTATAAAAAAATAATAAAAGAATGATGTTAACAATGTAAGAGTATATTAGTAAAAGATAATAAGTGTTGGAATTTAACATAATCTTTGTAACAACATGGTTTTTATCTTTGTTAATATATTATCAAGGGTTAAGTGGGTAATGCTTAAAACAACAAGGGGATCATATGTAGTTTTTCTTTTGTTTCACTTGCTAATAAGTATTGCTCTTCAAAAGCCTTTAATCAATTTTGCAGAATCTAATATAGTATTGACATTTACTTTAACTATTGTTAGTCTCGAGAAAAAAAATTTATCTTAAAGATAATGTGTGTAATTATACTATCAACCGATTAGACATTCTCAATTTTTTTTCCCATAATAGAAAATTCATTTATAAAACCCATACTATTTCATTAAACAAAATTTTGCGTTAGGCATTAAAATAACATATTACAAAAAATATAAAGTACAAAAGGTTATAAAAGTACAAAAAGGCCTACCATAAATAAAACAAACTTAAAACTTAAGGAATATTTATACTACCAATTTAAAGATACATATTTCATTCTTTATTCCCAAAAGTAAAAAATATTTAAAAAAAAATAAGATCTGCAAAATCTAAGTAAAAAATAAAACTTGTCTGTATATTATTTTCTTTCACTTTTAGAGATGCCTGATAAATATAAACATAATATTTTGACTTACCAAGTATGTGATTAATGTCCATTAATGCCATATTGATAACATGTAATTTTATAATTTTTATATGGTTTATTTTCTACATCTTTGCCATTAATTTATTTTTCATAGTTATCCCAAATAATCTTTGGGTCCTCTACTAAGAAATATGTAACTTTCAAGCTCTTGTGCAAATAATGATTTAAGAAAACTATGACATTTTATTTGATTCGCAATGCCACTTTATTTTTTTTATTTTTGTTTTTATTTGTGTTTTCTAGGCCGATGCATAAAGGTGCATCTTTGCATCTAAGTGCCTATTAAAGGTGAATATTCTTAGAGACAGCAAGCGTAGCAATTCACAAATTTTTCAAAGGTATTTTTGATGGATTTTTAAATATGAAAAAAATGAATTAAAATTAGTATAATGATAAATAACTATAAATTAATAAATTAATAATAAATATCATAAATATAAAAAAATTAATAATTATGAGGTATGGTCTATTATATCATAACAAGTAAGAGGTTTGACTTTTTATATAAATAATATTATTGTAATTATGAGGTATAATCTTTCATTTGAATAAATAATTAGACAAATTTAAAAAGCTATGTAAAGTGTAAAACTTTAAGTTTTTAATTAAGATTATATATAAAACTTCAAGTTTTTGTTAATGATATTAAATAATAATAATAATAATAATTAATTATTGCTAGGTTGCAAGTACAAGATCCAAACTTAAAAGAATTATCAATATATATTATATTAAATATTAACTATAAAATATTATAAATATAAACATGTGATAATAAAGACATAACTAATAAGTATTTTTACTCATATATATATATATATATATTAATTTGGAAGATCTAAGTAAATGGCACCATTGCATAATAGCAACCACATGGCATACTATTAAGGACATTAATATAACATACGGTGAATGTAAGCATAATACAAATAACTATTAAATATAAACATAACATAAATCATAAAAAGAATAAAAACAAAGAATAAAATTATAACACTGATAACATGTTGTAAATAAAATATCAAATATATATTATAAATATATAAAGAGAATAAACTTTTTAACTATCACAAGCCAGCCTTTGAATTTTTGGCAAGGTACATTGTTTATACTGCATTTTTATTCACTTCATATGTTACAAGACTAATTCGCGTGCGTGCGTGCGTACACACACATATATATGTATAGATCTGCAAAAGGGTGAGAAGTATTATTAGTTAATGTGAGATTCTCATTTGTTGGTGAAAGGAAGAAGTATTATTAGTTAATGTGAGATTCTCATTTGTTGGTGAAAGGAAGAAGTATTATTAGTTGATGTGAGATTCCCACTTGTTGTTGGAAGGTCCGTACGGTTAAATTTTAAATAAAATTTTTGAAAATAAAACTTTAAAAGTAGAGTTTTTTTAAAATATTATTGATTATTTAATTATTAATTTGAAAAGTTATTTTAAAATACTAAATCGTTTAATTATATATTATTAGAAGTACTTATTTATTATTAAATTACTAAAAATAACACTTAATAAATTTTATATTCAAATTTTAAATAATTCAATATTTTTTATATATAGGTTTTAAATTTATTATGTATTTTCTCAAATTTCATCTCTTAAAACACATGAATCAAATAAAATTAATACATAATAATCATTGAATCAATGTAAATTATTGTGTTCGGTATAAAAATTTAAAAATAAAATAACACTTATGTTTATTTAAAAAATAATGATCAACAAAAGATTTTGGTAGATTCTTGTAAAAATATGATATTTACAGAGATACAGAGAATTAAAAATATGATGACTTTTAAAAAAAAAATTAAAAATATGTTAGTTAAATAGGGTTTATTTTTATTAAAGATACACTATAAAAATAAAAAAAAATTATTAAGGCATATATAAGATTATACAAATATTAAAAAAATCTATCCTCAAAAATTTAAAATTTAAACTTTTGCATATAGAGGCAAAATTATTTTTTTAATCTCTAATTTTTTTTTTACTTGCAACCAAATGTTATTAAAAAAATTTTAAAAAAAATTTGATAATAAAAAAACTATTTTGATCAATAAAAAAGCTTAATCAAACATGCACGAAGTCATCAGTCTCACAATAATTTTAAAGTTTTTTATTAATTTCAAATTTTTAGTTATATTTTAACTTATATATATTATTTGAACTCTTAAAAATTAATAAAAATTGACACATATACATAAATTTAAAATAAATAACAAAACATATATATATATAAATTGATGAAGGCTATTATGAAATAAATTTAGGATAGAATGCCTTTATTGGTTTTATTCTAAAATATTGTGCTTGCGTCATTCTCTGATATAAATTCATATATCTCATATTTTTCACTTTTGTTATTAATGTCAAATTTCTTATCGTATATATTTTTTATTTTATTATATATTACAAATATTTCGAAGTGATGCGTAATTTATGTGGCATAAGATTTGGTGTGCTAGTTTACTTATCTCATAATTTTATATTTGAATAGTAATATTTTATGAGTGTTATTTTGTTGCCACTTTCAATTGGGATGATGGTCGTGTCCACCCTTAGGTTTTTCATAAGAAGCCCAAAAGAAATTTATGACATTATTTTAATAGAGTAATGTTATATTTACGATATAAAAACTGTTTTAATTGAGGTATTTTGACACATTTTTAATGACAAATTTCAACGAAATAATAAAATTAATTTTCATTTCTTCCGAGTTATTGTACAAGATCCAAGAAAGGGACAAGACATGGTAGGAATATTATATTCAATAACTTTGTTTAAGAAAAGTGAAATCTAAATCTCCTGGGTTATGTAGCTGTCTGTGCCTACTTGGTAAAGCGGACAAGGCCAAACTCAACACTAATTCTCAGCCAACGTCGTTTCCGTCTACACCTCGGCTATTGTCCCCTCAACTTTTAACCCCGATTATCGCGTTTAGGAACTTAGCAAGAAAGAAACAGCAAAGGATGAATAGTTTACTATATCAGGCAAGATTTGGAATCTGTTGCGTTGATTTTATTGTTGGGACTGGCTCCACTGCACAAAGTTCTAGGGAAATGCTGAAGGCCTAAGAGCCTCCACGATTGTAAACTATTTAAGAGTAAAACAAATATAAAAAAAGTTGTCATGTAACTGTTAAGTGCCGACAGCCTGACACCTCTGTGTTGGACACTTGACTCTCATCAAACTAGATAGATATTATATTATTAATTAAAAAAATATAAAATATTATATTTTAAAGATTAGTAATATGTAGTCAGAAAATTATTAAAAAAATATAATATATTCATTTATTAATATATATTTAGATTTAAATAATATTTTTTTAATAAAGCGATACAATTTAATCTCGTATAAAAAGACTATCCTTATAACTCATGATCACTATTTAAGAATGATGAATTTTATTCTCACACAAAAAGAATACATAGGAGAGAAAAAAAACTCTCAACACATGAGGGACAATACAAATATTATTATAAAATTTATACATCTTTCATAATTAACAGTACTACCTATTTAAGTTCTTAACTAAATACTGATATAAAAGAATACACCAATCAAGTTCAAATGGCCATAGGGAGGCTTGAGTGCTACTGAGGTTTGCATCCCAACTAAATCTAAGATTAAGCGGTGCTTGTGAGCAATATTTGATCTATAGATAGTGGTTGTTTGCCCAACAATGAATAGCAATGGCAATGAGAAACCTGAGTTTGCAAAAGGAAATATGGGCTATGGCGGTGACGGCAGAGGCATGGCTAGGGGCAACAAAGTCATGATAGAAGTCGGTGAAGGCTTAGCAAAGATCGGTCAATCTTGACGAAGGTTAGCGACTTTGGCCATGTGCTTGCATGGGTTGGGACACCTCATCAAAAACTGAAAAACAATAAAAAAATGAAAATAAAAAAGAAATAATTGAAAAAATGAAATGAGCAGGAAAGAGGGGAGAGCTGTAAGGTACATAAAGGTGCGTCTACTAGAGAGGAGGTCAAAGACCCCCTCTCTAATGGAGATGGAAAAAAGAGGGCGACAATGGTTAAAATTTTAGGTTTTTGAGTTATGAGAGTTTTTTCAAAAGAGAGAAAGAAGAGCGAGAAGAATAGCATTATTGCGATTCTTAGGGACGGCAAAATGTCCTAAGGAGATAGGGCTCTACCCCGAATGGGATGGAAATTGAGTAAGTTTTGTGAAAATGAGAGTGGGGCATGGAAAAATTTATTTCTCAAATTATTAATGGGGTTGGGAAGGGATTAAGCCACCTCACTTCATCCTCGCCCTATTTTCTATAAATATTTTAAATGTAATCTTTAATATATTGTTATATAGTTTATCAATTTTTTATTTTATAATTTGTATTTAACTAGGTTACTAAGAAATATTTTAATAATATAATTTTATTAATAAAAACTAAAAATATTTAACAAAAAAACATAAAATCTAGTATTAAAGGTTTTTATTTTTGAGTTGAGTTATCAACCATCATTAATTTTGTTATCTCAAACTCTCATTAAACTTGCTCAATTACTTTTTTTGTCATCTCATCAAACTTGTTCTCTCGTCTCGAGTAAAAAATTCAAAACTATAATAAAATAAATTTTGATAGCATTTGAATTTATATTTAGTACAAATAGTAAATTTATAGGTCCTCCTTACAGCAGATTACATTCAAAAATATTAGAAGTTTTGATGTTTGGTCAATATTGTTTATGAAAAAAAATTAAATGTATGATATATAATTATTTATTATTTGTAAAAAAATTAATTTTTTTTATTTGATTTTAACCAACTAGTTCTCAAATGTTTATTTTTATTATCCAGTTTAAATTCAAATTCTTTTATAAAAACTCAATGTCACACATTTATTGGAGATACTAATAGAGGTAAACTTTAGTATAATTTCTTGTAAGTTCAATTGTCTTAAACTATTTATTACATTATCTGAAAGAAATTAATAATAAGCTAAAAGTAGTTTATTTAGTTTTAGGAATGAAGTCTCAATCTCATGATTTTTAATGAGAGAAGATGAAGTAATTAATAGGAAGATCAACTAGAACATTATTTAATATTTACTTAAAATTTTATTTATTATTCACATTATTTAAGGATATTATCATATTATTCTAACTTGTTAGTTTGATTTTTTTATATCATAATATAAATTAATTTTATATTATTAAAATTTGTAAATATAAATTAATATTTAATGTTAATAAAAATGGAGAATGGGGTGGGGATGAAAAAATCATTCCCTGCATAATGATTTTCCATCCTCGTAAAGGTAAATTTTTATAGAAAATGGGGGGAAGATGAGGCTTAAAATAAAAAGGGACTGGGTATGGAAAAGGCCTCCCTACCCCATTGCCTGCCCTAACGATTTTTTAAAAATCTTTATTTGTTTGTATATACCGAACAAAGAATTGTTAAGGGAAAAAAAAGAGATAGAGATTGTATTTGATATCTTAAATACATATCACAAAAATTATTATATTTATTGGAGTTTTTTTAAATCAAATATTAAATTTATTACTTTCTTTTTTCACTTAAAAACTACATGATAAAAAAATTACTAAAATAAATAATTTAAATTAAAATGTATTACTAATGTTATATTTACATAATAAAGAGTCAACAACTACTTAATAAGTAGTAGTCATCAATTAGTGACACATAATTTAACTATAAAATTTATGTAAACGTAGTACTACTCTAATCTATTTATAACTTAATTCAAATATTTATTCTTTTTAAAGGATTCAATTCAAATATTAATTAATAGTAAAAGAAATAAAATATTATCTCATTACTTACAGAGAGACTTAAACTTTTGACTGATTTGTTTAAATTAAGTTCACTTATAACGCAATATAGATATTTATTGAGACTTTTTATATTAAGTCTATTTATAATTCAACTTAAAATCTACTCAATTCTTTTACTAAGATCATTTAAATTAGGGAAATTTTTTTAAATAGTCCATATTTTAACATTTTGTTCTTTTTTAACCATATCAAATTTTTTATTTTTTATAGTTAAAAGATAAACTTTAGAATACTTTTGCTCAATTATATTTTCTCCAAATTAGAACCTTTCACCTTAAAAATAAAAAACACCCAAAGCCCCTAAATGAGCACACACACTTCTCTTTAAAGATCTGATTAAGTGGACGACAAATTTTTGTCAAATCGACGTCAAGTATTTGGCAAGTTTCTCAAATTAAAGATATATTATGCAATAATTTAGAAAATAAAATATTTTTGCAATATAAATTTTTTAAAATGAGTACATTAGTTAAACAAGTGTAAATTATGCAGAATAGTGTTAATGAAAAAATAATTTGATGTGAAAACTTGGTGGCAACTGATGTAGAGTTAGCATAAGGTTACACGCTTGGGCTACGCTCGCACATAGCACACGTGGATAACCCCATAAGTGCTTGGAAAATGGGTAATGCATGGCGCGCAAGGGAATTTTGCGCGCTACGTATGTTTTTTTTAATTTTATTTTTTTTCCATTTTAATCACATTTTTGATAATTTTTCTTTTGTTATTAATATCATGGAGCATGTTTCAATTGTTGTATGTTTCGAGGGAAAGTGCAAGAGTCCCAGTGACATTGATGAGAGATAAATCAAATTCGAGAATGTTGATATTTCACTTTCGAAGAATAAAAAATATGAAGTGTTGTTGAGGAAAGTTTGTTAGAAGTTAGAAGTTGATCAGGTGCAATGTAAAATGTTCATGAGAATTTCTGTTGATGTAAAGAGGATGAAGTTGAGACCACTTGTAATTGAAAATGACGAGGATGTGCAATTTTTGTTGGGTCTCCATAAAAAACTTTGATACCTCTATGTGTAATAATATATGTTCGAGCTCTTGTATGTGAAAATAATTAGAAGCGCCTGTTAAGAATAAACAAGCCTACCCTAATCATTTCATGTTTGCAAGCAATAGCAACCAAGTGAGTAGCATAAGCGCAATAATACCAACAATTATGTTTTCGATAAGCACTACAAGTGAATATCATTATTCTTCATTAACGTTCAACAAAAATCTAACTTACACGCACTATGATAGTTAGACAAATGTGAATAATGACGCAGATGATGATGAGAATGAAAATGCTGAGTATAGAACCAAAGATGATGGATTGAATGATATACTTGGAAGGTGGACCATGTGATGTTTCTAATAGTTATCTTCTTAAGTTGTATAATGCATATGATTTATATGCAAGAGAAGATATAGTTCAAGTCAAAAACTTTTTTAGTTTATGCCTATAGTACCATCATCAGACTTGAATATATCGAATAAGGTATCACGTACTAGAATTGAGGATGTGTTTATTGAAAAGCTGTATGATAGTAAAGATAAAATCATGAGGCTATAAGCATATTAGCAGTTAAGGGTAATTGAAACTTCAAAGTTCATAAGTTTACCAAAAATTAGTTTCAGGTGAAATACAATAATGAGATATGCAAATAGTGACTAGTGCAGTATCACGGAAGGACAAAAGTTCTTCACTGTGAGGAAAGTAGATGTAGAGCACACATGTATTTTGGATCGATTGCTTGATGATCATTGACAACCAAGAGTTTGCTAGTAAAATAATAAAAAATAAGTTTGTATATATCAGTATAATTTATAAACTAAAGGAAATTTAAAGTGGACATGCATGAAGAATGTGGTGTAGAATTAACCGATTCTACTGCTTGGCGAGCTAAGATGTATGTATGTAGATTGATAAAAGGTGCTCCAGAAGATTTATTTAGATTGCTTCTTGCATGCTACTATGTGATGGAACAACATTACTTGGTTATGGTTACTCACTTGAAAATTGACGATGACAAACTTTAAGTATTTCTTTATGGCATTGGGACCATAAATTAGAGGTTTTTAGTCATCCATCTAATCAATGATTACAGTTGATGGAACATTTTTTAAGGTGTCTATCTTGACAAAATGTTTGTGGCTATATGTAAAGATGAAAATAATAACATTTTTCTATTGGCATTAGGGATTGCTTGTTGGGTGTTGTGTGCGTGTACATCGTGCTACTGGTGATAATGTATATTATTAAATAATTTAATAATTAATATGTCATATATATAATGCAGCAGAATTAATACACACATTATAAAATAATTTTATTGTACTAATGAGATTAGAGGACTCACGCTTGAAGCATGCTTGAACAATTCTAATTAAAAATATGGTGGGCTACCAAGCTAGAATAATAGCTTTCTTTTCAGAATTAATGAAGCAACTCTTGCTTTAAAATTATCTCTCGGATTGGATGAAGCAACTCTTACTTCAGAAATTATATTTCGGATAATTTGTTTTGCTTTTGTTTCCTGTTAACTATTTAACAAAAAAATGCTTTCATAATTTTCACAAATTGAATTCACTGTTTACTTATTTCAATTCTCGGCCATATTATATATAGTGCATAAGATTAATTATTTGGACAATCCAAATGTAGATATACACTGATCTATATTAATCGGTTCTACTCGATAGACCATGCGTCAGTGAAAATAGATCAACAATATATAATTCGAGAATATAATTGCATAATGGTATTTTCTAGCAACTCTTACAACTATTTGCAACTATGTCATTTTAAGTATATTCCCAGGCCTTTGTCTCATTTCAGATAATCTTTAGACTTGATCTGAATTCCTTAAGATTAATATAATATCCGAAATATTACAAGTATCTTACCTAATAAAATAAATTAGTGATTTAATAAAACATTTATTTATTGCATAGATATAAAATTACAATATTCATACAAAATTGGGATGGCACATGAGCACAAATTCTAACAACTCCCACTTGTTCTAGTGCCATTCGTAATGGTCTCTAATACCTAACGACTCCATATGTTTCTCAAACACCTTTGGAGTTAAAACTTTAGTGAGTGGGTTTGCTACATTATTTATAGAATCAACTCTATAAAACACAACATCTCTTTGAGCCAATATCTCTCTAACAATATAGTATTTTCTCTCCACATATTTAATTCTTTGATGTGCTTTTGGCTCTTTCGCTTGTGCAATGACCCAATTGTTGTCAAAATATAATGTGATGGGATCTACGAAACTTGAGACTATACCGAGTTCAACGACAAACTTCTTGATCCACACTGCTTCGTTTGCTACTTTTAAAGTTGTGTATTCTGTCTCAGTGGTAGAATCTGTAGTAACCAGTATCCATAATCGGTAAGAATAAGTATTTATATACATATTTTATTTGTATGTGGGTGATACTTGATTTATGTATTGTTATTAGTAGTGTTTGTATAGGTTAAGGACATACTATTAGTATTGGGTTTATTTGCAAGACTTTAGATTTATTTTAGGGACCAAATTATAATACTTTAAAAGGTTTGGGGGCAAATTTGTAAATACTAAAATAGTCTCTTAGTATAAAAATACACTTTTGAAACCCTAATTTACTCATTTTTGGGTCGAGCTACCCCTTTAGAGAGAGAAAAGAGAGAAATAGAGGGGAGAGAAAGAGAAGAAGAAGAAAAAAAAGAAGAAGAAATTGGAACTTTAGATTTTAAAAAGTATATCACAACTATTTCTCAATTTATTGATATTAATTAAGTCAATTCCTTTAAGTTTTGATTTCTAGAAATATGTATAATTGAGGATTTGATGTGTATTTTGTAAGATATTGTGAGAATTGATGATGATCTATATAGATAGCTTGATAAATCTTGATGAATTGCAGAATTTCTACTTGATAGTCTCCTGATCCAAGAATTTTATAAATTGTTGTAATTCAATTCTGGTTCTAAATTTTGAGTATATCCAATTAGACATATTTAGGATTATATGAGACTTTGAATCGATTGAGAATTCCAAAAATTTAATTTTTAGTGAATTTACCAAAATGACCCTAAAATTCTGGAAATTTTCTGTGTAAACAGTATAATACAGTGACATATAATTTCTGATCTACTTAATGATCTTCAAAAATTACGAATTTATGAAATATGATAATTTCTTATGTCTAATATGATATACTCAAAATTGAGAATTTAGATCAATGTGGTTAAATTGTTATGATTTTCTAAAGAGTGTCAGCTCATTGTAGTATTTGATTAGCAGATTTTTAAAGCTATAGAATAAAATAGTTTTAAAATAGTTTTAAAATACTTTTGGCAGTGATTTTGAAGTGAAATATTTATCATGGATTGAGATATGTGTCAAGAGTATTTTGGTGGTAGTTTTATAATTTTTACGTTAGTATAAGATTTTATAAAATTAAGATATTGAATACTATTCAGTAAATATCTTGATCCTGTCAGGATAATAGTTTGGATTTGATGGTGTTTATGGAATAGATTGTGTAGGAATTATGATATAATATTCATACATAAGAAAAATATATGAGTTAAGAATGATATATTCTAATTTTGGAGTAAGTGGACATCATTTGATATATAAGAAAATTTTATTAAGTGTAAGTGGTCAGAATGATAGGTTTTGATAAACCAAGTAATTAGACCAATTTGATGTGATAAGTACAATATGTATAATTTTGTAAGCTATTTAAAGTGTTTTGTGTGAATTGTGAGGCTTATGAAAGATTAATCTCCATTGATAGGTTAAGGAGAATTAAGCCTTGTACCCGAAAGTGCTAAGAGGTAAGTATACTAGACTTTTACTGAAATCACAATAAACATAGTAATTGTCTATGTATGATATTTTAAATGTGCTTAGAAATATATTTATATTATGTCAAAATATATTTGATATGAAATGTAAAAGAAATATGTTTATGAATGTGAGCATTGACATTGAGCATGGACATACATGTGTTTTTGAAAGTGAGCTTTCAAAATAAGATGTGTTTAACAAAGAAAGCTTTTGAAGTGTAATATGTCCATGAGAAATATTTTGTGTTTTGAGGGTACTTGAACTCACTGTTGACTTAGTAGGCATTTTATGTGATTTGTGGAGCCTTTATGTGTGGCTTTTCCTTTAAGATTGGTATATGTTATGTGTTTCGTATGTAGGGAGGATCCTATTGGTACCTAAAGGAAGAGTGAGTCATCACATTCGTGTGGTGGCGTATTGGTGCATGTGAGAGAACTCACCGATGATTAGGGTGAGGGTTTGGCTTTTACCTTCGTGCATGAACATTATATATGTGTAATTAAAAAACTTCACTTGTACTATTCCTCTCATACGGTATGTCACCTACGAGTGACATTTGACTCGTTATGTGATGTGTGATATGTAAGTCATACTAAGTAGTAGTTAAGTGATGATATTCCTATTATATGTTTTGAAAGAATGTGTAAGCGCTTACATGACATGTGATTTGATAAGATTATGATTTTGATTGATCACAACATATCATACATATGCATTGTGTACATATATGTATTTGTATTTGATATATGAAAAACTAGTATGCTTACTGAGTTTTATACTCATTATAGTTTATGGTGACTTCAGGTAAATAAGGTATATGTGTGCTTAGCGGATTTGGCAAGGCTTCTGCTGTTCCTTGGGTTCCCTAAGTTGCTAGGTTGCTGAGTGTTTCATTTGGGGACACGTGGGATAAGATATTTAATTTGTCCCTATTGAATAAATACTTATGTATTATTTTATTATGTGTGGTTGGATTTGGTTTAAGTTTCACCAAGCGTGGTTATTGGTTGATTTTAAGTAAGAATTTGCAATGAATATATTCTGGGCTTTCGGTAATAAAGTTGCTACTGGTGACGTAGTAGAGTGTTAATCTGAGAAAACTCTGTGTATCTCTAGTTTACTAATTGTCCTAGTCATAATTCAATTGTTATAATTCTAAAAGAAATTGAAATGAATGTTTAAATATTATTGAATGAATGTAAGTGATGTCGTGTGTCAGATCTTTTGGGTCTGGGCGTGACAGAATCTGTTGTGGATCTTTGTTTGACACTCTTCTAACTTATAGCGGCACCATTGAGAATAAACATATATCTAGATGTAGACCATCTATCATTAGGATCAAACTGAAAGTCTGAATTAGTGTATCCTCTTACCTGTAAGTCATTTTCTCTATATATGAGAAACTTGTCCTTTGTACCCTTAAGGTATGTAAGAAAATATTTGACTGCCATCTAATGGCTATCACCTAGATCAGACTGGTACCAGCTCGTAACACTTACAGTCATACTGAAATCAGGTCTCGTACATATTATAACGGTACCATTAAGAATAAACACATATCTAGATGTAGACTTTCTATCATTAGGATCAGACTGGAAGTCTAAATCAGTGTATCTTTTTACTTGTAAGTCATTTTCTCTATATATGAGAACCTTGTCATTTATACCCTTAAGGTATTTAAGGAAATGTTTGACTGCCATCCAATGACTATCACCTAGATCAGACTGGTACTAGCTCATAACACTTACAGTCATACTAAAATCAGGTCTTGTACACATTATAGCGGTACCATTAAGAATAAACACATATCTAGATGTAGACTTTCTATCATTAGGATCGGACTGGAAGTCTGAATCAGTGTATCTTCTTACCTGTAAGTCATTTTCTCTATATATGAGAACCTTGTCATTTATACCCTTAAGGTATTTAAGAAAATGTTTGACTGCCATCCAATGACTATCACCTAGATCAGACTGGTACCAGCTCGTAACACTTACAGTCATATTGAAATCAGGTCTCGTAGACTTTATAGCAACACCATTGAGAATAAATACATATTTAGATGTAGACTTTCTATCATCATGATCGGACTGGAAGTCTGAATCAGTGTATCCTCTTACTTGTAAGTCATTTTCTCTATATATGAGAACCTTGTCATTTATACCCTTAAGGTATTTAAGGAAATGTTTGATTGCCATCCAATGGCTATCACTTAAATCAGACTGGTACCAGCTCGTAACACTTACAGCCATACTGAAATCAGGTCTCGTACACATTATGACATACATCAAGCTTCCAATAGTTGATGCATAAGGAATATTAGACATTCTAACCCTCTCATCTTCCTTTTGAGAACACATCTTCCTCAAAAGATGAATGATATATTTAAAAGGTACATTAACTAACATACAGTTACTAAAATCGTACCCTTCTAAGACAATATCAATGTATGAAGATTGAGAGAGTCCTATCAGCCTCCTAGATCTATCTTTATAACGATTTATACCTAATATATAAAAAGCCTCTCCCAAATCCTTTATAGAGAAATTCTTACTAAGGTAACTTTTTACTGACCGTAATATACTAATATCATTTTCAATGATCAAAATGTCATCTATATAAAGAATTAAGAAAACAACTATACTCCCACTGACCTTTTTATACATATATGCCTCATCTTTATTTTTGATGAAACTAGACCCTCTGATTACCTCATCAAAACGAAGATTCAAACTTCGGAAAGCTTGCTTAAGTCCATAAATGGACTTCTTCAGTTTGTATACAATATCAGAAGAAAGGCTAGATGTAAAACCTTCAGGCTATTCCATGAATATCTCTTCCTCGAGATATCTATTTAAGAATGCCTTTTTTATATCCATCTGCCAAATTTCAAAGTAATAGTACACATCAATTGCCAATAATATCCTTATTAACTTAAGCATTGCAACTGGTGCAAAAGTTTCCTCAAAATTGATCCTTGATCGTTGAGTATAACATTTTGCTACCAGACGGGCCTTGAAGGTTTCTACCTTTCCATCAGGCCAACGCTTCCGGTTGTAAATTCATTTACAACTGATAAGAACTATTTCTTCGGGAAGCTCAACCAAGTACCAGATTTGATTTTGATGCATAGAGTAAATTTTGAATTTCATGGCATCTTGCCATTTTTCTAAATCAATATCTAATATTGCCTCTCTTTAGGTTAAATGAGCATTTTCTTCCACTAAGAAAATCTCAGAGGTACCTCTAGGTATCATACCATACCTTTCAAGTTGCTTTGATATTCTTTGTAACCTACGTAGAGGGTGTGTAAAATGTAATTTGCTCGATTGAGCCTGTGATTCTATCTGTGGTTCATTCTGATTGACTTCTTCAAGAACAATCTTCCTATAATCCCCATGATCCATGATAAACTATTTCTCTAAGAAAGTGGTATTCCGAGCAACAAATATACTTCGTTCCTCAGGATCATAGAACTGGTATCCCATGAGTTTATAGGATAACCCATTAATTGATACTTGTACCCCATCGGTGCAAGTTTATCTTGTTGTGTAACTTTTACATAAGCGGGACAACCCTAAATCTTAAAATATTTAAGACTTTGATTCCTTCTAGGTCATATCTCATAGGGAGTGGAGGGAATGACTTTAGACGGAACTCTGTTTAATATATGAGCAGCAGTATGTAGAGCATAGCCCCAAAGATATTCAAGAAGATTGGTGAAGCTCATCATCGATCGGACTATATCTAATAAAGTCTAATTCCTCATCTCTGAGACACCATTTACTGTAGAGTAGTTAAAGGACTATATTGAGAGAAAATTTCATTTTCCTTTAAATAATTCAAAAATTCACTGCCTATGTATTCATCGCCTCGATTTGATCGAAGTCAGTTAACATACATACCGATTTGTTTCTCTACTTCAAGTCTAAATTTCTTGATCTTTTCAAAGGTTTTAGACTTATGTCTCATAAGAAATACATAACCATATCATGACAAATCATCAATAAAAGTTATGAAGTATTGAAATTCACCCATAGCAGCATGATTTATTAGATTATATACATCACTATGTATAAGTTCCAATAAACCAGTGACACGATATCCAACACTAGTAAATGGAGATTTGATCATTTTCCCTTGAATATATAATTCACAAACTGGATAAGGTTCTATGGTTAAATTATGTATTCGACCATCCTTAATCAGATGGGATAGACGTTTCACACATATATGACCCAATCTCATATGCCATAATTCTGTTTCATTTAAAGTTCATGAAATACTTACTGCATTTACCTATATATTAATAATATTTTATGTTATATTCAATACATAATGACCATTAATTAACTGACAATCAACTATCAAAACATTATGTATATTATATAAACATAAGGAATGATTTCGTATATACATATAATAACCCTCACTGTCAAGTACAGAAAGGGATACTATTTATCTCAAAATACTAGGTGGATAAAGACTATTATACAACACCATAATTCTATTACATGAGAAATGTATATCAAAATATCCCACAGCTTCGGCCTGAAGGAAATCTTTATTTCTAACATGAAGCTGAATCTCTCATAGCTACAACAATCTAACTTCCCTTAGACCCTTAGACCCTGTAACATATTGCAGATATGAGAAGGAGAAGCAGTATCCAATACCCAGTCAGAATTAGCATAATATACTAAAGAAATATCAATAATAGGTAAACATATACCCGATGGAGTCTTCTTTACTAAGGCAAGGTATTTTTGGTAATTTCTTTTCTAGTGTCCTTCCTCGACACGGTGGAAACATTTTCTTTTATCTTTCTTCTTTAGTTTGGATATGGGTCACCTTTGAGGACCAATCCTGGGTGTTTGCCTTATCTTCTTTTTCTTCTTTCCTTTAAGCTTCCCAGAAGCCCTAAGAGCAGAAGATGAAGCACTCTGAACAAAAAAAGATGATCTTACCTTGTTCAAGTCCTCTTCTATTATCTTCAACATGCTATAAAGTTCAGCATAAGTCGAGGTCATTGCTTGCATATTAAAGTTTATTATGAACTATTTGAAAGACCCTGAAAGTGATTAGAGAATCAAACTATTCTTCAAATATTTATTCAACATATTGTCCATCGTCTTCAACCTCTTAATTATAGAAATGATATTGAGGACATGGGGACTAATTGGACAGCCCTCAGAAAGTCTACACTGAAAAAATGATTTAGCAACATTATATGCATCAACCTGAGGATGGTCGCCAAATAACTCTTTCAAATAGAGCATAATGCTAAAAACATCACTCATATAAGCATGCTCTCTCTATAAACCTATAGACATAGAGGTAAGGATGTAAGATTTAACTTTTAAATCATTATCTAGTAATTTATTATAAATTATCCTCTCCTCTAAGGTGGCTTCATCAAAAATTCTTATAGGCATATGTTGATCTATCACATATCCAAGTTTTTCATAATCGAGAACAATTCTCAAATTCATCAATCAATCTTTATAGTTTTCTTTGCCTTTAAGTTGGTTCGCATCTACTATGCGTGCCAACGGATTAGATGAGACCATTTTATCTTCACAAGAGAAAATAAGAGATGTTAGTGAAAAATAAATATTTTAATTGCTAATTTTTATTTTAGATTAAGGATATAATCAAATTATACATTTTTAAATCTAAAACACCTTCCCACTGCTTTACATAATCTCTTAAATCTCTCAAAGAAAAAATGACAAATTTAAACTGTTTAAATTGTACAGTAGAGAGTAGATCTATTTGGCATTTTACTCAGGCTTTATGCTTTAGCAATATTGACCATTGTAAAATCTAAAAGGTAGATAAATTTTGTCAATTGCATCTCATGTAACTCTTATGATTGATCATAAATACACCTTATCCTCACGCTTTAGTTTTATTGGATAAGTGTATTTCAAATTAACTTGTCAATGATCAAATATATGTTACTTATACTACCCTCACGCTTTAGCAATATTTAGCAATACGTTCGCATATATTTGATTCATCTCATGTTTAACCGGCATAGTCAAAATTACACCGATTAAATCCCTCACACTTTAGCAATATTGAAAAAGATTGATATCACTTGACTAATATCGTATTGACAAGATGGATCAACATGTAATATTATCTCATAATGGTACATTATTCTATCTGATTACGAGAGATTACTTAATTTTATACCCATCTCATAAGGCCATAATTCTTAATCACTCGTTTGTTTTGTGCAAACACAACTAACCCTCATCAATAGGGCTCATATTATGGTTACCAATACAAACAAATGACCCACAATATCTATCACATTTATAACAATTATAAATTACAAAAAATAAACCATTTATTTTTAAACTCTTAAAAATAAATATTTAGAGTAACCGGCGTAATTACAACTTTTATAAGTTTCAAGAACTACAACATTGAAGGCCCAACCTCTGGTGTCGCGGAACCAACCTAAACATGCTGCGGTGCTAGGGTCTCTACCCTAGTGCCGCGACACTCAGCCTATAGCACTGTGGTATCCTTTTTTGCTACATCCCGATTATAAATATTTTTCAACACTTGAAACACATAATCAATAGCACCAAAAAATTAAATTACGCCACGTACACTCTAAATCTAAGCACAAATAGCACACAACACAGTGCTCTTATACTATTTTTTGTTGGGTGTTGTGTGTGTGTACATCGTGCTATGGGTGATTGAGTGTATTATTAAAAAATTAATAATTAATATATCAAACATGTAACGCAGTGGAATTAATACACACATTATAAAATAATATTATTACACTAATAAAATTAGGGAATTTAGCCTTGAAGTATGCTTGAACAACTCTAGTTGAGAACGTGGTGGGCTTCCTCAAATTAGAATAATAGCTTTCTTTTCAAAATTAATGAAACAACTCTTGCTGCAAAATTATCTCTTAGATTGGATGAAGCAACTCTTGCTTCAGAAATTATGTTTCAGACAATTTGTTTTGCTTTTGTTTCCTGTTAACTTTTTAACAAAAAAATGCTTTCACAATTTTCACAAATTGAATTTATTGCTTACTTATTTCAATTCTCAACCATATTATATATAGTGCATAAGATTAACTATCTAGACAATCCAAATGTAGATATACACTAATCTATATTAATCAGTTCCATTCGATAGACCCCGCATTAGTAAAAATAGATTAGGAATATATAATTCGAGAACATAATTACACAATAATATTTCCTAGTAACTCTTGCAACTATGTCATGGTAAGTATATTCTCAGGCCTTTGTCCCATTTTAGATAAGGTTTTAACTCTTTAAACTTGAACTGAACTCCTTCAAATCAATATAATGTCCAAAATATTACAAGCATCTTACCTAATAATATAAATTAGCGATTTAATAAAATATTTATTTATTATATAAATATAAAATTACAATATTCATACAAAATTGGGATGACACATGAGCACAAATCCCAATATTGCTAACTTTGAAAATGATGTTTCTTAAGAATGGCTTATAGTCAAACTGTAGGGAGTAATTGATGACTTTTAGGATCTAATATTTGTATTTAATTACACGCCAATATTAAGAGGAAAATTCAGGGTATGTTTCCTAATGCTTATTATGGGTTTTGCATCTATTACTTGAAGAAAAATTTAGTGATAAAATACAAGATACCAACGGAAAAAAAGAAAAAAAAAAGTCTTTAGCAGCTTATTTTGTTGTTGCAAAGGCATATCGCCTTCTAACTTTTAATACCAAATGAACAAGATACGAGAGATAAGACCTGATACAATTAAGTATTTGGAGGAGAACGTTAGTATGGAGAAATTGGTACAATCAGTGGGTGCATTATGAAGATATGACATAATGACCATTAATATTACAAAGAAAATTAATGTAGTTGCAAAAAATGCAAGATCTCATATTGCAAACACATTAGTTAAGTGGATACGAGAGATAATACAACAATATTTTTATTATGGATGAGAGGCAACAAATGATTTGGCATCATTTCTGACAACTTGGATAAATTACAAAGTGATGAAGCATAATGATAAAGTTAGTTGAATGAAAGTTCATTCAGTGGATAATTCACAATTTATAGTAAAATACAGGAGTAGAAATGAAATAAAGGACATCACCGCGAAGACATGCGATTGTCGAAAGTTTGACTTCTAGCAATTACCTTGTCCCTATTCTATTGCTGTATATAGACATATAAGATTACAGTACAAGGATCTTTGTTTGGCTTATCACATGTTTGAGTGCTTAATTCGTATCTATAGCGAGTCAATCATTCTATTGGGTCATTCGTCACATTGAATAGTTCTACATGAATTAAGAAATGTTGACTTCTAGCCTCCTATAGCACGTCAACAAGTAAGAAGGCATAAGACGAAATGGATTCCATCTTAAGGGGAGGAATTATAAAAGAATGTTTGTAATCGCTGTAAATGACATAAACATAACCAAAAGACATGTCAGAGTGCTATTGTTTTACATAGCAATTGATGTTTGATTGTTAATTTTGACTTACATTGTTACAATGGAGTTGTATGTTTGTTTGTGAAACTTAAATTGATATTTAATCTCGTTTCGAGATTGTTACTCTATTCACCTTTCATTTGGTCAACTTTTATATTTATTATTTTATTTATCTTACTATCAATTACATAAAGTTAATTATCATATATCAAAATTTTGACAAAATTTTCACTATTTTATAGACTTTCGGAAGAATTTTTTCTATTTATAGACATTTCAAAACTTGCAATTTAAAAAATAACACTTCTATATAATTTGCACATATATACATAATCTTTCTATACATTCACCAAACACAAGGCCAACATACAATTATATAACTATACATAAATAACGCAATTATATATTTATACAATGTTGTTCATATTTATTTCAAGGCATGGGTCTACAAATCTATAGCTATTTTCTCTCTTAAAAAAGTACCAATCTTGGGACTAAAATTGAATGCTCGACCTACCATTAGGTACTCAATAAACATGCAAGTAAATATACCACAGTCTCTACTTTAGACCCCTTGTTAAGGCATACATTCCAATTAAACATATAGGCTCGAACAATGTCATATCTTAATTTTTTTCTCTCTTAAGGGTATAAAATCTGTATTTTCGAAGATAATGTGATATAAGAATACATAGAGAGTGATAAAATCTTCCATGACTTCGTCAATATATGCATTAACGCTGTAATTGTACATAGTAATCTTTCTCTTAAGTAAATCGACCTTTGCCGCAAACCAATACTCTATTTTGTAGTTCACTAGAACGTATACCTACCCAGACAATTTAAGTTTTATTATGAACTAATTTATAATAAACAAAAAAATTATTATTTTATATCCATTACCTTATCTACCTCAACCCACAATTTACCACTAAGTAAACTCCTCAATATATTTAAGTTCATAGAATAACAATAATGAGTCCCATATAATGCCATTTAAAGCAAAGGCATTCTAATAATACTGCAAAGATGTTTGCGTATATTTTTTATCGAGATACAAATCTAGAGATGAGTTCAAGGATGAGCACGTGGAGATTTGAGGGTGATCTTTGTCTCCACTCATCCAAAATATAGGTTATGAAAAGTTTATATGAATATGTTATGACCTTAACTTGTATGTTCTAACGTGCAGATTTGTAATATCTGTGATGTGTGCATGGGGCATCGATCACGGACTCATAGAATAATTCTATTTGAAAAATCGGGTGTGAACCTAGGGGAGTCCTACAATATGAAGTGTACTCGTTGTACATTGAGTTTGGTGTACATATATATGGGATTTGTCAGCTTATATAGGTGAGTTGTTTATCTTGATGCTCTAAGATTGTATTTCAAAAAGTCTTATAGCCATAAGCATAAACCTAAAAAAATAATTTTTTTTAGGGTTAATAATACCGCAAAGATGTTTACGTATATTGTTTATTGAGATACAAATCTGGAGATGAGTTCAATGATGAGCATGTAAAGATTTAACGGTAGTGATCTATGTTTTCACTCATCCAGAATATAGGTTACGGAAGGATTATACAAATATGTTATGACCTCAACTTGTATGGTCTAACATGCTGATTTGTATTATATGTGATGTGTGCATGGGGCATCGATCACAGACTCATGGAATAGTTCTATTTGAAAAATTGGGCGTGGAACTATGGGAGTCCCACAATATAAAGTGTATTAATTGTACATTGAGGCAACATTCCAAGTTAAATAGTTCAATATAGTAAATTTCGGCAAATCGGGATATTTGTTTCAAGTTCTCTTAAGATGTGCACGTGTCAAGACTTAAGAGTTAAGTGTATTAATTGGATAACAATAGTTATTGACCAATGGGATGATGACACGTGGCATTTGAGACAAAGTGGGGGTAATGTGTTTGATTAAGATATAAAAATGAATTAAAAATAAAATTGTTTCATTTTTTCAACTCGTGAAATTTGGCCCAATTGCTAATAATACAAAATTATTTTGTATTGAAAAGTCAACAAATGTTATTTGAATAAAATTAAACATGTGAAATGGCCTAAGCCTATTTGAATGTTGTAAATTATTTACAATTAAATAATGTAAAAGAGTTTATATTATTTAAACATAAAGACATCATATGGCGAGGCATAATGTCTTTAACTAATGAAGGAAAAATAAACAAAAATGAAAGTGTATCATTTTGCCAATAGATTGACCGGCCAAATCAATTCCATGAAAGCAAAAGTGATTTGCTTAGTTAACAAAAGGCTTTTTTATTCAATTTACCACATGTTCCTCTATTGTTTTAATAATTGGAAGACAAAGAAGCATGGTTATGCATTTTGTGGTGGGCTAATTTTGTTGGCCATTATTTGAAGTAAAGTGTGTTAACAAAAAAAAGAAGGAATTGATTCATTTTGTGAAAGGAGATTCAGCCAAATAAATAAAGGGGTGGAGATAGGCTTTTTGCTTTGTTTTTCAAAGGGTTAGAGAAATTATTTCTTCATCTTCTTTATGGTTGTTTTGGCCATTTGTGGGGAAAATGAGAGCAAAACTATTTTGTTTGTTTTGTTTCAATAGTTGAAATAAAAATACTATTCATCTTCTTATAATTAAGTTGGTTGGCCAATTTTGGAGCAATGGAAAAGTTATTTTGTTTATTTCAAGTGTTGAATAAAAAAATAATTTATTTGCTTTAAAACAAATTAAGGTAGCTAAAGTGTTTAACTATAATTAGTTATAGAGTTTAACTAATAATCCTTAGCTTAAAGAATTTAACTAATGGTTAAGGATTAACTAAAGTGATTAAGAGTTAATTACTTTTGTGTTTAAGAGTTAAACACTATTGTTGGAAATTGGAGCCACTATTCTAGCGATGTCAACCCACCCTAATTGAATCTTAGAATTGCTAATGAGTGCGCTTCGTGGTGGACTCCGGTTCGGTAATTCTAAAGGCTTGACAGGTGATTTTCAATCATTTAATTTTATTAACATAATGAAACTTAAATTTTAATATGTTTGTTGGACTAGGAAATAGAGATTTCTATTTCCGCTATGCTTAATTTATGCATAAGATGCGTAAATGTTAATGTAATGAACACGCACCATATGCACGTGTTCTAAAAAATTAATAGTTTCATGTAGTACCTGAAGGACTATATTGAGAGAGAATCTCATTCCTTTTTAAATAATCCAAAAATTCACTACTTGTGTACTCTAATGAGTGTAATTTGGATACATAATCTAACACCATTATCTTAGTAATTATTCGTTCTGAGTAATTAAGGGCTATTTATGTGTTAAATATTATTTTACGGGGTTAAATCATAAAGATATGGAAAAGGAAATCAATAAGCATTTAGGGAAGAAAATCGGAGGTCAAAAATATAAATTACTACAGTATATCTCTATGTAAATGTGAACAGTTTTATGAACAGTGATTTGGATACTGTAGCATTGCACTGTGTATGACTATAGCAATGACCGTTGTTCACTAACAGTTAAATCACTATACAATGGTTAAAATACTAATAAAGCATTGTAGCACAGTCAAATCACTATAACAATGTTCAAATCGCTATAACCGATTTTATAAATACCTTGTTTTGCCTTTAAAGAGGAGAATTTTACCCCTATCCTAACGTAACCCAACCCAACCCTAACTAATTTTCTCTCAATTCTAACATGTTCTTAACCTAGATTTCATCTTTATATTGTGCAAAAATAACATTTTAAGCTGTTTTAGAGAGGGATTACACATTTAAGAACACCGATTAATCTTTGGAGGATTCAACCAAGGCCATGGATTGATTGGAGGGCATCTTATCTTCATAAATTTGTTTTGGAATTGGTTGTATCATGTTTAATATGATCATTTAGCCTTTAAACTCTTGTTATGTTGATTTAATTTTATTATCTATGATTGTAGTTTTGAACTCAATATGTTAACTTAATTGAATTATTTGATTCTCATTATTATAAATTCAGTTTATTATTCAATTTGTGTTGTTCTTATTGATTTCAATGTGCTAGGAATAGTGATTGAATGATTATGGAGTAGTAGGATAAACTTGAAAAAGGCATCCTATTGTTTAGACTTAAACAAATTGATACATGATTGTAGAGTAATATCTATAACTTTCAATATAGGATAGGAATATACCTATATGACATGTATGGTCAATAAAACTTGTTTGTAATAAACTTTCATTTTTTTGAATTACCACAGGAATATAGGAATTTAGTAAATCAAGGTATAATAACTCGACTATCGAAAGAGGCTTTTGATGAAATACATATTATGACCAATAATTGAATTGAATGAATGATAATAGGACAATAAAATCATATTGAGGAATAGTTATAATTCTAAATACTTTTCATATAGTGATTGCATATTACACCATTTGCACAATTAGGGTTGATTTGTAGATTTAGTAATTAGTTTTAACATAAACAATATCAATTTATCATTTATCTGAATAAAGGTGAGAAGACACAAGTGTAGTACTTGGTTAAAAATAGTAACAATTCTTCGTGGGATCAACAATTAACTCATTATTATATTACTTGTTTCTGACACTTACGCTTAATATAGAAATCGCACAATATACTCACCACCTCGATTGATCGAAGGCACTTAATGTACATGCCGATTTATTTCTCTACTTCAAGTGGAAACTCTTTGAACTTTTCAAAGGTTTCTAACTTGTGTCTTATAACACGTACCCATGTCATGACAAATTATTGATAAAAAGTATAAAGCATCAAAAACCACCAATTGCAGCATGATTCATTAGATTGCATACATCACTATGTACCAAATCCGATAAATTAGAAGCACGGTGTCCAATACTTGTAAATGGAGATTTTGCCATATTTTCTTGAATACAAGATTAACAAATTGGATAAGGCACTATAATCAGATCAGGTATCTGACCATCCTTAACCAAACAGGATAAGCATCTTACACTTATAGAACTTAATCTCATATACCATAATTATATTTCATTTATAGTTCCTGAGCTGCTACTAGTACTAGCTTGCACATTTATGATATTTTTAATTGCATCCAATATTAGTTTCTATTCACTAACTGACATTCAACTAATAATAAATCATGCACATCATATAAATATAAGGAACAGTTTCAAATATACATATGATACCCTTCACTGTCAAGTACAGAAAAGAAAATAATTTGTCTAATGATAGTAGGTATAAAATAATAATTATATAATACAACTATTCTATTACATAAGGAGAATCAAATTAAAATTTTTAATAGCCTCGACCTCCAGTAAATCTTCATTTCTAGCACAAAGCAATACTTCTCCCGACTGTAGCAATTTAACTTTTCTTAGACCCTGCAACACATTGCAGATGTGAGAAGGACATGTGGTATCTAATACCCAGCCAGAACCAACATCAAATGATAAAGAAATGTACATGATAGGAAAGTAAATACTTAAGGGAATCTTCTTTACATTAACAAGGTATTTTAGGTATTATGCTTTTAGTGCCTATCCTTGTCACAAAAGAATCATTTTTCTTTTACCTTTCTCTTATCTTAAGGCTTGGATATCTGTCATTTCTGAGGACCCATTCAGGGTGTCTACTTCACTGTCATTTTTTCTTCCCCTTGGACTTCCTAGAAGCCCTCGGAGTAAAAGATGAAGCACCTTGAATGAAAAAGGCCGAGCCCCCTTTATGCACGTTCCATCTATTGCCTTCATATATTACGAAGATTAGCATAAGTAAGGGTCAATCACTGTATGGTAAAGTTCATTATGAACTGTACATATGACCCTAGAAGTGACTGGAGAATCAAACTATTCCCTAAGCTATTGCTCAATAAAATATCCATAATCTCCAGTCTCTCAATGTATCCAATAATCTTAAGAATGTAGGGACTCACTGGGCTACCCTCAGAAAATCTAGCCTGAAAGCATACTTTGGCGGTATATCTCGACTTGAGGTCTATCACTAAAAAGTTTATTCAAATAGAGCATAATGCTGGTAGCACTATCCATATAGATATGCTCTATCTGTAGCTCCATAGACAAAAAGGCATGGATGTAAGATTTTACCTTTAAATTGTCATCCAACCATTTTTGATATATTACCTTTTCCTCTAAGGTGGCATCATCAGAAACACCTTTGTGGAATGATCGATCAATAACATATCCGAGTTTCTCTGAATCCAGAATAATTCTGAGACTTATTAGGCAAACTAAGTAGTTTTCAGCACCATTGAGTTGGTGTGCATCAAGTATACGCACTAAAGGATTTGTGGATGCTATTATATCTTTATAAAATAAAATAAAAAAAAATGTCAGTAGATATTAAAATATTAAATCGCTAATAAAAATATTTTAAATTATAGGTATAACAATTATACATTTTTAATTTAAAAACATCATTCCACTGCTTTATATAATTCTTTTAATATCTCAAATGAGAAAGCGACAGTTTAAACTCTTTAAACTATACAGTGAGAAGTGGACACTATTGACATTTTACTCTAACCTCACAATATAACAATATTGGTTTTTATAAACCCAACAGGTAGACAACTCTTGTTAATTGTATCTCATTTAACTCTTACCATCAATCTTAAATACACCTTATCCTCACGTTGTAGTAATATTGGGTAAGTGTATTCTAAATTAACTTGTTAATTATCAAATATAAATTACTGATACTACCCTCACACTGTAGCAATATTGGATAATACATTCACATATATTTGCCTCATCTCATTTTTAACCGGCATAGACTGAGTCACACTGACCAAATTCCTCACGTTGTAATAACATTAGAAAAAGACCGATATGACCAGTCTAATACCGTATTGACAAGACATATAAATTAAAAACATTATCTCATAATATAATTAAAATTCAATCTGATTAATAGAGATTTTTGAATACTAGCTCCTATCTCATAGGAAGATGATTTCTCAATTAGTTGTTTTTTGGGTACAAACACAATTAACCCCTACTAGTAGGGGGTCTCATTGTGGTTACCAGCACAGAAAAAAAATTATTTCATTTTATAATATAAACTAATAACTCTTATTATTGCATCTCATAAACCCCCACATGCATAATTAATTTTTAAAACAACTTAAAATATTTAATTATGAGTGAACAGTATCAATACAGAGGTGCTACGCTATCAGTGATGCAGTGCTGAAAGTAATGCCCCTAGTGCCACGGCGCTAACCTTGTAGCGCTGCGGCGTTGGTGCCTAGAAGCCTCAGCACCATGGTGCCAAGCATGAATGTTGCGACACTAGAGCTTGAAAACTCTAACTCTACGGCGTTCAACATCCTACGTTGCAGTATTAAGGCTTGAAAGGCCCCAAGGCTGTAGCGTCCAAGCTGCTGTCTTTCTTGATCTATCATTTCAAAACTTGAAATACACCACCACAGCCCTTCACCAACAACATACCTAACATTCTATACACTCAAATCAACACAAAATTGCTCTAATACCATTTATGAAAGTAATGATTAAACCTAGGGTGTATATATGTGGTTTGTGTGTTCATTATCTAAATATACGCATCTTATACATATATATATATATATACACAATGGAAGTCTAAATATGAACAATGAACACATTTTACGCATATTAATCAAACTAATACTAAGTTGAGAAAATCACCTTTGAAGCCTTTGAATTGAATTTAATTGGAGTTTGCACGAAATACAACCATTGTCAATTCTAGCATTCAACGTAGGTGGGATTGAATAAATCCTTAACACTTAAGTAAACTAAAATATCTTGATTATTTAATATTTAAATAATTAATTAAGTATAATTACCTTTAAACCCTTTACTTAGTTACTAGGTTAACCTAAAGTAGGTCTCATCTAACCACACATTAGAGTCACCTTAACAAAAGGCTTATTATACACCATATATCATCATTTAATTAGTCAACAACTATTGTTAACCAATTAATGTACTTAACTCTTAAGTCTTGACAAGTGCGCATCTTAAAGGATCTTGAAGCAAAAATTCGATTTCGCTGAATTTTACTACTTTAAACAAATGAAACTACTTTATAAGTCAACGATCGATGCCCTATGCACATGTCATGGATATTACAAATTAGCGCGTTAGATCATACAAGTTAAGGTTACAATGTATACGCATAATTCTTTCTTCAGTTATACCATAGATGTGTATGGATATAGACCAGCATCTTCAAATCCCCACAAGCTCATCTATGAACTTATCTCCAAATTTGTATCTCTATAAACAATATATGTAAACACTTTTACAATATTATTTAATCTTGTAGGAAACTCCTTTCCTGGGTGTATTGCTTATGGCCATAAGACCTTTTGAGATACAATTTTGGAGCATTGGATATACAACCTACCTATAAGAACTGACGGATCTTGTATCTATGCACACTAGACTCCATGAGCATTAGACCATACCTAGCGACATGTAGCAGTCAGACCATGAAAGGTCTCTGACATCCGTGGAACGAAAGTGTGGTGGATCACCCACAAGCCTACCATGGCGCTCAGGTCAAAGGACCACAAATACTACTCAACTAGAGAGGACATATTATTGACGACTTTATAAAATGTCTAATGGGGTCCTCGTGAGTCTATTCAGCATCCAGTTTTAACTGAATACTTGCATGTCTATACAATCTTCCACTAAGCTCATGGTTGGCTAAGAACAACTATATGTACCATACAAATATAAACATATACTAATATTTATAACAAGGATTCACCGATAGACCCGCATTGGTAAAAATAAATTAGGAACATAGTATTTAAGAGCATACTTGTATAATGACATTTTCTAGTACCTATTGCAACTCTTTGCAACTATGTCATTACTAGTATACTTTTAAGTCTTTGTCCCATTATAGACAAAACTTTAACTCCTTAGATTTAACTGATTATTATAATCTGCTAAATCTTTAGCATTTATAATATTTAGTGATGTTAACTCTAACTCTTTTAGATCAGATCTGAACTCCTTCATATCATACAATATCTATAGCGTTACAAGCATTGGTACCATTAAATAAAATTTATTAGCGATTTAATAAAATATGCATTGTATAAATTTAATAAAATAAATATTCATACAAATAGGGATGACATGTAAGCGTAAACCCTAACAGATATTACTAATTGATATTTTAAAAAATAAGAAAAATGCAAGACTATCCTTACTAAATCAGTTTGAGATCCCCTCTCAATATTTCTAATGGGAATCATAATGTCATTGCCATGCGACACTCCTTAGTCTTCTAATGTTGTTTTGACACCAACTTCCTATAAGCCCCTAAAACCTACACAAAATATAGAATCATTAAACATTAATAGAAATTTATATATATATATATATTATATATATATATATATGAAAGTGGTTATATGGTATAAAAACATACCAAATATTTACCCTTTTTTAAGAGAACCTGTTCAAATTCTATGAATAACGTGGAGTACCTCTGTTATACCAAATTAGAAGGCGTGGAAACAATCACCATCAAGATGTACAAACATTGATCCACAAACTGAAAATCGCCTCGTAGATGTAAACCTGGGATAATAAAAAAACAATAATTTCATATCAACAAACAGCAATTTGAACACTTTCTTCATATTTCAATGTAATAATGAACCAATAAAATTACTTACCAAGAATACAGAAGCAAAATCACACACGTTATACGCTTCCTTCTTCCAACCACCTTATTTTCTTATCTTTTTCAACTTTTTTTTTCTTCACTATGCTTATAGTGTCGTAGAATACGGACTATGCAATTGTGCCTTAAGGGTATTAATTAAACTCATCCATAAGCCTAAGCACAAAATACTATATCTCTTTATAATCGTCTCATGACACCGACACACAATGGAAAAAATAAAACAAACACAATTTTTTTTCTTTTCATTTGTGTCATCTTCTTCACTTAAATCTACTATAATAAACCACAAATCTAATTTCTCATAGGTCATTTTCGTCCCTATTTCTAAAATATTTAGCTCACAATCTATTTTTAAATTTTCTATTCAACTCTTTAAATGAGGGATAATCTCTCATCCTTAATCCCTTAATTCAATAAAATTCCAAATGGAAGAATCCAATGTGCTTGTTGCATATCAAAAATCACAATTCTTCAAATACATTTTTGGTATGCATTTATATTAAAAATACCTCATGCACTAATATACCTGAGAATGCGATATCCTGCACATTTAAAAAATGACCCTAACATATGGTCCTAAATAAATCCATCTATTTGGGCGTCAACTCATGTCTAATGGCGTCTTTAGCCCATAACTACGAATAAGCAATTACCGATGCTTAGTAGAACTCATTTTCTAAAACTACAAATGATTTCGACGCGTTTTACTTCCTAAAAGCAATATTAGTGCATGACCAAATAATGAAATAAATTAAACCAATTAATAGCAACTAATAAAATTAATAACAAATTAAATAAAGCATTAAATAATAAATAAAATAAAATAAAACAAAAAATAAATTATCATATAAAAATAAATTTCAATTATTAATTTATTAATTATAAAATTAAAAAAATAAATATTTAAAATAAATTTAAAAATTAAATATATATTAATTAAAAATTAAATATATATTAATTAAAAATTAAGTAAATTAAATATATTAGTAACAATTTATTATTTAATAAATTGAACTAATAACAACAACTAAAATTAATAAAAAGTAATTAGAAAAACTAATTAAACAATTAATATATTAATTAGTAATTAATAATTAAACAAATTAAATATATTAATAACAATTTATTATTTAATAAATTGAACTAATTAAATAACAACAACTAAAATTAATAAAAAGTAATTAGAAAAAATAATTAATATATTAATTAGCAATTAATAATTAAACATATTAAATATATTATTAACGATTTATTATTTAATAAATTTAATTAATTAACAAAGACTAAAGATAATAACAAATTAGTAAAAGAACTAATTAAACACTTAAATATATTAATTTTTATTACAATTAAACAAAAAAATAAATTAATTAGATAACAAATAAATATATTAATAACAATATATTAATTCATTAATTTAATTAATAACTAAAATTAATTTAATTAAAAATTAAAATTTTTAATGTGCTATATGGCACCATGTGGTAATGCCATACAAGTGGTGCTAAGTGTTGCGCTTAGATCATGTCTGTGCCCTTATGCGTGGTGCACTGCACTGATGTCTATTTTAATGACTTAGCGCAAGTGCACGCTTTTTGTATCAAGTAATATAGGACTAAGTCTAGATTATCGATCCCACAAAGACTATTGTTTCTATTTTCTTCAATCGAATACTAAAATTACTCTACTTTACCTTTATCCAGATTAGCTTCAAGGATGGAGTTTAACTAACTAAATTATTGTTATTGAACTGAACCTAATTAAAGTATTACAATTACTTAGAGATAGAATTCACTCAATTGATAAGTAATTTAGGGTATTGACGCATCCCCTAGTAGTTCACTGAACCTTTTAACCCCTTAGTTATTTCCCTTTTTGTTAATTGATTGGCTAGACACTGATTTCATCATAAGCTTCTATCGACAGTCGAATGATAATATCACACCCTAACAATTACCTATATGTCTATGGTAATCCGAATAAGATGCAACTCATTAAGATTAAGTCTAATTAAACCATACATGCCACCTAGGTATATGTCTATCCTAGATAGAACTCATAGATGTTATCATATGATCATGTATCAATCTACCATAGGCTAAACACATGATTTCTTTCGTCAAAGTTATCATGGTTCCTAAACAATCAAAATAGTGATCAAGTATAATGAAAGCATTAAGCATGGATAGATTGAATCAATTAAGGGACAAAAGTTCATAACTAAGAGATTAAAAGAATCAATTACATACTAAGTTCAATAACGTCTAACCCTAAATCAAGAGAAATTAGCTCATGTTCAAAACAAGAATATCAAAGCAAAAGTATGAAAATATAATGAACAAAATCATCTCTTAAAAGTAAGGAATAAAATAAAACAAGTGATCCCCTGAGTTGTTCTTCTTCCTCTTGTCTTGATTGCTCAAGAGTTGATTCCCCAATCTTCAATCTTTAATAATTTCACCTTGATTTCTTGGCTTGAATGTGTGTTTGTTGCTTATGTTATTCTCCTTGCTAAGTCTCTCTATTTTTGTCTCAAAAGAGTGTTTTTGTTGCTATGAGAAACCCTAGGCACGAGGAGCTTCGAATCCCCATCAATAGGTGAGTTTAGAAGGGTATTTAAACATCCACATGGGCGCCGCGGCGCTGAGGGCTCAGTGCCGCAGCGCTGGGCACGAGTACAGGTCTGTCAAGACGTCGACGAGCACCGCGGTGCTGAGCGCTACGGTGCTCACACGCTGTTCTGGGCGCCGCGGCGCTCAGCCACCTGTTGCTGCGCTACTTTCGTATTTTGAACGTAACTTCTTCGTTTGACGTCTGATTTACCTCCCGTTTGTTCCTATGCGTCACATTTTCTATCGTGCATCTGTTTATGATCAGAAAACACAATTAAATAGTTAAATACTTATGATTTGGAGCAAAATACAAAAGTTAAGTACAAATTCTACTAGTGCTTTTATGCCCCTATCATGCACGTATGCCTATGCCACCATGGTTGATTGTCCTTTTTCGACTATTTTTAGCTATTTGCAATCATTTTTTACACATTTTACTCTAAATCTAACTATTTTAACTAATTACTAATAAAAATACAAAAATACACTCTAAATTTTGAAATTCACTAATTTCAACTCTACAATTGGTTCTTTTAACTACCAATCTTCAATATATGAGTGCCCAAATAATTGGTCTACTTCTTCACTCGCTTGAATTTTTCAAAGTATTTTTAGAGTGTTTTGAAAGCGAAATAGCCAATTTTAACCTAAGAGATGGAGGGAAAATGTGGTTTGGGATAAAATAGTTTGAATTTGTATTATTTGGTTATAAAAGATTAAAAATAAATTGAAAAACTAAAAATGATTAATGCATTAAAATGGAGTCATTTTCAAAAAATTTCGTTTGAATTAATCTCAATTATAATTTAATCCAGATTTCTACCTTATAAAAAGATGAAATTTACTCTTTCATTAGAAAAAATAAAATGCTGCTATTTCATTGGAGAGGAACAGCACTGATTCTTATGCGAATTAATTATTTTCAGGAAAAGGGAAAACATTTTATTTACAATTGCTGTCTACAAAATTACTTTCGAAACGGTTATTTGGCCGCTAAAAGATGATGTGGAAGAGAGAAAATTTTCTCTAAGCGTAGAATAAGGATGAGATCCAACATGTATATCATTCTTCCCGATCAAGTGACATGGATTTGGCTCTTACAATCTTTTTGTTTCTTCCTGTCAGAAATTTTCGCGTGGGATTAGAGTCGGCAAAAGTATTTTAGTTATTTTACGTGTGGCAATTGCAACGACATCATCATTTTAGATTGGAAAATTTTGGTATAAGGTCATTTTGTTTTTTGAATTCTAATTTGGCCAACATTAAATTTTATAACTTATATAATAAAAAATATTGAAAATGGTGCTTATGTACTATTACAATCTTGTATAAATATTTATTTATTTAATATTTATATAATAAATATTTTAATAAAATCGTTAATATTTATTATATTATAAATATAAAAGAGTTTAGATATGATTTAAAGGAGTTTACGTCAACGTTAAGAGTTAGCATTTTAAGAGTTAGAATCTTATTTGAATGGATCAAAGACTTGAGAATTTATTAATAGTGATATAGTTGCAAGAGTTAGCAATTTATATTTACCGACACGGGTCGATCGGTGAACCTTCCAGATTCGTGTGTGTCTACATATGGATTGTTCAAACGGTTAGTCTTAACAAACTGTGAGCTTAATGAAAATTTGTATAAGCATACTTGTATTCAGTAAAAACTAGGTATTAAACAAACTCAGGATAACCTCCAATAAACATCGCACAATTGATCTAACTAACATGTGTGCTCCTTGTTGATTATTCACATGATGAAATATTTACGAGCATCTATAGATATGGCATGAATTTGCCACTTGTATCTTTCATTGTCAAATTTTGCCTCAAATCGATCTTTAGTAGACCTATTAACTTTAAAGCTCTAATTACTCTTTAATTCAAGTTGACTGAAAGCATCATGTATTGCAGTTATTACTAATAAACAACTTCCTAACGATAACTTCTCTCATTTATGAGCACAATATCTCATCTGATAGATTAAAGTTATAAGGTTTTATCAGAGGGAGAAACTGAAATAAGTTCTATGATTCAACAATGTTGTCATGCTCATCCAATGGTGTTGGACATAAATCACAAACTCCTTCTCCATCATCATCTAATAAATGGTCTTCTCATCCTTCTTCTATATCATTTAACCCATATACTTACCCATCATAATTCCTATTATCGACGTCATAAGTATCTTTATCTATCTGCATGTTATAATGAGCATGATTTAGGTTATCATAGTATCTAACTAGAAAAAATTTGTAGTCGCATGTAGTGTTGGTTGGAAACACAACATTTAGTATTGGTAAGGATGTGCTACTAACATGATTGCTATCGCTTGTAGAAGTAATTGTTTATGACAAGTTTGTTGATTTTTTATAGAAGCTTGTGCAATTTTATCACTAATAGGATGTCTAAGATCTACATTAACATATAATGGCACTAAACCTCTTTTATTAATCTCCAATAAAAACTACACATCTTGATCATTTTGGACTATAAATAGTAAATCATTCATTCCTATTGTGAGCACTAAAATTCTTATAATGACACTATATTGATCAGAATTAACTCAAATTATACAATATAGATTTTTTTCAAAGTTATTGATAAGTCACATTCATAAGAATCGACATAGCAATGCCTTAGTACCCAACATATCTTTCTTGACTTTTATTGGAGCTCTCCTACCTTCCCCAAAAACATACTAGAAGTGGCTTAGTCTATATAGTACCTATATAAAAAAATGTATATTACAAAAAAAATATCAAAAATAATAATTCGATTTATTGGCGCGATAGGCTCTTATCTAGGGGTGACAAATTGTGTAAATGAATCATATTCGTGTCGTGTCAATATAGGGTATTAACAAATTTTGATCATATTCATATACAATTCATTTACATGAATGAATTAGATACTCAAACACAGATTTGATTAGTTTAATATGCAAATTACACTACACAATACGATTAGACACTTTCAAATAAACGGATCAAATTTAATTCATTTACATTATTATAAAAAATTCTATTTGTTTCCTATTATATTCTTTTAAATGAATGATAATGCGAAATTTAATTTATTTACACGAATTATTCGATTCGTTTAATATATGTTTAAGTCAATATAAATAAATTTAAAATTACATGAATTTTTTTTTAATTTAATGTATCTAAAAATAAAATTGTTCTAAAATACGATTAAGAAAATAAAATTAATCCAACACAATTGAGGAAAAAAATTCATCATTCATCAAATTCACTTAAAATAAAACCAAAATAAGAAGATTCTCAATAAAATATGTGAGAAAAGAAAATTTCACTATTTCCAGAGAAGACATGAAGAAACCAAAATGAAATTTGCTAATTTGATATATTTTTGCTTGCTTTTAAGAATTATAAAGAACAATAATCATCAGACATACAAAAATTTAGCAAAGCTCAAATTGACACTGTTAAACATAACTTATTAATCATAAGAAAATTCTAATTGGATGGAATGCATCATTATGAAAATCAAAAGCTCTCCTTAGGATTAATATGAGCTCATTTGATCCAAAATGAGAAAATTTTCAATATATCATACCTAACTCCTACTTTTTTACCTTTCTTATTACCTCTGCAAAGAAAGTCTCCAATATATCATAATGACCATACCCATGAAACAATACATTAATGGGATACTCTTTGTCCTTCTGATACTCTTCACCATAATGCTAAAGGAAGCTTACATTATGCTAAAGAAAGCTGGAAATAAATCAAAGACAAAGGTGAGTTTCAGATTTCCAATAGATGACACTAAATCAGGAAAGCTTTGTTTGAATCTCAAGAGGACTCCTTAGCTTCTACTCCGTGGTCCTTCTTGATCATCTACTCCAATATCCTTTCAATGTCCTTTCTCCTGCTAACAACGGCTCCTTAAATTATGCCACTATGCCAAGCTGTAAAGACATACAAGAACAAGACATGCACAGAAAGGTGCTGTCAAAAAGAAAAGAAAAAACCAAAATTGGAAAATATAATATAAATCACAGGCCAGTGCTAGTATATTTTAGGATACATCCTGATTTTTTTTCCTATTAAATTCATGAGCAAATTTTGAGTAAGAAAATGTAGAGCTGAAAATGATTTACATGGCACAACAGAAAACAGAATTCTTGCTTCATATGGATATCGAACATACTAACCCTTTAATAATTGCCAGTCTCTAAGATGACAGGTTAATGACTTCATGAGGAATGAACATCTGGCTGAGTTTAGGTTAGAGATAGAATCGAAGAGATCAACAAAAGTATAAAAGGATCCTAAGTTGAACGGAACAGAAGTTATGACCACAAAGAGGAAAAAACACCCTTAATACTGAACATGATTTATGCATCATTGTTCGATTTTTGTTATTTAAAAAGAGAGAATAAGGAAGAAGAGAAAGAATATGATGAGTCCAATGAAAGAGATCCCACCGACCTTGAAACAGATAGAGAACTAATGATCCTAGAAGAACTATAGACAACAAAGGGACTAGTTGAAGTTTCTATGAAAGCATTATCAGTAATGACGATAGTGAAACAATTTTAGGTGGCAGTACTCAATGGGAGACCATTAAATAAACAAGGAAACGATGAAAGATGAAGGTTAATTTTTAAAAAGTAACCAAAATCTAGAAGTGTGGGATAGTGGAAACCTTGGCTACATTAATTATGTCAATTGAGCAAGAGCTTAGAGAGATCACTTTCTCATAAGAAGACCTTATTCAACTATTGCTCTCGCACTTGGATCCATTTGTGATAACTTTAAACATAGCAAGAACCATAATATAAAGAATATTGGTTAATGGAGGAAGTGACATGGATATTTTATTCCAAGAAGCCTTCCACGGTATGAAACTAAAACAGGAGAACACCCAAGGATGCAACATTAAACTTATAGCAATCGAAAGAGGAAAGATACATGTCAATGAGATGATAACACTATCGGTAATAGTAGTTGGGAAACACATGAAGGTGGATTATCCAGTTTTTGATGTACACACAACTTATAATGTTGTTACGGAATGCTACTAGATAAAATATATGGAAGCCATACCTTCCACCTTACACCAGGTAGCCAAATGTGTTTCAGTTACTGGAATGGAAATGGTAGACATTAAAGGTAAACTAATTCAAATTAGGAAAACCCATGCCATTTTACTCAAGCCATTAAAAGAAAAGAAAAAAGTGAAGAAATCAGCCACATCTAGCAAGAAAAGAAAAGAAAAAGAAGGAAGATTAAGCGACATAAATAACTAAACAACCTACCAATGTACAATTATCGGCTTAAATACAATTCCCGCCTCCACCCTAAATGGAAGCAAGCACAGAATAACAATTACAGAATTAGTGGTCGAATGAACTTCCTCATAAAGAAGATTATACAATGTTTATCCTGGAAAAAAAATAGAGTAAGTATTGTTTGAACCTCCCATTACTGATAGGAAGGTATTGTTAAGCACAAACATGATCAAAAAAGAAAAAACAAGGATGATTGAGTTGCTTAAGAGAAACCAAGATGTCTATACTTGGTCCCACAAGGATATGGTTGGGATAAACCCAGAAGTAATAAGTTACAAAGTGAGCATTAGGGAAGATTACAACCTAGTAAGACTAAAACAGAGGAGGTTTGCACCAGAACATAATAAAAAATTATAAATGATAAGGTGGATAGGTTATTAGAAGTGGGATTTACCTAGGAAGTATATTACCTGAAATGAATTTTCAACATAATGGTTGTGAAAAAAAAGAATGAAAAGTGACGAGTCTGTGTAGATTACAAGAATCTTAACAAGGCGACCTCAAAAGACTCTATTCCACTCCTAAAGATAGATTAGATGGTGTAGATGCCATGACTAAAGAGATTGTCATTTCTAGATGCATACAACACGTATAACCATATAAGAATAAAACGAAAGATAAGGAAAAGATAAGATTCTTAATTGAACATGGAACTTACTGTTACGAAGTGATGTTGTTCGAGTTAAAGAATGCAGTAGCATGAAACCACATTAAAGACCTGTAAGAAGTATTTTATGTCATAAGAAAGTTTAAAATGCACTTGAATCTAGCCAAAAGCACCTTTAAAATCTCATCTAAACCCTTTCTAGGACACGTTGTAAGCACAAGAAGAATCAAAGTAGACCTAGCGCAAGTTCAAGCCTTTAGAAATACCATCATCCCTAAAACTTTAAAGGAAGTATAGTCTTAATTTGGAGGGTATTAACGCTCAATAGATTTATTTCCAAGATGTCAGACAAGTGCTGACCTTTCGTCCAAGCTATCTAAGCTAAGAACAGGAACCTATAGGGGTAAGAGCAAATGAAAGCATTATAGAATCTAAAAGAGTACTTGAAAAATCTTTTAATTTCGTTCATTCCCCTCTCTAAAGAAACTCTATTCTTGTATCTTGTAATTTTCAAGGTAGTAGTTAGTACAGTCATATTTAAAGAAGTAGACAATCAGAAGAAATCAATCTTCTACATCAACAAAGTACTCCTAAAAGTGGAAACAAGATACTCAACGCTTGAAAATCTCGTCCTAACTTTTGTATAAGCTAAGTACAAGCTCAGGCATTACTTTGAAGAACATCCCATCATGGTATACTTTTCCTATTCCCTACAACACATCCTATCTAGACTAGATGTTGTGGGAAGGGTCACTAAGAGAGCAATGAAATTGATACACTGGACATCAAGTACCAACTAAAAATAAAAAGCAAAGGACAAGCAATTATAGATTTATTTTTATAATACGAACTAGTAGTAGAAGATGATACCTTATTACCAGAACCTATGGACTCGAAAAGCTTGAAAGATGCATATAAATGGATCCTTAAATTAGAAATGATCTGGCTTAGGAATCAAAATCAAGATCCCATAAGGAAAAATATTAGAACAAACAGTAAGATTGTCGTCCCCAACATCTAAAAACAAGAAGGAATATGAGGCATTGATCGAAGGACTTACCATAACGTGAAAGTTAATGATAAAGAGACTTCAGGTATATACAGCCTCTGCATTAGTCATTTTCCAATAGAATAGAGACTACACAACAAAAGAGACAAAGATGAAGGGGCTATCTTGCTAAAGAAAAATAATCTACCCAATGACACAAGAAGTAATAATCACTCAAGTATCAAGGGAATGGAATAAGAAAGCAGACAAACTTGCCAAAAAAGCATTCATGGTGAAACATTCATTCATCCGAGTAACTTTACTTTCCACTAGAGATAAAATAACAATAGATTAAGAAACCTCCACACAGTAGGAAATAGAAATAAGAGATATAATGGAAAAACTAACCTCCACCAATTAAATGACAACGTATATTGATTTTTTGTAAAATGAAAAGCTTTCTTCAAATAAAAAAGAAGCAAGGCTAAAAAGTTTTCACTAATAGAAGGAGAATTATATAGGAAATAATTCTTAGGAATATACATGCAGTGCGTGCTCAAAGACGAATAGAAGAAAATAATCGAGGAAGTATATGAAAAGGCATGTGGAAACCACTCCAACGGAAGAACTTTCACTTACAAAGTCGTGAGGCAAGGCTACTATTAGCCACCATTCAAAAAGATGCCCAAGATTATGTGAAGAAATACGAGAAATGTCAAAAGCATGCAACACTTATCCATCTTTCAATAAGGAACCTAAACACAATAACAAGTCCATGGCCTTTCATCTAATGAGGAATAAATGTTGTAGGCTCCTTATCTTTAGTAAGCAGATGGAAGCAATTAGTCTTTCTAGCAACTAATTACTTCACAAAATGGGTAGAAGCAAAAGCCTACATTAATATAACCAAAATTAGGGTAAAAAAATTCTTGTCAACTAACATCATTACCAGGTATAGTATGCCATATGCATTGGTTTCAAATACTGAAAAGCAATTCATTAACACAACTGTTACTTCCTTCTGCAATAATTTCAAGATACAATAGAAATTCTCCTCCTAAAGCTATCCATAGGGTAATGAGCAAGTTGAACTCATTAACAGAACCATCTTCACCATATTATGAAAAAGGCTAAAATAAAAGAAAATGAAGTGGCTAGAAGAACTCTCAAGGGTCTTTTAGGCATATAGGACAACTAAAAATAAATCCATTGAAAGCTCACCTTATACACTCAGTGTCTATGAGACGAAAGCAATGCTTTTCATGGAAGTCTTTATTCCTACTTACGGACCAAATTGGTTTATAATTGAACGACGAAGCACTTTTCTTAGTAAAATATTTTGTTAGAAAAGCCTAAACCATTGCGGTTATCCATGCCATCCTATACACATACAAAAAAAAATGAAGAAACAATACGATAATTAAATCCACGAAAGAAAAATTAAACAAGGAGACCTCATTTTAAAAGAAGCACTTAATATTAACAAATAGCATAATTTTGGGGAAATGGTTGAAATATGAAAGAGAATATACAAAGTCATCAAGAAATTGAACTGAAGAGCCTTCCTATTATAAACCATAGATAGAGAGGTAGTCCCCATACCATATAATATATCTAAACTCAAGAAATTAAATGCATAATCACAAATTCAGTTTCAAAAAATTATTCAAATTATAATAAATGAGGTATTTTTCAGTTTATATAGCTACACTATCTTTTAAAAAATCTTCCCTTAGAAAAGATGTGTGCCCATAGGTTTCCCTTCCTAAAAAAGTTCAAATGCCATGAAAAAGTATTCCCTAAAAAGATTGCATCCTTAGGCTGCCTTCCTCAGAAGCACAATGTCAAAAAAAATTTCTTAGAAAGGTTGTGATCCTAAGCTATCTTTTCTCAAAAGCACAGTATTAAAAAGGCTTCCTTCAAAAGGATCTTGTGCTTTTAAGTCACCCTTCTTTAGAAGCTCAATATTGAAAATACTTTCTTAAAATAGTCGTGTGCTCCTCAGCCAGTCTTCTTTAGAAGCATAATATCAAAAATTCTTCCTTAGAAGAGTCATATGTTCACAAGCCACATTTTATTAGAAGCACAGTTATCGAAAAGGCTTCCTTAAAAGGATCGTGTGCTTATAAGCCACCCTTCTTTAGAAGCACAATATTGAAAAACTTTCCTAGAAGAGTCATGTTCTCCTAACGCTTCCCTAAAATTATTATCCAAAGACCTTCATACAAAAAGTACGTATAATTGTAGGCATCCCTCCATAAGACTATCATGCAAACAAGATCAAAAAGCTAAATCTAAGAAAGCATGATAGATACAAAGTATAAGAATTTAAGCATACCTGCAGTTAAACACTTACTTCTAGGAATTGGAAGAATTACTTTTAAAGTTAGTAATTTAACGCTTAGAGGATCAAAATAAATATAAGAAAAGTACTAATATCATTTCATAAATGAGGAACCAAGAGTTTAATATCATTTCATAAATAAGGAACCAAGAGTTTAGTAATAAAATCACTTACGGAAGTAAAATAACATATATTAGGAAGTAATACTCATTTAGAAGCAATACTTAAGAAAAATAATCAGAACTAGTATAATACATACATTGCCGTCAAATGAAGAAATACTTAAGAAAAATTTCAAATTATTAAACAATGGAAAGACACAATATTTTCTCATTAGAATTCAAGAAAAGACACATTTTTTTATCTATTACAAGGATTTACCAAAAAAGAACAAGCAAAATAAAAATTGACTACTACTCATATAAGGACTTGTTGGGAAGTCAACCATGTCAGGATCAGTTTCAAAAGCTCATTCGCTAGTAAAATCATAATTAAACTATCAAGGCTCATCCTCAAAATACCATACAAACCAACCATGGTACCACTAATAGTTGGTATTAAAATATTTGGTTAAGTTCATTATAAGAGGCAAGATCGCATCTGAATTTAAATTCGCACCTAAAGCTGCACGTTAATGCTATTAACACTTGGCACTCATATAATCCCTTGGCCACATCAAACCTTTTTTCCACTGGGCATTAAAAGCTTTAACCTTAGACTTTGAGGCAATAATAGCCTACTAGGAATTCTCAAAATCTGTCTTTAGTTCCCTAGCTACCACTTCTAATTCAAACGCCTGAGCTTCCGTAACCTTTAGAAGATCAGCACCTATGACAGCTCAATTACTAATCTCTTATAGCTTATCATGCTTCTTTTAGAATTGCATATTGGCCACGGAGGCCTACTTTTAAAACTGACTTATAGTCCTCTTTAAAGTATTCTTCTCAAATCTTAAGTT
Organism: Ailanthus altissimus; assembly: GCA_946807835.1. Classification (NCBI taxonomy): domain Eukaryota; kingdom Viridiplantae; phylum Streptophyta; class Magnoliopsida; order Sapindales; family Simaroubaceae; genus Ailanthus; species Ailanthus altissimus. The sequence goes on along the minus strand of OX327685.1, from coordinate 24,141,981 downwards.
CTTCACCTAGGTTTTAAAGAAGGATACCTTGTTCTCATTCGTTGTCAATGGAGCCTACATATCCCTCTTTCTCTTAACAGATCTACATTAGCTCTCTTGAACTCTCTAATCTCTTTCCTCAACACATTAATAGTTTGTCATGATTCAGTCATCATTAGTACATCGGTAGCATCCCCTTACCTTTTTATTCTCCCCTCTTATCCTTTGAAGAACATTTTGCAGAGTAACATTCTATCCTTCCAATCCATCATTGACTATTTCATTAATTCTCCCCTTTAAAGCTTTGACTTGACATTGGGAGGCAACAAAAATCTTTCCTGTATGTAGGGGAGCACAAAAAATTGTACAACTAAACTAGACCAAGCGAATCGAACCTAACTGGTCTGGTTTGGTTTAATTGTGTATTTTTAATTTTTGATTTTATATTAAAAACTAAAACTTCGATTCGGTTTTTAGTTTCAAACTTTTGAACTGAAAACTGAACTGAAATTGAATGATTTTTAATAATAATAAAAGAAAATACACGTGGTAACTAGGCTCACTTTTGGCATGTTATGGTCCAGTTTGGTTCAGTTCTAAACTTAGAAATAGAACTGAACCAAACTGGACCATAACATGCCAAAAGTGAGCCTAGTTTAAGCTTATCTAATGCTAAAAGTCCAAATCAAGAATTGAAATAAATCGAAACAGTTTGGTTCTTCCTTTCATCAGCTCAATTTTCAGTTGTAAAATAATGAAAATTGAACCGAATTAAAAATGCCCACCCCTACTTATATGCATTGACCATACATAACCCATCTTGTAAAGCCTGCATAATAGAACCCATTAGGAACCAACATTTAGACATAAAATTACTAATAACCATTATAAGAAGGCACTCTCCAATTCCAAGTCCTCCCTACTCATCACAGGAAGTAGTTATTTGTTAGCATGAGTGAATTACTTCCTAAGAATCATCGTAGAACTCTCCCCATCCATTCTAAGTGTTGTTGAATTCTTTGCAATGTCTATAAAGCTTCTCTTCTAGAACCGTGGAGAGAACTCATCCTCTTCCTTTGGTGCAGTATGAAAAGGCACCATAGACACGAGTACGTGAAAGTATGACTATTAAAAGGAACAAAAAGAAAAAAAAAAAACTTACTAAGAGGAACAAATGCCTTAGGCGTAAGATCTAAAGTAACAAATGAGGGAGGTTCAGGCTTAGTTCAAGGAACCTCTACTGATTTTTGCTTGTAGAGCTCTATTTAGTTAAGGAATGAGATTTCACCATTAGCAGGTTTTGATACAGTATCGGGACTCCTTCCTCTAATAGTTTTCAGTATAACTTTGGGGATTGAAATCTCAAGGGAAAGTTTAGCTAGTTTCTTCTTAGAAGTATAAGAAGCTTACGTGTTGTCAGGTATACTTTTGAACCCTTTCTTCTTTGTCTTTTAAGTCCTTGCTTTTTTTTTCTTATCGTATAAAGCCTAGAATGACATCTGAAAGATCCTCTATAAAAGCTTGAAGATCTATGAAATGTCAAAGACAACGTTAAAACCTATACATCGATAAAAATAAGAAAATAATATCCAAATGCAAAGATCTATCTTCCTCCTCACGAACACTATCGCTACGGGAAACAACCACTTTTATAGTAGGAGCTGTAGACCTAACTCCTATGGAAGGGATTGAATAAACTTCAGTAGGATAGATAGGACTGGCAGTGAAAGGATTGACAATGGATAAGCTTGCAGTCGAAGGACTATTGAAGGAAATGGAATCAAAAGTAACGGTTATTTCTAGAACCTTTGGGAAAAAAAAAGGAAGTTATAGGAACTAGCTCCAAGTGTCCAACATCATCTTTAAAGTCTTCACCTGTAATGAAGTAATTAATCAGAACCTAAGAAAGTATTAGTCAATGAAAAGTCAAAAACCTCATCTTTCGAAAAGACTTGAATAGCTTAAACACCTAAAACTGCATAATCAAAGAAGATATCAGAGCCCTCAATAAAATAAAATTCAATTGAGGGAAAGAAAAAGGAAAACAAAAACTCTTATGTCGAGGAAGAACCTTGTATAAGTGTGACTTTCAAAATATCATCACTAGCAAGTCCATTATCCACATCTAAAGGAAATAATATGTCATTGAAGAGGATTTCATTGAGTATAATGCTCCCACAGTAAGCCTAGACATTGAAAGAATGGGAGCCCACTGTAACCTTGAGATATGGAGGAGTCAAAGTCCATAGTCATCCTCTAAAGTAAAAGCGGAAGGGTAATGGCATATGCAGAGTCGCTTGGCACAACTCAATAGTAGATCCGAGTGAGATAAATGCTTGTAGGAATTTTGCTCCCTCAAAAAGTACTTTTTGAAAAACAAATTCCCATATTGGAATTAAAGGAAAGGTTATGCTGGTCTTATAGTTGTAATAGTCGAAGGAAGTTAGAATCTCATAAAGACAGTCAAGCCTTTTTCACATCCTGCTAATTACCATCACATGCTTTCCAAACTTAGCCTTTTTATCCTCAAAATTATAGAAAAAGTTCTTGTTGCCTTTTAGGGACCAATAGTAGTAAAACTTTGGACAAAGCAAATTATAGGTTAGAAAAATGTCATAGAAGGTCAAGACGTACGGTGATGGGATCATGTAATTCAAAAGGGCTATATCTTAGAGCATATGAAATACATTGGATAAATTAAAAGTGGGGAAAGGTCAGTTATGTGTAAAAACTCGTGAATGATTGAGGGAATAAAAAACTAGAAGTAAAGAAGGTGCTCTTGGAACAAAGGAAGTTCCCTAGCTTTCACAGAGGAAGGATTATTGTGCAGCTCTCCTGCAGAGAAGATTTTGTATCAAACATTCTCTGGGAACTAGAACATTGGCTTTAGTTCATCTAAAGAGAAGCTGTTGAGTCCTTTCACCATTATTGAATTCTATAGAGCTTTTTAGAACTTGATTTTTAAAAGCAGATAGAGCAGAAACTAAAGACAAGAAAAGTTAGGACTCTTTGAATTTTTAAATTTTTGAATTTTTAAAAGAAGAAGAATAAAAAAATAGAGAAAAACGATTAGTGGTGATAGGGGCATTATTGTAAATGTATATTTGGTACTCTGAATTAGGTGTTTTACTCAAAATTATAAATACTTGGCTATTTATTCATTTTTTTTTATATCTTAAATAAGTGCATAAGGGAAAACGTGATGAATAAAAATAAATAGAAAGCAAATCGAATGAGAAATAAGCAAGATGTGCTTAAATTACGAAACCTATACGAACTAGGCCTGGGAACTATAATGCCCCAGGCAGTAAGGTCAACACCATGTCGCCTATCAAAGAACACAGGATACAGCTTCCTAGGTCTCAATGTCTCAGCGCCTGTGCAATAAGTGTTAAAACCTTACTTTTCAGTCTTAATTCAAGTAAGATTCAAAGGCCCTCGACCCTAGGGTTCTAAAATATGTATAAAAGCATACTTTTCAGAGCAAAAACACACAGAATTTCAAAGGCAAACATAGAGCAAATAGATTTACAAAGCAATTCGAGATATTAAGGCAAATTATTGAAGATTGAAGAACTAGTTCTTTTGCATTCATTTCAAGAGAAAAAATAGCAACTTAGGGCGTCACTTGTATTATTTTCTTTCTTCTCCTAGTTAGATGATCTTGTTTATGATGTTTTTCAATTCTTTCTTTGATACTCTTATGTTAATCATGAGCTAAACTCTTGTAATCGAAGGTTAGACGTTTTGAACCTCGTATGTTATTGAATTCCATTAAACTCATAGTTATAAACTTAATACAGCATAATTTATTCATTCTATCTTGATCTTAATGCTTTCATTTTTCCTGATCAATATTTTGAATGTTTAAGGAACCATGATGAATTGGATGGAGGAATTCATGTGTTTAGTCTAGGATAGTTTGATGCATGATCATAGGATAACGACTATGAGTTCCCTCTAAGATAAACATATACCTAGGTGGTATGTATAGTTTGATTTAAACTTGTTCTTAATGAATTGCATCATAATCGGATTACCATAGCCATATAGGTAATTATTAGGATGTGATATAATCATTCGACCATCGATAGAGGCCTATGATAAAGTTAGTATCTAACCTGTCAATTGGTATTAAGGGAGTAACTAAGAGAGTAGTGAGATCAATTAAAATTCTAGGGGATTAGTTGAAACCTTAGATTGCTTTTGATATTAAATTAGGTTTAATTGACAACAGTAGGTTAATTTAGTTTAAATTCATTATTAGAATTGTCTGGATAAAAGTAAAGTAAAGTAATTTTAGTAATTGATTCAAGAAAATATGTTTAATAGTTTCTATGAGAACGATAATCTGGACTTAAACCCTATAATACTTAGTACGATAGCTTGAGTTTACATTTAATTACTATAGCATCAATCAGGTGGTATTTATAGAGAGAACAATTATGATCCACGTGTTTGTTGAATGGAAGGAAGACGTCGCTTGCATTTAAAGAGACATGACTATTAGTATAGTAACGTTAGAGATAAATAGGAAAGTTGAAAGCTAAAGACAAATACGCGATGTGTATTGGTTGATAAGTGAAAATGTATTTCTTACAAGCTTACTCGCTAAATGACATACTCCTTCACTTAGTAGGGGGGGCATCTATTTGGCTTATTTCTAGCAGGCCAAAAAGGCTACGTCCTTATAACTCACATTATGTTATTTTAAATGAGGCAGCTCACGAAATCAAAATTCAAAAAGCATAAAGAAGCAACAATCAGAGTTAACATTTGGCCCAACTTTGAAAATAGGTAACTCGAACTCAACAATTTACAGATTTTCACAAACAGATAAGAAAATTTGTAAAAAGTTAGGAACGATTCAAACATGAGTTTCATTCTAATTCTAATTATTTAATTAAAGTTTAAAATAAAAAAAAAAGGGCTTCCCAAGAAGTGAACAAATCTTACTTAAAACTTTTTAATCAAAATAAATAATAAAATTCATTGATAAAGATATAATATATATTAATTGTAATTTGAATTCATACATGTATACTTAAAAAAATAAGTTAAACTCGTACCTTGTAGAAAGAAAAGAGATTATTCATTTATTATTGACAACAACCGATTCATTCATATAATAAATAATACAATCCTACTTGTTTTTACATAAGCTCCTCCACTTATAAGTATCCTCTTTTTTTTTATAAATATTAACTTAAGTTTTAAAGTTTTTTTTTTTTTGTAAGAGGATGGTGTTAATTTTTTTCCTTTTTGTAAGATGACGGAAAGTGATTTCGTTAATAAAAATATAGTGTAAAAACAGAAGGTAATTGATTGTAAAGATTCTAAACCAAAGAACTTCAATAGCCATTGATGAACTTGATAGCAGAGATAAATCCTGAGGAGAATAAAAGGCAGTGTAGTGCATTTCTTACATCTCCATGACAACTGGATGAGCATTCAAGAATTAGAGTTTTTGTAGGGAATCGGCTAGAACAAAGAGGATTGATGATTGACACAACAGCAACTGGTTTCACAGCATACGTATTGATTTCTCCTATATTATGTTGTCAGCTAATGGCATCTTCAGGTATTCCTCTCCAGTTCCAGGTTTCGGGTCAGGTGCCCGTTGCCAGTGCTTTAATATTGTTCAACTTCAGTTGATTAATTTAGTTTTGAACGGATATATCCCATAAAAATGGGCTGAAACTGAGGCCCAAATATCACAATCCATAATTGATAAGATTAGGTAGCCCAGTTCACAGATCCATACCATCGACACTGAGTTGACGATTCTTTTACTAAGACCAGCTAATGGAATGCAAAGACACTATAGCCCCTGTAAACCGCAATATGAGAAGTTTGGAACAATTAGTTGGATTAGTTTCAAATGATCACATGATTAAATTTTAAACTTTTAATATACATACATTGTTATTCGAACATTTAGGACGAGGGTCCATCAAAACCACCATAAATCATATTCAATGAAGCGTTCTCTCTTTCTCTAAAAACAAAATAATAAAAAAATGAAGCGTGGTCTCCATGTCTAGACCGAATAGGATTTGAGTCTAGGCCTTAAAAAGGACCAAATGATAAGGGGTTGACTTTTCTTTTGATAAGAATAAGATAACGAAGGTGGCTCACCAAACAATAATCGAGCTTTAAAGGAACGAAAGCCTTGAAACTTTTAGAAAGGAGATGAATGAAATAGGGTTAGGTAGGCTCTTTCTATTGTATTGGGTTAGATAGGCTCGTTTCATGCTCAAACAAAGCAGGCCTGCCGGGTAGGGGACTAGGGAACCACTCTGACGGATCTACAAATTTTTGCCTTGAGAATTTATCTGTTTTTGCTAGAGTAAAGATTTATGTGTTGTCTCCTTGCTTTACCTAGTTCATGATTATTTGAATAGCCATCCTCACATTGTCAAACAGTTCTAATACTACCAAAAGTTTGCAGATATCTTTTTCTTTTCCTGGCTGAGTTTATTTATTTATATACAAGAGGCTAATATATATCTGTTCTAGGTATGTACTTGAATTTAGCTTTTGATCATGTAGCAATGCAACAGCACATGCACACAGTATGTTAAGCGATCATATTTATATATGCAACCAACAATTATTCTCAAACAAGCCTTTATATCTTATAAAGACAGAAAGCACAGTGATTGAAAACACAAGCGATTACACACCACACAACATTAGCTTAGAGGTTCCCCTAAGGTGGCAAGATTGTAGAGTTATTATATAAATCCATGTCATTAAGTGTTTTCAATTCATTGAATAGCTACGCTGCTTACAAATTGGGATAAAGTTGCTGGATTCTTTTGACTCAAATGCATACCAATAGCATAGCTGACAATCCCCGATCGATCTCTTCTTACAATGGTAAGGGTAGCCATCCGGACATGTAACTTGTCACACTTGGGCCTGCTGTCTCTACTGATATTGGATCTTGATGTGGCTGATATCTGCAATTGCATGACTTGATTTAATGAGAAAGCATTTTCAGATTCAGATTAAAAAACTTCGGCCACCAACTTGGAGGAGAGATTTAATTAGGAGGTCAATTTCTTATATGAAGTACTTGGGTGCTTACCCAATTTGCAATGTGGGCTCACATTCCAGGGGATGGAAGAAAATATCAGCCTGAGGTGGAGCTGCTTTAAGGGCATACCCTACATCTTCTGCATTTGGATTGAGTTGAAGTGTGTTTACTTGGTATCCTTCCATCAGCTGCAAAACGTCAATTAGCATGACTTGGATCACCCCTTAATAATTTGAATGTATGCAATTTGTTAAATCGACAAACTAATAATCGTGTTAAGCGCACAATGAGACCATATCTATAGTGAACTTTAGATTTTAAGTGCACGGATTAGAGGCACAGATTGAAAGAGCAATTTCTTCCATAATAGTTAGATTATTCAAGTAGTTGATAACATGACCCACCCTCTGTTTTAGGTTCTTATTTGCTTCGCTCAGCATGTGTTCCTGATTTGTAAGAAATTGAAAATCGATGTCAGTGAAGAAAGAAGTTGAATAATACCAAAGGAAGCTCATGATCAATTGTACCTTATGTTGAAGATCAGTAAGCGTATCCAGCATGTACTGCGTCTGTAATAGAATGTATAATAATAAAGTCAGAACTATTTTTTTTTTTTTTTTAAATTAAATCAAGTTAGAACTATTGTTGGGTCATGTTTTTAACGAATCTTTCATTCATAGTACCTTGGTATATGTTGCATTTACTCTGGAGAACCTTTCTAATTGCCGGTGCTTTATTGTTTGATCATAATATCTTTATAATGGCACCTAAAAGTCTTAGATAGGATGATCTAAACCATCCAATAAAACCACACCAAACGTCTATAATTTCTTTTTGATCATTACGACTATTATAATAAATCAACTTTAAAATAAATGTATTATATGATATGATTTTATTTAATCGTTGCACTAATTTGTCCCGTCTAAGTTTTTGTAAAATGGTACACAAGTTTTATCTCAACTTATAAAATGTAATGCCATTCACTCATGGTAGAAACATCTATATACACCAGAAGTGTAAGGAAATCCATACGCCATAGAATTTTCGTTAGATTTCAGTGCTTTAACTAATGCATAATAAAAGTGGTTCATTACATGTATGTTCTCAAACACAAACTTCCATCTTATGTTAGACTTCCATTTAAATTTAATCATTTATGAAATATGATTGAATTAAAAGTGGTCTTCATCATATGAAAGATAAGGAATAATAACTAACATGATAATAACCTAATCCATTAAAGAATAGATAAACAAGGTGACAACGTTCTTGATTAGAAAACGCCATTACAGATTGGATGCAGTCTTAATGGAAGAATGCACAATATGAATACACTCAAATATGATGGTATAAGTTCCTAATCCATTAATCCTTACACCATCATTCCAGATTGATTATGGTTTAGAAGATTCTAAATACGCCAAATCTATTTTCAAATTACCTAAGTTAAGCAATGACGGGATCTGTTTGTTTATACTTTTATTTTATTTTTCATATTTAATCTAAATGCTTTTAAATTTATTAAGTATGTCATTTTAGTTTTAGACTTTACATCTTAACTCCAGAATAGACAAGCAAGGCTGGAATTTCTCGACAAAATTTTGAATATGACGTTACTGAATTAATCTGTGAGTTATATCACATATATGTCATATATTTGGCTTTGAAAATAAGAAAACCTGCATACATACAACTATTTATAGACATAAACCTTGGAAATTTATATTGGTGATCTAAAATTAAAATAGTCGATATGAGACAGGAGATAATGGAATATTACCCTTGTTGATCTAATCTGCTTCAGTGACATGTCAAGCTGCCTTTCGAGCGACTCAAGCTCTTTGCTGCTTAGGGGTCCAAGTTCTTCTCCAAGGAGATTTCTAGTAATATAAAATCAGTGTTACATATCGTACATATTTTCAATTTTTAAATTTTAATTTGAATATCCCATTTGTATAAAGCTTTGAGCAATTTATTTGGCTTGATTAGTACATAGAACAAATTAGGTAACAATATGACTCACCTCTGGGATCTTTGTAGGGCTTCATATCGTGCTTTAAGCTTCAAATATTCCTGCTGGCTACTTAGCTCCTACAACCATGGCAATATAATACATGAATAACACATCATCAGAGAATGAGTCCATGCAGGCTTTGTAGCACAACATATGCAGAAACACATAAGGGAGAAAGAGAGTAATTCTGAGGGGTTAAGAACCGTGTTATCCCTCATTTCGTGTAGGATTGTAAATTAAATACAATCGAAACTTCCTATTTTGATAAATCCTAACATATATTAATTAGATTGAGGTTCATTTCCTTCAGTTTCTGTAATTTTGAGCAAATACATACATATGGATGATAAAGATGAAATGGCTTCATACCCTAAATTCATGGTCTCAGAACCTCTCCGAAAATTAGCATATTTTAAACTTTTAATAAAAATGTATCCTCCTTTCTCAGATGTCAGTCCCAACGCTATCAAGGATGAGATGATTTTCTGTTGTGCATGGACAAGCATCTATAAATTCTCTGATTAATAACTTCTTAATAAAAAATTTGTAAAACAATATTTACTGAAGCAAAAACAATGTACTGTGGATGAAACTGCCATGATTTGAAAGCTAGTTATAAGCAGTAGGAATGAGCTTCAGATATTAGTTTAATGCTTAACATAATAAACGAATACAAAATTCAAGGAACATAGATATCATTTCAAAGAGGCTATAGCCCCACACTTCATAACATCATGTGTCAACTTGGAAACCTTAATAGTATTAAGATTCCATATATAGGGTGAAGTGGACATGAAGAAATCAGATTCTGATGCACTGTTGTTTAATTAGACACTTTCTCATGCTTTCAGGAGTTCTCAATCAAAATCAGCCCTTTCTAGAGGCTCAAAAGTAATGAAAAAATGTATAACAGATTAATCTGTCAAAATACATTAGTGATTGTATATGACCTAATATTCTATGAAATTATGATGGATCACGATTTAATTTATCTAGTAAATTCTCTCTCTTTGGGTTGCTCTTATGATACTGGCTCGAATTATCTCTTGAGATTTGCGTGCCATATATGTATAAAACAAGATTCACAAATTAGTTGTCTAACTGGCTTAATCTTCTTGCTTTTGGATAATTTTGTTTTGGTTATAACAACAACAACAAAACACATGCAAATACAAAAGCCAGAAAGATTAATTAGTATATACAAACAGCAATTTTTTTGTAATATGCAATCTGGATCAATAAGCTTAACCATACACAGAGTGATAACAAAATAAATAAATAAATATTGTATTTTTATTTTATAGACCACCAATAAGAACTGCAATAAAAATATTTAGAACTTCATTTGAACAGAAAGGATTTTTCCAGTTCATAATGCCTAATGTTGGCATTATGAACAAGAAGTTGAAAACTGACCTCCAGCAAAATTTATATAATAAAGTCCAAAAAGAACACAAAGTAACTTGTGAAAAATGAAAAAGATAACCATTACCAGGGCCTCCCTTGCAGAGACATTAGGTTCTGGTGCTCCATAGTTACACTTCTGGTACCTCTCAAGCGTTTTGAGCATGCTAACAGTTCACATAAATTATCAGTTAAATAATATACGTTAGCCCTTCACAAACATAGATATTAGCATGAATACATATAATCAATGATAAACTATGAGTCAAGAACATAAGAACGCACATCAAATATGAGCCTATTTGCATTTGCAGACCACATATTGAATTTTTCAACCAGAGTGAGAGAAGATACAGAGAGATAACAATGAATTACAGTGGATTTTAAGAAACGGAAACACATAGAAAACAATTTTTTCCCAAAAAAAAAAAATCATTAACTTAACATTATAAGCTTTCAATGAGATCTTGAGTTTGATTCTCATAACAGAAAATCTTTCTGAGCAATGAATGTCATAAAAGATATAGTTAAAATTAAATGGCATGTTTACTTTGTAACTAAAAAACTGTTTACAAAATTAGGTCAAAACTTTTAGATATTTTCCTTTATTTGATAGAATTAAACAAAAAAAAATTAATGAAAATTTCTTGATATTAACATTAAATTCAATAAATTTTAAATTAAAATTTAAAACTATTTGATGAGAAAAACCCCAGTTAAACGCATCATATATATATATTCTTAAAATTTTTTGTATACCTTAATATTCACTGTATCCTTAAAAATCCCTTATTTATTTTATTTTTTTTATTTTTCACACAACCCTAACGATTTTAATACTTAATCTCAGGTGTTACTCTATTCTAAAAAAAGGTAAAGCTTCTGTGCTGATTATAAGATGATATCCGACGGAAACCTATAAAATATTACATATAGATATAACTTCTTTCTTTCTTTCTTTCTTTTTTTCAAAAAAAAAAAAAAGTAAATAGATATTACTTCTAGCGCAGCTAAGTGTAGAAATATAATGCTCTAATAATCATCAATTTATACATAATTAATAATATTCCATTTTGATAAATGAATCTGAACATCTAAGAGATTGTATAGTTAAATCATCACTCTCAATCACAAGACGACTCATCCTTTTAACATATCACTTCATCATAAATTCAGATCTGATTCATCTGTGTATGTGTGAGAGAGAGAAATGACTAATTAAGCTTGAGAGTAGAAAGCTTAATATCAGAAGTAGCTTCGGGAAGATCAAACCCTAAGCTCTAACAGCAGATATGGAGATGTCTCCATAAGAAGAACAACATTATGATCCATTGGAAAGAAGCCAAAGAAAAACACTTGTGCAATAGAAAGAACTAACCTCAAGGAAAGATACTGCTGCATGAATGACTTACAAAAAAAAAATGCCTCGTTGGGCTTGATTTGATCAGAGCCACACAAAACATGAAACTGAACACAACAGATTGCTAACTGGTTTCAAATTTGTAATCAAAAGAAAATTTTTAAATGAAAAATCATAGTAAAACAAAAATGCAAAAAGAAAACAAAGCCTCGCTCAGAGATTGAATGGAAGAAAGAGAGAGAGTAAATCCGAAACTTGAGAAGCTTCATGAAATCTTAATTAAGCAAAAACAAATAAAAATACTTGATAACTTCTCTAAAATTTCTGAAATTTGACATTAAGACTCAATGGGTTGAAATGTACCAAAAATATATTATATATAAAAGAAAGACAGAGAAAATAACCAAAGGTTTTCACACAGCTAATTAAGAGAAACAAAAGCTTTGCTTTGAAAGAACAAAAAAAAGGTCTCAGGAGCTCCAAATTAGGTTTGATTTGCTTTGAAGATCAGATCACAATTTCTTATATTAAGTTAGATCAGATTAGCTTTTTCAAATAACAAGGAAATTAAACAAAAAGGGAAAATTCAGAGATGAAACAAAAATGGAAAAGAAAAAAGAGAGCGACTGCAAAAAGACTTCTGATAAAAAAAAGAGTGAGCCAAATTAGAGTAATCAATATAACAGCGATAATACATCTATTTAATTTTATGTATATATCATCTTTTGATGAATAGAGTTTTCCGGTTGCAGATCTAAGAAGAATAAGAAGACCAAAACACTCAACTGCTAAAAACGCCGAGACATTCACCGAAACGGCAAAAAACCTCAACTCCAAAGAAACAATAACTTTCTCTCTTTTCAATTTTTCATTGATCAATGAAAACAGCAAATATCATTTCTCTCACAAAGCTTCCAAGATCCAAAGTCAGGATTCTAAACAAGAAACCATGAAAAACACAATAAAGAAATATTTTTTCTTTAAAAAAAGAGAGAGAGAGAGAGAGAGATAGAATCTGGCTCTAGCCAGAGAGCCAGAGAAGGAAAGGAAGAGAGAAAGAGAAATATATAGCTTCTTCTTCTTCTTCTTCTATTTTTTTAATTTTTTATTTGTAATGTTTTGTGTTTGGAAGTGTTTTAGTTGTTTTGGTGATATATTGAAAATTGAAATACCTTGAACTACTGCAAAACTCGTACAGCTTTCCTCTATTAGAGAAGATGATGAGAGCAACCTCAGCATCACAAAGAACGGAAAGCTCATAAGCTTTCTTCAAAAGACCATTCCTTCTCTTTGCAAAGGTCACTTGCCTGTTGATCTTGTTCTCTATTCTCTTCAACTCAACCCTACCTCTTCCCATTTTTCCTCTCTCTCTTTTTCTCTTTGCACACACAACCCACAATCACAACCACAACAATCAAAACAAAGTTATTATAGCTTCACTGATCATACAACCCCTTTATCTTTTTAACCTATTTATACCGTCATAATATATTTACAATGTGTGTGTTTGTAAAAATACAAAATGAGCGCAGATTCAAAATTTTAAAATAAATAAAATAAAAGTAAAAATACAAAATGAGCGTACTACTTTTTTTTTTTTTTTTGACTCGACAAAACATCCGTATTTCAACCAGACATGAGCGTCAACCCTATGAGATTATTAGTTAAATCATTAATTTTAAAAGCTTAAGCTTTAGATAAGAGCTTAATAAATAAATAAAAGCGTAGCAAGTCTTTCATGTCAAAAGTAGATTTGATTCCAAGGTCTTCTAAGAGAGGTATTATGATTTTAAAGTTACAATTGATGAAAAGTGAAAGGGCAGACTGTGAAATGGAAGGACGTATGTATTTAATTTTTAAATACCTAATTACGGAGTAAGTGTTATGTTTACCAAACACTTTGGTTATTGCACTTTCACAGCAAAACAAAAGCACCTTTATATCAAATAGATCCTAAGATTATTAAAGGCAAGTTTGACAAATTTCTTTTATAAAATATGGATCCGATTTTAGAATTTTTCAAGAAAGCCAATACTAAATATAATAAATTAAAACATTTTAATGTATTCCAAGAGATCAACACTAAGAAGAACAAAGTGAAAGAAAATTAATTGAAATGTGATCCAATTTTAAGAGACCAAGACTAAAAACAGGAAATTGAAGCAAAGTCAAAAATAGTATATTGGAATTGGTGATTCAACAATTATGGGCATAAATTGAGATGGATATTAAGTGAAGAGCCATTATAAAGTCGAGTACGAGATGGGTGCACAAGGGAGGTGTAAGACTGAGAGTTAGAAGCAACGAGGGATAAAGAAAAGGCAGGGGTAAGCTCCATGTTTAGGTGCTGCGGCACTGCTACTCAGCACTACAACGCCAAAGATAGAAACTCTAGCGCCAGGATTTTGCTGCAGTGGTGCGGCTTTGGGAATTTTTGATTTTGGCTCGGATTTGACTTCTTTGAGGGGGGTTTCAGACTTCTACATGCATAGACTCTTATTCTAACTAGGTTTAGGCTTTTTATAGACTTTTTAATCACTATATAAACCTTTGTAAACTCTTAGAGATAGCGAAGCATCTAAAGTATCAAGATGTAAACATAAAAGAGAATATAAGAGCTAGGTGTGCACTAAGTGCGTGGTGCACTAAGGTGTAATCTTTAAGGGTGTCTTTGTATAAATACAAGGGGCAACAAAAGATCTTTTAAGAGGGCTCGAGCTATTATTGTATTCCTTATGTTAAATCTCTTATAGGATATAGGAGATACTAAAAGGTCTTGTATAGATCATAGTAATCTAAGAGATACTTAGATATCTACAATGAAAGATATTAAGACAAATTTGACAAATTTCTTTTATAAAATATGGATCTGATTTTAGAATTTTTCAAGAAAGCCAATACTAAATATAATAAATTAAAACATTTTAATGTATTCCAAGTGATCAAAACTAAGAAGAACAAAGTGAAACAAAATTAATTGAAATGTGATCTAATTTTAAAAGACCAAGACTAAAAACAAGAAATTGAAGCAAAGTGAAAAATAGCATGTTGGAATTCGTGATTCAATAATAATGTATGGGTATAAATTGATATGGATAATAAGTGTAGAGTCATCATGAAGTCGAGTACGCGATGGGCACACGAGAAAGAAGTAATACAGAGAGTTGGAAGCAAAGAGGGACGAAGAAAATGTGGGCCTAAACTCCAAGTTTAAGTGCTATGGCGCTGCTACTTAGCGTTACAATGCCGAAGACAAAAAATCCAGCGCCGAGATTTTGCTGCAGCGGTACAACTTTAAAAACTTTAGAGTTTTGCTCGGATTTAACTTTTTTTAAGGGGTTTCAAACTTTTGAATGTATAAACTCTTATTCTAACTAGATCTTGGATTTCTAAAGACTTTCTAAGCATTACATAAACTTTTGTAAACCTTTAGAGATAATCAAGCATCTCAACAATCAAGATGTAAATATAAGTGATAATATAGAAACTAGGTAAGCATTAAGTGCATGGTGCATTATGGTGTAACCTTTAAGGGTGTCTTTGTGTAAACAAAAGACGCATCAAAAGATCATTTTAAGAGGGCTCAGGCTATTCTTGTATTCCTTAGGTTAAATCTCTTATGGAATATGAGAGATACTAAGAGGTCTTGTAAAGATCATAGTAATCAAGGAGATACTTTGAAGTCTATAATAAAATATACTAAGAGATTTTATAAGATAATGATGATCTAGCAGATACTTAGTGATTTGATTAATAAAAGAATTTGAATCACGAATTCTTCGTGAACGTATGCGTTTTGTCAAACTTCGTATATCTTGTATATTATGATTTATTTCTTTATTTTTATGAGTGTTTTGATCTTTTATATTCTTAATTATTTGTGAGTTAAGTCTTTCGCATACGCAAGGGATTTAGTTGGAGTGCACACCAAAGAAATTCCTAATAAAAGATATCAGCATAAAGATTAATCTCGTTGAGAGACTAGTGCTAAGACTGCTCTCCTGCAACATAGTTAATATTTAAACATAGGATCTTAGTTTTATATATTAAAAAAAACCAATATTTATATTAAAAACAATTTTTAAAAAATATATTTATATAGACTTTTGAATTTTAATATTTAAAAGCGTGGACCTTCAAACTATGTATATTTTGTACACAAATAATTACACATTTTTAAAATATAAACAGTACATAAACAGTATGGTATACATCTTAAACAATTTTGGTCTAGCTTGCATGGAGCTTATGAACGATGTTCACTTTAAATTATTCAATTTTATTTAAATTTTGTTTGCAATGTGGTTGTCACTAAAGATCGCCAACTCTGTATTTAACAAAATTTTGCATTGTAGCAATTTTAGATGATAATAAGTGTTATCTATTAGTATTTTACCAAATAATTTGATATGTGTTTTATAAAATGTAAAGTTGTATTTATGAAATTACTAAATTTCAACGATAAATTGTTAAAATTTATATGCATAATAGGGGTGGCAAAATTCCCACGAGGTTAGGCTTGTGGGAACCTACCTTAAATAGAAAGTAATTTGAGTTGCATTTTAAGTATTTTTTTTGTTAATGAGATAGGTTTGAGTGCAACAATTCAAATTCAAATCCAAATTAAATTCAGTTTGAGTTTGGGAATAAGTTGATTCCTCAGACTCGCCCTAAATACCCAATTTAAAAATAGTATAAGAAAAAATTATTTATTTATACAAATCAAAGTTGATTACGTGCTCAATTTAGAAGTATAAAATTTACTTACATTATATTTTTAAAAATTTTGATATTTATTTTTTTTAATTTTTAATTTATATTTTTTTTTATTTTTTAACTATCTTTAATATTAGACTCTTACTTTCAAAATTAGAGTGAACTCTTTTGTTTAAGAAAAAAAAATAAAGAGGAACAAATAAAATAGCTAAATAATTTTATTATCATTTTTAGTTTCTTAATCATCACTCATCAAACTCAAAATTTCTTTTACTTTGAGTTATAGATTTGCGATGAATTTTAATAGAGACTTGATGTTTAGATTACAAATAAAATATGATGATTTAGATGCCAAAGGTCAAAGAAATCATTGATTTTTGTGATTTTTAGATTTTAATTAATGTTATTAATTTTTAAAATTAGTAGTTGAAAACTTAAAGACTCGATATAGTTTATATTTTTATGTAATATTTATAATAATTTTCAGTATATTATAATTGTACAGGATGAAAGATTATTTTATAACACTAAATTAATATAAATAAAATAATATTTAAATAATTTAAAAAAAATCGAATAAAAAATACCTATGGGGATCCCACCCTATTTTGTTATCCTCTATATTAAACCTAAATTATATATATATATATATATATATATATCATATATAGAGTGGATATAAAGATTCTCATACAATTCGAATATAGGGGTAGAGATTGTAATTCCTACTCCATTGCTACCCCTATGCACAAACCTACATAGATGTCTATATTTCACAAAATACATACTCTCTTTAATTACTTGACACAAAATAAACAAAACAAATAACAATGTATTAATATGGTTCCGAGTGTTGAGTGATTTTGGTCGGAAATTGAAACTTGAATCCCTTAGTCTCTAAATAAAATGTTTTTTAAAATGTGTCACAAAGATACTTTTAAGTGTTAAGAGAAGCACTTGATAGCCATTTCTTCAGGAAATGCTTTAAAATATTTTTATTTGTTTGTATATAAAGAAAAAGTTCTTAATACTCGACAACACTTTCCAATTTCCGTTCCTAATTATCCCAAAATGACAATGTAATTATTCCCACCATATTATACACGACTTTCGTTGCATGCCATCGAGGGTAAGCATCCATTTAGGTCGTGTGATTACAATATATAAACTATCATATATGTTGTATGTAAAAGTCCAACAAAACATGTTGTTACTTACATTGCCCGGACATGTATGTATCATGTATGGGTTATACTGGATAGTTCTGTCAGGTTTATTCTGATTTTGCAATATTATTATGAGTTAAACATTCTACTTTCTAAGCCATTGCTTATTTACGTTAATGTCAAGGGATTGAGTCAATTAAGTTAAGATGATATGAAGTTTTTTCTTTTATGTACCCAAAAAAGGAAAGGTTAGTTGCAACCACTGCAATCAGCAGATACGTATGAAAGACAAGAAAACTACTGTATGAGGATGATATATATTTATCATCTAATGTTGCTGAGATTTTTATGGCAAACAAAAATATTAAGGAACAATTCTTGCTAGCTAGACCCTGTAAAAGATAGGGATATGACAAAAACTGACCAAATCAATTCTGAGATATTTGTTTTTAAAATTCTAAGACAGAAATCTGGCAACTCCTAACAACAATTAATGCCTTGAAAATTTAATAATACCGAAACATTAGGTAAATAATCAAACGATTTTCTTCAATCTTCGTGAACTAAGTAACTACTTTAATTTTTTTTTCTTTTTAAAAGAATATATATATATATATATACTACTACTGTATAATAATCTTACACGCCAATTGGGAAAAGTTCCACTAGACTTTCAGAAAAGCGCTTTCCTAAAATGTTAAGAATTTGGACAAGAACTTTAATCAAAGCGACTTCAAAAATAGCTAACCGGATTGGCTTATGCAACTTCATGCTTATGACTTAAGAGTCGTTCAAAGGACCTTCAAAATTGTGGGATAAACCGTCTATCGTATCAAGGACGAGGGAAAAACGTTTTCCAAATAAAAGTACTATTGATGCATTAAATCAAATAAAATGTGTTGTGGTACGTCAAACACAAATCGTGACTTGTGAAATGCGAGGCTAATAAGTGCATATTTTCTGGCTTCTTCACGCTAGTAAAGATCGAATGAAACGGGGAATGGCTCGGATTGATGTACATAAATACATAAATGTGAATAAAGATTAGAAACAGTATATTTGAGCCACGATCATATCATAAAACATTTTAACTAAACTTGTCACTGCAAAGTAAATTATCCGAATGTCGATCCCCCTAAATAATAAGAAAGAATCATAATGTTATAATCATTTTTGTATCGAGTGACGGTGTTATGATGCTTTTAATCTCTTTGGGTACGTATAACATTCTCTACAAGGAATAACTATCACATTATTAATCTACATCGTCTACTCATGTTATATGATTCATGGCTCATGCACAATCCAAATGTAAAATCAACTTATGTGATAAGAATAACAGCACCTTTTCAAAGATAACATCTGCTACGCAGATTGGAAATTTATTGGTTGATTTGTTGGGTTGTGTAGGGGATCGGCAATTGAAGCCAATCACTATTAAACAACCTTTCTAAAATAGATATTGTTCGATTTGGTCCAAAATTGGCACAACTTAAGTCTTTAAAATGAATCTATAAGGATAAGATAGGTGTTAATATTCATAATCTGTTGATGAAAGTGATTGACAAGTGATAATTTACAGCACCGAAAGAAAATAAGAGAAGATAAGAAAAGTAAGAAAGAAGAAAACATACAAAAAGATTTACGTGATTTAGTAATTATCTATATCTATGGCAGATCAAGATTCACGTTTTTTTTTTATTGAATCAACAAAAACTCACAAAGAGCACTCCTACAAAAATCACAAAAAAATATTTCTCTCAAGAGATTATAATTGAGCTCTCAATTTACTAATCTTGGTGATGGTGATTACAAGCAAAAATAAGGCCTTTATATAGCCTAATACGTCTTAAGCTAATGCTAATTCGAGTTGAAAAAAAGATAGGGTGTTTAACACAACTTAGGAGTCTTCTAATTAAGAGGACAAGTCGCATTCTCGCCCCAAAGAGACTTTGCCAGGTGCACTCACCACAATGCAGCTCCTTTGGTGCTGCGACGAGGTGATTTTGCCCATCTTGGTAGAAACTCAATGCCACGTCGAGCCTTACTCCTCGCTGCAGCGAGCTTTCCTTTTCGTCACAGTGCTGAGATGTTGTATCGCCTACCATTTTCATGCACCTTTACTTCTCTGCCATATGTTCTTTTCATTTGGTTAACCCAAAATTAACTTCATCGTGATTTTTAATCACCAATTTTCTAAATTCCCTCCTTGATTCAAAATCATCCAAGAAGTTTTCATAGACACTTCATTTCTGCGTAACCTTCTTTCTCACATAGCGTTGAATCTTACCACTTTGTATGATCTCTCAAATGAAATGTAATCTCACATCGATGTGTTTTAACCTCTCATAAAGTACTTTACGCTTTCTTAGATGGATAATATTTTGACTATCACAATACACTGATATTTATGTCTTCAATAGCTAATATCTTTGAACAGATCCCTTTAACCACATAACTTCATTCATAGCTTTACTCACAACTATATATTCTACTTCTATGATTTATAGTGCCACCACATGCTGTAGAACCGACCTCTAGTATAAACTACATCCAAACACTATTAATACATACCCAGTTAACGATATTCTCTTGTGGAGTTCACTTGCATGATCTGAGTCCACATATCCTTTCACCAGATCATCTTTTTCTACCTTTTATACATTAACTCATGTTCTAATATTCCCTTTAAATATCTCATGATCCATTTTATTACAAGTCAGTGATCTTTTTTTTAAAATTTTCATGTATTTACTCATAACGCTCACAGTTTGAGATATTTTTGAATTGTGCAAACCGTTGCATACATGATGCTCCCAACAGCGCTGACATATAGTATCTTAACCATCTGTAGTTTTTCTTCTTCTATTTCAAGTGACTGTGCTGTTGATAATTTGAAATACATGGCCAAAGGAGTGGAGATAGCTTTTGCATCAAACATACTAAATCTCTCAAGTATCTTGAGTATATATCTCTACTGGGATAAGAATATAACGTCTAATATTTCCCTCATGACATCCATGCCTAAGATTCTTTTAACTGTTCTTAAATCTTTCATTTCAAACTCACCACGCAACTGCTTTTTAAATCTATGTATCTCTTTTATACCTTACATGCGATTAGTATTAAATCTATGTATCTCTTTTATACCTTACATGCGATTAGTATATCATCCACATATATAAGTAAATACATATATAATTCTTTACTTAAAGTCTTGAAATATACACACCCATCATACATGCTTCTATTTAAACCATGAAGTAACATGAAGTCATCAAATCTTTTATACCACTACTTTGGAGATTGCTTTAACCCGTACAATGACTTTTTCAGCAAATAAGTATGATCCTCTATAACGTTGTTCTTTAAACCTTTATAGTTGTGACATGCATATCTTTTTTTCAAGCTCTCCATAAAAGAAAGCGATCTTTACATCCATTTACTCTATATGTAAATTAAGGTTTATACACATGACTATCAAAATCCTAATCGATATGTGCTTGACTACATATCATGAAAATCAACTCCCTCACGCTGAGTGAAACCTTGCACCACTAATATAGCCTTAAATCTTGTAGTCTCTATACACAATTCCCTTCTTAATCTTGTACACCCACTTACACCTAACTAGTTTCTTATTTTGAGGTATCTTTATCAATTTTCAGATTTTATTCTTTAGGATAAAACTAATCTCATCTTTCAAGGCCTTCTGCAATTTTTCACTATTCTCACTTTTCATAGCCTCTTTATAAGTCTTAAGCTTATCATACTCAAAAGTGAAAGTAGTATTAAAAGAAAAGGCTATTAAATTTACATATACATACTTTATTGGTGGCTTCGTTGTTTTCTTTAGCCTATCTCTGACTAGTTGACACTCTTTAAGTTTTATATTCAGAGTTCTAATTTATTTTCAGGTGGAGTTTAAGGAACTCACTAGTGTTTTCTACACATCTTCAATGGATGACTTCTTGAAATGTTAATCTATGGGCATATCAGATTTATTCTCAAGTCCTATTTTAACTTTTAAGGTTTTTTGTGCTGAAACTCCCTTAGGCACAGGCTCTTCTTTCACTTCTTTTCGTTTGATTTTCATCATTGTCATCTTATTGAATGTCACATCTCTATTAATGATACTCCTCAGTAGCTTCAACTCTATACACCATACTTTGTATCATTTCAAACTTTCTGGATATCTTATGAATATCCCTTTTAAAACTTTAGGTTCTAATTTGCTTTGATTCACATGTACGAATGCTGGACAACCAAATATGTTCAAGAAATTATAATTTGGAGGGTTTCCAGACCACATCTCTTCTAGTGCCTTAAAGTTTATTAATGATAATGGACTTCTATTTATCAAGTAAGTCGTTGTGACTACTACTTCTCTCCAAAATACTTTATACACTTTAACATTGGTCAACATGCATCTCACTCTCTCGAATAAAGTCTTATTCATCCTTTTTGTAAGATTATTCTGTTATGGTATTGATCTCATAGTTTTATGTCTTGTAATCTCATACTTAGCACAAAAGCTATCAAACTCCTTATTGCATAATTCAAAACCATTGTCTGTCCTTAGTCTCTTAATCTTCTTGCCAGTGATTCTCTATAAAAGCTTTCTATGTTTTGAAGGTCTCAAACATTTACTCTTTACTCTTCAACACATATACCTAAATATTTCTAGAATAATTGTCTATAAATGTCAAAAAGTATCTAGCTCTACTATGTATGACTCTCTGTGCTGTCCCCAAAGATCTAAGTATATGTAATCAAGAGTCCCTTTAGTCTTGTACTTTCCAGTATTAAACTTAACACTGTGTGCATTGTCAAGCACACAATGTTCACAAAACTCTATTGGCTAGAACTTATCCTTACCAAATGCCTCTTGATCATATAACTCTTTCAAGTTTCTTTTACCTAAGTAAGTTAACCTCAAATGTCATAATTTGGTTTACATATTCTCATCATCCACACAAATTGATGTAAAATCACTCACTATCTCTCCAAGTAGCACATACACATCATTGCCCCTATCACCATTCATGACCACCATGCAACCTTTTAACACCCTTAGCATCTCATTCTCTATTCTGATTGAACATCCATTCTAGTCTAACATACAAAGGAAAATTAAGTTTCTCTTAAGGTCAGGAACATATCTAACTTTTAGCAACTCTTTTACTTTTTTATCATGCAACTTCAGCTCAATACTACCAATCCTAGCTAATTGACAAGTTGTGTTATTCCCTAGTAATATATTTCCTCTATTAATGGGCTAAAAATTAGTAAACAATGATTTGTTTGAGCACATATAAAAGGTACAACCAGAATCTAATATCCACTCACCAAAGCCTCCCATAAAAAATGACAAAAGTCTCTACTCTATCATAGCTTTCCTCATAAGCTATTACAACGTCTTCTTTCTTCTTCTTGTCTTTTATCTTTACATCTTCTTTGGGAAATCTTTAAGAAAGTCCCTTCCTTCTTGCAACAGTAGCACTTTCTTGATTTTGCCTCTTGATTTTGATCATGAGCCTCTTCTAAACTTTTCTTCTCTATTTTTAGACCTTTCTCTTGTAGATAATCCCTCTACATTGTTGGCCTCTACTTTCTTTCCTAAATGGTTAGAGTTTAATGATGATTTAACATTCGTCATTGTCAAACTCTATCTGTCATAGAATAATATGTCAACAAAGTGCTCATAACTCTAGGGTAGGAAACTTAACAAGATAATCGTCTTATCTTCATCCTCAATCTTCACATCAATTATCTTTAAATCAGTGATGATCTTATTGAAGGTATCTATATAGTCTTTAATTAGTATGCCCTCTGACATGAAAAACTAATAAAGCTTCTTCTTCATATACAGATACTAGTGACTTCATTATATAAAGTTTATTAAGCTTTCTTCAAAGACCTATAACTATCTTCTTTCCAGCTAGCTCTATTAAAATCTCGCCACTCAATGATAGAACAATTGTACTATAAGCCTTCTTTTGAATGGAATCTCTATCTGCTTCAAACCTCGATGTCTTAGGTTTTTCTCTTTGCTGCATGAAGTTGCAGTCTCTTTAAGGGTAAAGTCGAGCCCTTAACTCAATAATAAAGTCATAACTTTGACCTTCCACAGATTGAAGTTATTCTTATCGTTAAATTTCTCTATATCATATTTTGGTATTACAATGACTACAAAATCTTGCTCTGATACCAGTTTGTTAACAGAAGCAATTCATAAGTATGATAATTTGTAGCACCAAAAAAAAAAAGATAAGATAAGAAAAGTAAGAAAGAAAAAACACACAAATATTTTTGTGGTTCGCAACTATCTAAGCCCACAGCGAATCAAAATTCATGCTTCTTTTATTGAATTAACAAGAACTCATAAAGAGCACTGTCGCAAGAATTACAAAGAACTTTTTCTCTCAAAAAATTATAATTAATCTCTCAATTTGCTAATCTTGGTGATGGTGATTACATGCAAAAATACGTCTTTTATATAGCCTACATACATCTTAAGCTAACTCTAATCTGAGTTAGAATTAGAAAAGATGTTAAACATAACTTAGGGTTCTTCTAATAAATAGTACAAGTTGCATTCTCACCGCAACGAGACTTGCTTTTGCCAAGACGAGACTTTGCCAAATGTCTTACCCACGGCCTAACTCCTTTGACGCTGCGGTGAGGTGATTCTGCCCATCTTAACAAAACCTCAATGCCACAACTAAACTTTGTGTAGCCTGGCACGGCAACAAGCTTTCCTTTTCACTACGGCGCTAAGATGTTGTTTCGCCTTACATCTTTATGTGCCTTTACTTCTTTCCCTTCTATTCTTTCATTTTCTTAACCCAAAATCAACTTTATCATGATTTTTAATTATTATTTTCACATCATCTGTTATAAATTTTGTCCAATTACGCAGTTTAAAATTAAGTATGAATAAATTAAAGTATGAGTGTTAAGACCCATCTCCCTTAAAAAAATATCGCTCATCTTTGATACCAAAGTACAACTATAAGAATAATTTGAATATCAAAGGATTAAGCACAATGCATTTGCACATCTTAGTTTTCTATCTCTAATATTACATTGTTGTAGTCTTTTAGTTTTATTTACATAAATGTCTAGAGGTAAGGATAGTAATTTGGCATGGATCCAAAAAAATCTAGAATCTGGTCTAAAAATATTTGAGTTTGTTTGGGATCCGAATTATTTCTTTTTAGAAATTTCGAATCTAGGCCAAATTCAGAATTTTACGGCAACACAAAAACTTAGCCTAGATTTGAATTTTATTTATTCTTTTATTTTTTTTTAAAGTCTTAAATTAATTCCTAAAAATCATAATTTTTAATATATATTAATCTAAAAATTATTTTACAAAATAAATATTCTAAAAGTTCAAATTTAACCTAAATATTTGGAAAAAAAATTTAAAAAATTCGGGTTTAAATTCAGATTGGCTGAGTTTAAACCTGGATTCGGCCGATCCCAAAAAATTCCAAATTTTAGGTGCATTGAAAAAATTCGAATCCAGATCTAAGTTAAGCAAAACTTGAATCTAAATTTTTTAATCCCTAATAGAAGGACTAAGCATACTGCACCCTATTTTAATGCTTGTTTTAGGCACTGATCAGAGATAGGTGGTTATTGATGACATCTCAAAAAAAAGCATTGGTATAGGGATCAAAATATGAAGCCAATTTGTCGAGACCCACCTTTCCTCCCATTCATTGTTTGCTTGGTGCAAAGATTGAAATAGTCTCAAAATTTTCAAAACACATCTATAAAGATAGGAAAAGTCTCTTCTTATATAGTTTAATAACTTAGTGTTGAGAAAGTTAATTTAATTTATTTATTGTTGACAATAGGCATTGGAATCTGCTTTATTTAGAAAGCAATATAGTAGGTTGTTTTTATTTCTTGCATTTTAAAGAACTGTAATGTTATGTTTGCATAGTTTGTATCCCAATTGATGCAGTATTTGATGTATCTATTGTAAATTTGTATTATATAATTATCATATTAATAAAATAAATAAATAAAGTCAATAACTATCTAACAAGTAATCATTTGTTTGTGACACATTAATTGGGATATAAAGTTATATCCTAATAATATAAATGTAGCACTATTCTTTATATAAACACAATTTTGGTACATCATTAATGATCTATTCATATGTCCTTGATTCACAATCAAATTGTGATACAAGACTTTTCCAATATTATTTACAGCTTCAACAACTCTAAATTGAACAAATAACCTAAATTCATGCCTTATTACTAGCTTAGTGAAGAAGTAACTGTAATATCAAGATAAAGACATCATGGAATGAAAATAAAAAAAATGAAAGCAAAAATTATTAGACATAATTATAAATTAGATTCATGCTCATATGAATATAACTCAAGATCTATCATGTCAAATTATCAGAATGAATATTAAGAAAAAATATATCTAAAGAATTCATGGTGATTAGAACTTGAAGATTGGTAGCGTAGAATGAGACCGAGAGTATAATGGTCTTTCACAATCAAATCTATGTAGGCTCAATAAGGTTCTCTCTCTGTGATAGAAAAAAGAATAAGAGCTCTACGTATATTTATTTGACTTAAGGACAACAACTCCAAAAGAGATCTTTATATACTAGGTTAAATTATAATCTCATCACTCATAATCAAAATAGTATTAAGTTTTTATACACAGTAAGTCCATATCAAATTAGATGTCTTTAGAGTCCAATAAAATATAGTTCAAATAGATTCCTTAAATTGACTCTTATTTAAAATAGTTCAAAATTTATAATTATTATTAATATGTGAACTCGTGTAAAAAATAAAAATAAAACCTAATAGAAATAATAAGCAAATCAAATGGTAAAAAGACTAGAACAATTTTTAAGGTCTTTCCTAGTGTTCATAAAGTTGATGGAAGCCATCAATTATATGCCTTGCAGCGATCAATAAGAATAGAACTTTGATTTTTTTTTTAACAAGTAATTTTTTGAATTTATGTATCTGTTACTTTCAAATTTGCCCGTGAGAATCACTAGGCATTTTTATCTGTTTAAGAAATTAGAAGGCCTAAAATGATTTTACGTAAGATTGCAAGTTACAACCATTAAAAATTTATTTATTAGACAAGACAAATCATTTGATTATTGAGTAATTTTATCATAAAGCGACTCTATGGCAGTACTGTCCTGATTTTGATATGATACTTCTACAAAAGGGAGTCAAGTAAAATGGCCTCTGTTAGCTCAACAATTTAGATCAAGAGATAATGATAAGTTAAGAAGATGATGACAGCTCAGCAAGCAAGATTGTTTGGTGGTGATTAAAGAAGGCAGAGATTAATTATTAAAAGCACACATACTGCCAAAGAAGTTTAGCCTTAATCTGTTACAAGTTTGTTGTAGTTTGTTACAGAGTTGTTATGGTTTCTAACCAAATGTAGCAGCCTCTTTATTTACAAGCATTACAGATGTATGCCTATTACAGTAAAGTGGTAGATAAAAAAACTCAATCAAAGAGTAATATAGTTACTTTTTACTTTCTCAGATCTTTTCCTCTGTTTGGATATATTTTCTTATAAAATCTCAAAAAGTAACTGATTCAACTAGCTTCTTTAATAACAAACAACACAATAAATTTCTTTCTTGGTATCAGAGCAGCGTAGATTAAATGGCAAATTCTTCAAACACAAATCAATCTTATGATTCAGTCTTGAATACACAAATGAATTCTCTTTCGATTGGTCAGAATATCATCTTTACTTTCTCCAATCCTATAAAGTTGGATTGCAATAATTTTCTTTTGTGGAAGTCACAAGTTTTGGCTTGTGCAATAGGAAATGAACTAGAAGATCTACTGATAGATGAGAGAATTTGTCCAGCTCAATTCATCTTTACTTCCAGTACTAATCTGAAAGTTGAACC
The DNA here is from genome assembly GCA_946807835.1 of Ailanthus altissimus. Taxonomy (NCBI): domain Eukaryota; kingdom Viridiplantae; phylum Streptophyta; class Magnoliopsida; order Sapindales; family Simaroubaceae; genus Ailanthus; species Ailanthus altissimus. The sequence goes on along the minus strand of OX327685.1, from coordinate 24,114,360 downwards.
AATAATCAGTCTACAATATTAACAGTGAAGAAGGCAAGACTCTTTACTCATGAACTGGTTATTTTTCTCTATATCTAAGTCTGTGCTGAGTTTAGTTGTTCAGTGCAAAACATCTTATGATGTATGGAAGCATTTAGATCAAATGTTTGGTAGTCAATCCTTAGCTCAGTTGACACAGCTGAGATCTCAGCTTCAAACTATCAAGAAAGGAAACTTAAGCATGAATGACTACTACATAAAAGTAAAAGGCATTGCTAATAGACTTGCTATGGCAGAAAAGCCAATATTTGACCAAGATCTCATCACTTACTTGTTAGCTGAACTAGGTTCTAAATATGACTCAGTTGCTTTATTTTTGTCCATGAGATCAATTGATATAACTTTAGCTGAGATATACTCAATTCTACTTAGTCAATAAGATAGGATTGAATTGTCGAACAGCTCATCTGGTAATCATATGTCAGCTAACATAGTAAGCACTGGTGGAAAGAATGTATTCAGGGGAAATCGTAGTAATAAATCTAGTTATGGAACTAATAAAGTATCTGGTGGGATACAGAACCAGAATCTTCAAAATTTTCAAGGAAAATGAAAAGAAAAATAGAATTATGGAGGCCAAGGAAAAAATAACTCAAAAGTTATTTGTCAAATCTACTTCAAAGCTGGTCACAGTGCCTTCAAATGCTGGCATAGGTTTAAGGAGGATTTTGAGCCTCAAATACCACAAAGGTCAGTTGGTGTACAAAGTGGAAATCAGAGTCAAGTAGCAGCTTATGTTGCAGAATATGATCCTGTAGCAAGTGAAGATATGATCTGGTATCTTGACAGTGGTGCAACTAACCATGTGACCAACAATCACAACAACCTGGCTTTCAGTGGTGGGTATAGAGGTAAGGAAAGTTTAAGTATTGGTAATGGTTGCAAATTAAAGATCTCACAATATTGGAAACTGTATATTGCAGACTCAAAAATCTAAAAATTTGCTACTTAGGAATATTTTACATGTTTCTAATATGATAAAAAAATCTTATAAGTATCTCTAAACTTACCTCTGAAAATAAACTTACTGTTGAATTCACAAACTCTTTATGTTTTGTTAAGGATATGATGGGCAGTGTTCTTCTCAGAGAAACAACTAAAGATGGTCTTTATCAGCTCTCATCTCAAACATCTCGAATTACTTCTAGAGTCTCTCATTCATGTCTCATCTCAGAACTGAGTCAATCCCTTTTGATTTCCTTATCAACTGTTTGTAATATAAATAATTCAGATTCTGAAAAATCTAATGAGAACAGCTTCAGGTCTTTTATGTCTTATAAAAGCCAAAATATATTTGAAGTGTTACATAAGAGATATGGTCATCCTAGCTTTGACGTACTAAATAACATTATATCAAAGTTGAATGTAAATACTTCTATCAATAAAACTCCTTTGTTTTGTTCAGCCTGTCAAATAGGTAAGAACCATAGACTGCATTTTAGATTAACAGAAACAAAAACTTCACAACCTTAGAATTAATGCATACAGATGTATGGGGCCCTGCACCAATTCTTTCTAGCAATGGATATAAGTATTATGTCAGCTATGTGGATGATCTCACTAGGTTTACTTGGATTTATCCCCTACAATAGAAATCTAAAGTTCTTAATACCTTTGATCACTTCATAAATCATGTAGAAAGACTTATTGAAAAGAAAATTAAGACTATGCAGTCTGACTTTGAAGGTGAATATAGACCCTTCGTGAAATATTTGAGCTAGAAAAGAATACACCATAGACTTTCTTATCTATATACACATTACCAAAATGACAAAGTTGAGAGAAAGCACAGACATTTGATAGAAACAGGCCTGACCTTATTAGCTCAGAGTGGAATACCTCTAAAATATTGGTGGGATGCATTCTCAATTGCTGCATTTCTCATAAACAGAATACCCTTGACAGTTTTAAACTTAAAATCACCATTTCAGCTCATTTTTAAACAAAGAGTTGATTATAATTTCATGAAAGTATATGGTTGTGCTTGTTACCCTCACCTAAGATCTTATTCAAATCATAAATTCAGTTTTCACACTGAAAAATATGTATTTCTAGGCTATAGTTCATAGCATAAGGGCTATAAGTGTCTAAGTAATAAAGAAAAATTTTACATAACAAGGCATGTAAACTTTAATGAAGAAGATTTTTCATTTATTACTGATCATTCTTTTAATAAGAGTTTGTCTCTAGTTACTTAACAGTTAAATATTGAAAATTATTCTTGTGCTCTTCATAGAGTCACTTTATCAAACCTATTGGGGTCAGACCAACACCAAGAGCTGATACAGAACCAAATTTAGATAGCCTACATTCTACAAAATCATCTATGAACACAAGTTAGCCTATATTCTCTAACCAAAATACTACTTTACATACCAGCTCCCCCTCACAAAATCAAGTTCCAATACCTGAAACACAACATGTATCAGAAAACTTAACACAACAAGTTGAAAACACTTTTAACCAAATAAACCAACCTGCAAATACAAACCTGAATGAAAACATGAGTTCTGTTGTAAACAGTCATCCAATGATAACTAGATCAAAGCATGGCATTTACAAGCCAACGATTTTCTTTACCAAAGTCTCGACTGAAGAACAGAATATTCTTAGAACTGTCACAGAAGCTCTAACCATAAAGCAATGGAAAGATGCAATGATAGAGGAATACAAAGCTTTAATGAATAACAAGACCTAGAGTTTAGTACCCTGTAAATCAGAAATGGGTTTTTAAGATTAAGAAAAATCCAGATGGATCCAGATCAAGGTACAAGGCCAGGTTAGTGGTAAAGGGATATCATCAAGCTTCAGGTATTGATTTCTCTTAAACCTTTAGTCCTATAATAAAAGCGAGTACTATTAGGCTGGTTCTTAGCTTAGCATTTACTAAAGGTTGGGAACTAAAACAAATACATGTGAATAATGCTTTCTTAAATGGTGAACTTGCTGAGACTGTGTCTATATATCAACCTGAAGGGTTTGAAGTGGCAGGCAAAGGAAAATATGTGTGTAAACTACAAAAGGGTTTGTATGGCCTTAAACAAGCACCAAGGGCCTAGTATGACAAGTTGAGAGCAGCTCTAATCAACTGGGGGTTCACAAATGTAAAATCAGATATATTAATATTTGTAAAGAATGATGCAAGTGTCATTGTGTTAATTTTAGTTTATGTTGATAATGTAATAATAACAGGGAATAGTCCAACAATTATACAGGCAGTGATCAACCAATTAAACAAGAATTTTTCACTAAAAGAGTTAATAAACCTTAGCTACTTTTTGGGAATAGAAATCATCATAACAGAATTTGGTATGCATTTGTCACAGACAAATATCTTACTGATCTATTGAAGAAAACTAACATGTTGAATGTCAAAAGTTGTCCTACTCTTATAAGTTCAGGACTCAAACTTACTAAGGAATGGGATAAATCCTTCATAGATGATTTTTTTAATACAGGAGTACAATTGGAGCATTACAATATTTGACACTCACAAGGCCTGAGATAACCTTTGTTGTCAATAAACTTAGTCAATATCTCAACTCACCAACTAAAACTCACTGGCAATGCTACAAAAGACTACTAAGATACCTACAAGGTACAAGGTAGCATGGCCTAAGTTTTAAATCTGAAAGTTCTCTGCATTTAGTTGGATACATAGATGCTGACTGGGCATGTGATGTTGATGACAGAAAATCATATGGTGGATACTGTATATTCTTTGCACGAAACTTGGTCTCTTTGAGTGCTAAGAAGCAGAGAGTTGTGTCTAAATCTAGTACTGAATCTGAATACAGAGCATTGACTCAAGTAGCTTCTGAAATTGCATGGATACAGTCGTTATTCACTGAAATACATGTTCCCCAAGTCACCACTCCAGTTGTTTGGTGTGACAATCAATGAGCTGCTTCATTGGCAGCAAATCCAATTTTCCACAGTCGTACGAAACATATTAAAGTTGACATCCACTTTGTTAGAGATAAAGTGTTGAACAAGCAGCTAAACATTCGATACATTCCCACCGATGCACAACTTGCAAAAATATTTACTAAGGCTTTGCCTATTACACGTTGGGAGATGAAAGGGAGTCAAGTAAAATGGCCTCTGCCAACTCAGCAATCCACATCAAGAGATAATGATAAGTTGAGAAGATGATGACAGCTCAACAAGTAAGATTGTTTGGTGGTGATTAAAGAAGGCAGAGATTAATTATTAAAAGCACACATACTACCAAAAAAGTTTAGCCTTAATCTATTACAGGTTTGTTTTAGTTTGTTATAGGGTTGTTATGGTTTCCAACTAAATGTAGCAGCCTCTTTATTTACAAGCATTACAGATGTATATCTATAAATACCAAATGTATTATTGTGAAGTGGTAGATAAACTCGATCAAAGAGAAATACAGTTACTTTTTACTTTCTCAGATCTTTTTCTCTGTTTGGATAAATTTTTCTGAAAAATCTCAAGAAGTAACTAATTCAACTAACTTTTTTAATAACAAATAACACAGTAAATTTCTTTCTTTACAGAACCAGATCTCTTTTAAGCACGATGTTTTTCAATATGCCTGGATAATATATATCTAGAAACACACGTACATTAATTAACTTAAATCACATTTAACAAGTGCGCCAAAAATATGTAATTGTGACCATGTGAAAACAATACAGAGGCTGTCCCTGTCCTTCATGGAATGATGGAATTACGTTCATATACGTAAAACTACTCTAGTACATTCTTTACTTGTATTGATGAGGAGGAAAAATTCTGACAAAACCCAAGTTATAAAGTTTGTGGGGGCACCAACAAAGGCAAATCAAAGTGCACTGAGACAAAAAGACCACATGGGTTCATCTCAGAAATTAACTAAGTTTCAACATAATTTCAAGCCCTGTAATGTGGTCCAATAATGTAAGACTTGGCAGGATGATTAGCAGTTACCTCTGTTTGCATTTCCAAGTCAAGAGTGCATAATATTGTTCCTCATCACAGTAAAATGCCAAGATCTCAGGTAGGTTTGAGTGTTGAAATTGCAACGAAAAAAAGTTACATTAAGTGGCCCCCATACAAATATAATAAAATTAAATAAATAATTGTAGCAGAAGTGGTCCAGACACCATTAGCTCCCGCATTTCAGTGAGATTGTAATTTCCTAATAATTTCCTTATAAAAAAAAAACCCCACTTTCTTAAGAAGGTTGCTGCTCTTCATAGTTATATGATACATTGTAAATTGTTATTAATAGACTCCATTTCTTATGTGCATAAATGTATTAGTGTTTAACGTAAAGGGTTTTGATAATTAAAAAAAAAAAAAGTGTCCTTACAATTTAACCATTTGTTGATGTTGCTTCTTCTTCGGTGAAAACAAGGAATCTAACAACAAAAGTCCATTGCATAAAATAAGATTGTTCATGTTTACGGTATTTGTAACTGTCGTTTTGTCATGCTTTTAGCTTATGTCGTTCGCCTCACCCTGGATTATAATCTCATTCTGTATTTTTAATATGTGCCATCATTCTCATTCATTTCTTTTCGGGCAAAGTCATCCCAAGTGAGGCCAATCAAGATTCCTACCATTTAGACTGGACCATTTGTACATATGGTTTCAAAATCCAACAGGAATCTAAAATTCACGAGGCTAACTTACCTTTCATAAAGTGTTTTTGTCAAAAAGCAAAAACAAAAGACTTACAATATACAATATTATTAGTTAGTGTTGTTTTAACCACGTCAAAAACACTCTTAACAAAGTTAGCTGGATCGGATGCTGTACTTACTGAATGATTTCCTGGCCTCAGAATTGAAAAAGTGGTACTGAACTGAGATGCCCAACTTAGAAACCATGCTTAAAGTCTAGAACTAGAAGATCAAGGAAACTGATCACTGATGCCAGGCATTGTATGCAAGTTGGATTTTAACCAGTGGGAAGTTGGAGGGGACCAAGATGATGAAAGCTAATTTGCTTGGGAAATCAAAAATCAAAATGGGGATCGCTAGTCTAAGACTTAAGAGGGTTGAAAATTGAATGATGTGAGTCCCGCAACCTCAAGCATTTCTATCAATGTCAGATTTCATTCCATTTTAAGGTAGACACACATCAACATCACCATAATGGCACGACTACCCCTATGTTGTTTTAGGAAACTTCTCTTTAAAGAAGTCACGTCTAGTGGGGTTCTCAAAGTCTAAGCTCTCATCAGCGAAGAAACAAGTGGCTGGCCTTTTGCTAAGTTGTCATTTTGCATTGCAGATGCAGGGCTTTCAGCCTTTCACGTCTCTATATATTTTGCTTTTGTTTTTATTTCAAACCAACAAATACATTGCACCATTTTTGCACTCCTCTCTTCTCTTGGTGGTGTTAAAAGCAAGATCCATCCATAAGATTGCTTTGCATCGTCATCACCGTCATTTATGATAAGTCCATAGCATATCAATACAATCTTTCTCTTCATTTATATAATAAATCAAATTAAATTAAATTATATATATACATGGCACCGTATTATTAGATAAAAAGTAATTTAACGAACAATCTAATTCGTTGTAATGATGAGCAACTACATATATAATATATCAATAATATTTCACATCCTAAATTTTGATCTCAAAATTTAAATTCCAAATAATATATCAAATCATTATTAAATAATTAATTTTTATAATTTTTAAAATTACTCATTACACACCTCATTTGAAATTCAAATTTTATGATATAACTTAAAAAATATAGCATTACTCATAATATATATTTTTGTCATTTCAGAAATAAGTTTAAGTTTTAGATTAATGAAATAACTCATCACAATTGTAATATTACTATCTAATTATATTTACAAGGAAGTTTATTTGACACAATTCAAATGGTTATGAATGCATACCATTCCAGTTTGAGTTAAAATAAGAGATGATAGTTAATATTTCGTAGGTAAAAATTTTCATCCCCTATGAACTTTTTAAAATATATATATTTAGAAGGAACATATTTGATAGAGATAATAATCGAGACATTACTATATGAATTAATGACGATGATGGGTAGGATTAATTGAAATGAGTTAAATAAAAATGTCGAATTTCAGGCATTACAGAGCATGTAAATTGACCAACCTTGGATGTTTCTGCTTCATAATTCATTTATGCAGTCTTAAAAAGCTTTTTCACTGAACCATGCTTTCAGAAACCCGAGTGTGATGTCAATAGGACCGAGCTGTGAATGCACTGGAACTTGAACAGGTAAATGGTGATGGCAGTAACTTTCTTCACCCATTTTTTTTTTGGTTTTTGATCTCATCGTTGATGCTTTACTTTTAGATATTTTTCCAACCACCGCACATGGGAAAAGCAGAAAGTTAATAGCGACACATATTCCCAACTAATATTTTATAAGAGATAGTAATTGTTCTTTTACGCGTTCGATATATATAGGTATTTTAAAATTTTTTAAATTTGCAATTTCTAAATTAATAAAATAGGTCGACTCTGATTTGAATTTAGCATAACTTTGTTACAAGCTAAGATAAAAATAGTGTGGACCTTAAAAGGCAAAAAGAGTAACATAAGATGTACGTAGTTCTACATAAAAAAGGATCACTAAGTAGTTGATTGCCCAGTTAAGTAGAAGGTTTTCAGAATTGTAAATATAATCTTAGTTAAAGTACTTTTAGAGGACATAGTTCTAACAGGACCAATTTTGGACAAGTATTTGGGATCTGATTAAGGTTAAGCAAATTTGGCTGCCAAATTGAAAACTTTTGATTTCATAAACCGGAAAGAATGAATGTATATTGATTTGTCCGTATCAGTTGTTGTGACCACTGACCATATTTGCAACAAGTGAGCTGTTTGAAAGCAGCTCGTAGGCAGGTGACAGGTTACATCGATCTGATGGGTTTTGCCTTGTCCCCGACTGCGAAAATGCAAATGAACCCTTGCTTACTGCAATCTCTTATTTTTGTTTCTTCATTGAAATTGCTATTTCCAATCAAGGTTTTTTCTTCATGCAAAAGAAAAAGAAAAACTCAATTTCAATATTTTTGAAGAAATCTAGAACATAATTAATGAAAAAAGCATGGATGGATGGGGTTTGGCCGGAGAGTTTTCATTTATTTTAATTTGGGAAAATTTCAGAAATAACCCTTTTATTTTTTCATTATTATTTTTTAACCAAATGCAATATGGTTATACTTTATTAACCAAATAAATTACTTTTGGACAAGTATACCCTTTTACTGTTTGTACAGTACCCGCTACAGTGTACAGTGTTTTTGCTACAGTGATTAATTAAATCAAAATTAAATATTTTTTGTTTATTAAAATTATATTTTTTTATATTAGTTATTTATTTATTTTAATCATATTTCTATAAAATTTACATAAATAATAAAATAATTTAATGTAGTTAAATTAAACTAAATAAATACACTAACTAATATAATTTTATAAATAAATAAAAATTTAATTATATTTTTTATTAAAATTATATTTATTAATAAGTAAATACAATAATAAAATTTAATAAATATAATTATTTATTTATGAATAATAAAAAAATAAAAAAAATATAAGTGTCACAAAGGCTATCTCAGCCATCGCATCTCGGGCCCGAGATGGCCCCGAGATGCCCTCGAGATGCGATGGTGGCTACCATGCCATCGCATCTCGGGCTCGAGATGGCCCCGAGATGCGATGGTGGCCATCGCTACAGTGTACAGTGTTTTTGATACAGTGATTAATTAAATCAAAATTAAATATTTTTTGTTTATTAAAATTATATTTTTTTATATTAGTTATTTATTTATTTTAATCATATTTCTATAAAATTTACATAAATAATAAAATAATTTAATGTAGTTAAATTAAACTAAATAAATACACTAACTAATATAATTTTATAAATAAATACACTATCTCAGCCATCGCATCTCGAGGGCATCTCGGGGCCATCTCGGGCCCGAGATGCGATGGCTGAGATAGCCTTTGTGACACTTATATTTTTTTTATTTTTTTATTATTCATAAATAAATAATTATATTTATTAAATTTTATTATTGTATTTACTTATTAATAAATATAATTTTAATAAAAAATATAATTAAATTTTTATTTATTTATAAAATTATATTAGTTAGTGTATTTATTTAGTTTAATTTAACTACATTAAATTATTTTATTATTTATGTAAATTTTATAGAAATATGATTAAAATAAATAAATAACTAATATAAAAAAATATAATTTTAATAAACAAAAAATATTTAATTTTGATTTAATTAATCACTGTAGCAAAAACACTGTACACTGTAGCGATGGCCACCATCGCATCTCGAGGCCATCTCGAGCCCGAGATGCGATGGCATGGTAGCCACCATCACATCTCAAGGACATCTCGGGGCCATCTCAGGCCCGAGATGCGATGGCTGAGATAGCCTTTGTGACACTTATATTTTTTTTATTTTTTTATTATTCATAAATAAATAATTATATTTATTAAATTTTATTATTGTATTTACTTATTAATAAATATAATTTTAATAAAAAATATAATTAAATTTTTATTTATTTATAAAATTATATTAGTTAGTGTATTTATTTAATTTAATTTAACTACATTAAATTATTTTATTATTTATGTAATTTTTATAGTAATATGATTAAAATAAATAAATAACTAATATAAAAAATATAATTTTAATAAACAAAAAATATTTAATTTTGATTTAATTAAACACTGTAGCAATAATACTGTACACTGTAGCGGGTACTGTACAAACAGTAAAAGGGTATACTTATCCAAAAGTAATTTATTTGGTTAATAAAGTATAACCATATTGCATTTGGTTAAAAAAGAATAATAAAAAAATAAAAGGGTTATTTCTGAAATTTTCCCTTTTAATTTTCCCCTGTACAAACAATTTTGATCACATCATAGTGGCAGGTCAAGAGCCAATCACATGAAAGCCATATGTTGTTGTCATACTCAGGCAATGCATTATGAGCATGTAAATGTTACAGTCAGCTCCTCTGTAAGTGGGAGCAAAACAACAAGTCACATTCCGATTTCCAAATATATATATCAAATAATTGAGGACTTCACATGGTGATGATAGAACCAATGAACAAGTCAATTTGCAAATTGTGTATTTTCGGTTAAATATATCTTTGAAACTCAACAGGAATAAACGGTAAGGGCAAAATGTATCATGACTTCAAAAATTTTATTTTTCACAGAATGCTTGGAAAAAAAAAAGAAGAATCTATTTATAAAATTAACAATATAATTATTTATATTGATAATGCTTGATCCAAAATCCAACATGCAAAACGCATAGAATTAGAGATTGATTATATCTGTTTTTAAGGAAAATAGGCCTTGCAAAATGTTTAAGGAGGTAGGCCCGTTACTGTATTACTGAAACTGAAAAATGGAAAGGATTTTAGCCAATTTGTACAAATCAGTTTTGGTAATGGTAAAGATACCTAAAAAATGATTTAAGTGGATATTAATCTAAAATGGGAGGAGCAGTTGATTGCTGGATTTGATCTACGAAATTTATACCAACCCTAGTCTATAAATTAAGAATCGTCCCTTCTTCTGTGTCTCTCACTAGTGATCTGCGAAGAAGCAATTGCTTTGCTTTGTTTTTAATTAAATCTTCTATTCCTGGAAGGAAATACGGAGTCATATTATCCATGCCCGATTGGTGATCAAGTTAAATTGTCAGGAAAGTTCATAGGTTCACAAATGATTGGCTTGCTATTTCACCTTTTCTTTGATGGTAAAATGAGAGTATTTAATGTGCAAACGTTCATAGTGTAAAATGATTCAGTGAGAATATATTCAAAAAAATCATACCTAATATGCTTAATGATAACATAGGCATTAATTCTGAGTAAAATTTTATTGTTAATGGCTCATACTACAATTATTTCATTTTTCTGAAAGCATGCAGGTCATGCTATTCAGGTTGTGCAATTGCAATCGCTGTCGCTGTCGCATACAATATAAATTAGAGTATAAAGAGATGAAATCTGATCAAATTCTTATTGCATTCTCGAAAATTCCATGGCCATTACCAGAAAACAAGACTCCAGCTTAAAATAAAACTGGAAAACACACTAGCAATATATATTTATATGTATATATCAGGCATGTGGGGCAACAATTTCAATTTTCCTGCAAAATTCTTTAGGTTTTCAGAGTTAATTTCCATAACATCTAAAGCTACAAGATTTAACTGAAATGATGAAGAAAGCTGTTAAGTGATTATATAAACTCAGAAGGATAGTAAATCTAATATTGGCAAAAACGATGTAGATACTAATTTTCAGCTACTCAAGTGATCGCTAAATTCTGCATCAGTGGTCGTTTGCTTTTTAGCATTCCCAGCTGAGTATACATTATACTTTGTCTTGCTTGAATCGCTCTTGAACATAAAATATATACTTTGTAGCCTTCATGTCTACGTTCTCGTCACCGTCGCCATTTGCACAATCAGAGGACAAATTGGTGTCACCATGTTGACTGTTGATGGGCTTATTATAAGTCGTTGCCGCCGTCATCTTTTGCGTGGACGAAACATTTGGCAAATCTTGGTGACGAGATGAATTATAACTCACAGAAACATTTCGAGCAGACGGTGTTGGCCGCACCTTATTATTGTTGCTTACATATTGCACAGGCCAACTTCGCTTCGTCACCTTAGAAAATGTCTTGGCCAACTTACTCCTAATGAACCCTCTTGTCTTCTGCCCTTGCTCCATTAATCTCAAGCGAAGATGATTTATGCTTTATGCTTATATCAACTGCTATTATATTGCTGATGTGTATTTGGAGCGGTCTGGCCTCTATTTATATAGAAGTTTTTTTCAGAGTTAATTTCTTGGGCATCTTTTTATGATTAGTTTACCAAACGTGTTTTGAGGATAGAGATGAACTATGCGGTTGGTCCCACTTTAATTCCATAAGATATAATTTTATCTACTGACTAGAATCATGTATAAACATAACCCCTTCATGTCCCAGATTGTACAGGAGCTGGATAATATTTTAACCTTTTTGTTTAAGGGGGAAAAAAGAAAGAAAAAAAAGCTTGGAATTGATTTATAACTTGTGGGTTAAGGAGAACTTGGGATATTTCACGAGAAGCCAGAAATATTATGGGCCCTTCTTTTTCTTTTCTGGAGCTATGATTTGTCACTGTTAATTAATTGCCGAAAGATTATGATTTATAATGTCTTTCTGAGCAAAGTTAACCGCATCAAAAAAATCTTCAAGGGGCAAAAAGAAGTCACATCGGACCCATTGCAAAAGCATCTGGGGAAGGCCGAGAACTAGAAGCGGATAATCTCTAAAGAGTGAGAATCATTTATTTGCTTGCATAAACCGAAAATGCATAAGCTAGCTAGTCGGTCATTTGATGCTTTATTCTCAACTAGTAATGACACGACAGAACATTGCTGTGCTATGTTCTAAAGATATTACGAGGCGTAAACTGTCTGCCATCTTGACGGCACCGTTTTGCAGTACCATGACGTGATAGAATATGCTATTACATAAGCCATTTTCTTCGTCACATTCACACCACTGTTGCATTCTCCTTGCTTTGTATTTTTCTTTGTGTTTAGTAAAAAAAAATATAGATTAAGTCATAGTTAAGATGCGAAGAAGAAAAGTCTCGCGTTAGTAAAAAGTGGGAAGGATAATAAATATATAAATAAATGAGGAGAATGATAAATATATAAAGAGTGAATTATATTTTTATTGGTATAAGATTTTATTAGTAGAGTTCAAAAATAAAACTATGAGAATTAAGTTTAAAGTGTACAATATCATAATAATGTGAAAATGTGGAGAATGATAGGTATATACAAGTGATATCAAAGTTATGTCCAAAATTAGTCATATGGTTGGTGTTGAATAAAAAGAATGAGAGCATCGTATGCCCCAATTTATTTGTAATGGAATTCGTGGTTAAATTCTATGAACAACTGGTAGTGTGGTTCGGGCTTCACGTAAAGCGTATCAACCAACGCAGTAATGAGGAGTTAATTTGATAGAGCGGGCTCTCACGATAGTGATGTAGTACTCTGATGCTTCATGTAAGGGGTGTGCTACAACACAACAAATATGAGTAGTAGAATATTGGGAGAGAAGTCTTTGTGTGTGGAAGATATACGGATGTCCCAAAGTTAGTTATATGAAAGAAATCCTTGATACTGAACAAGAAGATGGAGTGGTATTAGAGTTATAACACCTCGAATTTTTACGAGTACAAGACACGCGTCAAAAGAGGATGTCATTAATCCTATTATAAAATTAAAGTACTATACTTCACACTTTTCATAAAAATTCGTTGAATCTTTATTCATCAAACTAAAATTTCTCAAAGTCTCTAGAGAATGATAAATCTCTAAAATAAAATCTCAACTTTTATCATACTTACAACTCAAAGAAGATAAAAGTTAAAACTATTAAAAATATAACTTTTTCTTCTTAGGTAAAACATAGCTCTCTGAGTATCCAACTTCAAGGTAACTCGTCCAGTTAAAATTTAATCTGCAAAAATATTAAAGACGAAGGGTGAGTCGTCGACTTAGTAAGTAAAATCATTCATAATGTATGAGGGTTCCTGTTCGAAAAGTTGCAAGCTTTTCAAATATCATCAATAATATTAATAAAAAAATTTGATTTCAATTCATTAAAGCAAAATTATTCAATATCATAAATCGTTTCGAAAATTGATTCAATAACAATTCTTATAAACTTTCATATAAATAAAGTGCTCATGTTGTATAGTATCACCTGTACCCCCGGTGACCCGGTCAATTTTAAAATTTTATAATGTCACCTGTATTCCCGATGATCCGGCCAATAATCATTTGTAGTGTACACTTTCAAAAAGAATATCAGCTAGTCCAAATCATATATCATGTTAATTGTTCAATATCTTATAACTATAGACAATGAGTTAAAATATTTTCTTTACATTTCAAATTCAATAATCAATTCTTTTCAAATTTTATAAGTTCAATTCTTTCATAATAACATAGCTTGCAATATTTTTTTAAACAGTATTCAATTAACTCAAAATCGAACCCGTAATTTTGAGTTATCGTATAGAGATCTATAATTTTGCATTTTGTTTGAAAAAGAGGTTTAAAACTATAAATAAATTATTTATTTAAAAACTTCGAAAAATACTTAAAATTAAAAGATAAAATTCATACTTTTAATCAACATCAGTAAAAAATCATTTAATTGGAAAACCATAAATAAGTTTCAAAAGTAACAATAAATCATAAGCATTTTCTATATTTCAAATATCATAATAACAATATTTTTTATTTGAAAATAAAAGGTATACATTATGAATGAAGTCACTTACCTTGACAAAAAGTTAAATACCTCAAAAATTATCTCTAATTGTCTATAACCGCAAATATCCTACTCATTAAGATAAAAATTCATTATCTTTCATAATTATTCTCAAAATAGATATCTCTCTCAACTTATAACTCTCCCTTTATTCTTATTTCAGTATCAAATAGTAAATAGTTTAAAATTCGTATCTTATATTCTATATATTAAATTCATGTAAAATCTATACCTATATTTTGTATATACATAAGGGTTCAACATATAATTTACTCAAAATATTTGGTTTAGTAAAATTATTAAAAACAAATGAATATTTTTGCATGACAAAATTTGTCAAACAGTTTCTGTATGCGAACATAGTTTGTAATTTAGTTCATAAAATATCTTACTATTATCTAAAAATCACAAAATTAAAACTGAAATAACTAGACATATATTAATTCCAGTATATAAAATTTTAGAATTTGTGAAGATCTTTTGGTAGGTAAAATGATTTTCGAAATTTGAATTTATTGCTGAATTTTTCTGCTTTTCAGCATTGCAGTCACTATTTTAGAAATACATATAAAATTGAATTTTTGGAGATTTTCAGTGAAACAAAATTCTCCAAATCTTTATTGTGTTAGATTTTAAATAGTAAAAAAATTGGTATAAAAATCCATTTGTATAAATACATTTTATTCAAAGAATTATACATATTGTTGTTGAATTCTCTATTTTTCTAAGATCCCACTTACTACTTAATATACATATATATTCAAAAGTCAAAACTAAAGAGTTCTTGATAAAAAAAACTAAGGCTTTAAATAATCATTATGAAGTATAATTCATTTGAAAGAATCATATTTATAAAATAATTATTTAAAATGTCAATTTATTTATTGAAATATACTACTCATAAACTCAATTTAGTTTCTACTTTGCATAATCTATTTCTCATTTTTATTCTACATAACCTTCTCATAAACCATTTTCATTATCAATTCACCACAACAATATGTTAAATAGGTATGAACTTTACATAATTATAAAAAGTATAATAAAAAAAAGTATAGTAGAGGAACATACCTTAAATCAAGATACCAATCAACATTTAACTATCTTCTTTTTATTTTTCTTCTCAAATCAACACTTGGTTATTTTATAGCTTAATACTCTCAACTCACATACACACTCTAATTTTTTATTCTTTTCAATCAATTTCTACACTCTTTCTCACATAGACACCATCTATTTATAGTATCTATTTGAGTGATACATGATGATAAATCCACTCACTTATGGTGGACATATTAGGTTTATGAATGAGTCACTAAATTATGTATTTGTTTGCTAAGTGCTTGTGTTAAATCACATTCAATACTACATATGTATAAGTTATTGATGAATGGGTCATCAAGATATGATCAAATTAAGTACTTGTTTGTTAAGTGTTTGTGTATATCATATTCAACACAATGCTTAATTATATCTAAAGTATTTGTATAAATTATTGATAAATGCATTATCAAGATAGAACCAAGTTAGGTATTTGTTGGCTAAATGCTTGTGTTAGGTAACATTTAACACTAGGCATAATTGTATCTAAAGGATATGTATAAGTTATAAATGAATGGGTCCTTAATATAGAATCAAATTAGGTATTTTCACTGAATAACTATTAGTGCCCGAATTTTATAAATTCACATAATTACTCAAAAATTACGAAACCATCTCAAATTTACTCAAAACACATATATTAGTTCACATTAAATAATTCAAGGTAAGTTTCATTGAGAAAGTATTTAAAAAGGAATTTATTTCAAACAATTCAAAATCTGTCTGTAAATTCCTGAAATGAGGTTACCTCACTTAGAAAATTATAATAATTCTAAAATAATTAATTAAATTATGATATTTTATATGTTATACTAGACATCTATAAGTTTAATATTCCAGAAAATAATAATTTTATAAAATCATTTGATAGATCAAAATTAATTATTCATTTGTTCATACTGCAAAAATAAGGATTTTCAGAATTTTATGGTCATGTTTGCAAAATTACTAAAAATCCAATTAATGGACTTTATATACAATTCAAAGTTTTTCATGACTATAAACATGTATAAATTAATATAATCAAATATCAAAACTAAAATCAAATTGTAACATTTTATAAAATTTTCGGACTAAGATGTGGTCATGAGGAAATCCAACAATTCTTTAATAATTTTTTTATTAATTCATAATATTTGTATAAATTATACACAATAATTCCATTAGCTCCACATATTCCATAATCAAATATATGTAATAATATTTTTTTCCATATATTCTAATAATATTAAAATTAAAATAATGCAGGTATTACAAGAACCATGCCCCAAAGTTAATCATGTGGTTGATGCCGAACAAGAAAATAGAGAACCTGGTATGCCCTAGTTTACTTGCAATCGGATTTATAGTTAAACTCTATTAACAGGCAGTGGTGTGCTCCAGGCTTCACGTAAGGTGTGTCAGCCAATGTAATGATAAAGAGCTAACTTGATAGAGCGGGCTTTTAAGGTAGTGATACAGTACTCTAGTACTTCACGTAAGGCGTGTGTTACAATGCAGTGAAGATGAGTAATAAAATGTTATGAGTGATGTCTTCCTGTATGGAAGATAGACAAATAGAATATTATTTGAGGAGAGACTCAGTGGTCCTTTGTTTAAGGGGAGGATTCTTAATGAAATGAACAAAAGTCCCACATTAATAAGAAATTGGGAGGATCATAGGTGAAGATGAGTAGTAGAATATTGGGAGCGAGGTCTTCCTGTTAGATGCAGTATTTCGATTCTAAACCGTATTTGATATGTGTATGCATGTGCGTGTATCCATTTTTATAAATACATATATATGCATCTCATACATTATATACGCAGTAGAAGCTGGAAATCTAAATTTCTAAACAATTATCATAATAAATTTTATTCTATTACAGTAATAAATAAATTAAATACATATTAATCACATTAATACCAAGATTGAGAATAATCACCTCTCAAGTCTTTAGAACGGTTTAAGCTGGAGTACCGTCTGAAATAGACCTGTTGGCAATTTTAGGACTCAACAAAGTGGGTTTAAGTAACTAGAATAACAACTTTATTTTTCAACATAGGTTTAATATTTAAATCATTTAGATTAACTCTTAATCTATATAGTCTAACACTTACACTATTTTAAGCAATGAACTTGGTTATATATTATTCAACACTTTAATTATAAAACCAAAAACATAGCTTTCATGGATAGCTTAACGGGAGAAGAAGATAAAATTATGTTTTCAACAATTGAAAATAAAGAAAAATGATTTTTTTATCCTTCTATTCTAATTAGCCGAATCCATCATCAAGCATTTTCAAGAAATGAACTTTTTATTTCTCGTGAAAATATGATCGGCCACTTTCTTCTTTAAGCAGGCAAAAAATAAATTCTCAATTCATTAAAATTATATTTGTTTCATTTAACACTTATTTCACCTTTTTTTTATTTAACCTTAGTTAGCAATTAACTTTGATTAAATTAACTTTACTTGGCCATCAAACATATTACTTAACCATGGTTAAAAATTAATCTTAATTAAGTTAAACTTTACTTAGCCATCAAGTAAATAATATAATATTCAATTAATCTAACTGAAGTTAACAATTAACTAAAGTTATGTTAACTTACTTTTTTAACAATTAAGTAATTAAATAATTAATTAACCAGACCTAACAATTAACTTAGGTTAAGTTAAACATTATTTAATTATTAAATTATTAAATATTCTTTTAACCTAAGTATATCGTTAACTCTTAACCATACTTAAGTTAAATATTTATTTAACATTTAAATAAATAAATATCTTGATTATTTAATAATTAAATAATTAAATATGTAAAATTAGCCTTAACCCCTCACTTTGTTACTAAGTTAACCTATAGTGAGTCTCACCTAACTACACACTTGAGTCAACTTAACTAGTGGCTCATTATACGCCATGTGTCAATATTTAATTAGTCAACAATAATTATTAACTAATTAATATACTTAACACTTACGTTTTGATACGTGCACATCTCGATGGTTCCTGAAATAAATATTCGATTTTGCAAAAAATTACTAGATTGAACAATCTAATCTAATATGCTGCCCTAGTGCACAAGTACACTTTATATTGTAGAATTCTCTAGGTCCACACCCGATTCGTCAAATAGAACTATTCTATGAGTCTGTGATCGGTACACCATGCACACGTTACGGATATTACAAATTAGCGCATTAGACCATACAAATTGATGTTATAACGCATATGTATAGTCATTCCTTCAATTATATTCTAGATGTGCAGAGATATAGAACAGCATCGTCAACCCCATAAGCACATCTATAAAATTATCTTCAGATTTGTATTTTTGTAAAATAATATCTGTAAGCTCTTTTGCGATATTAATTGACCTTACAAAAAACTCTTTTTCGGGGTATTTACTATTGACCAAAAGACTTTCTGAAATACAATTCTTGGAGTATCAGGATATACAACTCACCCATGTGAGCTAACAGATCTCATATCTATGCATACCGGACTTCATGAGCATCGGACCATACCCAGCAACACCCAGCAGTCAGAATATAAAAAGTCTCTGATATGCGTGAAACCAAAGCATGGTGGATCACTCATAAGTCTACCGTAACACTCAGGTCAAAGGACCACGAATACTACTCAACTCGACAAGACTCTCAATTGATGACTTTATGGAATGTCTATTAGAGGTTCTCGTGAGTCTGTTCAGTATCTACTCTTGACTAAATACCCGCATGCCTATACGAGCTCCAAGCTCGTGATCAGCTAAGAACAATTATTTGTACTCTACAGATATAAACATATATTGATCTATATAAAAAGAATTCACCGACAGACTTACATCGATGAAAATAGATCAAAAATATAGTGTTTGAGAACATACTTGTATAATGATATTTTTTAGCACATATTGCAACTCTTTGCAACTATATCATTACTAGTATACCCTTCGGTCTTTATCTCATTACAGATAAAGCTCTAACTCCTTAAATTTCACTGACTCTTATAACCTGCTAACTCCTTAACTTTTATAATTGTCAGTGATGCAAGCCCTTAACACTGATCGAAATCTTTTTCAACCAGATCTAAACTTCTTCAAATCATACAATGTCTGTAACATTATAATTAATATACCATATATGTTTAATATTAACAATTTTATTCGAAATATTTATTGTATAAATATTAAATAATTAATATTCATATAATATTAGAATGGCAAGTAAGCACCAGCTCCAACACTTCTTGTGTGAAAAATAAACGGATGAAATATCGTTTGAAGGGAGACTCAGTGATCCTTTATTCGAGTGGAGGATTATTAAAAAAGCTAACGAAAGTCTCACATTAACAAAAAATTGAGAGGATTGCAGGTATATAAAAAATAAACTATATCTCTATTGATATAAAATCTTTTGAATAAAGTTCAAGAATAAAATCATAATGACTTAATCTCAAAATAAATAATATCATACTAATATAGAGATATATATATATAGCTCATTATAGGCTTTTACAATTATTAAAATAATAAATGCCATTTGATTTTTCTTTTCACGTTTCTTTTGATATCGGATGATGTGCAAGAACTAAAAGTAGGATGTGATTTACAATTCACAAATTGGTCATGGAATATCATATTCTTGATATATTCATTGTATTTTATTAATGTATTTTCAAGTTCATGGCTATATATATATAAAAAAAATATATATATATAAACAGTATGGATAGATCCGATTTGCCAAATGCTAAAAATCGGCATTCGTTAACCGATATTTAGTATTGTGACACAGGACGGGGGTGAGGCTTCCTGTTTTGAGGAGGCTAGAAGCAAGCAAGTGCCTAGCGGTAATATTGCAGTTACCATAAAATGTTTAAACGTCTTGATATTCAATGAAACTACCATTGCACTTGAGGCTGAATCTGAATGTGAATGTGTACTTGAAGGGGCACTTGACAGGCTGATGGTGAACTACCAACAACTGTATTAGGGACAGATTATTTGTCGACAAACAGAGAAATAGATTCAGGTGGTCAAAGATGGAGCAAACAAAGTGGAAGTAACTAATGCATTTCTAATGGGTTTAAAAAAAGGGGATTTATGCCTCCTTAGTAGTACTAAGCTAGTAGTTTAGAATTCTGTTGGTATTGTTGTATCAACCAAGAAACAGAAGTCCAGGAAAATATGTCCATATGCCTTGTTCTTACAATATAAACTCTCAACAATTAGGGGGTGATTGCTAGTCTTAACTCAAAATACATACTCGAGGAACAATGATTATCCTTGACCTGAGTCAGGGTTTCGTTTAGGCCAAATCTGCAATCTTGATGCAACACAAATTGTTCAAATGAAGGAGAGCAAGATGTTGCCATCCCATTTCAATGCAAACCGCTTCCTAATTGCTACTAAGTTGAAGAGCAAACTAGGAAGCGCTTGCATTTAAATAGGATGACCGACTTCTAATACATGCTGGGGAGAGCTAAAAAGCATCGGTCATATCTCTTAAGGCTCAAATGTCCAATAAGAATAAAATTTTAAAAGATTTATGCATCTAATGAAAAGTTAACTCGAGAGAAAATTCAGACAGTGGCAGCTAAGAGATCCCTCTGTTTATGAGGCTAGAAATATCTATAATTGAAGGGATACATAAATGCAGCTTAGGACCCCATTTTATTAATTTCAACCTAACTGATCACCGAGGAAGTCTATAGATGGCACCTACTACTCCCAAGAGAAGGAGAGTGTTTGGTGAGTTTCACTTGTAGATGACCCATCGGTACCAATCTGAAACATATCATTACCATGGAGGTTGCCATTACTGCTGCTATCAGTAACCAAAGCAGCTCCTATTGGATCACCATCCATTCCAAGCCCACTGTAATTCAAGCTTGGAATCAAGGTCTGAGCTGGCGGAATTGAGTCAGTCTGCACCATATGGCTCAGACCAATTTCTCGAGTGTTAGCTTGCGGTGATGACAGAAGAGAGAGAGCACTACTAGGATTGTTAACTCTGTTTGACCCATTGCAGAACATTTTCGGGTTGCTGTCACCATTGACTGATGAGGAATTGGCACTGAGGAGTGGTTGACAGACGGAAGCTCCAGGGAGTATTGAATTGGTGCCTTCTAAGAATGGGAACTGCTTCCCTACTTTGTGGTTGTGAGATGAGGATCCATGAAACAAGTTCCTGTTACTGAAGTCTATCTGTGAGGGATGGTTGTGAAGCATCACATCAGTCTTGGCTTTGACAATTCCAGCCCAAGCAGGTATCACCGCACTAGTAGAAAATGCATGAGGGCTACCAAATGGTATAAATTTAGTACCTGCATATAAAGATTTTTGTTAATTAAAACGAGATTCATCAGTTATGATAATGCATGGTTAACACTGGATTCTGTTCTGCAGTCGACAATGACGAAGGGAGTAATGCTAAATGGGGATCAGAAATATATTGATTGAACTCAGAAACCAAAATAAGGATTTGACCTTGATGGTCGGGGAAAAAACCTCCAGAATTTATGGACAAAGGATCTGGTTGAGGCTTCCTGCGGCGCCGGTTATGTCCATCAAGTCGCTTTCTGCAGCTTCTCTTTCCCTCATCGAACTCCCCCAACGAATGGAACCTGACAAAGTGGTTTCAACAGAAATGAAGCTTCTACTCTGTTTCTAGAAGATTTAGATAATCTTGTAAGGAGCAAATGTAAGTGATGCAGCTTTGTTTTACAAAGACTACTCCATTGCATAAAAAATCTCATTGAATTACAAAGAGTTGATGGCTACTATTATTTCTTCAAGGAATCAAATAAGAATAAAAGATCCTGCCTCATCTAGACACGGTGTTATGGACGGTTTCTGCAAATATATACAGCTGCTTACACATAATTTAACCTTCAAAAAAACAATAGGTGCCATCCTTCAATTCTTTGTCCACTCCATTCTACATCTAAAAAAAGCAGTAGCTTCCAATCGTCTGGGGCTGACTACATAAATCAATTTCTTTTTAAGTTTCATGACCATTTGATGTTAGAGATGACAAGCAATAGAAACCTACCAGTACAAGCTCAAGAGTATGGAGACGAGTATTATCTAAATTAAATGTGCTAGGGAGAATACAAGCTAATAAATGCTGTCCTAAACCTAGCTTAAAAAAATGGGTATATCTGTCTTATGCAAATGATATATAATCTAAAATTTATTCAAGAGGTCAAGTCATGGGACCTAAACAAGCAATTGAAAAGACAAAAAATGGCCAAGGAGTCGTGAGGCAGGGCTGGCAGACTTAATCCCAAGTAATTAGTACATATGATAAATAGATGGGAACCAAAAGTTTTTATAAATAAAAAATTGTATACTGTGGTAAATTTAAATTGAGGAAGAAATACATTGAGAAGACAACAAATTATTGATGAAACATATATTTAAGTATCTTTACAAGCATTTACAATCTTACCTGCTGCACTGCTGGCAAAACCGTTGTTCCCGACCCTGAATGGTAACTTTTGGGGTCTTGGAGTGAAGCTCACACACTTTATGGCGTCGGTGATAGTCCCGGCATTTTGCAAGGTCAGCCGTGCATCCATCAACCAAGCAGGAAGGGACTTGGGTCCCATTGCCAGGAGCTCTGGCCCTCTTTGAAGAACCAGATGCTGATGATTCCATCAATAAGTCCCCTGAATACTTAAAGAGTGCTCCTGCAAATCAACCTAGCCTCCAAGCTTTAAGTCCGCCACAAAGCAATACCTGCTAGCCTGGAGGAATCTTAACCCACTGGCCTCGGCAACTTTAGCAATTTGCAGAATGCCTTCTTTCTAAAACAATGTCCCGGGCCACATTTTCCTTCTCATTTTCTTTATAATTTTCTCCTCACACTCGATCCCTACTGGAAAATACATCATAAAATTCAGAACACTACACACAAAAAATTAAAATCATTTTATCTTGTTACTAATTTGCAGCTTATTTCTAACATCCAACATAAGATAAGAGACATATATATGTATATATATATATATCTTGTAAGGCACATGATGAAACGTTCATTCAAATAGAAGGCTCTTTTATCTCTACCAAAAAGAAATTATTAGTGAAAATTGCAGGAATGAGAAAAGAAGTTATAGACTTATAAAAAAATAGTAATAATAAAAAAAAAGGTTTTGAAAGTCGTTGCAGTATCTCAGCATAGTGATTAGTGAATATCTCATCCGTGTATGTATACTTGTCGCATCATACGAGTCAACAATCTAATCTCAACCACACATAGGCACCTCCTTACAGATTTTTTACAAGGAAAAAACTACAAACTATTCTCCAATTTTCCTTCTAAGCAAACACATAATTCGTAAATGGACAAAAAGTAATTTTTTTTCTTTACAGGTTGAGACGGACCCAAAAAAAATCAATGAACTTGGATAAATGAAAAACTTAAACAAGGTGTAAAAAAAAATAACCATCTTGTGATAGAAACTAGAACTTGGGAAATTGTATTTTGCAAATCTGTGCCGAAGTTCTCTTAAAATAGAGGGTAATATTTCATAAAAAGTCAGTCAAGAACTCTTAATACTAATACTAGCAAAGCTCATTTATTTCCTTTGGAAAAAAAAGAGAGAGAAAGGAAGTATAAAACTTTAGCAGGAATAAGAACCGTGTGTAATTATGTATGATACAGCCACCTGCATAAAGCGTCGTTTTTTACAAATGAAAAAAATTTTAACTGCAAAAATCAGATCCCTAAGAAACCCAGAAATTATACATTCCACTGTAGCATTTCATAAAACGCTCTACTTGAAAAAGGCTCAGCTGGAAACCAACACATAACTTATCTTTATAAAAAAAAAGGACAAAAAGCCAAAAGAGAAAAAGCAAGCAAAAGCTGAAGTTAAATGAAGGAAACCTGAGAAATCAAAGCACAGAAGAGGCAAGTTTTTTTGTTTATGACTTACTTACATCAGCTCTGCTCAGTTTCATAGACACCCAAAAAGGGCGGGAATGATTAACCAATTATTGGGCAAATGAGCAAGAACGGAAAAAGGTTTTAACTGTTTTGATGTAATTAAAGATAAAGGACTCAAGTTGAAGAAGAAGAAGAAGAAGAAGAAGAAGAGACAGCAATAACAGAACTAGACTTTGCCAGCATTAAAATCACTTACAGAAGTCCCATCAAAAAGCCTATGGAGCAGGAAAAAGTTAAAAGCTACTACTTGCTATAGCTAGTGCTGAGTTTTGCAAACAACAAAAAAAATAAAAATAAAGGGCAAAGAGATCAATCAAGGGAAATCTTGTCACCTAGAACGGATAATGTATTCAACTGCAGACGCGTGTCTGAATATGTATATATGTATATTAGAGAGAGAGAGAGAATGAACAATGACAAAGAAGCTAACCATGTAAAGTAAGGGCAATGGTCATTCAAGTCTTCTCTCATTCCTTTTTAGGCTTGCAGCCCTTTTAACAAGAAAAGAAAAGCCTGTAAAATAATGTTAAAAAAGAAAAACGAGTTGATTAGACAAATAAAAGCCCAATGAAGCGAGTGGCCGAAGAAAGTAACAGGGTGTTGTTGCTTTCAACTTCACAAGTTTTTTTCTTTTTTAATTTTTTTTTTAAAAAAAGGACAACAAGAAAAGCATAATGAGTTTTTGAGTTTCTTTTCTTGTGCTTCGCGCATTGCATGACGTTATTAAATTTCAATTGGGTGGGTTTTTTACTCTAGAGCTCTGTTATCAATATGGGAATACCCCCACCCCACCCAACCACAAAAAGGTTTTGGTCTCAGCTTCTTATCCGTTGGATTTTGTTTTTGGAGTATTACAAGTTTCAAGGGGTCAATCAAAATATCTTCCCAAGTCAACCCAAAGTCTCTGTCTGACGGATGAGAAGCAAAAAAAAAAAAAAAAAAATGCAATTATTTTGTTCTGGGAAAATTTTGATAGGCTTTAATGCAACGGGAAGAGTTTTGGTGATTAGAATTTTGGGACATTAATGAGTGAGCAAAAGCAGCCGCAGTGCGCACATCTGACCTTGTTAATTTCGATGCTCTTTCCAAATCCTAAATTGTTTTTCAAATTTCAGTCTACTGTTTTTACGAAGAATTTCTTCAGCTTTTTCATCTCCAACATCTGGAATGTATTTGTCTAAGTACTAAGAAAAGAAAGGCATATATGTATGCATGTATTTTTAAAATCTAACTCACAATACGGGAATCGCTTAATTAAAAAGTCTATTCATCTCAGAAGGAATCTCTTGACTTTATCTAGAGTGATACTGTGAGCACTGTCCATTACTTAAGTTTTTAATTTTTTTTATTTATTTTTTTTTTACATTTATGGTATAAACAATGCTCGCACGATGCCTTTCGAGATGAATTGGAGAGATCTCGAAAACTTACTCTTAATTTTAAATGATTCTCCACTTTTCATCGTTATATTTAAGTCCTCAAATTTTGAATTTTACATTTATAATTTAAACAGTACTCGTACAGAGCCCTTCAAAACGAATTCAGAAAATCTCTTTCAAAATGAATAGACTTACTCTTAATTTTAAATGACTCTCCGCCTCCAATCATTGTTCCAAGGCACTGAACTTAATCCCCCAGCCGTACGATTATGAACTCAAAAGTTTCTATCCAGAGTTCTTATAATTTTTATTTATTAACTTTTCTTTCTTTTTTTAAAAAAAAAAAAAAAAAAAAGCAATGTCCATGATTTGTTGTCTCAATAACAACCAAGCTTTATAGGACGCCATTCAGGGTATCACCAATAATTCAAGCAACAAAAATGGAAACTTAGGTAACTGGTCCAGCATAACAAAGCCTTTTCTTTTTCTTTTAGAAGAATTGTAGTCTTAAGTCATATAATAAGATACTCTTTTTCCTATGCTAACCATCATAGACTTGGGGATATTGACAATCTATTACTTTTTGTAGTATTACCACTATCACATCTAAAATTTACAAAAATTTATTCTTTGACATGGTTTCAATTTTAATTACATTATTTATCTCTCCTTTTAATTTGAAAAGGCTAAAATCTTTTCTTTTTTTAAAAAAAACAAAATCACTAATTTGAGTTTTGAAAAAATAAATTAAAAGAATGATCTTTGGATAAAAAGAGAAGATAGGGAAAATGACAGAAAAAAGAGAGTAAAAATGTTAGGGAATCATAAAAAAAAAAGAAAGAAAAGAAAGTAGGCGAGAATATTTTCATTCTTTAAATTAGGTGGAGGGCATGACACCGTAATTAAATATCAAAATCACAATCAAACTGTTATTTCATAAAATCTTAGGGAGTGATAATGTTAAAATCGATAACGCCACACATGAAACTCAGAATAATAGTTACAAACTACACATTTTACTTTGTTTTAGTTTTTCGTATCCTTCACATAGCAACGCCTATCGTGGTAAAACTTGATGATAAGCAATTTGGATGTTTAAACTAATTAAGTGAAAAGACAGCGGGGAACACTAAGATAAAATGCCCATGTCCATGCTTCCAACTCCGAAGACCAAAGGTGATGGCCATGGCCCATTGCCCTCTACTCCACTCTAAATTTAAGACAAGAGGGGGGCTTGAATTAATTAATAAAATAGGTGCCCACAAAAGTGCTTTTAGTGGTCCCATGACAACCATTCCTTTCCCGCAGTTACTAATTGCTCGAGAAAAGTTACTACTGCAACCACATGTATTCACTTATTTTTCTAAGAAATATTCCACGTACAATTTTTTTTTTTTCCTATTGTTGAATTCTTTTTTTTTTTTTTGCTTCTGCTCTGATATGAAGCCTCTCAATCTCAAACTCCACCGTACTTCTAATGGTCATGCACTCACATAACAATACCAATCAAAAACTCCAATGTACTTTCTTCCGGGCATTATATAATTTCTGACCGTCCATAGCCCATAGGGTTCCTCAATCAAAGGAATTTTTCTTAAAATTTTAACAAATTAAAATTTTGTCTAATCTGGGATACAGTAATAAAAACAAGGACATCTAGAAAACATAAACAAGCAATTTCTAATTATTTACAGGCAACATCTAAATCTTTTTTTGTTCTTCATTTATATATATATATATATACATATATTTTACATATATTTAATTTGGATAAAACCATTTTCATGATTCATCACTACAAGTACCTCTCCCAACTAAATATATTAATAAACAATCAATTACGACACACCATAGTTCGTGAGTACCAATGATTTCATACTCCCCAACTTCTCACCTGAAAATATAATAAATCGTTAAACAAAAATTAAACCGATTGTAATTTCACAGTAATTCAATAAACAAATAGTTTTCACCTAGTTTAGGTGATGCTCTCTATTATACATAATGAAACACATCTAGATCATTGTTGTCAACTGCTTATCACATACATACAAGATCATCGCTGTGAAACAGTCGGTAATTCAGGAAAAATTTCAAAGAAAAAAATCTAATCCATGGCTATATTAATCATTCCATGGGGACACATTTCAAGTATGCCTATTCTATATCACTCTGGATTTATTTCAAATATAATTAAAATTAAAGTAATAACGCCAGAGTGAAAAGATACAATGGTTGTTTGGAATGTTTTTCAGGCTATTTGGTTAGACCTACTTACAACTAACCACTGGTGAAGCCAACTAATTCTATAAATTAATCTTTATATATATATTTTTTTTTTTAAAAGATAAAACCAACTGAACACCTGGCCAAACTGGAGAATTTTAGACCTGGTCCCAAGTGGGCAACAGCAACATTGTTCCCATGAACACAAGTCTTTATCAGATGCTTACTAACTAACGACAACTAAAGGATTGATGGGTAAAGCATTTACCATCAGCAAAACCAAATTTATGGGAGAAAAGAGGGTCAACCACCAGTGTGCTGTTTTAATCTCATTGGTAGTTCTTATGACATCAACCATGATTTTCAAAGTGAAAGCAGAACCCAACGGCTACATGAATAAATTTAAGTTGCCAATGGGGCACTTTTATGTAGTGGTAGGGTAGAGAACAGCTTTTATTAGCTCCACCAGTGAATATGCCATTTTGCAACTTTAGGCCCTCAAAAAGGTTCCTTGAGTAACATATCAAAATAATAAAGATAATATATTACTTCAGTTCAACTTAATAATCATTTGATTAGAATACATTAATCCTTCAAAAGTTCAACTTGCCTAACACATTTACTCGTATAAATAAACAATTTTGGAAAAAGAAAAAGGTTACTAAGGGGGCTTGGTCCACTAAACAAAAATGCCAACCTTAAAAAATCCATTGCATTGAGTCCCTAGAGATGCTCCAAGCTTCCATCTCTTTATGCCCCAGAATTATTCTGAAAATATTATAAAGACAAAGTGAACAAAAAATTAATGCATATAATTTAACTTTTATCATATCAAGATTTTCAGGTCCGCAGATTTCAGTGTCTGAAAAACTTTGCCATTTCTGCAAGAGACTGATTGACCAACAATTTTGACCCTGGTAATCTAGCTCTGTAGACATGGTTTAAATTGAAGTCAGCAACAGTAGGTCTGGCAGGCTCAAGAGTGTTTCTTCACAATTCCATAAAAAAAATGAATAGCCAAGGTCACAAAAGTTACCTTACAAGACTTCTTACAGGATTTAGATTCCCTTAAAATTCAATGAGATAAAAAAAATAAATGGCAAGCACAGTGGGCAATTGGTTTTGGACAAGCCCGGGCTAAGAATTCATGCTTCAATATAGCCTAACCTGCCCTTGACATCCAGGAGGTAAATAATTCACATGCATTCAGATTAAGTATCTATTTGATATAACTTTTCAAATAGAGCTTTTTCAGGCAGACTTTATACTAGTAGAGCTTTTATAGATAAAGCTTTTAAGAAAAAACTATTAGTTGTTTGATTACCATTCATAACTTAAGCAAAAATAGTGTAATTACTTTAATAGACACATTTTAAGGTTATGTTATAAAAGAGTTGAAGTAACACTTTAAAATAAAATAAAAGTATTTTAAATAATTCAAAATTTTTTAAAAAAATATCTCACCTCTATTTTCAAATACTTCGAAATTTGAGCTTCTCCTAATAGAAACAAAATAACTTTTTTAATTCCAAAAGCTTTTCTCTATTTTGCAACCAAGCTCCTCAATGATTTTATTAGAACTTTTGATATTAAAAAAAGCACTCTTAGCTTGTGGAAAACCCATACCAAACCAGCTCTAAGCAAACAAAACTACATTTTCCTACTTCACGTTGACACAAACCGCCTTGGATTAGATTAAAATGGATTGAATATAATTAGAAAGGATAAAATAGAATAGGTTTAGATTAGACTGTATAAATAATAAAATTATTAAAATACTAAAAAATTCAATACAATATAATTATTATTTATATATTATTTAACCATTAATTTAATTTGTTTTAAATATTTAATAATAATTTAATTTAATAATTAAATAACTAAACAATGTTTATTTATAATAATATTTAAATATACATTTTATACTATCATATAATATATAGTATTTTCTATTATTAACTATGTTAACAATATGAATGAAATTGATTAAATATAAATAATAATTTAAATTAATTATTCATATTTCATTTATAGAATGTACTGATTTCTATGAAATATTTTATTCATAAATTAATATTTTATTCTCATATTTTATTTTATTTATAAAATTTACTAATTATTTATTAAATAATTTATTAATAAATCATAATATTTTATTTTATTTATTATTTTAATAATTAAAGAACTAAAAATTAGTCCTAAGATAACTTATTTCATGGCCCCTGGTAAGACCCACCATTTTTATCCCTCTCATTTTTTTTATTATCAAACAAACCCTAAGGGTACCACAAGCTAAAACCATCGCAAAAAATGAAAAATGTTTTAACAGGTCTACTTTGACAAATTATGCAGCGGGATGAGTGCGTAAAATTTCATTTGTGTAGTTTTCTTGTCCATGGAAGAGACATGACTTTCAGAACAAAGGTGAAGGGGTCGTACATCTAATGTCAAGAGACATCACACATCAAGTTATCCCTGGAACAGCCTAAATAACAATAATGACGATGTATAAAGCGACCTGCTAAATCAAGGGGATATGCAAAAAATTTATTGAATGTCTGGACTCTCAGCAACTACCCAGAGTTATCAAA
Source organism: Ailanthus altissimus (assembly GCA_946807835.1). NCBI lineage: Eukaryota > Viridiplantae > Streptophyta > Magnoliopsida > Sapindales > Simaroubaceae > Ailanthus > Ailanthus altissimus. The sequence continues at coordinate 24,083,704 of OX327685.1, read as the reverse complement.
CATGTAAATTTGCTTGCCAAAGTGGTTTTTGACTCCAAATTCACAAAATGATGAATGAAGCGAATTTTGAGTATCATATTAGAGCATCTACCTTAGATTGCAGGATCTTCTGGCTGTCACTGAAGTATTGGTTTGGATGATTAATCCCAGCATCACATGATGAATTGTGAACAGCTTCAAACGTTAAGGTGCACGCCAACTGAACATATTTTACCACATTGTTCAATGATAAAGGTGAAAAAAAAAGTAGATGCATCTAGAAGCAAAGTTTAGAGATGGCTGGTAATTAGTGACCTGATAATGTCTGTTTCGCACTTTATCCATCACATCCTCTATTTCACGACTGCCTACTCCCATTCTACCAAGTGCTGCCCTTAAGTTTTCCTCGCTGTTAAATAGGAGAAACAAGCCAAGAAAGATTCATAGGATAAGCAAAAAGAATAAAAAATAAAAAAAAAAACACATTACATAAGTATAAAGTTAGAAAGAGTTATTGTAACATTGGGGTGCTAGTGTTCAAATAATGATCAATAAATCAATAACCTAAATCAATTAAAAGGCAAAATTAGTCTTATCTAAAGCCATTAACAGAAACTATTTCAAGGTTTGTCAAAAGAGTCAATTTTCCATTGTGCCTTAAAAGGAAAATGATAATATGTTACAAAATTAACCTGAAATGACGATAGGGACAGCCATGATGATCTCCTACACCAGGAGTAAAGGAAATGACTTTTTGACAAGAATATGGTGTATAATCCTGCAATTATTATAGAAAGCAATTAGATCTTGTTGAAATAGATGTGCAAACATTTATAACAGCAATTTTAAAAAATAAAACAGAATAGAGTTCAGGAACAGTTAAAATAATATCAATTGGTATAATACTAAAGGCCAATTATTGTTTCCAATACAATGCTCTATAAAAAATATCCTTCTGAGAAGATTAAAATAGAAATTACACAAACCCATTGTTTCTGAGCTAATTCATGATTCAACACTAACCATGGTTTTCAGTCAAGTGTCGATAAATATGGCACGTACTAACTCTTCAAATAAGTTAAGTCTGAAGTCTTACCGTTCTCTTCCCTTCCTTTCCATAATTATGGCGAATGCCGTATGCATATTCTTTGTCAAACCTCTCTGCACCAATCTTTGACAGAAAAGTTTTAAGCATTAAGCGTCAAAATTGTATAAATTCTAGCTTGTAGGCACCAAAAAAGGAGTTGTATTTCAAACATATTAACCACATAATAATACCACAATATTTATTTATGAATGCTTGGGTGAAGGGCACTAGGGAACGCACTATTATCCTTCGGCCAAGGGAACCACAGACTTACCAGATAAAGTAGCACTTAAAAGCAGAGATACAAACCATTTATACAAAGCCTATTTACAAGTATAACTGAAAATATGTGATTTATTTAAAACTAAGGACAAAGGAAAACACTCATCAGTAGACAAGATACTTTTATAGCACCAATTGTCACTGTGATTACCTTTTGGGAAAACTCAGCTTTCCAAAACGCTAGGGCATCTTCCAGCTTCAACCCAACACCCTAAGCATAGAAAAGAAACACCAAGAACAGTTAGAGAGGGCCAAAGTGTAAAGCACCTTTGGAAATCATACTCATTACATTTTTAACAAAATGAAATAAAGGTTTCGGCGCTCATAGTTGTAATTCTTTCTCTAGCATATTTTATCCTCTGCACATCTATGATGAATGCAGACTCTTAAATATACCATAGTGAGGCGTCAGTTTAGCAAATTCCTTATAATCAACTTCTATGTAGAATGTTTGTTTGTGCATGTCTGTCTAGGCACAAAAATTGTTTGAATGTATAATACTAAATCACAAATAGAGGTGCTTATAACTGATTAGGGTTGCATGAAGTCGGTTTTTGGTTGGTTTAGTTCAGTTTGGTTTTCAGTTTTTTTATGTAATTTTTTATTTATTTTAACTTTTTTTTGGGTTTTGAACCAAATCGAACCAAATTGAACCAAATTGGAACCGAATTGATTGGTTCCAAACAAATAGAACTGATGAAGAACCTAACCTAACTGGTTCGGTTCAGTTCGGTCGGTTTGGATCCAATTTGCCCACCCCTATAAGCGATGCAGCAAATTAAAACAAAATAAACTGCAACGCAAGAACTATTCCCCCACAGATTCTATATGCATATGCAATAAACATGTGAAAAACACACCAAGACTGGAGCTTCATGCTTCATGCTAAACAAACCACAATAGAAACAAAAATTATATGCATGTACAAAGTCAAATACGACCTTGAGAAAGAGACCTAATTGCATTCTCCCTCCATGCTTTAAATGATGATCTTCTCTAAGCTGCACACAAGTAGTATAAAACAATTTATTAGAAAAAATATAGCAGTAATATAGAAAGCAAAGATCACATGGGAAGAAAGAGGAAAGATAACAAAGACCAGAAATAAGTTGGATAAAAGAAAAGCAAGGCTGTGTTTAGAACCAAACATCATACCTTGTCGAATAGGTGGCGCATACATAGAGGAAATGAAGTCTTAGCCAACTGATCGAGGTCTTTGATTGATATGTCACCAAATTCTTTTGGCTGCAGAGGCACTCAAAATTTGATAAGAATCAATGGCAATAGATCAGTTAATAATATTCAATAAATTACCTGAGAATAGTCTGGACCCAGATAGCTCGTGCACAGGGCTTCAACAATCTAAACAGTGCCAAGAAATAGAAAATGTCAGTATAAAAAGATTCTTTTAGTTTACAAGGTTCACAAACAATACTCACAGGAGTCAACCGATCCTTCTCTTGTTCTCTGATGGTGGATGTCCACTTTCTGCATTCAAAAGCTACAACTTCTGAGAGTTGAATATTCAAAAGATGCTAATCATTAACAATGTGTTAACAATACACAACAATGCATGGGTCCATTAACATATATTGATAATGGTAGTAGCAAATATGCTGCAGCTAAAGACAAAATGATGATGATGATGGCAGCAGAATGAATAATATTCCCATAACAAATACATGAACGGCCATTCTGATCACTGGATATTCTTACCAGCTAGTAACAGAAACAGAGATAAAATCATGCAATGCTTCCAAAAGGTATGTTTTTTCTTGAAGCAATAGATTATGTAAAATGTTCCTTGTTCTAACCAATGCAAACGACATATAATGTTTCAGGTTTCAGTAATTGTCTACTTTTTCTTAACCCACCACAGACTAAAAAGACCAATGCAAATATTCAGAATGTAATAAGTAAAAAGCTTATGAAACTAATCACCTGTTTGTTAAAATTAGTGCCTTTGATAGATTACTGCGAAACTGTGTGACTACAAGTGAAACCACCTACGGAAGAGGGGAAAAAAGACACATAAATGTTAATAATAGGGAGAACATTGAACACGTCATACGTCCAAAATTAAAAAGAAGCAATAATAACACTCACCTGATGCATAGCAACATAAGCATACCCCTTATGGATATACACTCTACGACCAGCTACAAGTTCTGGAACTTCTTCAAAAGGTACCTTCATTTGGGTGGGACAAGTGAGTGGAGATTAAAAAGAAGAAAAAAAACACTAGAAAATGTTAGATGAGTTTTTCCTTCCAGGACTAGAAATTATAGAAGATGCTCATTCTCAGACACCAGTAATGTCTAATTAGCAAGACTGACACCTACTTCTGTTCCAAGATTGAAGACTATGTGAAATATTTTCTACCATCCATCCATGAGGCATCACAAAGGTCAGAATAATTTAACCATGTTAAATTACAAAGAACAAAGGAATGTTTGTACAAACACTTGACTGCACACTACATACATCATCACAGGGAAACTTCTTCCTTTGATTCTTTCTTGTGATGCAATTTTCTTCAGTCCATAATAGTGTGCACTTATGCAGATTAAAGATAGTCAAGCAGAGGTAAGCATACCTTGTAAAATATAGCATCAGCTGCAAAAAGGAGAGGGAAGAAAGAAAAGAGGAAAATGAAGTGCATCAGAACACACACAAGACATTATGTTCAAAATATAGTACGCACTTATCAGTGATATGCTATGGTTGTAAATCGACTCAAAAATAGGGATGAAACAAATTTTTCCACAATAAACATACTTCTCTAGCTAAGAAAGCAACCAATGTGTGCATCACACAAAAAGAAACACTGAACCTACAACAGACTTCATTGAACAAACTCTAGTAAATCTTCCAATGTCCTAGTTTTATATTTTCTAATTGAGTTGTGATTGACATGATTTATACTTATACCAATGGCAAACATAAGGAATTACTCAAGAGTAATACATGCAGCTTCATAATCAGGAAAGAAAAAAAGAAATATGAACCTTGGTCGTAGAAAAGTAGCTAATAAAGCCAAGGCAAAATTTACTCACCAGTGGGTAAAAGTTGACCAATGCAACGTGCAACTTGTCCTAATTTGTCCTTTACATTCTGTGGAGAAGACAAGCACAGAGCTTATTATGATTTGTACTAGTCAAAACATTTGAAAAGTTCATTTACTATAAGTTCAGATGCAAAAGAGGTTAAGACTGTGCTATGAAGATATGTATGCGTGTATCTATCATTTGCATGCAACTGCAAGTGTTCCTTACAAGCCAAGAATGAAGAAAGAATTCTAGTTCTAGCCAAAAACTCATTTTCCACATTATTAAATCTGAGAGAAAGGCATTAAAGCCTGCTAGGAGGTATCTAAGAGAAGCGCCATTCCCATACCACTCAAAAAGAGTTGATTCGAAGCTAGGCTCAGGAAAAGGTCATGGTTGGCCCAGTACATCCTCTTGTGGCTCGCCTCTCTCTCTCTAAAAGGTCTTGGTGCCGATTTGATATTGAAGGATTATTTAGTCTTATAGAAAGTAGAAAGATGCCTTGGTTGCTTTATTTTTTTATATGCCCATACTATTCTTCCATTGTTTTGATAGATCCCGGGATCAATACAATAAAACCTATGAATTAGAGTAGCACAGTTGATGTTGGATTCTTTTGAATTGATCAAAAAAAAAGACGAATGGGTGTAGTGAAGAAATAGAATCGAAGTGCTATTTACATGTACATCTACATATATATACACGTATGCAAAGAAAGACAGTGAATCTGTTGACACAGGTCCTAGTAAACAGGCAAAAAGATAATTACCTCAAACTCTGCACTGCTAACAGGCTTGCATGGAAGGTCAAACTCTGCCATCAATGCCCTCTGCTAATTCCAAAACATTGCGTCAATCATTCAGCTTCCAACTAAAGTAGAAAAAAAAGAGTAAGAGAAACACAAGCACACCTGAGCTTCAGAGCTTTCAAGCCGAAAACGATATCGAAATAGAGCAGTCTCCATGGAGAGAAACCATTTTCTCAAGTCCTCCCTAATCACATAAGAGAACAACAATAAGCCAGAAATCCAAGAGAAGCACCAAGTACTGTGTACATTAAAAATTCCATAAGGCTTACGTTCTACAATACACAAGACGCAGAACAAAGTGGGATATTATATCCTTGTTGACAACTTCAGATGCATCCGGATGCCTCATATTAGCCTTCCACAAATCACTCACCTGTGCAAAAGCCAAAGTGTATACTTGAGAAATGGGTAATCTGATATGGGAATACAGTAAAAAAAAATTTTTAAAAAAACAAATTGATAGCTGTTTTACCAAATTTTCCATTTCTTCAGGTTTCTTTCCGCGGGACAATCCATCAGAGATTCCTTTAAGAACTGCAACCAGCTTAATTAGATTTTAAACTGAGGGAACTCATGACATCAACTAATCTATAAGGTAGCCAAGCAAATAGAGGGGCAAAAAAGGTTTTTTAAAAAGAGAGAAAAGGTTAAAGAGTGATTCGGATCTCTTAGTTATTAGCAATTAGGATAATTAGAAATTTAGAGAGAATTGAACTTCCTACTTATGACCAAAACTGAAATGCTGTAGTCTTCGTAAGGGGGAAAATAGTTAATTATTTTCACATAATTTTTCTGTAATCAAATAGAGCAAACAGTTAAAACTGAGTACCTATAATTCGACAGAAGTTTAATTGTAAAATTAAAAAAAAAAATTGAAATGAAAGCCCTAAGTTTTCCGTTTCCTTTACTATTTCTTATCAAACATTCCCTCAGAACCAAACAGCAACCGAATCAATATCAAAAGGACATGAAATTCTCCATGCGTGTATGTGTATGAAAATCATTAACGCGAGGAGATAGGAGCTCTGAACAAAAACTAATTTAATTAATAATGTGAAATTTTAAGTACCTCGGAGGCGATCCATGGCATAGAGCTCGAAATCTTCGAGTCTGACTTCAAGCGGAGGGGCAGAGAGATAGAGAGGCAGCGTTGAAACGCCATCGTTTTGAGTATTTGTCCTCTTTGTATAGGATCGAACTATTTCCATTTTTGCTCTCTCTCCCTGTCCGCAAGTGTGTATAGAGCTGATTGATTAACGATGGAATTCCTCTTTTTATCTTATTTTTATAGAATAGAGGGCGCCAACCAAGTAAAATGGCGGGAAATGATGAGACGTTGGGCTGTCTAGTGGCCCATTGGGCCAACACCAGAGTAAGCCCCTTCATCATTTTAAAGAAGTGATGACTGACGATCAATAATTTAATATTTATATTCAATATATTTTAAAAAAATTTGAATATTCAATATAATAATACGCCATTACTTTTTATCTTATATATACTTATAGATTTTTTGTTTCAAAGAAGAAGGAATAACGATGGATTTCTTGTGTAGTTAGAAATTTTGAAATTTTTATGTAGCATATAGTTGGATAAAAAACAAATAGGAGAAGCACTTACACATGAGATGTTGCATAGTATTTAACTTATTTTTTATAATATTTTATATGTACTAAAACTTAATTTTACATATTTTTCTTATAAAAATATGATATATAAGTTTTCATTTACCCCGTGTTTGTTTATAACTATTATTTTTGTATTTAGTGTTGACATTGTTGTTTGCTTAATGGTTATTTTTCTTAAATACATCCAATGATGTTAATGTAAATGTTTAACGTCCAATATGGTAAACTATGTCATATAGGACAAAATAAATGTGTTAGATAGAGAGGACTTATTGGGTTCATTGGCTAACATTAATCATATAATAGTAATTCTTTAACTGAAAAAATAAACCATTAAGCGAAGTGATTAGAACCAAAGGTCCATTGCAAATAACTTATTATGATATCTATGATTTAATGAATGTAAAGACAAAGCATGAAGTTTATATTTCATCATATTCATTTATTATTACTAATATTTTGGTATTGTTCATTTGATTTCCCATAAATTAAAAGCATTGGATTGCTTTAGATTATTTCTTTAAATTGGTAGAGAATTAAATTAGACAAAAAGAATTAAATTTTTATGAAAAACTAGAAACATCAATATTTTTCTAAAAAATTTGAAAAATTATGCAATGAAAAGGTGTTATCAAAATGTTATCTATTCCTAGGACATTACAACAAAATAATGTAGCAGGAAAATGAATAAGACATCACTCGAAATAGTTAAGTTTATGATGGCGTAAGTAAGTCTTCTAGTGTCGTAATGGGCTAATGTTATGATTGTAACTTGCATACTTACTTGAGTTTTAAGTAAATTAGGTAATTCACATTATATAATTTTTGAACGGATAGGAAATCTTACCTAATTCATTTGCAACCGTGGGGGTCAACAATATACGTTAATAACCCATTTCATATACATGTGAAATTGGGTGCAATAAGTATGAAATGTACTTTTTCTAAGGTAATAAGAACACTCCTCTAAAGGGTATGTGTTCATCAGTGAGTGAATCAGTGGAACTATAACTGAGTTAGTATAACGAGATGTTACATCTTTCTTGAAATTAAAGAAGTTAACAAAAATATTCAATTCTATGAATTGAATTATCCTCGTGATGTTGCCACTTTTGGCTTATTAATTGAGAAGAATCTTAGATTTTGTCTAAGGGTTCTGATTCTAGTGGGAGTCGAACACCCGATGTTATGACTCTACAAGATACTAAATTTCAATTAGGAATTGAGAAGAGCCAGAATTTGCTTGAGAGTTTTAATCCTAGTTAAAGTCAACCATTTACAGAATTTACTCTATAAGATAACTCGATTCAACAAAGTAATCATATATCCATCTCATATTGTCACTTTGAGATTGAGGGGGAGACATTTATTATTATTTTACATTATAGTAATAGGATAACTTTTAGTATGAATATCATATTATTTGTCAAGAAATTCTGAATGAAAGCAATTGATAAAGGAATAAAGTCTATAAAGTCTAACCTGTCTAGGATTTGGTTAATTAATTGTCTAACCATAGAGCCATTTTTTGGATAAATGGGTTATACACAACAAATGTAAGAGTATGACACAAGTTGAAAATTGCAAGGCATGATTAGTCACAAAAGTACTATATCCAACAAGAGAGTGTAGACTTTGAAGAAATCTTTTCTTCAGTGAAGAAATATGCCTCTATATGATTGATTATAACAGTTGTTGCACGTATAGACTTAGAGTTACATCAAATAAATGTTAAAAGTTATATTCTCAACGAAGAATTAGAAGAAATTTTTTTATGAAAAACAACCTATAGATTATAACAAAAATTAAGGGCATAAAGTTTGCAAATTCAAAAGTTTTGTTATCATATGTGGACTTTATTGGCTATAAACAATGAAGAGTTTATGAAAACCATCAATAGATAGTTGTTTCAAAATATGCTTATATGTAGATGTCTATTGCGGTGGTGGTCATGATCATTGAAATCGACCTTAGTATATATATTTTTTATTAATAGTGGTACCGAATTATAGAGCAATAAAAAGTAAACATGCACGAGCTCTATTTTGACAATAGAGGTTTTGATTAATAATAGTACCAAATTATAGAGTAGTAAGAAGCAAACATGCACGAGATCCCTTGACAATGGAGGCTGTGAATATAACATGTTTAGTGGAAGTATAAGATATTAAGTTAAAAGATTGTTGAAAAATCTTAACGTCATCATTTATACTTCTAATTCAATGATTATATAATTTTTTTAACAATCAAATAATATCTTTTTGCAAAAGATATTAATTACCACAGTAGATTGAAATACATAGAGACTAAGTATAATTTTGAGTAGTATTATATAAAATGATGTATGCAAATAATCATATCTACAAGCCACATAATAATAGACCTACTTACCAAAACTGCGATTAGGAATATTTTTCACGTTGCACATGTCCAATCTTTGAGAATGCATATATTATAATAATACTTGCTAAGATTTTGATTGGATATTTCATCCCTATCTATGATTATAACTAGCATATTATACACATAAGATGATAAATGATATATCATTAGATTTTTATTGACTTTCTTACACGAGCAAACGCCTTAGTTACTAGAAAGGCAAGTTGAGATGAGATACAAAATAAAAGAGAATAAAATAGATGATTTATTCTTATAGAGTTTATATTCATTTGTGTAAATTAGTTGTTGCCTTAACTCAGTCAAATGAGGTTTATTCTTACCGAAACAACCATTATATCCCTCATTACCATGAAAATCTGATTTAATCAGATGTGAGTTTTAAAATTTGGTGCTGTGTGAAAAACACGCTTATTGAGAACTTAAATTAGGCACTAAAGTAGCGACTAAACTAAGATCTATACAATGAACTTATAAGACATGCTCTTTTAAAAAGAATTTACCGTATCATGTAAATCATACCACATGTGTTTTTTATGACCAATTTAGAAAAAAACGAGTGAATAGATCTACTTTCTCATTGTGTAAAGTCTTTTGATTTTATTTAAAATCTCAACTAGTATCCTTAGTTACCATCAATAATATTTTGAAGTGAAGATTAATGTATGCTAGCTTGGCATGTTTTCTTTGGCTAAAATAATATTAGGTCTATGAAACATGTCTAGAAAATCAATTAATTTAGGATAAAAAAATATGACTTGGATAAAAAATTTTGTTTTCTAACATCTAACTTTTATATCTATTAGTCGACAAGTTATATAATCTATATGAAGACAGATACAATTGTGAATACATAGAATGCATAAAAGTCAAGCATAGTTACTATCAAGAGAATGAGTATATTTAGACTAGTGTAACAAAATGAAATCTTGCATAAAAGTCAAGCATAGTTACTATCAAGGGATTGAGTATATTTAGACTAATGTAACAAAATGAAATCTATGATATAAGATGAAAAAAATATTTTATTAATCTCTTGTATATGATTAGAAATGAGATTTCTTATTTTTACAACTCTTGCTTGTATGAAATTTGTTTATAGGTCACACTTTATATTTAGCTGATATGTATACCGTGTTTATGGCTTTTGGTCAAAGACTCTATTATTGTTTTAATACAAAATATATCTCATCATGTGTGAGTAGGAGATGGTAGAATTTAGGTGGATCTTCCTATGATGAGTTACTGAATAACTCCCTTTATATACTTTCAATGAGTTAGTTATGTTGAGTGTTGTGTGCTTGTATGCCGTACTATCAGTAAATGTGTATATTTTAAACAATTTAATAATAGTATATCATATATGCAACACAGCGAAATTAATACATATTAAAATAATCTCATTACACTAATAAAATTAGGAAACTCACCTTTAAAATGTGTTTTGAACAATTTTAGTTGAAGACACGGTGGACTTCCTTAAGTTAAAATAATAACTTTCCTTTTTAGAACTATTTAAAGCAGCTTTTGCTTTTATTATTTATCTCTCGAATTAATATTGAATATAAGCACTCAAATTCACTTACTAAAAATAACAAAAGAATTCAAATAATTTTTAAGTTTAAAATAATTCATTTCATCTCTTGACTATTTATTAAAAATCTTGCAACTTGAATCAACCCACCACAAAATAATTATTGACAAGTGAAAAAGAGTGACAAAACAATTAAAAAAAATGTAACTAAAGTGTGCCACCACCTATTTTGATTTTTATTATTATTATTATTATTATAAAATTTTATTTATTAATGCTCAAATTAGTATTCATATAAATTATTAGCACAATCTAAGATAGGTAGATAAAAGTGATAAATTTCATTTGACATAATTTTAAATTTAATACTTAAACGTTAACTACTCTCCGAGAGACCATAAAATAAATAAATAAATAATTAATTAATTAATTTAAACAAAACAACAATTGTTTTATTTAAAAAATAGTTGTATTTATTAATGCTCAATTTAGTACTCATACAAATTATTGGCACAACTTGAGACATACACTAAGTAGATAAAAGTGTCAAATCTCATTTGACACAATTTTAGATTTAACACTTAAATTTTAACTACTCCCCGAGAGAGCCTAAAATAAATAAGTGAATAATTAATTTAATTTAAATAAAATAACAATTCTTTTATTTAAATGGTAACTATATCTATCAATGCCCAATTTAGTACTCATACATTGGCACAATTTGTGACATACACTAGGTAGATAAAAGTGTCAAGTCTCACTTGATACAATTTTAGGTTTAACATTAAACCTTAACTACTCCCCGAGAGACCCTGAAATAAATTCAATTTAGTACCCATATAAATTATTGATACAATTTGAGACATACACTAGGTAGATAAAAGTGTCAAGTCTCACTTGATACAATTTTAGGTTTAACATTAAACCTTAACTACTCCCTGAGAGACCCTGAAATAAATTCAATTTAGTACCCATATAAATTATTGATACAATTTGAGACATACACTAGGTAGATAAAAGTGTCAAGTCTCACTTGATACAATTTTAGGTTTAACATTTAAATCTTAGCTACTCCTCGAGATACCCTGAAATAAATTCATATTTTTCAAAAACTTTCCAGATCAAATAATTTGATCTGATGCACAACCCACATGCTTAACTCGTACACTTCATATAGTGAGACTTCATAAGTTCACACCCATTTTGTCTCACGAAACATTTTCGTAAGTCCATAACCGATGTCTAACCCCCCCCCCACACACACACAATGGATAATACAAAATGACGAGTTAAACCATACAAGTTGAGGTTAATCCATATTCGTATAATCCCTTATTTATTAATATCCTGAAAGAGTAGAGACAGAGATCAATATCGTCAAGTCTCTTAGTGCTCAACCATAAACTTATCTCTTTAATTAGTACTCTAATAAACAATATCCACAATTCCTTTACAATATTATTTATACCACGAAAAACTCTTTTTCAAAATTAATACTTATGGCCATAAGACTTCCTGGAATATAATCTTAGAGCATCTTGATATTTAACTCACCCATATGAGCTGATGGATCACATATATACACTCACCGAACTCTATGAGCATTGGACTATACCCAGCGACATGTAGTGGTAAGACTATGAAAGGTCTCTGACATGTGCGGAACCTAAGTATGGTGAATCACTCATAAGCCCACCGTGGTGCTCAGGTGCTTAGACTACAAATACTACTCAACTCGAGAAAATCCTCAATTGACGAATTTATGGAAATCTATTGAAGGTCTTTATTGAGTCTAGTTCAGTATCTAGTCCTTACTAAATATATGTATATCTATACGAGCTTCCGCTAAACTTATGGTTTGCTAAGATTAACCATTTGAACTATCCAAATATAGACATATACTGATCTATATTAACCAGTTCCATTCGATAGACCCTGCATCGGTAGAAATAGATTATGAACATTTAATTTGAGAACATATTTACACAATGATATATCTTAGCAACACTTGCAACTATTTGTAACTATGTCATTGCAAATATATTCTCAGGTCTTTGTCTCATTTCAGACAAGATTCTAACTCTTTACACATGATCTAAACTCATTTAAATCAATACAATGTCTAAAATGTTACAAGCAACTTACCTTAATAAAAATAATTAGTAATTTAATAAGATATTTATTTATCACATAAGTATGAAAATATAATATTCATATAAAATTGGGATGGCACATGAGCACTAATCCCAACAGGTTGGTAGAATCAATTGCCTTTACAATTCTGCTATATAGTTTTTGTAGAGGCAAAAACACATAGAAAAAGAAAAAACCAAAAAGATAAAGGCAATAAATAAGAAACAAAGAATATAAAAAAAATATTTTGATTTTGTTTTAAACAGTGTGCTTTATGATTTAAACTAAGGGAACTTTACGTTCGTGGTTATTTTTCAACTAAAGACAATAACACAAATTCATTAGGTCTTATTTCTTCAATATCAACATCTGAGTATGCTATTTATATTGAATTTACGTGCAATTTTGACAATTGCGATAACATGACAGGTTGTACAAGTGAGTTGACTTAGGTTTAAATGTTAAATCTTAGTCTTTTTATTGCAATTGAGTTTTGGAGTAAGATCCTCCATGCCTTTAAAAATCTTATAGAGTCTAAGAGGTATATTACAAATTTAGTCTAACGGCATTGGTCTTTAAACCTATTAACCATATAAATATGGTCTTATATTATAAGATGTAAGAGTCAGACTTGTATAACCAACAATAAAAAAACACAATGTAAGGTTAAGTAACACGTCTAGAATATATGAGTTTATTCTCAAGTGTAAAATTGTTAAAATAATAAATAACCCGATGAGAACAGGATTGATCCCACAGGGAAGTGGAATTAAAGTTCTGAAAATATAAAATAATCTTAAAAGACAAAAACATGAAAGATATAATATGGTTGCAAATAATGATACAGATAATCAATTAAAGTGAATACTAAGATTAAGGGATCCACTATTGGTATATGAAATAAGATACATTCAAATAATCAATTAAAGTGAATTCTTATATAAATGAGATTTCAATCGAAAGATATAACAAATATGGTTCATCCCAACTTATATATTAATTTGTATTCCTTTCTTTTAATTATCATGCATCAAATCTTGTAAATGGGTTCAAACATTTATTATACCAATTATTATACTTGTGTACAACAAATTAAGACTTTTACTTTACAAGAAATTGTATATACATCAAATCTTGTAAATGTTATCAAAGATTTATTGTGCCAACTATAAAGATGACCTATAATAAATCAAGTTATACCACTTTATAAGAAATGGTATCAATATTATAAAATAAATAAATAAATATATTATATATAAATTTAATTATCTTAAGAATATAATATTAAATTCTAAATTAAGAATTTAAATATATCTTATTACCTTATTGAGAGTTTCACTCTTTTCCTTTAGCAAAATAAAAATTAAATAATCATAATAAATTAAAGAAAGGAAATGCAAGAAGATATAATATAAACTTTAAACTAGTAGATAAAAAAGAATTAATATTACAAAAGAGAGAATACAAAATAAAAGTGTTAAAACTAAAATCTAGCTCCCTTGGGCATAGAAAAGCCACATAGTTATAGAAAAATATGAAGGGTATAAGTCAAAAAAAGGAGGCCAACACTTTGATGGATTGTTGACAATTTGAAACTTACTTTATGTGCCAAAATTGATCCGTGAACTTGTCACCGAAAGCAATCGAATTTGATTCATATGCCAATAATAAAGTTGTAAATATTTATTTCAAATTTCTAGAATGTGCAAGAACGTAAGTATTGAATACATATTTCTCAAATTATAAGTCAAACATTGAAGCTTGCTCATACTGGGCTTGCATTATAGATGAGTCTTCTTCTAAGCCACTTTTCACTATTTAAATATTCAAATTAGCAAATGTGTGTGAAATCTAATATTATTGTATATGAAATAAACTCTTCACATGTTCAAGAATTATTACAATTAAATTCTTAATGAAAAGTTATGTTAAATTTATCAAATCTATACTAAAATAGTTAAGAATTTAATTAAGTATAATATTAAAAATATGCTTAAATTAAAAAAACTAATAAGATAAAATAATGATGAAAAACTCTTATTGAATGTATAATTTTAAGTATTCGTTGTTTCAAGTTATAAAAAATCGTAATTAAGATATTAGAGGCAATTTGACTCTTGAATCTCATCTAGAGTTTTAACATTGTTTTTAAGAGTGTTATGGACACTAAAATTTGTTTCGTGCAAAGCTGTTCTTTTGAGTATTATATATACTAAAATTCGTTTCATGCAAAAACTGTTTTTTTTAGTGTTAGAGACACTGAAACTCATTTGGCGGAAAACTGTTAAGTTATGAGTAGGGTTAAAGATTAAAAAAAAAAAGCGCATGAAAAAGGGCATTGCATGTTTTGAGAAGAGTAAATTATGACTAGTTGTGATCTTTTCGGCGCGAGTAACAAGGGTTTTATAGCGTTGAATTTTGTAAAATATAAATTATTTTATAAGTTACGTTTTAGCTAAAAGAGGAAACAAATTTAACAAATAAAGGAAATAAATACCAATTCTATTTTAAAGAAAACCTTAATGTATTAATTACTTACCAATAAACAATTTACACTTTTAATTTAAGAATGATTCTTAGGGACAAAAATTATCTTCTTAGATTTCTCCATTAACTTAAGTCATATGGATTTACTCTTATTTGGGGTAAACTCTCCCAATAGATCTTAATTTAGAGGTCTTTTATATTTTGAATCTTACTTACGGTAGTTATATATTTATAAAACCACAATTCATAGATTTAATCCTGTAAAATAGTTTGAACCTACTAAATCACGATTCACGGATTTAACCTCATAAAAGAACTTGAGTTCGTGTGTCTTTCTTTATTTGACATATTTAATCAGCGTATAACCGTAGACCTAACCTTTTATAGATTTTATACAACAAACATTAAATAACTGTATCCACTGAGTTCGCGTTTCCGGAGGTAATGAAAGTCCGATTTAAACTTTAAATATTGTATCAACTAAATTCATTGATATGATACCTATATTATATGTGAATAGTTATCAAAGTTTATTCTTTTTTACGAGCCATAGGCAATGACATTTCAAACCAATCCAACACAGATGTTTCAGCCTTAACACCAGCCAAGTATGCATACATGCGCTGCCTTTGAATCTCGATTACTAGTTGACGATAAATGTGCACAAGACATAGCAACCAGAGAATAAGGCATACAGCAGGTAACTGTTATAAGATAGCAGGTAGCATCACATCAAAACAAAAACAATGTAACAGTAAACAATTCTCTTTTATTCTTACGAGACATTAATCTAGTAAACATAATTTAGTAGACATATTTCATCTTCATAGTTCTGTCTTTCCCTATTGCGCTGCCTAACCCTATATTCATATTGACAAAATAAGTTAATGCGTAAAAAGAAAAAGGCTTCCCCCCATTGTTATACATAACAAGGATGATATTCATCAGCTTTTACATGAACGGCATCACTACAAAAACTCGGTGCCCAGACCAATTTTCTATCATTTGGCTTAGACACTACTGCTGGTAAAGGGAGGGACTAAGGCAGCCCCAACTAACTCTAGATGGCTTTCTCCTGAAAGAAGAGAACAATTATTTATCATATGGATATTTCAATGGTCATCAATGCAAAAATAGCCTCAGCATTGCTGTCCACTTGAAAGCGCTTGTTGTGCCACTGCATTCGTTGCACTCCGCTGTCTTGTCAAGACTGAAGCAGTATAACGTCTACCAAGGATACCATTACCTGAAGACCAGTTGCTCAAGTCTTCTGAAGCTCCAATCCCATTAGAAACCTTAGGACTCCTTGATGACTCACCCACTTGTGGAACTTCATTAAACTCCTAAAAACAAATTGGAAGTCAATGAGACTTGATGCATATGAATGAAAGGAAAATTTAAAAGGAAAATATTTAAGACTAACCTTCAGGCCAGAGGCTGACACAGAATTATGCAGGGGCCGATCAACCTGCATCAGGTCAAAAGGAATAAGCTTGTTTCACATGAAACATAGGATGGGGAAGACATTCTCTATAAACTTCTGTTTGAACAGACAAGACTCCTCAAGGCAAAAGATCTCACCAAAAGTTAACAAGTCACTGGGCATATCCAACAGTAAAAAAAATAAATAAATAGGAACAGCCTCATCAAGCACATTATATCCACACCTGTTCTAGTAATTCAAGTACACCAAAGAATCTTTAGAATAGTAATGAGCATCTTGCAATAGTTTGCTATATTACTGATAGTCAAGTTAAAACACTGTAGATCAATGGTGTAACTAGATCCAGTTTCCCATACAACCCAGCCAGTGTGCTACTAGGCCAACATGATCTGAACAAGTTGATTGGAATGATATAACCTGAACTTGCTGCACAATCAGGCCAGAATGACATGGTCCAACATGCCAGGGTTGCCATTGGAATTTCTGCTTAATTTTTTATGTGAAAAACAAAACTTGAGAATTCATACCATGTTCAATATGTAATCTATATAATTTCATAGAAGAATAATTTAACATTTTCCTCAGTTCTCATTTAAATTACTTATTCAATTTTAGAACATGAAAACATTTAATTTATCTTGATATAAATATAAAAAGAATGAAATATACCAAAAGAAAAATGAAAAAAGGGCCAAAACCATGCCATGCTGGCAGTCATGCTGGGCTTAGGCTCAGCAAACTGTTCCCACCATATGCCAATGTGAAACAGACCATGCCAATGTCAAACCTACTGTAGATTGTGAAGCAGAAACCAGAATCCACTTGTACACATTTCAACCAATCCAATTTTTTTCCCCGACTATGTTCAAGTTAGTGGGAAGTCAACAAACCTTCTGAGATCTGTTGGAACCAGATGGAGATGGTGGTTCAAGTAGCAAAGCAGGAGGCAAAGACCCAGTCTGCTAAAACAAAAGTACAAAATAAGATTAATAAGTAAGCCGTATAAAGATCAAGCAGTTTCATCTATGGAGTTTATGCTTATGGCTAATGGAATGTTTAAATTGAATAGGAATGTCATGTAGATAAGGGAAGGCAATTGAACAGTCTTCTGAATTATTTCCTTTTCAATTTCTTGAACTGACCTTCCAATTTAATGAAAGCACTGAACTGACCTCTAATTGAGCAAAAGCACAAAGTAAACAGAAAGTATACAGTTTGGAACAGCTAATGAAAAATAGGCTTCTTGTTGGTGACCCATATTGCTTAATGGTAGACAACAGACAACATAAATTCAAAAGCAATACTAAGAACCTTATTCGTAAAAGGCCAAAAACACCTACACAATTGAACGGCACAAGATGCATGACAAACACACTTTAGAATACCAGAACAAATTCATGTCTGGAGGAAAGATGAATAATAGAGAAAGGAATCCTTTTCCTTTTCATTTCATAAGCATTTGATTTAATTATCTTATGAGCCCAAATAAGTGTCAAAAGTAAATTCTAAAACATGGCTAAAAATTACCCTTGATGATGGTGTAATTCCTGGTAATTCGAGAGAAGTCCTGGAGGAACTGTAACGCGAAGCCTACAAGATTCAGAGAACATAGTTAAATGAAATAGAAATTGATTAGAGAAGATGAAAAGAAAATATAAAAACATCATACTCTATAAACAACTAAACATGGAGAATATCATGTTGAAAGGTTGGTAGGACCTTGGTATTTAGAGAAACGGCTAACCTATTAGGTGGAGTGGCACTCATAAGCCCAAAGATGAAACATCCCCGAAATAAAAATGATAATAGATGATTAACAATTAAAAAGCCAACTAATGGGGCTCATAGGAGTCAACATCCCCCCCCCCCCCCCCCCCCCAAGACAAGACTGCTAGCAAAGGGAGCATCCACTGGCCTTGTTGTTCAAAACATAGAGTCACCATATAGCAATTTATGGAGCCTGCCTTTTATACCCATTGTTTAAGACACCAGTGCCCAAGCCTAATGATTAACCTATCTGTTGGAATGATCTATACTCCATGCCCCCAAAAACTCTTCAACCAATTAATATGGGACTCCAAAAAGCTGACAAACCTAATTTTGAACTTAAAAAATTCAATGGATCATGTAGTTTAATTTACAACAATAATTACAACACTTGACAATCTAAATGGATTTGAAATAATATATGTTTGACAATGTAAACTGATTTGATATATAATATTGCTGCATTTACTATGGGTATGAAGAATAACATTAATATAAATAAGTCCAGTTCATGCCTCAATGCTCTCTGTGGTTCTGTCATTCTCATGCTTCCTGGCATAATCACACAACTTCTTTACTCCTTGGGTTGTGATATCCTAAGAAGACAGTCAAAAGCCACTAAAATTAGCATAATGCAGTACAAACAAATCAAAGATCAGTTCTCAGAAGATTATTGTTGTTAACATTAAAGTTACCTGCTTGCCTTCAATTTCAAAGAGTTTACTTTCCTGAAAAAGCAAAAAAAAAAAAAAGCCTAAATATTTAAATCAACAAAGCAGAAAAAGACAGTTAAAAGTTTTACAGATTGCTCACCAGAGTTTGAACAACATCACGAACAGATTGAAATTCCTCACCAATCAATTTTGATCTTCCTCGTAATAGAGAAACCTGAAAGGCTTAGAAACTTTAGAAAATTTGAAATGTCCATTAAAATATACAGACATGCACTAATAACATATCGGACCCACCTCTTCCTTTGTAGCTTGAGAGATTTCCACAATCTCATTCACATCACGATCCACACTGGTAATCTTGGAAGATAACTGCCGCTGAGCAGCCTAGTACAAACAAAGAAAAAAAGAAAATCAACTACTGAGATGCTAAAATGTTCACATTATACTAGAAAATAAAAGATGTGAAATGTAACTGGGTTCCTGTTGAAAATAATTAACAGGAAGACCGTAGAAACCTCATTTATATCCAGTAAAAGATAATGTCACACCTTTTTTTTTTTTTACAGCAATGTCACACCATATCTTTAGTTAGTGAAGAATTCAACTATGATGGTTTTTGTCGTAAAACTATATTGCCAATTACTACAAAATAACCAAACAAATCTAAGATTACGCTAATCTAATGACAGTCATGATATCAGTAAATTAAAAACTTGCCGAGATTGACGAATAAACATCCTCAAGCTGTCTGGCTACAGAATTGCAAGCATCAGATAAACTACGTCTTGTGGCAAACATCAGATCAGGAAGCTTCCACCCCTGAAAACATTTTATGGAATATACAGATAAGCTGATGCAAAACGAAATGGTTATGATGCAGAAAACAAATTGATAAGAAAAAGCGGTATATAATATTATGAGCCCAGAATATAACTGGGAATTGGAATCATTTGGCCCACTCTTTGAGTTATATAATCAAATTATTGGCAAAGGAGATAGAATCATTCCAAGGGTTCCAAAGCCAAAGAAGTTTGAAGACAAACTGTTTATAAAAACAACTAGTTGATTCAAATTTAGATAATCCTTTCCTTCAAATTCGGCAAGCAGGTGTTTATTTATTTTAATTTATTCGTTTTCTTTTGAGTAGACAACAGTATTTTTCTGTTTCTTGCCTCAAAAACGAGAAAGACAACAGTTTGTAAGTGCAAATACGATGATGAGAAGGTAATTACTTGTTACTTCACAGTTCTTGCTCTAAGGGTCACTGGTCATGTGCCTTTTAACAGGGGCCATGCCAAGAACTGTTATTCGCTTGTTTGCTTGCTAGAAATAAAAGATAGGAGGCAGAAGAATGAGACAGTTTTGCTAGAATGTCCTCCATCTAATGCAGAGCATACTATGTAAGAATAAAGGGCACATTCAAGAATCTTGAGGGCTATGAACTTTCTTTAAAAGACTAAAACTAGTGACCCCAATATTACTTTACAGTTCAACGCCCTCCTCAGGGCAATGTTTCCCGTTCTTCTGTTCATCAATTTCAAATATTCTTTACTTTCATGCGCCAGATTATTGGTTAATCTATTCTCCTTGTATTTCTCCCAGAGGACCTCTTGTTGAATACTTCCTCATCTGATGTATACTTCCTTCGTACTTGACTAGCACTCCTAGCAATTTCCTTGATGAATTATACTAATCCAAAGGAAAATTAAGGAAATTACAAGTAAATTAAACTAAAAATCTAAAATCCCGGAGACAATCAGCAAACTATCTTCTTCAATGACCAAGTTCAGTCACATACCACTCCAAAACAAGCTTCTCCTCAATCCACACAAATGAATAAATTTAAATGTCAGGTCACATTTTGTAAGATTCGAGATAAACTATGCATTAATAAACTTTTTCCATATTTCCATATCATTACCTTCCACCAAACATAGCCATATCCAACTGCTATGATAACGATAATTATACCATATTTTTGAGGACCTGCACATGATAAAACAAGTCAGAGAATGCAACAAAGTGACCTATTACAGAGACTTCAAAAATAATTAGGGAGTTGTTGCTTTCAAGAAAGGGTGCCACTACATATCATGAATAAAATAAGAAATTTAGAGATAACACAGTTTCTCAAGATGTCTTGGATCTAATGTCATTTGTTTATAAATATATATAGAGAAAACGAAATCCACACACAAGGAGACTGAAGTTTTTGATTCAGAGAAGCAATCAACATTACTCACATGCCACTAAGCATCCATAAGCTGATCACCTTTTTAAAAGAACTCAAAAGGTTAAGAGAGCTTGGGAAAAATGCAAATCCACAAGTACATCAATGCTCATTCATTTTGGTTTCTACTAGTGGTGCATATTACAACCAAAGAGAAGAAAAAAAGATGTTACTCGGCAAAAGTTCGATCTTAAAAATCTAGGTGGCACATACGCGACGAAAATTGGATGGCAAATTGCAAATCTCTCATTAAGACGTTAGATAAGGTGAAAAAGTAGTACCTGTTCCACTTGTAGTTACAATTGTAACTGATCTGCTAGATGACAAAAGTAGCAGCTCCTGACGTATGCTGTTGACCTGTAAAAGTTCCATAACAAACTTCATTTAGATGAGACAATACGACCTCTACAATGATGAGAAACATGAAATACAACTAAAAGATGAAATTGATTTCAAGCAAGTGCAACTTTCTAGCAAGTCACAAAAACTGTAAATAGTCAGAATTATTTATTAAAGAATTGAACCCAACCCACCCCGCAA
This sequence comes from Ailanthus altissimus, assembly GCA_946807835.1. Lineage (NCBI taxonomy): Eukaryota > Viridiplantae > Streptophyta > Magnoliopsida > Sapindales > Simaroubaceae > Ailanthus > Ailanthus altissimus. The sequence goes on along the minus strand of OX327685.1, from coordinate 24,061,664 downwards.
GAGAGATAAAGGGTAGAAAATGAAATTTATTGTTTTCCAAGTTCCAAGTGAGATCTCAACCATACATAAATGGACAAACCAAAGAGCACCCATGCTCCGAGGCATTGCAAGATAATTATATGCGTATCAGAAATTAAAACAGAAGGTCGAATGCAAACCTGAGCCAACAAGGAGTCATCGCGTGGCTTTCTATCTGAAGGACCAGGATCATCCTGTTTAATTAGCTTTGAGACAATCTGTGATAGAAGACAAATCAATGTAAAACAGCAGTAATGAGCATGAGACACATTTATGGTGAACTTTGAATCAAATATAAAATACGAGGGTGATAATGATTAAATGAAAACTCCTTACTAGGAAAAAGAGAACTGGAAACAGATTTTAAGTCTGAAATTTTGAGATTTTCATTCAATGAATAAATAGAACTACTAGCAGAAAGAGAAGAAGTTCTTATTGCAACAAAATTGTAATCCTACAAACAATAAGTTCTTCATTCATCATAAAGTATGTCTGGTCCTCTCTCCCAAAAGAAAACATAATTTATGGGAAAATTATATTTGAAAGGTGCACATTGCTAATGAATAATAACAAAATCTGCCAGTAAGACACAAATAAATTCAAACTGAATATACTTTTTAAGCAACCAAAACTAGGTTTAGCTTCTACTTGTAGGAGGTACCTTCAAAGCACCTCCAACAGCATCAGAAATTGATGACAGTCGCCCTTCCTTGGCAAGTACTGAGGTTAGGATACCTAAGACAGAAAAACTAATTAAGTAAGAATGATCAATCTTTCCAGACAAATCTTATCAAAAATGAATTGAGTTATATGAAACAGGAAGAAAAATGAAAGAGACACTCAAGGGAACAGATACAAAATAAAATAAAGATTACCTCTGAACAGAATTAATATCCCAATTACATGTTAGTTCGGCATTCAAATATATAAAACCAAGTGCATAGAACAATATGACTTGGGAAATGTCATCAAACCTCAATCTATAAGAAGCCTTTGGATGAGTACTTGAGATATGTCATCAACACATAATCTATATTAAGCCTTTGGATGAGTACTTGAGATATGTCATCAACACATAATCTATATTAAGCCTTTGGATAACCCCAAGAAGCCAAGCCACCATAGAAATGGAAGTAGAACTAGGGAAAGATGACAAGAACTGCATATTCCACTACGTCCACAGGCTGATAATCCACTTCCTAACCAAACAGCCAAAAAGAGGACCAGACCACACTTCCTAATGATCACCATGACCATCACCATATTTAACAAAAAATTTATTGCAATATGACTGTTGAGTACTCGGTAGTTCATCTAGAAAAAATTCCATTCATTAACTAAAGCAATCCAATATCTGGAGGATCCATTCCCTAAACCTTACCAGTTTCTATCAGTCTTAATGCAATTAGTTTGTCCTTTTTTTCTGCTGCTCTATATTTAAATCAATTATGTCACACCAACATTGCAAAATAACATTGCATTATCATTACTGAAGAGCACTATGTTACTCCAAAGTAGATTCTATCACTTGTAGCAAATGACTTACCTTCAAGAAAAAATAATATTTATGTTAATAACATAACAACTCTCTAAAATCCGACAGTACAACCAGCTACTACCTAGAAGAAGTTTGGCATACCTAAAAGCAGTACCAATTTCCTATCCTCGGGCAAACTAAAATCAGAAATCGGGCAAATCGCACCAATCAATGTATTTGATCCTTACCACTCATTAATTCAACTGAGGATCAGTATCTATCAAAAACCCTAACTTCCAATTCCAGTACTATTACGACGGTCAATTCGGACTACACATTGCTAATCAACGAACGAAACTAAAACAAAATAAGCACACAGTTAAGCAATTAGCGCAAAAAAATTAAGAGAATAGGAGGAATTGCACGGACCTGCACCGACGAGGAAGGTTAACTTGCCGATTGGAAGAGCCATGGCAACGCCAATATTTAATTATTTATGAATATGCGTACAGAGCTCACGCAAAGAGTGTGTGCTATCAGCCGCGTTAAGACATGAGAGAAAAAAGAAATAAAAAGAAACCGATGAAAGATCAAAGACTTCGAACGATAATCGATTAGCAAAGACACGATAAATGATTACTTTCTGTTGTGTGTCGGGTTTTGTCCGGCTCGCTCGTTGCAGTGACGACTGTGGCGTGGTTGGGTTTCGGGTCGTAGCGTAGCAAGGTAACAACCCTATTTGAGAGTTTGTTGTATAAAGGAACTTGGGTTTGAAACTTAATTACTAGAAGAACCCTGGGAATTGGGATGAAACGAATACTTCTTTTTTTTTTTTTTTAATATGTTAGATTTTCAGAAATTATATGTCGTTATTTGGCTTTTTAGATATTTTCTCTTGCGATTAAAATGCCTTTTTTTTTTCTTTTGAAAAAGACGATAGATATTTAGATCTATTTACACTTACATAATTAAATGTAAAATTTATAGTTTATAATCTAATTATCTAAGCATATTATTATAATTTTTATAAGTACGTTAAGTTAATTAAAAAGTGTTACTATTTAAGTTAAGCTCGATTTATTGACTGATTTTAAGATTTTCTAATTAATGAAACCATTATAATGTTTAATTGAGCTCAAAGTTCATTAAAATTTTAATTTAATGTTCAAAAGGATGTAATTAAAAACAATAATATAAATTCTTTTACTTGTATTAACAGTTTTTTTATTTTTTTTGAAAGGATAACAATTTTTATTTAATAATAAAAGGTTGACAATAAATTTATACTTCTATTCAAATGAAGACTTCAGTTAAAATCTCCTCTCCCAAAAAAAATAATAATAATAAGCAGGTCAAATATCTCATATGTTAACATTAAATATCTTATGTGACTAATTAATTATCATTATTGTTCAGAAACAATTATAATAAACTATGTGGTTTTCTTTTTAAAAAAAAAAAGAATAATACCCATTTGTATAACTAATTATCCTCATATAATTCAAAAACAATTGTAATAAACTATGAGTTTTTTTCTTTAAAAGAAAAAGAATAATATCCATTTATACAATTGTCGTGTGTGCAGTGTGCTGCGTATAAAAATAATTAAAAAAATAAATAATCTAAATTAATACAGATAATCATTAAATTATGAGTAATGTTATATATTTCATATTTGTATTTTAAATTTGATCTAATAATGAGTCAAGTAATTATTTAATGTAATGAATAATTTTATAATTTAAATTATTTCACCATTCAATAGTTACTTAACACATCCAACCTAAATCCAAATTGAGATGTATAACATTATATAAAAGAGTTTATATGAAAAACTTTTAGATATGGTATATTATTAAAATAAAATCAATTTGATATAAAAAAAGATACTTCTTTAACATAAGAAAAAAAATAATTAAGAAAAAAAGATAATTTAGTCCCTCAAATTTGACCTATTACTCAAATTTATCTCTATTATTTTAAAAAATTCAATTTTATCCTAATCGATTAAGATACTGTTGTTAAATTTAATGAAAAAGTTCATTTAGTTGTATAATAATATTTTTGCATTTGTTATAATCTATATGTTAAACATTGACCATTTGATCATATTTGTTATGTTCACGTGTAAATCAATGATTGACCATTAATAAAAAATGACACTAAGATAGGATTAAATTTAAATTTTATTTATAATTTTTTTAAATATTTATATTTAAAAAATAAATAAAAATAAAAGAAGTCTCTGTTAACGATAAAAATAATTAAATTTTATATCAATAAACTCAAAAATTTCTTATCTATACAGTGATAGGTCATTTCTTTTACATAAAAACAAATACCAAAGGGCTGTCAAAAATGGGGGAGAGGGCGGCCGGTAATGACAAAGAAAATATTTTTTATTTTAAAATTGTTTCTTTTTTAAATATAAATATTACAATTTAATCACATTTAAGTGTACCATGTGTTATTTTTTAATTAATTGTCAATTATTAATTGACATGTAAATATAACAGGCGCAGTAACGATTAGTGATTGATACATAAATTTTAATAAGAATAAAAATATTATTGTACAATAAAATAATTTTTTTTCATCAAATCTAGTGGCAGTAATCTAATGGATTATGACAAAATTATTATTATTTTTTTAAATAAGAAGGATAAATTTGATAATAAGTTAAATTTGAGAGATTAAATTGTTATTTTTTCTTGAATTATTGTAACAATTGTCTTTACATTGGTGATGATTAGTGGGTGAATTTTGCAATGATCTAATAAAGAGAATCAAGGAGGAAAAAAGATTAAAAAAAGATTTTTTTTTATGTCAATCTAACAACTAGTGGGAATCTAAAAATTATGTAATAAAGAAAGATAAGGGTTAAAAATTTATAAGAAAAAAGTTCAGATTAAAATTTAGGTTTCGGATCACTTAGACCCTCCTAAATTTAAACCGAACTCAACTTATATTCGAAAAAATTCAGAATGTAACCCAAATTTCAAAACAATTTAAAAAATTAAAGTTCAAACCTAAACCTAAATTTTGCCAATCACAATAAATGCGCTATTAATAAATGGGCTTGTGCTTATGTAAGTGACAACTTGGTCTGCTTTGTGGGAGCAAATGTGACACGTTCTTCAGCCCATAAGAACTTTCGTCACTGCATTCTAGGACACAAATGAGTGGTCCACGCTTTGGCAGCCGAATATTCTCTAAATAAAAATTTATTCAAAATATAGATATTCCCCCTAATTATTTATGTAATAACACTCTCCACTAAAATTTTAAAAATTGTATAAATACACTCCGCCTAGTAGCAAATTTATCCTTACATAATGTATATATAATTATTATTGTTGAAAGCAAATTTCATTAAGAACAACACATCAGAACATTCACAAGAGAAAGTAAAGTTCTTTAGGAGCCAACCGTTCCACTTCAAGTCTATTCTACAAAGCTTTAAATCCCTTGAAACAAACACCAACAAAAATATTAAAAGGAAAAAAATTCCGATCTGGCAACAATATGTTGGCCAATTATTCATCGAGTTTGATTGACTGTTGATTAGGTTTGATCAACAATGTATTAATTTATAATAAATACTATTAAATTTTAAATTTTATAATTTATATTATGGTAAAATTATTTTTATAAATAGAGCATTGGAGGAGCTTGAAATTTAATAAAACAATTGTTTGATGATGATATTATAGAGCCAATTTTCTTTTTGTTAATTTTAGGACTCATTTGATGCCTTATTAGCAAAAATAATATTACTATCGTCTAAATTACAAAATTTAGAATTTAATAGTATTCACATTAAGTCAATACACTACCAATAAATAGTTGGTTAATATTAGTCAACGTTAATTAACGGTCAGTCAAACTCTGTCAACAATAGACCAACACCATTTATTGTCCATAGAGGGTAAATGAGTTATTTAATAAGATCAACTATAATTTTAATGAAAAATTTAGCATATGAGATATGTATGCCACTTATTTTCAAACAAGTGAGACATTTATTATTTTTTCTATACTTTGAAGGTCTATGAATTTTTTTTTATATTATGGATAAATAAAAAAAGTAAGATTATTTTGAATTTATCTTTAATAATTGATAATAAAAGAGTTACACTAACCATATATTATTTTCTTCTATTAGTTATCAAGTAAGGTTCTTTTGTTTCAAAACCGTCTACAAGATCATGGGATTTTGCAAAAGTCTCATATAATATATATTTTTTTTATAAATATTATGAGTCATGATAATTTTGATTTTAAGATCGAAAATTAGGGTTTATATGGTATAAATTTCTTTAGTAATATTTTTATTTTAAATTCTTCCATAATTTATACTATATATTTTCCTTTTCTAGTCACTTCATTAGTGATAAAATTAAAATTATAAAATATTTTATAAATATAGTGTCATTACACAAAAAATGAGAAGAAATATCATCACCCATTTCTTTGTCCAATGATATCTCGATACATAAATAAAGGAAATACAAGCATTAGCCTTCAATAGTTTTTCCAACTAAGGAAATTTTAATGGTTCCTATACTTCAAAAGGGTTAAAATCATTTATGTCTTATCTAATATTTTAAGAAATTCTATTGTATTCGATGGATTCATTTATATTTTGACCAATATTTTAATATTAATTATTTAGTATTGTGTGATGATTGATATTATACATGTTGTAATTAAGTTTGTAGAAGTACTCTCCACTAATTTAAAAACCTCTTTTTTATGATCAGTAACGTTTGAGTTCTCCTCATAATAAAAGAGTACATATTTTTTATTGGTGTATGTTGGTTCAAATAGTAAAGCTTTTTGTAGTAATATAAGAGATTTAATGTTCAAACCCCGATTGCATTAGATGAAACACTTATAATAAATCTTTTATGGCCACGATCTTGAAGGATACATTAAAGGAACCAAGATACGACTTGACCTTATTTTGGTCATTGCTAATGAAGAAGATAATGTTACTGCAACACCAAATCTTGAATATCAAATTTGGATAAAACAAGATCATTTGTTATTAAATTGGCTTCTTGTCACAACAACATAGAGTATTTTGGGCACTATAAATAAGTGTAACGTTTATTTTTTTGGCCCTGGACAACCATTGAAAGGTTGTTATCATCACAATCCAAAGCAAGAGCGTTGCAATTACATATGCAGTTTTAAACCATCAAAAAAGGAAGCATTATCCATTAGTGACTCTTTTGCCAAGATGAAATGTGTTGCAGACTATTTAGCAAGCTCTAGTAATTTTGTATGTGATGATGATCTAATTCTTTATATTTTTATTGGTGTTTGGTGCTGGTTTTGATTTAGTAGTTATTAATATTGAAAGTGTGCTATGCATTGAGTAAGTATGTCCATTTTAAATATATTTTTTACATATCACACATGCAAAATGTACATAGTAGAATATAAATACATATCTCATTACTCTAATGAGATAAAAGGGAGCCTACCCTCTAGGCATGCTTTAGGCAATTCTAGTCAATGACGTGGTGAGATTCTTTGAGCTAGAATAGTAATTTCATTTTCTTGGCAGATATCTATTACTTGAAGCAATTTTTGCTTTCAAATCTCCCGACCTATATAATTTGAATTTGCTATATTCACTTTGTATATAATAAATGAACTATGCCTCTTTATATAGGAAAACATGCCACCCATTATAACTAATTAAATTGTAATAAATGTCAACAAAAAAGAGTATAACAAGGCTTAATAAATTGATTGGTAGTGTGTAGTGTGCTTGGTGACTGAGTATTAACAAATTGATTGGCTATTAGATAGTTAAATTAACAAAAACAAAAAGGTACTTCATGCTTTGTTAATTAAGCATAACAAAGCTAGAAATGACTTTAGTCGAATTGTCTTCAAATTAATTTACAAAATCCTACTAGCATATGTTTATTGTAAGCATGACAATTCAAGCTAATTTTCAAGAGGCTAACACATGTTTAATCATAAGTATGAGAAATCAGTGATAAGTATTACAATTTGCCATCTATTTTTTGTAAAATTGATTTGGCCAAATAGCTTATGAAACAATGCCACCACTTGCTTTAATTTAAGCATTTCAATTATCTTGTCATGACCAAAATCTTGGCCTTTCAATTGGTGAATTAATAGCTACCATGTGTTATGTCATTATAAGCCATTGGTATGCCACGTGGCAAAAAATTCTGGGATTAAGAGGTAAGTCCCACTTGCCACTTGTCAGCATATTAGGCTTAACACTTAAGTCTTGTTAACTTTTTAAGAGACCCTAAAATAATTTCTACTTTTCAAAAACTTTCTAGATCAAACTATTTGATTCGGTGCGCTACTCCAGTGTATAACAAGTATACTTTATATAGTAAGAATCCCTAAATTTATACCCATTTTTCTTACAAAATATTTTCGTAAGTTCATAAATGATGCCCCACACACACGTTATAAAAATAATAATACGACATATTGAACTATCCAAGTTGAGGTTAATACATATTCGTATAATCCCTATGTTATTTATATCCTAAAAGAGTGAAGACCTAGATTATCACCGTCAAGTCTTAATACGTTTAACCCTAAAACTTATCTCCAGATTTGTATTCCTATAAACAATATCTGCAAGCACTTTTACGATATTATTTATCTTACAGAAAATCCTTTCTCGGGTATAATTACTTATGACCATAAGATTTTATAGAATACAATCTTGGAGTATCAGGATATACAACTCACCCATATGAGCTGACGGATCTTATATCTACACACATCAAACTCTCAAGGAAGAATATCCCATGCCCATAGCCTATATACTGGTTGATTCAACTGTTTACCACAAAATTATGAGTTTCATTGATAGCCATTCTTGATTTAATTAATTAAGAAGTCAAATATCAACAAGACAACATTTAGATGCCCAGGTGCTATTGAAATGTACGAATGAAAAGTAATGCCGCTCGGATTAAAGAATGCAGGGGGCAACATATCAAAAACCAATTAATGCTATTTTTCATAACATGATAGGCCAATTTTTAAAAGTTTATATTGATGACATAGTTATTAAATCTAATTCAAATAAAGCACATTTAGCTGATTTAAAATTAACATTTAATAGACTGTGATTTCATCAGCTCAAAATGAACCCATTAAAAGGCATATTTGGAGTATCGACTGTCAACTTTCTTGGATTTTGAGTACACCAGCAAGTAGTAGAAGTAGACTAAAACAAAGTTAAAGCTATAATAGAAGCGTATGCACCAAAAACCAAGAAAGAACTCCAATAACTGATTGATAAAACAAATTTTTAAGGCATTGCATTTCAAACTCTAGTCAACTTTATTATTGGTCGCCTTTATTGATATTAAAAGATAGTGAGGAATTTAGGTGGATGCTAAATCACTAGTAAATCCTTGCTGAAATTAAGAAATACTTCACAAATCCACTAGTTATGGTTCCACTAAAAATTGGCCAACCTATTATCCTCTATATCTCAGCACTTGAAGAATTAATTGGTAGTATGTTAGCCCAAGAACACTTAGGGATAGAGAAAGTCGTCTATTACCTTAGCTAAGTTTTGAATGATGCCAAAACTAAATACATTACTATTGAAATATTATCCTTGGCTTTATACTTCTCATGCACAAAACTAAGGTATTATCTACTGTCGACTACCATCCATATGATAAGCGAACCCGATGTTATCAAAAATATTTTGTCAAAACCATTTTTAAGAAATCAACTTGGCAAATGAAAACCAGTTTATCAGAGTTTTCATTGAAATACATTCCCTAGAAGGCAATCAAAGGATAAGTTTTGGTCGACTTTCTAGCAGCTCACCCATCACCGTATTCAATTAATGTCGATTTGGAAATAGGGTGTATAAGTAATTAAAATTGGCAAATGTAGTTTGATGGATCAAGAACGGTGGAAGCAGGTGGAGCTAGCATTGTCTTTTTTTCCTTATACAACCTGAAGACAAAAATGTCTTTTATATTGGACTTTTCTTGTATGAATAGCCAAGCCAAATACGAAGCACTCATTATCAACCTAAAAATACTTACAGAGATGGTGGTGAAAGATATAGAAATCAAGGGTGACTCATTACTGGTTATCCAATAATTTATTAGAGAATATAATTTCGAAGCTAACCCATTAATACCACACTATAATAAAGCTCGACATCTCCTTTAAGGGTTCCATTCTACCATCATCAAGTTCGTAACAAATAAAAACAATTTAGAAGCCAACGACCTGGCCCATGGGGTATTTGGGTTCAAGTAGGCGATTAAAAGAAATCCTACATATATATTGGCCAAGCCCATGCCTTTATAGCAAAAAGTTATTATGGTAGGAAAAGAAGAGATCGATTTTATATATTGATCTAAATTCTGATTGGAGGGATAAACTGGTCAATTAAATGAGAAATCTATATGAAGAGGTCGATTAATGAGTAAAAGTAATGACACCAAAATTTACTTTCTTTATAAGTGAGCTATTTAGAAGTGGACCTTCTGGGTAATTACTAAGGTGTATCGATCCTAAGGAATATATGCTTGTCATAGCCAAATCCTATGAAGTGTTGGCAGGAGCACACCTAAGCGGCCAAACCATGAAGAAATCAATCTTAAAGAATGATTTCTAATGGTCGATCATAGAAAACACTATCATGATTATGTCAAAAGTTGTGAAGAATGTCAAAAGCACGACCTTATTCAGATTGTCCCAGTTGAAAAGATGCATACAGCCATTAAACCATGGCCGTTTAGAAGATAGGCAATAGATATCATAGGCAAAATTTATCTCTCTTCCTCGAAACAATATACTTTATCCTTATGGCTACAGACTAATTCACAAAATAGGTTAAAGCCATCTCATTGAAATTAGTTAAATAATAATTGATAATCATGTTCATTAAAGAAAATATTATATACCGATATAGCCTTCTAGAGTCAATCACAACCGAACAGGGGATAATCTTTATAGGAGAAGATATGACTGACTTTACAATAGAATTTGACATTAAAATAATCCATAGTACCCTCTATTATGTACAATCCAATAGACAAGCCGAACTAACCAATAAGTTGATCATCTTTGGGCTTAAAAAAGTGATTGAAGTTAAACCTAAAGTCTGGCATAAAAAATTACAAGTGGTTCTTTGGGCTAACAGAGTCAACCCAAAAATGAATATTGGAACTTCTCCTTACTAGTTAGTCTATGGCCATGAAGCCATGGTCTCAATGGAACTCATAGCCAACTCACATAGAAGAAAACATCAACATAAATAAAACCCTAAGCAATATCAAGAGGTTTTGACTGAAGAGATGGACAAGATTAATCAAAGTCGAATTGAAACGTTGAACCAACATGAGATACATAAAAGAAGGATAAAAAGGTCCTATAACAAAAAGTAAAGTTTGAGTCCTTTAAAATCAATAACTTAGTGTAGAAATCGTTGGAAAAATTCAATTCAAATTGGGAAGGTCCATTCAAAATTGCCAAAGTTATTGGCAATAAAGCATACCAATTTGTCGATTTAGAAAGGACCAAACATTTAAGAGCTATTAAAAGAAAATATCTTAAGACTTACCAACCAACTATTTAGGAAGGAATCGTAAAATGATATTTTAGCCTTGAAGATCCAAATTAGTTAAATCGATTATAAAGTTTATTACAAAAAGTCAATTGTAATCGTCTTTGTTGCACTTTGTTTTTATATAAAACAGATTATTTCAGTTGAATACATTCAAGTATCTATACTTTGATCGGTTAATTACTACAAATTAATAACAAGCCAATCCACAAGGTGATAAAATAATAAAAGAACATATATCAAAATTTACCAAATATATATTTCATTCATTAAAAAAAAGTATACAAGGCTTTGAAAGCCAATTTCATTTACATTGATATTTGTTTTAAAGTCGAAATAAATCTCTTACTTGGCCTGAGGCACCTTCTCATTCTTCTGCTTGAGGCTTTTTTTTACAACTACTTTTTTTGGGATAGTTGTTAAGAATCTGTTGAGCCAAACTCTGAGATTTTTGGGTTCTTTTAGCCTCCGATCATCTTCAGTTTCTCTAGTTCAGCCTCCAAAGTAGCAATCCTCTCTCTTTCTCTTGAGCATTAAATACCCAATCTTAGACATCTATTGATTCTCAAGCCGATCCAAACTCTCTTTCTTTGAAACTTCTTTTTTGGCCTCTTGCATAACCTCTTTGGCCGACTGTTTCTTCTTTGCAAGGCTCATGAAAGAGGTAGCAAAGTCATCAATCTTCATCTTCAGGCTAACTGACATTATATCACCTTTAACATTATCTAAAATGAACTTGAGCTTATTGTTCAGCTCTAGCACAAACTGATCGTCCAATAGAATATCGCCACCTAAGACTCCAAACTTTTCAGTTGGTCGATCACAACTAATATTTCATTATGGACAGCAGGGGCAGGAGGAGAAGCTGACTCATCACAAGAGTCATCTAATGCATCACTTTCAAAAATCGATTCTTAAAGAAGCATGCTAAAGACGTCAGCCGTTGAAGTAGCTCCTTCAATCTTTAAATGAATCTTTGGAGCAGTCTTCACCAACTTGACTTGTCGAATAAGAGAAGATGGTTGAAGAGTCCTTACTCTCTCGTGGTTAGCCCTAGCCTCTTCAAACTCGTATTTTATCTCTACAGACTTTAAAGGAGATTTGCTCACTAAAGTTGGATCCAATAAAAGCGATTTTGTAGGTAATGAGCTTCTTAATGTTAGGGTCGGTACTTACGTGTCATCCCTGAATGTATATATACTTGTGTATTTATACAAGTGTACATTCCCATTAAATCGCTAATACCCATTAATATGGTACTATGCATATAATGTTACAAACATTGTACTATCTAAATGAGTTCAGATCAAATCTAAAGGAGTTTAGATAAGGGCTCATAGTTAGCCACGCTAAGAGATATAAATGCTAAATATTAGTACAATTAAGTGTTAGCTGGTTATAATACTCAGTAGATCCAAGAGTTGAGCCTTGTCTATAATGAGACATAGAGCTGGGAATATACTAGTAACTGCATAGTTGCAAGAGTTGCAATCGGGTGCCATAAAATATAGTTGCGCAAGTATATTCTCAAATAATTTTTCCTGGTCTATTTCTGCCGATGTGGATCTATCAGTGGATACCTTTTATATATAGATCAGCATATGTCGTACCTATAGGGTATAGATGATTGTTCCTAACCGACCGTGGGCTTGGAGCTTGTATTGACATATGGGTATCCAGTTAGGACTGGATATGGGACAGACTCATGAGAGCCTCCAATAGACACCTTATATAAGCCATCAACGGAGGGTCCTCTCGAGTTGAGTAGTATACGTGGTCCTTTGACCTGAGTGACACGATGGACTTGTAAGTGATCCACCATACTTTGGTTCCACGCATGTCACAGACCTTTCATGGTGTGACAGCTGGGTATCGCTAAGTATGGTCCGATGCTTATGGAGTCTAGTGCGTACAGATATAGAATCCGTCAGCTCACATAAGGAGTTCGATATCCAGATGCTTTGAGACTATATCTCGAAAAATCTTGTGGTCACAAGCATAAATCCCAAGAAAGAGTTCCGCCAAGGTAGAACAATATGACAAAGGAGTTTGTATATATTGGTCAGTGAGATACGAGTTTGGAGATAAGACATGGATGAGCACTGAGGATTTGACGGTGATAATCTATATCCTCGCACATCCAGAATATCATAACGAGTGGACTATACGTATGCGTTGTAACCTCAGCTTGCATAGTTCAACGCATTACAACGCGTTGATTTGTATATCTGTGACGTGTGCGTGAGGCATTGCTAACAAACTCATAGAATAGTTCCATTTGACGAATCGGGTGTAGGACCTAGGGAGTCTCACGATATGGAGTGTACTAGTTGTACATTGGGGCAGCATGCTAGATTAAAGTGTTTAATCCAACAATATTTAGCACTACTACGAGAATGCGTGCGTGTTTGTATTTAAGTGTTAAATACAACAATTACTTAATAATTGTTATTTACTAATTGTAATATGACACATGATGTATTGTGGACCCTCGGTTGAGTTTACCCAAGTGTAAAATTTGGTGGGATCCACTAGGGGTAGACTTGGTAACTATTTATTTGGGGTAAAATGGTCATTTCACACTTTGATTATTTAATAGTTAAATAATCAAAATATCTCATTATATTATATAATATATTATTATATTATATTATAAATATAGGGAAAAATAAATTTGTTTCATTTTTCTCTACGACTTCAATTGAAGCAATGTTGGATTGCTTCAAATTCTCCATTTTCTTATCCTTTTAGAGAAAGGGATAAAAACACACACCCGACCATTTTGAGAATTAAGAATTAATCCTCATACTGAATATAGGGCTGTTGATCTAGCTCACCAAGTCCACCGAGTTGGTGGCTAGAACTATTTGCGAGTTGGTCTCTATGCGGACTCTGGGAAACATATGTGTATAACGTTACACGTTGAGGTGAGTTCTCTGCCCTACTAATATATTAATGTGATTAATATTTTATTTATTGTGTTTATTATATAATTTACACGCTTTCGCCGCGTTAAAATATATATGTGATACGTATATAGGCAATAGGCACAATAGCACATGCATACACCTACATGTCTTAGATTCGACGATAAAACTTAATTCCCTTAAAGCTAATTTCTAATAGCTGTAGACAATCTTTATTCTAAGGGGTCTTTAGGCCATAGTCTAAAAAGAAAGAGATATAAGAAGTCGATTTTCATAAGCTAAGATGTACAACAACTAAAAGTCAATATATGCAATACATTGACCCTCTTCTTAGAAGGATTCAACCATTCATTACTCTTTTTGGGAGGGGGAGTGATGCGATATTTCTATATCTTAAAATTGAGTGTAAGTATACACTATCATATGCAAGTAATAAAGGGATAGAAGAGTTAAATGTCGAACCCATATGGATAATATCTTCTTTTTAACCAAGTACAAAAATTATGTCTTTCTAGTAATTATTCAGAAAAATAAAATCTAAGAGTGAATGTAAAAAAAATATAAAAGCAATGACACAATATAAAGAAATTTGAATGATAATAATATAGAGAAAACCTAGGGTTAATATTATTCTTTAATATATTTTTCAATGATTAATCCTCTAATATTTAATTCTTTTAGTTTTTATTATTGATCAAGACACTAATGTATTAACAAGCCTATTTCAAGATCATGCAAGTATATCTTAATTTACCAAATACCTATATTCCTATGGTACTTGTAATAAATTAAGATTCATGAAGGTTAAGTCTTATCGATCATACATTCCAATTAGGTATATTTTCATCATAATTTGAAACTTACATATGCAATATTAAATATTACTTTACAATCATGCATCAAATTACCTAGGTCTAAATATAATGATTCTTTTTTCGAGTTTATAAAAAATATTATCAATTCATTTACCATATATTGGCTAAATATATTGAAGCATTAAGAACAAGTAATTTAAATAACAAAGAACTAAGTTTATTAAATATTAAAAAGATAAGGCAATTAAGTGCACATATTGAGTTCAAGTATTACCCTAGAAAAAAAATTTAGTTCATGACTACAAGAGAACCCAGGTAAAAATAATAAAACAAACGTGATACAATTAATAGAAAACCGATATAGAAGTCAAATTGCTTTTAATTGCGCTGCCTAAGAACCTCTTGATGCCGAAGAATGCCTTGAATCTCTTTCTATAGTTGTTTCAATTAAGCTTCAAATTCTTTTCAACACTTGTGTTATGTGTTCTTGATGTTCTTAGACAATCTTTAAAGGCTGGGGATGAATGGCCTTTTATAGGCATTTTTGAGTTCAAGTATTACCCTAGAAAAAATATTTAATTCATGACTACAAGAGAACAGCGGTAAAAATAATAAAACAAACATGATACAATCAATAACAAACTGATATAGACGTCAAATTGCTCTTGATTGTGCTACCTAAGAACCTCTTGATGCCGAAGAATACCTTGAATCTCTTTCTATGGCTGCTTCAATTAAGTTCCAAATTCTCTCCAAGACTTGTGTTATGTGTTCATGTTCTTGGAAAATCTTTAAAGGCTGGAGACGAATGGCCTTTTATAGGGATTGATTTGAGCTTGAAAATCTTAGTTCTCATTAGATTATGAATCGTACTACCATTGGGGCACTATGTTGCTATCGTTGGGGCGCTGCTTGAAAAAGGCCTTATCGCTGAAGCGATGAGGTGCTGGCACTAAGGCGCTGGGATATCGCTGGCGCGATGGCGATCTGGTGCTGGGTCATTAGATTGCGACGAAAATAGGTATTTTTTATATTTTCTTATTTTAATCACTATTCTAGTATTGGAGCAAAAATCCTTATGGCACTTGGGCAAAATATTTAAAATTTCGTTCAAGTCCCTATAAATAACAATAATGCATATAAATAGCCATTTATTCTCATAAAATAATAAAATATTAAAATAAAAATATAAAAAAATATATGACAAATATGCCCTT
The DNA here is from genome assembly GCA_946807835.1 of Ailanthus altissimus. Lineage (NCBI taxonomy): Eukaryota > Viridiplantae > Streptophyta > Magnoliopsida > Sapindales > Simaroubaceae > Ailanthus > Ailanthus altissimus. Next base: position 24,045,597 of record OX327685.1, on the reverse strand, counting down.
ATCAGGGAGCATGTATAGGTGAAGGAATAGCTTCTGCAGAGACAAAACGACAAAGACTTAATATCAGAAACACAGTTAAAGCAATAAAGACTAAGCTATTATACCTTATCAGGTCGTATATCCTACAATCGTAATCGACTTAAGATCAAATAAATGTTTATTATATTCATTTAAATAAAAGTTGGTCCATGTTGGCCGAATTTTTTTTTTTTGCGAGGAATATCTTCTGCTATACTAAATTTGGAAATTTGGAAGTAGAGGCCTTGGATCCATAAATGGTCACTCAAAGAAGACCTCTTTCAGCCAAGGGCTGCATGTCCGAACCCATTTGGTTTGACATTCTATAGCTGACCATCTGTGTTCCAAAAGCTCTTCCTCTGATGACATCGGCTTCTTATTTCTTTCAAGTCATGGCAGTTATATTTAAAGTTGTAAAATTTCTCAAAAGTTAAGATTTCAGTAACCTTTCAACTGGTTAATCTCCCTATATCACCTAGTTTTCTTGAACTATTTGATAGATATTAGAAGGAGATAGTCATCCAAAATTTTAGGGACTTCTTAAGCAAGGCTAAGACCTCAGAAGTTTCATTGTCAAAAAATGATTCCTTGAAGAAAACCCTGGTCCTGAACTTCTAATTGGTGGAAAAAAGGCTAGAGTGAGGAACGACTTAGATACACCCTAATTATCGACTAACCCATTAATAGTGGTAGGTTTTCGTCCCACATTTGTTGTTATTGGCAGTAGCAATGATTGCTTAATGATGCAAATCTCGAGCTATCAAACAGCTTACCCAGGAATTAAGCAATTTAGCATTAAGATTGGCTTCCCTAGGAGTAAAATGATGGCCTTTATAAGAATATCTTATCCATTCAGGACTAAAAATAGATAACTTAAGTCGACAAAAAGCATTATCCTCTCTATGAGAGGTAGCGTAGAAGAACTTAAAGAAATCTTGAAAATTGTGTTCTTTAAGCTTCCATTAAAGAAGCTAAAGGGTATAGCAGTTAAGCTGATCTTGGCGGAGTTGAGAAGTAACGTAAAAAAAGAAAATAAAGTAAGCCAATACATAAAAGTAGAGGATCCAAATAGAATTATCAGTATTGGGGAAAGATGACTCACCCTTAAAAGGAAGAATTTTGAACAAACTCTTATACAAGTGTGAAAGAAAGAAAAGGCCTAAAGCTAGACTCGAGCTATCTGCCAAGATGACTACTACTTTAAGGTACTCCCTAGCTATTTTTTGGGAAGGAATACATAAGCTGTATTTACACAGCCAATACAAGAGAAAGACGATATGTTCAGTTTTAGTGGGGATAGTCATTGTTCCCTAAACTTATTCATGAACTTCCCAAAGCTAGATTCAACTTTGGTAATGAATAGGTCGACTTCATCTACTAATAACTTGGCAATGATTTCAACACTATGGACTAAAATGTTAAAAATGACGGCTAAGTCATAAATAGTAGGTGACATGTAGTTAGACATTACAAGCTCTTGACCAAAAGAGTAACATGGTCGATATAAGTTTGTTCTAAAGGGAAATTTGAGACCTATGAAGTTGAATGAGGTCATAGATATTGGTTGACTTCCAAATGAAAGAAAAGTGAGTCTATAAATGATTAAGCCAACCCTTAAATTCACTAGTCAATTTTAGCCATGATCTAATAGACTTCGAGGTCAACCAAACATATATATGATGTTCCTAGCTAAAACATATAAGGTCTTTTTAATGAGCATGGAAGAATCTAAGATATTTAAGAATGACAAAAGTATTATAAAGGCCTAATATGTAATTAAAAGAGTCAGTTATGTAGGAAAGTACCTTAGAGGTGACTTGGTTACCTTCGTCAATATCCTAAGATTTGGTATATAAGGAGAAAGAGGGTGTCCTTAGCCTCAGTCATCTTGGTTTTCTTAGAATGAGAGGAAGACGATTTTGATGCCATTTTCAAATAAGTTAATCTGTTTAAGAGGTAAAATTAAAGATCAAGATTAACTTAAACAAAAGAAAATAAAAAGAGCAGATGTCATTCAAGATCAAAAGATTAAAATTCAAAAAAATTACCGAAGTTAATCTGAAGATTGCTAAAGAACAAGATGAGTGCCCTGAAGTTTACCTTGAAGAGTTGAGAGAGTTCGAGAAAATGAGAAATTGTTCTAAAAGGACAAAGGTAAAAAATAAAGCAGTAAAAAGTCATTTTGTAGAGAATCTCATGGCAGTTAAATGAAAAGTTTTAAAACAAAGTTCAACAGTTGGACATTAATGAAGGTAATAATAGGACAGTTATTGATAGCTCATTAATGATAAATTAATGGAGCTAATAAAAGGTCAGTTTTTTATTAGCTCAAGCATTAATTTCAAATTTTTAAGTTCAAAATGACTTCAAATTTTAAAAAGAAGAGGTACGACTTAAATAGCAATATTTATCTAAAGCTGATAGTAGGAGAAAATTTCATTAAGCCGAAAATTAAGTAATATGACTAGGATTGTTGAAGAATAAAATGGTTAAAGTAGAAATTGGCTATAACTTAACAAAGATAAGGCCATATTTTGAGTATCAAATTGAAAGCTATAGTCAGGATCTCAAATTTATAGAGATTTTCTTAGAAAATACCTTTTTTTTTTCTTTTTTAAGATTATTCAGGAAGAAAGTCGGTTACAACAGTTAGATGAGGCCGATCTTATGAGGATTTCAGAGACTATAAACAAGGTTGATCATTTCACCATCTAAGAAAATGCTATAAAGATGATATTATCACTTGGGATCACGAGTTATTACATGAAGCCAACTTTGTCACATATTGCCTATGGAAATTGCAACAAATTCAATTTACAAGTATATTGAATGAGAGACCGACTTTTTCAGGGTGCAAACTTCACAAAAATAATTCTTTTGATCGACTTGTAGGAAAACATTATTGACGTCGACCAAACAATGTACATAGTGGGCCCATTTATGTTCTTACTTTTGTATATATTATCCAGGCCCAGTTGAGTATTTTAGCCTATATAAGGTATCTATTAGTATAGGAAGTCTTATTTGATTAGAATTCTTTACCTTATAGTATTAGGATTGAATAAGGTATCTGTAGCCTATATAAAGGTTTGATTTTTCATTGTAAATCATTATTAAATTCAATAATACAACAATATAATTTCTCTCAATTTAGCTTTATTCTTTCTTCTTATTTTCAACCAAGGATTCATGTCCTTGCTTGTTATTTTTCGTAGCCTTACTATTGAACTTCACCTATCCTTTCAAACGAAGTACCCAAGTTCTACAGTTCACTTGCTATCTCATAGCCAGGTTTATCCTAAGCCTTGCTTGTTGTAAGCCACATTTGGCTTTGTCTTGTTTGGTGAAACCCTATCCTCATTCCTTGTAAATTCGAGGTGATCCATCATTCTAGTAGGATACTGGACATACACGAATCTAGCCTTTCAATTTTATCCATGAACAAGTTTGAACATTAAATTATCTTTTGGCACGTATAAGGTAGCTTCTTTAATTTTTTTTAAACCTTTTCATTTATGCAGTATAATATTCATAAAGTGAGAGATAAAATTGTGTGTTGGATATGCCTTTTTTTATCTGTCATATTGCTGGAATTCAAAGTGTTATATGTTTTTCATGTCTTTATTGACTTTCTCATTGATGGATGTTTCTTTTTCCTCTTATGTGAGATTTTGTTATCATCTTCCTTCATTAAGATGTTGGGAAATTGGTGATTCAACAATTTTGATTGGACAAGAATTGAAATGAATGCCAAAGTAGAGAGTCATAAGAAGTCTAGAACGTGTGAGACACGTATGGAGAAGTCTAGGACGTGTAGGACACGAAAGGGGAAGCAAAATAGGACTCAAAGACGCGAAGAAAACATGGGAAGAGCTACCAGGGCTGAGCACTTCAGCCCCCAAAACAGCAACCCAGCGCCGCAGCGCTGGGTCCCTAGCTCCACGGTGATGGGCACGATAATGCCCAGCGCCGTGGCTCCCAGGGACGAGCGCCGCAGCGTCAGACGAGTCAGAAGTTTGTTTTTAATCTGAATTTCAAGTTTTGAGAAGTTTTGGACTTCCAAAACAAGTTGACTCTTACTCAAACAAGAAATAGGGTTAGTAAGCACGAAATACACTTTATATAAATACTTGTAAAACCTTTAGTTAAAATTAAGCATTAAGAGAGACTCTAAAAGATGGGAAGAACTGGGTAGATATTAAGTGTTTGTGTATGCTAGGGTGGAGCCGTTGTTTGGGTGATCATTGTTCGTGGTAGAGTAAGGGTTCACTAAACATTAGGTCCTTTTGAGAGTTCTTCAAATTGGATTTTTCTTATAAAATCTCTAGGGAGTTATAATAAGAGAGATTAGGATCCTTGGATCCACCGTAGACATAGGCAATTGGCCGAACCACGTAAGATTGTGTTGTGTTTTTTTATTTTCTGATTTGAATTCTTGTTGTTTTTGCTTGATTAACAGGTTATTCCACTGCGCAAAGAAGTTAGGGTTTTAGATTGAATCTTGAGTTCTTCGCTTCAATATAACCTCAAGAGTGAGAAGAGTGTTTTCTCCCTCAACATAAGATAATCAATTAAATCATGACGACAAATGCAACTCAATGAGATAAAGTTTTTGAGGGGGGAGGGGGAAGTGGGAAGAATTTAATTTACAACTTATGTTATTATATTACTATTTTCGGTGTCAACAATCCATTTGCAAATATCCTCATAATTTGTTCTTATTAGTAGTACTTAGTCCAAGCTACACTAAGGTGTGAAATGCATTCTTCTCTGGCAGTGGCTGGCACCTCTGTGTGTGGAAAGCTATCACTTATGATGAAATGAATGGAAACTAACTTTTAGCTAATTCACTGAAGCTAAGTTGTGAAATATTACATTATTTATTTGCATGCTAGCAGCTTGTTTGTTGCAAATCCAAGGAAGCTTTTTTTTTCTTTGTTCTTTTTTACTTAATGGAAGCTTATTTTTGCCCTGAAGCTTATTTCATTATCTTACTTGTGTTTTTACGAGGTTGAGCTAAAATTATAATTTAGCTATAATATAGGGAAACCTTTTTGCCCCTTTAGGTTCTAATGGCAAATGCATGGTTCTGTTTGCATTATTTTTGTTTATAATTGAATACTGAATTCTAGCCATGAAATGATTGAATTCACTGATAGAATAAGTAATGTAATGAAATAAGGTGAATTTTACCTAAGGCATTATTCTTTTTTTTTTAAATTCTTTTTTTCAGTCACAAGCATGGGGAATATGATGCTGGTATATGTATAAATGTGTTAAATTAATTATGGTTGATTTAAAGCTTTTACTCATAGGAAAAGTCTGTACTTCTGAGAGGCTGTTACTGTAAAAGTTAGAGGAATTACTCGTTCTGTTTGTAACTGGAAAACTGATTCAAGTATAATACTTATTAATGTGTAATATTATATTATTAATATATTTAATTTGACAAGAATATTATTAATGTGTAATAATTACATATTATAAAAAGTAAGAATATTATATTATTAATATAATTGATTATCAAATCAAATATATTAATATAATATTACACATTAATAATACTCATAGCTAATCATTGAAGAATTTGAAAACTAATTCCATGATGAATCTTTTCTAGTGCTTTATATTAGAATTCTACTGATAATTGTTTCTATGAACAAATTAGTAGTGATGTTTTGATGAAGTATTGGATGAAATATTTATCTTGCATAGAAGATCAGAACTCAGATAATTGAATCCATAGCTGATACTGATCATGCAGGGCTGAGATGATAAAGAAATCTAAAGGAAAATTTCTACCAGAAAAAGTTAAGGAATTAAGCCGCTTGCTCAGATCAAGTTTTTCATGCTATATTACAACTTAATAATTGTGATTATATGTTTATTAGTATGTTACTTCAAGTTTTTGCTATTCAAACCAAGTGACCTTGAAAGTGGGTTATGTATTTGATATTTTTTGTTACCAAGATGTCAGAATTTTTTCTTGTTTGTGTAAAACAGATCTGCATGTCCTTGATATTTAATCCATTAGTGGTAATTAATGTGGTTAAGAAGAAGAGTTCTGTTGCTCAATTGAGGAAGGAAAAGTCTGAGGCTAAGTTTAATGAAGATTGTGATGGTTCAACTAAGGCTAGTGATGACTCCAACGAAGGAAACGGGCAATTCCTAGATGAGAGTGGTTGAGCTAGCATTTGTAACTCTATTGTGGCTTAGCTAGAGATGTCAATTTAAACTTGAACTAATATTGTACTCAAATTGGGATTATTAATAACTTTCAGTAGTGTTGAACTCTATACATCTAGAAATTATTCTTTTCTTAAATTTATTTTGATTAATTTGGGTATATCAAAATGTATTTTGAATTTCAGTCGAATGGATATTGTATTGCTATTGAATAAATTTATATCAGTTTACTTTTAAGTTTTAATAAAATTTAAATTTTCAGTTTTATTAAAGGTTTTCAAATATTTTAAATTGAGAAAAAAATATTTGTAATTTTAATATATCATAATGTCAATAATTTTTTGATATCATAGCTTTATTAATTTTTTTAATAATATGATGTCAATAATTTTTTAATATCACTATATTAATAATTTCCTAAAACTATAGTATTTGTAAAATCAGCGATACATAAAAAAAAGTGTCAAAAAATTCTTTAACACTAATAACATTGATACCTTAATGTGGTGTTATTAAACCATTTACCTATGTTAAATTAGAATCAGTTTAGCTATTTTTGTAGTTAAAACCATAGATTGCAAATATACGAGTATTTCAAACATTTAACCTAACACTATGTTGAAATTTCAAATTCCAAATTTAAAAGAAAAATATTCAAATATTTTTATTTATTTTGTATAACTATTGTTATTATGTTATTCAATCAAATAACCATATCTAAAACTAGATGATCGAACAAAGATATTTATGAGAGCGCTTTGAGAGAGATAAAACTCAATATTACTAGAACATTGACAAAAAATATTAACTCCTTTTGGTATTACGGCACTATGACTTTGTAGAGTGGAAAGTGAAATGAGTGTTTTATACGTATTTAACAGTTAGTCTTTACCAAACATCAAACGGATTATAAGTATAATCGGAAAAAAATATAACAGAGACTCCATTGCAGTCACAAATTTGTGTAAAAAAATATGAAATACGGATAATTTTATTTCACGAAATTAACCTAATTAACAAGTTTGTCTCAATTAGATTTAAAATATATTTTTACTCTAATTTGTTAATATTTATTGTCAATTTAGATAATAAAAAGGCAAAAAAGTAATCTAATTATATAAACACATGTCAAGTATAAATTTATTGAGGGATCAAAACCCATATTCTTTTTCTTGTTGCTACCGGCTAGTCACCGACGACTGAGGTGGCAACAGCCACTCGTTAAACCAATGGTCGATTGCTCCATTTTTATTTATTTTTTATTTAATTTAATTTTAAAAATATTTATAAAAAAAATATAAACCAATTACATAATGCATGCCATTTTACTAAAATTTATTTATTTTTAATTACTTAGATGTTGAAATTTAGCGATTCAAAATTATAATAGCATATTATTTTAAATTGGAGACTAATAAGAAGTCAAATTAAGGTCGATAACGCGTTAGATAGATAAGAAATGGTTGAAAATAAAAAGCTAAAAGCAATGAGAGGCTTGGAGTACGAGAAGAGCCAAGATCGCATTGCAGGGGCTTCGAGGCGCCATGATCTGGGCACAGTGGTGCCTAGGCGCCAACTTTCGGGAAATATCTCGTTTTGAACTGAATTACGTCACAAAGTTAATTTTTAGACTTCTACAACACGTGAACTTTTATTCTAACTAGAAATAGGATTTTATGGATATTTTAGAGCCTATATAAACCCTTGTAATCCTTTAGAATATTCGAGCATTAGAGAAGAAATTCAAGAGAGAAAATAGAGAATTAGAGAGCACTTGAGTGTTGGGTGCCAAAAGAGAGAACCATAAGAGTGTTTAAATACTGTGTGTACAGAAAAGTACTAATAGATCATTTGAGAGCTTGTCTATTATTATATTTCTTAGTAATCTCTTATAAGATATCTTTGTGATCTGAGGTTCTTTATGGATTAATAAAAAAAAGTTAGGATCTCGTGATCTACTGTAAATATAAGCATTTGTTATCAAACTACGTAACTTTTTTGTGTCTTAATTGTATATGATTGTTTATCTTTATTTTATGTGTGATCTTTTCTTATTTTTAAATACTTGTGGGTAAAATATTTCACATGCACTTAAAAGTTTTATAGAGTACATGCCCCAAAAACTCTAACATTAAAGTAAATTAGTAGATGAGATTGTGTCACGTATTTAAAAATAATGAATTTGTGAGATTATGTCATATGTCCAAAGTTAGAGGGCAAACAATGGGGTAAACTGGTAATTGTTTATTAAAACTAATATCTTTGTCTAAATTGATGGTAAAAATTAATAGACTAGGGCAAAAATAAACATTTTAGATCCAATTAAAGCAAACTTGTCAATTAGGTAAATTTTGTGAGATAAAATCATCCTTATCTAAAAAATATCTTAAAACTTGGAAGGCAAGGTCTATTTCTAACTAAAAATACATAAGAATGTAGTCTATCTGCTCATATCTCTAGTGATGCATTAATGCAAAAAGACATTATCGAAATTGATGAATTAAAATCATGTTTGAGAATAATTTTTGAGTTGGAGACTATTAAGAAGTCGACACGTGGTCGAATACGCATTGGATGTATAAGAAATGGATAAAAATAAAAAGCCAAAAGCATTGAGAAGCTTAGAGCGTGGTAAAGGATATTCTAGGGCTTGGTGCCGTAATGACCAATGCTAGGTCGTGGCGGCGCCAACTTTTAGAAAAATTATATTTTAAGCTAATTTAATTAGTTTGAATTAGTTTTTGACTTTTATTCATGAACTCTTATTCTAACTAAAAATGGAGTTTCTAAGAGTAATTTATAGCCTATATAAACTCTTATAAAATCATTAAAGTTGCATATATCAAAGAAGTATCAAATAGAGTGTCGAATAAAGACTTTAGGAAGCATTAGAGCATTGAGTGCGTAAAAAAAAAATGCTGTTATAAAAATATTTGAGTGTTGAGTGCATAAAAAAGTACTAATAAATCTTTTGGAGAGTTCATCTATTGTTGTATTCTTTATAATCTCTTAAGAGATCTTTATACTCTTAAACGGTTCGTTGATACTTACTATTAATAAAAGAAATTAAAATTTCGTGATCCACTATAAATATAAATAATTTTTATGCTTTATATGTAATTATTTATATGTTATCTAATGCTTTATATGTAATTATTTATTTTATTTGTAAATAAAAGAAATCTAATGCTTTATATGTAATTATTTATTTTTATTATATATAATTTTTTTATTCTTATTTTATTTGTAAACAAAAATCCGCATACACTAAAATTTTAGAATATTAAATTATCAATAAATAGTATTAGAACACGTGAAAACCCAACAGATCATTGTCATTTTGCCAACGACAAAATGTTTTTACTTTTAAGTAACCATGAACTTTTTCTGCAACAAAAGGATCTAATAAAAGAACGAATTCCTCACCGGAAATCTTATTTCGAGGTTCAATAATTCATCAGCAGTCCTAGTAGTAAATAATTTACAAAGGTAACAAGTATCGAGCCTTTCTGCTATGAATATGGAGGGAGATTTAATATGAAGTGAATATTTGCATCTGGCTCAAGATGTGCTCAAAATTATCTGTCGATTTCTCGATGGGATGTGAATGCATTCCTTCATAGGTTGTCACAACAATTCCTTCATCTTTAGTTAGTCGTTGGACCTGCTTCTTCACATTGCAGCCTTGATGTGTACACCTATAGTAGCTTCTGCACACAGTATGAAAGAGAGAAATAATGTTAGTACTAAAATATGATATGGTCGATTTAGCTGACAGATATAAAATGAATTAACCCCGATTAAACTGATTCTATATGTATGTGAACTGGGTCCAAGTTCTTCAATTTAAGTTATTATCGGTAAAGATGGATGTCATAAAACATGTAATTACTTCAATCTTTTTTTCTAACTTCAACAATATCATTTCTTCATATTGACTTCAACATTAAACTTATATCTCATTTAATAATTTAACTTGTCATGAGCTGGCTGCTTCAACCTAAGTAGTGAAGGATTTGTTTATTGCTATATGTGATCATATCATGTTTCTAGAGATGATGATGACTATCTGAGACGTTTATAATGCCATGTGACAGCAACATTTTTTCCTGCGTTGATCACATAGTTTTGAGATTTCTCTGTGGATACATATAGATAGCAAAGATCCTTTAATTTCCTTCCCTTCTATATATGATTTCAGCATCGACGTTTTTGAGTATGATGACGGCAACCCACTACAAGCTAAAAGCTAACGACAATACATATTACATGGTCTACGCTTAATTGTTAAGCTCCATTCAAATGCCCTTAACAACGGAAAAATTTAACTTAAAATGTGGGCAACGAAAAGGAGCAATATGGAAAGTGACAAAACAGTATCACTAGATGGGAAACGCTGGAAATTTGCATTCTTACCTGCAACATTCGTCACAGATATGCCTGTTCTGGGTTTTATTTATTTATTTGTTTTTTTTCTGAACTCCGAATGCAGGCACTATTACAGACATTGCAGTCATATCTGTATGCATCTGTTAAATATGGCTACTTCTTAGTTTCTCCAAACAGTAAGCAGAAAACTAACTGCTCGTTAAATCTTGTTCAAAATGTTATCTTTATTAGCAGTTGCTGATGATCTAATTAATATCTGCCTGCTGCTTCTTAATCCATTGTTTAAGTTTCCACCTTTTCCAAACACACATCATTAAAATCATACGCGACATTTCATCTCCTTATTAATAGCATAAACTTGGAACTTTAACCTGCATCGCTAATAAGACTTTTGCATTCTGGTTAGCTACTGATGAATAATCGTTCTTCCTGAAACTCCAGTATCGGTCAATGAAAGATTTTTTTTTTTTGGAAGAAAAATGGGGAAGAAAAGCTAGCTACAATGACAAAATTAAACAGATGCCTCAGTTTATTAAGCACCCTAGTGATTATGGGATCACTAGATTCACCACACGCTAAAGTGAAAGCAAATCAAGATAAGTTCATGATCATTGTCATCAAATTACAATATTTTCCGAAAATTCATACTGACTATCAATTCAATATATAGGCACTGCATCTGCATGTGGTTTGGATTCAGTGTTGTTTACAAAAGTCGATTGTATTAAAACAAAACATATAATTTTCTGTTTAGATTTTATAAATAGGTGCAATAAGAAAAAAAATACAATATATCGTTTCTTATTTCTGTTCCTAATCTAGTGGGAAACTCCCTTCCCTACTGACTTTTATTTTATTTTTGAGTTTGAACTATGAAAAACAAAACAATAAAATCATAGATACTCGAATATCCGGTTCCTTAAATTAAAGGTTTTATTCGATATCAAGATTAGAAAAAGCAGAAAGACAAAATAAAGTGGGGGAAGAAAATGATGAGAAGAGAAGGAACTGACCTTGGAAATTTGTTGTTTTTCACAGCTTTTTGGCCGTATTTTCTCCATCTATATCCATCATCAAGTATATCAACTTGGCTTCTTGTTTGAAAAGCACATCTAGGCTTTCTTATCTTCTTCTCTCCCTTTTTCTTACCTAATTTCTCTCCGTTTTCAGACCCTAAAAAGCTTTTGTTTTGAGAGTTGTTGCTGCCATTCACAACATTTAAACTAGCAGGAACTTCCATTTCTGACATTAATCCCAAGAACCCACTTGACTTATTGCCGTGAAATCCGGCATAAGCTTGGGAATTCACCATATCTAATGAAGCAGATGATGTTGAAGACGAACAACCTGCCGCTGCTGGAAAAAATGTTTGGTAATTCTCCATTGGAGAGAGAGAGAGAGAGAAAATGTGACCAGATTAATTATACAAAGAGAAATGTGGACTGTGAACAATAAGATTGATGTGGGTTATAAAGGCAAGACTTAAATTAATTGAAATTTAAAAAGTAAGGCGGCTCGATGGGTGGGGCTGGGTGGGGCTGACAACTTCTTTATCTCGTGTTTGGTGTCGTAAACGGCACGTAAATTATATATCCACAGATTTGTAAAAGCAAAATAGAAGAAACAGATGGGGTTATATTCAAATAAACAACTGTCATTATTTCATTTCATATCAAACTGTGGAAAATATTAGAGGACATGTGAAAGTGAATGATTAAGATTGAGAAAATAACATAATTGGGATTAGCATTATAATAAAATTTAAACATATATAAAATTATTTGGTTGTTTTAGACCAAACTTTGATTTCGTACAAGAGTACTTCTCTTTGAAATAATAATACTGATTATGTCATGGTCATGGTTATGGCTTAAAGAAACTTGTAATTTCTGTGAAGAGGATATGAGAGACGTGTGTTACATTTTTGTTGCATGAATATGATAAAAACATTTAAACTAAAGCAGCCCCATGACCATCCGATTGTGGTCAACATATATTTCAGTGGCGCGTATTTTTCTTGGTCAGAGCATGTGTTCTCAAAATTATTGCTGCATTTCGTGCGTTTTGAGCTAATTAACGAGATCAAAGAAATGATTATCGATCTTCTAAGCTAATCTTAAAAAGAACCTAACCTTTTCTTTTTAATATCATTTCATCTCACTTATTACAGTTTTCAAATATAATGATATTCGCTAAAAGCTCCACACAAGAGTACTATATATATATTTCAGAAATCACGTGTCATCCGGATCCTATACGTTACGTGTATATTTTTCTAGAAATCTAGGGATTCCTTGCTAACTAACAATAGGTTAGTGGCGTCGCGTGGACAAAATTTTTTGCAGAAAAATTTTCCCCCATCAAATGATACGGATTCCACGTAATCAATTGTAGGCAAAACTGTTATATTCACATCTTTAAAGGATTGATTCAATGGATGTGGAAAAGTTTACAATATTAACTATTGTTAGTCCACTAAATTTGACTACATGCAATAACTTCATTATGAAACCATCAAATTCTTCAAAACTATGATTGCAAAGATACATTGATCACGAGAAAATAAAAATCCATTCAAGTAATTAACCTTAAACATGGTTCTTCCTTCGCATAGATGTAGCTACATATATGCTATAGCTAATTAACTTAGATAGGTCTCCACGATTTGTTAATAGATGGGCCATGCCGGCATTGTGCCACACCATAAATTAATTTATATTAATCATGCACGTACCACCTTATACATTCCCGACAACTGGGAATACTTTTTCCGATCGATATCAAACCTCGATTGGTCAATTGTACTTAGTGCTAGGTTTTATTTGAAACTTGTTAATTGTTTTTGGTAACTGTGTTGTATGTTATTTTAATTGTACGTAGTAATATTTGTAATTTTTTTTTTCTGTGTGAAGGCTGTTTCTTTTTTCTCCCAAATTATCTGAGTTGTATTTTTTTTCTTTTTTCGTAGAAATTTTTTAATTGGAGATATTGTTATTTTCCTTGGTTGCAAAAGGTTGAGGTCAGACAAGTATATTCTTAAGTTTTGATAATTTCTCAAATAGTCTTAAAAAAAAAAACCCTAATCCTATACATTCATTCATAGTCCACAATCGGGCCGCTAGCCCTAACAAGTATATACAATATAATTCAATTAATAACTATATATTTCTCGAATGCAAGTTGATGTTTTCAAGTAAAATGAGGATCATATGATTCTCTCGTACTAAATGTAACATCATTCAGATTGAAATATTAGGATTGGACCAGACAATGAAGCTCCCTTTAGAAATGGATTTGTCCCCACCAAAGCCTAACCCGATGACATTTTTCTTGACAAAGGGAGCTATTTTCAGCTTTAAACTATTATAATTATTATGCATTGAAAAATTTTGTTAGTTTTATTAAATAATCAATTTAGTCTTTATTGTTCTGAAAATACCTAAAGTAGTCTTTAACCTTGAAAAGTTCACGATTTATACTTACTTTTTTTTATTCCTTTACCAGCTTGCCTTTCAGATGAAAGGTTAAAGTGAATTTTATTTTATTATAGTTAATTTTTATTTAATAATATAATTATAAATTTTTAAACAATCAACTAATATTGTAATTAGAAGAATTAGATTTTTTTTTCCTTTCTTTACATAAATTGTAAATTATTTCATACAGAATTTTAATGAATCTTTACGAATATCAAATATTCTCTACAACTTTACTAACCAATCTTCTCAAAAAAGAAAAATAGGTTTAAATAAAAATCAGTGGCATATTCCAACAACATCAATTTCTTTCTGCAATGTCCATTCTAATTTTCAAATAAACTTCAAAAAATCAAAATTCATTTCAATATTGTCATAATCATTTTTTTTCTTTTTATAAATATATTTCTTCATTACTTTTATTTTATTCTCATTGTTAAACTCATCTATAGCTACGAGTTGTGTAATAAAACTTGAGATGAATCCCAAAATACAGAAGTAGATACAAGTGAAGATTCATTGCCCATCCAAGTGACCAGTTCATCACCAACCACATTAATCATAGTTTAGTTATAAAGTCTTCTTCACATTAAACATAGATTACCAAAAATATCCAAAGCCTAGAAAAAAAACATTAAAAATATTTTAGAAAATACACCACCAACCATTACCAATTTTTTTAATCCATTTAAGAAAATTTACAAAAAATAAAAAATGAAAACTAAATTAGAAAAAAAAAAATCAAACCCATGGCCGCCATCACCACCATCATTCCAACTGCTTCCACTGTTGATTGATGCCATTACACTCAGCACATGCGGAACATCAAACCCCAGACGTCTGTTGTCCTTATCTCGCTACCCTAATCGACAAACGAAAGTTGAAATCATGTACTACTCTTAGGTTTTGGTTGGCAAAGATTCCAGCAACTTGAGGCAACAAAGATCCGGTGAAGGAGCGGCAGTTTCGTGGTGTCAATGGTGGCATTGCAAATATGAAGAGGTGGCTAAGGCGAAAAGACGATGGACAAAACGGGAACATAAGACAAAAATTAAAACTAATATTATCGTTAATTAATAGAGTATCGTTAGGTATTTTAAATTATATTTTAAAAAATAATATGTTAAACAAATATTAAATAGTATAATAGTATAAATTTAAAAATTATTTATTATATTTAATATTTATTTACACGTAATTTTTTAAAATATAAATTTAATATGTTAGTATTACTCAAATTAATATAATATTAAAGACAAAGTCTTAAATTCAAACTTTAATGTCTTAATTTTTAATTAACTTTTATTTCATACTCTAAGAATTTAATTTAACTCAAATCTCAAAACTTAGATCAGATAAGAATTTATTTTGCCTCGAACTTTAAAATTTAAATTAGTCAATTTCTTAATTTCAATCCATATTTAATGTGAAGGGAATTGCTAATACTTATATTTAATATTAAGAGATTCATTTTGCTTCACACTTTCAAATTTAAATTCACATTTTATCTAAAAATAAGTATTAATAATTATTAACACTTATTTTTAATATTAATATTAAATTTTAATTTAATAGTTTCAATTTTTAGATTGAGCGGTTAATTAATATAAAAAAAATTAACAAAAAAAAATAATATTAAATGAAATGTTTCAATATTTTATTTAAAATTAATTTTTATGGTAGCAAAAGATAATCTTGCCCCTCAAAAGTTAAAATCTAATAATATCTTTTTGAGGGAAGGACATAGATATTTCAAAAATAATAGAGACTAAGTTAGATATTAAAAGAAAAAAGAGAGATTGAACTGATAATTTTCCCAAGATACAATTAATTTAAGTTAGCCTTGCATTTGAACAAATTGCATAAACGTAATGCTGAGAATAGCAAGATTGAGAGATACCAGTAATGAGTTTCTCAAACTAGATTTTCAAATAAATCAAGTAAAAAAATTTATATAACGTCTCATAATCTTTTTATTAACTTCTATTTAGTAATAATTAAAGTATATTTGCATAAATAATTACAATTTAATAATAAAATTCGAGCATGCACCTTGTTTCTAATACGAAGTCCAAAATTCAAATCGCTAATTCTTAAATAAAATTTAAAAAATAATTTACATATATTGTTAATGTAGGGATCAATAAACTACGTATATTTTTATATTAGTATAATATTATTTATTTTAAATTTAAACTCATAAAAATTTACTTTTGAACTTTATCTCAAAATGTCTCATACTAATAAAGAAATTGTTCATATGCAATATAAACAATATTTTTATGTTTTTTTTATTTGTAATTAATTTAAGACTTTGATTGCAATTTAAACAATGTTTCTCTTAAACAAATGATTATATTATATTTTTATGATTTGAGTCTCTCCTCAAATGATCATTGATCCATTTATCTTTCTCACTAGAAATACTTTATTTTATTGAGTTTGTTATTCATCTTCATTGCATCGAAACACACGCCTTACTTAAAGAATCACAGTATATTCCACCTCAAGAGCTTGCTCTATTTAGATCAACTCTTTATCACTATATTAATAGAGGTACGCCTTACGTGAAGCACTGTTCTGTTGAGTTTACTACTCATTTTTATTGCGTTAAAACACAAACCTTACATGAAGCATTAAAGTATTGCCTACTTCGAGAGGTCACTTTATTTAGGTCAACTCTTTATAATTGAGTTGATGGAGGCACATTTTACGTAAAGCATCGGAGCACACTACTTGTCTAATAAAGCTTAATCACAAGTTCCATCGCAAGCTAACCGAGGCTCATCACCTTTATTCGATAATAAAAATTTTCTCTACGTGGCTAATTTTAGGGTATGATTTCAATACCATTAGTAGGAACCAATGAATTATATATATATATATATATTTATATTGGTATGATATTTCAACTTTAAACCTAAACTCTTATGAATTTATTATTATACTTTACTTCAAAATGTCTCATACTAATAAAGATATTATTCATATCCAATATATCTATAAATTTTTTTTATTTATAATTAATGTGAAACTTTATTTACAATTTTAACTGTTAATAGAAACTAGAGATATCAAATTACTAAAAAGAAGAAAAGCTCTTTACTCTTTTTTTTTTTAATTGTATTTCGATACAATTACAATCCATTGATATTTCATAATATTATTGGATTTATAGTGGACAGTCCGAAACTTTTGGATTTCATTCCTTTTTCAAAATAACATTACAATATAATTCTAATTTACTGATATTTATATCAAAATACTATTAATTCAAAATTTTATGTCTAAGACAAACCAAGTCACTTTCTCTTTTAGGGACAAACTACAGTGCAGCCGATTGAGTTATACAACCGATTGACATAGCTAAAATGATCGGTATTTGTTGGTTATTTTAGTTTTTTTCATACAGAACTCTTTATATTAATATAATTAATATATATAATTATGTTATAAATTTAAAATCATTTAAGTCTAAAAATAAATTAATAAAAAGAAGCGGATCATTTATGATGAAAAGGATGAGCTTCAAGAAAATAATTTTATTATAATATTTATTTTGAAAAAATAAAACATATTTTATATAAAAAATTATAAACATAAATTAAATATTATTTCAATGATAACAATCAATAAAAAAACTAAGACAAAATACATACAAATTTTTTTTACTTTCAATTACAATAAATGTTATAATTTCAAATTCAATTTATATTTTAATTATGTTAAATGTTATAATTTTAATTTCAATTTTAATTTTAATTACGTAAAATTTTATAATTTCAAATCCAATTTCAGTTACGTTAAATGTTATAGTTCAAATTTCAATTAGATTAAATATTTTAATTCTAAAATCAATTTCAATTTTAATTGTGTTAAATATTATAAATCTAATTCTAATTTAAAATTTAACTTTTATAATTCTAAAATTAATTTTAATTTCAAATTTAGTTACGTTAAATGTTAATAATTCTAAATCTAATTTTAATTTCAATTACATTAAATTTTATAATTTCAATTCCAATTTGAAATTCAAGTTTAATTACATTAAATATTGTAATTTCAATTGCAATTTCAATTTTGATTACATAAAATGTTATAGTTCTAAATTTAATTTCAGTTTCGGTTATGTTAAATGTTATAGTTTTAATTTTAATTTTAATTACATTAAATATTACAATTTGAATTCTAATTTCAATTATTTTAAATGTTATAATTTCAATATCAATTTTAATTAGTTAAATATTACAATTTCAAATACAATTACAATTTTAATTACTTTAAATATTATATTTAATTACAATGTCGATTTCAATTACGTAAGATGTTACAATTCCAATTCTAATTTTGATTTTAATTATGTTAAATGTTATAATTCTAATTACAATTTCAATAACGTTAAATGTTATATTTTCAATTCAAATTTTAATTTTAATTATGTTGAATATTATAAATTCAATTCTAATTCTAATTCTAATTCTAATTTTAATTACGTTATATGCTATAATTTCAAATTCAATATTAATTTCAATTACGTTAAATATTATAATTCTAAAATCTAATTTTAAATTTAATTTCAACTATATTAAATGTTATAATTACAAATTTAATTTCAACTACGTTAAATGTTATTGAAATCCAATTTCAATTGTAATTATATTAAATATTATAATCTCAAATCTAATTTCAATTTTAATTATGTAAATGTTATGATTCCAAATTTAATTTTAATTTTAATTACGTTAAATATTATAACTCTAATTATAATTTTAATCTCATTTACGTTAAATGTTATATTTCAAATCAATTTTTAATTTTAATTACATTAAATGTTATAATTTCAAATATAATTTTAATTTTAATTCCAAGTACGTTGAATGTTATAATTCTAAACGCAATTCTAATTACAATTTTAAGAACGTTAAATGTTATAATTTTAATTTTAACTTTAAATTAAATTTTAATTACATTAAGTACATTAAATGTTACATTTGAAATCCAAATTCAATTTTAATTTTATTAAATGTTGCAATTACAATCCAATTTTAGTTTCAATTAGTTTAAATATTATAATTTTAATTCAAATTTTGTTAAAGGTTACAATTTTAATTCTAATTTTAAATTCAATTCCTATTATGTTAAATATTATAATTTTAAAATCAATTTCGATTCTAAGTACATTAAATATTATAATTTCAATTTCAATTCCAATTTTAATTTTAATTAGGTTAAATAATTTTTATTTCGATTTTAAAATATGTTAAATGTTATAATTTCAATTCTAAATTTAATTTCAATTATGTTAAATGATACAATTCCAATTTCAAATTCAATTACGTTAAATATTATAATTTCAATTTTAATTTTAATTATATTAAATGTTACAATTTCAATTCTAATTTTAATTATGTTAAAATGTTATAATTTCAATTTCAATTACGTTAATTATTATAATTTCAATTACAATATCGATTACAATTACATTAAATGTTATAATTATAATTATAATTTTGATTTCAATTACTTAAGTGTTATAATTTCAATTTCAATTCCGATTTCAATTACGTTAAATGTTATAATTACAATTCAAATTTTAATTACATTAAATGTTATAATTTTAATTTTAATTATGTTAAATGTTATAATTCGAATTCCAATTTCAATTTCATTTACATGTTATAATTTTAAATTAATTTCAATTTCAATTACGTTAAAAATAAAATTCTATTTTCAATTATGTTAAATGTTATAATTTTAATTTTAATTTAAATTCTAATTTTAATTACATAAAATATTATAATTCAATTTCAATTTCCATTACATTAAATATTATAATTACAATTTCAATTTTAATTACATTAAATGTTATAATTCCAATTTCAATTACATTAAATGTTATAATTTCAATTTTAATTACGTTAAATGTTATAATTCTAATTTCAATTTCAATTTTATTTACATGTTATAATTTTAAATTAATTTTAATTTTATTTACATTAAAAAATAAAATTCTCATTTTAATTACGTTAAATGTTATAATTCTAATTCCAATTTCAATTTTATTTACATGTTATAATTTTAAATTAATTTCAATTTCAATTACGTTAAAAAATAAAATTCTAATTTCAATTATGTCAAATGTTATAATTCTAAATTCAATTTTAATTCTAATTTTAATTACATAAAATATTATAATTCAATTTCAATTCCTATTACGTTAAATGTTATAATTCTAATTCTAATTTCAATTTCAATTATGTTTAAGTTATAATTCCAATTCCAATTCCAATTCCAATTTCAATTTTAATAAATGTTAAATGTTATAATTTTAATTTCAATTTTAATTTTAATTATATAAAATAATATAATTCTAATTTCAGTTTTAAATACGCTTTTAATTTCAATTACGTTAAACATTATAATTATAATTTCAATTTTATTTTTATTTAAATATTATAAGGGATAAGATCAAATTTACTCTAATGTTTTAGGCTAATTTACAACTTTGCTATAGTTAGAGATAAAATACATAAGTTTACCATATTCGTTAATCTTTGCGTCAAATTGGATGAAAATATTGGCTTTAATTGACAATTACCATTATACCTTCATTATTTGTCATTTAACCTTAGATATGTGTCACAATCTCACTCATTCATTGTCAATAAATACACGGTACAATATCGTTCATTTATTTAATTTAATATAATTTTAAAAAGTAATAAAAAAATATTTTTTTAACAAAGTAACATGTGTCAAACACTAATTAGTTACAAATTACATGTGTCATCCTGCAGTTGATTTATAATTATAATAAATATATTTAAAAATAAATAATTAGTAATTAAAAAATCTGCCACCGTCGTTGAAAAAATGACAATCGGCTGGTGAACATTTGTTTTGCGACACTTCGATAACAAAAATGAAAATTTTATGAGTGGGAACACATAATATATTAAACAGAAACGCTTAGTATATTAAGTGGGAATACATAGTACATTAAGTAAGAACATGTAGCATATTGAGTAAAAATATTTAGTATATTAAGTAAGAACACGTAGTATATTAAGTGGGAATACGTAGTATAATAAGTGAGAATATTTAGTATAGTGAGTGGGAACATATAAGATATTAAGTGGGAACATTTAGTATATTAAGTAGGAATACGTAGTACATTAATTGGGAGCATTTAGTATATTAAGTGACAACATGTAGTACATTAAGTAGGAGCATTTAGTATATTAAGTGGGAACACGTAGTATATTAAGTGAGAACACGTAGTATATTGAGTGGGAACATGTAGTATATTGAGTAGAAAAATGTAGTATATGAAATGGGAACGCATATTATATTAAGTGAAAATATTTAGTATATTAAGTGGGAACAAGTAGTATATTAAGTGGGAACACGTAGTATATTAAGTGGGAACATTTAGTCTATTGAGTGGGAACACTTAGTATATTAAGTGAGAATAAATAGTATATTAAGTAAGAATATTTAATATATTAAGTAGGAACATTTAGTATATTGATTGGGAACACGTAATATATTAGGTGGGAAAACACAATATATTGAGTGGGAACAAGTAGTATATTGAGTGGAAATACATAATATATTGAGTGAGAACACGTAATATATTAAGTGGGAACATTTAGTATATTGAGTGGGAATACTTAATATATTGAGTGAAAACACGTAGTATATTGAGTGAGAATAAATAATATATTAAGTGAGAACACGTAGTATATTAAGTGAGAACACGTAGTTTATTAAATGGGAACACACAGTATATTGAGTGAAAATATTTAATCTATTAAGTGGGAACACGTAATATATTAAATGGGAACACATAATATATTAAGTAGGAACACGCAGTATATTGAGTGGGAACAAGTAGTATATTAAGTGGGAACACGTAGTATATTAAGTGGAAACGCGTAGTATATTCCTACTTAATATACTACTTGTTCCTATTTAAGATATTACGTGTTCCCACTTAATCTACTATGTGTTCCCACTCAATATACTACATATTCTCACTTAATATATTAAGTGAAAACACGTAGTATATTAAGTGAAAATACGTAATATATTCCTACTTAATATACTACTTGTTCCCATTTAAGATACTACGTGTTCTCACTTAATATACTATGTGTTCCCACTCAATATACTACATGTTCTAACTTAATATACTACGTGTTCCCACTCAATATACTACATGTTCTAACTTAATATACTACGTGTTCCCACTCAATATACTACGTGTTCCCACTCAATATACTACGTGTTCCCACTTAATATACTATGTGTTCTCACTTAATATACTATGTGTTCTCATTTAATATACTACTTATTCCCACTCAATATACTACGTGTTCCCACTCAATATACTAAATATTTCCACTTAATACACTACGTGTTCCCATTTAATATACTACGTATTATATTAAGTGAGAACATTTAGTATATTGAGTGTGAATACGTAATATGTTGAGTGGGAATACGTAGTATATTAAGTAGGAACACGTAGTATATTGAGTGGGAATAAGTAGTATATTAAGTGAGAACACGTAGTATATTAAGTGGGAACACACAATATATTGAGTGGGAACATTTAGTCAATTAAGTAGGAATACATAATATATTAAGTGGGAACAAGTAGTATATTAAGTAGGAACACGTAATATATTAAGTGGGAACAAGCAGTATATTGAGTGGGAATAAGTAGTATATTAAGCAGGAACACGTAATATATTAAGTGAGAATAGTATATTAAGTTGGAACGCGTAATATATTGAGTAGGAACATATAGTATATTAAGTGGGAATATGTAGTATATTAAGTGGGAACATTTAGTATATTTAGTGGGAACACGTAGTATATTAAGTGAGAAAACGTAGTATATTAAGTGGGAACATGTAGTATATTGAATGGGAACACGTAGTATATTAAGTGGAAACATGTAGTATATTCCTACTTAATATACTATTTATTCCTACTGAATATACTACGTGTTCTCACTCAATATACTAAATGTTCCCACTTAATACACTACGCGTTCCCATTTAATATACTACTTGTTCTCACTCAATATACTACGTGGTCATATTCAATATAATAAATGTTCCCACTTAATACACTACTTGTTCCCACTCAATATACTATGTGTTCCCATTCAATATGCTAAATGTTCCTACTTAATACACTACGTATTCCCACTTAATACACTATTTATTCCCACTTAATATAGTACGTGTTCCCACTTAATATACTATTTGTTCCCACTCAATATACTACGTGTTCCCACTCAATATACTAAATATTCCAACTCAATATAATACGTGTTCCCACTTAATATACTACTTGTTCCCACTCAATATACTACGTGTTTCCATTCAACATATTAAATGTTTCCACTTAATATATTACGTGTTCCCATTTAATATACTACTTGTTCCCACTCAATATACTACGTGTTTCTACTCAATATACTAAATGTTCCCACTTAATATAATACTTGTTCCCACTTAATATAATACTTGTTCCTACTTAATATACTACTTGTTCCCATATAACATACTAAATGTTTCCACTTAATTTACTACGTGTTTCCACTTAATATATTATGTGTTCTCACTGAATGTACTAAATGTTCTCACTTAGCATACTAAATATTCCTACTTAATATACTATATTTTCCTATCATTTGCTATTAGCCAAACTTTTATATTCTTAGTACATTGTCGATTATCACAAAAAATATGTGATTTAATTTCAGGTGTTCCAATTTTATGAGTATTCTACATGCGTATAGTTTTTATATATGTTAAAAAAAATTAATTACAAACAACATCATGTTCCCACTTAGTATACTATATGTTTCCACTATTTATCTATTGTATGTTAAGTGAAATGCAACATGCAACAGTTAGTGGGAACATAAGCTAAATATTATAATTTTAAATTTAATTATGTTAAATGTTATAATTTTAATTATAATTATAATTTTAGTTTCGTTAAATGTTATAATTCTAATTCTAATTTTAAATTTAGTTTTAATTACGCCAGATATTATAATTTTAATTTCAATTACGTTAAATTTTATAATTTCAATTCTAATTTTAAATTCTATTTCACTTATTCTAAATGTTATAATTCTAATTCTAATTTTAAATTCAATTTCAATTATATTAAATTTTATAATTTTAAATCTAATTTCAATTTTAATTACATTAAATGTTATAATTTTAATTTCAATTTCAATTTTAATTTCATTTAAATAAATATTATAATTTCAATTCTAATTTTAAATTCAATTTCACTTACATTAAATGTTATAATTTCATTTCTATTTTTAAATTCAAATTCACTTATGTTAAATATTATAATTATAATTCTAATTTTAAATTAAATTTTAATTACATTAAGTTCTATCATTTTAAAGCTAATTTCAATTTTAGTTATGTTAAATGTTATCATTTCAATTTCAATTATGTTTAATGTAATAATTCATATTTCAATTTTAAATTCAACTTCACTTACATTAAATGCTATAATTCTAATTCCTTTTTAAGATTCAATTTCATTTAAGTTAAATGTTCTAATTTTAAATCTAATTCTAATTTTAATTTTAATTTTAATTACATTAAATTTATAATTGTAATTCTAATTACATTACATTTTATAATCCCAGTTCTAACTCTAATTTTAGTTATATTAAACCCTGACAGTAAGGCCTTATGGGGGAGGGCCCAACCCAATAGAGATAGCACACTCCCCACTTCAAGCGCACTCTTATATCGACTGAATTACTCTAAAGGTCTAGTCGGTGAAACTAGTGAACCACGCGAACTGGTTAGATGCATGGGGCGAAGGGCTCGTAGTACTCCCTTCTCTTGATCAAACATTTTCTTTAAATCGTTGAAACAATTGTAGCAGCTCCGACACATATTGATTTTGCACGTTCTAACATTTTGGGTTGAGATTTTTCGTCATGTTTTTCACTTTACTATGTTATGTTAAAATTAAAATTATAATATTTAACATAATTAAATTTGAAATTGAAATTTGAATTATAACATTTAATGTAATTGAAATTAGATTGGAAATTATAATTTTTACGTAATAAAAATTGAAATTGGAATTGAAATTATAACATTTAACACAATTGAAATATAAATTAAATTTAAAATTATAACATTTAATTTAATTGAAATTAAAAAAATTTTGTATGTATATTTTCTTAATTTTTTTATTGGTCATTATCATCAGAATAATATTTAATTTATGTTTACAAATTTTTATATAAAATATGTTTGATTTATCAAAAAAAATTATAATAACATTATTTTCTTTTTAAATTATTTTTGGACTTAATTGAGTCAAAATTTATAATTATAATTTTATTAATAGAGGGGCCTTTATGATAAAAGCCAAAATAACAAGCAATATCAAAGATTACCGGTCACCTTAACTAACATTAGTTAGCTGTATGGCATAACCAACTGTATTATAGTTAATCCCTTATTTAGAACACCCGTAAAATAACTTCTCCTTATATCATGTAACATGTTTTCACTTTTTACATCCACAATTTATTATATATTATATACCACTTAATGTAGGACGTGTTCTCACTTTTGCACATTTCACCTATAAATATAAGAGGGTGTCCTCACTTATTTATAAATTGTAAATTTGTATTTAACTTCACAAAAAATATAATATAATACAAATGAATGATATTTTATATGTGTCCTAAATAACTATGGTTAACATAAAAAGTCTCGCCACATGGCACCACCACAGAACGTCATGTGGTATTTAAATTTAAAATTTTATATTAATCTTTAATTTCTTAGTAAATTTTATTTAACTTCATACTTAAAATAGTAATTATTGTTATAAGTTAATAAATAATTAATATTTAATTAGCCACTTTTTATTAAAATTATAAATAAAATTTAAAAATATATAACAAAATATTTTAATTAAGCTAAATTAAAGTTTTTGGGTTGTTTTTAACTTTTGACCTTTACTTTTTTTGGGGTGTTTATATATTTTGGATGTATATATATATTTTTAATTTTCAAGGCATTTATTAAACTATCTTAACATTCCAACTCTTAATTTCAAAAATATATAACAAATACAAAATTTTATTTTCCAAAATAAATAATTCACAAACAAATTTCTAATTTTCAAGAATATATTTATAATTTTCAATTACTGATTTATTGCAAAAAATATATAACAAGTCCAAAATATATTTCTAACTTCCAATTTTAGATTTGTTGAAATCTAAATTGGACTTTTAATTATAACATTTAACTTTATTAAACTTTAATTTAAATTTAAAATTAAAATTATAACATTTAACATAATTAAAATTTGAATCAAAAATAGAATTGGAATTATAACATTTATATACTTGAAATTGAAAGTGGGTTTGAAATTATAATATTTAATGTAATAGAAATAGAAATTAGAATTATAACTTTAAAATAATTGAAATCGAAATTGAAATTACAATTATAACATTGAATGTCAGTGAAATCGAAATTGGAATTACAATTATAATATTGAATGTCAATAAAATTGAAATTGGAATTAGAATTATGATATTTAACATAATTGAAATTAAAATTATAATTGGAATTATAACATTTAATGTAATTGAAATCGAAATTGTAATTAGAATTATAATATTTTATGTACTTGAAATTGAATATTAATATTTAATGTAATTATAATTGAATTTTGAATTATAATAATTAACATAATTGAAATTATAATATTTAAATTAATTAAAATTGAAAATAAAATTGTAACATTTAAACATTTAACGTAATTGAGATTGAAATTAAAATTGGAATTGAAATTATATCATTTAATGTATTTGAAATCAAAATTAGAATTCAAATTATAACATTTGATCTAATTGAAATTAAATTTAGAATTAAAATTATTTAAACTAATTAAAATTAAAATTATAATATTTAACGTAATTGAAATTAAAATTGAAATCTGAATTATAAGATTTAAGGGATAACAATAAATTTACCCAAATATTTTAGGCATAAATATAACTTTATCCCAATTAAAAATAAAATACCAAAATTTTTCTAATAAGTTTTAATAGTGGAAAGATAAAAAAAGTAATTTAACCATAGAATTAAATTAAAAATTGAAACGTGGCACAAAATAACACATGTCATTGTATAGTTGGCAATATTTTTAAAAATATTTTTACAAAAAATTAAATTAAATGATAAATCATTAAAAAAAGAATATGTAACTGTCATTGGAGACGACGATCAATGTCATTTTTTGACGAGTCTCTAGCGTAAAAAAGATCATATTTTTAAGTCATTAGAGTCTATTTTTTTCTTATTTACACAATGGTGGAGACATTTGTAGAAGAAAAATACTAGAAAATGGCCAAATGTGGTGGTGAGAAGTGGTGGCCTTCGTCACTCGCTATTAAATGATGGGACGGTGACTTGCATCGCCTCCATTTATGGATAGATCGGCGATCTATCCATAGGTAGGGGTGGTGCAAGTCACCGCCCTACCATTTGACGGGGGTGGTGGCCATCACTGCGTTTGGCATTTTTCAACCTTTTTTTGAGTAAAAAATGACCCACAATTGTGTAGATTAAGCAAAAAATAGTTTAATGATGTAAATTTTGATATTTGTTATTGTTGAAGTATCCCCAAAAAATGGCGTCTAGCCACCAGTCGCCCCCCGTTTCTGACGACAGTTACAGATTAATTTTTAAAATTTTTATCATTTAATTTAATTTAATTTTACAATTTTTTTTTAAATATAAACCAATTATATAATATCAAATTGAAATTGAATTTGTAATTATAACATTTAACGAAACTGAAATTGGAATTATAAGATTTAACGTAATTAAAATTAAAATTAAAATTATAGCATTTAACGTTATTGAAATTAGAATTAAAATTATAATATTTAATGTTGATGAAATTAATATTTAACGTTATTGAAATTAAAATTAAAATGATTAATTATAACATTTAACGTAATTGAAATTGAGTTTAAAATTAGAATTGAAATTATAACGTTTAACGTAATTGAAGCTGACATTGAAATTGAAATTATAACGTTTAACGTAATTGAAGCTGAAATTGAAATTGAAATTATAATGTTTAACGTAATTACAATTAAAATTAAATTTAAAATTTGAATTTGAATTATAACATTTAATGTACTTAAAACTGAAATTGAAATTATATTATTTTATGTCATTAAAATTAGAATTGAAATTATAATATTTAATATTTAATTTAAATTTAAATTGAAATTAGAAATGAAATTATAATTTTAACGTAATTAAAATTAAAATTAAAATTTGAATTATAATATTTAAAGTAAGTGAAATTAAAATTAGAATTATAATATTTTATGTAATTAAAATTAGAATTAAAATTATAATATTTAACACAATCAAATTTAGAATTGTAAATTTTAACGTAAATAAATTTAAAATTATAACATTTAATATAAATGAAATCAAAATGAATTTAGAATTATAACATTTAACGTAATTGAAATTGAAATTATAACATTTAATGTAATTGAAATTGAAAACAAAATTAGAATTGAAATTATAACTCTTAACGTAATTGAAATCAAAATTTAAATGAAATTGAAATTGAAATTATAACATTTAATATAATTAAAATTGAAACTGGATTTGAAATTATAAAATTTTAATATAATTAAAATTAAAATTAAAATTGTAACATTTAACATTATTGAAATTGAAATTATAATATTTAACGTAATTGAGATTAGAATTGTATCATTTAACGTAATTGAAATTCAATTTAGAATTAAAATGATAACATTTAATGTAATTAAAATAGAAATTAAAATTAGATTTGAAATTAAAATTAGATTTGAAATTAAAATTATTTAACCTAATTAAAATAAAATTAAAATTAAACTTATAATATTTAACGTAATTGAAATTAAAATTAAAATTATAAAATTTAATATAATTAAAATTAAAATTAGAATCAAAATTATAAAATTTAATATTATTAAAATAAAAATAAAAATATATAATATAATATATTATTTTTAATATTATAAAAAATTATTTCATTAATAATTTAATTTTAAAATTTAATTTTATATTTAATTAAATATTAAAAAAAATTTAATATTTTTTAAATAATTTATGGTACAAATCTATATACTTAAATTTCAATCATTAAATTAATTCAATAGTTGTATTGAAGAGTGCCCTCTGTTTATATTCAAAGAGAAATGTACTTGGAGGAGGTGGCCTTGATTGACTCACCACTGAGCTAACCCCCCAACTCGATAACCAGGTTCTTTCTGCGGCGAAGTGACCATAACGGCGCATTAATACTGATTCAGAAATAACACTGGCTTCCTAGATATTACAACGAATTGACCAAACACCAAAACTGAAATTTTATATCCATAGGAGCTATCACATTTTCCAAGTGGTGTTGAAAAGAAGATCATCAGGTGGGTACAAAGACAAAAGAGGATTCAAAGCGTTCTTCTTTTTTCAAATTTTCTTTTGATTATCATCATCATCTACACATTTTTATTCTCTTTGGTCTAAAGCACATGACTGCTTATTTCCTTGGTGGGAAAGAAAAAAATGATAATTATTCGATGGCAATAATTTAGAATTGCAGGTCCTAGTCAAATTTAAGCAGCTAGCTGCACAGTGAAATGAACAGATTCAATTAATGTAGTGCGTTAGATATTTGCTAGTGAAAGCAATTTTGGCCCTTTGGTCTGCTTCCTACTTGCTTCTCACTTCTACTTCTACAAGCCTGGTCACGAAATTTACAAGGAACTTCCAGAAATAATATCAACATAAATATATATATATATATATATATATATCAAATAATAGAACACACTCAACGTACGTTTAAATTGCTTTAATATTGAAAGAGCGAACCAAAGCAAAATATGTCTATTATCAGTTGAATAGTAAGCTTTTGAATTAGGTTTGAAGATGTGGAAATTAATTATGTAAAGATTGGTAAAAGAGCATTTTCTTCTTCACATGCATCGTCATCAGATAGCTATCAGGGTGCATTTTCTACGCAGCAAGTGACGCTATCTGATGTTTACGTGATCCAACTCAATCTGAATCATTCATATATCATAATTTCAATAACTTATTGCTTGTCTTTCATATAATCACCGTACACAAAATTCAAACTTATATATAATTGTTGCAAATGAAAAATGAACTTAATAGTTAGATAATAAGCTATGGCTGTAATTAGCTAGTTTGATCTTGCATTTAGTCACTCAGAAAAATAATACGTATTATATAATTTAGAATAAGTTCACGTTAGCGGGGATATTAAACTATTTGATGGAGAATCTGTTTCTTCGAAGTTGGAAATATCAAATCTCCGCGAATCATTCAAGTCCAGGCAGTCAGATTTAATTAATAATGCAAAAAGAACACGTTAGAATTGGATTATAGCAACTGATAATGTTGGTTGGTGGTCAACATTTGAAAATTTTGGTGGCGTCATCTATCTTTTTTCATTCAAATTTTTTGAAGTTTCTATGAAATGTAGCCCCCAATTTTTATTTTTGTGTTTATGGAACTCGAATGAAGAAAGATTCTGCTTCAGGGCTTTCATAATAATCACCACTTCCAGTCAAAGGTTGCAGATTTCTTGCACCATTTTGTGGTAGTATAACTGTTTGCCAATTGAGGTTATTTGAATGATAAATAATAAAAAGAGGAAAAAAAAAAGAGAGAGAAAAAGAAAAAAGTTATAAGTCTGCACCTAACCCTGGTTATTGTGATCGTTTTGGCAAGTATAATTTGACTGGGTCCAATATTTCAAAGGTTGAGAAATATTTCTCTCTTGAAAGCTCTTGCTGTTGAAGTTTGGAAGTGGTTCGATGAAGTCTTTGCATGCTTTTGGTGAAAGTTTTCTATATCTTGATTTTAGATATGTTGGGTCATTGGAAATTTGGGAAATGAAAAAGAAAGGTTACACGAAATGAAAGCGAATAACTTGAGCATTAAATTCAGTACTCAAAATCAAATGATAACAAAACGAAAATCATGAGTAGCTTTCGGAGTGCAGAATGTTGAGGGAATCTAGTGCAAACACTAAAATATTTTTGTTGTTTTATGAAAATCTTACACTTATAAACAACTAAGGAAAAAAAATTATACAATGAAAAGATAAACAATTAAGAAAATGAAAAAAAAAACACTAATTTATATAATTTGACAAATTCGCCTATATCACGGTGAATCTAAGAATTTTAATTTTTCTATTCATTTTTTTTATACTTAAAGAAAGTCACTAAAAATATAAGGAATACCTAAATACTCATGAGTCCCAATGATCTATACTACACTATCTTGTATACTCAAAGCACTCAAGTGTAACTTAAACTCTTTATTTTTTCTCTTATTACATCTTGGATGCCTAATCAATTATAAAGAATTATAAGAGTTTAAATAGTATTAATACTGACCTTAAAAATTCTTGTTTGGAATAAGAGTTTATATACTTGAGAAGTTCAAAACCAACTTAACCACACAATTTGAACCAAATTAAGATTTTTTTTTTTCGAATAGGCAATGTTGTGGTGTTCACTTTCAATGCTGAGGCGTTAGTGTGAGTTGTCTAATGTTGCAGTGTTCTCTAGCCAATGTTAAGGCATTCCAACAACTTGATCCTAACACCGAGATATTCCAAACCAATGCAAGGGTGTTGGATCTTCTGGAATTGGCATCGCAGCATTGACTTTCCAGCATTGCGGTGCTCATCTTTATTTACTTTTGGCTTTCCATTCACACTTATTTCATTTATTCATTACGTCTTCGACCATGTGTCTGACTATCTTTTGGTCACCAACTCAAAATAAATTTATCTTTAATTATAAATTACCAAAATTTTAACAAACCCCTTCTTGATTCAAAATCATTCAAAGAAAATTTATCAGGATTCATCTACTACACTGCTCTATCATCATATGTTAACATCAGTTAAGTTTTTATCTAGACATAACTCTTTTTTGGCTCATGATCTTGGTCTTCAAAGATACAAATGAATATTCCCTTGAATACCATTCCCATTGTGAATTTCAATGTCACTTTTGACACTATCAACACCTAGCAGTATCCTTCCTATACATTCTCTTTTGAACCCTATCACTACGGTGAACAAATCTTCAATATTGTCCCTTTGTAAGCATTCAATCAATAAATCCACGTTGAGACCCCATAACATTGTCAAACAAGCATATACAACCCCTTGTGCTTCTCATCTCTCAAAACTATAGATCCTTTCCTTACATTTAGTATTCATTTTTTTTGCCTTAAATGAATGCGGCTCTTGATCTTGCATTCATAGGGATATCAAATTCCTTCGAACTTTAGGAATATGCCTAGCCTCATGTAACTTCTTAGTCTCCCCATCATGCATCCTCATCATTCCTTATTAGTATTTTTTTAGTATTTTTTTTCCTTAAAGTTTTGTAATTGGTAAACAATGACTTTTTTGGATACATAAGGTAACTATAACCAGAATTAAGTATCCATCTATTAATATACTTCTCATCATAAGCTACTAAAGACTCTGTAATTTTTCAAATCTTCTCCACAGACTATTGTAACATTCGCTTTATTCTTTACCTTTCTTATCGGGCAATACCTCTTCAAGTGCCCTTCCTTACATAAGTAGCACTTCCTAGATCTACCCCATTAAACTTTCTTACCATCTTCTCATATTACAACTAAGCCAATTGCATTACCAGATTCCGATCCTTTTCCTTTTCTTTAGAGAAACAATGGCTCTTTTACGAATGGTTTCCTCATCTAAATCACCAAGTTTTACCAGCTTCTTCTTTTCATTGGTTGTTGTTTGAGTTTTCTCAAGGGCCAAATCCAACCATTAACTCACTAATAGAGCCATCAACTTCACCTTCCGTAGATTAAAACCATTATGTCCATTAAACTTCTCTACTTTATGTTTGTGAGTAGCCATTGTTATACCAGACCTAGGCACTAATACTAGTTTATTGAGGGGAATCTAGTGCGAATACTAAAATACCCTTAGTGTCTTGCGAAAGTCTCACACTCACAAACAACCAAGAAAATAAAGAAAATAAAGAAAAGAATACACCAATTTACTTGGTTCGACAAATTCGCCTACGTCCACAGTAGATCTAAGGATTCTAACTTCTTTACTTCTCTCTTTTGAACCCAAAGAAAGCCCACAAGAGATGCAATGAGTACCCAAATTCCAAAGAGCACCAAGGATATACACCATACTATCTTGTGCACTTAAAACACTCAAGTGTGACCTAAGCTCTCTATTTTCTCTCTTATTACATCTTTGATGCTTAATCAGTTACAATGAGTTATAAAGGTTTATATAGTGTTAATACTAACCCTAAAAACTCTAAACCTAGTTGAAATAGGAGTCCATATGTTTGAGAAGTCCAAAATACCCTTAACCACATAATTTTAACTAAAATAGGATTTTTTTTTGAATAGGCAATGTTGCGGCGTTCTCTTCCAATGTTGGGGTGCTAGTGAGAGTTGTCCAACACTGTGGCGTTCTCTTGCCAATGTTGGGGCATTCTCGTGACTTGATCCTAGGGTGGGCAAATGTCTTGTCCCATCCCAAAATTTTTGGGATGGGACGGGATGGACGGTTGGGACATGTTTGAGATGAAAAATGAGAGACTCGAATGTCCTGATCCCGTCTTGGACATTTCCTGCCTCGAAACAAGTCCTATCATGGACCCGATTGTTTTTTAAAAAATTAATGAAGACTGAATTTTATTAGTTAATTAACAAATTATAAGTTAAAGTAACGTAATTTTTATAAATTTACAAGTTAATTCATAAATTAATTTTTTTTAAATATTTCATCTTAATTTGTATTCATGACTTTATTTAAGCAAATTGATATTGAAGACTAATTAAATTATCAGTATTAAATTAAATTTAGAATTACAACATTTAACACAATTGTATTGAAATTGGATTTGAAATTATATTTAACGTAATTGAAATTAAAATTAAATTTAGAATTATAATCTTTAACATAGTTGAAATTAAAATTAGATTTGGATTATAATATTTAACAAAATTCAAATTATAATATTTAATGTAGTTAAAATTAAAATTGGATTTGGATTATAACATTTAACATAATTGAAATTAGAATTAGAATTGAAATTATAATATTTAATGTAATTGAAATTAAAATTAAAATTAGATTTGCGATTTGGAATTATAACGTTTAACGTAATTAAAATTAGAATTGAAATCGAAATTATAACATTTAATATACATGAAATAAAATTAGAATCGGAATTATAATATTTCACATAATAGAAATTGAAATTGAATTTACGATTTGGAATTATAACATTTAACGTAATAAAAATTAAAATAAGATTTATAATTATAACATTTAATATAGTTGAAATTAAAATTGAATTTAGATTATAAAATTTAACGAAATTAAAATTAGAATTGGAATCAAAATTATGATATTTAATGTAGTTGAAATTAAAATTAAATTTGATTTATAATATTTACTGTAATTGAAATCAAAATTATAACATTTAACGTAATTAAAAGTAGAATTAAATTTAGAATTATAACATTTAACGTAATTGAAATTTGAATTGGAATCGAAATTATAATATATAATGTAGTTAAAATTGAAATTGAAATTGAAATTATAACATTTAACGTAGTTGAAATTGAAATTGGATTTACGATTTAGAATATAACATTTAACATAATAGAAATTGAAATTTGTATCGGAATTATAAGATTTAACATAATTGAAATTAAAATTAGAATTGAAATTATAATATTTAATGTAATTGAAATTAGAATTATAATTATAACACCTAACGTAATTAAATTTGAAATTAAAATTATAACATTTAACGTAATTGAAATTAAAATTAGAATTAAAATTATAACACGTAACGTAATTGAAATTAAAATTAGAATTAGAATTATAACATTTAATGTAATTGAAATTAAAATTAGATTTGCTGATTTGAAATTATAATATTTAATGTAATAAAAATTAGAATTGGGATCAGAATTATAACATGTAACTTGAAATTGGAATTGGAATTATCACATTTAATATAATTAAAATTAAAATTAGAATTAAATTTATACCACTTAACGTAATTGGAATTAAAATTAGATTTGTCAATTTTGAATTATAACATTTGATGTAATAAAAATTAGAATTGGGATCGAAATTATAACATTTAACATAGTTAAAATTAAAATTAAAATCATAATTATAATATTTAATGTAATTGAAATTGGAAAAAGTCGGATACCTTCATAAGGGTTTGGCATGAGTTAGCGGGAGACTCTGTGACGGCTCACTGGTTGGTGAGAACGCTGGATGAAAACGAAGTTGCTAGAATGCTGTTTCGGAAGGGCCGCTCCAAGGGGAGGCGAACCCTCTGGTTTGCTTGACAGGGTTAATCTAATTAAAAATAAAATATTTAACGTAATTAAAAATTAAAATTAAAATTATATTCATGAAATAAGAAATCAATGATAAAATGATTAAAGACAAAAAATAATTTAAAAATTAAATTTTTGGGTCAAAAATATAAATTTGGAGTAATTAGGTACATGGGCAAAAAATGGTCTCATTTCGAATCGTCCCATGTCACAACTCGTCCTAGTTCGGATTGGGACACCTCCCATCTTGAAATTTGTCATAGTGGAGACAGATTTTAGTGTCTTGACGGAATACGGGACCAATTGGGTCTTGTTCCAAACCCGTCCTGGTCCTGATCCCGGTTTGCTCACTCTCACTTGATCTTATCGTTAGGCTGTTGGGTCTTTTAGAATTGGCATCGATACGTTGAGTTTTCAGTGTTGTGACATTTGTCTTTCTTTATTTTCGACTTTTCATTCACACCTATTTTATTTATTAATTATGTCATCAATTACATATTTAACAATCTCTTAATTTTTAACTCAAAATCAAATTATTTTTTATTTTAAATTAGCCAAATTTTAATACAATAGAAACATGAATTTAATTGTTGAATGCATAAACTCCCCAGACTTTCGTTTTCGACCAAGCTAAACATGAGATTAAGTCTGAGGGTAGCTTCGACCCAATGTTTGGCCCCATTAAAAATTAAAAATTATTATTTTTTATTAAATATTATTTTATCAATTGCAAAATTAATATTTTTAAAAGAAACGAGTTTACAAGAAACACACTACTAACTACTGAATCAACTCAATTACTTTAAAAATATTTACAACATTTAATATATATATATATAGAAATATCACATGTCGAGTAAAATTTGTATTTTTAATATAAAATTGTATTACATATAAATATCAAAAGTTTCATAATTAAAATTTTAATTACAGTTACAATTATATTAGCAATAAATTCAATTATAATATTTGTAATTACAAATGTAATTATTATAATTACAATTATAATTACAATTCTAATATCGTTACAATATTATAGCTATAATTACAAACTTAATTACAACTTCAACTAATTGTAATTTACACTTACAATTGTAATTACTATTATTATACTTGTAATTATAATTTTGATGGAATTTATAATTATATTATAATTTAAGTTACAACCATGATTACAATTATAATTAAATTTAAAATTACCGATGCAATTTACAATAATTACAATTATAATTATAATTATTATAAAATGATAATGATGACTATAAATTCAATAGAACTATATTTATTTATAATTAATAACAATTGTAATTTTTATAACTCCAAATAAAATTCTAATTCAATAGCTATTATTGTAATTATAATTGTTATTACAATTGTAATTACAACTATAATTATAGTTGTAATTGTAGTTACAATTACAACAATTATGATTGCAATTATAATTACACTAACAATTAAAATTCTAGTCACAATCTAATTAACTTAATGGTAATTGCAATTATAATCAAAGTTAGAATATATGTAATTTGAATTACAATAAAACTATAATTATAGTTGTAATTTAAATTATCATTATAATATAATAATTGCAATAAATTACAACATGATAATTATAATTACAATTACAGCTACAAACATATTTGTAACACACGGTAATAAGCAATATAATATTTATAGTTGTAAGCTTGTAATATTGTAATTGACTTGAAGAAGTGGTTCTTTTGACCAACGAACCTTAAATTTGTTGAAAGGAAAATCGAATTTTGAGTCTCGTCTGGACTCAATCAATGAATACAAGCTTAGATTTTTTATTTTTCGTGAACTGTAAAGGGGGACCTACAATAACAACACACACACAAGCTAAGATGGTCTCGTCAGGGTGGGTTTCGACGAAAACGCTCCGATGCTTAAGTCAAAAAAATAAATTTTTTGTTCTCTCGATATATAAAATATGCGAGTACAAATCTTCTCTCTCACCGTTTGGGGGGGGGGGGGTTATTTCTCTCTTTATCTTTTCGGAAAATTTTTCATCATCTTCCGCCATATTTTTTCTTTTTCCTTATAGTGATTGTCTTTTAGGAATTAGTTTTTACTTTTCTCTGCAGTATTTTTATCTTGAATCGGATATTTTCTGTTGTACTTCTGATACACGCCAAATATTTCGTACCACTCTCCTTGACATACGCCAAATATCTTTCCACAGATTTTGTCTCCGTACTTACCCAATGTTAGATGCCACTTCTCATGTGTCAAACATATTCTTTGGGTTCGTCTCCGCCGGCGTTTTTAGTTTAAGTGAGGCTTATTTTGGTCCGCCCGAGTTGGTACCTACTCGGTCATAGTGGCGATAGGGTCAGCATATGCTGAACAGGTTTCGTCATTAGCCGACTAGATTCTTCGCAACCGAACCAGTTCTGTTATTTTCACAGGTTTAGGCCCATTGACCATTGTTCCTGAACCTATCTTGAGCTTTACCTTTTAGGTCCTTGGGCCTAAGATCAAGAGGAGGGGGGTTTTCGAGGGGGGACAACTGTTATTATAATTATAATTATAATTATAATTATGATTATAATTTTAATTATAAGTAATTTTCTAATCATAATTACAATAAAAATTTAAAACTATATGATAATGATATTTATAATTGCAATCACATATAAGAAAATAATTATTACAATTATAATTCATATATAATTTTATACTAAAATGCAATTGTAATTTTAATTGCAAATTCAATAAGAATTAAAATTATAAATACAAGTAAAAGTTTAATGATAATTATCGCTATAATAAATACCATTATAATATTGATAATTAGAATTATAATTGCTTATGAAAAATAATAATAATTAGCACAATGAAAATTTTTATTTATAAAATTATTTAATATTTAATAATGAATTAATCCTAAGTTTTCTATAACATTTGTAATATGTAATTTGAATTAAATGACCATTTTATCCCCCGGGTAATATTTGGGATAAGGATAATTTTACCTCAAAAAATTAGTCCAAAATACAAGTTTGCCTTAATTAAATCTGAAATGCTAATTTTGCCCAAATTTGTTAAATGTTTTGCTATTATTTTTAATGGTAGAAGGGTAAAAAAATAATCTAATCGTAAAAATAAATTAAATTTTGGACACATAGCATAATCTTACCTATTTATTATCTTTGAACACGTGACACAATCTCATCAATTCATTTCATTTAATATA
Organism: Ailanthus altissimus; assembly: GCA_946807835.1. Lineage (NCBI taxonomy): Eukaryota > Viridiplantae > Streptophyta > Magnoliopsida > Sapindales > Simaroubaceae > Ailanthus > Ailanthus altissimus. The sequence goes on along the minus strand of OX327685.1, from coordinate 24,006,781 downwards.
ATTAAAATATTTTAATAAAATTACACATGTCTTATATGTGATTAGTTATAAATGACACGAGTATCATGCAATTAGTTTATATTTTTAATAAATATTTTTAAAAATAAAATAAAATAAAATAAATAAATAAAAATAAAATTTTCTATTATCATCAGAAACGATGGCCAATCATCATTTTTTCGACAACGCTCCAACGACAAAAATGATTAAAGAAAGACCAGAAGAAGGCAAAAAATGATGGGGGGGCTGCAATGGACGCCAACCCTCTCCATAAGTTTTGGATGGTTTTTCACTTTTTTTTGTCAAAAATAATCTCACCATTATGTAGATCAAGTAAAATAAAGTTCAATGATATAAATTTTAATTTTTTTTACTTCTCCACCATCACCGAAAAAAGGTAGCCCGCTGGTCGTCGTTTTTCTACGACAATGGCAAATTCTATTTTTAATTATTTATTATTTAATTTATTTTAATTTTTTTAAATATAAACCAATTACACGATGACACGTGTCATTTAGAACTAATAATATTAAGATATGTGTCATTTTATTATAAATATTTATTAAAAATATAAACCAATTACATGAAGATACATATCATTATTAACTTATCATATTATAACATGTGTTATTTTATTAAAGTTTAGTTTTAATTATATTAAATTAAATGAATAAATGAGATTGTGTCACGTGTTCAAAGACAGTGAATGGGTGAGTTTGTGATATATCCAAAGTTAAATCATAAACAATGAGGATAAATTAATAATTGTATACTAAAACTGCTATTTTCGTCCAAATTGATAGCAAAAAATAATGAATTTGGGCAAATTTGGATATTTTAGATCTAATTTGGACAAAAATTTTAATTAGACTAAACTATTGAAGTAAAATTGTTCTTATCCCATTAAAAGATTGAGTTATTTTAGTGGTAGTTTCGACTCACCAAAATTTTACAACCATAAAATCTTGGGAGTTAAGAGTTTAGACAGTTCCGTGCAAGGTTTGGACCCATGATGGACTTACGTTTGGCAAAGTCCGAAGGACCAAAAAATCAAGCCTAGCACGACCTGATATGTTAGCTTGTGTCACCAAACATGATATTATAGCAGGTAATATTGATTCATGACACGCTATAGTGCCTTGCAGAATCAAGCCGTACTCGAAATACTTAACTCACTTGCCACCTCTAATTATGAATGGATCACTATTCTTTAAAAAAAATATTTTTATATAAACATACACAAGCTTTCTTTCTTTTTTTTTTCCTTTGACAAATTTTATGAAATTTTAAGGAATATTTTGATAATTTAAAAACTTTACCTCCATTGTTTAACAAATTTCAATTTTTTTGTAATTGGTTCGAACAACAATGGAATACATTTTACACGCAGTTTAATCAAAAAAATTTAATGTCCAAGGTTTAATATTGAATTAAAATTTTAGATTTTTTTTTATTTTATCCATATCAACAAATAATTCGAAATGTTTTACTAATAATTGCAATACATATATAATACATGTATTTTAATCAAATTTGATGACATTTTCCTTTTCATTCGGCCACAAATAAATTTAGTTGTGTTTGTTATACATGTGGGCTAACATACACTTCGCAAGCCCAGCTCAATACTTAAGGCCCATGACATTATGCTCTTTATTAGCCCACTTTCCAACTTTGATTTGCCTTGCCTTACATGAATAAGATCACCCAAAAAGTTTATGAATCGATACGTGTATTTCTTCATCAAATTTGAGCCTCAGAGGTGCTATTTGATCAATTGACCCCTGTAATTTATCTAATTAGACTTTTACGTATCATTTTTAGTTCAATTATATTTTTTTTCCTTCAGTAAAATAATAATTAAAAAAAGACAAACCAAAAGTTTTATGTACAATAACATATATATTTTCTTACAAATATATTATAAACCCTAACATCTATCATACTTATTAAACCTTTTTTTTTTGGTTAAAATTAAAAACAACTTTTTTAAATAACAATATTATTATCTCTATTGACCTTGATGCTCAACCTAGAGAATGAACTCTGATCAATAGTTGTATTTTTGGGATGTGATGGTTCTCATGCTTGGATAGTCCTCGAGACGTGTATTGCGCTTGACAAGGTCACTTGCACTCATAAGCACTATCAAAATTGTGTCAATGGTAATTTTGACCCAAAATATATATACTTAAGTTAGTTTATCTTTTTGTAGAAACATAGTGTTTTAGAAAGCGCTCTCAACCTTTTTTTTGTCTTGCTTTTTTTTTGGGGATTCCTTGACCTTGTGCGCAATTGATTCCTTTTATACGTCTTTAGGTAAGTCAGATACCAACCATGTTTAAGGATAAGTGGGAGCTTGAAAATCATGGAGTGAGGATGTTGGATGTATTGTGTGCTTGCATCTCTAAGGAATGTGGGCATAGTGTTGCCTCTATCCAAGTTCTTGGCGAGCTTTAGGAATTCTCAAGTCCTAGTGGTTTGCTTTCTCAGCCATGATTTTGCTTAAGAGCACTTATTATAAGTTATCAAGAATGCACTCTTTCATTACAATAGCCTAAGGCCGATTTGTTATGAGTGTGGATGCCTCTAATTTATTTTGCTTAGTCTTGGGACAAGGGATTATCCTCGCCTAAAGAGGTTCGAGCTGTTAAGATACCCTTAGTTTGGTCCATTGGATATTGAGATACTTTTAGGCTGTTCCATTTGTTGTTGAGATACTCTTAAGATGGTTTAGGTTTATTAGGCTTTTGGGCCTTGGATAAACATCTAAAGGTAATACTAGTCCCTCAGTTTCTGGTATTGACTTGTTATTTTAGAAACTAATGAATTTAGTTCTTGGGATACATAATGGTTTAAGAAAGTCTTTAAGAGTTGTGGCTTCTTAGGAAAAAAAAAATTGAATATTTGAAAGGGCGCTAGCATTTAATATGGTTGACACTTCAAAATTCACGCAATTTTAGTTATCTCACTTCTACTATATTATTATCAACAATCACCTATTGTTGACTATAAGGCATTACCTTGTCTCTTCAATTCTTTTAATGGCCAATATCACTATGGGAGTTAAGAGGTCGTTTAGATGAAGTCACATATCGCACTAGAATGGTTTTTAGCCATTAGATTTCTTGAACAACCAAGATCTTCTTGGTAGGGATTATATATCAATAGGCAACCATTTCCTTCTTTTTTTTTTTTAGGTTGCAGCTACTAAAATTTGTAAATAGAGAATTTGAGAGCTTTTAAGGCAAGAAATATCCATTATAGAAGATTTTTGGGTTTTGAAAGTATGAAATCAACTTCAAAAAACTCTAGTTCTTAAGCTCTTTTTCATTTTCGAGTAAGTTTTCCTCATCTTCTTGATTTTTCACTTGTTTTGTTCATCTGAATGTGTTTTCTGCCTTTTTTTTTGTTGTTGTTTCTCTATCTTGTTTCTAAGTTTCTTGGCATGTCTTTTTTATTATTCATTTGTTCTTACATATCAGTTTTCTCTGTTTGCTAAGATTTATTGTTGGGGTTATAGCCTATATGGATCTCGTCCATTAGGTGTCATGTATTTATTTACGAGTAGACGCCTATACTTAAGGGAAGGATCTGAAATGACTCTTAAGACATCTTAGGGAAGACTTTGTTTCTACTATGCATAATATCGAGCTCGGAATAGGTAGCTTGTGGTTTCAAAGAAACAATTAGCAATGAGGACATTGACTTAGCCAAGTTCAAAGAGGATTATGAATTGGCAATGGTTGGCAAATAGAGGTAGTCAACTTTGAGGTTGATTTTGAAAGAACTACTAGTGAAAGGTTTAGAGAAGAAGTCTCCACTAGCGTTTCTTGTCCCTAAGAGATGGGAAATAACAAAAAGAAGAAGAAGAAGAAGGGCAAGTTTGCTCCCAAAGACCCCAATTTCCTTTATGGACTAGATGTTTACCCACTCGTATAATTAATAGCCACTTGTTGGATTTAAGGTCTAGATATAAGATACTTGAGTCCATCACCTTAAGAGTTCTTGAACTTAAGGAACGTACTAACCAACCTCTTTTAGGTAAGATCACCCTACACCTAACTTGCTTTAAATGAGGACTCAAGCTTTTTCTTCAACTTTATTTTGTGTGAATGTTTGAATAATTGAATATTTTCTTAACCCAAAGAAACTTAAATGTCTAGCATGTGATGATGGGGCTTTACATGACATAAACGAGATCTGATCAGTTTAAGCCCACCTCTTAAAAACTCTATTATCTTTATCAAATTTATTCTAACTTAGATCAAAATAAGACTAGCATTATTTCGCAGCTTATAAAGATTATCCTACCCTCATTAGGAAGGCCATTTTTTTAAACAAAGGTTGGAAATGCTTGTGGTTCTATGCTGGGGCATATGAGGTTAGTTTGCACTAAAGATGTTGGGGGAGTACATATATCGTCGGACATTTTATTTTACATATTCAATTGCACTTTGTATATGTATCTTACAGTTTCTTTTACTTAACTTTTCTAAAATTCTTTATCTCTTTTATCTACTTGGTTCAAGACCCTTAATTGGTCAAGAGGTTTAGGAGAGAGATGAGTGAGCTTTGAAGTATGCTAGTTCTAAAAGGAAACTTCTCTTTGAGTTGAGCATCAAAATTTATGGCTTATTCCAAATGTGATAGGATGTAACCTCAATGGAAAGAAGAGAGGAAAAAGAAGTAAGTATTCTCTATCTTCTTTAGATTATCTTAACTTAGATAGAATTTATAATTATCCTCTTTTGCAAGAATGGGTAATCCGAAGAGCCTAGCAAAAATAGAGCTTAGCTAACAAATGATCATATGGCAGTGGATCCCAATAATGATAACCATAGCAAAGATGTTATCTAAGAGTTGTCAGGAAACTCTTTTGAATTTTTATAAAGAGGTACTTAGCAATATACAGTTCCTTTAGGGGCTTAAGCCACCGCTACCTCCATCCTCTCCTTTATGTCTGATTCCAACAACTTTTACCCCCTGAGTAGTCTCTGTCGGAGATTTAATATACGTGGGTGTATGCATGTGCAATAGTGCTTATTACATAAAATACATATCTCATACATATTTAGTGCTGCGAAATATTTAAATCATACAATAACATAATAAATATTTATGATATTAATATATTTAAAGGGCTGAGAAATCACCGAAATATGTAACATTTTACACATGTATCTTGGGAGTCCGCCTGGAGACCAACTCGTTGGCAGTTCTAGTCACAAACTCGGTGGGCTTAGTAAGCTATAACAACAGCTCTAAATCCAGCACTGACTTAACTCTTAAACCATTTGAATTTATTTTTTTCTTGATTAATAAAATAAATTATTGATTGTTGTAATTAGTAGCCAATAGTGAAGATAATTTATAAACTAATTTCAACACTTGAAACTAATTCACAAGGGATCAAATCTCTTTTCTCCATCTATTTTGCAGACCAATCTATGAAATCAATATATTTTCATTTGATTTCAATACAACCGAAATTAAGAAAATGAAGCAATTCTTCATCTATTTCTTCTCACAGTTTTCACACTAATATATATATTTCATAAATAATAAAATAATAATATTATATATATTATAATATTAAACATGGCGACCTTGCTTATAAAATAATATTATTATATAAAATAAAGAAATGGATGACAACTATATTGCATTATAATATAATAATATTTTATAATATAATAATATATTATAATGAATTTTTTTATTATTTAACAATTAAATAATTAATATGTGAAATTACTATTTTGTCACTCATGAATAATTACCAAGTCTACCCCTAGTAGGTTCCACCAAACCCACACTGGAGTAAACTTAATCGAGGGTCCACAATATACCACGTGTTATTATACAATTAGTAAATAACAATTATTAACTAATTATTGTATTTAATGCTTAAATACAGACATGCACGTATTCTCGTGATTGTGCTGGATATTACTTGATTAAACAATTTAATCCGGTACGCTGCACCAGTGCTCAACGAGTACACTTTATATTGCGAGACTCTTTAGGTCCATGCTCGATTCGTCAAATGAAACTATTCTATGAGTCCGTAAACATTGCCCCATGCACACGTATATTTAATATAATGTTTGAAGTATTACAAACATCTTACCATATATATATTTAATATTAACAATTTTTTACGAAATGCTTATTGTATAAATATTAAACAAATAAAACTTCTAAATTTATATCTCATTTATTTATTTATTTACTCTTATTATCACATATACTATTTTTGATACAGTTTACTGTTTATAAAATATGAACAAATTATTGGAACTGGTGCTTACGTGCCATTCTAATATTGTATAAATATTAAACAAATAATATTTATACAATATTAGAATGATACGTAAGCACCAGTTCCAACAATTTGTTTATATTTATAAACAGTAAACTGTATCAAAAATAGTATAAGTGATAATAAGAGTAAATAAATAAATAAATGAGATATAAATTTAGAAGTTTTAATGATGGAAATAAAAAAAAAGAAGAATTGATAAAACAAAAAAGGTGCCAAATAGCACTATTCTTTGAGCCCTTTCTTTATCAAATTATTCATAGTTTTTAAAATAAAGTTTTCTATACCCTTTCATTTTTCAGTAGAAACTCCATTTCTCATCTAAAAGTTAAAGTGAGGGAGAGAGATTCAATTCTAAATAAATTGTTAGTCTCTATCTCTTTCTAATGTTTTTTTTAAAAAAACAATGTTCATAAAGAAAGAAGAACTGGAAAACCTTCTAGCCAGGTTGCTATACTCAAGAAATTTAGAGCCATATTGACTAAATGGTGAGCCACCATATTACAACTTTTTGGAATATACTTTATACTAAAACTATCATAAGCTAATGACTGTTGCTTAATTATTTCTACTGTATTTAATCTCTTTGTATGAGTATAAGCTTCCTTTTATCAAATCTACCACCGTCTTTGCATTAGATTCCACCAAAACAGATTTAAAATTTATGTCCCATAAGATTTTTAAACCAAACCTTATTGCCTTAGCTTTAGCAAACTCTATATTATCATAACACTTGCTAGGAGTCACTGCCATTGCATTAGGATCCCCATTACAATGCTTAATGACTACTCCAAAACAAGTTTTTTGATCTTTTAAACTGACAACTACATTAGAGTTCATTTTAATCTATTCTTATTGGTTGTCATTTTGATATTGGGGTTCTGCATTTGGTTGTGGGCGAATATGGTGGGGGTTGAACTAAGCATTCTTTGCTTATTTTCTTGTTTATTCCAAGAAAGGCTTCAACTCTTGTCAGCACTTTCTAGAGGTCCTCGTTATGATTTTATTGATTACAAAGTTATTTATGGAATGTCAGGTTACTTATGATTATCTCCATGGCTTGTTTGAGAAAATCCTATGGCTCTATGGATTGAGTCCTCTTAATAAGATCAGCAAAAAGGGGTTACCTTTCATATTTTTCTTGCTATTTAAAATACACCATGCATGAAAAATAGACTCCTCTATAAGAAAACACATTTGGCAGATAGCTTGACCAATAATCTTCTTTTCCCTAAGGGCTAATCCAGTGGTAAAAGGTTTAATAAAGCTCTTCACAAGAATATTTTAACCTTTGAAAGGAGAGTGACTACCCACACTTTCTTCCACCAGTAATCCATAGCTATTGAGGATGGAGAAGGCTCTAGTGAGATTTCCCCCCTTATAGCTACATGATAGCCACTCTTAATTGAATAATCCCCTTTACTATAATTCCAACAAAAAGAGTCCTCAAGCTTAACCATAGGAAGAGGAATTCTTAAAATCTGGTATGCATCACTCTTATTGAAGTGTTGCTTAATCACATCATATCTCCACTTATTGTTATAATCTATAAAAAGTTTCACCTTGCTGTCAACAAGCAGAACCCGAGGAGAAATAAGATTTAATGTTGATTTTTTGGAAATCCAATTGCTCCTATATATTTTAACCTCATAACCTTTTCCTATGAGCCATCTAATACCTTTTGTCAGGATCAGGCTACCTTAAAGTAGGCTCCTCTAAACATTAGATGGGTTACGCCTTAGAATCCAAGAATTGACTTTGGGGGAATTACTTAGCCTTTAACACTCTTGTTGCAAGGGAATTAGGAATTTTTATAACTCTCTATCCTTGTTTTGCTAAAAAGGTATGGTTAAAAAAAGCTTAGTATCTAAAACCAAACCCTCTCAGACTTTTATTTCTATAAAGCTTTTTCTAATTGATAAAATGAATTTGCTTTGCCTTAGGTTTTGAACCTCATTAAAAGTCTATAATCATTTTTTAAAGGTCCGCACACAAACCCCCTAGGAACTTAAATACACTCTTAGTATATGTTAGGACAGCCCGAGCCACTATCCTGATTAAGACCTCTTTTCCCTACTAGAGAAGCATTTCTTCATCCAACCCTTCACTTTGTGAGACAGCTTGATCTTTATATCATTAAAGAAAGCTTTTTTATTCCTACCAATCATGAAAGGAAGCCCCAAATATTTTTCATATGTTGACACTTCTTTAAGATGGAGAACATCCATGAAAACTTAGGCTTGATCTCTATAGACATTAGGACTGAACATGATTGAGGACTTGTTGTAGTTAATCATCTGTCTAAAGGCTAAATTGAATTTGTCAAGTATACTCTTGAGGGTTTTACAATCTTTAGTGGAAGCCTTAGTGAATATGAGGCTATCATCAACAACTAGAAAATGTGAAATAATTAGAGAGTTGCTGAACTTGATCCCTTCAATACTGCCTACCTATTCTGCTTTGCTCATTGTCTCTTCCTCTTTAAGAGTACATATCTATTTTATTTTCTCTTATTTAACATCGAATAACTTAACATAAGCTACTTTATCTCTTCTTGTCTAAAAAATCCATAATCATACTTGTAATGGGTCTTTGACGTTGGAGTATATGAACATTTTCAGAAGTAATGAGATTTATTCACTCACTTCACTTTATGTCATTGGTAATGTTGTGCCATATGTATAAAAATATCACATGTGGTATCATTCTACTAAAAAAAAGTAAAAAAAAAAACTCTAAGTAAGTTGTTACGAAAAAATGTTCACAATTAAAAAAGAATAAAAAGATCATACGATAAGGAAAAATAATTATACACAAGATACTAGAAATTTACATGGTTCAATAATAAATGCCTATGTCCACGAGGAATCATGGGTTTTTAACTTTTTTTTATTATTCAGATCATAAAGTTTTCTTACAAGAGATTATTAAGGAACACAACAATAGATGAGTGCTCTAAAGAATCTATCAACATTCTCTTGTACACATAGTACTAAACTTCTCACTATATGGCAATCTCTTATGCACCTAGCACTTAAGCGCTTTATATTCTCTCTCTTGTCATTTTTTTAATGCTTGACGATTAGGTCTACGAGGGTTTATGGAAGCTCTAAAATGTCCATAAAAATCTTATTTTTAGTTAGAATAAGAATCCACGTAAAAGAGGAGTCCAAAACTCACTTAAACATGCAAAACGCGCTTAAAACCAAAAATTCCTATAAGTTGGTGCCGCAGTACTGGTGTAAGTTTGACTTGGCAATATGGTGCCACCAAGTTGGCATTGCGGTATGGCCATCTTGGCGCTATAGCTACAAGGCTTGAAAAAGGCCTCCAATGTACTTTCCAACCCTTTATTGCTTTCTAGCTCTTCGTTTTTGTCCCTTTCTCGTCCTTCTATTGTGTTCTCAACCTCATGTCAACTCCTTATTAGTCTTCAACTCAAAATCATTTTCAAATTTTATTTTAAATTATCAATTTCTAACAAAACCTTTCATTGATTCAAAATTGCTTAAGAAACTTTCCGGGATCTATCCACTTTAATGCTCAATTTACTTCAACGTTAACTTCAATTAAGTCGTTGCACAGGCTTATATCTACTAGGGCTCGAGACTTCAGTCTCTAAAGATTCGAATGCATATCTTCTTGGTAGCCTTTATTCTGTGATCTCCAGTGTCACTCTTGACATCATTACAATACCTCATTGGTTGAAACTATTCCTTGTTAACAACACCCTTCTTTTAAACTCTCTTTTGACCATTGTCACTATGGTGAGTTAATTTTAATGTTGCCTCTTGGTCTGCATCCCCTCAACTGAAAGTGTATTATTTCTATGGGTGCATACATGTGCATATATATCTATTACATTAAATTTTTTTGCATGTCTCACATATATATAACACAACGGAATCAAAAAATTAATTTTTTAATGTAATAAACACACTTAATTTAAGTTTTTATTACAATAATGAAATTAATAATCACATTTGAAGCCTTTAAAAATTTGTTTAAAGCAGAGTCTACATTGAAGCACACATGTCAGCAATTTTAGAACCCAACTTGAGTAGGCTTGAGTCTCTAGAATAACAGCTCAAATTTCTAGCAAAATGTGTTGAAATCTTAAATACAAAATTGGTTAACTCCTTAACCTTGCTTAAACTTGGATAAGAGTCAAATACTTTAACTATTTGTGTTTGTTTCAATGCAATAAAATTGTTCTTTGTTAACACAACTCTTTATACAAATAAAAACAATATTCCTTTGTTAACACATACATGTGCATATATATCTATTACATTAAATTTTTTTGCATGTCTCACATATATATAACACAACGGAATCAAAAAATTAATTTTTTAATGTAATAAACACACTTAATTTAAGTTTTTATTACAATAATGAAATTAATAATCACATTTGAAGCCTTTAAAAATTTGTTTAAAGCAGAGTCTACATTGAAGCACACATGTCAGCAATTTTAGAACCCAACTTGAGTAGGCTTGAGTCTCTAGAATAACAGCTCAAATTTCTAGCAAAATGTGTTGAAATCTTAAATACAAAATTGGTTAACTCCTTAACCTTGCTTAAACTTGGATAAGAGTCAAATACTTTAACTATTTGTGTTTGTTTCAATGCAATAAAATTGTTCTTTGTTAACACAACTCTTTATACAAATAAAAACAATATTCCTTGCTCACTTTAATGGTCGGCCAAGTCTTGAAAAAAAAGAACAATGGTTTCTTTTGTTTCTAACCCTTGAAAAGCAAAAACCAAAACTCTTTCTTTCTTTTCTTTGTCTTTGTCAAGCCAAAGAATAAATCATCCAAGGCTAAATGAAACATTCATTTATATAAGCCTTTCCCTCTCAATTTATTAATACACGGCCCCACTAAGTGATATATGAACCACCTCTCATGGTTTATTGATTTGTTGACTTAATAATATAAAATAAAACAAAACACTTTTTTTTTAATTTATGGATATTGCTTGTCATAGAATCAAGGGTAATTTTATAATTTGAAAGTCAAACAATGAATAATGTAGAATATGCCACTTGTCATCATCTTATTGGTTAACAACTTTTGTTAACTAATTAATTAATATACTTAACACTTAAGTCTTGAAAAGTGCGCATACTGAGGGATCTTGAAATAAATATCTGACTTGCTGGAATTTCTTGGATTAAACTGTCCAATCTAGTCTGGTGGCCCAGTGCAGTATAAGTACTCTTCATATTATAAGACTCCTTAGGTCCAAGCTCAGTTTATCCTATAGAACTCCTTCATACATTCATGAATGATGCCTCACGCACACATTATGAATATTACAAAGCAACACGTTAAACTATACAAGCTAAGGTTACGACATATATGTATAATCTTTACGTTACCTATATCCTGAAAAACAGAGATATAAATCATCACCTTCAAATCTCTATATGCTCATCCATAAACTTATCTCCAGATTCATATTTTAATAAACGATATCCTTAAATATTTTTATGATATTGCTTATTTTACAAAAAACACTTTTCTGGGTTTACTGCTTATGGCTATAAGGCTTTCTGAAATAAAATCTTGAAGCATCGGGATATACAACTCACCAATGTGAGTTGACAGATCCCATATCTATGTACACAGACTCTATGGGCGTCGAACCATACCTAGCAACACCTAGCGGTCAAATCATAAAAGGTCTCTAACATGCGTGAAACTAAAGTATGGTGGATCACTCACAACCCATCGTGGCAGTCATGTCAAATCACCATGAATACTACTCAACTCAAGAAAACCTGCCATTAATAACTTCATGGGATGTCTATTGAAGGTCCTTGTAAATCTGTTCAGTACTCAGTCCTAACTGAAAACTTACATCTCTATATAAGTTTTCACTAAGCTCATAGTTTGTTAAGACTAACCATCTGGACCATCCAGATATAGATATACACTGATCTATATAAATGGGTTTCATCGATAAACTCGCATTAGTAAAGATAGATTAAGAACATAGTGTTTGAGAACAAATTGCATAATGACATTTTCTAGCACCGTTTGCAACTCTTTACAACAATGTCATTACTAATATATTCTCAAGTCTTTGTCTTATTTTAGATAAAGCTCTAATTTCTTAGAATTTGCCAACTATTATAACGTGTTGACTTTTGGCACTGTTAACTCTTAGTACTTATAACTCTTAGCATTACTAACTTTTAGTACTAATCTAAATTTCTTTAAATCATATCTAAACTCTTTTAGATCATACAATGTTTAAGATGTTATAAGTATCTTATCATTTAATAAATATAATTAGCGATTTAATAGAATGATGATTGTATAAATATTAAAATATATATTCATACATAATGGGATGACACATAAGTACAAATCTCAACAACTCCCACTTGCTTTAGTGTCATTTGTAATGATATTTCTCAAACGACTCTACGTATTTCTCAAACACTTTAGAAGTTAAGGCTTTAGTTAGTGGGTCCGCTATATTATTCACAGAGTCTATTATACAAATTATTATATCTCCTTTAGCCAAGATCTCTTTAACTATATGTTATTTTCTCTTTACATGTTTAGACTTCTAATGTGCTCTTGGCCCTTTGGCTTAAGTGATAGCCTTATTATTGTCGCAAAATAATGGGATAGAATATATTCTGCCTCTGTAGTGGAATCAGCTGTGGACGCCTGCTTGGTGCTTTTCTAACTCACTGTGGTATTATTGAGAATGAATACATACCCAGATGTAGAATTTCTATCATCTAGATTAAACTGAAAGTATGAATCTATGTATTCTTTCACTTGTAAGTCATTTTCTCTATATATTACCCTTAAGGTATTTAAGGACATGTTTCACTGCCATCCAATGACTGTCACCTAGATCAGACTGATACCGGCTTGTAACACTTACACCCATACTGATATCAGGTCTTATATACATCATGGTATATATCAAGCTTCCTACAGCTGATGCATATGGGATGTTAGACATTCTAACTCTTTCATCTTTCCTCTGAGGACACATCTTCCTCGAAAGATGAACGCCATGTTTGAAAGATATATTAACTATCTTATAATTGGCAAAACTGTACCTTTCCAAGATACTATTTATGTACGATAATTGAAAGAGTCTTATCAGCCTCCTAACTCTATCTCTATAAAGCTTTATACCCAATATATAGTAAGCCTCTTCCAAATCTTTTATAGAGAAGTTCTTACTTAGATAGCTTTTGATTGACTGTAATATACCAATATAATTCCCGATAATTAGTATTTCATCCACATAGAGAACCAAAAAGACTATCATGCTTCTACTAACCTTTCTGTACACACATGCTTCATCTTTGTTTTTGATGTCAGACCCTCTGATTACCTCATCAAAATAACAATTCTAGCTTCGCGATGCCTAATTAAGTCCATAAATAGACGTCTTCAGTTTGCACACTAGACCAAAGGTTAAGCTAGATGCAAAACCTTCAGGCAGTTCCATGTATATCTCTTCATCGAGACATTTATTCAAGAATGCAATTTTACTTTCATCTACCATATCTCAAAATTATAATATACAATAATTGCCAATAAAATTTGAATTGACTTAAGCATCGCTACTAGTGAAAAGGTTTCCTCATAATCAATCTTAGATTACTGAGTATAACCTTTTGCCACTAGTCGAGCTTTGAAGGTCTCTACAGTATCATCAGACCTACGCTTCCCCTTTTAAATTCATTTACAATAGATAAGAACTATTCCTTCAAGAAGCTCAACCAAGCCCCAAACCTGAATTTGATGTATTAAGTCAATTTTGAATTTTATTGCATATCGATGTCCAACATCGCTTCTCTATAAGTCAAAGAATCATTTTTTTAAACTAAGAAAATATCAAGGGCACATTCAGGTATCAAACCATACCTACTAAGTGGCATTGATATTCTTTCTGACCTATGTCGAAGGTGTGTTAAAGGTATTTTTTTCGATTGAGCATGAGGTTGTTAGGATTTGTGCTAACATGCAATCCTATTATTGTATGAATATTTTATTTTATAATATTTATACAGTACATTATCTGTGAAATTGCTAATTACTATTATTAAATGGTTCAATTCTTGTGACGCTATAGTCATTATATAATTTGAAGGAGTTCAGATTTGATCTAAAGAAGTTTAGATTAATGCCAAGAGTTAGCATCACTGAAAACTATAAATGCTAAATAGTTAGCATGTTATATTAATCAATGAAGTCTAAAAGTTAGAATCGTATCTGTAACGGTACAAAGACCTGAGAATATATTAGTAATAACATAGTTGCAAGAGTTACAATAGGTGCTAAGAAATATTATTATGTAAGTCTATTCTCAAATTATATGTTCCTGGTCTTAATTCACCGATGCAGATCTGAAGGTGGAATCATTTTACATAGACTAGTGTATACTATATCTAGATGGTCTAGATGATTGTTCTTAACTGACCATGGGCTTACTGGAAGTTCGTATAACATACAAGTGTTTAGTAAGGACTGAATACTGAACAGATTTAACAAGGACCCCAATAGAAATCACATGAAGCAGTTAATGGAAGGTCCTCTCGAGTTGAGTAGTATATGTGATCCTATGACTTGAGTACCACAGTGGGCTTGTAAGTGATCCATCATACTTTGGTTCTACTTATGTCACAAACCTTTCATGGTGTGGCTGCTGGGTATAGTCCGATGCTTATGGAGTCTGGTGTGTACAGATATGGAATCCTTCAGCTTACATAGATGAGTTATATATCTGGATGCTCAGAGTCTGTATCTTAGAAAGTCTTATGGCTATAAGCAATAAACTCAAGAGAATAGTTTCCTACATGGTGAAACAATATTATAAAAGTGTTTACATATATATTTTATTTTATTAAGATACATGTTTGGAGATAAGTTTACGGATGAACACATAGGTATTTGACGGTAGTGATCTATATCTCTGCTCTTCTAGGATATAATTGGCGGAAGGATTATACATATGCTCAATGACCTCAACTTGTATGGTCTACTGTACTGATTTGTAATATCCGTGATGTGTGCGTGGGGCATCAATCTCGGACTCACAAAATAGTTCTGTTTGAAAAATCGGGCGTAGACCTAGATAGTCTCGCAATATGAAGTGTACTAATTGTGCACTGGTGTAGCGTATCGGATTGAATAATTCAATTCAAAAAATTCTAGCAAACTGAAAATTTACTTCGGTCTCCCTCCGGTCGTGCATGTGTCAAGACTTAAGGGTTAAGTATATCAATTAGTTAACAATTAGTTATTGACCAATGAGATATTGACACATGGCATATTGTGGGCTAATTATTATTTGACTTAGAAATTACTAAAATACCCTTATGTGTTGGACAAATAATATTATTATTTTATTCGTTAAAATGTTTATTGAATAAAATAATAATAATAATAAATAATAATAATATATTATATTATTATTTAATTAAAGTCAAACAATTCATTTTTTATTTAAATTGGCATGTATTTCTATCATGATTTAATAAGATTAAATCATTTAATTACTATTGATTAAATGTTATAATAAAAGTAAATGGGTGGCACTTGTAAATGGTAGGCCTTAAATGTCACTTGCAAATGAAATTTTTTTTTTCATTTTGGCTAAGTTCATCAAAGTCATTTTCTATTTTATTTTATTTATTTTATTTATTGTAAACAATGATAAACAAATTACTAATGGCAAACATTGACCATTATAACGGATGCCATTATGTGAGATAATGGAAGAAAAATAATAAGTAAAATACTAATGGCAAATATTGACCATAATAATGGGTGCCATTAAGTGAAAAAATGAAATAAAAATAATAAACAAATAAAATAGCAGTATGTTGCTCAATATTGGAAGCTGAAAATAGGCTAAAGGATTGGTGGGAATTGTAGAGAGAATTTGAAAGACTAAGTGTTAGAAAATTCTCTCAAGTGTTGAGAGCAAAAACAACATTCTCTCCATTTTTCTCTTCCATTTTGGTCATCCATACTACAAGGTAGAAATAAGAATTCAAGAGTTGAATCATTTGCTGAAAAAGCTGCTATTCTAGCTTCCCCAAGCCCACCATGTTGAGGAACTAGAATTATGAACGAATTGCTTCAATGCAGGTACTCCGGATTAACCAAATACCAAATGCTTGACAATGTATTATTTCTCAATCTTAATGTATTTTACATTTACGAGATAACATATAAAAGTTTATTTGTGTTTATCATTGAGTAATTTATATTCCGCTTATCCGCTATGCATGTATGTATGTGATATATATGCTATATTTGAATGATAGATATAAACCCACATGCATGTACCCTGGGTTTAAAATCACTCACAGAGGTTCCATCGTCTTTTCATTTACATCTTAATTGACTTCATTAAGTTCAATCTTTTGACAATTTTCACGATACATAAGAAAATCTTTCTCTAGAAAAGTGGTATAATGAGAAACGAACATATTTCGTTCCTTAGAATCATAGAACTGGTATCCCATAGAATTCTTGGGATATTTAATAAACTGAAACTTTGCAAGTTTATCATATTGCTTAACTTTTACTTAAGTAGGACAACTCAAAATCTTAACATACTTAAGACTCAGTTTCTTTCTAGTCCACATCTTATGTGGAGTGGTTTAAATGGCTTTCGATGAAATTATATTGAGCAGGAGTTTTATAATATATCCTCACAGATATTCTAGGAGATCGGTAAAATTCATTATCGATCAGACCATATCCAATAAAGTTTGATTCCTCATCTTAAAAATACCATTGTGTTGTAGAGTACCTGTATGATTATATTGAGTGAGAATATTATTCTCCTTTAAATAATCTAAAAATTCACTGCTCATGTATTCACCATATCGATCCGATTGAAGGTATTTGATAAATATATTGGTTTGTTTCTCTACTTCAAGTTGAAACTCTTTGAACTTTTCAAAGGTTTCAGACTTATGTTTGATAAGTAATACATATCCCTATCATGGCATATAATTGATAAAGATTACAAAGTATCAAAATCTACATATTGCAGTGTGATTCATTGGATCATATATATTATTATGTACTAGTTTCAATAAATTAGTGGCGCGATGTCCAACACCAGTAACAAGAGATTTGGTCATCTTTTCTTGGATACAAGATTCATAAATTGGATACGGCTCTATGTTCAGATCAGGTATCCAACCATCCTTAACCAAACAAGATAGGCATCTCATACTTATATAGCCTAATCTCATATGCCACAATTTTATCTTTTTTGAACTACTATTAGCATTAACATGTACATTTATGATATTTCTTGTTGTATCTAAAATATAATGGTCATTTATTAACTGACATTCAGCTAACAAAACATTATCCATATTATACAAATATAAGGAATGGTTCTGAATATACATATAATATCCTTCGCTATCTAGAACAGGAAGAGATATAATCTGTCGGATAATGTTTGACACAAAATAGTAGTTATATAACACAATAGTTTTATTACACGAGAGAAGTAAATCAAAATATCCAATAACTTCTACCTGCAGAAAATTGCTATTTTCAACACAAAGCTGTACTTCTTTAGGTTGTATTAATATAACATCCCTCAGACCTTGCAACATTTTACAGATGTGAAAAGGACAAGCGGTATCCAATACTCAGCTAGAACTAGCATCAAATACTAAAGAAATGTCAATAATAGGTAAACATATACTTGAGAGGTTTTTCTTTACAGTGGCAAGGGTCTTTGGGCAGTTATGCTTCCAGTGCCCGTCCTTGCTGCAATGGAAATACTTTCCTTTACTTTTGCTTTTCTCTTGTGGCTTGGATATGGGTCACTTCTAAGGACCCATGATGGGTGTTTGCTTCACCTTCTTTTTCTTCTTCCTTTTAGGCTTCTTAGAAGCCTGCAGGGTAGAAGATGAAGCACCCTAAACATAGAGGGCCGAGTCCCCCCTTTATTTATATCCCTCTGAGCTATCCTTAATATATTGTGTAGCTCAGTATAAGTAGGGATCAATTCTTACATGTTAAAGTTCATGATGAACCGTGTGAAAGATCTTGGAAGCAACTGAAGAATCAAGCTATTTTCTAATAAATTGTTCAGCACTATGTCCATGATCTCTAACCTCTCAATGTATAAAATTATTTTGAGGACATAATGATTCACAGGATTGCCCTCTGGTTGTCTAGTCTAAAAGAGAGATTTGAAAACATAATATATTTCAACTTGAGGTCTCTCTCTAAATAACTCATTCAAATGGAGCATGATACTACTAGCACTGTCCATGCGAATATGCTCTCTCTATAGCTCTATAGACATTAAGGTAAGGATGTAAAATTTGACTTTCAAATTGTCATACACCTATTTCTGATGTGTCTCTCTCTCTTTCTATCTCTTCTGGAGAGCTATCATCAGAAACACATCGGGGCATCATCTAATCAATCTCAAATCTGAGCTTTTTAAAATTCAGAACTATTCTGAGTTTTATAAGCCAATCAGAATAGTTCTCAGCACTATTAAATTAGTGTCCATCAAGTATGCATGTCAATGGGTTGCTTAAAGCCATTTTATCTTTATAAAAGAAAAAAAAGAGATGTTAGCGAAATATTTCAATTGCTAATAAATAACGTTTTAGATTATAGTTATAATATTTATACATTTTTTTAGTCTAAAAATGCATTCTTACTGTTTTATATAATCTTTTTAATCTCTCAAATCAGAAAATAAAATTTTAAACATTTTAAACTATACAGCAAGAAGTGGACCTCATTGGCATTTTACTCTAGCTTTACTTGTCAATTACATCTTATGCAACTCTTATCAGTGATTCTAAATACACCTGATCCTCACATTTTAGCGAACTTAGGTAAGTGTATTCCAGATTAATTAGTCAATGATCAAATATAAGTTACTGATACTACCCTCACACTTTAGCGATCTTGGGTAATATGTTCGCTTATATTTGCCTCATCTCATATTTAACCTGTATAGTGCAAATCACACCGACCAATTCCTTACACTTTAGCAATATTATGAAAGACCGAAGTGACTCATCTAAGACCGTATTGATAAGACGAACTATTGTAAAGCATTATCTTATAATAAAATAATAGTTAATCTGATTAAAAGAGATTTAAACACTTATCCCTATCTTATGAGAATGTGATTCTCAATCACTTATTTATTTTGTGCAAGCATAACTAACCCCACTAGTAGAGCTCCTATTGTGGTTACCAGTACAAACAAAAGGTTATAATTTATAATGCAATCAACTAACTCTTATTATTGCATAAATAAACACCATATGCACTTTTAAACTTTTAAAAAAAAAAATTGGGGTGAACAGTGTCAATGCCACGGCCCCAAGCTCCTAATGTTGTGGCATTGGAGGTCAAACCTCCAGCACTGCGATGCTCATCTTTCCAGTGCCATAGCATTAGAGGTCAAACCTTCAATGCTGCAGCGCTAGTTTTCCAACACTGCGACATTAGAGGTGCGCTGAAGCCTGAAAACTTTAGTGTCGTGGCACCCAGTCTTAATAGCCATAGTATCCCTTTGAGCTGTGTGCTGGTTTTGTATTTTTAACATTTGAAATGCATCACTCACAGCTTCGAGACATCCTAAACAACGCAAAACACTCTAGATTTGGCAAAACAATTTTGTATAAACCTATTGTAAAAGCCAGCGTGTCCAAGAAAAGATTAGACATCTTTTACCATTTTAGGCGTAGGTAATTTAGAGATTAATTCAATTTTGGCCTTGTCAACCTCTATGCCTTTATCAGATATAATATGCCCTAAAATGATCCCTAAAGATGCCATGAAGTGACATTTCTCCCAATTTAGCATAAGTCCTTTTTCTTTACACCTTCTCAAAAAATTTTTAAGTTAAGTAAACATGAATCAAAAGAATCACCAAAAATAGTTAAATCATCCATAAAAATTTTTATGCATTTTTCAACCATATCAGAAAAATATTCAGCATACAACGTTGAAAAGTATATGGTGTATTACATAATCCAAATGGCATTCTATAAAAAGTATAAGTACCAAAGGGCATGTAATGATTTTTTTCTTGATCTTCTATAGCTATCTTAATTTGGTAATAACTTGAATAATCATCAAGAAAGTAATAAATGGATGTCTAGTCTTTCCTAGTGATCATGTTCAATTTTTTATAATCAATGTACATTCGCCAATCACTTACTACCCTAGTTGGAATAGGTATCCTATTCTCATTTTTTACAACAATAACCCTAGATTTCTTAGGAACTACTTGAGTTAGACTTACTCATTGACTATCAGAAATTAGGTAGAATATACCTGCATCTAATAGTTTCAAGACTTTTTTTTTTACTACTTCTTTTATTGTTGGGTTAGGTCTTCTTTATGGGTCCTTATGGGGTTGGGTACCTTCCTCTAAATGAATTCTATGGGACCATATCAATGGATAAATACCTTTAATATCAGCTATGGTCCAACCTAGTGTAGACTTATGTTCTTTTAACAATTTTATCAAATTCTCATTTTGTTTAACACTAAGTTCAGAATAAATCATGATAGGAAAGGTATTACCTGGTCCTAAGAATGCGTGTTTCAAACATTTGGGCAGTGGAGAAAGCTCAACTTATGGTGTCTTGAGGTTTGATGGTTTCGGTCTTTCCCTCTATCATGACAACTCTTCAAAGCGTGGCTGCCAAAATCGAGTCCCTTTATCCTATGAGTCAAAAAAACTAAACAGATAAGTTGTTTCATCAGGATATCACAATTCTTCAATATCAAAATTAATGAGGTTTTCTAACAAATTAGAGTCATAGTTTTTTATAAGCTTCATCCGCTATAAGTGTGTCTATCATATATGAATAATAATATTCGTCTTCCTCTCGTAGTTGCTTTTCAATATGAAAAATGTTCACCTCAATAGTCATATTTTCAAAAGATAACTTTATTAGACTATTTCTACAATTAATAAGAGTGTTAGCAATAACAAGAAAAGGCATTCCTAAGAACATCCTGGGTCTTTGTACTTGGGTGGTGTCTTTTGTTCAATCACTACACTTACCCGTTCTGCTAAAAATGCAGTTTTTTTTACATGGCATTTTCTTTTGATAGTGCACAGATCATTGATAGTGATCTTTACATGGCGTTTATATGACGTTTTCTTTTGATAGTGCACAGATCATTGATAACTTTGTCATAAGTTAGAACTTGTTTAATCAAATGCAATAAAAGGAAGATTAATCTTAACTTGTTTTAAATGTTCTAAAATCTTACCTTGAATTTCTAAAATTTTCCCAATAAATCGAAGAGCTTAGGAAAAAGGAACTAGGATTGAAAACTTATTTTTGGGCTCTTTTTTTCCACTGTGGCCTTTTTTTCAAGGGGGGACATCTTTACTACTCATATATGTTTTAGTTAGAGAAGTAGGCTCACTCATAATCTTACCACTTTGAGTAGTAATGGCATTGACTTCTTTGAGATTTTGTGCATCAAACATAGAAGCTTGTGCCATGAATTATCATTTTAGATTAGATTAAGGTTGAGATGGAAACTTACCTCGCTCTTGTACAGTTAAGGCACTGGTCAGCTTAGTGATTTGACTCTTGATTTCTTTATTTTTATCTACCACCTATGCAAGAATTGTTTTAAATTTTTTATTAGTTTTACTTTGTACCTCCATAAATGTTTGTAATGTATCCTCTAAAGAACTCCTAGTTGGTCATTGATTATATTGAGGTGCAACATAAGACTTGTGTGCTTGTTGTTCTTGTTTCCAATGGTTATTAGCTTGTTGGTCATATTTTTAACTAAAGTTTAGGTAGTTTCTCTTACTAGGATTATATGTTTTAGAGTAGGGTAAATAAGGCTTCTTGTACATCCCTATGACATTACATTGTTCCTTATATATCCCTCTTATCTCACTATAAGTGAGGCAATTCTGAGCTAAGTGTTTCGCTACTCCACATACAAAACAAACATCATGTGACTCAACCTGAGCAACCGTATGGGTGACCCTTCTTTATTTGGATTTCAAGGCCTCTAATTCTCTAGTTAAGACCTCTAACTGAGCTTTAATGTTATCCTCTTCTTTAAGATGAAAAACTCCACTAGCTTACGACCTATTTGTGCTTTCAGTAGCATTAGGTCCAGTCTATGTATAGGCTTTTTTGGCTAAGTCATTAAGGAATTTTATGGCTTTCTCAGAATCTTTGTGAAGGAACTCCCCATTACACATCATCTCAATAAATTAGCACTCTCTAATTATGATCCCCTCATAAAAATAGCTAACTAAGCGCAATTTTTATACCCATGGTAACGGCACAGATTTAACAACTCTATAAATCTTTCCCAAGCTTGATATAAGGTTTTACTATCTTTTTGGGACAAGGAAGAAATTTATCTTTTCAGACCATTAGTTTTGTGTTGTGGAAGGTATTTATTGAAAAATGCTTGAGTCATTTCTGCCCAAGTTCTTATAAACCTCACCTTTAAAGAGTATAGCTAGCTCTTTGCTTTGTCTTTCAAAGAAAAAGGGAAAAAAATTAAGCTTAACAATATCTATGGCATTGGGTTGGCTATGGAAGGTGGCAATTACCTCTTCAAATTTCTTAATATGTACATACAAATTTTTACTATCTAGACCATGAAAAGTGGGCAGAAGATGTATCATTATAAGTTTAAAATCCAAATGTGGTGTGTTAGGTGAAAATATAATGCATAATGGTATTGTTGTGTGGGTAGGATTCAAGTAATCTTTTAGAGTTCTAACGAGGTTATTCTCGTGTTAGCTCATTGTGTTGGAATTATAAGATGAACTAGATGGTAAATTTTCTTCCTTTACAAATTATGGTAGTGGTTCTAGTTCTACTTCTCTCACAAATCTTCCTAGTTTATCTCTAAGTCGATGCATACATCCTAACAATTTTTTTTCTCTCTCTTTTTTTTAACTTTTTTTTATATAAAAATTCTCAAGGTAAAGTTAAAAAGTGAACAAAAGAAAAAAAAGAAAAAAAAAAGTTAAGTGGTAAAACTAACCATAAAAATAAAAAATAATACAAGAAGTGAAATTTAAAAAAACAAGAAATAAAAAGAGCTAGGTGGTAAAACGAACCATGAAAAATAAAATATAATAAATAAAATAAGTTAGGTGATATAACAAACTATAATAAATAAATGAAAAAAATAATATGAACGGGATTGTATAATAAAATATAAGAAGTAAGATATAATACAACAAGAAATTAAAATGAGTTAGGTGGTAGAACTAATCATGAAAAGTAAAATAAAATACAATAAATGAACAAAAGATAATGAATTGTAAAATACAATAAGTAAATAAAAGAAAATAAACAGTAAAATGCAATCAATAAATAAAAGAAATTAAAATGAGTTAGGTGGTAGAACCAACCATAATAAATAAAGTAAATAACAACAAAGAAAATAACTTTAAAAACTAAATTTTTTTTAAAAAAGTAAATGTACAAAGTTACTATTTTAGTATTGATAAACGCAACCTATTTTTACTTAATGTGCCTCCCGATAAGAGCACCAAATTTTGTTTACGCTTAAAATGTAATGCGGCTATCATAGTATAGATTGAGGTGTTGATCCCATAAGGAAGCTTTTAGCAAAATAGGTTAGTGAACAATCACAAGGGAGAAATTAACTAATTCGTTTATATTGATGCGATAAAATTATATATAAATTAAAAGAGATGTCTTATGATGATGTACGTAAGGCTTTGAGAATCACAATTATGCTTCATAAATGTACTCTACACTTAGATTTAATGTTTATAACTCAATTGAAAGTTTCACATCCCAAACAATCAATCGGAAGATATATAAAATATGGCATATTTTATAATACATGTATTTGATATTACTAAACTCTTTGCAAACATTATCACAAATCATGTTCATTTATAAACGTTATCTAAGATCGACAATATATCATTTTGACAATATTGCAGTAAAAGATTAACTTGAATATCAAACAAGTATTGTCTTTACATGTTATCTAAGATCGACAATATATCGATTGATAATATTGTAATAAAAGATTAACATGAAAAATAATATAACCAATAACAATTATAATTCAACAAGAATCACATAAAAAAAGTATGATAAATATATGAAACATAAGCATTATAACTTCTGGATTATAGAAAAATAATAGATAAGAGTTTAGACACGAGCAAACTTACAAATATTTATAACTCTTAACAAAGAATCAAAGTGTAAAAGCAAATTTATTACATATAAAAGTTAATCTCTAGCCCTGCCAAGAACTCTAGCCTAAATTACAATGCATGTTAAAAAGAAGAAATATAAGAGAATTATGAAGCAATAAAAAATCGCCCCTTAGCTTCCTACGAGTGTCTATATATAGGCAATGAATGGAAACATATTAGACTTTAATCTTCAATAATTTATACCAACCACTCGTTCACTTAATTACAACACCTTTTTTATAATAAAAATGATCGATGTATCTTTTTTAGCCGACAAAAAAGTTGTAGTATTTTGTCTCTTCTTTCCATAGCCACAAAGTTCATTCAATTAGAATAAGTATCCAATAACATATGGACAAAATACAAAAGATTAGTCAGATTTTAGCCAACAACCCTTTTACCAATTTGTAATACAATTTGGTCCATGATAACGGCTGATTTGAACTTTGCCATCGACATAAGAGTTGTTAATAATTTAGTCAATTCACAGCTTCAAGAATCATACCAATTGGGTATGTATTTTGTGAAATATGGTCCAAGTACGTGAGGTGGGTCAAGTTGAGCAAAAGTTGTAATCCAATTCTGTTTTATCCTAATTTTGGGCCATAAAATGTTAGATTTGGTTTTTCATCTGTTCTCCAAGTTTATGTAAGATTGAGTTATGTTGCTTCAAGTTCAAGAATTTCTTTATTTTGATTTCTACATTGAGAGTTACATCTATTTAACTTAAACTTATGCAAATAACATTCATTAATCATAATTTAAGGACAATGTTTTATTTCATGCCTAAAAATACAAAAATACTGAAATTAGTGATATTAAATAGTGACTGAATCTCTTAAAAAATATGCATTTTAATGTGTTTATCACTTATTCATTTCTAATAGGTTTCTACCTTTTTTGAAAAGGCATTATGAGAAACACCTTTGGTCATTCTCTGATCAATGATATATCTAAGCTTTTCTGAATTTAGAACAATTCTCGAATTTATAAGCCATCAAAATAATTCTCGGCAACTTTCAATTAGTGTGCATCTAATATGTATACCAACAAATTGCTCGAAGCTATCTTATCTTCATAAGATAAAAAAGAAGAGATGTTAGTAGAACGTTTATTTTAAATTGTTAAAATGCTTTAGATCATGGATATAACAACTTATATATTTTCAATCCAAAGATGCCTTTCTACTGCTTTACATTTTTTCTTTAATATCTCGAATGGAAAAACAAAAGTTTAGCTCTTTAAACTTTATAATGGAAAGTAGACCCAATTAGAATTTACTCTAACCTCACACTTTAGCAAAATGAGCTTTGTAAACCCCAAAAAGTACACAAATCTTTTCAACTGCGTCTCATACAACTCTTACTATTGGTCCTAAACACACCTTATCCTCACATTTAGTGATATTGGGTAAGTGTGTTCTAGATCAAATTGTTAATTATCAAATATAAATTATTGATACTACCCTTACACTTTAGCGATATTGGACAATACATTCATTTATATTTGTCTCATTTCATGTTTAACTAGCATAGTACCACCAAGATCAGTCCCTTACACTTTCGTAATATTAAAAATTATTGAAGTGATAAATCTAACATCATATTGACAAGATGGACTATGTATAACATTTTTCAAAAATGAAATACATAATAATCTGATTATGAGAGATTTTCTTTTAAATCTATCCATATCTCATAAAGATAAATTTCTCATAACACTTATTTGTTTTACACAAGTACAACTAACCTCCACTAATAGAGCTCTCATTATCATTAACAACGTTAACAAATGATCACAATTTATATAACAATTATATAAATTGCATACTATAAGCATAACATGCATTTAAAATTGAAATTGAGTGAAAATCATGAACACTATGGTGTTAGACATGGAACATCCTAGTGTTAGTTCAAACAAAGACTTGGCACCATAATTTCAACACTTAAGGCTGGGGTACTAGTTGTTTGGCAATAATGTCAAACATCACAAATTCACTCAATTCTACAACACAACCCTTGTATTCCACACTTACCATGCAATATACTCTAAAACTATTTGTTAAGATGCAGTGTGTAAGTGTGTGTGGTAAGTGAAATGCATATGCGTGTCAGCACAACTTGCAGCAAAAACATTTCAAAATATTTTTCCATTACATGTATCTCATACAAGTAAAAGTATAACAATTATACTTTAGTAATAATAATTGAAGAAAATCTCACCTAATAAATGTAGCTTTTTTAATCTTTAGTTCTGTAGATCACACTAAGTGTTCCACGGATCAAATTTAAGTACTGACTTTAATAAGCTTGAGACTCTAGAATGACAACTTGTAGATTTACAAGATTTAATTTTGGAAAACTTAACACTCTTTAAGCTACCTCTCCCTTTCACTCTTGGTTCTGTTCTTTCAAAGAGCTAAAAGTAATTTTTGTTCTTTTTTCCCACCACCAAAGGAATGCCCGAACCTTTCTCTCGGTCTTTGAAGATAAAGAACTCTTCTTCATTATCTTTTTCCATTCGGCCGAATGTCCCTCTTCTCTTAGATGCAAAACAATTTTTGCATTATATATGGGCTGAATTTTATTTATAGATGTATGTCATTATATAAAAGCTAAATGGCTAAATGATACTAATCCAAAAACTAATTAAAACCCAAGACAAAAACAACTTTTGTCTTATTATGCACACACTTGGCCGAATTGCATTTGAAAAGAGAAAACTATAACAAGGCAACATTTTGTCTTGTACTTATCCTATTACAAGAGTTAATAAAGATAAAAACCAATTTTTTTGTCTTTTTTTTCTTAACATTAGCGGGCCATATTATTGAAAATGGACAACAAGCAATTTATTTTCTTCTAATAAAGCATTCATTTTAGGACATATGTCAATTATACTAAATTTATTTTGGGACATATGTCAATTATACTAAGAATACTTAACTATTAAGCTTATCAAATAAGCTTTTATATATAAAATGAACACTTGTCAGTTTCTCATTCAAAGTTTAACCATTAAATTTTGATAAGATTTTGGCTAGTGTCCAAAGCTTATCCAATAAGATTATAATACTTTGACATGTGTCAATTTTGATAAATACTAAAATAAAATTATGCTTATTTATAAATTTTTTTAATTGAACTCTTCGACCCTAATTGCTATTTTAGTGCTCAACGAGTACATTTTATATTGTGAGACTCTCTAGATTCACACTCGTTTATCTTATGGAACACTTTTATAAGTTCATGGACGCTGCCTCACTCATATGTCACGGATACAACAAAATAGCGCATTGAGCCATACAAGTTGAAGTCAATCATTTTTGTATAGTCCCTCCATTACCTATATCCTAGAAGATTAGAGCATAGATCCTGAACATCAAATCTCTATTTGCTTGACTATGAACTTATCTACGAATTTATATTTCAATAAATAATATTAGCCAACTACTTTGTGATATTATTTTACCTTACAGAAACTCTTTTTCGGGGTAATTGCTTATGCTATAAGACTTTTTAAAATATAATCTCGGAGCAATAGGATATGCAGCCTAGCCATATAATCTGATGAATCCCATATCTACGCCCATCGAACTTTATGAGCATTAGACCATATTCAACGACACCCAGATTTCAAATCATGAAAGGTTCCTAGCATGTATAGAATTGAAGTATAGTATGTCACTCACAAGCTCACTATGGCACTCAGGTTAAAGGACCATAAATACTACTCAACTTGTGAAAGCCTTTTATTGACGGCTTTATAGGATGTTTATTGAAGGTCCTCATGAGTCCGTTCAATTTTCAGCCTTTACTGAATAATTTCATGCCTATATGAGCTTCCATTAAACTCACAGTCTACTAAGACTAATCGTCTAGATAATTTAGATATAGACATACACTGATCTTGAAGATTTATAGATCTAACCTTGTCAGTAAACATAGATCAGGAACAGTATATTTGAGAACATATTACATAATGATATTTCTTAACACCATTTGTAACTCCTTACAAATATATCATCACCATAATATTTTCAGGTCCTTATCCTAGTTTAGAGAAAGTTCTAACTCTTAGCGCTAATCTAAACTCTTTTAGATTAGACCTAAACTCTTTTAGATCTATAATATCGAAAAAGTAATAACCTTAATACCCTATAAATAAATAACTATTTATTGAAATATACATAGTATAAATATCAAATAAATATTCATACAAATAGTGAAATTGCATGTAAGCACTGTCTACAACAGGTATTTACATGCCATTCTATTTTATGAATATTTATTTATTTAATATTTATATAATGAATATTTCAATAAAATTATTAATATTTATTATATAGTGCTAAGCTTGTTACTTTTCATACATTGTAGATCTAAAGGTGTTTAGGCTAGTGATAAGAATTAACATTTTAAGAGTTAGAACCTTATCTAAAATAGGATAAAGAGCTGAGAATATATTAGTAATGGCACAGTTGCAAAGAGTAGTAAATTGTGCTAAGAAATGTGATTATGCAGTATGTTCTTGAAAACATCGTTCCTGATTTTTTAATTGTCAATATGGGTTAATTGGTATACCTTTTCAGATCAGTGTATATTTATATTTGAGTTGTCTAGACGGTTAGATGAACACTTTAAAATACATATTTCTCAAGAGTTTTAATCACCATTTAATATTTAAAATGTTACTAATTTTAGTACTTTTGTATTTCTAAAGTTGAAATAAAGTATTGTCCTTAATTTGTGATTAATGAATATTATTTGTACAGGTTTAGAATAATGAACATAACTCTAAATATAGAATCAAAATGAAAAAATTCTTGAACCTGAAGTAGCATGACTCAATCTTACACAAATTTAAATAACAGTAAAAGAAAATAAATTTAACTTTTAATGGGCCAAATTTGGGATGCAATAGAATTGGATTACAATTTTTGCTTAGCTTGAGCCACCTCTTGTATTTAGATAGATTCTCAAAATACTTATCCAATCAATATGATTTTTAAAGCTAAAAAATATTGGGTTAATTATCTACAACTCTTCTGTTGATCACAAAGTTCAATCCAGTCGTTTTCATAGATAAAATAGTGTTGCAAGTTGGTAAATGAGTTGGTGGCAAAATTTAAAGTACCTCTGGTATTTAAACCATAACTCACAAAATATTAATCCAAATTGCATAAATCTAGTAGTTATGAAAAGAAGAGATAAAATGATACAACTTTCATGTTGACCATAAAGGTTAAATCGATCATTTCCATTGTAAAAAATGTGCTGTAATTCGATGAAGGAGTTAGTGGCTGAAAATATTGAAGATTGATGTCACACTAAATATGTTTCCATTCATTACTTATACAAGGACACCTTTAGGAGGCTAATAGACTTTTTTTTATGCTTTTACAATCTCTCATATACTTTTCCTTTAATATTCATAAGAATAATTTGTAAGCTAGGTTAGAGTTCTTGGTAAGGCTAGAGATGAGCTTCTATGTGTAATAAATCTATTTTTTGACTTTGATTCTTTGTCAAGAATTACAATATTTGTAAGTTTATTTGTGTCTAAACTTTTATCTATTAATTTTTTATAATCCAGAGGTTATAATTCTCATGTCTCATAGTTTTTTAGTCATGCTTTCTTTATATGATTCTTACTAAATTATAATTGTTATTAGTTACATCATTTTACAAGTTGATCTTTTATTGCAATATTGTCAATTGATATATTTTCGATTTTAAATAACTTGGAAAGATGATGTTAGGAGCCCAACGAACCATATATATCTTTATATTGGTATGATATTGTCCATTTTAGGTTTAAGCCCTCATGGTTTTACTCTTGGGCTCTACCCAAAAGGTCTTATACCAATGGAGATTTAGTTCACTCCTTATATACCATGATTTTTCCTATTTCTTGACAATATGGGACTTTGTTTGCTTATTTAACAATCTTTTCCTCGAACAAAGTGTTAGGATTGGTGCTTACGTGCCATCCCTGAATGTACATATACTTGTGTATTTATACAAGTGTACATTCTCATTAAATCGTTAATACCATTCACATGGTATTATGCAATGTAACGTTACAGACAGATCAGATCTAAAGGAGTTTAGATAAGGGCTCATAGTAAGCCATGCTAAGAGATATAAATGCTAAATGTGTAGCACAGTTAAGTGTTAACTGGTTATAATACTCAACGAAGATCAAAGAGTCAGAGCCTTATTTGTAATGAGAAATAGACCTGAGAATATACTAGTAACTGTATAGTTACAAAAGTTGCAATCGGGTGCCAGAAAATGCTAGTTGCGTAAGTATGTTCTCAAATAATTATCCCTGATCTATTTCTGTCGATGCGGGTCTGTTAGTGGATATCTTAATATATAGATCAATATATGTCGTACCTATAGGGTATAGATGGTCATTCTTAGCCGACTGTGAGCTTGGAGCTTGTATTGACATATGGGTATCCAGTTAGGACTGGAAATGAGACAGACTCACTAGGGCCTCCGATAAACATCCTATGTAAGCCGTCAACAGAGGGTTCTCTCGAGTTGAGTAGTATACATGGTCCTTTTACCTGAGTGCCACGATGGGCTTGTAAGTGATCCACCATACTTTGGTTCTACGTATGTCACAAACCTTTCATAGTGTGACCGCTGGGTATGGTCCAATGCTTATGGAGTCCGGTGTGTACAGATATGGAATCCGTCAGTTCGCATATGGAGTTTGATATCTAGATGATTCGAGACTGTATCTCGAAAAATCTTGTGGCCACAAGTATTATTCCCGAAAAAGAGTTCTGTCAGGGTAGAACAATATGGCAAATAGAACAATATGGCAAAGGAGTTTGCACATATTGTTTATTGAGAAACTAGTCTAGAGATAAGACATGGATGAGCACTAGAGAATTTGACGTTGATAATCTATATCTCTGCACATCCGGGATATCATGACGGAAGGACTATACATATGCGTTGTAACCTCAACTTGCATGATTCAACGCATTGATTTGTATATCCGTGATGTGTGCGTGGGGCATTACTCACGAACTCATAGAATAGTTCTATTTGACAAATCGGACGTAGGACCTTAGGAGTCCCGCGACACTGGGGCAGCGTGCCAGATTAAATAGTTTAATCTAGCAATATTCAACACTACCATAAAAATGCGTGCGTATCTGTATTTAAGTGTTAAATACAATGATTAGTCAATAATTATTATTTACTAATTGTATAATGACACGTGGTGCATTATGGACCCTCAGTTGAGTTTATCAAAGTGTGAAATTTGGTGGAACCCACTAGGGGTAGACTTGGTAACTATTTATGAAGGGCAAAATGGTTATTTTACACTTTAGTTATTTAATAGTTAAATAATTAAAATATCTCTCATTATAATATATTATTATATTATATTATGTAATATTTTATTATATGATATTATATATATTAATATTTTATTTGGGTGCCAAATAGTTGGCACCCATTATGATTATTTTATTTATATTATATTATTATTTAATATTATATAATATATATTATATTATTATTTTATCTTATATATGTATATATATATATATATAAAGAGAGAGATGTGTGTGCATTTTTATGAAAGTGTGTGTTTTTGGTGTTGTGGGAATGGAAAAGAATTAAAGAAATGAAATAAGGCATTTGGCCGAGAGAAAGAGAAGAGAAATGGAGAAGAAGAAGAAAAAAAAAATGAAGGGAAGGAAAAAATGAAACTGTTTCATTTTTCTCTGTCCTTCCAATTAAAGCAATGGTAGATTGCTTCATTCTCAATTTCTTATAATTTTATAGAAAAAGGATATAAACACACACCCAGCTATTTTTGAGATTAAGAGTTAATCCCGTGCTGGATATGGGGCTGCTGTTCTAACTCACCAAGCCCACCGTGTTGGTAATTAGAACTGCCCACGAGTTGGTCTCCATGTAGACTCTGAGAAAATACGCGTATAACGTTTTACATTGAGGTGAGTTCAAGCCTTTTAATATATTAATGTGATTAATATATTTATTTATTATATTTATTGCATGTTTATACGCTTCCACCACGTTTAATAAGGATATGATACGTATTTTAGGTAATAGACACAATTGTACATGCATACACCCACATATACTAGATCCTCCACACAAAGGACTATTGAGCTTCCACTCAAACGATTTTCCATCTGTTTATCTGCCACGCAGGAAGATCTTCCTTTCAATATTACTTATCTTTACTTCGTTGAGGTCATACACTTACGTGAAACACCAGAGTACCGTACCACTGCCTTGAGAGCCTGCTCAATCAGGTCAACTCACATCACTGTGTTGAGATGACACACCTTACTTGAAACCTGGGAGCACACCACTGCCTGTCTATAAAGCTTAACCAAGGATCCTATCGTAACTAAACTGAGGCATACTGGGTTCACAACCTTTTTATTCGACAATAAGGATTTCCTTTATATGGCTAACTCTAGGGCATGGCTCTAATACTATTATTAGGAGCTTAATGAACTATACATATGTCCACATTTACATGAAGTTGTCCACTTTGGATCTAAGCCCTCATGGTTTTCCTCTTGGGCTTTACCTAAAAGGTCTCATATCAATAGAGATATAGTTCATTTCTTATATACCCATGATTTTTTTCTATTTTTTGCCAATGTGGGACTTTGTTTGCTTCATTAACAGATGAACATTATTTTATATTCAAGTTGATCTTTTACTGTAATATTATTAAAATGATATATTGTCGATCTTAGATAACCTGTGTATATAAACATGGTTTGTGATATTGTTTGCAACGAGTTTATTCATACCAAATACATTTATTGTTAAATGTGCCATTATACAAATCTTTTGATTCATTATTTAGAATGCGAAACTTTCAATTGAGTAATAAATATTGAATCAAAGTATAGAATAGATTTATGAAATATATTAGTAATTTCGAAGCCTTGCTTATATCACTATATATTTTGTCTTCTCCATTTCAATCTTACATTCAATTTTTTCCTTTGTTATTATTTTAATATTTTTATTTCGCTAACCTATTTTGTCAAAAGTTTCCTTGTGGGATCAACACCTTAATCTATACTGTAATAACCGCAATATATTTTGAGCATAAATAAAATTTGAAGGATAGTGGACATAAATTGTATTTGGCATTTAAAAAAAATATAATTATGGAGTCTAACATATCTATTTGATTAAAAATGGAAGAGTAAATAGTTTATTTTTGAACTCTTAAGATGCATTCTAGGTTGATTAGATTAGCAATGGCAAAGTAAGGAATTTTTTTTTTTTTAACTTTTGAAATGGATTCTAAGTAACTTGTCGTTATTTTATTTTATATTTCATGGTTGATCTTATCACTTAACTTATTTTATTTTCTTTTATTCACTTCTTAATTTTCTTTGAGAATTTCTTTTCAAAAAAATGTTAAAAAAATTAGGATGCATGCATCGACTTATAGATAAACGAGAAAGATTTATAAGTTAAGTAGAACTAAAACTACCACTATAATTTGTAATGGAAGAGAATTCACCATCTAGTTCATCTTGTAATTCCAAAACAATGAGTCAAAACTAGGATAACTCCGTTAGGACTCTAAAAGATTACTTGCATCCTGCTTACACAGCCACACTATCATGCCTTATATTTTTACATAACACACCAAATTTGAATTTTAATTCTGGAATGATACAACTTCTACCCAGTTTTCATGGTTTAGACAATGAAAATTCTTATATACATGTTAGAGAATTTGAAGAAGTATTGGCCACCTTCTATAGCCAACCTGAGGCCATAAACACTGTTAGGCTCAAATTCTTCCCTTTTTCTTTGAAAGACAAAGCAAAGAGTTGGCTATACTCTTTAAGGCCAAGGTTGATAGAAACTTGGGTAGAAATGACACAAGTGTTTTTCAATAAACACTTTCCACACTATAAAACTAACGGCCTGAAAAGATAAATTCGTCCTTCTCCAAAAAAAAAATAAAAATGGTGAAACCTTGTATCAAGCTTGGGAAAGGTTTAAATAGGTTACGACCTAGTGGAGTTTTCTATTTTAGGAAAGAGGATAACCTTAAAGCCTAGTTAGAGGTCTTAACTAGGGAATTGGAGGACTTTGAAAACCAAAGATAGAAGGTCACCCATACTGTTATTAGGGTTGAGGCATATGATGTTTATTTTATTTATGAAGAGCCGAGACACTTAGCTTAGGATTGCCATAATTATAGTGAGATGAGAAGGATATACGAGGAACAATGTAATACCCTAAGGTTGTCTATAAAGCCTTATTCACCATACTTTGAAACTTATAATCCTGGCTGGAGAAACCACCTAAAATTTAGTTATAAATCTGACCAACAAGCCAACAACTATTGGAAATAAGAACAATTAGCACCTAAGTCTTATGTTGCACCTCAATATAATTGACGTCCAACCAAGAATTATTTAGAGGACACATTACAAGTATTTATGGAGGCACAAAGTAAAACCAATAAAAAATATGAAACAGTTCTTGTACAGGTGGTAGACAAAAAAGAAAAAAAAATTAAAAATCAAATCACTAAGCCGACTAGTGCCTTAATTGTACAAGAGTGAAGTATGTTTCCATCTCTACCTCAATCTAATCCAAAGAGGCAATACATGGCACAAACCTCTACTTCTGAAGCACCAAATCTCAAAAAGGTAAATGCTATCACAACTCGAAGTGGTAAGATTTTCAGTAAGCCTATTTCTTTAATAAATACAACCACAAGTAGTAAAAATGTCCCCTAGAAAAAGAGGACATGTTTGAAAAAAGAGACCAAAAAGAACTTTCCAAACTCTATGCCTTTTCTCCAAGCTCTCTAGCCTGTAAGAAAAAATTTAAAAATTCAAAGTGAGATTTTAGAGCACTTGAAAGAAGTTAAGATTAATCTTCTTTTGTTGCATACGATTAAATAGGTTTCAGCTTATGTCAAAGTCATAAAAGATCTATGCAACATTAAAAGAAAACACCATGTTAAGAAGACTACATTTTTGGCAGAGTAGGCAAGTGTAGTGATTGAACAGAAGACACCACCCAAGTATAAAGACCCAGGATGTCCCACAATTTCTTACCAAATTGGGACACATAAGTTTGGTCAAGCGCTATTGGACTTAGAAGAAAGTGTAAATCTTATGTCTTATTCTTTTTACTTACAAATGAGACTTAGTGAGATTAAACCTACATATATAGTCCTATAATTAGTTGACCAATTAATCAAGAAACTATGTGATGAGGGCATGACTAACAAATGGAATGCAGAATCTATTCGAGTTCTAGTTGGTTCACTTATAAAGGCTCGAGCTAAAAGGTTTAAGGAAACTCTCAATGGAATAATTTAAAACATTTGGTTTGAGGTAAATTCATAAAGGTGCAAAGAAAATATTCCATATGTTCCATAAGGTTGGATTTTCATGATTCAAGTTTTGGAATAATCTAGAAGAAATTCCTCAAATCACAAAGTGGGTGGAGTTAGTGGAGTTTTCTAAATTAGTGGTTACCTAATTTTGACTCATCAAGTGTTAAGGAATGATGAAAACAGCAGCACGACAGCCTATGTGAACAACCCAAGTAGTTATAAGCTTTTGGGAGCCTACAATAAATATTTATGATAGTAGTTGTAATATTTGAAATAAATTCTTAGTTGTTGGTAGTGGTTGGTAGTTAGTTAAAGTCTGCAGCTGCATTTATTGTTGTAGTTGTAAAGTTTGAAAACTAGTTTAAAATAAAGCCTCATTGGTAGTAGTTGGTAGTTAGTAGTTTTAAGTTGTCATTCAATATTATAATAAATGTTGGCATCCTAAATATTAACTATAAATACATGAGGGACGATAGGAAAGCATTCAGCAATTTAATTAAGAAAATTCTTTTTGGTTCTTTTAGAACTCTTTGAACTTATCATAACAAATTTTCGCAGAGTTCTTCTTCGACTTATCAATAATCATTACATAATTGATTGTGGCGTCTTTATTATACCAAGGTTCTTGCTTCATTATAAGCAATGGGTTGTGTTTTATACAAATATATTTCTAGACGATCCTAGAGTCTTTCTTGATCCACAACTTCATTAATTTTTTTGGTGTGGATTGTATTAGTTGGTATCAGAGTTTCGCACTAGTTACAGGTTTGCCTATCTTTATATTTAAAAAAAATTAAAGTATTAATATTATGACTCAACTATTGTAATTCTTATTTCAATTTTACATCTTTGGGTTCCTTTTCGATTCCACATATCTAAATTCCTTGCTCTAAAAAAAACCGTGACACAGTATTATTTTTCTAAGCCCTTAAATCCAAATTTTTTTTGGTAAGTTCTTGGAGAATTATTGCTAGAAATTATAATATTTGTTTGATTAGTTTGATAATAACTTATAAAGGATTACTACAAGTTGAAAAAGGCAAGAGTGGTGAGCATATAAGAGGGTAAAATCTAATATGATTTTGTGTGAAATACGAGTAAAAGTTGAGTGAATGAATCATTCTTTGAGTGAAACACATGAGTGAGTGTGCAAGGTTCTTTTTTTTTTTTCTCTAACTTGTTTTGCAGCAAACATGTTAGACAACAAGAACAAAAATACTTTTGGAAATGCATCAAAAGAGGTTGATCTAAATTTTCTCACGAAAGTTTTAATAGGTAAGATGAAGAGAGTTTTGAAAGCTGAGATGGAGCAGATTCATGAACGCAGAGATCGAGTAGAGAATGCACATTTAAAGTAGCCACAAAATAATCCTAATGTGCATAGGAGATGGAGAGTTCAACCTAAGGAAGTGAGAGTTAAAGCTGAAGAGTGTTAAAGGGAAGGTTTTGATGAAGAAAATGACCAAGATTCAATTATTGGTATTTGGAGATATGATAGGCAGTTTAAAGAAGTTAGGAATCAGGAAGATAATAACTTGGGTAGTATTAAGATAAAAATTCCATCATTTCAAGGCAAAAACGATCTAAAAGTTTACCTTAAGTAGGAGAAGAAGTTAAAATTATTATTTGATTGTCATAATTATTTTGAGCTTCAAAAGGTAGAACTTGCAGCCATTGAATTTTTTAATTATACGATTGTTTGGTAGGATCAACTAGTGTTAAATAGGAAGAGAAATAGAGAGTCTTCAATAGAGACTTGGGAGGAAATGAAAATCGTGATGAAGAGACAATTTGTGCTAACCCATTACTACCATGAGTTGTACCAAAAATTGCAAAGTCTTACACAAGGTAATCGAAGTATGGAGGATTATTATAAGGAGATAAAAATCGCTGTGATTAGAGCGAATGTAGAGGAAGACTAAGAGGCCACTATGTCTAGGTTTATTGGTTGGTTTGAATCAAAAAATTGCTAATTTGGTGGAATTACAACATTATGTAGAGTTAGAAGATATGGTGCACATAGCTATCAAAATTAAGAACCAACTCAAGAGTAAGGGTAGTAATACACGACAAAACCCTAGCTTGGGTTCATCTTGGAGGCCAAAGTTTATGAAGAAAAAGGATAAGTAAGCCACTGCCAAGCCTAAAATTGAGCAAAAACAAGAAATGACCAGCCATGGAAATCAAGGTAAACGTGATTCTTCTAATACTCAAAGTCGTAATATTAAGTGTTTTAAATGTCAAGGTAAGGGTCATATAGCGAGCCAATGTCCAAATAAAAGAGTTATGATATTATGAGATAATGGTGAAATTGAATCTGATGATGAAGATGTCACAAAATCTATGCTATCATTGGAGGACGTGGATGATAAGGAAGACACAGCCCAAGGTGAGTTATTTGGTTGCAATAAGAGTTCTAAGCATATAGGTTAAAGAAGATGATGAACTACAACAAGAAAATATTTTTCATACTAGATGCCACGTGCAAAATAAGGTATATAGTGTGATTATTGATGGAGGTAGTTGTACTAACATTACTAGCACTACAATGGTGGAGAAATTAGGGCCGTCAATAATTAAACATCATCGGCCTTACAAATTGCAATGGCTTAATGATAGTGGTGAGGTGAGGGTTACTAAACATGTGTTAGTTTTCTTATACATTGGAAAATATAAAGATGAAGTTCTGTGTAATGTAGTTTCGATGCAAGCTAGACACTTGTTACTAGGCCGACCATGGCAATTTGATCAGCGTGTTAAGATTGATGGTTTATCTCATATTCAAGAAATTGAACATCAAATCGATTTTATGCCTGGTGCTTTCATTCCAAACCGACCAGCCTATCAAAGCAATCCTGAGGAGACAAAGGAGCTATAAAGGTAGGTTAGTGAATTAATGAAAAATAGGTATGTAAGGAAAAGTATGAGTCTTTGCTCCGTGTCAGTAATTTTGGTTCCTAAAAAAAATGGATTATGGAGAATGTGCATTGATTGTCGATAATACAACGGTAAAGTATCATCATCATATTCTTCGCTTAGATGATATATTAGATGAGCTACATGGTACCTGTGTATTTTCTAAGATTTATTTAAAAAGTGGGTATCATCAAATAAGAATGAAAGAGGGTGAGGAATGGAAAACTACTTTTAAAACAAAATATGGCTTATATGAGTGGTTAGTTATACCATTTGGATTAACTAATGCACCGAGTACTTTTATGCGATTAATGAACAATGTCTTGCATGCTTTTGTAGGTAGGTTTGTTGTTGTTTACTTTGATGATATTCTCATTTATAGCAAAAACGTGGATGATCATGCTGTACATTTAAAATCAGTTTTTGATGTACTTAAAAAAGATAAGTTATTTGTTAACTTGAAGAAGTGCATCTTTTGCACTGATAAGCTTGTGTTTCTTGGTTTTGTTGCTAGTACACAAGAAATACAGATTGACGGAGAAAAGATCTGCATGATTTAAGAAGGGCCGAGTCCCATAAGTATAGGTCATGTTTGTAGTTGTCATGGGCTCGCTAGTTTTTATAGGAGGTTTATGAAAGACTTTAGCAGCATCACCACACTTCTTACTAAATTTATCAAGAAGAACGTTGGATTTAAATGAGGAGACGAACAAGAGAATGCATTTTAATTAATCAAGGAAAAATTAACTCATGGTCATTTACTTACTTTGCCTAATTTTAATAAAACTTTTGAAATTGAATGTGATGTTTTAGGTATGGGTATAGGCTCAATTCTTATGCAAGGAGGAAGACTAATAGCATATTTTAGTAAGAAATAAAGTGGAGCAGCCTTAAATAACCCTACTTATGATAAAAAAAATTGTATGCATTCGTTCGAGCATTAGAAATATGGCAACACTACCTTTGGCCTAAGGAGTTTGTGATTCACACCGATCATAAATCCTTAAAGCATTTGAAAGGCTAACATAATTTGAATAGGAGACATGCACAATGGGTGAAATTCATTAAGACATTCCCATATGTCATCCGATACAGGTAAAGTAAGATGATAAGCGCATTTTATATATGATATTACACCCCTATTAATTTGATAATTGCTCATTTTGAATATGAATACATGGCTTTATTATGTATATTAATTTTATTTTGTAGGTTTCAAGTTAATAGAGCTATTTGAGATGAAAATTCAAAGAAAACAAACTAAAGACAAAAAATGCTACAGTGCAATGAACAGTACATAGGAA
Source organism: Ailanthus altissimus (assembly GCA_946807835.1). Classification (NCBI taxonomy): domain Eukaryota; kingdom Viridiplantae; phylum Streptophyta; class Magnoliopsida; order Sapindales; family Simaroubaceae; genus Ailanthus; species Ailanthus altissimus. The sequence goes on along the minus strand of OX327685.1, from coordinate 23,966,581 downwards.
CAGTGTTGATGTACAGTGCCAACAACAGTGTTTTGCGCCCTAGCGCCAGAAAGTGGCGCCCAGGCACCAAATCACCCAGAATTGGCGCCTAGGTGCCAAAAAGTGGCGCCCAAGCACTGAAAAACGGGCTTCATTGGTAGAATGCTCGGTGCCCAGGCACTAAAATGTGGCTCCCAGGCGCCACTACCTGTTTTAACCCCCTTTTTCTTACCCTAATTTAAAACCTATAAATACTACCTTTTAGCTATTTTCTTAAGAAAAAAAAAGAGAGGCACGAAATTTGTAAAAGAGAACAAGGCTTGTGCTCAAATTTGAAGAGAAGAAATGATGTCTCCAAGGTTTCTTGAGCATCATTGAAGACATTTAAAAGATTGAAACCTTATAGACATCCTCAAATTCGATTTTCTCTTTCTTTACTTTGTATTTTCTCTTTTTTTTTTTAATTTATAACTTTGAATAATGTTTGTATCTATGGATTTCTTGATAATATTAGTTATGGTTGGATTTTTTATGTGATTAAACTTGATTCTAAGGCTTGATGTAGTTTTATTTATATTATGTTTGGATGATTTAGTATATTTTCATGTAATCCATTTATATTTCTCTATGCTTAATGCTTCCAATTGATTGGAAAATGAATTGGTTGTTATGGATTTATGGATTGATGCTTGGGAGAGCTTTACCCATTTATTGTATTTGAGAGAAATATAGCCTTAGGTTGTTATTGAGTCGGGAGGCTAATAATACTTAGGTAATCACCATGGTTTCCTTAGGATTTGAATGTAGTGCATGCCAAGTGTTTGATAAAATGCGTGACAGGCACAAACACTTTAGGCGTGCCATTATTGCCTCGGATTTCATTTGACGCTGGGGAGAGCTAATGAAATTAATCATTGGAAAATTAATTTAAGGGTTGCGTAATGCATATATATGTAAACAAGTTAGATAGGGATGTCAACTTGAATATGTATACATAGTATCTTATTCGGCACTTAGGAGAGGGAATGAGATTAGTCTTAAGCCATTGATTAATGAATTGAACAAAATGCTAGATAGGAAGAACATATGAGGAATAGAATGAAACCAATGCTCTAGGATCCCCTTTTTATAGGATTCACCATATCGTAAGATTATCATTTTGTTGTTAGATTATATGTTCTAGGCCTTGATAAAACTTTATTAAACAATATGTGTTGATGTTATTTTGTAGTTAATGACTATCTTGTGTTATTCATTTATGCTTTTTATGTGCTTCATGCTTCTAATTGCATTGGAAAATAGATTGGATGATTTGAACATTTGAGTTATGTGCTTGGAAAAGTTTGATCCATATGTTGGTTGTAAAAAGCATAGCTTTGAGTTTGTTGAGTTGGGAGATTAAAAACCTAGGGTAGTCGCGTAAGGGTAGCTTAATGCATGTATGTATAACGGGTTAGATAGGGATATCAACTTAGTTGTATATGCATAGTATCTCATTCGGCACTCGGGAGAGGGAATGAGATTAATCATACATCCTGGACTAATGAATGCTTAAAATTGGTTATTGATCACTAATGACAAAGGCTATAGGAATAATAGAGGAAAACCAAGTCCCTAGAACCCTATAGCCATAGATATATCATATCTTTAATTTACCTTGTTATTTAGTTTAAAGCTGCTTTTAATTCAATAATTCATCTTACCCTTTAGATTAGCCTAGCTAAAGTTAGGTTGCCAATATCATAGTACTTAGCATTAATTTAGAACACAATCCTCGTGGAATGATACTCACTCATCACTTTATTACTTGTTCAAGACCCGTGCACTTGCGGTACAAATTCGCGTGTGTATATTTTTGCAATACCATAAGACACAAACAATTATTCAACATAATTATTCAAAGACACTAACAATTTTTTCGTTCTTGTGAAATATGTCAAAATTTAAATATTGTATCTTGAAGACATATGATGCCTCTTAATCTTATTCTTGTTATCGAGATATTTAATTGTTGGGATATTGATCTTATGAGGCATTTTCCTTCATCTTTTAGATACATTTACATTTTTCTAGCAATTTACGATGTGTCCAAATAGGTAGAGGCTGTAGTTTGTTATACTAATGATAATATAACCATGGTAAAGTTTTTAAAAGAAATTGTGTTGTCTAGGTATGGTACACCACATGTTATCATTAGTGACAAAGAAACACATTTTTGTAACCATTCTTTTAAGGCTTTGATGCGCAAGTATAATATTCTTCATAAGGTTTCTACTACCTACATCCATAAACAAATGAACAAGTTGAGCTAGAGGTTAAATAGATTTTGAAAAAAAAGGTTAGCTCGAATTGCAAAAAAACGTCTCTGTAGCTTTATAATGCATTATGGGTATATCACACTACATACAAAACTATTTAAGGAATGTCTCTATATTGACTTGTCTATGGAAAAGCTTGTCATTTACCTGTTGAACTAGAGCATAAAGCTTACTAGACTGTCAAAGCCTTTAACTTTGATTTGAGTGCTGCAGGTCTTCAAAGAAAGATACAATTATAAAAAATAAAAGAGCTATGAAATGATGCATATGACAACTCGAAGATTTATAAAGCTAAGATGAAAGTGGCTCATGATAATTATATCTCAAGGAAACACTTCAAGCTAAACCAATGGGTTTATCTTTATGATTCTCGATTGTATTTACACCCTGAAAAGTTGAGATCTCAATGAACTGGTCTATTTATGGTAAGGCATATTTTTCCTAATGATGCTATCGATATTGAGGATCCCACTGATGGGCGAATTTTTAAAGTAAATAGATAGTGGTTGAAAAGCTATATGGAGAGGGTAGATTACTCTATGTACCTTAAGGAGATCCCTCTTGTGGATTCTGTCTGTCATGCTTGATCATGTTCAATCTTTTTGCACTATATTTTATGTTTTAACTTTAATTTTTGCTTTTATTTTCTTTTATAGTTTTATTTTCTCTTCTATGTGATTTTATTTTCTAGTCAAGTGGTGGATACAATATTCTGTGGCTATTAAAGTCGGTTTCCTAGTTCTCTAAAATCTATCACCTAAACAAACTGTGCATTCATTCATTCTCTTCTTTTCATTTTTTTCAAAATGGGTATTATTCTTACTAGCCTTAAAAAATGCTTTCCTTCACTGCCTTTAAATTTTTTACTTAAGATTTACAAAGCACGATTTAAAATATTAAGACTATTAATGATCAAGAATATATCTGCAGATATCCATTGATTGATGGGAGCGAAGGTTTGATTATCTAGTGAGTCTGTAAATGATTTTATTTCTTTTATGCTTGGTCTAGGAAGAAGCTTTTATGCTAAAAAGCAAAGAGCAAAAAGGTTATAAGTTTGTCATAAATGTGGTCGATGGAATTGTAACCAAAATTGTAGTTCTTTAGGATTTGTATCTAAAAATAGAGAAAATAAAATTTAGTTCATTAAGGATTAACTAAGTAAGGAGTCTTTGGATGATATCCTTTTCACTATTAAGATATATCATTGTGGGCTCGTGTAACGCGAACTTCTCAATTTATAAAATAAATTTAAAAATGAACTTTATCAATATAATCTTGGGAATCTGACTCCAAAAGACCTTGTTTGCTAATTTATAAGAAAATTGGATGAGAAGCCTATCCCCGACCCATAGAGGAGGTTCAACCCATTATTGGATGTAAAACCAAAGAAGATGTGAGCCACAATTACAACTACCAATACATATGCATGCATCTTAATTTTAAACTTTTCTAATAAATAGTAGGGCTGTTTATATAGATATCTTAAATTCAAATATTTTGGTCGGATAATACATGTGAGTTGTTATCTTTGAATTTTTGTGTTTTATTTTTAAATCTCTCATAACAACAGCAGATTACCAAAATCGATGTTAACATTTGATATTGTATAATACAACACCTCATTTGCTTCATTTTCATATACTGAGATCAATGTGAGCCTAAATATGGAGGGAACCTCTATTCGATGATTCCAAAATATATGTGTATTTTATGGATCTAATCCAAAGAAAAATAAAGTGTTTGTAGAAGCAACAAATAATATAGGAAACATGCTAGTTGTAAGCAAAATTCATTTGATATATGGAAGGGGTTCCCTTAGGTTAATGAGGTGTGTGTCAACAGCTGTACATTTTGGAGGTAGTTAAGTTTTAGGTATTATTCTTACAGCTTAAATTATGAAAAACCTTGATGGAAAAACTATAGGGGAAGAATTACAAGTCTTATCCATACATGAACATATGGCTAAAATGTTTTACTATAAATATGCTTTTATTACTCTACTAGGTGGTTTTGGTACCTTCGAAGAAAATTTTCAAATTATCTATTAAGCCCAGTTGAATATCTACCAAAATTCATAGGTTTGTTAAATGTCAATAGCTTTTTTGATTGCTTACTCTACTTTCTTGATCAAGCTATGGAATATAATTTTATTTCACATTCGGCGCAACGAATCTTTGTTTCTGCTACCAATGTGGATGAATTAATTGACAAATTATAAGTAGTAACCTAAGAACCTGACCCGACAACAACTTAGATAGATTGATCAATGAGCCACAATGAACAAAAACTGGATCTGACACTTCGATTGTTAATTTTTTTCTTGCTTTGGTTTTGTTAGCATCATTATTTCAGTTTATATTTACTTAAGTGTCTCTCAGAATTTGTTTCTTATGAATACGTCAAGTTTCAGGTACTGTCTCTTATACTTTATCTTTTTTATTTAAACATTGAGGATAATGTTTCAATCTAATTTGAGGGGAGAATAGTAGACATAAGTTGTATTTTGTATTTCAACAAAAAAAAATGATGATGGGGTTTAACATATCTATTTGATTAAAAATAGCAGAGTAAAGAGTTCATTTTTAAACTCTTGAGACGTATTCTAGGTTGATTAGATTAAGAATGGGACAGTAAAGAGTTTTTTTTTTTTAACTTTTAAAATGCATTCTAACAAACTTGTTGTTATTTTGTTTTATATTTCATGTATAGTTATTTATTACATGTATTCTTGGTAATTCTTGTATAAAAGAATTTACTTTTCTACTTAGGTATGATTTCAAAATTTTTTGGTTTGAGCCACTTTTACTATCTAAGTTCCTAAAAAATGACTTTTGAAATATTTTTGAGTACAATGCTAAGCCTTTTATTAAGATGGATGATTTAATGTATATAACTAAAAGAATTTCCATGTTTAAGTATATATTTTTCTAATTTCACATTTCTTTTGTGAGTTCATGGAGAGGTTGAGAAAATAACTTACAAACTTTTATTGATATTTTGAATTGGTTAATTATTGTTGAGAATGATATTATTCAGATTAAGGAATAAGCTAGTTGGTTAGTTGAAGGATGATTTAAAGTGAATTTCAAAATTATGTGTAATATATTTTGGTGAGAAAATATTTTTTATTTTGTAATGCTTTCTTATGTTCTACTAAAAAAAGAAAAAAAAACAAAAAACAAAAAAACAAAAGAACCAAAATAAAAAGAATTAATTCAGTTCAATAAAGTTTTCATTCGATTTAAAAGATAAATGTTTTAGAAAACAGTTTTTTCACCAAGCTATATTTGTATTATTCTCACAAGATAATTGAAGTCTAAGTTAGTGCATGTCAAAATGATTGAATTCTAAACGATTAATTTTTCTTATCTTTGGATCAATGTTAGTTTATATGTCTTTAAATTTGACTTTTTCTTGTGTGCTTAACTATTTTTTAACTCCATAAGAGAAATTCTAACCTTTTAAATAGTCATACACTTGTGAGAATATATAATTGAGGCTTTTACTTAGAGAAATTCTTAAGGCTATATATGTTGTGGTTCGTGGCAAGAAGGTTAGGCTTAGTTCACACATATACAATTTTGGAAGTTATGATTGAAAAAACCTTAATAGCAATAGTGATCTTGAAGCATGAAGCATAAAGCATAAAGCATAAAGCATAAATAGATACAAATGAATTGAAATGAAAATTTGCTAACAATTAACTAAATATTTCAAACATAATATAAATAAAGCTACATCAGGCCATAGAATGAAAATTTACCTAAGCACATATATACTTATAACTAAAATCATCAAGATGTTTAAAAATGTAAACATGTTCAAAACAATATCCATAAATCTAAATTTCAAATTAAGAGAGAGCAAAGAAGAATAAAGAAGAAACTATAATGGAGATGATCTTCAAAGTTTTAATCCTTTAAGAATTCTCAAGAATCTTCAACCTCCAAGTCTTTCACTCTTTAAAAACGTGTGCCTCTCTATACTTTTATGCCCCCATTCCCTTTAGAATAATGGGTTTTTGGTATATATTTATAAGCTTTAATTATAGTAAAATTTGAAAACAAGGATAACTTGGTTTTATTGTTTTGCCTAACAGCATTGCAGCTTGGGCTCAAATCACGCTGATGCCACAGCTTAGGAAGACTAGCTTCTCGGGTTCATCTAGCTTTCTGGGTTGTCTTCTATTATTCTCTTTGGGGTCGTGGTTTGATGAACACTTTAAAATGAACATTTATTAAGAACTTCAATCATCATTTAACAATCACTAATTTTAGCGCTTTTGTATTTCTAAACTTGAAATAAAGTGTTGTCCTGAATTTATGATTAATGAATGCTATTTGCACAGGTTTAGCAAAATAAACATAATTCTCAACGTAGAAATTGAAAGGAACAAATTCTTCAACATGGAGTAACATGACTCAATCTTACACAAATTTGAAGAACAGTAAAAAGGATGAATCTAACTTTTAATGGGCCAAAATTAGGGTGCAACAGAATTGGATTACAACTTCTGCTCATCTTGACCCATCTCCTGTATTCAAATCATATTTCACAAAATACTTATCCAACCAGCATGATTCTTGAAGCTGAGAAATGTTGGGTCAATTATCTACAACTCATCTATTGATCATAAGTCTAATTCAGCCATTCTCATATACAAAATTATATTGGAAATTGGTAAATGAGTTGGTGGTTGATACCAAATTACCTCTAGTATTTTGACCATAGCTCACAAAATATTAATCCAAATTGTATGAACCTAGTGGCTATAAATAGAAGAGACAAAATGATACAACTTTTATGTTGATCATAAAGGCTAAATTGATCGTTTCTATTGTTAAAAATGTGATGCATTTAGGTAAAGGAGTTGGTGGCAAAAAATATTGAAGATTGATGTCACATTAAATATGTTTCCATTCATTGCTTATATAAGGATACCTTTAGGAGGCTAATGGACTTTTTTTTTATAATGTTTTTACAATTTTCTCATTTACTTCCCTTTAACATTCATAAGAATGAATTTTTAGCTAGGTTAGAGTTCTTGGCAAGGCTAGAATTCTTGACAAGGCTAGAGATGAGCTTCTGTATATAATAAATCTATTTTTATACTTTGATTCTTTCTCAAAAGCTACAATGTTTATAACTTTATTTATGTTTAAACTCTTATCTATTACTTTTTTACAATCCAGAGGTTATAGTTCTCATGTCTCATATATTTTTAGTCATACTTTCTTTATGTAATTCTTGTTGAATTTAATTGTGACTGGTTACATTGTAAAATTATTTTATAGGTTGATCTTTTACTGCAATATTATCAATCAATATATTGTCAATCTTATATAACTTGTAAAGATGAATATTGTTTGATATTTAAGTTGATCTTTTATTACAATATTATCAAAATGATATATTGTCGATCTTTCATCTTAAAATTAGAGAATAAAAGCTCTTTGATAGTGATAAAAAAACTCTTAACTATTTATAACGAACAAAATATCATCAACATATAAAGATAAGATAATAAAGTTACCTTCTGACTTTAACATACACACAAAATGGTTCTCTTCAGTCATTTAAAACTATAAGACATTATAGCTTCATGAAACGTAAAATACCATTGTCTAAAGGATTGCTTCAACCTACATATGGACATTTTGAGCTTGTAAACTTTACGCTCTTAGCCCTAGGTTACACTGTTAGCGGCGGATCTAATACATGTATGGGTGTATGCATGTGTAATTGTGTCTATTGCATAAAGCGACGGAAGCGTATAAATTTTACAATAAGCACAATAAATAAATATATTAATCATATTAATATATTAATAGGGTTGAGAACTCACCTTAACGTGTAACGTTATACACGTATTTTTCATGGAGTCCACATGGAGACCAACTCACAGGTAGTTCTAATCACCAATACGGTGGGGTTGGTGAGCTAGAACAACACCCTATACGCAGCACCGGGTTTAACTCTTAAATTCTAAAATAGTCAGTGTGTGTTTTATCCTTTTCTCCAAAAGGATAAGAAATGGAGAATTTGAACCAATCTACCATTACTTCAATTGGAAGCATAGAGAAAAATAAAACAATTTCATTTTTCCCTTCATTTGTTTTTCTTCCTCTTTTTTTTCTTCTTCTTCTTCTTCTTTCTCTTTTCTTTCTTTTCTTTTCTTTCTCTCTTTCTCCATTTCTTTCTTCACGGCTAAATGGCCAAAACACACCAAATCTCAATTCATTTCATTCTCTCTTTCTTTCTTTATATATATATATAATAAATTAATAATATAATATATTATATAATATAATATAAAATTAGTAATGGGTGCCAAATAATAATATATTATATAATATAAAAAATATTATATTATATAATAAGAGAGATATTTTGATTATTTAACAATTAAATAATTAAAGTGTAAAATAACCATTTTGCCCCTCATATATAGTTACCAAGTCTACCCCCTAGTGGGTTCTACCAAACTTGCACTTGGGTAAACTCAACCGAGGGTTCACAATGTGCCACGTGTCATTATACAATTAGTAAATAACAATTATTGACTAATTGTTATATTTAACACTTAAATACAGACCCGTATGTATTTCTGTGGTATTGCTGAATATTACTAGATTAAATACTTTAATCCGGCACGTTGCCCTAGTGCACAACGAGTACACTCCATATCGCGGGACTCCCTAGGTCCTACGCCCAATTCGGCAAATAAAATTATTCCACGAGTCAATGAGCAATGCCTTACGCACACGTCACGGATATATAAATCAGCGCGTTGAACTATGCAAGTTGAGGTTACGACGCATACATATAGTCATTCCGTCATGATATTCTAGATGTGCGAGGATATATATTATCACCATCAAATCCCCTAGTGCTCATCCATGTCTTATCTCTAGACTAGCGTCTCACTGCACAATATGTGCAAACTCATTTTCCATATTGTTCTACCATAGCGGAACTCTTTTCCGGTATGATTGCTTATGGCCATAAGACTTTCTAAGATACAGTCTTGAAGCATCTGGATATCTAACTCCATATGGGAGCTGACGGATCCTATATCTATACGAATCGGACTTTATAAGCATCGGACCATACCCAGCGACACCCAGCAGTCACACTATGAAAGGTTAGTGACATGCGTCGAACCAAAGTATGGTGGATCACTTACAAGCCCACCGTGGCATTCAGGTCAAAGGACCATGTATACTACTCAACTCAAGAGGACCCTCCGTTAACGGCTTACATTGAATGTTTATTGGAGGCCCTAGTGAGTCTGTCCCATACCCAGTCCTAACTGGATACCCATATAACAATACGAGCTCCAAGCTCACGGTCGGATAGGAGTGACCATCTATACCTTATAGGTACGACATATGCTAATCTATATATAAAGGTATCCACTGACAGACCTGCATCGGCAGAAATAGATCAGGGACAATTATTCGAGAACGTACTTGCGTAACATGCATTTCCTAGCACCCGATTACAACTCTTACAACTATACAGTTACTAGTATATTCCCAGGTCTATGTTCCATTACAGACAAGGCTCAAACTCTTAGATCTGCTGAGTATTATAACTAGCTAACACTTAACTGTACTAACATTTAATTATATGTCTCAGCATGGCTGACTATGAGCCCTTATCTAAACTCTTTTAGATCTGATCCGAACTCCTTCAGATCTACAATGTCCACAACGTTACATGCATAATACCATATAAATGGGTATTAACGATTTAATAGGAATGTACACTTGTATAAATACACAAGTATATATATATATATTTAGGAATGGAACGTAAGCACTGACCCTAACATACACAACCCTCTAGTTTTTGCATTAAATTTCCTCATTCAATTCTATTTTGAGAAATGCAATTTTGACATCCTTCTAATGTAATTTGGGTTCATAAGTGTAATTATGGTTAAAATAAAATGTATTGAGATAAAACTAACCACATGAGAAAAAAGTTTCTTTATAATTTACACCTTCTTATTGGATATAGGCTTGCACTACTAAGTATGCCTCATATCTTCTAATTATGCCATCCATCTTGTGTTCATATATAGAACCTCATTTATTTCCAATGGATTTATAATTAGTCAATAAATCAACCAAGTCTCAGATATGGTTTGATTCAATGGACTCTATTTCCTTATCTATTACAATTATCCATAATTCCTTAGTAAATGATATGATGGCCTTATTAAAAGTTCTTATCTCATCACTATCATGTGAAGCAACCATAAATGTCTCTCTCTCAATCTCAAAATGACAATGTTGGATAGGTATCCGACTACTTCATCAAATTGAGTTATCTTGTGGAGTCATCTTAAAAAGTGGTTTACTCCTACTAGGACCAGTCAAATCTAGACACCTCTTAATTCATATGTTAGAAGTGACAATCACAAGTGGATGGTTCAATTCATATAATCAAATGTCATTGTGTCTTCTATAATGCTAGAGAAATCAGTCTCAATAAATGTGACATCTTGTGATTCAGGCTTAATTATTGTTCCATTTTCTTATTCACTTATAGACATATATACTTTGGAGTGTTTAAAGTATCTAATGAAGATACTTTTCTTCATTTTTAGACTTAATTCCCCGTGTCTATGAAATGAATTATGACTGTATGTTGTTTACCCCTGTGGTCACATATGAGTCACGTTAGGTTTTTTATCTGCTCATAGCTTATATGGTGTAGAACTAACTAATTTACTTGGAACTTAATTAAATAGGTAGGTTTCAATCAAAAATGTGTTTCCCCAATATTGAACTAGAAGATTTGCTTGCACCATCATAAATAGAACCATTTCGAGTAATGTTCTATTCCTTCTTTCTCCTACACCATTCTATTTTGATTTTCAAAAATAGTTAAAATGCCTCTCTAAACCTTTTTTTTATAACATAATTCCTTAAACTATTCAAAAAGATATTCACGTCCTCAATTTGTCCTTAGATTTTAACTCTTTTATCTAATTAATTCTTCACTAAATTAAAAAAGGATTTAAAGAAATCCAATGCTTCAGATTTTTGGGAGATTAAGTAGATAAAATAAAATTGCAAGAAGACATCAATAATTGTAATAAAATATGAGGGTTCATGGTTAGCCATCACACTTATTGGACTATAGATGTCAAAGTAGATTAGTTGCACAGGACTTTTAGCTCTAGTTCTTTTTTCAAATAGTTTCTAAGTTACTTTTCCATCTAAATAATTCTCATGTATAAGCAATTTAATCTTAATGAGTAAGCCCAATAAGCTCTTTTTAGCTAATATATTCATCATATCTTGCCTAATATGAACACCCACATTTATAGAACTAAAGATGTATCTTATAAAAACAATTATCATTAAAATTATTATAAAATATGGTATCCAAAACCATAAAACCATCAAACAAGTAACCAATGCCAATTAAATTTGAATTGAATGAGATCTCTAAACCAACATCATAAAAAATATCCAATCTAAGAAGAATTGAGATGGGAACTAAGTTTCGATAAATCTCTGGAGCATATAAATCATCATAAAGAAAAATAGTTCAGACACCACGACATTCTAGTTTACACGTGTCAATCTTTTTTGCTTTAACCCTTGAGTTGTTCCTTATGTATAACCATTTAGTCATTTGGCTAATTTAATTTAATCATAAGTAAAAGGTTGATCACTATTGGACTCATAAATGGTACAGCCTAATATGGCTTAAGCCCAATTAAATAATCACTTAAAAAGAGAGAAAAAGCCCAAAACAAAAAAGGTCTAGAACTGACACTAGGGATGACGGAGGAACTGACTAGCCTAAAAGATTGTTAAACCAAGAATCAGGCCCACTAAGGTTGTAAATTACAAAAATACACCTAAAAAAAGAAGAACTCGAATATAATTCTAGAAACGAAGTCCTAATTGAACTCAAGCTTCCCTTACGTTTTCCAGAAAGAAATGGACGAGAAACTTGAGTCAGGTTTGAATACTTTTCTCTTTTACAAATATTTCTTATTAATTAAAATTCTTATCCAATTGAGATTGAGATTATTTCACAGCAGTTAAGCTCTTATCATATGAGCATTAATCACATTATTACATTATGATTAAACTTTATCTTATCATTAGACTGTTTGCATGTTAATTAAACTCTGCACTTTGCATTATAAAAAAGACATGCAATATACATTTACATTCATTCAGAAAATACAATAACAAAGCATAGCTAAGAACTTAAAGTACTATTGAGATATTTGAGTAATCTTCGAGAGCATACATAGAAAATAACATCCTCTTATTTGCTTGATAAACTCTCCCTCATAAAGCACCTGATTCTTTTAGCTCTTACTGACTTGAGCGTTAGAGCATTTTCCTTTGCAGGAGAATGGACTTGTTCCTAAGAAACATTCTTAGAACCAAATGAACATTGATAGAAGGTCGTTATTAGACTTATCCTAAAGATCCAAGGGCATGGAAATAAATTTTCAAGGTTCTTAGAAACCGAGAACTTTAATCACATAACTATAAAGTAAATGTGTGGAGTAAGTAACAAGGTGTTTTCTTGGTTTTGTCTTTCTTCTTAATGGCTTAGTTGCCTCTAATGTATTTCTTGATAACGGGCTTCCTTTGTACTAGAATGGATCATTTCCCATTTTAAAAGGCCTTAGCTGCTTCCAGGCACTCATCTTTTAACTATAGATGATTTAGCTGTCATTAAAAGTTTTAATGTTATCATTATTTGTTATGATAACTCTCACGTGCTCCCAGTTGTTAAAAACTAGTCATACTTACACTTATTGTTCATCAGCTAGTACATGTCTAGTGTTTTTAAGCTTACATATCATGTTCAACATCTCTCTTAGATGTTGGCTTATTGAATGATTATGGCACTTTTTGTAAGAGAAGAATTTGATAGTGAGCTTTTTAAGGTTGGTGGTGGAAGTATCACCAAAATTGTCTTCCAAGGCAAGCCATTTGCCGTGATCTATCTCATACTCCTCAAATTTACATTAAGATCATCTTGCATACTGCTTAGCAACATTATGTAAGCATTGTTATTTTTTTTCTCTTCGAGGCTTCATAAGTCTTAAGATCTCCGATGGATGTATTTTATACATATATTTTTGCTTCTTTAGGCTTAGTATGTGTTCATTTTAAGTGAGAATGTTAGGCTTTTTATGTGTTTTATTGTCATTTTTTAGGTTTGAAGACAATAGAGCTATTTGGGATGAAAATCCAAGGAAAACTATCAAATGTGGGCAAAAATTCAGTGCTTCATCGTTAGAATAGTAAACATACCCTAGTAAAATAAATTGTTTCCATACTCAGCGTCGCAGGGCTAGGAATGATAGAAAGTCAGTGTTGCAGTGTTGGAATGACCAAAGAAAGCCAGGATCTATAGAATGTGACATCTGTAAGGCTGGAAAGCTAAAGTCGCGGTGTTAGATGTTGGGTGCTAAATTTAGAAATTAGAGTATGACTTGTATTTGAAGTTTTTCCCTAATTTGAAGAAAGGATATAAATAGAAGACCAAAAGAGCTATTTTAAGAGAGAATAAAAGAGAAGAAGAGAAAGCAATAAAAGCAACAACTCTTTGAGAGTTTAGAACAACTTTTGAGAGACTCAAGAGGGTGAGAAGATTGAAAATCGTAGAAATATAGTTTTATTTCTTCATTCATCATCTTTTAATTTTCTATGATGTCTATGATGTTAATTTTATTAAGCTCTAAAACTCTTTATTTCAATATGAACTAACCTTTTTTTTCTAGCATTTCAATTAAATCTTTACATGTATTTTGAATTACATTTACCTTATTTCAACATGAACTAAGCTTGTTTTCTAGGGTTTCAATTAAAACTTTACATGTATTTTGAATTACATTTACCTTATTTCAACATGAATTAAGCTTGTTTTCTAGGGTTTCAATTAAATCTTTACATGTATTTTGAATTACATTTACCTTATGATTAATATTTTTCAATAATTGAATTATTTATTCTATCTTGTATTTAATGCTTTTTATATGCTTGATCACTATCTAGATTGATTAGGTAACCTTTATGAACTTGGGAAAGAGAATTTAGGTTTAGCTCAAGATAGAATAACATATGATCATTTCATATTATGATGCATTCATAATAATTTTAAGCTTAAACCAATTATTACTTAGATTATTTAAAGCATAAATAGTTTGGGGGTTTGCCGAATGATGATCCAAACCAACATATCATAAAATTTCAAGAGATTTGTGATACTTTTAAGTTTAATAGGGCTTCAAATGATGCAATTCGCCTTCGACTTTTTCTTTCTCACTTTAGGATAAGGCGAAACATTGGTTGAATTCCTTGCCAGCTAAAATAATGACTACATAGGATGTTTTTTTTGAAAAGTTCATAGAAAATATTTTCCCTTGCAGAGACGGCTAAACTAAGAAACGAGATCACTTCATTTGTTCAATTTGATAATGAATCCTCTTTATGAGGCTTGGGAGCATTATGAAGAATTGATAAGGAGATGTCTATACCATGGAATTCTGATGTGGTTGCTAATGTAGACCTTTTACAATGGGTGATGGGGCATTTAAAAACCTTAGTAGATGCAGTAGCAGGTGATGCTTTGATAGAAAAATCTATTGATGAAGCATTTGAGTTATTGGAAGATATTAGCAAATAATTATCAGTGGCCATGAATCTAAATAGGGCGGTGAATAATGATGACTTAGAAGCCATTGTAGCCTTAACTGTTCAAGTTAATTCTTTCTCCAAAAAACTTGATTTGTTAAGTATTCACACTAAGCATAGCTCATTTGCAGTTGTTGAAAATTACAGTGACAGTCACATGAGTAACCAATGCCCTTTAGATGTCGAGTCTACATAATATTTCGCCAATTTCAATGAGCAAGAGAATAACCTTTATTTCAACTTTTATAACCCAAGATGGAGGAATCATCTGAACTTCTCATAGAGCAATGATCAAGGATAGTCATCGAGACTCATGAATCCTATTGGATTTTTATAATAGTCTATAGCTCAACATAAGAAGAAAAACTGCTTTAAAAGAAATATTTATGTAGTACATGAAATATACAGATGCTCTTCTATAGAGTCAACCAATTCTTCTACAAAGCCAAGCAGCTTTATTACGAACTTTAGAAACTCAAGCAGGTTAGCTAGCCATGTTTATGAACAATTGTCCATAAGGGTTTTTCCAAGCAACACAAAAATCAATTTAAGGGGAGGTCAAGAACGTTACAAGGCAATCATTTTGAGGAATGAGAAAGAGTTACCAAATGCTGATGAGATATCATAATCAAAGGAAAACATTTTGAAGAAGAATTAAAAGGTAAAGAGAAAGAGAAAATTTAAGAAGAGAAAGAGACGAAGCAACAAAGAAGAGCGACTTAAGTTCGTACAATCCACTATAGCCTTTTCCCTATGTCTTTAAAAGCAAAAACGTAATAAACAATTTTTCAAGTTTTTAGAGGTATTCAAGAAGCTGCAAATCAACATACTTTTTATTGATGCCTTAACGCAGATGCCTAGTTATGTTAAGTTTATGAAGGTCATCCCATTAAAAGAAAATAAGACTAAGAGATTTTGAGAAAATAGCTTTAATAGAAGAGTGTAGCACCATCATATAGAAAAACTTGCCACCAAAGCTCAAAGATCCACAAAGCTTCACTATTCTATGCACCATCGGGAACTAATTTTTTTTGGTAAAGCTCAATGTGACATAGAAGCCAATCTTAATTTGATGTCACTATAAATATACAAGAAGCTAGGTTTAGGAGAAGCAAAGCCAATTATTGTCATGTTGCAACTTATCGATCAATCATTCACCTACCCGAGGGGAGTACATTGAAGATATGCTGGTTAAGATTGACAAGTTTGTATTCATAATAGATTTTATTGTTCTTGATATATAGGAGGATTGTGGAATTCCAATTATTCTCGAAAGACCATTCTTAGCTATAAGTAGAGCACTTATAGATGTGTAAAAAGTGGAGCTTACAATGAGAATCTAAGACCAATAGGTCATTTTTAAGGTTTTTCAAATTATTAAAGCTTCTAATCGAATCTAAAGACTATTTTAGCATTGATGTGGCATATGCAGCTAGAAAAGGATGCCTTTTATAATTACTTAAGATGGATGAATTTCATCCCTAAGCTTATAAGAATTCAAAACTGTATCCAAAAAAGGCTATGAGGTGGCATGACAAAAAAATTTTAGATCAACAATTTGATTCAGGCCAACGAGGTTTTCTCTTTTATTCAAGGTTGAAACTCTTCCTAAGAAAACTCAAAATAAGATGGTGGGGCTACTTCTTCAGAGTATGCTTATAGCGTTATAGAGGTTAAAGATGAGAGTTCCAAGAAGACCTTCAAAGTTAATGGACAAACATCTCAAGCAATATAATAGACAAGGTAAAGTCCTCTGTCATTTTAAAAGATCCAACATAAAGAAAGGAGGATGTCAAGCCAATAAAGTTAAATTAAGCACTTATTGAGAGAAAATTCAAGTAATTTTTTTATTTATTGTTATTTAGTAATTTTAATTAAAAAAAAATATAGCAAGTTAGTGTTGCAGTGCCAAGATGTAGGGTTGTGGCATCCATAAAGTCAGAAGCTCAGCATCGCAATGTCAAAAAGCTAGGGCTGTGACACCAAAAGCTAGAAAACATTCCTCATATCCAGGTTTGAATGCCACATCACTCAGTTGTAATCATTAGCTTATCCTATCTCACAGCCTATAGATGAAGATGATGGTGAGGACGATGATCTAGCCGATACGGCAGATGAGTGAGTGCACCCGTCTGCTATTAAGGAATTGTTCTTTTCTTTTTCTCTTTCTCCTTAACATTGAGGGCAATTTTATCTTAAGTGTAGGCGAGGAAAACATTTCTCTGTGATATTTTTCTGCATTCTATTTTGTCTATCAAATTTGCATGTTATTTTTTTTTTATTTTGTTTGCACATTAATGTTTTTTTTTACTTATTTATTAGTTTTAGGTTTGGTATAATATTTTCTTGTCAATGATAAGAACTTCGTTATAATTGGTATAATTGTTGGAAAATAATAGATATAGCATTTGTTCTTTGCTTAATCTTACTATCAAGTTTTTATCTTATATTTGATTCTTTGAACATATTGAACACATAGTTATGGTATTTAATTTGTTTGTTACTTAGAGAAAATTTATTCATAACAATGAAGCTTAAAATCTCACAAATTTTAAAATTTATTTAATTACCACTCAAGGCAAAATGCCATATGAGCGCTTATCTTCAATTTCTATCCGGAGGTGCTAACAAGCAGCTCGTCCTTACTTGGAATGATGACCATTAATTCTTTAGAAACCCTTCTATCTTCCGTCATAACTAAACTTAATATCTTGAACGAAGTCCGAAAAAACTCCTTGAGACCATATATCACGTTTTTAAACCCTTAAAATTTCCCTTTCTCCCCACTCAACCCTGGGGGAAAACTTATTCGAGGAGGTCATTCGCGTGTTGCCAATAGCTCTATAATTCACTCACGCAGGGTGATTGGCAGTAATTTTTTTTTTTGTTTCAGTTGAATTTTTTTATTTCAGCAATTTTTTAGTTTCCTTCTATATATTTCTTTGATCTCTACCAATTTTTGTCGTTGCAGCTCTTCTAGTGCTGTTGGTGCAACTGTAGCTACAGCAGTTAGTGCTGCGGGTGCCAGTAATGTTGCAGCTACTGTTTCTGCAACCGCCATAACTACTACTATAACAAAATCAACAAAACAAACTCATATAGTAAAAGACATAAATAGCACATTTAGGTAACGATCTTTAATCATTTGATTCTTAGAATTATATATTTACACAAAATATTCAATTATTAACATGAGAGAAAATTAATATTTGATTTTTAGGTTGTAATGAAAAATGAAAATTTTGGAATTTAATAAAATTATGAAATTAAAGTGATGAGGGTATTTTTATCCATTTTTAGAGTATTTTGCTATAATAGTTTTAATTTTTTAAGGTTAAATTAGAAAATAGCCCAAATTATTAGGTTATTTCTGAAAATTTTCCAATTTGTTTTAGTTGCTTTTTTTTTTTTCTTTTTAAAGTTTAGATTTCTGGTTTTATGTGTTTCAGCATGTGAATGATTTATTTTTTAGGCCTTGGTTTGCTGTGAATTTTCTTAGAAATTGAATGAAACCAAGTCCTAACCATACAACTGAAGTCGTATTTTGCATGTAAATTTTTATGTAGTAATTCATTCGTCATAATTTTGATACCATTAGAAAATGCTCAAAACGAACTTGCTAACAATATATCATTTTGTAAAATTTAGACTTCAATTGAGAGAAAACGGGCCATTTTTTTCTAGTTCAAAATATTTTTTTGACTTTTAAAAATTGAAGATGATGAATACTATTCATCCAAGTCCCATTCGCATATTAGGCTTCTGTAGCTCACCTCGACTTTAGACCGAAAAAATAGAGTAACCAATAAACTCAATGCATGGAGTCAGACAGTGGCAGTTCGATTGCCAAAAGTTGGTTAGAGGCCGGTGCGTGCTCATTCGCTTTTCTTGGTGCATAGAACCCACGCACTGCTCCATTTACAGCGGCTAGATCAGATTTTTTTTTTTATTTATTGTTTTGGCTTAAAATTAATTTTTAATAATTTCTATTCTATTTATTATTGAAAAATTATTAAAAATCAATATAAAATATTGTTGGACAATTCAAGAATTTTGAAAAATATTTTTAATATATAATAAAATGTGCTTAAGGGTGTTGCACTCTAGTGGGAGCAAAATAAATATATTTAATATAGATGCTCTCTTAATTAAGCATGTGATGGTATTTTTTCTATTGTTTTATTTTATATAGACAGATATCATAATAGAGAATTTTTTAAAAGATGATAGAATGAATTGCAAATTGAATAAGATGCTTTTAGAATCAATCTTTACAGATTTGCTTTTATGAATATTCACTTTTCATCTTTTTATTATTATTCCTATTTGTGAACATGATTGTTGATACATATGTGGCGTTTATGATTTATTTGCTTTCGGTATAATAGATTATTAGTTCGTGTATATCAAATGATTGTTTTCTAGTGAGAGTTTTATTTTGTTAAAATTTTAAAAGAAATAAACAAATAACTAATACTTTATGCAATAAACTAAAATAATAATAAATTAATACTTAAAAAGGATAAAAATTATAAGCCTCGATGACTTTTCAAATTTAATATCTATATTAATTTATTATGTTTTTTATTTATTTTGTGATTACGACAAAATGAATAAACATTTGTAATGATATATTATGCCAATGCTTGTTAATATTTCTATATTGTTTCTATTGACTAGAAATGACAATAATAAAAATATTGTGGCTGAATAAGAGAGAGAAATTAAATAGTGACAACTATGATATTTAGCATCTTAAAGTTAATTTTGTCCTAAAAAGTGAGAGACTCTTGAGGTTCTCTCCAACACACTGACTGAGCCACCATATAAAAATATTGCTCAACGTAGGAGAGATTGTTCTTTAAGTTTGGAATGCAAGTACACACTATCACAAATAAGTAATATAACAAGATTAAAGTATCGTTCCCATGAATACTTATTATCATAATTTACTATATACTAATCTACATTAGTTTTTAATTTATCCAAATGACTAATTAAAAAGTGAAAAATTAATAAAAATAAATAAAAGATAATAAGAGTCAAAGCAGTAAAATTTACAAATTCACTGATACAAATAAGCTTAAAGTTTCAATCTTTACTATACACTTTACCTAAATTACTGATTTCCCTCTTTGAATTAACTATCAAACTAGAATTGCCAACTAAGAACCCTAAGTTATCTATAAGCATCATTCAATGGTCAAGTAAGAATTGTTAGGCTTTATGTTTACATGTCATCCCAAAATTGTATGAATATTTATTTTGTATTATTTATACAATGTATATTTTATAAATCAGTGATTACATTTATTAAATGGTACAATGCTTGTAACATTACAGACATTGCATGGTTTGAAAAAGTTCAAATCTAGTTTAAAGGAGTTTAGATCAGTGCTAAGAGTTAGCATTGCTGAGAATTATAAATGGTAAAGACTCAACAGGTTATACCAATCAGAAAAATCTAAAAAGCTAGAACGTTGTCTGTAATGGGAAAAATACACGAGAGTATACTAGTAATAACATAGTTATAAAGTGTTGCAATAGGTGATAAGAAATGTCGTTGTGCAAGTATATTCTCAAACACTAAGTTCTTGATCTATTTTCACTAATGCGAGTCTATCAGTGAATTTATTTTATATAGATCAGTGTATGTCTATATCAGAATGATACAGATGATTGTTCTTAGCTGGCCATCAGCTTAGTGGAAGCTCGTATAGGCATACAAATTTTTAGTCAAGACTATATACTGAAAAAACTTAAGAGTACCCCAATAGACATTCTATGAAGCCATCAATAGCAGGTCCTCTAGAGTTAAGTACTGTTTGTGGTCTTTTGACCTGAGCACCACGATGGGCTTATGAGCGATCCACCATACTTTAGTTCTACGGATGTCAGAGACCTTTCGTGGTCTGATTGCTAAGTATCGCTGAGTATAGTTCGATGCTTATGGAGTCTGGTGTGTATAGATACAAGATTTATTAGCTCACATAGGTGAGTTGCGTATCTGATGCTCTGAGATTGTATCTAAAAAAGTCTTATAGTCATAAGCAATAAACTCAAGAAAGGAGTTTCTCACAGGGTTAAATAATATCGCAAAAGTGTTTGTACATATTGTTTAACAAGTTACAAATCTAGAGATATGTTTATGGACGAGCTTATGGGGATTTGAGGGTG
The DNA here is from genome assembly GCA_946807835.1 of Ailanthus altissimus. Lineage (NCBI taxonomy): Eukaryota > Viridiplantae > Streptophyta > Magnoliopsida > Sapindales > Simaroubaceae > Ailanthus > Ailanthus altissimus. The sequence continues at coordinate 23,945,415 of OX327685.1, read as the reverse complement.
CTGATCTACATCCTTACACATCTAAGATATAAATATGGAAGGATTATATATAAGTGATGTAACGTCAACTTATATGGTCTAACGTGCTGATTTGTAATATCCGTGATGTGTGTATGGGGCATTGATCATGGACTCATAGAATAGTTTCATTTGAAGTGTACTCCTTGTACATTGGGGCAGCGTACCGGATTAAATAGTTTAATTTAGTAAATTATTACAAAATCGAATATTTGTTTCAAGATCCATCGGGATGCGGATTTGTTAAGACTTAAGAGTTAAGTACATCACGTAGTTAACAAATATTGTTGACCAATTAAATATTGACATATTACTTATAATGAGCCTTTAATTATTTGAGTAAGGATAATTATCAAAAAGTCCTTAGTTTGTTGGATAAGCTTTGCATTATAATTACTTAAGTGTTAAGTAATACAAAGTCAAATAATTATTAACCATGGTTAATTTTAGGTTATGGTTAGGTGGAATCCTTTGGTCAACTTTAATGGTTAAGAAAAGTAACAGTTTAAGGTTAAATTTATTTTATTGATTATTTAATTATTAGATAATTAAGATATTTTAGTTACTTAATTATTACATAATTAAAGTTAAAGTTAATCTAACCTTAATTAATTTAACTTTAAAGTTTGGTTACTTTAATAAAGCAAATATTATTTAATGAATTAATTGAATTCATTTGATATAAAAAAAGTCCAAGTGTGTGGCCGGTTAAAAGTTGAAAAAGAGAGAAATTTTGGTTTTTAGTTTTAAGTGTTAAAATAACAAAACAAAAGCTAAGAAACTATTCATATTATTCTTTAAAATTCTACCACTATTAAAGCTTTAGAATTTGATCATTTTGTTATTCGAAAGTTAGAAAATGAAATCAAATTCATTGGTTAATAATAGCTTAAGTATTAAGTATTAGATTAAGAGTTAATCTAAGTATTTAAGTGTTAAATATTTTGCTTGATTAAGGGCTGTCATTCTAGACATCTGATCCCACCTTAGTTAAGTGTTAGAATTTCCATTAGATTTATTTCAGACAGAACTCTAGCTAAATCTGTTCCAAAGGCTTCAAGGTGAATTCTCAATCTTTAATTGTTCATTAATGTAATGAATTAATATTTAAATATGTTAATTGTTTATGAAATTTAGATTTTTGGCTTTTGCTGTCTTTAATTGTGTATATGATGCATAAATTAAATTGATGAACACCCACACCACATACACGCATCCTAGTATTTATCATCACTTTTAATTGGTATCAAAGCAATTTTTTGTTGATATGGATGATTTGGCGTGTTAGATGTGTTATTGATGAAGTCTCGAAGTTGTGGTCGTGTATTTCAAGTCTTGAAGTCTTGCGTTACGGCGTTGGAGCCTTCTAGGTCCCAATGTTGTAGAGCTCAAGGCTTAGTGCCACAGTGCTGGGGTTTCCGGACTCTAGTTCTGTAACGCTAAAGGGCTGGTGCCATGGTGCTGGGCTACTGCCTCAGCACTGGTAGCCCAACGCCTCAACGCTGACACTATACACTTCGAAATATTATTTTTAAATTGTTTAAAATTAATCATGAATGTGGGGGTATATGAGATACAGTAATAAGAGTTATTAGACTACATTATGAATCGGGATCATTTTTCTTTGTACTAGTAACCACAATGGAAGCCGTATTTGTTGGGTTAGTTGTGTTTGCACATAAATAAATGATTGATTGAGAATCACATTCGTATGAGATGGGACCTAGTATTCAAAAATCTCTCTTAATCAGATTGAATAGTATTACATTATAGGATAATGTTTTACATGGTTAGTTTTGTCAATAGAGGTTACTATAATTTTTTCCAACATTGCTTTAATGAGAGGGACTTGGTCGATGTGACTTGGACTGTACTGGTAAAACATGAGATGATACAAATATATGCGAAATTATTATCCAATATTGCTTTAGCGTGAGGGTAGTGTTAGTAACATCTATTTGATAATTGACAAGTTAATCTGGAATACACTTACTCAATATTACTTTAGCATAAGGATAAGGTGTATTTAGGATCAGTGGTAAGAGTTACATGAGATGCCATTAACAAGAGTTATCTACCTATTGGGTTTATAAAGGCCAATATTGCTGTAGCATGAGGTTGGAGTAAAAGTTCAACAGGGTCCATTTTCAATTGTATAGTTTAAAAAGTTTAAACTGCCGTTATCTCATATGAGAGACTAAAGGGATTAAGTAAAGCAATAGGAGATCGTTTTTAGATTAAAAAAGTATAATTATTATACCCATAATTTAAAATATTTTATTAACAATTTAATAAATTTGATATCCACTGACATCTTCTGTTTATTTTGTCTTGTGAAGATATAATGGCCTTCACTAACCTTTTGGTGCACATATTTGATTCACACTAACTCAAGTGTGATAATAACTACTTTGACTGGTTGTTAATGTTACGATTTGTGCTTATAAACCATCCCATTATGTAATATTCAATTATAGTATTTATATAATTATTATTTCTAATAAAATCGTTAATATTATTAATTATAAAATAGTAATATGCTTGTAACGTTTTAGATACTGTATGATCTAAAGGAGTTCATATCTGGTCTAAAGAAGCTTAGATCAATGTTAAGAGTTAGCAATACTAAAAGTTATAAGAGTAAGAGTTAGCAATGTTAAGAGTTAGCGAAATCTAAGTAGTTAGAGCCTTATCTGAAATGAGACAAAGACCTCAGAATATATTAGTAATGACATAGTTGCAAATAGTTGTAGATGGAGCTAAGAAATATCATTATGCAAGTATGTTCTCAAATACTATATTTCTGATCTAATTTTATTGATGTGGGTCTACCAGTGAAACTCATTAATATAGATTAGTATATGTCTATATTTGAATGGTCCAGATAGTTAGTCTTAGCAAACCATGAGCTTAGTGGTGCTCGTATAAGCATACAGGTATTCAGTAAGGACATGATACTGAACAGACTCATGAGAACCTCTAATAGGCATCTCATAAAGTCATCAATAGAAGGTCTTCTCGAGTTAAGTAGTATTAGTGGTCCTTTTGACCTAAGCGCAACGGTGGGCTTGTAAGTGATCCTGTAGTAACCATTATCCATAACCGGTAAGAATATGTATATTTATATATATAAATATACGTATTTTATTTGTATGTGGGTGATCCTTGATTTATATATTGTTATTAGTAGTGTTTTTATAGGTTAAGGATATACTATTAGTATTGGGTTTATTTGCAAGACTTTTGAATTATTTTAGGGACCAAATTGTTATACTTTGAAAGTTTTGGGGGCAAATTCGTAAATACCAAAAATTAGCCTCTTAGTATAAAAATACACTTTTGAACCCTAATTTATCATTTTTAGGTCGAGCTACCCATTTTAAGAGAGAGAAGAGAGAAATAGAGGAGAGAGAAAGAGGAGAAGAAGAAGAAAAAGAAGAAGAAATTGGAATTTTGAATTTCAAGAGGTATATCATACGTATTTCTCAATTTATTGGTATTAATTAAGTTAATTCCTTTAAGTTTTGATTTTTGAAAATATGTATAATTGATGATTTGTTGTGTATTTCGTAAGATCATATGAGAATTGATGATGATCTATAAGATAGTTTGATAAATCATGATGAATTGTAGAATTTCTGCTGGATAACCTCTTGATCTAGGAATTCTATAAATTGTTGTGATTCGATTCTGGTTTTGAATTTTGAGTATATGAAATTAGACATGATAAGGATCATCTGAGACTTTGAATCGATTGAAAATTCTGGAAATTGAATTTATAGTGAATTTACCAAAATGACCCTAAAATTCTGGAAATTTCCTGTGTAAACAGTATAGTACAGTGAAGAATAATTTTTGTCCTACTGAATGATCTTCAAAAATTATGAATTTGTGGAATATGATAATTTTATATGTCTAATATGATATACTCGGAATTGAGAATTTAGATCAATGTGGTTGAAGTGTTATGAATTTCTAAAGTGTATCAGCTCATTACAATATTTGATTAACAGATTTTTAAAGTTATAGAATAAAATAGTTTTAAAATACTTTTGGCAGTGATTTGGAAGTGAAATATTTATCATGGACTTAGATATGTGTTAAGAGTAATTATGTGGTAGGTTTATAATTTTTGAGTTAGTATATGATTTTATAAAATTGGGAGATTGAATACTGTTCAGTAAGTATCTTGATCCTGTCAGGTTTGTAGTTTGGATTCGATAGTGTGTATGGAATGAATTGTGTAGGAAATTTGATATAATATTCATATATAAGAAGGATATATGAGTCAAAAATGGTATATTCTGATTTTGGAGTAATTGGACATCATTTGATGTATTAGAAATTTTTGTTAAGTGTAAGTGATCAGAATGACAGGTTTTGAGAAACCAAATATTTAGACCAATTTGATGTGATAAATGCATTGTGTATAATTTTGTAAGCTATTTAAAGTATTTTGTGTGAATTGTGAGGCTTATGAAAGGATTAATCTCCATTGATAGGTTAAGGAGATTTAAACCTTGTAGCTGAAAGTGTTAAGAGGTAAGTATACTAGACTTTTACTGAAATCACTATAAGCATAGTAATTGTCTATGTATGATTTTGTAAATGTGCTTAAAAATATGTTTATGTTATGCCAAAGTGTATTTGATATGAAATGTGAAAGACATATGTTTATGAATGTGAGCATTGACATTGAACATGGACATACATGTGTTTTTGAAAGCGAGCTTTCAAAATGAAATGTGTTTGACAAAGAAAGCTTTGAGGTGCAATATGTCAATGAGAAAGATTTTGTGTTTTGAGGATGCTTGAACTCACTGTTGACTTAGTAGGCATCTTATGTGATTTGTGGAGCCTTTATGTGTGGCCTTTCCTTCGGGATAGGTATATGTTATGTGTTCCGTATGTAGGGAGGATCCTATTGGTACCTAAAGGAAGAGTGAGTTATCACATTCGTGTGGTGGCGTATTGGTGCATGTGAGAGGACTCACCGATGATCAGGGTGAGGGTTTGGCTTTTACCTTCGGGCATGAGCATTATATATGTGTTATTCAAGACCTCACTTGTACTATTCCTCTCATACGGTATGTCACCTACGAGTGACATTTGGCTCATTATGTGATATGTGATGTGTAAGTCCTACTAAGTAGTAGTTGAGTGATGGTATTCCTGTAATATGTTTTGAAAGAATGTGTAAGCGCTTACATGATATGTGATTTGATAAGATTATGATTTTGATTGATCACAGCATATCATACATATGCATTGTGTACATATATGTATTTGTATTTGATATATGAAAAACTAATATGCTTACTAAGTTTTATACTCATTATAGTTTATGGTGATTTCAGGTAAAAAAGGTGCATGTGTGCTTAGCGGATTTGGCAAGGCTTCTGCTGTTCTTTGGGTTCCCTAAGTTGCTAGGTTGTTGTGTGTTTCATTTGGGGACACGTGGGATAGGATATTTGGTTTGTCCCTATTGAATAAATACTTATGTATTATTTCATTGTGTGTGGCTGGATTTGATTTAAGTTTTCAAAGTGTGGTTACTAGTTGATTTCAAGTAAGAATTTGCAATGAATATATTCTGGGCTTCCGGTAACAAAGTTGCTACTGGTGACGTAGTAGAGTGTTAATCTATGAGAAAACTCTGCGTATCTCCGGTTTATTAATTGTCCCAGTCATAATTCAATTGTTATAATTCTGAAAGAAATTGAAATGAACGTTTAAATATGGTCAAGAGAAGTTTATATTTATATGTTAAGTTATAGGTTGATTTTAGTGTTGAACTTACTAGCAACTTGCTAAGGATTTCTGTGTTGAAGGAAAGTTAAAAATTTTGTGTAATATTATTTATGAGTGCACATGCAGTATTATTGAATGAATGTAAGTGATGTCGTGTGTCGGATCTTTTGGGTCTGGAGCGTGACAGATCCACTATATTTTAGTTCCACACATATTAGAAGCATTTTATGGTCTTACCATTGGGTGTCATTGGGTATATGCTCATAGAGTCTGTTGTACGTAAATATAGGATTCGTGAGCTCATATGAGTGAGTTGTCTATCTTGATGCTTCGAGATTTTATTTCAGGAAATCTTATGGCCATAAGTATAAACCCCAATAATAGTTTTCGTAGGGTTAAACAATATTGCAAACATATTTGTAGATATTGTTTATGGAAATACAAATCTGAAGATAAGTTCATGGTTGAGCAAATAGAGATTTGATGGTGATGATCTATATCTCTGCTCTTCTAAGATATAAATGACGAAGAGATTATACGTATATGCTATAACCTCAACTTGTATGGTCTAACGTGTTAATTTGTAATATCCGTAACATGTGTGTGGGGCTTAGTTCACAGATATATGGAGGAGCTCTAAATGAAAAACCAGGCGTGGACCTAGAAAGGCTCACCATATGAAGTGTACTCATTGTGCACTAAGGTGGCAGACTGGATTGAATACTTAGATCTAGTAAATTTTAGCAAAATCAGATTATTATTTCGGGATTCCTCGGGATGTACATTTGTCAAAACTTAATTGTTAATTAAATTATTTAATTAGTTAACAAGAGTTGTTAACCAATGAAATATTGACAAGTGACATAATATTGTCCATGGTTTTTTTTTACCTTGAAATGAATTATTTACCTTGCTAATAAAAATAAGTGAGGTAAAGGTAATTATTGAAAAATTGTTTTTGAATAATTAATACAAAATTTATTTATTTATTATTATTATTATAAAAGAAAAAATAATTATAAAAATTGTATTATTTATGCCATGAGGGGCTTTGATGTTGGCCACTTAAATACCTAAAATTATGAAAGTAATTTTATTTGTTAGGTAAAAATGAATTTAAGCGGCCATTAATCAAGTGCTTGGTAATTTTTTTTATGGTGGAGGGAGTACTTGAGAAGAGTAACAAGTGGTAAAACCACAAAAGAATGAAAAATATTTTTTCATTCTTTTGACTTGAATAATTCGGCCAAGGGATTGTAAGGGAGAAAGAGTATTGCTTATTATTCTCTCAAGTGTTGAAAATAAAACACATCTTTATATTTCTCTCCCTACATAGATGGCCAAAACTATATTCATCAATATGGAAACAAAGATATATGTTCAAAGGGTTTGAACACATGTTGTTGCAAATTGATTAAAGCTACTATTCTAGCTTTACAATCCCATCGGATTGTTGTGGACTAGAATTGTTCAAGAGTAGACTTCACGGTGAGCTCCAAAATTAAAATCTTCACCGAAGTTCATCAAATGTATGTTTTTTTTAATCTTAATTTGTTAATGATTCAGTTTTAATGTGTATATGTTGATTATATCTATAATTCCGCTAAAAATCATATATATGAGATATGTATTTAGTATTTTCAACATGTACACAATCACATATATGCAACCTAAAATATGTTAACAAATGGTATCAGAGCATGTTTATTGTGCTTCTAGGTTGTTGGAATATTGTATGAAGTGTTTGGAATGCCTAGAAATAGTAGGAACTGGATTTTAAAGTGTTTATAATGCAGAAAAGTATATACTATTGAGTGAACACCACGACGCTGTGTTTAAAATGTTGGGGAATTTATGTTTGCACATGAATGTTGAGGCATTCAACACTGAACAGTGGGGCATTCATCTTAGATTCAGCTTGAAAGAACGCTGGGGCGTTCAATTGTAGAAAGCTGAGGCATTCAACATGGAATGCTGGGGCGTTCATCTTAAGGTTCAGCTTGTAAGAACGCTGGGGCATTCAAGTTCTAAATGCTAAGGTGTTCTTTGGGTAGAATGCTGGGGCATTCAAGTAGCAAACGTTAGGGTGTAAAGTCTATCAATGCATGAGCATTCAGATGCATATTGCCATGGTGTTTTGGGTTGAAGGCTAAAAAAAAGTACAATTTTTTTTTTCAAAGTATTATATGTATAATGCAAGGTTGTTCAACTTTTCATGCTAATCATTCCAAACTATACACTCTAATTTGCATTTTTGCATGTGAAATTTATTTTTATTATTTAATGTAATTATAATTGTTATATAATTGATAATACATTATAAATATTTGTTTACGCTGTTAACCACAATAGGAGCCCTATGATGGGGGTTAGTTGCACTTAACATAAACAAATATTTTATCATAATTGTTGATGGTAATAATAATTATAATAATAATTACAAAAAATTATTAAACTCTTAATTAGATTGAATTATATTGCATTATGAGATAATATTATACAATGATCCGTCTTGTCAATACGGTGTTAGATGGGTTACTTCGGTCTTTTCCAATATTACTACTACGTGAGAGATTAATTTGTGCGATTTGGGCTATGCCGGTTAAATATAAGATGAGGCAAATATATGCGAATGTATTATCCAATATTGCTACAGCGTGATGGTAATACTAATAACATATATTTGATGATTGACAAGTTAATCTGGAATACACTTATCCAATATTACTACTGCATAAGGATAAAGTGTATTTAGGATCAGTGGTAAGAGTTGCAAAAGATACAATTGACAAGAGTTGTCTATCTTTTGGGTTTATAAAGGCCAATATTGCTATGGTATAAGGCTGAAGTAAAATGCTAATGGGGTCTACTTCTCACTGGAAAGTATAAAACAATTAAATTTTTGTTTTTTTTGTTTAAGAGATTAAAGGGATTATGTAAAACAGTGGGTTGATATTTTTTAGAATAAAAATTATATAAAAGTTATATTCATGATCTAAAGCATTATTAATTAACGATTAGAAATGTTCCGCTAAACATCTCTAATTTTATCTTATAATGATGAGATCAGTATCTTATAAAGATAAGATGACTATGAGCAACTTGTTAGTATACTTGATTTAGGCACACAAACTATAAAAGTACCAATAAATATTTAGACTTACTTATAAATCTAAGTATTGTTTTAAATTAATAAAAATATTAAGATATATCATTGAATAAAAAATAATATAAGAGGTGTTTCTGATAATGTCTTTTGAGAAGAGATAAAAGCTTATCAAAAAAGGATTAAGAATAATTTGAGAGTCAAATTATATTTCTTAGCCTGTCTAATAATCTATAGTGGAAGCATATGCATATGAGATGTACAAGTAGTATTATACTCCATTTGAAATTTATTTAATATATATATAACACATATAGAGAATAATTACAATGGAAAGTATTTCCATAATAGTAAGGTTTAACATAGTAAACATTACTTTTCTAGGAACCTTAATTTAGAAAAGGTAAACTTCTTAGATATATGTTTACAAATCAATGACATTTCATATGCATATGATGTGAAGAAGTTCAGGGGTATGAGATACTGCTTGTCCTACTCACATCTGCAAAGTGTTGCATGATTTAAGTAATGCTAGAAAGTTATAAAAAAAGTACAACTTTACGTAGGGAATGGAGATTACCAAATCATAGTAGCTATTACCATTTCTAAGTCACTTCTCCATTCTAGTAAAACTATTATGTTGTATAATTACTTTTTTGTGCCAAACAAAATTATCCAAAATATATCCTTCTTGTATTAGACAAAGACAGTTACTATAAATACATTAGAAATATTTCCTCATATTTGTATAATAATGATAATGCTTTTTTAACTGAGTGCCAGCTAATTAATGGCTATTATATCTTACGTACAACAAGAAATAAATAAAAATATCTAGGTAAACAGAATAGATAGAAATTCAGGAACTTTAAATAGTAACGAATTATGGCATAAGTGATTAGGTCATGTAGGTGTGAGACGACTGTCCCGTCTCCTTGAGGATGGTCAAATATTTGATCTGACCATAGAACCTTGTTTAATTCATGAATCTTATATTCAAGTGAAGTTGACTAAATCCTTATGTAGGTGTTGAACACCGGGCAATTGATTTATTAGAACTAGTACATAGTGATGTAATTAATCAAATGAATCATATTGCCACTAATGAATTTCAATACTCGTTTTTTTTTTATTGTGATTTATCATGATATAGACAAATGTTTCTAAGAAACACAGGTCAAGAAATTTTTGAAATGTTCAAAGAATTTCGAATAGATGTAAAGAAACAAGCCACTATATATATTGAACACTTTCAATTAGATTTAGGCTGTTTATATATAAGCAGTAAAATTCACAGATTATTTAAAGGAGAATGAGATTCTAACTCAATATAGTTCTCCAGGTACTCCTCAACAAAAATGTGTTTCGAAGTAGAGAAACTGAACTTTATTAGATATGGTTCAATCAATGTTGAGCTTATCCTATATTCTAAAATATCTATAGGGTTATATTCTAAAAACTACTACTCAATTATTGAATAAAGTTCTATCGTAAGTCATTCCTTCTACTACATAGAAGATATAGATTGGAAGGAAACTGAGTCTTAATTATGTTAAGATTTAGGTTATCCTACTTGCATAATAGTTATGCAATAGGAAATCTTTGCACCTAAGTGGTGCAAATATCGATTCATTGTATATCCTAAATAACCTAGGGGATATCACTTATATAATCTCGAGGAATGAAACTTATTCGTTAATCATAATACCATTTTCTAGAGAAATAGTTTCTCATGGGTTGTGGATTATAAAACATTGAACTTTATAAAGTCAATTAGGATGATAATGAATTGATAATGAAACCTGAAAATTAATTGAGTGAAATACCTTTAGCACATTTTCCCGTAAGTCAATATGGATATCAAGGCTCCATGTTAGTATGTTTGATACGTAAAAGGTGATCTTAGTATTTTCTTATTTGAAGAAAATGATCCTATAACTTATAGAAGGACGATGTTAAACATCGTTTCAAAAACATGACAAAATGCCATAAAATTTAAAATTAACTCTAAGCATGACAATCAAGTTTAGGACTTAATTGTGCTTCCATAAGAATTGTTCCTATTGGTTGTAAGTGAGTTTAAGCATTAGAAGCGTGGGCTCAAAAAGAGGTAGAAACCTTCAAAAGCCCTATTAGTGTAAGAGGTTACACTTAGTGGTCTATGATTGATTATGAGGAAAATTTTTTGCCAATACACACGCTAAAGTTAATTCAAATTTGTCAAATATTATAGCATGCTAAAGTTTTTATTTTGATGAGGTAATCAAAGAGTCTGATTCATTTATTTGTTCAGAAAGGGTAGTGGAAGTATAAAATGTCTTTCTAGTTCTTTATATGGATAACATACTCATTGTCGAAATGACATAGGTATGTTGCAAGTCAGTTAGTTAAGAGTTATCTGAGTAAGAACTTCTCCATAAAAGATTTGGTAGAGGCTTTCTATATACTAAGTATAAATCTTTATAGAGACAGAGTTAGGAAGTTGGTAGGACTCACCAAATCTTTATGCATAGATTAAGTCCTAAAAAAGAACATTTTTAATAATTGTGAGATAGTTAATGTACCTTTTAGATATGACAAGTATCTTTCTAAAAGGAAGCGTCCTAAAAAATAAGAGTGTCTAGCATACCATATACATTAACTAGATGTAGCTTGATGTGTACTATATTATGTGTAAGACTTGTATCTTGATGGCTGTAAATGTTATAAGTCGGTATCGGTCTGATTTAGAAAATGACCATTGAATGGCTATTCATATATCCAGTCATACCTGAGAGGTACAAAGGATAAATTTCTAACTTATAGAGAAAACTACTTATAAATGAGAGGACACATAGACTTAAACTTCCAGTTTGATCTAGATGATAGAAAAATATACATTTGGTCATGTGTTTCTTCTCAACAATACCATAGCTAGTTGAATAAGTGCTATTCAAATTTTCACATTTGTTTTTACCTTAAAGGTAGAATATGTTTCGAATTGCAAAGTCTACAAAGGAAATTTTGTGGATATTCAAGTTAGTTGCAAAGGTTAGATAAAGTTCTAAGCTTAATGAATCCTTCAGATAAATTTCTAAGCTCAATGAATCTTATCAACACTATAATGCAAAAATAATAGGTAGTTGCTCAAGCCAAGAAACCATAAAATACACCAAAATTTTAATCACGTGGATTTCCAACACTATATTATCAGTAATATCTTGACTATTAGAGATGTAAAAGAATCTAAGAAACATCCTTACATATTATAGCAAACCCATTATCTAAAGCCTTAACTCTTTAAAGTGTTTGAGAAACACATAAAGTGTTACAATTTAAATATTGTATTACCCAAGTGTAAGTTATCTTAATTATAGTATTTACTTATGAGTCCAAGTGTCGTATCTATAGAGTGATCACTAAGGGCAAAGGTTGCTTTTGTCAATGTCCAAGAGTAATGAAGTATTGTATCCAAAGATGAAAATAATGGTTGATTTTAAAAGACAATATTACCAAGTGTAAATTAAGAAATCAGTTTAAAAGAATACTATGGAATTAGAGATCCACACTTACTTGGGTTGTAGTAGAGTTCCTTTGATCCTTTTACACACTTAAAAAATGATTTCAATTGTTAGTATGTAGAAGATATTTTCAAGCATTCTTATTTTATTGTGTGATCTTTTTATTCTTGTCAAGCATAAAAGGTATTAAAGAAAGTGCCAAATAGAGAGCCTATAGAGCATTAGGGCTGAGTGCACAAGATAGAGTGTTGTTATGAGAGTGCTGAGTGCTAAGTGTACAAAACAACACTAATAGACCCTTTGGAGAGCTCATCTATTATTGTATTCTTTGGTAATCTCTTGTAAGAGATCTTAAAGATCTTTGTAATCTAAGACTTTTTTTGTAAACTACGTAATAAAAGAAGTTAGGATCCTGTGATCCACCGTGGACGTAGGTATTTATTGTCAAACCACATAAATTTCTTGTGCCTTATGTGTGATTGTTGTCTCAATTTTGCTCTGTGTGATCTTTTTATTCTTGTTTTACTCATGAATAAATTCTTTCGCATGTGCTTAGGGTTTTAGGGTACTGAACTATTAACTAAGTAGTGTTAGGACACGTAAAAACCCAACAAGTGATAACAGAGCCAAGGTCAATACCTAAGTGATATCAAAGCATCGATTATTCAACCATGGTGAGTCACAAGTATGAATACAAAAGAATTGAAAAAAAAAACACCAACACCTAACAGTACATTGATCTTAACTACAAAAGGAAGGGTTGTGATTATAAGAGAAAGGGCTGAGAATAGATATTGAAGAACAATCATAAATAAAGGCAAAGATGAGTAGAAATATTATAATGGTTTATGAGGGGGACTATGAAGTTGCAGAATCCTTGATAGCTTCAAAAAAAAAAAAGAATATTGAAGATGTTTAAAGGGTCTATAGTAATAATGAAGGGTAAGAAGCATTATAAGTGGCTTAACATGGGTTATTGATATTGAGATTTGTGCTTACGTACCATCCCATTGTGTATGAATATTTATTTTAATATTTATACAATCATCATTTCATTAAATCACTAATTATATTTATTAAATAATAAGATGCTTGTAACGTTTCAGACATTGTATGATCTAAAGAAGTTTACATCTAGTCCAAATAAGTTTAGATCAATGCTAAGAGTTAGCAACACTAAGAGTTATAAGTACTAAGAGTTAGCATATTATAAGAGTTAGCAAATTCTAAAGAGTTAGAGTCTTATTTGAAATGGGATAAAGACCCAAAAATATATTAATAATAACATAGTTGTAACGAGTTGTAAATAGTGCTAGAAAATATCATTATGCAGTCTGTTCTCAAACATCAGTCTGATACAGGTTTATCAGTAAAACATATTTATATAGATTAGTGTATGTCTATATCTGGATGGTCCAGATAGTTAATCGTAGTTAACCATCAGCTTAGTTGAAACTCATATAGAGATGCAGGTATTCAGTAAGGATAAGGTACTGAACAGACTCACGAGAACCTCTAATAAACATCCCATAAAGCCGTCCATAACAGATTTTTTTCTAGTTGAGTAGTATTCGTTGTCTTTTAACCTAAGCGCCACAATGAGCTTATGAGTAATCTATAATACTTTGGTTTTACGCATGTTAAAGACCTTTATGGTCTAACTGCTGGGTGTTGTTAGATATAGTTCGATACTCATGGAGTCCAATGTGCATAGATATGAGACTCATTAGCTTACATGGGTGAGTTGTATATCCTGATGCTCCAAGATTGTATTTCAGAAAATCTTATGGTCATAAGTAGTAAACCCGAAAAGAATTTTTCGTGGAATAAATAATATCACAAAAGTTTTGCAGATATCGTATATTGAAATACGAATCTAGAGATAAGTTCACGAATTAGCATATAGAGATTTGATGGTGATGATCTTCTACTTTTTCAGGATATAGATGACAAAATGATTATATGTATATGTTGTAACCTTAACTTGTATGGTCTAACGCGCTACTTTGCAATATCTGTAACATGTGTGTAGGTCATCGTTCATGAATATATGGTGGAGTTCTATATAAAAAATTAGCGTGGACCTAGAAAGTCTCACAATATGAAGTGCACTCGTTCTTCACTGGAGTAGCAGATTGGATTGAACAGTTCGATTCAAAAAAATTCAACAAATTAGATATTTGTTTTAAGGTTCCTCGAGATACGCACTTGTCATGATTTAAGTATTAAGTACATCAATTAATTAGTTAATAAAAAATTTTAACCAATGAGATGATAATAAGTAGCACATTATAGAGTATTCATTTTTTACTTTTAAATTACAAAATTACCCTTGCTTGTATAACAAGCAATATTTATAAAATAAATAAAAATTATTATTTTATATTTTATATTTTATATTATTAAGTCAACAAATCAATAAATAATGAGGGATGGGTCATGTATAGCTTGGTGGGGCTATGTGTTGACAAATTAAGAGGGAAAGGCTTATATAAATGAAAGTGTTTCATTTAGCCTTGATGATTTATTTTTTGGCTCGGCAAAGAAAAAGAAAAGAAAAAGAGGGTTTTGGTTTTTACTTTTCAAGGGTTGGAAATAAAAGAAACTCTTGTTCTTTTTCTTCAAGATTTGGTTAGCCATCAAACAGAGCAAGCGATATTGTTTTTATTTGTACAAAGAGTTGTATTAATAAAGAACAATTATATTGCTTTGAAACAAACACAAATAGTTAAAAGTGTTTAACTATTATCCAAGTTTAAAGAGTTTAAGCAAGGTTAAAGAGTTAACCAATTTTGTGTTTAAGAGTTAAACACATTTTGCTGAAAATTGGAGCTGTTATTCTAGAAACTCAAGCCCACCCAAGTTGGGTCCTAGAATTACTGATGCGTGTGCATCAAGGTGGACTCCGCTTTGAACAAATTTCAAAAGGCTTTAAATGTGATTCTCAATCTCATTATTGTAATGAAAACTTAAATTAAGTGTGTTTATTGCATTAGAAAATTAGATTTCTGGTTCCATCGTATTAGTGTTGTTTTGTACACTTAGCACTCAGCACTCTCATAACAACACTCTATCTTGTGCACTCAGCCCTAATGCTCTATAGGCTCTCTATTTGGCAATTTTTTTAATACCTTTTATGCTTGACAAGAATAAAAGGATCACACAATAAAAATAAACAATCATACACAATGCATTAAAAATTTACGTGGTTCGACAATAAATGCCTATGTCTATGATAGATCACGAGATTCTAACTCCTTTTATTACTCAGATCACAAAGAGATCTTACAAGATATTATAATAGATATATTACAAGATCTATCTCCAAAGGGTCTATTACAAGATCTTACAATAATAAATGAGCTCTCCAAATGATCTATTAGTTCTTTCTTATACATATAATACTTAAGTGCTCCTTATATGGCACTCTCTTATACACTTAATACTCAAGCGCTTTCTAGCTTGCTATTCTCTCTCTTACTCTCTATTCTCTCTCTTATTGTTTCTTCAATGCTTGGCGATCTAATAGGTTTATAAGAGTTTATATAGACTTCAAAATATTTTTAAAAATTCTATTTCTAGTTGGAATAAGAGTCTACACAAAAGGAAAGTTCAAAACTGACTTAAAATCACAAAACACGCTTAAAATTGAAATTTTCATAAGTTGACGCTGCAGCACTGGTGCAAGTTCGACTTGGCATCATGGTGCCACCAAGCTAATGCCAAGGGCTGGAAAAGGCCTTTAACGTGCTTTTTAGCCCCTTCACTTTTTGCTCTTCGTTTTGTCCCTTTTTGATCCTTTCAACACGTTCTCGACCTTATATCAACTCTTTATTGATTTTTAACTCAAAATCATATTCAAACTTGATTTTAAATCGCTAATTTCTTATATGAGTTTAGAACAAGTTTGATATTCTAAATTTTAACCTACAATAAATTTGGGACAAATGTGAGTTTGAATAAAAATATGTAGATACTCGCAATAAGTATTTACAAATTTGTACTTATTTTAAGTATTTTATTTCTTTGTTAAAACGATGTCATCTAGTTAAAAATATTTAAATTCATATTTGAAAATGTATTGGATTCTAAAAATATTAGATAAACTTGTTAATATAATAGGTATTGTATGGAAATTTTATTGTAGAATTCTCTCTAACGTTATTGTTTTTTGAGACTATGCATGTTAATTGAACAAGTTTTATTCTATTTTATAGTCATTTGAAAGTAAATTTATAATATAATATTATTTAGATATTTTATGAAATTTATTTAGAACTAATATTATATTTTTATTATATTAATTTAAAAAGTAATTTAAAACTTAAAGTTATTTATTATAAATTTAGTGAGTACTACATATTTGCGCAAGGAGACTTAGTAATAAAAAATTTAACACATAATAAATTTAAAAAAATTCAATATTATATCTTTAAAATAAATATAAATACAATTTATAGATATCCATCTTAAACCCAATTTGTTACCATCCTAACAAAAACACAAAAATCCCGTGGTAATTAATATATAAACTTGACCATCTAATGTCTACTCAACCAAATTTGTTGTCATCAGACAATCCTCCCAACTTCCTAATTTCATTCTAACATATCCTCGAAAACTCTAATAACTCAAACGCTTCTGTTTTTTTTTTTTTTTCCATTTTCATAATTATTAAAATATTAGTTTTATCATTCACGTGGCTTATTTAAATTCGGATAATTTTTAGAAATGACTCAATAATTTATTACGGAGGCATAAAGATAAGCATGAGATTGCACAGAGATTTGCAGCCACTTTTAACGATCAATTGTCCTGAACTTTTGTTCACTTGTTAACTTACAGACGATCTATACTTAGTATAATTTATTAGATTTTCTGATTTTTTTTTCTTTTTTCATTTGATTTGCATGTGAATGTGTTTACTTATTCTGTTATAGAATCATGACATCTGGACATATCATATATTGTCTAGTGATTACTAATATTTGTCATTACTTAAGGCATATGAGTTGGATGAGAATTGAATCAACGTAAATTTAATATTTGGCATTAATATTATATTATTCCCTCTTCGTATTCAAACAAGCAAATAACAAATTTTTGCCTTGAAGAGTGAATACGCATAATATTATAATTATTTTTTTACATTAAAATATAGAAATTTGATTATAAATTAGAAACTCAGCATCACGAAATTTGAGTTACATTAATTAAAAATAAAAAAAATATTTGTATTTTTTTATATGGGGTAGAGAAAATTTAAACATAGGATCCCTAGAATGCATTACAACCTTTTTTATTACTGAATTATTTAAACAAGTGCAAAATATTTGTATCTTCTATTATGCAAAATAAATCACCTATTGGATAGGTGATGAGTTCAATTGCCTAAATTTTTTTAAAGATAAAATGAATCTTTTATTTTTATTGAAATTTGAAAGAGACTTGACCTTATTCAAATTCAAATTATAGAAAAGAGAAGAGATTGTATCTTTAAAATTTTAGTCATTCTTATTGAAACTTGAAAGAGACTTGATCCTATTCAAATTCAAATTATAGATAAGAGAAAAGATGGTATCTTTAAATTTTAGTCATTAGACATGTAGATTTTACAACTTTTAACATTTTTATTGAAACTCTTATTAAATAATAACTTTCGTTTATTTAACTGGAATAAAAGAATAAAAATGATTAAAAATACTATTATGCCCTATTTTGAGTGAAGGTAATATATTCCTTATCAAACTAATGGAACGTACCAGCACAACGAGTTGATTCAGATAGCCAATCTCATCAATTTTTGGCTAACCAGCAAGGAGATTTAAAGGATGAATTTGGTCAATAAAGTTTCAATAAGGTAAGTCTACTTTCAAGTTAAAACCCATGTTAGGAAGAATTTTAAAAGATTTGAAGGGGGTTTGAGACAAATTTAGCACACAAATTTAAAACCCTCAATGGGTATTGTTTTGATAAAATATCCTACAAATATTCATTTAGGTATCCATGGATATTGATAGAGGCATAAAAGCATTAGTATATTAGTACTCTGAGTAGGAGATTTACTCTAATTTATGAATTTTTAGTTACTTAATTGTGTTTTTAATCACAAATAGGTGTAAGATAAAAATATGATATTTAAGAATAAACGAAAGGCAAATCAGACGAGAAATAAAGAAGTTGCGCTCAAAATACGAAAGTGCTTGAACCCAGGGCTGGGTACCGTAGTGCTTAAGGCAGAGACTTGGGCACTGTGGCGCCCAACCCCAGTGCTGTGGCGCCCAAAATGCCTCTATGCCCCTCGTGTTTCCAAGTCTTAATGCCGCGATGCCCATACAACATATAGAACCCCATCTTTTTAGTCCTATTTTGACTTGAATTCAAAAGCCCTTGACTCTAGGATTTCTCATACATATAAAAGCACTCTTTATGAGCCAAAATATAGAATTTTTTTAGAGGTAAAACTTAAGGAAACAATTCATAATATAAAATCAAGAGATCAAAGTCAAGATTGAAGATTCAAGTTCAAGATCCAAACTTCAAGTTAAGATTGAGAGATAAGTAACCTAATGAGTCATCTTGATTAGTTTTTCTTCTCTTTTCTTATTATTATATTCTTGTTCTTACTGTTATTTATGGAATGATTTGATACTCTTGATTTAGTGATGGGCTAAATATTGTTTATCTAGGGTTAGACTATTTAACCTAGTATGTAATTGAATTTCATTGATTCTTAGTTTATGACTTAATATATATAATTGATTTATTCTATCTAAGTTTAATATTTTCATTATATCTGGTCAATATTATGAATAATTGAGGAACTATTATGAACTTGACAGATGGATTCATGTGTTTAGCCTATGATAGTTTGATACATGATCATAGGGTAACAACTATGAATTCCATATAGGATAGACATATACCTAAATGGCATGTATGATATGATTTAAACCTGGTCTTAGTGAACTACATTCTCATCTAATTACCATAGACATATAGGTAGTTGTTAGAATGTATAATATAACTACTCAATCATCGATAGAGGCTTGTGATGAGATTTGAGTCTAACTAACCAATTAGTATTAAGGGATTAACTAAGAGGTTAAATAATCCAATGAAATACTAGAGGATAAATCAAAACCTAGATTATTCTTAATTTATAAGTTCAACTCTAGGTTTATTTGTTAATTAAATTTAGTTTAATTTGATAGAATTAGGTTAATTCATTAAGTTTCAAATTTTAGTTTTTCTGGATAAAAGTTAAGTATATATAATTTTAGTACTTGATTGATAGAATTAGATAGTATAATCCCCGTGGGAACTATATCTAAACTTAAAATTCTATATTACTTGATACGATAGTGTGCGCTTGTGCTAGGCTGTTATAGCATACATCAGATATTTACATTTTTTTAATTATTTTTTAAAAAAAAAGATCACACAATATTGTTTTGGTTGTAGTCCAAAATAAAAAATTAAAATACAAAATTTATATATTCTTTAATCTATCAATTGTTCTCAGCACTCTTGTTATATAAATGTTGTTCTCTAGTTTTGACATCTTTGATTCTTTATTCTCACAGACAATTAGTTCATGCTCGTCAAATGTTTATTTAATTATCAAATGACATGTTTTGACATCTCTTTAATCTTCATCTCATAAGCATTACATTACTTAAATGAATAATATGAATATTTTTAAAAAGATCGATTAATTTTTTTTGTTTAACTTTTTTATTTATTTTCTTCACTTGATATTGTTTTTAAGATTCATTTATCTTTTTTCGGATCTCAAAAGGAAAAAAAATTCTTTTTTCCTAAATTATATTCTCTCGTACTAGACTTAAAACTTGAATTGGGCTTTGTTGGATAGGATTTGACATTACATTGTGAGAAGTTGATTAAAGATAATCATGGAATAGGTTTGAGATCGAGCCACGTGAATAAGGGACATGTTGAGAAGATGAGGAGGCGAGAAGACCTCAAGAGCGTGGTATCAGGTTGGGCGTCACAACGCTAGAAGTTTAGCGCCCAAGACAGAGTTGGAGTGTTAAGGCACTCTAAGTATAGTGCCACGGCGCTCAGAGGCCAGCACCGTAGTGCTGGGGACAAAGACTGCAGCACCGTGGTGCCCAGAAGACCAGTGTCATAGTGTCGGCACGATTAAAAGCCTAAACGACTCTCAAGTTATCTAAGATACCCTATATTGATGCCACTCGAATTAGGGTTAACCTAGGACATATATAAGCTATATAAAGGCCTTGTTTTGGCTTAAGAACATGATCACAAAACCTAAAGAAAACACAAGAAAGACAATTGAGAAAGTAATTATTGTAATCCCTCCTTAAGAGAGAAAAGTTTTTTATGAGCATTATGAATCTTGTAAAAATATACATTGTGAGTGATTTATGATTCAATAATAAGAAGAGAAATCTTAGTCTACCGTGGACGTAGGTAAGTTACTGAACCACGTAAATTACTTGTGTATTTTTTTATATTCTTTTCTACTCTTATTTATTTTAATTATTTGATGTATTATTATACTTGTATAAATCACTTCTGCCTCGCTAAAAACTGGTATCAGAGCAAATGTTTTAGCAGTCATGGCTACACCTAAGTATGATATAGATAAATTCAATAGTATGAATGATTTTAATTTATGAAATGTTAAGGTGACAACGTTACTGATAAGTCAAAGATTAGGCTAGGCCCTAGAGGGGACTACAGCTCCATTTAGCAAAAAAGAGAAGTCAGTGTCATCAAAATCTAAAAAGAGAAAAGACATTCAAGAAATAGCTCATAATATAATCGTTCTGTCATTAAGAGACGAGATTTTGAGGGAAGTTGCTGATGAGAAGACAATTATTAGTGTTTGGAAGAAGTTGGATGATCTTTATATGACAAAGTCGTTGGCCAATCGTTTGCATGTAAAAAATAAACTTTATCAGCTGTCTATGCCTGAGGGGACACCGAAAAAAGACCCTATAGATGCCTTTAACAAGATCATTATCCTTTTAGAAACTATCGATATAAAGATAAAGGATGAAGATAAGGTGATCATCCTACTGAGTTTTCTTCCCTGTAGTTATGATCACTTTATTGATATGCTGCTTTATAGTAGAGAGAGTTTAACCATGAAGGATGTCAAATCATTGTTAAACTCTAAACAATTGGAAAAGAATATAAAGATCAATACAGAAGGGTTATCTGTAAGAGGATGACCTTTACATGGAGATAGAAAGTCAAAGAAGGGCTCAAGATTAAAGTCTAGGAGCAATTTTAAGAAGTGTTATTATTACAAGAAAGAGAGGCACTTCATAAAAGAATTATCCTAAGAAGAAAGCCAAATATAAGAATAAATAGGCGGATACTACCTTAGTATATAAGGATAGCTACGACAACGCAAAAACTCTTATAGCTTATTATAGTAAGATTTCTAATCAATGGGTTCTAAATTTTGGTTGTATGTTTCATATGTGCCCGAATAAGTCATTCTTTACTAATTTCTAGTCCATTAATGGTGGTAAAGTATTAATGGGGAATGACATAGCTTGTCAAGTGATAGAAATTTGTAATGTTAGACTTTAAGTTACATGATGGGAGAGTGAAAGAGTTATTAGAAGTTAGGTATCTTCCTGATCTCAAGAGGAACTTGATCTCACTTGGTATGTTAGACTAGAATAGATGTTCCATTAGAGTTTATAGAGGGGTTATAAGAGTGTTGAAAGGTTCCATGGTTGTGATGAAAAATAAAAGGCACAAAAAATGTATATGTGCTGAAAGGAGAGGCAATGAGTGGTTCTACATAATTCTTTATTAATAATGAGAATATGCAAATTAAGTTATGGCATCTAAGGTTAACGCAACTAGGTGAAAGGAATCTAAAGGAATTATATGATCAAAAGATGTTTGGTGATGATAAGTTTCAACTATTAGAGTTTTATGAGCATTGTGTACTTGGGAAAGCATATAGAGTAAGGTTCAATACCCAATAGCATAAAATGAAGGGCACTCTTGATTATATACACTTGGATCTTTAATGGCCAGTACAGACAGTTACTCATGGTAAAGCAATGTACTTCTTCACATTTATTGATGACTATTCAAGAAAGTTATGGGTATATGTGTTGAAGAGTAATAAGTACGTGTTTGAGACTTTTAAAACATGGAAGACTCTTGTAGAGAATCAAATTAGCAAGAATATTAAGAGACTAAGAACTAATAATGATGTTAAGTATTGCAATAAGGAGTTTGATAGCTTTTATGCCAAATATAGAATCGCAAGGCACAAAATTGTGAGATTAACACCATATCAGAATGGTCTAGTAGAGAGAATGAATAGGACCTTACTAAAAAGGGTTAGGTACATGTTGACCAATGTAAATGTGTCTAAAGCATTTTAGGAAGAGGTTATAATGACAGTATCTTACTTGATCAATAGAAGTTTTTCTTCGGTGATAGACTTCAAAACCCTGAAAAAGAAGTGGTCAGGCAGCCATTCTAAGTATGATCACCTCTAGATATTTAGTTGACAAGCTTTTGTACATGTAAAGCAAGGCAAGTTGGAACTTACAACATTAAAGAGGATATTCATAGGGTATCCCGAAGGTGTGAAAGGATACAAGGTGTGGTGCAATGAGTTGAAGCCACCAAGAAGTATCAGAAATAGAGATGTGACGTTCAGTGAGATGACAATATTGAAAGTTCCTCAAGAAGAAGTAAACGAAGAAGTTGTGCTAATGGGAGTTTTAGCACCCGAAATAGTTGAAGTTGAAGTGGAGCTTAAAAGAAGATCTGAAATGCCTCTAAATCAATACAAATAAGCCACTTTTGAAGTCAAACAAAAGACACAGGTAAATTTCTCAAAGTCCATCTAAAGTAAGACTAGGACTTCTAAGATAAAACTTAAAGAGTACTAACTAACTAGAGATAGGCTAAAGAGAACAATAAATCAACCAATAAGGTATGCTCAAGTAGACTTAATTGCTCATACTTTTAATTTTGCATCCACTCTTAAGTAAGATGAGTCTAAGACATATAGAGAGGTTATAAAGAGTGAGAATAGTGAAAAGTGATAGCAGGCCATGGAGGAAGAGATAAATTCTCTTTTCAAGAACAATATCTGGGTTTTGGTGGAGAGACCTTATAATAAGAAACCAGTTGAGTACAAGTGGTTGTACAAGGTTAAGGAAGGGATACTAAGAGTAGAGCCTACTAGGTTTAAGGCTAGGCTAGTGGCACAGTTTCACTTAGCGTGAGAGGGTAGACTTTTATGAGATATTCTTAGTAGTCGTTAAGCACATATCTATTAGAATTTTGCTAGTTATATGTGCAAATCTTGATTTACATCTAGAGCCAGATGAATATAAAGACTACTTTTCTACATAGAGAGCTTGAAGAGAAGATATACATGTTATAGCCATAAGAGTTTGAAGAACCCGGTATGGATGAGCATGCTTGCTTATTGAAGAAGTCACTGTATGGGTTAAAGCAATCTCTTAGGCAATGGTATAAGAGATTTGATGATTTTATAATGATTTATGAGTTCAATAGAAGCAAGTATGACGATTATATGTAATTTAATAACCTAGGTAGTAGGATGAATATGTATTTACTTCTATATATGAATGATATGTTGATTGTATATAGAGATATGAAAAAAATACAGTTAAAGATGCAGTTGAGTGGCGAGTTTGAGATTAAGGATTTAGCAGCAACAAAAAAGATTTTGGGTATGGATATTGTGAGGGAAAGAAGAGTTGTTATCTTCTAATTATAACAGAGGTATATATTAAAAGTACTTGAGAAATTTGGTATGTACAAAGCAAAAATTGTCTCTGATGGAATATTTTTATGTCTTAAAATTTAGTGTAAGTATACACTATCGTATGCAAGTAATAAATGGACAAAATAGTCGGATGTTGAACTTATAAGGATAATTTCTTCTTTTTAACCAAGTACTAAAATTATGTCTTTTTAATAATTATTTAGAAAAATAAAAATCTAAGAATGAATGTAGAAAATATAAAAACAACGACACAATGTAAAGAGATTTGAAAGATAGTAATATAAAGAAAACTTAGGGTTTATACTATCCCTTAATATGCTTTCCAATGATTAATTCTCTAATATTTAACTCCTTTAATCTTTGTTATTGATCAAGACACTAATGTATTCATAAGCCTCTTTCAAGGTCATGCAAGTATACCTTAATTTACCAAATACCTATATTCTTATGGTACTTATAATAAATTAAGATTCATTAAGATTAAGTCATATTGATCATACATGCCAATTAGGTATATTTCTATCCTAATTTGAAACTTGCATATGCAACATTGAATGTTACTCTACAATCATGCATCAAATTACTTAGGTCTAAATATAATGATTCTTTTTTCGAGTTTATAAAAAATATTACCAATTCATTCACCATATATTGGCCAGATATATTGAAGCATTAAGAACAAGTAATTTGAATAATAAAGAACTAAGTTTATTAAATATTAAAAAGATATGGCAATTAAACGCACATTGGGTTCAAGTATTAACCCTAGAAAAAAAATTTAGTTCATGGCTACAAGAGAACAATGGCAAAAATAATAAGAAATTATGATACAATCAATAGCAAACCGATATAGACATCGAATTGCTCTTAGTTGTGCTACCTAAGAAATTTTTGATGCTGAAGAACGCATTAAATCTCTTTCTATGGCTGCTTTAATTAAGCTCTAATTGCTTTTTAAGACTTGTGTTGTATGTTTTTGGATATTTTCTAAAAGCTGGAGACGAGTGACCTTTTATAGGGATTAATTTAAGCTTAAAAATCTCAATTCTCGTCGAATTAGAAATCGCACTACCATTGAGCCACTGCGTGTAAAAAGCCTCACCGCTGGAGCGATGAGGTGCTGGCACTGGAGTGGTGGTCTGTCGCTGGCACAATGTTGAGCTAGCACTGGGGGGTTAGACTGTGACTTAAACATGTTTTTTTTATTTTTTTATTTTCTCATTTTGATCACTGTTCCAGCGCTGGGGAGAAAATCCTTGTAGCCCATCGGGCAATAGGTACATATTTTGAAAATAATTTCGTTTTAGTCCCTATTTTTGCTCCGTTTACGTCCCTACTTTAAATTTCTTTCAAGTCCCTATAAATAACAATAATGCACATAAAGTACTATAAAGATCATATATGCAATTTATTCTCATAAAATAATAAAATATCAAAATAAAAATATGAGAAAATATATAACAAATATGCTCTTATGAGTCTCTACCCATGGCCATACATTTAAAACTTTCAACAGCACAGTCATCAAAATCTAAAGAAGATAAACAGTAAATGAATAAAGTACAATATGCTAATGCTGTTAAGAGTATCATATATGCGATAAGTTTGTACAAGATCAGACAGTGAGTGTCGTGAGTAGATACATGATAAATTCAGATAAAGATCATTGGCTTGCAATCAAATGGATTTGTATAAAAGGGTAGAGAATGAAGGTAAAATTGTGAGAGGATACGTCGACTCAGATTATGCGGGTGACCTCAACAAAATAAGGTCGTTGACTAGGTACATATTTACTTTGTTTGTACATATTCTATCAACTACGGAGGCAGAGTATATAGTCGTATGTGAAGCTATAAAAGAGGTCGTGTGGTTAAAGGGTATCTACACAGAGATGGTGGCTATGGAAAATATTGACACCGATGTGTATTATGATAGCCAAAGTACAATACACCTAAGTAAGCATCAAGTGTTTCATGAGAGGTCAAAGTGGTGAAATTAGTCTAACGAAGATTGCATCATCTGAAAACTTTGCTGACATATTGACTAAGCCACTACCCTCGATTAAGTTCGTTCTATGCAAGACTTAACTAGAGTCACTACTATGTGAGGTTGACGATGATACGAAGCTGAGCAGAGCGCCCATCTCCACGTCACAGTATTGTGACGCTCAGAAGCCAGCACCGCAGTGCTAGGATAGAGACTGCAGCACCGCGGCACCCAGAAGACCAGCGCCGTGGCATCGACATGACTAAAGACCTAAAGGACTCCTAAGTTGTCTAAGACACCTTATCTTGATCCACTCAGATTATGGTTAACCTATAACGTATTATATAAAGACCTTATTTTGGCTTGAGAACATGATCACAAAACTTAGAGAAAACACAAGAAAGACAATTGAGAGAGTAATTATTATAATCCCTCCTTAAGAGAGAAATGTTCTTTGTGAGTATTATGATTCTTGTGAAAACATATTTTGTGATTTAGTTATAAGAAAAGAGATCTTAATTTACTATAAACGTAGACAAGTTGTCGAACCATGTAAATTGTTTGTGTGTTTTCTTCTACTCTTTTATACTCTTATTGATTTTAACTATTTTGCTGCATTATTATACTTGTGTAAATCACTTCCACTCTATTACACACACAATTCAAAGTGTTGGAGTTAAAAATAATAGTCAAATTTATTTAAAATTTATTATTAAAATAATTTTTAAACAACTAAAAAAAAATTCAGAAAAAAGCTGAAATTTTTTTGTGTTGTCTAGTTTATACACAAAAATATTTTTAATTTAAATGTAAAAAAAATTCCTTTTCCCTTTAGAAAACATTTGATAAATATTTTCATAAAAACATGAGAACTACTTCAAATACTTAAAAGAACTTTCAGATGTTGTTAACAATATTAGTAAAAACACCTTTAACAAAAATACGTGAAGTCCCAGTAATCAATGAATCAAATCTTTATTGAATTGAATCTCTTTTCTTTGTTTTTAGTTTTTTGTTTGAATTAAGGGGCGATGATAATGTCCTAACTCTCAAGTAAACGCAACCCCGCCAAAAAGAAATCAAAATTACACGTATCTTGCGCGCGATAATTGCAAAACAAACGCGACAAATTGGACCCCACTATATATATAAAATATTAGAATAATCCTACATTTTTTTAGATATTTTCTTAAAATTTTTATTTCAAAAAATACTTCTACAAATTATAATTGGTAAATTTTTATCTCATATTAAGTAATTATAAAATAATATAATAACTGATTTTTAAAATTGTATCGTTTTATCTCACCGTCGAATCATTTTTTCACATATTAATTTAGACAAAATTTTTGGAATAATTTTTGGTAAGTGTATTATTACACAAAATATTATATAATAATGACTTTATACATAAGTCTCGTCGTATTATTCACTCGTAATATCAAGCTCCGGTTTCTTGTTTTTTCATCCGTTTTGTTTTTGACAAATGGATTTTGCTTCTGCAAAATCGTCTTTGATTCATTACAGAGCTACTGCGAATTCATTCTTGTCACAGTATGAACCTCTCGCTTTGGTTCTCGCTCCTCTTGTCACTCTCCTTGTCGCGCGTGTACTCCAGTCTTTCTTTAGCGCCGTTCACCAAAAAGGACTCAAACAAACAGTCATAGGATTTGTCATGAGCACCATCAAGTAATTCATTTATCATATCTCTTTTTTTTTCGGAGATATTTCTTTGTTTTACTCTTTATTTTTCCTTTTATAGTATAAATGACCGTTTTGAAAATTTTGTGAATTTTAGGTTGGTACCTGGTGTTAATAGTTACATTGAAGCAGAGAAACAGAAGGTTTGATTTTGATATTAGTTTTATTATTATTATTATTATTATTATTATTACTACTACTATTTTTTGTTTAAAATTGTTGTGGTGATATTTCTATTTAATATTTCTATAATAAATTGTATTATTATCGTATGCCTGATTTGTGTGTGGGGTCATTTCCGGTCTGTTATCGATGTAAATACCAGCAAAATGTTTTTTTTTTTTTGGCAATAAATGAACTGGCGCTTGTATGTTTGTAATACATGTAATGGACATGTTAATGAGTTGCAGTGAATGCACTCCCTGTTCAATTCGTAAATTGTTTGGTTAATGATTGTCATTATAAGTTGAGCTTTTGATTTGGAACTAATCTTGACGACCCTCTCTCATGTCTAGTTCTCTTAATTGAGCAAAAACTGTGCTGTGGAAATTTGAGTAGATTGGTTGAACAATTTGATCAGAAACTGATTGGATCAGTAATGCACATGGGTGTTGATTCATTGTGTATGATGTACTTGGTTGAGGATGTAATTAATTTTGGGTTTTCAGTTGGTTGGTCCCATTACCATATGGTTGGTATTTTGGATTGTGATTTTGGCTAAGATTGGGAGTGATAGTGCTCATGTTGTTATAGCTGAACAACAAGCTATATGTAGGGATATAAGTTTTGATTAAATTCTTTAAACACAAAGTATAGAGACCTTAATTCTAATTATTAATTGGGATCAACTGCCCGAATTCTTTGATGCTAGTTAGGAAATCATTGGTAATGTTATGTGAATAGTCAGTTACCTTCGAATAGAGCTGAATGTTGATCTCACAGGGAGTTCCCATATAACTAACAAACAGCCCATTTTGTGGTGTAGAGCAAAATACCTTATTACAATCTATACATACCCATTTTTGTTAGTATACTTTCTTTGTGGTATTTTTTTTCTCGTTATGAATACTTGCACAAGTGAATAATATCTGAATATGCCAAGTGAAATTAAGTTTATGCATGTCTATTCATGCCTGTGTCCATGGCATGTAATTCATGCTTCCATTTATGTGCCATTTGGAGGTTAATATGTATTTTTCATCTGTGATGTTTGTTTTTTTTATTTGTTTATATGTGATTCTTGTATTCTGAATGGTTACTAAATCTAATCTGTAAATATTTTCATCAGGTTGTTGATCAGTTGCAATCTGGTGCTAAATCTAAAAAGGAGGGTTGGAGGACAGAGTTACCTAGGGCAGGCTTAGGAGCAGGAGTCATAGAGACATTGAAAGAGGAAAAGCAAAAGGATGTTGCTTGGCAAGGAAAATGTTCTGATGCAGTGTATGTTTCTAATTATTAGCATGTCAACTGTTTATAATATGTGTTCTCATTTGGAAAAGAGTAGATTATTGAACATTGGATTATGTTTCACTCATGCTTGAACTTGATGAGCACTGTTTTACTTGTATTGCAGCTATATTGGAGGAAGTGAATCCGAAGGACATTTTTCCTTGATCAGCGAGGCATGTTCAATGTTAGTAAGATATTGAAGCATTTATGATCCACATTTAGTTAACCCTTGAGCATGCTCTTGAATTTGCTGTTATACATACAGTTTTTATCTTCTCAACATATAGGTGGCTTAAATTTATGGATGGATAAAAACTTGTATGTTCTTTGATTAATGCTTCCTCCCTTGTATTTGCTACATTTTTGTTAATCCGCACAATTAGGGGATAGCTTACTTTTATTATATTTCATACTCCTTTTAGAAAGGAAATGATTGTTGTATTAATTAGTGATGGCATCCTTGGGTCCGATAATCTTAAAGATGGTCTTGAGTGTGACACTGGTATGATAACTGGAGTTTGTTTTGCAGCCTCCAACAGCTCAGTAATTATGAGCAAATCTTCTGAGTATTTAATAGTAGCTTTGCAGATTTTAAATATCATTCTGGTATAAATGTACAAAATTTCCACAATTTCAGCAAAGAGGTCTAAAGTTTTTCCTTTGGGAAAAGATATATAATTTGTTGAGTTGTTGCAAAAATTGACCCTTTGGGATAGTATAATTCTAATAGAGATTGTAGTATATACACCCCATGGTTATGCATACCCTAAGAGAATGTCTCTGCAGTGCTTTTGTCATCCTGCTAGGTAGGATTGACTATGACTTAAGTTGAGAATTTTGATAATGTCAGCTCAGCCTACTGATCCCTGTGTCCAAATTTTCTTTTGCCTCTCACTGAACTCTCCGGAAATCCCTTGTCAGGTTTGCACATACCAATCCATTGCATTCAGATGTGTTTCTGAGTGTTGTCCGATTTGAGGCAGAAGTTGTTGCAATGACAGCTGCTCTACTTGGCAGTAAAGCAAAGGCTTCTGGAGGACAAATATGTGGAAACATGACATCAGGAGGATCTGAAAGTATATTGTTAGCTGTGAAGTCATCCCGTGACTATATGAGAAATAAGAAAGGAATTACAAGGCCTGAAATGTGTGGGATTTCCAATGTTTAACTTTTTGCCTTTTGGCTGGTGTTTTCCTCATTAGAATTATAAATGTTAATCCTTCTTTTTCCTAGTACAGGATCATACCTGAATCTGCCCATTCAGCATATGACAAAGCAGACATTATTTTAATATAAAGTTGTGGCGTGTTCCGGTTGATAAAGAATTTCGAGCTGATGTCAAAGCGATAAGGATATTAACAGAAACACTATTATGGTATATATTTCTATATCATCCTTTGTAATGATAGTACATTTTGCATTTTTATTCTACCTAATCCGTAGTTTAGTTGAATGAACTTTTTTCTTTCAAACTTTTTACCAAGAATAAAATATTAGCCTCTTTTATGGTTATATTTCATGTTAAGATTGCATTTACAACTTGGGCTTCGTCTAAGCAAGTTGACCTGACCTTTATCTCATGATACCACAGATCATTGGATCTGCATCTGGGTATCCTCATGGAATCGTTGACCCTATTGAGGTGTGTGACTGCATTTATATTTTCTGGTAGTGATAATAATCTGATATGAATCTTGGTTTTTTTTTTTCTGCTTTTTTTTCTAGCTTTTTAGTAGAGAAAATATCACAACTTATCTTGTAGGAGCTTGGTGAACTGGCTTTACATTATGGAATATGTTTCCATGTTGACCTTTGTCTTGGTGGCTTTGTCTTGCCATTCTCTCAAAAACTTGGTTAAGTCTGACCAAGTTTCCCTATCATCAGATCATCTCATGATTACTCGTCGGTAAATGTTGTTCCATGTTCTTGCAGTTACTCATTTCACAAGGCTTGCTTCTTTGTTTTTTATTTGTTACTTGCTCTCATATCACAAGCTTAAAGTTCACTGGTTAATGTAGTGTGCTTTGCGTAATGCCAATATTTCCAACACATTATCGGCTACATTTATCTTGTTTCCATACTTGTGATCCAGGGGAATGGGCATCCTATTTTTTCAGAAAGTATATTTTGGAGTTTATAATTTTGCATTTTTGCAATTACAATTTGGGGGAATCTGTGGCCTTTGAGCCAGTTTTTATTGTGCTTGCACTTCAAAGCTGTAGAAATTTTATTTTGAGTATGAATCATATTTTAAGTAGATTATATGGATTAACTTGTGCCTTTCATATGTTTTAGAAGCAATAATTCACATCAAAATGTGGTAATGTTGTACTCTCTCTCTCTGGTATATTCTCTGCTTTAATGTGTACTTTTCTTTTCCTTTTTTTTCTTTGATTTTGATTCACAAAATACCATGTTGAGGACCAGCTTTTAACAATGTTCTCCAGCATGCCAAATACCTTCAGTTGCTAATTGGACTTATTTTGCTATTGTTGGATTTCTTTTTCTTTCAGGTATCCAATTCCACCGTTTGACTTTTCTGTCCAAGGGGTGACCTCAATATCAGTGGATGTGCATAAATATGGATTGGCTCCAAAAGGAACAAGCATAAATTTATACAGAAATCATGACATTAGAAAGGTAAATATTGAATTTTGTCAAGTTTTTAGGACATTCGTCTGGATTTATGATCAGAAGCTGGCATGGATTATCCCTTTTTGAATCATCAACTGTCCAAACCATTAGCAAAAACTAATTTAAAATATGTATACATGGACATACACACTCCAGAATGATCGAACATTGTCTTAGGTGCGTTCCAAGAGGAAACCTAGTTCCTCTGTATTATGGCCTTATAAATATGATTTAATTCTTTGAGTGAGGTTAAGAATTCAGCTTCCTGTTCTTGTCATTACATCTGGACATAGTGTGGAAACAATTCAAAACTTTTGCCATTACACGTGGCTTGCAATATGAGTGTCTATAAATATTCCATTGGACTCGAACACAATTCTGTGATCTGCTTCCCATAAAGATGGTTTTTCCTCTTTATAGTTATTGGAAGGTGCGGTAAGTTAACATCATGATTGGATATCAAATAGGTTCCTCCAGTTGTAGGTCTTTGTATCAACCTTTAAGTAAGCCTACTCATTTCCTCTTCTAATTGAAGTGTTGCTTTATTAATTGTTCTTTTATTTTATGTTGTTCAACAGTGACAGAATGATAAAATTAAGGTTACCATTTGTTTTATGTTTTTCAAGGTAGATATCACATATCATATATGTTATTGATGCTTCTTAAATTCCTCTCATGTGCTTTTTTTTTTTTGCTTTGGCGTCATGCTTGTTGCGTTGCCAATGATTCACATCTTGGGTTCTTGGCTTCCCCATTCTCTAACAGTGTCAATTTGTTGCCGGTAAGTTGTCTAACCTAAAAGAAACACACACTCACACACAAAAGGGAGGCAACTTGTTATAACAACTGTAGTGAAATCTATATATATTTTTTTTGAAAAAGGACATTTAAACTCTTAAGGTTTCAAGAATGGGACATGTAGACCCTATTGTTTTTAAAAATTTCATTTACACTCCTGTCAAGTAACGGGTTTTGATGACTTTTATGAGAGAAAGGGTAAAACTGGTAGAAAGTACGATTTTGCCTCTATTTTAACTAAAAAAAAGTTAATTTAATTAAATGCTAGAAAGAACTTGAACTTTTAATCTCATGGTTAAAGACCACATTTTAACCAATTAAATTATTTCAACTTTATCTCTTATGTATGGGTATGCAAATCTATTAACATATTGTCATCAAGACCACATGTTAATAAGTCACCGTTCACCAGACTAGTTGCCCTCGTCTGTCGGGTTGGCCACCGCTAGCAACCGGTGACCGGAGGCGGTAGATGTGGCCAAAAGTGGATGGTGGTTGGTGGCGGTTAGCCCAACGGACAGTGGCTTATTAACATGTGGTCTTGAGGATATACATAAAGATAAAGTTAGAATAACTTAGTTAAAGTATGTGGCCTTTAACTATGAGGTTAGAGGTTCAAACACTTTTTCTAACATAATTGAATTTAGACTTTTTTTTCATCAAAATAGGGGTGAATTACTAGTTTTACCCTTTCATTCGTTAAAGTTAATGAAATCCATTACTTGACAGTGTAAATAGGGTTTTTAAAAATACTGTGGGCATGTCCATTTCTTGAAGTCTTAGGGGTCTAAATGTCCATTTCTAACATTTAATTGAATTTAGACTTCTTTTTTCAATCAAAATGGGGATGAATTACCAGTTGTATCCTTTCTCCTGTTAAAGTTAATGGAATCTGGTTACTTCATAGTGGTGTAAATGAAAATTTTAAAAATACTAGGGTCTGCATGTCTTTTTCTTGAAATTTAGAGGTCCAGATGTCCATTTTTCCTTTTTTTTTTAGCTCTGGTGTTGGAGATTTGACACTTGTCATAAGGTTTTATTTCGCTTGTTAACATGAAAGCAATAGACTAATGCACAAACCCTGCAACATTTTTCATTATTATTTTCAATTGCATGTAACAGATGGTGCACTCATTGATTGATGAATCTTTCTATATTTATTCTTACTGAGCTTAGTTTAAAAAACATCCACAATGGTCCTTTTTAATCATAATTAATATGAAATGTTCATATCAGCCTACATGATTCTCCCAAAATCAGCCTTACCCCCTTTTAAGTGAAATTCTATGCCATCCCCAAAGAGCCTCTCCAACTCCTTTTGTAAAACTTTCTTATTATTTGGTGTGAATTTTGTTCTAATTTGTAGGTGTGACTCTGGAATTGGATGGAAGTGTTTATTTGGTTCTCTACTACGGCAAACTATGGTTTTAAAACTCATTCTCTATTTGTTTTTGCCAAAGTATGAGTAAATCTCTCTTGTATTTCATCTAATAAATATACACTAATTTATAGAAGAAAGAAACTAATCTAAGTCTTAATTACATGGAATACATAGTTGTAATATAAAGCTGAAATGAGCTGTAATATACAGTTGTAATAAGTTGAAAAATCTGCACATCATAATCGTTGACTCTAGCATCTGCATACTAATATCATAATTATTGACTCTAACACTCCCCCTCAAGCTGGTGAGTAGATATTTTTCATTCCCAACTTGCCAATAATAGATTGAAATGTAGAACTATTTAATCCTTTAGTTAATACATCTACAAGTTGACCTTCGGTTAACACAAATGGAGTACAAATCAGTCCACTCTCTAACTTTTCCTTTATAAAATATCTATTACTTCCACTTGCTTGGTGTGATCATGTTGTATTGGATTGTGTGCGATATTAATTGTTGATTTATTATCACAATACAGTTTCATAAGTCCTCACGCAATCTTCAAATCTTCCAAGATTATTTTCAACCATAAAAGTTCACAAACTCTTAATGCCACAGCTTTGAACTCAGCTTCTGCACTTGATCTTGCTACTACATTTTGCTTCTTGCTTCTCCATGTTATAAGATTGCCTCCAAGGAATGTGCAATAGCTTGAAGTTGGTCTTTTATCATTAATTGATCCAGCATAATCTGCATCCGTGTATGCTTCCACTATTAATTCATTACCTCTTCTAAACAACACTCTTTTTCTTGGAATACCTTTTAATTATTGTAGAATTCAATGTGCTGCTTGAAGGTGTACTTTTTTTGGGTTGTGCATGAATTGATTCACCACTCCTATAACATAAGCTATGTATGGGAAAGATAAATTAGTTTGCCAACCAATCTTTGATAGGATTCTCTATCCACCACTGCATCTTTTAGTGCTTCACAAAGTTTGTGATTTGGTTCAATGGGTGTCTCCACTTGTTTACACCCTAGTTTTCCTGTCTTAGTTAATAGATCCAACACATATTTCTGTTGTGATATAAAGATCTCATGTTGAGAGTAAGTTACTTCAATGCTGAGGAAGCATTTTAACCTACCGAGTTTTTTAATCTCAAATTCTTGCAATAAACACCTTTTCAGTGTCTTTATTCCTTGCAAGTCATCTCCAGTTACTACTATGTCATTCATATAGACTAAGAGAGCTGTAACTCCCCATGAAGAGAAATGTTTGATAAACAATGTATGATCACCTTGACTTTGTTTGAAACCTAAAGCATTCATTACTCTAGCAAATCTGCCAAACCAAGCCCTAGGAGACTATTTTAAGCTATATAATGTTTTTTTTAACTTATACACTTTGTTCTTTTTTTACTCAAACCCTAGAGGTATCTTCATATAGGTTTCTTCATCAAGATTACCATGTAGAAAGGCATTTTTTTACATCAAACTGCTGCAAACTCTAGCCACGATTAGTAGCTAAAGATAATAAGATTCTTACTGTATTTATTTTTATAATAGGAGCTAATGTTTTAAGATAATCTATACCATAAGTTTGAGTATACCCCTTTGCTACCAACCCTGCATTGTACCGTTTAAGTGATCCATCTATCTTATATTTCACGGTGAAGACCCATTTACATCCTACTAACTTCTTTTCTGGAGGTAGTTCCACCAAGTCCCAGGTTTTGTTCTTCTTAAGAGCATCCATTGCAACCTTCGTAGCTTTTTTTTACTCTTTTGTTACCCAAAGCTTTAGAAATATTTTTTGGGATAGTAATAGTGTTGAGGTGGATAAGAAAATTTTCATGATCACTAGACAACTTTTCATAGGATACAATGGATATACAGGCCGTTGGGTACATTTTCTAATCCCCTTTCTAATTGCAATAGGAAGATCATCATTAGCAACAATAGACACATTACTATCATAATCCTCAGAGTTAAGAGTTACTCAACATTATTAGTACTAAAAATTGATTCTGAATCAAGAACTTGCATTTGTTGAACAAGAGTTTCTTTCCTTTTTGAATATATCTGCAATGGGCGTATAATACTTTGAATCTATTTATCATTTGCCACTTGATCAGGACTGCTTGGATATGATTCATTTGGTAAAGGATTAGAAATAGATGATGATTTATTTGGTAAAGGAACCAAATTTTGATTTTGTGAGGACGAGGAGTATGAAAGATCAAATGAAAACAAATCTCTATTCTTATCTTCCATAAATGTTGTCTCCCCTGAAGATAAGAATTTGAAAAGTAATTTTTATTTTCAACAAATGTTACATTGATAGAGACAAAGAATCGTTTTGTCGAAGGATGATAACACTTGTACCCTTTCTGTGTAGAAGAATACCCTACAAAAATACACTTAAGAGCTCTTGGGTTAAGTTTCTCACGGTTATTCGAATGAATATGAACAAAGGACACACCCAAAAACCCTAGGAATCAGGTGATTAGTCGTTTTGGAAGTCATGGTAATTTTGAAAATAGTTGCATGGGGTTGTTAGAATCAAGAACTTTAAAGGGTAATCTATTAATTAGATGTGTAGTGGTTAAGACAACTTCCCCCCAATAATTCTTTGGAACTTTTTTTTTGGGAAAGAAAAGCTCGAATAACTACTAGAAGATGACTATTTTTTCTTTCTGCTAGTTCATTTTGTTATGGTGTGTTGACATATGAGGAGTCATGAATGATTCATTTTTTTTAAAGAATAGTGACAACACTTGATTAAAATATTCTCTAGCATTATCAGATCGAAATCTTTATCCCAACCTCAAATTGATTTTTTATCATATGAAAAAAATTTTGAAAGGTAGAACTGATATCTGATTTTTGTTTTAAGAGAAAAACTTATGACACGAGTACAATCATCAATAAACAAGGCAAACCAACGAGCTCCAGAGATATTATGAAAAGTAGAAGGTCCCCAAACATCACTGTGAATTAGAGTAAAAGGTTTCAAAACTCTTGTATTACTTATTGGAAAGAATGCACGTTTATGTTTTACAAATTCACAAACATCACAATGGAACATACTTAAATCAAATCCTTTGAATAAACTAGAAAACGTTATTTTAAGAATACTGAAAGAAGGATGACCAAGACGGAAATGATATAACCATATTTTATTTTTATCGGCATGAGAAAACTCAAAAAGCAGAGACAACGAAATTGGATCTTTAGTACTATTTTGCCCACTAGGTTCCTCAAGAAAGTAGAGCCCATTCTTTTCTCTAACAAATGCAATCATCGTCCCTATTTTCAAGTCTTGAAATTTACGAAGTGCAGAAGAAAAGGTTACAAAACAGTTCAAATCATTTGTAAGTTTGTGAATTGAAACTAGATTGATAGGCAATTTTGACACATATAGAACATTTTTTAGAACAAGGTTCTGATTTATAACTAGTCCCCCTTGATCAGCAACTGTAACCAATGTTTCATCAGCAATATAAATTTTTTTATTACTAGGATAAGGACTATAAGATATAAATCCATGAGAAGATTGGGTCATATGATCTGTGCCCCGGAATCTACTATCCAAGTTCCTTTTGTGATTGACATATTAAGTGTAAAGGGTTAAAAATTACCTAAAAAAGCCAAGGAGTAAGTACTCATAAAATATTGCAACTTCTCAATCTCTTCTTTATTGAACTTAGATCGCTCTTGAGAGAATTCTTTAATATTTTTAGATTGTGTCGAGGTCAAATGTGCCAATCCTTAACTTGCTTCTTGATTACTCTTTGCTATCTAAGATGTATTTTGAGTATTTGAAGGCTTATTATGGAGTTTCCAACACTTTTTTTTGCTATGTTGCAGCTTCTTATAGTAGGTACACCATAAGAAGTCTTTATTATCTTTTCTAAGTCCTTTTAATAGTCCTCCTACTCCGCTTCAACAAGCATTTGACTATTGTTGATCTGATTAAACAGTTTTGGTAACTAAAGCTGAACCTTCTGTTAGATTATAATCTTGTTGATTGGTAGATTCTAAAATTTCAGGCATGATTTTAGACAGAAGTGGAAAGAAAAAATTTGGGTGTGGGAAGACTAATTTTGAAAAAAAAAAAATGGTTCTAAAAAATATGGCAAAACAGGTTTTAAAAAAGAACCAGAAGAAAGAAAAAAAAATGTCAATTTAGGCCGGAAAAGAAAGAAAAAAACTGAAACTTTTTCTCAAAAATTTTAAGTGGCAATACAGGCCACAAATTTGGAATTGATAAAATGACCAGAAAAAAAAAACAAACTGGAACTTTTTACCGGAAATTTTAAAGTGGCATTGCAAGCCACAAGTTTAGAAATCCATTACAAAGTGTGAGTAAATCTCACTTGTATTTCATCTAACAAATGTACACTAATTTATAGGAGAAAGAAACGAACCTAAGTCCTAATTATAGGGAATACATAGCTGTCATACATGGCTAATTGAGTTGTAATACACAGCTGTAATAAGCTGAAAAATCTGCACACCAACACTGTAATTGTTGACTCTAATATCTGCATACTAATATCATAATTGTCGACTCTTAACAGTTATGTTTATGGCAATGCTGTAGTTCCTGAGTGGTCAGGTGGACTATATGTCTCTCCAACCATAGCTGGAAGCAGGCCTGGGAGTTTGATTGCTGGGGCTTGGGCAGCAATTACGTCTCTTGGGCAAGAAGGTGACATAATAGAATTACCAGTCTGCATTCTTGTAGCAATCAAGTGATTACTGTGTGTTATTGTCATCCAGATAGTTTTTGGATATCTTCTTTATTGCAGATTATTGTTTTTGGTTATAAACTATAGGATACTTGGAGAACACAAAAGCTAATAATGGAAGTGTCAAAGAGCATACAGAAAGGGTCGGTGTTGTTTTTTATTCTCTTGCCCTCTTATAAAATTTTGAATTACCATTAACTGCTACTGTGTCTGCAGAATAAAAGAGATCCCTGAGTTATTTATTATTGGAAGACCAGACATGACAATTGTGGCATTTGGATCTGATGTTCTTGATATATTTGAAGTCAACGATATCATGACTTCCAAGGGCTGGCATTTGAATGCATTGCAGAGACCCAACAGGTGACCTTTGAATAGTCAACTCAAGTTGCAGGTGGAATAGTAAAAATATTGACTATCCAAATGATCATCCTTTCAATAACTTAGATTGACTGGATGATTCAGTGTTCAATGTTAATAGTTTATCACTTCCATGAGCTTCTTTCTAAGTAATACTTACATTTCACTAACAGGGAGCTTGGTCTATTTTAGAAACTGAGATGTTTGTTTGCTCTTGTGCTCAAATCAGCATTCATATCTGTGCAAACAGTAAGTTGTTTTTCACTAAGCAAAACAGCAAATTATCTCTGCTATTCAGTGAAGGTTATAATATATGCTTAATGCAGTTTATGACCTCCTTCCGTTTATTGTTTTCAGGTAAAAGAGAATCCAGGTCCAATCAGCGGTGGCCGAGCTCCCATATATGGTGCTGCGGGGAGGATACCAGATCGAGGTATGGTTGAGGAATTGTTGGTAAATTACATGGATAGTACATGCTAGACATTTCTCTGTACCATGTTTCATTCTGATTGCTTGACATACTTCTGATTTGTATTCAAATTGTGTTAAGAGTTGAAATTGCAATAAACTTCCATTCACAATTGGCTTGAATTTGAACTTTTGGGTTCAGAAAACTGTTGGTGCTCATAATTGCTGATTACTCTCTGTGAGAACTTCTTCGATCTTTTATCCACGGTTCATGAATTTGCTTTGTCATATCGTTGCTGTTACCTAAAACCTTTGCTCACAAATTGGGTAGTTGGAAAAATTACTGAGTTATAAACTCCGCAATGGCAATGATATGTGGAAGGGGGGAGAAGAAAGCATTGTAGCGATAGTGCCACAGCATGCAGGGCATTTTTGCTCGGACATCAAAAGTAACAAAATGAGAAAGCATATCAGTTTAAATCATCTTTATGGACAAATATCGCTGGCAAAACGACCCCGTGGGTACTCGAACGGGTCGGTTGGATAATCTAATAGTGAAAGAAAATTTAAAGTCGGATAATCTGGACAAAGTTAAGAGGCTTGTGTCAGTGTTAATGAGATTGTATTCAAGAAACAGTTTTGTGTGGAGTTATTTTTTTACAGGTTTTGATAAATTTTATTTTTGAATTCTCTTACAAAAATTTGCAAATCCTAGTTTTTTTTTTTGGACAAATACAAAACGTAGCTATGTTAAGGTTTTGATCACCGAAATTTGATTGGCTGGCACCAGACAGACTGATTGATCCACGCAGAACCAATCAAACAGCAGTTGAATAAGACTGATTGATCACGGCCGTTGAATAATAATCAGGAAGAAATAAGTGATAGAGCGTTCCAACTTCCAACTTATTTCCTGTTCTTTTTCTTGCGTGAACAGATTTTATAGAGAATTGTCAAACATTCGACAACATAATAAAGACGTTACACCCAGACGTTAGTCTGTCATAAACAGTGTTTTATGTACTCGTTTTGAACCGATCCATCTGGTCCTTTCCTACTTGTTTTTATGGGTTATCGCTATCACCACTTTTTTTTTTTGTTAAAAGAAAGTTATTTGGAGTAAAAAAAAAAGGCAAAAGAAGATAATTCTTGGCCTCAAAGTAGTGCACAATTTCAACCACCGTTTTTGAAAGACAACTTGTGTGATCATTAATGCAGCGAAAATAAAAAAGAAAGGCATTTCAGATATATTTGTTCTCTTGTGATTATCTTGTGAATATATAGCGAGGCAAATATGAGTTGCAATACAAAAGTATGTTTAGCGAGAAGAATGTAATAGTAGCAGTTTACATTACATAGATTGCTCACAAGGAGTGCTACTGCTGCCTCCATTATTATCTAATTATTTGTTCCATTCAAGCTCTTCATATTAACTTAATTAATCACTCACATATTACCATATATCAACAGCCACTTATATCTAATGGAGGTTCTTACAAACTCAACAATGCTTCTTAATGATTCAGAGTTCCATGACTGTTTAGTGCCCACATCTTGACTGCTGCTT
This sequence comes from Ailanthus altissimus, assembly GCA_946807835.1. Classification (NCBI taxonomy): domain Eukaryota; kingdom Viridiplantae; phylum Streptophyta; class Magnoliopsida; order Sapindales; family Simaroubaceae; genus Ailanthus; species Ailanthus altissimus. The sequence goes on along the minus strand of OX327685.1, from coordinate 23,904,208 downwards.
CTGCCTCGATCTTAGAGCTCCAACACCAGGTCTACAATGTAAACCATTTCATATAATTGAATCAGGATATATAGTCACTCATAATTATTTTTGTGTTGAGAAACAGTATTGAGTCTGTGCATGTATTCTTCTTCATATAAAGCCAAGAGTAGACAACGAGAAAATGAAACGGTAAAGCTCGATCAGTTGTATGAATTCAGAGAAGTCAATTATCTTTTATCGAGAATGGAAAATTGTATATTATATTTAAGTGTACTTACAGTCAGCGTCTGTTTTGATCCAAAACTCTCTGTTGCCATTTGAGTCACTGCCGCCAATTGTGAACTGGGGTGGGTTTGATTGGCTCTTGTAGCGTCTTATTTTCTCTTTTGAGATGTTTCTCTGTGGAAATATCATGATGTCCTCATCTTCTGGGACCATCCGACCTCCATTCTCGTGGCCATCTTCATACCCAATCATCTTCTTGTTCTCCTTTTTCAGGGGCTTATCATGCTTTTTTGTTGCTGCTGAGCTTTCGGGATGGACTTTCCTGTGGAACATATGCAGGATCTACATTTATATGAAGATTACTTACGTTAGACCCAACCACTAAAGCTCAATATCAGTAAAATATACCCAAATTATGTGACTACTAATTACAATAAATGAAAGACATTACGAAGACTTGAACATTATTTTGCAGGGCAATGTCAATTCGGCCAGTTCAATAATATTTTGGGACCAGCATAGCAAATACAAAGTACAAACTAGTGGAGCTCTATACATACATCATTTGGACTGAAATTAAAATGCATATCAATTCGAGATGATCCTGGAAAAAAGTATGCAAGGAATAGTTATCGTCATGGAATTTCACAGTACTTATGAACATACTTTGTGCAGTTTTGTTTCTGCTGAAGCAGAATCAACATTTCCACCAGCACCTGCACCGGAGTTCCTAGAAGCATGGAGCATTTTTTTCTTCAGCATCTTTTTCATCATATGCACAGCAGATTTATCAGCTTGCTTCTCCTCTCTCTCGCATTTACCGCCAGAATTCTCCTCTTCTAGTTTAGTCCTCTGGAACAACTCTCCAAGCGATGTCCTGTGCTCCTTTTTTGCCACTGTCGTTGTTTCGGACAATTCAATTGCTGACCCAAAAAGATACCCCTGGAGAGGACACACCGTGAAGCCATTCCCATTTGCCTCGGGACCTTCAATTGGCTTTCCACTAAGTGTAATAGTGCTTCCGTGACTGCTTCTCCCATTGCTCACAAGACTGTTTCTTCCAGATGAGTCATTGCAGCCATCTTCTTTAGCTTCAGCTCCCAGAACCTTCTCTAACTCATCATTAATGAGCTTCAACTCATTCTCTGTTACTTCAGTTTCCTTTTCAGCGATATTCTCAATGGAGACGCCGAATGTTGGAGTTGATGGGTCGGGGATGTTAGTGTCTGAACCAAGAGTACCGATTGCAAGAAAGCCATGAAATAGCTCAGATATTGCAGGCGATGATTCTTCTTCATAATCTTCTTCTTCTACTCGGGCTGCTTCCAACCCGGCAAAAGATTTTCGAAGGTAGTCTCTCTGACCTGGTCTGAATGGTTTGGCGCCATAGTTTGGCTTTGGGTAGAATTGCTGGTCATCAAGTGAGGGCTGTGCTGTAAGACAAGTACAAGCGTTTCCTGACACAGAAGTGGTTAAGTAAACAAAAAAGAAAGAGATATTAAGAAGAAAAAAAACTTGGATGAGGCTGAGGCTAACAAGTTCTGTCATTGGTTTATAGTAAGGAATATACTATGTGATTATTACTCTCATGTGACGTTAGTTTGAAATACAAAACTATCATAAATTCCTGTATTCCCAAAATTTTACAGTAACGAGTTCACTATAGTTCCTCTTTAAGTATAGGTCTAAAGTTATGTCTCAATAGCCATTTATGAAAGATCATAATTTTGACTCTTCATCTTCGGTATAATATTACATGGTGTAAGTATAGTACCCTTGTAGTAATGTATTAGCAGAAAAATCTAATTGCATGCAAGGCAGAATGTACATGACTAACCGATTGCAAAATCCTTGAGCGGTTCACAGCTATTCTGCCGGAACTTACGGTGCATCCAGCCTAGTAACTGCAACAAAGAGATGCACATAAGATATCAGCAGATGGAGCATTAATGAGGAATATATATGATTTCTCCTATCTATGTGGCAACATAAACATCTTACCTTCATACTTTGTTCTCTCTTCAGGAAACTTCAACTAAGTTTTGTTGAAATGGTGGGAGAGGGCTCACTTTTCACAATAAGATGATAGGGTGGCTGTTTTTGAGTGAGATATAAAATAGTTGCTTGAAGCCTCTAATGTCCGAGGGGAGTAAAACACAGAGATAGCTACAAGATTCAGGTTGGCTAGCTATTCCTTGTCAAGATCAAAGCATGTGGCCAAATGGAGAGTGGGTCCTCGATCGAATCCAAGACCGCCACGATGCTAAACTTATGTGTACTCATCAACTTCCTGTGCATGGTTGGCACTAATTTTTTTTCTCGATTTTGTTTCATGATCAAAATTACGCTAAACAATGTTTCGATATATGCTGAGGTAGTATATAATATACATTATCTTATCACATCATGTGTGTTGTGTATATATTAATTTCTTCATATTTCCTATACAGTAAAATGCATCATGCATTTAAGTACGTTCATGTTTAATCGTATATACTGCGTTCTATAATTAAAAGTGCCTTGTTGCATATGTGCTACGTGCAAATTGCAATCGCAATTGCCTTATCCAAGTGACATGTAAATACACATGCAATTTCTGGGTGCGAGCTCATTATTTTGGCTAGAAAAACTAAAAGCTTAGTAATTACTAGTATCTGGCTGGAAGATCTCACATCGAACAGTAGTGAGCACCAATGGCTTCAACGATAATGCGACAAATTAAAGACGAAGATCTTTTTTCTCATTTGGTATACAAAAAGTTGGAATATCCTGTGCTTTTTTGTTGGTCCACTGATCCGTGGGGTATTTTTCAACCTGAACCACCAAGGGGGCTCTATGATAGACAACTGTGAAAACTGTTATCTAATCTGATCATCATGTGATCATATGATGAAGAAAGAACTTCTAATTGCTGGTTGGAGCCATGCAAATTGCATACACTTGAACCATTTTGGAGTACAGCAAAGCTCTGATGGGATTTGTTTCACCATTTTAGCTTATGACAAATCCAAATTTTACATGATAGTTGTCGCATATTTACTATAAGCACTACAGTATATAATTCGATCACTGAATAAACTTGCGTCTTTCATGACTATAATATAGCCAATGAATTTTAGGTCGATTCATGTTCTTAGTAAGAATAACTGTTGATTAAATTGAAGTTTTATTGTGAAGTCTAATCTTGGTGGGATAGACCCTCAGGAATTTCTTATATATTTGCATAATTTTAATTGCATTTAATTTTTTTCATGCATCTTGCTTTTTTCTCTTGCAATATATTCTAGTTTTCTGCAGGTATATTTAGCTTTTTATTTTAATGAATTTTCTCTGATGCCGCCAATGTTCGTCCAAAAGAAAAGTAGAGTGTTATGTATAAATGAACTAACCTGATAGTCAATTAATTAATTGATCATGGGGGTAGTGGTCATTAACCAAATAAAAAGGTTTCAAGAGCTCAGCCCCACTTCTTTGAAACTACTGTTTGCTCCTGGACGGTAAGGATGAAACAGAACTCCTTTCTTTGTTCATTGTTAGTTTGTCATTTTCATTTTTTCTATCTCCGTAAATCATTAGCAATTGACATGTTCATAGAATATTAGCTCATTTGGACCAGAGCTGTTGGCCTTGAAACACCTGGACTCTGCCCCACAACCAACTTTATATATTTTAATAAGAGTCGCTGAAAAATGAGAAACGGGTTTATAGCTTTAAGACAAATAAGGCGATAGAGAAGAAACATCGTTCCATTACAAGTCACTGATCGATCATCTACTGTGGGCACAGCGGCAATTTTACGAGTTGTGAAATTATTTGTGGCAGATATTTATTCATAATTTAATTATCTAACTCTCTCTTTCGATTAAATTTTTATGTTTCTATATCTTAATTTCCGTCCGGTTAAAAGAAACCTTTGCACGCCTCTGTTATTTTTTAAGAAGCCTACGCCTCATAGAAACTATTTATCTGAGATTGTCTTTTGACCCGCAAGTCTTGACACAAGGTTAGAATTTTAACTCTTTTAAAATGATATCTCGTTGATGGCTTGGGCTCTCCTAGAAGGAGGCCTTCTTTGTCTTCTACCTAAGCTGTATAAGAACCATTCCTTTTTATGAGACGAAAAAGTAGGCAAAATTAATAAAAAATAAAAAAAATTCGCCAAAAAAAAAGAAGAGAGAGAGATTCGAACCCTCAATAATTCTTTGCTTTGAATTATACCAATTTTTAAGACCGGAGCTATCAACCACCCGACCATCTCTCTTAAAGACAATTTTTATTTTATTTTTGCTGAATAAAATATGGTTATATGATTTAGTTGATATCATTTATTTCGGTTATTAGTGAGAGTTGAAGGAGAATGCCGTTGCTTAGTTGGTGCTGGGTAGGAAGGACACGCTCCCGAATTGAAGCTCCAAACATTTGATTTTTCTAAATCATCACTTGGGTTGTTCGGATATTATGTCTCATTTTTCAATAAAAATTTATATTCTAACTTTATCTTAGTCTATTTCTTATTAGATAGTTTTTCTTTAGAATATATCCTTGTTTAAAGTAGAGTACAACTCATATAATAAATGTAAATATAAATTTCTTTTTTTAAAAAAAAGAAGGTAATTATAGTTGAGAATCAATTTTAGGGTATCAAGGAAAAATCTGAAAAGCTATTTAAAGAGAGAGATACGAAAAGAGTGGGTTAAACACTTAACTCTATTAAATACTTATGCGGTATTAAGTTAGTGGGTTAAACACTTGGGTTAACTCGATTAAATATTTATGTGGTATTAAATTAGTGGCGTTTATACTTTTATAAATTGTGATAATCGTTAAAGTGTATTTCTCTCATCCGTATATGTAAAAGTAACCACGTCTCTTTATGCTGTGTACGAGCTATAAAGCATTAGAAAACTCAATATATGACAATATTTTGAAAATAGTAAACTGTTATTACATAGCTTCCAATTCGTATTTTTACATGCAGATGTCTACACAGAAGCACTGTTATATATCCCTCGACATAATTATGTGATTATTCATCAATTAGTTCAGTCATTCTAGGGTTCTTCTTTCAATAGTTTTATCGTGGGACTAACGCCATAGCCAGTCTCTACCAAATTAATGTATTTTCCAGAAGAAGTGCTAATCCCTTTTTTACCTTTTTGGGTTTCCCTTTTCTTTAACTCTGTAATATTAAAAATTTGGTTGCATGGTATGGGCTATGGTAATGAACAAGAACAACCACATGGTGCCAACAAAAGCAAGTGCTCATGGAAAAGGGCAGTCCGAGAGAAAACCAAAGCACGTGTATTAGAAAATTGATACTTATACCATATAATTATAGGGTCAGATCATGAATTTTCGAGCCACTCTTTTTTTGGTAGGCAACATGAAACTAGAATACGAACTGTTGGTCAAGTTTGCTACCATATGCACGAGGGCAAGTCGCTCTCCAGGAAACATTTTATAGGCAAATTCATCCCCACTTTACGACCTTTTCAATCATCCTATGTACATGTTGATGTACAGCACAGACCCCAGTACAGCAAGTTAAAGTCTCATTTTTCTATTCAACTTTTAATTTAATGAAGATGGGTCCTGGACTTTCTTCCATTTGTTCAAGTTCAACAAAGGATTCTCGAGAGTCGAGACCTACCAGCAATTTAGAATATCAGGCAAACAGATAAAGTCAAGCAAAGCTGTGCATTTGGCTGATCAAAAACTAATATTTGTACGACTCTTGATCATTTCGCTTGTGGATAATAGTGATGTTAATTTGATGCCTTATAAATTGTGTGGTTACGAATATGGCACATGTACTCAACAGGACTTGCCAATTTAGAAACTGAACGAGTTTGAGTTTGAGTTTGGCTCGCTCGCATATCGATCTCAGTAGGGTAAACACACGTACAACACAATACCTTTGCTATGCCATCAAGGATCAGAACTAAGAAGCCGTGTGACTTTGTGTTTGGGTATTCATGCTTGGATAATTTTGTAATATTACAAGAGAATACTGATGATCAGACTCGTCCCTGAATTCTTAGACATCTTAATTGCTCTTCAAATTTGATGGTTTCAAAATTAAACAGAAGAGATAAAAGGCATGGGGAATCTTTAGCTATGTATTCACATAATTGAAATCAGCTCTATGATCAAACACCTTTTACCTTTCGGTGCCCGAATTATTTTTTTCCCGTTGGATGCATTTTGATTGTAATAGTTAAGGATGGTTTTAAAAATTTAATTTTTCTTTTGAGAGGCGCTATATTTACAAATTAATTATATAAATTTATACATACTATCTAATATAACATAATACGGTTGACGGATAAATATAAAGAAAATAAATTAATAAATAAAATAAATAATATGATGAGAATTTAATGAATTATATTATCACGTCAAGTAGTAAGATTGAATTTGTATTATTTAATTTATCCATATGGTATTACTTTTTACTTTGACAAGAAAGCTCAAATTTTTATTTATTTATTTTTAGTAGAGCTTTGTAGGTTTTTTTTGGTTGGGTATATTTATTTTAGATCTTATTAAATCATATCATAAAATATATATTATTAAATATTTATAAGTTGGAAATCATTAATAAATATAATATAAAATTAAATATAAAGAGTAAGAAAATCTGACATTGAATATAGAAGAGACATACTAAAAGACTGTTCTAAAGCCTAATAGTTATCTTTATATGTAGATAGTGATAGATCTATATAGTTTTAAGATTCAACCCTTTGTACGCAATAACTTTTATTGATGAATACAATCACTAACAGATAATCTTAAATCTTCATTGTTTTAGTTGATTAAAAAACACAATATGAAAAATATATTTAAAATATTATATACATAAAACACTTTTCATTTTTTTTTCTTTTTTTTTCCTTCTTCTTCGCTCTTACTATTTTTAATGAATGATTAGCGTCATTTACATAGTAGTAGGTAGTTTAAATAATAATTTAAAAATTAATAAGAGTAATTTAATATATAGTAATTATGTATAATAAAAATCTATAAATATTGTAATTTCCACACATTTAATCTAGATTTAATAACTATTTAAATATATTATCATTAATATATAATTATTAAAATTTGGTGATTCAAAATTGGGATAAGGACATCTTTGTCCCCCTATTTTGGCCTATTACTCAATTTTGTCTCTCTTGTTTCAAATTACCCAAATTCATCTATCTTCGTTAGTTAGTTGTCGTTAAATTTGATAGAAATACAGTTATTTTTGTACAATATCTGTTTTATGATTTATCCCTAATAGTTATGCGCATGTGCTATTATGTTTAAAGTGGCTAACAGTGGTTGAAAAAAAATAATTTTAAATTAGTAAAAAGGTAACAAACAACACGTGAATATTTAGCATCTACTGGTGACTTAAAATTACAAATTTACTCTTAATTTTTAGTCGTTGATAACAAGGACATTATTCCTTCGATTAATTTTTATATAAATAGTCTAAAAACACTTCATATACAGTAAAAAAATTAGCCTAAAATAATTATAACAAGCTTTATTCTTCAATGCCCTAGTACATTACCAAAAAGATTCAAGTCAAAAAATCCAACACAAATTGCCCAACAACACAGAATTTGAAGAAATTTTGATTCCACCCAATTTACATAACACAAAAAATATTCAAGTAGCCTATAGAACAGAACACAAAAAATATTCAAGTAGCCTATAGAACAGAACACAAAATTCCAACCATTTGAAACAAAAATCTCTTAATATTGTTTTTACCGAAAATATCCAACCATGCAGCAAAGCTGGAACTCCAATAGATAATCAATGAGGTCACGAAGCAACTTTGAATGGTCACCTGTTCACATTTAAAAACACATTTTGTCAATGCAATAAAAGGGCATATGTTGGCATATCGGAATCTAAAGAAAATTCAAATAAGTTTTATTTCAGATGTATGCATAGAAGATTCCATTTTTATAGGTTTTGGAAGCTTGGACCCAAGGATTTCAATGCAAATACAAGTTTTTATGCTGAAAGTAGTCACATTTCGCATAAGGAAAAGACTTCTAATACTTATGTACCAGAACAACAACCTTATATTAGAAGACATGTTAATGATGTCTATTGAATATTGATCAGTGTTGCAAAATTTGAAATGAAATAAATATACCTCTATTGTGAAGACGGATGTGTGTTGCTTCTGACCTTTCCTCTCTGAGTGGACATTACAGTGCTTCTAACTCCTCCTAATAACTCTAAATGTCTTCTTAAAATCTGTTGTAGAGCTTCTAAGGTTCTTGCTTCAGCATCTACAGTGCTTGCATTTATTGGATCATTGGCTAAAGGTTGTGTTTCATGTCCAAAGAATAAATAATACAGTATTATGTTCTGGTAATTCAAAAACCAAAATGAACAATCAACTTAATTTAATTACCCATTTACTTGGCTTGTTGATGGTTGGAGCCTGCAACTTTTTTTATTGTGGCCCAATTGATTGCAATTGCCACATCTCATAGCACTTTTTTTATTCAATTCTTACCCATCCAATCTCTCTTTTGGTTGCCTCTTTCTACTTGTTTTTAACCTACTAACTTTCTTCTTATTGATAGGTTGTTCAATTTGTAGGCCTTCAACTATTGGCCAATCGACTGGTCAGGTAGATGATGAATTACACCGCTATATATTCTCATGTATACCTCAGTGGTAAGCTTAGGATAAACATAAGGTTCTAAAGAGTCTATCCTAGACTCGGACAAGACAAAACATGCCTGTAAGGGATGCCATTGACTTAGTAGGCACCACAGTCACAAGTTTTCTGCTCCAAGTCAACATTGAAGGTACAATGACCCTCCATAACCCCAAACTCTGTTCCTATAACATCTATAATCTTTACATACCTCCCTCATTTTCTTGACTCATCCAATCTCTTTTTCACAGTTAGTGGCAGTCCTCTCAACCATTGCTCTATTGCTTGGTACCTATTTTTTAGTCTTTTCAATATTTTTCTTCTTTTGAACTCCAACAATTGCAAAACAGTTGAGCTTCTATGAGAATTTAAGCAACTATTCCAAGACTCTGTCATATTGTTGGTCACATGATCACACTTAACTTCATTCTCAAAAGCATGTCTAGACCAAACACTTAGGTCAATGCCTGCTAAGTAATTGTAAGTTGCCACATTAGCAGTCTTAATTTTTTCCTTTGCTTCATCAAAAATTAACTTTTTAATTACCCTTGTAGCCTTCCAAAACAAATATCTGAATCTCTGATCTGGCCATTATTTTTTGAAATTGGCAATGATGTGTCTGCCATAGAATCTAGTTGAGGATCTAGGCCAATGAAGTGCTAGAGCTTGCAATATCCCATTTTGTCTGTCAGTCATAAAAGTGATTGCCTGTTCATCACCAATGTTCAGCCATTGTCTAAGGATCTTTAAGAACCAGCACCTTGAGTATTCATTTTCTATTTGAGCTATACATATAGCTAACAGGTAAATCTCATTATTTACATCCAAACTAACAACAAATAACATAACACCTCTAAAGGGGCTCTTCAAATGGCACCCATAAAGTCTTATAAACTATCTACAACCAACAATAAAACCATCTCTTAAAGCTGAAAAACTAAACATAAACCTCTTAAACATAATTAGACCATTCTCCACACTCACATCAAATTATATTGTTACAAGTATACCAGGGTTCCTTTGTATCAACACATGAGCATAATCTTTGAGTCTTTGATATACAGATGCATGATACCCAAATGATTGCCTCAGTTCATAGCTTTAGCTCTATAAACTTTCTTCATACTACAATGTACCCAAATTTTGCTTCAACTCATCTCTTATTGCTTTGGGTGGCATTGTTAGGTTACTTTTTAAGGCATCAATGAATTATGAGGCAATCCAAGTATATGTAGCATTCTTTATAGCTAAAACCCTATCATAATTGTGCTCCTCCTATAGTTGGATTTTGAATACAGTGCCAAATTTTATTCTTAATGCAAATATGTACCATGGGCATCTTGGTTCTTTGCATTTGCCTCTAAATCTCTGTAAAACATTTTTTTTACTTACAACACTTCAAAACCTTCCCTAATGCAGTATTTCTTCAAAGTATTTCTAAAATGGTCAACTCCAATAAACTCCTAACCAATGTGTAAGTGACCATCTTCTTCGTGACCTTGGGAGAAGTAATCTCTACCAAATAAAATGTTAAAATCTCTTGCTATAGAATCTTCATCTAATGAGTTGAGTAAGGCGACATCTCTATCATCAGACTGGTAGCCTGATAATGGATGGGATCCTTCACTGTTACTGTCACTCAATTGCCTATTTCCCATCTCTTGCTCATTTTCTTCAGTGTTTTTCTCATCTTCATAATTGTCTGACCATAAATTTTGGTCACTATTTGACTATAATGCTTCCTCATTAGAAACCCTAAGGCTATGCTTAATTTCTAGACTTGGGCTATGTTGCATTTATGAGCTTTTTGAAGTGTAATGCCTCTGTGGATTGATTGGACCTTGTTGGTGGTGTTGTTGTGTTTGGGCAACTGGTGATTCAATAGAAGCTCGGTATACTTGAGAATCTTGATTATTGGCAGGAGTGAGACTAGTTAGAATCTCATTGTGCCGTTCTGGTTGGGACCCTTAGTATACTTGAGAGCAAGGGTCCCCTAATTCAGTGTCTTTTCTTTGGATTAGGCCAAGGTCAAGGCCAGAGGCTGGGGCTACTAGGGATGGGGCTTGTGGTGCTGAGGCTGTGTCATAGGCAATGGCTGTGGCAGGAAAGGGGTCTAAGGTAGTAATAGGACTAGAAAATAGTTTTTTTTCATACTTGGGCTAGGTCCACCATCAACCTTTGACATTCATTTTCGTTTATATTTTAAGAGGTTACTGACTTCAGGGGGAAAACTCCTAAATCAACATCCATGCAATACTAGTTCCTCCTCAATCATTAAGTCTATAAGCCCTTTTTCATCAACCAGTTCAACTTCTTCCCCTGTCCAATGAATGGTGACAGTGATCCTAAACTTATCTCCTAAAAGCAGGGACTTTTCAAATATCCCCTCACACACACAACTCTTCAATTCAGTCAAACTGCAATTCTCACTATCTATGTAATATTTGTATTCTTTTAACCTCAACACCCTAACTATGATAGTAACATTTTCGAAATCATCATTTTTCATCTGCAACCATATAAAAAAACATAGCAATTACCAACATCCCATCAAAAAACACAAAATGATCATAAACAATAGTAATAGCAACCTTCTTTGATCCAACACTCTCATATCACGATGTATTAACAAACAATTACTGTCAGTAACATAAAATTTTATATTGAATAAACAAAACCCTAGAATTCTACACTAATTGTACCCAACCCATAAAACCCTAAATTTTTTTTTCAATACAACATTGACTTAGAAATCCATTGAATAACTCATAAAATTAAAACAGTAAAATAAATATATCAAAATCATCAATACATTTTGAAAGTTATATATTAAACAACCAACAAATCACTCTAACAGTGCATCCCAAATATCATAAAACCCAAAAAATCATATTGGACTCAATAATGTCTTAAACCTAGCATTTTGAAGAACTTATTGTAGACAAAGATCGATTACTCACCATGAAAAAAGGCAAAGTTTTTTCTTGCAGTTTTCTTCATTGATTTTAGCAGAGGGTTATTTCAAATAGAGAAAGCGATGGTGGAAGAGGAAGGGTTTAATTCTTTTAGTGCAAAATACTTCCTAATTTTTTAATCATTTCACCATTGTCTATTCGACACGTGACTCAACAGCAATTTGTTACTTTTTATCCTTCATGCTAAGTTACTCTTTTACCTTTCTGCTATTAAACTTAATAGCAACTGACTAACGGAGAGGAACAAATCTGAGTAATTTCAAACAAAAGGGATAAAATTAAAAAAAAAAGGGCCAAATTGAAAGGACAAAGATGTCCTTATCTCTTTAAAATTAAGGTTGAGTTTGATTTTGAATTGAAAACTAAGAAGGAGTTAGACATAAGGTTAAGCACGTGTTAGACATATGAAAAAGGGACATAAACGAAAAGCAAAAGGTGAGAAAAGGCTTAGAAGCACAAGAGGGAACTTGCCCAGGTGTAGACATTGCGGTACTAAGAGTTCAGCGTCTTGGCATCGCAAACAGCACGCCCAACACTGTAGCATTGGCCATTGAGTGCTGCGGTATTAATTCAAAGTCGTGTTGACGCTATAGCGCTGCAATTCAGGAAACTCACGTTTTTTAGATTTTTTGCGTGTTTAAGTTGGTTTTAGACTCCTCTTTCACATTGAATTTTATTTCAACAAGGAATAGGATTTCTAGGGATGGTTTAAAGCCAATATTAGAACTATCAATGCATCATCAAGAGAGATAATAGAGGACTGGGGCAGCTTTGACACTAGGCATAAGCGCAAAAAAGTGTCATAGAGTGCTTGAGCGCTGGGTATAAGTGTAAGATAGCACTAGTAGATCCTTTAGGAGTTTTTCTATTATTATTTTATTCTTTGGGTTTCTCTTGTAGGAGTTTTTTTTATATAAAAGAAATGAATAAAAAAGTGAGGATTTGGTGATCCACAGTGGATGTAGGCATTTTATTACCGAACCAAATATATTCTTGTGTCTTGTTTGTGCAATTGTTTTTTTTATTATGTGGTTGATCTTATTTATTCTTATTTTACTTGTGAAAAAAGTTTTCTGCAAAGCATATAGGATTTTATAGTGTTAAATACCTAGCTAAAAGATATTAAGGCATATATACTCCAATGAATGAGATCAATTCTAATGTTAATTACTAAGTGAAATTAATGTTAAGGTTGATTTATCGTAACAAACTGGTATCAGAGCTGTAACTAAGTTGATGCCTCAGTATTGTTGGATTGCAGAGCTTAACTTGATACCTCAACAATAATAATGATAATTATTACTAGTAACTCACAAAATAAAAATTATATTCAAACTATGTAACTTATAAAGTATTTTTAAAACGCTTTAAAAGCTTTTCTCCATTATTTCTTAAAGTCAAATTCTAAAATATCTTTATCCTATTTTTAAAATTTTTCCATCAATCCTTTTATAATTAATTATTTTTAAAAAGAAATTATCTATTAAAGTAAATACATGAATTTTATTAAAGGGAAGTACTATAACTTTATATTTTAATTAATATGTCACTAATTAATAACTATATTATATGTCAAGTAGTTGTTGACTTTTAAATTCTTATTAGTACATAGTAGTGATAGAATACCAATCAATAACTGACACATTAAATACTGCAATAGTTAAATACTATTAATTTTGTAAGTTTAGCATTATTATTTATTGAAAATTGTGATTGATAAACAAACAACTAAAAATATTTTGTCAAAGCTCTACTAATATAAATATCTACTTAAAATGTTTTTATAACACATAATACTTATAGTTTTTTGGAGTTACATTATTATTATAATTATTGTTGTTGTTGTTGTTGTTGGAATTGGTGATTTAACAATCATGTACGGGTATAAATTAAGATAGATATCAAATGAAGAGTCATCATGAAATCGAGTACGAGACAGACGTACAAAAAAGAAGCAAAACGAAAAATTGAAAGTAAAGAGGGAGGTGAAGAGAAGTCGAGGAACCAGCTCTAGGCCAGAACACTACAGCGATAGATAAGTACCGCTATAGTGGTGCGATAAAGTTGCACCGGTATTGCAATGGTAGACAAGAATCGCGATAGTAGTACAACCAACACTAAGTAGTGCGACTTCGAAAAAAAATCTATTTTTAGCTTGGGTTTAACTTCTTTAAAGGGGTTTCGAACTCTTACTGTTGGAATTTGTGCTTACGTGCCATTCCTTTTATGTATAAATATTTGCTTTATATTTATACTATTATCATTTCAATATATCACTAATTGTTTTATATACATATATGGTAAGATGTTTGTTCATTTTAGACATTGTATGATTTGAAAGAGTTCAGATCTGATCTAAAGAAGTTTAAATCAGTGCTAAGAGTTAGAAACGTTGAAAGTTATAAATGCTAAAAGTTAGCACTAATAAGAGTTACTAGGTTATAAGAGTTAGCAAAATCTAAAGGGTTAGAGCCTTGTCTGAAATAGGACAAAGAACTAAGAATATGTTAGTAATGATAAAGTTACAAAAGAGTTGCAAATGGTGTTAGAAAATGTTGTTATGCAAATATGTTCTTAAACTTAATGTTCTTGATCTATCTTCACTAATGCGAGTCTGTCAGTGAAGACTTTAAAATATATAGATCGGTGTATGTCTATATCTGAATGGTCCAGATGATTAGTCTTAGCAGACTATGAGTTTAGTAGAAGCTCATACAGAGATACAAGTATTCAGTAAGGACTGAATATTAAATTGACTCATAAAGATCTCCAATAGACATCCCATAAAGCCGTCAATAAAGGATCTTTCGAGTTGAGTAGTATTCGTGGTCCTTAAACCTGAGTGTCATGGTGGACTTGTGAGTGATCCACCATACTTTAGTTCCACACATGTCAGATACCTTTTATGGTCTGACCATTGAGTGTTGCTAGATATGATCTGATGCTCATAGAGTTTGGTATGCATAGATATATGATCCATTAACTCAATTGGGTAAGTAAAATATCCTGAAGCTCTAAAATTGTATTTCAGAAAGTCTTGTGGCCATAAGCAGAAATACTTGAGAAATTAGTTTTATCCTCGGGGTAAAGAATATCGTAAAAGTGTTTACGGATATTATTTTTTTAGATACAAATCTAGAGATAAGTTTATGGTTGAGCATGTGGAGACTTGACGGTGTTGATCTATATCTCTGCTCTTCTAGGATATCTATGATGGAAGGATTATACGAATATGTTATAACCTCAACTTGTATGGTCTAATGCGCCGTTTTGTAATATCTGTAACATGTGTGTGGGATATAATTCACGGACGTATGAAATAGTTTCATATGACAAATCGGGCATGGACCTAGAGAATCTCACAATATGAAGTGTACTCGTTGTGCACTGAGGCAGCGTATTGGATTGAGTAATTAATCCGAAAAATTTCAGCAAAGTGAAAATATGTTTCAAGGTTCCTTATGTTATGTACTTGTCAATATTTAAATGTAAAATACATTATTAGTTTGCAAGAGTTGTTAACCAATAAGAAATTGACAAGTGGCACAATCTTACTCCATAAATGATTTACCATATATTTTACCTATTTACCTTGCTTGGTAAATACTAATATGGTAAATGTCATTATTCAAAATAGTTTTGAATTATTAATATTCTATTTATTAATGAAATTATTATTATTAATTAGAATAAGTGGCAAACACCATTTTGTAATGGAGTAAGCACTTATTATTAATAATAAGCATTGTTGGCCACTTAGAAATACTAAAATGGAGCACTTATGAAGTGGTGTAACCACTTAACATTGTTTAATATACATTTTCTCTCTAATCAATTGAATCATACGGATGATATAATTATAAATGGCCTATACTAATTTGATTATTGTTTGTAATGACAAATATAGCTAAGTGGTGGTAGAGCACTAAGCGAAGAAATGATTTTACACAAAACCAAAATTGAAAGAGTTTAATTGGTAGAATGAGAGAGTGTAAGATTCGGCAATTGAGAGAATAGAGAATTAAGAGAATTTGCTAAGTGTTTTTCATAAGGTTGAGAGAGTTTGCAAAGGCTAATAAAAGGTTCATAACAAAGAGTTGTAAGAACAATAGAAAAAAAACACTTAATTCTTCTTATCTTTTGCAAGTAATAAATCATAAGGACTAAATTGTTTTAAGAGTTAAAACATCCATTACTGAAAATTCGTGGTTGCCATTCTAGTTTCACAATCCCACCCGTTTCCGTTGTGAATTGTGCAACGGAATACTTTAAGGTGATCTCAACAAATTGAAGCTTAGAGTTTTTTAAAGAATTGTAAAGCTACCTTCAAAACCGGATAGGTTATTTACTTACAATTCATTTTATATCATGCATGTAAAAATATATATGAGATGTATATATATGTGCTTGAATGAACATACATGAATATATATGCTTGAGTATGTAATATAGTGTATATCATGTATGAATACTTCCGCTGCGTATTTATTTTTTAAAAAATTATACATATCTCTACAGATCATACACTAAATCCAACACTTACACGTATAAATTCTTATTCCAACTAGATTTAGAGTTTCTAGAGACTTTGTAAATACTATATAAACCCTTATAACCCCTTAGAATAACTTAAGCATCGTAAAGCATAAAAAAGTAAACATAAGAGAGAATAGATGAGTTGGGTAGGCACTAAGTGTATAGTGCATTAGGATGTAACTTTTTAGGGTGTCTTTGTTCTTGTGTAAATAAAAAAGGCACCAAAAGATCCTTTTGAGAGAGCTCGGGCTATTTTTGTATTCCTTGGATTAAATCTCTTATGGGGTAATAGGATATACTAAGAGGTCTATAAGATCATGGTGATCTAAGAAATACTTAGCGATCTAAATAATAAACAAAAATTGGATCATAGATCCCCCGTGGATGTAAACATTGTGCCGAATCACATATATCTTGTATCTTGTAGTTTGTTTTCTTTATTTTTGTTAGTGTGTTGATCTTTTATATTCTTAATTATTTTAAATTAAATATTTCGCATATGCATAGGGTTTATTTGCAGTGCACACCAAAAATATTTCTAATAAGTAGGTGTCAGCGCAAAGGCTAATCTCATAGAGAGATTAGTGTTAAGACTAATTTTTTTTGCAACAAACGGTTATTAAAACTAGGTTGAGGTCTAAATTTCATAGCATAAGCGGTAGAGTCGGATTGCAGAACAAAGCTTATCAACTATGGGGACTTACAAATATGAAGAAGTTTAATGGGAAGATAATTATCTGACAGAAGAAAATGTGATGGTTTTACTATAGAGTTTTTAGGTTAGAGATCGCATTAAAGAGACTACTAAAAAGATAAGCGTTATCTAGGTCTGAATGAGAAGAATAATTTAGATTAGATACAAAATAAAAATGAAAAAATCAAGATTAAAGGATAAATCCAAAAGATGCCTAGAGTACTTGGTAAGTGATAGTCCAGAGAGAAGACTAAGATAAAAGGAAAAGAATATAAATTTGCAAGTCTATAGGATAACTTGGCAAAGACTTTGATAGAATGAGAACTTTTGTAAGAACATGTGTCTAATGAATGAATTATGTGGTTTTAGAGTATAATTTTCATATGAGTTGTGGAAAATAGTTATTTACCAATGGTAGATCTGTTAAGGGTTGAGATATGGCTTTTGATAAGTTATAGAATTTGTAAAATAAGATTGAGACTGTATAATGAAAACGCAAATGAGTGACTAAGTGTGAGATTTGTATTTCTTATCTCATAAAAACTTAGTGGACTTAGGATTACTAAAACAAATAAGGATATTCGTGGAAGACAAAAGAATAAGTACTAAAAGGGATGAAAAACGATCTATGTGTAAGAAGCACAAAAGAGGCTATGTACTTAAGGAAAGTGCTTGTATGGCTTAACATAGGTTATTGAGAAGATGCAAACCATAAGATAGCTTTAAAATTATCTCACAGTGTGGCAAGGCCGAGAGAAAATGTGTAGAAAGAGTAGTATTGTCAAGAATAAGTTTCAAATTATTAAGAGATTGTGATAATAATGTATAAGGGACGTGGGAGATGGCAACATTAAGGTTACCCTAGAAAATCAACATTTAGAATTTTTGGCGACCGTAGTCACAAGCCTTAGTTAAGTCTGAGACTTGACTGGAGACAACGTTAGAGAACATTGGTTAAGAAGGGGATGATGTTGGATAACTTATTGTAGAAAGATTTTGAATAAATGAGGAGTTTATTGGAATTGGTAATTCAACAATCATGTATGAGCATAAATTAAGATGGATACCAAATGAAGAGTCATTATGAAATTAAGTACGCAATAGGCGTATGAATGAGCAAAAGAAAACGTTAGAAGTAAGGAGAAAGGTAAAGAAAAGTTGAAGAATTGGCTCTAGGCCGGAACGCCACAATACTAGATTTACAATATCATGGCGTCGATTCCATAAATCTAACATCGCAGTCACAAACAAGTACCACTAGAGAGATGCAACAAGGTCGTACCAGCACTACAATGGTAGGTAAGAATCATTGCAGCGGTGCAACTGGTACTGTAGTGGCAAGATAAGAAGCGCTACAATGGTCCTACGCATATGAGCTTTTATTCCAATTAGGTTTAGAATTTTTAAAAACTTTGTAAATATTATATAAACCCTTGTAACCCTTTAAAATAATTTAAGCATCTTAAAGCATCAAGATATAAACATAAAAGAGAATACAAAAGTTAGGTAGGCACTAAGTTTATAGTGCACTAGGGTGTATCTTTGAGGGTGTCTTTCTTTTTATGTGAGCAAAAAGAGCATTAAAAATTCATTTGAGAGGGCCTACGCTATTCTTGTATTCTTTGGGTTAAATATCTTATAGGGTATGAAATATACTAAGAGGTTTGTAAGATTGTGATTATCTATAAGATATTTAATGATCTAATTAATAAAAGAAGTTGGATTATAAATTCCTGTGGACATAGACATTATGCCGAACCAAGTATATTTTGTATTTTGTGATTTATTTTTTTTATTTTTATTATTATTAGTGTATTAATATTTTATGTTTTTAATTATTTGTGAGTTAAGTCTTTTACACGCACATATAATTTATTTGGAATGCACTCTAAAAGAATCCCTAACAAATGAGTATTAATATAAAAATTAATCTCACAGAAAAATTAGTATTAAAGCTAATTTTTCGTAACAATTATTTTGTTACTAATTTAAAAAGAGATTAAAACTCAAAATCTTACATTTTGTGTCATGAATTAGCAATTACCACTAAGTTATGTTTATAATCATAAAATTATATATATATTTAATTTCTCTTATTATCGCCAAAACATTTCATTTTGATGTCTAATTAAATTTGCAAACTTGACAGACTTCACTCCGAAACCAAACATAAATTTGGTCTAGTTGGTTAACATGCACTTAAAAAAGAAAGAAGTTGGCTCATTTACCACTTTTGCAGGTATCATTTGTTTTAATTAATAAAGTTTCTTGTGGTAAAATAGGAGATTTGAGGTTTAAATTGGGTCTCGCTTAGCTTCGAAGAGGTTTGATTTATATTTTATGCAAGGGAAAAGTTGAAATATCCCTCTAAAGTTTACTTCTATTTGATATTAGTCCACTTACTATCAACTTGTGTCAAATATCCACTGAAGTTTGAAATCAAGTTACATATCCCCAGTTATTGGTTAGAAGCCACCATCTATGTGATCCAGTTGCTGATGACAGCATTTTAAATATCGAGGTATTAAGTTTGACTTAGGTGAAATTTTTTCAGTTATTTAAGGGAATTATTTATTTTTCTCAATTGTCCCTTTTGTTGCCGAGAGTTAATTATTTATTTATTTATTTTTTTTATTATAGAAGATTTTATTGATTTATAATATTATAATATTAAAATTTGAGATATATTATGCCATATCTCATACCACCAATCATGCGATGTTGAGGCTCAGTTAGCACAACGCGTCTAGCACTGCTCACACGGTGCTCAGACCACAGCTCAAGCAACTTTTGTACGAGTCAACTATTTTTGGATCCTCCGTTGACTCAGCCCTTATATGGTGTGTCTTGATTGGATGTTTGACGGTTGCAAGTGGAGGCTTGCACGGTGATTGGAGGCTCGCACGCCGCCGCTGTGGCTTCGTTGCTTAGTTTTCAGAAGAGTTCTCAGTTTTTTTTTTATAATAATTTTGGAGATTAATTTGGCGACATTGGGTTGCTTTGGTTCGTGGAGCTTGATTTTACGCGAGGTAATGATTGTTCTCTAACAGTGTTGAATTGCAGAGGGGTGAGTAATTGTTTTTTGCTGGAAAAAGGTGGAATGTTATTGCGAGATACTTATTTTTCATCTTCCTTTCGTTGCAATGTGTTGAATTTACATAATATATATATATATATATCTATATCTATGTGTGTATAACATCAATAATAAAAATATATTAAATATTTATAAAATTAAATTTTTTTAAAAGTAAATAAAGATAAGAAACCAAACCATTGTTCTTTCAAAAAAAAAAAACCACTGGCTACAGCAGATGGTCGATGAACGTTTCTGGCAACAATTTTTTATCAATACATGTTTGATACCACGTATTTCCCTGTTATTAAGGTACTGTATTATCTTTTACTTTTAGATCGTCCATTTTAATATATTAGACTCAAAATTGACTAACAGAGAAGGATCTGCATGGGCATTTTCAAACCATAGGAGTCTTTGTGTCTCTTCAATTAGCCGCATGAACACCCTCAAAACTCAGATAACGACAACAACAACTAGTCCGATTTAACTTCCTTAACCCTCGATTCTAGTTCAACTCTAGCTCTCTCACTCTATTTTCAATTAAACGGTGTCGCAACTGGCTGACTTTTATAGAGCGAATGCGGCGGCGGCTGTGTTGAGTGTAGATCGACGGTGGAGAGAGGTTATTTGTGTAAAGAAGTCGGTGAGTTTGCAGTTGCATGAGTTGAGTATTTTTAGTCTGTCTACGAAAGCGTATGAAGTATAAAGTTTTTATATAATTTAATAAATTGTTAAATATGTTGTTGAGGAAAAAATGGCATTTTTCTTTTTAGAGGTTATGTTAAAGCGAAAAATTCAAAATTTAACCTAAAATCTTAATCTTTTTGCGCAGCGGAATAATTTGTCAATCAAACAAAAACAACAAGAATTCAAAGCAGATAACAAAAGAGTACAACACAATCTTACGTGATTCGGCTAATTGTCTACGTCCACGGTGAATTTAAGGATCCTAACCTCTCTTATTATAACCCCCTAGAGATTTTATAAGGAAAACTCAATGAAGAACCCTCAAAATGACTTAAACGTTTAGTGAATCCTTACTCTACCACGAACAATGATCACCCAAACAACGGTTTCACCCTAGCGCACACAAGCACTTAGTGTTTACCAGTTCTTCCCCACTCTTAGAGTCTCTCTTAATGCTTAATCTGAAATCAAGGGTTTACAAGTGTTTATATAGGGTGTATTTCGTGCCTACTAACCATATTCTTTGTTGAAGTAAGAGTCCACTTGTTTTGAAAGTTTAAAACTTCCCAAAACTAGAAATCCCAAAGAAAAACGAACTTCTGACGCGTCTGGAGCCGCGACGATTGTCCCTGGGGGCTTGACAAAATCGTACCCAGCGCTACGACACTGGGGTGCTGTCCTGGGCGTCGCGGCGCTCAGCCCTGTATGCCTATCCCGCGTTTTCTTGCTTCCTTCACGTTTTTTAGTCCCGTTTCACTTCTCCCTTCGTGTCTCATATGTCCTAAACTTCTCCATACGTATCCCACACATTCTAGACTTCTTGTAACTCTTCACTTTGGTATTCATCTCAATTCTTATCTAACCAAGATTGTTGAATTATCAATTTTCCAACAAACCCTTCCTTGATTCAAAATCTTCCAAATAAGAAGGCTTCAGGATCCGATCCATACCAATACTCTATATCACCTAGAGTTGAGTCCAATTAAGTCTCCACCAAGACTTAACTTTCATCGGACTAGTAACTTCGGCCTCCAAAGGCATTCGTGCACCTTGCATAGGGTATGGATGCGTTGTACTCCTTTCCGACCCTCATCACCTCGGTGAGCAAGGTTTGGATGTCGCCTAGTGGTCTGTATTACCCCAACACCCCGCGTTGGGCCACTCGTGGCCATCCCAGTAAGTACATAGAGCCCTCAATTGTGCTTCTCACCCTCAAACCCTATAAGTCATTTCTCTACCCTTAGTTTTTCTTTTTTTGCTCTAACCGAATACCCTTTCTAATCGAGCTTTCCTAAGGATATCAAGTTCCTCCTCGCTTTAGGAACATGTCTTACACTATGTAATTTCCTAGTTTCTTCACCTTGCATCCTCAGCCTTATGTCACAAACTCCCATGATCTCACAAGTTATGTCATTCCCCATTATAACTTTACCTCTTTTGACTTTATAATTGGTAAACATCGATCTGTCGGGACACATATAGACGCTGCACCCCGAATCTAATATTCATTTGCCAGCGTACTTTCCCCTTGAGGCTACCAATGTGTCTACAACTTCGGTATCTTCCTCAGTACCGATTGCAACCCACCCTCATTGGCCTTTTGATTTCGAACAATCCTTCACAAAATGTCATTTCTTATTACAAAGGAAACACCTCTTGGATCTCCTCTTTGATCGGTTGCTTTTCCTTCCTTGTGCAAGCAATGCTGCTCCACTCTTGGACTCAGATCTCTTTGTCAATTCTTTTGAGTTCAATGATGCATTGACATCATTCATCGTTAAAGACTCCTTTTCATACAGCAGCGTATCCATAAAACTCTCATAGCTCTTCGGAAACGAACTTAACAAGATAATGACCTTGTCTTCATCCTCAGTCTTGATGCCCAGTTGCTCAAGACTTATGATGATCTTGTTGAACTCGTCAATGTGAGCTCTCAATGAAGTTCCCTCGTGTATTGTCAGCTCATGTAATCTCTTTTTCACAAGAAGTTTATTTGCAAGAAACTTCTTCATGTACAATGCATCGAGTCTCTTCCATAGCCCAAAAGCAGTTTTTCATCACCAACTTCTCTTAATACTTCGTCACTCAACGCCAGGAATAAGGTGTTGTAAGCCTTTTTCTGAATCGTGTCCCAATATTTCTGCCCGGACTTTGAGGTTGTTGCCTCATCACTAGTTGAGTAGCTGGCTTCCTCCAAAGCTGAGTTTAGCCCTTCCTTCACTAGTAAAGCCCTAACCTCTTCCTCCAAAGATTGAAGTCATTCATCTCATTAAACTTCTCTAATTCTTGCTTGATTGTAGCCATGGTTTAAATACCCTAGGTGTGTATTATCAAACCTCTAGCTCTGATACCAGTTTGTTAGGGAGGAAACGCCTTTCTCCCTCTCGAGGTTATGTTGACGCGAAGAACTTAAGATTTAGCCTAGAACCCTAACCTCTTTGCGCAGCGGAATAACCTGTCAATCAAGCAAAAACAACAAGAATCCAAAGCAGACAACAAAAGAGCACAACACAATCTTACGTGGTTCAACCAATTGCCTACATCCACGGTGGATCCAAGGATCCTAGCATCTCTTATTATAACTCCCTAGAGATTTTATAAAGAAAACCCAATGAAGAACCCTCAAAAGGATCTAAACGTTTAGTGAACCCTTACTCTACCATGAACAATGATCACCCAAATAACGGTTTCACCCTAGCGCACACAAGCACTTAGTGTCTACCCAGTTCTTCCCCTCTCTTAGAATCTCTCTTAATGCTTAATCTGAAATCAAGAGTTTACAAGCTTTTATATATGGTGTATTTCGTGCCTACTAACCCTATTCCTTATTGGAGTAAGAGTCCACTTGTTTTGGAAGTCTAAAACTTCTCAAAACTAGAAATTCCGAAGAAAAACGGACTTCTGACGCGTTTGGCGCGGCTGTGCTCGTCCCTAGGCACTGGACAAAATCACGCCCAGCGCTGTGGCGCTGGGTTGCTGTCCTGGGCGCCACGGTGCTCAGCGCTGTATGCCTATCTTGCGTTTTCTTGCTTGCTTCACGTTTTTTAGTCTCGTTTCGCTTCTTTCTTCGTGTCCCATACGTCCTAAACTTCTCCATACGTATCTCACACGTTCTAAACTTCTCGTAACTCTTTAATTTGATATTCATCTCAATTTTTATCTAACTAAAATTGTTGTATCACTAATTTTTCAATATATGTTAATTAGATAGAGTGTCATTTGAATGCTAAATGCGCTATATTTTAATTAAATTTTAAATATTTTTTAATTAAAATATAGGCAAATTTTTATTAATTTTACCTATTAAAATTAATATAAATCGTTATTCACTAACAATATAGATAGAATTTATAAGAACAATAAAATCTGCAAATCTATTTTTTAAAACTTCTAAATCCAAATGTCTTTTTCATAATTAATATAATTGCAAAGAGATTCGACAAATAAAGAGAGCCCAATTATTTGACTCCTCCGTTGTCATTGTTCTCTTCGTTACTGTTACGGAAGACTAAGAGAATTTGTGGCTCATTAATTTGGGCGACAAAAATAGATGTTGCAGTCATTACAACTTAATTAAATTCTTTCAACATACATGCTCGGCGAGATTCCCGATTGTAAGCATATGTTGTTTTCTGGCCAGATTTATGTTGGGAAAGCTTTAGCAGTGATAATTATCATGGAGTTTGGTGCTGAAATTATATGATTCTCATCCAAACTGAAAATGATGTGAAATTTGATGTTTCAAAGACAACCAATTTCTCTGTGAGGATTAATTAGATTTATCTGAGTTAAGATCCAATAGCTAGCTTTAACTCAATCAATCAAACCCAACGCCAGCCAGTACCCATCTTATATTCGCTTAGGGATCGGTATTCCAAAAGATTTTATTAGTTTCAAATCATGTCCAAAGATCCAAACGCCAAGTGACACCACTAGTGTTCAAGTTTATATACGTTACCATCAAATTTGACTTCCAATACATCATATACGTATCACGTACTCATAATTCATCAATTAATTAAAACATAAATATTTTTGTATCATTTACAAGTAATTTCAAAAGGTTTAGTTTAATTACATTTGTTGACCTCAATCTTTGGAGAACGGTTAACCAGTTCTCAGCCAGTAAACGAATTTTCTAGAAACAATGGCTTCTAACGCCTGGTTCCTTCCCTTGATCTCTGTTGTGAATTCGTTGCACTTGCAAATTATTGTTAAGAAATTGAGGGGTGATGTAGGGTCACAGTTAAAGTGAAATTAAAAAAAATAATAAAAATAAAAATAAGACTAACACAAAAGTTTACGTAATTCGACTTTTAACCTACGTCTACAAGCAAAGACAGAATAATCTTTTACTATTGAAAATAGAGAATACAAGTATTATAATGTTTTAACCTTGCAACCCAAAATCCCAATACACTTAATTCTCTTAAATTTTTAAAATCTCTTTCAAAATTGTATTGTAGAAATGAATTGCTAAACTCTCTCATTTATAGGGAGAGTTTAGCATGGTGGACAGCTAAGAAATGGCTGTCCACCATTGTTGGAACCATTGCTGGCACCGTGCGCTAGCAATTATGTAGTTGGCACATGGTGCCAGTTACTGCCAGCTACCACAATATTTCTCCCACTTGGAGATTTGATTGAGAATCAATCAAGTCTCTACACCATTCTTTCTTCTTCGCCAAAGCCATGTTGCCTACGTGTCTGCTAGGCCATGCAAGGATCTACACTATACAAACTTGTTGGTATTGATGGGCTTGGTCAACACATCTGCTAGGTTATTATCTGTATAAATTTTTTTCATATCCACACTTTCATCTTCTACCACTTCACGAACAAAGTGATATTGAACACCTATGTACTTTTCTTGAATGAAAAGCTGGATTCCTTACAATGTGCAAGACACTCTGACTGTCACAAAATAATTCAACTTTCTCTTGTTTGTGCCCGAGCTCTTCCAGTAATCTTTGTATGCAAATTGCTTCCTTGCAAGCTTGTGTAGCTGCCATGTATTCTGCTTCCGTAGTAGATAATGCCATCACAGTTTGCAGTTTCGAAACCCAGCTTACAGCTCCTCCTGCAAGTTTAAACACATAGTCAGTAGTGAATTTTCTTTTATCAAAGCCTCTTGCACAATCTGAATCCAAATAGCTCTTAACAATAAAATCTGATCCTCCGTAACATAAAGCAACATCTGAGGCACTCTTAATGTATCTAAGGATCCTCCTGACACAACCCCAATGCTCTCTACCAGGATTTGTCATGTATCTACTAACTGCTCCTACTACTTGTGCAATGTCTGGTCTGGGACAAATTATAGCAAATATTAAACTTCCCACTACTGATGCATACGGTACTCGAGACATCTCTTTCCTCTCTGATTCTTTGCTAGGACACATCTTAGAGGATAATTTGAAAATAACAGGGAGTGGGGTACTAATTGGCTTACAATCTTGCATGTTGAAGCGCCACAAGATTTTCTTTAAGTAGTTCTTCTGAGAAAGCCAAATCTTCTTGTTATTTTTGTCTTGGTGAATTTGCATCTCTAAAATCTTGTTTGTTAGTCCCAAGTCCTTCATATCAAATTCTCTAACCAACTGTGCCTTCAATTCTTGGACTCGATCTTTGTTGGGGCCTGCCACCAACATGTCATCCACATACAACAGTAAAATAATGAAATCATTATCATCTTCAAACCTTTTGTAGTATGTACAATGGTCTGAACTAAGTCTGTTGTATCCAAGGCTGATGATATAGGAATCAAATCTCTTGTACCAACACCTCGGCGTCTGTTTGAGACCGTACAGAGATTTGTTCAACCTGCAAACCAAGTTTTCTTTTCCTTCTTCTTTAAAACTTTCTAGTTTAAGCATATAAATTTCTTCTTCAAGATCTCCATGAAGAAAGTTGTCTTCACATCTAGCTGCTCTAGATGTAAGTCAAATATAGCACACATTGCCAGGACTATTTTGACTATCGTGAGCCGAACCACAGGGGAAAATATCTTATTAAAGTCAATACCTTCTTTCTGAGCATAACCTTTCACCACCAATCTCGCAAGATACCGCTCTACTTAGTCATTGCCATCCCGTTTGATCTTGTAGACCCATTTGTTATTAATGGCTTTTCTTCCTCGTGGTAGTGCAACCAGCTCCCATGTTTTGTTTATATGCAAGGCTTCAATTTCTTCTTACATTGTTGTCATCCATAGAGAAATATCTTGACTTTTAGAAGCCTCTTGGAAAGTTATTGGCTCTCCATCCTCTGTTAGAAGATAGTATGTAACATGAGCCTCCATGACATACTCCAAGTGCCATGATGGTGGTCATCTCTCACGAGTTAATCAACAATCATTTGTAGCCTCAGACTCTACTGGTTCTTGTTCTTCATGCTCTGGTGGTGCTTCAGAAGAATCTGAATCTTCTTGTACTTGATTATTTTTCATTTGTACCATTGTAGTCTCTGGATTTTCCTTCACTGTGCTATCATCTTTATCATTCCTTTGCAGTTTATCTTCTGCAAATATCACATCTCTGTTGATGATGACCTTGTGGGTAGTGGGATCCCACAGGTGATACCCCTTGACTCCATCAGCATATCCCAAGAAAAGGCATTTTCTAGATTTTGGATCCAGCTTCGTTATTTCTTGGGGATTATACATCACGTACACAGGACTTTCAAAAGTATGAAGGCGAGAATAATCAACTGGTTTCCCAGTCCATATCTCCATCGGTGTCTTCAACTCGATTGCTGTTGACGGTGACCGATTTACCACATAACATGCGATTTTGACTGCTTCTGCCCAAAATGCCTTGGCTAAACCTGCAATTCTCAACATAACTCTTGTTCTCTCCAATAAGGTTCTGTTCATCCGCTCTGCTACTCCATTCTGTTAAGGCGTGTAAGCTGTGCTGAATTGCCGCTTGATGCCTTCTTGTTGACAGAATGCAATAAAATCCTCACCAATATATTCTCCTCCATTATCTGTCCTTAAACACTTGATCTTCTTTTCTGATTCAAGTTTTACTCGCGCTCTGAATATTCTGAAAGCTTCAAACACATATGACTTCTTCTTGATTGGATACACCCAACATCTCCTGGAGTAATCATCTATGAATGATACAAAATATCTCGCTCCCCCCTAAGGACATCATCGGTGCTTGCCAAACATCAGAGTGGATTAATTCTAGAATTTCTTTACTTCTAGAACTGGATGTGCTGAACTTTAATCTGTGCTGCTTACTTGTAACACAGTGCTCACAGAAAGGTAAATGAACCGATTTGAGCCCAGGAAGTAAATTTTGATCAGAGAGAATCTTCAAACTTTGTTCCGACATATGGCCCAGTTTGCGATGCCACGTTATCGTTGACTCTTCTGCAGAACTAGTTGATGCAACAGATGCATCTCCTTCCTGTAGTGTTTCTCCATTAAGCATGTACAAATTTACAGCAACCTTTTCTGCCTTCATTACTACAAGCGCGTCTTTGAGAATTTTCATTGTCCCATTTTCAATTTGGGTTTTACACCTAATGTTATCTAATTGTCCCAATGACAAAAGATTCTTCTTGAAGCCTTTCATATGTCGCACCTCCTAGATAATACGAACAGTACCATTATACATTTTCATATTAATGGATCCTATTTCAGCGATTTCCAAAGCGTGATCGTTCTCCATATATACAGATCCTCCAGAGGTAGGTTTATATTGATAGAATCATTCTCTTTTAGAGGTCATGTGCCATGTAGCTTCAGAATCCATGAGCCATACATCAGAGAACCGTTTTCTACTTTCAACAATTGTTACTGCTTCGCTGTATAAAATTTCACCATCATCTGAGGTGCTTGCAATATTCCCTTGCGGCTTGTCCTCTGCACTTTTCTTCAATCCCTAGCAATCCTTCTTCAGATGGCCTTTCTTACCACAATGGTAGCACTTGACGTTCTTCTTACTTTTGGATTTTGGTCTACCATAATTTTGACTCCCACTGGGGCCACGTTCTGTTGATCTACCTCTCATCATTGTCAAAGCTTCTGCTTGTTGCGAACATTCCTATTTGTCTTCTTTATTTTTTCGTCTTCGTTCTTTTCCCAGTACAGCAACTGTAACATCATCGAAGACTAAGAAGTCCGTTAGGATATTATTCGTTAAGTTGATGATGAGTTGATCATACGAATCTGGTAGGCTTTGAAGTAAAATCTCTGCACGTTCACCTGCCTCTATTTTATACCCCAAGGAAGTGAGTTAGGAAAATAGAGTATTTAATGTGTTGATGTGCTCTGTCACTGAATTGGATTCTACCATTCGAAGAGTATACAATCTCCTTTTTAAGAAGATCTTGTTGTGCAAAGATTTGGCCTCATACAATTTTATAAGAGTATCCCAGATCTCTTTTGCTGTCTTTTTTTCCACCACACTAGATAGTACATTGTCAGCAAGTGCTAGATGCAGATCAGCAACTGCATTACTGTCAATCTCATTCCACTTGATATCATCAGTGATACCAGCGGGTCTTTCATCGATTGCCTCTAAACACTTGTTTTTTCTTAAAATCGCATTTATTTTTATTTTTCACAATGTAAAATTACCTTCATTGAACTTTTCAACTTCGTATTTTGCCACCATTGCTTTTCACCACGAATTGCTTTTTGTTAGGATCGGCTCCCACTGTTTTACATGAATAGTAACCATACGTATAAACAGTGACTATATACTTAAATAGTAACTGTATATGTGAATAGTAACTTTCTTTAACCAGAAGCTCTGATACCACTTGTTAGGAAATTGAGGGGTGATGCAGGGTCACAATTAAAGCAAAATTAAGAAAAATAATAAAAATGAAAATAAGACCAACATAAAAATTTACGTGATTCGACTTTTAGCCTACGTTCACATGTAAAGACAGAAAAATATTTTACTATTAAAAATAAAAAATACAAGTATTATAATATTTTAATATTACAACTCAAAATTTTAATACACCCAATTCTTTTAAATTTCTAAAATCTTTCTTAAAATTATATTGTAAAAATAAATTGTTAAACTTTTTCATAAAAAGAATTTAACATGATAGACTATCAAGCTTTGTTAGAATTATCACCATGTGCCAATAATTATATACTTAACACACAATATCAGCTACTGTCAGATACCACAACAATTACAGTAAAAACTATATTTATGATTGCTCCAATAATGACCCTTTAAATGCTTAAGTTGGTTTCAATTTTGTTTTTTTTCCATTCAAAGAATGAAGATTGAAAATGGGTAAGAAAAATTATCTTGCCTTTTTCTTCCCTGTTTTTTCAAAAAGTGTTCTTGTCCCCTTGCGCTTGACTCCCCCAACTCCTTTTTTACAAGTTCTTCAGTCAGTTAGTACTTCCGATATTCTGAAATGTGCAGGAGGTAAGAAAATTAGAAAGTATCATGATGGAGGTTTAGTGGCATCTCTCCCGGGTTTTCCGGACAATAAGGCACGTGAAGTCCTCGAAATTCATAACTTACTAATGAGGCACGTGAAGTCCTCGAAATTCATAACATACTTTTATAAGCGCTGTTGTCGCCGACAATTTATGGGAGTATAGTAACAACAACTCTGTAGTTTATGGGCATTGAATTTTCTCTTTTATGAGTAAAGCCGAGGACGACATTGTTGAGTGACATTTATTCGGTTCCATCTTTCTTGAGTGACATGTGGCTACGGACTTATTGATACCTGAGATGGTCTTTGTGGCTGGACTGTGTAGGCTACGGATGAAAACATGAAAGGTGATGACTAAGGAAATTGAATGTGTAGCCATTAGCATTTAGCCAAGTCCAGATATGGGATACGGGGCCAACTCCATGACTTGGATGACGTTTGACAACTTAACTTGACGTCGAATCAAAGGGTGATGATGTTGCACGAGAATATTTTGTGAAGGAGAGTCGACAAATAAAGAGAGCCCAAGTATTTGACTGCTTTGCCATTGTTCTTTCTATTACAGTATTTACACTTAAAGCGACTTGGACAAACTGAGAGAAGTGATACTGATCCATAAGATTACCTCCTCGCTCGCTAACCATGCAATGTCAATTACTCAATTTATTAATCAAATACCAGGCTGCGGATGGTAAAAAGCATAAACTTCCAAAAAAAATAAAGAAAATTGGAAATTCAGAAACACATTTGCATTTTGAGTTAAAAAAAAGAAACTTTGAAATAACAGATCACAGAGAATCCAGAAAAACTATAGGCTCAATTTTGTTGGACCTAACTCCTAATTATGAAATTACAGGTGTGTTTTAAAAAGAGCAAGTGCATAATGAGTTAAGTTAATGCCTATTTTGGGAGGAAATTTAAACCTATCTTTTTACTGGGTCAGTGAAGAACTCCAAACACATTTTGTGACCATTAAAAGATATTTTTGGGAGGCTGGACAATAGATTGGATTTGAATTATTTGTAGAAGACTATTATCCTAATCACATATTTCTTGTTAAATTATAGACAAGATTGTTAATCATGAGCCCACTACATAGTCTTATGACAATAGAATAAGACTAATTCTACACTTAGATAATTAAGATATAAATTTGTATCTTAATTAATGTGTCACTAATTAATAATTAATACTTATTATGTAGTTATTGATTTTTTATTTATTATTAATATAATAATTATATAATATCAATCAACAACGAACACATCAATTGAGATACATATTATGTAAGCATAACATTACTAATAGGTAAATAATATTAATCTCTCCTATAGGCTTAACTATTTCAATTTTTATGGAATAAATTTTATGATTAAAAAATATTTATAATGAATAAATAATAATGCTATAATGAATAATATAAATATTTTAAAAAAATAATAATTAAAAATTTTAATTAATAAAATATTCATAAATACTTAATAATTAATCTAATTAATTTTGTTTTGAACTATTCTATTTATTAATTAGATAATAATTTATTTTAAATAATATTTACAATACAAATGTAAAAATGGATATACATATTATACAGTTAAATTTTTTGATTTAAATAATAAACATATCATTATTAATTATATTATAATTAAAATATTCAAGAATACTTAATAATTAATTTTATATATTTAGTAAATTATATTTAAATATCACACATATTTATATATTTTATAATTTAATCTAAATTATGTTAAATATTAAATTAATTTTAATTAGTTTGTAGTGAAGTTAAATATTTAATATTGTCCAATTATACTGCACCAAACATAAGACAATATTAGATATAATCCAATTTAATCCAATCCTACCATATCCTATTATTCCTATTCAATTCAATCCTGTGCATCAAACACAATCTAACAGATTAATTTAAAAATAAAAATCTAAATTACTTTGGCTCAATTTGACAGAGTCCCTTCTTTTTATTTTTATGACAACGGAGGTTAAAGTGAAATTTAATCAATATAATCATGGACAAATCTAGCAATTCTCCTTTGAAATGTGTTTGCCCAAAAATTATTTCTACAAATTTTATTGTAACATAAGATATAGAAGTGAACTGAGCCATGCCGACCCGGCAAACTACAATACCGTACCGGCAAGAGTGACTAATCCAAGTATTACTGGGCTCAAATATTCAGCCCAACCAGCACAGGTGAATATTTTTTCATAAAATTTTATAGCTCAGGTCTTGAACCCAAGAGCATATGCCCAGACCAAACCAATATTTGAAATAAGTTTTCAAAATTTTAATATTTATTTTGAATATAGTATGATTAAATTAATTACTAATTTTTTTTAAAATATTTTCCTAAATATTAAAAATTTTATTATATTAATTATTAATTAATTATAATTACAATTAGAATTTTAATTCTAATCATAATTATAATTATAATCGTAATTAAAATAACAAGTATGATAATATATTTCATATTTATAACTATGAAATTGTACTTGTTATTATTTAGTATTACAAATGTAATTGTAATTATAATATTATGATGATAATTCAAATTTAAATTGTAACTATATTACAAATGTTTATCCGTTCAGCATTGTTTAAAAAAAATTAAAATTTCAAGTTTAATAATTAAATTATTTTTATTTTTATATTTAAATTTAATTTATTTAATGTTACTTTTCTTTATTTAATGTTATATTTATATAACTTGTTGTTTGTGTCATATGAATTGTGCTATAAATTTATAATGTCATTGTATTATTAATTTATACATTATTTTATTAAGTATATAGCTGTACATCTTGCATAAATTGATTTAAATAAAAAATAAAAATAAAAAACAAACTAAAGACAGAAATATTGTGTTATATATATTAAAAAGTATAGATAATTAATAAATGTTTGTATTGGTTGAGTGACTAAATGATTTATTTTTTAAAATAAGGCTTGGGTTTAAGCCTTCATAAACTCAAGTGTTACTTTAAATTAAAATTTTGTATTTTTATTTAATAAAAATAATTAAAATAAATAAATTTTAGTGGGCCAGTCCAATATTTAGACCTATTAACTTACTTGGGCGGGCCATTGGACGTTGGCCAGTTAAACCCATTTTGGCGGGCCATGGGCTCGGCCCACTGATAGCTGTGTAATCTCTCAGGTGATAAATGGAGGCCTATGATTTATTATAAACCCTAATCCAAAAATTGTCTTAATAGAGCCTAACTCATGTGATAGAATTCCAAATAAACAAATAAATTGTATTCATTAGACTGATTAAAAAAGAATTGACCCAAAACTGGATGGAGATGATCAATTCAACGTGAATAGCATTGGAATCTCCAGGAGAATTGCCTATAGATTATATGAGGATGCTTATTCTAATTGTGTCGTACTAATTATCTTTGCTTGGTAGTAGATTTCACTTGCGCGAATTTTTTATTGCTCACGCGAGAAATTGTGTATCAGTGTGTTTCTGACTGCTATAATTCAATTAAGTTCCAAAAATGTAAAATATGATACCTAGGGCTAGAATCTGCCAAATATGAATTTGGCAACTAAAATATCAACCCAGTTTTTCCACAAAATGATATACTGGGGTTAAAAATTGAGAGAAAAATGAATTAGTTTCGGCTCCAAATTGACCATGTTCCCCTATCTCAATGCCATGAAGGTGCTGATGACTATCCCAAAATATGCAAGTGATTGTGATGAAAATGACATATCGATGTGCAGAATTTTGTCCAGTCTCAAAAGAAAACAAAATGGAAGGAGACAATCAAAGTCCCCTTGAATTTAATTCTTTGCCTTTGTTTCCCTTGTTTGGCAGAGGATCCAAACAAGCCACCACTCACATGTTATGCGATGAGATGAGGGCATAAGGCAGTAAAGCTTCTCATTAGCAACTGTGAACTGCCTGCCTCGTGACTAACTAACTACGCCAATTGCCAATTTCCAATTGTCTGGCCTTGTTATGCCATTTGCTTGTTTGCTAGCCACCGTTTAGGATGCAAGGACGATAAGTGTTGTTATCATCCCAAAAATTTGGACAACTCTCGTATAAATGAATTAAATTTATTTTATCTAAAAATAATAATTCATAAAGTGGTTAGGCTTCGTGAAGATTGGATTAAGCTGGTCGTTATAACGACGCTAGACTTAATAAGAATTATGTAACAAAAAACAAGTTATATTATACTAAAAGTTTTTTTTTTTATGATAGCATTCTGATACTTAAGTCAACAAAAAATAAATAAATAAATAAAAACGCAAGAAATGGTGATAAAGAGAGAAAGAAAGACAAATTTAGAGTCAAAAGAACCTCAAAAAATCTTCAAGAATTCACTTTAGCCTATCAATTTGGATTTTATTTATAAGGTTGTAATGTGAATTTAATTTATAATCGTATAATTTCATTAAAATTGGAAAGTATTAAGACTTTTTTCTTTTTGAACTCGTTTATTAGAGTTTTATACAAAATAAAGATAGATCTTTCTTACCTTTTATTGACATCGGCCTTTGTAAGACTTATACCGAGATTATAGGGTTTGTATTTGTAGAAATTTGTTTGGACCCTATAATTTTCAATAGTATTCATTTTAAATTACTAGTATGTGATTAAGGTGGTCAGTTTAGTTGATGAGGGCACCTGATGCCAAGGACTCTTTTTGAAGAAATCAAGGACTACGAGTCAACTCGAGTATATCTTTTTATTTGTTGGGCTTTATTGAGAGATGATAGATCTAAACTAATGTGTCGTTAAAGTTTATAGGTTAACACTTATGAACCAAAATCTAGAGAAAACACTATATAACCTTTAATCTAAAAGAGAAAACCTTGTACTTCTTAGCTTCTCTTTAATTCAATTGAGATTATCCTTTGCTACGTTGGTATAATATTTAATTTTTTTTTAAATATTTTTAAATATAGGACTAATGATATTGAAAACATATGTTTTACTATTTAAAACAAATGAGAAGTACATCTTATTCTTCATAAATACGGTGTAAACTAGTCAAATATTTATGAATATTAATTGACTCAAATAGTCAAATCACTTTAAATAGCATAATAATTTTGAGGTTCTAATCCTCCCTCACTCACAATGAAATTATAAATAACTTTGATATATATTTTATGGAATACATGTATTTTTTTTTTATAAAAAGAAAACATTTCATAGTTAACCTAAAATTTAGACTTATTATCCTTGTTAACCACAAACTAACTCCCTAATTTTTATTAGTCAAAATTTGGATAAATGAACAAAATTATCCTTTTTTTATAAAATATAACTAAATTATTAAAATTAAATATCTCAAAATCTACACTCTAAAATTATTCTCAAAACACACACTCCAACAAATTTGAATTCAGAATAACTAGATTTCAATCTTCTAATAAAAAAACGGAACGATTATTAAATTGTATTATTATGAAATACAAATTATTTTGTATATATTTACAAATTTAAACTTTTCTAAATTTAAGTTATGAATGTAGTTTTGAGTTATAAAATTTTTTAGCTTATTTTGCAAATGTATGAGCACCAAAATATAGATATAATATAATGTGATTAATTGAAGAAGAAATATAGTGGATTCGGAAAAAATTTAACATTAGAGAAAATCCAAAAAAAAAAAATGTCCACTGAGTGCTTAACGTGCATCTATCCTAGTGATGTTATTTTCGTGCGACTTCGTATGTTTTCCTGAATATATTCTTGATCATTTTAAACACTTTTTTTTATCATTTTTTAATAGGTGTCATGAAACATGAGTTACTCATTATATGTTTAAAGAAAATGTGAGAGAGTGTAGTGATGGTGATGAGAAATATATTGGGTTAAAAGATATTGGTATTTCAATTCTAAAGGATGTGAAATATAAAGAGTTATTAAGTATCGTGTGTTGTACAATTGGAGTTGATAATGTACAGTATAAAGTATTTCTAAAAATTTCTATTAATACAATAAGGTTGAAGTTTAGACCAATTGAAGTTATAAATAATAATGATGTCTAATTCTTTATAAAGATCAATAAAAGCATTTTCACATATCTATATGTAACGGTGGATCTTAAAGCTCAAGTATGTAAAGAGGATGTAGAGGTGCCCGTTGAGAACAAACAACCTTATTGTAATCACTTTATGTTAGCAAGCAATAACAACCAAATAAGTAGTATAGCCTTAACAATACCAACTATTGTGTTTCTTACAAATAGTACAATTAACTATTATTATTCCATTATGATGTTCAATGAAGACCTAACTTATATGTACTACAATGTTAGAATGATGGGGAAAAATGATAATAAAAATGTCGATAATGGAAGAAATGCTAATAATGGGAGAGAATCTGATGGATTGAATGATATACAAGAAGATAGACAAGGTTATGTTTCTAATAATTCTTTTAATGAGGTGTACAATACCTATGATTTGCATAAAAGAGAAAATAAAGTTAAAGCATAAATTTTTTTTCAATTTATTCTTTCAATACTTCTATCAGACTTGATCATATTGAATAAGGTATTATATTTTAGAAATAGGGATGTGTTTGTGAGAAAGTTATATATTAATAAGAATGAACTCTATAAGGCTATTAGCTTTTTAATATTTAAGAGTAATTAGAGGTTCAAAGTGTCTTAGTTTAGAAAAGATCGTTTTAAGGTCAAATGTAATGATGAGAAATGCAAATGATGAATATAAGTAGTGTCATCGAAAGTGCAAAAGTTTTTTATAGTGTGAAGAATAGTTGCAACACACCGATTGTATCTTGGTAACCAACAAAGCAAGAGTCGAATTATTGATAAATTAATAAATAAAAATAAGCTTGCATCAGTTAGTATAATTTACAAATCGAAAAAAAAATTCAAGCCGACATACGTAAAGAATTTGATAGAAAGAGCATGCATGCAAGTTGATAGTTGGTACTCTAGAAGATTCATTTAGATTATTTCTTGTCTATTGCTATAGACTAGAACAACAGAATCAAGTTATGGTTACACATTTGAAATTTGATGATAATGAATACTTTATGTATTTCTTTATAGCTTTGGGGGCATGCATCAGAGGTTTTTTGTCATCCATCTAATTAGTGATTGCAGTTGATAGAATATTTTTAAAAAGTATATATTTCAGTATAATATTTGTGGTCGTATGTAAAAATGAAAACAATCAAATATTCATTAGCATGAGGGATCGCTGATTTTGAAAATAATGCTTCTTGGACATAAACCATGGCCGAACTGTTGCAAGTTATTGGTGAAATTGAGGATCTAGTATTTATATTTGAGTGACACGCTAATTTTAAGAAGCCCATTCAAATTATATTTCCTACTGTCTATAATGAGGTTTGCATCTATCACTTGAAGAGAAATTTAGTCACGAAATATAAATATAGTAGCAAGAAAAAAAAAGAATTTCTAGTGGTTTATTTTTTTTTTTTTGTTATAAAAACATATGGCCTTTCTGACTTTCGAGACCAAATTAACAAAATGTAATATATGAAACCCGAGGCAGCAAAGTATTTGAAAAAATGTGTTGATTTAAAAAATAGGCTTGATTAGTAGGCATCTAAGTATCATGACTACTAATATTATAAAAAGCATAATGTAGTTATAAAATATGCACGATCTCTTCTTGTGACCATTTTAGTTGAGTGGATTTAAGAGTTAATGTAAAAGTGGTGTTTTCATAAACAAAAGGCAATGAAAGATATGGAATCCTTTTTTTATGGCTTGGACAAATCACAAAGTTACCTAGTTGTGAAAGATGGATGTAAACATATAATAGTTAATATCATTGTGAAGACATGCAATTGTCAGAAGTTTGACTTTCAATAGCTACTTTATGCCTATACTATTGCAACATACATACAAATTGGATTATAGGATCGCGATCTTTATTCCCATATTACACATTCAAGTGCTTATTTCATGCATATAACGAGTTTGTTAATCACTGCCATCTATCAGATGAGTTAAAAAATGTTGATATCCAACTTTTTATAGCACATCAATAATCAAGGAGGCATAGGACAAAGTGCATTCCTTTGCAATGGAGAAACTAGCAAAAAAATGAGTGATCGCTGCAAACAAACATATTTACCAAACTTGGAACCCTATTACTTTACATAGCAACTAATATATACTATTTAATGTTATTTCTACTTTATTTTATTATTACTTAAAACTTATATTTAGTCAATTTTTATTTGTCATTTTGTTACTATTTAATGTTATTTAAATTTCAAAGTTAAATTTATAATTAAATTATCAAAGTAAGAAATATAAAAAATTATCCAACAAATATAAGTACAAAATAATATAATGGTATGGATTATATTAATTTATTTCAAGGCATGAGTCCATCGTTCTATGACCATCTTTTGTCTTAAAAAAAGAATCACTCTCAAGTTTGAAATCACATGGTCGACCCAACATCAAACTTAAACTTACAAACAAATACTCCATAGTCTTCGCTCAGAATCCTTTACTGAGACACACCTTCTTTTAATTAAATCATATCAAACGATTACAAATCTAGAATAATATCCCTCTTGAGAGCATAAAATCTACATGATTAGAGATAATGTCGCCTAAGAATACATAGAAGAGCAACATGAGCCGCTAATATACCGTCAACATATCTATTAATGCTGGAATCATAAATAGTGACTTTCAGTGCAATAACTCAACCTTTTATCGCAATTCAATGCTTGATTTTATGGCTAATTAAAATACAAACCTACATAGAGCATTGTATACTGTTATATGAATTAATTGTATAATAAACAAAAAAAAATTAATTGACAATATCGATTACTTTATCATCCTCAACTCATAGTTTACCATGAGATAATTCTTCTTTTAGTTCTAATCTATGAGACAACAATATTGAGTCACATATAATACCAGATAGATTATAGGCCAAATCATAATATATAATTTTATAAGACTTTTAATATCAATTAATTAGTTAAATAATAGCAATTTAATAATAATATAATGTTAACATAACAATCTGCTAAAAAACTTACAAAAAATATGTATCTGCAATCGTGTACTCTTATGGCAAAGCTGGCGAATATTCACACTGATATAACAAATCAACTTTAGGTACTCATTATTATTCTACAAAATTTAACACACACACACACACACACATATATATATATATATATATTGACCACTAATTTATATTTAAGAAATAATTGGATTAAAAAATGCAAGAACTATTCATATCTTAACAAAATCATCCAGCTAAGTATTTAAGAACTAATGAAACCATGATGGGTTAGCATCAATCCCCAGATAAATTGATATAGTCTTGACTATCATAAACCCTAGGCTCAAACTCTACTTGGATAGTTAAGTCTATCGACTATAATGGATCCACATTAACTTAGATCTCATTGCATGGAAGCTCAACCTAGAATTTTGTCTCTCTTTTCCTGATATTCCTTTACCAACGTAACCTTGTATGGGTGCTTAAATACACTCATACTTTTTGCAACATTAGATAAAATTTGCACACTCCTTGGATTGTCATGTTAGTATTGCATGTCTGCCTGCTAGTCATTCTCATACGGAGTTATTAAAGTTTAAATATCATTAGTCATATCTTCTCTAAACTGAAACAAAATAATCCTAATACATATATTAAGTTATATAATTTAATTTTTTAAGCTATATTTTCTAATTGCATTTAATGTACAAAACTTACCATAGTCTAATCATGTCTGCAAAATGGAAAATGATTGAAAATACTGCATCATCTATGTCATGTGATACATAATATCTACTTTGTCACGCTCTTTTCTTTGCATCACCAACTCTTCTAAGCACTTCATTATTTACACAAGCTTTGCTTATCCAGCTTTATCTATTTTCGCAAATCATCAATCTTTTTCGCAATAGCATCATAATTTGATAACTTATTCAGTTCAAACTATACATAAATAATTATAATCAATCTACAAAGTAATGCTTATCAAGGTCAATTTGTTAATTTAAAAAAATAAGCATCTAATATAATATCTTTGCTCCAGATGCTTGTGGGACTTCTTCATCATAGTCATGCTCAACATCTATATCATTCTTGAGGTCAATATAATAGACAATCCCCACAACATTGTCAAATTTAAGGTCTCTGGCGTAGCTCTGATAGGATCCCAAACTATTCATCAACATCATAACATTCTTTTCATTCTCATGTTCTTTCGGTATTAACTTCCTATGTATCTCTATAACTTACAAAACTAAAATTATATATAAATATTATAAAATTGTTATCCATGAACAAAACATTATATATGTGAAGGTAGTAATATGAAATGAAAACACACATAATTCTTTTGAAAAATATATTCTTCAACTTTTTTGTACAATCAAAACCCCTTGATGTGCCTATACATAATGTGTGAGAAATAGTCATCAATTCGATATACAAATATTTGACCATAGATTGTTAGTAGTTATAAATCTAAATCTAAAATAATAAAAATAATAAATTAACCTCAACAAAAGATAGTTGAATACTTTCTCTTTTAAACAATAATAATGAATTGACAAAATTACATACCTATAAACATACAAAATTCTATACACATTATATTTCTTATGTTGTCATTTTTAATATGGGCTTTTCTAACTTTTTATAACTTCTTTTGTTTGACTTTTTGTAACAAATTGATCATTATAAGCTAAATGAGTTGTACAATACCTTTCATGCGACATTGTCATATGGATACTGATTAAACTCATCTAAATTATCAATTATATTTAGCACAAAGTTTTGAAATCTCTATAATCATCACATAGCATCAAAACACGATGAAATAAATAAAACAAAGATAATTTTACTTGGTTCAAATATAATCCATTGAACCAAGTAGCTAACTCCTGGTATGTCAGTTTTTTTCTACCACTAAAATATTCCTTTCACAATTATTTATTAAGTTTTCTTCTCAACTCTTAAACAGATAGATAATCTCTCATCTTCAACCCCATTACAAATACAAACTCCTTTTGTGAGAATCTAATACGCTTATTCGACAACAAAAATCACATTTCTTCATATAAATTTTGGTTTGAATTTTTTTGAATAAAACTTATACACCAAAAATTTAAAAAATAAAATATTTTGTAATCTAAATATCTATCTATACATGTTACCCTAAATAATTTCATCTAAAACTCTGAATGGGTCTCAACTTTTATCTTATAATATCTAAGGACAATATCTTTGAGTACGATGTTACTAACGCTTAGTAGTACTCATCAATTGAAATTATAGAAGATTTAGACACATTATGCTTTCTGAAAGAAATTAAAAAAACTAAAAATAATAATTACAATAAATAAATTAACTATAACTAAATAAATATAAATTAATAAACTAATTTATTAAAAAAAGGTAGGAGAAATTAATTAATTCATTCAAATCCTATTTTTATTTAATAAATGAATTAAACAAAATAATTACAATAAATAAATTAAATAACCTAACTAAATAAATATAAATTAATAAAATAATTAATTAAACACAATTAAAGAAATTAATTAATTAATTCATTTAGTATTATATTTTAATTAATTAATTAATTAAATACCATAACTAAACAAATATTAATTAATTAAATACAATTAAAAAATTAATTACTTAATTAATTAATTCAATATACTACTTTTATTTAATAAATTAATTATATACACTAACTAAACAAATATGAATTAATAAAGTAATTAATTAAATAGATTAAACACACACCCTTGGCCATGCACTGTCACATATCAACATTTTTCTCACATTCTATTTGCATGACATCATTTTACTCACAATCTACTAATATAAAGTTATTTTGAATCTTAAAATCTACCAAGTATTTGCCATTCCAGTCAGTCACTGGTGTCTTAATACTGTCGATTTATGATGTTTTGATTTTTCTGATTACTAGCGAGTTAGTGATGGTTTTGGAGTGTTTTATTAAAATAAAAAAATATAACCGAAGGGTAATTATATCCAACTTTAAAATTTTTTTGACTAGAAAAGATTAACAAATTGATTTGTGATTAAAAAGAAATTTAGGTTTAAATAGAGGGCTAGTTTTCAAAAATTTCCCAAAACAGCACAAATGAAGTTACAATGTATATTTGCACTTAAATTGAAA
The DNA here is from genome assembly GCA_946807835.1 of Ailanthus altissimus. Classification (NCBI taxonomy): domain Eukaryota; kingdom Viridiplantae; phylum Streptophyta; class Magnoliopsida; order Sapindales; family Simaroubaceae; genus Ailanthus; species Ailanthus altissimus. The sequence goes on along the minus strand of OX327685.1, from coordinate 23,861,739 downwards.
TTTGCATGGTAATTGTTTATAAGTAACTTGTAAAATTTGTTATAAAAAAATTCTAAAATCCTCTCCAAACAACAACAACAATAACCACTGTCCTTTAAAAAAGCCCTATCGAATAGGAGGTCCAGTGCCCTCTCCGATGGCCAAGACCACCTCTGGGTGGTTTCCCCTTTCTCCCCTTCATTTTTTTAATGTCTTTTAGTTTTTTTTTCATGTTTTTTTCTTTTATTTTCCGGCCCTATTTTGTTGTTTCTAGCTCTTCTTTGAGTTTGGCTACCGTATCTCGTGGCTTCTTTCCGGCCACCACTATGGTTTCCTTGACTTGTGGCAAGGCGTCTGTGCCTCCGATAGAGTTCTTGACCCTGAGCCTTATTTTTCGATACAATTTGCTACTGTCGAAGGCTCTTTCATCGACGTCCCCAAATTGAATCGCGGAAGCTGTCCCTGGCTCAGATCCAGTCAGCCGTCGGTGCACCCTGCCAAACCTCGTTAGAAACTCCTCCAACACCACATCTCTGCTCTTTTCGGCCACTTATTCTAACCCCCACAACTAAGGCTGACCATCGTGGAGGAGTTGCCACTGTCAACTAAGTGAACCAAGCTCACTGAAAATCGCTTTGTACCTAAAGTCGATGTAAACGTGATCGATGACAATCCATTTCAACCTACGACCGTGGATATAGTTTTGAGGCATGTGATTTTGTTGGTTATAGGTTAGGAGTTAAGGATAGTTTTAGAATATATTAATTGTTTGAGTTGTGTGTTGCTTGTAATAACTTCTAAAGTGAGGATATTTTTTGCTTTCTGCATGAAATTTTTGAATTTTTTCTCTTAAGTAATGATAGTTTTCTTCCTTCAAAGATAGTAACATACCTTTAAAAAAGGGTATGACTTACTCGTCATCATAATAAAATTCATTTGTAGATGATTTACAGTTATAAAGTTATTGTCTCGTTATATCGAAAAAGTTTCAAGTTCAAACGTTTGTTAATAAATTTGTATTTATATTTTTTCAATGATTCTCTACTTTAGAAATGATATTAAAAATGCTTTTTAAAACAAAAAGTTGTAAAAGTTGTTTGGTTTCTTCTGCGGTACATGTTTATGCAAATAAAGAGTGAATAGTGATGCTCATTTGATGAGTTATAAAAAAGAAAATAGAACAATGCTTCGCCTCATTTCTTGAGAGATTAACTAAATCATTTTCAATGGGTATTTCTTGGTTTAACTTTTTCAAATACCATCAATTTAAGGTTACATGTGAGGTTATGCATATCGGGGCATATGTTCAATCCTTAAAAGAGCAAACATATTTTAGCGCCAATTATAGCTACATTTTACCTCAACGAAAAATTCTAAATGCAAACAACACATCATTAAATCCTATCGGGCCCTAAATGGATATGGTAGTCATGATAACATAGATTGATAAGGACGCCAAATTAATTGACACCAAATGCTCATTTATAGAATTTGACTACTCACAAGAAATTATTATTATATAATATACTTGCAACATAATTTAGACTACATATCTAATAATTGAAAATCACAAGTCCACCCACCACATTCAATATCAGTATTAGTATTATGGCCAGTAAACAGTAACGTACAATGACAGTGAGCTATCATAATCGAAAATGCCAGCACGTTCTATGAAGCAAAGGGCAATAATGGAAATTCAGCATTAGGATATCCTTTAATTTCGGGCTTGGGCTGATAATTGTAGGCGCCCTAGACGTCCGACACGTAGGGCACCTAACCCAAATTCCTAAAGAAAGTATAATAATAAATTAAAGAGAAAGAAAATATATATTATTTGGAGAGAGGGACTTGCAGCCAAAAAGGAATCATAGAAAATTGCATCCATTGGCAATTAAAAAAGAGAGAGAGAAAAGAGAACCGAATAAAATAAAAGGCATAAAATATAACAGTTGTAATCCCAGTTAATAATATTCCAGATTGCCCATAAACTATTATAATTATTCCATTGGCCCACCTCAGACTCAGGAACTACCTTCACGAAACTTAATTGCTAAGCATAGTTCTCAAGTGACGTCTCGCCGGCTATTTCTATTTGACCGCAAATTAAAAGTAAAAAGAAAAGAGAAAGCGTTGTTACTATATTCTGAGGAGTGAATATGAATATCATTAATTAGCGTCAAAAATATAATTTCTTTATTTAAAAATAAAAAATAAAAAAAAAGAAATTTCAAATTTTTGGTTTCATTGGCCCTAACCTAATTAAACATTCGAACTCCAAAGGGACCACAAGCGAGAATTGAATAGACCTAACACGTCCGGAAGCACTTTCCTAGCCAAACCCTTGTGGGTGGAGCAGCCGCTGGTGCCCGCCGTGGAAGTCCGTGGAACCGCCGACGCCTCCTCCTCCTCCTCCTCCTCCACCACTGCAGTAGACTCACCGGAGACCTCCACCACATCATTCTCCTCAGCCGCAACCGCTTTCTCAGAAGAACTCAACGGTTGTACAAGCGCCACGTCACTTTCCGACAAAGTCTCAGCAGCAGCAACAACAACAACAACAACAGGACTTGTAGATTCCTCCTCGAGCAGTTCAACTAGTTTTTCAGGCAGACTTTTAACATCAACTAGTTTATTTTTATCAGAAAAACGACGCGTCGTTTTGTCTCTCCTCTTGCCTTTCCCGTTCTTCTTGGATTTCTCGCTCTCGTCGCTGGTCAGATATTCCTCGAAAGCTTCAATGGCCTGGTGAATGCGCTCACGGTTGGGAGAAGAGTCCCATCTGAACCAGTAGCTCCTGTAACAGTCAAAGCAATCACAATCGAAAACAGGAGGCTTGTGATTATTTGTATTACCAATGCTACCGCCATTTGCTGTCTTCTTAGACGATTTTTTCTGAATGATCGAAGATGACGAGGGGTTTGCTGCTGAAGTGGTTGTAGTCTTGATGGAGTGGGTGATGAGATAAGCAAGAACTTCGCGGTCTTCGGGAGAAAGGACTGAAGCAAGAGCAAGAATGGCTGCCGGCAAGAGCTTTAAAACCGAGAGGTAGTCCCCATTTGGAGAAGAAGATGGAGAAGGATGTACTTTACCTTTGTTCTTTATCTTCATAATTTTTGTTTATGGAAATGGAGTTTCCTTTCTTCTGGTGTTTCTCCGTTTGCTTTTGCTTTTGCTTTTTGTTTTTATTTTTGTGGAGAGAGAATTTTTGTTTTATTTTGAAAAGGAGAGAGAGGGAGAGAGGGGCTGAAGCGGAACAGTGCGTAGGGTTTCTTTTGGTCTTGGGAGTAAATTATAAAATATTTTATTGGGTTTTTGACACCGAGTCCTTTTTTAAGTTTTTGTGAACTTGATTGACAGACTTTCTGATTTTGGAATAGTTAAAATATTTGGTGTGTTCTTGCTATTTGTTTTAATGAAATATTATTAATAATATCTTGAAGTATAATTTAATTATAACCATATTTACATATTTAAAAATTTGATGTTTGCGTCTATTTTTTTGTGGTCAAAATAGGTACGAATATTTGATTGTTAGAGATTTTTTTTTTGGGGTTAAAATTAATAGATGTACGGATAATCTCATCTTTTTATCTTTAAAATTTTAAAATGTATAAAATATAATAATAAAATAAATATATTATAATATAATATAATATAATATAATTAAAAAAAAATAGAGAAAGTAATAGCCGTTTAGATTAGTGACTATTTTTGTCGCTTAAACCAGTGACCATTTTAGTCGTTTGGTTAAACGGCCAAGTGGCCCCTCAAACGAGGGGCTACTTGGCCGCTTACGCTACGGCCATTTGCTCGCCTGGTTCAAGTGGCCATAATGGCCTCCAGTCTATATGGCCAAAATGGCTGCTTGAACTAGCGGCCAATTGGTTGCCAAGTTCAGGTGACCATAATGGCTGTCAGTTTTTTATTTTATTTTATTTTATTAATATTTATTTTTATTATTATTTTATTTTATAATATATTTAAAAGTTAAAATATTAAAATTTGAGTAAGTTAATCTCGTTAAACGTGTAAAGAGTAAAATGATCATTTAACAATGAATAATAAAAAAATTGTTTAACTTAACAAAATATTCTTAACATTTGGGCATTAGTGCCTATTTTAGTCCAAAAATATTAGGTACAAATATTAATTTTTTTAATTTGTGAGTATTATTATAATTAAGTCATACTTAAAAGGTATTGATGATAATAACCTTCTTTTAATAAAAATAAAGGTAATAGAAATGAAATTAAGATAATATTTTGACATATAAAAAATTATAAAATTAAGATTTTTAATCACAAGCAATCTCATCTCAGCCTCTTGTCCTCTCTTTTTATTCCATTGTTAAAAAAGGATTGCTAGACACCTTTAGTTTGATTTAAGTGTTTTAAATATTTTACTAATTTTAAAAATACTTAAAAGACCTCGTTCATTAGTATTGACTGTTTCTTCTAACAAAATCTCTATTTGATTATAAAAAGTTACTTTTTTCCTTTGTTTTATGCGCGTGCATTTAAATGAATTATTTTATTTGTTAAAAATATTATTTTGTTGTTATTTAATAATAAAAACTCAAAAATACCCTTTCTCTTGCATGCAAATCCCCATCAACTTTAACTGCAACTTCACTCTCATTTCAACCATTTTTTTTCTTTTTAAATCAAAACAAAGAATCAACAAAAATACCCTGAATAAAAATTTACTAGTTATTTTTCATTGGCAGTGCACAAGTCTTTTTCCATTGGACTATCATAATATAGACACGTGATTATTTTTCTGCTAAGCTACTTAAAAAAAAAAATTGGGCTACAATAATGTGTTAGCTCTCTACAGCTGCGCACTCTTGGGGAGGTTAAGTCAGTCTCAAGATAATGCTTCAACTGAATTTTGCATGAATTTTTAGGTTGTATGTGGTAATAAATCTATAGATGATGCAAATTTGTGGTTCAATGGTAAAGCTGAATCATATGTAGAAACTTTTCAGGGGTGCACATATTGTGTACATTGAGAAAATAGGAAATGAGGCATATCTTAGTTTGGTTCTGCGTCTTGATGGCTCCAACTGTGTCTTCATGTCTAGCCAGCAAGGTAAAATATGGTTGGGCGAAGGTTCTTGATGAGGAGTCTAATAGGGTTTTGGGGGTTGTTGAATATGAACCATTTTTAGATGTAACTAATGAAGTGGCCTTTGATTCTGGGCTCAACTTAATGGGAATGGCATATTATCCAAACTTTGGCCCTTTTTTTTTCATTCAACTGCGATATGATGAAACAGCCAAGATGATCTAAGAGATATGAATGTAATACATATGTTAATTATGATCCTGAAAAGCTTGATGCTGATAATAGATTCCAGCCATGTCAATATCTTACTATTATTGTTGAGTATATTATTAATGATACTACATCAAAACCATCCTTGGTACACATCTACACCTGTCTCTAAATATCTTTTAAAAAATTCTTATTAGATTTTTATATATAGGCTTCTTCACGACTATTGCCCAAGCAAAATCTGCATATTCAGGAGAAGCGAGAAGGATATTTACAATAGGCCTTCCATCAAGTAGAGGTCTTGTAGGTCAAATTCTTTTTGAACCTACATATGGGTATCCATCTAATAGCCTCCCTTTTACTTCAATCTCGCTTCCCGGTATTTTGATTTATTTGTATTTTTTAATTCTGAGTATTTTTATTGGTTTTTTGTTTTGATTTTAAGAAGAAAAAAAATGGTTAAAGTGAGAGGGAGGTTGCAATTGAAGTTAAAGAGAATTTGCAAGTGAGAGGAAGGGTAATTTTGGGTTTCATTGTCAAATAAGGACAAAATGATATTTTTAACAAATAAAATAATTCATTTAAATACACGTGCATCAAAAGAAGGGCAAAACAGTAACTTTTTATAGTCAAATAGAGATTTTATCAAAAGAAATGGTAAACACTAACGAATGGGGATCTTTTAAGTATATTTAAAACTAAAAGGGGTATTTAAGGCACTTAGGCCAAACTAAGGGGGTTCGACAGTCTTTTTCCCTTTTATTGCTCTTCTTTCTCTCATTCTTTCTCAAAATAAGGAATTATCAAAAAAATTTACAATCAATTTTAATATCTTTATCGTGTTATTTGATTAGATTTTTAATTATGCATTTTGATGAGTTTACGTTATTTTCATGTGATGTCAACCTTATGACATCACACTTACATTATCTACTATACTAGGTGCCAAATCATCATTTACGTCATCATCCATATAGACAATATATACCACATGAGTTTTGTACACATAGAACAAAAACTATAATTTAGTGATAGATATTTTATATCACAAAGTGATGACACATGTTGGTAATAAAAAATTTATATTACAAAATTTATTTATCACATATTTGTAATAGAATTTTTCTATCACAAATTGCTTATGTGACTTTTGGTGATAGAAAAATTCTATAACAAAATGTAGTTTATGACAGTAAAATTCTATAATCAAAAGCCTTTTTTTAGTAGTGTCAGATCAATAAGGTAAATTTGTTTCATCTAGAAATAATAATTGGCAAAGCGGTTAAGCCTTATGAAGACTGGGTGAAATTGATTCGCTCTAAGAATTTTGGATTTTGATAAGAATCATGCAACTAAAAACAGGTTTTACCATGCCAAAAGTTTTTTGGCGGTGACATTCCAATGCTTAGTCGACAAGGGTAAAAAAATAGATAAAAAGAATAAAAGAGAAAGAAAGAGTGATAAAGAGAGAAAGAGAGGCATATTCAAAGTAAAAAGAACCTAAAACAATCTTCAAAGAATCTCTATTACCTTAGCAATTTAGACCCTATTTATAGGGTTATTATGTGAGTTTAATTCATAATCGTAGAATCTTATTAAAATTGGAAATCATTATAACTTCTTCTTCTTGGACTCGTTTATTAGAGTTTTATCAAGATAAAGATAGATTTTTTTTACTATTGTGCAACTCATACCGGGATTATAGGGTTTGTATTTGCAGAGAAAATTTTAAATTCTATGATTCTTGGTAGTAAGTTCGTTTTAAATTACTAGTATATGACTAGGGTGGTTGGTTTGGTGAGGGAAGGCACCTGATGTCAATGACTTCTATTAAAGAGATCGAGGACTATAAACTAGTTCAAGGGCACCTTTTCATTGGGCTTTATTATAGGATGATGGACCCCAACTAATGTGTTATTAAAGTGCTTGGGCTAACGTTTATGGACCAAAATCATAGGAAACACTATATAACCTTTAATCTAAAAATGCAACCCTTGTATTTCTTACATTCTCTTTAATTTAATTGAGAATATTCTTTTCTACGTTGGCATATTATTTGAAAACAATTCTAAATATTTAAATATAAGACTAATTATATTAAAAACATATGTTTAATTATTTAAAACAAACGAGAAAGACATCTTATTCTCTCCAAAAATTGTATAAACTAGTCAAATATTTATGAATGTTAATTGACTCAAACTATATATATATATATATATCTTAAACACGCGTCCATCCCAAGTGATGCTATTTTTTTGTGACTTCGCGTGTTTTCCTGAATATATTCTTGATCATTTTAAGCACTTTTTTAATCAATTTTTTATAGGTGTCATAGAACATGAGTTACACATTATATATTTCAAGTGAATGAGTCCAATGATAGTGATGAGAAATATATTAAATTAAAAAATGTTAGTATTTCAATTTTTGAAGGATGTGAAATATAAAGAGTTGTTAAGTATTGTGTGTTGTGCTATTGGAGTTGATAATGTACAGTATAAAGTGTTTCTGAAAATTCCTATTGATACAATAAGAGTGAAGTTAAGACCATTTGAAGTTAGAAATGATAATAATGTCTAGTTCTTTATACGGATCAATAAAAGAATTTTCACATTTTTATGAGTAACACTAAATCTTAAAGCTCCTATATATGAAGAGGATGTAGAGGCAGGCGTCTGTTAAGAATAAACAACCTTATTGTATGAACTTTATATTAACAAGCGATAACAAACAAGTGAGTAGTATAATTCCAACAATACCAACTATTGTATTTTTATTAATAGTATAATTCATTATCATTAATCCCCTAAGATGTTTAACGAAGACCTAACTTATATGTACTCTGAAGTCAAAATGATAGTAATAAAAATGCTAATAATGTAAGAGAATTTGATAGATTGAATGATATACAGGAAGACAGACAAGGTTATGTTTTTAATATTTCTTTTAATGAGGCGTACGATGCATATGATTTATATAAAAGATAAGATAAAATTGAAGCATAAAACTCTTTCATTTTATTCATTCGATACTATTATCAGACTTGGTCATAACGAATAAGGTATTGTATTATAAAATTAGGGATATGTTTATGAAAAAGTTATATATTAACAAGAATGAACTCTATGAGTCTATTAGCTTTATAGTATTTAAGGGTAATTAGAGTTTTAAAGTTTCAAAGTCTACGAAAGATCATTTTGAAGTAAAATGTAACGATGAGAAACACAAATGGCAAGTATATGCATTACTGTTAGAAGCGCAAAATTTTTTTACAGTGCGAAGAATAGTTACAAATCACACATGTCAGTTACATTGATTGCGTCATGGTAACCACAAAACAAGTGCAACTGTGTCAAATATAGTGTGCGACTCGTAGTGCGTGCACGCACCGACGTGTGCACAGTCGATAAAATGTGAATTTTGACATTTTCTAGCTATTTTCACCATTTTCTATCATTTCGGTAATTTATAATTATGTTTGGTCTTTTTTTTATTATTTTAACTTTAAATTTATATATTTTTACTAAAATTTTTAGTTTTAGGAGGGAGAATTTTAAATTTTTATAAGAGGGGCAAAATAAAAAATTATTATGCTTTTAATAGCAAAAGATTAAACTTTGATCTGGTTCAAAAATATAATATTTAATAGGAGTCATTTCTAAAATTTTCCTTACATCTTTTGACATAATCTTTTTTCTTCTTAAAAAAAAGAGGCCAAAGCTATGTCATATTATTAGATGTTTCACTATTGTACTTAAAATTCATAATACTATTATTTTTGTCTGAGAGGAGTATCATTGGGAGTATTAGTAGGTTTACATCTAATACATTTATTTAATTTAGAGTAGTTAGAGGTAATAATGTGTAATTTATTTTTTGGTAATAATGAAACGTTTTAAGTGTAATTTTTTTATATATTCCTATCGCTAATCAATCATGTTTCTCTTCAATTGTTAATGTTTGTGGTCTTCTTTTACATACTTCTTATTTTAAAATATAGGAATTTTCTGTTTATATAATTGAAATAAAAAATTTATAAAATACTTTGTTTATATAATTAAAATATAATATTTATATCTTAAAAAATATGATATCTGATATATTTATTATTAATTAATATTATATAACTATCATAATAATAAATAAAAAACAAAATTTCGTCCACTACTTTAGAGTATAATCATAGAAAAAAATTACGTTATTTGATAATCTAAAAAAAATTATCAATTAGATATTTTATTTATCCATGTATTTTCATTAAAAGTATGATAACAAATTATTATACTAAAATGATAAAAATTTCAAATAGATTTTGTTATCAAATTTGTTTTGGTTAAATGATTTTATTAATCTCTTAAGTAAGAGCATGGATGCCATGCGCACTTTAGCGCGTGGGCTAACATTCAGGCGATGCCCATGAAACCTTGTGTAAGTCTTACAACTCAGCACTAATTGGTCAGACACGAATAGGTTATAATTTACCTTTTTAATGTGAAACAACTGAGCACAGCAAGGTACCTTCACCGTAGAAAAATGTTATTTCTCAAGGGTATAACAGTCTTTTCCGGAGGGGGTTATGGATAAGAACAACTGACCAATAAGGTATACAAAAATGTCAACTACGTTTTTTTCTCTTTTGAATGTTTACACGCGGGATAACAATTGAACTGAATTACAAGTTTTTGCCATCATCCTTAATTTCCCATGTCGGATAATCAAATGCTTTTGTTGGAGATCAAATAATAAACTAAAGATGTGATAAATCTTTTAGCTACCAAAGGCATCTGTCGACTTGGCGACCATCACAGCAACAGATTATGAGAAGCCCTCAAACTTTGACTTGATTGAGCTTCTCACCAAACGAAGCAAAACATGACTCTATTTAATTTCCTTATGTAATGTTTACTTCATATGTTGAAGTCCAAACTGCAAGCCGAAGGTGATTGGCAAAATGCTCTCTTTGTTAAAATCTATGAGAACGACAACATACATACTGCGGTGGCATGCAGTGATATCCATGAAAGCAAATGAATAACGAAACAAGAATTTTCATCATAGCAATTATGCCGATGAAGTTTTTTTTAATGTGTATTTCATTGCTCAAAAACTTGAAAAGTTATCCAACCACACCATTACATCATAAACTTTTAAAACAATTTCAACTAATTTATGAGTCATTACAATTTGAGATCTTAGAGTAAATTTAATTGCTACATAATCTACATCTTTTACAAGATTTCTACGCTCATTAGCTATCCATCTAATTTTCTTCAATGAGTTAATTGATTCATCGACCAATTCGACCACATTTTTGACATCTGATTACACAACTAACTTGTGGCAATTCATTCTCTTGGCCAATTCTAAACCAAATTGAATTGTCTTTGCTTTTGCTACCTCTACATTTGTATGGTAGTTGCTAGGTGAGACAGCCATTGCTAGACTCTCCCTTAATCATTCCTGATCACTACCTCCAAACAAACTCTACATTCTTTCTCATTCACAGCTGCATCTATGTTAATTCTCTGCCAATCTACTCTGGAGGTTTCCATTGCTACTAATGTAGTATCTCTACTCTGATGCTTGGTTGGTTGCTATTGCAAACTATAAGCATTGCTGGATTCATAGTAAGTTGCCCAACTGTTTAAGTTCTCTACTACCCCTTTCATGATAAAGTTGTTTCTAGCCTTCTAATTTGCCCATATAACAGCATCATTAGTCTGTAGCTTCTTTTTGAGTGGTTACTGATCCTATAAATTGAACAAAATCTCATCACTTATTTTTTTGGTGCCCTTCGATTAATTCTGCAAACTTAGAACATTTCTATATGTTCTTGGCCAGTTTATAGGTCATTAAAGCACGGAAGATTCTTTCTTCCTCCCTAAGACGCCTTAGACATAATGTACTGTTAGAATTTTTTTATTAGCCAAAGTGCAGCCTGTTGGTAATATATTGGCAAGGGCCCTCCATAAAAATATTTTGACCTTCCGAGGTACTCTACTGTTCCATATAAACTCTCATTTTTTTTCCTAACTTCACAAATGGTCCTAGATTGCCTGCATGTCTTCCTTCCATATTTAGGTAATATCCACTCTTCATAGAGTATACTTATCTCTTATCATAATACCAATACAATGTCTCTTCAATTTTGGATAATGAGAGGAGGATATTCTAGATTTGTTCAGCATTTACAGCCTAAAAGTATTAGTGTATAACCTCTTTCTTCCACATGTTTCCCTCATCGATCAAGAAGTTTACTTTACTGTCGGTTGGTAACATAATTGTTTCTTAAAATGCCAATTGTTATTATATATTTTTACTTGACTCCCATTGCCAATGAGCCATTTAACTCCTTTCTGCAACAAAATTTTCCCCTAAATAATGCTTCTTCATATGTAAGATGGAGTTTATCTCAAGCTAGCGTCCATAAAGTGCTTCTTTATGAAATATCTTGCTTTGAGAATCTTGATTGTCAAAGATTTTGGATTTTGAAGTAGCCTCCGTTCTTTTTTGGAAAAAGAAGCTTGGTTGAAGCAAGACAATTCTCTAAATCCTAGGACTCTATCACTTTTTCTTTGGCATATTCTGTCCCAGCTTGCCCAATACATCTTTTTCTCTCCTGAATCTTTGGATCCCCACCAAAATCTATAAACCGTCATCTAAATTGGAAACTTAAAAATACTCATAGCAAATGTTGGCACAACTTATGCCACTGCTTTTATAAGGACCTCTTTCCACCCATTGGAAAATAATTTTTCTTACCATATTTTGATTTTACCTGATACCCTCGATTTGAGTTCATTGAAGAATTGCCTTTTAGTTCTCCCTACCATGGAAGGCAGTCTAAGGTATCTCTCATACACTAGAACTCTTTAAGCTGGAATATCTTTCAGATAATTCTCTTCCGATCATCAGGGGTATTAGGACAAAAGATTATAGAGGACTTCTCATTGTTAAAGGCCTGTCTAGATGCTTTTGCATAGCACTCCAAAATTTATTTCAACTTATTATAGCCTTGAGTATTAGCATTTGCAAAAATTAAACTGTCATATGCAAATAACAACTGAGAAATTAAGATTAGACTTGCTAAATTTAAAACATTAAGTAGCTTTCCTGTTTTCGCCTTATATAGTAGGGGATGAGAAAGCCTCGGCACACAATAAGAAAAGATAAGGTGATAAGCAGCACCTCTGTCTTAATCCTCTTTCAGGTAATACTTTGCCTTTAGCCTTTCCATTAATCAGAATTGAGAAAGATGATGTTGTGACACATCTCAAGACTAATGCTCGTCATTCAGCAACAAACCTTAATCTCTGCATTACATCTTCTAAGAAACTCCACTCAACTCTGTCATAAGCCTTGTTAATATCTAGCTTCAAAGCAATGAGATCACCTTTTCCTTTTTTTTATTACATCTAATCTTATGCAAATATTCATAACCAATTATCACATTATCACCAATTAATCAATTAAGGAGGAAGGCATTTTGGTTGGGAGATGCTTCTAATAAAACCTTGCTGGTAAGCCATCTGGGCCTTGTGCTTTGAAGGGGCTTGATTGCCACATTGCTTTCATTATCTACTTTTTACGAATGACTTTCTAAGATCCTTATTCATTTATACTGTAATTCTTTTATTGACGCTCTATAGAGCTACTTTCCTCACATCATCTAGAGGTTTTATTGAAGAGAATATGTTAAAGTAATAGTCACAGATGATCTGCTCCACCTTCTGCTCATTCTCGTTCCTCACACCCTTCTCATCTAGAATACCTTTGATCTCATTCCTTTTTTTTTTCATATTTGAACCTACTATATGGAAGAACTTAGTATTTTTATCCCATTATTTAAGCCAAACAATCTTAGATCTTTGTTTCCAAAACATTTTTTTATTATGTAATACCAAGTCAATATTTTTTTTAGGGTTTGTATCTCATTGTTTGTCCCATAATGAATACCATTCATCTTACAATACTTAAGTCTTTAGGAAAGGTGATCCATCTTTCTTTTCCTTTCACCAAATTCTTGCTTACTCTATCTTTCTAATCCTATTCTCACTTTTGAAGTCTTCTCAAGGAAACACTAAATTAGGTTGCTACCACATTCTCTCTCTCTCTCTCCAATCTAGTAATCTTTAATAGTTTCTGCACATCCTTGATGGCCATTTTAAACAACTTCATAATGAAACTCGGAAACCATTTTCCTCATTTTCCTTATCAGTATATGCTGTTCCCAGGCCTCCAATAGAACTAGACAGTGATCTAATTATGTTTCAACCAAGTGTCATACTTGGAATCAATTGAACAACGTGTTCCACTGTTCATTGTTAAGGAATCTATCAAGTCTCTCCTTCATTAATTTGGGGCCATATCTTTTATTCGAACAAGGGTAGCCAATCCACCCCATATCATTCAATTCATACACCCTTATACCTTCCTAAAATCTTCAATTGCTTCACTGCTTCTAGGAGGTCCTCAACTTTTCTCTTCATTTGCTAGGATCTCATTGAAATCACAATTGCAAACCCATACATTTTGAACATTTCTGCAAGCCTTACCATGAGTTTCTATTTGTGCTTCTTATTTATTGCTTCTGGTAAGCCATAGATTCCTGTGTTCCTCAAAGATCTAACTTTCATCTTTCTACTATTAGAGATTATTTTAAGGTCTAGTTTATTTTTCCACATTAGCTTCAATCCACCTCCCAAACCCCCGTTATTAATTGCACAATTGTTCCCAAATTGGAGCCTTTTCCCAATCTGTTGCATTTGATAATCTTGCAATTTTGTCTTACAAAAAAAAAAAAAAAAAACTATATCAGGTACATTTGTTTGGAGAATTTTATTTAGTAATCTAAATGTTCGCAGGTTCTCCATACCTCATATTTTCTAGCTAATAATTTCCATAGTTCTTGGCAGGGCTATGGTTCAGCCATTGTTGATAATGCATTTTGAATTTCAATTCCAGTCAAGTTCTCGTATCTCTATTTTGATTATGTTTGCCAACTATCACTTGATCAAGTTTGATTTGTATCCCCTCTAGCCTTTTAATATTAACTTTATTTCATTCTTTTTCTACAACATGAGCCCTTGTTTGGTACATTTCTTCGGCCCAAGTTTTCCTGCCAAGTGTTTTCATCCATTTTTCATTTGTTTAGTTGGGTTTAAGTTTGTAACTTTAATTATTTGTTGGTAGGCATTTGAACTTCAGCCATTTCTAAGCCCAGTGATTTCAATTAGTTTACACTCATTTTCTGTGCCGCCTTTTTTTTTCTAGCATTCAAGCTAATTTTTCCTAACTCTGTTCCATTTCTTCCTACTTGCAATTAATGGCTCTGTTGCTGTCATCTTTCGTAACTGGACTTTCACATAGTTCCATGTCTGCCAACATACTAGGTTATACGAATTCATTAATAATTTTGGGAGTCTATACTACCTTTTTTCCAATTCCTCAGGTTACTGTCACCATCTCTTCTAATTTCAGTTCTAGATTTTCTCTCACTATAAGCCATAGATGTAGATCTAAGTGGTTCTCCAAGTTGCTCTATTCAACCTCTAACACAAGAATTTCCTAAACTGGTTTTTCCACTTACATTTTCTATCTCTATTCCCCAGCCTCTCTTTGGGCTACTTAATCTCCTCATTTCTAATTCCTATTGTCTATTGTCTCTTGTTTGCAATGGTATCTTTCTCTTCCTCTACTGCCTCGAAATTTATCTTCAGTTGCCCTAACTTTTATCCACATGCCATAAGCTAGATCATCCTCTTCTATCTTCTTGCAATAGCCATTATTCTCATCTTTGTTATAGTGTCAATTCTCCTTTTGCCTATCTGCACACACCTTAAATGAATGTCCAATTGGCCAACATTGGTAGCAGAAATCTAAAAGCTTTTCATGTAGTATTAACATTTTTGTGAATATTAAACCATGTTCTTCAGTTTGACAACCTTATAATATCAACTAAACCATAATTTTGATACCCTTTTTACTCTATACGCAACGAAAAATTATAACTCACACCATAAGTAAGAACATATAAGATCAGCACACCAACAAAGATAAAAAAAAAAATTAATCAATAAGACACAAGATATACGTAGGTCGGCCTAAAATTACCTACGTCCACGGAAGATCTATGATCCAACTTCTTATTATTGATATAGATCACTAAGTATATTTTTACATCATTAATGATCCTACAAGATCCCTTAGTATCTCCCATAGAAACCTCTAAGTATCTACCATTAATCACCATGACTTCCCAAGACCTTTTAGTATCTCTTTATAAGAGATTTTTACAAGGAATACAAGAATAGCCTGAGCATCTAAGCCAAAATAATCTATGGTGTTTCTTTTGTTCACTTAAGAACCAAAAGAAAACACTTCCAATAATATCTGATCCCTATTAGTGGTATAAGTGTCTAGATTTTGGTATAAAGCGATAAAGACACCTTAGGGTTACCCGATTCCAACCCTATTAAAAATATTTTTTTTATGGCGTGCGTGAGAGGTATTAGACCTAAATTGGTAATTTAACACTCAGTTAGAGCGTCGGACAGTAATGAAATATTTTTGAAAATTTTCTCTATTGGCTTGGAAAAGGAAATTTTTATTTAACAAATGAATTTTCACAAAAGTGTTAGGCATGAAACAAGTCTTTATTAAAAACACAATCCATATGTTAGAAAATGGACCAATTAGAGATAAGTTCATGGATTGCCAAGTTGGAGGTCTAGTTAGTTCATTTGACTATTCTAACTAAATAGTTAGAAAGGAACCAATTAAATACTTCCATTTTGAACCAATGGTAATTTAAAAATTTTGAATTAGTTGAGAGGCAAATTGGGCTTTTAGAAGAGCACTATATAAGGATGAAGTATGTAGAATTTTGGCTAAGTTAAAAGTATAACATTTAGAGTTAAAGAGAGGAAATTCGACCAAGGTAAAAGGGATACTGCTACAGTAAAACCCAAGACTTTTTTATGAGTTTTTATGCTTGATCAAGCCAAAATAAAGCCAAACACAAGTTCTTAAGATCAATTAAAGCTTCAATTAGTGAAAATTAAATAAAAAGAGATTGAGTTGAATTCAAGTGTGGAGCTTAAAGGAGTCATCAAAGTAAAAGAATTAGTAAAGTGAAGAAAATCGAGAACGGTAAAGGGAGTAAAAGTCTGGAGAAGAATGCGTTCGGAGCGGTTGGTGAGTGAAATCTATCATGGTTTATCTTCCATTTAATATGTTTTTGCATATTGAAATTGTATGTTTTATGTGCTTTTAATGCATAAACATGATTTACGATTTTGGTATACAGTTATTGTTTACGCTCAAAATATAACGCGGCTATCGCAGTCTAGATTGAGGTGTCGATCCCACGAGGAAGCTTTTGGCAAAATAGGTTGGTAAAGTAAAATATTAAAGCAGTAGCAAAGGATAAAATTAATTGATTTAAGTGATGAAATAGAATTGTCTATGATTTGAAGGAAATGTCTTATGATAATTCAAACAAGACTTCGAGAATCATAATTATGCTTTATAAATCTACTCTACATTTTGATTTAGTGTTTATAACTCAATTGACAGTTTTACATCTAAACAATCAATCGGAAGATATGTAAAATATAGTACATTTGATAACATATACATTGGATATGACTAAACTCTTTTACAAATATTAACACAAATCATGTTTATTTATACAAGTTATCTAAGATCGACAATATATCATTTTGACAATATTGCAGTAAAAGATCAACTTGAATATCAAACATTTATTGCCCTTACATGTTATCCAAGATCGACAATATATTAATTTGACAATATTGCAGTAAAAGATTAACATATAAAACAATGTAACCAATAACAATTATAATTCAACAAGAATCACATAAGAAAAGCATGACTGAACATATATGAGACATGAGAATTATAACCTTTGGATTATAGAAAATAAACTAGATAAGAGTTTAATCAAAACCAAACTTACAACATTTGTAGCTCTTGACAACGAATCAAAGCATAGGAATAAATTTATTACACATAAAAGTTCATCTCTTAGCCTTGCCAAAAACTCTAGCCTAAATTACAATACATGTTAATGAGAAGAAAAGAAAAGAGAATTATCTAATATTGAAAACGTCCTAAGAGTCTCCTTATATAGGCAATGAATAGAAATATGTCATGGATGACATCAATCTTCAATAATTTTAAGCCAATAACTCGTTTATCCACTTGCAGCACGTTTTTGATAATGTAAATGACCAATTTAGCTTCTGTAGCTGACATGAAAGTTGTCGAATTTTGTCTCTTCTTTCCATAGGCACCAAGTTCATAGAAATTAGATGAGTATCCAATGAGATATGAGCAAAATTATAAAGATACATCAGATTTCAGCCAACAACCATTTTATCCACTTGCAATGCAATTTGGTCCATGATAACGGCTGATTTGGACTTTACCATCAACATACGAGTTGTTGATAATTAAGTTAGAATTTCACAGCTTCAATAATTATACCAATTGAGTACGTAGTTTGTGAGATACGGTCCAAATACGTGAGTTGGGTCAAGCTGGGCAGAAGTTGTAGCCCGATTCTATTGTATCTCAATTTTTGGCCCATAACATGTTGGATTTGGCTTTTCCACTATTCTTCAAATTTGTGTAAGATTAAGTCATGTTGCACCAGGTTCAAGAATTTCTTCATTTTGATTTCTATATTGAGAGTTATGTCTATTTTACCTAAACCTGTCCAAATAACATTCATTAATCATAATTTAAGGAGAACACTTTATTTCAAACTAAAAATACAGAAAATGCTAAAATTAGTGACATTAAATGGTGACTGAATCTCTTAACAAATATGCATTTTCATGTGTTCATCACAGCTCCCAACCAGCTTATTGCTAGTCTCTAACAATTCAAGCATAAATTGAATATGCAAAACTACCTAAGCATTTCAAATAAAGCGTCAGTTCAAGATCATTGTTGCTATCATGGTTTTTTTAATTACAACTTCCAAAATTTGTATGTGTGTGAACTAAGCCATAACCATCTGACCACAAACCACAATAGATATAGCCTTGAGAATTTCTCCAAGTAAAAGCCTCAACTCCATATCCTCACAAGTGTATGACTGTTTAAAAGGTTAGGACTTCTCTTATGGAGTTGGAAAACAGTTAAGCACTCAAGAAAAAGTCAATTTTAAGGACAGACACATAAACTAACATTGATCCAAAGATAGAAAAATCATTTGTTTAAAAATTAATTATTCTTATCATATGTCAATTTTAGAATTTCAATTGGCTTGTGAGAATAATATAACTTGGTGAGAAAACTACTTTACAAAATATTTGTCTTCTAAAATTGGATGAAGACTTTATTAAACTGAGTTGATTCTTCTCTTTTTTTTTTTGTATTTTTTTTGGTATTTTGCTTCTTTTTTTTTTTTTTTGTATTTTTGAAGAATACAAGGAAGCATTACAAAAGTTTCTCACCAAATTATATTATACACAAATGCAACCAACTTATCCCTTAATTTAAATAATATCAATCTAAACAAAAAGTAACCAATTCAAAGGATCAATGAAGGTTCATAAGCTGTTTTCTCAACCTTTCCACGTATTCATAAAATATATGTGAGATTAGAAAAATATATACTTAAACATGAGAATTCTCCTGGCTATATAAATTGAATCATCCATCTTACCACAAGGCTTAGTATTGTGCTCAAAAATATTTTGGAAGTCATTCTTTAGTAACCTAAATAGAAACAGTGACTCAACCTAAACAATTTTGAAATCATACCTAAGCAGAAAAGCAAATTCCTTTATACAAGAATTACCAAGACTACAAGCAATAAACAACAATACATGAAACATAAAACAAAATAACAAAAAGTTAGTTAAAATGAGTTTCAAAAGTTAAAACTAAAACTCCTTACTCTGCAATTCTAACTTGACCTAGAATGCGTCTCAAGAGTTCAAGAATAAACTCTTTACTCCGCCATATCAAATATTGGACCACAAGTTTTTTTTTTTTAAAAATAAAGTACGACTTATGTCTACTCTCTTCCCCCAAACCAGATGAAACATTGTCCTCAATGTTTAAATAGAAAGAGATAAAGTATATGAGACATTACCTGAAACGCCAGTTATTTGAAAGAAACAAACCTGAGAAACACTTAAGCAAATATAAACTAAAATGATGATGCTGATAAATAAATAAAACAAAGAAAAATTTACAAACGAAGTGTCAGATCCAATTTTCGCTTGTTAAGGCCCACTGACTAATCGATCCGAGTTATTGCTGGGTTAGGTTCGTAGGTAACTGCCTGTAATTTGTTAATCAATTCATCCACCTCAGTAGTAGAAACCAGGATCTGTCGTGCCGAATGTGAAATAAAATTATGTTCCACAGCTTGATCAAGAAAACAAAGTAAACAATCAAAATAGTTATTAACATTCAACAAACCTATGGGTTTTCGGTGGATATTCAGTTGAGCCCAAGAGACAAATTGAAAAATTTCTTCCAAGGTACCAAAACCACCTGGTAAAGCAATAAAAGCAGCTGCATTGCAAAGTATTCTACCTATACATTCATGCATGGATGAGACTCGTAATTCTTCCCCTATTATTTTCCCGGTCAGGTTTTCCACGGCTAAAGCTGTAGGAATAATTCCTAAAACTTGACTTCGTCCTAAATGTGCAGCTGTTGACACACACCCCATTAACCTAAGGCTACCCCATCCATAAATCAAATGAATTTTTCTTGCAGCTAATGCTTTTCCTAGATTGTTTGCTGCTTCTACAAACACTTTACTCTCCCCCGAACTAGATCCACAAAATACACATATATTTTGAAATTGTTGAACTGGGGTTTTCTTCATATTTACACTCACCTTTATCTCAATATATGAAAATGAAAAAAATGAGGTGCTGTATTTATAGAGTACCAAATGATAACAATGATTATGGTAACCCGACAGTTTGTCAAAAGAAAGTTAAAAATAAAACACAGAAATTTAAACATAATGACCCACATGCATTATTGAACAAAAAGATTTGAATTTAAGACATCTACATGAGTAGCCAGACTATTCATTTGAAATTAAAACACATGTATTTACAAGTAGTTGTGATTGTGGCTCACATCTTCCTCTAGTTTTACGTCCAGTAACGGCTTAAATGCCATCTATGGGTCGGGGATAAGCTTTCCATCTAATTTTCTTATAAATTGGCAAACAGGGTCTTTTAGAGTCAGATTCCCGAGACTATACCGTTGATGTTCATTTTTGAATTTGTTCCATAAATCGAGAAGTTCACGTTGCACTAGCCCACAAGGATGCGTCTCAAGACTCAATAGGATATCATCCAAAGAATCTTTACTCAATCCATCCTTAATGAACTGAATTTTGTCTTCTCAATTTCTAGATGCAAATCCTAAAGAACGACAACTCCAGTTACAATTCCATCGAGCACATTTATGACAGACTTGTAACTTCTTTGCTTGTCGCCTTTTGGCATAAGAGCTTCTTCCAAGACTAGGCATATAAGAAACAAAATCATTTACAAACTCACCAGATAACCGAACCTTGGCTTCAATTAACCAACGAAGATTCACCGGGATATTACCCAACATCAATAGCCTTAGTCTTTCACACAGTGCTTTGTAAATCTTAAATAGAGCATTTTGAGGCAATGAAGGAAAACGTTTTTTGAGGTTGGCAAGAATGTGATCCATTTTGAAAGAAAAAAAAGAGATGAATGTACAGTTTGAGGGACATTTTTTAGGGAACTGAGAAACCGACTTTAATAGTCACAGAGTACCGTATCCGCCACTTGATCGAGAAATAAAATCACACTGAAGAAAAAAATAAAAAGAAGAAAATAAAGTAAAATAAAATATGAAAGAAAAAAAAAGCAAAAATAAAAAGTCAAAAGATAAAATATAAAATATGATACAGATAGATTGAACCTGATTAAGCATGATAGATAGGATCCACAAGAGAGATCTCGCCTAGGTACATAGAGTCGTCTACCTTTTTCACATAGCCTTTTAGCCGCTGTCCATTCACTTTGAAAGTCCGTCCATCAGTGGGGTCCTCTATTTCAACAGCACCATTAGGAAAAACATGTTTTTACCATAAATGGACCAGTCCATCGAGATCTCAACTTTCTAGGGTGTAAATGCAATCGAGAATCATAAAGATAGACCCATTGATTTGGCTCAAGGTGTTTCCTTGAGATCTATTTATCATGAGCTACTTTCATTTTAGCTTTGTAAATTCTGGAGTTGTCATATGCATCATTTCGTAGCTCTTCTATTTCTGACAATTATAACTTTCTCTAGAGACCTGCAGCATTCAAATCAAAGTTAAGGGCTTTGACAGCCCAATAAGCTTTATGCTCTAGCTCAACAGGTAAATGGCAAGCTTTCCCATAAACAAGCCGGTATGGAGACATTCCTAAGATGGTTTTGTATACAGTGCGATATGCCCATAATGCATCAGAAAGGCGTAGAGACCAATCTTTGCGATTCGGGTTAATCATCTTTTCCAAAATCTGTTTAACCTCTCTATTTGCTAACTCGGCTTATCCATTTGTCTGTGGATGGTATGCAGTGGAAACTTTATGAAGAACACCATACCTATGTATCAAAGCTTCGAAACAACAATTACAAAAATATGTTCCTTGGTCACTAATGATGACACGTGGCGTACTGTACCTAGATAACACATTTTCTCTTAAGAATTTTACCACAGTTGTATTATTATTAGTACGACAAGCTACAGCCTCCACCCATTTTGATACATAGTCAACAACTAAAAGGATGTAAAGGTAGCCAAAAGATGAGGGAAAAGGACCCATAAAATCGATACCCCAACAGTCAAATATCTCGATAACAAGAATAGGGTTAAGAGGCATCATATTTCTTCGAGACAAAGCACTTAACTTTTGATATCGTTCACAGGAACGACAAAAATTATTAGCGTCTTTGAACAAAGTAGGCCAGTAAAGACCACACTGTAAAATTTTCACAGCTGTCTTCTTCATAGAAAAATGGCCACCACAAGCAGCACTATGGCAAAAATTTAAGACATTAGAAACTTCACTTTCAGGAATACAACGTCTCATGATTTGGTCAGGATAGTATTTGAAAAGATATGGATCATCCTAATAAAAATTACGTACCTCAACCAAGAACTTACGCTTATCTTGTACACTCCAGTCAGATGAAAGTTCACCACAAACCAAATAATTTACGATATGTGCATACCAAGGTATTTGGCTTATATAAAAAATTTGTTCATCAGGTAAATAATCTTGAATGGGTGGCAAATCAGTGGAGTCAGTGAACTTAAAGCGGGATAGATGATCAGCAACAATATTTTCAACGCCTTTCTTGTCTTTGATGGTTAGATCAAATTCCTACAAAAGAAGAATCCACCTAATTAAACGGGCTTTAGCATCTTTCTTAGAAAGAATGTACTTAAGGGCTGCGTGGTCAGTAAAAATAACAATAGGTGAACCAATCAAATAAAAACAAAATTTATCTAAGGCAAAAACAACAGCTAGTAGTTCTTTTTCAGTAGTAGTGTAATTCATTTTAGCATCATTCAAAGTCCTACTAGCATAATAAACAACAAAGGATTTTCTCTCCCTGCGTTGCCCAAGAACTGCTCCTACAGCATAATTACTTGCATCACACATAATTTTAAATGAGAGGTTCCAATCCGGTGATTGCATGATAGGAGCAGTGGTGAGTTTGGCAATGAGTGTTCGGAATGCCTCCTCACACTCTTGTGTCCATGTAAATTCTGCATCTTTTAACAAAAGGTTACACAATGGTCTAGATATGGCAAACATTTTTTATATAAACCTTCTGTAAAAGTCAGCCTGTCCAAGAAAGGATCAGACCGCAGTTAAAAGCCCGTCAACTACCTAGCGTACCATACCACTTAGAAAGACGGTGACGAAAGTTGTCACATCTTTTACCATTTTGAGTGTAGATAATTTAGAGATTAATTCAATTTTTACCTTATCAACCTCTATCCCTCTTTCAGATACAATGTGCCCCAAAACGATTCCTGAAGATACTATGAAATGACATTTCTCCCAATTTAGTACAAGTCTTTTTTCTTCACACCTACTCAAAACAGATTTCAAGTTAAGTAGGCATAAATTAAAAGAATTACCAAAAACAGTCAAATCATCCATAAAGACTTCCATGCATTTTTCAACCATATTAGAGAAAATACTCAACATACAACGCTGAAAAGTAGCTGGTGCATTACATAATCCAAATGGCATTCTACGAAAAGCATAAGTACCAAAAAGGCATGTAAAAGTGGTTTTTTCTTGATCTTCTATAGCTATCTCAATCTGGTAATATCCTGAATACCCATCAAGAAAGCAATAAAAATGATGTCCAGCTACACGTTCTAAAATTTGGTCGATAAAAAGTAATGAAAAATAGTCTTTCCTAGTGGGTATGTTTAACTTTCTATAATCAATGCACATTCTCCAACCACTTACTACCCTAGTTGGAACAGGTATCCCATTCTCATTTTCAACAACAGTAACCCCAGATTTCTTAGTAACTACTTGAGTTGGACTTACCCATTGACTATCAGAAATTGGGTTGATTATATCCGCATCTAATAGTTTCAAGACCTCTTCTTCGTTACTTTTTTCATTGTTGGGTTAAGTCTTCTTTGTGGGTCTCTACGAGGTTGAGCGCCTTCCTCTAAATAAATTTTATGGGAGCATATCAATGGAGAAATACCTTTAATATCAGCTATGGTCCAACCTAGTGCAGATTTATGTTCTTTTAACAATTTTATCAATTTTTCCTCTTGTTCAGCACTAAGTTTAGAAGAAATGATGATAGGAAAGGTATCACCTGGTCCCAAGAATGCGTGTTTCAAACCTTTGGGAATTGGAAAAAGCTCAACTTGTGGTGTCTCGAGGTTTGATGGTTTTGGTTTCTCCCTCTCTTGTGGCAACTCTTCAAAGCGTGGCTGCCAAAATTGAGTCCCTTTATCATGTGAGTCAAAAACACTAAACACATCAGTTGTTACATCAGAATAATACAATTATTCAAAATCAAAATTGAGAAGGTTTTTCAAAGAATCATAGCCATGAGTTTTATAAGCTTCCTCTGCTACAAGTGTGTCTATCATATATGAATGATAGCACTCGTCTTATTCTCGTGGTTGTTTGCCAATATTGAAAATGTTCACCTCAAGAGTCATATTCCCAAAAGATAATTTCATTAGACCATTTCTGCAATTAATAAGAGCGTTAGCAGTGGCTAGAAAATGTCTCCCTAAAATAAAATAGATTTTTGACTCTATGTTAACAACAGAATGAGTATCTAAAACAAGAAAATCAACAGGGTAGTAAAATTTATCAATTTGCAACAAAACATCTTCTACTATTTCCCGTGGTTTCTTGAATAATAGAATAAGGCATTGAATTTACACTTGCTCCTAAGTCCAATAAAGCTTGACCAAACTCATGTGTCCCAATTTGGCAGGAGATTGTGGGACATCCTGGGTCTTTATACTTGGGTGGTGTCTTTTGTTCAATCACTGCACTTACCTGTTTTGTCAAAAATGCAGTTTTCTTCACATGGTGTTTTCTTTTGATAGTGCATAAATCCTTGATGACTTTGGCATAAGTTGGAACCTGCTTAATCAAATGCAACAAGGGAAGATTAATCTTAACTTGTTTCAAATGTTCTAAAATATCACCTTGAATTTTTAAATTTTTTCCAACCGGTCGAAGAGCTTGAAGAAAAGGCACTGGGATTGAAAACTTATTTTTGGGCTCTTTTTTCACTGTGGCCTCTTTTTCAAGGGGGGCGTCTTTACTACTCGTAGATGTGTTAATTTCAGAAGTAGGCTCACTTATAATCTTACCACTTCGAGTAGTAATGGCATTGACTTCTTTGAGATTTTGAACATCAAAAGTAGAAGCTTGTGCCATAAATTGTCCTTTCGGATTGGATTGATTTTGAGATGGAAACTTACCTCGCTCTTGTATAGTTAAGGCACTGGTCAACTTTGTGATTTGACTCTTGATTTCTTTGTTTTTGTCTACCACCTGTGCAAGAATTATTTTAAATTTTTGATTAGTCTTACTTTGTGCCTCCATAAATGCTTGTAATGTGTCCTCTAAAGAACTCCTAGTTGGTCGTGCATTATATTGAGGTGCAACATAAGACTTGGGTGCTTGTTGTTCTTATTTCCACTGGCTGTTGGCTTGTTGGTCTGATTTCCAACTGAAATTTGGGTGGTTTCTCCAGCTAGGATTATATGTTTCAGAGTAGGGTGAATAAGGCTTTTTATACATCCCTAGGGTATTACATTATTTCTCATATATCCCTCTCATCTCACTATAAGTGGGGCAATCCTAAGCTAAGTGTTCCGCTCCTCCATAGACAAAACAGACATCGTGTGACTCAACTCTAGCAACCGTATGGGTGACCCTTCTATCTTTGATTTTCAAGGCTTCTAACTCCCTAGTTAAGACCTCTAATTGGGCTTTAAGGTTATCCTCTTCCCTAAGATGGAAAACCCCATTGGGTCGTGACTTATTTATGCTTTCAGTAATGCTAGGTCCAGTCCATGTATAGGCTTTTTCGGCTAAGTCATTAAGGAATTCTATGGCTTCCTCAGGATCTTTGTGAAGGAACTCCCCATTACACATCATCTAAACAAATTGGCGCTCTCTAATTGTGAGTCTCTCATAGAAATAACTAACCAAGCGCCAATTTTCATACCCATGGTGCGGGCACAGATTTAGCAATTCTTTAAACCATTCCCATGCTTGGTATAAGGTTTCACTGTCTTTTTGGGAGAAGGAAGAAATTTGTCTTTTCAGACCATTAGTTTTGTGTTGCGGGAAGTATTTATTGAAAAATGCTTGGGTCATTTCTGCCCAAGTTCCTATAGACCTCAGCCTCAAAGAGTATAGTCAACTCTTTGCTTCGTCTTTCAAAGAAAAAGAAAAATATTTAAGCCTAACAATGTCTATGAATTCAGGTTGGCTATGGAAGGTGGCAATTACCTCTTCAATTCCCTAACATGTACATAAGGATTTTCACTATTTAGACCATGAAAAGTGGGAAGAAGTTGTATCATTCCAGGTTTAAAATTCGATTGTGGTGTGTTAGGTGAAAATATAATGCATGATAGTGTGGTTGTGCGAGTAAGATGCAAGTAATCTTTTAGAGTTCTAACGGGGTTTTCTTCGTGTTGGCTGATTGTGTTAGAATTACAAGATGAACTAGAAGGTGAATTCTCTTCACTTACAAATTGTGGGGATGGTTCTAGTTCTCTCACAAATCTTCCTCGTTTGTCTCTAAGTCGATGCATACATCCTAACAAATTTTTTTTTTTTTTAAGGAAGAAAATGCTTAAGGAAAATTAAGAAGTGAAATAAAATACAACAGAAAATAGAAATGAGTTAGGTGGTAAGACCAATCATGAAATATAAATACAATAAATGAACAAAAGATAATAAACTGTAAAGTACGATAAAAAAGTACAATAAATAAATAATAAAAAAAATACAATAAGTAAATAAAAGAAAAGAAAGTGCAATAAATAAAGAAAAATAAAATGCAAAGTACAACAAATAAATAAAAGAAAAAAAATAAAGTGCAATAAAAAAAAGGGTACAATAAGTAAATAAATAAAAGGTTAGCCGGTAGAACAGGTCATTAAAATAAAAAGAAAATACAACATATTAACTAAAGAAAATAAAGTGCAATAAATAAGTAAAAGAAAATGAAAATAAAGTACAATAAAAAAAGTGCAATAAATAAATAAACTAAGTTAGGCGGTAGAACCAGCCACAAAAATACAACAAATTAACTAAAGAAATAAAGTACAATAAATAAATAAAAGAAAGTAAATAAAGTTAGGCGGTAAAACCAGCCATTAAAACAATATAAATTATAGCAAATTAACTAAATAAATTAAAATAAATTAGGTGGTAGAACCAACCATGAACAATAAGATGAATTACAAGAAAATAAAACTAATATTTTACAAAAAAAAAAAAATTTACAAAGTTACCACTTTAGTATTTATAATCGCAACCGACTTTTGCTTAGTGTGCCTCTTCGGTAACGGCGCCAAATTTTTTTTACGCTCAAAATATAACGCCGCTATCACAGTATAGATTGAGGTGTCAATCCCACGAGGAAGGTTTTGGCAAAATAAGTTGGTAAAGTAAAATATTAAAGCAGTAGCAAAGGATAAAATTAATTGATTTAAGTGATGAAATAGAATTGTCTATGATTTGAAGGAAATGTCTTATGATAATTCAAACAAAACTTCGAGAATCACAATTATGCTTTATAAATCTACTCTACACTTTGATTCAGTGTTTATAACTCAATTGCCAATTTTACATCTAAACAATCAATCGGAAGATATGTAAAATATAGCACATTTGATAACATATACATTGGATATGACTAAACTCTTTTGCAAATATTAACACAAATCATGTTTATTTATACAAGTTATTTAAGATCGACAATATATCATTTTGACAATATTATAGTAAAAGATCAACTTGAATATCAAACATTTATTGCCCTTACATGTTATCTAAGATCGACAATATATCAATTTGACAATATTGTAGTAAAAGATTAACATATAAAATAATATAACCAATAACAATTATAATTCAATAAGAATCACATAAGAAAAGCATGACTGAACATATATGAGACATGAGAATTATAACCTCTGGATTATAGAAAATAAACTAGATAAGAGTTTAATCAAAACCAAACTTACAACATTTGTAGCTCTTGACAACGAATCAAAGCATAGGAATGAATTTATTACACATAAAAGTTCATCTCTTAGCCTTGCCAAAAACTCTAGCCTAAATTACAATACATGTTAATGAGAAGAAAAGAAAAGAGAATTATCTAATATTGAAAACGTCCTAAGAGTCTCCTTATATAGGCAATGAATGGAAATATGTCATAGATGACATCAATCTTCAATAATTTTAGGCCAATAACTCATTTATCCACTTGCAGCACGTTTTTGATAATATAAATGACCAATTTAGCTTCTGCAGCCGACATGAAAGTTGTCGAATTTTGTCTCTTCTTTCCATAGGCACCAAGTTCATAGAAATTAGATGAGTATCCAATGAGATATGAGCAAAATTATAAAGATACATCAGATTTCGGCCAACAACCATTTTATCCATTTGCAATGCAATTTGGTCCATGATAACGGCTGATTTGGACTTTACCATCAACATACGAGTTGTTGATAATTAAGTCAGCATTTCACAGCTTCAATAATTATACCAATTGAGTACGTATTTTGGGAGATACGGTCCAAATATGTGAGTTGGGTCAAGCTGGGCAGAAGTTGTAGCCCGATTCTATTGTATCTCAATTTTTGGCCTATAACATGTTGGATTTGGATTTTCTACTATTCTTCAAATTTGTGTAAGATTGAGTCATGTTGCACCAGGTTTAAGAATTTCTTCATTTCGATTTCTACATTGAGAGTTATGTCTATTTTACCTAAACCTGTCCAAATAACATTCATTAATCACAATTTAAGGAGAACACTTTATTTCAAGCTAAAAATATAGAAAATGCTAAAATTAGTGACATTAAATGGTGACTGAATCTCTTAACAAATATGCATTTTCATGTGTTCATATACAATTATAAATATGCATTTATATGTTAGGTTTAAGAAACAGTTTTAAAACTACTAAAATAGTTTCAAAGGCCATTGGTACCCTAAATTTATAGTTGTGGTGATGGTTTAAGACCTGGCCGATATATCCTGTACGCATGGGTAAGTATTAAGGGGAGTCATTAACTCTAAGAAGTCAGGTTGTCAAGTCATGTGAGTCGCTTTATGTGTACGGGGTATTGTATCACTATATGTAGGCAATGTAGGATTCCGTTGCATTGCCAGTGAGATGTCTTGAGATGTCACAATGGGTGTTGCTTGTTTAGACGCCTTGTGACCTACTCACGTTGTGTGGTGCTAGTTGAGTCACTGCTTGCGTATAGAGCTTTAGAGTTACCATTGGTCAGGAGCATGTGAATGAGTCGATAAATGTTTCCACGCCTCAGACCCCTTCTAAGTCATCTTAGCCTGGCGAGCCAAATGGTGGAAACATAAATGTAGCTAAGATGGCCCAGATACTAGAGGCAATAATTCAGCAGTCGAGAGAGATATGAGTGTCTATTGAGCGTGCCAAGCTGTATGATTGTGCAGGAGACTCTGAGAAAGCCCTATCCTAGTTAGAGAATAATGAAGAAATTTCCAGGTTATAAGGTGTTCTGAAGAACAGATGGTTGTATACTCCGTATTTCTGATGAAGGAATAGGCGAAAGACTAGTGGAAAGCCTTGCAGATGAGGAATTTCGATAGGGTATCTTAAGCGCTTTTCAGAAGAGAATTTTTAGATAAGTTCTACCATAAAAGTTATAAGGACGCGAAGATAGAAGAGTTATTCTAGCTAGAACAGGGTTTTCTCTCTATGGTAGAGTATGAAAAGACGTTTTCAGAATTCCTTTACGCCGCTCCCTTCATAACGGATAATGAAGAGCAAAACGCTAATCGTTTTACAGTGGGCCTTAATCCTCGGATCAGGGCTTACATGGTGTCAGTAGCTCACACTTAGTACGGAGTATTGGTGAAAGCTGCAACCTGAGTTGAAAGAAGTATGACAGTCATTACTAAATTGAAACTACATAGCCAGAAAATGGGCTGGTCATGTGGCTTTCGGGAAGGACCTAGTAAATTCGTTGGAACATATGAGAGATCTACTTGGTCCAGCAG
Organism: Ailanthus altissimus; assembly: GCA_946807835.1. Lineage (NCBI taxonomy): Eukaryota > Viridiplantae > Streptophyta > Magnoliopsida > Sapindales > Simaroubaceae > Ailanthus > Ailanthus altissimus. The sequence goes on along the minus strand of OX327685.1, from coordinate 23,831,633 downwards.
TTAGAAACTAAGCCAATGAGCTCAATTAAGTCAAGCTTCTGTTAGACAGCCATCAGCCGGATCCTGAAGTACTAAAGAGATTTGGAAGAATTTTCTGGTATGTAACAAATGTGGCAAGGCCCATCCGAGGGATTATAGGAAGGGGACTACCAATTGTTATAAGTGTGGTCAAGAAGGCCACTATATGAGAGATTGCCTGAATGCTGGAGCTAGTAGTAAGCCAGAAGATAGACCACAAGCTCTGGGACCAAATAGTAGTGGTCGAGGACAGATTCGAGGTGGTTCCCAATTCAGAAGGCTGAGTGGTTCAGGCCAGCCTAATAGAGGAGTTGGTCGAGGAGGATCATCCGGAGGGCAACAAGGCAGACCTCATACCCAGGCTAGGGTATTTGCAGTGACCCAACAGGAGGCGGATGCAGCCCCAAAAGTGGTGGCAGGTACGATATCCATTTTTATCGAGATGCTTATGTGTTGATAGATTCAGAAGCTACCCACTGGTATATTTCTATGGGATTTACTGCAAATGCTAGTATAGAACTATAATTATTAGATTGTAGTGTGGTGGTGTTTCTTCCTACTGGAGACTTTATTATAGCAGAAAAGTATGTAGGGGTAGTAAAATTTGTATAGGGGGTCAAGAATTTTTGGCGGACTTGATTGTGCTGGCCATCAGTGAATTTGATGTGATTTTAGGGATGGTTGGTTGTCCCAATATTAGGCCACGGTAGATTGCTTCCAGAAAGAAGTCAAGTTGTATAGTATAGGGAAAACCGAAGTTATTTTATGTAGAGTACGAAAAATACTTTCCACCAGTATGGTGTCTGTAATGAGGGTAAGGAAGATGCTTTGAAAGTCGTGTCAGGGATATCTAGTCTATGTTATAGAAGTAAGAGATTGTGGAATGAAATTGGAGAATATTTCAGTGATTCGAGAGTTTTCGGATGTGTTCCCAAATGATCTTCCGAGATACCCCCAGATAGAGAAGTATAGTTTTGAATAGAATTAGCCTCTGGAATAAAACCAATTTCTAAAACCCCCTATAGAATGTCTCTTTCAGAATTAAAAGAATTAGAGGTTTAGATGGAAGAGTTAGTGAATAAAGATTTCATTAGGCCGAGTACATCTTTTTGAGGGGTACCAGTCTTGTTTATAAAGAAGAAAGATGGAAGTATGAGATTATGCATTGATTATAGGGAACTGAATAAAGTAACAGTGCGTAATCAATATCCACTTTCGAGAATTAACGATCTGTTTAATCAGCTGTATGGGGCCAGAGTATTTTTTTAAGAAGATCTGAGGTAAGGCTATCATTAATTGAAAATCTGAGAGGAAAATATTTCTAAGACTGCTTTGAGAACTCGATACGGGCATTATGAATTTTTGGTCATGCTTTTTGGGCTGACTATTGCCCCAGCTGTTTTTATGAATCTTATGAACAGAATTTTTTGGTCCTATTTAGATCAGCTTGTGATAGTATTTATTGATGATATGCTAATCTATTCAAGCAGTAAGGAAGAGCACGTAGAACATCTGAGAATTGTTTTGCAAACTCTAAAAGAGTATCGGTTCTACGCCAAACTTAGTAAATGTCAGTTCTGGTTAGATAGAATTATATTTTTAAGTCATGTAGTCTCTAGAGAAGGGGTAACGGTAGATCCCCAGAAGATTGAAACTATAGTGAATTGGAGACAATCCACGAATTTGACAGAGGTTCATAGTTTTTTGGGTTCGGCTGGATACTATAAGAAGTTCGTAGAGGGATTTTCAAAGATAACCGCCCCTATGACTACGTTAACTCGAAAAGAAGAGAAGTTTGTATGGTTAGAGGCGTGCCGACAGAGTTTTGATGAGTTGAAAAGAAGATTGACCTCAGCCCCAGTGCTTACACTTCCATCTGGGAAGGACGGATTTACCATGTATTGTGATGCTTCTAGGCAGGGTTTAGGTTGTGTATTGATGCAGAAGGAGAAGGTAATAGCCTATGCTTCTCGATAATTGAAGAAGTATGAGCAGAATTATCCCACAAATGACCTAGAGCTGGAAGCGGTAGCTTTTGCTCTAAGAATTTGGAGACATTATTTGTATGGAGTTCCTTGCAAGATTTTCACAAACCACAAGAACCTGTAGTACTTGTTCACCCAGAAAGAACTGAATATGAGGTAGAGAAGATGACTGGAGCTTATCAAAGATTATAAGTGCACACTTGAGTACCATCCGGGAAAAGTTAATGTAGTAGCAGATGCTCTCAGTAGGAAGCCTATCAACTCAGTAGCTCACTTGAAGGTCACATGTCTATCATAGAGTTGAGGTCTTTGGGTGTGAAATTAGAGTTGTTAGATTCGGGAGCACTATTAGCCACATTTCAGGTCCGTCTGATATTAGTTGATCGGATCAGAGAATTACAGACTCAAGATACACAGGTAGTTAAATTAAAGGGTGAAATTGAGTATGGGCAGCGAAATGACTTTTTAGTGACCGGGGATGGTATAGTAACCTTGGGTCAGAGATTAGAATGGTATAGTAACCTTGGGTCAGAGATTATGTATACCGAATGTGAATGAGTTAAGAAAAGAGATTATAAAAGAAACTCATTCTTCTGCATATGCTATGCATCTGGGGAGTACAAAAATGTACCATACCCTAAAAGAGCATTACTGGTGGAAAGACAAAAAGAAAGATATAGCCGAATTTATCTCCAGATGCCTAACCTGCCAATAGGTAAAGGCTGAACATCAGAAACTTGCAAGACTCTTACAATATTTTCCAATTCTTGAGTGAAAATGAGAGAGGATAACAATAGATTTCGTGGTAAGTCTTCTGCGTAGCCAAAGAGGCAATGACGCGATATGGGTAATTGTTGATAGATTGACAACATCTGCCTATTTTTTACCTATCAGAAGTAATTATTTCCTGGATAAATTAGCCCGGTTGTACGTAGATGAGGTGGTACGACTTCATGGCATTCAGTTTGTTGGGATGAGGTCGGTGAAAGGAAGCTTATTGGTCCAAAAATTATTCACATTACTTCAGAAAAGATTCAAGTTATCAAGTAGAGATTGAAAATAGTAAATGATAGACATAAGAGTTATGCAAATAATAGAAAAAGAGACTTAGAGTTCTAGGTTGGTGATAAAGTCTTCTTGACGATATCGCCATAGAAAGGAATATTAAGATTCGGGAAATGAGAAAAGTTGAGTCCCTGATACATTGGGCCGTATGAGATAGTTGAAAGAGTTGAGGAGGTGGTATATCATCTACGGTTACCGAAAGATCTAGCCTGAATCCATGATGTGTTTCACGTTTTCATGCTTCGCAAGTACTTAGCAGATCCTTTACACGTTCTAAGGGAACAGTCAGTAGAATTGAACGAGAATTTAACCTACGAAGAGAAGCCTATGCAAATGCTAAACCGAAAGGAGCAAGTGCTTCGTAATAAAAGCATTCCCTTGGTCAATGTGTTATGGATGAACCATAGAGTAAAGGAAGCCACGTGGCAACATAAAGATCATATGCGAGTACAACATCCTCAGATCTTTAAAACATGTATGATTTTAATTTCGAGAACGAAATTTTTTAAGAAGGGGTGAAGTTGTAATATTCGATCCCTATTAGTAGTATAGGTATGTAGATTTCGGAATAAAGTAATAAAGACACCGTAGGTTTACCTAATTCCAACCCTATTAGAAATATTTTTTTTATGGTGCGCGTGAAAGGTATTAGACTTAGCTTGGTAATTTCACACTCTGTTAGAGCATCGGACGGTCATAAAATATTTTTGAAAATTTTCTCTATTAGCTTGGAAAAGAAATTTTTTATTTAACACATGAATTTTCATTAAAGTATTAGGCATGAAACAAGGCTTTGTTAAGAAATACAATCCATGTGTTAGAAAATGGACCAATTAGAGACAAGTTCATGGATTACCATGATGGAGGTTTAGTTAGTTCTTTTGACTATTCTAACAAAATAGTCAGAAAGGAACCAATTAAATACTTTCATTTTGAACCAATGGTAATTTAGAAATTTTGAGTTAATTGAGAGGCAAATTGGACTTTTAGAAGAGCACTATATAAGGATGAAGTATGTAGAATTTTGGCTAAGTTAAAAGTATAACATTTAGAGCTAAAGAGAGGAAATTTGACTAAGGTAAAAGGGATACTGCTACAGTAAAACCCACGGCTTTTTTTTTATGAGTTTTCATGCTTATTCAAGTCAAAATAAAGTCAAACACAAGTTTTTAGAGATCAATTAAAGCTTCAATTAGTGAAAATCCAAGAAAAAGAGATTGAGTTGAATTCAAGTGTGGAGCTCAAATGAGTCATTAAAGTAAAGGAATTAGTAAGGTGAAGAAAGCCGAGAGCGATAAAGGGAGTAAAAGTCTGGAGAAGAATTGAGCTCGGAGCGGTTGGTGAGTGAAAATATGTCATGGTTTATCTTTCGTTTAATATGTTTTTGCATATTAAAATTGTATGTTTTATGTGCTTTTAATGCATAAACATGATTTATCATTTTGATATACAGTTATAAATATGCATTTATATGTTCGGTTTAAGAAACAGTTTTAAAACTACTAAATTAGTTTCAAAGGCCATTGGTACCCTCAGATTTATAGTTGTGGTGATGGTTTAAGACCCGGCCGATATATCCTGTACGCATGGGCAAGTATCAGGGGGTAAGTCACTAACTTTGGGAAGTTGGATTGTCGAGTCATGTAAGTTGCTCTATGTGTACGGAGTATTGTCTCGCTATATGTAGGCGATATAGAATTTCTTTGCATAGCCAATGAGATTTCTTGAGATGTCACAGCGGGTGTTGCTAGTTTAGACGCCCTGTGACCTACTCACGTTGTGCGGTGCTAGTTGAGTGGCTGCGTGAGTATAGAGTTTTAGAGTTACCATTAGTACAGGTTAAAAAGAAAATGGCCGAGCGAGGGCTTTAATAGTTTTTGAGCTACCGAACGCACATTATGTATTTATATATGTACATGTTAGTTATTATGTCTTACAAATTTTAGATATTGTTTTCCGAAGATATAAAGAAATCCCGCTTGGCAAAATTTCATCAGCATATGATATTAAAAACCATTTTATAGTTTTATAAAAAATTTAGAAGCATGTTTTATGCATATATTTTAAAATTGAATATCTATGCAGAATTTTATTTTTACTAGAAATCTTAAATGCACTCACTAAACGCTTTTAGCTCACCCGTTTTATGTTTTCTAAACCTCCTCCAAGTAAAGGCCTCGGTGCGCAAGTTGCTGATTCTCCTAAAACTAATTAGTTGGCCTAGGCTGACGATCATTTTGTAAATGTAAATGTACTAAGTAGAACCTTTTGCTTTCTGGATAGTAGTTTATAGACTTTTGTATTTTGTAAATATGTTTTGAACAAATAAGAAAAGGTTTCGATATTATAATGATCGTTTCACTTTTTATTAATATGCCTGTTTTGTGATTAAAATGAAATTGTTGAGTTGAGTTTGGAATTGATTTTGAAAAGAACCGAAGGTCCCATTTAGAAGTTGAAAAGCTATTTGAAATAAAAGTGTAATTTTTTTTATAGGCTTTGTATTGAGTTTTCAAAAAAACAGGGAAAATTCTATCTTTTTTTTATAAATTTAATAAGTTATTTTCACGTATATTTTAGGATTTTCTCAGTAATAGCAAGAATTGAAAAAGGGTTCGCCTCACAAAATTTCTCAATTTAAATAGTAAATTATGAGGAACTTTCATTGGGATGCTCGACAGGGCCACTGGGATCTATATTAGAGGGTCTCGGGGCAGGTCCTGTCACTCTCCAAAGGTTACACCCTAATGCACCATATACTTAGTGGCTACCTAACTCTTCTATTTTATCTTATAATTATATTTTGAAACTTTAGATGTGTAGTTTTCTCTTGTGTTTAACTCTTTTATTATCTCTTATAGTTATATAGTGAATAAAACACTTTTAGAAACCCTAAACCTAGTTGGAATAAGAGTTCTTACTTGTAGGAGTCCTAATCCCACTTAAAGAACTCAATTAAGCCAAAATAAGAAATACCCTAAAGTTGTTACATGAATAGTAACTATGTGTATAGTAAACACGCGTGAACCGTACTCGGTGAACAGTACCCACCGCGAACAGTATCTCAATAAATAGTAGCAACCGTAAACAATACCCGTCGCCGTGCGCAACAGTGATCGCCATGAACAGTATCACCGCATGAACAATACCTATTCTTTTGGCTTTTCGTTTTGCTCTTCCCTTGTACACCCAATGCGTACTTGACTTAATAATGACTATCATCTTAATATTCATCTTAATTTTTTCCCATACAAGATTTTTGAATCACCAATTTTCAACAAATCCCCTCATTGATTCAAAATCTCTCTCTATGAAGCTAATTATCGTCACCCCCTTTGACCAATGCTCACTAGCATTGTTTATAAGTCAAGTCTCAGACTTAACTAAGGCTTGTGTGACTACGGTCTCCAAAGATTTTAGAATGCTGATGTTTAGAGTAATTTAATGTTGCGATCTTCCATGTCCCGAAGACACCATGACCACGATCCCTTAATGGTGAAAACACATTATCTCCATTACTACTCTTCCTACATATTTTCTTTCGACCCCTGCCACAAAGTGATATAATTTAAAAGCTGATTTATGGTCTGTTTCAAATCAACAACCCTATGTTGATCCTATTTGAAGCACTTTTCTTCAAGCACATAGCCTTCCTCTATACTTATCACTCCCCGATCATTTTTCTTCCCATTTAGTATTCCTTTCTTTTGTCTTCCATGAATCTCTCTATTTCGATTTAGCAGTCCCGAGTCCATTAGGACTTCATGAGATGAGGAATGAAATCTCATACTTATTTTCTCCCTTGTTTTTTTTACTATGTAGTCTTAATCTTATTCTATCAATCCATATGACTTACCATAAGTCATATTTCTACAATTGGTAAATAATGATTCTTCATGACTCATATGAAAACGCTATCCTAGATCCCAAAAATAGTTCATCCATCAGACATTTATTCCTCCAGAAGCTCTCATGCGATCAAGGTCTTTACCTAGTCATCCAATAAACTTGCAAATCCACATTCTTTCTATTTTTGTCTTTCTTTTAAGACTATCCCTTTAAGTGCCCTAGACATTTTTTGGATCTACTCTTTAATCTTAATTTTTTTTTTTGCCATATTTATTTTGCGTCCAATCTGAATGATTCTTCTAACTAGGACCTAGATGACACCATCTTCTTAGTAGTAATTATTTTTTAAAGAGTGATCCTTACCACAAAAAACTCTCAAATAAGGCTATCATATTTTTTTCTTTTAGATAATCATCTTCCATACTGTTCTTCTCTTATATTTGTAAGTCCCTATGGCTGAAAATCTTTACTCTGTAATCTGATATTACTGCTTATGCTCTGCAAGCTGGACTTCAATCTGTGCTCTGATACCAGTTTGTTGCGAATATTAAGACATGCTGTTCAGTTTGATACCTATATGGCATCAACTAAGCCATAATTTTAATACTCTTTTTATTCTATGTGTAGCAAAAAATCATAACTCACACTATAAGTAAGAACATATAAGATCAATACACCAATAAAGATAAAGAAAATAAATTAATCAATAAGACACAAGATATATGTGGTTCGACCTAAAATTGCCTACGTTCACGGAAGATCCATGATTCAGCTTCTTATTATTAATATAGATTACTAAATATTTTCTTACATCATTAATAATCTCACAAGATCCTTTAGTATCTCCCATAGAGACCTCTAAGCCATAATTTTGGTGATCCATGATTCAACTTCTTATTATTGATATAGATTACTAAATATTTTTTTACATCATTAATGATCTCACAAGACCCCTTAGTATCTCCTATAGAGACCTCTAAGTATCTACCCTTAATCACCATAACACCCCAAGATCTCTTAGTATCTCTTCATAAGAGATTTTTTCAAGAAATATAAGAATAACCCGAGCATCTAAGCTAAAATAATCTATAATGTTTCTTTTGTTCACTTAAGAACAAAAAAAAAAAAACTCCTCAAATGTTACATTTTAGTGCACAACGCACTTAGTGCCTACTTAGTTCATCTATTCTCTCTTATGGTTATATCTTGAAACTTCAGATGTTTAATTTTCTCTTGTGTTTAGAAGGGTTTATATAGTGAATAAAATACTCTTAGAAACCTTAAACCTAATTGGAACAAGAGTCCTTATTTGTAGGAGTCCTAATCCCACTTAAAAAAATCAATTGATCCAAAATAAGAAATACCCTAAAGTTGTCGCATAAATAGTAACTACGTGTACAGTAAACACGCGTGAACCGTACTCGATGAATAGTACCCACCTTGAACAGTATCCTGATAAACAATAACGGCCGTAAATAGCATTCGTCTCCATACGTAATAGTACTTGCCGTGAACAATATTCATTATTTTGGCTTTCCGTTTTGCTCATTTCTTATACACTCAATGCGTGCTTGACTTCTTAACAACTCTCTTCTTGATATTCATCTCAATTCTTACCCATATAAAATTATTGAATTACCAATTTTCAACCAACTTTATAACCTCCTCTTCCATACCTTATACATTTATTTTGATAAATTTTATATCATTTAATCTCACTCGAATCCTTACAAATTTCCTAGTACATTCCCTCTGTCATCTATTCAATCACCTATCCCATTCCAACCATACTCCCGACCGTGCCTTTTGCATACAAATGATTGATATATTGTATTTGAATTCAAATAATGTAAATTGAAAATTCTTTTTGCTTATCTCACCCATTCCAACTTCTCTAACTAACATTAACGCTTTATCACCCATTCCAACTACTCTGACTAACATAATTAACGCATTATTGAAATGCCATGATTAAAAAGTCAAAATAATCCTTTTATCATCCTTAAATTCCAAATGACAAATGAACATATTGCCTCAACATTTTCAAACTGCCATGATTCAAAAGTCAAAATGTTTTATCATCCTCAAATTCCAAGTCACAACTGAACATATTGCCTCCAACATTTCAAACTAAATCTTTCCCACAGACCCCTATACTTGTTGCATTGTAACTTTAAATGCTTCCTTATTCATTGCTCTATTAGCCATAACCATCACCACCAAACACCTGCTTTTAATTTTTCTCCCTTAACTTTTAACTCCCCATTTATTTCAATTATCTCACTTTTTCCTCTTTAAGTTTTTAAGTGAATGAGTTATTTTGTATCCATAGCCTCAAATCTTCAAGTGAACTACACAATACATAATTTAATGAGTTGTTTTGTATCCATAGCCTCAACTACCTCGTAGATCTTAAGTGAACTACTCAATTTAATGAGTTATTCTGCATCCATAACCTCAACTACCTCGTATTACTGACAATATTTATGATTCTGGCAATAATTAATATCCCAACTTCCCTCTTCACTAAATATGCCATAAAAGCCCTTTCTCCTTTTACTTTCTTCTTTCTGCTATTGCAGCAGAGATAGCAAGAAAAGATAATTTTAATGATGCAGATGAAGTTACTCTAATAATTAATGGGTGGTTTTGTTAATAACTAGCTTTTTCACCGTCATCCTTCCCTGCATAAAATTTAGCAGCAACGTGTACTTTCTGATTAATGAAATCAATGTCAAAAATTTATCTACTGTTTTTATTTCATCATACAAGAAAAACAAATCAATTCCACAAGAGAACGAGAATATCACTGAAGCCATAACTTTGTCCAAAGTAAAGGTTTTGTAAACAAAGTGTTAAATCCGCCCTACATAAAGAGGAAAAGATCAAATTCACTGGAAGTACCAAGTGTTAAAACTCAAACAAGATGTTCTAACAATAAAACTACTAAACACTTCTGTAACAAAGCGGAGCAGAATATATTAATCAGTTTTCTTATCAGTTGGTTCGTTTTCGGATTTGCTAACAGCCGCAGACCATTTATCCTCTGCCTTCTTTCCGAGAATTTCATCCCTCTCCCTGAAATACCTTTCGAAGGCTCGAGGAAGGAAGCACGGAATCAGAAAGCAAAACAGATTGATTGAGAAGTAGGCCAAATTGGCAACTGCAAGAACCCTCCCAAACCAACACCAAGCCATGTCCTGCACACCACCAAGTCATTACTTAGCCTAACTTACAAGATTGAAATATAGACAATGCATTACTGACACAAATTATGCCATATGATTCATGTCAAAGTTAATGCCAATTGCATTATGGAAAAAAGAGTACATTACCTTAACATCCGCATTTGCTGGTAGAGTTTTGTTAAACCATACATCGTTTATCCAATCAAGGATAAGAAAGGTTCTCCTGATAGTATAAAGCAGTGGTACTAGTGCCCTCACCGGAGGTGAAAACAATGATAACCCGCTTATAACATTCTCGGTTAGTATTTGAAACGAAAGCAAGAACAAGTGGGGTGTTGCTGAGCGAACCGCGTGGTCATCACCCCTTGCAAACCCTCCCAACACGTACGCTAGTGGCAAAAAAAGCCCTATTGTGGTACCTACAATCACATAGAGCCTAAAGAATTTGCTTGCTTTGAAAAGCTCCTGCGAACCAGAGGAGGAATGACCACGGGAAGGGAAGGCCAAGCGCGAGAGAGCTAGAAGATATGCGGAGGCAAAGGCAGGGAAGACTAAGTCTAGGAGTGGGACAAGACCACTAGCTGAGAAAACCAAAATGAAGGCCACCAATTGGAGTTCTATTACACGCAACGATCCCATCAAGTCCCCCCCAGTTGTCTGGTGGCGCTGTTGATTGAGAGGGGGCTTCTGTTCGGTTTTTGGGCCTGGGGTTGCGGCTTTGTCCTGCTCATTGCGAGGATCCGTAGCAAGAGAGACACCAGACATTTCTCCTTTCACTTAAGAATAATTATGGCTCTAGCAGATTTGGTTAACCTTCTGAGAAATGGAAATGAAAACCGCTCAGGCGACCATGTTATTGGAACCAAAAGGAAAACATTACCTCAGTTTGACATCTACGGCAAATGGTCCAAAACATAAACATATACTAGCGTGAAACAGCAGTGTTGCAAATTAATTTAAAAGATCTCAAGGAAAGGCAAAAAAGATAATAAAAAACATGAACCTATATGTTCCTTACGAGATTCCTTTTGCCGTTTATGATGATAGGCTCAATAGTGAGAGCGAATTTCCTTGCTAGCTACAATGAATGCACTGAACATTAATATGATAAAATTGATGTCTGTAAACTTAAATGGTACTGAGAAATTGAGCCTGAAATTATGTGGGCATAGAAATGACCATCAGCTCACAGAATTTCCTATTGTTAAAGATCAAATTCTTTGAACATATGCGTAAGGTATTGGCTGTGTCACACGGTTCAGACCAATCAAATAACCTCCGGTTGAAATGAAAGAAATCCACTTTCGCCATTAAAAGAAGTCCAAATTGATTTCGGGAATTACTCAAATATTAAAATCGATGAAACGAAAAGTTGCAAAATAAATATTAAGTAACATGCATCAAAATCAAAATGAGGAAATAACAGTTAAATTAATTTCATTAAACTCTCAACAATGTGGAAGCTAGTAACCATGGCCAACATTGAATACAACTTGCATAATATCTATAATTGTATGCACAGTTTAAAAACCAAAAAAAGAATAAAATAAACAATTTCTAATTTTCTAAAATGCTAAAGAAAAGACCTCTGGAAAACACGAAAGGTTGCACAGAAATAATACAAAAGAAAATACAACATGAACTTGAGATTCATCAATTCATACCTCTAAGAAATAGATACTAATTAAGGACTGTGCATGAATCTGTTTAAAATTTGAAGAATTGAAAGAAAGAAAGAGAGAAATAACAGATCTTACTGAAGAAAATGAGTGACTACAAATGATTCATTCGTCCGAATGGAAGGGATCGTGAGAAGAAAACCTGCCTAAAAAACATATTTTCGAGCGGGAGGCCACGCCGTGAAGACTCTTCTGAACGTGTACTATTTGCATGCCCGACACGTGGATGTAAATCCATATTTTAAGGCTTTCTTACTTCACACGTGGCATGTCTTTTTGTTGGGTCAGACTGGCCGCGTGCTTCTTTGTTGATGCGCACATTTGACCTTATCAACTGCACTGCACCTCCTATTGCCGATGCATGATGCAAAACGTCAATAACTTTTTTAATAACTTCGAACTGCACACAAATTTGGACCCCTTCTCCGATTTCTACGCTTCATTCCCTATATTCGGCCTTCCTCAATCAAAATATACCACACTTTTTAAATATTTTAAAGTTTTTCCCTTTTAAATAAGTTGTAAAATAATATAATTTTTTAAATTATTTTTTTATTATTTTATTATCATTTAAACTAAAAAAATTTAAATACTATTTAAAAATTTTATAATAATAATAATAATAAATGTGAGAGTTTCAAATATGAAATTATCTAAAAATTACGATAAAATTCTTTGAATTATAAAAAATTATTGAAAAAGAGCACACTTCTCTTACAAAAAAAAATACTTCGACTCTCAAATCAGTATATAATCAATCATAAGCATCCAGCGTGTGGAGATATTTCAAACAAGAAGATTTAAATATTTTATGTATGATTTTGGAATCAATTCTTCAATGGTATTTCATGAATAATAAGCTAAGATAGCATGCTTATTTATGCAGCATAAAATCCTAACTCGTGTTGAATTATGAATATATGAATTCAAATTAAAGTATGATTCAATTAACCCTTAGTTAATTGAAATCTTAATTTATTTCAAATACGAGGAAAGGATTTAAGTGAAATTTTATCATTTGTGAAAAATTATTTTTTCATGCAGAATACTAATAAAAAAATTAAACAATTAATAATTAATATCTTAATAAAATTTGAATTATGGGCTTGGGTTATATGCGAGCTGGCTAAACCTATTAATAATGGGACAAACAAATGCCTCCCCATAAGTGAAGGAGTGAAATTGTTCTAAATGAACTCCTTCATTTTTTAACTAGCGAGCATCTTATGTATTATACTTTCATGTATGTAATGTAATAATCATGTAGTCATGCAAAAAATTGCAAGTCATTTTTTATTTGGTTATCATTCATATGATAAAATGAAGAAACTAAGTAAGTGTTACTTCCAGAAAATATAGCAGTCAAAATGCGATATCTAGATGGTTAAAGATAAGTTCAAGTAATACTTTCTAAACATTTTTTGTATTGAATGTGTCCGTAGAATTTCTTTGTTAGATATCTCGTGATTTCAAAAAATGACTTTTGAATTCTATTATTTCCTATAATATCCTAGTAGATAGAAATTTTGACGTATCACTTCCTAAAAAATGTTAGTTTGAAAGTGGTAATTGAATAAATCAGAAGGTAAATGATAATTTTTGTTTTTGTCTTTGCAATGGGATTTTGAATCATACTTTCACAAAGTGTTATTCACATCCTTTGAAGTAATTTTGATAGTGTGCGTCCTGTGAAAAAGTGTTATGTTTTCGATCGTGGAAGTATTTTTATAATATCGTACTTCTTGTACGATATGAAAGAAGTTGATATAATGCTTCTTGTGAGGATTTGATATGATACTTCCTATGAAAGAATGCTTTAGCTTCCATTTTAGAAGAAGTTGATATGGTACTTTCTATAAGGGAAAGTTTTGATATGCTTGCTCTAAAGGCAAAAGCAATAGACTTTTCCACAAAAGTCTTTTCTTTTTTTAAATTTCCAATTGAGGGTGATGGTTGTTATGTAAACAACCTTTCCTAGGGAATTTTTTTTCAGTTTGGAAATTTGTTTAAAAAATATGAGAGAGTTTAAGTAAATTGATTAGATAATGTAATTGATACTTTCCTGATTTTATCAAGGACTGACTCTCGTAGGTTCTGCTGTTATCGAGGATCTTGTCAAGATAATTGCTTTGGAGGTCCTGTCTCCTATCTCAGAGCAGAATCAGAGAGAGGAGGTGACAAGACAACTTGGTGCAGGCTCAAATTAGGGAGAGAGTCCAAGAAATATATATCTATTACTTTCGGGAAAGCTAACCCGTGGGCACATGACCCTTGGAAGAAAGTGTGTGGTGTTTTCTAGTAAGGACACATAGTCTTTTTTAGAAAAATCTTTTTGGTGATAATGCTTCTTGGCAAGGATATGAAGTCCTTCCGGGAAGAGTTTTAATGGTGGTGCTTCTTGGTAAAGACACAGAGTCCTTGCTGAGAAATATTTTAATTTGGGTGTTCCTCGCGAAGGTACAATGCCTTTTATAGGAATATTGACTATTATGCTTCCCTGTGAAGGTATGGAACCTTTTCTGGGAAGACCATGGTTATGGTGCTTCCTTGCGAAGGTACAAAATTCTTCCTAGGAAGACTTTTGGTAAATGTGTTGGGATTAATACTCACGTGCTATCTCATTATTGTATGAATTTTTTACTTTATAATATTTATACAGTACATTACTTGTTAAATCACTAATTACGATTATTAAATAGTTAATTGCTTATGACGCTATATATATTATATGATCTGAAAGAGTTCAGATTTGGTCTAAAGAAGTTTAGATCAATGCTAAGGTTAACATCACTAAAAAACTATAAATGCTAAAAAGTTAGCATGTTATAATAATAAGTAAATTTTAAAGTTAGAACCTTATCTGTAACGGTACAAAGACTTGAAAGTACACTAATAATAACATAATTACAAGAGTTGCAATAGGTGTTAAGAAATGTTATTATATAAGTCTATTATCAAATTATGTGTTCCTGGTCTTAATTCATCGATGCAGGTCTGTCGATGGAATTCTTTTATATAGACTAGTGTATACTATATCTAGATGGTCTAGATGGTTACTCTTAGTTGATCACAGGTTTACAGGAAGTTCACATAGCATACCGGTGCTCAGTAAGGACTGAATACTGAACAGACTCAATAAGGACTCCAATAGACACCCCCATGAAGCCGTCAATGGAAGGTCCTCTCGAGTTAAGTAGTATACGTGGTCTTTTGACCTGAGTACCACGGTGGACTTGTAAGTGGTTCACCATATTTTGGTTCTATGCATGTCACAGACCTTTCCTGGTGTGACAGTTGGGTGTTGTTGGGTATGGTCCGATACTTATAGAGTCTGGTGTGTACAGATTTAGAATCCGTCAACTCACATGGATGAGTTATATATATTCGGAAGCTTAGAGACTGTATCTTGGAAAGTCTTATGGCCATAAGTAACAAACCCAAGAAAAAAGTTTTCCACATGGTTAAATAATATTATAAAAGTGTTTGCACGTATTGTTTGTCAAGATACGTGTCTGGAGATAAGTTCATAGATGAGCACATAAGGATTTGAAGGTAGTGATCTATATCCTCGCTCTCACAGGATATGATTGGCGGAATGATTATACGTATGCGCTATGACCTTAACTTGTATGGTTTATTGCACTGATTTGTAATATCCGTGACGTATGTATGAGGCATCGATCTCAGACTTACAGAATAGTTATGTTTGACAAATCGGGAGTGGACCTAAAGAGTCCCGCAATATGAAGTGTACTCGTTGTGCACTAGGGTAGGGTACCGGATTGAATAGTTCGATCCAAAAAATTTTCAGCAGACTGGACATTTACTTCGGTCTCCCTCCGGTCGTGCACGTGTCAAGACTTAAGAGTTAAGTACATCAATTAGTTGTTAACCACATGGCACATTGTGGGCCAATTATTGTTTGAGTTGTAAATTATCAAAATTACCTTATTTGTTGGACAAATAATATTATTATTTTATTCATTAAAATGTTTATTGAATAAAATAATAATAGTAATATATGATATTATTATTTAAATTAAAATCAAACAATTTATTTTTTATTTAAATTGGCATGTGTTTTTACCATGATTTAATATGATTAAATTATTTATTTAATATTAATTAAATAATATAATAAGTATTAATGGGTGACACTTGTAAATGGTAGGCCTTAACATATTTCTTACTAATGAAAAAGTGTTTTCATTTGGCCTAGATTTAGGCCAAGTTCATTTAAATAATTTTTTATTTTTGTTTTCATTCGGTTTATTATAAACAATAATAAACAAAAAAAATTGATGGTAAACATTTACTAAAATAATGAAGGCCATTATCCAATTAAAATGGGACAAGTGTTGTCCATTGAGAGGAAAAAAATAAAAACAACTTTTTAAGAGCAATTGGTAGCTCATTTGGAGTTGTAAGATACGATTAAGGCATTTGGAGATAGAAGTGTGAAAATTTGGCTAAATGTTGAGAGCACAAAATACACTTCTTCTATTTTCCTTTCATTTTTGGCAACCTATACTACAAGGTAGAAACAAGGATATAATGGTTGTATTCTTTGCTGAAAAAGCTACTATTTTAGTTTCCTCAAGCCCATCGTATTGAGAAACTAGAATTGTGAATGAGTTGCTTCGAGGCAAGTACTCCGGTTCGACCAAAAATGAAAAGCTTGTCAAGGTAATAAATTCTCAATCTTTATGTAGTTTACATTTATGAGATAACATGTAAAACTTATTTGTGTTTATCATTAGAAAATTAGTATTCCACTCATTCGCTGCGCATATAGGTATGTGATACATATGCATATTTGAATGATAGACACTAACCCACATGTATGCACTCTAGGTTTAAAATCACTCACAAAATGTTCTTCTTTGTGAAGGTACAAAGCCATTTTAAAGAAGGCTTTTGATAATGATGCTTATTTGTAGAGGCACAAAGTTCTTCTTGAGAAGAATCTTGATAATGATACTTCCTTATAGAGGCACAGAGCTCTCATTGGGAAGATATTTTATAATGATACTTCCTTGTGGAGGCACGAAGCTCTCCCTGGGAAGACTGTTGATTATGGCAGTCTTTCTATTTAATAAATATTTCTTATAATAATGCTTCATTGATAAAAAAAAAACTTGTCCAAAGAAGTCTTTATGGGTGTTTTCTTGGCAAAGGCACCAAGCCTTTTGAGAGAAGCCTTTCAGTAATTGGATTTCCTTGTGAAGGCCCGAAGCCCTTCTTTGGAAGTCTTTTGAAAATGAGACTTCCTTGTAAAGGCATAGACCCCTTCCTAGGAAGTCTTTTGGTAATACGACTTTCTAGTAAAGATGCGGAGCCTTTTCTAAAAAGTCTTTTGGTAATTAGACTTCCTGGTGAAGGCACAGAGCCTTTCCTAGGAAGTTTTTCAGTAATAGAACTTCTTTGTGAAGGCACAAAGTCCTTCCTATGAAGTTTTCTAGTAATGAGATTTTCTCATGAAGGAATGAAGTCTTTTTTGGGAATTATTTTCGTAATGAGACTTCCTTGTAAAGGCAAAAAACCCTTCGTGGAAAGGCTTTTGGTAATTAGACTTGCTAGTGAAGGCACAAAGCCATTTCTTAGGAGTTTTTCGATAATGAGACTTCCTTGTGAAGGCATAGAGCCCTTTCTGGGAAAAGGCATGGAGCCCTTTATAGGAAGTCTCTCGATAATGAAACTTCTTAGTGAAGGTATAGAGCAAACTTCTTAGTGAAGTTATAGAGCCCTTCCCTAGAATTATTTTGGTAATGAGACTTTCTTGTGAAAGCTTGAAGCCTTTCTTGGGAAGTCTTTTTGTAATGAGACTTCCTTGTGAAGGCATGAAGCTCTTCCTAAGAAGTCTTTTCAGTAATGAGACTTCGTTTTAAGGCACAAAGCCTTTCTAGGAAGCCTTTCGATAATAGGACTTCCTTATAAAGACACAAAGTCCTTCTTGGGAAGACTTTTCGTAGTGGCACTTTCTATCAAGGATATAGAGTCCTTCCATGGAAGACTTCTGATAGTGATGCTTTCATGTAGAGGTACGGAGCTCTTCCTGGGAAGACTTTTCATAATAATACTTATTGGCAAGGATATATGTCTTTCTAGGGAATCTTTCTGATATATGCTATTCATGGTAAAGACATAGGGTCTTTGTTGTTAGGGTTGTGCCTACGTATCATCCCAGTTTTGTATGAATATTTGATATCTATACAGAGTATATTTTTTTATATCACTAATTATCTTTTAATTATATGGTTTAATGCTTGTTACGCTACAGACTTTATTTTATTTGAAGGAGTTCGGATACGGTCTAAAAGAGTTTAGACCGGTGCTAAGAGTTAGCAAATATTCTAAGAGTTGGAGCATTGTCTGTAACGAGACAAATACCTTAGAATATGCTAATAATGATATAGTTGCAATAGATTACTAGGATATATCATTATACAAACATATTCTCAAATACATAGTTTTTGACCTATTTCTACTAACGCAAGTCTGTTAGTAGATCCTATTAATTTATATAGATTAGTGTATATCTATATCTGTAGAGTATAGTTGGTTATTCCTAGCTAACCAGGATCTTATAGATTGTATAGACATATAGGTATTCAATTAGGACTGAGTATTGAACTGATTCATGAGGACCCCAATAGACATCCTATGTTGCCGTCAATAGAAGGTCTTATCGAGTTGAGTAGTATACGTGATCCTCTGATTTGAGCACCGCGGTGGGCTTATGAGTGATCCACCATGTTTTGGTTCCACGCATGTCAGAGACCTTTCATGGTCTGACCATTGGGTGTCGCTGGGTATGGTTCGATGCTCATGGAGTCCGGTGCATGCAGATATGGGATCCATCAGCTCTCATAGGGAGTGATATATCTAGATGCTCCAAGATAGTATCTCAGGAAAGTCTTATGGCCGTAAGCAGTTAACCCGAAAAGGTGTTTCCATTGGTTAAATAATATAGCAAAGAGTTTTGCTCATATTGTTCAATTGAGATACCATTATAGAAATAGGCTACGGATGAGCATATGAGGATTTGACGGTGCGGATCTATGTCCCTGTATATCCAATATATATATGATGGAAGGACTATACGTATGCGTTATAATCTCAACTTGTATGGTTCAAAGCGTCGATTTGTATATTCGTGACGTGTACGTGGGGCATGACTCACAGACTTATGAAATAGTTTCATTTGACAAATCGGGCGTGGACCTAAGGAGTCCCGCAATATGGAGTGTACTCATTGTGCACTGGGGATGAGTACTGGATTAAATTGTTTAATCCAGTAATATCCAACGTAACCACAGAAATACGTGCATGTGTGTATTTAAGCGTTAAATATAATAATTAGTTAATAATTGTTATTCACTAATTGTAAAATGACACGTGATGCATTGTGGGCCCTCGGTTGAGTTTACCTAAGTGTTAAGTTTGGTGAGACCTGTTAAGGGGTATACTTGGTAACTATTTATGAGAGGTAAAATAGTCATTTCACACTTTAATTATTTAAATATTAAATAATCAAATATTTCTAATAAAATATATTATTATATAATATTTTATTTATAATAATATAATATATATAATGCATGATTGTTGTCATGCATTATATATATTTAATATTAATTTTTCTTTGTTTATTATTTATTTGTTGCCAACAATGCATGCTTTATTTATTTTATATTTTGATAATAATATTATAATTCTTAAGAGATATATATGTGTGAATTGAAACGGAAACGGGAGAGTGAATTAAAAAAAAAAGGAAATAAAAGGTTATTTTCTTTTCTTTAACCATTTTTGTTTTCTTGCTTAAAAAAGAGGAAAAGCAATTGTTACTTCTATTTCATTCTCTCTTTCACCATGAGAGAGACAAGAGCAAGTTTGTGAATCGATCATTTGGATTAAGAGTTAATCCTATGTTGGGAATAGGAGCTGCTGTTCTAGATTATCAAGTCCATCAAAATTGATAACTAAAACTGAGAACGAGTACACCTCTAAGCGGACTTCAGAATTAAACGTGTAAAAAATTACACGTGTTGGTAATTTCTCAATTTAATCATTTATATATTAATTTGATTAATATGTGATAAGTGTGTTAATTGTATGTTTTAAATTTCGCTGCGTTAAAATATATATTAGATGCGTATTGTTAATTAACACACTATCACATGCATACACCTGGACACAGTAGATCCTATTCAAATTGTGGTATCAGAGCTGGTTCTGTGTGTATTTGAGTGTTTTTTAAGTGGACGGAATGAAAAGACCTAGTGTAAATGGTACGTTTCAAAAGTTGAAATGGGTATGCCAAAATGGGTACACTGGGTGCTGCTGCGCCATAGGGCTGGTGCTGCAGCACTGGGGGTTCGACCACCCAGCGCAGCAGCGCTGGGAATTTTTCTCTCATTACTGGAGCACTAGTTGGCCTGTGCTGGAGCACTAAAGGTTCTAAAATTTTGTGCTCCCGCGCTGATAGGTCAGCACTGCAGCACTGGAGGTTTTGACCTCCCAGCACTGAAGTACTGATGTGAGGATGTCGCATTGCTAGGGGTGTGACCTCCCAGCGCTGCAACGGTCTACTATGGCACCACAGAGCTGAGGGTTTGACCTTCCAACACTGGAACTGTTCACGTGAACAGTAGCTCATGAACAGTAATTTTTACTGTTCATATGCTACAATTGTTTTGAACAGTGCTTCAAAATTAATTTTGCATGTATAGGGTTTATGAGATGCAATAATAAGAGTTATCAGTCTGCATTATAAACCAAGATCAATTTTTTGTATTAAGAGTTACAATGGGAACCCTACTGGTGGGAGTTAATTATGTTGATATAGAAATATTTATTAATTGAGAATTACCTACTCATAAGATGAGGATTTATTAAACCTACAAAAATCTCTCTTAATCAGATTAAATTATATAATATTATGAGATAATATTATATTTTTTATCTGTCTTGTCAATACGGTGTTAGACGAGCCACGTTGGCCTTTTTTTAATATTGCTACAGCGTAAGGGACTTGGTCAGTTGAGTTTAGACTATACTGGTTAAACATGAGATGAGGCAAATAAATGCGAACGTATTGCCCAATATTGCTACAGCGTGAGGGTAGTATCAGTAACATATATTTGATAATTGACAAGTTAATCTGGAATACACTTATCCAATATTGCTACAGTGTGAGGATAAGGTGTATTCAAGATCAAGAAGTAAGGATTGAATAAGATGCAATTGGAAAATGTTGTCTACCTGTTGGGTTTACAAAGGCCAATATTGCTACAGCATGAGGCTGGAGTAAATTCTAATGGGACCTACTTTCTGCTGTATAGTTTAAATGAGTTTAAACTATTGTATTCTCATTTGAGAGATTATCGGGATTATGTAAAGCAGTGGGAGAGCGTTTTAAATTGAAAAATGTATAATTGTTATACTCATGATTTAAAACGTTATATTAGCGATTTAACAAATTCTCCTGACATCTCCTATTTGTTTTGTTTATGCTAGATTTGATATGATGGCCTCTACAAATTCTTTGGTACGCATACTGGATGCACACCAGCTTAAAGGTGCATAGAATTAATCAGATTGGCTAATGAATCTCAGAATTGTTCTGGATTCTGAGAGGCTAGGATATGTTATAGATCGGAGGATGCCCCGAGGTGTTTCTGATGATGCCTCATCTGAAGAAAATGAGACATATCAGAAATGGTTGGATGACGATTTAAGAGTTAAATCATACATTCTCGCCTCGATGTCTATAGAGTCGCAGCGGAAGCATGTCCGTATAGATAGTGCTAGTAGTATTATACTGCACTTGAAGGAGCTCTTTGGCGATCGACATCAAGTCGAGATGTATAGGGTCACCAAAGCGCCCTTTTAGGCTAGACTCAGTGAGGGCAGTCCTGTTAGTCCCAATGTACTCAAGATGATTGGGTACATTGAGAAATTGGAGACTATGGACATTTCTCTAAATAATAACTTGAGGAATAGTTTGATTCTCCAATCGCTGCCGAGGTCATTTGCTCAAATTGTTATGAATTTCAATATGAAAACTTTAACCCCTACATATACTGAGTTTCATAATTTATTGAAGACAGTAGAGGAGGATATGCATAAAGAGGGCTCGGCCCTCTTGGTCCAAGGTGCCTCATCTTCTACCCAAAGGGCTTCTGGGAAGTCCAAAGGGAAGAAGAAGATAGTGAAGAAGCCACCCCGCATAACTCTTCAGAGGCAGCAGATATCCAAACCTCGAGAAAAGAAAGCCAAAGGAAAGTGTTTCTTTTGCGGCGAGGACGGGCACTAGAAGCGCAACTGCCCGAGGTACCTTGCCACTCTAAAGAAGTCTCCCTCAGGTATGTGCTTGACTATTATTGACATTTATTTAGCATTTAATGCTTGTACTGGCTGGGTATTAGATACCGCATGCTCTTCTCACATCTGTAATGTGTTGCAGGAATTGAGGGAAGTTAGGATGTTGATGCCAGGAGAAGTGATGCTCAGGGTGGGAAATGGAGAGTTCCTACACGTCCAAGTTGTTGGACATTTTAATTTGCTTCTCCCTTGTAATAGAACAGTTATTTTGTATAGTTGTTATTATGTACCCAATATTATCAGACAAATTGTATCCTTTCCTGTGCTTGACAGTAAAGGTTATCATGTAAATATACAGAATTATTCTTTGTATTTATATGATATGCATGATATTTTGTTAGCTAAGTGTCAGTTAGTGAATGGGTATTATGTATTGGATATAGTGAGAAATGTCATGAATGTTCAAGCTAGTTCTAGTAACAAACGTGCAAGATTAAAAACTTTGAATAAAATCAAAATGTGGCATATGAGATTAGGTTATATAGGCGTGAGATGCCTATTCCATCTAGTTAAGGATGATCAGATACCTGATTTGACCATGGAGCTTTATCCAGTTTGTGAATCTTGTATTCAAGGAAAGATGACCAAATCTTCATTTACTGGTATTGGACACCTTGCTGTTGGTTTATTAGAACTGATACATAGCGATGTATGTGGTCCAATGAATCACACTGCAATTGGTGGATTTCGATACTTTGTAACCATTATTGATGATTGGTCACGATATGGTTACGTGTTTTTGTTGAAACTAAAGTCAGAAACCTTTGAAAAGTTCAAAGAATTTAGACTTGAAGTAGAGAAATAAACTGGCATGTACATTAAGTGTCTTTGATTAGATCGAGGCAGTGAGTATATGGGTAGTGAGTTTTCAGACTATTTAAAGGAGAATGAGATTCTCGCTCAATATAGTCCTTCAAGTACTCCCCAATACAATGGTGTTTCAGAGAGGAGGAATTGGACTTTATGGGATATGGTCTGATCGATGATGAGCTTTACCGATCTTCCAGAATACCTGTGGGGTCATGCTCTCGACACTGCTGCTCATATCTTGAATAAAGTTCCATCCAAAATTGTTCCCACCACTCCATATGAGATGATAAAAGGTAGGAAACCGAGTCCTAAGTATCTTAAGATTTAGGGTTGTCTTGCTTACATAAGAGTTACACAACAGGATAAACTTGCACCCAGGGGATACAAATACAGATTCATTGGGTATCCCAAGAATTCAATGGGATACCAATTCTATGATCCAGAGGAACAAAATGTGTTCGTTGCTCGGAATGCCACTTTCCTTTAGAAACAGTTTCTAGAGGATCGTAGAGATTATAGAAAGATTGTACTTGATGAAATGAATCAGGAACCTGATGAGCTACAGATGGATCCTCAAATTTAAGAGAATAATGTACCTTTAATACACCCTCCACGTAGGTTTGAAAGGATATCCAGGCTACCTTTTAGGTATAGTCAGATGCCTGAAGGTGCACTTGGGGTTTTCTTGATAGAAGAAAATGATCCTTTAACTTATAGGGAGACGATATTAGACATCGACTCGGGTAAATGGCAAAAAGCCATGGAATCCGAAATTGACTCTATACATCGGAATCAAGTATGGGACTTGGTTCCGCTTCCTGAAGGAATTGTTCCTATCGGTTGTAAATGGATTTACAAATAGAAGCGAGGGCCTGATGAAAAGGTAGAAAATTTTAAAGCCTGACTGGTGGCATAAGGTTTTTCTCAATGATCTGGGATCGATTATAAGGAGACCTTTACACCAGTTGTGATGCTTAAGTTAATTAGGATTTTGTTGGCACTTGTTGCATACTATGACTTTGAAATTTGGCAGATGGATGTAAAGATGGCGTTCTTGAATAGACACCTCGAGGAGGAGATATTCATGGAACAGCTTGAAAGGTTTACATCCAGCCAAACTTCTAGTCTGGTATGTAGGCTAAAGAAGTCCATTTGTGGACTTAAGCAAGCTTCCCGAAGCTAAAATCATCATTTTGATAAGGTAATCAGAAAGTCTAGTTTCATCAAAAATGACAAAGAAGCTTGTGTGTATAAAAAGGATAGTGTGAGCATGATTATCTTCCTAGTTTTCTATGTGGATGACATACTGATCATTGGGAATGATATTGGTATGTTGCAATCCACAAAAAGCTATATGAGTAAGAATTTCTCTATGAAAGACTTGGGAGAAACTTCCTATATACTGGGTATAAAGCTTTATAGAGATAGAGCTAGGAAGCTAATTGGACTCTCTCAGTCATCGTACATCGATGGTGTCTTAGAAAGGAATAATTTTACTAATTGTAAGACAGTAAATGTACCTTTTAGACATGGTGTTCATCTTTCTAGGAGAATGTCTCCTCAAACGGAAGATGAAAGAGTTAGAATGTCTAACATATCATATGCATCAGCTATTGGCAGCCTGATATATGTTATAATGTACACGAGACCTGATATTAGTATGGTTATAAGTGTTACAAGCTAATATCAATTTGATCCAGGTGACAGTCATTAGATGGCTGTCAAACATGTCCTGAAATACCTTAAAGGTACGAAGGATAATTTTCTTATTTATGGAGATAATGATACTCATGTGAGAGGATACATGGATTCAGACTTTCAGTCTGATCTAAATGATACAAAGTTTACATCTGGATATGTATTTACTCTCAATGGAGGCACAGTGAGCTGAAAGAGTACCAAGCAAGGGTCCACAGCTGACTCTGCCACAGAGGCAGATTACATTGCAGCTTTTGAAGTTGTAAAAGAAGTTATTTGGATTCGTAAGTTTGTCGTTAAGCTTGAAATAGTTTCAAATTCATCAAATCCTATCCCATTATTTTGCGACGACAATTGGGCTATAGCACAAGCAAATGAGCCAAGAGTATACCAAAAGTCTAAGCATGTGGAGCGAAAATACTACATTATTAGAGAAATCTTGGCCAGATGAGATGTAGTTATTTGTAGAATAGATTCTGTAAAGAATATAGCGAACCCACTTACTAAAGCCTTAACTCCAAAGCTGTTTGAGAAATACGTGGAGTCCATGGGTATTAGATACCACTGTGATTGGCACTAGGGCAAGTGGGAGATTGTTAAGGTTGTGCCGATGTGTCATCCCAATTTTGTATGAATTTTGATATCTATACAGAGTCTATTTTGTTATATCGCTAATTATCTTTTAATTATATGGTTTAATACTTGTTACGCTACAGACTTTGTTTTATTTGAAGGAGTTCGGATATGGTCTAAAGGAGTTTAGACCGGTGCTAAGAGTTAGCAAATATTCCAACAGTTGGAGCACTGTCTGTTATGGGACAAATACCTCAGAATATGCTAATAATGATATTGTTGCAATAGGTTGCTAGGATATGTCATTATGCAAACATGTTCTCAAATACATAGTTTCTAACCTATTTCTACTAACGCAAGTCTGTTAGTAGATCCTATTAATTTATATAGATCAGTATATGTCTATATCTGTAGGGTACAGTTGGTTATTCTTAGCTTACCAGGATCTTAGAGATTGTATAGGTATACAAGTATTCAATTAGGACTGAGTACTGAACTGATTCATGAGGACCCTAATAGACATCCTATGTTGCCGTCAATGGAAGGTCCTCTCGAGTTAAGTAGTATACATGGTCCTCTAACCTGAGCACCACGATGGGCTTGTGAGTGATCCATCATGCTTTGGTTCCACGCATGTCAGAGACCTTTCATGGTCTGACCGCTTGGTGTCGCTGGGTATAGATCAATGCTCATGGAGTCCGGTGCATGCAGATATGGGATCCATCAGCTCTCATAGGGAGTGATATATCTAGATGCTCTAAGATAGTATCTCAGAAAAGTCTTATGGCTGTAAGCAGTTAACCCGAAAATGTGTTTCCATCGGTTAAACAATATGGCAAAAAGTTTTGCTCATATTGTTTAATTGAGATACCATTCTGAAAATAGGTTATGGATGAGCATATGGAGATTTGACGGTGCGGATCTATGTCCCTACACATCCAAGATATATATGATGGAAGGATTATATGTATGCGTTGTAACCTCAACTTATATAGTTCAACGCGTCGATTTGTATATTCGTGACATGTGCGTAGGGCATGACTCACGAACTTATGGAATAGTTTCATTTGATGAATCGGGCGTGGACCTAAGGAGTCCCGCAATATGGAGTGTACTCATTGTGCACTGGGGCTGAGTACTGGATTAAATTATTTAATCCAGTAATATCCAACGTAACCACAGAAATACGTGCATGTGTGTATTTAAGCGTTAAATATAATAATTAGTTAATAATTATTATTCACTAATTGTAAAGTGACACGTGATGCATTGTGGGCCCTCGGTTGAGTTTACCTAATTGTTGAGTTTGGTGAGACCCGTTAAGGGGTATACTTGGTAACTATTCATGAGAGGTAAAATGGTCATTTCACACTTTAATTATTTAAATATTAAATAATCAAATATTTCTAATAAAATATATTATTATATAATATTTTATTTATAATAATATAATATATATAATGCATAATTGTTGTCATGCATTATATATATTTAATATTAATTTTTCTTTGTTTATTATTTATTTGTTGCCAACAATGCATGCTTTATTTATTTTATATTTTGATAATAATATTTTAATTCTTAAGAGATATATATATGTGAATTGAAACGGAAATGGGAGAGTGAATTTTAAAAAAAAAAGAAAGAAAAAGGAAATAAAAGGTTATTTTCTTTTCTTTAACCATTTCTGTTTTCTTACTCAAAAAAGAGGAAAAGCAATTGTTGCTTCTATTTCATTCTCTCTTTCACCGTGAGAGAGACAAGAGCAAGTTTGTGAACCGGCCATTTGGATTAAGAGTTAATCCTATGTTGAAAATAGGAGCCGCTGTTCTAAATTATCAAGTCCATCAAAGTTGATAACTAGAACTGAGAACGAGTACACCTCTAGGCGGACTCCAAAATTAAATGTGTAAAACGTTACACGTGTTGGTAATTTCTCAATTTAATCATTTATATATTAATTTGATTAATATGTGATAAGTGTGTTAATTGTATGTTTTAAATTCTGCTGCGTTAAAATATGTATTAGATGCGTATTTTTAATTAACACACTATCACATGCATACACATGGACACAGTAGATCCCCTTCACTTTTAAGGAGCTTTCTTATAATTGCGCTTTCTAAAAAAGATACGAGGTCTTTCCAAGGAAGTTTTGGTAATGTTGTGGATGCTTTTAGTCGTATCTATAAACGGCGTAAAGGATTGCTTTTGGTCGTCACCTTGTAATGGCGTGGAGGATAGCTTTTGGTTATTTCCTTGTAAGAGCGTTAGAGGATTACTCTTGGCCATCTCCTCGTAATGGCGTTGGGCCATATTTCCCATGTTTGGATCTTATTAATCCTTATATAGAGGTTATAAAGGATTGTTTTTTGCCATCTCCGATAACAGTATGGAGGATTACTTTTGGCCATCTCCTAGTAACAACGTGGAGGATTTCTTTTGGTCGTCTTCTCATAATGGCATGTGACCTTATTTCCTATGTTTGGATCTTATTGATCCTTACGTAGAGGTCATAGAGGATTACTTTTGGTTGTCTCCTTGTAATGGCGTGGAGGATTAATTTTGAGCATCTCCTCGTAACAATGTGGAGGATTACTTTTGGCTATTTCCTTGTAATAGTGTAGGACCATATTCCCCATGTTTGGTTCTTATTAATCCTTCCATGAAGGTTGTAGAGGATTGCTTTTGGTCATCTCCTCTTAACGGCATGAAGGATTGCTTTTGGTTGTCTTCTCGTAACGGTGGTGTGGGTGCTTTTGCCTATTTCTACGATCCGAGAGAGTGGATACTTTTGCTCATTACCAAGATCCAAGTGTGTGGATACTTTTTCCCGTTACCACAATCTGAAAGTGTGGATTATTTCTAAAAAAGTCTTTTTTGTGATGGAGAAACCTAACAATGACACGAAGTCCTTCTAAGGAAGACTTTTGATTACGGTGCTGCCTTGGTGAAAAACCTATCAAAAGAAGTCTTATGATATAGGTGTTTCTTTGGCAAAGATACTAAGCCCCTTCCAGAGAAATTCGATAAAGGTACTTCTTGGCGAAGGCACGGAGCCCTTCCAAAAAAGTCTTTTAGTAAATGTGCTTATTTGTAAAAGCGCATTGCCTTTCTATAAAAGTCTTTTGATATAAATGCTTCCTTGGTGAAAAACTTATCCAAATAAGTCTTTGGGTGCTTCTAAAGTAAGGGCGCTTAGCTGCTTTTTGAAAGTCGTTAGAAAAATACGTTAGTTATTGAAATAACATACGGAAACTAAGAAACTAATAGAACCTAGATGTGTCCCATGACGTAGAGCTAGTTCCCTTTTTATAGTCTATATCAGATAGGTTCCATGGACCAGGTGTGTAATGACCTCATTTCAAGTATATTTAAAACTTCTTTAAAAGCTTCCAAGATACGATGAATACCTGAGAAAAGCTCTAAACAACGCAAAATCAATATAATCAAAATTAGGCAAAGCAATCGAGAGTGAATAAATAAAAATTTAAAAAAAGAAGTAATTTCGATTTATAAGAGAAACCAGATGAAATATCAATTTCTTTTAGTTCCGTATCTCACTTTAAAAGTGGTTCTTAATTGGTTTTTTTTTATTTTAATTGGTTTTATATCTATTTGCTCGTGATAACGAACTCATTTATCGGTGAATTATGGTAATTGTCTTAGATTTCGGTTAACCTTTGGGAAGGCTTAGGCTTCTTCTATGTAGACAAAGAGGTCTTTGAATTTATAGAAGGCATATTTCTATTGAGGGTATTTTTGTAACATTATTAAAATATTCTAACCAAATTTGTATTTAAAAAACTTGAGGGGGTTGAGTGATAAATATCATGGTAGGTGTTTCAATGTACAAGGCTGAAAGTAGTTAGGCCAATTTTGAATTTGGTTAAATTAAGAGGGGCTAAATGATATTATCTAACAAAAGCCCTAATTTTTATTCTCTCTTTTATGCGTTACTGGGTTTGTTTCTGTACATTGCTGATTGTTGCTAAATTTGGTTACCAATCATTTTCCAATGTCACGCTGTTCACGACCGAAGTTTTACTTTTTGCATGCAAGACAATGGTTTTGGTTGAATGTCTTGGTGGAACGACTGTGGAGGATGAGGCAACAAATTTTTATTAAATTATTTATCATTTACAAATTCAATCTTTGTGATATGTTAGAATACGAATTTCTATTTCTAAATTCTAATGATTAAATCTCAAAGTTGAAGTTTTGAAAAAAATTTATCATCTCTTCTTGCTAATTTTGCTTTCAGTCTTTTGCATCTTCCTAATCTTTTACTTACACTAAAGTATCCAAGTTTTTTATACCAATCTTGATTATTTCTCATCCAATATCATGTCCCCTATACTAAAAGTAGATTCTGAAATTATAATAGACACCAGAGATGTTAATATATTTTGAGCCATGATAGACAACACAGGATAAACCATTTTGTTTGATATTCAATATAAAAAAAAAAATCAAATTCTTTTCGCTGTTTTATACTCAACATAGAAGAGTAGTCAGTATCAATATATTTTTTCAATTCATAAGCAACAAAAATACCAAAACTACACCCTATCGTTCTTTTACCTTTTAACAAAATAGTTCAAACAACCTGATTATAAACAAGCTGCTCATGTATTTCTTCAGTAGTTATAGTTAATTCAAATTTATTCTCATAAAAAATAAATGATTGAGTGATAAAATTATAAATTTCATCAAAACTATAACAGAGTCCAGAGTTTAAATTTTCTAAGATCCCAAAACTTAAAACTTTTACACCAGATCGATTGATTCTGGGATCTATTATGGTTACATAAATAAATAATATAGGAATTTTTCTTAAATATTTTTTGAATTTAATCTCTATAACATTGCAAATATCAGAAAATATAGGATTATCTCTATATTTAACAAACATATTATCAATATTATATATATGAGTTAAAACAATAGAAGATAGAGGTTGATACACACATGAACATGCTAATGTAATATAATTAAATACTTCAAAAAAATGTATATAGTAAAATGCAATTTCTCCATCATCATCACTTAGTATAATGTCTTTCATTTTATCATTATAATATGTCATATAATCACAAAAAAAACTACATAAGATTTCACCATCAAATATGTGGCATTCCAATGAATTTTCATGTCAAGTTTAAACATTCTATTATCTAATCTAAAATTACTTAAGACAATTTTAAATTCTTGTCGTCTAGTAGATGATGAAGTAATAAAATTTATTACTTCTCTAATTTTTTTAATTTGAAAATTAATTATATTCAAACTAATTTGAATAATTAAATTAAGAATATAACAAAAATACCTCAAATAAAAAAAACTTAAACCACCATAGATGTTAATTGAATTAAAAATAAATTTATAACAGTAGTATTTGCACTTGCATTATCAAAAGTAATACTAATATGTTTGTCAACAATATGAAATTCTCTAAACATATTCATTAAAGAACTAAAAATAACATAGTTGTGTGTGGATGTTTCAATTCACGAAAATTAATAATTTCTTTTTACAAAAACCATGCATGATCAATATAATGCAATGTAATACAAATATACTCTAAATTATTTTACCCATCTAACAATCAGAAGTAACAACAAACACTCATTGAAATGGTAAGATTTCATTTATTATCCACAAATACTATCAAAATGTCATTTTTAACAATTTTCTAAGAAAATGAGAAAATTTAGTTGAACGTACTTTTTCATAAATTTCTTATACCTTTCGTCTTCCGTAAATGAAATATGTTGTTCACCTGCTATAACATATCTAGCCAATCCAATATGTATGCACTGCTGATTTTACTAGAATTCAAAAATATTTCCTCTAGAAGCACTTTGGGTAAATTAAGTTTTGAGTTGGATTTTTTGGACCATGTTTCTGAAAACATGCATTGGCATATCAATTCAAATGATTGGTGTTGTGAGCTGTTTTAGCATCTAAAGCTTTACCAAAAAAACTTATAGATAGCTTTTTCTTTAATTCTTCAAGAAGCTGAATCTGTATGATTCTCCAATGCAAAAAAAAATTGCAAACATCTGATGTTTGCAATCTTTTTTAATTTTCTGTTACTTTCAAAAAATTTAGTTGTAAAAGTAGATTAACTACTAGAAATGTTTTATGATGAGATTGGAATATCTTTAAATTCATTTAGAGCATTGAGATTGAAACTTTTCATTGTATGAATAATCAAAATATAATTGGATAAATGAAAATTAAAAAATAAATGAATAATTTGAGAGAACATAATATTTAAAGAGAGTTGAAATAATTTAAGAGAGAATTGGGAGAGATTTTAATTGAGTTGAGCAGAGAGAAGAAACTGACTTAAGTAGTGTAAGTAAGAAAGATATGAGTGTTGGGGATGTGGGTGTACTTAAAAAACACTAACACACTATATGGCACCTTAGAACCTTAGATAAACCCGCATCTCATAACTCTTTGAGCTACCTTTACAACGTCACTAACTCCGGTGGAGATATTTGATAGGATGCTTTGGCTAAAGGCTTAGTCCTCGGCTGTAACTCTATCTCATGACCGATCACCTATCTTAGTTGTAATTTTTGCTATAATGTTGTTGGCATTATGTCCTTATGCTCTTTGAGCACTCTCATAATCTCTATTGGTAGCTTAAAAAGCTCATATTTGACTAATTTCACCTCGCCATCCGCCTCTTATACCATGGGTAGCTATGTCTTTTCCCATGGCTTAGCCATTTTCTTCAGCTGCATAATGAAAAGAAGATTGGTGTTGGTGTTTGGCTTAAATTGGCCACCTTTGGGTTGAATTATGCAAGATCCCCCTTCCAAGATACATACATAGTTGTGTCAAGAAAAATATAGCTCATTAATTTTCCATAAAAAATTCCATACTAAGAACAACATCAAAATCATCAAAAAATGCTACTAAAACATTTACCTTACTACTTTGTTCGAGGTGCATTTCAACTCTTCAAAATACCCTATCTAGTAGTTTGGCTGCAACATTCACGGTCTTAAGGTAACCAACCATTTCTCCAACTTAAAGCCTAAGTGCTTTACTTTAGCACGCTTAATGAAGTTGTTCGTAGCCTTGGTATCTACTAGCACTTCACTCTTCTTACCTTTGATGTTGGCTTTAACGTACATGAGTTTCTTTCATATTGGTGTGCTAACTGCTAGCTTGCCATTAAAGGTATTGAGTAGCTACAACACCTTATGCAAGCCTGCCCCCCTTTTATGTCTCAAACATTTAATTGAAAGCCTTTTTTTCGAACAGTCCTTCACCTAATGATTACTATCACAAAAGAAGTAGTTTAATCTCAGGCTTCTCTTGTTTTCATGCTTTTACTCTTTCCTCGTGAGTGGCTAACTTTTCCCTCCATGTTCTGCTGAGGATAAAACTCCTTGGTTCCCCTACATTTGCTATTATTAGGCTTGAAATTCTTATACTCCTCTGTCTCTCCCTTCCAATAATCCATAAGCATCTTTACCAATGTAAGGGTGCAGGGTATAACTGTCACCCCATATTGTTTCAACTCATTAGATGCCTATATTTATAGCCCGTCTAAGAAGTTAAACAACAAGTTCTCCTTACTTATGTTGGGGATCTATAGCATTAACAAAGAGTGCTTCTTTACATATTCGCTAATGGACTTAGTTTGCTTTAACTCTTTCAACTGCTTACGGACATCATGTTAATAAGGGTTAATTAGGTCTAATATTTTCACCTTTCAAGCTTAATATTTGTTCATTTAAATTAAGATTATTTAGTTTTTTTATGTATTTTATTATTATTTTGTAGATTACTACAGTACCATATTACAGTAGATTGCTACAGTACTAGCTATGGTAATTTTAATGCAGTGTCCAGTGTCGAATCGCCTAGAATGATGCTGTATGAATAGTAACTAGTGAACAGTAACTCATGTACAATAATCATAATCTGACTTATTATATAATGTTTTACCCTAAATTGAAGACATAAACCTATAAATAGAATATTAAATAGCCAAAAAGAAAGAATCAAGAGTTGAAAGAAAGAAGAGGATAGAGAATAAGAGTGAGAAAAAATAATTTTTAAAGGATTAAAAAGAGTAGAAGATCAAAGACTATAAAAAATTAATTTTATCTCTTCAACTCTTTATCTTTCTAATTTTTTTTTATGATTTTCATGATGTTATTCATGATAAGCTCTAGAACGTTTTATTTCACCATGACCTAAATTTTTATTTTTAGGGTTAGACTTTTGAACTTAGTATGCAGTTGAATTTTGTTAATTCTTAATTTATGAACTTAATACATATAATTGATTCATTCTATCTTGTGTTTAACACTTTCATTATACCTGATCAATATATTGAATGATTGAGAAACCATGATGAACTTAACAAAGGAATTTATATGTTTAACCTAAGATAGTTTGATGCATGATCATAGAGTAACAACTATGAGTTCTATCTAAGATAGACATATACTTAAGTGGCATGTATGACATTATTTAGACTTGATCTTAATGAATTACATTCTGATTTGATTACTATAGACATATAGATGATTGTTAGAATGCGTAATATAATTACTCAACCATCGACAGAGGCTTGTAATAAGATTAGTGTCTAAGCCAATAATTTATATTAAGGGATTAACTAAGTAGTTAATGAATCCAATAAAATATTAGGGGATGAGTCTATACCCTAGATTATTGTCTTTTGATAAATTTATCTCTTAGTTTTCTTACTATTTAGGTTAAGATTTAGGTTAATTAATTAAATTTCAAACTTTACTTTTTCTAAATAAAAGTAAAGTAGTTATAATTTTAGTACTTGATTAAAAGAAATAGATTGTATAATCCTTGTCGGATTAATACTTGGACTTAAAATTATATATTACTTGATACGATAGTATGCACTTACACTAAGCTGCTATAGCACATCAATCACATATGCCTCATTCTCTAAATAGAATTGGCACTTCAGTTATCATTGTAATTCAGCACATATGTTGATGGTGCTGGTACTCTTGCGAATTTCCTCGCTCTTCCTACCCTACCACAAAATTGTATAATAAAAAAGATGCAAAGTTACAATGTTGACCTTATTTGCATCCCAAATGGCCATGGCATTGAAGTATCTCTTCATCTACGAAAAAAAGTTATCAAGCTTATTGGCATCTCTTTTATCATTAAACTCCTTCAACTTACGAGCCTTAACTCTCAAGGTAACAACCATTACTTTAATGGTAACAGCTTTATTCACCATCATTCGCTTGTATAAGGCCACTTCCTTCTTGGTCACTTCCAAACACTTATATAACTCCTCTAATTGAGCTTGAACCTTGGCCATGATAGAATAAATCTTCTCCTGAAAATCCCTTACCTAATCCTACTGCTTCTCAGTATAACTCTTGATGGATGTGTTGACAAATGAGCACAGATCATCCCCTTAAGTCTTAAAGTCCCCCTCAAACTTCTCTATGGTTTGCTCCAACTTCTTTAGGCGATCTATCGCCTTACCCACAACGCCACCAAGCTTTTTCATAATGGTCCCCAATCATGGCTAGGATTACAAACTTGGTCCGAGTGCTAGACTTTTTCCCGTCTTTACCTTTGAGATGTCTACCCTTACCATTAAACATTTTAGATGATGTTGATGTGTCCTTCATCATCTTCTTTGAAGTCGTTTTAATACCAAATAGCAAAGACCTTTACAGACCATGTGACCTTAGACACTTTAAGTGCTAAGCAGTCTACCAAAATAATTGACAAAGAAAGAGAACAAGCATTCACACTATCTGTTTAAGAAAATACTCTCTCATATAAATGATAAAAAGTACAAGATAAGATGGTTATCTCAACTAAAGGCCTATGCTATTTTATAGAACTAGCTTTATACAATGATTAATTAGGATTTATAAAACTATACAACGCTATAAACGTTATAAAATAAAGATGAAAAAATATGCTAGTACCTGGCAAACAAAGTCAGCATAATGATTTGATATAATGAATTAGAAACAACTCTAATATACACGTGCATAATACATGTGTTCAATTAATTTATACATTAAAATAAAATGACTTTAATGTTCTTATCTCGTTAGTTTTGATAAAAAAAAATTTTTAATGGTTGGGCATTGTTGACATTTTTCTGAATTTTTAAGTTTTGAAGACAAAATTTGAAACTCGAGTATTTATATAATTAGGCTTTATTTTAAAGATATTCATGATAATAACCTACAAACTTAAACATGGTAATCCAAGATTAAATCTAATTTATTTGTTTTGTAAAATGTTGGCTTGTTATCCTACTAGCCTATTCATAAAATGATTTTTTTTAAAATATTGAAAAAAAAATTGATATTGCATGAGTCATTGTAGTCCATTAATAAAGTAACAACTTGTGCTTTTTGTTAATTATTTAGTTGTAAATGGTTGACCGTATATTTAGCTCTATTCTACTGCAAGTCTGAATTTCAAATTCATCCTCCCATGTCAAAAATAAATAATAATAATAATAAAGTAACAACGTAAAGCCTCTTGCTTTCAAAAGAAATTGTATTTTTATTAAATTATATATATTTAGTAAATTAATTTGTGTATTATAATATGAAACAAATTAAATAGGCTAATACTAGATTGTTTTTTTAAAAAATTATTTATTTATGTGTCTAAAAGAAATTACCTATTTATGACAAAAGTTAAGGCGATTTAATATTTAGCAGCTCTTCACACTTGCATTTTTAGAACATAAATTCAGAGTTAAAAGAAAAAGAAAAAAGAAAAAAGAATACTTATACGTGTTAGGATCAATGATATGGAAATCAAGTTTTGAAATCTAAATTAAAGGGCGTTGATACATGCAATTCAATAATTAAAAGCTGAGGAAAGCTAATAATTTTAACTTAAAAGATAATATATTTTGTTACATACATTGATATTGGGTATAAATTAATAGTTGTTAGTTATAATTAGAACAAATCTTGGTAATATATGCTCCCAGTCCCAGAGCTAAACCTCAGGTGATAAGTGATAACGCCATATTAATGGTGGGCACGCACGCTGCTAGTCTGTCCATATTTACATGTTACATAAACTGGCCATTCAAAACTCAAAACCTGGATATCCCTAACAATGGCGAAAGTTTTCAAGAACCTTTTCAAGAATACTGAACCTAAACTACCGGTTTGTTAACATATACATACATACATATCTATATATAACTCAATTCTTTTTATTCAGATTAATATTTTCATTATTATACATGTTGGCCTCAGGAAAGGGTTGCGGTATTGCAGTTAAACGTGGAATGTGACAGGTGTTGCAGGAAAATCGAGAAGTGCATCAAGAAGTACAAAGGTATTGCAATTATATTATATGCAAATTTGTATCCATTAATTGTTATTGTAATGGGTTGAATGGAGTACTTTTTGTGTGTCAAAAGGAGTTGAAAGTGTAGATTTGGATGTGGAAAATGAAGTGGCAAAAGTTAGGGGCGCATTTGATGCAGAAAAGCTTAAAGAAAAAATATTCAAGAAGCTCAAGAAGAGTGTGGAGATCGTGAGTCAAGAAATTATCAGCGATGGAGATGATAACTAGCAAGAACGGGAGGATCAACATCTTATTAATTATGCCTATGAAACGCCATGCATATCCCAGCTATCTAGATAAATGAACAACTTACTATAGATGATGTCTATGACGTTTGAAGATTCCTGAGGATTCAACAAACATCACATTATCCTACCTTAATTAGTTACTCCATAGAAATAAATCATTATTATCAAATTAGAATTAATGTTGTCATTTACATTAGTTACTCTATTATTTGAATCTATATTTAATTCTTCAACTAATTAAAAAATTTAAAGAGTTTATCTATTCATATGCTTCACGGTACTCTGGAAATTGGGAATCATAGTAATTTCCCTTTTAAGTAATTAATGGGGAGGGGACGGGACAACTCGTCTACTACAAGAGTAAGTTTGGGTTACTTCGACTTTTGTTGAGAATACATTTTTTTTTGCCAATGCTAATAACTTGGGTTACATTATGTGGAAAAGGCTATTGTTATGTACCAAAAATATGTATGGTTATTGGCATTGATCCAATATTATATCAAAGGTGGGGTAATAAATTTAAGGTAATTTTGATATAAATTTTGAAATGTTCATTTCATACAATTAACTTGTAGAAAGATTTGTTAGTTATCAGTACTTATAAATTTTAATATTGAATTGCATGAAATTAATTACTTCAAATTTATAAGAAAATTTTAAGTCAAAATTTTAAGTTGGTATAATCCAACCCTTATTTGAATATATAGTCTACAAATATTTAACAAGCGTCAAGGTTTATGTATGAAATCCATTTCACCAAGAAGGCCCCATTTCTCATAAAGGTTTGCTTTACAAATTTAATCTAACAATTGATGAGGGCAACTTGAAATCGAATTAGGTGTAATCTCGCGGAAAAAGGAAACTAGTTGTGAAGAACATTCGGGAAAGTTTAATTGAATTCCATACTACATTTGTTCGACAACATATCTTGGTTTTTATTTATTATTTGAAGATTGCTGTGTAGAATTAACATATGTATGTTTAGATAACTCATGTTTTGGTATTGGTAACACCACGACCCCGAATATTTTATAACCTAAAATTTCATTTTGCATTCAAAGTTTTTTCTCGTATTATAGCTTAGCAATATTAAGCTTTGCTTATTGGCAACATTTCATTGCATATTATATATATTCTTTTACTTGCCAATGATATCTACCCACAAAAGAGCAATGGAAAAGTTAACCCACAATTTTTTTTATAATTTTATAAGAAACCCACAATTTTTTTATAATTTTATAAGACATGTTTTACTCTTTTATTTTAAAAGTTTGATGTTCTTCTTTGTTTAAAAAAAAAAATTGATTTGTTTTACCTTATTAATTTATATTTTTTCATCAGAGGAAAAGTAAACAAGACAGAGGAACATGCCACAATATCAAGATGGTGAAGATAAAAAGCTTCAACAGAAATTTAAGGAAATTGTTTTTGCAGGATTTACATGCATTGCGAAATGTGAGAAATATAAAAAATATATATATTTTATTATAAAAAATAATGTTCAGAGTTAGCTTTTATATAGGTTTAAGATATATATAAAATAAAAAAATTTAGAATAATAAAAGGTAAAAAATACTTACATTAATAATAATATATAGTAAGAATATTAAAAAAAATATTAGAATAATTCTTTAATACACCTTTAAAATTTAAGATGGTGAAATAGAAGTAAACTTAAGTTTGGAAATCAGAGTATAAAAGCGGTTAAGAAACAAAGGTTTTGTAAAAATATCAATAGGTTACTTCTCAGATGAGATGGAGTGAAGTATAACAGTGCTCTAAGAAACATATTATCGAAAATATTGTCTCAATATATTTAGTCTGCTCATAAATAATACCATTGTGAGAGATTTGAATAGCACTATAATTGTTGTAATAAAGAGGTGTAGGGCCAAAGTGAATAATACTCATATCTCTAAGAAGCCATTGAACCCAAACAATCTCTTGGGTAGTACTAGTAAAGGCACGATGCTCAGCCTCAGTACTAAAACGAGTAGTGGTTGTCTGTCTTTTGCTTTTCTATGAAAAAGATAATCTCCTAAAAAAAGACAAAATTTAGTAGTTGATTGTCGATCTGTAGGATCACCTAAGAGTAAATTGAAAAATGGAGACCATGAAAAAATATTCCCTTAAAATAACGCAGAATGTGAACAACTACTACAAAATAAGAGGTATGAGGAGCAACCATAAATTAACTGACAACATGAACATCATAGACAATATCTGGTCGAGTGACAGTGAGACAAACCAAATTACCAACTAACTAGTGATAAAGAGTGACATCACTGATAAGAGTACCATCAGAAGATCAAAGTTTAGTATTAGGTCCTAAGGGAGTGAGACAATCTTACTATTTGTCAAGCCAACTCTAGTAAGTATATCTGATGCATATTTAGCTCGTGAAAGATAATATCCAGTAGAATCATATAGTACTTCAAGTCCAAAGAAATAACTAACGATGTCAAAATCTTTCATTTCAAAGTGTTGCTGAAGGAAGATCTTGAAAGTGCAAATACTTAGAAGATCGTCTCCTGTGATAATCATGTCATCAACATAAAGAATAAGTAGAACACAATCTCATGTTATCTTGCAAACAAAGAGAGTTGAGTCTTAGGACTAAACTGAAAACCATACTAAGAATAGTCTTACTAAACTTTGTAAATCATGCACGGAGAGCTTGTTTAAGACTGTATAGAGCACGACGAAGTTTGCAGACTTTGCATGAAGGATGTGGATAACTAAGAGAAGCTTCATATATACCTCTTTAGTGAGATCACCATTAAGAAAAGCATTCTTGACATCCATATAAAATAATATCCAACTATGAACTGCAGCAACAGCTAATAAACTCTAAATAGAAGTAAGTCTAGCAACTAGAGCAAATGTTTCTTCAAAATCAATTCCATATTCTTGAGTAAAACCTTTGGTAACAAGACAAGCTTTATATCACTCAATAGATTTATCAGATTTGGTCTTAATCTTATACACCTATTTATATTCAATAACAGTCTTATTAGGTGAAAGAGTAAGAAAAATCTCAAGTGTACGACTTCTCAATGGCCTGCAATTCTTCTGTTATTACTTACTCCCAAATAGGATTAGATCTAGTATCAGAATAGGATTGAGTCTCATATAAAGAAAGAATAGTAAGAAAATAGTGATAATCACAAAGTTTAACAGGAAGTTCTTTTACCTAAGATAAACGACAAAGAAATGATGTATAAGAGGCCTCAAGAATGTTGAGAGTAGATTCTTCAGACGAGGTAGGATGATCAGAAGCAGGCATCGTACCTGCAAACTCACTTATATGAAACTCAAAAAAAGTATTTGTAGGTGAAG
This sequence comes from Ailanthus altissimus, assembly GCA_946807835.1. Taxonomy (NCBI): domain Eukaryota; kingdom Viridiplantae; phylum Streptophyta; class Magnoliopsida; order Sapindales; family Simaroubaceae; genus Ailanthus; species Ailanthus altissimus. The sequence continues at coordinate 23,791,419 of OX327685.1, read as the reverse complement.
TATTAGAAAAAATATCAATAAAATTATCTATAAAAAATTGTGAATTAGAAAGAGGTATAGAATTAAAGTCAAATACAAAGAAAAATATTTTATGCTCGAGAAATACCACATGACGATAAAAGCAAAGGCGATTAGATATGAGATCCCAACACCTATAATCTTTATGTTTTATCTTGTATCCCAAGAAGTAACATAATCAAGTATGTGGCTCAAGTTTAGTGTTCTCATATTTTTTAAGTAAGATAAAGCAGATACAACCAAATACTTTAAAGAGACTATAATTGGGTGGAGTTCCAAAATGATGCTCATAAGATGACTTGTTTTCTATAGTAAAAAAAAAAAACACGATTAATAGTAAATAAAGCAGTTAAGCCAGCTTCTCCCAAAAAATATTCAAGACAAGATGAAGAGATAAAAAAAACACGGGTGATGTTTAAAATATGTTTGTATTTATGTTTGGCTCTCTTTTTTTGCTGAGATGTATTAGGACAATATCTTTGACATATAATACCATATTCCTATAAAAGATTTAGAAAGTTAAAATCTCTATACTCCATGACATTATCAGTACCAAAAATCTTAATAGAACATAAGAATTGAGTTTTAACCATTTGAGCAAAATCTCGATAAAGTTTAGTAAATTCTTATCGTTGTTTCATAAGAAATAATCAAGTATATCGAAAGTAGTCATCAACAAAGATCACAAAAAATTTAGATCTTTCTATTATGGCATTGGGAGAAGGACCCCATATATCAAAATGTATAAGATCGAATGGAGCATGAAAGATAATAGTACTATCATTAAAAGGTAAAGGTGGATGTTTAGTTAAAAGACATGTAAGATAATCATCTTTATTATAAAAAACAATACCTAAATGACTACTAGATACCAGATATCGTACGCGATTAATTGATGCATGACCCAAACGAGAGTATCAAAGTTACAATGAAGGAACTGAAGAGATAAATGCTACCTAAGAAGGTTTTAGAGAGATAGATGCTACAGATGAAAGGCATAGATAAGATAAATCTAATGAAATGAGTTCATACAGATGTCCAACTTTACGGCTTGTCCCTAGTGTCCGACCTATCTTCAAATCCTACACACAACCACCGGAAGTTGTAAATACGATATTAAAACCAAGTTCATATAGTTGACCAACAGATAAAAGATTTAATACGAGGTTAGGAATAAAAAAAAGTATTAGACACGGAAAGATTATGGTAAGATAATTGACCAACATGATTAACTTTCATGAGAAAACCATTGTTAGTTTGAATAGAGGGTAAAGTAAAAGATTTAAAGGAGAAAATTATAGAATCAGAAGTCACATAATTGCAACATACAGAGTCAAAATACCAAGAAAAATTACCTAAAATATTAGAGGAAGTAGAAATTAAGGGTTTACTAGAGAGACTCGCACTATCCTGTGCAACAGTAACAGCATATCCTATAAAAGTAATACATTAAGATAGTCTAAGTAAATGGCAATGTTGATATGACTTAGGTAGACAAAACCAGCAAAGAAATAATATTGAAAAGTATCAAACTTATCTATAGATCTCAAAATATGTCATTTTGATCCCTTAATTAATTAAAAAAAACCTCTAAACTTTTAATAATTATAATTTAACCCTAAAACTTTAATAAATATAAAAATAACCCCTTAAATTTTGTAAATTATATTTTTTTATCCAAACTTTCAATAATTTCAAACTAACCCTTAACTTTTAAAAATTACAAATTGACTCTTAAAATTTGATAATTATAAAAGAGGCTCTAAAACTTTCAAATAAAATTAACTTAAAAGTATATAAAATTATGGTCTGACCTCAAAGTATTAAAAAATTTGTAAATAGACTCTTATTATAAATTGAATGACTAATCGAGAAAAAGAGACACTACAGGTTGATAGATCTAGCAATGAAGAGTTGAACGGTGTTGACGGTGAGAAACCACGCATCGAAAAATGACAGAGATCTAATGAGGATGGCAATAGATGGAAAACTAGTCTAACGGTGCGTAAGGCTTTCAATCGACAAGATTTGGGTGCTATTGGAATCTCCGGTCGATTCTCAATGCAATAGTTTAGGCAATGCACATTCACTCATCAAAAATTAGACGAAATCTAAGATGAACAATAACAGCGATAAGGATGTTTGGCCAGCACATGGGGCGTGGTGATGGTGAATTAACACGATTTTAGTAGAATTTGATTGGCCAACAATGTCTGATCATTTTGGACTAGGCAACGACACTCACAGCAAACTCCGGTGAACTTCTGATGGCTTTTCAGTGAAACTTCGCTTAACTTCCGACTAGTTTCCAAAACAAATTTGAAATGTTTCCACTACACAAAAAGACAACGAAAATAATAACAAAGCTCTTATATGATGTGAGAAATATAAAAAATTGTATATTTTATTATGAAATTAATGTACAGAGTTGACTTTTATATAGGCTTAATACATATACAAAATAAAAAAATTAGAATAATAAAAAGTAATAAATATTTACATTAATAACAATGTATATGATAAGAATATTATGAAAATATTAAGAAATATTATAATGATTTTGGAATAATTTCTTTTTTAAAGAAAGATGTGCCAATAAGGTTTGTCGTTGCTTTCAAGGTTTTAATGGTAATTTTCATTTTTAATCCCTGGATCCGTGTCTTCTAATATGTTTAAAATTTACGTGTCATGACTTGTATTTTTTTTAATTTCAATTAAAACGTACTGTGTGAATATAAAAAACACCCTCATGCACACTTATATTTATATTCAAATCTCACTTTTATTGAAATTTCATATTAAAGAAAAAAAAACTATATTTTAGATTTTATTTTATTAATTTTCAGGGGTCGAAGAAGTTAATATTGACAGAATAAGCAATACGGTGACCGTAAAAGGGGAAAAAGTTGACCCATCAAAAGTTTTTGAGAGAATTCGAAAAAATATAGTAGGAACGTTGAGCTCCTATCTCCAAAACCTGAAGGGGGCGAAGAGAAAAGAGACAGAGAACCAGAAAATCAAGAAGTTAGTCTCTTGTTAATTCTTTTTTTAAAACCCAATTTGAATTATTTTGTTGTTTGTTACGCCAAGAAGCGTTCAAATAACAATTAGCATTATTACCAATTGTTATGCGGACAATCAATAATGCTAGTTATACCATAACGAGGCAACCAAACATCCAACAATATGCAAAAAGGAAAGAACACCAAGTTTAACGAGGTTCGGTAATGTTACCTACGTCCTCGGGCGCCGCTAGAACAAATCCACTATCTTCAAGAGAAGTTACAAAATTTTTGGGCCACAATACAAATTTTCTAACTATTGGGTCAAACTGCAAATACCCAAATAGTAGGGCTAATACTGTAATTACCCAAACAATAGGGTATTACTACAAATGCCCAAAAAAAGGGAAAAATTGAATTCTTACAACTTTCAAGGATTTAAATGTAAAATCCTTGAACTATGAGGTTCTCATAAAGAGATCCTACAAATAGAGGGAAGAAGAGAAATATTCTCAAAAGTATATTAAATCTCAAGGAGAGCCTTGCCTTATATAGGCCTACCAAAGCACCTCCATGCCATCTCCCACCAATGTGGGATTGGCTCAATTTGGCATATAAGCCAATTTTCAACAAATCTCCACCTTGGCGAATATGCCAATCCTCCACAAAGCTTCATTTTTCCAAAAATTCTCTATCCAAAAGCAGCGCCTCTAAATTTGCGCCCAATGGCGCTATCAAACTCGAACTATATTGATCAAGTCCAAACAATGATTGAACTTGATCGCTGTCACCACTTTAGTCAACATATCTGCGGGATTCTCGGTAGTCCCAATCTTCTGAAGTAAGATTCTTCCTTCACTAATGATCTCCCGCACGAAATGATGCCGAACATCAATATGCTTCGTTCGAACATGGTATACTGGATTCTTCGCTAAATGAATAGCACTTTGACTGTCAGAATAAATATTAATTTTCTTCTGACCAATTCCCAATTCATCCAGCAATCCCTGTAACCAAATAGCTTCCTTCACAGCCTCTGTAACTGCCATGTACTCTGCCTCTGTAGTAGACAAAGCAACTGTAGACTGTAAAGTAGACTTCCAACTCACAGGTGCTCTCGCAAGAGTAAACACATAACCGGTTGTTGATCGACGTTTATCCAAATCACCAGCATAATCAGAATCAACAAAACCAACAGCATAGTGATTACATGTTTCATCTCTCTCAAAGACTAAGCCAACACCTACGGTTTTCAATAAATACCGCATAATCCATTTCACAGCTTGCCAATGACCTTTACCAGGATTATGCATGTATCTGCTCACTACTCCAACTGCATGTGAAATATCAGGTCTCGTACACACCATAGCATACATTAGGCTACCAACTGCATTAGCATATGGAACTCGAGACATATACTCTCGTTCCTCATCTGAACTAGGAGATAAAGATGCACTGATCTTCATATGAGCAGCAAGTGGGGTACTTATAGGTTTTGATTCCTCTGAAATGCCAAAACGCTGTAATACCTTCTTCAGATATTGCTTTTGAGTCAAACAAATTTTGCCTCTTTCTCTGTCCCTGCTAATCTCCATGCCTAGTATCTTTCTAGCTTCACCCAAATCTTTCATCTCAAACTCTCTATTCAATTGAATCTTCAATTTTTCAATTTCTTCGACATTCGTTGAAGCTATCAACATGTCATCGACATACAAGAGTAGATAAATGAAAGAACCATCATGTAGCCTCTGAAAATACACACAATGGTCAAATTTGCTTCTTGTGTACCTCTGACCCATCATAAACCGATCAAATCGCTTATACCACTGCCTCGGCGATTGTTTCAAACCATAAAGCGATTTTTTCAGTTTGCAAACCAATTTTTCCTTACCAGCAACTTTGAATCCCTCTGGCTGAGTCATATAGATTTCCTCTTCCAAGTCACCATGTAAAAATGCAGTTTTTACATCGAGTTGAACTAGTTCCATATTTAACTGAGCTACTAAGGCCAATAAAATTCTAATGGAAGAATGTTTCACAACTGGAGAAAATACCTCATTGTAGTCAATTCCTTCCTTCTGTGCATAGCCTTTAGCCACCAACCTTGCCTTGTAGCGAACATCTTTCTTATCAGGAAATCCATCTTTCTTTGCATATACCCATTTGCACCCAATTGCCTTCTTACCCTTTGGTAGTTGAGCTAGCTCCCAAGTTTCATTTTTCTGAAGAGACTGCATCTCTTCCTTCATAGCTGTCTTCCACTGATCAACTTCAGAATAGCTGACTGCCTCTCTATAAGTGGAAGGAACATCATCATCTACAACTGGAAGTGCGTAGGCCACCATATCAACAAATCGAGCAGGTCTCCGAATCTCACGTCTGGGCCTATTTACTGCAATAGTTTCTTGTTGCTGTTGAGGTTCATGAGTAGAACCTTCTCCATCATCTCCCAAAATCACCTCTGTCATAGGAGTATCATTATCTGTCTCTACAGATCTAACCGGGTTCAATGTAGTTGTTTCCAACTCCACCTGCTGCTGAGTACGCTCCACCTGTTGCGGAGTACTATTCACTGTTGTCTGGTTTTCTGATTTCTTCAACATAGAAGACTCATCAAATGTTACATCTCTACTTGATACAATCTTCCTCGAACTCGGACACCAAAGACGATATCCTTTTACACCTGAAGAAAATCCCAAGAAAATTGCTTTCTTGGCTCTGGAATCTAGCTTTGATTCTTTCACATGATAATATGCAATGGAACCAAATACATGTAAAGAATCATAATCAGAAACAGGTTTTCCAGACCAAACCTCCAATGGAGTTCTATCACCAATAGCAGCTGACGGTAGACGATTAATGAGATGACACGCATAAATCACAGCCTCAGCCCAAAACTCTTTACCCAATTCTGCATTGGACAACATACACCGAACTTTCTCCAGCAATGTCCGGTTCATGCGTTCTGCCACCCCATTCTGCTGCGGTGTACCTCTTACAGTAAAATGACGTACAATACCCTCATCTTGACACAATTTCAAGAACTGATCACTGCAATACTCACCACCATTGTCTGTTCTGAGATGCCTGATTTTCCTGCCTGTTTGTGTCTCAACCATCTTTTTCCATTTAAGGAAAGCACTAAGTACATCATCTTTGGATTTCAAAACGTACACCCAAGTTCTTCTGGAAAAGTCATCAACAAAAATAACATAGTAGCGCAAACCTCCCATAGATGTAGTCTGAGAAGGTCCCCATACATCTGAGTGAACATAATCAAGAATACCCTCGGTATTATGAATAGCGGTGCCAAACTTCACTCTCTTCTGCTTTCCCAGAACACAATGCTCACAAAATTCTAGCTTGCAAGTCTTCGCACCTTTCAATAAGCCTCTTTTCACTAAACTGAATAAGGCTTTCTCACCTGCATGCCCCAGCCGCATATGCCATAATCTAATGATCTCTGAATCTGCATCATTATCAGAAACCATAGCCGCTGGTCCAATCACTGTACTACCATTGTAATAATACAAGTTGTTCCTCCTAGTGCCTTTCAATGTCACAAGAGCACCTGAAGTAACCCTCAGAATTCCATTTCGTATAGATACAGTACAGCCTTTAGATTCCAAGGCTCCCAATGAGATGAGATTCTTCCTCAACTTCGGTATATACCGAACGTCTGTCAGAACTCTAGTTGATCCATCATCATTTTTCAACCGGATTGAACCTATCCCAGCAGTATGACAACTATCATTATTGCCCATATACACAACTCCACCATTAAGCTCTTCAAAATTAAAGAACCATTCCCGATGTGGACACATATGATAAGTACAACCCGAATCCATAATCCATTCATCAGAACGAGACGTGGATGAATGACCACTTAAACAAAAATCTGACAAACTATCATCGCTTACGCTCTCAACAACACATGCATCAGAAATAGACATATCTTTTTCTTTCTTTTTCAACTTTGGACAATCTTTCTTCCAATGCCCTTTCTCCCGACAAAAGGCACACTCATCTTTTCCTACTCTACCCCTCGACTTAGATTTTCCCCTTTTTCCCGGTTTTCTACTCTGGCTACGCCCTCTCACTGTCAATGCTTCTACTGACTCATCTCTATGTTCTCTCTGATCCTTTCTACGGATTTCATAGTTTGTCAAAGAAGAACAAACTTCTTCAAATGACAATTTATCCTTTCCATGAATGAGAGTAATACATAAATGATCTAATTCATCCGGAAGAGAACCAATCAACAGCATAGCCTTTATTTCATCTTTGAAGGTTTCCTCTAAATTTAATAAATCAGCAATTAACTTATTAAATTCATCAATATGAGAACTGATACTCGTACCTTGTCTCAACTGAAGACGAAACAATCTTTTCAATAGATACAACCGGTTCTCATTACTTTTCTTCATATATTTATTCTCCAGCGCCTTCCATAATGCATTGGCAGACTTTTCTCTGATGAACGGATACTTCTGCTCTCTACACAGACAAGAACGAATCAACCCACAAGCTTTTATATTAAGCCTGTCCCAGTCTATCTCCTTGATATCTTCTGGTTTTGTTTCTTCCAGAACTATATCTAAGTCTTGTTGACACAATCCATCCAACACCTCACTCTGCCATAAGCCGAAATTATTCCGACCATCAAATTTTTCCACATCTATTTTTGCACTAGACACTGTCACTGTCCTCATCGATGTAGATGATGATGATGCCATAGCCACCTCGCACAAATGAGCTCGATACACAATATCACAAATAACCAAGCTCCACCAAATAATTATATCCAACAACTAGCAATTCAAAAATTCACCAACCCAGAATAGTAGTAAATGCTAAAAAAATAGCCACTCACTGTCCAAAACCTGGGGCTCTGATACCACTTGTTACGCCAAGAAGCGTTCAAATAACAATTAGCATTATTACCAATTGTTATGCGGACAATCAATAATGCTAGTTATACCATAACGAGGCAACCAAACATCCAACAATATGCAAAAAGGAAAGAACACCAAGTTTAACGAGGTTCGGTAATGTTACCTACGTCCTCGGGCGCCGCTAGAACAAATCCACTATCTTCAAGAGAAGTTACAAAATTTTTGGGCCACAATACAAATTTTCTAACTATTGGGTCAAACTGCAAATACCCAAATAGTAGGGCTAATACTGTAATTACCCAAACAATAGGGTATTACTACAAATGCCCAAAAAAAGGGAAAAATTGAATTCTTACAACTTTCAAGGATTTAAATGTAAAATCCTTGAACTATGAGGTTCTCATAAAGAGATCCTACAAATAGAGGGAAGAAGAGAAATATTCTCAAAAGTATATTAAATCTCAAGGAGAGCCTTGCCTTATATAGGCCTACCAAAGCACCTCCATGCCATCTCCCACCAATGTGGGATTGGCTCAATTTGGCATATAAGCCAATTTTCAACATTGTTTACATTAACATATACATATATGCTTTTTTATATATTGAATCTTTTTAGTGCAAATATTTGTATGTTAAGAAAAATCTGATTTAAGCACTTAAATATTTGTTTCAACGATCAAATTTGTGTATGATTCAAATTTTGATAAAGGTTAAAAAAATTTATTACTCTAATTATTAAGAGATAATTATTAGAAGTTATTATATTTCATTTCCAGTAAATTATTAAAAGTTATTGTAGTTTTCATTAAAAATATATATATCTGACTTAAAGCTATTTACTGTTACAAAATTTTAAAATGATTTGTAAATTTAAAATTTTTAACATATAAATATTAAAAACCTGAGAACAATTGCTTATATATTGTGATTTTATGAATGCAGCCTCAAGGGAAGATGATGATCCTCAAAACTTACATGCATTGTGAAGGTTGCGTTCGTGATACTAAGAAAAACATTGCAAAACTGGAAGGTAAAATCTAACCTTCACACCTCGTTTTCATCATTTATTTATTTTTAACTACAAAGTGGCTATCTCTCACATATTCGACAATGCATAAATAACAACTAATTGTATTGGTCAAATCTCATTTTTTTTTTATTAAGTTTATGTTTGTTAAGGAGTTATGAAGGTGGAGGCAGATATGATGAGCAAATCTCAAGTGACAGTAAAGGGAGTATTTGATCCACAAAAGCAGCTTGCTGAAACCATTACCAAACGTACGTCTTGGAAAACATGTAGAGATTGTGAAAGAGGAGAAGGCAGTGAAGAACACGAAGAGCAATCAAGTGAATCAAAATCATCATCCACACAAATTAATTAACTATCCTCCTCAATATCCCTTTCTTAATAATATTTATAGCTGCCAAGCTTTCAGTGATAATAACGTTTTTTCATGTTTTATTATGTAAAATTTACACTATTTATTTGATATTTCAGTGTTGGGATTTTGGACACTAGATTCAACAGAGGGTGACTAATGATTTTTGCTTTATAAAATAGTTTTTGGATGATTGTATTTTCTTTATGATCTTTTTTTTTTTATGTTTATACTACATTTTTATCTATATGATTGTATTATCATCATTTGTGGCTAATTAATAATTAGTATATGTTAAGTGATTGATAACTTTTTATATAATTGTTGAAAGTCTCAGAAATTTTACAAAATTATCCTTTTGCCCTTACTCTTTAAAATTATGAGAATGCACTATTCTCCTACATAAAAAGAAATTGTTGGATTAATTTATTCTATATATTTTCAATCATATTTTATATTAGATGTTATTATAAAAATAAATATAAACATACTAACAACATATACATATATAAAATAAAAAATAAATATAAAACTTGATCTCGAGCATAAAAAGGTATGTTAGAGAATATTATTTTAAAGTTAATTAGTCCTCTCCTTATACGAGTAATGACGAATCTATATAACTTTAAAATTCAACTCTATGCTCACAGTTATTCTCCTCAATAAGCATGTCTACCAAAAAATTATACAAAGTCTCCATTATCAAAGTCACTCAAAACACAATATAAAAAATATATTATTTTAAAAATATACACAAATATAAATAGAAAACTGTTATTTTATTTTCTCTTCTTCACTCACACACTCTCTAATAAAAGACTAACACCTTTATATATATAGTAGTAATAAGATTTAAGATATTATTATTATTATTAATTTATAGCATTATTATAATTTTAAATATTTTATAACTCCAATATTAACATGTAATTTATGTTTGAAATTTGTAACTCTTAGAATTTATTTTTATTAATATGAATTTTAATTTTAAAATTGTAACTCCAAGAGTTCTATTATTTGTATTAAGTGTTGTAACTCTTCAACTATTTAATATATAAAAAACTCTTAAAAAATAATAATAATATATAAATCTTGTAACTCTTACACATTTAACCTAAGTTTAATGACTAATTAAAAATATAATTATTACTATGTAATAAAAATAATTTAGTACTAATAACTTAAAATATGTAACTTACAATACACAATTTATATTTAAAATATGTAACTTATTAAATATTAAAAAATTTTAAAACTTTTCTCCAATAATCTCCCATAAAAATTTGAAAACCTTTTATATATACATATAAAATTTAATATATAAAAAAATATAATGCACAATCAATAATAAAATATATATATATATATAGAAGCAACATTCTATTATATAGTAGCTATATATGTCTTTTGAACTTGAACTTATATTTAGTGCTATAGTATCTATTTGAGGAACTTGACTGAATTCTATCTTGAACTCGATTTCTTTGACCAAACTTCAATTATAACATATATAATAGTGACGAATACTTAATTTTGCAGGTTAGTGCATTAATCACCCTACACTCTATCTTAATTTTAGTAAAAACTTTAGAGAACAACCTAATTTTCATAATTGCAGTCATATGACTACTTTCACATAATGAATCCTCCAAGGCATATATAACATATGCTTTGTAAGAGTATGTTTGTCTTAAACTTGTTTAGAGTTAATACATTTCTAACGTCATACAAAATTAGTAATTTTGTCATAGGGATGCATGAAAGTATATCTTCTTTACGATATGTTCATAATATAAATATTAAATAAGTCACGTAGTATGTATGTTTCTTACTTATTGAATCTCTTTCATAGAATCGCCAATCACAGAGATTTGGTTACTTTCGTAAATAACTCTGTTATGAGTTTAGACACATCTTTCTCGATAATTTAATAAGAGTTTTTTCAAAAGTCTTTTATTTAAGATTTTTCTTGAAAATCTTATATTTATGGTATATGGTTCTCATTTTATATAGCATGAGTTACAAGAATTCTTCAACTAGTTGTATATATCCATTTTAAATTGATTTTGAAAACTTTATACTAGAACTTTTTGAATTTCAAATAAAAAAAAATTCCTAAAAAAAAGCGTTAATTTAGACAAGTAATATATGTAATATAAGAATATTTAATCTTGAGAAATTATGAAAGAAGAAATTTTAACACTTTGATTCTTCTTTTTAATTTCTCGATGTTCATTAATCTGTCATATAATTTTGTTTAAAAAATCTTGTTAAATAATATATATTTGAAAACTCCCATATTTTGAAGAATTTTTGAATTATTATTCTGCACATGATTTTAAATTTTGAACACAAATAATTAAATTATAATATCACTCCATAAGAATAATCTCTTTTAAATTTGCTTGTAACATAGATATATATATATATATATATATATATATACACATACATACTTTATGTGAAGTACTAAGGTTATTGCATATTAGGTCAATATCACTAATTATGAATATTAGCTATCACAATCACTATTTAAATAAAAACATAAAACTAAAATTATTGATTAATTAAAAACTAAAATTAAAAAAATTAAAATTAAATTACTTTTAAAAAAATTAAAAGAAATTTTTTTTTAATGTAAATTACACAAACAAAAGTAAAAGTGCAAAATTTATTTGTGTTTGGTCATTAAAATATAAAAATTTGGACTGTAGTAAAAAAATTTAATATTTAAAATTTTAGTCAATACCAAAAATTTTCCAAAAATGTATTGAATTGTTAATTGGCAACATGAGCACTAATTGTTACACTAGACTAATATTTAAACAAAAACAACAAGAAACCAGCTCAGAAAAATCAGTTTGAGGATAATACTCTTGGAGTTTCCTTGTTTGTTTAGGCTACTATCTTTGCTTGAACTTGTTCTTTGAACTTTTATCGCTCGAACGTTTCTCACTGACGAAGGCACTATTATAGGATTTGTTTCGAATTTGAATTAGTTGTCATTTTATCTTTACGACTCCGAAATCATTTTAAGACATTTTTTAAGTTGATCATTAATTTAATATAAATTTTTTTTTAATTGAAATTAAATATTTTAAATTTTATTAATCAAATATATGTTACGTTAACTATTTTATTTTTATTATAATTTTAATAATTTTTTATTTTTTAATAAATTAATTAAAAACATAAATTTTTAAATAATTAATTTTTTAATTAATTATAAAAAATATTATTTATAATAATAATAATAATAATTTTTTAAAAAATAATAATATAAATTATAAAAGAAAGAAAAATTGTTGGGTGCATGCCTGGGCGCGTGCCCAGCAAGCACCTAGGTTATTTTTTTATAAATAAATAAATTTAAAAAATAAAATTATTATTAAAAATAAAATAAAATAAATAGTTATATATTAATTAAATATTATTTATAAATAAATTAAAAAATTAAAATAAAGTTACAATAAAATTTAAAAAATGAAAGCCTTCAGCACATACGTTGGGGGCGCACCTAAAGCATGCGCCCAAAGCAAATGCGTGCGCCCAGCAACGCTTTGCTTTAGGAGCATGCGTTGGGCACGTGCTTAACACATACGCTCAAAGTAAATTTTTTTATATTTTATTTTATTTAAATATATAAACCAAACCAAATAAATATTTTCTCTTATTTTACCACTCACAATATCATTCTCCTCTCGTTTTATTCTCAAACTCACTTCTAAGAAAAATGTTAAATCTATTGTCAATTTTGAAGATATTTCTTGATGCGACGATATTTTAAAGATTTAAAAGAAAAACTGAAGTTGAAAACTAGTAAGTTTTTATTTGTTTTAATTAATAGTAGTGTTTATATTTATTGAAAATATATGTAATAAATGAAAAATGTAATAGATGATTAAACTCGATTATCACGGTAGGTACGTGAGAGGGTGTACAGCTATTGCTAGGCCGTCGCCTTGTGGGCGCACCAGTTGCAACAAAGCGCTCATGCGCAATGTTGCGCTCATGCTCAACAGGCATGAGCATCGGTCTCAATAAGGCGCTCAAGCACACGCATGGTTGCACACCACCGTAGCACCACTACCAATTTTATTTATTTATTTTATATATTTTTATATAAATAGTTATATATTCAGTTTTATTTTTAATTTAGTTGTATATAATTAAATTAAAATTACATTGTATTTTTTCAGGTGTCGTTGATCATGTCATAAATTTCAACCATTATATGTTTTGGAAGAAAATAGGAGAGCTATAGCAATGGTTTTGAAAGATACATTAGATAGCAAAATATGCACATGGTTGTTTCGAAAAATATTAGATACAAAGCATTATTAAGAAGAATTTGTCATCTTCTAGGAGTTGATCAAGTGCATAGTAAAGTAACTCTGAAGTTTAAGGTTCCTTCAAGTATCATAAAGTTGAAACTCATTTTACTTGAAAATGACGATGATGCAATATTGTGGTTGAACTTACAGAATAATATGGCTACACCTCTTTGTGTAACAGTAGATGCTCGATGACCTGAAAGTAATGCAGAAGCACCGATGGAGCAAAAAAGAAGGTTATGCTAAGCAATTCACATCGACAACTCCTTGTATATTCCAAATTCTCCAGAGGATTATCATTATTCTCCTTCGATGTTCAACGAACAACGATGCTATATATATTATAATAGTCAGATATATGGAGATATTGGTGTTGATCTTGGCTATGATATTGGTGAAGATGTTGGATATAATGTAAGTAATAAGGGAAAAACGAGGAATGTTATAAGAATGATAATCATGGTTACGAGGTTGATGATGATGGTAGAAATGATGATGATGATAATTATAAAGAGAATGGGGATGCAAATGATGATGCTGGTGATGATGATGATGATGATGATGATGATAATGATGATTATGGTAGAGAAGAAAGGGTTAAGGTAGAAAACCCATTTCAGTTTCAGCCTGAAATACCACTGTTTGACTTGAATGTATCGAAAAAAATTTATTGTACTGGGATTGGTGATGTATTTGTAGGAAAATTATATAACAACAAAGATGAAATTCATGAAGCTATAAGTATGGTTGCACTGAAGGAAAAATGGAGCTTTAGAGTTTACAAATCTACCAAAGATCATTTCGAGTTGAAATGCGATGATGACAGTTGCAAGTAGAGATTACGAGCAGTGTCGATAAGAGGTGCTCCAAATGATTCATTCAGATTACTTCCTGCATACAGTTATGTATTGTAACAAAATAACCCGAGTATTATTACTCATTTGAAAACTGACACAGATAATCACTTTAAGTATTTCTTTATGGCGTTAGGATCCTGCATCAGTCTTTTTAATTCACCAATCAAACTGGTGATTGTAGTGAACGGAACATTTTTAAAACGTTCTTATCTTTGTACAATGTTTGTAACTATTTGTAAAGATGAAAACAATCAAAAACTTTCATTGGTTTAGGGAATTGTTGACTTAGAAAATAATACTTCTTGGGAGTGGTTTATGGTTAAACTGCAAGGAGTTGTTGCAGATCATCCGACTATTATCGTCATATCTTATTGACATGCTAGTATTGAGAGGGCTATACAGAGTGTGTTTTCTTATGCATATCATGGGTTCTGCATCTATTATTTAAAAGAAAATTTGATGACAAAATATAAGTTACCATCAGATAAGTTTAAAAAATGGGTATATCTATATACCTACTTCACTGCTGCCAAGGCTTATCGTGTCTCTGATTTTTAATACCAATTAAACAAAATGCGACAAATGAGACCTGACGTAATGAAATATTTAGATAAAGATGTTGATACGGTGAGATAGGCATGATCATCTAGTGCTTTCAGAAAGTACGACATTATGACTACTAATATCGCTGAGAGTATTAATGTAATTACAAAAGAAGCAAAAAAGATTTCGGTGACTAATTTAGTGAAGTGAATATAGGAGGTAACGCAATTGTGGTTTTACTATAGACAATTGGCAGCATAAAATATGACGAATGTCTTGACGAACTAGGCATATTATAAAGTCATGAAACATAACAATGACGTAAGTCGAATGACAATTTCTCTTATTGATGATTTATGATTTGTAGTTATGGATGGTAGAGTAAACTAGATAGTAGACATCGGTGAAAGAACATGCAACTGTCAGAAGTTTAATTATCGACAATTACCTTGTTCCCATGCACTCGCCACATGCAGATACATCAGATTATTACACGAGAATCTTTGTTCGACTTATTACACATCTAAGACTTTATTTCATACTTATAGTGAGCCAATACTTTTGGTTGGTCAAGTGTTAGATTGGATAGTCCTAGAGTATTTAAAAAATATAGACATTCAGCCTCTGATAGCACGTTGTCAATTAAACAAACGTCGAATGAATCAGATTCTATCTTAATGAGAGGAACCATCACAGAATATATGTAGTCGTTGTAGACAACATGGACATAATTGACAAATGTGTCGAAACCCTGTACCTTTATAGAGCAGGTGATGTATATTTGTTTATAAAATCTACCTTATTGATATTTAATTATGTATAATATAAGACTACTATTTAAATTTTTTGTTGTATCAGACAGATCTAAAAAAATATGAGAAAGAGCTATACCATAAGATTTAATTATGTATGAGAGTCGAGCTTCGTCACTTCTGTGCACTTATTTTGTAATGCACTTGTTTCATAATGCACTTGTTTCATAATGCACTTGTACTTGTACTTTGTATTACATACTTACTTATTTTGTAATGCAAATGTTTCATAATGCATATATATGAGAGTCGAGCTTTGTCACTTCTGTGCACTTAAATGGATATATACTATCATAACATATATGTGCCCCCCTTACTCTCATTTTTCTCATGCAATCCGATGGAATACTCGAATGGTCGATTCTTGATTAATAAATCTAAAATATTATAAAAGCTTTGGAACTTTTGGTCAAGATTGAGAACACAAATTATAAAGAAATTATATCTATTTTTTGTTGAACATAAAATCATACCCTAACATCATCGAAGAGGACATCTATAACGTTTTTGTATAATAGGGTGCCCGTACTAGACCAATTTAGAATACGAGAAAAATAGTCTCTATTCCTATAGGCAAACAACTCCCCATACCTCGGGATCGTCTCGTAGATCTACACCTGAGATAATAATAAATTTAAAAATTATAATGTCAACAAAATAAATTTTTCTCTATCCCAATATGATAATGAATCGAAAAAATAGAATTACTCATCAAGAATGCGTGAATAAATGAGTATAAGTTATATGATTCTTTATCCCCAGCGCCCGCTTTTTTTTACCTTCGCTAACTTTTTAATTGGAGCTGTGCATAAACTATTGTGGAGTACAGTTTATACAATCGTGTCTCAAGGATAAATATTAAACTCATCTAAATTATCTACAAGACGAAGTATAAAATATTGTATGATTTTATTCCGATCATGTGGTATTAATAATTTATGAAATACATAAAATAGACACATTTTTACTGCATCTACATCATCGTTAAATGTAACGCTCACGAATCACGGATCCAAATCCTTGTAAGTCAACTCACTTCTACCCGAAAAATATTTATGGCATAGTCTATCATCTAACTCACTTACTATAGGATAATCTCCCCTCTTCAAACCAGTAATCAAATAAAATTTTTGATGAGATAATTTAATATGTCTTTTGCCTATATAGAATCATAATTCTTCATATAAATGTTTGTTATGTACACGTCTTAATAAAATCTCATGTGCTAAAATATCTAAGAATGGAATATCTGATACATCCAAAAAATTACAAAAACATGTGATTCTAAATATTTCTACCTACCTCAAAATCAATTTATTTTTTATATTTCGTATAACCCATAACTTTGAGTAAGTATGTACATTCGCTCGGTATAAATATTTTTCAGCAATTACATATTCTTTTGAGACATTCTCCTTCCTGAAAAAAATTAAAAAAATTATTAATATTAACAAAATAATAATCAACATATAATTAACTATTAAATCAAAAAAATTTAATTACAACTAACAACATAACCTAATATTGACAAAATAATAAAAATTTATTTACATAATTATTAAACAATTTAAATTATTAAATTAAATAATTATAAATAAACATAAACATAAATTAATTAAAAAAATTGGCCCAGTGGCAAATGGCGATCGGCCGTGTGGCGTGCGCCCAACGGTGTACACCTAATACGGTTGGGGCGGGCCAGGTCGTCGAGTGACTCGCTTGGCGTGCACCTGACGGCGTGGAACGCGCCAACTGCGTTTGGCGTACGCATTGTGTGGGTTTACTCACCTGCTGCTAGCAACGCTTAGACGCACGTGCCGACACATCTCAGACAAAAAAATGCCAGAATCTATCATTTCTGGTTATTTTAATTTCACACACATTTTTAACTTATTTTTTATATTACATCTACATATTTCTAATAATTAAATATAAAAATACTCAAAGTCATAAAAATTAAATTTAAAAAATTTACTTATTAATTTTCTCCCATTTTTCAACTCTACACTAACTAAATATATTTTCAATTTTTAAAATTTTTTGAATTCAAATTTATGAGTGAAACTGTGAGATAGATAGTTTTTATGTGTTAACCGAGGGAGAAAGAGAAAAGAGTGTTGGTGGAATTTAGTGTGATTTGAAAAAAAAATATTTTTTTATTTTATTTTAAAATAAGGGTAAAATAATAATAAAAAATATTTGATTAGTATTATTTAAGTCATTTTCAAATTTAATCAACTTGGAAAAATTTCCCAACCTTTTTAAAGTTGTATTGCTGTACATTTTACGGGCCACCGACATTTCTAACCGGTTACCAGTCGAACTCGTTAATTGCTTTCCTCTATCAACAGCCATTGGATTTATCCAACAGCCATTATATTATCTCAACCTGCGCAGTAACATTACAGAGGCTACAACATAACCTAAGCCTATTTTAAAATACTAAACAATATTATACAATTAGTTAGAAAATAACTTTTTCATATAGTAATGATTTTGTTTTTTATTAGATTTAGATTATTTAGAGCATAATCTCATATTTAGTGTAATATGTGCAAGTGTGGTAATTATTTGATTTTTTGTAGTAAAATTTATTTTGTTTAATTAAACATAAAAAATTAATTTTAAAAATATTAAACACGTATAGTTATATATATATATATATTGTGATATGAAGAAGGAAGAATTCGATCATAGGATTATTATGATATATTGCAAACTCTTTTACTATTAGAATATTTAAGCAAGTGCCGTATGGTCATATATATTAAAAATGTGAAAAATATTTTTTTTAAAAAAAAATTTAAAAAGTGTGCCAAATATATATATATTTTAAAAAAATGTATGAAAAGATTTAAGACAAATAGAAGACTAATTTTGTATGTTTGAAGGATTATATCATATTACCATGGGAATATGTCCACTACTTATTTTTTTTTTTGAAGTTATAAAATAAAGAGAAAATTTACAAAATAATTTTATCTTTAAAAAATTGAATAATATTATTTTTTTTAAATAATATTTTAAATTTTTTATCTTAAATGATATGTCAAACAATTATTTTACACTTAACATTTTTATTTTAAATAATATATTAAAATATTTAATATTTTGAAACTTGAATCAAATTAAAACGAGATCAAAACATTCGAGTCTCTTATTTTGAGATTCGAACATGTCTTGTCCCTTGATCTCATGTCTCTTAATTTTATCTTAAAAATTTTGTGTCAAAACTCTTGAGATAAATTAAATCGAAATATTTTTCTACTCCTAAATTTTTAGGTGGCTGAGAGAAATTATTATTTAAAAATATAATTATTTAATTTTAAACCTTTGTTCATAAAAGATTTAAATTTTTTTGTTAGGGGTTAAAAAAAGAATAATAGCTTAAATTTTGACCTATTTTCGAAAAAAAATAAAAAAAATTGCAAAACAGTTTTCGATATAGCCGTTGAGAGAGTAGTTGACCAATAGCAGATGAGTTTTTAACTTTCTTTAGCGCTCGATACAACAGTAGATAACACTATTAACTAGCTTAATAAAATATGCCACGTCATTTTTGTACCGTTGCCTAGCGCCGGCCCAGAACCCGGACACGCGGTTCGGTCAAATTTCTTCTAGAGAGCAATTACACGTGGCTTACTACAATCCAATTGGTTAGGCACTGCTCCATGCAGCTTACTTGTCTGAATCCTACTGGGCCTTAGACATAACTGCCACATCATGGCTTAGGCTTACCTACCAAAAGCATATTCGATATGCCAAGTTGGCAACGAACAACAAGAACAATAACGTCTCTGGTGGCGAGTAATATAAAATTTATAGAAAATTTAAAAATATTCTGGCTCAGGTTTACTCTTCATGGTCCACCGGCTTACATTAGCATCTTTCACTCGGTCAGACATCATCAGTTTTCTTTCTTGAGACCCTAAACACCCCCAGATTTTGACACCTGTCAGAAAACACTCTCCCGCGTCGTACGTCTATCCGTTAACCCTAATCTCTCTCTCTCTCTCTCTGTGGAAGTGATTCTTTGAATAGAAGAAGAGAAGAGAAATAGAAAAAAGAAATCCGTTACAATTTTTTTTTTTAAGTTAAATTGAAAAAAAAAAAGAAAGTCAAGAAAGATAGAAGTTGAAATGGGTAAACTGTTATGCGATTCAACGACTGTTGCGGAGACGTTTCAAACCGCATCACCGACCGTACATTGGAGAGATCCCTCGCCAGCAGTCGATCTCGTTGACCAGTCAACGAACGTAACCACCAGCGCGGCATCAATTGCGGCTGCGTGGGAGGACGTGATTGGTCTAGAGGAGCAGCAGAGGCGTCATTTACAGAGGCTTCATGCCAAGGGAGTGCTCTGGAAGCATCCCAAGGACCAGACGCGGTCGATTGTGTTCAAGCTTTCGCATGGAGGAGAGGTGTCGGCGGACGGGAACTGCCTCTTCACGGCATCGCATAAGGCGATGAAGATGGCGCGTGAGTTGGACGCGCGGGAGTTGCGAAGGCGGACGGTGAAGAGGTTCTTGGAGGATCTTGGATCGGTCAGCGAAAAGGAGAGAGAAGGGATAAACGGAGCGATTGGGCATTTGTATTCGCCGGATCTGAAAAGCGGGTGGGGAATCCACGTGGTCCAAGAGGTCAAATTGTTGGCCAAGAAAGAGGATCGGGTCGGCTTGGACTCCGGTATTGACGAGCTCGTTCAGCTCGGCATGCAAAGGTACCCTGTTTTTTTTCTTTATAAAAATAAATTTTTTTTTTTGCATGTGCCCGGTTCTGGTTTTTTGGTTGGATTTAGAACTCGATACTGTATGTTTGGTTGCGAAGAAAATGCTGGAAAAGAAAGTAAAATGCAAAAATTTTCCTGGATTTTTTTAAAAATTTTAATTTGTTCTAATTTTTAAATATTGATAATAATAAATATTTTTAATTAAAAAAAGTTAATTGAGTGCCAACAACAATGAAGAAATTTATCCTTCCAAAAGAAAAAACTGAATTGCTAAATTGATTAATTTTTTATTGCTTTTCAATATTTTTGAAGCAACCTTGTTAAAAAAAATAATATATTTTCGAGGCAACCAAACATGACCTTTATTCTTCCGCTTCTGTAATTAGATTGAGAATGTCAATATCGATTGCCGTGGGGTTTGGTTATTATTTGTTTTTTTATTATTTACTTTTTCTGATTGAAGAGAAATAGCGGCGGAATCTATATACAAAGAGAGATGTATTCCGGTGAACGACGGCCCGAGCTGGGCCAAGTACATGTTGATCTCTGGTTCACCTGATGATGAATATAATATCATCACTTTGCAATATACTGAGGACGGTTTATTATCTGTAGATGAGAACAGAGAAGGTCATGCTGCAGCCTTTGGAGATGATATAGCCATTGAATGTCTTGCAACAGAGTTCAAGCGAGAGATATATGTGGTGAGCAATTTTTTGTTTAGTTTTGAAATTGTCTTTCTTCAACTCCGAGTTGCTTTCTCAAATTTTATAAATTTTTTTTTTCAAATTTTATTTAACTTGTGTTTTACTGAGGCATTTCCAGAAGTTTCGCTGGTGCACACTCTATTATTATATGCGCATTATGCATGTACTGGGGAATGTGACATTAATTTGAAGGAATAGATTCGAATTTTATGCACAATTCGTGTTAACTGAAATGAATTTTCAGTATTGTAATTTTATTGGTATATATAATTTAATCACTTTATATTTGATCACTGCTCTGTGATTGGGGCCATATTATGATTACAATTTTACTTTTTAGATTACTATATATTTTGGTGCTGGTCTCTTTGATTGTTAACTTCATACTATGGCACTTCACATCAATATATGCTTAATAATTGTTAGTGAACTCTCAATTCATTAATTTTAACGGAGGCGAACATACTTGCAATCTATGTAACAATGGTTTGCCTTTAGGCATGAAGAGAACATGAAAATGAGTGGCACCTTACATGCAGTAAGTTGACCTAAATGTTTTATTTATTTACACCTGTCTTATCATATATAAGGGCATCTCCACATCCTCTTATCTCTTCTTTTTCCCTTTGTTATTCCCCCATGAGCCAAACTTAATTTTGGGGTATCTGGTAACACTTGCTCTAATTTGCTATCTCAATTCAAATTCTTCCCAGGTCCTTGCTTTTGTTTTGAGTTGAGACTGATTGTTTGTAAAATATATGCTGAAGGACTGACCACAGCAGGAATGTTGTTCAATGTTCTTGCACATGAAGCACCTTTTTTGCAGTGTCAATAACTCTTGTTGGGCCACTTTGTATATCTATGGAAATTTTTCGTTTCTTTTCCAAGAAGAACTTTTTATTCTTTTAATCACCTGTAATAATCAATTGCTTCGCAGCTTTGTCAAACTTGAACCTCGTTTCTTTTTGGGTCACTTACTAACTGCTGAACATTTTATCTACTCTTTAGTTTTTGGCATGTTTCTATGTCCTTAGCATTCTGTTAAGCATTCAATGGAAGGTGATGTGAGTTTCCACCTTCCTTCTCTTCCTCTCTTGAATTTCAAAGATATTGGATTTACAATGATGTGAACTTGTGCATTTTCTTATTTGAAAATAACATGTCAGCTTTGCCTTTTCACTTACTATATTACATTGCTTTTACATGATAGGAAGATTATTTAATCTCATTGCAGCTGTCATCCTTTTCTATGGCATGGATCGTTTCTACTTTTGCTTTTCTCCATTGAATTATGAGGATTTCTTGACTTTATATCATCAAATATTTTCACATGGTGATAAAATCATGCTTTTGCCGAACTTGCCACCTAGAGACATAGTTATCTTAACTATGTTTCCTTGTGTCAACTTGTGTAATTTCAGGTGCAAGCCCACGGATCTGATGCAATGGTTGATGAAGAAAATTGTGTCTTCTTCCTCCCACATCGTCCAAGGAGTGAAATTTGTGAACCGCCATTTTTCCTATTTATGAAAGGAACAGGTAGCTAAAGTTTTTGGATCATTGAATATCCCCATTATTGTTTCATTATTGAATGTCTTCAATTCCAACTTGAAATATTTCCGGACATGCAGGTTGGTGTGGTGCCGGAGCTGATCATTATGAGCCATTGATAGCCCATGCTTCTTCACTAGTCTCTCATGAGAAGGTTGCAATGGCACTCTAATGACAATAGTCAACAGTTTTGTGGCTTAGAAGAGTTTAATGACAATAGTCTATTTTTTTCCCATGGTGAGCGGTCTAGTTCTCCTGATTCTTTTCCAGGTCGTATGAAGAACTTCACTTCGTAGAGTTCATTTTTCTGTTTAACATTGTTTAGAGTTGGTCATGTATGACTCCTACTTGTAGGTTTCGTGCCTGCACTTGAGTGCAATCCCCCATAGTGTTTTTGCCGGCTTTTTTATTCTTTTGAGTATTTTGTTTTTTTTTTTATGCTGGGGGTGCTTGGTACTGTCTTGGTGCTATTTTGATCAAAGCTTGAATAGTACCATTTTGTTGTATTTATTCTATGCTGCACTTCATTTAGTTGATGACAGAAGGGTCCTTTCCATGGCCAATTTGCTGGTTTCATTTTTGAGAAAGGAACTGTGTTGGCTGTTGAAGTCGGAAGTATCAACATGATAGTATTAGGTATTTCATCATTTTTGTCTTGAGAAATGAAATGTGATTTTTATATACTTTTTTCTTTTCTTTCTGATTCTGGTGAACGAATAATCATCATTGTACTCATTCTTGGAAAATCAAGCAGTAGATGAAGATGCATATTGCTTTAATACATGGTGGATAAATGAAATGTGAAAATGTAAAGCATGGGTGCCACTTATTGATATGGAGATGGAAGATCAAAAGGAAATTAAAAAACAGAACAATTAACTGTGAGCTTCAGGCTCATAATTCTAACTAGGTATGGTGCTCTATGTTTGTTCATTTGTTATTCGGAGTGCATTTCTCAAATTTTGAAGTGTCAGGTCTTAATCGAAGAAAGCCTGAGTGGCACATTTCTGCCCTTAGAACGCAGTCATTCTTATTAACTCGAAGGTGGACGGACAAAATGCTATTTTGTTTATGGGAAAAATAATGTTTCAAGTCCCTAATTTGCATGTTTTCACAAATGAGAATATATTCGGTGCATGCGTATCACACAGGTCCCTATATCCTACTAAAATGACCATATTACCGTTATCATATTGTATTTAGGCCAAGACAATATAGGACTATATAACCTAACATTTTAAGGGTATTTCAATTATTTCACTAAGGGATAATAATCTTACTATATAAATTGACAAAATTATGTCCTTCCCTCGACTTTATTGCCCGAACTGTTTGTATGTTTGTGAAGAGAGTCTACAATACACGTCAACTAATACAATTATTTAATATTATTATTTTTGGTAAATTTTGTATTTAATAAAATTAATAAAAAAGTTAAATAGTCTTGTTTATAATTACATTTATAAAATTAAAAAATTATTCCAATTCTTTGTTGCTAGACTTAGAATTGATTGAGATGTTTTTAAGTAAATTGAGTAGCCCTAATTTTTTTTTTCTTAAAGTACAATATGTAAAAAAAAAATATTTATTTTTACTATTCCCTCTCTCTCTATATATATATAGGCACCATATATAAGATTTAGAGTTTAATTAAAATTTGAGTTGGCAAAGAAATTCATAGACTCATAAGTTTTCTAAATCCAATTAAAAAAATCTAATTCAAATCATCTTATAAACCTATTATATGTTTTAAGTTAACCCTAATTAATTTCACTATTATAAATCATCTGTTTATAATTAACCATAGGATATGAAAAAAAGATTTTGCCTCTTTAAAATAAATTTATAAATAAATATTATTAATTTAATAAATAATTTATTGAATAAGTTACGATCATATACTTATTGCAAACAAATTAAATGAACACCATTAAATATAGATTTCATGTTACAAGTATATGTTCTTACGATTTATAAAATTATATTTTTAAGTTATCAAAATTTTGACTATTTATTTGAATCTTTCTTCGTGATAACTTAAAAGACACAATATATGAATGCAAATTATAACATACTTTAGATTAAGGTCAATTAAGCTTATTAAAACTCCTGTAAATTAAGATCAATTATATTTTATTTAACTATATTAAAATTCACTTAGTCTAATATAATGTATCATATGAACAAGTCTATACTTCAATAATTAAGATGAATTATTCATTATAAAAAAAAATAAAAAATTACATTCTTGTATAATAAAATATCCTTTCTATTAATAACTGTGAATAATATTTAATTTATAAAAAATTTGTAATATATATTTTCTGTGTTAGTATTTTATACTTAATATGTAAATCATATAAAAAAAATATAAATAAATTATATTCAATCAAAATATATTATTACATATACTTTAAGGACATCAATCACATATAATGTCTACCCGTTACAACAAATATATCTTTAATTCTTAAAACCATTAATTTGTTTAATTACTATCATAGCAAAAATTTATTGAATTGTTGTAGAAATGATATTGTACCTTCAAAATATTTTATACTGCACTTGCTTAAATGATTTAATACTAAAAAAATTACAGTATATTTTTTCAGAGGTTTCAAATTCAAATTTCCCTCTTTCAAAGTTAAAAAAAAAAAAGAAAAAACTTTACCGTTTGTAAAATGAGAAAAATTTAAATGAGATGGGTATATCACATCATCCGTGCACCCAACTAACAAAATTTTGTCATATGTGCATTTAGCTTGACAGTAAACAATCAAATTTTGTGATAATGATAATGTGAGAGACAAAAAAAAAAGGTAAACTGTTCCACCCAAGTCTTTCTCGAGAATAATACTTACATAAAAAATTAAAAAGTCACAAATTAAATTCACTTTCATTATTTTAAATTATTAAATGTCCACAAGGCAAATTACTATTATAGACACGATGGTATAATTAAAAATTAATTAAATAAAAGAGTTTTATTCACTATACCTATTTTTTTAAACCTCGTTTATAAAATATATTTATCTTCTTTGTTTTAAGTTTCTATTTTGTATATTCAGTATTAATTTGTAAATATTTATATTAACTTTATGATTGTTCATGAGAATTTTAATAACAAAAGGGATAATCATATGTCCAAAGACAATAACTCAATCAAATCGTTTGTAAAACATATTCAACACATTCATTTATTAAGAGTTTTTTTATTTAAATTTTGTTAAAGATAGAAGAAGAATTTGACTCTAATATTAACTTTCATGGTTAAAGTTGAGTTACTATTAATAAACAATATGTATATATATTATATTTCAGAAAATTTTAACTATCAAAATTTAAAAAATTAAAATAATTTATAGTAATTAGCGAGTTTATTGAAAAAAAATAGGTTTATACAATAAAATTGTAATGAAAATTTATAAAGTAAAATTTAAAATTTTAAACTTCAACAATGAATTTATTAAAAAGGTGAGTTAAAATAAAATATGATAGGTGCCCTTTAATTAATTACTTTGTTTATATAGGCAATGGTATCAAGATCCATCTCCAATGGCCCATAATAAAAGTGAAAATATATAAATTAATTAGTTATTTCTGCATATGAGAAAGAAAAAGATTGTGTTTTTTTATAAGAAAATTGACACTTTTTTTTTATGAAAAAAAAAGACTTCCATTAAAAGAAAAGTTACAACAAGCGAGAGATTTTTATAGGAACCTCTTCTATCCATATTTATGAATATAGTAAAGACAAGGCCATCATGGCCAAGTGGTGGGCTATTACATTGCAATTCCTTGGAATAAAAGAGAAAGATAAAATTCTTGAAGAGCAAGATAGTTGCTTAATCTTTAAGATAAGGATGGTCAGTTCTATTCTGTTTTCCTCTTCATACCGAATCAGATTAATAACATTTATGTAATCTGATTCCGCATAAAGATGTGAGAGGCCTGAGTCCAAAGCCATGGTAATTCCACAGTGTCCTATTTCAGCTATCATATATCCTGCATCTCCTTTAAGACTTGTTGGAACCGCCGTTGCCATCATGATTTCCCCAAGGTGGTTTTCACTACCATGCCAATACCAGTACTTCCTGATTCCTCTTTCAAGGCTGCATCCATGTTCATCTTGTAAGAATCTCTGGAGGGAGGAGTCCATGTTGCTGTCTCTGTAGATGGTGTTCGAGTAATGGGGCTTGAGGCACTATGTGAAGTTGATTGGTAAGCTTCCAAAATGGAGACTGCTTTTGCTAGAATAAGACTTGAGCCTTGATCAGGAGATCCGAGGAGGCTTCTGTTTCTGTAATGTAGGATCCAAATTGTCATTATCAAGCCTTCAAATTGATCTTTAAAGAGCTGGTCTGAGAATTCCTTAAGCAGCTGTAGGAGATTTCTGTGACTTTTTCCAATTACTTCCCTGAATGGAAATTCTTTCCATGCTTTAACAGCAGCTTTGCACTAAAAAAAAGCATGGAAAGAGTCCTCAGCCTGTCTCCTGCATCCGCCACAAATGGGATCATTTAAAATGTGCCTTTTAACTAAGTTAACTTTGGTAGGCAACAGCTCTAAGCAAGTTCTCCGGAGGAAGATTTTTGTTTTCGGGGGAATGTGGAGATTCTAGAGGTAGCTCCACTATTTGGATGAGCTTGTTGATGACGGTTGGGGGTCTGGGAACCAAGATCGAATTTCCAGTTGGTAACCATTTTTGATAGTGTACAATGTCACGGACTGTTTTCGAACCGTGCGGCCTTAAACACGTTGCGTGCTAAGCAGTCAAGAAAAACCACACAAAGAGAAGAAAGAAAGGCACACCAAGTGTTTGCACGAATGCTCTCTTATATTGCTTGAAGAGAAAACAAAGCTATGAGATGAATTATACAAGTGAGGGTCTCCCTCTTTTATAGTAGCAGCCCTATACAATCAATGGCTGAGATCTAAACAATCTAACGGTGTACATACAAGATGGATAAGTATGTTCTAGAATATTCCTAGATGCCATTCTATCTCTTATAGATGGATAAGTATGCTCTACAATATTCTTAGATATCATTCTACCTTAATTAGAGTTCTAATTAAGGTGAACTACTCTAATAAGTCATGGGCTTGGCCCGGTTCTTCACCCATGTCAGCGGATCTTCTAGAAGCTTCGGCCCGCGATCCATTCCAGCAGCCCATATAACCTCTAGGAGGCTTTGTCATGCACCAAGTGTTCGAGGAAATGCTTGAGACACTTGGGGCGTGATATTCTCCCCTACCAAATTCACACGACGCCCTCGTCGCGTCTTCACTGGAAATTGTGCACCTCGTTCTTCAAGCTACTGCTGTGCGCTCTCGAATTTCCGGCGTGCACCAATATCGGGTACCCTTTTCCACTTGACAACGTACTCATGCCGTGGAGGTGGATTTCTTCTCTGTACCGCCCGTTCGCTTTGACTGAGTTTCACTCCGTTGTTGTCTCATATGGAAATCCCTAAAGGTCCCTGTTTCTGCTCCATGTCTTCCATACCCCCTCGGTATAGCTCCAAACAGCTCTCGGAAGGCAACGGATGCAGCTGCTGTCTCGAAGGTATCCCCACCTTATGCGAGATGTTGCCAACCCTCTTGGCAACAGAAAATGGCTCCTCATCCCTGCGATCAAGGCCCTTGTGAAGTGGGCGTGCTATCTTGTGTTGTGGTGGAAGTAGCGTCTCCATCACTAAGTCCCTCGCACTAGGCTTGACAACCTGCTGCTTGTCTTTGACCCACTCCTTGTGCTGCATATCATGTGACGCCTTGGACTTTTGGATGACACCTGCATCCAACAACTCCTCGAGCTGCCCCTGCAACTCTCCCATCTCCAATGGAGGCATCTGCACCATAGTTGGAAGCGTAATCCCCAGTTCCAACTTTTTTCCATGCTCGGTATCACCTTGATGTGGCTGCTTATGTCAGTTGGCACGACCCCCTTGTGCTCCTCGAGCATTTCCGCAACTCTCGTTGGTAGCTTGGCCTCGCCCTTTGTCGCCTTATCCATCCCTCTCACTGTGGCTGGATGTACTTCTCCTTTGCGTCTAGTAACTCCCATAAGTTGAATGGCGAAAAGAATTTTAGTGTTGGCTTTTGGCTGAGATTGCCCATCCTTGGGCTTGTCTACCGTCGGTATCATGTAAGGCCCTCCTTGCATGATGCACACGTAGTCGTGTCGAGGAAGTGGCACTACGTCGTACTATTTCAAGAACTCCATACCTAACCCCACATCGAAATCATAAGAGGTGCTATAGAGAAATTTACCTCGCCGCGCCATTTGCCCAAGTGAATATCGACCCCTCGAACCACCACATCCAATGGCTTGGCCGCAGCGTTCACTGATTTGAGGAACCCCTCTTTCTCTACATAAAGTCCCAAGCACCTCGCCTCTGTACGCTTGATGAAATTGTGCGTCGCGCGGCACTTGAGTCTTTATGCAATTGATGTAGGCTTCAACATACATGAACGTCTTTCCCGTTGGCGCGCTGGTACGCCGCTTGGCTTTCATTGTGTTGAGCGGCTGTAAACACCCCATTTGACCCTGCTCGCAAGCCTCATGCGCTGTAACCATAGCGTTGATAGCCTTCTTCTTCGGGCAGTCTTTGACCCAGTGATCCCCATCGCAAAGGAATCAGCTTGTCTTCGGTCCATTCCTTCTATGGCCGTTGCACTTCTGCTTTTCCCATTTGGGCGGCTTACTCTTCTCCTCCTCATCCTCCGGAGTCTGAAACTCTTTGGCTCCCCCACATTTGCTGTGATTGGGTCTCGAATGCTTGGACTTTCCCGAATCACCCTTGCGGTAATCCATGAGCGTTTCTGCCAATGTTAGAGCGTCGGATATTCTGGTCACCCCGTGCTGCTTTAACTCATTGCACACCCATGTCTGCAACCCGTCCAGGAAATTAAACAGCAAGTCCTCCTCGCTCATGTTAGCAATCTAGAGCATTAACAGGGAGTACTCCTCTACGTACTCGCTAATGGACTTGGTCTGCTTCAATTCCTTCAACCGCTTTCGAGCGTTGTGCGCCACATTCTCCAGATAAAACTGGCGCTTCAGCTCCCGTTGTAATTCTGCCCAGGTGTTGATTGTGCAGGTACCCTTGCGTATCTCCTTGCTTTTCCTGCGCCACCATAGAATTGCATGGTCGGAAAGATATAAGGTCGCGGTATTTACCTTGTCTTCATTCTGCATACCCATGGCGTCGAAGTATCTTTTCATCTGCCAAAAGTAGTTATCCAGCTCCTTGGCGTTTCGTTTGCCGTTGAACTCCTTCGATTTAGGAGCCTCAACTCTTGGCGCCCCTTGAGCAGCAACAGACCCATTCGCCACTGCTCGCTTGTACAACACTACATCTTCTTTGACAGCTTCAAACCCTCTACGCAACTCCTCCACTTGGGCTTGAACTTTATCAAAGGGGGCGTATACCTTCTCCTGGAAAGCCTTGATCCAGTCCCGTTACCGATCAACGTAACTCTCGATGGATGTGTCGATGAGGGAGCGCAGCTCGTCCCCTTGAGTGTCGAGTCCCGCCTCGATCTTCTTTACTTGCTGCTCTAACTCCCAAAGACGATCCGTCGCCTTTTCCACAGCGCCACCGAGCGTTTTCACCATGGTCCCGAACTCATGGCTTGGATCGACAGACTTGTCGCGAGGTCCACTGCCGTGCTTCTTAGCTTTGGGATTCCGACCCCTCTCTTCAGTCAACTCTGATGGTACGCCGTCTTTCTCCATCTCTGAACCTGCTTTGATACCAACTGTCATGGACTGTTTTCGAATCGTGCGGCCTTAGACGCGTTGCGTGCTAAGCAGCAAAGAGAAACCACACAAAGAGAAGAAAGAAAGGCACACCAAATGTTTGCACGAATACTCTCTTATATTGCTTGAAGAGAAAACAAAGCTATGAGATGAATTATACAAGTGAAGGTCTCCCCCTTTTATAGTAGCAGCCCTATACAATCAATGGCTGAGATCTATATAATCTAACGGTGTACATACAAGATGGATAAGTATGCTCTAAAATATTCCTAGATGTCATTCTATCTCTTATAGATGAATAAGTATGCTCTAGAATATTCTTAGATGCCATTCTACCTTAATTAGAGTTTTAATTAAGGTGAACTACTCTAATAAGTCATGGGCTTGGCTCGGTTCTTCACCCATGTCAGCGGGTCTTCTAGAAGCTCCGACCCGCGATCCATTCCAGCAGCCCATATAACCTCTAGGAGGCTTTGTCGCGCACCAAGTGTTCGAGGAAATGCTTGAGAACATTTGAGGCGTGACAATAGGCATTTTTTGTCAAAGTGCCAGATCAATTGGTCTTGAGCTTCACTCCTAGGAATTGGAATTCTTTGGATTATTTCTTGATCCTCCTCCCTAAAATGTGCTTAAAGTTTTTGTTCAGTCCAGTGGAGATCATTGGTGACGAGTTCAGCAACAAAGGCAGATTCTGAAAGGGATATTGGAAAGATGGGTTTGAAAGTGTGTGGTTTAAGTAGCCAATTGTCTTTATATATTTTCACCATAGAGCCACTATCAATCCTCCATCGAGATCACTTCTCTACCCCAAAAGGATGCTTCTCCAAATGTACGAAGGCCTTCTACTTTGAGTGCTGTCCAAGAAGCTTGAATGAGGATAGTATCTGGCTTTAATCACCTTTTCCATGAGAGAATTAGGGAATTAAATGAGTCTCCAACCTTGCTTAGCAAGCAATGCCTGGTTAAAGGCTCTCATATCCTTGAACCTGAGTCCACATCTCTTTTTTGGTGCACTAAGAGTTCTCCATGCAGCTCAATGGGTGGCGGTCACTATTGTTCTAATTTTCCCACCAGTAGGCTGTCACTTTCCTTAGAATTCTATCACAAATGGACATAGGAATTTTGAACACCCCCATTGCATAAGTTGTGATGCTTTGTATTACTGTCTTTATGAAGATCTTTTTACCACCCTAAGAGAAGAGTTTGGATTGCCAAGAATTAATTTTTTATCGATCTTTTCCATTATTGATTCGAAGAAATCCTTCTTCCTCCTGCCTAGCATTGAGGGCAATCCTAGGTACTTCTTATGAATGGATACTGTTCTTAATCCCAGTATACTGCACACATTATTCCTCTTGTTTTTGTCAACGTTTGGGACAAGAAAAATGGAAGATTTGTCTAAGTTGATCAGCTGCCCTGATGCTTTGGTATATATGTCTAATATGGTTTTGAGGTTTCTGCAACAGGTACCTGTGACCTTTATAAAGATTAGGCTATTGTCGGCAAAAAGGAGATGGGTGATAGTGATGTCTCTAGACATCTTGATACCTTGAATAAGCTTTTTATTTTTAGCTTCTAGTAGTAGAGTTGAGAGAGCTTCAACCCCTAAGATAAAAGATAAGAGGGTCAAAGGGCAGCCTTACTTTAGTCTCCTTTGTGGCTTTATGGCACCTCTTGGGGATCCATTGATTAGAATAGAGTAAGGGACAAAGGTTACGCACTCCATGACAAGCTGAACCCATCTCTGTGAGAAGCCTAGTTTAAGCATGACCATTTCAAGGAATTTTCATTCTAGCCTATCACATCCCACAATGAAATTATTCGAGATCAATCTATTGGGGATGAATGCACTCTGGAATGGCAGAATTATGTTATCTAGAAGGGGCTTTAGTCTATTTGCCATGGATTTGTAGATGACTTTGTAGATCATACTGCATAGGCTAATTGGTCTGTAGTCACTGACCTTTATTGGGTTTTTTTCACTTGGGTATAAGGGCTTGTATGTTAGATTGAGCTTGGAGCAGTCACCTGCTTGATTGAGAATGTGGTCACAAACTTTCCACACTATCTCCTGAACTGCAGGCCAATGCTTCTAGTAAAATTTTGTATGACCCATCTGGTCCTAGGGATTTTAAGGGGTGTATCTGGTTTAAAGCTGAGTGAATTTCCTCTTTAGTGAATGGTTTTTCAAGATATGAATTCATTTCAGAGGTTATTCTGGGAGAGGGGCAGGTAATGGCATTCTGGATGTATTCTTGGCTTGGGTTAGTTGAGGAAAAAAAACCTCCTGGAAGTGATCACATATAACTTACTCGACCTTTTCTTCTTCCTCGGTCCAGGTGTTGTTACTGTTAAAGAGGCCCTGAATTAAGTTTTTTTTTTCTCCTTTCAAATGCTCTACCGTGAAAAAACTTTGTATTTTTGTCCCCCCTTAAGCTAGCTTGATTTGGCCCTCTGCTGCCAGAACAGTTCTTCCAGTTGTTTTTCAATTTTCTCAATCTCCTTCAATGTTGCATAGTCCCCTTGCAAACTCTCTACACTCTTCAGCTTCTTTTCTAGTTCCCCATTCTGGAGTGCCACCTCCTAAACTGCTGCTTACTCCAACTTGTTAGGTCCATTTGTGTTCTCCTGACATTAGACAGGTAATGACCTAATGCCTGGGTTGTGTTCTGTATTGAATTATCGTTCCAAATACATTTGATTTTTTCTTTGCATGCATCATAATTGCTCCACATGGCTTCATAGTGGAATCTCAATTTTCCTTCGCTTCTCCATTGGACTGCTTCCTGATTGTTTTTGAACACCTCAAGGAGAATAGGTTTGTGGTCTGAGCCCCTGGAGCAATACTGCTAACCTTCTTATTAGAGTCCAAGAGACCTGTCTAAACTGTTGGTCAGGATTTCCATATAGTCTCGTGAAATTTCATAAAAGTTCTCCCTTTGTACTGAACGGGGGAGTCAATGTGATGGTGGCTAAAAGATAGAATTTTCACATCTACTTTAGATTTCCACAAGAGGGCAAGCCCTCCTTTCATTCATTGTCTACCTTTAGAAAGGCAACTATCAAAATTCAGCTTTATTCTAATCCTCTCCATTTGAGAGCTGCTGCACTTTGTTTCACTCAAGAATACTAGACTTGTTTTATTCTTTTGGAGAGTTCTACGAAGTGATGTGAATGTTCGAGGGTTCCCTAACCCTTGAACGTTCCAGTTATTAACGTGTTTTAAGGTGTATGCATGTGATTGTGTACATGTTAAAAAAATTAAATACATGTATCATGTACACAATTTTACAGCGGAATTGAGTACATAATCGACATATACGCATGTAATTTATATCATTAACAACATAAGATGACAGAAAACATACATTTGAAGAACTTTCGTAAATATTTTAATTCCAGATTCTTTTTAACTCCAACTTTGAGCTCACATTGAAGTGCACTATTGTTCAATTCTAGTTCACAATAATTTGATGGGATTGTAAAATTAGAATAACAGCAACTGAATTTTCAATAACAAGGTTTTGTTTCTTGAAAGAAAAATAAGAAGAATTTATTTTTCTTTCTCTCTAGTTTTTCTCACAACACTTTGTTCAAAGAAAAACTCTCCAAAACCAAAAACTCTCTCTAATCCTCTCTTCTTGCTTGTTTTTTTGCTTCACCATTTATTAATCAATTATTCAAAATATTTTTCAGGTGTGTTAAGCACTTCACAAGTGCTCCCAAAATTAGTTAAGTGGCTAAAAAATTAAAAAATAATATTTTGTGACAATTATACTTAATTACACATATGTCTTCCACCTAAACCAAAATAATAAACAAGTAAATAAATATTATTATTTATTTAAATTATATTTATTCAATTATTCAAAAACTATTTAAATAATTAATTTTTTTTTACCTTATTTGATTTTACTAATATGGCTAATAGGTGAATTTATAGTGAAACAATTTATAGAACAAAATGTACTACTTGTTAACATCTAATTAGTTAACAACTTTTGTCAACTAATTAAGTGATATACTTAATATTTAATTCTAGAAAAGTACACAACCTGAGAAATCCTAAAATATATTTTGGGTTTGTTAGAATTTCTAGAATGGAACTGTTCAATCCATAATACTGCCCCAGTGCACAATTAGTACACTTCAAATAGTGAGATTCTTTAGGTCTACATCCGAATTATCATATTGAACTTCTCCATACGTCCATGAACAAGGCCTCCCCAACCAACACTTTACGGATAGTACAAAGCGGTGCGTTAGACTATACAAGTTAAGATTATAACATATTCTTATAATTTCTCAATTATTTATATCTAGGTAGAGCAGAGATATAGATCAACTCCATCAAATCTCCATATGCCCGATCGAAAGCTTATCTCTAGAATTCTTTTTTAATAAATAATATTTTTAAATATTTTTGTGATTTTATTTATCTCTAGGGTTAAACTCTTTTTTCAAAAATTACTGCTTATGGTTATAAGACTTTTTGAAATAGAATCTTAGAGTGTTGAGATATATTACTCACCTAAATGAGCTAATGGATCCCATATCTATGCATACCGGACTCTTTAAGCATAGGACCATACCCAGCGACACCCAATGGTCAAACCATGAAAGGTTTCTGACATATGTAAAACCAAAGTATGGTGGATCACTTACAAGCCCACCGTGGCACTTAGGTCAAAGGACTACGAATACTACTCAACTCGAAAAACCTTCAATTGATGGGTTTATGGAATATTTATTGGAGGTCTTTATGAGTCTGTTTAGTATTTAGTCCTTACTGAATACCTGTATCTCTATATGAGCTTCTACTAGACTCATGGTTTGCTAAGACTAATCATCTAGACCATTCAGATATAGACATACACTGATCTATGTATTTATTAAGGTATTCACTGATAGACCAGCATTAGTAAAGATAGATCATGAATAAAATATTTGAGAGCATATTTGCATAATGACATTTTCTAACACTATTTGTAACTTTTTACAACTATCTCATTACTAATATATTCTTAAGTCTTTGTCGTATTTCAAACAAGACTCTTAACTCTTTAGATATCGCTGACTCTTATAACCTAATAACTCTTATCAGTGTCAACTCTTAGCATTTATAACTCTCAGCGTTGCTAATTTTTAATACTGATCTAAACTCATTTAGACTAGATATGAACTCTTTCAGATTATACAATGTTTGAAATGTTACAAGCATCTTACTATATATAAAATATAATTAACAATTTAATGAAATAATAATACTAGTATAAATATTAAATAAATATTCATACATAAAGGGTTGGCATGTAAGCACAAATTTTAACACCAATATAATGCTATCATGGTTCTCAGCGGGGCTGGGTGTCAGCCTCCGCCAATACCTCAATTTCAAAATCCAGGTAGTTAAGTGTAACAAAAATTTGTAAAGTAGTTGATAGGGCATGAGAGAAGTTACCAGCTATGGGTGAGTCATATTTGATTCTTTTTGGGGTTTGTGGCTCCTCCACATCAATAAGGCTTCTCTTGGGCCTACTACTTAATTTCTCTAGCTCATGCCCTTTTGTGAGCACTCTGGCCTTTCTTATCCATTTCTATTTCCATTTCTTGACTAGTTGTTGGGTAATCTTCATCCCCTCTCTTTTTGGATTAGATAGAGGTCAACCTCTTTTTGAGCTTGGGCTGGAACTAGCTTCTAAGCTTTTTAAGTGGTCTAATTATGTTTGCCTTCTGACTTCAGTCTATTCCCCAGCAGATACTCTGTCAGCTGTATCATTTTGTAAGGCAATTTGAGGAATGTCTGTTAGCTTATCCCTTTTTCTTGACACACCTGTCTCTTTCACAATGTCTATAGCAGGTAAAATTAATTACATCCTATCATAGAACCTCGTAATTGGTGATATTTTTTATTGAGGCTCCTATCTAGCCTTCCCAGCTTTTTCCCCCAAGCACATCAGGTTCCTGAGGTGAATGTCTTTTTTTTTTTTTCATGTTCCTGCCAAATTCTCTTTGTTTCTGCTTGTTCTTCTTTTGCTTTTCCAATGGCAATAAGGTTCACATCTATAATCCAAATTTAAAGCTTTTGCTATGGATGAAGGTTGATTCTTCTGGCATTTTAAGGCAGTACCTGTAGACATAAGCAATACAGCCACAATAGAAGTAAAAATATGATAATCTTTCATATTTGATGATGTGATCAATTAGATCCTCTACTTTATTGAGATTAACCTTGATCATGTTGGGATTTGTGTTCATATGTCATCCCAATTTTATATAAATATTGTATTTTCATACTTATGCAATAAGTAAATATTTCATTAAATTGCTAATTATTTTTATTAGGTAAGATGCTTGTAACATTTCGGACATTATATCGATCTGAAGGAGGTCAGATCAGGTCTAAAGCGTTAGAACCTTGTTTGAAATTGGACAAAGACCTGTGAATATACTAACAATGACATAGTTATAAATAGTTGCAAAAGTTATTAAGAAATATCATTGTGCAAGTATGTTCTCGAATTATGTGTTCTTAATCTATTTCCACCGATGCAATATTTTTCGAGTGGAATTAATTAATATATATCAATGTATATCTATATTTGATTATTTAGATAGTTAATCTTAGTAAACTATGAGCTTAGTGAAAGCTCATATAGATATATAGCTATTCAGTGAGGACTAGATACTGAACAAGACTCAATGAAGACCTCCAATAGATATCCCATAAATTCGTCAGTAGAGGGTCTTGTCAAGTTGAGTAGTATTCATGGTCTCTTGATCTGAGCACCATAACGTGTGTGTGTGGGGGGGGACATCGGTTATGGACTTACAAAAATGTTTCGTGAGACAAAATGGGTGTGAATGTAGGGAGTCTCACTATATGAAGTGTACACGTTGAGCACGTGGGTAGCGTACCAGATCGAATTATTCTATCTGAAAAGTTTTCAAAAAATATGAATTTATTTCAGGGTTTCTCGGAGAGTAGTTAAGGTTTAAGTGTTAAATCTAAAATTGTGCCAAGTGAGACTTGACACTTTTATTTACTTAATGTATGTCTCAAATTATACCAATAATTTATATGGGTACTAATTTGAGTATTGATAGATAAAGTTATTAAATATATATTAAAAAAAGGAAAGAATGAAACCATTTGGCAATTATTCTAAATCAAATGAATTGGATTCATTTGATTTATTCTTGATATGTGTTGCATTTCTATTTGATGGATTAAAAGTAAATGCAATATGTTAGCTTTTAATTGGTTAATGTAAAACAATAAGCTACTTGCTGAATTGTTATTGGCCATGAAATGTAATTGAACACTCAAATTGAATTTGATTCAATTTGTGAAGTTAGACGTGGCAGCAAATTATATATCCATTGCCACTAATTTATTCATCAAAATGAGTAACCATCTTTATTGCCTTGTCATGCTTAGACAAGTGCCAACGAAGTGAATTTTGATTGGCTCAACAAAAGTCAATGTTGCCTATAAATACCATATAATGGCCAAGACATAATTATGTATGTATTTTTTTGGCTATTTAAAGGTTAAAGAGTTAACCTTTAAACATTCCGAGAGTGACATTAAATAGAAGTAAAGTGTTACTTTGAATATTTTAAGAAGAAGCCTACCATTCTAGCTTGAGGAAGCCTACCACATCCTCATTAGTGTAATGAGATTATTTTTATATGTATTATGTTTCTGCTGCATTGCATGTGAGTTATGCAACATTTTAAATTGTTTAACATACACACATTCACCCGTAACATAGTACACACAACACTAATAAAAAATGGTATCAGAGCTTTGTGTTATGTTGTTTGTTTTTATATTTAGAGTGTACATGGTGTAATGTAATTACGTCGGTTACTCCAAATATTTAATTTTTTAGAGTTTAAAAATAAATGGTTTATTTTTTAATTTATAATTATTATAAATGTGATAAATATTGTGGGCCATTTGTTTGTGCTAGTAAACCACAATGAGAGCCCTACTGGTGGGAGTTAGTTGTGTTTGCATAAAATAAATGTATGATTAAGAATCACGGCCTTATAAGATGGGGATAGAATTAAATAATCTCTCAAAATCAAATTTAATTATGTGCCATTATGAGATAATATTACACGTTAATCCATCTTGTCAATACGGTATTAGTTAAGTCATATCGATTTTTTTCAATATTGCTAAAGTATGAGGGTTTTAGTTAGTGTGATTTTGACTATACCGGTTAAACATGAGATAAGGCAAATATATGCAAACGTATTGACCAATATTGCTAAAGTGTGATGGTAGGATCAATAATATATATTTGATTATTGACAAGTTAATTTAAAATACACTTATTCAATATTGCTAAAGTGAGAGGATAAGGTGTATTTAGGATCAGTTATAAGAGTTGTATAAAATGCAATTGACACGAGTTGTCTACTTTTTAGATTTTACAATATCCAATATTGCTAAAGCATGAGGCCTGAGTAAAATGCCAAATGGATCTACTTTCTGATGTACAATTTAAAGAGTTTAAATTTATTGTTTTTTCTTTTGAGAGATTTAAGGTATTATGTAATGCAGTGAGAGGTTGTTTTAGATTTAAAATGTATAATTTGATTATATCCTTAATCTAAAACGAAAAATTAGCGATTATATCTCTTATTTTCTCTTGTGAAGATAACATGACTTCATTTAATTCATTGGCACACATATTGGATGTGAATCAACTTAAAGGCACAGAAAACTATAGAGACTGGTTGATGAATCTGAGAATTGTTCTTGATTCTGAAAAACTTGGATATGTGATAGATCAGCATATGCCCACAGGAATTTCTGATGAAGCCACCCCAGAGAAGAGGGTGACTTATCAGAAATGGCTGGATGATGATTTAAAAGCTAAATCTTACACGTCATTACCTCTATGTCTACAGTGTTACAGAGAGATCATGCTCATATAAGTGATGCTTTTAGCATTATGCTCCATCTGAAGGAGCTCTTTAGCGACCGTCCTCAAGTTGAGGTATATAGATTTGCTAAATTACTTTTTCAGTGTAGACTTTTTGAGGACAGTCTAGTCAGTCCCATGTCTTCAATATAATTTCTATAATTAAAAGATTGGAGACGATGGACATTACACTGAACAAATATCTGGAGAATAGTTTGATTCTCTAGTCACTTCCGAAGTCTTTCAGATAGTTCATAATAAATTTTAATATGCAAGGAATGACCCCGTCTTATGCTGAACTTCATAATATGTTGAAAACAGTAGAAGAGGACATAAATAAAGTGGGATCATCCTTCTTTATTCAGGGAGTTTTATCTTTTTTTTTTCTAGGGTTTTTGGGAAGCTTAAAGGAAAGAAGAAAAAAAAGGTGAGGTAGACACCCAGGATTGGTCCTCAAAGGCGACCCATATCCAAATCACAAAAAAATAATAAAAAAAAAATTGTTTCCACTATAGTGAGGAAGGACACTGGAAGAGAAATTACCAGAGTTACCTTACCTCAATAAAGAAGAATCCCTCAAGTATATATTTACATATTATTGACATTTCTTTAGCATATAATGCTAATTCTGACTGGGTATTGGATACTGCTTCTCTTCTCACATTTATAATATGTTGCAAGGTCTGAGGGAAGTTAGACTGTTGTAGCCAGAAGAAATTAAGCTTCATGTTGAAAATGGAGATTTTCTTTAGGTCGAGATTGTGGGACAATTTAATTTACATCTCTCGTGTAATAGAACTATAGTATTGTATAACTGTCTTTTTGTACCTTGTATTTTAAGTTAAATAGTATCCATTCCTATACTTAATAGTGAGAGTTATCATATGTATATACAGAATCATTCTTTATGTTTATATGATATGCATAATATTTTGATAGCTGATTGTCAGTTAATTAATGGTCATTATGTTTTGAATACAATACAAAATATCATGAATGTACAGGTAAACATAGCAAAGAGTTCGAGAACTTTAAATGAAACAGAATTATGACATATGAGATTGGGTCATGTAGGCGTTAGATGCCTATTCCGTCTGGTTAAAGATGGTCGAATACTTTTGACCATAAAGCCTTATCTAGTTTATGAATCGTGTATTTAAGGAAAAATGACGAAATCTCTTTTTACTGGTGTTGGACACCGTGCCACTGGTTTATTGGAACTTATATATAGTGATATATATTGTCTAATGAATCACGATGTTATGGGTGAATTTCAATACTTTGTAACCTTCATAGATGATCTGTCACGATATGGTTATGTGTTTCTTATGAGACACAAGTCTGAAACCTTTAAAAAATTCAAGAAATGTAGACTTGAAGTAGAGAAATAAATCGGTATGTATGTCAAATGGTTTCGATCAGATCAAAGCAGAGAATACATAGGCAGTGAATTTCTGAATTATTTAAAGGAGAATGGAATTCTCGCTCAGTATAGTCCTTCAGGTACTCCGCAGCACAATTGTGTTTCAGAGAGGAAGAATTGAACTTTATTAGATATGGTCCAATCGATGATGAGTTTCACCGATCTCCTTTAATATTTTTGGGGTTATACTCTACATACTGCTGCTTATGTATTGAACAGAGTTTCGTCTAAACTCATTCCCTCCACTCCCTATGAGATATGGACTGAAAGAAATCTAAGTCTTAAATATTTTAAGATTTAGGGTTGTCCTGCTTATGTAAAAGTTACACAATAAGATAAACTTGCACTCAGAGGGTACAAGTTGTTAGGGTCGGTGCTTACGTGCCATCCCTGAATATACATATACTTATGTATTTATATAAGTGTACATTCTCATTAAATCGCTAATACTAATTTATATGGTATTATGCATGTAACGTTACAGATATTGTAAATCTGAAGGAGTTTGGATCAAATCTAAAAGATTTAGATAAGGGCTTATAGTCAGCCACGCTGAGGCATATAATTACTAAATGTTAGCACAGCTAAGTGTTAACTGGTTATAATACTCAGCAGATCCAAGAGTTGAAGCCTTGTTTGTAATGGGACATAGACTTAGGAATATACTAGTAATTGCATAGTTACAAGAGTTGCAATCGGGTGCCAGAAAATGCAAGTTGTGCAAGTATGTTCTCAAATAATTGTCTCTGCTCTACTTCTGCCGATACGGGTCTGTCGGCGGATACTTTATATATAGATCAGCATATGTCATACCTATCGGGTATAGACGGTTGTTCCTGACCGACTGTAAGCTTGGAGCTCGTATTGACATATGAGTATCCAGTTAGGACTGGATATGAGACAGACTTACGAGGGCCTCCGATAGACACCCAATGTAAGCCATCAATGGAGGGTCCTCTCGAGTTGAGTAGTTTATATGGTCCTTTGACCTGAGTGCCACGGTGGGCTTATAAGTGATTCACTATACTTTGGTTCCACGCATGTCACAGACCTTTCATAGTGTTACTGTTGGGTGTCGCTGGGTATGGTCCAATGCTTATGGAGTCCGGTGTGTATAGATATGGGATCTATCAGCTCCCATATAGAGTTTGATATCCAGATGCTTCGAGACTGTATCTCAGAAAGTCTTGTGGCCACAAGCAATCATCCCGGGAAAGAGTTCTGCCAAGGTCGAACAATATGCACAATATGGCAAAGGAGTTTGCGCATATTGTTTATTGAGATACAAGTCTGGAGATAGGACATGGATGAGCATAAGGGGATTTGACGGTGATAATCTATATCCCTGCACATCCAGGATATCATGACGGAAGAGCTATACGTATGCGTTGTAACCTCAGCTTGTATGGTTCAACGCGCTGATTTGTGCATTCGTGACGTGTGCGTAGGGCATTGCTCATAGACTCATAGAATAGTTCCATTTGACGAATCAGGCGTAGGACCTAAGGAGTCCCACGATATGGAGTGTACTCGTTGTGCACTAGGGCAGTGTGCCAGATTAAATTGTTTAATCTAATAATATTCAGCACTTCCACGGGAATGCGTGCGTATCTTTATTTAAGTGTTAAATATAACAATTAGTTAATAAATGTTATTTACTAATTGTATTATGACACGTAGCGTATTGTGGACCCTCGGTTGAATTTATCCAAGTGTGAAATTTGGTGGGACCCACTAAAGAGTGAACTTGGTAACTATTCATAAAGGACAAAATGATCATTTCTCAGTTTGATTATTTAATAGTTAAATAATCAAAATATCTTTTTTTTATATTATATATATTATTATATATTATATTATTATTTATATTATATATATTAGATTATATTAGATTTATATTATATTATATATATTATATTATATTATATTATATATATATAAAGTAAAAGAAAGGAAGAGAAGAAAAGATTTGGCCAAACGGTCGATGGAGAGAAGAGAAGAAGAAATAGAGGAAAAAGGAAGAGGAGGAAGAAAGAAAGAAGAAGCAAAAAAAAAAAAGAGGAGGAGAGGAAAAATGAAATTGTTTCATTTTTTTCTATACTTCCATTTAGAGTAATTATGAATTACTTAAAACTCTCCATTTTTTTTATCCTTTCGGAGAAAATAATGTAAATTCACTCACGATTATTTTGGGATTAAGAGTTAATTCTGGGCTGAATATCAAGCTGCTGTTCTAGCTCACCAAGCCCACCGAGTTGGTGACTAAAACTGCACACAAGTTGGTCTCCATGTAGACTCCAGAAAAAACACGTGTATAACGTTACACGTTTGGTGAGTTCTCTAACTTTATAAATATATTAATGTGATTAATATATTTATTTATTGTATTTATTACAAAATTTATATTTCTGCTGCGTTAGACAATAGACATAATTGTACATGCATACACCTACGTGCCTAAGATCCGATTGCGTCGACATAAGTATCGGTTCATTGGTTATCCCATGAACTCAATGGGATACCAGTTCTATGATTCTCAGGAACAAAATATGTTCATGGCTCGGAATGTCACTTTTCTAGAAAAATAATTTCTCATGGATAATGAAAATTGTATGAAGATTGATCTTGATGAAGTCAATTAGAATGAACCATAGATTGAACCACAGGCTCAATCGAGCAAATTACTTTTTATACACCATCTACGTAGGTCACAAAGAATATCGAGGTAACCTGAAAGGTATGGCATGATATGATACTTGAAGGTACCTCTGAGGTTTTCTTAGTGGAAGAAAATGATCATTTAACCTACAGATAGGCAATATTAGATATTGATTCGAGAAAATGGTAGGATGCCATGAAGTTCAAAATTGACTCTATGCATCAAAACCAAGTCTGGGACTTGGTTGAGCTTCCCGAAAGAATAGTTCTAATTGGTTGTAAATGGGTTTATATGACTATTGTATTTTTATACTTATGCAATAAATAAATATTTTATTAAATCACTAATTATTTTTATTATGTAAGATGCTTGTAACATTCGGATATTATATTGATCTAAAGGAGTTCAGATTAGGTCTAAAGAGTTAGAACCTTATTTGAAATGGGACAAAGATCTTAGAATATACTAACAATGACATAGTTGCAAATAGTTGTAAGAGTTGCTAAAAAATGTCATTGTGCAAGTATGTTCTCAAATTATGTGTTCCTAATCTATTTCCAATGATGTAGAGTTTGTCGAGTGGAATCGATTAATATATATCAATGTATATCTATATCTGATTGTCTAGATGGTTAATCTTAGTAGACCATGACCTTAATGAAAGCTCATATAGATATATAGGTATTCAGTGAGGACTGGATACTAAATAAGACTCAATGAAGACCTTCAATAAATATCCCATAAATTTGTCAATGGAGGGTCTTCTCAAGTTGAGTAGTATTTGTGGTCCCTTGATCTGAGCACCACGATGGGTTTATGAGTGATCCACTATATTTAGGTTACAAACATGTTAGAGACCTTTCATGGTCTAATCGCTGCGTGTCGCTGGGTATGGTCCGATGCTCATGGAGTCCGGTAAGTGTATATATGGGATCCGTCAGCTCATATGGGTGAGTTAAATATCCAAATGCTCTAAGGTTCTATTCTAGGAAGTCTTATAGCCATAAGCATTTAAACCGAGAAA
Source organism: Ailanthus altissimus (assembly GCA_946807835.1). NCBI lineage: Eukaryota > Viridiplantae > Streptophyta > Magnoliopsida > Sapindales > Simaroubaceae > Ailanthus > Ailanthus altissimus. The sequence goes on along the minus strand of OX327685.1, from coordinate 23,746,782 downwards.
GATTTTCTTATTGTGTAAATAGTATCGCAAAAGAATTTGCGTATATTGTTTATTAGAATATTAATCAAAGAGATAAGTTTATGGTTAAGCAATACGGGATATGACGATGTTGATTTATGTTTCTACTCTTCCAAGATATTAATGATCGAGGAATTGTACGAATATGGATTAATCTCAACTTGTATGGTTTATCTCGCTATTTTCTATTATCCATAACGTGTGTGTGTGTGAGGGGGGGGGGGCATCAGTTATGGACTTACATAAATATTTCGTGAGACACAATGGGTGTGAACCTAGGAGTCTCACTATATAAAGTGTAATAGTTGAGCACGTAGGTAGTGTACCGAATCGAATTGTTTCATCTGAAATTTTTTTGAAAAATATGAATTTATTTTAGAGTATCTCAGAAAATAGTTAAGATTTAAATATTAAATTTAAAATTGTGTTAAGTGAAACTTGATACTTTTATCTACCTAGTGTATGTCTCAAATTATACCAATAATTTGTATGAGTACTAAATTGAACATTGGTAGATGTAGCTACCATTTAAATAAAATAATTATTATTTTATTTAAATTAAATTAATTAACCACTTATTTATTTTAGGGTCTTTCAGGGAATAGTTAAGGTTTAAGTGTTAAACTTAAAATTGTGCTAAGTGACACTTGACACTTTTATTTATCTAGTGTATATTTTAAATTGTGCCAATAATTTGTATAAGTTCTAATTTGAGTATTGATAGATAAAGTTATTAAAATATATATTAAAAAAAAGAAGAAGAATGAAACCATTCGGCAATTATTCTAAATCAAATGAATTGGATTCATTTAATTTAATATTGACATGTGTTGCATTTTTATTTGATGGATTAAAAGTAAATGCAATATGTTAGCTTTTAATTGGCTAATGTAAAACAATAAGCTACTTGCTGAATTGTATTTGGCCATGAAATGTAATTGAACATTCAAATTGAATTTGATTCAATTTGTGAAGTTGGACGTGGCAGTAAATTATATATCCGTTGCCACTAATTTGTTTATCAAATGGCCATCAAAATGACTAACCATCTTTATTGCCTTGTCATGCTTAGATAAGTGCCAACGAAGTAAATTTTAATTAACTCAACAAAAGGCAATGTTGCCTATAAATACCATAGAATGGCCGAAACAGAACTGTGTATGTTTTTTTAGCTATTTCAAGGTTAAAGAGTTAATCTTTAAATATTTCGAGAGTGAAATTAAATAGAAGTAGAGTGTTGCTTCGAATATTCTGAGAAGAAGGTTACCATTCTAGCTTGAGGAATCCTACCACGTCCCCAACTAGAATTGTTCAAAGTATGCTTCAAGGGTTAGTTTCTTAATCTCATTTGTGTAATGTGATTATTTTTATGTGTATTATATTTCCGCTGTGTTTCATGTGAGATATGCAACATTTTAAATTGTTTAACATACACACATTCACCTGTAACATTGTACACACAAATACACAACACCCATCAGATCCTCCGTACCAAAGGTTTGGATATATCAAGGTTAATTCTTAATTTAAAAAATTTCCCAAGACAAAGACCATTTGAGCCAGTTTCAATCTCCTCAACATTTTTAAGCTATTGTTCTAATATCCTTGCGTTGTTCTCATTCATACACAATACTGGGATGCTATAAATTTGCATTCAGAAGGATGCTCTTTTAAATTTTATTTTTGATATATCCTTAATTCCTGTTGGTTTAGTTAAAACTACTAAGGCAACGTCGAAATTCCAAAGGCCATTTTTTTAGGACTCTTCTTTTATCCACTTTATTATTGAACTTAAAGATGAAATGATTTCCCTCATACTCTCTATCTAGACTTCCTTTTTATTTTCCATATTTGTTGCATAATCCATTTAAAAGCATCAATATTGATTTGTTTTAGAGAGACGACTTTCCTAACCAAACTAAATATCGTGAGCCTTCTGTCATTCTTATCTGCCCAATTTTCCAGAGATAGAACTTCACCATCTTCTTCTGAAAGAGTGAGGTTTTTACGCAAACTTTTTATGTCATCCATGGAATAAAGATTTGGAGGATTTTATTTGGTAGAGGGTGGGATAAATGGTAAGGAGATGAAAGAATAATGGGTTTGGGTTGTAGTGGATTTGGATTAGGGTGGGAAGGGGTGTAGGGGTTGAAGTTGGATGGGGGACTGAGACTGATATTATATAAATGAGGTAGTGGATAGGAGTAGTAGACCAACTTGAGATAAGGGGTGTGGGGTATGCAATAAGAGAGTGAAGAGGATTAGATCTGCACCCAAGTTTCCTAGGTGGAGGAAGATTATAAAATGAGGCTGTAGAGAAAAACTTCTACTCTATTCGTCAGCCATGGCTGATGATGAGAAAAGAGAATTCCTAGTACAATCCTCTTGCCTTGTGAATGTTAAGAACCATATGGTAGTTTTTAATCCGCCGTGAACATAGGCAAGTTGCCGAACCACATAAATTTGGTGTATTTTCTTTTATTTTCTTTTTTTAGTTCATTCTTAATTGTTTTGCTACTGCATTATATATTTGAGATTATTACTTTCACTTTGACAAATTAGTATTAAAGTTTGGTTCTAAGTAAATATAGTCATGTCCAAGTATGAGGTTAAGAAATGCAACGGGACAAATGACTTCAATATGTGAAAGTTAAAAGTAAGGGCATTGTTGGTGAGCTAACTGTTAGGCTTGGCATTAGAAGAGACTGTAGCTCCATCTAGTAAAGAAGAGAAGACACCAGAGTCATCTAAAACTGAAGTAGAAAGAAGAGACATTTAAAAAAGAGCTCACAGTTTAATTGTTCTATCATTAAACGATGAAGTATTAAGGGAAATAATAGATGGGACAACGACGATTAGTCTTTAGAAGAAGCTTGACTCCTTTTATATGAGAAAATCATTGGCCAATAGATTGCATATAAATAAAAAGTTGTATCAGTTATCCATATCAGGGGGGACACAGATGAAAGACCATATAGACATATTCAACAAGATTATTAATCTTGAATCTATGAACATCAAGATGGAGGATGAAGATAAGGCGATCATTCCGCTGAGTTTGCTTTTCAAGAGTTATAATAGTTTTGTTGATACATTACTCTACAACAAAAAGAGTTTAACAATGAGTAATGTGAAATCATCATTAAACTTAAAGTTATTAGGAACGTAGATTGAGACTAATGCAGAAGATTTATTTGTAAGAGGAAGGTCTTCATATAGAGATGAAAAAAAGAATAGTGATGAACACTTGAAATTACACATTTAATAAGAGTTTTACATGATTGTTTTGTATTACTAGTGTATTTAATTTTCTTAACTTAAGTATGTTTACAATATTGTACTTAATTATCTTATAACTGTTTTATGGCAGGTTCGGTAAAATGGGCATAACTTTCTACCTAAAGATCCAATTGAGGTGATTCTTAATCCTGTGCAGATCTGACTCAATAGGCTAACATATTGTATTTCACAAAGCATTGGAAATTCGAGTGTTTAGAGGGTGAAAATTGGCCTAGAACAGAATTGATCTGCAGTACAGGCCTAGTTTGAACAGTTATCAGTATTTGGCCCATAACTATAGAAATACGTATCTAATACGTATGAGATCACTCAATTTGGAAAGATAAGAGACTTATCTACAACTTTTATGTTTTGAGTGACAGCTAATTCGGATCACATTAATTCCAAATTGGATAATCAAGTGGGTACCCAAGTGATAATGAATGCAAATTATTTTGCCACCATTCTTGACTTTCATCAACCAAGTGGTTCCCTCCAAATTTGTCTCGATTTATCCATGTTTTTCTATAAATATGTGACTTGTTTATGCCTAAATAATGTAATTAGAAAGTTAGAATTTAGTTCAAAATACTTTTCCTTTGTATCTATTTCCTTATACTATTATTTCTCTTGTTTACTATTAAGTCATGTTATTTCTTCTTCCATTTCTTTTCTTTTCATTTAGTTTTATTATGTCCAAATAATTTTGTTTAAGCTAAGGTGAAAGGGTGAAGCTCTTGGCAAGGTAATAAGATATGTTTAATATTTATTCATGAATTTAATGCTTCATTTTTAAGTTATGCAAATTTATATATGATGTATTTATTTTGTTTGTAGAATTAATATCATTTCTTCTAAAGTGGTGATTCTTGATTTATTATTGACAAACTTAATACTTGGCACAATAAATTCTTGAAACCATTTACAAGATTTGGTTTATATAACCTTTCTTGTAAAGTGGGAGTCTTAATTTATTGTAGATAAATATAAAGATTGACATAATAAATACTTGAACCCATTTATAAGATTTGGTGTATAATAATTGAAAGAAATAAATACTAATCAATATATAAATGATAATGAACTTTAATTGCTATATTTTCCGGTTGGAACCTCCTTTGTGTGAGGATTCCAATTGAGTTATAAAAAAATAAAAAGTTAAATATATTCTTACTTCTTATGCCAAGAGTGAATCCCCGTAATCTTAGCTTTTTATTTAAATTGGTTAATTGAAATAATATTTACAAACATCTTATACTGCATTAATTATCTTTAAAGTGTTTATAATTTGTAATTTTAATTCTACTTCCCTGTGGATCGACCCCGTTCTCATCGGGTTATTTATTACTTCGACAATCCTGCACTTGGGAATAACTTCTATATTCTGGACGTGTCAAGTTTTTGGCGCCGTTGCCGGGGAGGTAACGTTAATATTTTGTTTTGTTATTGTTTGTTTGTTTATTTTATTTTCATGGAAGGCTGAGCCTCCTACTCGTTATTTATTATTCGTTATTTTTTATTTTTTTTTATTTTCATGGAAGGCCGAGCCTCCTAACGTACTTTATTATTATTTTGTTTTTATTTTCGCGGAAGGCTGAGCCTCCTACTCTTTATTTCGTTTATTTATTATTTTTTACTTTTTATTTTAGTTTTTTTTTTATTTTCATGAAAGGCCGAGCCTCCTAACGTGCTTTACTTTATTTATTATTCGCCTTTTATTTTCGCTTTTTATTTTAATGGAAGGCTAAGCCTCATACTATTTATTTATTAACTTTTTATTATATAATCTAACATCACTAATCTAACTTCTAATTATTTATCTTTATTTTGCTTTTAGTTTTACATATTTTATTTACTTGTGTGTAATATTTTATTTTATTTACCTGTGTTTAATATTTTATTTGTATTATTTATTATTATTGTATTTTGTTTTGTTTCTTTTTATGAGCGGTTGGTTTCGAGATCTTAATTCTCATCGTTTAATAAAAGGTAATTTCAAAACTTCCTTTGATAATTTGTTAGATTCTCCTTCATCTTCTCATTCTTCACCAAGTAACACCATGAGCGAAAATCAAATTGAGGGACTCATAGACCCAGGGGACAATCAGTCCCAACATAATGACCATAACCGACCTAGGACACTTAGAGACTATATGAACCCTACACAAACCGGTGCACCATCTTGCTTAATTTTTCCACCGGATGCAACGCATTTTAATTTTAAGCCAGGCATTATCCAACTTTTACCCACTTTTCATGGCTTAGATGCAGAGAACCCTTATTTACATCTAAGAGAATTTGAAGAAGTGTGTAACACGTATAATGATCAAAATTGTAGCATGAACACAATTCGACTTAAGCTTTTCCCTTTTTCTTTAAAAGATAAAGCTAAAACATGGCTACAAAACCTTAGGCCAGGATCCATTTCTTTATGGGACGAGATGCAACAATAATTCCTGAAAAAGTTTTTTCCCTCCCATAGAACAAATTCTTTCAAAAGACAAATCACCACTTTTGCCCAAAAACCAGGAGAGACCCTTTACCAATGTTGGGAAAGGTATAAAGAATTACTTAATACCTGTCCCCATCATGGTTTTAAAACATGGAGAGTAGTCTCAAATTTCTATGAGGGCTTAACACCCCAAGTTAGACAAATGGTAGAAATGATGTGTAATGGAACATTTGAGGAAAAAGACCCAGAAGAGGCAATGAACTATCTTGACTTACTAGCAGAAAATGCTCAAAATTGGGACACTGCTGGTACCTGTGAGGCACCTAGCAAAAATCAAACCACTACATCTAGTGGGGGTATTTATCATCTTAAGGAAGACCATGACCTTCAAGCCAAATTAGCATCCCTTGCTAGAAAAGTCGAAACCTTAGAAATGAAAAAGAGTGGTCAAATAAAATCTGTTCAAGAAATTGTGTGTCACATTTGTGAAACCCATGATCACCCTACCAATGATTGCCCAACTTTGTCTGCATTTAGGGAATGTCTCCATGAACAAGCCAATGTTTTAAACACGTTCAAACGGTCAAACAATAACCCATATTCACAAAACTATAATCCTGGATGGCGAAATCACCCGAATTTTAGTTGGAGAAATGACACTCAAGCACAGGCTTCGCAACCACCTTTCCAACCACACCAAAACTTTCAAAATCATCAAGGTTATGCACCATATGTCCCACCTCCTAGGAAAAATCTTGAAGAAACCTTGCATACATTCATTGAAAAACAAGAGTCTGTTAATTCTCAAAATGCTCAAACATTTGCTGATTTGAAAGATACTCTTACTAAATTTGCATCTGCACTGAACATTCATGAGAAAGGAAAATTTCCTTCTCAACCACAGCCAAACCCCAAAGGACAACATAACTCAAATGCATGTAGTTCAGGAAGCCAACACATGGATCAAGTTAAAGCAGTTATCACTCTTCGGAGTGGTAAAATTGTTGAAAAAGAAATTCCTGAACCTCATGAGAGCGATGAATCAATCTCTAAGGGCAAGGAAAGTGTTGAACCGATACTTAATGAAGAAAACACCAAACCTTCACCTCCACCCCCATTTCCTCATGCATTACGTAATACTAAGAAGATGAATCACAATCCTGCAATTTTTGAAATCTTCAAACAGGTAAAAGTTAATATTCCTTTACTGGATGCTATTAAACAGGTTCCATCTTATGCAAAATTTTTGAAAGACTTATGCACAGTAAAAAGAAAACTGAATGTGAAAAAGAAAGCATTTTTAGCTGAACAAGTAAGTGCCATTCTTCAAAACAATAATTCTTTGAAATATAAAGATCCTGGTTGTCCTACAATTTCATGTATTATTGGAAGTCATAAAATTGAACAAGCCTTACTTGATCTTGGTGCTAGTGTAAATTTATTGCCGTATTTAGTTTATCAGCAGCTCAATCTCGGGGAGTTAAAATCAACATCTGTAACTCTTTTACTTGCTGATAGATCAATAAAAGTACCAAGAGGGACAGTGGAGGATGTCTTAGTTCAAGTTGATAAATTCATATATCCTGTGGATTTTATCGTCTTGGACACAGAACTTGTCAAAGGATGTAATTCGATACCTGTTATTTTAGGTCGTCCATTTTTAGCAACTTCTAACGCTTTGATTAATTGCAGGAATGGAGTAATGAAGCTTTCATTTGGAAACATGACACTTAAACTCAATGTTTTTAATATGTGTAAGCAACCATATGAAGAGGAGTATGAAAGTGAAGAAGGTGACATGATTGAAACGATTGTGGAGGATCATATTCAAAAAGGGAGTTCTACCGATCCCTTAGAAATGTGTTTAATAAATTCATTTAAGTCAAATATACAATTAGATCCTGAAATCTCTGACATATGTTCTTTACTTGACTGTGCACAGGTGATTGAAAATAAAAGATGGAAACTAAAGTTTGAAGAATTGGGAGAAAATGAGGATAAAAAGAACGAAATTTCAAAGTTGGAGTTAAAACCTCTGCCTGAAGGACTGAAATATGCATTTCTTGGAGAGAAACAAACTTACTCGGTGGTAATCGCTTCTACACTCACAAGTGAACAAGAAGATAAGTTGATTGAATTATTGAAAATGCATAAAAATGAAATTGGGTGGACTTTAAAAGACATAAATGGTATTAATCCTTTGATTTGCACACATAGAATACACCTAGAGGATAATGCCAAAACTTCCCAACAACCTCAAAGGAGATTAAATCCACATATGAAAGAGGTAGTGAGAGCTGAAGTTCTCAAATTACTTGAAGTATGAATCATCTATCCGATCTCAGATAGTAAGTGGGTAAGTCCTACTTAGGTAGTACCAAAAACATCTGGAATCACAGTCATTGAAAATGAAAAAGATGAGTTAATACCAACTCGAGTCTCATCTAGTTGGAGGATGTGTATAGATTATAGAAAATTGAACTTGGCCACTAGAAAAGACCATTTTCATTTACTATTCCTTGATCAGATTATAGAAAGAGTAGCAGGACATCCCTACTATTGCTTTCTAGATGGTTACTCTGGCTATTATCAAATTCCTATAGCACTAGAAGACCAAGAAAAGACTACATTCACATGTCCTTTTGGAACCTTTGCTTTTAGAAGAATGCCCTTTGGACTTTGTAATGCCCCAGCAACATTTCAGAGATGTATGTTAAGCATTTTTAGTGACATGATTGAGCATTATTTAGAAGTTTTCATGGATGATTTAACTGTGTTTGGAAATTCTTTTGATAATTGTCTTGAAAACTTAGAAAAGGTCTTAAAAAGATGTGAAGAAAAGAGTCTTGTATTGAACTGGGAAAAATGTCACTACATGGTTACTTCTGGAATTGTTTTGGGACATATAGTATCTTCTAAAGGAATTGAAGTGGATAAGGCAAAAGTCGAACTCATTACACATTTGCCTCCACTAAAAACAGTCAGAGAAGTCCGATCCTTTTTAGGACATGCTGGATTCTATAGGAGGTTCATAAAAAACTTTAGTGCTATATCTAAACCTCTTTGTAACCTCTTAGCAAAAGATGTATCATTTAAGTGGACTCAAGAGTGTCAAAATTCATTTGAAAAATTAATTGGCCTCTTAACATCTGCTCCTATTATACAATCTCCTGACTGGTCTTTACCTTTTGAGCTCATGTGTGATGCTAGTGACTACGTTGTTGGTGCTGTATTAGGACAAAGAAAGGAAGGTAAATCCTATGTAATTTATTATGCGAGTAGAACTTTAAACAGTGCACAAATGAATTACACAACAACTGAAAAAGAACTACTTGCTGTAATATTTGCATTAGACAAATTTCATTCTTACTTAATTGGTCCTTCAACTATTGTATTTACTAACCATGCTGCTGTAAGGTACTTAATGTCAAAACAGGATGCAAAACCAAGACTAATTCGATGGATTCTATTGCTTCAAGAATTTATTATCACTATCAAGGATAAGAAGGAAGCTGAAAATGTTGTTGTAGATCACTTATCAAGACTCACACCAGATTCATCAACAGAAATAACACCTATTAATGATTCTTTTCCCGATGAATTTTTATTTTCTACTGTTACAATGCCCTGATATGCTAATATTGTTAATTTTCTTGTAACAGGAGAAATGCCACCTCAATGGAATGCTCAAGACAAAAGAAAATTTTTAACGAAGGTGAGAAAGTTTTATTGGGATGATCCTTATCTCTTTAAATATTGTCGTGATCAAATATTTCGAAGATGCATACCCGACAATGAGGTAAATAAAGTTATTGAATTTTGTCATTCTGAAGCATGTGGGGGACATTTCTCATCAAAGAAAACAGCTGCAAAAATCTTACAGCGTGGATTTTATTGGCCCACTTTATTTAAAAATACACATGCATTTTGTATAACTTGTGAAAATTGTCAAAAGTTGGGATCAATTTCAAAACAAAACATGATGCCTTTGAACCCCATTCTTGTTATTGAAATCTTTGATTGTTGGGGGATAGATTTCATGGGACCATTTCCGTTATCATTTGGATTTACGTATATCTTAGTTGCAGTAGATTATGTCTCAAAATGGATTGAGGCTATTCCATGTCGACATAATGACCATAAAACAGTCATGAAATTTTTGAAAGAAAATATCTTAAGTCGATTTGGAATCCCTCGAGCCATTATAAGTGATGGGGGTAAGCATTTTTGTAATAGACCATTTGAAACATTAGTGAAAAAATATGGTATTACTCATAAAGTTGCCACCCCTTATCATCCTCAGACAAGTGGACAAGTTGAATTAGCAAATAGGGAGATAAAACAAATTTTAGAAAAAACTGTAAACCCAAATCGCAAAGATTGGTCTTTAAGACTAAATGATGCACTGTGGGCTTATAGAACTGCTTTTAAAACTTCATTGGGTATGTCTCCCTATAGGATAGTTTATGGAAAACCTTGTCACTTACTTGTGGAACTTGAGCATAAAGCCTACTGGGCTATTAAAACTTTCAATGAAAATCTTGATTCTGCTGGACACATACGTAAATTACAAATAAATGAACTTGAAGAATTGAGAAATGATGCATATGAGAATTCAAAAATTCATAAAGCTAAAATTAAAGCCTTTCATGATAAAAAAATTCAGAGAAAAACATTTGACACTGGTCAGAAGGTTTTGCTTTATAATTCTCGACTTCACGTATTCCTTAGAAAATTAAGATCAAGATGGAGTGGCCCTTTTATTGTGAAACATGTGTACCCTTATGGAACAATTGACATTGAAAATCCTAGAAATGGGAATGTGTTTAAGGTAAATGGGCAAAGACTCAAGCCGTTTCTAGAAAACCAAGCTTTTCATGAAGAATTTACGTTCCTGTCGGATCCTTGTTATGAGACCAATTAATCTTTATTTCATATATTTACATATTTATATATATTTATTCTTCTTCTAACATTTTTTTTTTACTTGCAGGTTAATTTAGTAGTTTTGTTAAAGTTTTGTTTTGCACCCCGGTTAAGCGGCGGATAACGGTACTCCGTGATATTTCAAATCGGTTTTGTTAGTTTCCCATAATTACTGATATCTTCTCTTCTTCCCCCTTTTCTTAAAAAAAAAAAATGGATGACATTTTAAAAAATTTGAAAAAGCGTTTTCCTTCATTACCTCAAAATTCCTTGAAGAAAATTTACCAAGCAAGATGTGAAAGATTAAGGTTATTAATGATTATGAATATACCTATTGATTTACGTTGGTTAATTGAAGCCAAAGTTAGATTGACAGGTGAATTTTCAGACTCATTAATTTCCTACATGCCTGGCTTAGGTAAAAGCTCTTTTTCAAAAAAAACGAAGAGCAAAACGATTAAATGTTTGTTACAAGTGTGCACGCATGACTTGCAACACACGTTGCCGCACTTTAGGAATGGTGTCTGTAAATCGTGAAGATAAAATTAGGTTCATTAAGGATGGCCTGAGTAAGGAGTCTTTAGATAATATCTTATTGACTCTTGAGACGCATCCTAGTGGATATGTGCATATTGCAATTCATGAATTATGGGACATATTCCTAAAAGAACATGAGCGGTACAGTCTCGGGAATCTGACTTTAAAAGACCCTGTTTGCCAATTTATCAGAAAATTGGATGGGAAGCCTATCCCCGACCCATAGAGGGCGTTTAAGCCGTTACTGGACGTAAAATCAGAGGAAGATGTGAGCCACAATCACAACTACTTGTATATATTTACTATAGCTATTATTTTTAAATATTTCATTTCAAACTCAAATGTCTTTTCAATAATCAACCACCTATAATCCTTTTTGAAAATTTTGCATTTTAAGCCGACAACCCATGTGACTTTTCCAGCTAACAAATTGAAAATTGGTAAAAGGTATTGATTCTTGTATTTCAAGCCAATAGCCATGTGATTTAACTTTGCAATACCTTTTGGCTCTATAAATACATTGCATTATTTCTGCATCTTTGTACAAACTCAAAATCATTCAAAAGAGAGGGTGAGTGTGATCATGGAAGGATCATCAACTCGTAAATTCACAAAAATTTGTGTCTTTTGTGGATCCAGCCCTGGAAAAACTAGTGAGTTTATAGAAGCAGCAGAAACCATTGGTAAGATGTTAGCTGAGCGCCATATTCATTTAGTATATGAGGGAGGTAGTCTTGGATTAATGGGACGTGTGGCAACCGCTGCACAAAATAATGGCAGTCGAGTTTTGGGTATCATACCAAAAGCTCTAGCTGTTGGAGACATTGTAGGAAAAACAATTGGGGATGAGTTACAGGTATCATCAATGCATGAACGAATTTCTTTTATGCTTCGTAATGCTGATGCCTTCATAGCTCTACCTGGAGGTTTCGGAACATTGGAGGAAATTTTTCAAATTGTCTCATGGGCACAATTGCAAATCCATAAAAAAACTCATTGGTTTGTTAAACGTTGATGGTTTTTATAATGGGTTGTTATCTTTTCTTGACTATGCGGTGGAAAAACAATTCGTCTCATCTGCAGCACGACAAATCCTCATTTCTGCTTCAACTGTTGATCAGTTACTCGATGAACTACAAGCTTTTACACCTCTATCTGATACAACAATGAGTCAGATAGATTGGTATACTGATAACAGTGAAAAGAAACGCAGGATAGATTTGACGCTTCGTCTGTAGCCTATCTATTTCTATGTATTTTTTAAGCTTTTTTTTGTGTGGCTTGTTTTATTTTTTTTTTTGTGTGGCTTGTTTTATTTTGTTGCAGGTATAATTTTCAATAAAAGATGTTTCAGGTGATATCTTCTATATTTTAATCTTTCTATATTTTGACATTGAGGACAATGTCTCAATCTGGTTGGGGGGAGGATAGTTGATATATAATGTTAGTGTTAATTATTTTATTTTGTTGTTGTTATCACTTTGTTATGTAAAAAAAAAAAAATTATCATGAATGGCGTGAGTAAAATGTTCATTTATGTATTATTGAGACGCATTCTAGTTTTAGAATGGCAGAGTAAAGAGTACATTATAAACTTTTGAAACACATTCTAATTGGTTTATTTTTAATGCATTTTATGTATAATTGTTTGTTGCTTAAGTTTTTGGTAACTCTTGCGTAAATAAATTTGCTTTACTATCGATGTATGATTTCAAAATTGTTTAGTTTAAATCATTTTCTCTATTTAGGTTACTAAAGAATAACTTCTGAAATTATTTCTTGAGAACAATACTAAGCCTTGTGGTAAGATGGATGATTCAATATATATAGCCAAGAGAATTTCCATGTTTAAGTATACATATTATTTTCTAAACTCACATATCTTTTGTGAGTGAGTGGAGAGGTTTGAGATAACAGCTTACGAACTTTCATTGATCCTTTGAAATGGTTAATTTTTATTTGGAATGACATTATTTGGGATGATGAATGATTTGGTTGTTTAGCTGAAGGATAAAAAAAAAATTGGAAAAGTATTATGGTGATAAATTGCTTTTATGTTGTAATGATTCCTTATGTCTTTAAAAAAAAAATGAGTAAAAAAAAAAATTTTAAAAAAAAAAAGAAAAAAAAGAAGTCAATTCAGTTCAATAAAGTCTTCATTCAATTTTAGAAGACTAAAGTCATTAGGAAGCAATCTTATCACCGAATTCTATATTCGTAAGATTCGCATTAAATAATTAAAGTCTTGAAGCTGGCATTTGACAATAATGGTTTGACTCTAAATATTTGATTTTCCTATCTTTGGATCAATGTTAGTTTGTCTGTCTGTCCTTAAATGTAACTTTTTCTTGAGCGATTATCTGTTTTTCAATTCCATGAGTAAAATCCTAAGTCATTAAACAAGTTATTCACCTGTAAGGATATGGAGTTGAGGCTTTTACTTGGAACATTTTTAAGGCTATATATGTTGTGGTTTGTGGTAAGAAGGCTTTGGCTTAATTCACACACACACAAAAATATTTTTGGAAGTTATGATTGAAATAACCTTTATAGCGATTGTGATTTTAAAACTGACGTTTTGTTTGAAATACTTAGGTAGTGTTCAAATTTTATTTATGCTCGAATTGCTAGGGACTAGCAATAAGCCAGTTGAGGGGTGTGATGAACACTTGAAATTACACATTTAATAAGAGTTTTACATGATTGTTTTGTATTACTAGTGTATTTAATTTTCTTAACTTAAGTATGTTTACAATATTGTACTTAATTATCTTATAACTGTTTTATGGCAGGTTCGGTAAAATGGGCATAACTTTTTACCTAAAGATCAAATTGAGGTGATTCTTAATCTTATGCAGAGCTGACTCAATGGGTTAACATGTTGTATTTCACAAAGCATTGAAAATTCGAGTGTTTAGAGGGTGAAAATTGGCCTAGAACAGAATTGATCTGCAGTACAGGCCTAGTTTGAACAGTTATCAGTATTTGGCCCATAACTATAGAAATACGTATCTAATACGTATGAGATCACTCAATTTGGAAAGATAAGAGACTTATCTACAACTTTTATGTTTTGAGTGACAGCTAATTCGGATCACATCAATTCCAAATTGGATAATCAAGTGGGTACCCAAGTGATAATGAATGCAAATTATTTTGCCACCATTCTTGACTTTCATCAACCAAGTGGTTCCCTCCAAATTTGTCTCGATTTATCCATGTTTTTCTATAAATAGGTGACTTGTTTATGCCTAAAGAATGTAATTAGAAAGTTATAATTTAGTTCAAAATACTTTTCCTTTGTATCCATTTCCTTATACTATTATTTCTCTTGTTTACTATTAAGTCATGTTATTTCTTCTTCCATTTCTTTTCTTTTCATTTAGTTTTATTATGTCCAAATAATTTTGTTTAAGCTAAGGTGAAAGGATGAAGCTCTTGGCAAGGTAATAAGATATGTTTAATATTTATTCATGAATTTAATGCTTCATTTTTAAGTTATGCAAATTTATATATGATGTATTTATTTTGTTTGTAGAATTAATATCATTTCTTCTAAAGTGGTGATTCTTGATTTATTATTGACAAACTTAATACTTGGCACAATAAATTCTTGAAACCATTTACAAGATTTGGTTTATATAACCTTTCTTGTAAAGTGGGAGTCTTAATTTATTGTAGACAAATATAAAGATTGGCATAATAAATACTTGAACCCATTTATAAGATTTGGTGTATAATAATTGAAAGAAATAAATACTAATCAATATATAAATGATAATGAACTTTAATTGCTATATTTTCCGGTTGGAACCTCCTTTGTGTGAGGATTCCAATTGAGTTATAAAAAAATAAAAAGTTAAATATATTCTTACTTCTTATGCCAAGAGTGAATCCCCGTAACCTTAGCTTTTTATTTGAATTGGTTAATTGAAATAATATTTAGAAACATCTTATACTGCATTAATTATCTTTAAAGTGTTTATAATTTGTAATTTTAATTCTACTTCCCTGTGGATCGACCCCGTTCTCATTGGGTTATTTATTACTTCGACAATCCTGCACTTGGGAATAACTTCTATATTCTGGACGTGTCAAATAGCTCTAGATCAAAATCCAGAGCTCCTAGAAAATGCTATTGCTGCAAGAAAGAAAGGTAATTCATAAAGAACTATCCGGAGAAGAAAGTACAAGACAAGAAGAAAGCACAAGATAAAAAAAAACGGATGCTAAACTTACCTATGATAATAGCTATAATAACGTAGAGACCGTAGTCGCTATTAATAGTAAGAATACTGAACATTGGGTTCTATATTATAGTTATACTTTTCACACGTTCCTATACAAGTCATGGTTTGTCAATTTCTAACCTATTAGTAGTAGTAAGGTGTTAATGGGTAATGATGTTACTTGTCAAGTAATGAAAATTAGTAGTATCAAAGTTAGGTTACATGATAGGCAAGTGAGAGAATTGTCAAAAGTTAGGTATGCTCCTGACCTTAAGAAGAAATTGATCTTACTAGGGACTTTAGACCAAAATATGTGTTCTATCAGGATTGACGGAGGGGTTTTGAGAGTTTTAAAGGGTTTCATGGTTGTAATGAGATATGAGAAGCACTAAGGTATTTATGTGCTGAAGAGAGAGGTTGTAAGTGGTTTTGCATTATTCTCTATAGATGATGAGAGTATGTAAACTAAGTTGTGACATCTGAAACTAGCACACCTAGGTGAGAGAAACCTGAATGAGTTATAGAGTCAAAAGGCATTTGGTGAGGATAAGTTCCAGCCATTAGCGTTTTATGAGCATTGTGTGCTAAGGAAAACACATAGAGTGAGGTTTAGTACCAGCAAGCACAAGATTAAGGGGACTCTTGACTACATACACTCGGATCTTTGGGGACCAACACAGACAACTACTTATGGTGGGGTTAGGTATTTTTTTCAATTTTATTGATGACTATTCGAGGAAGCTATAGGTCTATGTGTAGAAGAGTAAAGATCAAGTATTTGATACATTCAAGACTTGGAAGACTTTTATTAAGAATTAAACTGGCAAAAAGGTAAAGAGATTGAGAACTGACAATGGCCTTGAATTTTGTAATAGAGAGTTTAATGGGTTTTGTGCCAAGCATGAGACTGTAAGGTATAGAACTATGAGATCAACACCGTAGTAGAATGGCATAGCTGAGATAATTAATAAGACCCTACTTGAAAGAGTTAGATGCATACTTACCAATGTAAAAATGTTCAAGATATTTTAGGGTGAAGATGTGATGACTACAGTATAATTGATTAATAAAAGTCCTTCATTAGCTATAGATTTCAAGACCCAATAAGAAAAATGGTCTGGCAGCCCTCCAAAGTATGATTGCTTTAAGATATTTAGTTGCCTAGCCTTTGTTCATTTGAAGGAAGGGAAATTAAAACTTAGAGCTATCAATGGGATATTCATAGGGTATCCCGAACGTGTGAAAGGATACAAAGTATGGTTTAGAGAGTTGAAACCACCAAGAAGTATCATTAACCATGATGTGACATTCGATAAGATGACGATATTGAAAGCTTCTCAAGAAGATGAGAAAGAAGAACTTGTGCCTAATGAAGTGGAGCTTGAGTGTAGATCTAATATATCCTGAGATCAAAACTTTAATAATGAGATCCTTGATATTGAGCCAAAGACACCGGCAAGCTCATCCATGTCTACTCAAAGAAAGACTAGGACTCTTGAGACGGAACTTGAAGAGTACCAACTAGCCATAGACAGGCTAAGGAGAACGAGTAACCCCCCAATTAGGTATGCACAAGCAGATATAGTTGGTCACACTTTTAATTCTGCTTACACTCTTGAATTTGATGAGCTTAGAATATATGTTAATGCTATAAAGAGTGACTATAGTGATAGTCATGGAAGAAGAGATTAGTTCTCTAAGGAAAAATAATACTTAGGAGCTGATGAAGAGACCTTAAAAGAAATTAATGGGGTGCAAGTAGGTGTATAAGGTTAAGAAATGGATACTAGGGGGTAGAGCTTACAAGATTTAGGGTTAGGCTAGTTGCACAAAGTTTTACTGAGAGAGATGAAGTATACTTTCATGAGATTTTCTCTCCAGTCATTAAGCAAACATCTATTACAATTTTGTTAATCATGTATGCAAATATTTATTTACATCTAGAGCATATGGAAGTAAAGACAACTTTTTATCATGGAGAGCTTAAAGAGATGATATACATGGCACAATCGCAAGGGTTTGTTGAGCTCGAGAAAGAAGAGCATGCTTGTTTATTGAAGAAGTTATTATATGGGTTAAAGCAATCATCTAGACAGTGGTATAGTAGATTTGATGAGTTTATAATGACTTATAGATTTAGTAGAAGTAAGTATGATGGATGTATATACTTTAAGAGCTTAAGCAGTAGAATAATGTATTTATTTCTATACGTAGATGACATGTTGATCGCATATAAAAATATGAAAGATATATAGAAACTGAAGAAGCAGTTGAGGGGCAAGTTTGAGATAAAAATATTTAGGAGCATTAAAGAGGATACTGGGTATGAATATTGTGAAGGAAAGAAGAGATGTTATCTTCTTGTCACAACAACAGTATATACTCAAGATCCTAAAAACGTTTAGTATGTTCAATGTAAAGGCCGTCTCTACTCCTTTGGCCATGCATTTCAAGCTTTCAACAGCACAATCACCGATATTCAATGAGGAGAAATTGTAGATGAGTAAAGTACCGTATATAATCGTTGTGGTGAGCATTATATATGTGATGGTTTGCACAAGCATGGATATAGCACAGGTTGTAAATGTGGTGAGTAAATATATATTGCGAATTCAGAAAAATATCATTAACTTGCAGTGAAGTGGATATTGAGATATCTCAAAGGAATGTCAAATCATGGATTGGTTTATAAAAGAGCTAAGAATTAGAATGAAATGGTAAGAGGATACATCGACTCAGAATATGTAGGTGATCTAGACAATAAAAGATTGTTAACGGGTTACGTATTCACATTATTTGGGTATAATGTGTGTTGAAGATCAGTTCTACAATATGTGGTTGCACTATCTACTACAAAGGCGAAGTGCATAGCTGTTGGTGAAGCTATTAATGAGGCTATGTGGTTGAAAGGCATATGTGCGAAGGTAATGGCTACTAAAGATGTTAGCATCGGTGTATATTATGATAGTCAGAGTGCCATACACCTAAGTAAGTACCAAATGTTTCATGAGAGATCTAAATATATTGATGTGCGACTCTATTACATTCGAGAGATTTTTAAAAGTAGTGAAATTAGTCTAACAAAGATTACGTCGTCTAAAAATTCTGATAAGTTATTGATTAAGCTACTGCACTCAATTAAGTTCATCTTATGTAAGAACTTAACTAGAGACACTACTATTTGAGGGTGACCGAAGATGCAAAAATGCGAAGATAAGAGATCTTGAATACTTTGTAGATGATTTTAAATTAAGAAGGGGAACTGTGAAAAGTTAATTAAAAAATCATCCATAATCCTAAGTGAATAAAGATTTTGTATCATAAGTTAAATAAGACTTCCTAAACCAAATCTTATTAGGTATATGAATAACTTAAGACATCCAATGCTTATATAAAGAGTTTCAATTGACTTGTAAATACATTATAATAAGTTTTAGTGATATTTTAGTGATCACAACAATTCTTAATAATTTTTTTTGTAAATTTTAGTGAAAGAAAATCATAAATTACAAATAAAAACAATTTAGAGAGTTCTTTGTGAATTCTTAAATTTTTTTCTTATAAAATACATATTTTATGAATATCTTATGATTTAATAATAAGATAGTGAGATCTTAATCCACTGTAGAAATAATCAAGTTACCAAATTATGTAAATTTTATATATTTTATTTTATTTTCTTTCTCTAATTCATTCTTAATTATTTTACTACTGAATTATATATTTGAAATTATTGTTTGCGCTTCAACACTTTCGATTTTCTCCTATTTCTTCGTTGGCTTCCATTTTTTACTTTTAATAATTTTTACTCTTTCTCTTATACTAATTGTAATTTATATACTGCTTCTCATTGGCTCCTTCTAGTCTCTGCAACAGAAGATCTTGCACTCATTTTGCTTTTAGATCTGCTCATTTTCACTGTTCCTTGACCTTAACTTTATAAAAAAGAATTAAGCATGTAATTTTTGCCGCTCTACTTCCACAACATCCTATCTCATAAAAAAATATATAGAAAAAGTACAAATCAAGTTGTTTTCTATGCAATATTCTTGTCCATAGTTCCCAACAAAACTCAAAAACTAAAATAAAAAAATGTTATTTATAAAAAAAATGAAGAAGAAGAGAAAAGCCATAATTAGAGCCAGCAACGGCCACAGCATCAGCATTAGCACTAGCAACTTTAGAGACACCGGCAACTTATTTCATCTTTGAGATTGAATTCGCAGCCTTACGATCGAAAATCACTGCCACGATTCATCTTGTCTGTAGAGATTAACACGCAGCGGAATACGTAGAGAATACAAGCAATGAAATAGTTTAAAACAATCCAAGCAAGAACAACAAGCTAAATTGTAGAGCTAAGTATTGACAATAGAGAAAAGTAGAAATATACCATACCAAGACACAAAATACGTGGTTCAGCAAATTGCTTACGTCCACGATGGATCAAGGATCCAAGTCTCTCTTATTCTTAGGTTGATTACAAGAGAATTTATCATACAAGATCAAGGAATGATAAATTGAATTTTGGAGCTCTAGGGTTTGTTCTAAAGAGTTTTGAGAGTGTTTCACATCTCACATAACCCTAGGCATAATGAGGTATTTATATGAAGTCCAAAATACCCACAAAAAACGGAAAGGAAAAGCCTAAATTCGGAATTTTCATATTGTGAACAGTGAACAGTAACAGTGAACAGTGACCGTGAACAGTGCAGCGCCGCGGCATTGAGATCCAGCGCCGCGGCGCTGACCCGTGAACAGTGCAGCGCCGCAGCATTGAGATCCAGCGCCGCGGCGCTGACATTCTGGAACCAATGCCGCCGTCAGCGCTTCCTGCGCCGCGGCGCCCACACCTGGGAATTTTTTTCTGTTTTCTTCTGCAATTTTTTCTACTGTTCCATTAGAATTCCACCTCTTCCACACATGCTTCCGGCTCCAAAATAATTCCGACATGTTCCCGAATTTGTTCCAAACATTACCAACATCATAAACATGATTTTGGATCACAAATTCCACAAATCCCCTCCTTGATACAAAATCACTCCAACACACACCAAGAGAGCAACCAAGGATCCATCCTCCACATCACAACCTTAATTGTAAGTTGTGATTCCAGTTAAGTCCATACACAACTTGAACTTAACTGAGGGCAGCGGCTTAGTCAACATATCAGCAGGATTCTCCGACGTCGGAATTTTACACAGACTAATAATGCCACTCTGCACAGTATCCCGAATGAAATGCATCCTAACATCAATGTGTTTTGATCTTTCATGAAACACCTGATGTTTGCTTAGATGTATGGCACTTTGGCTATCACAATGTACTGAAGTATTAACTTCATCCATAGCCAAAAGTTCAGCACATATACCTTTCAACCATATAGCCTCCTTAATTGCTTCTCCTAAGGCTATATACTCGGCTTCGGTAGTTGATAGTGCTACAACATGCTGCAATACTGATTTCCAGCATACGCTACATCCAAACACCGTGAAGATATACCCAGATAAAGACCTTCTATTGTCCAAGTCACCTGCGTAATCTGAGTCCACGTAACCCTTCACCATTTCATCACCTGTGCCAACCCTTCTGAATAGCAAACCATAATGTGACGTCCCCTTTAGATACCTAAGTATCCATTTCACGGCCATCCAATGCTCCTTTCCAGGATTAGCCATGTATCTACTTACAACACTCACCGCTTGTGCTATATCCGGCCTTGTGCAAACCATAGCATACATTATAGAACCAACAGCACTAGCATATGGTACCTTAAGCATATGCAATTTTTCTTCTTCAATTTGTGGTGATTGAGATGCCGACAGTTTGAAATGCATTGCCAATGGAGTCGACACAACTTTGGCATCCCTCATTCTGAACCTGTCAAGAACCTTGAGTATATACCGTTGTTGAGACAAGAAAATAACATCACTGCCTCTCACTATATCCATACCCAAAATTCTTTTGGCTGACCCCAAATCTTTCATTTCAAACTCACCACCCAACTGATTTTTCAGCTTATGTATTTCTTCCATATCCTCACATGCAATTAACATATCATCAACATATAGAAGGAGATACATACGCTTACTGTTATTCAATGCTTTGAAGTACACACATCCATCATACTTGCTCCTTGTGAAGCCACAATGCAGCATAAAATCATCAAATCTCCTATACCATTGTCTTGGAGATTGCTTCAGCCCATATAAAGACTTCTTTAGCAAACAAGCATAATCTTCTTTGCCCGGTTCTTCAAAACCTTTCGGTTGTGCCATGTATAGCTCTTCTTCAAGTTCACCATGAAGGAAAGCTGTCTTTACATCCATTTGTTCAAGATGTAAATTCAGATTTACACACATGGATAATAAAATGCGAATTGATGAGTGTTTTACAACAGGAGAAAAGATTTCATGGAAATCAACCCCTTCTTTTTGTGTGAAGCCCTGTGCAACAAGCCTAGCCTTGAACTTTGTAGGCTCAACACCCGGAACCCCCTCCTTAACCTTGTAAACCCATTTACAGCCAACTAACCTCTTGTTCTTTGGTTTCACCACCAATTTCCAGGTATGATTCTTATTAAGAGAAGTGATCTCTTCTTCCATAGCTTGTTGCCATTTAACACAATTTACACTCTCAATAGCTTCAACATATGATTTTGGTTCATCATATTCTATAGTGTAAGCAGTGTTAAACGCATAAGCTATCAAATCAGCATGTGCATACCTGCTCGGTGGTCGAACAACTCTCCTTTGTCTATCTCTAGCCAACTGGTACTCTTCAAGTTCAGCTTCAGGAGTACTAGACTGCAATGGTGCTGTTTTAGAGAAATTTTCAGGTTCTTGTTCTTCATGTGCATCATCATTGAAGTGCTGACCTATAGGAATGTCAGGTCTCAAATCGTGTTCCACCTCATGATGTTCAGTTTCAGATTCAGAAACTGAACTTGGCACATCTTCAGGCTTCTTCAAAACTGAATCCGAATTGGTTTCCAACAATGTAGATTCATTGAACGTCACATCCCTACTAATGATACTCTTGTGCGGATTAAGATCAGTACACCACACCTTGTATCCCTTAACACCTTCTGGATATCCAATGAATATCCCCTTCAAGGCTCTTGGTTCTAGTTTGCCTTGCTTGATGTGTACAAATGCAGGGCATCCAAATACCCTCAAGTGATCATATTTTGGAGTACCTCCAGACCATTTCTGTTCTGGTGTCATAAAGCCAATAGCTGAAGAAGGACTTCGGTTTATCAAGTAAGCTGCAGTTACTACCGCCTCCCCCCAAAATGCCTTAGACAATCCGGCATTGGTTAGCATGCACCTTACCCTTTCAAGTAAGGTTCGGTTCATCCTTTCTGCAAGTCCATTCTGTTGTGGTGTGTACCGCACCGTTTTATGCCTTGCAATACCATACTTAGCACAAAACTTATCAAACTCAGTATTACAAAACTCAAGACCATTATCCGTCCTAAGTCTTTTGATTTTCTTACCCGTTTGATTCTCCACAAGTGCTTTCCATTTCTGAAATGTATCAAACACCTGCTCTTTGCTCTTCAACACATAAACCCACAACTTCCTTGAATAATCATCAATGAATGACAGAAAATACCGTGCACCACCATGAGTGACAGTTTGAGCAGGACCCCAAAGGTCAGAATGTATGTAATCCAAAGTGCCCTTGGTGTTGTGTTCACCCGTGTTAAACTTAACTCTATGAGCTTTCCCAAGTACACAATGTTCACAAAACCCCATTGGCTGAATCTTTCCTTTGCCAAATACACCTTGATCATACAACTCCTTAAGGCCTCTCTCACCCAAGTGCCCTAACCTCAAATGCCATAACTTGGTTTGCATATTCTCATTATCAACAGAGAAAGATGCAGAACCAATAACAGCCTCTCCACTCAACACATACAACCCGTGTTTACGCTCACCTCTCATTACAACCATTGAACCCTTAATCACTTTCAATGTACCACTCTCACCCTTGAATGTGCAACCGGATTGATCAAGCATGCCTAAAGAAATTAAATTTCTTTTAAGATCAGGTACATGCCTCACATCTAACAACTCTCTCACACTCCCATCATGTAGTTTCAGCCTAATACTACCCATCCCAATGACTTGACAAGCCATATTGTTGCCCATTAATACCTTACAACCATTAATGGACTGATAGCTAGTGAACAAAGCTTTATTAGGACACATATGGAAAGTACATCCGGAGTCAAGAATCCACTCACCGGTGTTCTGCCCATTCGAGGCAACCAATGTTTCTGCAACTTCATAATCTTCTTCATAGACTATAGCTGCATCTGCTTCAGGTCTCTTCCCTTGATACTTAGCTTTCCTTTCCGGACAATCCCTTCTGAAATGACCTTCTTTCTTGCAGAAGTAACACTTCTTGGATTTGCCCCTCGATTTTGATCTTGAAGAATTTCTCACTTTAGATTCTCTACTCTCAGCTCTCCCCCTCGCAACAAGTACAGCTGCAGAATTTTGTTGTTGTTGTTCTGACTTCTTAACTAACACCTTTGAGTTTAAGGCTGCTCTAACATCCTTCATTGTCAATGACTCCCTTCCATATAGAAGAGTATCAACAAAATGTTCATAGCTTTTAGGAAGTGAACTCAATAACAGAATTGCTTTGTCTTCGTCACTGATTTTGACATCAACCGTCTCCAAATCAATGACAGCCTTATTGAAGGAATCAATGTGTTCATTTAGTGAACCACCCTCAACCAAAGACAACCCAAACAAATTCTTCTTGAGATACAACCGGTTTGCAAGAGACTTAGTCATATATAACTCATCAAGTCTTTTCCACAAACCAAGTGCTGATTTTTCTGCACCCACTTCCCTCAAAACTTCATCACCCAAACTCAAAATAATTTCACTCCGGGCTTTTCTATTAATGGTTTCAAGATCCATGTCTAACTTAGATGTTGAAGACTTATCACTAGTACTAGAGGGTTCCTCAAGGGCTAATTCTAGTCCTTGACTCTCTAACAAAGCCATCATCTTAAGTTTCCATAAGTTGAAATCATTATGCCCTGTAAATTTCTCTACTTCATGCTTATGTGGTGCCATGTTCAACCAATAACAAACTTAGACAGCCAATAATAGCTCTGATACCAATTTGTAGAGATTAACACGCAGCGGAATACGTAGAGAATACAAGCAATGAAATAGTTTAAAACAATCCAAGCAAGAACAACAAGCTAAATTGTAGAGCTAAGTATTGACAATAGAGAAAAGTAGAAATATACCATACCAAGACACAAAATACGTGGTTCAGCAAATTGCTTACGTCCACGATGGATCAAGGATCCAAGTCTCTCTTATTCTTAGGTTGATTACAAGAGAATTTATCATACAAGATCAAGGAATGATAAATTGAATTTTGGAGCTCTAGGGTTTGTTCTAAAGAGTTTTGAGAGTGTTTCACATCTCACATAACCCTAGGCATAATGAGGTATTTATATGAAGTCCAAAATACCCACAAAAAACGGAAAGGAAAAGCCTAAATTCGGAATTTTCATATTGTGAACAGTGAACAGTAACAGTGAACAGTGACCGTGAACAGTGCAGCGCCGCGGCATTGAGATCCAGCGCCGCGGCGCTGACCCGTGAACAGTGCAGCGCCGCAGCATTGAGATCCAGCGCCGCGGCGCTGACATTCTGGAACCAATGCCGCCGTCAGCGCTTCCTGCGCCGCGGCGCCCACACCTGGGAATTTTTTTCTGTTTTCTTCTGCAATTTTTTCTACTGTTCCATTAGAATTCCACCTCTTCCACACATGCTTCCGGCTCCAAAATAATTCCGACATGTTCCCGAATTTGTTCCAAACATTACCAACATCATAAACATGATTTTGGATCACAAATTCCACATTGTCTTTTTAATTATTGTCCCATAACCCACAATAATAGCAAACCATCAAATTCCCAATTCTTTTTTTTTTTTCCATCAAATTTCTCACCATGGTTCGAAATTTTTTAAATCATGATAGTGTTATAATCGGGGCAACTAGTGGAGATATGAGAGAGTGAAGAGTTCACCATTTTTGCTAATTTAATTGATTCAATGGTTGTGGAGATTTTGTTTTCTGAATTAGGGTTTTTGGCTATGTCACTCAAGATTTATTTATTTTTTTAATATCAATACATAGTATGTCTCATTACAAATGTTTAATGGAACTGTCAATGTAAACACTACTGTTTAATGGGCATTACTGTTACAACTATAAATTTTAAAATATATATATATCCTTTGGCTCCTAAGACTTGAACCCCTGATTAGAGATGCTGATTAAAGGTGTACAAATATCGCCATTAGTGTGTTTATTTTTGCACTTTTAATGTGACGGATGTTGGTTTTTTTTCTTTCTATTTTTTAATTAAATGTTGTGTAAAATTATAAAATGCTCTTATTCAATTTCTATTTAAAATTACCATTATTTTAAATTGAAATTAATGTCATTTAATTATAATACCCCTCAACAGTTCCCACTTAATAATTATATTTGGACTACAAGAACTAATTAGGATAATTTTAAAATATCAAAAATAGCATGAATGATTCAGTAAAAATAAAAAGACTAAAGTGTCAATTTCTCTTTTTATAATTATTATGTTATAGCTTTTAACCTAGCAGTAGCAGATGGCAGAAATGTACTACTGAATTGACGAAAGCTTAATCTTTATTTTTTGTTTTTAATTTTCTTTCGTCACCATTTATTTACCTTAAAGACCTTCTATGAAGCTTCACTCACCTCCAAACACATCCTCCATCCCTTTGTCTTTTGCATTAAGCAAAGGATCTTTTCATAAGCATTTCTCCCATTTTACAAAAAGCAATATACCCACCATTCACTGAACCTTTATTTTCATTGTTATTTCAAAATGACCAGTATTTTATGGCATAAAGCTTTGCATCTCACTAAGTAAACCTTTTCTTTTTTATATGGGCTCGGTATGATTTTTTATCAATCTTTGTGTGCCTTTCTCTCTCTTTTATATGTGGATTTTTAACGAAGTATAAAATCAAATCACTTGACAATGACTTTATAAATGCAAAATGAAAATGATTCATATGGAGTTGTGTGGTGCATCTCCTTTTAAGCCACCTTTTTCTCCATTCAAGAAAACGTGCTGCACCTACTGCTTCAATAATGGAGAGAAAAAGCAGAGTAAGTTCATTTGAAAAGGAATGGCAGATTGGGAATGCCAATTGGCACATCACGATCACATTTTCACCAAAACTACCAACCTCTTCCGATGTGCACCCACTAAAGGCAGAACAATGTATATTGCTACTACCTCTCTTTTAACAATGGCTAAAATGGAGAATGGATTCAACATTTTTCTAGCTTTAATTTTTCGGGTGATGGTAAGTCGTAACATCACAAACAAAAATGATTGTGCTGCTAATCTGGTAGAGATCAGTAGATTATGCAGGTATATATTTAAACTTTGAAATCTTTTTTCTAGAGATAATCCATAAATAAAAAGCATTTCATATAGAAACTTTTCAAGTTTCAACTCACATCATTCAATAGTTATCAAAACCAAATTAGTTTATACCCTTTTTATCATCAAGTATTTATGTAATCATCACCACTCTTCAAGGTTTAATATTATCTTCAAAAATGTAAAACTGTAATTGAAAATTTATTCAAACACGTGTTGATTATCTGAGTATATTATGAAATGGAAAAAAAACCATCAGCAGCAACTCTAAAAGGCAGATGGTGATGGAAGCTAAACAAACCAAAGCACCTCAACTTGCCATGCCATATATGGCTTTTCATAAAGTAAATAGTAAAGCAGCAAATAATTAATATGCAACTGTGAATCCTACCAAAATATCTTACACAACTTTTTTTCCCCCACTATAAAAATCATTCATTGTTTCCACTGCCTATGTTCTGTCAGATGTGTGAATCCTCAGCATCAATAATATTGTTAACTATTAAGCATTTTTAACCAAGCCTTCTCATATCTTATCTTGGATCAGTCAATTTTCTTCACAACAACAATGGGTTTAGGAAAGAGTAGTGATAAGAAATTTCAAGCCATGAAGAATCAAAAAAAGGGTTTCTCTTCTTACAATCTTATACTTTATTCTATAACGGGATTGGCATGCAGTTTATTCTGTGCCTATCCTTACTGGTTTTCTTCTCTGAATAATTCTTCCATGAAGCAATTTTTTTTTATGCATCTTCCCTCTATTTGGTCTTATTTCTCTAACCCCAAGTGCTTGTTCATAGTAGCGAATGTGATCATTGTCTTCCTCGTTGGGGAATCAACATTTCTGGGCTCGTCCGCAAACTCATCTCCAGCTTGTGACTTTTATGATGAGTATGTTAAGAGGAGCAGAAGGCTCAGAGGAGCTGCCTCAACTTTCCCAGATAAAAAAGAGAAGAAAAAACCTGACCAGATGAAATTGATTGACGAGGAGAGTGCGAATATAATTGATGAAGTAAGTCTCGTCAGAGGAGCTGCCTCAACTTTCCCAGATAAAAAAGAGGAGAAAAAACCTGACCAGATGAAATTGATTGACGAGGATGGTGTGAACAGAATTGTTGAAGTTAAACAAGTGATCAAAGAGAAAGAGAAAAAGTTTGAAGATGATGATGATGAAGAGCCTGGAGGATTGCCAGCTGAGGAACTAAACAAAAGAGCTGAAGAGTTCATAGCAAGGGTTAACAGGCAAAGGTTGCTTGAAGCCAGATCATTCATCTGTTGTCAAGCATGAAAGTATAGGCCATGCTCGTGGAGTAAATTAATGAATTTAATTGTAGAAAAAAAATATATGAATTGTCCAGTAACTCCACTTAAAATCTTGAGCAGTCATCTTTTCCTTTGTTGTTTTTTTTTTTTTTTTTGAGCTGCAAGGTGAAGAATATCATGTACGGGTCATAGGTAATGTAAGCAAATAAAATATATCTTACTAATATCAGAATAAATATGTTCAAAATTGATATCAGTATCACTTGGTTCATATATTCTTTTATTTAAGATCAAAGATAAATTAAAAACTCTTTAAACTTTTGAGATACTTTGGTACATTCTAGATCATCCCAGTATATCACCATTCATATGATGAATTTGACATCATTTAACATGATAATTTTTGAACAGTTCTTGAAATGATAAGTATCACTCCATCATATTCATATCTGTGAAGCTTTTTTTTTTTAAAATGAATTATAAATTTAAGTAAATCTAAAGGTAACTCAATTAGTTCTTCTTAAAACTTTTTAATACATTTCTTCCAACTATTTTTTTGGGGAGAAGATTTCGTCTATTTTTAGACTTAAATATCTCGAGCCGAGCTACAATAGTTTAAACTTAATAGATCTTAATTTTTTTTTTATTGTAAGATCATTCTCCAATATTGAAAATGTATCATATTAAAATTATTTGTATTGGTTAAGTTTGATTCTTTGATTTAATTTAATAATTAAAATTAATCTTAATATTGTACTGAAACTTTAATTTCAATTTCATAGAGCGACTCTTTATTATAATATAACATTTAAATGTACATGTGAAGTCTGCCCATATTTCACATTAGGTTTTTCACGTAATATTGTAATGTTATAAGGCAAAGAAGAACCCAAATCAAATCGAGATTCAAGAATAGCCAAAGCCCAGTGGGCCACATTTTCCAGGCCTGTGTGTATAAATATTATTTTATTTTATTTGCTGGTCTCGACTCTCAATAGCACATCAAATTGTTATGTTTTATTTCGTAAACAACCAATGAACTTAGTTCAATAAATTGTTATCATTAAGTTTTTCAACATGCTATATGATCCAAAATATATGTAATTATTTTTCCTTCTAACGACTGAGATTCATAATCAATCATAACATAACATCAAACTCTTTCTAACCCCTTTTTATATTTAAATTTAAGGCATAATCTAATATCTCACGAAAAGAAAAAAAAAATCAATTGATTATGAATCAATAATATTTTAAATATAATGAGTGGCTCATGTTATTCTACCTATATTATTTATGAGATAAGTCATAAATAAGAAAATTAAGACACTTTGAATATGATTATATCTAATATTGTCAAATCAATAAGGTATTTTTTTTTTATTTTGATTTTATATCAAATATTGTATTATTTTTTTTTTTAAAGGGGAGGATTATAACATATATTTTTTTTTCGCACCACCTAAGAGGAGGGGAGATTCGAACCCAGGTGGAGATGTGAGACTTGGAGGTGGGCTGAGCCCTCATGCTCATCAAATATTGTACTATTAACCAACCAAAACTCTAATAAAAAGAGTGATAGTATGATGGATTAAATAAAATAGAAGGAACTATTAATCCTAAAGTATTGTGAAATTATTTTAATTCCAAGTTGAAAATCTTGGTTCTATGAACTATGTCTATGGGAGGTGGGCGATATCATTGTATATTTGTATTATATTAGTAATAATTAGAATATTGACCTTAAAGAGTCATTGGCCATTGTCCATTGCAATTTGCATGCCATGCTTAATGTTAAAATTTAAAGCTAAGAAAAATAAATAAATAATTGGAGACATTTTAATTTGATTTGAATCCAACATTTCAATAATTAAAATGTTAAAACGATTATTAATTATAATGACGGTTGAAATTTTTTTTGCATAGATTCAGGATCAAAGAATAAGAAATTTTAAGTTTTTGATTTATATTTAAATCAAATAGGTCTATTGGTACCCTTACCTTGCAAATTACATAGCTATGATATAAGATGAGGGTAGTTTCGTCAACATGGAAACTTATTTGATACAAGAAGACAAATTATATCCTGAATTGCAAAAATGAAAAATGTGAAGGACCACCCAGATATTATTTATTTAGTTTAAAAGATGTTGGGGGTTTGGGCCATGGTAATTAACCTAATTAGTAATTAGTAATTAATATTTTTAATAAAGTAATTACTAATTAATAAAAGAAAAAGAAAAATAAAAAGAGAACTCCAATCCGTCTTTGAAATCTGACTTGTCGTCTTTGTTGGGTTTGGCAGCCTTTCGGAGATCTCAAAGGCTCTGAACTCTTTTAAAAGTTTAACCCCTCGATGTCTCCGAAGAAGCTCTTGAGCCTCTCTTTTGTCTTCATAAACAACTCTTAAGACATCTCTCAATCTAATCTCTCTTTTTCTTGCTTCTCAATTCTCCAGTTTGCTCTCCTCAACTTTAAGACAGAGATGGCAACTTTGTCTTCCTCAATTCACTGTCGTTCTTATGCCTATTCTCGTTATGCTTCATCGTCATCGGTAAATGGGCAATGTCAACGTATTGGCTTTTCTTCTTCTTTTTCTTCGTTGCCACAAGTACGGTTTCTCCCTGCTAAACTGTCTCTTCAACGACACAGAAATTCCCATCAAAATATGGTTCTCATGCAAGATGGTTAGATTAATTTTCCCTCTCTTTTGGGTTGGAGGTTGTTATAATGTTTTCATTTTTATCATTATTGTTTATATGGGTTATTTGTATTTCCATTTTACCTGCTTATATTACTTAATTAGTGACAAAATGGATGAGATGGAACCCTTAGTAGTAAGAATTGGGTGTTACATGAAATTGTTTAGACAATTACAGCAATGAAAAGTGTTCATTTTTCAATGTACCAACCCATGGGTTGGTTAATGTGAGCCAATGCAGTATGGAACAATAGAGTCACCAAAATTCAAGTTTTTTCTTTAGAAAGATAGGTATTCACTTTTCTCAGAAGAAAACAGACAATTGAAATATCTTAATGGTGGTGCCTCCGAATGTTCTTGTATTGCTTTGATAATAAGACATTCTCCCTTTAGAAGTTTGTGAGTTTTTTTATTTCCCTTTTCATTATCAATTACACAAAGTTTATTTGTTTATAGGTGCGGTGGTTGCTACTACGGCAACCCAAACCAAAAATGATACCCCTGTCAAGGAATTAAAGAAAGGATTGTTTTCGGGTACATCTTTAGAGGAATCTAAAGATGCAGCTGGTTTTGATATCAATGAAGATGAGTCCACTGTCAGCATTACTGTCGTTGGAGCCTCTGGGGACCTTGCCAAGAAAAAGATATTTCCAGCACTTTTTGCTCTTTATTATGAGGGTTTTCTCCCTAAGGTTTGTATCTGTTTCTTATTCATTTTCATCCTAGAAAGTGTTATTTCTTGAATCACAACAGCTAGGAAGTTGTTTAACTTCTTTCGTACCATCTAATTTTGTGTAGCATGTGGGAATTAATTTAATTGCAGCACTTTACTATTTATGGTTATGCTCGGAGTAAAATGACTGATGCAGAACTTAGAAACATGGTTAGCAGGACCCTTACTTGCAGAATTGATAAGAGGTGAGTCTGGCTTTATCTTTTGTTTGTCAGGACATTTACATTGGATATATGGTTTCCTTCTTTGGAGGAAATATGCAATATAATTAATTTTGCTTATGGTTTCCTGCAAATTTTCAGAATGTGTTTTGTGCAACTTCCTCTGTAGTGCAAGTTTATCTCGATATGACATATGTTGTTTCCTTTGGGTTTCAGGGAGAACTGTGATGAAAAGATGGATGAATTTCTTAAAAGATGTTTCTACCATTCTGGTCAGTATGATTCTCAGGAAAATTTTGCGGCTCTTGATAAGAAGCTGAAAGAGCATGAGGTAATTATGCTGTGGCCTGAGCCTAATGATAGCATCGACATCTTGTTTTAGAAGTAGTTTATTAGTTGGTAATTTATCCAGCTTTGGACTGAAGTTGAAGCCCATACTTGCTTCCTATTTGGTTCTTCTTTCAATGGAAATATGTATTGGTTGTTTATTAACACCATTGATGCTTTCACTGTCATATTTCTCTTTCCTTCACATTAGTACTGTTGGCATTTCAACATTAATAGCGGAAACATGGCAGAAGGAATTTTAGTATTTGTGGAGACGCTTCAACGAGTCATTGACTTGGACCTGTGACTCTCTTTACAAGAAAAACTGAAGACTTGAAGACTATTGACTGAGTAATTGGCTTGCACCTGTGACTCTCTTGACAAGGAAAACAGAAAATTTTAACTTGAATTGAATTTGAGCACCTGACTTGTTACTTTTCTAGATCTATCAATCAATGACTCCGATTGTTTATAAATCTCAATATCTGCATATTTTGATCCGTAAATTTTATTGATTAATATTCATTATCTAGTGGTAACGAATATATGGCTTGTAAGTGCTGTTGATTGAAGATTAATGCAATCCTGATATATTAGTCTTAGAAATATAGTGGCATTATCTTCATTTGTCATGTAAATTCCAGAATTTCTGCTTACTAGGTCCATATCTCTAGGATGGCCTTACCATTTGTGGGCAGATTGCTAGGATGGCCTTACCATGTATAATGTCTGGTAGGGTGCATATTGGAATTGGATGCAATATAATTTTGGGGCATCTGGTGGTAATCTCAGACTGTGATATATATGCAATTATATTGCCAAATGCAATTATATGCTGATAAATTTCTTTTAGGCTTTGAGGGTTGTAGTTATAGTAGCATTTATTTTTTCCATGGGTATTGTCCTTTAACATTGAGATAGGATAATATGATAATTGTTTGCTCTCAATTTTGATTGTATTAAATTATTCTTACAACTAGTCACGATTCAATTTTGATTGATCATGAGAAATTGCTTTTGCAGGGTGGGAGGATTTCTAATCGCCTGTTTTATCTGTCCATCCCTCCAAATATTTTTATAGATGCAGTAAAATGTGCAAGCTTGTCAGCTTCATCTGGTAATGGCTGGACAAGGGTCATTGTTGAGAAGCCCTTTGGTCGAGATTCAGAATCCTCAGCCGCTCTGACAAATGCCCTCAAGCAGTACCTGGCTGAGGATCAGATATTTAGGTGGGGTCTTTGTAACCATGGTTGGTCCTTATTATGGAAAAGAATATAGATCGTAGTCTGATTGAATTGACATATTTTCTACAGGATTGATCACTATCTGGGAAAGGAGCTAGTGGAAAACCTATCCATTCTCCGGTTCTCCAACCTTATTTTCGAACCATTATGGTCAAGGCAGTATATTAGGAATGTCCAGTTGATATTCTCTGAAGATTTTGGCACTGAAGGACGCGGAGGGTATTTTCCTTGCCTGTATAGACATTTTAGTTTGCAATATGCATTAGAGCTTATGATTTATTTTTCTTTGGTTGGTCTCTAGGTATTTTGACAATTATGGGATAATAAGGGATATAATGCAGAATCATCTTCTTCAAATTCTTGCCCTATTTGCCATGGAAACCCCTGTCAGTTTGGATGCAGAAGACATCAGAAACGAAAAGGTTTTTACTGGAAAACTGGAGTGGGCTATATGTTAAAATGCTAATGTAGGTTATAATGTAAAACTACTTTCTGGGTGCCAGGTCAAAGTCTTACGTTCTATGAGGCCTTTACGACTTGAAGATGTGGTTATTGGGCAGTACAAGAGCCACACAAAAGGAGGAGTTACTTACCCGGGCTACACTGATGACAAGACTGTGCCAAAAGACAGCTTGACTCCTACTTTTGCTGCAGCTGCTCTCTTTATAGACAATGCAAGATGGGATGGGGTTCCTTTTCTAATGAAAGCAGGAAAAGCATTACACACTAAGAGGTAAATGGAGGCTGGAGCCAAGGATGATATCTTAATAAATCTTGTGTACTGGACTATATCAACCAAAACCTGCTTCGTATTGACTTTCTTGTCTTTTCTTTTTCTTTTTACAGGGCAGAAATAAGGGTGCAGTTCAGGCATGTACCAGGGAATTTGTATAACCGAAATTTTGGAACAGATCTTGATCGAGCTACAAATGAGCTTGTTATCAGAGTGCAGCCTGACGAAGCTATCTATTTGAAGATCAATAACAAGGTCCCTGGTTTGGGAATGAGATTAGACCGTAGTAATCTAAACCTTCACTATGCAGCGAGGTAAGGATTTAAACATTGCTTGTCACATAAGCCTTTAAATCATCTCTGGTTTTCCGGAGGGGTTCCAATAGTACTTGTATTGTTTAACTAAATGGAGGACATATTATGGTTAGCTTACCTTGGCTGTTTAAACGTGTTGAAGAACACCCATGTAACTGTAAATTGACTTGTGTGGCCAGTCATCTGTGATTGGTTGAAGTGGTTGATATCCTCTTGGTAACATTCAAAATTCTCCTTAAATGAACTTTATTCTTTACTCTTACCGGCATGACCTTTGTAGATATTCAAAGGAGATTCCAGATGCATATGAGAGGCTTCTGCTGGATGCAATTGAAGGTGAAAGAAGACTATTTATCCGAAGTGATGAACTAGATGCTGCTTGGTCGCTATTCACTCCTCTTTTGAAGGAGCTGGAAGCGAAAAAGATTAACCCTGAGTACTATCCTTATGGAAGTCGGGGCCCTGTTGGGGCTCACTACCTTGCTGCAAGATACAATGTTCGGTGGGGTGACATCAGTCTAGAGCAATAACTGCTATTAGAGTGAGATTAGGAGAGGAAGTTTCCTGATATTAGGCTGCATTAAGTTTGTAATATCAATACCAGTTAGATGAAGATAGCAGTTTGATCCTTTTAACTCCATGGTTGATGGGAGCAGGCAGGGGTGTAAAAGCAAATAAAGACCAGGCCACTAGGAAAGAGCACCGTCCTGTCTTCTTCTTTGAGATTTATTCATTTCTATTTAGTTCTGCTTCTGTGATGTATTTTCTTCCTATCATTTTCTTATTTGTTCTCTTTTTTGTTTGAAAGTTCAAAGGAAGGTAGTTGGAGTTATTATGTTGTCACTCATGAACATTGTAATATCTCAATGTTTTTTTTTTTTTTTGAAAATCCTGAGATCAGATTCAATAATAAAGTATCTTTGTGGGCACCGCATGTTGGAACTGGTTGGTAAATAACTTGCTCAAGGCTATCTATGAAAATGTATTTGAGCAGCTGATCTCAAGTGTTTTCTGTGAACAGTATGTAAGTCTTTCAAAACACTTTAGTCAAATGAACGACATAAAACGAGAAGACAGGCGATATACAAGTGTCATTTGGGCTCAATCTTTACAATTCTACACACCCAAGTCATATCAACTCTCTTAAAATTCACCAATTTTGTAATGTTTAACCCGTGAACATATTCTGTAATGTTTGATTTGTAAAATAGCACGAGTAATTTTTAAATTATATAAATTTAAAATAGCATATATTTATAGAATAAAACTTAATTCTTTTCTCAACAGATTACTTTAACACGTCTTGTTAATGAGTTAATGACATGTGCCACGTGATGATGATGATAATAATAATAATAAGCAAAAAAAAAAGTTAAATTTTATTAAACGGTAACATAAAATTTTCTCTTAGTTAATAACATTGATTTTGAAAGATAATTACAAAATCCAGTGTGGACACCGCGCAAGATGAAGTACAGCTATTTTAGAAATAAATAAATAAATAAATAAGTCGTTTGAAGGAAATTAGTGTTGCAAATCTTTCAAGAATTTTGTAATTTTAGATGCGTTATATGTAAGCAGCCAAAAAAATCACACAAAAAAGAGAAGAAACGCATACACTAATTATTTAAAAGAATGCTTTATATATTATTGAAGAGAAATGCAAATTATGAGATGATTTATATAAGTGAGGGTCTCCTCTTTATATATTAGCAGTCCTATACAATCGACGACTGAGATTTAAATAATCTAACAGTGTACATAAAAGACGGAATAATATGCTCTAGAATATTTTTAAATGCTATCACATATTTTATGGAATATTTCTTTTCTAATTGAGATTAACAACCCTAATTAGTCGCGGACTTTGCCAATTTTCACCCATATCAGTGGGTCTTCTAGAAGTTTCGGCCCGCGATCCGTTCCAGCAGCCCTTAAGGCCTCTAGGAGGCTTTATCGCCCACTAAGTGTTTGAGAAAATGCTTGAGAACACTTGGGGCGTGACATTCTCCCCCACCAAATTCAAGCGACGCCCTCGTCGCGTCTTTACTGAAAACTGCACACCTCGTTCTTCAATCTACCGCTGTGCGCTCTTGTATTTTTAGTGTGCTCTAATATCGGGTACCTCTTTTCACTTGACAAAGTACTCACGCCTTGAAGGTGGATTTTCTCTCTGTACCTTCCGTCCCTCACGGATGAGTCTCGCTCCTTTGTCGTCCCATGTGAAAATCTCTGAAGGTTTCTGTTTCTGCTCCATGTCTTCCATACCCTCTTAATATAGCTTCAAATAGCTCTCGGGAGACACCGGATGCAACTGTTGTCTCGAAAGTATCCCTACCTTATGTGAGACATTGTCAGCCTTCTTGGCAACAGAAAATGTCCCTCGTCCCTACAATCAAGGCCCTTGTGAAGTGGGTGTGCTATCTTGCATTGTGGTGGAAGTATCGTCTCCATCACCAAGTACCCCGCACGATGCTTGACACACTACTGCTTGTCTCTAACCCACTTCTTGTGCTCAAAACGCACATCATGTGACGCCTCGAGTTGCTGAGTGACACCCACACTCTGCCCCCACAACTTATTTAATCCTGGTTGAGGCATTTGCACTATAGTTGGAAACGTAAACCTCAGCTCCAATTGTTTCCCATGCTTGGTATCACCTTGATATGGTTACACCTGTGGTATGTCAGTTGGCACGACCCCCTTGTGCTCCTCGAGCACTTCTGCAACCCCCGTTGGTAGTTTACCCCCGCCCTTTGTCACCCTATCATCCACCTCCCTCACTGTAGCTGGATGTGATTCTCCTTTACGCTCAACAACTCCCATTAGTTGATGGCGGAAAGGATCTTAGTGTTGGCTTTCGGCTGAGATTGCCCACCTTTGGGCTTGTTTACTGTTGGTATCATGTAAGGCCCTCCTTCTATGATGCACATATAATCGTGTCAAGGGAGTGGCACCACGTCGTACTGCCTCAAGAACTCTATACCTAACACCACATCAAAATCATCAAGAGATGCTACAGAGAAATTTACCTCGCTGCGCCATTTACCTAGGTGGATATCGACCCCTCGAACCACCTCATCCAGTGGGTTGACCGCAGTATTTACTGATTTGAGGAATCCCTCCTCTTTCTCCACATAAAGTCCCAAGCACTTTGCTTCCGCACGCTTAATGAAGTTATGGGTTGCACCCGTATCTATTAGCATTTGAGTCTTTATGCAGTTGATGTAGGCTTTAATATACATGAGTACCTTTCCCGTTGGCGCGCTGGCACTCCGCTTGGCTTCATTGTATTGAGCAGCTACAAATACCCCATTTGACCCTGCTTGCAAGCCTCGTGCGCTGTAATCATTGCGTTGAGAGCCTTCTTCTTCGGACAGTCCTTGACCCAGTGATCCCCATCGCAAAAGAAGTAGTTTATCTTTGATCCATTACCTCTATGGCCATTGCACTTTTGCTTTTTCTATTTAGGTGGCTTACTTTTCTCCTCCTCATTCTCCGAAGGCTAAAACTCCTTGGCGCCCCCACCTTTGCTATGATTGGGTCTCGAATATTTGGACTTTTCAGAGTCACCTTTGCGATAATCCATGAGCGTTTCTGCCAATGTTAGAGTGTCGGATATTCTGGTTACCCCACGTCGCTTCAATTCATTGGACGCCCATGTTTGTAACCCATCTAAAAAATTGAATATCAAGTCCTCCTCGCTCATGTTGAGAATCTGAAGCATTAATAGGGAGTACTCCTCGATGTACCCGCTGATGGACTTGGTTTATTTTAATTTCTTTAACCGCTTTCGAGTGTCATGCGCCACATTCTCCGGATAGAGCTGGCGCTTCAGCTCCCGTTGCAATTCTGCCCAGGTGTTGATTGTGCAGGTACCCTTGCGTATCTCCTCACTTTTTCTGTGCTACCATAGAATTGCATGATCGGAAAGATATAAGGTCGCGGTATTTACCTTGTCTTCGTCCCTTACGCTTATGGCATCGAAGTATCTTTCTATTTGCCAAAAGTAATTGTCGAGCTCCTTGGCGTTCCGTTTGCCTCTGAACTCCTTCGGTTTAGAAGCCTAAACTATTGTCGTCCCTTGAGCAGCAACAGACCCATTCGCTACTGCTCACTTGCACAACACCACGTTCTCCTTGACAACGTCAAACCCTCTACGCAGCTCCTCCACTTGGGCTTGAACTTTGTCAATGGTGGTGTATACCTTCTCTTGAAAAGCCTTAATCCAGTCACGCTGTTGATCAGCATAACTCTCAATGGATGTGTCAATGAAGGAGCACAGCTCGTCCCCTTGAGCATCAAGTCCCACCTCTAGCTTTTCTACTTGCTGCTTCAACTCTCTAAGACGATCCGTCGCATTTTTCATAGCGCCACCAAGCGTTTTCACCATGTTCCCAAACTCATGGCTTGGATTGATAGACTTGTCACGAGGTACACTGCCGTGCCTCTTAGCTTTGAGGTTCCGACCCCTTTCTTCAGTCAAATTCGACGGCGTGGCGTCTTTCTCTATCTTCTTTGAACCTACTCTGATACCAAATGTCACGGACCTTTTGAGAACCGTGCGGCCTTAGACGCGTTGCCAACTATTTGAAAGAATGCTATCTATATTGTTGAAAAGAAACACAAACTATGAGATGATTTATACAAGTAAGGGTCTCCTCTTTATATACTAGTAGCCCTATACAATCGACGACTGAGATTTAAATGATCTAACAGTGTACATACAAGACGGAATAATATGCTCTAGAATATTCTTAGATGCTATAACATATTCTATGAAATATTCATTTTCTAATTGGGGTTAACAATTATAATAAGTCGCGGGCTTGGCCCAGTTCTTCACTCATGTCAGTGGGTCTTCTAGAAGCTCCGGCTCGCGATCCGTTCCAACAGCACTTAAGGCCTCTAGGAGGCTTTGTCGCGTACCAAGTGTTCGAAGAAATTCTTGAGAACACTTGGAGCTTTCTTCGAACACTTGGAGCGTGACATTAGTCAAACCAAGAAAACCTAATTATAAAGCAGATTTGGTAAGTTCCAGCAATTGTGTTTCAGTAACAAAAAATGCAATGCTGATTCCCCAAGATTTTCGCATACATAACAGCTTATTTTCTAGTAAAAATATATGTATACAAAGACTAGACAGAAAAAAAAAAAACCATTATAATAAATCAATCAAAAGCTTTAATATATGGGAAGGAGAGTTCAAGTTGAGTGACAATGAAAAGGAATTGGGTGACTGTGTTAGTAGTTGTTGTGAGCTTAATCTTCATGGAGAGTTGTCCAAGGACAGCTGAGCAGCATTGCTCGTAAATGCATAGCTGAATGCAATAAAATAGTGGATTACAATTTCAACCTTCTAGGGTGCTACTTGCATCCCTGGAACTGGTTGCTACTGCTTTCCCTGAAATTAAAGAGAGCCAAATTCGGATTTCGGCCATAAAGTCAACAATAATAATAACTGATTGTGCTATATACCTTGTATCTAATTCCTGAATGGCTTGTTGGTCATCTGGTAATATGCTATAAAACATCATCCTTAGAGAACCGTTTCTACATCTTGCGCCGTTCACATTGTTGACTTCTTTTATTTATATGCCTTTTTAATATATGCCCGCAAAATGACTGATTTTTGGGTTAACTTAAATTTGAACAAGATGAAACACTGTTAATGAAATCTTTCAGGATGTATCCATTAATGTATACTGGCTCCAAATGCCCAGCTTTGTTAAATAGATTGTAAAATGTTGTTTCCTTTGATGGCCAATATGCCTCGAAGTTCATGAGTAACAGCAAACAAGTGATAGAGGAAGGTGATTTGATATGCAAATTCCTATTCTCTGGTCCAGCTTCAGCTTTTTGTCCAATTCCATAACCGTAGTAGAAGATTAAAGCAGTTGCAATCAATAATTAGCCACTTGCTATCAAGGCTGAGATAATCTTATTCTGTATACGTGCTGTGAGCAATGTAGTATTTTTGTGGCAGACAAACAAATTTGGTTTGATTGGCAGGAAAGCAAAGGCAAAGACATAAATTACAAACAAAGGAAGGCTTAAGTTCAAAATGAGGCTGCAAAGACTAAAACCCCGAAAATGAAATGAATTATATAGCATTTTCCTGTTTTGGGCTTTATGGGTCAATCGGAAAGGTGAAGATTGTTTTTTGATTCCGGAAAGAAAGTAGGATCAGCTATTAATTACAGCAAACAAATATTGACTAAAGAAACCACTAAAGTACAAGTTCTGATTACAAACAGAAAGCCAATGGTTGAAACTTTTGCCATCATGAAAGCGTGAGAAGTAGGAGTGGTGGAGGAATGACAATTGATTACATTAAACGGAATTTTGATTAACATAATTTCAAACTAATCAACGAGTTTAGAGGCATCTT
Organism: Ailanthus altissimus; assembly: GCA_946807835.1. NCBI lineage: Eukaryota > Viridiplantae > Streptophyta > Magnoliopsida > Sapindales > Simaroubaceae > Ailanthus > Ailanthus altissimus. The sequence continues at coordinate 23,705,995 of OX327685.1, read as the reverse complement.
CTCAGGCTGTAAGATGCTAAGTCTATACGCCTACCAGAAAGCAAGAACTTTTTTATTAAAGGCTTAAAATTCAAGTGATATTGGGTGATATGTCAATGGCAAACTTTTCAAGGGACCCAATAATGTCTCCTAGACTGGCAACACATTGAAAAGAAATCCAAGGACCAAACACATTGTTCTCACCTATCCATTATGATAAGTCACTCCTACAAGTGATATGCGTTACTTTGCATGCAACTTTAAGGGGTAAAGAGGGAGATTTTAAAGAGCTGGAAATAAAAATAGCAGCAATTATCAGGTAAACCTGCCATGGATTGTGGAGCTCTCGGCAGAGGGAAAAATATATTGTTTTGTTTTCCCACTCTGCCTCTGCCATATCACTGTACGATATATCCAATCATATTTGCTTATCTAGAAGGTGGGGCAGTCTGAGTGACCCATGTTTCATAATTGGCTCCAATTATATCTAAAGGGATAAAAAATAAGTTGAACTGTTTGTAATATGATGTAATCCCTCTATTTAAGGACCCACTTGCTCTCTGAATCAAGCCCATGGCCATGACTTCACCTCTCATCGTTATTACTCATTAGACCCATTACTTAAGGATATCCTTATCATATTCTGTTAAAAAAATAGTGAACCCAGATAAGATCCCTCACTTATGGAGACAAGCAGAAAAATCTATCAGCAAAAACTTAAATATTTTAGGCACAACAGATGATTGATTGCCATAAGCTAGCTTTCTCAGAGAATTTAGCTCAGAATATTTAGGACTTGTAAGATGACATTCATTAGACAATAGAGGATGGATAAGTTACCCATTAAAATTCTATCAACATCTTCATTTGTTTTTCCCATTTCTTATCTTGAAAAAATATTTGGCATTCTACATCCAAAAAAATTCAAAATTTTTTTTTATCTGAAATGAATACAGCATCGCTCCATATTTCTAATTTTTATCGAACAACAGTGCCATGCTGGCACCTATAATTCTTAATTTAAGTTAAATCATTGAGCAGTAACTTTAAATTAAAACTTTGTGGTTCCAAACTTTGAAATATTGACGCTTCAGTGAAAGGTCAAGAAAAATGTTTTTTTGAGGTCGCCTTTACCAATCAAAAACCGGCCCTTAATTTCCTCTGTTCCCTTGGAATCCAAGGCTTAAAAAACAATCAAGAAGACTTGCCCATCTTCTTGAGACTTCCTTAGAAAGAAATCATGGCAGAGAACAACAAGAAGAAGCCTGGTGAGATCAAAGATTTCCAAATCATGATTGCAAACAAAGATGATAGCGCAAAGAAACTGGCACCAAAAAGAAGCTCTAACAAAGATAGGCACAAAAAAGTTGATGGCAGAGGAAGGAGAATCAGGATGCCAGCTTTATGTGCAGCCAGGATTTTTCAATTGACCAGAGAACTGGGTCACAAATCTGATGGAGAGACAATTCAATGGCTGTTGCAGCAAGCAGAGCCATCCATCATAGCTGCTACCGGAACTGGGACTATTCCAGCTTCTATGCTTGCAGCTGCAGGGGCCTCTGTTTCTGAACAGGGGAACTCTGTTTCAGCAGGTTTGCATCCAAAAATAGAAGGGCTGGGACCAGGAGTTGGGTCCATAAATAGGGCCAATTGGACAATGATGAGTGCAAATTTAGGAAGGCCTCATATACCAAGTGGGGTTTGGCCAACTATAAATGGAGCTGGGTCAGGGTTTATTCAGAATTCTGGCCAGTTGACATCCAATTTTGGAAGTGAAAATTTGAGTAACATTCCAAAATTTGGGTACCATGGGATTGAGTTTCCAAATATGAATATGGGTTTGATGAGTTTCTCCTCAATGTTAAGTGGTGCTAATCAGCAAATTCCAGAATTGGAGCTCGGCCTGTCCCAAGATGGGCATGTTGGAATGTTGAATTCTCAAGCTGTTAGCCAGTTTTATCAACAGATGGGGCATCAGAGAAGTGCTACAGAAACCTTGAATCGTCATCAGCAGCAGCAGCAGCAACCTTCTGAGAAGGATGATTCTCAAGGATCTGGATCAGGACAGTAGATGGATTGAAATAGAAGAGTTGCTAACGGAAATTTTGGTCAGAGATGATTAGCATAGTTCAGAACTTCAGAAGCTGATTGGCCTCTCGCATTTTCTGGTTGTTGACATGAAATTGGATTCAAAAGGCTTCAAAAGACTGGGATTTTTTTGGATTTCTTAGGAACTGGGTTTATAAGAATGCTCTTGTTCTTGTAAGAAAGTTCATCATCTGCTGGAAGATCCATATATAAAGAGTGAGAGGCCTGAAGCTGGAGGTTGGTTTGCATTTGTTTGCTAGAATATTATGGGGTGTGTATTGTTATTAATACCAATAGTAGTATGCATAATCCACTTAATTGCATATTTGAATAGAATGGTGATTTGTTTCTTAAATTGAATTTGGGAAATCTACATCCATGCTTAATATTGTATGTATCTATCTAAAGAGAAGCATCAATTTTGAACACAAAAATAGTTTGCCCATCAAAGCATATAATTAGCTTACATATTCCATATAGGTTTGCCTTTGCCATTTAATACTAGTTTCATCTGTTTCAATAATTGCACACTTGCTCAGTTGTTGGATTATGATATCTCTAACTCTTAACATTTCAGCATTTCTTTCTCATCTTTATGAATATATCTTTGCCGTGCATGAGGTTTTATTATTTCCTACAAGACATTCGGTAAAGAGAGCATTTGTTGTTGTTGGTTCCCATTAGTATAAATTTAGTATAGACAACACCATTAATCATATAGGATTTTGATGGTTGTGAGATGCAAACAGTTTAAGATCTTGAGAAAAATCAGGCAGAAATGAGGGCACTTTCCTAGTATGTAGTTGAGGTGAAATTGTCACATAAAGACTTCTCGGAGTTTGAAGTATACAAATTGCTTCTCACATATTAGTCAATGGCAACAAAGCTTCACAAAACATATGGTAGAGTTTGGTGGGTAAATATTGGTTCAGCAATCCCTTATCCCTTCAAGAATAAATATGTTTGAAAACCAACAGCTTGGAATTGATGACTAGAATTCTCTTTTCCCTTTTTCTTTTACTCCCATGTTTTATGCCCTGATATGCTCCATGCAAGGTCAAATTTTCCACACAAACTTCATGGGTTCTTTGTAAGTTCTTTGCATCTTTTTCACTGCACGTTTCCTTCTCATTTTCTGATCTTGCTCCCCAAATATATGTGCTATTTGTAACCTCTCAAACTGCATTATCTTTGATTTCAAGAGCTACTACATCATTCAACAATTTTTATTGTTTAGACTTATTTTTATACTAATATTTAGTCCTATTTTCAATAACATAGTATTACAACCATAGTCTTATGTTTAAAACTGCTTGCATGCTAATTTTGTTTCAATTAATTTTTCATTCAATTTAAATCAGTTTCTTGATCTTTTTTCTTGTTTTAATTATTTTTTATTTTCAATTTAAACTATTTTTTTTTATCTTTATTCTTATTGTTGACTTGAAAAATTGTTCCTCGAGCCAACGAGCTTTAAATTTGTTTGTAAGCGGGAACAAAACTTGAGTCTTGTCCTAATGGGAGTGATTAGTACGGGCTAAGATTTCCTCTTTGTTATGAGCTATGAAAAACCTGTAAAAAATATAGACAAAAATTCGATGACAATCTCGTTAGGGTGGGTTTCGGTAAAGACACTCCGATGCTTAAGTTAGAAAGGACATTTTCTGTTTTAACGGGAGGTTGGTAAGAAATGGAATGAAAAAGAGAAAATGTGTTTGAAGGGAAAAGGAAAAGAACTTCTTTCTTTTTTGGGCGATTTATTCCTCCATTCTTCTGGGCATCATCCCTCTCAATATCCTCCTTTTTCCTTCTTATAGCCTTGACCTTTTGGGGACCTTCTTCGGGTCTTTCGTCCCTACTGTGCTTCTGACTCACGTCAAATATCCTCATGTTGTGTGTCTGACACACGCCAAATATTCTTCTGTTGTGTCTAACACACGTCGAATATCATTTTGCAAATCTCTTGACTTCGCTCCCGCCACATGTCAAGTGCCCTTCTAATGTGTTAAGCATATTCCTTAGGTTTGTTTTCGCTGGTGATTTTGGTTCAGTGTAAGGCTAAATTCAAGTGACTCGGATCAGATTTCTGGCGGCTTCTCCCCCATTGGATCGGTCGTGGCTTGGGATCTTAAGAGCGGGCTTCTGTTGATTGCGCTGACTGTACTTGATTGGCCCATCCGGTCAGATAGTCAACTTGATTTCTTCATTGACTGTGCAAGCATCGGGACGAACCGATCTGATTAACACGTGGGTGAGGACCGTGGTTATATCCGGGTCAGCCTGACCGGACATGTGTTTCTGGTTATCAATCAGGTCCTTTTGAGTCCGAGTTGATTCTTCAATGTTTAGCTCTGTCAGGACTAGGCCTGTTGGCCACTACCCCGAGCCTGTCTTCGGGTTGAACTCGCTCCTCAAGCAACGATGGTCCTCGAAGAGAGCTATTTTTGAAGGAAACATTTGACTGGGCCCTCGGGGGCCAGCCTTTGTTGGACTTGGAGACCTTAGGCTCAAAAGGATTTTTCAAGAGGGGAACACTTATCTTGATAAATTTTTTGTCTTTGAAATGAACTTTAATTGAATATCTACATTATTTGCGAAAAAGCTTTGTTAAGATTTCTATTTAATATACAAAAACACTTATAATTGATATTATTCTTGATACCTTAACTAATAACCTCGAAATCTACACTGCAAAATTGCAAGTACGCAAAAAATAATACAAAACAATAAACCATACGTATAAAGCATGATGTCTCTCTCACTTATTAGGGAATGATTTATTTAATTACTATTTTTATTTAATTGTTATTTATTTAAAAGATTAATTTATTAGATAACATGGCATATTTTTATATATATTTAAAACTGTGAGATTATTGATTAAAAATCATCGGAATATAATTTGGGGATCAAGTCAAGTGTGCACGGATTGAAGATGGACGCGAAAGGAGGCGAAATACGAAGAATAGTGCACCAGGCGCCAGCGCCGCGGCGACCAGGCGTGGGCGCCGCGGCGCCCAGAACAAAACCTGAGCACCGCTGCGCCAGGATGCCAGCGCCGCAGTGCTCAGCAGAAGCGCGCCAGCACCGCAATGATGAGAGCCCAGCGCCGCGGCGCTGGAGACGGGAACAGTATCCCGAAATAAGAAAACTTCTTTATTTCGCCTCTCATTTGCTCCAGGACTCCTTAATACAACTCTCACACGTATAGGGTAAACCTAGATCGTCTCAAAACCTATATAAAGGCTATCAATTGGCTTGTAAACACATCTTGACAATCTTTGTGATCAAGTAAGAGATCTTGGTGATCAACAACAATCTTAGTGATAATCTTTGTAGTTCTTTGTGAGAGAAAATTCCTAGAGGGCAAGAGAGTTTTCTTTGTGATCTTTCTTGTAATAGACATACTTTTTGGTTGCCTTGTGATTCATAATAAGAGAAGAGTGTGATCTTGATCCGCCGTGGACATATGCAAGTTGCCGAATCACGTAATTCTTTGTGTGTTCTTCTCTACCCCTTTCTCTCTTTATTTTTTAGTAACTTGTTCTGCATTATTATATTACTTTGGTGAATTTTTTGCTTGTTTGTGTGCTTCCGCTTCAACATACTAGTATCAGAGCTTTGGTTCTAAGCAGACATGGCCACACCCAAGTATGAGGTAGAGAAATTCAACGGTACGAATGACTTCAATCTGTGGAAAATGAAGGTTAAGGCGTTGTTGGTGAGCCAAAGGCTTGGTTCGGCATTAGAGGAGACTGCATCTCCATCTAGTGATGAAGAGAAGATGCCAGAGTCATCTAGAGCAGAAGCAGAAAGAAGGGACATTCAAGAAAGAGCTCATAGCACAATCGTTCTGTCATTGAGCGATGAAGTATTAAGGGAAGTAGCAGGTGAGACGACGGTAATAAGTCTTTGGAAGAAGCTTGACTCTCTTTATATGAGGAAATTGTTGGCCAACAAATTACATATAAAGAAGAAGCTGTATCAACTGTCCATGTCAAAGGGGACGCCGATGAAAGATCATATAAACGCCTTCAATAAGATCATCCTTGATCTTGAGTCTATCAACATCAAGATAGAAGATGAAGATAGAGCAATTATCCTGCTGAGTTCACTCCCCAAGAGCTATGAGAGTTTTGTTGATACGCTACTCTACGGCAGAGAGAGTTTAACGATGAGTGATGTGAAATCATCATTAAACTCAAAGTTATTAGGAAAGCAGACTAAGGGCAATGCAGAAAGTCTATCTGTAAGAGGAAGGCCCTCATATAGAGATGTGAAGAAAAAAGGCTCAAGGTCGAAGTCTAGGACTCCTAAGAAGTGCTATTACTACAAGAAAGAGGGGCACTTCATAAAGGACTGTCCTGAGAAGAGAGCACAAGACAAGAAGAAATCGGATGCTGCGTTTGCCTATGATGATAGCTATGACAGCGCAGAGACACTCGTCGCTACTGATGGTATGAACTCTTAACAATGGGTTTTAGATTCTGGTTGTACTTTTCACATGTACCCACACAAGTCTTGGTTTACAAATTTTCAGCCCATTAGTGGTGGTAAGGTGTTAATGGGTAATGACATTGTATGTCAGATGATGGGAATTGGTAGTGTTAAGCTTAGGTTACATGATGAGCGAGTGAGAGAGTTAACAGATGTTAGGTATGTTCCTGACTTGAAGAGAAACTTGATCTCACTGGGGACTTTAGACCAGAATGGGTGTTCCATCAGGATCGACGGACGGATTTTAAGAGTTTTGAAAGGTTCCATAGTGGTCATGAGATGAGAAAAGTGCAAAGGTGTTTATGTGCTTAAGGGTGAAGTCGTGAGTGGTTCTGCACTATTCTCTGTAGATGATGAGAGTATGCAAACCAAGTTATGGCATCTTAGACTGGCACACCTAGGCGAGAGAAACCTAAAGGAGTTATATAGTCAAAAGGCGTTTGGTGAGGATAAGTTCCAGCCTTTAGAGTTTTGTGAGAATTGTGTGCTTGGGAAAGCACATAGAGTGAGGTTCAGTACCGGCGAGCACAAGACTAAGGGGACTCTTAACTACATACACTCGGACCTTTGGGGACCAGCTCAGACAGCTACTCGTGGTAGTGCCAGGTATTTTCTCAGCTTGATTGATGACTATTCGAGGAAGCTGTGAGTTTATGTGTTGAAAAGTAAGGATCAAGTCTTTGAAGTATTCAAGACTTGAAAGGTTTTTGTTGAGAATCAGACTGGCAAAAGAGTGAAGAGGTTGAGAACTGACAACGGCCTCGAGTTTTGCAACAGATAGTTTGATAGGTTTTGTGCCAAGCATGGGATTGTAAGGCATAGAACGGTAAGATCAACATCGTAGCAGAATAGGGTAGCTGAGAGGATGAACAGGACCCTACTTGAAAGGGTTAGATGCATGGTTTATCAATGCAAAGATGTCCAAGACATTTTGGGGAGAAACTGTAGTGACTGCAGCTTACTTGATCAATAGAAGTCCCTCCTCAGCAATTGACTTTAAGAAGCCAGAAGAGAAATGGTCTGGCAATCCTCCGAAGTATGACCACCTCAGAATATTTGGTTGCCCTGCCTTTGTACATGTTAAGGAGGGGAAGTTGGAACCTAGAGCTATCAAAGGGGTATTCATAGGATATCTTGAAGAAGTGAAAGGATACAAGGTGTGGTGTAAAGACTTAACACCACCAATGAGTATCATAAGCCGTGATGTGAAGTTCGATGAGATGACAATGCTGAAAACCTTCCAAGAAGATGAGAAAGAAGAACCTGTGTCCAAGGAAGACTCAGCACCCGAGTCAATAGAAGTTGAAGTAGCGCCTGAAAATGGATTTGATATGCCCCTAGATCAACACTTCAACAAGGAGATCCTTGAAGATGAACCAAGAACACCGGTGAGTTCCTCCAAGTCCACCCAAAAGAAGACTAGAACTCCTGAGTTGGAACTTGAAGAGTACCAGTTTGCTAGAGACAGGTTAAGGAGAACGATTAACCCATCAGTCAGGTATGCACAAGCAGACTTAGTTGCTTATGATTTTAATTCTGCTTATACTCTTGAGTATGATGAGCTTAGGACATATAGTGAGGCTATGAAGAGTGAAAACAAGAAAGAATGGCAGCAGGCCATGGAAGAAGAAATTTGTTCTCTTAGGAAGAACAATACCTGGAAGTTGATGGAGAGACCTCAAAAGAAACTAGTCGGGTGCAAGTGGGTATATAAGGTGAAGGAGGGGATACCGGGGATTGAGTCTACAAGATTCAAGGCTAGGTTAGTAGCACAACGTTTTACTCAGAGAAAGGGAGTCGATTTTCATGAGATATTCTCTCCAGTTGTCAAGCACACATCTATTAGGATTTTGTTAGTCATATGTGCAAACCTTGATTTACATCTAGAGCAAATGGATGTAAAGACAGCTTTTCTATATGGAGAGCTTGAAGAAACGATATACATAGCACAGCCGCAAGGGTTCGAGGAGCCCGAAAAAGAAGATCATGCTTATTTGCTAAAGAAGCCATTGTACGAGTTAAAGCAATCACCTAGACAGTGGTATAGGAGATTTGATGAGTTTATGATGGCTTGTGGTTTTAGTAGGAGCAAGTATGACGGATGCGTGTACTTCAAGAGCATAAGTTGTGGGATAATGTATTTGCTTCTATACGTCGATGATATGTTGATCGCGTGCAAGAACATGGAAGAAATACAAAAGCTCAAGAAGCAGTTGAGTGGCGAGTTTGAAATGAAAGATTTGGGAGCAGCAAAGAGAATTTTGGGTATGGATATTGTGAGGGAAAAAAGAGATGTTATCTTCTTGTCCCAACAGCGATATATAGTCAAACTTTTGGAGAAGTTTGGTATGTCAAACGTGAAGGCTGTCCTTATTCTTTGGCCATGTATTTCAAACTTTAAGCAGCACAGTTGCCGACATCCGATGAGGAGAAACTGCAGATGAGCAAAGTACCGTATGCAAGCGCTGTGGGGAGCATCATGTATGCAATGGTTTACACAAGACCAGACATAGCACAGGCTGTGAGTGCGGTGAGTAGATACATGGAAAATCCAAAAAAAGATCACTGGCTTGCAGTAAAGTGGATTCTGAGATATCTCAAGGGAACGTCGAATCACGGGTTAATGTATAAGTGGGATGAGGACAACAATAAAATGATAAGAGGGTACGTAGACTCAGATTATGCAGGTGATCTTGACAAGAGAAGATCGTTGACGGGCTACGTATTCACAATGTTTGGGTGTAGTGTGTGTTGGAGATTAGTTCTACAACATGTGGTTGCACTATCTACCACAGAGGCAGAGTACATAGCTGTTGGTGAAGCTATCAAGGAGGCCGTGTAGTTAAAAAGCATATGTGCGAAGGTATTGAGTAGTGAAAATGTGAACACCGGTGTGTATTGTGATAGTCAGAGTGTCATATACCTAAGCAAGCATCAAGTGTTCTATGAGAGGTCGAAGCACATTGATGTGAGGCTCCATTACATTCGTGAGATTATCCAAAGTGGTGAAGTTAGTCTAACAAAAATAGCGTCATTTAAAAACCCTGTTGATATGTTGACTAAGCCACTACCCTCGGTTAAGTTCGTCCTATGCAAGGACTTAACCGGAGTCACTACTTTGTGAGGGTGACCGAAGATGCGGAAATGAGAGATCAAGTTACATTATGGATGATTTTGAATCAAGGAAGGAATTTGTGAGATTATTGATTAAAAATCATCGGAATATGATTTGGGGATCAAGCCAAGTGCGTAGGGTGCGCACGGATAAAAGACAAACGCGAAAGGAGGCGAAAAATGAAGAAATGCGCATTAGGCGCCAGCACCGCAGCGATGAGAGCCCAGTGCCGCGGCGCTGAAGACGGGAACAGTATCCCGAAATAAGGAAACTTCTTTATTTCGTCTCCCACTTGCTCCAGAACTCCCTAATACGACTCCCACACGTATAGGGTAAACTTAGGTCGTCCCAAAACCTATATAAAGGCTATCAATTAGCTTGTAAATAAATCTTGACAATCTTTGTGATCAAGTAAGAGACCTTGGTGATCAACAACAATCTTAGTGATAATCTTTGTAGTTCTTTATGAGAGAAAATCCCTAGAAGACTAAAGAAAGTTTTCTTTGTGATCTTGTTTGTAATAGGCATATTTTTGTGGTTGCCTTGTGATTCATAATAAGAAAAGAGTGTGATCTTGATCCGCCGTGGATGTAGGTAAGTTGCCGAACCACGTAATTCTTTGTGTGTTCTTCTTCTACCTCTTTTTTTCTTTATTTCTTAGTAACTTGTTCTGCATTATTATATTGTTTGGGTAAATTTTTTACTTATTTGTATGCTTCCGTTTCAACAAAAACTCATCTAATTTTTATTCTATATAAAATGTGAAACTAGGTTTTAATGCATAAAGAGGTGCACTAGTTCACATCTTCGTGAAAATAACACAGGCAAGAGCTATATTTTCTCTTAAAGTTTCTTCAATACTAACAAGTATTATAAAAAGGGTCTTAAAGAAAAGGAAAATTAATTATTGATCTTTAGCATCAACATTCCGTATTAGTGCTTTGCTTGATAATTTTTATTGAACAAATATACAATCTATCGAAATTTGATTCAGCCACTGAAAGTCTGAAACTAACTGTCAGTTGCTTATAATCAGCCGAGCTTGACCTGTAATTGAACCCGCTAAACGTGGCCGATACTCCTCAATCAGCCAACCTCAAGCCTTTATGCTACTGATATATATGCAAAGCCTTCACATATTGCCTACAAATGACACTATATATATATATATAAGTGGGGGGATTTTCTATTTTCAATCGTCAGAGAGTGGCCATATTGTTAATGTTTGTAAGTGGTCTGTAGCCTAGCGAGTTCTGGACCACATAACACATAAAAAAGATGAATAGGATTGGATTGGAGTTGAGGTCCAATTTCACTAAGAAAGATGATGCTGATTGCTGAAGCTTTGCTTGAATCTGATACGTTTGTTTTGACTCTGTGGGATTCCAACCAATGGTGGTTTCAATTCATTCGTACTGATTTTAGTGTAATTACTATTGGATCCATTAGCCAAAAATAGAGAAACAGTAAAACATCTATTGGATTCCATACATACTGACGTTTGAATGTTTCCATGGAAAAAAAGCCTGCTAAACAAGGTTGAATTTTAGGACTTTGTCACTTTTGATGCTTGACCAGACTGAAATTATAGTAAAGACCAAATCCCAATCCCATATCATCGTACTACAAATAGGTTTTACGTATTGTAAGTAGCCCAATAAATTATATATATTTTTATATATAATATTATCTATTTTTAATTTAAATTTTTACAACTTTTTTTTAATTTTATTAAAAAAAGCTCATATTAATAAAAATATAATTTATTATTTATATACTCACGATCTTCTATATTTCTTACAAATGTAAAATTTTATTTATTTCTTTAACACTTACAAATAGGAATAGGTATGGTCCGGTTTAATTTTTTAAAAAAATTAAAATCGAAATCAATTTTTTTAATAAAAAAAATTGAACTGGATTGAATCGATTTTTTTCGATTCGGTCCGGTTCAATTTTTCCGTTTTTTTATTTTAAATTATGAATTTTTTTAATTTTTGGTTCGATTTTTTTAGTTTTTTCTCCAAAAAAATCGAATCAATTTTTTATTTTAAAAAAGGACTGAATTAGTCGGTTCGGTTCAATTTTTCAGTTCTCGATTTTTTTTACCCACCCTTATTTACAAAAGCCAAAACTTTTGGCATAAGAGAATTTTTAATAATGTATGACAAATTTTTGGAAATGTTTTTAGAATACTTTATAATTTTAGATCATTTTTTAATTTAATCATAAACTTACTCTTGAATTTCTCATCTTTAAATCAAAATAAGGCTATATGGGATTTTTTTTTCTTTTACTCAAGTTCAAGCCCATAATTTAGTTTCGTCTAGTAGATCAAATAATTGAAGGAATTTTTTCAACCCTTTTAAAATAGGTATTTTATGATAGCCTCTCAAAATTTCACATATGACCTTTAAAATTTCACGTCAGATACAAAAACTCTCACATAATTAAACTTTAATCTAATATAAATTTTAACTTTGACATATAACTCTTTTATTAAATGATTCTTCCCCTAATTTTAATAACGAAGAGGTTTATTCTCATATTTAAGTAAAATCAACCCCACATCATTAGAAAGAAGAAATTATTTTTAGTATCTGTGTTGTCAATCTATGTATGGAAGTAAAAGTTTCTAATTTTAAGAGTAAATAATATTTTTTATAAGTGAAAATACCTAGATGTACTCATAGCTGATTTTGATTTAGATTATAATTAAATTCAAAGTAGTGTTAGGCGTACAAAATTAGGACAAAATTAGGATTAAACTTTACATGCTAATTGATATTGTATCCCGGTTGATGTATCACTGATTTATTATTATCATGTGTAAGGTAGTTGTTGACTTTTTTATAATGTAGCAATTATAAGTTATACAATACTAATAAATAATAGATACGTCAAATGTCACATTAATTAGAATATAAAATTTGTATCCTATCTAAGTAAGATTAGTATTATTATTAAATTTATTTTAAGTGGATGAATTTTGAAAATTCTATATTTAGTGTTAGTCTTTTAAAAACAAAAAAGGCAACTAATCATTAAAATAATAAAAAAAAACTACTAGTATGATTAGTAGACCAAAATTAAAGACATGGAGAATCAGATAGACAATTGCCACATGAAGAAGAAATATACTGGAGACAGAGGTCTAGAGTAACATGGCTTAAGAACAGGGATAGAAACACAAAAAAATTTCATGCCAGGGATTGTAGCAAAAGGAGAAAGAATGAGATCAAAAGATTTCTAGAGGAAGATGGAAGATGGGTAGAGTATGAGAAGGAGATGGAGTAGACCCTGTGCAATTACTTCATGAATCTTTTCAGCTCAACAAACCCCTACAATGAACAAATAGAAGTAGTACTGCGTGGAATGGAAGCTAGAGTTACAAAGAAGATGAATGAAGAACTATACAAGCCATTTAAAAAGGATGAATCATAAAGGCAATGTGGCAAACAAATCCTTCTAAAGCCCCGAATTGAGATGGAATGCTAGCTAGCTTCTATAAAAAAATATTGGGACCAAGTGGAAGAGGACACAATTAAAGCTTGACTCCAAGTGTTAAACCATAGAGGTAATTTGACAACATTGAATCACACATTAATTGTTATGATTCCAAAAATTAAAAACCCTCAAACATTAATAAATTTTAGGCCTATAAGACTATACCATGTAATCTATTGATTCATTGCTAAGGCAATTGTAAACAAGCTTAAAAAAAATCCTTGCATGCATAATTTTCTCAAACCAAAATGCTTTTATACCAAAAAGATTGATTAGTGACAGCATAATAGTAAGGTATGACTGTTTTCACAAAATTAAGAGTAAGAAAAAAGAGAAAAAAAATGCTATACAACTCTTAAATTAAATATAAGCAAAGCTTATGACAAGAATTTTTTAAGGATGTTATGCTAAGAATAGGATTTGAGGAGAAATAGGTTGAGCTAATTATAATTGCATATCCATTAAATCATTCTCAGTTATGATAAATGGGCTGATATGTGGTAATTTTAAGGCCAATAAGAGGCTAAGACAAGGCTGTCCACTGTCACCCTATTTGTTCACATAGGTGTTAAAAATTTATCTGCACTAATGAGGAAAGCAAAACAAAAACAAAAAAGAAAATCAAAGGAATCAAATTCAATGTTACATTGTCAGTTTCTCATCTCTGGTTTGCTAATGATAGCTTGGTGTTTATTAAGGCAACAGACCAAGAATGTAGCTCCCTTAAAGAAATTTTTGACCATTATAACAAAGCATTAAAACAAGTTTTCAATTTTGATAGATCTTCAATCTTTTTCAACTAAAATGTTAATAAAAATCAAGGAAATGCTATCTTCCAACTTAAAGAAGTATATATGCATGAAAAATGTCTTAAGCTACCATTAATGGTTGGAAAGTAATTTAGTGATATTAAACTCAAAATATCCAACAAAGTGAGTGGCTGGCAAGAGAGGCTATTCTCTAGTGGAGGCAATGAGGTATTGATTAAGGTTGTAGGTCAATGAGTGCCCACATATGCCATGAGTGTATTTAAGTTCTCAGACGGTTTATGTGAAGACCTCTCAAAGATACTAATAAGGTTTTGACAGGATTAATTGAGCGTGACAAAAGAAAAATTCATTAGGCTAGATGGAGGAAACTCTATCAAAAGAAATAGAATAGATGGCTAGAATTTAAAGAATTTAGCTTCTTTAATCAGGCTCTCTCAGTAAAGCAATGATGAAGGATCTTACAGAGGCTAGAATCCTTAGTTGCAGAATACTCAAGAGTATATGGAGGAAACTTTATCAAATGAAATAGAATAGAGGGCTAGAATTTAGAGAATTTAGCTTCTTTAATCAGGCTCTCTTAGCAAAATAAGGATGAAAGATATTACAGAGGCTAGAATCCTTAGTTGCCAAACTACTCAAGGTTAGATCTTTCCACAAGGATAATTCTTGGATGCAAAACAAGGTTATAATTCGTCATATGTGTGGAGGAGCATTCTATGAAGGAGACTAATCTTATAAAGAGGCTAAGATGATTGATTGGTTGAAAAGATATGGTGGAGATCTACATTAACAATCGGCTCCTAAGATGCTCAACTTTTAAACCAATATCACTCCACTTACTCCCTAGTGATAGCAAAGTAGAAATTTTAATTGATGAAAAGAATAAATTGAAGAAGGAGATCATAGATCAATCCTTTAGAGAGGAAAATGCTCAGATCATCCTCAAAATTCTATTACCACGAACAAAGGTAATAGATATAAAATGTTGGCATTATAACAAGAGATAAGTGTATTAAGAGAAAAGTGGATATTATGTGGCATTAAGAGATAAGGCTTCTTTGGATCTAGTAACATCAACAGAGTATAGAAAATGATAGAAACTGATATGACCAATGGCTGTACCCAAAAAAAGTCAATATTTTCTTATAGAGAGCTTTGTCTAATATGCTACCAACCACTACTACACTGGCATGCTCGAAAGTTACACCTGATTTAATCTGCCAAAGGTGCCTTAAAGAAGAAGAAACTAGTTTTCGCTTTGGTCAAATGTAAAAGCTAATAAATCAATATAGAATTGCACCCAATCTGCAAGCCTAGTAAAAAAAATTAGAGTTCTATGGAATTTTATATAACACATCACTATAGTCAAAACCAAGGATGAGTTTAAGAGAATAGCAATGGTGTTATGGGCAAAGTAAACAAGGAATAACACTATGATGAAATGACTGCAAGAGAATTCATAAAAGCTAATTCCAAGAAATAAAGCATATTTGGAATCGAGCAGTAAGGGAAAAAAGAACCAAATAGCCTTGGAAGCTACTGGTAATAGCAAGCTCCCTCTAATTGCTACAAGATTAATGTAGATGTAACCATTGAAAGAGAAAAAGAAATGGCAAGGCTAAGAGTGCTCGTAAGAGCAAGCAGTAGCAATAGCAATAAATATAAACATTTTTGGGGGAGATGTAGAAGTTGAAATGTTGTTGTATGGTCTCCAGGTGGCTTCGAAAACAAAGAATGTGGTGAAGCTAATAAAGAGAATAATAAAGTTATTGAATGAGATTATATGGATAATAGAAAGCATCAAGAAGAAATTAGATCATGAAATGAAGTAGTTTGTTATTAGGGTTGGTGTTTACGTGTCATCCCTAAATGTACATATATTTGTTATTTATATAAATGTACATTCTTATTAAATCGCTAATGTCTATTTATATGGTACCATGCAAAGTAATATTACAGACATTGTATGATCTGAAGGAGTTCAGATCTGATCTAATCTAAAGGAGTTCAGATTAGGGCCCATAGTTGGTCACACTGAGAGATATGAATCCTAAGAGTTAGCACAATTAAGTGTTAGTTGATTATAATACTCAATAAAGATTTAAGAGTTGGATCATTGTCTGTAATGGGACATAGACCCGGTAATATACTAGTAACTGTATAGTTGTAAAAGTTGCAATTAAGTGCTAAAAAATATCAATTGCGCAAGTATATTCTCGAATATTGTCCATAATCTGTTACTGTCGATGCAGGTCTGTTGGTATATACCTTTATATAAATCAGCATATGTCATACCTATAGAGTATAGATGATTGTTCTTAGCCGACCATGAGCTTGGAGCTCGTATTGACGTATGGGTATCCAATTAGAACTAGACATGGGAAGAACTCACAAGGACCTCTGATAGACATCCTATGTAAGCCGTCAACAGAGGGTCCTCTCGAGTTGAGTAGTATATGTGGTCCTTTGACCTGAATGCCACGGTGAGCTTGTAAGTAATCCACCATACTTTAGTTTCACGCATGTTATAGACCTTTCATGGTGTAACTATTAGGTGTCACTGGGTATGGTTTGATGCTTATAGAGTCTGGTGCGTACAGATATAAGATCCCCTAGCTCACATAAGTAGTTACATATCTAGATGCTTCGAGACTGTATCTTAAAAAGTCTTGTGGCCACAAGCATCTATCCAGGAAAAGAGTTTCTATCAGGGTTGAACAATATGGCAAATGAGTTTGCGCATATTGTTCAGCGAAATATAAGTTTGGAGATACGTTATGAATGAACATATGGGGATTTGACAGTGATAATCTATATCCCTACACATTCAGGATATCATGACGGAATGACTATATGTATATGTTATGACCTCAACTTGTATAATACAGCGCTCTGATTTTTAATATCCGTGACGTGTGTATGGGGTATTATTCACAAACTCATAAAATAGTTTCATTTGATGAATCAGGCATTAACCCAGAGAGTCCCGCGATATAGAGTGTACTCATTGTGCACTAGGACAACATACTAGATTTAATTGTTCAGTTCAATAATATCCAGCATGACTATGGGATGCGCATGTATCTGTATTTAAGCATTAAATATAATAATTGATGTTTATTAATTGTATAATGTCACATATCGCATTGTGGCCCTTAATTGAGTTTACTCAAATATATGATATGGTGAGACTCATTAAGAGGTATGCTCGGTAATCATAAAGAATGACAAAATAATAATTTCACACATTTAATTATTTAGTTATTAAATAGTTAAAATATCTAATATAATATGATAATATTATATATATGCTTAGTTGTCAAGCATATATGTATATAATATTATTATTTATTATAATAATAATTTATTTAAATTTAATGGCTAAGAGTAGACTTATTTTATTATATAATATTTTTATTTTAATATATATGTTTGAGATATATATATATATATATGTAAAATGCACTTTAACAAATTTTATAAAATTTAACTATCATGAAATATATCTTATTTTTTTTATAATCCTAACATCATGAATATCTAAAAAATTCAAACACCATGAAATAACTTCTAATTTTTAAAAAAATAGGTTCAAACATCATGAAATAACTTTTCGTTTAAAAAATAAGTTTGATCAAAATTTAGTTTGTGATTGATTCTTATTGTATTTAAAGGATTAAAGGATATGTTGAGAGAGAGAGAGAGTATAATTTTAATTAAATAAATTGTTAAAGGAAATAAAAGTATTTTTGTTTTCACAACCTATTTTTTAGTTAAATAAACAAAAAAATAGAAAGCTTGATTAAAGTAATAAAAACTTTCTATTTTTAACTAATATAGATTAAAATTAGGGGTGACAATTCATGTAAACAAATCATATATGTGTTATGTCAATATAGGGTATTAACAAATTTTTATTATTTGTATATAATTCGTTTACTAAGCAAATAAAAAAATTCAAATACAAATTCAATTCATTTAATATTTGAATTATACAATACAATTAGATATATTTAAATAATTGAACCAAATTTAATTCATTTATACGATTATATATGATTTGATTCGTTTAAACGAATAATAACATTTAATTCGATTTATTTACATGAAATATTCAAATTCGTTTATTAAACATGACTTAAACGGATAAACACACTAATAAGTACAAATACAATTCGTTTATTAAATGTGACTTAAATAAATTAACGAATTATAAATCTCTAATACGTATTCGACACGATTAAAAAATAAATAACACAAATTCGACCCGTTTATTAATCTTGTCAATTTTTTCTACTCATTTTCATTTAAAACGTGTTGAATAATCGTATCATGATCTATTTTATTATCCCTAATAACTCTTTACTTTTCATCAAATTTTCTATTGCATTACTTAGTGCCATTATAATATGATTCATGGGTTAGGCATAACTACCATAGTGAACCTAAGACCGTAATCAATTACAATCTCACAAGCAACATTCATAAGTTTATTTTTAAACAAAACAAAACCTTCTAAAAAGCTAAACGCTAATTCAAAAACCTAAAAGCATGTTCTTAGGAATACAGTTACTATATAAAGTCGTAAAAATGTAATTGTGTGATTATATGAACCGAAGGAAAAACTTTCATATAAATAGGTAGATTGATTGTATTTGTTGGTCGTTGATCCTTTTATATTTGATTAGGAGTTGGATGCCTTTTCTTTGTGGCCTAGTGAATGATGGACTTTATTTTCTGCGGCATTTTTATGGTAAACTGGTTGTCATATTAAAGAATAGATAAGTGGCACTGAATTATTTGACAAGCTAAATTTAGTCCTAACAATAAAATTAATTATATACTAATTTTCCAAGAGTTAATACAATTTAAGACATGGATATATTTATTTTACAATGACAATTTGCATAAATATAAGAATAAAACAAATAAACATGGATTAAGAAAGCCTCTTGACATAGTTTAAATGATTGTGAATGGATTTTGTATCATGACTTTAGTTCGAGTAAAAATAAAAAAAATAAAAATTAATATTTAATAAGTACAATTTTACATCTCTATCTAAACTTTTAAAAAGAATTATAAAACATGGAGTATATTAAAAAAAAGTACATTTTTCTTATAAAACGATTGGTTCGGTATAATTTAAAATCAAACCGATTAAGAATAGATTATGTCCATCTTTAATAAACATGATAAGATTGATGTTACGGATATTAAGTCATGCATTTTAATTGAATACTTTAATGGCATCAACTAAGCTACAATCTTGATATCCCCTTTTACTCTATGCACAACGAAAAATCATAACTCACACTATAAGCAAAAACACATAAGATTAACACACCAATAAAAATAAAGAAAACAAACCAATCACAAGACACAAAATATACGTGGTTCGGCCCAAAATTGCCTACGTCCACGGAGGATTCATGATCCAACTTCTTACTATTGAAATAGATTACTAAGTATCTTCTTACATCATCAATGATCCCACAAGACCCCTTAGTATCTCTCATAGAGACCTCTAAGCATCTACCCTTAATCATTATGACTCCCTAAGACCTCTTAGTATCTCCTCATAAGAGATTTTTACAATGAACACAAGAATAGCCTGAGTATTTAAGCTAAAAGGATCTATGGTGTTTCTCTTTTATTCACTCAAAGAACTTAAAAAAGAAAACACCCCCAAAGGTTACACCCTAGTGCACCACGCACTTAATGCCTACCTAGCTCCTCTATTCTCTCTTATGGTTACATCTTGAAACCTTAGATATTTGATCTTAAACAAGGGTTTACAAGTATTTATATAGGGTGTATTTCGTGCCTACTAACCCTATTCCTTGTTGGAGTAAGAGTCCACTTGTTTTGGAAGTCCAAAACTTTCCAAAACTCAAAATTCTGAACCAAAACGGACATCCTGATGTGTCTGGACGCTGTGGCGCTCATCCCTGGGCGCTGTGGCGCTGGCCCTTCTTGAGCCCATCGCCGCAGCGCTGGGGACCCAGCACTGCGGCGCTCAGCCCTAGGCGCCGCGGCGCTAGAAGTTCTCTTGCGATTTCTTCATTTCTTTCGCGTCTTCAAGTCCTGTTTTACTTCCTCCTTCATGTCTCATACGTCCTAGACTTCTCCATACGTGTCCCACACGTTCTAGACTTCTTGTGACTCTCCACTTTGGTATTCATCTCAATTCTTGTCCAACCAAGATTGTTGAATCACTAATTTTTCAACAAATCCTTTCCTTGATTCAAAATCTCTCTCCATGAAGCTAATCACCATCACCCTTCATTGACTAATGCTCACTAGCATGGCCTATAAGTCAAGTCCCCGACTTAATTAAGGCTCTTACGACTACAGTCTCCAAAGATTTCTAAATGTTGATGTCTAGAGTAGTTCAATGTTATGATCTTCTATGTCCCGAAGTCACCACGACTATAACCCTTAATGGTGAAAACCCATTCTCGCCATTGCTACTCTTCCCACACATTCTCTTTCTACCTCTGCCACAAAGTGATATATCAAAAGCTGCTTTATGGTCCGTTTCAAATCAACCTTATGTTGATCCCATTCTAAGAACTTTACTACAAGCACATAGCCTCCTTCTATGCTTTATCACTCCCTCGATCCTTTTGCTTCCCTATTTAGTGTTCCTTCTGTATGCCTTCCATGAATCTTCCTATTTTGATCTAGCAGTCCCGAGTCCTCTAGGTCTTCATGAGATGAGGAATGAAATCTCATACCTAGTCTCTCCCTTGTCTTTTTCACCATGTAGTCTCAATCTTATCCTACCAATCCTCTATAACTTTACCATAAGCCATATTACTCCAATTGGTCAATAATGATTATCCATGACTCATATGAAAACACTACCCTAGATCCCAAAAATAGTTCGTTCATCAGACACTGATTCCTCCAGAAGCTCTCATGCAATCAAGGTCTTTACCTAGTCATCCAACAGACTTGCAAATCCATCTTCCTTCTATCTTTGTCTTCCTCTTAGGACTATCCCTTTGAGTGCCTTAGACACCTTTTTGGATTTGCCCATCAATCTTGATTGTTCTTCTTTTTCCATCTTTATTTTGTGTTCAATCTGAATGATTCTTCTGAGTAAGATCTAGATGACACCATCTTCTTGGTAGTCTTCTTCTTAAGAGTAAGCCTTACTCAAAAAATAAAACTCCCTAGTAAGGCCATCATCTTTTTTTCTTTCAGATAATCATCTTTCTTATTGTTCTTCTCTTATATTTGTGAGTCTCCATGGCTGACAATCTTTTGCTCTGCAACCTGACACTGCTACCTATGCTTTATAATCTAGACTTCAACTCATGCTTTGATATCAGTTTAAACTTCAACTCAAGCTCTGAATATCAGTTTGTACTTCAACCTATCTTTGATACCACTTTGTAGCTTCAACCTAGCTCTGATACCAGTTTGTTGTAGATATCAAGCCATGCACTTCAATTGAACACCCCAATGGCATCAATTAAGCCACAACCTTGATATCCTCTTTTACTCTATGCGCAGCGGAAAACCATAACTCACACCATAAGTAAGAACATATAAGATTAACTCATAAGATTAACACACCAATAAAAATAAAGAAAACAAACCAATCACAAGACACAAAATATACGTGGTTCGGCCCAAAATTGTCTACGTCCACGGAGGATCCACGATCCAGCTTCTTACTATTGAAATAGATCACTAAGTATCTTCTTACATCATCAATGATCCCACAAGACCCCTTAATATCTCCCATAGAGACCTCTAAGCATCTACCATTAATCATTATGACTCCCTAAGACCTCTTAGTATCTCCTCATAAGAGATTTTTATAAGGAACACAAGAATAGCCCGAGCATTTAAGCTAAAAGGAACTATGGTGTTTCTCTTTTATTTACTCAAAGAACCTAAGGAAGAAAACACCCCCCAAGGTTACACCCTAGTGCACCACGCACTTAGTGCCTACCTAGCTCCTCTATTCTCTCTTATGGTTACATCTTGAAATCTTAGATGCTTGATCTTAAACAAGGGTTTACAAGTGTTTATATAGGGTGTATTTTGTGCCTACTAACCCTATTCCTTATTGGAGTAAGAGTCCACTTGTTTTGAAAGTCCAAAACTTCCCAAAACTCGAAATCTCGAACCAAAATGGACATCCTGACACGTCTGGGCGCCGCACCGCAGCGCTCATCCCTGGGCGCTGTGGCGCTGGCCCTTCTCGCGCCCATTGCTGCGGCGTTGGGACCCAGCGCTGCGGCACTGGTCTTCTGTGTTGAGCGCCGCGGCGCTGGAAGCTCTCTCGCGATTTCTTCATTTCCTTCGTGTCTTTAAGTCCCGTTTCACTTCCTCTTTCGTGTTTTACACATTCTAGACTTCTTGTGACTCTCTATTTTAATATTCATCTCAATTCTTGTCCAATCAAGATTGTTGAATCACCAATTTTTTAACAATTGATATTAAAAAAAAAACAAATAGCATAAAAATTTTAGAATGAGCTACTTTTTAATATTTATTTGAGAATATTAACTTGATCTTAACTGATATTGTTCACTTCACCAAACTAGTTAAATAAAAAATTTTGACACATTTAAAAAGTAATTAATTATTTTTTACAAAACAAAATCTTGGATATTTTTTATAACTGTATCAAATATAGTGCAAACCTTCCCTTATTATGGTATGAGCATGGATTGAATCACAAATCTGTTGTACCTTGTTCTTTTAATCAAATGAATAAGTAATAACTAAATTTTTAAAATTTTTAATATTGTTTATCACTCTTTTTTTAATAAATGATATTTATTTTAATTAGTAAAATCTCTTAAGTGGTTCAAGAAATATGAAGTTTGAATATTGCTTGAGGCATGATTTTTTTTTAAAAAAAAAGATGTATATTCATGTATAATATTTTTGAAATGAGTTAAAATAAGATTTATAATAAAAATAAGGTGATCTATTTCTTTATAATGACGATGTATTATAATTAGCCATGGTGCTAATATTCTTTTTTTTCATCCTCTTTTAATAATAGTCACCATAACATAGATCATAAATTTTGAAGTTTAATAGTGTGAATGGTGATTTAGCATACCTTCGTCGTCATGGGTGACAAACAACAATGCCAATGACCACGAGCTACTTAGTGATCAATGATTGTATTTTTTATTAGAAGTTTTCATAAATAGCCCAAGTTTTAAGCCAATATTTTTTTTCTAGCTTCAAATGCAAGATTTAATCTTTTTTAGCAAAAACAAATTAAAAATAAATAATTAAAACTCTGAGTTTTATTTTCCCACCCTACCCAAAAAAAAAAAGACTTGGAACACATACTCTCTCTCTCAAACCTGAACACACACTCTCTCTAAAAAACCTTTTCAAATAGACATTATGTAGATTAGCAATTTTGAATATGGTATTGTGTAGATTAGGCTTTGCTCATTCGTTTGCCTACTTAAAATTTTAAAAAGTCAATAATTGATCAATTTTGTGAATTTTAAATGAAATTGGTAGTTTGCGTTGAAAATAGATGAAAATTATTATATTGTAAGCGAAATATGTAAAATATGGGCAGATTATTTGAAACTTTTATTGAATATAGGGAAAAAATAGTGAAAATCGATCAAAAATGGCCTTGAAATTATAAAATGTTGAATGTAGACGATGATCGGCGTGGTGGCCAACCACCATTCCATTGAAAAATTTTGCACTGGGCTAACGCATGCACGCTGCATGGCATGTTGAGTGCCCATTTGTTGGCGCCCATTGGGCATTATGCTTGCACGCCATGTGGCGTGTGAATTTTTTTAAAATAATTTTCACTTATTATTTTAATTTTAATAAAATTATTAAACATATCCATAATTTTTTTTATTTTTAAATAAATAATAACAAATTAAATAATTTGTTTCATTAATTAATTTTTAAAAAACAATTAATTACTATGCAACAATATTTAAACTAAATAATGATTTAACTAATTTTAATTATTAATATGTTTTTTAATTATTTAATATTTTTTTTTGTTTAATAATTTATAAGTTTTTTAATTATTTAATATGTTTGTTTGTTTTAATTTATTTAATTATTTAAAATTAAATATTTGTTTAATAATTTATTTAATTTAATTATTTAATATATATTTTTGTATTAATTTATTTGTTTTTAATTATTTAATATGTTTGTTATGTTTGTTTGTTGTAATTTATTTTATTTTAATTATTTAAAATTAAATGTTTGTTTTAATTTATTTGTTATTAATTTTTACAGGAAGAATAATGTCCCCAAAGAATATTGATTCCCCAAAATGAGTTTTTTCGAGCATCAATTATATCTTAATTGAAGATGTAGATCTTCAATCTTATTAGATAAAAATTGATAGTCAATTAGACAAAATTATTTAGGGGAATTAGTATAGGGAGATATTTTAATATGCATAAACTCACTTTTTCGAGAATTTTGGTTCATAAAATTTTGTTGCGGGAGGTTGAGATTGCCAATTTGTATATGGAGATGTAGTTTTATATTGGCAAGAAGTGCATTTGATTCTCCCAAAAAAGAATTTTTTATAATTACAGGTTAAAATGAGAGATTACCCACCCGTTTAAGAGTTGAGAAAAAATTTAGATAACCGATTATGAATGACATTCTTTTGAGTAGAAAGAATTTGACCTACAAGTTTATAGATACTTGATTCATTGCTTTGGGCTTAGAATAGGTCGACGATGAATATGCGGTGGAATTAAGTTTATTCTATTTTGTTCATTATGTTTTTATCTCACGCGATAAATGTAGAGGGATTCAAAACTTTATACTAAGTATAGTCGATGTTCTTGATGAGTTTAATAAGTATACATTGGGCATCATTGTATGGAGTGTTTTCTACGAGTTACTTAGCAAAGCCGCCTTCCAAAAATTAGCGAAAATAAGAAAAGTCTCTGCTTCAAAGGGGGTGGAGAATATAATATGTACAGATTTTTGTAGGCCTTCTAGATTTATAATAATTTTTAATTATTTTTAATTTTTAATTTTATTGATTTTTTTGTTATCTCAAGTATAAATTTACGAGGCAATAGCGTTTTGTGGCAAGGTTTTTTTGTAAGGGTGGAGGTGACCACTTCCCTCACATTTTGAGTTGGCAAAGGAAGTGAACTTTTCTATTCACGAACGTTGAGCCAACAATTTTAGAGAAGGGCTTGATATGTTTTTAAGCTATTCACATATAATTCTATAATTCTTATTGACAATTATGTGTTAACTAATTTTAAAATATTTTTTTGGTTCTTGAGTTACATAGTAAATTAGTATAAAAAAAATCATAAGAAGGGGAAAGAGGCCATTCAATTGATCAAACATTTAAGGATTTCAATTAGGAGCTATATCGAGGACTTGCCAACTCTTTGTGATGTTGTATAGAGCCAAATGGGTATTGTCCATTTCACTGACCTTAGAGATGATATGAATGTTGAGGATGGTCATAAAGAAAAAACTTCATAAATATCTAAAGCAACAATATTTTTAATTACTTTTTGACTGTTATTTAATTGTTTGACAAAATTAACTTAATTATTGAATTAAAATATACATTAACTATAGTGGTTTTTTCATGTAGTTTGAATATAGCACATCATTTAATTATTACGTTACACAAAAGATAGAACAACTGCAAGAATAGATGATATAAAAAATAGATTAAGACAAAACTAAACTGATGAAAAGAATGGATTAGGACCAAGAGTTGGTTTTTGAGAGAGTTAATCAAGTATAGAAGGATATTATGTATCAAATGAAGTTGATGATGCATCATTTCTTGATGTGTTCCTTTCAAGCAGACATAAGTCAAAATATGGTAAGGAAATAAATATAGTTAGCAACTAAATTTAGGTTACATGACTTTATCCACTTGTATGTTTTATTTTAATTTAGAAAAAAAATGTAGTGGATAACATTCAAACTAACAATCCACATATTGGGTATGACATGGAATAGGCATGTAATACTCGACTGACAGTCTCGCAAACATACAAATCTTGCCTGATCCCAGTAAAGGTATGAGTATGCATAGCCGGCAATGCAAGGACACATGGATAAACATATCCCATTTATTAATCTCATACCACGAAATAGACTTTGTTGTCCAAGCTGAGTTTGAGGCTCGGCTTTGTAGTGGTAAGAGTCCTGTCATTTTACCTAAGTTTAATGTTGAAACCTCATGGTTCCAAAAGATATTAAAGAACTGGTTGAATGAAATTTTAAGTAAAAATTACACAAATATTTCATTGATTTTTAAAGCAATTATTTTTTTTTAACTTTAATTATCGAGTTTTGTAGCACATTATTGAGTACTTGAAGTTGGTCTGACAAAGACAGTGCAAGTGTTATCATACATTGCCATAAGGATCTACTTGTGTGGATACATATTTTTTTTTATAAGTTTTTTTTATCACTTAAATTTTTTATTTGTGTTATTCACATATACTGATTACTTATTTTATTAACATTTTAGGAGTCTTATAATTTCGTATACTTGCAGCACGCCACAGACGTATTTGCTATTACATAGGACTTGACACTCATGCTTACTATCATACATATTAGACTCATAGAAGAATTACTAGGTGGCAAAGTATGGGTTAAGGTTGACAAGATAAAATATTTGTATGTTAAAGAATCAAAACTTTTTTATTTATATTTTATTATTTACTAGACAATGTCCAACTTCATGTAGATTTATATTCTTGTCAATTATAAATGCGTGCATTGGATTGTGGTTGAGGTAGATTCGATGCAGTGAAAGATCATTATCTACAATTCCACCATTAATGGATACGCTGACGGTGTGATGGAGAGCTATATTGCTCTATTATACATTTTGATGCCCCACTATCTCCAAGCCTATAGGTTTTACTATCTAAAACCTTAATGTTGTCCTATACTTGACAATCATCGATGTGATTAAGTTGAGAGAGAGTGCTCCCTAGTAGAGGGTCTAGAGTAGGGATTGTGGAATTTTTATTTATATGTTCATTGAGTACTTTATGTTGGATCGATCTCTAGATTTTGGTCCCAAGATTAGGTTGTTTTTTTAGATAGAAGATGGCTATGAAATTGTGAACACGTGTCTCAAAATAAATAAATTTTATGCATGATTTGGATTTGAAATTAACATGAATTTAATGTATATGAATGATAAATTTACATTAAGTTATTGTAATAAGATACAACTTTATTGTAACTAAATACTACAACAAATGATATCAAATAACAAACTTAAATATATATTTTTAATTTGTTTAATATTTTTATATTCTTTTTAATATATATTTTAATTAATGACTTATATATTTAATTATTTATTTATAGTTACATAATTAATTTTAAGAAGTAATACCTATTCTTTATTATTTAGTTAATATGAAAAATTAAATACTTATTTATTTAAATAATTAATTATAAGAATTAATACCTATTACTTTATTTAATATAAAAAATTAAACACTTATTTATTTAATTAAATAAAATAAAAGAATTTTCGTGCGACCATTATTTCTTGTGCGCGAGAA
Source organism: Ailanthus altissimus (assembly GCA_946807835.1). Classification (NCBI taxonomy): domain Eukaryota; kingdom Viridiplantae; phylum Streptophyta; class Magnoliopsida; order Sapindales; family Simaroubaceae; genus Ailanthus; species Ailanthus altissimus. The sequence goes on along the minus strand of OX327685.1, from coordinate 23,678,477 downwards.
ATGATCGTGCAATGAATTTTTTAGAAACAAGTTATAAAACTTCTCATATTCTTTAAATTTGTAGTTTTTTTTTTTCTCTATTCAACTTATTTCTCTCCAGAACTTCATCGTTAAGAATTGGCATATGTTTCTTCGAATAAATTTTCAAAAAGAAAGTGATTTTTTTTGCATTTATTTTTAAATATTGTATTTTTCTTTATTTTTCATCAACAAGGGAAATTATGTCTATTTTGTATTATTTTAGTTAATAAAGATTAGCCTATTATTTTGTAGCTAAAAAAGAGAATTACCTAAAAAATATGGGCCATTTTTTGAATTTTTTTTTTTAAATTTTAAATTTGTTTCTAATTTGTAATAATTAAATTTAACTTTAAAATATTTGTTGTTGCATACATATTAATAATTAAGATAATGAATTTTAAATTTATTTTATATATATAATATTAAATATATATTTAAAAATCTTGCATTTTACTTAATAATAATCATATTTATCTAAAAAGAATTATATGTGTTTCATTTTAATGTAACACTAATTAATTTTTTTTTTAATGATATAAAATACATAAATATGAAACAAATTACATGCAAAATTTAATAATTGTGTTTGAATTTATTTTATTTAATTCGATTATATTAAATTAGTGAATGAGATTGTGACACATGTTTTCTGTTAATTTAATTTATGGCAAGTAAGTCATTTAAAGGGGAAAAAAATGGAGTATAATTTATCTAAAGTAATAGAAAATACTAACAATTAAAACTTTGGTAGACTTTTTTTTATGTAATTTGAAGTTAAGTGTCTATTTAACCAAATTTGAGGATGTAGAAGTATATATCCCTAACTCTAAGTACTTAATTGATAAATGAAATGGCCCTGGAGTTTATGTAACATAGGATAGGAGGAAGGAGAAGACGTCGTTTCGCCCTTCATGTTTGCTTCATTATTCTTAAAATAATTTTGACCAACCAAAAACAATCCCGTTAGCCATTCCCATGCTTTTGGTTGTGGTTGCGGGATCACGTGCCTCGTCTGCCTTACTGTTAGTGGGTCGGGTTGGTGGGTAGCCTCTAAACCCTTAAGTCGTGGTACGGTTTTGAAAGCCTGATCACATTTGCCACCCCGCTTGGTTTAGTAGTTGATATCAAATTTGATTTTGAGCCAAAATTAATAAAAAGATGTCTCTTTCTCTCTTTCCACGAAGTTGTGGGCAATTAATTGTTTTTGTACGTAAAGATGTGATGGGTGGTTCAGATCATCTAATCAAAGTCGGCGGAGTGATGACTCAATCAATGTCTGCATAGAACTTGATCCCACGGCCTGGAAATTCTGGGTGTCTTGATCATCCAATCCCATCAAAGCATTTTTGACGTTAACTCGTATGTTCTGCTGGTTGGTGCGTGTGATGGTTGCCTTTTTCTTTTTTTCAATTATTAATATTTTAAATATAATAAATAAAATGTGTTTTGCTTTTAAAAAATAGCTTCAGTTTAGTGAATAGAGTGAGAATAATGATGAATAGAGCGAGAGTAATGACTTAAGTTCTCTGGTTCGAATATCTGGTAAAGTTTTATTTTTTTTATTATTAATATGTAAAATAAAATGTATTTAAATTTTTAGCTTTAACCTAATTGTAGTTTTTTGAATGTGGGAATTAATTATCAAAGAGCACAAGAGGACATGTCCTCATTTACAAAACGTTCAATTTGAATTGGTACCTTACCATACCAAATAGTTTCAGAATTTAAATTAAGAGCAAAGCGTGCTAACTTATGGGCCACCCGATTAGATGAGCGGTAAGTATGACTAAAAGAGCACTGAGAGAATGATGAGGCCACCGTCCTAATATCGTGGAGAGCCAAACCCAACTCCGAGACTGAAGTAAGGCGATTGTTAATGTCATGGATGACATTTGCCGCATCTGAAGCAACCTCAAGGGCAGAGATGCCTAGCAATCTAGCCAGGTAAAGTCCTCGAAGCAGAGCCAAGGCTTCAAGGAAATCCACCGGGGGTAGTGCATCTAATGGAATGGAAGAGGAGGCCAAGACCACTCCAGAGTAGTCGCGTAGCACCACCCCTAGTCCAGCCTTGAAGTGTTTTGAGGAGAGGCTTGCATCAGTGTTTAGTTTTATAGAGCCCAGACTAGGGGGAAGCCATAGGTTGTGACTTGATATTGAGATGTTATGAGCGCTGGTCTGAATAGTCATCAATTCATTCTTGTAGTCTTGCACCCAATTCAGCACCTCTGACAAAGAGACCTTCTTTTGCTCTATGATGAATTGGTTTCTGATATACCAAAGTCTCCAAAAAAGAATAAGCAAGAACTCGACATTTTCAAGTGATAGGCACGCCTGACATTCAATCAAAAAATCCAACATGGATGTACTATGGGAGATACAGAAACCATGTAGGAATGAGCATGATTGACGTACTTTCTTCAAAACATCACAGAGCCATATCGCATGAATGGTGTTTTCAGCACCTTTAGCACAACGACCACACAAGTAATCAACAGGGACATGATGTCTTCTAAGGTTATAGAAAGTAGGGATCCAGTTATGCGATACTCTCCAGACAAAATGTTTAATTTTCTGAGGGATCTTTAGGTTCCACAGGGCCTTCCACCAGTTACTGGTAACACCACTGCCAGAGCTGGAGGAGGCATTTTAACCTAATTGTAGTTCGAATCTATAAATATATAAAATGAAATGTATTCGATTAAGAGTTCACCTTAACTTAACTGGTTGAGCAAATGTAATAGCCAGAGGAGGTTAAGGTTGTTGGTTCAAATCTTGTAAGCTGTGTGTGTTCTTAAATTTTTATTTTTTATTTTTTAATTGACCAAAATTAAAAATTAAATCAAATTAAAAAAAAAATCAATTTGGCTTGATTCAATTTTTATTACCACAATCAAAATTTTTTATTCTCTTATAAAAAAGAACTAAAATATCATGGGCCTATTCAATTTCAACCGAAACTAGACTAAATTGACTTGTATTCTCTCGTATTTTATATCCTAACTATATAAATATAATGTGATTGTTATATAAATAATAGTACGGTTCTACTTAAACAACTTTGTTGTAAAAACTATAACATTTACGTGCGTCTTTCCTCTCATTCTCTCTGAAGAGTGAGTGAAAGTTGATAGAAGCCTTTAATGACTCGACATTTCACTCTAACGGAGTGCAAAGTGCATATCCTTCAATTTATTATTGCTTAATTAAGTAGTAGTGGATACAAAAGTTGGTAGAGAAAGTTGTCATTAAGAAGAAAGGTCGACACTGAGAAATTAATACAGCTGTGCAGTTCACTAACTATATCAGAGACAAAAGAGGAAATAGTTGAATTATTAGGAAAATATAAGGGGGGAAATGAGTGAAAGTTGCTTGGTAGGCAAGGTAATGTCAAACTGAGTAGCAAGTAGAGAAACTTTTAAAATCACAATACAAAAAATATGGAAGCCTGTTGGAAAATATATATATATATTGAAAGCTTGGGAAAAGTAGATTTTAATGCCACTTTTCAATAATGGATGATAAATGAAGAATTATAGCCGGAGAACCCTGATATTTTGATAAGTCGCTTATTGTTCTAACAGAAGTAAATGTGATTGGTGAGATACATAAAATTCCATTTAGCCACACATCTTTTTTGGGTGTAAATCCACAATATCTTTTATGTACATATACAAAAATGTGGTTGGTTTTAATTGGTAACAAAATTAGACAAGTTGATGAGATTGAGTTGTATGTGCAAGGAAGCAGCATGGGGAAGTTCGTACGAGCAAGAACCAGAGCAGATGTCTCTAAGCCATTTTAAAGATTTGTCAAAGGGTAAATGAGTTGGGAGAAGAAGTCATAATGCTAGTGCTTTACAAAAAAACTTCTAAATTTTCCCTATCAATGTGGAAGGATTGGTCATACACATATAGAGTGTGAGGAGTTGACAAGGAATGCTCAAGCTGGGGAAATGTCTAAAGCAATAGAAACAAAGGCAACTGAATTTACATATGGCAGCAGGATGAAAGCAGGAATGTTTGGAGAAAAAATAAAGCAAATAAAAGAAAGAGAAGATATATGAAACGTGCCAAGAAAAAACGCAAACCCAAGTATTAGCAAAATAATGTAGGCAAATAGATGAAGAATATAGAAGAACAGATGACCAGGCCAGAACGGGAGAATGAAAGAAGAAGACTGAACCTAAATAAAGAACAAAACCAGCAAGTAAAGAAGCTGGTACCCGAAATGGCAGAACCGAAAAATCAAGAGAAAATCCCAAGATCATTAATGAAGCGTGGGAAGCTTGATAAGGAACAAAGAGAGAAGTCAGAAAATAAAATAGAAAGAAGCGAAGTATCAAGGAAGAGGAAAGTGAAGGTTTTGTTGAGAAAGGAAAGACGAAAAAAGGGAAAAAATGAGATCAAAAATGGCAGACAACAGAGAGGGAAAAAATTAGATCAAATGGGCCAAGAAAAACTGTTACAAATAAAAGCTCAACAAAAGGAAGGCCTTGAACTAGAGTTGACCAATTTAAATAAGGGAAGAAGAAATGGAAGTACCTTGCTAGAGAACCGGGCTTGGACCAAAAAAAAAAAGCTAAGCCCATGGCAGGAAAGAAGAAAGAGATTAAGGCCAAACTTGATAACCTAATTCAAAAGTGATGGAAGCTCAACTCAGGCCAACAGTTTTTTGAATCAAATATGGACGGAAAAGAAAGCTAGGAAGTAGAAGTCTACTTATCTGTGATATCGACGGAGGTTGGCCATCAGCCTTGGGGGAACAATGAATGCCTTAAGCTTGAATGTTTAAGGCCTGGGGAACTCTCGAAAATTTCAAAGTTTCAAGAAGATTCTCCAAATGGAAAAAGCCACATTTAGTATTTTTGTTTGAAACAAAATTACAAGTGGCCAAAATAAGGAGAATTGCAGGCAGTTTTAAGTTATGAAAACTGCTTTACAGTAAGTAGGAAAGGTTTTAAGGGAGGGGTGGCTTTAATGGAGAATAATGAAACAAATATTGATATGCTATCATGTAGTTGGTGCCATATCAATGTAATAATTAAAGAACAATAGGCAAATCATTAGAGATTCGTAGGAGTTTATGGACTCCTTAAAACAGAACAGAAAAAATCATACCTGCAAATTGATCAAATGACTTAGAAAGATAGCTCATTTGCTATGGGTATGCTGTGGGGACTTTAATGAAATTATGGAGGTAGAAGAGAAAAATGAGGGATAAGAAGTAGTAACCTAACTGATATGGGATATAATGGATTCTAATATACTTGGTCAAACAAGAAATGTGGGCTAAAACTGATTGAAAAAGGCTTGATAGGTTTCTGTGTAATGAGAAGTGGTGTAATTGCTTTTATAGATATGAGGTACAACATTTGGTGGCCATGGGTTCTAATCATAGCCCCATCATGCTTGAAGCATGGAAAAGCAATTTCAGAGGAAGAAGAAGGCATAGAGGAGCACCAAGGTTTCATTACGAAGACATGTGGAATTGTCACATAGATTGAAAAAAGATTATAAAGAAAGGATGGAATATTTAAGGAGAGATAGAATGGGGCCCTAATAAATGGTTCACTTAAAAGAGTTGAAAATTAAATAGTTGATTTTGATGGTATGGAGCAAAACCGAGTTTTGGGAAAGGAAATGGAAAATTAAATAGTTGATAAAGGAGTTAAAGCAAAGCAAAATAGAAAATAAATTGTATGATCCAATAAAAAAAATTCAATAGATGAATAAGAAACTAAAAAGCTTATTGTACGAAGAAGATGTTGAAGTGTCGATTATTTATTATAGTGCATGCATGTGCTATGTGTTTATTATATAAATATACATATCTCATATATATACATACACAGTAAAAGTCTAAAATATACAATGAACACAATATATATACATCTTAATCAAATTGAAAAGATAGTCCTTGAAGCTTTTGAATTAAGATTAGTTAGAGTCCACTTGAAATTGAACCGTTATCAATTCTAACAATCAACGGATGTGTGTTTAATTGGCTAGAATAGCAGTCTACAATCTATAACTAATTTAACATTTAAACTAATTAGATCAACACTTAAATTATAAAAACAAATTGCTTAAGTTATTAAAATGAGTAGCAAAAATTGGAAGTATGATAAAAGTAATTAATTTCAATACTTGAAATTAAAACTAAAAAATAATTTCTTTTATTTTTCTCTCTCAAAAATCTGCTAGCAACTAAAATTGTAAAACTTAAAAATTTATTAAATTCAATTTCATTTCACTATTATATACAAATGACTTAATTTAAATTTCATTTGCATTTCATTTAGGTTTAATTTAGACTTTAACCTAACCCAAATTAACAATTAACTCAAGTTAAATTAACTTAACCCTTGATTAGTTAAATTAACTTAACCCTTGATTAGTTAAAGATCTAAATTTAACCTAACTATAATTAACTTTTAACTATAATTAAGTTTACTTAACTCTTGAATAAACATAATATCTTAATTTAACTTAACCATATAGTTAACAATTAACTATGATTAGATTAGAATATTTTTGATTATTTAATAATTAAATAATCAATAAAGTAAAATTACTCTTAAACCTTTTACTTAGTTACAAAGTTAACCCAAAGTAGGTTCCACCATAACCATATGCTTTGATTAACTTAACTATAGTTATTTACTAAATTTTATTGAATTGAACTATTTAATATAGTATACTGTCTCAGTGCATAACGAGTATACTTTATATTACAAGATTCCCTATGTTCACATCCGATTCATCAAATGAAACTATTCTATGAGTCAGTGAACGATGCCCCACGCACACGTCATGGATATTACAAATCAGTGCATTAGACCATACATATTGAGGTCATTACATATATGTATAATCTTTCCGTCATAAATATTCTAAATGTACGAAGATATAAATCATTATCGTCAAATCCCCATTAGCCTATTTGTGAACATATCTCTAAACTTGTATCTCAATTAATAATATACACAAATATTTTTACGATATTATTTAACTCTTTAAAAAATTACTTTTTTAGATTTTATGGCTTTATAGTTATAAGACTTTTTGAGATATAATCTTGAAACATCGGATATTCAACTCACCTATGTAAGCTGATGAATCTCGTATCTACAAACACTGGACTCTATGAGCATCGAACTATGACGTACGTGGAATCAAGTATAGTGAATTACTCACAAGTCCACCATGGTGCTAAGGTCAAAGAACCACGAATACTACTCAACTTGAAAAAGTCTTTCTTTAATGGCTTCATAGAATGTGTATTAAGGTCCTCGTGAGTTTGATCAGTATCCAATCCTTATTGAATATCCGTATGCCTATACGAACTCTAAGCTTATAGTCAGTTAAGAACAATCATCTATACTATAAAGATATAGACATACATTGATTTATACAAAATGGATTCACCGATAGACCTACATCAGTGAGAAAAAATAAAGAACTAATATTCAAGAACATACTTACAAAATGACATTTTCTAGCATCTATTGCAACTTTTTGTAACTATGTCATTTTTAGTATATTTTCAGGTCATTATCCCATTTCAGACAAGGCTTATAACTCTTATAATTTTACTGACTCACATAACTTGTTAACTCTTAGCACTTATAACTTTCAGCGTTACTAAACTCTTTAGACCAGATATAAACTCTTCAAATCATACAATATCTATAACGTTACAAGTATAATACCATTTAATAAAATATAATTTGCGACTAAATAAAATATGCATTGTGTAAATATTATTAAAAAAATATTCATATAAAATTGGGATGGCACGTAAGCACAAACTCTAACAGAAGAAGTTTGCTAGAAGCAAAGATCAAGAATAAACTAATTGAAGGAATATGACAGAAACACAAAAATTTTCTATACAAAGCAAGCAATAGAAGAAGAGCCAATACAATTAGATACTTGATGATGAAAATATATGAAAAGTGAATGGAACAGATTCTGAAAAATTATTTTCTAAAGCTGTTCGAATCATCAAATCCCTCTTAAGATCAAAGAAGTGAAGCAATGATAGGCCTGGAGACTCTTGTGACACAAGATTTATAAGAGAAGATGTGATAAAAGTTGTATGACAAACAAACCCTTTAAAGGCTCTTAGTCTAAATGGTTTATCAACAAGCTTCTATCAGAAACACTGGGACCTAATTAGAAAATAAACCATTAAAGTGTGCTAAGAGGTGCTGAGCCAAAAAAGTAATATCCAAGCTTTAAACACACATTATAGCCTTGATCCCAAAATCTAAAAACCCCCCAGAAACTAAATGATTTTAGGCCAATCAACCTTTATAATATGATTTATAGATTCATTGCCAAACCAATTGTTCATAGACATAAACAGACGCTAAGAAGCATTATATCTCCAAACTAAAGTGCATTCATTCCCAATAAGTTGATAAGTGACAATATTATACTAGGGTATGAATGTTTGCATAAAATAAGAAGTAAAAGATTGGGCAAAGAGGAATTTATAGCTCTTAAGCTAGACATTAGTAAAATATATAGTAGGTTGGAATGGTAATTTCATGATGATATTATGATGAAGCTAGGCTTTGATAGATCTTAAATATATTTGATATTGAAATGTATTACAACTACATCATTTTCTCTTCTAGTAAATGAATTTATTAGATGGGATTTCCAAGCTAGTATTGGTTTGAGGCAAGGCTGCCAATTATCACCATATTTGTTTAGAATGTGTACAGAGGCAATATCATCCTTGTTGTATAAGTTATAAAGGGAAAGGAAAATCAAAGGGATAAATTTCAGCTCTACTTTAAAAATATCATATCTATTTTTTGCAGATGATAGCTTGATATGTATTGAAGTAACATCTAAGGAATGTAGCAATTTAAAGCAAATTTTTTAGTGTTATAAGATAGCATTTGGGTAGATTTTTAACTATGAAAAGTCTTCTATTTTCTTTAGCCCAAATGTGACTAGGGACCAGGCACAGGTAATGAGAGATACATTCTAATTAAATGATGTTTCTCTTTATGAAAAATACTTGGAATTTTCTTCAATGGTAGAGAGAAATAAGAAGGATTTTTTTTAATGAAGTCAAGCTGAGAATGGCTGCAAAAGTTCAGAATTGGCAAGAAAGCTGTTTTCAAGTAAAGGCAAGGAGATTTTAGTAAAGACAGTAGTAGCTCAGGCAGTGCCTGCTTATGCCATGAGCACTTTTAAATTTCCTGAAAATCTTTATGAAGACTTGTAAAGGATGATCAACGGTTTCTGGTAAATAATGAAATACCAAGATAAAAAGAAGATTCACCGGACCAATTGGAGGAAATTATGTCAATAAAAGAGCAAATGGGAGCTGGGATTTAGAGATTTTGGCTGCTTCACGCAAGCATTACTTGCTAAGCAAGGGTGGAGCCTCATCAATGTTCTTGAGTCACTAACAACAAGAGTTTTAAAAGCCAAATACTGTAAAAACTGTCATTTCTTAGAGACTAAGTTGGAGGCAAAACCTTTATATATGTGGAAGAGTATATTGTGGGGAAGACAACTGCTACAAAAAAGGATTAGGTAGCTGACAGTAACAAGAGACAGGGTTGGCATTTATAATAGCAACTGGATCCCAAGAGGCTTGATTTTTAAATCTATACCCCACAGATGCTGCTTAAAGAGAGTAAGGTGAACATACTAATAAATGAAAACAACAAATAGAAAAATGACATATTGTAGCAATGTTTTATATAAAAAAAAATATAGCTACAATTTTTGGAATTCAGCTCCTTCTAAAAAATGGAAGACTCAATTTGTTGGAACTATGATAAGAGAATGAAGTATTTCGTTAGGAATAGGTGCTATGTAGTCTTAGAGGAGAGATTTATAGTGGACTCAGAATCTTCAAGATCAATGGAGAAATGGGGGAAGGCCCTGTAGAGCATTCCAGTAACATCCAAGGTTAAATATTTCTATGGAGGGTAGAATCTAATTTGCTTCCAACAACAACAAACTTACGCCTAAGAAAAATTGCAAAAAAAGTCCTATATGAAATAGATGCCTTAAGGAACATTAAACCAACTTCCATGCTCTAGTAAAATTAAGGTAGCAAAGAAGTTATTTAGAATTTCACAGTTTGTAGAAATAATCAAAGGACTCCAAAAAATAGAAATATGGGACTTCATCCAACATGCTTCAGTAACTACAACTAGAACATAATTGGCTCAGCTAAAAATGGTCTTATAGATAAGCTAGCAAATGAGGAATGAATTGATTGCAATATGAAAAAGCCGAGATCCGATTAGACTACTGGCAAGAGTGGAAGCTTACCTGCAATAAAGAAGGAAAAGAAAAGAAGTTGAGCCCTCATCAAACTTTGGATGCAAGAAATGATAGAGAAACTATTCCACCTAGGAAATACAAAGCTAATTCTGATGCAGCAATAAACTGCAAAGAGATTACGTTGGTAATAACAAATTTCATGGGAACCCCAGTTGTCATGGCAACATCTCAAATAGTTTATAGAGGAGATATTGAATTAGCATAAGCAGAAGCAGAAGCAGAAGCAGAAGCAATGAAGATGGCCCTAAAGATAGTAGACAACTTAAACATGGCAATAGCAATTACTGAGTCTGATGCTTTGAGTATTATTGAACTGGTGAATGGCAACACAGAGTCCCTTAAAGAGATCAAATAGATAATCCAAGAAATACAAAAGGTGTCCAAGCCTAAAGAGCAAATAGTTTTTCAACATGCACCAAGAATTTGAATATGCAAACTCACGAACTTGCAAAAATGCCAATTAATCTACTATGTACTAAACTTTGGTTGGAAAATTTTCTAGTTTGTACTGAATCATGAAAACAAAAGTTTGACTAAAAAGATATTAATAATTGTATAAAAATCTATGATTATTAATAAAATAATATTATAAAAAGTTTATATCTCAATTTGATATATTTAATATTCTAAATTAAAATTTTTATAAGTGTATGTAAGACATAAAATAGTGAAGAAAAAAAAAACAGAAAGAGTAATTAATGATAGTTGTATGCAGGAATAGAGAGTAGCGCGGAGGGGTGGGATAAAGGCGCGTAGAGAGAAGTGGTGATTCTTTTTCCGGAAGTAGCCAAACAAAGAAAATCAGGGAGATAACGCAGATGTTTTTAATAAGAGGATGAGAAGCCAAATACAATACAAATATTGAGAGACACCGACACAGGATTCATTCCAGCTTAGCAAGAATCCTTCTACATTAAGTTCAAAAAAAAAAAGAATCCTTCTAAATTCGGAAACCTAATGAATTAAGATATGTAGCCTGTAGCCGTGTAGATTCTTTCAAGTTCAACCCTAGGGTTTTAAGGGCTACCCTACCCCAGAACAAAATCTAAACTAGATTTCAATTTAATGATTTATTAAGCGACGAGAATGAGAGGAGAGTAGTATTTATCAATAAATGTTATTAGAAAAAGACATGATAAGCATTATCGAGGTGAGGTGACTGACCCATAAAGGAGACCAGACCTAACAAAACAAAGGGTACCTTAAAAAACCTATACCCAAAAAAGAACATGAAGGCGGAGACCGAGAAGAAAACAGAGAGCCGCCTTGTAGTTGTGTTACGAAAGTGTGACTTGTGAGATTGAACAACTCCACAACAAGCGCTGACAGTAACAGGAAAGGACCAAGTCCAAGTGGTGGGAATTGGAAGACCTCGTGGGCCCCACTTTTAGGCGGCGACAAACTCGGATTGTGGGCCCCATACACATCCCCATCGGGCCCCATCAACTTTCATTTTCTTTTTCCGAATGAAAAAATAAATACTAATACTACTAGACAACTAGGCAGTATGTATTGTGCTATTTGTTTATTAGTGCTTTGGTTAAACGTGATGGTGTTTTCGTGTGAAGTCCATCCAAAGTCCAAACTCTTCGTCCAACTCAAGAGCCACCATCACGTTCACGTTCACATTCACATTCACATTCACATTCATCCTCACCCTCAACCCCCAACAAACACAAGCCACAACCGAATCCAGAATCCATAGCCATATGTACAAAGAATACACCAAAACAAAACTACCCATTCCTGCTCACTTGCCTCATTTCTACCTCTGAAAAGTCTGAATCTTTGCTTAAGTTTCTCTTTTTGAAACCGAAAATAAATCGAATACAATAAAAATGGATTGTTGGTCTTCTTCTCTTACAATGGATAATGAGTTTGAGAAGCTTGTGCTTCGAATGAACCCTCCAAGGTAATTTTTTTTTCCTTTTATGGTAATTAAGGTTCCATTTATCAAACTGGGTTCTTCTAAGTGGAGCTTGAACGCTTTTGGCTGTGTGGATGTTTGATTCTGTTTTTTCCGCTGATGCGGGATTTGCAGGGTTACTGTGGATAATACTTCAACCCGGAAAGCCACTTTGATTAAGGTTTTAAATTGAATTATATGGAATTTTCAAGTTTTTCTGTTACTCATTCTCGAGGATATGTTATAAATTTTCTTTCTTGGAATATTTTTCAGGTTGATGGTGCTAATAAGCGTGGGAGTTTGTTAGAGGTGGTTCAGGTTTTGAATGATTTGGATCTTATAATTCGTCGAGCTTACATTTCTTCAGATGGAGAATGGTTCATGGATGGTTAGCTTTTGATTGTCGAAGGCTTTAGCTTTATTACTTGTGTTCTTTTGTTGTATGAGTTGAAGTTGATTTTGTTCTTTGCAGTGTTTCATGTAACAGATCAGAATGGGAATAAGCTCTCTGAGGACGATGTGGCAGAAAGAATTCAACAGGTAGATCTGCAACACCAATCTTCAATTCTCTTGATTTCTCTTACTAAAGAAGTTTGGGAAATAATTATGTAGGGATCTAATGTAGGACTGGAAGTGGGAGTGGAATTTGGATTAATTTTTTTATTTAGACACTTCACTAGATTTCATTGGTTCAAACCATTTGTGCACAACTATTACGACATCAGTTGTTGCTGTAAAATTTTGTGTGGTCTTGTGTAATTTTTTCCTGTCCAATTCCCAAATTAATCCTGGAATTAGTCTTGATTCTAATATACTCTTACTAGAACCTGGAGAAATTCAATGACAGACTCCTCTGCATAATAGAAAGGAAAAGAAAGAAACAGAATGACTGATAGGAGACAAATCACCGTTATTGTATGTCTGTTGGATACTTAAATGCCATGGAAGGAACCTGGTTGGTCCCATTCTAGTTATAGGACACATAAGGTAAGAAAAGAAGTTGCTGTGCACTTATTTGGTAGTAGACTCCAATGTCTAGCTAACAAAGCCTTAAAACTTAATCAAATTCCTCAATTAAATAACTGAAAAAGTAGATAATAAAAGGGTTAAGACAGAGTAGAAGCAGTGATTATTGTTTGATTGCACTTTCATAGGCTAGGTGCGTTCTATGTGGAGCCATGTGACTTCCAAGTTGTATTAATGATTATATTTACATGTTTACAGTCACTGGGACACAGGGCACTCAGCTTTCGATCCTTGAGAAGGTCTGTGGGTGTCCAAGCTGCCCCAGAGCATACAACCATTGAATTGACTGGAAGAGACCGACCTGGTTTGCTTTCAGAGGTTTTTGCTGTTCTAGCCGATCTAAAATGTAATGTGTTAGGCACAGAAGTCTGGACCCATAATTCAAGAATGGCATCAGTTGTTTATATTACAAGCGAAGCTACTGGATTGCCCATTGACGATCCTAATACACTTGCTAAGATCAAACAGCTGCTTTTATATGTTCTGAAAGGAGATAGAGATAAGCAGAGTGCCAATACTGCTGTTTCTGTGGGTTCCACCCATAAGGAAAGGAGGCTGCATCAAATGATGTATGCTGATCGTGATTATGATGTGAATGATACTGAAAGTGGGTCAACAAGTGATCGATGCAAACCCCTTGTAACTGTAGAAAATTGTTCAGAAAAGGGATACACTGTTGTGAACTTGAGGTGTCCAGACCGACCTAAGCTACTCTTTGATACAGTATGTACATTGACAGATATGCAATATGTGGTATACCATGCAACTGTCATAGCTGAAGGCCCAGAGGCTTACCAGGTTAGTCCTCAAGATCTCAAGTTGCTTTCTTGGTTTCTGGTTGACTAGTTTCTCTTAATTTGTGTTAGAACTTTGGCTCTTCTTGTCATATTATGCCAGTAGTGAGTAGATTGAGAATCAGTGTATGACATCAATTTGTGGACTCATATGTCTCTCTCTTTTCCTATCTCTTGAACAGGAATATTATATCAGACATGTAGATGGTAACCCTATTAGTTCTGAAGCAGAGAGACAAAGGGTAATTAATTGCTTGGAGGCTGCTATTAAGAGGCGAACTTCTGAGGTACAAACATGGGGACCTTAATTTATATGTTAGTTTCCATTTCTTGTCATTCGATTAAAGTTTGACGTTGTTCCACTTTTGGCTACACAGGGTATAAGACTAGAACTTTGTTGTGAAGACAGAGTTGGCCTTTTGTCTGATGTGACTCGCATATTTAGAGAAAATGGCCTTTCAGTCACCCAAGCTGAGATTACTACCAGGGGTTCCCAGGCTGTGAATGTCTTCTATGTGATTGATGCTTCGGGAAGTCCAGTGAAGAGCGAAACAATTGAATCAGTGCGTAGGGAGATTGGCTTGAGTATACTTCATGTGAAGGATGATGCTTACTCAAAATCTCCACCCCAGGAGAATGGGAGATTTTCTCTGGGTAATCTCTTCAGAAGTAGATCAGAGAAGTTCCTTTACAACTTGGGTTTGATAAAATCATGTTCTTGAGTTACTAGGTATACTTGATCTTATCAGAACCTGTACATGTTTGTTTAGTTTGGTTGTAGGATATGCTTTGAACCCCTTTCACAGCTTTTAGGTCAACCCCCCGTTGATCTTGGGTCAGGCCTTAAAACTTGCTTCAACGTGTAAAGCTTCATGTAAATACATTTTTGCAGTTGCATCCGTCTTGTCTTGAATTGTAAATACATACATTACTTTTCAACCCTAAATCTAAATCTCTATCATGCATATTCAGAGGCCTTACGAAAATTACCTACTGTGGCTAATCGTTTGTATGGTTATAAGTTGCTGAATTGGGATTAAGGTTCCATTGAACAAATGGGCTATAATGGGTTCAAAGGGCACAAAAACCTTTTAGATCGGTGGAAGTGATGGGAAGAGTGGACGGTCTTTTTCTAACTATGTATGTCATTGACTGTCACAATGCTAGTATTTGTCAAGATTTCAAATATAGATTAGTTTGTATGCAAGAATGTGACGGCAAGGCCTGTATTATTGCCTTAATATTCCATTTTTCCTGTGGTTGATGTTGCATTGTGTTTGGTCGAATCTGCCGTGTCTACCTCAGTCTCCACAGAAAGCAAATGCATTAGGATTTCCACTGATTCCTTGTTCAAGTGAACCATATGATATGATATATTGCACACTTGACACTACGTTTTTATTAGATGGGCAGTTTCAGAAATGACAACATCAGAGGTAGGCAACAATGGTTTTCCAGACAGGATTGAACTTGTCCTAATTTGATGTTGCACTTCCACTTGGACTTGTGGATATGATGATTTTTGCAGCCATCAACCGCAACAAAATGTGAACAGTTTTGAGTTTCTGTCTGACCCAACGGTCATTGTTGGTTTTTTAATATCTCTGCTAACTAGCAAAAGTTGGTCCTTAAGATTCCTAAACTTCATTCCTTAGCCGTTTTGTAATAATGTTCCGAGAATGCATATAAATCTTATACAAAATCAAGCCGTCAAGAGTAAAGGAGTGCAGTGACAAAAATGGTTAGGTTGGAAATGCATTGTCAATTGCCAATTATCAATCGAATTCCTTACAAACCAACACCATCACATGTTTTTTTGTCAAAGTGCCATAAGTTGGGTAAAGCTCATTGCTCGCTACCATACACAAACACTAATTCTCAACCACTTTCATCTCGTCATAATTCTTTTTCCATGTAAAACGTGGGAACCAACAATACCCTGTTTCGTTAATTTCTTTCTTTCTTGTTTTCTTAAACAAGTTATTATTTGTTTTGTATTTCACTCCAACGTGCTATTTAGGGGCTAATAGGAGAAATTTTCACATTTCATTATGATTTTAATTTAATGGACTTTAATAGATAGATTTCAACAATGCAACTATGATTAGTTTTTAATCATGCTATAAAAGAGATTTCCGATCCTTCTTTTGAAGAAAATTGTTGGCATGAAATTATTTATTTAAGTCATAATTTTTTTATATAAGATATGTTATTTATATAAGGCATATATTTGTACAAGACATATTATTTGTATACGATATATTATATAAACAAAAAAATTTTTTTTTGAGAAAATATGATTATATTTATTTGTTTATTATCAAATTTTATTTATATAATTTACTTATAAGTAGATATTATGAATTACCATTTTGTTTAATGATATTAGGTTTTACATGTTAAAAAAAAAAATCAATATTATGAACAAGAACAAGATGACAAAACCAATTGTGAGTAGTGACAAGTATTAGATTTAGAATCAAAGGCATAATCATAACAAGTAAAGTAATTTAAGGGGGAATTAGTAGAAATGATGATGACGACAAATAATAATGAAATTAATAATGAAGACTTTTAGTTAGGCAAAATCAAAAATCAAATTGAATCCTACTAAAAGGAAAATCTGAAAAAGTTTACCCACGATGAGCCGTCGTTTTCTTTTCCCGCTTTCTGTTACAGTGTCGTTTTTTTGCAGTCTTACTCTTATCGCGACAACAGATACACGTGGCAACGCGGGGATCACATAATAAAACAAAGCGGTCTGCAGCCAGTACAGGTGGGTCCAACACATAGACCTAGGGGCGGTTGTTGGTTAACGGTTTCCCTTAACGGCGTTTGATTTTGGGGGGTCACGTGGGTTAAGATTGTATGGGATCGACCTCCGGGCACGTGAAAAAAGAAACTATTATTGGGGACCAAACTCCGTTTGGGAACACCTTGTACTTCTGTTGCTGCGAAAAGGAGGTAGGGGAAGGAACTAACACCCTCCTTTGCTTATCATCAGAAATTAATACGAAAAATGATGCTTTCAACTTTTAATTTAACCGCTGTTTAGAATTTAGATTTTGAAGTTGAATTCTACATCTATAAAACACCACCAATTACACCCTCTTAACACACAATTTTACATTAAAAAAACATGCTATTAATTATTGTTGTTGACTTTAAAATTTGATCAATTAAAAGTTAATGATTCAAGTTTATTGATTTAGAAAAACATTCATTTGGAGTCATAGAAAATAGCAATGATTGTGTAAAGATAAATGAGTTATTGTAGTTCAACCAAATCAAGCTTACGTTTAATTTATCGAGCCTTTTAAAATCATTATCAATTCATTATTAAACAATATATTTTATAATATGAATTAAAAAAATACACATATCTCTCTCCCTCCTATTTATAGATGTTAATTGATGATTGAATTTCATTAAGATAAATTATCTTCTCCTTTTAGTACACAATATTATCTTCTTCTATTTTTAGTGCACGTTCCTGGATTGTCAAAGATTATCTTTAAGAATTTTAAAATTTCAAGAATCTCAAATTTAAAAGCAATCTGTATTTTTAGAGTGATCCATCTTAAACTTTAGTCTTTGTTAAAAAGTCTTTAGTCCAACGTTCTCTTTTATTAAAAAAAGTGCCATCGGTCTTCATGAGATATTAATACACTAGTTAGCCTATTGTCACGGATCTTTCGAGAACCGTACAGCTTTAAACGCATTACATGCTAAGCAGTCAAAAAAATCACACAAAAAAGAGACGAAACGCACACCAATTGTTTGAAAAAATACTCTCTACATTACTGAAAAGAAACATAAGCTATGAGATGATTTATACAAGTGAGGGTCTCCCCTTTATATATTAGCAGTCTTATACAATCGACGACTGGGATTTAAATAATATAACAGTGTACATACAATATGAAATAATATGCTCTAGAATATTTCTAAATGCCATCACATATTCTATAGAATATTATTTTTCTAATTAGAGTTAACAACCCTAATAAAGTCGTAGGCTTGATCCGGTTCTTTACCCATGTCAGCGAGTCTTCTAAAAGTTCCGACCCGCGATCTATTCCAACAATCCTTAAGACTTCTAGGAGAATTTATCACGTATCGAGTGTTCGAAGAAATACTTAAGAATACTTGAGGCGTGACACTATACTAATCAAGATAGACGGCTTGCTCATTCCATGAAGCCAGTCAAATACCCTGTGATATATTTTTAAATTTTTTGTACAGTTCTACATTGACCATAATGTTCTTTGAATCTTTTTGTAATAGGGCTTGATCATGCTTTAAGGTTCTAGGCTGCTCGAAGTTAGTGGGCAAAATCAGCCCTTTTTAGATGGGCTTTGAGCCGAAACCTTAGGAAAAGAAAGTTATTTCACAAAAACAATAAACAATAATTTGCCCTAGTGTTTTCTTTAAATATTCAACTCGGTCGTTCGTAAATTTAATTGTGTGCATGTGAAAAGTGAATAAGCCCGACTTAATCCTTCATCTCTACAACTCGTTTGATTTGGGCTTTTGGCTGTGTATAACGTGGAAATTTTATCTTATCTTTTGCTTGCTCAAACTTCATTTCTTTCAGTTTGTTAACACACAATTGGGATTTGGGGTAACAATTCTTCTCCCATCTTAAAAGGTAAGAACCCATTTCACACGCTACCCGGATTAGCCCCATTAATCTGGACAATCTTGCATTTTTGGGCCCCCTTAACCCTTACAAACACTTCAACCCGACAAGAGTAGAAGAAATAAAGAAAAACAAAATAAGTTAACCACTCTGGGTTAGCCTTCTCAGTTCATCGTAGAAGAGATGCGTTTCCCGAGCTCAAATCTGAGGTCTAAGTGGGCTAGGCAAGTGCATTCATGGCGGTGCCCATTTGGATCAGTATAATGAGTATATCCGGCATCGGCATGTTTAGTCATAATGTCATCAAGGATAGATGCAGTAATTCTTTTATTTAAACTCATGTAATGCCACCACAATAATCATAATGCTGCCGCAGGTTATTTAGTGCATGCTTTGTTCAAACTCACATCATGTATCACAATTTGATTAATGATGCAGTCCAAATTACAGGAAGGTTTATTGCAGTTATTCAACGATCATTGGTAATGAACTTTCATTATCACTTAAACTCCCAAATATTAAGTTTCTCTGCTGCACAATCAACTAAGATAACTTCCATAAAAGGATTCCAAACAGAGAACTCATTCAACAAAATCCTAGTTAAAACCGACTGAACTAGTTCAAAATTTAAGAGCAGCAGCAAAAGAACTAAAAATTGCTCAGATCAAACTTCAGAGACCGGAAGCTCACCACAGTCACTGATGACAACCTTCTTACTCGGACGGTCTCCCCTATCTGTCTCTTGTGATTCAATGAGCTTAACGATGTCCATACCCTCCAAAACTTGGCCAAAGACAACATGCCTTTGATCTAGCCACGGTGTCTGCCATTTTGCCAAAATGAGACACACATCAACAAATGGAAAAGTCAAGCAGCTGGAATGCAAAAATGTAATTTATGCATTCATTACTGCTTACTAGCTAGAGTTATCATTAAGTGCAAGTGGAAAGGCTTGCACAATCATCTAGCTAAATAAATCTTTAAGGGTGCTTCCACTTCCATTATTCAACGTCTCAAAACTATGAAAGCCACAAAAAATGAAATTAAATAGACAGAAATTCAACTGTGGCTCATTACTGGTAAATCACTTAAAATATGATAATTCCAGGTGGTCAAATTTGATAATATCATAACTAAATGGACAAGCATGCACATTTACAACAATCACAACCAACAGCTATTATTTATGGTGAAAATCTACTTGCATTTCTTCATGCTGGAAGTGTTCCAGAAAATCTGTTAATTTAAATAATTGATGATACATATGACATCATGTTTCACATCAATTGATCAACAAACATATATAGAGGCAAAATGTGGTATTAATAATTTTTGTTAAACATAGTAAGGAGATGACAAGCAAAAATATCAAAAGAATCTTTTCCCATTTCTCTTCCTCTATGGCTGACAGAGGGAGCATTTTCAGCCTATTTTTCACTGAACCACCTATAGGAAGATTTGTATTCTCCAAAACTAGAATGTCAAAATTTAGTTGAGAAAGAGAGAACCTCATAAACATATTTTACCATTCCTATTCTCCACTAGGCAGGCATGGTGCACTATATCTGGTTGTCATAAGAACTTAGCAAGGAGGATTAAGTATTTTGTCTTGGCAAGAAGACCAAGTCAAAATCCAGGTTAGGCATAGTAAAGACATTCAATTTCTCTAATCTCTCAAAGGTCACTCTGCTAGATGTATAGAAATGTTAAATGGGAAAGTATAATATTCCTATCTATGTATAAGTTTTCAAATTACAAGAAAAGACATTAATGTACCTTGACAGTGCAAATGAAAAATTGGCTGCCATTAGTATTTGGACCTGCATTTGCCATACTGACCACTCCTGGTCCAATATGCGACACTGCAAGGCATTTACACTTCAGAATTGCATGCAATAATACTTGGGTGATATACAATCTACATAAAACCAATTTAACAACAAGACAAATGACCAAAAGATGGAAATTTTGAAACACCAGTCAAGAATGCTCACCAAGACCATTGTTACTTGTTTAATCAACATTACATGTGAAGAATAGAGGTTTAAAATAAAGCAAAAATTTCGCGATAATATAAAAGCAACTCCCTATGAAAAGATAAAAGTCATGGGCTCATTGAGATGTGGATTTTAAACAGCTAAAAGGGGCAACATGACAAGGATCAACGTACATTTGAAATTCTCATCTTTAAATGTACGGCCATATATACTTTTGCCTCCAGTTCCCTGCAAAAATTTGAAATTTCAGAGGATCTATACACATACATAGTTAAGAGCACAGTTATATAAAATCACATATAGAAAGGTCACAAGTTAATGACTCACAAAAAAGACAATTCAATGTCAGCGTTACAGACACTTTTTTCATTCCCAGACGCAAAAGGATAAGCAAATACAAATTTGGTTGAGCAATATGACAAAACAAATGTGACAACTATTACTCTAATACAGCCAAAAATGAAGAAAAAATATAGACGTGCATGCAAATCAGATGATTCGAATAGGTTAAGACATCCACAAAGTTGAATAAATATATTGCAAATCTGTAGGTATTTAAACCAACTTTATTAAGTTGCATGAAGCAGGAAAAGCTGACAAAAAAATATAGGACATTAGTAACAAATGAACTCAAGAGAAGGGCCCCAGCTCCAACAATTCAAATGAGAACATAAAAACTGAGCTTCAGACATATAGAGATAAGAGTTTTTGAGTAGTATCTTACAAATGTGATCAATGACAAATTATTCAATATGGTGCCTGGGTTAACCAGAAGATTTTATTTTATTTCATTTTTCTTATTCTTTTTGTTGTGTTGGCCCCACAAGTTGACATTCCAACAAGTTGAAGCAAGCTAACAGATCAGGTTCTCTCGTTCTGATATATTTACCTAATCAGACACTGATAAGACGTATTTTCATCATCTCATTCATGAACATCCAACATTTTCATCTATTTCTAAGTGAGCAGGAGTTCGAAAACAAAACTTGGTTACCCTCATGACAGCCATCTGCAGACTGGACACGCTGTAACAGTCTAAGAATAAATAATCATCCATTAGAAAAGCTAAGATAAATATCTTCAAATTTGTGTTCCCACTCCAGGAAAACCATATTCATGGATTAATTCAATAAAAAAATGTCTGTAGTAATCAATAGCCTCGCCATCAAAGATTCAAAGATATTAATTGACTCCCACCTGTTAGAAACATTAGCTACAGAATGCTCCCATTTAACGGAGCAAAGTCCTAGTTTCATTTGTAATTTTTGTCTACTGAATGTAATATAGTTGGTAGAAGCGCTAGTTAGTTTCAGCAACCTAAATTATGCCAGATATGAGACCTATTCAAGCTGAAATCTATTGGCATGGCAGTTGTTTTCATCAAGAATATAATAAAAAGAAGAACCAGAAACAGCTATCCTTAGTAAAGTTTCCTTTTATTCATCCTTTTGCCTTCTTTTCACTTCAGATATTTCAAATCTATAAAAGAAAGGAAAAGGAAAAGTCAGTGTGCCCCTTACAATGCTGAAAAGTCACTCTTACTATGAACTTGTTAATAGCTTCATGAGGCAACCTAATTGAAGAAGCACATGGCTTCTCATTCAATTAATCAATCTATAAAAGCATATTTTTTATAAGAGTACATTAGCCAAAATAATTGCACCAAACAATTAACTAGAAATTTAAGAATCTACAGGTGTGAGAGAGCACCCACATTTCCTTTATCAAAGTCCCCTCCTTGAATCATGAAATCCTTGATAACACGATGGAATGTGGAACCTTTGTAACCAAAGCCCCTCTCTCCTGATCAGGAACACAATTGAAATCAAATTGGAAAAAATTCCAAAACTAGATCAAACAACCACATACGGAAATGGAAAGATTGAAATAGTGATTAATATTAAGACGAAAATCACATAATACAACCTGTGCATAGAGCACGGAAGTTCTCTGCCGTTTGAGGCACATCATCACCGTACAATCCAATCACGATTCTTCCAGCAAGCTTCCCTACCGGATTGCCAATGCTTATATCAAAATAAACCTTATTGGTAACTTTTGATTGTAAGCTTGCTACCTAAAATCAAATTAGAAATATACATTGAAAACCACAACTTTGTTCACAGAAATAAGGCTTTATCAACAAGTTCTTCAAATCAAACCTTTCAGAAACCTAATTTAGATACATAAAAATAAATTGGGAAATTCATCTAATGCAGTACTAATAACATAATTTTACTTTTGTACATTAGAAAACCCATACTTAAGCTCCAAATTCTCAGCATAAGAAACAGCTAGTATGAAGAAAAAGCTACATTATTTTGAGTTGTTCACAAAAATGACGGGCCTAACCTCAGCACTAGCCCGGACCAAGCCACGTGTGCCGATTTTCCTAGTGGAAAAAGAAGTGAGAGGAAGAACCGGACGCAATGAACCGGAGAGGAAGCTGGAGCAGGATGAAGCATTGGATGAAAATGAAGTCTTTTGGGGAATCTTGATGGCATCACACGAGGGGCTCAGAATTTTGTTGTGTTGTCGTGGAGCTGAGACCGAGCCTACATTTATCTGCCAAAAAAAACAGAAATGAATAGTTAAAACAAATTCAGATTAGTTTCGTTTTGTAAGAGAGAGAAAGAGAAACTGAGATTGAAGGGAGATGCTGAAAAACTTACTTGGGCAGTGAGTGTAGCCGCGGCCGCCATTGATGGAGAGTTAGAGTTAGACGATGAAGCTGCTCAGTTACTGATAGTGGTTGGGTTTGGTAATGGCAGCAAGCTTTGGTTTTGTTTTGTTTGTTCGAGTAGTGAAGATTGAAGTAACGAGGTGTTTCTGAAATTACGCATATGCCCTTTAATCATGGCATCCCTCCATCGCATTCTGGAATATCCTAATCCGAGGATAAGGATACGACACCATTGATTTGACTTTGACCTACCCTTTTTCAAATAATTGTTTTGTTTTTTTAAATAACAATTAAAAATTGAATTTGAAACCTCTTACTTATTCAAATTAAAAATAAAAATAAAAAAGTTAAAACCCCTTACATATAACATGCATTCTAAGTCATTCAATTCATATCATTTTTTTAACTGGTACAAAAAAAAATTTATGGGCGTATAAAGGTTGAAAAGAAATCTAATTTATATTTTTTTAAAAATTTAAGAAAAAATTTAAATAAAAATAAAGTTTTAGTAATTAAATATTAATTCTTACCTCTTATTTTTATATTTTCACTATAAAATCTTAACCAACTAGACTACTTCTTTGAATAACTTTAAACTTATATCTTAATTTTTAGCAATACAATATCTTTAAACTTTAATATTTGTTGTTACATTGTATAAAATTTATGACTTACAATAAATATTAAAATTTTAAATAATAAATAAATAAACCTAAGCTAACTTTCATATTAATGGTCTGATTCTTTTTTAATTTGTATATAACTCAATTCTTCATAAATAATGTATAATATATTGTCTTTCAACCAAATGTACTAAATATATATATAATATAAAAAGAAAAAAATAATTTAATCTCTCAAATTTTACCTATTACTTAAATTTATTTCTCTTATTCTTTTTAAAAAATAAAATTTTGTCTTAATCTATTAGGTCATTATAATTTAAGTTGATATTTAATTTAATAGGAAGAAAAAATACACAATGACAAGCAAAATGTCACATTATAGACACATTATAGGCACGTGTCAAATAATTATTTATTATTAATAAAAAGTAGAAAATTTTCTCCTTACACTAAAAAAACACAACCCTTTCATTTTTCACCATCAAACTCTCTCTAAAACAGCCTCATTCAAAGCACCAACAAAATTGATTATGTAAAACCCTCTTTGAACTATTATCTGCCAAAACAATCGAAGACAGTTCATTACTTGACAACGAAGGAAACAATGAGTAGCTATTATTTACGATCATTGCCCCTATTTTTACGATGAGTAAATTGATTTCAGTGATAAAATAGATTATGTAAAATATTGAGTTCTTAACATATCGTTGACTCTTATATAATTTATGGGTTCTTATGAATTTATTACAAGGTTGAAAGATTGAATTCTTTGTTGGTTAGAAGGTTTATGGGTTTCAAATTTTATTTATAATTTTAGTTTTTTTTGTGTTTTTAAACTATGTCACTTTAATGGATTCATAATTCATTTTTTAGTTAAACAAAATTCTTAGGATTTTTAGGATTGGGTACAAGTAGAGCAAATTTCTATAGTTTTATTGGTTACAATGACCATTATTTGTGTTGTTGTTAATATTTGTTAGTGGTAATATAGTTATAGTGTAATACTTCTGTAGTAACCAGTATCCATAACCGGTAAGAATATGTATATTTATATATATAAATATACGTATTTTATTTGTATGTGGGTGATCCTTGATTTATATATTGTTATTAGTAGTGTTTTTATAGGTTAAGGATATATTATTAGTATTGGGTTTAGTTGCAAGACTTTGGAATTATTTTAGGGACCAAATTGTAATACTTTAAAAGTTTTGGGGGTAAATTCATAAATACCCAAAATTAGCCACTTAGTATAAAAATACACTTTTAAAACCCTAATTCTCTCATTTTGGTCAAGCTACCTCTTTTAGAGAGAGAGAAGAGAGAAAAGAGGGGAGAGAAAGAGAAGAAGGAGAAGAAAAAGAAAAAGAAATTGAAATTTTGGATTTTAAGAGGTATATCACAACTATTTCTCAATTTATTGGTGTTAATTATGTTAATTTCTTTAAGTTTTGATTTCTGTAAATATGTATAATTGAGGATTTGACGTGTATTTCGTATGATATTTTGAGAATTGATGATGATCTATAAGATAGTTTGATAAATCTTGATGGATTGTAGAATTTCTGCTTGCTAGTCTCTTGATCCAAGAATTTTATAAATTGTTGTGATTCGATTATGGTTTTGAATTTTGAGTATATGAAATTAGACATGTTTAGTATCATCTGAGACTTTGAATCGATTCAAAATTCAAGAAATTGAATTTTTTGTGAATTTACCAAAATGACCCTGAAATTCTGAAAATTTCCTATATGAACAGTATAATACAGTGACGAACAATGTTTGTCCTACTGAATGATCTTCAAAAATTACGAAATTATGGAATATGATAATTTTATATGTCTAATATGATATACTCGGAATTGAAAATTTAGATCAATGTGGTTGAAATGTTATGATTTTCTAAAGTATATCCGCTCATTACAGTATTTGATTAACAGATTTTTAAAGCTATGGAATAAAATAGTTTTAAAATACTTTTGGCAGTTATTTGGAAGCCAAATATTTATCATGTACTGAGATATGTGTCAAGAGTAATTATGTGGTATTTTTATAATTTTTGAGTTAGTATATGATTTTATAAAATTAGGAGATTGAATACTGTTCAGTAAGTATCTTGATCCTGTCAGGTTAGTAGTTTGGATTCAATGGTGTGTATGGAATGGATTGTGTAGGAATTTTGATATAATATTCATATATAAGAAGGATATATGAGTCAAGGATGGTATATTCTGATTTTGGAGTAATTGGACATCATTTGATGTATTAGAAAATTTTGTTAAGTGTAAGTGGTCAGAATGACAGGTTTTGAGAAACCAAGTTTTTAGACCAATTTGATGTGATAAATGCATTGTGTATAATTTTGTAAGCTATTTAAAGTATTTTGTGTGAATTATGAGGCTTATAAAAAGATTAATCTCCATTGATAGGTTAAGGAGATTTAAGCCTTGTAGCTGAAAGTGCTAAGAGGTAAGTATACTAGACTTTTTACTGAAATCACAATAAACATAGTAATTGTTTTGTATGATTTTGCAAATGGGGTTAAGAATATGTTTATGTTATGTCAAAGTATATTTTGATATGAAATGTGAATATATGTTTCTGAATGTGAGCATTGACATTGAGCATGGACATACATGTGTTTTTGTAAGTGAGCTTTCAAAATAAGATGTGTTTAATAAAGAAAGCTTTTGAAGTGTAATATGTCCATGAGAAATATTTTGTATTTTGATGGTACTTGAACTCACTGTTAACTTAGTAGGCATTTTATGTGATTTGTGGAGCCTTTATGTGTGGCCTTTCCTTTGGGATTGGTATATGTTATGTGTTCCGTATGTAGGGAGGATCTTATTGGTACCTAAAGGAAGTGTGAGTCATCACATTCGTGTGGTGGCGTATTGGTGTATGTGAGAGGACTCACCGATGATCAGGGTGAGGGTTTGGCTTTTACCTTCGGGTATGAGCATTATATATGTGTCATTTCAAGACCTCACTTATACTATTCCTCTCATACGGTATGTCACCTACGAGTGACATTTGGCTCATTATGTGATATGTAAGTCCTACTAAGTAGTAGTTGAGTGATGGTATTCCTATTATGTGTTTTGAAAGAATGTGTAAGCGCTTACATGATATGTGATTTGATAAGATTATGATTTTGATTGATAACAACATATCATACATATGCATTGTGTACATATATGTATTTGTATTTGATATATGAAAAACTAGTATGCTTACTGAGTTTTATACTCATTATAGTTTATGGTGATTTCAGGTAAATAAGGTACATGTGTGCTTAGCGGATTTGGCAAGGCTTCTGCTGTTCCTTGGGTTCCCTAAGTTGTTAGGTTGCTAAGTGTTTCATTTTAGGACACGTGAGATAAAATATTTGATTTGTCCCTGTTGAATAAATACTTATGTATTATTTTATTGTGTGTGGTTGGATTTAGTTTAAGTTTCACCAAGTGTAGTAATGGATTGATTTTAAGTAAGAATTTGCAATGAATATATTCTGGGCTTCCGGTAACAAAGTTGCTACTGGTGACGTAGTAGAGTGTTAATCTCTGAGAAAACTCTGCGTATCTCCGATTTAGTAATTGTCCCAGTCATAATTCAATTGCTATAATTCTGAAAGAAATTAAAATGAATGTTTAAGTATTATTGAATGAATGTAAGTGATGTCGTGTGTCAGATCTGTTGGGTCTGGGGCGTGACAACTTCCATTTTGCCTATAGAATTTGTTATTGTCAACAACCATTTTGTGTTTGTTGATATTGTGGTTGCAAATGACATTTGATGATAAAGAATTTGTTACTATCACTGTGAGAATTCTAGAGTGCAATTACTACAAGTACTATGCAAATAATGACTACTATAATCTAATTGAATTGAAGAGTCATATATGTAGAAGGGCTATTTAAAAGACTTATGTTTTCAAGAGAGAAGTTTTGGGTCATTACCATCATTCATTGGACAGGGTAGTAAGTGGATTTAGAAGATGATAGAGACCTTGTGGAGTTAATGATAAGTACTTGAGAAGAAATTAGTATTGTCTGGATGTTGATTTAGAGGTGTTACCACTAAAATCAATGTCTCCCCCACATTAAAAATGAGAAGGACTAACAAATGTTGATGATAGACCTGGCTCGAGTATGAAGAGAAAATTGTTCTATGATCCTGCCCTTGTCACTATCCCTGCCTCTGCCCCTACCCCTGCCTTTGGCCACGACATTACCACTCCCCCTGTTTCTCCCCTAACCCTTTCCATGGCATTGTTACTACCCCTACCCTAGTCCAAATACAAGACATTGAATTAAAGGACCCTTGCTCTCAAGTGTACCAAGGTTCCCAACCATAGTAATACCATCACACTTCAATTTATCAAACTCTTACCAATAACCAAGAATCTCAAGTGTACCAAGATCTTGCTGAAACATTAGTAGCCCTAACACAACAACACAACAACATAGTCTAAGCAGTCTACAAATACAGCATAGTCCAAACAGCCCACACATGCACAATAGTTAAAGAAGCCCACAAATGCAAAATAACCCTAGCCCAGAAATGTAACACAGCTAAAGCTAAAAATGTAACAAAACCTTAGCATTTCTGAAGAGGATGTAATATGGTCAGATAATGACCAAGCAATATGATTAAACAATGACCAAAATAAGGAAGATTTTGAAAATAATAAACATGATGAGGGAAATGACCAAGTGAGTGACTGTGAAAATGAAACATCTCATCCACTGTCAGGCTACCAGTATAATGATACAGATAATCCTCTAGTCTCTTCATTTGGTGAAGATTCTACAATTAGAGATTTTGTTAGGTCAATTAGTAGAGATAACTTTGTTGAGATTTGTACTCACGTGATATCTTATTATTATATGAATATTTTATTTTATAATATTTATACAGTACATTATTTGTTAAATCATTAATTATAATTATTAAATGGTTCAATGCTTATGACGCTACAGACATTATATGATCTTAAGGAGTTTAGATTTGGTTTAAAGAAGCTGAGATCAATACTAAGAGTTAACATCACTAAAAATTATAGATGTTAAAGAGTTAGCATATTATAATAATCAGTGAAGTCTAAAAGTTAGAATCTTGTTTGTAATGGTAAAAGACCTGAGAATATGTTAGTAATAACATAGTTGCAATAGGTGTTAAAAAATATTATTATGTAAGTCTATTATCAAATTATATGTTCCTGGTCTTAATTCACCAATGCAGGTTTGTTGGTGAAATCCTTTTACATGGACCTGTGTATACTATACCTAGATGGTCTAAATGGTTGTTTTTAGCTGACCACAAACTTACTGGAAGTCCGTATAGCATACAGGTGTTCAATAAGGACTGAATACTGAACAGACTCAACGAGGACTCCAATAGACATCCCATAAAGCTGTCAATAGAAGGTCATCTCGAGTTGAGTAGTATATGTGGTCCTTTGACCTGAATACCACAGTGGGCTTGTAAGTGATCCACCATACTTTGGTTCCACACATGTCACAAACATTTTATGGTGTGACCGATGGGTGTCGTTGGGTATGGTCCAATGCTTATTGAGTCTGGTGTGTACAGATATGGAATTCGTCAGCTCACATGGATGAGTTAGATATCCGGATGCTCAGAGACTATATCTTAGAAAGTCTTATGGCCATAAGCAACAAACATAGGAAAAGAGTTTTCTGTAGAGTTAAACAATATTGTAAAAGTGTTTGCATATATTATTTATTAAGATACGTGTCTGGAGATAAGTTCATTGATGAACACATATGGATTTGACGGTAGTGATCTATATCTCTGCTCTTCCAAAATTTAATTGGCGGAAGGATTATACGTATACGCTATGACCTTAATTTGTATGGTCTACTGCACTGATTTGTAATATCCGTGACTTGTGCGTGGGGCATCGATCTCGGACTTGCAGAATAGTTCTGTTTGACAAGTCGGGAGTGGACTTAGAGAGTTCCGCAATATGAAGTGTACTCATTGTGTACTGAACAGTGTATTGGACTGAATAGTTCGATCTAGAAAATTCTAGCAAATATTTTGGAAGAGCAGAGATATAGATCACTACCGTCAAATCCATATGTGCTCATCTATGAACTTATCTCCAGACATGTATCTTAATAAATAATATATGCAAACACTTTTACAATATTATTTAACTCTGTAGAAAACTCTTTTCCTGGGTTTGTTGCTTATGGCCATAAGATTTTCCAAGATACAGTCTCTGAGCATCCGAATATATATAACTCATCCATGTGAGTTGAAAGATTTCATATTTGTACACACTATACTCCATAAGCATCAGACCATATCCAGCGACACCTAGCGGTTACACCATAAAATGTCTGTGATATGTGAGGAACCAAAGTATGATGGATCACTTACAAGCCCACTGTGGTACTCAGGTCAAAGGATTATGTATACTACTCAACTCGAGATGACCTTCTATTGACAGCTTCATGGGATGTCTATTGGGGTCCTCATTGAGTCTATTCAGTATTCAATCCTTATTGAACACCTGTATACTATACGAACTTCCAGTAAGTCCTTGATTAGTTAAAAACAACCATTTAGGTATAGTATACACAGGTCCATATAAACGGATTCCACCAACAAAACTGCATTGGTGAATTAATACCAGAAACATATAATTTGATAATAGACTTACATAATAACATTTTTTAGCACCTATTGCAACTAATAACATATAATTTGAGAATAGACCAAAATGGGCAAATTCTATATACCAATAAGATTGCTTTGTAAATGTTTTATGAATAAACCATACAGTTGAAAAGGTAACTTGGGAACGAAAAGAGGAAATGAGGTCTAAGTATCCTCATATGTTTGCTTAAGTCATAAATTTTGAGAACGAAATTCTTATAAGGAGGGGAGAATTGTAGTAACCGCTTATATAACACCGAAAAGAATAAATATTTATCAATAGTAGCTCAAGAAAGTACATAGTTGAAGCGGTAGATGGAGGATTTACATCAACTAAGAAATTATAAAGTGTCAATATATTGTGAAAATCGATTAGTAATCTATTTAGTAGAAAATTCAATTTTTCATGCAAGAACAAAGCATGTGAATGTGTATTATCACTTTATCTGGGAGAAAGTTCTGCAAGAAGAAATTGAGTTGCTGTATGTTAAGACCGAAGATCAAATGGTTGATTTGTTCACAAAAAACTTGGGTGTTGATAAGTTCGAAAAGACAACTTAACATGGTTAGAAGAACGAAAGTTGGCGTTGAGGGGGAGTGTTAAAATTACAACATGAAGCCCAAGATTAAGTCCAAATTTTACAAGCTCAATTCTTGAAATCTCTAAGTTATGTAAGATATTTTGGAGTTAATAATTAAGGAGATAAGTATCATAAACTTATTTGGTTAATAAAATTTTTATAATATTTTATTTGTGTGATTTTAGTTTATTAAAATTAAGTATAAATACCCTCCCTTCCTCATTTGATTTTGTAAGCAAGAAAGTTAAGAATAAAGAGTTGATTAAGTATTTGATTAATTGTTAAGAGTTAAGAGTGTTAGAAAGTTGAACAAATAATAAACTCAACAAATAGTGTGAGTGTTGTGTTGAATTGTATTGTAAGTGAAAAAGAATGAGAATTTCTAAAATTTGTATTGTAAATTTGAGTTTATTGTATAAAAAAAATATTCCGTTTGTACTCTACTATACTCAACAGATCACCGAATTCTCGTGAAATGTATTGATTGAATTTTTATTTATCTTCATGTTTAGGCAAAGTCCAAAGGTTATAGGAAAGAATAGGTAAAAATGGTACCCTTAGGCTTTAAGATTAGATTTAAGAACAGAAGCCTCCAGATCACTTCGTATGTTAGGACTTGAGATGGCCATAAAATGCTCTTGATCTCAAAGCTTGAAGGATAAATAAATTCTATAATAATCATGATAAAGATAACAAGAATATAACATAAGTTCCTTGATATCTCTTGTTCAAAGGTTTGTCTTTTGTCTTATTCCTGCGAAAATCAATACTGATTTAGATCAAGACATCTTTTTCCTACTTAGCATCTCCTTTAGGGACATGGAGCAACTTTGTTCGCTGATAGGCATAGAAAAATATGGAGAGAGCATGGAAGCATTAATAGGTAAATAGTTCTACCCATACTGTTAATACCTCAATCTAAGAATAGTAATCTAGATGGTCAAAAACTGTATCCATACTTGAGTAGACATGAAAAGTGTCATTTAACTTCTCAAGGCTCCAATATCTGTTGTATACAACTTAGCTTTGAAGGAAGATAAAAGAAAAATCATTAAGAAAATGGTAGATAACAAAAGTAGGTAGAAAATTATTGTTGACGAAGAGAGGAAAGGACTACATCTTTAAGGGAGCTGTCCCTCTGCATGGCAGCTTTGAACTCATCGAAGGTTACTTTTCCATCACTATTGGCATCCATCACATCAAATATCTCATCTAGCTTCCCAGGTTCAGTAATATCAACTGGGAGACAATCATCGGGCAAAGCCTGCTCAATATAATGTGTGTCATACTTACAATGAAAGCAACCATAAAAATAGTTACTAAGTGACATGATTGTATGAAAGGTAAGGGAAGCAGATTTACTCTAAGCATGGAAGCTACTTCTTCCTTTGTGATGCATCCAGATCGATCTGTATCATACATCTGTAGTCAATCAAGAAAAAGAAAAGAACATGCAATTAGCTTAGAAAAGTGGGATCCTTTTCTTCTAGATTGTTTGTACTAGTTAGTTTGAGTGCTAGAAAAAATTCTCTTGCTATTGCTTCTTAGTGCTTGTTGCAACAAGGTTCAGCGTATGCCTTTTGGATATGGTAATCAAAACATCAAATTTTGGAAAATACTTGGGCAGTAGTATGATGTGCTTTGGTTGGTTGCCCAGAAGGTAGACAGACAGAGGGAAGAGTTTTAATTCCAAAATTATATGTTTGTATTTCTTGCAGAAACATATATTTCTCTGTTTTTCATTGTCCTTTGGTGAGAAATTGTGTTTTAGGTTGTATCAGTTGCTCAATTCCAATCTACACTTTCAACAGTCCTCAATCAAGAACTGCTAGGTGTAGTTATCAAGTACAATTAATATGTATGCCAATGAAGATATGCAAATATTGAGTCAATTTGAAGAAAAAGAAGAGAGAGTGCACCTGGAAACACAAAAGGAGAGCATCATCTCCTTGAGAATTCCTGAGGCTGGAAAATCCGCAGAGTATCTCTCTCATGTCTACTGTTCCATCACGATTGTTGTCAAATAGATCAAAGATCCGAGGTGCTAGGGGGATTAGAGATGACATATGCATTGCTTTCAGCACCTCCTCAAATTCAGATAGAGTGGCATTGTCACCTTTCGCACATCTGCACTTTGCCAAATATGTTTCCTATCAGAATTTGAAAATTGGTGTTTGAAGAGGTATAACTCACGCGAACTTGATTAGGAAAGGTCAACAAACTGTTTGCTTAGAATCAAGTTTCTGCTCCCCAGATCAGTTAATCTTTAGTAATCCTACACTAGAGCTTACTAGGATTTGCCCGGTATTATCACCATCCAATAGTTTGGTACTATACAATAGGGTTATTGGTACGGTTTGCAAGTCTAGCCTAAATATATGTGGCAAGTCTAACGTTTCTGTTATGACTCCAACAGTTCAGGTTACAAATCACATGTCAGGATTGTCAGATTGACATGCCTTATAATCATTCCTACAGTTCAAATAATTTAGAAAGCTGATTCTACTAAACAAAATCAATTTCTCAACAATTGACAGGTAAAATTTAAGCTGTTTGTGGCAGACCTGGAGTTACCCATGGTTTTGTGTAGGAAAATTTAAGAGAGAACTCAAATCTGTGTACTTACATTTTCTTAAAATGTATTCTGAGATTCTCAATCTCCTCCTCTTTAAGGTCATGGGAACCTAATAGAGTTTTCAGCTTCTTTGTTCTCAAGAAAAATGTGCTGCTCAACACACTAGCTATTGCTGCAGCTCGAAGCTTGCGACGAGCATTGAAACTTTGCAACCGTGAAACAATTTCGGCATCCATTTGTTCCTCCTTCGCTAACTCACCGATCACCCAGGGATGGCTCAGAAGCTGTTTCATCATATATTAAGCTGGATTTAAGTTATTGGGATCTCTAAATATATTTAGGATCAAACAAAGTAAGTATAAAGCTACTCTTGGATTTAATTTTCTTTCTTTTTTGCTTTATGGGCCTTAAAAGAAATCTCAGAAACCATTCTAGAAGTGCTTGTTGATTGAAGTTTGGGACATTTAAGAACCTCTTTAGATTTTTAATAAGCTTAGGTAAAGGATAGTTGTTAACAGAAATAAGCACTTACCTTCCTTGCAAATAGGCTTACACCCTATTGAGAAGTTACTTTTGGTCATATGGTAGCATCGTTTTGCTGGGGAAGTAAGAATCTGATTTATGTAACAACTCTTTCTACCTTAAGTTATTGGACAAATCAAGGAAAGGTAAAAGGTTCATGAATTTTCTTATGCAAGTTCTTGTATAAGATGATGCAAGTGAGACATGAACAACTGATAAATGGTAAAAGAATGGTAACAAAATCAGAGAAGAGAACCGGTAATGTCATGCTCCTAAGTTTTTTGTGAACTGAAGAAATATTTGTGGATGTCTTGTGCTGAAATGATAGTGCTGACTTGAGCTACCAATTAATCACTTTCCAAAGTGCTTTTCCTGCTACTAAGTGCAGTGTTAAAAACCTTGTGTGATTCAATATATGAAAAGAATTGAGCATAGCCTACCTCTTGAGCACTAGGTCTTCTGTTAGGATCGACTGTTAGAAGACTTGAAATCAATTGCTTTGCTGATGATGATATGTTTTTCCAAGTCTTTTCATAAAAGCTGAAGTCTCCCTGTACAAAAGCATTTTCTGTTTTTACTTAAAACAATCAATATAATTACTGAATGTTGAGTAAAGGGGAAAAGACAAATTAAAAATTATGATACAGCCGCAATGAATGAATGGAGCAATAGACATACAGCCATTATCATTTGCTGCTTTTGGCGATTGGACTGAGCAATGAAAGGTGGATACCTGAAAGATAATATATGAGATTATTTCTCAGAAAGACAGATCGAGGATTTCTTATATGTGCCCACATCCAGTAAGTAAATATGCGCTGAAAGAAAAAGGTGGTCCTGAATTATTTTAGCCTCTCAATTTTTTTGGTTCATTGAAGTTAGGAGGAAAATGGCATAAGACTCTAGGATTATAGATCAATGAGGTTGTTATGCTAATACAATTAATATATGTATACTATTCATATTTTATTTGTATATGGATGATACTTAATTTATGTATTGTTATTAATTTTATTTGTATAGATTAAGGACATACTATTAGTATTGGGTTTATTTGCAAGACTTTATATTTATTTTAAGGATTAAATTGTAATACTTTCAAAGTTTTGGAGGTTAATTTGTAAATACTAAACGTTAGCCTCTTAGTATAAAAATACATATTTTAAACCCTAATTTACTCATTTTTGGGTCGAGCCACCCCTTTAGAGAGAGAAAAGAGAGAAATAGAGGGGAGATAAAGAGATGAAGAAGAAATTGGAATTTTGAGTTTTAAGAGGTATATCAGAACTATTTCTCAATTTATTAGTGTTAATTAAGTTAATTTATTTACGTTTTGATTTTGGAAAATATGTATAATTGAGGACTTGATGTGAATTTTGTAAGAAATATTGAGAATTGATGATGATTATATAGATAACTTGAAAAAACATGATGAATTTGCACAAATTCTACTTGATAGTCTCTTGATCTGAGAATTTTATAAATTTTTGTATTTCGATTCTAGTTTTGGACTTTTGGAATATGAAACTAGACATGTCTAGAATCATTTGAGACTTTGAATAGATTGAAAATTTTAGAAATCGATTTTTTAGTAAATTTACAAACATGACCCTGAAATTCTAAAAATTTTGTGTTAACAATATGCTACAGTGACAAATAATTTTTGATCAGCTAAATAATCTTCAAAAATTATGATTTTATGGAATATGATAAATTTATATGTTTAATATGATATAATCAAAATTGAGAATTTAGATTAATGTGGTTAAATTGTTATGATTTTCTAAAATGTATCAGCGCATTGTAGTATTTGATTAACATATTTTTAAAGCTATGGAATAAAATGGTTTTACAATACTTTTGACGGAAATTTTGAAGTAAAACATTTATCATGAATTAAGATGTGTGTCAAGAGAAATCCTATGATATTTTATAATTTTTGAGTTAGTATATGATTTTATAAAACTGAGAGACTGAATACTGTTCGGTAAATATCTTGATCCCGCCAGGATAATAGTTTGGATTTGATGGTGTTTATGAAATAGATTGTGTAGGAATTATGATATAATATTCATTAATAAGGAGGATATATGAGTTAAGAAAGATATATTCTGATGTTGGAGCAGTTGGACATCATTTAGTGTATAAGAAAATTTTGTTAAGTGTAAGTGGTCAGAATGACAGGTTTTGAGAAATCAAGTAATTAGACCAATTCGATATGATAAGTGCAATATGCGTAATTTTGTAAGCTATTTGAAGTATTTTGTGTGAATGTTGAGGCTTATGAAATGATTAATCTCCGTTGATAGGTTAAGAAGAATTAAGTCTTGTACCCGAAAGTGCTAAGATGTCAGTATACTAGACTTTTACTTTAATCACAATAAACATAGCAATTGTTTATGTATGATTTTGTAAATGTGCTTAGAAATATGTTTATGTTATGCCAAAGTATATTTGATATGAAATGTGAAATACATATGTTTATGAATGTGAGCATCGACATTGAGCACGTACATACCTGTGTTTATGAAAGTTAGCTTTCAAAATGAAATGTGTTTAACAAAGAAAGCTTTTGAAGTAAAAAATGTCAATGAGATACGTTTTGTGTTTTAAAGATACTTGAACTCACTATTTACTTAGTAGGCACCTTATGTGATTTGTGGAGCCTTTATGTGTGGTCTTTCCTTCGGGATTGGTATATGTTTTGTGTTCCGTATGTAGGGAGGATGCTATTGGTACCTAAAAGAAAAGTGAGTTATCACATTCGTGTGATGGCGTATTGGTGTATGTGAGAGGACTCACCGATGATTGAGGTGAGGGTTTGACTCTTACCTTCGGACATGGGCGTTATATATGTGTAATTTAAACCTCACTTGTGCTATTCCTCTCATACGGTATGTCATCGACGAATGACCTTTGACTCATTATGTGATATGAAAGTCTTACTAAGTAGTAGTTTAGTGATGGTATTCCTATTGTATATTTTGAAAGAATGTGTAAGCGTTTACTTGACATCTGATTTGAAAAGATTATGATTTTGATTTATCACGGCATAACATACATATGCATTGTGTGTGTGTATATATATATATATATATGTATTTGTATTTTGATATATAAAAAACTAATATGCTTACTGAGTTTTATACTCATTATAATTTATGGTGATTTCAGGTGAATAAGGTACATGTGTGCCTAGTGGATTTGGCAAGACTTCTGTTGTCCCTTGGGTTCCCTAAGTTGCTAGGTTGCTAAGTGTTTCATTTGTGGACACATAGTTTAAGATATTTGATTTGTCCGTATTGAATAAATACTTGTGTATTATTTTATTAAGTGTGGTTGTATTTGATTTATGTTTCACAAAGTATGGTCATGGGTTTATTTTTGTGATGAACCTACTAACAACTTACTAAGAATTCCCATGTAGAATTCAAGAATGAAATTTTGCACAATATTAATTATGAGTGCACATTATTGAATGAGAGTAAGTTATGTTGTGTGTCAGATCTTTTGAGTTCGGGGTGTGATAGATGTAAACAATAGAATTTTTTTTATTAGCAATATATGTGGCTGCGATTGAAAATGAGGATTCATGGTGCTGGTTTCTAAAGATTCTTAGGCAGTGGCTTCACATTGGTAATGAGTAGGCAATTACTTTTATAACTAACAAATAGAAGAAGATACTACAAGCATTAATACTTCATTGGCTTGGATCCCCAACCAAATTTTATGTCAAACATATCATCGCCAATTTTAGGAAACAATGGCAAAATCAAATATTTAGGACTTTATTTTGGGAGGCATTAAAGGCCATTAAGAAATTAGTATTCAATGAAACAATAAATAAAATTAAGACGGCTAATATAAAAGTTTATAATTACTTAGCAGGTATTAAGTTAAACCAATGGTCTAGACATGTTTTTCAGCATGATGTAACATGTGATCATGCGACCAACAACATGAAAAAGTCATAGAATAGTTAATTAAATGTTCACAAAGACTCACTTATTTTGAATTTGTTGAAGTTCATAAAAAGAAAAATAATGAAAAGACTAAGAAAGAGGCATCAAACAATAGAGCAATGAGAGGGAGAACTTCCACCAACTGTGAAAAGGAGGTTGGATCAATCAAGAAAGAATAGAAGGCTTGTGAAGGTTATAGATGTTACTAGAACAAAGTTTAAGATTATGGATGATCATTATTCATTCACTATTGACTTGGAGAAGAAAATATATGACTGTGCTGCTTACCAAGTTAATGGCATCCTCTGCAAGCATGTTTTTCCTTATCTTAGTTATAGGAAAGAGATTGTTGGTAATTATATGAATCCTAATGTCATGTCCCACATAAAAAAAATTAGGTGGATCTTCACATCGAATAGAAATTGGGTGGATCTTGGGTATATAAGAGTGGGTATGTAACATTCCCTAACAGACTAGTCTTTTGGGTCAATAATAAGCGCTTGGCCCGTGCACTAAGCTTAACACTAAGACATACTTGAAAATATATACTAGTATGATTCATCCTCTTTCTGATCAATCAGATTGGTCAACAATTGAAGATTCACAAATTGAACAACTTCAGATAAAAAAGAAGGCTAACAAGCTTAAAACTAATAGAAAGAGGCAACTCGAAGATAGGCTAAATAAATAAGAATTGAGTAAGAAATGTACCGTTAAATGTAGCAAGTGCAGTTAATTTGACCACAATAAAAGGAGCTACAAGCTTTAACCTTCAACAAATCAGGTAATATACATTTCAATTTATTGTTCAAAGTTTTTTTTTGAATTACCATAACATAATTTACTTTTTTTTTTATTTGGCAGGGACTAGAGTCTTCAGCCAATGCTGAAATAAATTTATGAACTACACATACAATAAAAAGTGATTCAGAAAGTCTATAGAATATTTCAAAAAAATATTCAGAGCTCTTAAGAGGAGTTAGGCACATTGCAATGTTTAGAGAAAAAGGAAGGGGCGGATACAGAACAAATCAGTCTTAAAAACAACACAAGTATTTTATTAACAATGTTATTTCAAATTCTAATTTGTAATATATTTTCAAATTAATTACAAATATACATTTAATCCTTAAAAAAATCATAACATAAATACCACTACAAGTGTCAAAATAAAAAGTTATTGTCGAGTCATTACATCATCGATTATATATCTTTTAATATAGAGTTGTTGATTCGAACTCTGAAGCATAAGTATTAAATGCAATTTTCTCATGTATAAGTGACTGTTTTAATCATAAAAAAGTTGCACTTACATTGAATTTCTTTAGTCCAAGCTTTCAAAATTTATAAAATTTACATCTTATATATATGCATACACTTTGAAGTATAACTTATTTGAATATTCTTTTAATTTTTTTATTTCAATATACTTTCTTTTATTTTATTAATAAATTATGTTTTAAAAATTTATGAAGTGACTATTTACTTAATTAAAGCTGGTTTAGTATTTGATTGATTGTTTATTAGAATTGGAGCTTTGATGCAAAGTTAAAGATTTTTTATATTATTAAATTGATAAAAGTAGTATTGTGATCATACAATATTTTGTAACCTAAAATTACTATTTAATAACTATTGAATAGTTTAATTTTAAGGGCTGATAAATATTTTTAATAATATAAAGATTTAAGCTTGCTGTAATTCGCTTTTGATTATATTTAATTATTAAAGAAGAGCTTTCAGCTTATTTATATATAAAAAATAAAAAGAAAAAATGGTCCCGGTTAACAACCATACACACTAGCTATAAATGGCTCTGAAGGATAAAATTATAATTTCCATGCTCTTGGGGATATAATAATATTCACGTGTTGGTCAAGCTTTTTTATTTTAAAGAATAATTTTTTTATTAACATGACAATCGCTTTAAATAATTGACGAACATAACCAGGTAAAATTATCATTTATAACAAAAAAATGTATATTTTTGTCAATTTAATGGCAATGATCTAGCAAACTAGATCAAAATTAAATTTTTTGAAAAAAGATAGATAAATTAATAGTTCAAATTCAAGAAATTAAACTGTCCTTTCCCCTAATATAAAACAATAAAATTTTATTTGGCTTTCAAAGGATGAAAATCACTGGTTTACATATTTACGTAAAAGGCCCCAACTTGTTAGTTATTACTTATTAGCTTTATCTGATACTGAGAATGGCCGTCGCAGTGACCAAGTTATTGAAGCCGTTGATTCCAGCTTCGTTCCTTTCTCACTATTCAAACCCAATTCCATTCTTCAATATTAAACAATCATTCAAAGTATCTGCTGCTAATATGGCGACTACCTGTGAAGCTGGGACCAAATCAACTTCCTCCAGAACCAAAACCATTGATTCTCATTTGCACGTGTGGGCGTCCCCCGAAGAGGTGGGATCATATAGATGGGTTTTTTTTTTTTTTTTCATTTTATATATCTACCTATTTGCTTATAGAAACAACGAACTGTTAAAAATGATGACAAAGTCTTGAATTTTGTTAAGGCTGCGGATAAATATCCTTACTTTC
This sequence comes from Ailanthus altissimus, assembly GCA_946807835.1. Taxonomy (NCBI): domain Eukaryota; kingdom Viridiplantae; phylum Streptophyta; class Magnoliopsida; order Sapindales; family Simaroubaceae; genus Ailanthus; species Ailanthus altissimus. The sequence continues at coordinate 23,637,561 of OX327685.1, read as the reverse complement.
CTGGCCAAGAACCCACCTTGCCTGGAAATGTCGATTTCTTGCTCCAGGTAACTCCTCTTATCAACCTACTTTTTGTAATTTTTACGTAATTTGGCTTATTTATATGGGTTCGCGCTGAATTTGAATCTTCATGGTTGTATATGAGTATATTTTCATTTGAAGGATAGTGAATTCTTGTTATATAGAATGTTTGATAGATTTCTGATAATCTCATTGTCAAATTCTTCTACCACTTATTATAAAATTAGTAGAAACACATCAAACGTTAAGATAAATAAAACACATAAAGAATACAATAAATTTAATGTGGTTCACCTTAATTTAGGTTATGATTCACCTATATTCATAGATAAGAAAGTAATTCTTTATAATATCTTATAAAATAAAATACAAAAAGAACTTTTAAAGTAGTTTTAGATCTTTAGGTCATACATTTCCTTTCTGGCCCCTCACATAGTTTCCTTTATAGCCTTTTCATTGATTTTCAAGCCTCTTGATATAGTTAGTGACATTTTATTATTTGTTAGACTTGTATTTCTTTTTTTTTTACAATTTGAATTCTACTCTGTATAAGATAAATCCTACAAAGAAACTACTATTTTAAGGAATGTCTTAAACTAATTCAGATAAGTTCTAATAAATCCATTTTTTAACAAGGTAAATTAATTTTGGTTTAAGTCCGCCATTATAATACATAGAAATTCTCATGGTCATTTTTTTTTTTGTGGCTTTTTTGGCCCTTCAGTGCATGGAAGAAGCAAGTGTGGATGGTGCGCTCATTGTGCAGCCCATTAACCATAAGTTTGATCATTCTTTAGTGACAAGGTCTGTTGAGATTACATTTTTAGCAAAATGTTCAGTCTTCATTCTCTTTCCACCATTCCATGTCTTAAGAAATCAACATTTCACAGAGCTACAAAGCCACATGAATATTGGGGTTCATAAGAGTGATGAGTAAATTATGCAGGGTAGTTGTTACAGGTGCAACAAATAGCCGATACAACTCCTATAGGATCTAGCATCTGAGTTGATCAATCGGACATTGAACTTGTGGGATGCAAGGTTTATCAGTCATACTGAATATAAAGATCTTTCCATTTTTCTAGACTTAATTTTAAAAGATTTAAAGCTGAAGAACAAAGGTCGCAGATCAGGAATTCATGAGGTTCTAACTATGTTTTCTTTCTTGTTGCTTCTATAATGTAAAGCTATGTTTCATCTAAAAAGTTTCCTTAGATCACACTGTTCTGACAGTGAGTTGCTGGTCAAATGATCCAGGAGCATTAATTAACCACAAAGATGCATACGGTTGATTATAGTTTTCCCTTATATCTATTTAGTTATATTTATTGTCTTCACCATCATATTGCCTAATGCCATTTTATAAATGGCAGCGTCATTAAGAAGTACCCATCCAAATTTATTGGCTGTTGCCTTGCAAATCCTGCAGAAGATGGCAGTGGGATTAAGGAGCTTGAACATCTTATTTTGAAGGTTATTTTAATTGTCTATTCATCGTCTCATGACCTGTCACTCTCTCAGAGAAATCATTTTGACGTGATCTCTTTCCATGCTAGGATGGTTTTCGGGCTGTTCGTTTTAATCCATACTTGTGGCCTTCTGGTCAACAGGTAGTCTCCATGTAAAAATTGTTAATGCTGGTTATCGTGACTTGACATTTTATGCTTAATTGTGTTTCATCATGCTATAATTGTCGAAACTTTGCTCATTTATGAAATTTTTAGCTGGAGAAACTAGTTAACTGTTTTCAATGAACAAAGAATAATTGGCAAGGCAAATATCATTTCTGGCCTAAACATACCTCTTGCAGCCAGTTGATTCTTTTGAAGAAACAATATATGCAACAAATTAACTGTTAACATCTGCTTTCTAAAGTATCGGTCTAGTAAAAGATCCGAAATTCCAAATGCATGGAACTGAAAAGGATAATTTTACAGGCTAGTTGCGGAGCTCTAATTAAGCCAGTAATGGAATTTTATAACAATTTAGTTGGTTATTAACATATTTTCAGGATTTCCGTAAAGTTTATGCATTACATTGTGAGGAAAGGAAACTGATGATATATGGCATATTGTTTCCATGTAGATGACAAATGAAGTTGGGAAGGCAATGTTTTCTAAAGCAGGAGAGCTCGGAATTCCAGTGGGTTTCATGTGTATGAAGGTATGCAGATCTTCCCTGACTAACCAAAAAGGAAATTGCAGAAGTAGATTACTTTGTCAAATGTGTATTTGACTCATTCATTACATCCTAATCTTTTTTATTTGAAGCGTAGAGTATGCTAGCAAGGTATAACGACATTTGATAAATGCAACATGAGTTCTAAACATGGTTGGTTGGGGTATTCTAATGAGACTTAAAATTTTCAGGGTCTCAATCTACACGTTTCAGAAATTGAGGAACTATGCACTGAATTTCCTTCAACACTGGTATTGCTCGATCACTTGGCTTTCTGCAAACCACCAATGTGAGCTCTCTCATCATTTGACTTTGTTATAGAAGCCTTTCAAGTTACCTTTCCAAAAGACAACACGTCCATTTGTCATCTTGCAGAAGTAATGAGGAAGGTGTTGCCATCTCTAATCTCTTAAAGCTATCTAGATTCCCACAGGTACACTGCCCTGTACAAATCTCATGGTTTATTCTGAAAAGATTTTAAGAATTTGATATATTATTTGTGATATGGAAATTTTTACAGGTATACATCAAGTTCAGTGCTTTCTTTAGGGTGTCGAGAATGCCATTCCCGTATCAGGATCTATCCCCTCTTCTCTCCCAAGTAGTCTCCAGCTTTGGCGCAAACCGTGTCATGTGGGGCAGGTAACACGTACCCCTTTGATTGTTCTTTCAAGCAGGAGAATGTATTTACATAGTCAAAGAAGCGACAGGCCAGACAAAAGGATAGTATCCAATGGTGATCTTGAATATATCTGTTGCAGTGATTTCCCATTTGTTGTCCCGGAATGTGGCTATGAAGGAGCAAAAGAAGCAGCATCTCTGATTGCAAGTGAAGTGCCCTTGTCTCCTACTGACTTGGAGTGGATCATGGGTGGAACCATCAAGCAACTCTTCCAAGATCAATGGCTTTGCTGAACTATACAATCGACTTAACGAATGTAACAGCAGCCAAATATTTTTTGTTTATCAGTTATATAAATGCTTGGCTTATATGATCAATTAACTTTCATTTAAAGTTTCAGGTTTAATATGTACACAATACAAACAGTCCTTCATTATTTTTCAAATTTAAATTAACTTTCAAGATTGATCAAAAACTAAATCAAGAAAACAACGAAGTAATATCTTACAAAAATTGTATGACCTCAGTTTACCAAATTGTTCTTAAATGTGGGAAAATCCGGCCAAAAATAATTCCTATCAATGAGCACTTCATGATGAATTAATCGCAAATCAGCTTACTAATCAGTGGTTTACGACAATCATACAACTCAGCTGAGAAGCAAGGTGCTATTCTAATTTGTACTTGCATCGGTACAGGTCCGGCCTTGTAAACAGTAAAGAACAACATATTTTCCACAATTCCATCAAGTAATTCTTGCATTGTAAAAATTGCCAGTCTGTACAAGACTCTACAGTCTACCGTCTTCCCTACACATGTAAGATTCCTAGACCAGGCGTTCTTCCTGTATCACTAAGAAAATGTATGAAAAAAAAAAAGTTTAAAAAAAATATATAAATATCAAATTAACTCTCATCTGGACCTATACAACTGAGCTGACCCTCGTTACACAAAAATTCCAAAATTAAACTGGTCTAATCATCTATTCGATGGATTTCGCCCATCATTATGCGATTGCTTGTGACTTTAAAACCAAGGAGAGCAGGATCGATCTGCCTCCCCTTCTTTCCTTTCTTTTTGCCGCTCCGACCACCTTGTGTTCCATCTGACGACTCTGTAATTCCCCCAGTTGCCTGGGACTCTGGCACAATACTCTTCTTGGTATTACTCTTTAACATGTCTATGAATGATGCATCAGACACATCAGAATCGCCACATGATGAGGTACGGCGGAAGAGCATTTCTTTCTTACCAGATGTGTCTGAAACTTGGTTCACTGAATTTTCCCCAGGATCCTGCCTTCCTGAAAATTTTCAAATATGTTTCATGATTGTTAGCAACATTTGCAGTGGAAACTACATTCAGACTCACACTGCCTCGTGCCTCCTCTTCAGTTGATTCAAGCCAAAGTTACTGCCCCCAGAGTATCATGAATTAAGTGAGAAATGAAATAAATCATAAAGAATCTGCGTTCAAAAATCACCCGTCCCTTGTGAAAGTGAATAGCTAAGGAAATTTCGATAGAGATAAATACCATCAGCAGAACTTGATGAAATTTTCACTCCGACAACTGGATTAGAGTTCAGGTCATATATTCCTTCCTGGGATGTTGAAGCACGGGAGACACATGGGCGTCTCAGCAAGATACTCTCTTGAACCCTGGATGCAACCGGCAACCTGTTAAATGGAGCTCAAGATAATTAATTATTCCTAAACTATCAAATACAAAAATGTACTTTTGATCACATACATTTACTGATATCACTATGTATGAAGAAGAGCGTTACAGTGGCAAAATAAAGTATAACCCAAATATAATAAGAAATAGTGTGCATTTACTAATTAATATCCAATGATAGTATATAAATCAATAATTCATTAAAAAAAAAAAAAAAGAAGGAAAACCTTGTGCCAAACCAGGGGTTACTTGGTTTAATTCACTAACCAGAGGCTTGCAAATGATAAGTTTAGAAAACATCATAAAACCAAAGACAAGAAACTCACTGATCCTTGGCAAAATCTTCTGTGAATGAATCATAAAATCCAGCATCAATACCTGAACAAAATCAGAAAATGTCAATATACTGACAAAAAGAAAAGCTTCCAAATAAATGGGGAGAAAGCTTCCAAATTAATGGGGAGAAAATTACTGGCAACTTGTGAAGTGTGTCTGCTAAGTGAATTGCTTGGAATCTCCACCTGATCTAGAGCAGCCAACCCTACTAGCTTTGATATGTCATCTTGTACCTCAAAAACTGAACCCTTTGTCATATCTTCACTTTTGGACCCACGACCCACTTCTGGAAACTCTTTGGTCAGAGATGGCTGATGGATTATGTTAGACTCCTTATAAATTGCCTGAGCACTCTCTTTGATGTCTGACAAGAGCAACCCTCCCTCAGAAAATGCTCCAGATTCAGATCTTAGTCGAAAATTTTCATTGCTGTCTAAACTACCAACCAGTTTGTCAGCTACCTGCTGTGTTTCAGATGAATTAGAACTAAAAGATCCTACTTTAAATGAGCTGTTTGGACCTGCTTCTCGGTCTGGAAGAATATTGAATGGGTGATTGGAAGAGGTTGATCCAGAGTAGACACCAGATTGTGACCTCCTCCCAAGGGATACTCCATTCATATTCATGTCCAATAACTCAGAAGGTTGATGGCCAGGTTTCTGATGGAGTAATTGCATCAACAATTGCCTTGACTTGTCATCATACGGTCCATCTGACATCCATAAAGTTGGATCTTCAGAAGTCATTTTAACTTCTGGCTCCCTTATCTGCCGCTCAGCATTAATTTGCAACTGTTGCATTCGAGGTTCAGCCCACTCATTTGCCAGCTGCCCATTGCTCTCAGACCAGCGACTCTCTATTGCATCCAAGTGTGAAACATTGGGCTGGCTGGGAACTAAAGGGTGGTGAAGATTATTATGGGCATGGATGCCAGAAGATTGCATATGGGCGTTCAACGCCTGTACATGGAGACCGTGAGGATGAGATATAGCACTAACAGAGTCCAGATTCATTCTTGAAGCACCAGCAGGCAAAGAAATTGACCGTTCAAATGGCAGTGAGCAAGGCTCAAAAAGTCCTTGCTGGAGCTGCTCTTGTAATGAAAGATTTCTTTCAAGGTTAATCAGCTGCTCCTCATGAGGCAGTCTCTGTTGCTGCTGGTAAATATCTAGCGGACTAAACCCTGAAGAGTGGGCACCAGAAAGAGTCCAAAGCAATTGCTCCGATTCCTCAGCCTGCCAAAAAGGATCAACATGCCTCTCTTCCTGCATATTGGCTCGCTGCCTTAATCCCATTGATATTTGTCTTGCCCGCATCTGCTCTTGAAGAATCTGATGCTCCAGAGCTTGCATTTGTCCATGTTGTGAATGTGCCATTAGCTCCATCAGATCTCTTTGATGCTCTTGCTGTGGTGCCTGACCAAACTTCATCTGAATAATTTGATCCAAAGATGGAACAAAATGTTTTTGAGGATGATGAGACCGTTGTTGCAGCTCATGTAGAAGGCGCTGCTCTAATAAAGCCTGTTCAATAGCATTGTTTGCTCTGATAGGATCAATATGTGACTGTGCAAGGCCGGGATCAGGCATTTGACCATGCAACAATTGCTCAAGAAGCACTTGTCGAGCTTGAGATTGCTGTCGCTCCAACAAAATCTTTTGTTGATGTAACTGCTGTTGTTGCTGCAATTGATGATGTTGAAGCTGAAGCTGCTGCTGTTGCAGATGCATTGTCAAATGATGTTCAAAATCTGTAGCATGATGGTTTGCCAACGGTTGTTGGTGAATGACATTCTGATTTGGCACTTGTTCAAGAACTGATTCATTCAGCCGCGCATGAGGAGAAAACATATTGCGTTGTTGAAGCTGCTGTTGCTGCAATTGTTTTGACAAAAGCTGCTCTGCTAGATCAAAATGGTTTGATTCCTGTCCCATGCGTCGCAAATGGTGAGCAGCCACGGGATCTTGATACACATTGGGTTCAGCCGGTGTATTTTTCCTGTAAACATCTGACCATGTCTCTGCAGCAAGAGCTGGATCAGCCATGCCACTGAATGGAGCAGCTCTTTCCATGCTGGAAGGCATATTGGTAGGCCTTGTTTGAGCTCCTTCAAGCTCAGACCACAGCAAGCCAAAAGGGTGCAGCTTGTTATCTTTCTGATTTGGCATGGCAGATTCTTTCAATTCATTTGGACGAGAAGGCTGAACCACAGGCTCATTCATGCTCCCAGAAGATTTTACAATAGGATAGCCAGCATTTCCAGGCCTTCCAGGAAACAAAATTTCTACACAAACAAAATAAACCATTAGCATAACTATCTAAGGAAAGGGCACCAATCAAAGAGCGATCAATAAAAAAACCAACCTTCATCTTGAATGCTTAGCTCCTCAGAATAAGGAAGTTGCAAAGGACCTTCAGGCTCTGACAATCTTGTCTGAAGATGCTGAGTTGAGAGACCATCAAACTCAGAAAATGACAGAAACTTGTCATTTGTAACGGCTGAAACAGAAGCAGAAGGTAAAGTAGCCTCCAGACTTCCTCTCACAGCACCAAATTGCTCCAGCTCAGAATTTGGATCATCAGCACTGGCATTCATGTCTTTAGCTTTCAGATGTGGCATCATCTCACCCAAATCTTGGAATGGAGTTCCTTCAGGAGCATCTGCCAGGCGGACTGGCAGGTCAATCCCAAAAAACCCTTGCTCAAACCATGAAATGATATCAGCACCAAGAAATGGTCCTTGAGTTGTCCCTTGAGGATCAACATAGTACAGAATTAGTTGCTCGGGTGAGATAACCCTTTCAGTACCATTGCTCCCCAACTGCTGCTCATTGCTATCCTGTATCTGATCAGAAGGGGCCATAACCAACAGAGAGCTTGAATCATCAGGAAGCTTGGATCTTATATCAAAAGAAGCAGCAGACTCAATGCTATCGAAATGTAGGTATTTATTAAAAGTAGAGTCCAGCATTTGCCAATTTTCCCCGATATCATGACTAGCAGCATCAATATCTTTGGCAATGTTGACACCATTGCTTGTTGAAAGAGTTGAGGTGTTTCCATCTGATTCAAATCCAAGATTCTTGGTGGTAACTTTATGTTCTTCACGATTAAGCTCATTTCCTGAAGAAATGCATATTCAATTTCTTTCAGACATAAAGAGGTGCAAGTAACCTTACAGCCAATTTGATAGATGGAACTCAATGTTTAAAAAACTATACCAAACAATTATTGCTCACCATCCAACACATTCACATCTGAACTACGATTGCTCAAGGTACCATTGCCATCAAATTGATAGGCATCAACATTTCCATCTTCTTGGGAGGTCTTAATCTCATCAGGGAGAACAGAGGGGAGGATACCCTGTTTTCCCTCGGTGGATTCCAAGTCCTCAGGAGCTACACAGGAAACATATTCTTAGACTCAGCAAATATAGTGAAAAAGCAGAAAAGATATATATGTATAGTTTAATTCCTCAAAATATTCCAATACCTTCAACATAATCAGTTGATCTCCCCCGTCTGAATGAATTGTATACCACGCCACCACTGGTGATCTTTCCTTTCCATATATCGCTAATGATAGCCTATTAGAATCCAATAAACCCAATTTGAGGCACAAAATAACTTAATCAATTAAGAAGCATAGAAGGAAAAATATTTTTGTAAATTAACAGGGGGCACCATAGACAAGTAATGCTCAGATCTTACCTCCTCTTCCAGATCAGGAGTAACAAAAGCCAATGGTTCAATGAAGTCAGTGCAAGCTATAGGGGACAATTCCTCCATACCATCAGGCATAGTAGCAAAAGATGGATCAATCTTTTGCCTACGATAAATGTCAAGAAGCTTTGCCCTTGGGTAGCAAAAGGTATCAGCTGAGAAGCTAGCTTTCCCTGGGGCATTATCGCCTTGGAAAGCACCAATGGGACCTGCAGATGAGGACTTACCAATAACATTTGGTCTTCCTCGTCCGATAGTAAATCCCAAATTTGAACTCTCTCCCCGCCCTCTGCCCAGTCCAAATCCAGGTGCAGCACGGTAGGAAGTTGCACCACCAGAATGAACCTCCATTCTGTGGCGTGGTCTCCATTTATCACGAGAATCTGCATCACGCTCAGAAGCTGACCTGTTGCTATTCACAAAAGACGGAGAGTCTTTATGAGCATCTTCTTTCTCCTTCTCCAAATCTATCCGCTTCTCAGTTCGAGATTCCCTCTCTTTGTCATCAGGACCCCACCTAGATGACCATTTGCTGTCACGTCGTGCATTACCATCATGCCAGCGATCAGAAGAAGGTAAAGCTTTGCTGTCAATTGAGTCCCTTGCTGGAACATTGTCAACACGGCGATCTGCTTTCCTGCGTTCTCGTCTACCACCAAGTAAGCCAGTTTCTCTCTCCTCCTCGCGCCAGCGTCGGCTAATTTCACTATCAGCAGCACTCCTCCTCCAATCTTTTCTGTCCTCAGATACTTCCAAACGCCAACTTTCCTTGTGGTTAGGATCAGTGGAGTTTCCAAGAGAAACAGAAGTTGGTGCACGCACATCCTGCCATACATGAAGAAACATATGTAAACAGTTCCAGTGGAAAGTAGTCTCTCTTAGCAGCAGTTTAGGTACATATTATTCAAACTCGTGCTTAAAGTTGACTAACTTAAGATATGAGGTCTGATAGTTTATAATGTCACAAATTTCCAAAAGAGTTTCAACATCAATATGTAGCCTAAATTGTTCTGGAACTAGTGTGAAATTGTAATAAAGTGTACTTAATAAATCAGCTCCATCTGATCTGACATGTAAAACACTGTTCTTATATTTCTTTCCTTGTGAACTGAGATGGTGTATAAATGTAAAAATTGAAAAAGGTACCACACAAAAAAAAAAAAAGAAGAGAGAGACAAAGTGATAAAAGGGAAAAGCTAAGAAAAAAGGAAGTGGCTTTGAGGTTCTGGCATAAGAGGGCCTCCCTAGCAGGTGTCTCAACAGTAATTTTAATACCAAAAGACAATGCTACAGCAATTTTTCTTTTCTAAGAAACAGGTGGGGTAGCGGCATACATTACCACATCAAATGATAGTTTATTTCGACAAAGAAAAGACTTGAAGCATTGCCTGATCTATGTCTAGTGAGAACCACATTATGTATATCATGAAAGAACTAAAAAAAAAAAAGGATTTTCTATACGTTCATAGAGTTCCCGAGTCTTTAGGAAAAAAAAATCAGATATTGGAACACCAGGGAGAATAAGCAGTATTACAATTATAGAAGAAGCGTAATTAACTAGAACTTAAGCATCACTAATCCTAAATTACAAAAGATCCTTTCTAGCACACCAAATCTAGCACTTGCAAGTGAGTCTTTATCTTGTTAATCTTTTTTTTTTTTTTTTTTTTGGACTTTATCCTGTTAATCAAACACGGAAAAGAAGAAAAAGAATAATAAGAACAAAGAGCTTACACGTTAAAATTTCCACGTGAACCTTTTATTCTCTTGTAAATTTAATATTTCAGTTACACCCTACCTTTTGTGGTCTACACCCTCCCCCAACTTAAAAAAATGGACAGAAGCTATCTCTCAACAGCTATTCTTACCATCCAAGTTTCAATTATTAGAGTATCCACTACCAAGAAAGTGTCAACAGGAAAATATCTCAGATTCTCAAGTTAACAAAAAGGATCTTAATATAAGGATAATGAGGAGTTGACACCTCTCCTTTTCCCTCAAGTGAGAGATGCAAAAAATGCATTTATTATCAGCATCTAAGCATTTTCAGAAGTAACGTACGAGCATAATCTGATTACTTTAGGCCCATGGGATCCCAGCTAATCCATAAATAAACAAGCAAGTCCAGAACACAAAATGTCATCTACAAGATGATAATCCACAGTATCAAAAACCAAAGTAAAAACCCGCAGAGATTAGGCAAGCATTAATGTAAAAGCCAGCATCTCAAGCAGGTAAATTATAACTACACAACACATATGCTTGCAAACAAATCTGTGCAATGTTTTTTTTTCACCCATTATACAACCCTTGTAGCAATGGAGCATATGTCATATTACCTTAGCACCTAAACAAGTACAATATTCATACATAATTTATTTTCAAATGAATTTATTCAGTGGAATTACAATGGGAAAGATAGTTGAATAAGTGATTTTAGGAGAAAAAAATGAACGTAAAAAATGATATGTTTCATCCAGATTATGATAATTTAAAGTCCAAGATGCCAACCTCGCAACATGGGAATGATATAATAGTTAATTTATGCCTAATTGCTAGACTGCACTTAGTATAGAACACACATTTTTTAACCAATTGTGAAGTTATGGCATGAAAATACCCACAAAATTAGAATGCACCACCTTACTCTCACTTGGCTTAGCATAAAGCCACTGAGGAGACAAAGGTATGCTGCTTTCTGATGCCAATTGATCTGCAATCATTAATTAAACAACCATGTTACTTATACTGCATTAGGGAATTCACTCGCACAGACACACACAAAATGAAAGTATAAAACCGATAGGTCCAAATTTTTCTACCTTTTGTCTCGTCAAGTGACCCCAGATGAACCTTATCTTCATTTTTCCCCAATGCATCCCCTGCCATAACATTCCAAAATGAAACTAAGCATTTGAAGCTAAAAAATATAGCACTTTTATTTGAGTTTTGACTAAAATTAATATACTGAAATCTCAGAATGCTCGGTTTAACTATCGAAAACGTATTTTGACAATAAATCTCACTTTAAAACGCAACAGTGAATTCTATCTATCTATCTATCTCTATATATATACCGGCTCAGTCACATGAATATAAAAACCCTAATTATCGAACTCGAAATGCTGGGGGAGTTCAGATCAATAAATCATAAAATCACATTGACTCCATATCATCCAATCGAATCTGATAAATTCAAAATCAATACCTTTCGGCGTCCAGGGATGATCGGACGGCTTAGAGGAGAGGAGATCGTCGGGTAGATCGAACTTGCCTTCAGCCATCCGACGGTCGAGAAGTAACAAACCTTAAGATTGGTAAAATAAAAAAGATCGAAAACGACGAATAGAGGTCACAGTGATAGGAGATTAACAACAAAATGCACGAAGCTCTTTAACCAGCAGCAGCAACGAACGGTGATAATAATAATAATAAGAAGAAGAATCAGAGGCTATGATTTTGAGAACGGAAGTTTTTTTTTTTTGTTTTTTTTTGGCGTTTGTGTTGGTGGTGTTATGTTGTTGGAGATCCTGGGGCGTTTCGAAACGTTTTTAAGGAGAATTGTTTTTTGTTTTTGTCCAGAGGGAGTCGGGGGATGTGATAAGAGGAAGAAAAGGGTAAAGACCAAAGAGGTTTTTTTTCCTTTTTTTTATTTTTTTTATTTTTTGGTTGTGGGTGGTCAGAACAGCGAAATAAATCTACTCTTGGAGTTGGATTATGGGATATTAGAATTAAGAGTTTTAGTATAATATTAAAATTAATTTAAATCGTTAGATTAAATTAAAATAATTTATAATATTTTTATTAATATTATTAAAAAAATTGATATTATAAAATAATTTATGTATATCAGTATATGATTGCCGCTTAGCTTTGCTTCTTTTAAAATAATTACACTTGTGTGTATTTTTTTAAAACTTAAATTTGGTTCAGATATATTTGGTACATTGTATGTTTATCCATATGGATCATCATGTATTTGGGAATAATTTTGTAGAAAAAATAAATAAATTTGTGAGAAAAGCATCAGAAGATATTTTAATAGAAAGGTAGGCTAGGTCAAATAAAGATACTTGAATCAATTTTTTTATAAGTTTTTAAAATAAAAAAAAAGTTTTCAATGATATTTGTAAATATTAAATTTTTTCCGTATAACTAACTTTTGCAAACAAAGAAAACAATAATTTTAGTATTTTATTTCAATTTTGTAAAAAAAAAAAAAATCATTTAGCGTCTTTCACTATTATTTATGAAATTATTAAAAAAAAAGTTTATTTCTTAAACTATTTTAACAATGAGAACGGCATTAGAAACTGAAGTTTTAATCATATCTTCATTTTCCAAGTATAAACCCAATAAAATTTAGAGTTAGCAATTCAACCTCCATTCTTATCATATCCTATTCTTACGAGTAGGGGTGAATTAAAATTTGTTTCATTCGATTTTGACTTGAATTGAATCAAATCTGAGTTAATTAATTTTAATTTTAATTTATTTAAATTAAATTGTATCAATTCGATTTAGTTAAAATTTAATTTTTATATTTTTTAATTTTAACTAAATCGAACTAATTAAATCTAAGAAAATTAAATCAAAACGAATTAAAATTTTTATTTTGATTTAATTTGCCAATTAATCGAACCGGTGTCCACTCCTATTCATAAACGTTTGAATGATTTATGCTTACAAATTGAATACGAATAACAGTCCTCTAACACTTAGTTAATTTTGATGGTGTTAATAAATTGGTCAAATTTATAAAATTTTGAACCTTTCCTTTGAACAATTTAACCTTAAAAAAAAAAAAAAAAGTAATAACTCCTCTTCGTCTATAAATTTAGTAAGGCAACAAAAAAAAAAATTCTAGTCATCACTTCCTCTAAAGCCTATCCAAAAAAAAAATCTCACCACTTTTATTCTTTATTTCCATTGGAAAGATGGACTTTCAGTCCTCTCTTCATTGGATAAATATTTAGTTTCTTCTCTAACTTTTTTTTTCTTTCGCTTGGTGGCTAGATGTTAGATTCTAGTATCTACTGCCCACACCTTCATCATCATAAACTGCTATCGAGCATCTCCGCCATCTGTCAGTCGAGCAAACAACATCATAACAGCCCCCGTAGCTCTTTCTTTTCCACCTCCTTTCTAAACATCAATACCGTGCGTCGTCTTGAATGAAACAGACCATTATAGCCCCCATAGCTTTGCAATTCCTGGCGGCCCAACTTCTTTTCCAGAGGTTGATGCTTAGAGTTTCAAAATTGGATTTTTTTTTTTGTTCGTGTTTGATATTTATTTTTATTATATTAAAATGTTGTTGATGGTTGGTTGAGTTGTTCTCAAATTATTAATAAAGGGTTAATTTTTGTATAATGATAATTTTTTGAATTGTCCTTCTATTATAAAAATAACTTTCCACTTTCTTAATAAGGGTCGTAATTCTTAATTTTAAGTATAATTTTTTTTATAAAAATATAAATTTTGACGTACATCAAAGAATATTTTAGTGTGTTAATGTATTATAGTGTTTTAATAATTTTTTAATTGTAATATTAGTGGTCTTATAATTTAATATTAGTGACTTTATTAATTATATATATTTTTTTAAAAATATTATTTTTTTCAAAGAAATTTAGAGCCGGTGTTTTTTTTTTTAAAAAAAAAACATACCTTCATTTTAAAAAAATAAGTATTTTTTTTCATTCAAATGAAACAATAAGACAGTAATCAAATTTTGAAAAAGCTTCGAAAATTTTCTTCATGTCAACGCCGTATCTAGATCTCAAATTCTCAATACTCTGAGCTTCCCTTTATTTTTTCATTTCTTTCAAGTACCTCCAACTTTAAATCAGCACATTTTCTGATTTTCCTCTATGAAAATAATCATATATTTAATTTAAATTTCAAAATAGAAAAGACATCATATGAATAAAAAAGTATAAATTCTAATTTATTGGATATTTAATTTTAGACAATTAGATGATACCACGTTATACTTTCGCAAAATCTAAATAAAAGTAATAATTTTTTTTTTAAAAGAGAAAAGTAATCATTTTTTTGTTAAATGCTCCGTAAAGAGTTATTTAAATATTTTCAAAAATTTATTAAAAAGTAAAGGACACTTATACTCCTTTTTTTTTTTTTTAGAAAAATCTAATAGATCTCAGCGTTTTCGAAGTTTAAAAAAAAGTTCTTGTCATAGATTTTATCTTCTTTTATAATTAAAAGAGTTAAATAATCTTTTAACAGTTAAATAGGTTAAATTGCAAAAAATAATATTATACTACAGTTAAATTATAAAAAATATTATTATCTTTTTATATTTAAGATAAAGGGATAAAATAACACGTACATTTAGTGAAATTAATATTAATATATCACTTATATTATTAAAAAATATTATTATATCTATATATTTAAAATAAAGAGATAAAGACCAATACTATTACATCCCTATATTTAAAATAAAGGTATAGAAACATTTGTACACCCAATAAAATTTAAAGTTGAGACTTTTAATTAAAAATTAAAAATTTTAATTATTAATTTATTTACTTTGTATATATCAAATATAACAAATTAAACAAAAATAAATTAAAAAAATCAATAATTAAATTTAATAAATTGAACAAAGAATTAGGCAGTCATCAATTAGTGGTGATGGATGCGGATAAATTTTAAATTTAGATCATCAAATTTTAAATTTTAATATTTACATAATAATATAATTATTTTTATTAATAAAACATCAAATAAAACCCAAAATTTAAAAGAAAAAATCACCATATCACCACCAAGTGGCAACGTATGAAAATATATTGCTACCACCTTGCAATAACTGCTCATCAATCTATTGGATGAAAGTGGCAATGTTAACAACTCTAGTACAATAATATAATATTTTTTTTTATATAATTTAACTATTTTAATTGTTAAAATAAATGAAATCTGTCACCTAATAAAAATTATTTTAACCTTTTGAACTATCAGAGATCTAGATTCAAGTATCTTTTACCCTTTATTAAAAAATGAGAAATTTTGGTAACATGGGTGAAAATTCGCGGACTTGCTCCAACACAATATCCACGATATATACAACTGGGCAAGAACATGAACCAGCCCAATCATATTGGGCCCCACCTATGTATCGTGGGCCAGTCGAAAAACATCGGTAAAAAATAGGCTTACATGAAGCCTAGCACAGAACTAAGGCCCAAATATAACCCAAGATCGCTTGCATTTTATTAACAATGTTATTTCAAATTCTAATTTGTAATATATTTTCAAATTAATTACAAATATACATTTAATCCTTAAAAAAATCATAACATAAATACCACTACAAGTGTCAAAATAAAAAGTTATTGTCGAGTCATTACATCATCGATTATATATCTTTTAATATAGAGTTGTTGATTCGAACTCTGAAGCATAAGTATTAAATGCAATTTTCTCATGTATAAGTGACTGTTTTAATCATAAAAAAGTTGCACTTACATTGAATTTCTTTAGTCCAAGCTTTCAAAATTTATAAAATTTACATCTTATATATATGCATACACTTTGAAGTATAACTTATTTGAATATTCTTTTAATTTTTTTATTTCAATATACTTTCTTTTATTTTATTAATAAATTATGTTTTAAAAATTTATGAAGTGACTATTTACTTAATTAAAGCTGGTTTAGTATTTGATTGATTGTTTATTAGAATTGGAGCTTTGATGCAAAGTTAAAGATTTTTTATATTATTAAATTGATAAAAGTAGTATTGTGATCATACAATATTTTGTAACCTAAAATTACTATTTAATAACTATTGAATAGTTTAATTTTAAGGGCTGATAAATATTTTTAATAATATAAAGATTTAAGCTTGCTGTAATTCGCTTTTGATTATATTTAATTATTAAAGAAGAGCTTTCAGCTTATTTATATATAAAAAATAAAAAGAAAAAATGGTCCCGGTTAACAACCATACACACTAGCTATAAATGGCTCTGAAGGATAAAATTATAATTTCCATGCTCTTGGGGATATAATAATATTCACGTGTTGGTCAAGCTTTTTTATTTTAAAGAATAATTTTTTTATTAACATGACAATCGCTTTAAATAATTGACGAACATAACCAGGTAAAATTATCATTTATAACAAAAAAATGTATATTTTTGTCAATTTAATGGCAATGATCTAGCAAACTAGATCAAAATTAAATTTTTTGAAAAAAGATAGATAAATTAATAGTTCAAATTCAAGAAATTAAACTGTCCTTTCCCCTAATATAAAACAATAAAATTTTATTTGGCTTTCAAAGGATGAAAATCACTGGTTTACATATTTACGTAAAAGGCCCCAACTTGTTAGTTATTACTTATTAGCTTTATCTGATACTGAGAATGGCCGTCGCAGTGACCAAGTTATTGAAGCCGTTGATTCCAGCTTCGTTCCTTTCTCACTATTCAAACCCAATTCCATTCTTCAATATTAAACAATCATTCAAAGTATCTGCTGCTAATATGGCGACTACCTGTGAAGCTGGGACCAAATCAACTTCCTCCAGAACCAAAACCATTGATTCTCATTTGCACGTGTGGGCGTCCCCCGAAGAGGTGGGATCATATAGATGGGTTTTTTTTTTTTTTTTCATTTTATATATCTACCTATTTGCTTATAGAAACAACGAACTGTTAAAAATGATGACAAAGTCTTGAATTTTGTTAAGGCTGCGGATAAATATCCTTACTTTCCTGGCCAAGAACCCACCTTGCCTGGAAATGTCGATTTCTTGCTCCAGGTAACTCCTCTTATCAACCTACTTTTTGTAATTTTTACGTAATTTGGCTTATTTATATGGGTTCGCGCTGAATTTGAATCTTCATGGTTGTATATGAGTATATTTTCATTTGAAGGATAGTGAATTCTTGTTATATAGAATGTTTGATAGATTTCTGATAATCTCATTGTCAAATTCTTCTACCACTTATTATAAAATTAGTAGAAACACATCAAACGTTAAGATAAATAAAACACATAAAGAATACAATAAATTTAATGTGGTTCACCTTAATTTAGGTTATGATTCACCTATATTCATAGATAAGAAAGTAATTCTTTATAATATCTTATAAAATAAAATACAAAAAGAACTTTTAAAGTAGTTTTAGATCTTTAGGTCATACATTTCCTTTCTGGCCCCTCACATAGTTTCCTTTATAGCCTTTTCATTGATTTTCAAGCCTCTTGATATAGTTAGTGACATTTTATTATTTGTTAGACTTGTATTTCTTTTTTTTTTACAATTTGAATTCTACTCTGTATAAGATAAATCCTACAAAGAAACTACTATTTTAAGGAATGTCTTAAACTAATTCAGATAAGTTCTAATAAATCCATTTTTTAACAAGGTAAATTAATTTTGGTTTAAGTCCGCCATTATAATACATAGAAATTCTCATGGTCATTTTTTTTTTTGTGGCTTTTTTGGCCCTTCAGTGCATGGAAGAAGCAAGTGTGGATGGTGCGCTCATTGTGCAGCCCATTAACCATAAGTTTGATCATTCTTTAGTGACAAGGTCTGTTGAGATTACATTTTTAGCAAAATGTTCAGTCTTCATTCTCTTTCCACCATTCCATGTCTTAAGAAATCAACATTTCACAGAGCTACAAAGCCACATGAATATTGGGGTTCATAAGAGTGATGAGTAAATTATGCAGGGTAGTTGTTACAGGTGCAACAAATAGCCGATACAACTCCTATAGGATCTAGCATCTGAGTTGATCAATCGGACATTGAACTTGTGGGATGCAAGGTTTATCAGTCATACTGAATATAAAGATCTTTCCATTTTTCTAGACTTAATTTTAAAAGATTTAAAGCTGAAGAACAAAGGTCGCAGATCAGGAATTCATGAGGTTCTAACTATGTTTTCTTTCTTGTTGCTTCTATAATGTAAAGCTATGTTTCATCTAAAAAGTTTCCTTAGATCACACTGTTCTGACAGTGAGTTGCTGGTCAAATGATCCAGGAGCATTAATTAACCACAAAGATGCATACGGTTGATTATAGTTTTCCCTTATATCTATTTAGTTATATTTATTGTCTTCACCATCATATTGCCTAATGCCATTTTATAAATGGCAGCGTCATTAAGAAGTACCCATCCAAATTTATTGGCTGTTGCCTTGCAAATCCTGCAGAAGATGGCAGTGGGATTAAGGAGCTTGAACATCTTATTTTGAAGGTTATTTTAATTGTCTATTCATCGTCTCATGACCTGTCACTCTCTCAGAGAAATCATTTTGACGTGATCTCTTTCCATGCTAGGATGGTTTTCGGGCTGTTCGTTTTAATCCATACTTGTGGCCTTCTGGTCAACAGGTAGTCTCCATGTAAAAATTGTTAATGCTGGTTATCGTGACTTGACATTTTATGCTTAATTGTGTTTCATCATGCTATAATTGTCGAAACTTTGCTCATTTATGAAATTTTTAGCTGGAGAAACTAGTTAACTGTTTTCAATGAACAAAGAATAATTGGCAAGGCAAATATCATTTCTGGCCTAAACATACCTCTTGCAGCCAGTTGATTCTTTTGAAGAAACAATATATGCAACAAATTAACTGTTAACATCTGCTTTCTAAAGTATCGGTCTAGTAAAAGATCCGAAATTCCAAATGCATGGAACTGAAAAGGATAATTTTACAGGCTAGTTGCGGAGCTCTAATTAAGCCAGTAATGGAATTTTATAACAATTTAGTTGGTTATTAACATATTTTCAGGATTTCCGTAAAGTTTATGCATTACATTGTGAGGAAAGGAAACTGATGATATATGGCATATTGTTTCCATGTAGATGACAAATGAAGTTGGGAAGGCAATGTTTTCTAAAGCAGGAGAGCTCGGAATTCCAGTGGGTTTCATGTGTATGAAGGTATGCAGATCTTCCCTGACTAACCAAAAAGGAAATTGCAGAAGTAGATTACTTTGTCAAATGTGTATTTGACTCATTCATTACATCCTAATCTTTTTTATTTGAAGCGTAGAGTATGCTAGCAAGGTATAACGACATTTGATAAATGCAACATGAGTTCTAAACATGGTTGGTTGGGGTATTCTAATGAGACTTAAAATTTTCAGGGTCTCAATCTACACGTTTCAGAAATTGAGGAACTATGCACTGAATTTCCTTCAACACTGGTATTGCTCGATCACTTGGCTTTCTGCAAACCACCAATGTGAGCTCTCTCATCATTTGACTTTGTTATAGAAGCCTTTCAAGTTACCTTTCCAAAAGACAACACGTCCATTTGTCATCTTGCAGAAGTAATGAGGAAGGTGTTGCCATCTCTAATCTCTTAAAGCTATCTAGATTCCCACAGGTACACTGCCCTGTACAAATCTCATGGTTTATTCTGAAAAGATTTTAAGAATTTGATATATTATTTGTGATATGGAAATTTTTACAGGTATACATCAAGTTCAGTGCTTTCTTTAGGGTGTCGAGAATGCCATTCCCGTATCAGGATCTATCCCCTCTTCTCTCCCAAGTAGTCTCCAGCTTTGGCGCAAACCGTGTCATGTGGGGCAGGTAACACGTACCCCTTTGATTGTTCTTTCAAGCAGGAGAATGTATTTACATAGTCAAAGAAGCGACAGGCCAGACAAAAGGATAGTATCCAATGGTGATCTTGAATATATCTGTTGCAGTGATTTCCCATTTGTTGTCCCGGAATGTGGCTATGAAGGAGCAAAAGAAGCAGCATCTCTGATTGCAAGTGAAGTGCCCTTGTCTCCTACTGACTTGGAGTGGATCATGGGTGGAACCATCAAGCAACTCTTCCAAGATCAATGGCTTTGCTGAACTATACAATCGACTTAACGAATGTAACAGCAGCCAAATATTTTTTGTTTATCAGTTATATAAATGCTTGGCTTATATGATCAATTAACTTTCATTTAAAGTTTCAGGTTTAATATGTACACAATACAAACAGTCCTTCATTATTTTTCAAATTTAAATTAACTTTCAAGATTGATCAAAAACTAAATCAAGAAAACAACGAAGTAATATCTTACAAAAATTGTATGACCTCAGTTTACCAAATTGTTCTTAAATGTGGGAAAATCCGGCCAAAAATAATTCCTATCAATGAGCACTTCATGATGAATTAATCGCAAATCAGCTTACTAATCAGTGGTTTACGACAATCATACAACTCAGCTGAGAAGCAAGGTGCTATTCTAATTTGTACTTGCATCGGTACAGGTCCGGCCTTGTAAACAGTAAAGAACAACATATTTTCCACAATTCCATCAAGTAATTCTTGCATTGTAAAAATTGCCAGTCTGTACAAGACTCTACAGTCTACCGTCTTCCCTACACATGTAAGATTCCTAGACCAGGCGTTCTTCCTGTATCACTAAGAAAATGTATGAAAAAAAAAAAGTTTAAAAAAAATATATAAATATCAAATTAACTCTCATCTGGACCTATACAACTGAGCTGACCCTCGTTACACAAAAATTCCAAAATTAAACTGGTCTAATCATCTATTCGATGGATTTCGCCCATCATTATGCGATTGCTTGTGACTTTAAAACCAAGGAGAGCAGGATCGATCTGCCTCCCCTTCTTTCCTTTCTTTTTGCCGCTCCGACCACCTTGTGTTCCATCTGACGACTCTGTAATTCCCCCAGTTGCCTGGGACTCTGGCACAATACTCTTCTTGGTATTACTCTTTAACATGTCTATGAATGATGCATCAGACACATCAGAATCGCCACATGATGAGGTACGGCGGAAGAGCATTTCTTTCTTACCAGATGTGTCTGAAACTTGGTTCACTGAATTTTCCCCAGGATCCTGCCTTCCTGAAAATTTTCAAATATGTTTCATGATTGTTAGCAACATTTGCAGTGGAAACTACATTCAGACTCACACTGCCTCGTGCCTCCTCTTCAGTTGATTCAAGCCAAAGTTACTGCCCCCAGAGTATCATGAATTAAGTGAGAAATGAAATAAATCATAAAGAATCTGCGTTCAAAAATCACCCGTCCCTTGTGAAAGTGAATAGCTAAGGAAATTTCGATAGAGATAAATACCATCAGCAGAACTTGATGAAATTTTCACTCCGACAACTGGATTAGAGTTCAGGTCATATATTCCTTCCTGGGATGTTGAAGCACGGGAGACACATGGGCGTCTCAGCAAGATACTCTCTTGAACCCTGGATGCAACCGGCAACCTGTTAAATGGAGCTCAAGATAATTAATTATTCCTAAACTATCAAATACAAAAATGTACTTTTGATCACATACATTTACTGATATCACTATGTATGAAGAAGAGCGTTACAGTGGCAAAATAAAGTATAACCCAAATATAATAAGAAATAGTGTGCATTTACTAATTAATATCCAATGATAGTATATAAATCAATAATTCATTAAAAAAAAAAAAAAAGAAGGAAAACCTTGTGCCAAACCAGGGGTTACTTGGTTTAATTCACTAACCAGAGGCTTGCAAATGATAAGTTTAGAAAACATCATAAAACCAAAGACAAGAAACTCACTGATCCTTGGCAAAATCTTCTGTGAATGAATCATAAAATCCAGCATCAATACCTGAACAAAATCAGAAAATGTCAATATACTGACAAAAAGAAAAGCTTCCAAATAAATGGGGAGAAAGCTTCCAAATTAATGGGGAGAAAATTACTGGCAACTTGTGAAGTGTGTCTGCTAAGTGAATTGCTTGGAATCTCCACCTGATCTAGAGCAGCCAACCCTACTAGCTTTGATATGTCATCTTGTACCTCAAAAACTGAACCCTTTGTCATATCTTCACTTTTGGACCCACGACCCACTTCTGGAAACTCTTTGGTCAGAGATGGCTGATGGATTATGTTAGACTCCTTATAAATTGCCTGAGCACTCTCTTTGATGTCTGACAAGAGCAACCCTCCCTCAGAAAATGCTCCAGATTCAGATCTTAGTCGAAAATTTTCATTGCTGTCTAAACTACCAACCAGTTTGTCAGCTACCTGCTGTGTTTCAGATGAATTAGAACTAAAAGATCCTACTTTAAATGAGCTGTTTGGACCTGCTTCTCGGTCTGGAAGAATATTGAATGGGTGATTGGAAGAGGTTGATCCAGAGTAGACACCAGATTGTGACCTCCTCCCAAGGGATACTCCATTCATATTCATGTCCAATAACTCAGAAGGTTGATGGCCAGGTTTCTGATGGAGTAATTGCATCAACAATTGCCTTGACTTGTCATCATACGGTCCATCTGACATCCATAAAGTTGGATCTTCAGAAGTCATTTTAACTTCTGGCTCCCTTATCTGCCGCTCAGCATTAATTTGCAACTGTTGCATTCGAGGTTCAGCCCACTCATTTGCCAGCTGCCCATTGCTCTCAGACCAGCGACTCTCTATTGCATCCAAGTGTGAAACATTGGGCTGGCTGGGAACTAAAGGGTGGTGAAGATTATTATGGGCATGGATGCCAGAAGATTGCATATGGGCGTTCAACGCCTGTACATGGAGACCGTGAGGATGAGATATAGCACTAACAGAGTCCAGATTCATTCTTGAAGCACCAGCAGGCAAAGAAATTGACCGTTCAAATGGCAGTGAGCAAGGCTCAAAAAGTCCTTGCTGGAGCTGCTCTTGTAATGAAAGATTTCTTTCAAGGTTAATCAGCTGCTCCTCATGAGGCAGTCTCTGTTGCTGCTGGTAAATATCTAGCGGACTAAACCCTGAAGAGTGGGCACCAGAAAGAGTCCAAAGCAATTGCTCCGATTCCTCAGCCTGCCAAAAAGGATCAACATGCCTCTCTTCCTGCATATTGGCTCGCTGCCTTAATCCCATTGATATTTGTCTTGCCCGCATCTGCTCTTGAAGAATCTGATGCTCCAGAGCTTGCATTTGTCCATGTTGTGAATGTGCCATTAGCTCCATCAGATCTCTTTGATGCTCTTGCTGTGGTGCCTGACCAAACTTCATCTGAATAATTTGATCCAAAGATGGAACAAAATGTTTTTGAGGATGATGAGACCGTTGTTGCAGCTCATGTAGAAGGCGCTGCTCTAATAAAGCCTGTTCAATAGCATTGTTTGCTCTGATAGGATCAATATGTGACTGTGCAAGGCCGGGATCAGGCATTTGACCATGCAACAATTGCTCAAGAAGCACTTGTCGAGCTTGAGATTGCTGTCGCTCCAACAAAATCTTTTGTTGATGTAACTGCTGTTGTTGCTGCAATTGATGATGTTGAAGCTGAAGCTGCTGCTGTTGCAGATGCATTGTCAAATGATGTTCAAAATCTGTAGCATGATGGTTTGCCAACGGTTGTTGGTGAATGACATTCTGATTTGGCACTTGTTCAAGAACTGATTCATTCAGCCGCGCATGAGGAGAAAACATATTGCGTTGTTGAAGCTGCTGTTGCTGCAATTGTTTTGACAAAAGCTGCTCTGCTAGATCAAAATGGTTTGATTCCTGTCCCATGCGTCGCAAATGGTGAGCAGCCACGGGATCTTGATACACATTGGGTTCAGCCGGTGTATTTTTCCTGTAAACATCTGACCATGTCTCTGCAGCAAGAGCTGGATCAGCCATGCCACTGAATGGAGCAGCTCTTTCCATGCTGGAAGGCATATTGGTAGGCCTTGTTTGAGCTCCTTCAAGCTCAGACCACAGCAAGCCAAAAGGGTGCAGCTTGTTATCTTTCTGATTTGGCATGGCAGATTCTTTCAATTCATTTGGACGAGAAGGCTGAACCACAGGCTCATTCATGCTCCCAGAAGATTTTACAATAGGATAGCCAGCATTTCCAGGCCTTCCAGGAAACAAAATTTCTACACAAACAAAATAAACCATTAGCATAACTATCTAAGGAAAGGGCACCAATCAAAGAGCGATCAATAAAAAAACCAACCTTCATCTTGAATGCTTAGCTCCTCAGAATAAGGAAGTTGCAAAGGACCTTCAGGCTCTGACAATCTTGTCTGAAGATGCTGAGTTGAGAGACCATCAAACTCAGAAAATGACAGAAACTTGTCATTTGTAACGGCTGAAACAGAAGCAGAAGGTAAAGTAGCCTCCAGACTTCCTCTCACAGCACCAAATTGCTCCAGCTCAGAATTTGGATCATCAGCACTGGCATTCATGTCTTTAGCTTTCAGATGTGGCATCATCTCACCCAAATCTTGGAATGGAGTTCCTTCAGGAGCATCTGCCAGGCGGACTGGCAGGTCAATCCCAAAAAACCCTTGCTCAAACCATGAAATGATATCAGCACCAAGAAATGGTCCTTGAGTTGTCCCTTGAGGATCAACATAGTACAGAATTAGTTGCTCGGGTGAGATAACCCTTTCAGTACCATTGCTCCCCAACTGCTGCTCATTGCTATCCTGTATCTGATCAGAAGGGGCCATAACCAACAGAGAGCTTGAATCATCAGGAAGCTTGGATCTTATATCAAAAGAAGCAGCAGACTCAATGCTATCGAAATGTAGGTATTTATTAAAAGTAGAGTCCAGCATTTGCCAATTTTCCCCGATATCATGACTAGCAGCATCAATATCTTTGGCAATGTTGACACCATTGCTTGTTGAAAGAGTTGAGGTGTTTCCATCTGATTCAAATCCAAGATTCTTGGTGGTAACTTTATGTTCTTCACGATTAAGCTCATTTCCTGAAGAAATGCATATTCAATTTCTTTCAGACATAAAGAGGTGCAAGTAACCTTACAGCCAATTTGATAGATGGAACTCAATGTTTAAAAAACTATACCAAACAATTATTGCTCACCATCCAACACATTCACATCTGAACTACGATTGCTCAAGGTACCATTGCCATCAAATTGATAGGCATCAACATTTCCATCTTCTTGGGAGGTCTTAATCTCATCAGGGAGAACAGAGGGGAGGATACCCTGTTTTCCCTCGGTGGATTCCAAGTCCTCAGGAGCTACACAGGAAACATATTCTTAGACTCAGCAAATATAGTGAAAAAGCAGAAAAGATATATATGTATAGTTTAATTCCTCAAAATATTCCAATACCTTCAACATAATCAGTTGATCTCCCCCGTCTGAATGAATTGTATACCACGCCACCACTGGTGATCTTTCCTTTCCATATATCGCTAATGATAGCCTATTAGAATCCAATAAACCCAATTTGAGGCACAAAATAACTTAATCAATTAAGAAGCATAGAAGGAAAAATATTTTTGTAAATTAACAGGGGGCACCATAGACAAGTAATGCTCAGATCTTACCTCCTCTTCCAGATCAGGAGTAACAAAAGCCAATGGTTCAATGAAGTCAGTGCAAGCTATAGGGGACAATTCCTCCATACCATCAGGCATAGTAGCAAAAGATGGATCAATCTTTTGCCTACGATAAATGTCAAGAAGCTTTGCCCTTGGGTAGCAAAAGGTATCAGCTGAGAAGCTAGCTTTCCCTGGGGCATTATCGCCTTGGAAAGCACCAATGGGACCTGCAGATGAGGACTTACCAATAACATTTGGTCTTCCTCGTCCGATAGTAAATCCCAAATTTGAACTCTCTCCCCGCCCTCTGCCCAGTCCAAATCCAGGTGCAGCACGGTAGGAAGTTGCACCACCAGAATGAACCTCCATTCTGTGGCGTGGTCTCCATTTATCACGAGAATCTGCATCACGCTCAGAAGCTGACCTGTTGCTATTCACAAAAGACGGAGAGTCTTTATGAGCATCTTCTTTCTCCTTCTCCAAATCTATCCGCTTCTCAGTTCGAGATTCCCTCTCTTTGTCATCAGGACCCCACCTAGATGACCATTTGCTGTCACGTCGTGCATTACCATCATGCCAGCGATCAGAAGAAGGTAAAGCTTTGCTGTCAATTGAGTCCCTTGCTGGAACATTGTCAACACGGCGATCTGCTTTCCTGCGTTCTCGTCTACCACCAAGTAAGCCAGTTTCTCTCTCCTCCTCGCGCCAGCGTCGGCTAATTTCACTATCAGCAGCACTCCTCCTCCAATCTTTTCTGTCCTCAGATACTTCCAAACGCCAACTTTCCTTGTGGTTAGGATCAGTGGAGTTTCCAAGAGAAACAGAAGTTGGTGCACGCACATCCTGCCATACATGAAGAAACATATGTAAACAGTTCCAGTGGAAAGTAGTCTCTCTTAGCAGCAGTTTAGGTACATATTATTCAAACTCGTGCTTAAAGTTGACTAACTTAAGATATGAGGTCTGATAGTTTATAATGTCACAAATTTCCAAAAGAGTTTCAACATCAATATGTAGCCTAAATTGTTCTGGAACTAGTGTGAAATTGTAATAAAGTGTACTTAATAAATCAGCTCCATCTGATCTGACATGTAAAACACTGTTCTTATATTTCTTTCCTTGTGAACTGAGATGGTGTATAAATGTAAAAATTGAAAAAGGTACCACACAAAAAAAAAAAAAGAAGAGAGAGACAAAGTGATAAAAGGGAAAAGCTAAGAAAAAAGGAAGTGGCTTTGAGGTTCTGGCATAAGAGGGCCTCCCTAGCAGGTGTCTCAACAGTAATTTTAATACCAAAAGACAATGCTACAGCAATTTTTCTTTTCTAAGAAACAGGTGGGGTAGCGGCATACATTACCACATCAAATGATAGTTTATTTCGACAAAGAAAAGACTTGAAGCATTGCCTGATCTATGTCTAGTGAGAACCACATTATGTATATCATGAAAGAACTAAAAAAAAAAAAGGATTTTCTATACGTTCATAGAGTTCCCGAGTCTTTAGGAAAAAAAAATCAGATATTGGAACACCAGGGAGAATAAGCAGTATTACAATTATAGAAGAAGCGTAATTAACTAGAACTTAAGCATCACTAATCCTAAATTACAAAAGATCCTTTCTAGCACACCAAATCTAGCACTTGCAAGTGAGTCTTTATCTTGTTAATCTTTTTTTTTTTTTTTTTTTTGGACTTTATCCTGTTAATCAAACACGGAAAAGAAGAAAAAGAATAATAAGAACAAAGAGCTTACACGTTAAAATTTCCACGTGAACCTTTTATTCTCTTGTAAATTTAATATTTCAGTTACACCCTACCTTTTGTGGTCTACACCCTCCCCCAACTTAAAAAAATGGACAGAAGCTATCTCTCAACAGCTATTCTTACCATCCAAGTTTCAATTATTAGAGTATCCACTACCAAGAAAGTGTCAACAGGAAAATATCTCAGATTCTCAAGTTAACAAAAAGGATCTTAATATAAGGATAATGAGGAGTTGACACCTCTCCTTTTCCCTCAAGTGAGAGATGCAAAAAATGCATTTATTATCAGCATCTAAGCATTTTCAGAAGTAACGTACGAGCATAATCTGATTACTTTAGGCCCATGGGATCCCAGCTAATCCATAAATAAACAAGCAAGTCCAGAACACAAAATGTCATCTACAAGATGATAATCCACAGTATCAAAAACCAAAGTAAAAACCCGCAGAGATTAGGCAAGCATTAATGTAAAAGCCAGCATCTCAAGCAGGTAAATTATAACTACACAACACATATGCTTGCAAACAAATCTGTGCAATGTTTTTTTTTCACCCATTATACAACCCTTGTAGCAATGGAGCATATGTCATATTACCTTAGCACCTAAACAAGTACAATATTCATACATAATTTATTTTCAAATGAATTTATTCAGTGGAATTACAATGGGAAAGATAGTTGAATAAGTGATTTTAGGAGAAAAAAATGAACGTAAAAAATGATATGTTTCATCCAGATTATGATAATTTAAAGTCCAAGATGCCAACCTCGCAACATGGGAATGATATAATAGTTAATTTATGCCTAATTGCTAGACTGCACTTAGTATAGAACACACATTTTTTAACCAATTGTGAAGTTATGGCATGAAAATACCCACAAAATTAGAATGCACCACCTTACTCTCACTTGGCTTAGCATAAAGCCACTGAGGAGACAAAGGTATGCTGCTTTCTGATGCCAATTGATCTGCAATCATTAATTAAACAACCATGTTACTTATACTGCATTAGGGAATTCACTCGCACAGACACACACAAAATGAAAGTATAAAACCGATAGGTCCAAATTTTTCTACCTTTTGTCTCGTCAAGTGACCCCAGATGAACCTTATCTTCATTTTTCCCCAATGCATCCCCTGCCATAACATTCCAAAATGAAACTAAGCATTTGAAGCTAAAAAATATAGCACTTTTATTTGAGTTTTGACTAAAATTAATATACTGAAATCTCAGAATGCTCGGTTTAACTATCGAAAACGTATTTTGACAATAAATCTCACTTTAAAACGCAACAGTGAATTCTATCTATCTATCTATCTCTATATATATACCGGCTCAGTCACATGAATATAAAAACCCTAATTATCGAACTCGAAATGCTGGGGGAGTTCAGATCAATAAATCATAAAATCACATTGACTCCATATCATCCAATCGAATCTGATAAATTCAAAATCAATACCTTTCGGCGTCCAGGGATGATCGGACGGCTTAGAGGAGAGGAGATCGTCGGGTAGATCGAACTTGCCTTCAGCCATCCGACGGTCGAGAAGTAACAAACCTTAAGATTGGTAAAATAAAAAAGATCGAAAACGACGAATAGAGGTCACAGTGATAGGAGATTAACAACAAAATGCACGAAGCTCTTTAACCAGCAGCAGCAACGAACGGTGATAATAATAATAATAAGAAGAAGAATCAGAGGCTATGATTTTGAGAACGGAAGTTTTTTTTTTTTGTTTTTTTTTGGCGTTTGTGTTGGTGGTGTTATGTTGTTGGAGATCCTGGGGCGTTTCGAAACGTTTTTAAGGAGAATTGTTTTTTGTTTTTGTCCAGAGGGAGTCGGGGGATGTGATAAGAGGAAGAAAAGGGTAAAGACCAAAGAGGTTTTTTTTCCTTTTTTTTATTTTTTTTATTTTTTGGTTGTGGGTGGTCAGAACAGCGAAATAAATCTACTCTTGGAGTTGGATTATGGGATATTAGAATTAAGAGTTTTAGTATAATATTAAAATTAATTTAAATCGTTAGATTAAATTAAAATAATTTATAATATTTTTATTAATATTATTAAAAAAATTGATATTATAAAATAATTTATGTATATCAGTATATGATTGCCGCTTAGCTTTGCTTCTTTTAAAATAATTACACTTGTGTGTATTTTTTTAAAACTTAAATTTGGTTCAGATATATTTGGTACATTGTATGTTTATCCATATGGATCATCATGTATTTGGGAATAATTTTGTAGAAAAAATAAATAAATTTGTGAGAAAAGCATCAGAAGATATTTTAATAGAAAGGTAGGCTAGGTCAAATAAAGATACTTGAATCAATTTTTTTATAAGTTTTTAAAATAAAAAAAAAGTTTTCAATGATATTTGTAAATATTAAATTTTTTCCGTATAACTAACTTTTGCAAACAAAGAAAACAATAATTTTAGTATTTTATTTCAATTTTGTAAAAAAAAAAAAAATCATTTAGCGTCTTTCACTATTATTTATGAAATTATTAAAAAAAAAGTTTATTTCTTAAACTATTTTAACAATGAGAACGGCATTAGAAACTGAAGTTTTAATCATATCTTCATTTTCCAAGTATAAACCCAATAAAATTTAGAGTTAGCAATTCAACCTCCATTCTTATCATATCCTATTCTTACGAGTAGGGGTGAATTAAAATTTGTTTCATTCGATTTTGACTTGAATTGAATCAAATCTGAGTTAATTAATTTTAATTTTAATTTATTTAAATTAAATTGTATCAATTCGATTTAGTTAAAATTTAATTTTTATATTTTTTAATTTTAACTAAATCGAACTAATTAAATCTAAGAAAATTAAATCAAAACGAATTAAAATTTTTATTTTGATTTAATTTGCCAATTAATCGAACCGGTGTCCACTCCTATTCATAAACGTTTGAATGATTTATGCTTACAAATTGAATACGAATAACAGTCCTCTAACACTTAGTTAATTTTGATGGTGTTAATAAATTGGTCAAATTTATAAAATTTTGAACCTTTCCTTTGAACAATTTAACCTTAAAAAAAAAAAAAAAAGTAATAACTCCTCTTCGTCTATAAATTTAGTAAGGCAACAAAAAAAAAAATTCTAGTCATCACTTCCTCTAAAGCCTATCCAAAAAAAAAATCTCACCACTTTTATTCTTTATTTCCATTGGAAAGATGGACTTTCAGTCCTCTCTTCATTGGATAAATATTTAGTTTCTTCTCTAACTTTTTTTTTCTTTCGCTTGGTGGCTAGATGTTAGATTCTAGTATCTACTGCCCACACCTTCATCATCATAAACTGCTATCGAGCATCTCCGCCATCTGTCAGTCGAGCAAACAACATCATAACAGCCCCCGTAGCTCTTTCTTTTCCACCTCCTTTCTAAACATCAATACCGTGCGTCGTCTTGAATGAAACAGACCATTATAGCCCCCATAGCTTTGCAATTCCTGGCGGCCCAACTTCTTTTCCAGAGGTTGATGCTTAGAGTTTCAAAATTGGATTTTTTTTTTTGTTCGTGTTTGATATTTATTTTTATTATATTAAAATGTTGTTGATGGTTGGTTGAGTTGTTCTCAAATTATTAATAAAGGGTTAATTTTTGTATAATGATAATTTTTTGAATTGTCCTTCTATTATAAAAATAACTTTCCACTTTCTTAATAAGGGTCGTAATTCTTAATTTTAAGTATAATTTTTTTTATAAAAATATAAATTTTGACGTACATCAAAGAATATTTTAGTGTGTTAATGTATTATAGTGTTTTAATAATTTTTTAATTGTAATATTAGTGGTCTTATAATTTAATATTAGTGACTTTATTAATTATATATATTTTTTTAAAAATATTATTTTTTTCAAAGAAATTTAGAGCCGGTGTTTTTTTTTTTAAAAAAAAAACATACCTTCATTTTAAAAAAATAAGTATTTTTTTTCATTCAAATGAAACAATAAGACAGTAATCAAATTTTGAAAAAGCTTCGAAAATTTTCTTCATGTCAACGCCGTATCTAGATCTCAAATTCTCAATACTCTGAGCTTCCCTTTATTTTTTCATTTCTTTCAAGTACCTCCAACTTTAAATCAGCACATTTTCTGATTTTCCTCTATGAAAATAATCATATATTTAATTTAAATTTCAAAATAGAAAAGACATCATATGAATAAAAAAGTATAAATTCTAATTTATTGGATATTTAATTTTAGACAATTAGATGATACCACGTTATACTTTCGCAAAATCTAAATAAAAGTAATAATTTTTTTTTAAAAGAGAAAAGTAATCATTTTTTTGTTAAATGCTCCGTAAAGAGTTATTTAAATATTTTCAAAAATTTATTAAAAAGTAAAGGACACTTATACTCCTTTTTTTTTTTTTTTAGAAAAATCTAATAGATCTCAGCGTTTTCGAAGTTTAAAAAAAAGTTCTTGTCATAGATTTTATCTTCTTTTATAATTAAAAGAGTTAAATAATCTTTTAACAGTTAAATAGGTTAAATTGCAAAAAATAATATTATACTACAGTTAAATTATAAAAAATATTATTATCTTTTTATATTTAAGATAAAGGGATAAAATAACACGTACATTTAGTGAAATTAATATTAATATATCACTTATATTATTAAAAAATATTATTATATCTATATATTTAAAATAAAGAGATAAAGACCAATACTATTACATCCCTATATTTAAAATAAAGGTATAGAAACATTTGTACACCCAATAAAATTTAAAGTTGAGACTTTTAATTAAAAATTAAAAATTTTAATTATTAATTTATTTACTTTGTATATATCAAATATAACAAATTAAACAAAAATAAATTAAAAAAATCAATAATTAAATTTAATAAATTGAACAAAGAATTAGGCAGTCATCAATTAGTGGTGATGGATGCGGATAAATTTTAAATTTAGATCATCAAATTTTAAATTTTAATATTTACATAATAATATAATTATTTTTATTAATAAAACATCAAATAAAACCCAAAATTTAAAAGAAAAAATCACCATATCACCACCAAGTGGCAACGTATGAAAATATATTGCTACCACCTTGCAATAACTGCTCATCAATCTATTGGATGAAAGTGGCAATGTTAACAACTCTAGTACAATAATATAATATTTTTTTTTATATAATTTAACTATTTTAATTGTTAAAATAAATGAAATCTGTCACCTAATAAAAATTATTTTAACCTTTTGAACTATCAGAGATCTAGATTCAAGTATCTTTTACCCTTTATTAAAAAATGAGAAATTTTGGTAACATGGGTGAAAATTCGCGGACTTGCTCCAACACAATATCCACGATATATACAACTGGGCAAGAACATGAACCAGCCCAATCATATTGGGCCCCACCTATGTATCGTGGGCCAGTCGAAAAACATCGGTAAAAAATAGGCTTACATGAAGCCTAGCACAGAACTAAGGCCCAAATATAACCCAAGATCGCTTGCCAAATCCCAACTGCATATCAAAACAAAAAGAGAAACTCAGACGATTTACATTCATCAGGAACTTGAATTGAAATTACAAACACCGGAATAATAATTAAAATATAAAAAAAACGAAAACAAAAGCCAGAAATTGATAGCGAATTGACTCTCTTTTTCCCGCACTTGTTCTCCGGTGTCGTTTAACAACCATCAACAGTCCCGGCAGCATGCCTCTTCTTATTCCTCCTCAACCTATCGCATATAAACGCCCTCTCCAGCTGCTCAACTCTTTGAGATAACGACCTCAACAACTTCGTTTGCATTTCATTCCTCTCAAATAACTGGTCCATCATAACCATCATTTTCTCGTTATCCTCCATCATCCTCTCCAACAGATCTCTGTTCCTTGTACTCTCATCTCCACTCCCCTGCCTTCCACTTTCCTTATTTTCAACTTCACGAGTTCCGATTGCATCGACATTTTCTTGCTTCAGTGACGAATTCTCATCTTCTTCAACCAAAATCTCAGGATTAGCCGAGGAATCGGCCTGGCTTTCAGTCTGACTCTTCTCCACGCTCTCTTCCGGACAATCACTCACCGTTGGCATCATATCATAATCCTCAACAACCTCCCGATCTTTTCCGTCGTCGTTTTGATTTCTGACGGTTCCATTATCTTCAACGCCGTCACGACTTTCGACGATTTCTTTATCATCCACGCCTGCAGTTGCTTCTTTCACTGGATTATCACGATCTTCACCGTCCTTCATACACTCGACCTCCACCGTCCGATTGTGGTCAACGGCTTCAACGATTTCTTTATTATCCACGCCTTCAGTTTCTTCTTTCACTGGATTATCACGATCTTCACCGTCTTCCCTACACTTAATCTCCACCGTCCGACTGTGGTCAGCGGCTTCAGCGACCATTTCTACGTCATCATTAACTGAAATTTTATCATTCTTGTCGTAAGAAGAAACGACAGCGTCTAGAATTTCCTGCAGCGCGATCGCTTTTTTAATAACCGCCTTTCTGCAATCCCTAACTCCAGAATCCACGCCTCTAACGGAATCCAATCTAAAAAGCAAACTCATTAACATTTCATTAACTTTCAATCTCTCTTTGGAATCTCGCCCAATCAAATCAATAGTCTCCTTCTTCGAAATCCTCTTCTCGATCTCCTCCACTTCGCTTCTTATCTTCGCGATTTTCTTCACGCTTTTCCTCACCAGGAATCCTCTAAACACCTTCTGGATCCTCACCGCCGAATCCGATCTGCTCGGTCGTTGCTCCTCCGAGCCGACGTAGTGGACTGGAATCTCCCTCACGAGAGAGCGCGGGCGAGGGTGAGACGGTAAGTTCCGGTAGCTTCTCCCGTAAAACGGACTATCCATCATTTCGTCGGAAAACAAATGCCTTGCTGAAATTCTTTTTCTTGATTTAGTGCTTGTGCTTTTGTTTTACGCCGTTGATTTTGAACGGTTGGCGTTGAGAAATTTATAGAATTTTGATACATTTCGCTTGAAAGTTCGAGAAGTTTCAGAGTGGAAAGATATTTTGCGGTAAGGGTCTGACCGTTTTGAGTTCTAGATTTCTTGAGATTCTTCTTTAATTTTAGCGCGGGAGTAGGGCCTCGCAGTTAGTTTCTTTTTGATGCCGTGTGTCGGCACTCTACTTCTTTAAGTTGCTTCCTCTGCTCATCGCGTGACACTTGGATTTCTCATCATCTAATTCTGATGTAAGATGCTATTTCTGCCTTTCCAAGTTTCCGCCTAGAATTCCTTTCAACAAGAAAAAAAAAAAGTTTCCACCTAGAATTTATTTATTATTATTATTATTATTTGAACACTGGCTTTATAAATTAGTTATTAAGTCGGCTACTTAATTAGTAATTTAAACAATTATATAAAATTAGATTTAGCGTGAGTTCAAGTATACTAATCAAGCAATGAGCGTGAAAAACAAATTGAATAAAATATTATGCGAGAGTTGCATATTTATAAATTCTACTGTTGTTATTTGTTTATTGTTGATTTTCGTTAAAATCCCTTATAACTTAAAATCCCGTTGTAATAATTTTAATTTAAAATCTGAAGATTGTAATCGACAAAGGTGCTGCTTTCTTATTTACTGCTCGTTTAACATCACTTTAGTAATTAAGAGCTCCATACTTAGTAGACATAGACAGAGAAATTAAAATGAGTACAATCATCCTCAAATTGTTAAGGGCCTCATACTTTATTAGAATTCATAAACAATCAAATATGGTTCAGTACAGTCGTCTTTCCTCTTGCGTTCATCGATTTTGGTCTCTACCATCTCCTTCAGAAGTCAGAACTGACTACACTGCTGCTTTGATTTTATTTGCTTTTAAGCTCTCGCTTGATGCCCTTGTCGTCACTTTCTCGTATGTACCGTATTTTGCATATCACATAACTCTCTACCTGAAATTACGTAAGGAAAATCTAAACACTGTCAACTAAATTCCGGTGGAATTGCAATTTGAGAAACACTACATGCTCACCTTGCTTTTAACGGTTTGATCCACTGTATTAGCGGAAAAATACATGGGATTGACTCTAAATTCGTGCATGATCCAGTGACTCTTTGTCCCCGTCGGCGCTTTTCCCTCGTAGAAGATCAAAATTCTCCTGAATCCAACAATCGTTTTGCCAGAGAGTATTTGCTTATCCCGTCCCGTAGTCTTCCAATAACCACTTTTTGTCCGTCTTTGCTGTCGTTTTCCATCTATGTTTTCTAGACAAGTGAAGAAATACGCCTCACCTGGTTTGCCATGCTTGAATTCACCTGCGCTATCTCTGAATTAGCCATATTTGACAATAAAAGCTTTATGTCAAACTTAATTGAGCAAACTCGTCGAGTAAAAAGGGGCGTAAAGGACTTACTGATGGGAAGCTGATGAGGATCGTAAGCATACAAATCAATGTCTCTGATGACATTGCTAGGAAGCTGTTGCCCCAAGATCTTATTCATAAGGTAATGCGTAATAAGCTCATTACCATGAGGCGAAAATCGATATCCCAATGGTAAATTGTACTCTTCCTCTTGATCACTCCCGTAACCTGTTGAATCTGCCAACAGATTACTTTCTGTTTCTGACTGTTTCAGAGCCCTCTCTTCATTGGTTGGATTATATTTCCAGGGGACAAAGTCTAGGCGTGCCATGAACACAAGAGTTGAGTTTATGCTTGTTTGTCTTAGAGTTTGTAATGAACGAAGCTATGGCTTTGTTTTGTGATGAATCAAGCTATGTTTTTCTTACATGTATAAATAGGAAAAACTTGGTCTTAGCTTTTTCCTTGAGGAATCCTATTCCCATTTGGAATATGATTTAGTTGTCCGAAAATTCTATTACTCCCTGTCCATCAAGGATTCTGACTTCAGGGTAACTAAAATAAATAGATCAACTACCTCGACACCACTCTAAATTTGTAATCGGTAAGAGGATGTATTCTTCTTCTTAAAGTTGTAATTAATGTTAGGACTGCTCTAAATTGAATTTTTTTTTTTGGTTCGGAATTTGCTAATCCTCTCTCGATTAGGATTTCCATTTTTTCGTCCCACTCAAACAGGCCGATATTCCTTTGATATATGGGCCGGTAAGCCCACTCAAATAGGATTTTCATTTTTCTTATTTCTTACCTACTCCTTTAATTTTTTTTTTTAATAGAATTCACCTAACCCCAACAACAAGCACTATATCTTACATATAAAAAACAAAAATAGTACATTCTAAAAATAAAATGTATATACACTACATTCAATTTAAATATGAACAACTGTTTTAGCATTCTCCTAAGAATATTTTCAACTTAATTTGTTAAGATGGAATGCATGATATCTTCTTACGCATTAACCCATGAAATTTACTAATTTAACTTGTTAAGGTTGCATGTGGATGTGGTTAAGAGATATTACTACTAGTCTCATGCCAACTGTTTTAAATTTTTACGCCTACTTATACATCATTCTCCTTTGAATTCTTTTTAAAAGTTATTTTTAATTTTTGTATTAAGACAGACATTTTATCATTTTATCAAATATCCATAATATTAATAATTTGCTCCTTATTTCATTGTAAATAATTAATGTTTATATTAAACCTATTATTAAATGAGTTCAAATAGTCCGCTTCACATGTAAAAGATGAGAAATCCAAAAGTTAAAAAAAAAAGTCTGAATAAAAGACTTTTAAAACCCAAAAATGTCTTTTAGCCCAAGAATTGAGAGAATCCGAATTTAAACTAAAGTTTGACTTGACTTGATTAATTTAAAAATTCAAATAAGTTAAAATTTATATTAAATAAAATGGTGAGAATTAGAATTATTATTTACATTTTCTTGTTATTGAACTATTATATTTGAACTAAAATTTTGAATATTTTGCATGGCAAAGGAGTCTTTTACATGGGAAATAAAAACCCTCAAATTTTTGGTAAATTGTATAGTAATTTGAATTGTAAATTTTAGATAAATATAAACTTATCATATTATCACATCATAATAAGTTAATTATATTATGATAATGTTTCATCACATCATGATATGTTCATCGTATCATCTTAGACTTTGATTGTATTTACACTATAAATAGACATGCATAATAAGTTATAATTCATTTAAAGAAATTAAGCACTATCTCTTCTAGTACATTGAAAATATAGAGCATAATCTTTATGTTTGAAGCACTCCCACGTGTTTGTTGAATAAATTCTAACTTAAGTATCAGAATATTTTTTTTTTACTAAAAGATGGTGCACTTTTGCAAAATTCAACATAATTCGAAAAGAAAACGGTAATTTCTATGAAGTTCCAACTTTGGAACTTTCAGCTTATAAATTATATGTTAGTTTTCTATATAATCTAATCATTAATAAGTAATTAAATTAATGTGAAATTAAAATAAAATTAAAACTAACATACCTCTCGCCATTGATAACTTTAACAATCAAAAAACGAACTTGAATGTCTTTAAGAACTTCTAAGCTTTAATCAATTTCTATACGATGATATTTATTACTAAAGGAGATTGAATGATTTAGAGACCTATACCACAATTAATGTATTTATTTTCAATAATGCGTACATTCTTTCATTAAGAATACACTTTATTTATAATGGGTGTATTTCTAATTATAAATGAATTAAGATTATTTGGATTATCCATATCCTTTTAAGAGATATATATGGATCACTTTTATTTCAATCAAAATACTTAAGTCATTGAATATGTATAGAATTCTATATTTTAGGTGATCAATCTAAATAAAATTCTAACATTCTCCAATTTGCTTCATATATTCTATCTTTCACCATAATAAGAAATAAATTCATGAATCATAGTGATAGATCCTTTAAAAAATGGCTATTATCTTCCATTACATGTATCATAGTGCATTAATCTCTTAACACAAGCACACAAGCCCATATTACTTAATAAATAAACCATATATTTATTCTAGGTCTAAAACTTAATGATATCTCTCAAATGAATAAATGTGTATATAAATAATAATTAATATGAGAAAATATCAACTTAAATAGAGTTTTATTTTAATTAACATTTGTCCTTATGATGAACATTGTATAAAGGAACAAACTCCCATTTTGTCCAATGTTTTTTTAATTTTCATAGTGGCATGCCTTTAATCAAATGATTAACAATATCAATTCAGTGTTAAAGTATTCAATGACCATTATTTTTTTTTAACACGTTTCTTATGGCTAAATATTTAATGTGGATGTTGTTGGGATTTGTGCTTACGTGCCATCCCTTTTATGTATAAATATTTACTTTATGTTTATACATTTATGATTTCAATATATCACTAATTGTTTTATTTATAAATATGGTAAAATGCTTGTAACGTTTTAGACATTGTATGATCTGAAAAGAGTTCAGATCTGATCTAAAGTAGTTTAGATCAGAACTAAGAGTGAGTAAAATCTAAAGAGTTAGAGCCTTGTCTGAAATGGAACAAAGACCTAAGAATATATTAATAATGACATAGTTGCAATGGGTTGCAAATGGTGCTAGGAAATGTTGTTATGCAAATATGTTCTTAAATTTAATGTTCCTGATCTACCTTCACTAATGCGGGTCTGTTAGTGAAGATCTTAATATATATATAGATCAGTGTATGTCTATATCTGGATAGTCCAGATGGTTAGTCTTAGCAGATCATGAGTTTAGTGAAAACTCGTATAGAGATACAAGTATTCAGTAAGGACTGAATATTGAACAGACTCACAAAGATCTCCAATAGACATCCCATAAAGCCGTCAATGGAGGATCTTTCGAGTTGAGTAGTTTTCGTGGTCCTTAGACCTGAGTGCTACGGTAGACTTGTTAGTGATCCACCATACTTTGGTTCCACATATGTTAGATACCTTTCATGGTCTGACCGCTGGGTGTCGCTGGGTATGGTCCGATGCTCATGGAGTCCGGTGTGTACAGATATGGGATCCATCAACTTAATTGGGTGAGTAAAATATCCTGCAACTCCAAGATTGTATTTCAGAAAGTCTTATGACCATAAGCAGACATTCAAGAATTAATTTCATTCTTAGGAAAATAATATCGTAAAAGTGTTTACAGATATTATTTATTGAAATACAAATCTAGAGATAAGTTTATGGTTGAGCACATAGAGACTTGATGGTGTTGATCTATATCTCCGCTCTTCTAGGATATTTATAATGGAAGAATTATACGAATATGTTATAACCTCAACTTGTATGGTCTAATGCGCCGTTTTGTAATATCTGTAACATGTGTGTGGGACATTGTTCACAGACGTATGAAATAGTTTCATATGACAAATCGGTCATAGACCTAGAGAGTCTCACAATATGAAGTGTACTCGTTGTGCACTGGAGCAACGAATTAGATTGAACAATTGATCCAACAATTTCCAGCAAAATGAAAAATGTTTCAAGGTTCCTTTTATTATTCATTTGTCAATAATTAAAGGTAAAATACATTATTGGTTTACAAGAGTTGTTAACCAATAAGAAATTGACAAGTGACATAATCTTGCTCCATAAATTATTTACCATGTATTTACCTATTTACCTTACTTGGTAAATACATATATGGTAAATTTAAATATTCAAAATAGTTTTGAATTATTAATATTTTATATATTAATCAAATTATTATTATTAATTGGAATAAGTGGCAAACACCATTTACTAATGAAGAATGCACTTGTTATTAATAATAAGGAATGTTGACCACTTAATAATTCTTAAATGATGCACTAAGAAAGTGATAAAATCACTTAACATTGATTAAATGCCATTTACTCTCTAGAAATTGATTCAAATGGTTGAATCAAATTGGTGAGTGAAAAATATGATAGATTAATGTTTGTAATGGCAAATATAGTTAAGTGGTGGTGGAGCACTAAGAGAAATCATTCTTTGCACTTAAGAAAGAATTGAAAGAGTTTAATTTTGGTGTAAGAAAAAGTGAATTTTGTTCAAGGAGAAAGAAGAGAGAATTAAGAGCATTTCCTAAGTGTTTTTCTCAAAGTGTTGAGAGAAAATACAAAGGCTTACCAAGGTTCAACATAAAGAATTGTAAAGAACAAAAGAAATCTCTTAACTCTTCTCATCTCTTGGTAGTAATCACTCATATAAACAAATTATTTTAAGTGTTAAAACAATCATTTGCTAGAAATTCAAGGCTGCCATTCTAGCTTCACAATCCCACCGGATTTAGTTGTGAACTAGAATTGTGCAAGGGAACACTTCAAGGTGAGCTCAACAAATTGAAGCTTGGAGTTCTTGACGAATTGTAAAGCTACCTTCATAACCGGGTAGGTTATATATTTGCTATTCATTTTATATCATGCATGAAATATATATGAGATATATATGTACTTGAATGATCATACATGTGATTACATGCTTGAATTTGTTATATATTGTATAATATGTATGAATACTTCCGTTGCGTATTTAATTTTTGAAATTATATACATCTATACACATCACACACCATATCACAACAGATGTATTTATTTCAACTACCACTATTATAGTTTTTAGCCATACAATTGTAGTTGAATTGTAACAAAATATTCTTAGTGGCCTAGAGATGAATCCATAATTCTAAGCTTAAGTAAAGAACTCTCTATTTATACACCATTCAAGATAGTTTAAAAAATATGAAACATATATACATAAGCATGTAATTCTTGGTCCGTTAAAGGTACAACTTTTTTTGTAGTTCTACAGTAGTCCCATTTTGGATTACTCTGATATTTTTCTAACATTCTTTTTGAAGTTCACTTCTTGGGCACTGGTTCAAATTGAACCTATCACCTTTCACAATGGGAGTTATATTTGGTAAACAATCTTTCATTTAAAATCTCTTTTTAAACTTTATTAATATAGGTTTCTTGAGAGAGGACTAAAATACTTTGAAATCTATCTCTATGTATTTAATCCCAATGACATAAGATGCATTACCTATATCATTTATATCAAAATTTTCAGAGAGAAATTATTTTACCTCAAGTAACAAACCTTTATCATTAGTTGCAAGTAAATGTCATCCACATATAAAATATAAATAAATTTTGCTTTCACTAAACTTCTAGTATATGTATTGATTCATGATTTTCTCTACAAATTTAAATGAAGAGATAACATCATAAAATTTCAAATACCACTGATGGGAGACTTGTTTCAATTCATATATAGATTTCTTGAACTTGCATACCAAATGCTCACCATTACTAGAGAAAAATTCTTTTGGTTATTTCATGTAAATCTTTTTCTCTAGTTCCTCATTGAGAAAATTTGTTTTCACATCTATTTGTTGTAGCTTTAAGTCAAAATGAGCAATTAATACCAGCTCTGACATCCTCAAACTCAAAAGATAGCCAATCACTTGCGATAACATAACACTGCTTAGAAATTAGTTTGGACCAGCTTGGACAGAGAAAAA
This sequence comes from Ailanthus altissimus, assembly GCA_946807835.1. Taxonomy (NCBI): domain Eukaryota; kingdom Viridiplantae; phylum Streptophyta; class Magnoliopsida; order Sapindales; family Simaroubaceae; genus Ailanthus; species Ailanthus altissimus. The sequence goes on along the minus strand of OX327685.1, from coordinate 23,595,494 downwards.
ATCGACAGATAAAGAAAGTGAAGAAAACAAATAGAGATCAGAATATCGACCTAATTCGGCTAGGACAGAATAGAGTTTTCAGTTTTAAATGAAACAAAACTAGATACTGGTAGACCTTTATTCTCCCTAGAAAATCACCATTGGTCTTAAGACCTCCAGGCCCAAAAAAGGTCGGCCCCAAAGAGCCCAATCAAATGTTTTCCTGTGGGATAACCCTTTTTAGGGCCTACTATTACTTGAAAGATAGGCTCAGGGTAATAGCCATTAGGTCAGGCCCTAGCAGGGCTGAATAGCGAAGAATCTGCTTGAATTCAAAGGAACTGATCGGTAATTTGAAGTGCCTATTCGGCAAGGTAAGCCATGATATAGCTAAGGCCACCATTTACGTATTAACTGGATCGGTTCATTCCAGTGCCTATGTAATCAACAAAGAAACCGGGTCAGAATGGACACCAGTTCAGCTGTTTGTCGAACAAGTCGACCAAGAATAGCTAGTGAAGTCATCAAAAGATCAGCTCTTTGAGAAGACCTTGGACCACGGCTGAGCTAAACAAAAATAGACTACTAGAAAATCGACCCGAGCAGGTTGGACATAACCTCACATTTAACCTAAATCCACTAACGAAGACAGACATGAGAAAAATGCCAAAAATATACTTAAGAATATTTGCAGGAGGATATTTAGCGTGTGATAGAGATAGCAAGAGCAGAGTCAAAAGTGTGTCAAAAGATCTATAGGAGGATATTTGGCGTGTGACAGAAACACGATAGAAGAAGAATGACCAAAGAAGCCTTTCAAAGACCAATACCATAAAAACGAGAAAAAGACATTGAACTAAGGGGATGCCCAAAAAACTGAAAGAATTAACAGAGAGAAAAAAATAAGGGAGGTTAGATTCCCTTCATTCAAAATACATTTTGACCTATTTTTTTATCAGATTCACATCACAAAAAATATTTTTTGACTTAAGCATCAGAGTGTCTTTGTCGGAACCCCTCCTCGACGAGACCGTCACCATAATTGTATTAATATTTTGCAGGTCTTGTCATAGCTAATAGCAAAGAAGAAATTCAAGCCCGTACAAACAAGCCTAATTAAAATGAGGCCCGAGTATTATTTTTCGTTCACAAATAAATTTAATACTCGTTGACTCAAAGAACTATTTTTTTAGTCAACAAAATCTATAGTATATAATTAAAACATCAATGTATTTTCTTTCTTTTTTTCGTTTAACATTGACCGAGGGGCAACCAATCAATTAGAAAAGCTGATATTATGAGTACCGGGTAGATTGTTCATTGGAGATGATATTAGAATGTAGTCCTGCAAGCACCCCCCGCCGAATCATTGGTTTCTTTTTCATATTCTGTCAATACGAAATGAAGGGCTTCACATCGGAGTTAAAAGTAGTATTACTAAATCTATAAGCATTTACTTTCTAAAATTTAAAATTTTAACTCACTGATAAAGTGGTTGGGCTGTGGTGTGAGGCCGTGCCGTGAACTGAATATATAAAGCGTGAGAGAGAGCAAACAAAAGATAGTGTGGAGTCGTTGACTGAAATTAAATCGTTAACCCGGTTCTGGGTCTAAAAAATCCCAAATCCAGAAAAAAGATAGGCTGGATTTATTCGGGTCTAAAAAATCCCAAATCCAGAAAAAAAAAATACAACTCGCACTTGGAAATTTTTTTTTGGATTTTTTGAAATTTTCTGAGTCCAAGGTTTTTTAAGTTTGGATATTTTTTGTCGTCCCTCCCTTGAGTTTCAGTGTGATAATCTTATCGCGCCGAACCCACATGGGTGATTTCAGGCACAAAATTCTGTCTCAAAAACAAAGGCTATCTGAAACAAATCAACACCATACAACACTTGCAACTCACCTTTACAAAAATCCCCTAACATCCTGAATAGTCCACAGTGATAACATTCTGCCGAAAAAAGCGAAAAAGAAGGCGTAAAAGTCATGGCTGAAGCAATTAGCACCACCCCATAGAATCTCTCAATACCCACCCAACACTAATCATATTATTTTCTTGGTTAATCGCGACATTAACATTAAGCTTGACCACACCTGCCTGTGGAGTTTTCCAAACCCGAGCATTTATCATTCCAGCAACACGACCTTGAACTTCATTTTGTGCAACAACCCGATCATCAACTATAGTAGAAACATGCTTATGAACTCCACTCTGAGCAATAAAAGACCTGCTGTTAGGCTTACGTAATTCTTGCAGCATTTGAAATTCATAAAGGACTCTTGCTTTGGACAATAAATTCCGAATCCCCTCTAGCAAGTTATCATGACATTGAGCATTTCAGTAATTCTAACAACTTCATAATACCACTGTAAATATCTCCCAATCTGTAAAAAATTCAAAAAATATGAATTAAAAAACTCCCCAGATCAACCCCTTGAAAATCTGAAATGACCTTACCGAAATTTATTGAGTCCCAAAAGCTTGTCCATTCTTATTCAAAAAATCTAAAACTAGAAACATTTCTCTCACAAAACTTGGAGTAATAGGCTGAAATGATGAAATTAAGGCGAGGCAACCAAAGATTTAAAAATACTGAAATTGATTCCCCATTACTAACCCGCCACTGAATCCCACATCCTAATAGATCACAGTCCGAGAGAAAATTCTGCCACAAGTAAGAACATCCCATTAACATTCAGCTACTAAAAATTTAGAGTTAGAAAAATACTTGGCTTTAAAGATCCTTTTGGATAATGCCTATGGCTGAGTAGGAACTCTCAACCCTAATTTTGCAACTAAAGTTTGATTGAAATCCTCTAAGTCCTTAAACCCAAGGCCTCCATCCACTAATGGCAAACACAGCTCATTCCACTTCAATCAGTGCATCTTATTATTTCCATCATTACAATTCCATTAAATTAAACCTCTATATTCTCTATGAAATTCTAAAATAGCAGAATTTAGAAGTTTAGAATTGATATTGAATATGTAAATTTGGCTTAAATAACAGCTTTTAGTAATATTAATTTTGCACTCCTCGAATACAAACTATTTTTCCACAATTATAATCAGCGCCAAACCTTCTCTATAATGTGCTGAAAAACCAAATGACGGCCCTAAATAATGCCTATATATAACACAATTCAGCAAATCAAACTGTTGTAGAATACCATCCCTGAATATTTGGAGAGACACATGGACTAAAGGTGATAAAATATTTCTCAAAATTAATCTTTTCCCCAGAACCTTCTCATAAATACCAAGAATACTTTTAACTTATGTACTCCTTATTGACATTTAAAAATTTTGCGAAGGGAAAAATTACGAACTACCTGTTTGGTTATCCCATCAAGCAATATCTCAAAGGTCAAAGCAGGAACGAAGGCTTCATTTATGCATCAAATCATCTTAGATGCTGTTAGTATCTCTTTGTTGCATGGGTGTAATTTAGTTGGACTTCTATAAGATAAGGCTTTTTTTTTATTAGTTGTGCATTTTAAATAATTCTCTTCTCTCCCCTCAATTTGTAGAATCTTTTTATGACAACTCATAGTTCAAAAATTTTACATTTAAGTTCCATGAAATTTATAAGAATTTAATTTTTCTCTTTATTTTTGGGCATTTGTAGTGATATTATACTATTTTGGTAATTACAATATTAGCCCTACTATTTGGGTATTTTTAGTTTGACCCAATAGTTTGAAAATTTGTATTGTGACCTAAAAACTTTGTAATTTCTCTCGAAGATAGTGGATTTGTTCCAGCGGCGCCGAGGACGTAGATAACATTACCGAACCTCGTTACATTTAGTGTTTTATCTATTTTGCATATTATATTGAATGGTTGGTTGCCTCGTTGTAGTATTGCTAGCATTATTGGTTGTGTTTCGGTTATCCAAAAATTATATTCCACATAACAATTAGTAATAGTGCTAATTGTTGTTTGAATGTTTCTTGGTGCAACAAGTGGTATCAGAGCCCCAGGTTTAGGATGGTGAGTAGCTATTTTTTATTGAGCACTTACTACTATTCTGGGTTGTTAAATTTTGAATTGTTAGTTGATTGGATATAATTATTTGGTGGAGCTTGGTTATTTATGATATTATGTATCGAGCTCATTTGTGTGAGATGGTTATGGCATCATCATCATCCACATCGATGAGGACAGTAACAGTGTCTAATGTAAAAATATATGTGAAAAAATTTGTTGGCCAGAATAATTTTGGCTTATAGAAAAGTGAGGTATTAGATGGATTATGTCAGCAAAAACTATATGAAGGCTCTGGAGAAAAATCTGCCAATGCATTTGTGGAAGTCCCTGAAGAACAAATATATGAAGAAAAGTATGAGATCTGGCTGTATCTATTAAAGAGATTATTTTGTCTTCAGTTGAGACCAGGTACGAGTATCAGTTTTCATACTGATGAGTTTAATAAGTTAATTGCTGATTTATGAACTTATATTTGTTTTGGAAGAAACAAAATCAAAAGATATCAAGGAGACAAATTGAAACAGGCTTAATATAAAAACTTTTGGGTTGATTCATTCTTGTCTGTGTAGAGAGCAGAAGTATCCGTTCATTAGAGAAAAATCTGTCAACATATATGAAGAAAAGTAATGACATTTGGCTGTATCTATTGAAGAGATGATTTCGTCTTTAGTTGAGACTAGGTACGAGTATCAGTTCTTATATTGACGAGTTTAATAAGTTAATTACTGATTTATTAAACTTAAAGGAAACCTTTAAAGATGAAATAAATGCTATGCTATTGATTGGTTCTCTTCCAGATGGATTAGATCATTTATGTATTACTCTCATCCATGAGAAGGATAAACTGTCATTTGAAAAAGTTTGTTCTTTTTTGAAAAACTATGAAATACATAGAAAAGATCAAAGAGAACATAGAGATAAGTTAGTAGAAGCATTGACAGTGAGAGGCCGTAGCCAAAATAGAAAACTAGAAAAAGAGAAAAATCTAAGTCAGGGGTAGAGTAGAAAAAGATGAGTGTGCCTTTTGTCGGGAGAAAGGGCATTGCAAGAAAGATTATGCGAAGTTGAAAAAGAAAGAAAAAGAAATGTTTATTTCTGATGCATGTGTTGTTGAGAGCGTAAGTGTTGACAGTGTGTCAGATTTTTGTTTAAGTGCTCATTCATCAATGTCTCGTTCTGACGAATAGATTATAGATTCGGGTTGTACTTATCATATGTTTCTATATCGAGAATGATTCCTTAATTTTGAAGAGCTTAAGGGTAGAGTTGTGTATATGGGCAATAATGATAGTTACCATATTGCTGAGATAGGTTTAATCCGATTGAGAAATGATAATGGGTCAACTAGAGTTCTGACATATGTTCGGTATATACCGAAGTTGAGGAAGAATCTAATCTCTTTGGGAGCCTTGGAATCTAAAGGATGTACTATATTTATACGAGATAGAATTCTGAGGATCACTTCAAGCACTCTTGTGACTTTAAAAGGCATCAAGAGGAATAACTTATATTACTATAATAATAGTACAATGATTGGATCAGCGGCCATGGTTTCTGATAATGATGTAGATTCAGAGATCACTAGATTGTGACATATGCAGTTGGGACATGGAGGTGAGAAATCCTTATACAGTTTAGTGAAAAGAGGCTTATTGAAAGGTGCAAAGACTTGCAAGCTAGACTTTTGTGAGCATTGTGTTCTGGAAAAGTAGAAAAGACTGAAGTTTGGTATCGCTATTCATAATACCAAAGGTATTCTTGATTATGTTCACTCAGATGTGTGGGAATCTTCTCAGACTACATTTATGGGAGATATGCTCAACTACCGAAGGATAAGAAGGCAATTGGGTACAAATAAGTATATGTAAAGAAAGATGAATTTCCTAATAAGAAAGATGTTCGCTACGAGGCAAAGTTGGTGGCTAAAGGCTATGCACAAAGGGAAGAAATTGACTACAATGAGGTGTTTTCTCTAATTGTGAAATATTCTTCCATTAGAATTTTATTTGCCTTAGTAACTTAGTTAAATATAGAACTAGTTCAACACGATGTAAAAACTACATTTTTACATAGTGACTTAGAAGAGAAAATCTATATAACTCAGCTAGAAGGATTCAAAGTTACCGGTAAGGAAAAATTGATTTGCAAACTGAAATGATCACTTTATGGTTTGAAACAATCACCGAGGCAATGGTATAAGCGATTTGATTAGTTTATGATTGGTCAGAGGAACACAAGAAGCAAATTTGATCATTGTGTATATTTTTCAGAGGCTATATGATGGTTCTTTCATTTATCTACTCTTGTATGTCGATGACATGTTGGTAGCTTCAACAAATGTCGAAGAAATTATAAAATTGAAGACTCAATTGAACCAAGAGTTTGAGATGAAAGATTTGGATAAAACTAGAAAGATATTAGGCATGGAGATTAGTAGGGACAGAGAAGGATGCAAAATTTGTTTGACTCAGAAGTAATATCTGAAGAAGGTATTCCAATGTTTTAGCATTTCAGAGGAGTCAAAACCTGTAAGTTGGTAGCCTGATGTATGCTATGGTGTGTATGAGACCTGATATTTTACATACAGTTGGACTAGTGAGCAGATATATGCATGATTTTGCTAAAGGACATTGGCAGACCGTGAAATGGATTCTAAGGTATTTACTAAAGATCATATGACAGGACCCGACCTGAGCCCCCCTCTAGAATCGAGGCGGATCCTGCGATGACATGTGACTAATATACTTTTTACTCATACATATGATACAATGAGGCTATCTGCCTCAATAAAAGGTGTACACGTGTACTCCAATATACAAAAACATATACAAATACACAGACTGAGACACTTATGCAGCTATGCGTGTCATAGGCCAACCTCAAAATGTGATGACTGTATCACATTGCACGAATTCTTGTGACAACCTAGAAAAAATAAGAAAAATGGGGAAAAAAGGTGAGCTTGTGGCTCAGTGAGTGGATATAATCTGAAAATATTATAAACTTTATATGTATTGTACACGTATAAATCTGTAAGATAAAATAATCATAAAACTGTATACTAAGTAGTCAATAAACTTGTACTGAAAGTAGAAGCTGTCATAAAATTTGTGCTAAAACTAAAAATCATGGCATAATACTGGGGATCTGAAAATCTGAAAGTATAAACTATCATAAAATCTATTATCAAGCTGAATATATGTAACATAGCTCTGGAAACATGTACTACATATATACTGAAAATCACACCAAACTTGTACCCGAAAAAAATCTGGTCTAACCTGGCGGAGTAACTCACGCACAGGCAGAGCAGGGGATTTGAGTTGGTCTAACCCGGTGGAATGCTGCATCGCTCGGGCAGAGCAAACTAAACTGGTCTAACGTATGCGCAAAGCAACTACACTAAAGGGGAGGGTACGCATATGGTAGTTCAAAAACTACTACTATATAATATCATGAAAGTATAATTGTTCTAAAATAAATATTTATGTACTGAATATAATCATAAATTATACTATAATAAATTCTAAAACATTTATGAAAATACTAAATAGCATAAATATTTATCTCTCTAAAATAAATCATAACTAAATCTGATAACGTGTAATTAAATCATAATTGCTGTATTAAAAATATATAAAATATATATATAGCTATCCACTCACAAAAGTGCGCTAATCCTGAGTTGGGTCTAGATTCTGAGATCTACCCGCTATCAGCATCTCTTCTATATCATAGGGTGTAAAAATACATCATTAATACCGATATGAATTATAAATATTAAAAAATAAATATTCTAATATCGTAAAACTATTACCCGCTAAATCACTGGATATAAATTTAACTACCCAAACTAATTTCCTAAAATTTTCTATTTTTTTTCTCTTTTTTTTTCTTTTTCTTTTTTTTTCTTCTCGGTTTCTTCCTTTCCCTTTCTTTTTCTTTCTTTTCTTCATCTTTTCTTTTCTCTTTTTCTTCATTTCTTTCTTTTCTCTCTTTTCTCGTTCTCTCAGCTTCCTCTTCTTCTTTTTCTATTTCGATTTTTGCTTCCTCTTCTCAATAAAGCAAAAACCAAAAAGTTAAATATTTATATACGGCGGCCACCGCTTCAATTTCTTATCTCTTTTTTTTATAAAAAAATCTACCACCAAGCAATATATAAATCAAACACGTGTATTACATCATAGACGTTGGCTTAGTCTTTGAGAAAGATGATACATATGATCAATGTGTTGTTGGTTATGTTGATTCTAATTATGCTTGTGATTTGGATAAACGTCAGTCAACAATCGGTCATGTTTTTACTCTTGCGAGAGCACTTATTAGTTGAAAGTCTACTTTACAGTCTACAGTTGCTCTGTCTACTACAGAGGCAGAGTACATGGCAGTTAGAGGCTGTGAAGAAAGTTATTTGGTTACAGGAATTGCTAGATGAGTTGAGAATTAGTCAGAAAAAGATTCATGTTTATTATGACTATCAAAGTGTTATTCATTTAGCAAAGAATCCAGTGTACCATGTTCAAACGAAGTATATTGATGTTCGATATCATTTTGTGCAGGAGATCATTAGTGAAGGAAGAATCTTACTTCAGAAGATGGGATTGTCGAGAATCCTGCAAATATGTGGACTAAGGTGGTGACAGCGATCAAATTCAGTATTGTTTGGACTTGATCAATAAAGTTTGAGTTTGATAAAGCAATTGGGTGCAAATTTGGAGGCATTGCATTTGGATAGCGAATTTTTGGGAAAAAGTGAAGCTTTGTAGATGATTGATATATTCGCCAAAGTGAAGATTTGTTAAAAATTGGATTATATACTAATTGAGCCAATCCCACATTGGTGGGAGATAGTATGGGTAGTTTGATTGGGCTTATATAAGACAAGGCCCCCTTTGTTATTAGTTATAACTTTTGGATAATTCTTTCTCTCCCCTTAACTTGAAGGATCTCTTTGTGAGAACCTGATAGTTCAAGAATTTTACATTTAAGCTCCTGAAGTTTGTAAGAATTCAATTTGTCTCTTTATTTTTGGGCATTTGTAGTAATACCCTACTGTTTGGATAATTATAATATTGACCTTACTATTTGAGTATTTTTAATTTGACCCAATAGTTTAGAAATTTGTATTGTAACCTAAAAACTTTGTAATTTCTCCCGAAGATAGTGGATTTATTCCAGTGGCACCCGAGGACGTAAGTAACATTACCGAATATTGTTAAATTTGGTGTTCTTTCTATTTTTGCCTATTGTGTTAGATAGTTGGTTGCCTCGTTGTGGTATTGCTAGCATTATTAGTTATGTTTTAGTTATCCAAAAATTATATTCTACATAACAATTAGTAACAATACTAATTACTGTTTGAACGCTTCTTGATGCAAGAGATATGCTATCTTGTAAGGAATGACCAACATGTTAGAAATGATCAGTTAGTAAAAATAAATTTTATGAATAAAAGTGAAAATTACAAATTGTTTGACAATATAAAAATTAAGTATAAATGAACATCATACCGAAATGTTACTATTGAATAGATGTAAAAAGAATTAAAGAAACTCAGAGAGGTTAACTATATCGGTAATCTAGTACATGCAAAGAATTCCTTCCAAACTCAATGAACTTAGAAACTAAATTAATAAGCACATGCAAATGCAACACATGTGATTAGTTTCTACATATCCTTGATGTCTATACTCTCCTTTGTCGATATTCCATTGATAGAATTATTTGCATATCCAACAAACGCAATATAAAAGAAAATAGGAAAAGAACCAAAAACAAAAACATCCAAGTAAGGGCGACAACTTTCTGCCCTCCTAATTATAGCAAACCTGATAGAAATTGGTGCAATCCTCCTAGGCAACACTTCGATTTATCATTGCCCACGTTCCTCAATATTGGACGTTGGCATTGTCCTTGTTTTATACCAAAGAGTTCCTTATGTTAAGTTTGAAATAAAGGGAAATCCTTATTGGATACATGTTTTAATGTACAATGTTGCGGGTGTTGGTGATGTGATTGATGTAAAGATTATAGGCACAAGTACGAATTAGATTTAAATGTCATGAAACTGGGGCCAAAACTGGGATACTAATGTACAATTAGTTGGGCATAGTTTGTTATTTCAAGTGACTACTACTGATAGAAAAATGGTGCAATCTTATCATGTTGCACCACCTCGCTTGAAATTTGGTGAGGTCTTTGAAAGAAATAACTTTCTTGGATAAGATACTAACAACTACTTGTGTTAATAATTTTTTTTGAACATCATTAAATGTAATATTATTGAAAAATCAATAATATTATATCGTAGGACTCCTAATATAAAATCAGAAGATTACTGAAACGCTACACAGAGATTAGATAAGTCTATAATGGCTTACTTGGACCTAAAACTCTCTATAGAGAGATACAATAACCCATCAACGATGACTATCCCAAAAAGGATCACTACCTCCATTTAAGATAGGGGGGCTTAACCTCATATAAGAGGAAACCAAACCTCACATAGGAGGTGTAGAAAATTGAGTGTGTGACATACGAGTGTATACATAAATACACTCCATTTGCAAAGACATGGCCGGCCGTTATGTGAAACAAATGAATGAAAATTTATTTAATGGCCTACAATATTACATTAATACAAAAAAGCCTCCACCATTCATAATGGCAACATATTTAATTCTTTTAAACAAATATTAATACGACTAAATTATATAATAATGTTTAGTGGATTAAATGTATATAATAATATTATAAAATAAATCAAAAATTATTTTTGCATTACTTTATTAATATATCATGATATATAATGAAAGGATTAGATCTTGCCATTTGTCACCATCCTATTAGTTAACAACTCTTATTAATTAATTAAATGATGTACTTAATAATTAAGTCTTGACAAATGCACATCTTGAGAGATCCCGAAATAATTATTCTATTTTGCTGAAATTTATTAGATCGAATTATTCAATCTAATCCGCTACCCAAGTGCGTAACGAGTACACTTCATATTGTAAGACTCTCTAGGTCCACATCTGATTCGTCATATGGAGCTCCTCCATACGTCCATGAACGATGTCCCACACACATGTTACGGTTATTACAAATCAACGTGTTAGACCATATAAGTTGAGATTATTGCATATTCGTATAATCCTTCCATCATTTATATCCTTGAAGAGTAGAGATCTAGATCATCACCGTCAAATCTCTATTTGCTCAACCATGAACTTAACTCCAGGTTTATATTTCATTAAACAATATCTATAAATACTTTTGTGATATTGTTTATTCCTTCAGAATATATTTTCTGAGGTTTATGCTTGTGGCCATAAGTCTTTTTGAAATACAATCTCGGAGCATCAGGATATACAACCTACTCATATGAGCTGATGGATCATATATCTATACACATCAAACTCTATAAGCATCGGACCATACCTAGCGACACCCAGCGGTCAGACCATGAAAGTTTTCTAACATATGTAGAACCAAACATAGTGGATCACTCACAAGCTCACCGTGATGCTCAGGTTAAAGGATCACAAATACTACTCAACTCGAAAGACCTTCCATTGACGGCTTCATGAGATGTCTATTGGATGTCCTCGTGAGTCTGTTCAATACTCAGTCCTCACTGAATACCTGCATCTCTATACGAGCTTCCACTAATCTTATAGTTTGCTAAGACTAACCATCTGGACCATCCAGATATAGACATACGCTAATCTATATTATTGGGTTTCACCAATAGACCCGCATTGATGAAATTAGATCAGGAACATTGTGTTTGAAAATATATTTGCATGATGACATTTTCTAGCACCATCTGTAGCTCCTTGCAGCTATGTCATTACTAATATATTCTCAGATCATTGTCTCATTTCAGACAAGGCTTTAACTCATTAAATTTTGCTAACTACATGAACATGCTAACTCTTAGTATCACTAACTCTTAACACTACTAACTCTTAGTACTTCTAATTATTAGCACTGCTAACTCTTAGCACTGATATAAACTCCTTTAAACTAGATCTGAACTCCTTCAGATCATATAATGTCTGAAACGTTACAAGTATCTCACCATTTTAATTATAAATAATATTAATGATTTTATTAGAAATGATAATTGTTTAAATACTATCATTAAATATTTATACATTTTAAGATGGCACGTAAGCACAAATCCCAACAAAAAAAAATTACTCTTATTAATAAGGGACAAAACAACCCTAAATAAAGAGGGACAAAACTCCTCAATATAGAAAATTACAAATAACCACCCAGTGCATACATTTTTCATATGCCAAAATTACCCTCAAAGAGTCCTCCCCAACAACAACAACCAAACAAAAAAATGCCTTAAAGTATTTCTAGTAGTCGTGAGAGGACATAGTGTTAGGGTCGGTGCTTACGTGCCATCCCTGAATGTACATATACTTGTGTATTTATACAGGTGTACATTTCTATTAAATCGCTAATACCCATTTATATGGTATTATGCATATAACGTTACAGACATTGTAGATCTGAAGGAGTTCGGATTAGATCTAAAGAGTTTAGATAAGAGCTCATATTTAGCCATACTGAGACATATAATTGCTAAATGTTAGCACAGCTAAGTGTTAGCTGGTTATAATACTCAGCAGATCCAAGAGTTGGAGCCTTGTGTGTAATGGGACATAGACCTGAGAATATACTAGTAACTGCATAGTTATAATCGGGTGCCAAGAAAGCATGTTGCGCAAGTATATTCTCGAATAATTGTCACTGATCTATTTCTATCGATGCGAGTCTGTCGGTGGATATCTTTATATACATATATAGATCAGCATATATCGTACCTATAGAGTATAGATAGTCGTTCCTGACCGACTGTGAGCTTAGAGCTCGTATTGACATATGGGTATCCAGTTAGGACTGGATATAGGACAGACTCACGAGGGCCTTCGATAGACACCCAATGTAAGCCATCAACGGAGGGTCCTCTCAAGTTGAGTAGTATACATGGTCTTTTGACCTGAGTGCCATGGTGGGCATGTAAGTGATCCACCATACTTTGGTTTCACGCATGTCACAGACCTTTCATGGTGTGACCGTTGGGTGTCGCTGGGTATGGTCTGATGCTTATAGAGTCTGATGCGTACAGATATGAGATCTGTCAGCTCTCATATGGAGTAAGATATCCAGATGCTTCAAAACTGTGTCTCAGAAAGTCTTGTGGCTACAAGCAATCATCCCGGGAAAGAGTTCTGCCAAGGTCAAACAATATGACAAAGGAGTTTGCGCATATTGTTCATTGAAATACAAGTTTGGAGATAGGACATGGATGAGCATAAGGGGATTTAATGGTGACAATCTATATCCCTGCACATCCAGGATATCATGACGAAAGGACTATACATATGTGTTGTAACCTCAGCTTGTATGGTTTAACACACTGATTTGTATATCCGCGACGTGTGCGTGGGGTATTACTCTGTGGAATAGTTCTATTTGACAAATCGGGCGTAGGACCTAGAGAGTCCCGTGATATGAAGTGTACTCGTTGTGCACTGGGGTAGCGTGCCAGATTAAATTGTTTAATCCAGCAATATTTAGCATTACCACGGGAATGCGTGCGTGTCTGTATTTAAGTGTTAAATACAACAATTAGTTAATAATTATTATTTACTAATTATAGTATGATACGTAGTGCATTGTGGACCCTCTATTGAGTTTACCCAAGTGTGAGATTTGATGGGACCCACTAGGGGGTAAATTTGATAACTATTCATGAGGGACAAAATGATCATTTCTCATTTTAATTATTTAATTGTTAAATAATCAAATATCTTTTTTTATATTATATAATATATAATATATTATTTTATTTTATTATTATATTATATAATATTTATATTATATTATATTATATATATGTAAAGAAAGAAAGAGAGAGGGAGGGAAGAATTTTGGCAAAATCGGCCGAGAGAGAAAAGAGAAAAAAATGGAGGAGAAGAAGATGAAGAAGAAGAAGAGAAGAAAAAAAAGAGGAGGGAAAATGAAATTACTTCCAATGAAATTGTTTCATTTTTCCTATGCTTCTAATTAGAGTAATTATGAATTGCTTCAAATCTTTATTTCTTATCTTTTTAGAGAAAAAGGATATAAATTCACTCCCGGTGATTTTGGGAATTAAAAGTTAATACCGGGCTGAATATAGAGCTGCTGTTCTAACTCACCAAACCCACCGAGTTGGTGATTAGAACTGCACACGAGTTGGTCTTCATGCAGACTCCAGAAAAAATACGTGTATAACGTTACACGTTTTGGTGAGTTCTCTATTCTATAAATATATTAATGCGATTAATATATTGTATTTAATGTGTTTATTACAAAATTTATACATTTTCGCTGTATTTGGCAATAGACACAATTGCACATACATATACCTACACGTGCCTTAGATCCGCCGACAAAAATGGTATTGGGTATAATGATGAACCTCTAAAGGCCTATAAGGCCTCCATAGAGATGGGGGCGGGGGTTCGAATCCTTAAGGGTGCAGGTAACCTGAGTAATTGTGTATTGGGGCGCTAATGGCTCTGAGGTGTTATCCAGTCGATAGACCAAGGAGTTGGTGGGTCTTACACACTCTGACACATAGATTGTTGGAAGTTGCATATTCACCGAATTTAGGTACAGAGTTACTGCCGGTGAGCTTGGCTTGCTCGGTTGCAGTGACTACTATCCCACGGTGCTTAGCAACAATGTTAAAGGTCAAAATATGAATCAAGTAAAAACTAGGAGGGCACATCGATGAATGCAACTGATGGAGTCCAACATAGACAATGTTCAACGAGGAATTAACAAAGAGGCAATGAGCACAACCGGATCGGCAAGTCTTTGATAGGTTGAGCCGATGAAGCACTGGCCGAGTCATAGATCGGATTAGCATAGATAAAAAAGAGCAATGAACAGGCAAACTCGATTGGATCAGCGTTCTGACCAAATCGATGAGGCACACCACAAATCAAAAGTAGCCCGGCCAGATGATGGATCTCCGTAGCTTTATATATGGCTGGACACTAGAATCGACAGTGAGACTCTCTAGAAGATCCAACTGAAGAGAACCAAGAAACACAAACAGTAAAACAAAATAGAGAAAAATAAAAATAAATAAAAATAAAAAAAGTAAATAGATGTGGTTATCTCCACCGAAAACGATTTAGAGAGAATTTATTTTGGAGCATACAAATTCTATTCACTTGTGTTAATAACTTGAATGGCTTATTTGAGTAATAAGTGTTGTTTTTAGAAATAAAATTCATTTTCTAATTAGTTTGCTTCTCTTAATAATATCTTTACAAATTTCACTAAATGCTTTGGTGTTTGATATATAAATATGCTCTACCAAAAAAAAGAATAATGTTAAATATCTCAACAATTATTTAAAAAATAAATCTTTTTTTTTGAGTGTATACTATACTATTACAACATGGGGAGGGGGGACTCGAACCCCTGACCTCTGGTCAGGGGGGTGCACCTACAAGGGGGGCTTGCCACTTTGGCTAAGCCCCCATGTGCTTTAAAAAATAAATCTTAAACATCGTGGAATGTGTTTTAAATAGAAAAAGATATAATATAATTGTAGACTTATTAAATGGTATTCACAAATTTTAAATTTCAATACATTATTTTTCACCTAAAAAATACCCCATTATTGCTAATGCACTTTTTAGCACAACTTTTGAGATGATAAAATTACTTGTAAAATCAATGATTAGCTTCTTGCAGTTTGCAAATTATGATGAAATGAAGCTCGAAAAAAATGAACGGATTGTTCAATAAAAACAAAAATAGTAATAGTATACATACAATTATGCATAGAAAATTTTTAATTCCCTTAAAAATTTTATTTAAAATTAAAATTTTATAGTACATAATTTTTATGGTTAATTATCTTCTTGTTATTGTATAAATCTTTTAATTAATGAATTCACCATTCTTCGTCTTACAAAAAAAAAACTTCATATTAAAAAATTCACCCTCTATTCTCTTACATGTAAAAAAAATAAATTTCAACACTCAAATAAAAAATTAGTGTTTATAAAAAAAAGAGTACTCACATGTAGAGAAATGTATACATGCAAAAAAAGAGGATGCTCATAGGTAGAGAAGTGTATATAGAAACAAGTAGAGTTATTTTATTTGTTGTATCTATGAGTTAATGATAAACTTTTTTTATGTAATTAATGTCAATAGAATAAACGGTGAATGAATGAACAATGATTTATATGGTATGAGTTTAATTCATTTTCAAAGTATACATATATGAATTCAATTTAAACTCTAATTAAAGAGAATATAAATCCGTTTTAAAGTCTCTTTTTACTATTCTTATTGACTGAAATATTTTGAAAAAAACCTATTAACTTTCCTCCGAAATTCTCCCATCCGTTGGATTTAAATTATGGTCTAAGATTTTTTTAATCTTTAATATATATTATTTCTTAATTATCATCATCCACTTGGACGCTCTTAGATAGGTAGCATTGCATAATTGTCTGGTACAAATTATGTTAAATTTGATAATTAGAAAAATAAATTTTTTTTCATTTAATCTAAAGGTATAAATTCAAAGTTAAAAGTAATATTTATAATGTTGCCAATTCTACACCATTATATTGTACAAAATGGATGAATTAAAATATAAATCAAGAATTTAAGTTAAAGAACCCAATCATACGTAAAATATTTATAAAAGTAAAATTTTTGGAGTAAACAAATAACTTGTTTATTCAACCATATGAAAATATTAGTTTAGTTAACCTGAAAAATTGGTCTCTTGAGTCAACAAATTTTAAATTTATTTGTTAGGAAAATGAACCTTGGCCTTTGCTACATGACAATGCTAGAATAGGCTTTGTTGGGTTGCTCTTGACACCTCTTGAAATAGAAAATAAGCAAAGTTAGGTTTCGATTGTGGTTATTTTGACAAGGACCCTCTAATACTTAAGTTAGATAATGAAGGAATGTTTTTTTTTAAAAGTAAGTGAAGGTATGGTTGAAAGAGTAAAAACGCTTAAGATTGTATTTTGTAGGAAAAAATGCCTTTACCTTTGGCTGTCATGGCTTTACCTTTTTATAGTTGGTCCTTACTATTTTCGTCCTGAGAAATCTGGATAAGGAATATGGTCTTCATTTTCATCATGATTTGCAACACTTAGGGTTGACAAGATTGATTCTTATCCCAAAATTTTTTAGACTTTCTTTATTAGATGATGATTTATTAGGATTCCTTAAATCATGAAATTCGATGTTGATGCAAGCATTTAAGCTCCTCAAGGTCTAGCACATTTGGGAAGGTACGAATGACCTCCTCAAGAATTAAACCTAGATGCTAAGTAGGTTCTTGTCTAGGGATGTATAGATGAATTTTTTGGCATCTAGTCCATGTATGGTTGGTTTGAGCCGAAGCGCCCTTGAGCTTTGGTTCATCTTTTTTGGTTCTGATCTTGGGCCAAGCTTTTATGGAAAATAGAAGTCCCTTCATTTTTAGTTTTGACTTGTTAAATCTAGAAATTTTTATTTTCAGTCTTGCCCAGGGTGACTCGTTTTGGTTGAAGTTATGGTGGTTTGGGTATTTAGTGTGGATACTAAGATCTCGGAGTATGGATGGCCATTTGATGGGTATGGGTATCTTACTGTTATGACATTGACCAAGTCTTTTAAGTTTCGAGGATAATAATAAAGTGTAGAAGCTATTTCTCAAATATAGAATCTAAGTATAGAATGTCATCTGCACTTGAAAGAGAAACCAAATTTGTTTTTGAGGAAATCTGTAGAGAGTTTAAAGGCAAAAATTTAAATTTTAAAAGGATCAAAAGATACGATTGTAATTTTAACTTTTTTAAGCATGAATATTAATTTTATTTAAATAAAAAACAACTCTATAGCTAGATTGAAAATTATTGGAAAACCCAAAAATAGAAGCGGAAGAGGAAATACTAGTAGATGGCTAGTAAATTAGCAACAAAGTAAGCTTCTAGCTCTTTTTGGCACAACTGGGTAATAGGGTAAGTGGTCAAGTCTATCTTATTCTCTCTATAAGTATCTTCATACCAATGTACCTACCAAAACAAACCAACAAATTATCAACCCCTTTTATAGTAATCAGTCTTACAATACTCAAGCATTCAGATAACAGCAAGCACATATCGTCCAAGCATCAAAAAAGTAGCTTGGGGATTGGTCCCTGGTGTTACAGTGAATATCAAACCATCAAAAACTTGAGGAGCATAAATCACAATAACCCTAAAAATTATAGTCAACTACTTTGCCCATAAGGCATCCACCATGGTAGTGTTATATACTATTAACTGAAAAACTGATAATTTGATTGATCAATAAGCAATGTAGGCTCGATGTATTTGAAATCTTTGCCTCAAAGCATTTCTTGAATTTGAAATCCTCCTCAAAACATCACCGATCTTGCTGGTGCCATTCACACACCACTACACATCACCTAAAGTAGCTAAAGCAAATAATTGGGTTAACCGAGTGAACCTGTGGAGAGTGGCCCAATAATCTTTTCCATCAGGGTGGCCATAGTGAGATACAGTGGTGAAGTTGGATTTCAAATGAAAATAACGTGAGCAAGGAAGGCAAAAAGTATGACATTGGGAGCTGCTTTAAGGTATGCCCCTGAATTGGTTATGTCTACAATGCATATTAGAGAATGCTCTAATGGCATTGCGGGCACAATGGAGATATCATTTCTCGAGATCTCTTTTGGTGTATTAGAGAAAAAATAAAGAAAAAAAAGGAGTGAAGGTTAGCAAACTTAGTTACCTGACACGGGGCACGTTTGAAACCACCCAAGTCAAGATTAATTACACAAAGCTAATGAAAAAGTAACCTTTGGCAAAAACGAAGGATTAAGTTAGTGTTCAGTGAGCTCGAGATAACTGCCTTATAAGAGAAAGGGACGTTGGAAACAGTTTTTCTTTGACCCCTGCCCATCGATTATTCCAAATCACACCACACCTATCAACATTGTACTATAGCTTAGACCTAATTTGGTGAAATAAAGAATATCATATGAGAACAAAATACCTGATAATAAATAATCAAAAGAGATAAAATATAACCATATGTATACAATGAGATAGATAATTTTTTTTATTTCATAAAAGTATGAACAATGTTCATTACCAAAAAAAACATCGAGCACCTCCATCCATTATAACTTAATTATCAAGTCGTCCTCCACCATCAATGTTGATCCTTCCAAACAATTTTGTACTAGATTTTTCTCAAACTTTCAATTTGGACAAATAAAGTTTCATATATGAAAAAAAAAAATTATGAAATATAACAAAATCATAGAGTTAGATATCCAATCTAAATCAATATCTAAATGGCAGAAAATAAATAATTAATTAATATCAATTTCTAATTTCCTAAAAACTACTAATCTAGATGAAAAATTTATTATCGACAAAAAAAAAATTGTAATAGTCAAGAAGAGAGAAATAAATAAGTGAAAAACAATATTTTTTCACTCGAAAGATGGTAAAAAAATTGATCTCTTTATAATAGAAAAAAGTAAAAAATATAAAGTTGTTTTCTTCATAAAGAATGAGATTTTAATTTGAACTTGAAGGAGATTGTATGAAATGGGATTTGAAAATATCAATTATACAGATTGATATAACCAAGTGAAATTTAATAATCAAAACATGGTTCCTATAATTTTTAAAATACTTCACTACCTTTTTATTGGAACCATTTGTCCCCTTACAAAATTACCAATCACTTCAAGTGGCAAAACTATTATAGGGCATGCCGCCCAAATTTTAATAAAGCCCCTTAAATTTGTATTATGAATATAATTTTTTTAGTATTAAAATATTTATTTTAACCTCTTAAATATTTTTTAAAATTCTTATACTTAATATGTTAAATTGTCAATTTAAGAAAGTGATCCTCATTAGTATCAAGAACTTTTTATAATATATATTTAAGGTTCAAACAATATCTCATCTTTTTTAACTTTAATATTTTTTTATAATAAAAAATATTTTTTAATTTGCAAGTGGTCCATATTTTATGTTTTCCAAGCTTCATTCTATTATCTTAATAAAAAACAAAATTTATATTTACAAGTGATCCCATCTATATATCTTTTTTTAATATAATTTTTTTTTATACTTATAATTCTTTTCCTACGTGGATGTTTTTTTTAATTTAACCTATACAAATAGATTCACAATTATAGACTATTATACATTAGTGATTTTATCTTCTCTTTAATTTACGTCAAACACTTCTTCCTAACTAAAGATTAAGAAATAAGTTAGCATCTTTTATACATTTTAATAATTGTATTTATATATTAATTAATTTTTTAATACCCTACCATTATACTTTATATGTATGTTTTATGGATTTTGTTCTTTATATTTTTTTTTACTTTAAATTTGTTAATTTTAAATATAAATTTATTTTTACCAATAATACAATACATATTTATTGTCTAGTATTTTTGTTATTTTTTTAGTGGAAAAACAATCTATAATTAATCAAAATTTCAAAAAAAAAAAAAAACACACATTGAAAATTAAAAAATTTATACATTATCACTAATCTTTAAGATTATGCTAATGTTTACCAATCTTTATAATTTGAACACCTCCCAGCTCAAATAGTAAGGCTACACTTTCTATAGTATTATTTACCTAAAATAATGTGTTAAATAATTATTTAGTTGTAAAATGGTATAATGAATAATTTTAAAAATTATAAAAATTAAATTTTAATAGTTGTTTGACAAATCAATTGGGATGGAGAATATTGGAATTAGAGTTGGGATGTGCAACCTACTCAAATAATAATAATGCTAGACTTAAAAAGTTATGATATAAATTTTGTATAACAACTGATGTTATATATATATATATTCATTATTGATTGTATTAAATAACTATTACATTAATAAGAATCAAAACGTCAACAATTACCTGACATGTGTTAGTCATTAATTGGTAACAAATTAGTTGGAATAAAAAATTTATATCTCATGTTTATATGCTTATGCTGTTAGAATTATAAACAAGATTAATACTTACAAAAAACAACTCTAGATCTATCATGTCAATTATCAGAATACATATTGAGAAAAGCTTACCTGAGGAATCTATAGCGATTAAAATGTGATGGTTAGCAACTTTCAAGGAGAACACGAGAGTTTAGTAGTCTTCCATAATCAAATCCATGTAACACTCAATGGAGTTCTCTCTCTATAATAGAAAGAAGAGAAGAGAACTATGGATAGAATGATTTGATTTGGAGACCACAACATTATAAAAGGTCTTTATATACTAAGTTCACTATCAGCCCCATCAATAATAATAAACTAGTATTGTATCTCTACATATAATAAGCTTATATCTAATAGATATTTTTAAAGTCTAATAAGAGATAGTGCAAATAGATTATTTAAACTGATCATTTATTTATGATAGCTCATAATGTGTAATTATTATTAATATGTGCACCTACATAAGAAATAATAAAATTCAATAATCTCTTACTTGGGCCACATATGTCGTCTAGAAATAATTATACATCATAAATCTTAAGTATACACAATAAAATGTTATCTTATCTTGTAATATCTCCTTAAATACAATCTGATTCATTAACTATACCAATATGGGATTATAATGACCTTTGTTGCACATATTCGCAACTAGACCCATCAATGACCACCGTATCAATATAATCAATGACATAGATCAAATATAGACATGTAGCATGGATATTATGTGCAATGTGATCTTAAACATATTTGTTTCCAACTGGTCCTACTTTATAGCTCCAATAAGTTAAACTAAATACTTTTTAAACTTTATGAAAAATTATAGTAGAAAGTACAATTTTATTTCAAAATTTCAACAAATAATTTATCAAACTTTATTCCATAGAAAATAAAACATAAATATGTATTAAACAAATGAACATTAAATAACAAACTCCCAATATTTACGCACATGATCAAATAACACAACATTATACAAGCAGCATGCTCATGGAATACCTTGGGCAGTAACCTTTTGGTGAACAGATCCGTAAATTATGGAGTTTGTACCAATATATTCTATCGACACTTGTTGACTTTGAACTCTCTCATTAACAATTTGAAACTTAATGTCCATTTGTTTTGATTTTGAAGAGCTTCTATGGTTATGGGAATACAACATCGTAGCTTTATTACTATAATAAAATTACAACGATCTTTCAATACCACTGATAACTCACAGCCCTGTAATAAAGTTTGATAGCTATATCTTTATAATTTGATGTCTCAAAACGAGCTATAAACTTGGCCTTCATAGTAGAAGAAGTTATAAGTGTTTGCTTAGCACTCTTCTAAGAAATAGCTTTCCAGGCTAAAGTGTATATATAGTTCGATGTGCATCTCTTACTATCTATGCATCTAACAAAATCAAAGTCAGAATACCCTATGATCTTTAATATATTTGATCTCTTATATATGATCATGTAGTCTTTTATTCTCTATAACTATCACATAATCTATTTGGCTTTTTTTCAGTGACCCATTCCAAAGTTACTTAAATATTTGTCTAGCATTCCAACAATATACGCAATATCTGATGCGTACATACTTGAGTATACATAAGACTCCCTACTGCTTACATATATAGAGATTTCTGCATCTCTTTCTATTTAATCTAATTCTTGGGGCACTGACTAAGATAAACTTAGCACCTTTAGCAATGGGTGTATCTCCTAGAGCATAATCTTTCATGCCAAACTTATTAAGCACCATATATATATATAATTTTTTTTGGTAATGCGAGGATACCTCGAGTGCAATATCGATGTATTGTATTCCTAAAATAAAAGATGCGTTCCCAAAATCTTTCGTCTCAAAATTTATTGATAAAAATCTCTTAGTTTAATATTGTAATAAACTTATATCAATGTTTACTAGTAATATGTTATGAATATATAAAATCAGGAAGATAAATATACTACTCCTAAACTTGTGATATATACATTTATTAACTGTATTTTCCTAAAAGCCAAATGAGATAACCACTTGATGAAACTTATGATACCATTAATAGTATGCTTGTTTGAGACTGTAGATAAATTTCTTTAATTTGCAAACTATATTCTTTAGATCTCAAAATATAAATTTTTCTAACTGCATGATATATATCGTTTCCTCAATATTACCACTGAGAAACATAGTCTTTATGTCTATTTGATGTAGCTTCAAATAAAAATGAGCTACAATTGCCATGATGATTCTAAAAGAGTCTTTCGTTGATACTAAAAAAAAAGTCTCTTTGTAATCAATGGCTTTCTTTTGAGTAAAATACTTAGCAACGAGATGCGATTTATATATGTCGATATTGCCTTTTGAATCCCTCTTGATCTTAAACATTCATTTACAACTAATGGGTTTTACACTTTTAAGCATCTTGATAAGATCTTAAATGTTGTTATCTTTTATGGATTTCATCCCATCTTCCATGATCTTAATCTATTAATAAGAATTGGAACTTTATTTAGCTTTAACTAAAACTGATTGGATCATTTTTCAGTCTCACATCAAACTCATATATTTGGAGATAGATGATATAATCATCTAAAATCGCACTTCTTCTTTAAATTACATGGCCTCTTAGGGGATGTTGTCAATGATCTAATATATGTGGGTGTATGCATGTGCAATTGTGTCTATTGCCTAAAATACATATCACATACGAATTTAACGCAGCGGAAGCATTAAACATGCAATAAATACAATAAATAAAATATATTAATCACATTAATATATTAGTAGTGTTGAGAACTCACTTGAACGCATAACGTTATACATGTATATCCTCACAGTTCGCATGGAGATCAACTTGTGGACAGTTTTAGTCACCAACATGGTGGGCTTGGTGAGCTAGAACAACAACCCTATAGCCGGCACTGGGTTTAACTCTTAAACCCCAAAATGACCAGTAGTGTGTTTTCTTCCTTTTCTCTAAAAGGAAAAGAAATGAGAATTGAAGCAATACATAATTGCTTCTCATAGCACCACAAAAAAATGAAATAATTTCAATTTATTTATTTATTATTATTATTAGATTTTTTCTTAGCACCATGGAATGAAAATGAAATTTCATTTTCATTCTCTTCTCATATTCTCTCCGCACAAGATGAAGAAAATGAAGTAATTTTTATTTTTTCTTCATCTCATCACACGACACCCAAAGAAAATGAAACAATTTCATTTCCTTCCATTTCCATTCTTCTCTTGACACAATGAAAGAAAATGAAACAATTCATTTTCTTTCCATTGCTGACACACTCACACACCACACCTTTAACTCTCTCACACATATCTCTTATATATATATATATAAAATAAAATAATAAAATAATAAAATAATATATTATATAATAATAATAATGGGTGTCAACTATTTGGCACCCAAAATAAAATAATAATATAAATATTATATTATATAGTATAATATTATATAATAATGAGATATTTTGATTATTTAACAATTAAATAATCAAAGTGTGAAATGATCATTTTGCCCCTCATGAATAGTTATCAAGTTTACCCTCTAGTGGGTCCTACCAAATTTCATACTTGAGTAAACTCAACCAGGGTCCATAGTGCGCCACATGTCATTATACAATGAGTAAATAATAATTATTGACTAATTGTTGTATTTAACACTTAAATACAGACATGCACACATTCTCGTGGTAGTGCTGGATATTGCTGGATTAAACAATTTAATCTGGCACGCTGCCTCGGTGCACAACGAGTACACTCCATATCGTGGGACTCCTTAGGTGCACGCCCGATTCTTCAAATGAAACTATTTCATGAGTCCGTGAGCAATGCCCCATACATATGTCACAGATATACAAATTAGTGCGTTGAATCATACAAGTTGAGGTTACAACGCATACGTATAGTCTTTCCGTCATGATATCCTGGATATGCGGGGATATAGATCATCACCATCAAATCCCCTAGTGCTCATATATGTCTTAACTTCAGATTTGTATCTCACTGAATAATATGTACAAACTCTTTTGCCATATTGTTCTACCTTGGTGGAAACTATTTTTCGGGATTAATGCTTGTGGCCACAAGACTTTCTGAGATACAATATCGAAGCATCTAGATATCTAACTCTCTATACAAGCTGATGGATCACATATCTGTACACACCAGACTCTATAAGCATCAGACCATACCCAGCAACACCCAACGGTCACACCATGAAAGGTTTGTGACATGCGTGAAACCAAAGTATGGTGGATCACTTACATGCTCACCGTGGCACTCAGGTCAAAAGACCATGTATACTATTCAACTCGAGAGAACCCTCAGTTGACAGCTTACATAAGATGTCTATCAGAGGCCCTCGTGAGTCTGTCATATATCCAGTCCTAATTGGGTACCTATATGTCAATACGAGCTCCAAGCTCACAGTCGGCTAGGAACAACCATCTATATCCTATAGGCACGACATATGCTGATCTATATATAAAAGTATCCATCGATAGACCCGCATCGACAGAAATAGATCAGGGACAGTTATTTAAGAACATACTTGCACAACTGACATTTTCTGGCACCCGATTGTAACTCTTGCAACTATGCAATTACTAATATATTCCCAAGTCTATGTCCCATTATAGACAAGGATCTAACTCTTAGATCTTTGCTGAGTATTATAACCAGCTAACACTTAACTGTCCTAACATTTAGCATTTATATCTCTCAGCGTGACTAACTATGAGCTCTTATCTAAACTCCTTCAGATCGTACAATGTCTGTAACGTTACATTGTATAATACCATATTAATGGGTATTAGCAATTTAATGGGAATATACACTTGTATAAATACACAAGTATATGTACATTCAAGGATGATACGTAAGCACCAACCTTAACAGGAGCTATATTGCAATTTTTATAGCGATGAATCTTTCAACATCAGTTGGCAACAGATTCATCAGACAACCCTGTATAGATACACTAACACGAGTAATTACACATGTATCTATTCACCAACTGTGTTTGGCTAAAGAAGCTAAATTAACTTAATAATAAATAAAGTTGAAAAGTGTACATTTCTTAACTCGTATATTATTTCTTTTGTACTTTATTCTATGAAGTTACCTTTGTAGCTTCTTTTTCTTTATCCATTTTCGTATTGACAATCTTATCCTAAGAAGTATTTGCTAGATGAAGGCTTTAAGTCTTTTCATGCTTTAATCTTTCCTCTTCTTGCACACAATATGAAATGGACTTATTAAGATTCCATTTATCCTTTTAGGTGTTGTAACTTACCTTAAATTAACTGTATTATATAGGAAGAAAAATTAGAACTAGATGCATAAGCACGCCATCGGATAACTCTAACTCTAGTGTCTTTAGTTTGGAAGCGAGATTAGACATCCTCATAATGTACTCTCTTATATTTCCTATTTTCTTTATACCTCATTAAAAAAAATAGTTAGTAGCGTATTTGTTTCAGCCTTTTCATTTCTAGCAAAACGCTTTTCAATTTCCTCAAGGAACATCTTAGTATTTTCCTCTTCAGATACAGCGCCCTTAAAGGTTTATGGAATGACACGTTTAATGATCATAAGACTTATATAATTAGAACGATCCCACTTCTCTAAATACCTTTTATCCTCAGTGGAACTTAGATTAGTGAGAGCAGAGGGTTTTTCTATTTAAAGTGCATGATCAAGATCTATGCAACTGAAAACTATCATAATTTTCTCTTTCTAATTTTTGAAGTTTGTACCATTAAGCACAGTGATAAAATTTATATTTGCAGATATAGATGAAGCAGAAGTAAAAGTTAAACAAAGAATATACATAAAACAATAAGTTCACAATTAATAATAATTTCATAACCTAAAGTATATACGCATGACATAAGTAAACATATAAAGGTAGACCAATAATAAAATACCTAGTATAATATTGATATTTAGTTTTTGGATAAAAATATCAACTGTAAGTGGTACTCTCAATGCAGTAATTAAATATTGATAATAAATCTTTCTTTGGATCAACTTATTACATGTATGAAAAACTTAATAATTATTATACATTTATTATTGCAAATATGCCTATTATTTGACCCAAACAAAATCTTCCTTTATATTGATTATTTTTTTGTATAGACAATAAACATATTTATCTTAATATCTTAAAATAAATAGATATACACAATAGAGGTTACTTTGATAATATATTATTTTAATCAATATATTTGAAATATAAGACAAATAGTGCAAAGAAAAATAATCAAAATTTTCAAAAATAGAAAATTTTATTTTTCTTGTGCACTGGAATGGTACCGGGATTAGGGGTGGGCAAATTTCCAGTACCCGACCCGACCTGACCTGTCTTAAAATTTCAGGTCGAGACCAGAACGGGAATGGGTTCGGGACAGGAAATTCTATCCCGAACAGGCTGGGTTGGGTTCAAAAATTTTCAATCCTGTTTGGGAATTCCCGAATGGGTTCAAGAATTCCCGAACTTCTAAACCCGTTCGGAAATTCCCAACATTTTTTTTTGTAAATATCAATTTTAAAATGGCACCGTTTCATGAGGCTTGAAACGGTGCTGTTTTGGTGAATGAAAAATGAAAAAGAAATAAATTCTTTCTCAACTTGTTATTTTCTCAGTTTTCGATTTCTCGTTCCTCTTCTCTCTCTCAAAATCTCACTGCCGACACAGCCCTCACCCACGGAAGACGGACGCCACTGAGCCAGTTGCAGTCCCCCCTACAGCCTTGGTCTCACTTATCAATCTCGAGGTGGGCAGTATTTGGATGATTGCCGCCGACCGCCGTGAGTCCTCCAAAGCCGAGGGTAATTGCTGACATCTAACCATGGTGAGTTTTTTTTTTTTGAAGCATTTAGTTTTTTTGGTTTGCTCGCATTTAGTTTTTCGTTAGTTATTTGATTAAAAACTAAATGCTCAATTAACTTAATGATTTATATGATTTTTTTTAGCTCGATTAAAGCTACATTATCCTTCATTATCGTTATTGAAGCTGATTTGTTAGTTTTGTGTGTTTATTCAACTAACCAAAGCGGGTCGAATTTGTTAGTTTTCGAGTGTCATTGTGCTATAAATTATCTTGCATTATTATTTTTGTGCAACAAGATGGATATTGTTGTGTTCATTGTTAAAGTTGATGGGACAAAGGAAGATCCCCAGTTTGTATGTTGATCCTAGGCTCAGGTGTAAAATTTGCATATATCTTCACTTAGATAAGAAAGTAATAAGTTGATGTAGAAGTCCATACAATCTTGAGAAAAAGTGCTTCAGCCTGTTAGATAATATTTACAACTAAAACCAAGAAGATCCATAGAGAAAGACCAAACTTCTTACCAACTACGGTTTCAGTTAAAGCAATCACCCAACCAACAGTATATGTCTAACCAAATAGAGAATCAAGGATGGTTTACAACTGCTAATGCTTGACACCTGAGCACAGTTACAATAGGGAAGCACCTATTAGTTGAATTGTTATTTCAGCATTTCTAACTTCCTCCTGTCTATACAGTACCAAACATAAAAGTTTGTTCTAGTTTCTATTCATTTGAAATTGAAAAGAAAAGAAAATTGCTCAGTTCTTCTTGTTATTGGAGGAATGAAAAAGCACAATACTTTAAAAGATATTTGTAGATTCCATTGCAGTTCTCAATTCTATTATAATACATATAGCAGCTCAACAGGATGAACTTTTTCACTCAAGAAACAAGTAGATAATTATAAGCATCAGATAATTTTTTTTATTTAAATAAAAATCAGTTCAATATTTCAATTATTATTACCAGTGGTTCCAAAAGAAAAATATGGACATTCACTTGAGGGTCATGACCATTTGTAGCAACAAACAGCCCACCAACATGAACCAAAGGGAGACAGTACTCAGCTAGAAATCTATATAAAACAAGAACCCAACTTAGCAGTAATGAATCACTATAATTTTTATGGACACGTCAAAATAAATCATGAAAGGAACTTATTGTAATTACCTAAAACTCTCATATCTACAACAGCTCTAGCCATTGCTACATCAAATTGCTCTATGTACCTTATGTTATGCCCCAAAGACTATCCTATAATAAGGTCCAGAATTCATAGTAGTCAGTAGAAGTAAAATGGAGCTATATGCTCAACAATGCAAAATCTGCAGTGACAAAAAAAAAAAAATCAATACCTCTATTTTTCCCCTTACAATTTGAACAATTGATAGCTTAGTAAGGACCAGGTACACATTTTATAGCCTTGTTATGTGCAACTGTACTTTTAAACTGACAAAGCTTGAATACTGTTTGTCCCTCTTACAGTTATTTTTCTGAGATTTCAGGTTGAGGTGCACTATGGTAAGCAGATTTATATCCTTATGCGTGTAGTATAAAAATGTGATATATCCTACTACTTACATTTTCAGAAACGTCTTGCTTAAATCTTAGTTTTATATAGCACAATATTTTTGCTATTTTAGGATTATTTTACTACTATTTTTCTGTTGTTTTAGGATTGTTTTACTACAATTTTTGTTGCTTTTTTATTGATGCTTTGCTGCTATTTTAGGCTGTATAGCTACTTAATTTCTATTACATCATGATACCCTTTTTAATGATGATTTTTTATCAAAGCTTTATTTGTAGATAATGGATTCAGATTCAAGTTCAACTGGTAATAATTTTGAGGACTTACATTCTTAATCAAATTCTGAGGATGATCATGAGAGGGATACGAGTAAGGAAGAAAAAGCTTCCTTTCTGTCACGCTCTAAAAAAAAAAAGAGAAAGCTTGTGCCACAAGCATCGACACAAAGATCGAAAGCATGGTTGCACTTTAAAAAAAGTAAAATGTTAACAGACAAAGCAAAGTGTAATCATTGTGGTAAGTTGATTAGTTGTCATTCAGTGCTTCATGGAACCAATGGTATATCAAAACACTTAAAGAGATGTGTCGAGTTTAACAAGAAGGTGATTGATGATCAACAACTAGTTTTTGGTAAAAAAAACATATTGGAGAAGAATGAGAGGGTAGTAATACTGTATCCAGAGGATGAAGTTAAGCTAGATGTCGAGAAGCTCTTATTAAAATGGTAGTGATGGATGAGCTACCTTTTAGTTTTATGGAGAATGCAGGGTTTCGATATTATAACAGCGCGGCAATTCTTAGATTTGATGTTCCATCTCGTAGAACCATAACAAGAGATGCAGTTAAGTTGTTTGGTTTAGAGAAAGGCTTATTGAAGAGTTTAATTAGTGGGCAACGAGTAAGCTTGACCATTGACATTTGGACTTTCATTCATAATAATAGTTATATGGTTGTCATAGCTCACTTTATAGATAGTCATTGGCATTTGCATAGGAGGATTTTGAGCTTTGCCCCTATTTTAAATCACAAAGGAGATACAATCAGGAAGCAGTTGGAGGATTGTTTGTTAAATTGGAATATTGATAAAGTTTTTGTCTAATAGTTGATAATGCAAGTGCTAATGATGTTGCCTTATCTCACTTGAAGAAGAGATTGAAAAGTTGGAGAGAAGATTATTTGGTTTTGAATAAAGAATACATGCATGTGCGCTGTTGTGCGTACATTTTAAACTTGATTGTAACAGATGGATTAAAGGATTTAAATGATAGCGTAATTTCTATACGAAACGCAATAAAATATGTTAGATCTTCTGGAACACACTTGCAAGCCTTTAAGTATTATGTGGAAAGGGAGAAGATTAAGTATAAGGGAAACGTAGTGTTAGATGTGCCAACTAGGTGGAATTCTACCTACTTAATGTTGACGACTGCATTGAAATTTCAGAAGGCTTTTGATTTGATGGCAGATGATGATCATTTATATGGAAGTTATTTTTTAGATGAGGAAAATGGAAAGAGAAGACAAGGGCCACCAGTTAGTTTAGATTGGGAGAATGCTGAGCATTTTGTGTTATTTTTGCAATCTTTCTATGAAGCAACATTAAAATTCAGTGCTTCATTAAGTGTTACTTCTACAGACTATTTCAATGAGATTTGCATGATACATTCCTGCTTAACAAAAATGAGTCAAAGTAATGACTATTCTTTGGGAGACATGGCAAACAAGATGAGGTTAAAATTTGATAAATATTGGGAATCCAGTGAGAAGATTAATAAGATTTTGATAATAGGTACTTTACTTGATCCACGACGTAAGATGCAGTTCGCTAAATTTTATTTTGCGAAACTCTTTGGTAATGACAGTGCAAGAATTGAAGAAATGAAATATCTCAGTAAAGAGTTATTGTTTAGGCTTTATGAAGCCTATAGTGCATTGCATAGCAAATCACAGTGTGGTGCATCTACTGCTAGTGGTACTGTTGTTGGTGGTGGGAGTAGTAGTACTAGTAGCTTGCTTGTTTCACAGTCAGTATTATATGGTAGCACCTCGACCCACTAGTTGCAGATGTTATGCGGCGCGATGACCCTTGAAGTGAATACATTGGGCTTGCAGGGGACGATAATGATTAGGAAGAAATGCATGAGGTGGAAAAATACTTCATGGATAAACTTGAGAATCCTTGCAACCCGCGTTTTGATGTTTTACAGTGGTGGAGGTTGAATGCTGAGAGATATTCAATTTTGTCACGTATAGCTAGAGATGTACTTGCTGTACCTATATCTACTGTGGCCTCTGAGTTAGCTTTCAGTACCGGAGGTCGTATTTTTGATTCATTTTAGAGTTTGCTAACTCCGAAAATAGTTGAGGGCTTGATATGTGGATAAAATTGGATACGATCTTCGCTTTTAGTGGATAAAGCGAAGCGAGAAGAATGATTGCTTGCAGATGTTGAATATTATGACCAGCTAGAAACAGGTAAAATAATGTGAATTATTATAATAAAATTCAAAAATTTATACTTATGTGCATACATTTTTACTTGTTTTTTTTCATGTAGAGTTTGCTCATTTGTCAATGCAAAAACGTCCATGGGCACCAGCACTACATTAACAATAAATCATGCTATTTATATTTACTCGTGGTATGGTTGAAGATATCTTTTTTATGTGGAGGTTCCCCGATGAGTTTTGGAGTTTAACTAATGCTTCATAAATTATTAAATTTTGGACTTAATCTTTTATTTGATTTGAATTGGTTTCTGTAATGTTGTTGATTATTATGTTTTATTGTAGTTAGTTATGATATGTGAATCTTAATTTAGTAGGTTATTATATTAAATCAATGAAATGTCCAAAATAAGGAGAGATTCTGTCAAATTTTTCTTAAAAATATGACAATAACATTATTTTACGCCATTGAATTTTAATTGAAACGAATCGATTTCAAAACTAATCAAATTATAATATTTCTACTTCTTTGTAATTTAATTTCAAATAATAACATTTAACGCAATTCAAATCCATGATATTTAACGTAATTAAAATCGAAATAACATTTCAAATTAAAATATTTAACGTATTTCAACTTGAATTGAATTTATAATGACAAAATTTTAGGTAATTGGATTTGGAATGAATCGATCTCAAAATGACAATAAAAATATTTTACGCCATTTAATTTTAATTGAAACGAATCGATTTCAAAATTAATCAAATTATAATATTTTTACTTCACGTAATTTAATTTCAAATAATAACATTTAACGCAATTCAAATCCATGATATTTAACGTAATTGAAATTGAAATAACATTTCAAATTAAAATATTTAACATATTTCAACTTGAATTGAATTTATAATAACAAAATTTTAGGTAATTGGATTTGGAATGAATCGATCTCAAAATGACAATAACAATATTTTACGCCATTGAATTTTAATTGAAACGAATCGATTTCAAAACTAATCAAATTATAATATTTCTATTTTCTAGTTCATATAATTTATATTCATTTTGAATCTAGAATAATAATATTAACAAATTTGTTAAATATTATAATAATTATGAAATTTAATATTAACAAATTTTCGATCCGACCTGAATTGGACCGTCCCGTCCTGAACCGAAAATTCTCGAACCATCCCGTCCCAAAACCGGCCCAAAAGTTTTTGAACTGTCCCATCCCGAAACTGACCCAAAAAGTCCCGAACTCGAAAAGTTCCGAACCTGAAATGAGACACATTTCTCTATCCCGATCAGGTTCAGGTAGGGTTTGGGAATTTTCGAACCCGAAAATGCCCACTTCTAGCTGGGATGCTACCAAGGTGGTGCTACGGTGCTAAGGCTGCTAGGGTTATAGCACCATGATGCTAGTAATGATCCCAAAATATGATCAATCTTAGATTAATGATAGTTAGGTCAAATCCAAATGGGTCTAGTTTC
The DNA here is from genome assembly GCA_946807835.1 of Ailanthus altissimus. Taxonomy (NCBI): domain Eukaryota; kingdom Viridiplantae; phylum Streptophyta; class Magnoliopsida; order Sapindales; family Simaroubaceae; genus Ailanthus; species Ailanthus altissimus. The sequence goes on along the minus strand of OX327685.1, from coordinate 23,562,107 downwards.
AAGTTAAATCTCCATAAATCAGCCGCGTCGACTCAATTATCTAAAACAAAAAAATATCTAAAAATTAACTCAAAATTGACCTACCATCTTAGTGTTGCGGCACTACCCACGTAGCATCGTAGCGCTGAAATAGATTTTTTAATCCTTACTACGTGGCTTAGCATTGTAACGCTTGGCCGTTGTCTAAGCAATATTGCAACACCATGAATGGTACCACGACGCTTCGTATAGAATTTCAAATTCTAGATTCATCAAAGAACGTAAAAATTAAATTGAAGCTGAATTTTAATTTTTTTTATCTTTAATTCTTCAAATCAATTGCATTTGCTTTAACATAAATCCTCGAATCATTATGAAAATCATAAACCTAATGTTTTCTTCGACAAAATCATGTAAAGTTTATATATATAATATCTCTGCTCTAACAAGGCATATGAGAAAAAAGATTCAAATATAAATATATGCATGAATTTTTTTTAATAATTTAACATGATTTTTATTTTAATACAACTTGTTAGATATAATTATAAAACATGATTGATACCCACAGAACACAACCTTAAATCTATCGTATCAAATTATTAGGATATATATTGAGAAAAAATTTACTTAAAGAATTCATAACAATTAAAACATGAGGGTTAATAGTTTCAATAAGAACACAAGAGTTTAGTGGTCTTTTACAATTAAATTTATGTAACAGGAGTTATCTCTTTATGATGAGAAGGGGAGAAGAGTACTATGTATGAAATGATTTGACTTTAAGATCACAATCATATAAGAGATTTTTAGATACTAAATTAATTATTAGCCTCTTCAATACTAGTTAATTAATATTAAATCTTTACACATAATAAATTTATATTCGATAAATATTTTTAAAGTTTAATAAAAGATAATTTAAATAGATCACTTAAATTAATTTTTTATTTATAATAACTCATAATAATAATAATAATTATTAATATGTAAATTTATATAAAAAAATAATAAAATGCAACAAACACTACTTCTCAAATAAATCATACATTATCCTAAGAGTTTAAAAAAAAGAATATAAAAAGAAAAATGATTTTTCTTTTTTAATTCTCACATGAGATATTTGGTTGAAGGATATGTTGGGTCAATTTGAATCAAATCTATTATAGTTCTAACTCCAACTTAGTAACCTTCGGTCAACCCCTTGTCGTAGGCAAAAAGAAATTGATTAAGCCACCTGTAATAGTTTGTACTCTTTTAAAGAAATTAAGGAAAGGATGTAGAATGAGTTAGTTTTTACTTTTTGTTTTCAAAATTCTGTATATAAATTAATATATTACATGAAATATAAATTAATATATATATATATTATTTTGGTGTGAGGAAGTTTTAAATCCAAAATTTTTTATTCCAAACAAAATATTTTTAGCTGTTAAACTAATTAACACCGCCACATATTCAGAATTGCTGAAGCACATGGAGTGATAGTATATGGAATAAGAATTTAAAAAGGAGGGTTTGTTGATAGAAAATTCCCAATCGCACCCACCGTAACCCTATGCCTATGGAATTGAGAAACTACGCTCACTTTTGCATTGACCAATTTCCCTTCCGAGGCTTCACCTAATTTTCCTGGAGGTACCCTTCATCAAATTGATTCACTATCTTATTGGGTTCTTGGTATTCACTTCAAAGTGAACCATTCATATTATAAATTAGCCTACCTCACAGACAAGAGTTAAGATTAGAGTTAATGACGTGTACTTCATTACAAGTCGATCGCTTATGATGCATCCTCATTACTGTTTCTGTAAGAGTATCCATAACAATTGTTTTCTAATAACTTGACTTTAATTTCATCTTGTATGATATTGCAAACAGAATTTGTCCTTATACATCAACATGATTCTTTTAAATTGATACAGCAAGAAGTTTATGAACTCAATACAAGGGCGACAACAAATGATTTTGTTTTTTTTTCACACAGAAGCATACCAAAAACCACTGATTTCAGTAAATTAAAACCCATTTTCTACTATAGCAACATTCCCTTATAAAAGAATAACACTTTTTTCATTTTGAAGCTAGGAAGTTCTTGAACCACTGAACAGAGTTCTTAGGGTATCTCTTCAGATTGTCCTTATAGTCCACAAAATATAGACCAAATCTTGAACTATATCCAGCTGCCCACTCCCAGTTATCCAATAAAGACCATACAAAATACCCTTTCACATTGCATCCATCTTCCCTGTATTATTAATCAAAATTCAATCATATTAGCTTTTGCTTTTTCCGTCTAAGAATCATTACACTAGAATTTTTAGACATTGAGTATGATATTAGTACATACTTGATAGCAGCTAGCAAGTTTGTTAAATAATCATTATGATATTTGATCCTCTTGTCATCCTTCAGAGCATCTTTTATGGAGATAAATTGGCTATTTTTATCATCCATCCCTGAAAAGACCATGAAAAAACAATATTCACCTCAAGACTGTCTTTCTTGTTAGAGGGAAATGTTATTGGATATGGTGTCAACTGAAAAGGAACTGGTAAGTCAAACGGACAGAAAGTATAAAATTACCATTTTCAGTGATAATGACTATAGGGTTCCCATACTTTTGCTTGATGTAATTCATTAAGCTTCTCATCCCATGAGGCACTATGTACAACCATATAGAGTTTGCCTGCAATGTGACAAAATTCATAGCCAGGCAGATGAATTAAACAATGAAAGATAACAAACATTAAGAAAATGAAGAACTGCAGCACAGTGCAACAAAAATTTGAAGAAAAAAGAATCTATGATTGCGTACCCTGTCTGCAATAGGTTTCAAACCTTTGAATGCTGAAAACCAAAACAAACTATATAGCTTAGCATCAATATTGGAGATACTTTTAAAACAAAAGTAAAAGAGAAATTTTAACAAATTAGAGTATTTGTAGTTGGAACATTTGATGCATTATGATCCCAAATGTGGACTTACGGAGGGTTATGGCGCCAGAGTCTGCAAGAGGGTCATGAAGCAGAGCCCCAACTAAATTCGTTGAATTATGTTGTGCATAGAAGGTGGTGTAGTGATTAATTCCAACAAAATCCAAAGAACCCTTGAGAAGAGCAGCCTCGGAGTTGGAAAATATTGGCAGCCGACTTCCTACTCTACTCCTCATTGAACTTGGATATTCCCCAAACATTAAAGGATCTAGAAACCTGCAGGTACAGAAGATAACTCCGCAAATTTAGCATGGATCTTTTCTTAACCTTTTAGGGAAATCACAAAGACAAATTTTCTTTCCTGTTCTGTCAGAAACCAAAAAGATGTAAGGGATTATAATTACCAGCCAAGCTGGAAATCTTGGGCTCTTTGTGTTGCTTCAATGTCTTCAGTGGAGTTTGATGCAGGGTCAAACCAAATAACATCAAACGATATCCCAACTGATCCACGTTGTTTTGGCTGCATAATGACAGAGTGATGTCAGTTCCCAGCCTATGATTTTTTACCATAGGGAAAACTGTGGGTGGTGCCCACTAAGGCATGTATATGCACACTTGTACATGCATACACTTGCTTTAATTTGCAACAAGTCCTATGATCCTTTTTATATATCGTGTCACAACAAATTCATCAATCTCTTACTAATTCCTTGTTCTGATTTAAACAAAAAGAACATCATTGTGATTGGTTCCTTTCTCAAAACTTCACCTTGTACTTTTTCCTGTATATATCTGCCACTGTCGCATGAGACAGTAGAACATTGTGTGCTACAATGTAAGGCTCAGTTGCAGAGTTCCCAGCCCTGCAGAATAGATGGAGAAGGATTGAGCATCGTCCAGGTGCCTGCAGACCCACATCATAGCCTTGTATAGCAAATGTATGTGGTTCGTTGAATGTGATCCAGTGCTTCACCCTGTCACCAAATCTCTGAAAGCATGTTTCCGCATATGTTGCAAAGTCCTTTCTGTTAATGACAAAGGTCATATGCACCAATTGAATCATAATGATGATCTGTAATTTCATTTTTACAAAAGGATGAATACAGTTGAAGAATGATAATATCATTTACATGATTTGGCGGTCAAGCCATCCATTGTACTTGTCACTTAAGGCTTGAGGAAGGTCCCAGTGGTAAAGAGTGACATATGGTTCAATTCCTGCACATGTTATGAGCAGTAAGAATCTTTTTTCTCCTCTACTAAATGTGGCTTTAAAGTGATGTATATGCACTCTGGTTATTTCAATCTGTATTGATTGATGAACATGTCGGTCAGAAAAAATTAAATATGTTAATTACATTGTTAATATCAGATCATTCCCATTCTTTTTGCCCTTGATATGGCCATTAATGCTAATAACTGTAAAGGATACCTTTAGCAAGCAAAGCATCGATCAACTTATTGTAATGATCAACTCCAGCCTGATTTACTTCTCCGGTTCCATCTTCAAACAGCCACAATATGAATTTTTTTCTTAATTTTATGTCCAAGTAACAATGAATTAAAAGATACAACAGATCAGCATTATGCTAAAGCTTACTAGGAAAAATCCGAGACCAAGCAATAGAAAACCGATAGGCATCCATTCCCATGTCTTTCATAAGTTGTATATCTTCCTGTTCCAACACCAAAGTCTCTTATAAATTATTCCAATTTGTTTAGTTCACATAACAGCCTTGACCCATAATAAAGCAATTCTTTGATTATCGGAAAATTTTTTGAACTTACAGGATAGCGATGATACTGATCCACTGCAACATCAGCATTACTGTTATCAAGTATCTTACCTGCAGCAGGATGTGAGGTAAATCGATGTCATTGGCACAGTTATCATATTTTTCAAATAATTCATCAGAAAAGAACATATTAAGACTCTAGTTACCAGCTCCATAGTAGTTATACTTCTGAATATTTAAAGTCGATTGGTATATCTCAAATTGGGACAGATATCACAGTTTTCATATAATATTGTTACTTATGTACAACCCACCCTGAAGTGTTATGATCTTGCAACTGAAATTATGCCATTCCTGATATGCTGAATGTTGACCTATATTTTCACCAATCGTTGGAACGATTTCCCGGATATGCTCAGGCTTATGTTCTTATAAAATTCGGTTTATGCCAGAAAATTCTTGACTGGAAATTACAGATTCATAGTTTATGTAATATTAAGTAAAAGAGTATTTTTTTTTGTTCTGAACGTTTTGCACCTTTTTAAAATACAACGTTTAATTTTTTTGTAACAGAATTTTGTTAAAGGACAAAATTTTGTTGAATTCTTTATAGATGATTTAATTCCTTGTGGCATTTTGTTATAATGCAAACGTCTGCACATTAGAACTTTCACTAAACAACATTTGAATGATTTTTGTTACCGAAAGTGTGAGAAAATGTGTCCCAGACAGTAGGTCCCCTTCCGTCTTCTTTCACAGCTCCTTCAAACTGCAGAAAATAAATTTATTCATCAAACCATTATTATTGTAATAAAGAAATTGCAATCAATTGATATCTTAACGTTTGAAGACTTTTTTTTGCCAGTACCAACCAAAGGACAGCATCAGGGTATTCAATTGCAAAGACCGTTTGAGGTGGCAATATCTAGGGTAAATTAATTGGAATCTTGCTTTTTTATATATGTTAATGTTATTGATCGAACGTGTGACTGATTTTATCCTATTCGTTTCACATAAAAAACTAAAATAGTCAAATGAAAAAAATAGCTATATCTATATCAAAGTCTCCTATCAATAAATATATAAGGAATCATAATATATTGGAAGATTTCTTTGTAATGTCTTCTACTTCTTGATCGAAAAGGTGGTCGATTCCATCTCTTATTCGTTTTCACATGTGATTATAAAATAGTCAAATTTTTTTTTTAAGTGTGCAATACACACCTTCAAACCGCAACACAGAAAATCGAACCTTCGACCTAAGTAAGTATCACAGGTGCTAACCAATTCGATTACCACCCTCTGCTCATATAAAATAGTTAGATTAAGCCTCCCATAATTAAATTTGGTTCTACAGTAAACGCATGTGACACAGCCCATAGGAGCTGCCTAGCTCACTTACATACCTAATTTAAAATTTATTTCCTATTTAAAAAATCTGTGGTTTTTAGATCAAAAAATGAAAATAAAATTGCAGGTCAAAGGAAGTGTAAAGAAACGAAATATTATCATGAATTGACAAAAATATTCTTTAGGCATTGATGAGAGGAAAAAAAACAAAGAGCAAAAGCACTTGTCTTTTTTTAATCTCTCTACGCTATCCCCAACTGAAAACTGAAACAACTCAGATCACACAATGCGAAGATTAGATGCTTTTGTCTTCTTATAGATGGTAGAGGAATTCCATTATTTCAATTTATTTGTTTTTTTTTTTTTGTTTTTTGCTGTGTGGAGAAGTAAAGTCAAGCGTTATCCATGTCTAAGTTCAGTTAAAACCAGCAATAATTGGACAGTTTGTATTCCATGCTTTAAGCAAAAATTGCAAAAAGAATATGAATGGCAGCTATCATTTGCGAGGAAAAAGGAAACATGAAAATTAAACCAATAGCAAAAACAAGTTGCAAGTTTTTTAGGTTTTCAATCTGATTACAAGGAAAATGAAAGTAATAGTGAACAGAACGGCAATCATTCACCAACCTGGAAAGCAGAAGAGGCAGTGCCAAAAACAAAACCCTTTGGAAAGCTAGCTCTATTAATCTGCTGTGAAAAGCATGTATGGATCCCATAAACAAGCAGTATTACTATAACCAAAGCAATGTCTTTCCTCAACCGCATGGTGATGTGATGAGCTTCCTTCTATGAATTATTTCCTGAGACTGGTGTTTTGGATTTACTTAGAAAGACAAGAGAGAACGGGGATGAATGTATATTTTTTGGTTTCGGGTTATATAGAGCAGAGGGAGATGTGAAATGGGGCCTTAGAGAAAAGCAAAAAATGGAATTAGCCCTATAGCTAGTAGGTGTCTTCTTGACAAAAGATGATGGTGGTGGTGGTAAATGGCCGAATAGTGGTGGTGTTGCCGGTGCCCACGAAATCATTTTTTTCAAGTCTTTAGTTCACACTTTTTATTACATATATAATTAGCACCAACTGGATATTGCTTTTTATTATGAACTTTTTAATGCTTTTTCGCCTGCACGTTTTGCCTTTTTTTGTTTGGGGTTTCTTGCTACATGCGGTTTTATTTTGCTGGTACAACTATTATCTGATTGCCAACCGAATTCCCACCTTCAATTTCTCGGCAATTTTTAATTTTTATTTTCTCGGGAAATTTGACTTCTCATCTCATTGATTTTCCACTATAATATAGTGCATATATAATGCCTGTTTGACATGCAGAGTGTGACTTATCGGTGCAACTTGAGTTGTCAAATCTCATGCGTCTACACTGTGCATCAAAGGTCAGATCTTGGTTCTGTTCGAGAGAAGAAATTATCTTGCTGCTTATTATAATATTGATTTGATAAAAGTTTACAATATTTGATTTATTTATTCATAAAAAGCTCTTCAATTAATGTATTAAAAAAACGATAGAATTATAGATAAGATTTTCATTTTTAAGACGAGCACCACTCGGGCAAAGGTGGCAGTGGATTATCCGAACTACCCAATAATTACGAGTATAATGAGACTATTATTCTCACAAAAAGAGAGGACGTGCAATCACGAAATATACAAAAACTAAGGGGAAAAAAATAATATAATCAACGAACAACAGAACTACAAAAGATAAATAATCTTGTTGGCTGGCAATTAGCATGAGCCCCCATGTTTATCACTATATCCAAAGAAGAAAATTGTTTCTTCAAGAAATATTCTAAGAGAAAATACATAGAAAATAGAAAAGAGCATCTTTGTTTCTCGATCTGTCCGAGACCCATATTCATCTGGCCTCTTTCAAAGGGATTCAGTTACATGCATGGAAATAGTATTGCCAATAATTTCTCATTTCACAATTTCCTTGCTATAATTTTGAGTCACGTCATGCCTTTATTACATCATATAGTTAGTACCAAGATTAAAGGAAGTAGCTTGTTTTGATTTTGCGTGTCCTAAGAAAGGGATATGGATTGCGGACATGCCTTTGATCCCATCTTCACAACAGAAAGCATATATAATAAAAATTCAGGTAACTAGCCCTTTGGTTACAGATCCATCCTTTTTTTTTCTTTTGACTTGTGAGTCTATCTAATCGACAAATTTTAATCCCGTAAATTATGTTAAAGATGCTTTAATTTCTTAGAGAATTAAGCTCCCATTTTAGGGGCAACGTGGGTCAAATGATAGCGGCATTTATTGCATTTCCCTTTTGCCATAAGGGAAAAGGATTAAATTGAAAATAAAAATGGGTGAGTGAACCAGCAGATTTGAAAAGTAAATTCTGCTATCAACTCGTAGCAGGTTATGCTCTTTATTGTTATTATTTTCTTCAACTATATTGCGGCACGTAAATATTAAATATGGTGGTTAATTAAATAATTGATCCTTAATTATAATATTAGTCAGCTTTGTTTTTAATCGTTCTCTTACGAAGACCGATTTCTTAAACTTCAAAGCAATGCAACGTATGACTATTATAATTATCTTCATATTCGATCGAGGTTGTCATTTTTTAGGAAATTGAAAGGGATACAATGGTTAAAAAATCAAGAAACAAACGAGATAGATATGTTGATTATGTTTGATGGGCCATAATATTTGAACGAAAATTAGGGAAATTATAAATTGCCGCTCATATTTTAAGCATTACCCACTTTTCTTATATTTTATATTATTAAAAAAAATTCTTTATTATTACAAAATTTTTATTTAACAATAATTATTTATTATATTTTTATTAATTTTCCATCACATTACTATTTTAGTACAAAATATCATTTCCTTGTTATATTAAAGGCAAAGTACTCAAGCGCTTAGCCCAAGTGATTATGCTGTGCATCTCACCAACCTTGTTCTCGTACGCACACTCAATTAACTAGTTTAAGAAACAAAAAAATTTTTCTCATCATTCACGAACTCTTCTCTCTCTTTATTTTTGAGTACATCAACCCAATTTTTAATCATCGTCTTCATCGGAGTGGAGGCCATCGACCTTCTCTCCAGTGGTTTTTTCTCCATTGTTCTCTTTTGTAGACTTAGATTTTATACTTTATTAATTTAGTTTTCCAATTTTTTTGTGATTTTTTTAAGCCTTAGTTCGCCTTTTTTGTTTTTCTGGCTGATAAACAGTTTGGGGGCCTTTGGAGCAGTTGTGCTTCCTGTTTGAGCCAAGCCGGTTCTAGTAGTGCAAATTCTTTGAGCAACACTGCTTTTTCCATTCTTTGGCGAGCATTGCTTTTGCTTGGCCTCTTCTCTGTAGGTGAGTTTTTTCGACAAGTCATACTGGTCATGTTGTGCAATCCCGACTTCTCTGGAATTCAGCTAACAACCATGTGCTCACTGAGTTTGATTTGTAGTTACTAAGGATTTATTGGAGACATTTGTTCATTGGACCTTGTCGGAGCCTTATCGAAGTGATACAACCATTGATTCACAGTTGACAAGCTCCTTGACCCAGTTGCCACCCTTCTCCGCCTCAGGGTTAGCAGCTACTAACCTTTTCCGACAATATGGCATATTTTCGGCCACACCAAATCCTAGTCAATCTTTATAATTTGGGTTACTTGGTGCTTGGTTTATTTAAGACTTGTTGATTATTTTTGATTTGTTGTGTATTTTTTTTTAGCTTTTTGTAAATGTTTTGTGCTATTGTTGTTATTTCCCTTGATAGCAAGGCATTGTGGTTGGGCACTCGTTAGTATATAAGTATATCTTAAGGTCCCGTTAATTTCTCTGATATCTTTATCAGAAGCCTATAATGCAGTATCTTTTCAAGGTTTCTTTAACGGAATCTCGTTTGTCTCAAAAAACTAGTTTAAGAAACAATTTCTTGAATTGAGCTTGACATTGTATGCTCTTATGTGTGCGAGGTTCCTTGGACCCTTCTTATTATCATATTATGGTGAGAAAATCATTTATAAACTTTTAAGATGGGTTGCTTTTCTTCATATGAGATATGATATTTTGAAATACCCTTGAATTGCTTATAATTCTCCACATATTTCAAGCTATATGAGATTATTTTAACTCCAGATTTTAAATAGAATTAAATGTATTTGAACTAGTTTTTTTTAAGCTATAAAGTGGTTAATGAACAATTAATCGTTCTACAAGAATGAGGTGAAACATAAAATTTCTATGAATCTTTGTTTCTTTAGTTTAAGTCAGAGAATTAATTGTTCATATTCAATTCTTTATTAACTTATTTGTTTAGCAATATAGAACTTTATGGCCTTGTGTCGTCTTAGTATTCACGAGTGCTACGAATTACCTTAAGTTATTTGTTGAGGATTAAGAATTAGTTTACTAATGCATTGGTGAAACCTACCAAGGTTGGTTCCACCACCAACTTTTTTTATGTGAGTTTTTTCTCTTTATATTCTCTAAAAACATCTTTAGCCACTTTTATTAGATATTTAAGCCTTTTTACAACCTTTCCTTTACTAACTATATTAAGGAATAAGTTTCAATTAAGTTAATGATCAATGGCTTGCTTGTCTCTGTTAAACAAAAACATATCACTTACTGCTAAAAACTGATGTAAGCAAAGTTCCTCAATACCTATGGGCCGAACTGTTTCACAAAGGAACAAACATTAGAGATGTTTACCTAGCTCTTGTAGGAATGAACCCACTTTCATATTCAAATAGGTGAATCTCCATATAAGGTATTCTATAGTTAAATACAGTACATACAATATTAGGTTATGAAGTTTATTAGGAGTTTAATGCTCATCATTTATTTCCTCACTGCAGAAAAGTATTACTTAGTCTTAATAAGGACTTATAATTATATAATAGTAGTATTACAAGATAACAAGTAATTTGTTATTACTCCAAGGAACTTAACTCATAGGATCTCCAATTACATAAGTGGAGTTATTATCACTCTTGCCCTAAGTTAAAGGTAGAAGTCCAATCCTCTTGAATGTTTGTGATATTAACATCTTATTTAGGGATTTAGTTAGAAGATCGGACAAATTTAACTATAACTTCACAAAATCTAGGCTTACTACACCATATTTTAGTAGCTGTTTAATTATATTAGGCCTTAGAAGTATTTATCTCCTTTTCCCTTTATAGATTTTGCTTTTAGCTTTTATTATAGTAGCTTAACAATCACAGTGAATTAAAATTGAAGTTGGAGGGTAAGAATTAATGAAAGATCTGCTAGAAGTGTTCTCAACCACTCAACTTCTGAATATGTATTCTCTAAGACTATTAGCTCATATTCCATAGTAGACCAAGCTATGTAGGTTTGTTTACCACTTATGGTAACACACAAACCAACTAGTAGATAATTTTTTGGATTCAAAAATTCAATTTGCATCATTATAACCGTCCAAAACAAGTGAAGATATACCATATGAGAGCCCATAATCCATTGTGCTTGTTAATTTTGTAAGCCTATCTTAGGCAGTCAAATGCTCTTTATTTAGATTCTAAGTATATCTACTCAGTCTGCTTACTGCATATGAGGCTGCCAATAATTTGGTTATTTCGGATCTGATTAACATTATGTTTATTATTTTTCAAAAGCTGTGTATTAGCATCATAAGGTGTTAATACCAATTTACACTTAAAATGCCCAAATTTCCTTAAGAGCTTATCGATATTGTGTTCTTTGGATAACATAAAACTATCACAAGTCTTCACGATCTTGATTTTAAGGATGACATTTACTTCTTCCACATCCATCATATCAAAGTTAGAACCAAGAAACAATTTAGTCTTAATTATTATTCCCATAAACATAAAGATAAATGATGATAAATATTTTTCGTATTAATGGATTTAAAATAGGCACATTTGTTTGAATCTTTAATCAAATAATCATTTATACCAACACGTGATCAAATTTTTTATGCCGCTATTTAGGGGCTTGTTTCATACCATATAAGGACTTAACAAGTTTACATACTTTATGCTTTATTTTTTGAATTATACAACCTTTACATTGTTTCATGTAAATTTCTTCACTAAATCTCCATTCAAAAATGTAGTTTTAACATCAATTTGATGAATATATAAGTCATGAATAGCGTATAAGCAATTAAAACTCTAATAGATGCTATTTTTATTCAAGAACATATATATAAAAATAATTTAGATCTTTCTTTTGAGTGAATCATTTGGCAACTAATTTTGCTTATATTTATCAATTGATCGATCAGCTTTTGATTTGATTTTAGGAGACAAGTCAATACTTTGCCTCATATGGTTACTTATAATTAAGTCTATTTCATTATTAATAGCATTTTTCCATAAAGGGGCATCATAATAAGTCATTGCCTCTTTAAAAGTTTGAGGGTTATTTTAATAAAAAAGAAGCAAAAAGTCATTTTTAAAACAATGGCTTTTCTAATCATTTTACTTCTCTTAAGTTCATTGTTTGAACTTTTTGAATGATTATTTCATGCTTCTATTTAAGGCAACATTTTTCTAATTTAGGTTTTCTTAGGAAACATTGTTTCAAAGAACTCATCATTCTTGGATTCAATAATAATATTTACATCAAACACTTTATCTTCATCTTCAAGCGCCAAGAATCTATATAGCACTATTTTGGACATACCCTACGAACATACAGCTAATAGTTTTAACTCTCATCTTATTTCTTTTTTGATTCAGTTTTAAAACCTTTGCAAGATACTCATATACTTTGAGGTATGATATATTAAACTTATAATCTCTCTATAATTCATATGATGTCTTGCCAATTTTCTTATAAGGTATTTTGTATTATAAGTGGCAAGCTGTAAATATTGTTTTCCCCTATAAATTTATTGTTGCCCCAGAATTTACTAACATTGAGTTCATAATTTTTATTAAAATTTTATTTTTCCTTTCGACAACTCTATTTGCTTCAAGTGAGCATTAAATATGTTGGAAATATATTCTCTAGCACTATCAGTTCTTAATCTTTTGCTTTTCTTTTTTATTTGATTTCCAACTTCTTATTTATAGATTAAAAACTTTTCACTTACTTTGTCATTATTTTTTAATAGATAAACTTTGTTATATCTTAAAAAATCATTAATAAAGGTTAGATATAACCTTTTGCCTCCTCTAGTCATGATAGCTTTTATATCACCATTGTCACTATAAATTAGAATGAGCAACTAAATTTCTCTTAAAGATATTGGTTTACAAGTTTTCTTTGTAAATTTTGTTTTCACATGTATATCACATTTATGAATAATTTTTATGTTCATATTAGAAAGTAAACCAACATCTTTTATTTTCTTTAAATAACAAAAAATATCATATCTTAGTCTATCATGTCATACATTAATAAGGTCAATTAAATAAACAGAAATAGAACTACTTTTATTAATAAATGTATTAAGATATTTAGCTTATAATCGTTGGAACAATATCTTTTTCCAAATAAAGACCATATTTTTTGTTATTGTAAGGTTATCTTCTTCAAATGAGACTTTATTTACACTAACCTTACTAAGTACAAATATAAAAATGAGATTGTATCTAATATTAGAAGCATAAAATACTTTGTTCAATGTGACTGTTTTTTCAAATGTTAATTTAAGAAAAACTTTCCATTTTTCTATTATAAGTGCAAAATGAGAACCACCAAGAACACTTATTCTTCTTTATCACTCATATAAATAAAGTCGTAGAATGTATTTCTGTCATTATATATATGTTTAGTGACTTTAGAAACTATGACCCAATCTTTATTACTAGTAGTAATTGTGTTTACTTGGGAGACCATAGCAACAACAATTACATCATCTCCTTTGACCAAGTTAGCCTTAAGAGAATTTTTGTCTCTCATTTTATCTCTATTTCTAAATCTTCATTGGTTAGCTAAAAGATCAAATATGCTATAAATAAAGAAATTTATATATCTTTTTAAATGAACCCTTTATGTTCTTGAAAAATTGTTTATTGACTGGTTTTGATTGCCTTTTCCTTTTGAGGAGCATTATTCTCTACCAAATTGGCCTTAGAAGTAATTTTATTGGCCTTCTTAGCTTTCTCCCTTTGGCAATTCTTCTCCTCAATTTTGATATGACTGATTGCATCTTCTAGTTTTATATGCTTCTTTTTATGCTTGTTGCTCTTCTTGTAGTCTTTTCATGAATCTAGCACTTTCTCAACTAAGCAACCAATAATAAAAGGTTCTAAAAGATTGATGCCTTCATTCTTTAAATTATTGACCAACAGATGAAAGTCATGAATTTGAGAAGTGACTTCCTTTTCTCTGACAATTTAAAATCTAAAAAATTGACAATAACATACTTTGGGTGCCAATATCTTATATGATATATTTTTTTTTTCAATTAGGCCTAAATCCCATATGCATTTTTATAAATAGAGTAAACATTATAAAACTCATTTGATAATATGTTTAAGATAGTATTATGACATACCTTATTTGCCTTAACTAATTTTTGAAAAAACTATTCGTAATTTTACATTATATTTTAAGGACGATTATGTGAGATCTTTTACCAAATTTATGATATCCAACTTATCATACATTTGATCTTGCCATCGCTTAAAATGCTTCCTATCAAATAATAGAATCTTAATTACTTCAGACAGAGACTTTACAACAGCCAATATTGATGCATCCGAAGTTGTATCTATACTAGTCTTAAAATTGATGTATAATAAAATTAAAATGCAAAAATTAAAGTGATTAGACCTTAAGACTATTTTTACTCCTTCAAATATTATATTCTTGATGTAAGCAGTATGTGTGACAATATAATCTCCGAAATTCAATACTATAATTTATTGTTATAAAAATATACACTCAAATACAATAATAAAAACAGTAAATTAAAATAATATGATAAATATAGAGAAAGACAGAATAATTACAAAGAAAAGAAGGAGAAAAAAAATTGTGTATAATGAATGACTCTAACAAGCCATCTATTGAAAGAGTAATAATAGTTGTTCAAACAACCACTAAACCTTGTCAATAGTCACCAAAATTGTTATCCTGTCTCAATGGTTAATAATTGTCTCTATAGTAATTGATTGAATTCAAATTCAAATAAGTAAAATGGTGAAGAATTTGAATTTAAATTCAAGCCTTATGAAGCCCATAAAGGTTGGTCTAAACCAAAAAATAATAAAAGTGTATCAACATTTTAAAACTATAAAGTAATAAACCTTATGATACGTGGGAATGCACGCCCATTTAACTAGTTTCTTGAATAGTTTCTTGAATAGTTTCTTGAATTGGGCTTGACCTTGTATGTTTTTGTATGCGTGGGTTTCTTGGATTTCTTTGTTACCACACCATAATAAGGAAATCATATATAAACCTTTAAGTTAAGTTATTTCTTTTTCATGTGAGATATGTTATTTTAAAAGAGAAAATATCATTTTTGATTATATGAATATATATATATTAATTAAGTTTTTAATTGTTTAATATATATTATATTAGTCTTTGTAAGAATAAAAATGATAATTACTTAAAAACGAAAATAGTAATAAAAAAATTATAAAAAACATTCATATATAGACTAATACAGTATATATTAAAAAAATGAGAAATAACTTAGTATATATATATAAAATCAGAGATCAAAATGATATTTTTTTATTTTAAAATATATTTAATATTTTTTTACACATAAATCTATGAACCGTTAAGGAACCAAACTATTTCAGATAGCCCAAGTGTAATAAATAAATAAATAAATATATCTTAGAAAATTGAATTTTGAAAAATCGTCAGAATTCACGACTCATATTTGTTTCAGAGCAAAGTGAATTGGGAAATCAGGACTTCCATGTTGGTTTTGGGAAAAGATACTATTGAATATATAGATCTGGGTTGAAGTTTAGAATGTTGAAGTTATGCATCGGATCGCAATGCTGCTTTGAGGTCTCAAAATACTCATCACGAGGTTTTATATCAGAAGTGCAATTTTAGGCCACAACCAATTATGAATCTAGAGATCCGATTTCTTCAGAATTGGACTTACTGTTTTCTCTATTTGTGGGATTTTAATAATTGTGTTGCTTCCTGAGGAGTTTTTAGACAAGAAAAAGGAAAGTTCAAAGTTAGAAGCAATTAATAAAAATAAAAGAAGAATGGGGCATGATAGTTTGCTACAAGAATAATAGCTAGTAGCCATAGAGAATATAAATGACGAGAAGAAAATATGATACAATAATAACAAGCAAAGAGTTAACGACTATTTAATAATTGATAACGATTAATGATACATTAATTAAAATATAAATTTTATTTTAATTATATAAGTATAACATTACTCGTTCTCAATATATAATTTATGCTATTATGTAAATAACATACTTCAATAAATAAAATAAATGATAGCAAGCAACAAACATTATATAAAATATAAAGGGAGATTGTCATTTACCCGCTAATAAATTGTTTAACTACCAAAAGCCCTTTTTAATATTTAATAATAGCCAAAAACTCCTCTGCCACCATACCAATTTCATTAAATAGTTACTCTTAAAAACACATTGATGTAGCAATCGACGATGTTTGACATATATTTTCAAAAATACCCATAAATAAAATAACTTGAAAGGAACATAATATATATGAAAAATAATACCTGTTTTTGTCTTTTAAATGTTCTATAGATAAAAATTAATTTATATATTTCATAAATAAAATTATATAGTTATTAAAACTAATTTGTGTATTTCATACTTATAATTTTTTTAAGTTTATTTTTATATGAATATGAAATTCAATTTAATTAATATCTTTTTCATCAAATAATTAATAAGAATAATTTAAGACTTTATTTTTTTATATAAAAAATAGACTTGTATTATTATTATTATTATTTATAAAAGATCTCATATTATTATTATTATTTTTAAGTTTGACTTCTTTTACCTTTTTTCTTCCACCAATACTAATAATTTGTAGAATTTGAATAAAATAAAAGAATTAAGATAAAAGACAGTAAAAAAATATAAGTAATTAGAAATTATTAAAAACTACCTTTTTATGAGAGCCAATTTTTTTGAAAAAGATAATTCTACCCTTATAAAGTTAATCTTTATTATTACAATTATAACGATAGAGTTTTTTTGGCTCTTAAAAAACTTTGAAGAGATTTTTGATAGTTAGAGAATTTATCGAAGAAATAAATAGCAAGCTCTCAAATATAAATTACACAGATATTTTTTTTCTTTTCATTTTTAGGTTATTTCATGATTAATAAATAAAACACGTGTTCATATTTTTCTAAAATATTAAATATTTAATTTAAAATAAATAAATTCAAGAGAATATTAAACAATTTAATGGCTTGGACGTGGGAGCTGAATGGGACATAACGCATGCATGCATGTATGCAGCAGTTGGAATCAAGTCATGATCAACTAGAAATGTCGATTTCTTATTGCAGAATTATTTTTGTAATATGTGAGTGATGCCATGCCTTAATTAGATCTTACTACTTATCAATAAATAAAGGAATGCTTTTGCGTGTCCTCAGAAATTGATATGTTTTATCTATACCCTTTACTTGACGTCTAATGCATTGATCCCAAAACCTCATGCAAAAATTTTAGGGAACGGGTCCTCCGGTAAGTGAAAGGTCCATTCTTTTTGTTGGCGTATATATATAGGTATTAATGCTGTTTGCTGCCGTGCATGTAATGTATATGTAGTGGCATTGCATTCCTCATGCCACCGCTACCCACATCACACCAAAATCTGCTAACTCTTTTTCCTCAGTCAATATATTGATAATCATGAATGATTTGATTAAATAATCATTTGAATCTCATCTTATATTTGGTCCATGTAAAGTTTTAAATGAAAAAAGAAGGAGGAAAAAAAAAAACAATCAGCATTTTAAAAACCAAGTCTCTCGCCCTCTCATCTTTGTAACCGTTCTAATAACCATGAAAAGATATAGAAAATGTGTTAAGTTTTAGTTTGTTTGCATGCCATTAACGTAATTAGAAAGGATTTTCAATAACAGCAAAAATGCTATTAGGAGGCAAAGCATGCATGGGGGGTGCTGCTATCTTTCCAAATTCCCACATCAATATTATCAATTGATTTCTCCCTTGCGTCAAGACAGAATATATATACATAAATTAAACATGACTTCATATTTCGAACCAGCGGATTTGGTACTCATTCACGCAACAACTTGTGTCACATATTTATGCTATTATTATTATTATTATTATTATTATTTTCTTTTAACTTTTGCGGCACTTAAACATTAAGTCAGTTTCTTTTTTATTTTTCTCGCTCTCTTGTGAGGTAAGGTTGCTTAAACTTCAATGCAATGCAATCTACAACGAATAGGTTGTCATTTTGTGCAAATTGCTCGAGATTGAGAGCAATATAATATTTAAAAATAGAGAACGAAACAAGATACTTTTGTTGATTAAGTTTGATGGCCATAATAATTGGATAAAATCAAACAAAATGGCCAATAAATTAACGTTTGTATTAGATTATGTCAATTTATTTTGTGAGAATGCAATGAAGGCAAAGGAGTTTGCAATGCCCATTGGGTAAACGGAAAATATTTGTCGCAAGAAATGACTTTTAATCACAAAATGTTTAGTTGCAAAAAAACAAATTGTGATCTATAGTAATAGTTACTTACAAAAAATTAGTTCATTGACTAAATAACATAAAATATTAAATAAATATTAAAAAAATTATTTAACCACAAATATTTTTTAATTAAAAGTATTTTTTAGCATGAAATTTTTGTTCGTAGCTAATGTTTACTTATCAAAATATTTGGATGTATATTCAAATATTAACCACAAATTTAACCAAAAAAAAACTTTCCATGACTAAAAGAAGTCATCTTTAACCGTGAGCATCTTTTGACTAAAAATGATGTAATTTAGTTATGAATATTTAGTTATAAAATTCTTTTATTGCTAATTAGCTTTAGCAACGAAATACGAATTTCGTGACTAAATAGAATTTATCACACCGTATATATGACGAAAATTACTAAAAAAATATTCGTAACAAAATCTTTAGCCACGAAAATCATAATTTTAGCTACAAAATTTATTGTGGCTAAAAGTTAAATTTTTTGCAGTGATTTTTGTCTTCTTGCTCTAGTTGATTGGCATGAATATTTAGATAATAGTTATTATTAACATGAATAAATTAATCAAAATTTTTTTAATGATTTTATATTATTCGAATATGTGTTCTAGATGTTTGACTTTCGTTCTTAATTAAATCAAATATATTATGTGTTTCAATGTATATGTAAGAAATCATTCACAAATATGTCTATTTAATTTTAAATTATTGTTGTTCCTCTAAAGATTTTTATATATATTATTTTCTTTTTCAAAATATTTAAAATTACTCTAAAAATATAATAGATAAATTTAAAATTTTTAAATATACCAAAACAAAAAAGTTATGAGAGTAATGATAATCTTTACTCTCTTTTTTTGGCTTTCAAGTAATTTCATTATGAATTGTTTAAGGTTGTTTGGGTAATGAAAATAAAAAAGAAAGTAAGAAAAATACATATAAAAAATTTAATATTTTATTGACTTTTAAGGCGTATTACATTATAATAGGATCTTTTATGATGACATTATGGTGGCTAACAAAATGACGCAATTGTCACAAACATAAATTTTTTACATTGCAAAATTATCTTCATAAGAGGTATTTTTTGTTGGTTAATTAATCGTCGTGAAAAAGGCTAATTTTAATTAACCAAGTAGATTTTATAAAAGGTTAATTAACTGTTGCAAAATAGGTTAATTTTTATTGATTAAACAAACTTTATGAAGGCTAATTAAGTTTCAAAAAGTCAACTTTTATTATAAAAAAAAATTCTAATTTTTTAGTTGCCACTAAAAGGCAAATATTAGTAATGTAAAATTTAATTATTTTACAAACTTTAAAAGTGTTTTCAATCAATAACTAACAAAAAAAAAAATTAATCATTTGTACTAGAAAAAAATAACCATTTACGCTAAAGTCGATAATTTATAGAACCGTCTAATAAAAAATAATTCGATAATTTGACAGACATATAAAGAGGTCTGATGAAAAAAGATTCAATAATCATAATTCTAAGATTTCATCCAAAACAAATTGACAAAATCCTGAAAGATATATGGAATGACTTTGCAAGTAGATAAATAATTTTTCTGTGAAACTAAGTGGTCATAAATTTTCACTATTGTCATTGCCCCCAACAAGCAAATCAATATTATACAAGAAGTCATAGAGTTCTTCTTAAATATTTTATATTATTTTGTGCCCTTAAAATATGTGTAATAATAATTTATTTGATTAATAAAGTTTATTTATAGATTTGATTAAGTATATATTGATGAATCTATATTTAAAAAATATATTAGACATATGATGCTAATACAAAAAAGTATAAATTACAAATTCTTTATAAATTAAATATTGTTCACAATTATTAATAATAAAAGCATTTCATTTTGTAAATTTATAATTTTTCTAATTCTTATAGAAAATTATTTACCTTAATCATCAAAAAATTTTGAGTTGAAAAACTAGAGTATATAATACATTAAATGATACTGTTGTGAAATTTGATTAGGTTAACTAAATGTCGTTGATCATAATTTACAAAAACTTTAATAAGTTTGATTGATCTTAATCTGGAGCAAGTAATAAACTTATATTTATGCATTGTATCTTTTGAGTTATCACAGAGTAAAATCTATATAAACTGTCAAAACTTTGATAACTTGGAGATATAATTTCATGGGTTGTAGAAAAATATATTTGTAATATGAAATCTAATAAATAATGTTCACCTAAGTTGTTTTAAGCATTTGATCATTTGAATATGTGGCCACAATTTATTTAATAAATTGTTTGTTGAATAATAATACTTATTAGTAAATTTATTTACAAATAATAACATATTAAAAAATGATCATTACATCATTTAGTGGCTTAGTGGTAAATAAATAATTAAAAATATAAGATATTTTTCTATATCCTAGCTTAATTTAATTAAAAGATTTTTAATTAAAATGAGTTTTTACTTTTAACATGGGTTACTAGATTGTAACCTCCGGCTTTCAGTTGAATAGCCTAAGGTTAATTTAGAAAAACTGTTGAGTCATGAGATGATTAAACTGGGCCTTTTAAGTGTGAGTTAAGAACCCATAAATCTTATAGTCCTTTTATTAACTCAAATACTAATCAAACTTTAAATTCTTAATCCCAATCAAACTCTAAATATCCAATGAAAATTCTTATATATAGGAAAAGTAGGAAGTAGTAAAATAATAATAATAAGAATAATTATTTTACGTATTCTTACATAAAAAAAAATAGGCTACTCATTTTCTCTCAGTTTTGGGTATGTGTGAGATTAAAGATTAAGGAGAGATTCACGTATCCACATACGTTAGTTTCAAGATTGAGGATAATAGAGAATATTACAACTATTGAATTCAAAATTTATTGAAGTGAAGAATTGATGTAATATTCTATTCCTATACATATAATTATGTATAAGACGACTTGGCCTCCATTGCGTTTATTCTATTAAACGAATAAATTTTTTATGCCAACAACTAGTATCAAAAACCATATTGTTTTATAATACATGTATATTTTTTTTATGTATGACACTAATTGTTTATTGTAGCACGAATTACATATTAAATCTATATTTGTTAATTTTATTACGAATAGCTATGCCATAATAATAAGAGAAAATGTTAAATTGGTCCATAATTTTATAGATATATACCAATTTAGTCATCACTTGTCTAATATATACTACGTTAGTCTTTGTGGAGAAGAAAATGGTAGTTGCTCAAGGATAAAAATGGTAATAAAAAATTAACAAAAGTGTCATTACAAGGACTAACATGGTATAAATTGAAGAAACGAAGACTAAGTTGATATATATCCATAAAATTAAGAACTAAAATGGCAATTTTCTTAATAATTCATAAATATTTATTTGCTTGTATTTATTTTTTAGAATTGTAATAAGAGGGGGTAATGGAATAATATAACAATTTGTCCTCTTAATTAGTTTTTGATGATTTTTTAAATTTTTTCGTATGCTAATTAATTGGTGTATGATTTTTATTTGTAAATCTAAGAATCAAATAGTTTTCTTTTTTTAATTTATTTTCATTGTAAATAAAAAAGAAAAAGAACTAAAAAAATAAGAAGAAGAACATAGAAATCACAGGCCCAACAATATCTTGTTGGCAGCCGCTGCGAGCCTATGCAACCACTCGCATGTTAATGGTGTGCACGGCCGACTCCCTTGTGTCACTAGTAAAAACAAGCAGAATCTATTTGCTGCTGTAAAGGAGAAAGTATGGAATAAGCTGAAGGGTTGGAAGAGGCACCTTTTTTCTGCTGGGGGTCGGAAAACACTTCTAAAAGCTGTTATCCAAGCAATACCGACCTATGTTATGAATTTGTTCAGACTCCCAAAGAGTCTAACCAGGGAAATCCAGAGACTGTGTACCAAATTTTTTTGGGGAGGTGATGAGTGTTCCAGAAAGATCCACTGGTGTACATGGGATAGGCTGTGCCGCCACAAAAAAGAAGGTGGCTTGGGTTTTAGGGATCTGGCCTCTTTTAACCAAGCCACCCTGGCTAAACAAGGCTGGAGAGTGATATCAAATCCGGAATCATTGGTGGCGCGAACTCTCCAAGGCATTTATTTTGCTAATTCATCTTTTCTACAGGTACCTCCTAGACATTCTGACTCTCTGGTTTGGAAATCTATTTTATGGGGTAGAGAGCTGCTTAAAAAAGGACTCCGCTGGCGTATTGGTGATGGATCAGCTGTATCAATTTACCATGACCAGTGGTTACCACGACCCCTCTCTTTTAAACCATCCTTCCCTCATCACTTACCAGAGCACTCTCTAGTGGCAGATCTACTACTACCATTAGGGGCATGGAACAGTGAGTTAGTTCGTGATTGTTTTCCAGTTGAAGAATATGAACTAATACTCAGTATTCCGCGCTCTCTATCTTTGGAACAGCAAACTGACTCAGTTATGTGGCATTTTGACAAACATGGAAAATACTCTATAAAGAGTGGTTACTGGCTATCCTATTTTCCAAACCAAGCATCTCCTAGTAATGAAAATTCTGAATCCAAATCCTGGTGGCAGCTGTTGTGGGGCCTAAAGATCCCCCAAAAAATCAAACACTTTATTTGGAGACTTATTCATGGTTGGATCCCGGTTGCTGTAAATCTTAAAAGACACCATGTCCCTATTGATGAGCATTGTTGCCGATGTGCAAAAGGAGCTGAGAACTCCATTCACGCACTATGGCTTTGTGACTCGCTAAAAAAGGTACGCCAGGCCTGCCCTTTTTTGAAAGGCATCTGTATCTCCCATAATACAAATATCCTAGACCTTTTTATGGAATGCAAGGCGTGTCTATCTGCAATGGATTTGGAGGTGCTATTAATCATGTTTTGGAGATTATGGTTTGTTAGAAACCAATTTGTTATGGAAAAGAAACTAATGCAGGTTAAGGATGTGCCAAATTGGTCCAAGTTTTATTGGCACGAGTTAATGTCCACTGTAACAAGCAAGATTGAAACCAAGTGTAAACCAAGCATGAGTTGGGTGGCTCCTAGGCTGGGTTTAATAAAAGTTAACACCGACGCCAGTCTCTCCTCAAAACACCCAAAGGTGGGATTAGGTGTGATTTTGCGGGACCATCACGGGGCTATCTTGGCATCGTCATTTATCCCGATGAATGTAAAACCCCTAGTGGCCACCCTTGAAGCAATGGCAATACTTCGAGGTCTTCATTTGGCTAGGCTGTTGGGTTTAGCTGCTATCGAGGTTGCGTCTGATGCTGCGGGTGTTATCCATGACATCAATACTGTTCCCCACTCATTTTCTGAACTTGGCTTGGTATTGTATGAAATTAAGACTTTAGCTGCATCTTTCAATTTCTGCTCCTTCTGTTTCTCTCATCGGTCCACCAATCGGGTGGCCCATGAACTGGCACACTTGGCTCAAAATTTGAGTTCTGAAACTATTTGGTTTGGGAAAGTACCACCCCAACTCGAACACTTTGTACTAAAGGATTTTTCCTCTTAATTTGCATTTAAAGATATATATTTAAAGTTCAAAAAAAAAAAAATGGTGTGCACGGCCACTGGCTAGCAAGTAGCGCGCAGTCGCAATATGATGGTGGTGCAAGAAAAACAAGCAGTTGTCAGCTGGATATAAAGGTGGTCTCCACGAAGGCAAGAAGTTGTGCGAGATTGATGCTAACGATGCTTGCATTTTTTGGTGGTTGAGAAGTCGATCAACGAGATGTATTGCCTGCAGTGGTGGCCAGCGCTTTTTGAACTGATTGGCGACCTCTGCTTGGCGGTGATTGGCAACTGGAAGGTTGGAGAAAAAAGGGCGAAGATGTGGGGGTAAAAGATGAGTTGGATTAAGGTTTTTCATCTAGTAAATATCATTCAGCCCCTCCACTTTTGAATAATTCTGTTGGCCAAGACAGTTTGCATATTTTACATATTAAGTTTAGAAGATTTCAAATTTTGCAAATAGGCTATAACAAAATTAGTTATTCTCACTTAGCCTTCTATAGTTTTGGGTAATTATAGTTTAATTAGAACATTTTGAGGAATTTGCAGATAGGTCTTAATTTTGATCTTAATTGTTTTTAAAACTATTGTTTAGGTATTTGCTAATTTGAATTTGACCCAAACTCTTTTTAATTATGGTCAAATTTTATAAAATTTATTTAGGCTACTTTAATTAAATTATTGGGTCATAAAAATTTTTTTTTATTAAATTTTATTTTAAGGAGGCCTAATAAGAATTTTAAGTCTAAAATATGTTTAATTTATTTTTAAAATAAATGAACCAAAAAAAATTAAAAGCCCAAAATGCCTAGCTCGTAAAAGGAGATAAATAAGTGGATATGGACATTATGGAAGAGTTTAAATTGACTTTAAAGAGGACTTTGAAAAATTTAGGGTTAGTTTTAATATTTTTATTCTTAGAAAAAGTCATGAATTGTGAGTTATTTATTTATCTAATTAATTACTTGGATGAATAATATGTCATATAGATTAATTGTGCCACATTCATATGTCTATACATAAAATATATCATCTTGTGTAACATTAATGTTATAATGAGATTATGATAAGATTATTATCATAGTTTTAATATTATTTTATTTATTAATTTGACGTGGCCTTATTAATGAGTGAAACATCATTTTATAAATTAATTAGTATATTAAAAATTAAAAACTCTAAGAATTAAAAACATTAAGTGGAAGAGGCTTTAAGCATAAGGCCTACAATTTTCATTATTGGTTCTATGGTAAGGTAGATTTAAACCGGTTACTAGATAAGACTTCTTTAAAAGGATAAGATTCAATATAAGATTCATGCGAAACTGACTATCATATGGTGACTTATATCCCTATATATGTAATTATGAATAAGAGGACTTGACTTCCGCTGCGTTTATTTTGTTAAATGAATAAGTTATTTTTATGCCAATAGTTCTATGACAAGATGGTGAATCGTATAAAGAAGATTGATAATCTTCATCTCATGCAATCTTCATACTATAACCTAGAGGTAGGGATTCCTTATTTTTGAATGAATTTTTATTTTCTGTTTAATGCTGATACAAATCTATTCTGCTGTTAATTCAAAATTTTGTTTTCGTTTTGCAGGAAATTTAAGTGTTTATAAGACGTTCTAAGAGTGTTGATTTAATAGATTTTGATCCTGAAAACAAGATAAATGTTGTTAAAGAGCCAAGATTATACAGTTCCTTTGGTGAATGGTATACACTTAAGCATACGCAGGCCAAATATCAATGCCAATAATTTTGAAATCAAGTCTGGAACAATTCAAAAGCTTAAAGAGTCAGAGTAGTTCGACGGACTCCCGAATGATAAACCCAACGAGCATATCACAAATTTCTTAGAAATTTATGGTATATTAAGTACAATGACGTTTCAGATGATGCCATAAGACTTAGGTTGTTCTCATTTTCATTCAGGGATAAGGCAAAAAGCTAGTTAATATCATTACTATCTAATTCGATAACAACATGGAATGATTTAGCACAAAAATTCTTACCCAAATTCTTTCCACCAGCCAAAATAGCAAACATACGTAATGATATTACTTCATTTGTGCAGCATGAGTTAGAGTCATTGTATGTGTCATGGGATAGATTTAAGGATATGCTGAGAAAGTGCCTACATCATGGAGTTCCTAAATGGTTGTTGGTGCAAATTTTCTATAATGGATTGGTGGGTTATTTAAGAACCATTGTAGATGCAGCAGCAGGAGTGACTTTAATGACAAAGCCCACAGACAAGGCATATGACCTATTAGAAGAAATGGCCTCCAACAGCTACCAATGGCCATAAAAAAGGGTTAATATAAGAAAAGTTATTGGTGTACATGAAATTGATGCACTCACTTCTTTGACAGTACAAGTTAGTTTATTAGCCAAGAAGATGGATGCTCTTGGAGTCAATGTAGTAAAAAGCCAACAAATAACTTGTGATTTTTATGGAGACAATCACTAAAATGGCCTATGCATGGAGACAACACAATATGTGAGAAATTATAATCGACAACAGCATAATCCCAACTCAAAGTTTTACAATCTAAGGTGGAGGAATCATCCTAATTTTTCTTGAAATAATAATAACCAAAGGCAATCTTTAAAATTTATGAATCTACCCGAATTTTTAGCGCAACAGCAGTAATTTCAACAAGAGAATAAGCCTGATGTTGAGGAGTTGTTATTTAATACATGAATCAAACTGACCAATTTTTACAAAGCCAATCAGCATCTCTTCGTACCTTAGAAAACTAAGTTGGACAATTAGCTTCAGCAATGAACAACCTATCAATGCATTAAAGGGTGCATGTATGTGATTGGGTACATGTTAAAATTTTTCAAATGTATGTCCAACACACATTACGCAGTGGACTAAAATAATATAATCAACATATACACACTACAACTGAATCAAAAATAGTATTAGAATATAATACATACCCTTGTAGACGATTCAGTAAAGATTGTTGAACTTTAAAGCTTGTTGAGTTCACAATGAAGTCATTTCTTGAACAATTCTAGACTCTAATATTTAGTGGGATTATAGTAACTAGAATGGTAGTCTTTGATGTATATTTCATGCAAGAATCATAAAACAACTAAACTCTTGAATTGGTTGAAGTATCAAATGCTTAAAATGGTGTTTAGGGACCAAAATGTAACGTTTTCAAAGTTTGCATCTTCTCTCAACTCTTTTGCGCGAATTTGCATTCAATAATTAAATTCTGTACAAATGAAACTCATTTCATTTATTTTGTTAAGCGTAAGGTTTTTCAAGTGCAAACATATCCTACATGCAGCCATGTGATGCCATGTAGGTTTATGCATGAGTAACACATGTTACTCATCTATGCAAACACTTTGCATGGTTGACATTTGTCACATGCATAGATACCATGTATGCATTTACACTTCCGTGCAATAGGAACCTATTTGCAACATTTGCAAACTATAGTTCATAATTTTCAAATGGGTCCTAAAATGTATCATACTTCCTAAAACCTTCTCGGATCGATCCGTACGATCTGTTTTGCTACCCTCGTGCTCAATGAGTATACTTCATATTGTAAGACTCTCCAGGTTCACACCTATTTATCTTACAAATACTTCTACAAGTCCATGAATGATGCCCCACACACACGTTACAGATATTATAGAATAGCGCGTTGAACTATACACGATGAGGTCAACCATATCTGTATAATCTCCATCACCTATATCCTTGGAAGAGTAAAAATATAGATCATTACCATTAAATTTCTGTATACTCAACCATGAACTTATCTCCAGATTTATATTTCCATAAATAATATCCACAAACGCCTTTATAATATTGTTTAACCCAATGGAAAACTCTTTTTTGCGTTTTATACTTGTGGCTACAAGACTTTCTAAAATAGAATCTCAGAGCATCAGGATATATAACTCACCCATATGAGCTTATAGATCCTATATCTATGCATACCGGACTCCATAAGTATCAGACCATACCCAGCGACACCCACCAGTCAGACCATGAAAGGTCTATGATATATGTGGAACCAAAGTATTGTAGATCACTCATGAGCCTACCGTGGCACTTAGGTCAAAGGATCACAAATACTACTCAACTGGAGAAGACCCTCCATTAATGATGTTATAAGATGTCTATTAAAGGTCATCATGAGTCCATTTAGTATTTAGTTCTTACTAAATACCTGCATGCCTATACAGACTTTCGCTAAGTCCATGGTCTGCTAATACTAACCATCTAAATAATTCAAATATAGACATACACTAATTCAGAAGGAATACTGATCAACCTGTGTCGATAACCGTGGATTAAGAACAATGTTTTCGAGAACATAATACACAATGACATTTCTTAGCAACATTTGCAATTCTTTGCAACTACGTCATTACTATATTATTCTTAGGTCTTTGTCCGTATCCTAGAAAAAGTTCTAACTCTCTAGAATTGCTAACTTTAGCATAGACCTAAATTCTTTAGATTAGATCTAGACTCCTTTAGATGTATAATGTCTGAAAAAGTTACAAGCTTCTCATTTTATAATTACATATTAATGATTATTATTGAAATGTTACTGTATATCAGAATGGCATATAAGCACCATCTCCAACAACTCTCACTTGCTTTAGTATTATTCACAATGATATCTAATATCTATCGACTTCATCTATTTCTTAAACACCCTAGGAGTTAAGGCATTAGTGCGCGTGTCTGCTATATTGTTTATAGAATCTATTCTAGATACTATTACATCTTATCTAGCCAATATTTCTCTAATTTTATGGTATTTAATCTTCGCATGATTAGAGTTCTGGTGTATAAGTTATTGACTACTATACTCGAGAAATTACCCCATTATTATCATAATATAATGAGATAGGATCCACTGAACTTGAAAATATTTTGAGTTCAACGACTATCTTTATCCACTACTTCCTTTACAACTTCTAAAGCTACAAGGTATTCTTCCTCCAAGGTAAAATCAACTATAGATGCTTAGTTAACACACTATTAACTGACTGCGGCACCATTTAGGTGAACATATATCTGGATGTAGACTTTTCATCATCTGGATTAGACTTTAAGTCTTAATTAATGTTTTCTCTCATTTATATGTTACATTCTCCATGTATCATAAATTTATCCTTTATATCTTCAAAATATATTAAGATATGTTTCATGACCATCTAATAATCGTTATCTAAATTAGATTAATACTGATTCGTAACTCTTACAGCCATACTAGTGTAAGGTTTCGTATATAACATGGCGTACATCGAGCTACCTATAGCTGATGCATTATACTATTTTAGACATTTTAACCCTTTCATCTATCATCTAAGGAAACTTTTTCTAGAAAAATGAATGCCATGTTTAAAAGATATATTAATTGTTTCATAGTTATTTAGGTTATACCTTTCAAGAACATTTTTTATGTACGAGGATTAGAAAAGTCTTATCAGCTTCTTAACTTCAACTCTATCTTTATAAAGATCTATACCCAATATATTAGAAGCCTTTCCTTAGTCCTTCATGGAGAAATGCTTACTTATAACTTTTGATTGATTATTACACATCAATATCATTTCTGATAATGACTACATCATCCACGTAAATAATAAGAAAGACAATTATACTCCCAACATATGCTTCCTCTTCATTCTTGATAAAACTAAACTTTTTTATTACTAAATCAAAATAAAGATTTCAACTTCAGAAAGTCTGCTTAAGTCCATAAATGAACTTCTTTAGTTTTTATACTAGATTAGAAGTTCGATTAGATGTAAAACTTCAAGTTGTTCCATGTATATCTTTTACTCGAGATATCTATTCTGGAATACCATCTTTACATCTATTTTCCAGATTTTAAAAATTAAAATATGCCGCAATAGCTAATAAAATTCTAATTGACTTTCGCATGGTTATTGCGAAAAGTTTCCTCATAATTGATCCCAGATCACTGAGTGTAACTTTTAATCACCAGTCAGACCTTAAAGGTTTCTACCTCCAATTGGGCCATATGCTTTCATTTGTAAACTCATTTATAACTAATAGGAACTATTTATTCGGGAAGCTCAACCAAGTCCCAGACGTGATTTACATGCGTTGAGTTAATTTTGAATTTTATGGCTTTTTACTATTTTCTGAATCAATGTCTAACATCATCTCTTTATAAGTCATAGGATTCATTTTTTCAACTAAGAAAATCGCAAGGGTATCTTCAAATATCTTACATACCTTATAGACAGCCTTAATATATGTTTTGACTTACGTGAAGGGTGTGTTGAGAGATATTTCACTCGATTGAGTGTGAAATTCCATTGTCGGTTCTCTAATTCTTGGATTGACTTCACTAAGTTCAATCCTTCTATAATCTATGTGACCTATGAAAAACTATTTCTCTAAGAAAGTGATATTAGAAGAAATGAACATTTCAATCTTACTTAGATCCATAAAGTATTTAGGATATCCATTAAACTGATACTTGTACCTTTTTGGTAAAATTTTATCATGTTGGTAACTCTTGCTTAAACAAGACAACCCCAACTTTTAACATACTTAAGACTCGATTTTCTGCCAATTCATATCTCACACGAAGTTGTAAGGACAGTTTTTACAGCATAAGCCTATAAATATTTGGGTGATCGATGAAGCTCATTAATAATCAAACCATGTCTAATAAAGTTTGATTTCTCCTCTCATAAACATCTTTACGTTGAAGAGTATTTGGTGGACTATAGTGAGCGAGAATCTCATTTTTTTTTAAATAATTCATGAATTCACTGCTCATCTGTTGAATGCTTCGATCTAATCAAAGACATTTATTACATATAGTGGTTGGTTTCTCTACCTCAAATCGAAACCCTTTGAACATTTCAAAAACTTTTTGACTTGTGTTTCATCAAACACTTATCCATATCGTGTCATTCATTGATAAAGACAACGAAGTAGATAAAACTACCTATAGTAGTGAGATTCATTAGACTACATACATCACTATGTACTAGATCCAATAAATCAATGGCACAGTGTCAAACACCAAATAGTAGGATATTTAGTCATTTTCCCTTAAATATATGATTCATAAACTGGATAGGATTTCATGGTAAGATCGAGTAACTGCCATCCCCAACTAAATGGGTTAAATGTTTTATGTCTATATGACTTAATCTTATTTGCCACAATTCCTATTTAAAGCTATCGAACTTATTACATTTTCTATTCACTAATATTTTCAAGACATTTTTTATTGTATCTTAATTATAATAGCCTAAAATTATGGTACATTAATGATACATTATCATCAATTGACATTTAACTAATAATACATTATCAACATCATATAAATATAAGGAACAATTTCTTTTATATATATGATAATCTTCAGTACTCACACAAGAAGGGATATTAACTATCTGATAATGTTTAGAACAAAATAAAATACATACAACTTAATAGAAATCTCTAGTTCCTACATAAAGATGTACTTCTCCTTTCTGCAAATTTTTAGCATTGCTCAAATTATACAACAAGTTATGATATAAGATAAATAAGCGGTATGTAATCTACAACCATTACTAGTAACAAATGCTGACGAAATGTTAATATTTGGTAAACAGAGACCTAAGGGGTTTATATTATCTATGGCAAGGTATGTTTGGACAGTAACATTTACAATGTCCAACTGCAATGCAATGAAGGACTTTCCTTTGCATTTATTCTTATAATGTGGATTTGAATATATCAAACAATTCTTTTAAATGGAGTATAATACTACTTGCACTATTTCTGTGCACTTGCTCCTACTGAATATCAGTAGATATCGAAGTTAGGATATATGATTTCACTCTTAAAACATCATATATCCATTTCTGATTAGTTTAAACCTCTTTAAAAGAAGTATTATCAGAAAAACCTCTTCTCATTTTTTGATTAATGATATATTCAAGTTATCCTAAATCCAAAACAATTCTCAGATTTATAGTTAGTTATAATTATTTTTTGATGCCCTATAGTTCGTATGTGTTTGATATGTATTTCCAACGGATCGCTCATATTCTTCTTATCTTATCTTCATAAGATAAGACTGGAGATGTTTAGCGGAATATTTTTAATCATTAAAATTAACGCTTTTAGATCATGGATATAGCTAGTATATATTTTTGATCTAAAGACGCCCTCTCACTGCTTTACATATTTTCTATAATCTCTTAAATGGAAAAAACAAAAATTTAAACATTTTAAATTTTACAATGAGAAGTAGATCCAAGCAACCTTCTATTCAGGCCTTACGCTTTAGCAATATAGGTCTTTGTAAAACTCAAAAGTAGACAACTCTTGTCAATTGTATCTTATGTAACTCTTACTTCTGATCCTAAACACACTTTATCCTCTTTAGCAATATTAGGTAAATGTGTTTCAAATTAACTTGCCAATGATCAAATATAAGTTACTGATATTACCCTCATGCTTTAAAAATATTGGATAACACTTTCGCTTATATTTGTCTTATCTCATGTTTAACCGGCATATTCTAAATCACATTGATCAAATCCCTCACACTTTAGCGATATTGGAAAAAGACTGAGATGACCAGATTAGTACCGTATTGACAAGGCGGACCATGTATAACATTATCTCATAATTTAATTCATTTCAACTTGATTAAGAGAGATTTTTATAATTTAATTAAAAAAATTCGCATCTCATACGAATCTGATTCATAATTAAAATATTTGTTCATACAAGTATAACTAACCCTACCAGTACGGTGTCTATTGTGGTTAACAACATAAACAAATATTTATAGTTTATAATACAAGAATATAATAATTATATATGCATTAAATAATAATAAAATATTTCACATGCAAAAATACAAATTAGAGTGTATAATTTGGAATGATCAGCATGAAAAGTTGAATAACCTAGCATTATACAATATAATACCCTAAATTGTTTTTTTACTCTTTTTTGGCTCACGCTCAACCTAATGCACTTTAGTGCCAAACAACCTCAACGCCCCAGCGTTAAATTATTTTCAATGCCACACTTAAACGCTCCAGCATTTTATGTTGGAGAACGCCTTAGTGTTCACATCCTCAACGCTCCAGCGTTCTATATGTAATAAACTTGCTTCTGCCTTGCAAACACCCTAACATTATAAATATAAATGCCCCAGCGTTTTGCCCTGATAACTCCCTAGTATTCATCACTTGAACATCCCAGCATTCTATATACAGAACCCAGATGAACACCCCAGCATTATGCTTAGACCTCCCCTGGCTAAACATGAACGCCCTAACATTCTCATCTCAATGCCCTAGTGTTCCCTTGACAGTAGGTCATTTTATTTTGTACTTTAAACACTTCAAAATACATCTCCCACTGTTTTTGGGCATCCTCAACACTTTAAATAACACTTGATAAGGGTATATTTATCATTTAATTTTTTATATTTTTTTCTTGATATTTTCTTATTTTATGAGAATAAATGGCTATTTATATGATTTATTGTTATTTATAGGGACTTGAACGAAAGAAGCAAAAACAAGGACTAAAGTGTAAAATTTTCAAAATATGTACCTATCGCCCCAGTGCCACAAGCTTTACCATTCTAGTGTTGGAACCCAAGGCAAAATAAAAAAAAATCAGAAAAATAACCTATTGAAGTCAAGCATTTTCACCCCAGCGCTGGTGAGCCACCGCTCTAGTGACGGCCCAGCGTACTAGTGCTATGTCCTCACCTCTCCAGCGATATGACATTTTACACATGGCACCCAGCCATAGCATGGCAGCATCCCAACGACAAGGCAATTCCAAACTCGACAAGAATTGAAGATTTCAAGCTCATATTAATCCCTATAAAAGGCCACTCGCTCCACCCTTTAGAGAACATTCAAGAACATCCAGAAGACATGCAACACAAGTCTTAGATAGAAATAGGAGCATAATTGAAGTATCCATAGAGGGAAATTCAAGGCATTCTTCGGCATTAAGAGTTTTTTAGGTAGCTCAATTGATAGAGCATAATTGCATAAAATATTTTATCCTCTTAAACTTGATTTTTGTTCAATTTATCCCAATAATTTAGCTATTTATGTGTATTAATGTTGTTTTATAGGTTTAAGAACTATCGGTACAAAAATACCAAAAAATAGATGCAAACGGAGTTATTTAAGATGAGAACCTAAGAGGGGACTAAAATGCTCAAAATATAAACAATGCTATAAATAGTGTCAATGAACAGTATGTGTGAACAATAATATTGCTACAGTAAATGAATAGTGCATGCGGGGTACAATTCATATGCTACAGTGTAGCACCGAGGCATTGGCCGGGGCACTCATATCAGTAGCTCTAGCGCTGCGGCATTGAATGTGAATGCTGCGGTACTAGATGCTGGGCAGTCTTTAAGGATAATTTTATCCTATTTTTACAACTCTAAACCTATATAAACATCCACTATTAAGCCAAGAAGGGGTTGGGCAGTAAAGAGTACGAAATTAACACTTCATTTGGGTCTTAGAAGTAAGAATCAACACTTCATTTGTGTACATGTTAAAACATTTTAAATGCATGTCCAACATCCTATCTTGAATAATTCTAGACTTCAATGTTTGGTGGGATTATAGTAGCTAGAATGGTTGCCTTTAATGTATATTTCATGTATGAATCAACAAAACAACTTAACTATTAAATTAGTTGAAGCATCAAATGCTTAAATTGGTGTTTAGGGACCTAAATGCAACTTTTTCATACGAATTTGCATTCAACAATTCAATTCTATACTAATGAAACTCATTTTAGTTGTTTTGTTAAGCCTAAGGATTTTCAAGTGCACATGTGTCCTACATATAGTCATGTGATGCCATGTAGGCTTATGAATGAATGACAACCATCACTCATCCATTTAAATACTTTTCATGGTTGACATTTATCACATGCATATCCATACATGCTACCATTTATCATATAAATGGCCATGCATGGATGTCATGTATGCGTTTGTACTTTTTCATGCAATAAAGACTTATTTATAATATTTATAAGCTATGGTTCCCACTTTTCAAATAAGTCCTAAAACATATGCTGCTTTCTGAAACCCTCCCGGATCGATCTGATAATCTATTTCGCTACCTTCGTGCTCAACGAGTACACTTCATATTGTAAGACTCTTTAGGTTTACACCCGTTTATCTTACGGAACACTTTCGCAAGTGTGTGAACAATGTTACATACACATGTTACGAATATTACAGTTTAACGTATTGAACCATACAATTTGAGGTAAACCATATCCGTATAATCTCTCTGTCACCTATATCCTTAGAAGAGCAGAGATATAGATCATCACTGTTAATCTCTGTATACTCAACCATGAACTTATCTCCAGATTTGTTTTTCTGTAAATAATATCCGCAACTCCTTTGCAATATTGTTTATCTTTTGCGAATATTGTTTAACTCTATGAAAAACTCTTTTCTAAGTTTTATGCTTATGACTACAAGACTTCCTGAAATACAATCTCAGAGCATCAAGATATATAACTCACCCATATGAGCTGATAAATCCCATATCTATGTACACCGAACTCTATGAGCATTAGACTATACCCAGTGACACCTAGCGGTCAGACCATGAAAGGTCTCTGACATGCGTGAAACTAAAGTATGGTGGATCACTCACAAAACCTATCGTGGTACTCAGGTCAAAGGATCACGAATACTACTCAACTTAAGAAGACCCTTCATTGATAACGTTATGGGATCACTATTAGAGGTCCTCGTGAATCTATTCTATATCCAGTCTTTATAAAATACATGCATGCCTATACGAACTTTAGCTAAGTCCATGGTTTGTTAAGACTAACCATCTGAACAATTCAGATATAGACATATACTAATCCGGAAGGAATACTTATCGACCCGTATCGAAAACCATGGATCAGAAATGATGTTTTCGAGAACATATTGCACAATGACATTTCTTAACACCATTTGCAACTACATCATTACTATACTATTTTTTTCGTCTTTGTACCTATTTCAGACAATGTTTTAACTCTCTAGAATTGCTAACTTTAGTGCTGACCTAAACTCTTTAGATCAGATCTAAACTTTTTAGATCTACAATGTCTTACAATCTTCTTACCATATAATTATGTATTAGCGAAATATTTTCAGTATATCAGAATGGCATGTAAGTACCATCTCCAACACAACTGACCTCAAAGTTCTCTACCAAGTAGCAAAAGTTAATCCAAAAGGTGAAAGAGAACAATACAAAATAGTGACGTTACAAAGCGGTAAGGAGATGCAAGATTGTGCACAAAAGCCTAAACCATCATCTATCCAAGGAAATGTAAAGAGAAATAAAGAACAAAAATATGGTGTAGAAAGGGAAAAGGCTATGTAGAAGGAGAAGGTGCAGCCCTACAGTTCCTCAGCGATTATAGAAGAAAAAACAAGATAAGCAGTTCACAAATTTCTGGAAATTTTTAAGAAACTGTATATTAACATCCCTTTTGTGCATGCACTAGAGTAGATGTGAAGTTATATTAAATTTGTGAAAGACATTCTTTTGAGGAAGAAGAAGCTAGCAGAGTATGAGATAGTTGTTAACGTGTTTTAGGGTGTACACATGTGATTGTGTATATGTTAAAAAACCTAAATACATGTACTATATACACAATTTTGCAGTAGAATTAAGTATATAATCAACATAGACACATGTAAATTAAATCATTAACAACTTAAGATTATATAAATATACCTTTGAAGAACTTCAGTGAAGATTTCAATCTTTTGGATTCTTTCAAGCTCCAACCTTTAGCTCACCTTGAAGTGAATTATTGTACAACAACAATTCAATGGGATTGTGAAGTTAGAATAGCATCAACTGAATTTCTAGCAACAAGTTTTTATTTCTTGAAAGAAAAATAAGAAGAATTGATTTTTTTTTCTCTTTAGTTCTTCTCACAACCCTTTGTTCAAAGAAAAATTTTCCAAGACCAAACTCTATCTCAGTCCCTCTCCATGCCACATTTTTGCTTCTCCCTAGTTAATAAAAAATGAATTCTATCCATTTTTTGTGCTCTAAGCACTTCAAAAGTGCTCCACCAAAATTAGGTTAAATGGCTAACTACCAAAAATAAATTTTTGTGGCAATTTTTATTGGTCTAAAATAAATGAACCATTAATTTCTACAAATAATGATCTACCAAATTTAATTTATATATTTCAAATTAGGTATATTTTCTATTTAACAATAAAGTAACAAATAAATAAAAATTATACTATTTAATTAAATAATATTTATTCAATTATTCAAAAACTATTTGAATAATTAATTTTTACCTTATTGATTTTACTAACAAGGTTAATGGGTGAATTCATGGCAAAACAATTTATGGAATAAAATTGTGCAACTTGTTAACATCTCTTGTCAACTAATTAAGTGATGTACTTAACATTTAAGTCTAAACAAGTGTATAATATGAAAAACTCTAAAATATATTTTCAGTTTGCTGGAATTTCTAAGATGAAATTGTTCAATCCATAATGCTACCAAAGTGCACAACGAATGCACTTTATATTGTGAGACTTTTTAGGTCCATGCCCGAATTGTCATATGAAACTCCTTCATATATATGTGAATGATACCCCATACACACATTATAGATATTACAAAGCGGTACATTAGACCATACAAGTTAAGGTTATAACATATCTATATAATCCCTCCATTATTTATATCCGGGTAGAGCGGAGATATAAATCAACACCGTCAAATCTCCATATGCCTGACCGTAAGCTTATCTCTAGAATTTTATTTCAATAAATAATAATCTCAAACACTTTTGTGATATTATTTATTCCTAAGGTTAAAATCTTTTCCCATGAATTACTACTTATGGTCATAAGACTTTCTGAAATACAATCTTGGAGCATTAGGATATATTACTCACCCAAATGAGTTTATGGATCCCATATCTATGGACACCGAACTCCATGAGCATCAGACTATACCTAGCGACACTCAGTGGTCAGACCATGAAAGGTTTCTGATATGTGTGGAATCAAAGTATGGTGGATCACTCATAAGTCCACCGTGGCACTCAGGTCAAAGGACCACAAATACTTCTCAACTCAAAAGACCCTCAATTGACGGCTTTATGGGATGTTTATTGGAGGTCTTCGTGAGTCTATTCAGTACTCAGTTCTTACTGAATACCTGTATCTCTATACGAGCTTCTACTAAACTTATAATTTGTTAAGACTAATCATCTTAACCATTCAGATATAGATATATACTGATCTATATTTATAAGGTCTTCGCTGACGACCCGCATCAGTGAAGATAGATTAGGATCATAGTATTTGAGAACATATTTGTATAATAACATTTTCCTAACACCATTTACAACTCTTTGCAACTATATTATTACTAATATATTCTCAGGTCTTTGTCATATTTCAGACAAGGCTCTAACTCTTTAGATTTTGCTGACTCTTATAATTTGCTAACTCTTATAAGTGCCAAATCTTAGCATTTATAATTCTCAATGTTGCTAATTTTTAGCACTGATCTAAACTTCTTTAGACCAGATATAAACTCTTTCAGATCATATAATATCTTAAACCTTACAAGCATATTATCATATATAAAATATAATTAGCGATTTAATGAAATGATAATATTAGTATAAATATTAAACAAATATTCATACATAAAGAGATGGCACGTAAGCACAAATCTCAATAACTTTTACTTGCTTTAGTGCCATTCATGATGATATCAAATGCCCATTGACTCTACATATATTTCAAATACTTTTAGAGTTAAGGCTTTAGTAAATGGGTCTACTACATTATTTATAAATTCTACTCTACAAATTATTACATCTCCCTTAACCAAGATTTCTCTAATGATATGATATTTTCTTTCCATATGCTTAGACTTTTAGTGTGCTCTTGGCTCTTTAGCTTATACAATAGCTCCGTTGTTGTTGCAAAATAATGGTATAGGATCCATTGCACTTGAAACTATTCCAAGTTCAGTGACAAATTTGCGTATCCATATTGCTTTTTTTGCTGCTTTTGAGGCTGCAATATATTCTACCTATATTGTGAAATTAGCTATGGACAATTGTTTGTTGTTCTTCTAACTAACTACAGCACCGTTGAGAATAAATATATACCCAGATGTAGACTTTCTATCATCTAGATCAAACTAAAAGTCTGAATTTGTATATCCTCTCACTTGTAAGTCACTTTCTCCATATATCAAAAGCTTGTCCTTAGTACCCTTAAGATATTTGAGAATATATTTCACAACCATTTAATGGCCTTCACCTTGATTAGACTGATACCGGCTTGTAACACTTACGACTACACTGATGTCAGGTCTCGTACACATCATGGCATACATCAAACTTCCTATAGCTGATGCATATAGTATGTTAGATATTCTAACTTTTTCATCTTCATTTCGAGGACATATCTTCCTCAAAAGATGAACGTCATGTCTAAAAGGTATGTTAGTTGTCTTATAGTTACTAGAATTATACCTTTCCAAGACATTATCTATGTACAATGATTGTAAGAGTCGTATAAGCCTTCTAGCTCTATCTCTATAAAGCTTTATACCTAGTATATAGAAAGCCTATCTTAAATCCTTCATGGATAAATTCTTACTAAGGTAGCTTTTGAATGACTGTAACATACAAATATCATTTTCGATAATAAGAATATCATCCACATAAAGAACTAATAAGACTACCATGCTCCCACTGCTATTTTATATAAACATGATTCTTCTTCATTCTTGATGAAACAAAACCCTCTGATTACTTCATCAAAATGAAGATTCCATCTTCGAAAAGCCTGCTTATGTCCATAAATAAACTTCTTTAGTGTGCATACTAAACTAAAAGTTTGGCTAGATGTAAAACCTTCAGGTTGCTCCATATAGATATCTTCTTCAAGATATCTATTTAAGAATGGCATTTTTACATCCATTTGCCAAATTTCATAGTCATAATATACAGCAATTGCCAGTAAAATTTGAATTGACTTAAGCATCGCTATAGTGAGAACATTTCCTCATAATCAATCCCATATCACTGAGTATAACCTTTTACCACCAGACGGGCCTTGAAAGTCTCTATTTTTCCATCGAGCCCACGCTTCTGCTTGTAAATCCATTTACAATCGATAGAAATAATTCCTTTAGGAAACTCAACCAAGTCACATACTTGATTTTGATGCATTGAGTCAATCTCAAATTTTATGGCCTGATCGATGTCCAAAATCGATGTCTAACATCGCTTCTCTATAAGTTAAAGGATCTTTTTCTTCAATCAAGAAAACACCAAGGGCACCTTCAAGTATTAAACTATATCTATCAGGTGGTCTTAATATCCTTTCTGACCTACATAGAGGGTGTGTCAAAGGTATTTTGCTCGATTGAGCCTAAGATTCCATCATTTGTTCATTTTCATCC
The DNA here is from genome assembly GCA_946807835.1 of Ailanthus altissimus. NCBI lineage: Eukaryota > Viridiplantae > Streptophyta > Magnoliopsida > Sapindales > Simaroubaceae > Ailanthus > Ailanthus altissimus. Next base: position 23,521,395 of record OX327685.1, on the reverse strand, counting down.
TGATTGAGTTCATTAAATTCAATCTTTCTACAAACTCCACGATCCATGAGAAACTATTTCTTTAGAAAAGTGGCATTTCGAGCAACGAACACATTTCGTTCCACAGGATCATAGAACTAGTACCCCATTGAATTCTTAGCATATCTAATGAACCAATACTTGTATCATTTAGGAACAAGTTTATCCTATTGCGTAACTTTTATGTAAGCAGGACAGCTCAAAATCTTAACATATTTAAGACTCGGGTTTCTTCTATTCTATATCTCATAAGAAGTAGAAAGAACAACTTTCGATAGAACTATATTCAATATATGAGCAGTAGTTTCTAGAGCATAGCCTCATAGATATTCAGAGAGATCGGTGAACCTCATCATCAATTGGATCATAACCAATAAAGTCCAATTCCTCCTCTCTAAAATACTGTTGTGTTATGGAGTACCTGGAGGACTATACTATACAAGAATCCTATTCTCTTTTAAATAATTTAAAAATTCACTGCTCATATATTCACCCTCTCGATTTGATCGAAGGTATTTGATATACTTTCCAGTTTATTTCTCTACTTTAATTGGAAACTCTTTGAACTTTTTAAAAGTTTTTAACTTGTGTTTTATAAGAAACACATAACCAAATCATGATAGATCATCGATAAAGATAATGAAGTATCGAAACCCACCTAATACAGTTTAATTTATTGAACCACATGTATCACTATGTACAAGTTCCAATAAATCAGTGGTGCGGTGTCCAACACCAATAAATGGAGCTTTGGTCATTTTCTCTTGAATATTAGATTCACAAACTGGATAAGGATCTATGGTCGAACCAGGTATCTGACCATCCTTAACCAGACGGGTTAGGCATCTCACACTTATATGACCTAATCTCATTTGCCACAATTCTATTTTATTTAAAGTTCCCGACTTATTTTTAGCATTCATATGTATATTCATGACATTTCCTGTTGTATCTAATATATAATGGCCATTAATCAACTGACATTTAGCTAATAAAATATTAATCAAATCATATGAACATAAGGAACGGTTCTGCATATACATATGATATCCCTCACTATCCAATAAAGGAATGAAAATAATTTGCTAGATAATGTTTGGCACATAGTAACAATTATTCCATACAACAATCTTATTACATGGAAGAAGTACATTAAAATGTCCAATAGCTTCAACTTGCAAAAAATCTCTATTTTCAACACGAAGCTGTACTTTTCTAGTCTGTAATAGTCTAACTTCCTTCAGACTCTGCAACACATTACAGATATTAGAAAAATAAGCAATATCTAATACCCAACCAATACTATCATTAAATACTAAAGAAATCAATGATAGGCAAATGCATACCTAAGGGGTTCTTTTTAATCGTGGCAAGGTATTTTAGGCAGTTCTTCTTTCAATGCCCACCCTCGCTACCATGGAAATATTTTCCTTTTGCTTTGTTCTTATGTTGGGGCTTGGACATGTGTTGCTTTTGAGGACCCATTTTGGGTACAAGCTTTACTTTTTTTTTATTCTTCCCTTTGAACTTCTTAGAAGTCTTCACAGTAGAAGATGAAGCACCCTGAACATAGAGGGTTGTGCCTCCTTTGTTTATGTCTTCTTGAGCTATTTCAGCATGTTATGCATATCAGCATAAGTAAGGGTCAATCATTGCATGTTGAAGTTCATGATGAATTGTGCAAATGACCCTGGAAATGATTAAAGAATCAAATTGTTCCCTAATGTATTGCTTAATGAGATATCCATGATTTCTAGCCTCTCAATATGAGATATTATCTTGAAAACATAGGGAATTATTAGACTGCCCTCAAGTAGTCTAGCTTGAAAGAGAAATTTGGCAACCCTGTATGTTTCAACTTGAGGCCAGTCACCAAATAACTCTTTTAGGTGGAGCATTATACTTTCAATATTGTTCATGTGGACATGCTCCATTTAGAGCTCCGTAGATATTGAGCCAATGATGTACGATTTAACTTTTAAATTGGCATCTAACTATTTTTGATATGTCTCTGTTTCTTTCGGAGAAGCATCATCAGAAACGACTTAGGGCAAACGCTGATCAATTACATATCCAAGCTTCTCAAAATCTAGAACTATTCTGAGATTCATAAGTCAGTAAGTATAATTTTCTGCACCTTTGAGTTGGTGCGCATCAAGGATATGAACTAATTGGTTTCTTGAAGCCATTTGATCTTGACAAGACAAAAGAAACAAATTAAGTGGAATATTTCAATTGCTAATAAATAATGTTTTAGATCATGGGTATAACAGTTATACATTTTTTAATCTAAACAACGCCCTCGCACTGTTTACATAATCCCTTTAATCTCTTAGATAGGAAAACAATAGTTTTAGATTCTTTAAACTATACAGTAAGAAGTGGATCCCATTGGCATTTTACTATAGCCTCGCGGTATAGCAATATTGGCCTTTGTAAACCTAAAAGGTAGACAACTCTTATCAATTGCATCTCATGCAACTCTTACAACTGATCCTAAATACACCTTATTCTTACGCTGTAACAATATTAAATAAGTACCTTATCCTCACGTTGTAGCTCAACACCGTCAAATCTCCATATGCTCGACCGTAAGCTTATCTCTAGAATTTTATTTCAATAAATAATAATCTCAAACACTTTTGTAATATTATTTATCCTTAAGGTTAAAATATTTTTCCATGAATTACTACTTATGACCATAAGACTTTCTGAAATACAATCTTATAACATTATGATATATAACTCACCCAAATAAGCTGATAGATCTCATACCTAGGCACACTAGACTCCATAAGCATCGGACTATACCCAGCGACATCCAACGGTCAGATTATAAAAGGTTTCTGACATGTGTGGAACCAAAGTATAATGGATCACTTACAAGCCCACCATGACATTCAGGTCAAACGACCACGAATACTAATCAACTCGAAAAATTCTTTATTGACGACTTTATGGGATGTCTATTAGAGGTCTTCATGAGTCTGTTCAATACTCAGTCCTTATTGAATACCTGTATCTCTATACGAGCTTCCACTAAACTCATGGTTTACTAAGACTAACCATTTGAACCATCCAGATATAAACATACATTGATTTATATTATAAGGTCTTTACTAACAGACCCACATCAGTGAAGATAGATTAGGAACATATTATTTGAGAACATATTTGCATAATGACATATTTCTAACACTATTTATAACTTTTTACAACTATGTCATTACTACTATATTCTTAGGTCTTTGTCTTATTTTAGATACGACTCTAACTCTTTAAATTTTGCTTATTCTTATAACCTGCTAACTCTTAACATTTATAATTCTCAGCGTTGTGAATTCTTAGCACTAATCTAAACTTCTTTAGATCAGATCTGAACTCTTTTCAGATCATACAATGTCTGAAACATTACAAGCATCTCCAAACAGGTCCTTACCTTTTTAGTAGAGAGAGTCTATGTACTAGTAGAAGATTCTACAGCTACCGCTGCCCCTGCTTCCTAGGGCGGAACTCCGGGTTGGGGAGTTATTTTGATGGGGTCAGGTCAATTCAAGTAAATTCCATTACCATATATAAAATATAATTAGCTATTTAATGAAATGATAACACTAGTATAAATATTAAACAAATATTCATACATAAAATGATGGTACGTAAGCACAAATTTCAACAATAGTAACATTAACAAAGGAATGCAGTGTAATATTATAGAAAAAAATTACCTCCAAAGCTCAAAGATTTAAGGATTTTTACCATTCTATGCATAATTGGAAATTATTATTTTGGCAAAGCCTTATATGATCTCTAGCTAGCATAAATTTATTGCCTTTGTCTATCTATAATAAGTTGGGATTGAAAAAAGCTAAGCCAACTAATGTGACTCTATAACTCACAGATTGTTCACTCACATATCTTAGAGGTGTGATTGAAGATGTGTTGGTTAAGGTAGATAAATTTATATTTTTAGTTGACTTCATTGTGTTAGATATGGAAGAGGATTGTGAAATTTCCATCATTTTAGATAGACCATTCCTAGCTATTGGTCAGACTTTAATTGATGTATAGAAGGGAGAATTAATAATGAGGGTCTAAGATGAGATAGTGATATTCAAGATTTTTAAGAAAATCAAGATATCATCCAAAAATGAAGATTATTTCAGAATTGAGGCAATGCATCTAAATAAAGAACAGTGAACCTAACAAGTAAAAGATATGGATAATGTTGAAGACTAGATCAAAAGGAAAGTAATACAGTATATAATGGAAGAAAAAAAAGAAGCGGCGTAACCCACAGTCAAGGAAGCTCCTTATTCCAACCCCAATTAGAATTTTTTCCTAAAAAATAGAAGATGAGATGGTTGGAGTTAACTATTAAATGCTTGATCATAAAATTAGGGGTGACCAAGAAGAGAAGTGCCAGCAACGATACACTCCAACATGCTACCAAAATCCATTTTGATCCATCATAAGTCTTAAAAAGCAAGACGTCAAGTTAATGATATTAAATTAAGCCCTTCTTGGGAGGAAACCCAAGTAAATTTTTAATTTTTTTATTTTGTCTTTAATAGTGTAATAAATTGGCAAGAAGCAATAAAAGGCACCACGACGCTGAATCACACCAACTTATTCAGCCCTTCAACTATAATATTCAGACAATGATGACAATAAGGGCAATGATTCGACTGATGTGGAGGACGTGAGTAAGGCCTTAGCACATTATTTAGGAAAATGTTTTAGTTTTATAATTTTATTACTGCCATGAGGACATGACATGAATTAGGTTTGGGGGTAGGGAAACACTTTCACATTTACAAAAATGGCCTTACTTAATGTTTGCATCTTTTTTATTTTGAACTTTGTATTTTCTTTTGTGTATTTTTATATGTTTTGTGTTTTTTTTTGGGTTTAGAGATGATTATTAGTACATGATAAAATATAATGCAGAAACTATAAATCTTATAAATTAATAAATGTTATTTTTGTTCACATGTTTAATCTAATTTGTGATTTTCATCTTACTTATGATTAAGAAGATGACTTTAGGCCTTTCTTGAATCATTTGAGCCTTTAAGCCTACCCGTATATACATTTATCCCTAGTTACCCCTTTTGAGCCTAATGACTACATTTCTTTATTAACCACAATAATATCTTAAACTTTTAAATAATTTTTTATCATTATCACCCCTCACATCATAAGCATGGTAGTGATGGTTTTATTTGTTCTAAGTTTAGGGGGTATAGTTTGTGCTTATAGTATTACCAAAAAAAATTTTAAAATGAAAAAAATGTCAATAAAAAAAAGATTTACTCTAATGTTTAAAAATAAAATGGGCAACAAAGAAAGTTTAAAATTAAGTTTGGGAGAATTTCCTTGGGGATGTGATGAAAGAATTGATATTTGGAAACATAAATGTATGTTTATGGTATAGATTGAACCCAAAATGAATCCATATTATCCTACCTTCACCTTAGCCATACATTTCAAACTTATTAAAGTCCTATTCGATCCTTAACCATGTATATTTTTCTATATTAATGGAGAGTGAAATGAATAATAAGCTTATGGAGTGCAAAAACAATCATCATTGAGATATATTGATTCTTATATGCATAAACTATTATGGGTGCATTTAATTAACAATAATGACCCTACACACACTAAACAATCACTTGTAAGGTAAGATGAGCATGACGATTAAATATGTTAATTGATTATAGTATTTAAAGGTTCTTGGGATTAATTTATAAAATTAATGTAAACTTTGAGACCAATTAATGATCATTAATAAACCCATAAACTTGTTTTCAAATTTTATTTCAATGTTTTTTTATTTGTCTTTGCTCGAGGACTAGCAAAACCATTAAGTTTAAGGGAGTTTGATAGTGCTTAATTTGATATAATATTTTTATTCTCCTAATATTAATATTTTCTCATTTAACCTTAAATAATTAGTTATTTATGCACATTTTTTTATGAATTGTAGGTTTAAAGACTATTGGAACTCAAATGTAAGAAACTGAATGCGAACGGGGTGATTAGAGATAAAAATACTAGTAGAAACTAAATTGCCACAGTACGATGAACAGTGCTATGCTACAATAATATGAATAGTGAATAAAGGTATTGTTCATTCTCTATAGTGATGCTACAGTATAGCGCCGAGGCATTGGCTGCGGTATTGAAATTAGTAGCTTCAAGATAATTCAATGTCGTGGCATTGAATCCTAATGCCACAACATTGAATCTTGAGTAATAATAGTTGACATTTTTGCTAAAATTTTGGACTCTTGGGTAAAACGATAACCTTAATTTAGTGCCCTACACACACACACATATATATATATTTGTCTTAAACCCATCATTTGAGGAGAGAACAGCCTAGAACGAAACTAAAAACACATAACTCAAGCCTTGGATTGAATCAAACAAGATTTGGGGAATAAGGTTTCTGCAGCAAAGTACAAGAGTAGAGTAATAGAATAGAGAACTCTTCTTTTCTTTGTTATTGTATTTGTTATAAGATGATTTACTTCATTGTATTGATTGATTTAGATTCAAGTACTTGTGATTTATGTATGAACTAATTTTGTTGATCTAAGATTACACTCTTGAATGCATTATGTGATTAATTATAGCTATCTCTTTTATGTTATGAACTCAGTTTTGAGATATTCATTATGTTTGTGTTTAATGCAATTTCATTACATGGCCAGTAGTTAAATTGATCTAGAAATATATAAATAAACTTGAAAAATGCACTTATGTATTGAGTCCTAAGCATATTGATGCATGATCATAATATAACAAGCATGCGTTTCATATGAGATAGGCATATACTCATATGGCATGTATGATCTATAAAACCTATGCGTAATGAATTTTATTCAATTTAGTTATCATAGGAATATAGATAATTGATTGAATGAAGTATAATCACTTGACCATTGGAAGAGGTTTGTGATGAATTGAGTGTTTGATCAATATTTCAAGCTTGGTGTAATAACTTAAAAGAGATTCTGCATAATTAATTTGCATAAAGAGGGATAGTTTGTAATCTTAATCTATCTCATATTGAATTCAAGTTTTGTAAACTTAGTTTGTTAGTTATCACAATTAAGTCTGTAAATTCAAGTAGCTTAATACACATTGAATTATTTTCTGAATAAGAGTAGAAAAACACCATTTCAGTACTTAATATAGAAAATACAATTCATTCTCTATGGGATTGATACTTAATTCATCATATATTACTTGTTGTGACAACGTATACTTGCATTGATTTATGTTATACAAAATACACAATAATTTTTTGACACCGTTACCGGGGAATTATTTATTATTCTTGTTGATGCTAATACTAATCTATCTTATTCTTAATTCAAACATTGTTCTATTTGTGTACATATTGTTGTCATTTGTTTCATTTTTTGTTTTTCAATTTTTTTATTGATTTTTTATAGGTGGAAAACCAAGTTTATTGAGGGATTTTGCAGTGCCAAGAGTAAGTGACATCCATTCAAACATTCGAAAACTTGTCATCGATATTAAACACTTTGAAATTTATCTGAAGATGCTACAGTTATTGAAAGCTTCAGTGCAGTTTAATAGACTACCAAATGAAGATTCGAATGAGCATATCATCGATTTCTTAGAAATTTATGATTTATGAAAATACAATGGAGTTCTAGACGATGCAATACAGCTCTAGTTGTTTATTTTTTCACTCTATAATAGAGAAAAAAACTAGTTGAGGTCACTACCACTGAGTCTATAACAACGTGAGATGATTTAGCGCAAAAACTTTTATTTAACTTCTTTCCACCGGCAAAAACCACAATGATGATGAGTGCCATAACCATCATCCTTACATAAAGCATGGGAAAGATTTTAAAAAATGCAAAGGAAATGTCCACACCATGATATCCCAAAATAGTTACTTGTGTAGGGGTATATTTATGAATAAATCTGTTGATGATGCATATAATTTACTAGAAGAGATGGCCTTCAATGATTATCAATGGATTGCTGAAGTTGTTACCCCAAGGGAATTCATTAAGAGAGTTGCATTTATCACTTGTGATTTTTTTGGTGGCAACCATCCAAATGGACAATGTGCAGAACCTGTTGATTATCTAAAAATTATTACCAATAGCAACATAACCCCAGTTTTAATGCTTATTAGTCGAAATGGAGGAATCAAGAATTGTTCAATAACAACCAAGAGGAAACACCAATGCAAAGGAATCCTCTTGTATTCCCACCAGAAATTCAGCAATAGCAGCAACTTGAGAAAGAATCCTCATTAGATGATATGTTCTAACATGTATAGAGGAAAAATCAATTGTTTATAGCCAATCTACCTCTATGCATAATGTAGAAATGCAGGTGGAACAAATGACAAATGCTAGTCACAGTCATCCTCAAGAAGCATTGCCTAGCAACATTGAAACATGTTTAATAAAAAATGTTGAACACTGCAAGACAATCATGATTGAGAGCGAGATAAAACAACATGTAGTCAGTGAAATAACCAAATCTAAGGAGGTTCATTAAATAGTTAAGGTGCAAATAGAAGAAGCAAAAAGAGTATGAGAAGAAGAATTACAGCAACAAATTTTTCTATACCATTGCACTCTACCATTTCTATTATCTAAGGAGGTTGAAATGAAGAATCATAATCTGCATATGTCCAAGGATTTTTTCCATTACTTTAATATTGATATGGTGATTTCGGATAAAGCACAATCACCTCTCAAACTGTAAGTAATGGAAGCCATCAAGGATCATGCACATGAAAAGGTAAAACCGAACAAATTAAATGCCAAAAAGCAATGAAACAATCTCTTCAAAAAGCAACAAATGGATACTGGCCAACAAGGTTTAATCATTCAGTTTAAGATTAAAATCTTTCTGGTAAAGCTCAAAGTAAGGTGGTCGGAGTTATTCTTTTAAAATTTTCTCATTGAACTATGGAATTCAAAGAAAAGGAATATTATTACTTACAAGCGTCGATTGAAGTTTCGTAGTCGAGATATCTCAGATATGCAATTTGATCCAAAAATGAAGACGTCATACTGACGACATTAAATCAGGCGCTACTTGGGAGGCAACCCAAGGTAATTTTTTATTTTATTTTATATTTTTCATTTAATTTGAAATTTATGTTTGTACTAAATTAAATTTAAAAAAAGAGAAAAAAAAAAGGAAAGAGAGTAAAAAAATGAATAAAAAAAGATAGAGAAAAAAAAAAAGAAAAGAAGAAAAAACAACAAAAAAAGGAAAAAAAAAATAGAATAAAAAAGTAAACAAAAGCAAAAAAAAAAGAAATATATATAAGGGATGGGCGCCTTTGATGCCCATTCCAGTGGCGCTATGCTGTAGTGCCAACGCCGTGGCATTCATAAAATGGGGACTTTGTCCCCAATTTGTTTTCCTTCCTCCCCTCTCCCCTAATTTAAAACTCTAACTCCTCTCAATCCTAACTCTTCAATTCACCTAAATTCAAACTATTAAATTCAAAATCACCATAATTCAACCACTAAAACACATCAAAAACACAATTACATCCACTATTAACTCCGATTTTCACCCAAAAAAATTAAAGATTTCATCAAAAATTCAAAAGGCACTCCGAATTTGAGATTAATGGATTCATTATCTAAGGTACGTATTTTTATGTCCTTACACTTAATTATTGATGAAATACTTATCATAGTAGTGTTTGAACTATATTGTGGAGTAGTAATAGTGAATTGAGTTGTAGAGTGAATTATTGGTTGATGCTTGTATTTTTAAATTGATTGGGAAATGATTGAATTTGGTTGTGCTTGATTTAATGCATTATAGTTGTTTGAGGGAGATTAATATTAATGTCGTTGTGAGAAATAAAAAGTTTAGAGTTTTGAATTTTGGTGGAAGGGCTACTGTTACATTAACACATAAATGCAATAAGATGAAGAACAACCCTTATTGCTTCATTAAGCTCTGACAACAATTAATGACAATGATTTAGTGGAATGATGCAAACGTTAAAGAGGATGTGAGTAAGGCCTCAAAACATTATTTAGGGAAGTGTTTCATTTTTTTTTTAATTTTATTGATGCCATGAAGACATGTTATGAATTAAGTTTGGGGAAGGGAAACACTTTCACATTTTCAAATGGCTTCACTTATTTATCTACAATTTTCTTTTTCAAATTTACTTATTTACTGTAATTGTTTTAGTTTGCATGTTATTTTTGTGTGTTATTTTTTGTATTATATTTTGGATTTAAGATGATTATTAGGCCACGATAAAACTGATTTTAGAAACTATAATTCTTATGAATCCATAGATGCTATGTTTGTTCATATGTTTGATCTAAATTGCAAGTTTTATTTTATTTATGATTACTTGAAACACATTGAGCACATTGTTGGATTGTAAAGTTAGTTATTGACCTAGAGGAAATTTATGTATAACAAAATCATAAAAGATGTCAAATATACTCTAGAACTTGTTTGATTATCAATTGAGGTGAAATTCTAGGACATACATGACTATAGACATGATTTTTGGCAATTTTTAGATCGTTTAAGCCTTTCAAGCCTACCAATATATAATTGCATCCCTAGTCACCCATCTTAAGCCTAATAATCATGTTTCTTTATTAACCACAATAATACCTAATAATCTTTACATATTGTTCCATTATTATCACCCCTCACACCAAAATCATAAAGGTTATGGTTATGGTTGTTGTTTGTTCAAAAAGGTTTAAAAAATTCTAAGCTTAGGGGTATAATGAACTAAAACATCATTTTATTTATAAAAAAAAGAAAAGAAAATATATATATGCTCTTATAAAAAAAATTGATAATAAAGAGCAACAAATTAAGTTTCAAATTAAGTTTGGGGTGTTCTTTAGAAATGATATGAAGAGTTTGATGATCAAAAGCAATGTATGTTTGTGGTGTGATTTAAACCAAAAAAGAATCCATATTATTCTATTTCACCCTAGCTACACATTACAACCTTAGTAAAGTCCTATTTGATTCTTAATCATATTTGTTCCTACATTAGTAGAGAGTGATATGAAAAGAAAGGCTATAGAGTGTATGCTCAATAAAAAAAAACTTTCATAGAGCCAACATATCTTCTTGTAGGCATAAACCATTCCGGATGCATTTAACTGATAATAATGACCACACACACACCGTGTAATCACTTTTAGGGAGAAATAAGCATAATAATTAAGCATATTGGATACTCATGATATTTAAAGATTTTTAAGACTTATAGAAAATATAATCTTTGAGAATAACTAGTAATCATCTGCTAACCCAGAAATTTGTTTTTGAATTTCATTTTATTTGTTTTTATCTTGCCTTTACTTGAGGACAAGCAAACTTTTAATATATCATAATCAGTTAAGTACATAATAATTATATAATTTCATCTTAATTGAGTCAAGACAGTACATAATATAAACAAATTCGAGCTCCTTAAGAATATAGTAAAAAAAATAATTTCTTTTTATCTTTTATGTCTCATCTTAACTTACAATGCAATCTTTAAGAATAACTAGTAATCATTTGCTGACCCATAAATTTGCTTTTGAATCTCATTTCATTTATTTTTATCTTGCCTTTGCTCGAGGACGAGCAAACTTTTAATATATCATAATCAGTTAAGTACATAATAAATATAATTTCATCTTAATTAAGTCAAGCAGTACATAATATAAACAAATTCGAGCTTCCTAAGAATAAAGTAAAAACAATTTTGTTTTTCTCTTTTTATCTTTTATGTCTCATCTCAACTTGTTTTACTAATAACTGAGATGACCATTCGTGTAAAAATAATATATATCAAAAGCTTGATGAGATAAGTTTTAAAAATATGTGTCATTATGATAATCACAATATAAGAAAATAATTGAATAATAGAAGTAAAAAAAATTAGTATATTTAAAATATAAAAAAATGTCTAATGCAAAGAAAATATCTCATCAATTACAATATCACAATTTATGAAAATTTAAAGCACATGTATGTGCGATAAAAATATCTTATGTCATGGCTTTGATAAATGAGTTCATTATCATCTTGATATTCTCTTAATTTGGGCATCAATGTTGATCTACAGGCCACTAACCTACTTAAAATAGTTTTGTCTTTAGAAAAAGAAGACTTCATTTTGACCTTTTCTTATTTAACAAAGGATAAGAAAATAGTTCCAAAAGCACCCTTTCACTAGAAAAAGGTTCAGTTTGAAAGAGCTAAATCAAAGGTACTTCTAAGGTAAACAACTATTAAAAATCTCCCATTGTAATAAAAAAGTCCCTAATGGGTTCAAATACTGGCTGTTTCTATTCTATTTTTTTTTCTAATTTCATTGTTCTTATTAACAATTATCATTAGCTAATAACCACTTATTTTATGCATATGTGATATGTTAGAGAATTAGCCCAAGCTATCCAATCTGGTACCTTTTAGGGCCACAACACTAACACTTCATAGTTTGGTATTTATTACCCTAAAATCCTATAGGCATGCAAAAGACTTTGCCCACACATAAAACAAGAATAGAAAAGATTCAACAAAGAAATACAGATAAATAATCCCATACACAATACACAAGAATAAACATAATTCGGTAGTAGATTAATAACTACGTCTATGGAATAGAGCTCAATTTACAAAGAGCTCAAGATCTCAAAGATCTAAAATAAAAGATTCTCTAGAATACATCAATAGATGAACTCTTGCATATGATCTACTAGTGCTATCTTGCACACTTAACACTTAAGCACTCTCATGACACTCTTCTGCACACCCAATATTCTAAAGCTGTCTTGGCTCTCTATTTTTTCTCTTGTTAATATATTGCTACTCTAATGAGTTACAAGAGTTTATATAGGCTCTAAACCACTCTTAGAAATCCTGTTTCTTGTTGGAATAAGAGTCCATGCAAAAGGAAAGTTCAAAACTTACTCAAAATTGCGAAAAAAAACCTAAAATTATAGCTTTCTCGAAAGTGAGCGCCATGGCACCGGTACGATCCCGAAGTGGCGCCATGGCGCCGGTGTAATCCCAAAGTGGTTCCATAGTGCCTCCAAGTTGGTTCTATAGTGCCAAGACCTAGACAATGTCTCTTCTTACGCTTTCTTATCCCTCTTTGCTTTTGACTTTCTATTTTCATCTCTTTCTCATACGTCCAACGCGTACTCGATCTTGTTGACTTTTTATTAGAATCCAACTCAAAATCATGCTCAAACATGATTTTGAACACAAAATTCTAACAAACTCCTTGATTTAAAATCTCTTCAATAAGCTTTTCAAGTACTATCCACCAATGCTCAATTACTCTTAAGTTGAATCAGTTAAGTCCTAAGCTCAACTCTTCTAAGGCTATGACTTTGGTCTCTAAAAATAAGAATGTCTCAGGTAATATTTTTATCATGATCTTCAGTATCACTCTTGACATAATCACAATCTCTTGATGGCTAGATCTTATCCTTACTAGTAGCCCCCCTTATTATACATTCTCTTTTGACCCTTTCCAATTTGGTGAAATAATCTTCAATGTTGCCTCTTAATATGCATCCTCTTAACAACCTATGTTGTCCCTCACAACATTCTCATCAAGCACATAGCCTCCACTGTGCTTATATAGACCCTTTAAACACCTTTCAGTATTTCTTCTTCATAAGCTATTAAGATTCTACAACTTCAAGTCCTCATTTCAGACTATTGTATCATCTCTACAATTCTTTACCTTTGTCTTTAAATGCTCTTCTTATCTCTATTCTTATCCTTTTTCTCTTGTATTCACAACCCTGTTGTACTTACTAGGTTTTTAATTTTTTTACTAATTCTTTCGTTTTCATACTTGTGAGCCATCATGGTTGAACAACCTATGCTCTATAAAATCTGGCTTTACAACTTATACTCTACAACCTATGCTTTGTAATGGACCTCAACTAGGCTTTGATACCACTTGTTAGAAAATCAGCATAGGGTCACGTCTCACATTGAATAGAAATTTATAGATCTTGGGTATATATAAACGGGTAAGTAGCATTACCTAATACTCTAGTCTTTTGGGTCAATGGCAAATACCCAACCCATGACAAGTGGCATCAAAGTAGACTCGAATTCTTATTCGTATATAGGCCTCTAAAATTATCCCAATAGAGATTTTCACATTAGATGTGGTCACATGCCTCTAGGGTGATGGGTAATACAGCCCAAGTGGACCTTGAAATTCATGTGTCTTGAGCCCAATAGAGTTTTTTATATGGATAGTGGGTCCCTTAACCCTAGAGGGATAGGCAATATAAGTCGGTTTGGCTTTTGTGTTTGAGCTAGACTATGACGAGGGCATCGCATGATTGGATGGGGAAGAATATCACGTCCTATAACAAATAAAAATTGGGTGGATCTTGAGTATATATGGGCAAATAGGCAACATTATCTAATAGGCTAGTCTTTTAGGTTAATGAAAAGCATCAGGCCCGTGACATTAGGCTCTCCAAGATGATATCACTTAGGCATCAACCTCAGCCATAGCACTGACACTACATGTTGGGGATTTTTACACACTTTAATACCTCCGAGACTAGTATTTAGTATCCTAAAATTCTATACGCATACGAAAAATTTCACCCATAAGTAAAACAAGAATATAAAATATTTAACAAAGTAATAGAGATAAACAATCACATATAAAAGGCATAAGAATATATGTGATTTGATCACAATTGCCTACCACAAGATCCTAACTTCATTTATTCAATTCACAAAAGACTCAAGATAATAAAGATTTAAAACAAGAGACTCTCAAAAAATACATCAATAGACAAATTTTCACAATTAATCTATCAGTGTTGTCTTATGTACCTAGCACTCAAGCACTCCTATGACATTTTTCCACACACCTGGAGCCCTAGAGCTACCTCAGTTTTCTATTCTCTTTCTTGTTGATGCATTGTTATTCTACTAAGTTATAAGGGTGTATATAGGCTTCAAACTATTCCTAGAAACCCTATTTTTTTATAGAATAGGATTTTACACAAAATGAAAGTCTAAAACTGAATTAAACTCGCAAAAACAAAAACCTAAAATTGTGACTTTCTCGAAAGTGGGCACTGCAGCGCCAAGACATAGAAAATGTCTCTTCTTTTACTTTCTTGCCCTTCTTTGGCCTTTCGGTTTCATTCCTTTCTCATACATTAAATGCGCACTTGACCTCGTGTCAACAACTCATTAGTCGCCAACTTAAATTAATACTCAAACACGATTTTAAATCATTAAATTCTAACACGATACTTTTGATAAAGTAAGTTTAGCATTGAAAAAGAAATCAGCATGAATATGTGCATAAAAAAAAATTCCTCTAGGTCTTTTACTAGAAGAAAAATTAAGCACACTTTTTTTTTGCTCTATTGATTCCTTGATAGAGGTGAAAAGGAAAAAAAAAACACTTGAATGAGGAAAAAGCATTTCTGTCAAAGTTTTTAAAATTGAAAATGTTGGCAAGAAATCTTAGGAAATGTCCCAAATAGTCTATTTTGGAAATAAAAAAACTTTTATAGCCATTAACTTAAAACCTAAACTTTATTAACCATAAAAAGTATTTTTGTACTACATTACCCTTAAACTCTTTCAACACTCTCCCAAATCACCATTTGTTTTCAAAACTACTCAAATGTTATCTTCAAAAGCAATAGATCAATTTGTGTTATGATTTTAGAAGATTTGAAGCCTTAAAACAGTATTGAAAAGGTGAAATTTAGAGAAAGATACATTTTAAACTTCTTTATTGTTTTATGTTTTTTTTTTGTAAGAAATAAAAAATAAATAGTAGATTTGGGTAGTATGAATTGAGAATAAGTAGATTTGGTTGAAAACAGTGAAAAAACCAAAAATTCTCGCAAGGGTGCACGCAGAACAGGGTTGCGAATTTACAAATTTTAATTTTTTTATTTAATTAAATGTTATTTCAATAATTTTTCTTTTGTTACAAGTGATATGAAGTATGAGTCAATCTATGTACTCTTCGGAGGAAGATAGGAGAGCTCTAGTGATGAGGAAGAAAGATATACTAGATTTGGTAACTTGGGTATTGTGGTTCCTAAAAATGTCAATTATGAAGATCTATTAAATAATGTGTATTTTGCACTAAGAGTTGACAATGCAGAGCATAAGGTGTCAATAAAATTTTCCATGGATACACATATATATAAGTTAAAACCAATTGAGATTAAAGATTACAACGATGTTCTATTATTTATGGAAATCAATAGAAGATTGTTATGTCCTATATATGTAGCATTGGAACCCAAAGCTGCTGTATGTGAAGAAAATCCATAGATTCTCATTCAGAATCAACCACCATGCACAGCTCCAACAATGCCAACTTTTATGCATCCCA
Source organism: Ailanthus altissimus (assembly GCA_946807835.1). Taxonomy (NCBI): domain Eukaryota; kingdom Viridiplantae; phylum Streptophyta; class Magnoliopsida; order Sapindales; family Simaroubaceae; genus Ailanthus; species Ailanthus altissimus. Next base: position 23,504,954 of record OX327685.1, on the reverse strand, counting down.
CAAATATTATCAGTGACTATCATGATTATTTTTTCTATGTTTAATGAAGACTCAACATATACTCACTTTGATTGTGAAATAGAGAATGACGTCGATAGTATTAGAATTTCTAGTGATGTGGAAGAAGATGAAAGATCGAATGAAGTTGAGGATTGCGAGCATTATTTTATTTCTAATACCTCACTTAATAAGAGTGTACAAGCATATGCTTCAACTAGAAGAGGAAATGAAGTTGAAGTAGAAAACCCCTTTCAGTTTTTTCCTCCAATACCACCATCGAATTTGGTGGTATCAAATAAGGTATCTAGTTCTAGAATTGGGGATGTGTTTGTTGGAAGGTTGTATGATAGTAAATGTGAACTTCATGAGCCTATTAACATGCTGGCATTGAAGGGTAATTGGAGTTTCAAAGTGTCAAGGTCCACTAAAGATCGATTTAAGGTAAATATGATGATGAAAGATGTATATGGTGAGTACGTGCAGTGTTAACGAAGGCGAAGCAACATTTCATTGTGCGTAGGATTAATGAGGTTCACATATGTCAGCTAGATCAGTTATGTGATGGTCACCGATATGCAAAGAGTCAAATTATTGGCAATTATATCAAAAATAAGTTTGCATCAATCAGTAGAGTTTACATACCCAAAGAGATCCAAGCTGACATACAAGAAGAGTTTATTGTTCAAATAACGTATCCCACTACTCAGCAATCTAAGGAGCACGCATACAGGTTGATAGTTAGCTCTCTAAAGGCTTCGTTTAGATTAATCCCAGCATATTGCTACGTGTTGGAACAATAAAACTCAGGTACTGTTACTCATATAGTAGTTGATTACTGCAATCACTTTAAATATTTTTTCTAGCATTGGGTCCATGCATCAGGGGATTTCAGTCATCCATCAGGCCAGTTATTTAGTCGATGGAACATTTTTAAAAGGTCCATATCTATGAACAATATTTGTAGTTGTATGTAAAGATGAAAACAATCAAATATTTCCTTTAGCATGGGGGATTGTTGATTTAGAGAATGATTCTTCTTGCACATGGTTTATGGCTAATCTCTGTGGTGTTATTAGTGATGTTGATGATCTTTTTTTCATCTCTAATTGACACACAAGTATTGAGAATACTATTTGAGAAGTGTTTCCTAATGTCTATCATGGTATTTGTATTTACCACTTGAAAGGAAATTTGATTAGCAGATATAAGATACCTTCAAAAAATCATAAGAAAATGAGATTTATGGCTTTTTATTTTATTACTGCAAAGGCATATCGAATCGCAAACTTTCAAGAGCAAATGAATAAGATGCTGGAGATGAAACCTGATATTGCAAAGTACTTGGAGGACGTTAGTTTCTTGAAATAGGTGAGATCAATGAGAGCTTTTAGAAGATATGACATCATGACTACCAACATTGCAAAAACCATAAATGCAGTTGCAAAAGAAGCACTTAAACTTCATGTGACCACCTTAGTTGAGTGGATTCAGAAGTTAATGCAGAACTGGTTATCAACAAAAGGAGGTAGTAAAAGTTATGACATTAGGCCTCACGAGTTGGTCGCACAATACGATTTTGAAACATAATGATAAGTCGAGTCACATGACAGTTCATCCTATAGATAATGCACGGTTTGTTGTCAATGATGGACTTTGAAATAGAATAGTGGACATTGTCTATAATTCATATAGTTGTCAGAAGTTTGAGTTTCGCCAGCTACCTTGTACTCATGCTTTCGCGGTATGTAGGAAAACTAATTTAAATTATCAGAGTTTATGTTCAGTCTATTACACGTCAGAGAGCTCATTGTGTGCATATAGTGAATCAGTAAATTCGATTGGTCATAAGTTAGATTAGATTGTTCCTAATGAGTTAAGAGATGCTAACATCCAACATATCATCGCACATCAACAATCACGGGGACGTTGGAGCAGACGAATTCCATCGCAAATGGAGGAACCGACAAAGAATATGTGCAATCAGCGTAAGCAGCCTGGACATAATCGTGCAATGTGTCAAAATTCTATTACGTTGCGTAGCAATTAATATTGTCTATTGTCATCTTGTTTCTACAAGTTAAATATGAATCTTATATGTAATTTCAATATTTGACATATTATATTATATGTGCCTATTATTAGTTTCTAATTGTGGAAGATTAATTTTAATGTGCTAGAATTTGCTATATAAATAAGTTAATACGTAATATAAATGATACTAAAATGAATTATAGTTTTTATTTATGTGCATGTGCTCATAAAGATATGGCCATCTTTTCTCTAAAACATAGGTCATGGTCGGGTTTAAATTTTAAGGGCATACCCAACATTAAAAACTCAATAAATATACATATATAGACCCCGCAATCCCCACTCCCGACTCATTGTTATAGCACACCCTCCCTTACTGTAACTACATCAAAGAATGACAGATCTGTTAGAATTTGTGCTCATGTGTCATTCCAATTTTGTATTAATATTATATTTTCATACTTATGTAATAAATAAATATTTCATTAAATAGCTAATTAATTTTATTAGGTAAGATGCTTGTAATATTTCGGATATTATATTGATCTAAAGGAGTTCAAATTAGGTTTAAAGAGTTAGAACCTTATCTGAAATGGGACAAAGACCCAAGAATATACTAACAATGACATAATTGCAAATAATTGCAAGCGTCGCTAAGAAATATCATTGGGTAAATATGTTCTCAAATTAAATGTTCCTAATCTATTTTCACTGATGCAGGGTTTATCGAATGGAACCGATTTATATAGATCAGTGTATGTCCATATTTGGATAGTTCGGATGGTTAATCTTAGCAAGCTATGAGTTTAGTGGAAGCTCATATAGATATACATGTATTTAGTAAGAACTAGGTACTGAACTAGACTCAGTGAAGACCTCCAATAGATTTTCTATAAATTCGTCAGTGGAGGGTCTTCTCAAATTGAGTAGTATTTATGGTCCCTAGACCTGAGCACCACGATGAGCTTATGAGTAATCCACCATACTTAGGTTCCACACATGTCAGAGACCTTTCATGGTCTGACCGCTAGGTGTCGCTGGGTATGGTCTGATACTTATGGAGTCCGGTGTGTGTTGATATGGGATCCGTCAGCTTATATGGGTGAGTTAAATATTCAGATGCTCTAAGATTGTATTCTAGGAAGTCTTATGGCCATAAGCATTTAACTTGGGAAAGAGTTTCCTGTGGAGTAAATAATATTGCAAATGAATTTGCATATATTATTTATTGAATACGAATCAAAAGAGATAATTTTTTGGTTGAGTAATAAGGGACTTGACGCTATTGATCTATGTCTCCACTCTTTCAGGATATTAATGATGGAGGGACTGTACGAATATGGATTAACCTCAACTTGTATGGTTTAACTCGCCATTTTATATTATCCACAACGTGTATGTGAGAGGCATCGGTTATGGACTTACAGAAATGTTCCGTGAGACAAAATGAGTGAGCCTAGGGAGTCTCACTATATGAAGTGTACGCGTTGAGCACGTGGCTAGTGCACCGGATCAAATTATTCGATCTGAAAAGTTTTAAAAAATATGAATTTATTTCAGGGTCTCTCGGGGAGTAGCTAAGGTTTAATTGTTAAACCCAAAATTGTGCCAAGTGAGACTTGACACTTTTATCTACCTAATATATGTCTCAAATTGTGTCAATAATTTGTATGGGTACTAAAAAAGGCATTGGTAGATATAGCTACCATTTAAATAAAATAATTATTGTTTTGTTTAAATTAAATTAATTTTTCATTTATTTATTTTAAGGTCTCTCGGGGAGTAGTTAAGATTTAAGTGTTAAACTCGAAATTATACCAAGTGAGACTTGATACTTTTATCTACCTAGTGTATATCTTAAATTATGCCAATAATTTATATGAGTACTAATTTAAATATTTGTAGATAAAGTTATTAAAAATAAATAAATAATAAATAAATAAAAAATGAAATGAAAAAGAAACAAACATATTTAGAAGCATGCAATTCGTGAAATCTATTTTACATTCACGAATTGTCAATTGTTAAATTTATTATTATTTTATTTTTTAGCAATAAGTGTCATGCATTTGATAAATAGAATTCGGTCATTACAAATCAATGTATGCCAAATGATTTGTCATGCTTATTTTTAAACATAAGCTGTTTCAATACAGAGACAATTTACTTCTCAATCCGCCAGCTCTTTTTATTAGCCATTAAGCTAAAATGTAAGCATGAAGTGGCTAATTTCATGCTTTGTTATGATTTAAAAGGATTAGACTAATTGGGGGCAAAAATTTTTATATAAAGTTAATTTCATTTGCTTGAATTCATAATTGAATGCTATAAAACTATAGTAAAAATTAAATAGAGAGATCTAAGAAATATTTAAGAAGTAAGTATTTTTTTAGATAAAGTATTTTGCCGAGAATAAAAAGCTACCATTCAAACTCGAAGGATTTCATTGAGTCCTAGATTAAAACTGCGCAAAACACGCTTTAAGGGTGAGTCTCCTAATCTCATTAGTGTGATAAGATTATTTTAATGTGTATTATATTTTCACTGTGTTGCATGTGAGACATACAATATTTAAAAATGCACATATTTAACCGTAGCACGGTGTACACACTTGCAATAATTCTGTTATGTTGCACACGTGTTATGCTATTATTATTAAATTATTTAATTATGCACACAACAGTATAAATGCACACAACACCAACAAGATCATCACCCCTTAAATCAGGTTTAAAATCATGGATTCTACATACTACCATATAATATGGGAGTAACATGTACAAATGTGCTATGTGCGCTTTCAACACCCCTTTAGTGTATCATTTTATGCTAGAATCATATATTGTCACCTTTTTTTTGTACCAAGTTGACCTCCGTCGTAACCCAATGTTACTGGTTGTAATTAACCGGGATGTAGATCTATATATAAAAGAATATTATTATACTAATATAATGTAACATTTAGAAAAAAAAAATCGATTAGATTTAATATTTTGCAAATATTACCTTGTCAACACACGTGTATGATTTTTCATTATGTATGCCTTGTCTTTGTCCCCATCTATATGCAAGAAATGAAAGGTCCCAAATAATGTTCGTGAATGAATCATCACATCTTTCATCTATGAATTTACAGGACTCCTACATTTACAGGAACACTAAAATATAACTAAATGTTAAGGTCGAAAGTATAATGTAAAAAGGAATGAACAAACTTACAAAGAAGTATGTGTCCAGAACCATGCAGCGTTGGGGCAATGTCTCTTTTTTAATGCACTGGTGCTGACGAATGAAATTTAAATACTCGTTGATATGCTGGAAAACAATTTGGTTATAATGTCTTAGATAACAAATAACAACAGAATTAATTATTAATGTACTTACAGAGTCGTCATGCCAATCTTGTAAAATCTACATAAAGAACTTTAGGTCAGTATAAATCCCTAATGGACTTGCAAGAACATTGGGAGTCTTGAGCCAGACATTAAACTGTACACGAACAGTTTAGTCTATGTCTCGTATTGGATGGAACTCTTCATTCTTCACATTTATGTCAAGCTAGGCTTCGTCTTCAAGCTTCCTCTTATTATTGTTTCATTGGTAGGGGATTTGTAAATGGTGTGTTTAGAACCCATGTGGGCTTGTATTGTCACCAAATCTACTCATGCCTCGAGCTACATCAAGTGGTATAATTTAGATACTATTAGGAGAGTCAGGCTAGAATACGTAACAAGTTTACTGCTAATTAGAGCTTAGGCCTAAAGTATGGATGTCTTTAATCATATCACATTAATTTCAAAACAATAAAATGCAATAGTTAAAATTTGCAAGTCAGCTAACTTATAAATTTGAATCTTTATATGTGTTGTTTTACCATAGTTTCACACGAGGTCTGTTGAAATGATGTTAACTGAAAATACTGTGTCATCATTTTAATCTTATTCATAATATTGTCCCGAACCCCATCCACTCTTTGTAAGATGAACTTTCGAGCACTATCTATTCGTTGCAACAACTCAATCTTAACCACATTTAACCACTCTTGTAATTGATCTTGTATTTCATTAATCCTTTGTACTACGTCATTAGACGTTGTGGTAGTCTGTTTAGGCTTTGGAAACATAATTATATTTTGTTATAAAATAAGTTTAGTGATTTCTTTTATGGTTGCTAAGAAATTACATTAAGTTAAACTGTTAAAAGTTTATACTATTGCTCTAGACACCTTTGCAGCTTCGTCCATGTCCACATCCATATCCACATCTCTGCGGGGGTGACTAGATGGAATAGACCAGATTAGGGGTTGTAGATAACCCGCATACGACGGGTCCTCAGCATAAATCCCCGATGGAATCCCTAAGTTGGAAAGCATCTAGACATACATCTTGTAATGATTCATGTTCTGATGGTACTAGCCTATGATATACCACAACAACCTTCAAAATCAAAAATTAAAAATTTATGTATCACAATTGAAATCTTTGTAGTTTATATTTACAAAAAATTATATAGATAATGAAATAAAGTGAAGCAAAACATACATGCTCATGGTTCAACAATATTTCTTCAATATCTATTAATTGTGAAGTTCTCCAAATCACTCAATTTAATAGACGAGGGAAACGATCAGCAACTCGACGTGCAAATGCTTCCCCATAAACTGGTATAGCCTCATATATCCACACCTAATAATTAATTAAGAATAAAAAGTGAAACTTGATAATAGTATATAACTACATTTAGAATCAATGATAAGGCCGAACTTGCGTAACAGAAAAGCCAATGAAAAATCTAACACAATGTATTTCTCTTTATTATTTATAGGGTTAGTTCTTACTTTGTTCAAATTTTTAAGGCAGACTGTGCTAAGTGAGTGATAGAGGGTGGACCACACTATATTCTCCCATGAATAAATATTGAACTCATCTAAATTATCCACAATGCGTAGCATAAAGTATTGAACCTCTCTTCGGACATCACGCGGTAACAACAATTTATGAATCAAATACATCAAACTAAGTTTAACCACTCTTCATTGCTGACGTTCTCAAAGTTCATCACATTGTGCCAGTGACTAAATTCCCCATACGTACAGTCGGTGTTGTAATTTTCTCTCCAAATCTCGAGTAGGCGAGTAATCTCCTAACCGTAATCCCGTAATCAGTACAAACTCTCTGCGGGAGAACTGAATTCATCTACAACTAATCAGGAACCATAATTCCTCGTGCAACTTAAAAATATGTACCTGCATTACAAAACTTGATGCACCAACATGCCCAAAAAATAGTAGGTTGTAATTCTAAAAAGTACCCCATACAAGTTTCCTTGAACATTATCAATTAATTTGCATTCAATTTATTTTTTATAATAGTAATCGCCTTCAAATTCACAGCAGTTGACAGCATTGCAGAGAAACATTCTTCCTTCACAATTTTGTATTCTTTAAAGACATATTTCTTCCTGCAAATTTAATAAAATTTTAATTTAGAACAAATAAACATATTATAACAAATAATTAAAAATAATAATAAAATAAATAAATTTATTATGATTCTCTTTTGGGAATTTAAATATTTATTATTACTTTTCTAGACATTTTAAATACTAAAAATTATTTTCAAATGATTATTTTTTATTTTGAAATTTTTTTCCAGAATTTTAAATTATTATTATATCCCAAAATAATTATTATAATTTTCTGTGAATTATAAATAATTATTATAATTTGTTTGAAATGTAATAGTATTATTGTATTTCAGAATTTTAAATTATTCTTCAAAATTTTAAATAATATTAATATATTTAATTATTACTATTATTATTCCATAATTTAAATTTTATAAAAATAAATTATTTTGGATTTTAAAAATTAATTATTATTTGTTGCATTTTCAAATAATATTTATTATTATTATTGAAATTTAAAATAATTATTATAATTATTATAATTATTATGGGATTTTAAATATTTATTATTATTTTTCTCGAATTGTTAAATAATAATTATCATTTTTCCAGAATTTAAATAATTATAATGATAATTATAATCAACTTTTTTTCCACTTTCAAATAATAATGATAATTAGTTTTTGGAATTGTTAATAATTATAATATTTGTGCATTATAAATAAATAATACAGCACGTGTGCGAGTCACAAGTTATAGACGAGTGTGTATCTCGTGAGACATTCACGCGCATCACGCGCGTCAGAGACACTATTCTCAACTATCTTCCCCTGTCATTTTCGCCGAAATTTTACTTTTTTTCTAAATTTTTGGCCAATTTTAATCACATTTACATATTTTCAACCTATTCCACTTAAAATCTACTCATTTTCACCTATTTTTATAACAATATTATATAAATCAAAAAAATTAAGAAACTTACCAATTTTGAGTTATTTTTTAATTTTTCACCTCAAATCAATGATTTAACTTTCAATTTTTGGAATGTCATCAAAACAATTACTGATTCACTTGATTTTAGGTTAATTATTTGAAATTTTGTTAAAAATAAATTAAATATCGAGAGAAATATTTCAAGGGAAATAATGCCCGAAAAATTCTCATTTAGCTATTAAACATATCAAAAATTAAAATAAATTTTAATTAATTAGAGGGGATATTTTAGGACATTTCCCAGAAATCTTCCCCAAGGATCCGGTAAGAAAAATTCTGGTCAACAATGAGTTGTATTACTTTTTTTTCCCCTACATTCAAAAGCTTCATTTATATTTGTAAACTTTTAGCAGGATGTGTTGTACTTATTTGAATTTGACTTCAATTTCTGGAACTGTCAAAATTTGAAATAAATTCAACTTCCTGTTGTAGAAAAGAAATCATAATACTGAGTACCATATCTTGTTAAATGTCCTCCATATATATATATATATATATAAAGTATGCATATATAATGTGTGTGCATGTTCTTCCAAAAAGTCTTATGAAGAAGAGCTAAATTATTCTATTTTTCCTTTAGATTTTTTAGCACGTTCATTGTGTTCTTAGTGCTTCTTCTCTTTGCAAACAATTTTATACTATGATTTTGTATTGGATGGCTAAGCATAAGTTTCTTGGTTCGTTTTTTCGAGGTTTATGATTATTGAGTGGCATAGTTTACATAAGTTATTTTGATTAGGATAATAATCTATAACATAATTGAGCCTTCTTAAGAATATTTGTAATTGTGTTCTTGTTTTTAAAAATTATTTGATTGGAGAATTTGTCATTGAAGACTACTGACCTATCTATTAGAATTATAGTTCCTAGGTGAATATTATGGCCAAGAAATCTAAATTTGATTTAAAATAGACTAATTTTTTATTTTGACAATATTAATTTATTTTGTTTAACTATATTAATAATTAAGATTGAGAGATGTTTGAAATATTGGTCAATACTTGATATATAACATCATCAATATGAACAATTAAAAATTTTGAGTAAGAGTTAAATATATCATTCATTATTTTTTAAAATTCTGATTAGGCATATTTTTTAATTCCAATGGCATGACATTTCATTTATATTGATCAAATAAGACAGTAAAAGTTTTTCCTATCTATCTTGTTTTTGGATTTGGATTTGCCAAAATTCAAATTTCATGTAAAATTTTGACAATAATTTTTAAGTACATAATTTTTGTAATAAATCTCTTTTGTGGAATTAGATATCTAATCTATCCAAGTGTTTGATTAAGAGGTTTGCAATTGATTACTAGTCTTAAGACTCCTCTTTTAATTTCTGCATTTTCCATAACATAAAAAGTAGAACAACTCCATAGAAATTGAATTTTTCATATTAGTTTCTTATCAAGAAGATCTTAAATTTGTTTTCAATAATGTTTTTTCTAATTCTTGGATTGGTTCAACTTTTGTAGGAATTAATTTTTCATGAAATTCTTTTCCATAAGAAAGTTGAACAATATGTTGCTTTTTCACAAGGGAGTTGAATATTATATTGCTTTCCTCCCAAAAAGCATTTGGTAAGTCTAAGCAAATTATTTCTTCAATCATTTTATGAATTTGTGAAATTCATTTATGTATTTCAGATTCTTGAATTTTTTATTCAATTCTTTTAAATTCAATTTTTTTTCTTTTAAATAATTAATTTGTTTTCTTTATTTTTTATTAATCAGTTAATTTTTTTGAAAGTTGGAATATGTTTTCAAAGTATTGACATATCTTTTTATTGGTTTGTGAATAAAATTAAACATGTGCTCTTATATCCTAATCTTATGGTTTTAATTCCCTCATTGTCAGCATAAAACAACTGAACTAAATCAAAAAAAGGTGTCCTTAATATGACATATATCGATAAGTCTTTTACTAGTAAAAATGTTATCTTAAAGCAAATTCCTAAGTTGCAAATACAAACATTTGACAATTTATAATTAATTTTTAATCTTGATTTGCTCCTCTAATCCCTTTTATAATTTTCTTGTATAATTTTTTCATTTGTTGAAAGTTCATCTTTTTTATTTTCAAAATCTATTTTTATTGTTTCTTTTTCTTTTTGTAATTTATTTATTTTTATTTCTGTAATAGGTTGAAAACTTTGTTTTTGTTGCGTCTTAAATTTAAAACTACAGAAATTTGTTCATGTTTCTCTTCCTTTTCAAAGGTGTGTTTTAATTTTTTTTAAGTATTCTTTTCTTAATCTATAAACTTCAATTTTGTTATTTGCATCTAATAAAAAATTTTGGTTTTTTGTTAAGACATTTATTTCCTTATCATTATTAGAGGTAGTCAAAATTTCATTTACTTAGAATTCCTCTTTAGAGCAATCATATTACTCTTCAAGAATCATATGTTTCAATCTTTAGAAGTTCTAATTTTAACAATTTCTTCATCAAACTCTAATTTATTTATTTTTCTTTTTATCGTACAATATTTTGTTGTGAGACCAGGTATTTCACATTTAAGACAAGTATATTTTTGTGCAGGTTGTTGTTTATTTTTATTTATTCTAATGTTTCTTTTGGATCTTTTATAGAAATTTGTATTTTCTCTTGGTTTATATATATTTATTTTTCTTTCATAATTTCTTTTGCTACAATTTTCATCACTTTTTTGATGGATTTTCTTTTTCTTTTTTGTTTGTTGTAATTCCAAAACATTGAGGATCAAATTGTTCATAAAAAATATCCTAAATATTTTCTTGTTTGAGTTTGTTCTCTTTTTATTTTCTTTTTTATAATTTCATTACTTTATAGATTTTCATTCCTTCATTTTAGATGAAACTACTTAATTAACCATAAGTTTTCCTTATGAAATATTTTGTCAATGTTTTTTTTTTCCTTAATTTATCTCTAACTTTTTTTTTAAGATGGTGTTTGATTTGAGAAATGGAAAAGAAAGGGAAAAGGGAAGGAAAAACTAAAGAGAAAGGAAATTTATTGCGGGGAGAATGTATTCCTTTGTTTGGTTGGTGCAAGGAATTGTCAAGGGAAATGAATTGATTATCTTTTGCTTGGACAAATTTACCCTCTCTTTCATTCTTTTATATTTTAAATTAAATTTAAATTGAAATATTTTAAAAAAATATTTACGTAGATACCATATATTAAATTTATCTAGATATAATTATATTATAAGATATAATATAGAATTAATAAATAAATTGTAAATAAAGAAACAAGTATATTAACCAAAAAAAAATTATAATTAACATACGGTTGATGCTTGAAATTTCTAAAAATAATTTAGAAATAAATTATAATAAGAATATTAAGTCCACAATCATATCCTAATATTTTTAGAAGAAAAAAATTGAAAAGTATTACAATCAACATTAAAATAGAACATAAAAAGATCCTAACATTTTGGATCCTATTTGGTTAACTACTTGCCCTCCATTTATTATACATCTCTTGTGCTAAATTCGCTCTCCATGTATTCCATACGTTCATCTAAAGTCTCTATACTCATTTACATTATCAAGTGTTTCCACAAAAGAATCACATGACATATCTCTTCTAATAAAATTATGTAGTAAACAACATGCCATAATGGTTGGATTTTGAATCTTAATAGGATAGAATGAAGGATTTCTAAGAATTGTCCATCGATTTTTAATTACGTGTCGAAGAATCTTTCAATTACATTTCTAGCAGTCGAATGTTTCATGTTAAAACATTCTTCTAGGCTTGTTGGTTGATGGTTTTCTCTCCAATCGTTAAGGAGATAACGTTGTGCACGATGAGGAGAAAGGAATGCCCAACAATTAGCATACCCAACGTAATATCCACAAGGTAGTAGTAACCTATATGATTAAAAAATACTTAGTTTTAATTTAATCAAGTAATTTATTTAACAATATACGTACTACTTGTATAAGGCTTACCATTTGGGACATTTGAGCCATTTCTTCTACGTATAGCCTCACAAAGAACTCTACCATCACCTGCTGAATTGCCAACCAATTATAACTTAACAAGAACTGAATTGCAAGAATAAAATATTTTCCAATTTTAAATGGACAACATTTCAGCAAATAAGTAATCTCACAAAAACAGTGTGTCTATATGATGATGATGACGATGAATTGCATTCCTACTTTATATAATGCAACTGTTGCAAGTATAACAAAAAATGACTACTGCTGCATCATATAAAGATAGGATTGGTGCTTAGACAATTAAGCAATGCAGAGACCAGCTCTGGTTCATCTATATGTGCAACCCGCCTAATGTTGATGAGAATGCTATTTGGATTTAATGGATCAATGACATTGCTATTGACAATGTGGCGAGTTTCTTCTGTTAGAGAACCAGCCACAATGAGGATTTGGCAATCGGTGGCTAAGTCAATAATGCCTCGAGTAGTATTTTATAATTTTTATGTGGTTTCTGTGACCTTGAGTGATAACTAATTGAGCAACCAAAAGTTTCTACTCTCTTCGCAATTGCTGATCCAATCACCCAACTATCTCATCGATTTACCATTGAAAATGGGAAAGAAGAAAATAGATAATTACAAATTAACTTCAAAAGGCCAAACGGGTGGAAGTATTAAACGAATTAATACAGAAATCGGATTGTGGAAAACATATCAATAATCCTGGCACATTCAGCATCAGTTTCATTCCTACAATTGTAAGTATATTGCTTTATCTCTCATACTTTGCCGTTTCCATCTACTCTTTATATCCACAAGAATATACACAAACAAAATCGATGCACATATCAACACAAACAAATAAAAAGAAGAGCAAACGTGAAGAAGGCTGTTACTATGCATAAATGATAAGGTGAGATGTGGGAGCCATAAGAGAGTTGGGATCCCGAAATATATGTAGCACGTAAAAGGAGGATGGGAGCAAATTTGGCATGAAGCGAATATAAAAGAGTCAAGTGGTTCGTGGGAAGTGAATGTGTGACATGGAGACATGCAATAAGAGGTGGATACGTGAGTGATGGGGGAACATACAAGAGAAGGAGGCAACGTGCCAAAAAAGGGAAACGTGTGATTAGTAGTTATTTTATCTAATGCTTATTTCATGTAATCGTGTAGCTAGAAACAAGGATTAGTTACAACTTTAGAATGTATTTAACCTTTATTTGTGATTCAATGAAAGGCAACAAAATATTTTATCCGAAAGCATAGCATTGTGGTTTAATTCTCACCTTGAGAGAATTTAAATTTCATTAAAACTCTTATTGAGACCTATTAATTGGTATCAGAGTGTGGTTACGATGACTATTAACAAAGAACGAATCAAAAATTTGGAAGTAGCATTAGGGGCAATCTAAAAGAACATGAGCCGTATGGAAGCCACCATGAGCAGGCTATTTGAATTGTTGCTCGCCAACAAGGCTGAACTGAGTAATGAAGACAATCAGCATGGGCAATCCAGCAACAATAAAGAAGGAAATAAAGAGGGCATCGAATGGAGTAGGCTAACTTTTTTCTCTAAAACTGCCAAGTTGGAGTTTCCAAGATACTCAGGTGATGATCCAATTGAATGGTTTAATTGGGTAGACCAGTTCTTTGAGTACTAAGGCACTGCCAATGACCAAAAGGTGCTTCTGGCATCATATCACCTAGAATGAGAAGCAAATCAATTGTCACGCCCCAAATCCAAAAGATCTGACACACGACATTACTTACATTCATTCAATAATATATAAACATTCATTTCAAAATTTTTTTTCCAGAATTATAACAATTGAATTATGACTAGGACAATTAGTAAACCAAAGATACGCAGTGTTTTCTCAGAGATTAACACTTTACTACATCACCAGTAGCAACTTTGTTATCGGAAGCCCATAATATATTCATTGTAAATTCTTACTTAAAATCAACTAATAACCACATTTTGTGAAACTTAAACCAAATCCAACCACACACAATAAAATAATACATAAGTATTTATTTAATATGAACAAATCAAATATCTTATCCCACGTGTTCCCAAATGAAACACTCAGTAACTTAGCAACTTAGGGAACCCAAGGAACAGCAGAAGCCTTGTCAAATCCGCTAAGCACACATGTACCTTATTTACCTGAAATCACCATAAACTATAATGAGTATAAAACTCAGTAAGCATACTAATTTTTCATATATCAAATACAAATACATATATGTACACAATGCATATGTATAATATGTTGTGATCAATCAAAATCATAATCTTATCAAATCACATGTCATGTAAGCGCTTACATATTCTTTCAAAGCATATAATAGAAATATCATCACTCAACTATTACTTAGTAGGACTTACATATCACATAATGAGCCAAATGTCACTCGTAGGTGACATACTGTATGAGAGGAATATTACAAGTGAGGTTTTTAAATCACACATATATAAGCTCATGCCCGAAGGTAAAGTCAAACCCTCACCCTGATCATCGGTGAGTCCTCTCACATGCACCAATACGCCACCACACGAATGTGATAACTCACTCTTTCTTTAGGTACCAATAGGATCCTCGCTACAAACGAAACACATAACATATACCAATCCCGAAGGAAAGGCCACACATAAAGGCTCCACAAATCACATAAAATGCCTACTAAGTTAACAGTGAGTTCAAGTACCCTCAAAACACAAAATATTTCTCATGGACATATTACACTTCAAAAGCTCTCTTTGTTAAACACATTTCACTTTGAAAGCTCACTTTCAAAAATACATATATGTCATGTATGTCCATGCTCACATTCATAAATACATATCTTCACATTTCATATCAAAATATACTTTGACATGACATAAACATATTCCTAACCACATTTACAAAATCATACAAAATAATTACTATGTTTATTGTGATTTCAATAAAAACAAAATCTAGTATACTTACCTCTTAGCACTTTCGGGTATAAGACTTAATTCTCCTTAACCTATCAATGGAGATTAATCCTTTCATGAGCCTCAACATTCATACAAAATACTTTAAATAGCTTACAAAATATACACATATTGCACTTATCACATCGAATTGGTCTAATTACTTGGTTTCTCAAAACCTATCATTCTGATCACTTATACTTAACAAAATTTTCTTATATATCAAATGATGTCCAATTATTCCAAAATCAAAATATATCATTCTTAACTCATATATCCTTCTTATGTATGAATATTATATCATAATTCCTACACAATCTATTCCATAAACACCATCAAATCCAAACTATTATCCTGACAGGATCAAGATATTTACTGAATAGTATTCAATCTCCCAATTTTATAAAATTATATACTAACTCAAAAATTATAAAACTACTACTGAAATACTCTTGACGTATATCTAAATCCATGATAAATATTTCACTTCAAAATCACTGCCAAAAGTATTTTAAAACTATTTTATTCTATAGCTTTAAACATTTGTTAATCAAATACTACAATAAGCTGACACTCTTTAGAAAATCATAACACTTTAACCACATTGATCTAAATTCTTAATTTTGAGTATATCATATTATACATATAAAATTATCATATTTCATAAATTTGTAATTTTTGAAGATCATTAAGCAGATTAAAAATTATTTGTCACTGTATTATACTGTTCATACAGGAAATTTTCAGAATTTCAGGGTCATTTTGATAAATTCACTAAAAATTTAATTTATAGAATTTTCAATCGATTCAAAGTCTCAGATAATCCTAAACATGTTTAATTTCATATACTCAAAATTCAAAATCAGAAATTTTCTTATATATCAAATGATGTCCAATTATTCCAAAATCAGAATATATCATTCTTAACTCATATATCCTTCTTATGTATGAATATTATATCATAATTCCTACACAATCTATTCCATAAACACCATCAAATCCAAACTATTATCCTGACAGGATCAAGATATTTACTGAACAGTATTCAATCTCTCAATTTTATAAAATTATATACTAACTCAAAAATTATAAAACTACCACTGAAATACTCTTGACGTATATCTAAATCCATGATAAATATTTCACTTCAAAATCACTGCCAAAAGTATTTTAAAATTATTTTATTCTATAGCTTTAAAAATTTGTTAATTAAATACTGCAATAAGCTGACACTCTTTAGAAAATCATAATACTTTAACCACATTGATCTAAATTCTTAATTTTGAGTATATCATATTATACATATAAAATTATCATATTCCATAAATTCGTAATTTTTGAAGATCATTAAGCAGATTAAAAATTATTTGTCACTGTATTATACTGTTCACACAAGAAATTTCCAGAATTTCAAGGTCATTTTGGTAAATTCACTAAAAGTTCAATTTATAGAATTTTCAATCGATTCAAAGTCTCAGATAATCCTAAACATGTTTAATTTCATATACTCAAAATTCAAAACCAGAAATTTTCTTATATATCAAATGATGTCCAATTATTCCAAAATCAAAATATATCATTCTTAACTCATATATCCTTCTTATGTATGAATATTATATCATAATTCCTACACAATCTATTCCATAAACACCATCAAATCCAAACTATTATCCTGACAGGATCAAGATATTTACTGAACAGTATTCAATCTCCCAATTTTATAAAATTATATACTAACTCAAAAATTATAAAACTACCACTGAAATACTCTTGACGTATATCTAAATCCATGATAAATATTTCACTTCAAAATCACTCCAAAAGTATTTTAAAACTATTTTATTCTATAGCTTTAAACATTTGTTAATCAAATACTGCAATAAGCTGACACTCTTTAGAAAATCATAACACTTTAACCACATTGATCTAAATTCTTAATTTTGAGTATATCATATTATACATATAAAATTATCATATTCCATAAATTCGTAATTTTTGAAGATCATTAAGCAGATTAAAAATTATTTGTCACTGTATTATACTGTTCACGTAGAAAATTTCCAGAATTTCAGGGTCATTTTGGTAAATTCACTAAAAATTTAATTTATAAAATTTTTAATCGATTCAAAGTCTCAGATAATCCTAAACATGTTTAATTTCATATACTCAAAATTAAAAATCAGAAATTTTCTTATATATCAAATGATGTCCAATTACTCCCAAATCAGAATATATCATTCTTAACTCATATATCCTTCTTATGTATGAATATTATATCATAATTCCTACACAATCTATTCCATAAACACCATCAAATTCAAACTATTATCCTGACAGGATCAAGATATTTACTGAACAGTATTCAATCTCCCAATTTTATAAAATTATATACTAACTCAAAAATTATAAAACTACCACTGAAATACTCTTGACGTATATCTAAATCCATGATAAATATTTCACTTCAAAATCACTGCCAAAAGTATTTTAAAACTATTTTATTCTATAGCTTTGAAAATTTGTTAATTAAAGACTGCAATAAGCTGACACTCTTTAGAAAATCATAATACTTTAACCACATTGATCTAAATTCTTAATTTTGAGTATATCATATTATACATATAAAATTATCATATTCTATAAATTCGTAATTTTTGAAGATCATTAAGCAGATTAAAAATTATTTGTCACTGTATTATACTGTTCACACAGGAAATTTTCAGAATTTCAAGGTCATTTTGGTAAATTCACTAAAAGTTCAATTTATAGAATTTTCAATCGATTCAAAGTCTCAGATAATTCGAAACATGTTTAATTTCATATACTCAAAATTCAAAACCAGAATCAAATCACAACAATTTATAAAATTCCTGGATCAGGAGACTATCAAGTAGAAATTCTGCAATTCATCAAGATTTATCAAGCTATCTACATAGATCATCATCAATTCTCACAATATCTTACGAAATACGCATCAAATCCTCAATTATAAATATTTTCAAAAATAAAAAAATTAAATGAATTAACCTAATTAACACTAATAAATTGAGAAATAGTTGTGATATACCTCTTAAAATCTAACATTCTAATTCTTCTTCTTTTTCTTCTTCTTCTTCTCTTTCTCTCCCCTTTATTTCTCTCTTTTCTCTCGCTAAAGGGATAGCTCGACCCAAAAAGAGTAAATTAGGGTTTCAAAAGTGTATTTTATACTAAGAGGCTAATTTTTTATATTTACAAATTTGCTCCCAAAACTTTTAAAGTATTACAATTTGGTTCCTAAAATAAATCTAAAGTCTTGCAATTAAACCCAATACTAATAGTATGTCCTTAACCTATACAAACACTACTAATAACAATACATAAATTAAGTATCACCCACATACAAATAAAATATGTTTATAAATACTTATTCTTACCGATTATGGATACTAGTTACTACATCAATAGTGGCAATGGCTACGTCAATCCTACCAAGAAGAAGAAAGGCCAATCACGCAGGAGTTATTTTTTGAGGTATTATGGGCATGGTTTGGGCCGACAGAATGTGAACACTTCAATGAAACCCTCTCACACATCCAGCAAACAGGTTCATTGAAGGACTATCAAAGGGAATTTGAAAAGCTGAGAAATCGCGTATAAGGCTGGATACCAAAGGCCTTTTAAGGACGTTCATGGGAGGTCTCAAGCCAGAAATATTAGAGGGAATCCACATGTTTCGACCCAGAACGTTGAAGGATGCCATTAATCTTGTACGTATAAAAAATGAACAACTCATTCGATAAATGGCTAAAATGCCTTCGACCATGCCTTTGGTAAAGAGGCTATCTTGGGATGAAATTCAGTGACGTCGAGCTCAAGGCCTGTGCTTCCATTGCAATGAAAAATTCACTGGAGGACACAAGTGCAAGGGATCACACTTGCTGTTATTAGAAAGAAATTCCAACTTATTTGAGATCGATGTTAGTGATGATATGAGAGAACCTCTTAAAAAATTGGAAGAGCATGAAATGTAATTAAAAAAAAAAGTATTTCTTAAATTTGTGCCTTGCGAACAAGGTCCTAAAAATGGAGGGGTGATGATAAGGTGAGATGTAGGAGCCAAATGAGGGTTGGGATCCCAAAATATATGTAGCACGTAAAATGGGGATGGGAGCAAATTCAACATGAAGCGAATATAAGGGAATCAAGTGGTTCATGGAAGTGAATGTGTGACATGGAGACATGCAATAAGAGGTGGATGCATGAGTGATAGGGGAACATACAAGAGAAGGAGGCAACGTGCCAAAAAAGGGAAATGTGTGACTAGTAGTTATTTTATCTAATGCTTATTTCATGTAATCATGTAGCTAGAAACTAGGATTAGTTATAACTTTTGAATGTATTTAAATTTTATTTGTGATTATGAAAGGAAGTAAAATATTTTATCCAAAACGATAGCATTGTGGTTTAATTCTCACCCCAAGAGAATTTAAATTCCATTAGAACTCTGATTGGGACCTATCAATAAAAGATATCTTAACTTGCTTATCAATTGGTATTAATACAACCTGATTGATTAGTTCATCTTGTCTTTGGTTTCCCAAACTCCCCAATACAATTTTTTCTGCATCTTCTCATTATATGGTAGGAGAAGGCAAATATGCTAGTTTCTATTGATGACTTAAGAATATATTCTAGAATTATACAGGCATCTTTTTCATCTTGAGCGGCGTAGTTTTGGTCTAACAATGCAAGAGTTTGTTTCAATTTGAATGGCTACAATCTCAAAAGTTCAAAATCCAATAAACATTGGGAAACTTTTATGTTATAAGAATATAAGATATCTTAAGGTTTTGGTTAATATGTGGATTTTCAACCAAATTTGCATAAACAATAAAAAAGAATGGTATTTCATTATGTCATGCAGAGTGGATATGTTGCACTACCAACTGGATTCCATTTAGTACGATTTCATATTCAGTTTCATTATTTTATATTTATAATTTAAGACGTATGATTTTTTCCAATGCAAACGTTTCAAGTGTTATTATCTGAATACTAATTCTGATACTAAACTGATTTACTGATCCATTAACAAAGGCATCTTCTGATGTAAAGTAAAAACTTCTACTCATGATGGCATGATATTAGATTGGGGCACTAATTGTTAGGAAATTGACTATTAGAGTCCTTTGAGCTGAAGTGACTTGCAGACGAATAAATCCCACCATACCATCTTAGTGCCATTAAAAGCAACCACTAATAACTTGCTTGCAAATAACCTAACTTTCTTCTAGACCCATCTTTTAAAAAGTGGTTTAGAATATGATGTTTGCACTACTATTACTATCTATTAAAATTTTGGTAATTGAATAATTAGATATTTTCAAGATGATAGCTAGAGAATCATTGTAAGAGTACACAATATCAATCCAATTTTCATAAGAGAAACTAATATAATTGTGTTATGTGTAGTTGACTAGAGCAAGGCCATTACTATAGCTACAGGCGACATTGGTTCATTCACTTGCTTAGCCTACATAATGTCACGAGCCGAGAGCTTGTTATTGACCCAAAAGACGAGTCTATTAGGCAATATTGTATACCCACCCTTATATACTCAAAATTCACCTAATTTTTATTCGATGTGAGACATGATATTCTCCCTCACCCAATCATGTGACGCCTTCATCATGGTGTGACTGATAGGGGCGTAAAAGCACTAGTATTATTTGTACCCAACTTTTGATTTTTACTCCAAATCATAACTATTTGGCTATTTAATTGTATTTTTAATCATAAATAGATGCAGGATGAACAATGTGACGCATAGCAACAAACGGGAGGCGAATCGAACGTCAAACGAAGAAGTTACGCTCAAAATACAAAAGGGGGCACCAGGCTAGCGATTGAGAGCCGTAGAGCCCACAACCCAGCGCTGCGGCGCTCAATGCGGTGAACAGTGTCAGAAACAGTATTTTGCTACAGTACCCTTGAACAGTATTTTAAAGACAAAAACCCTAAAAGAGAAAAAATGAGGAAAAAATGAGAGGAGAAAAAGAGAGAAAAGAGGCAAAAACTTGGAGAGAGAATTCACAACACAAATCAAATATCAAAGCCAAAGATTGAAGAAATAAGATCAAGATTCAAGATTCAAACTTCAAGTCAAGATTGAGGGAGAAGCACATCAAGGAGTTACTTTGATTAGTTTTTCTTCTCTTTCTTTATCATTATGTTCTTTTTCTTGTTGATCTTTATGAATTGGTTTGATACTTTTGGTTTTGTGATGGGTTAATTTGTTCATCTAGGGTTAGATTATGTAAACCTAGTATGAATTTGGATTGTGTTAAATTTTAGTTTATGAACTTGATAAATTCAATTGATTCATTTTATCTTGTATTTAATGCTTTCATTATACCTTATCAATATTTTGAATGATTGAAGAACCATGATGAACTCGACGAAGGGATTCATGTGTTTAGCCTAGGGTAGTTTAATGCATGATCATAGGGTAACAACTATGAGTTCCATCTATGATAGACATATACCTAGGTGGCATGTATGATATAATTTAGACTTGATCTTAATGAATTACATTCTGATTTGATTACCATAGACATATAAGTGATTGTTGGAATGTGTAATATAGTCACTTAACCATCGATAGAAGCTTGTGATTAGATTAGTGTCTGAGCCAATCAATTGGTATTAAGGGATTAACTAAGTGATTAATGAGTCCAATGAAATATTAGAGAACGAGTCAAAGTCTTAGATTATCTTTATTTGTGAATTAAACTCTTTGCGTTTGTTTAGTTAATTGAGAGAATTAGATTAGTTAAATAAATTTCAGATTGTGATTTTCTAAATAAAAGTTAAGTAGGTATAATTTTAGTACTTAATTTATAGAATTAGATTACATAGTCCTTGTGGGATCGATATCTGGACTTAAAATCCTATATTACTTGATACGATAGCGTGCACTTACGCTTAGCTACTATAGCACAACAATTAGTGACCCAAACTCAAAAACCAACCTGGCCCGTATTTCCCATTCCCACAAGGCTGTGAGACTTACTACCCACGTAGCAATCTCTATTGGGGCTCAAGACATAAGTTTTTTAAAGCCTACTTGGCCTGTATTACCCATCCCCCTGGTAGCATGGGGGACCCACGTCTCATGTGAAAATTTCTATTAGAGCAATTTTGGAGACCCACATACGAATGAGAATTCGAGTCTGCTTTGATACCACTTGTCACGGGTCGAATGCTTACCATTGACCCAAAAGATTAGTCTATTAGGTCATGCTGCAAACCCACCCTTATATATATATCTAAAATTCACTCAATTTCTATTCAATAAGGAGCATGACAATAAGCTTTCATTTTAATGCCTTTTCCCGTAGATTGTGAAACTTTCATCATTTGGTCGGTCGCTATAGTAAAAACTCACAATTAGCTGGCCATTATGGGTAACATGCCTTACTTTTTTTATGAATGCTTTAAGAGTTTCAACTTTCAGAGCATCATCAATGTCATGTTCTTCGATATTCTCATATCTATCACTATCTTTAGCATTGCCATCATCATCATCATCATCGAGGTGATCATGAAAGTACAATATGTTCGAATGAGGAACCATAATTTCTGCTTCACTAAGAGCAAGGTTAGGAGTGTGAACAGTTTATAGCTCACTATTATGATCTGCAGATAGAGAAGAAGCAACATTCTTAAGGATATACTTGGCCAAAAATTCCTTTCGTATTGAGTCTTCAATTTACCATCTCAATCAATGACACTCATTGGTATCATGACCATAATCATTATGATAAGACACTTTTGGATTTTGTCCTTTTGATTAGTAGGAATCTGTTAACAAGAATATGTATGGATCTTAAAGCTTAAACAATAATAACGAATTAACATTCAACGAATCAACAATGGCAAATTAACAGGAGATGTGTATGAAAAAGAGTGCAGGATTATTAAGAGATTAACAAGCTACAAATGATGCCATATAGAAGTTGAAAGATTTGAACTCTATAATCTCAAGTTAATGCTTGTCAAAATTGAGAGAAAATGTAAATGAAAAATAAACGTTATTTTATTAATAAGGATGTTGAAAAATTGGTGATTCAACAATTTTGATTGGACAAGAATTGATATGAATACCAAAGTGGAGAATCACAAGAAGTCTAGAATGTGTGAGACACGAAGGAAAAAATGAAATAGGACTCGAAGGAAGCGAAAAAATTGCTCATAGGGGCACTAGGGCTAAGCGTCGCGGTGATGGGCACGACATGGCCACGCACATATGGGGTACCAGGGATGAGCGCCGCAGTGCCAGTCGCAACAGGGAGTCCTGTTTTTATCTGGATTTTAAGTTTTAAGAAGTTTTAAACTTCTAAAACAAATGAACTTTTACTCCAATAAGGAATATGGTTAATAGGCACGAAATACACCATATATAAATACTTGTAAAACCTTTAGTTAAGATTAAGCATTAAAAGAGACTCTAAGAGAGGAGAAGAACTAAGTAAACACTAAGTGCTTGTATACACTAGAGTGGAACCGTTGTTTGGGTGTTCATTACTCGTGATAAAGTAAGGGTTTACTAAACATTAGGTCCTTTTGAGGGTTCTTCACATTGGATTTTTCTTGTAAAATCTATAAGGAGTTAATAAGAGAGGTTAGGATCCTTGGATCCACCGTGGACGTAGGCAATTAGTCGAACCACGTAAAATTTTGTTATGCTCTTTTATATTTTGCTTTGAATTCTTAGTATTTTTCTTGATTAACAGGTTATTCCGCTGTGTAAAGAGGTTAGGGTTCTAAGTTAAACTTGAAGTTCTTCGCTTCAACATAATCTCAAGAGGAAGAAGGGCATTCCCTCCTTCAACAAAAGAAATGGTGTGTAAGAGCCCTTACAAATGAGGATTTTGTCGCTATTTATGGTCAAAGATATTGTATCTAAATACTAATATACAATAAAACTCTTTTTGTCGAAATTGCTCTTATACTAGAGTTAGATTTTGGACAATAATATTACTTGTGATCTAATTTTTGAATTATCTATTAATATGTGCACATTATTATTTCGTATATAATTAATGGGTGGGTGTAGTACAGTTCAGTTCAGTTCAGTATTTTTTAAAACCAAACCAAATTGAAAAAAGGCTAAATTTTTATTTTTAGAGTCAAGCTATACTAACTTATGTATAAGAACTGAACCGTACTGAATTGATTCAGTCTAGTTTGATTCAGTTCAGTCTCTTAAATATTTTTTAAAAAACTAAAACTATATATGTAAGAGATAAAATTCATACAAAAAAAATAAAGAAAAAAGTCTATGTGAATTTAATACCAAATTAATAAAAGTCTATGAATTATACAAATTTTTAAAAAAATTATTAAAAATAAAATTTATTTAAACAAATAAAATATCCATCAATTTTAAGCACTAAATTAATTAAAAATTTATTAATTAAACCAGTCAGAAAAATATTAAAATTAAAATTTATTCAAATAAATAAAGTGACTATCGACTTTTAAGTACCAAATTTATTAAAATTTATAAACTAAATAAGTTAGAAAATTATTAAAATTAAAATTTATTAAATAAATTATATATGAAAATTTTGCATAAAATTTTGTTTACGCTATTTTTAGGGGCTAAAATAAAAAAAATTGAACCAAATTAAATTTATTTAAAATTTTAAATAAAAAATCGATAGATTAATTTTAATATTCTAATACCGAACCCAACCAATCAATTCAATTTAATATTTTCAATTGCGTTTTACTCATTTTTAATAGTTATTTTTTATTAAAGTAATTATCAGTCTCATGCATATATTGTTCAAATAAAACACATACAAAGAGAAAAACTTATTCTTTGAAGACACGTGCCAACTTACATTTTTGTAATACATAATTGACCCGCATAATCATGGGGTTGCCACAGAGCAAACGAATCAACCTGAACCAACTATATGGTTTTATTTTAATTGGTTTGGACAATCGTGTTTTTGGGAACTTCATCCAACCCCCGCGGCCGAAACATGCTCTTTGCTGGATCTAGGCCCAATGTTCTTTTTTTTTTAAATGAGGCCCAATAATGCTCTTAGTTGCAGTAAAATGTTTAGTCCAGAAGTTTCATTAGTTTAAAAGATAATGTTCGAAGCCCTTTTTTTTAAACAGTTCGGAGCCTTTAAAGTTTCATGAAAGAAATATAGAAATTTTTACGGTATTAAAATTTTTATTTATATTTTTATTAAATAATATAATTTATTAAAATTAATAAAAAAATTTATTAAATTTAATAAAATTACATTTATACTCTTATTACAATTGAAAAAAGTCTACATTCGATCAAATACTAAAATAAGACTTAAACTTTTGACTTACTATTAAAAGTCAATAATAAACTCTTCTAACTTTATAATTATATATAAATTTGTAAATTTATTAATATATTCTTTTTAACTAAACTAATCAAAAAAGAGACCTTGAACCATCGATCACCATCGGTTATTAATTAATATTTACCAATTATTTATTAACCTTGATTGATATTGACAGACCATTGATTATAAAATTGACCAAAAGTCAATAATCAATTACTATCAATGAACGGTGACATGAAAGTGATTACAATTTTATAATTTCACATTTTTTGTATTTTTTTGTATTTTGATAATATTTCAACAAATTTGATGTAGCATAGTGATAAATATTATTATTTGTTGTGTTGGTGTCCATGGTTCAATCTTTGTCATTTGCGTTTTTAAAATTATTAATATATAATTTTAAGAATAATATATTAATAAATTTACAAACTTATATATAAATATAAAATTAAAAAGGTTTAGTTGGTTAAAATATTTAAAGTCAAACTTTTAATTGAATTTTTGATCGAAAATGATTAGTATATAGTTTTAAGGATAATATATTAATAGATTAAGTCTATATATAAATATAAAGTTTGAATAACTTAATTGATTAAAATATTTAAAATTAAAGTTTTAAGTTTTAAGTTTTATTTAGTATCTATTTAAAATTTTGACTTTTTTTGGATCAAAAGGGATTATTTTTTTTTTATTTTGATAAATTTTTTACTATAATTTTTTTCAATTAAAAAGGGGTAAATTTTTATTAAATACAGGTAAAAATCAATTTTAATTTAATTTGATCTCGAACAGACTTGGAATTAAACTGATCGTAAATCGATCGATTCAAATATAAGAAATTGACTAAATCAATTTGATTTGGTCCTATTTTTAATTTTTTTTATTAAAATTGAATGTAACCAAAATTAAATTGAAACGGAACTAATTAGTCCCAAATAAAAAAAAAAAAGAGTAAAATTAAACTCTAAATCAAACCAAATTAACTCGAAATTTTTTAATTTTTTACGATTTGATTTTCAACAGCTTACTTTTAATTTTTATTTTTACATTTTTCATTGTTAAAATTAAATAGATTTCGTTAACTCACAAAATATAAAAAGGATATTTGAAACTTTTGAAGCCTATCGAGTCCATTTTATAAATCGTTACTCGTTAGTGTCGAGATGTCAAGAAAATCGATCAACTGATGACGGGAGTACTGTGGAGGCTTAAACATTAAAAGCTTGAAGCACAAAATCAACTCTTAAACTTTAACAGAAAGAACAAAGAAGGTTGGTTTTCGAATTTGAAATTGAAAATGGACGACGAAGAAGAAGATCCACCTCTCGCTGTTCAAATTGATGAAACTCCGCATGAATCCTCCTACTCTTACCAACACGATGACGTTTCAGTCGGTGTAACCATCATCACTGGCTTTCTTGGAGCTGGCAAATCCACTGTAACTCAAACCCCTATCTTTTCTGTGGTTTTATTCATTATTTTATGTATTTCTTCTCCAATCCTGCCTGCAAAAATACTTTTTATAGAGCTGAGATTTCGTGGGTTTGTTTTCTTCTGCTTTAGTTGTACTGGGTTATCTTCAGTTTTCGATACCTCATTAGCGTTAATTTGCAATGAAATGGTATTAAAATCTATATATATAGTAAATTAATCTCTTTTTTGAAAAATAAAAATAAAAAATTGGTACCTTATAAACAAGGCTTTTGTTGCCAGTTAAAATTTCAAGATACAAATTAGGTTAATAAGACCAATGTGACAAGATTTTCACTGAAGTTATTAGCTGAATGCACAAAAGAATAGATAAATGTTGGGAAAATAAAAGAAAGAAAGAACATCTTAAGTTTCAAATTTAGAAAAGTGTTAATATACATGATTTTAGTTGTTTTTTTTTTTTGGTAGTTTGTGCTAAATTGTGAACTTATAAATGGAGTTTTGATTTCAGCTTGTTAATTATGTCTTGAATGCACAACATGGGAAGAGAATTGCTGTCATCCTGAATGAGTTCGGTGAAGAGATTGGGGTGGAGAGGGCGATGATAAATGAAGGAGAAGGTGGTGCGCTTGTTGAAGAGTGGGTTGAGTTGGCAAATGGGTGCATTTGTTGCAGTGTCAAGCATAATTTAGTTCAAGCACTGGAGCAACTTGTACAGAGGAAGGAAAGGTAATGCCTTTTTTTTTTTGAGTCATTTAGGAGTCAAGTTATGGGAAATTGGATATTTTATCAGTTCTTATGCGTAAATGTTCCACCAAATTGTGTGTGTCACTATCAGAAATTATGGGTTAATTGTTGTCTTCTTATGTGTAGACTTGATCATATATTGCTTGAGACCACTGGGTTAGCCAATCCTGCTCCTCTGGCATCTGTTCTTTGGTTGGATGACCAATTGGAATCGGCTGTCAGACTTGATTCTATTATCACTATAAGCAATATTGTTTCACATGTCTGTGTGGTTTAGATTTTGTATTGCCATTGTTTGCAGGATTATGCTTGATTTTCCAAATTGTTCATTAAGGAAGTTGCTTGTGGGCTTCTCTGCTGATGATTCTTTAAAATATCTCCCTCCAGAGCTGCTGTAGCTTATAATCCATTTTATGTAGGGAATTGAGTAATACGATTCCCTGGCACTCTCCTATGTAGTTCTATTACTATCTGATTTCCTCCATGCTTCTTAGATGTATCACAGTATTGTGAGGCAATGCTACTGTACTCGCATCACCATGTGTTAGGTCATAAAAGCTTGAACTTATGATGCATTGTCATGTCTTCATGTTCTTATATGTTATATACTTAGTTACTGCTGCTTTTACCTTGATGCCTTTCATCAATAAGTTGCAACTTGAATAGGTTGTGGATGCAAAAAACCTTCTTTTCCAGATCAATAAATATCGTTACTTGGCTTCATTTCCTGAAGCAATTCATCAAATAGCATTTGCGGTAAGTCTCGCATCACTATATTCTCATGACTGATTTAGTTGCACAATAGCCTTTTTTTTCTTTCTTTTGAAACTGCATGGCTCAATTATTGAGTATAAATATTTGGATTTTTTGTTGCCTGAATTAAGTATTGGATAGCTCAAGCGTTTCACAGGCTTATATATTTCATTTACTCTTGTAGGATGTTGTAATTCATAACAAGGTTGATCTAGTTTCTTTAGAGGGTTCTGGGGGTGCTCTTGACGAGTTAGAAAAGGAAATACATGAAATTAACTCCCTCGCTCATATCATCCGCTCTGTTCGATGTCAAGTTGACTTGTCTAAAATATTGGATTGCCGGGCATATGATGCTACAGTTAATCATATGAAACTCTTCTATCATGATAGGTACATCTTCTCTGTTTATACTGACCTATATTTTATCTGATGATACTTGATTTTTCCCTCTTGGCTCACAGCATGTCACTCATTTAGAAGCACTGTTGAAAGAACACCAATCTATGCCTTCTCAGAATCTTCATGACAGTGATGTACGGACCTTATCCATTGATGAACCACAGGCGGTTAATCTTGACAAGGTAATTCTCCACATTGCAAGTTAAAATTCATGCTCTACCTAGGTGATGCTCATTGTTGTTAGGTAGTCCTAACTGAAAAAGTATTACTATTGTTGACAAGTTCTAATTTATGATTATATGTCTTCCAACTGATCGGTCAGATGATCACATCTTTCTTGCTTGTATAACTTGTAGTCTCACAATGCTGAAAGAACACCTGTTTTTATTTTCTTTTTAAGTGCATTCTTTTGTGTGTGAAATGCATATTGTTTGATAATGACTGCAATCATGTTTTCTACAGGTTCACTTATGGCTTGAGGAGATTCTTTGGAATAAGAAATATGGTATGGATGTGTATCGGTGCAAAGGGGTTTTAAATGTTGAAAACTCTGATCAACTGCATACTTTGCAGGTAATTCTTTGCAACAATTGCTTATCATGAAAAGTTTACTGATGCTATCATTTTGGAATTAGACTAAGCTGTTGTGCTTTTGTTGTCTCTCGTACCTTTCTTGTTTATTCTCTCTCTCTCTCTCTCTCATGCTAGGACATAGTGCTTTCTTCTAGATTTTTAGTTGCTCTTGTAATAGTATTCATAATACTTTAATTCTTGGTTGTCTTTCAAGTTGATTTTTTTGAGGAACTTTAAAAACCTGAGGCAACAAGGCATATAATAATAGGGAGAGGAACAAGAAACACACAAAACCATTGTTTATTTTGGCGCCATGTTTTGATAATTGGAAATTCTGCCTGCTTTTGTGTATTACATGTCCTCTACTTGCTTTATTCTACTTGCTTTCTTTCTTTCCTTCTTTTTTTCCCCCTTGTGAAGAATAGGGAAAGAAGAATACCTGTTCATTGATAATAAAAAAAATACATCATAATATAGGTGAAGCTATGTATCCTATTTGGAAGGTCAATTAGTCCTATTTGGAAGGTTATCAATCTATTTCCTATTCTACGATATTGACCATATATATATATATACAAAATACCATATACGTTTCAACACTCTCTCTCAAGCTGGAGCATATAAATCATATGCGCTAAGCTTGTTACAAATAAAATCAATTTGAGGACCTTTGAGAGATTCAGTGAGAATGTCTGCTTGCTGGTTGTTTGAGTAAACATGACTTATGGAAATACAGCTAGACAAAATCTTCTCTCGAATAAAGTGACAATCAATTTCTATATGCTTAGTCCTTTCATGAAATACCGGGTTGGATGAAATGTGAAGTGCAGCTTAATTATCACAAAGTAGTTTCATTTGTGATATGTCTGCAAATTTCAGTTCTTGAATCAATTGTTTCAACCATATAAGCTCACACGTTGTTAAGGCCATGACACGATATTCTGCTTCTACGGTTAACCTGACAACAACTTCTTGCTTCTTACTTTTCCATGATACAAGGTTTCTTCCAACAAGAACACAATACCTAGTTGTAGAACGTCTATTTGATGGAGAACCTGCCCAATCAGCATCTGAATATCCAACTACCTGTGTATGACCCTTATTCTCATATAGCAAACCTTTTTCTGGTGCACCTTTGATATACCGTAAGATTCAGATAACTGCATCCCAATGACTATCACATGGAGACTGTAGAAACTGACTGACAACACTGACTGAATAGGAAATATTAGGCCATGTGATGGTGAGATAATTAAGCTTATCAACTAGTCTCCGATATCTTCCAGGATTTGCAAGAGACTTTCCCTGTCCAGGTAGAAGTTTAATATTATGATCCATAGGAGAATCTATAAGTCTGCAGTTTGACATCCCTGTTTTCTCTAGAATATCCAACGCATATTTTCTTTAAGAGATAACAATTCCAGACTTAGATTAAGCAACCTCTATACCAAGAAAATATCTGAGCAATCTCAAATCTTTAGTCTGAAAATGTCAGAACAAGTGATTCTTTAATTGTTTAATACTGTCCAGATCATCTCCTATAATGACAATATCATCAACATAGACTACCAGATATATACATTGGCCCTATGGTGTATGTCGATAGAAAACAGAATGATCTAACTCACCTTGAATCATGCCAAACTCCTAAATAACAGTACTAAATGACCAAACCAGACACGAGGGGATTGTTTCAAACCATACAAGGAGCGACGAAGTTTACACACCAAACCAGAGTCCTTCTGAGCAACAAATCCAGGTGGTTGCTCCATATATATTTCTTCCTGAAGCTCACCATAAAGAAAAGCATTTTTGATATCGAGTTGGTGCAAAGGCCATTGACGAATAGCAGCCATAGATAAAAACATCCGAACAGATGACATTTTAGCCACATGAGAGAAAGTCTCATAATAATCTCGGCCATAAGTCTGAGTGTACCCTTTTGTAACCAATCGAGCTTTCAATCTGTCCACCTGCCTATTAGGTCCAACCTTGACCGTGTACACCCATTGACAACCAACCGTAGAGTGTCATGGCGGTAGCTGAACCAATTCCCATGTACCATTAGTATGCAAAACAGTCATTTCCTCAATCATTGCTTGACGCCAGCCAAGGTGTAAAAAAGCCTCACAAAGTAATTTAGGAACAGAGACAGAAGATAAAGTAGACACAAAAGTATAATATAGAGAAGATAATCGATGATAACTAAGAAAGTTGTATATAGGATGAGGGTTGCGAGTGGAACGTATACCTTTACGAACAGCAATTGGAAATTGGTCAGTAGGTGGCAAGACCTCAGTAGGAGAGGAATTTGAAGTAGGAAGTGAGCCAATGGGAACCTCAAAAGTTTCAGGAGCAGTATCACTGTCAGCACCTGTAGAATCAAAAGGAACAAGACTATCACGAGCCGGAGAGGGAGAATTTTCGGTGGGAGGATCATACTGTGGGACATGGACAAGTTCAATGTTTGACTCGGGAGGAGGAATATTATGAATAAGATAAGGAAATGGAAGAGCCTCTGTGATGAATGTATTTTCTGAAGCAGAGGAAGACTAAAAACTGTGACATCAGCAGAAAGGAAATGACGTCAGGTGTCAGGAGAATAACACCTATATCCTTTTTGAAGACATGAGTAGCCAAGAAAAATACATTTGACAGACCGAGCAGATAATTTGTCTTGACCAGGAGAGAGGACATGGACAAAACATTTACAGCCAAAGACACGTGGCGGAAGAGGAAATAATGGTTGACCAGGATATAGAACAGAATGAGGGACCTAATGTTGTAACACGGAGGAGGGCATTCGATTTATTAAAAAACAAGCAGTAAGAACAACATCAGCCCAAAAATGGAGAGGAACATTATTATATATAAGTAAAGTGCGAGCAATTTCAATGAGATATCTGTTTTTACGTTCAGCAACTCTATTTTGTTGTGAAGTATAGGCACAGGAAGACTGATGTAAGATGCCCTGAGAAGACATAAATTTAGTAAAAGGGGCAGAAAAATATTCACGTGCATTATCACTACACAATATACGAATAGTCGTGAAAAATTGTGTCTTAATTTTAGCACAGAAAGATTCAGAGATGAAAAATAATTCAAAGCGATCTTTCATTAAAAATAACCAAGTGCAACGCGAATAATCATCAATAAACGTAACAAAGTATTTAAAACCTAAAATAGACAAAACTCAACTAGGACCCCAGACATCGGAATGAACTAATTCAAAAGGGGATGCAGCCCGATTATTGACACACTTTGGAAACGATCCACGAGGGTGTTTTCCAAGCTAACATGACTCACAATTGAAAGATGATAAACTAGAGAGACTTGAAACCATTTTTCGAAGCTTTAACAGATTTGGATGTCTCAGACGATTATGAAGAAGGGCTAGTGATTCAGTGACAGTACATACAACAGATGGTTGAAGAATACTCAGATGATAGAGCCTTTATAACTCACGACCTGTGCCAATCATCTGTCCCGTACTACGATCCTATTTAAGAATAGAGTCATGAACAAAAGTGATTGCACAGTTTAAAGAACGAGTGAGTTTACTGATACAAATTAGATTAAAAGGACAATGCGATATATAAAGAACATATTCTAAAGATAAGGAAGGAAGAGGATGTGCTTGACCAATTGCTTGAGCAGTAGTTGTGGACCCATTAGTTAAGGTGACAGATGACAATGACTTAGATGTAGAAGTATGAGAGAGTAATTGAAGGTTATCAGAAATGTGGTCAGAGGCACCAGAATCAAGGACCCAGGGTCCTAAAGGGGACTGAGTAAGATAAGCGACCGAATTACCAATATGTGCAACGGAGGCAATGGAAGAGGTAGACTGCTTCGCTGCTTGGTATTTAAGGTATTCTTCATAGTCGATACCAGTGAGAGTCACGGACAAGGGTTGCTTGTCTGTGTTAGAGCTCTCAGTAATCATATTAGCTTACAAATCGAAGGAGAAAATAACTAACCAGGAGAAGCTTTCCAGCGGCAATGTCGGTTTTTCGACGGGTGTCTTTGTCAAAAAAGAGATGAATCAAAAGTCAAGAGTTGGCTTTGATACTATGTGAAGAATAGAGAAAGAAAAATACTTGTTCATTGATAATAAGAAAAATACATCATAATATAGGTAAAGCTATATATCCTATTTGGAAGGTTATCAATTTATTTCCTATTCTACGATATTGACCATATATATATACATAAAATACCATATACATTTCAACACTCCTCACACACATGTATACTCATTTGTTTGCCTGAGATTCTTTAGAGTTCTCCCTGAAATTATTCAGAAATCAGAATCGTATTGTAACTTTTGATACTGTGAAAGAGGTTAGAGAAATTTGCACATCCAGACATCT
This sequence comes from Ailanthus altissimus, assembly GCA_946807835.1. Taxonomy (NCBI): domain Eukaryota; kingdom Viridiplantae; phylum Streptophyta; class Magnoliopsida; order Sapindales; family Simaroubaceae; genus Ailanthus; species Ailanthus altissimus. The sequence goes on along the minus strand of OX327685.1, from coordinate 23,470,957 downwards.
AGGCTTGGATTTGCTTAGGAGTGGTTAACATTGAGTTGACTGAACTTACAGCTTATTTCCGGTTTCAAAATCCAAAGCGGATACAGGGTTTGGTCTAATTGCAGCTCAATATTGGTAGTTGCAATATAAATTTTTCATATTTGTAACTGTCATCTCACTGAGCAGTTGAGAACTCTTAAATTTAATATGCGAGTTTGAGATCAAACTGATGAAAAATACTAGTTATCTTACTAATATCAAATACCAATTGGAAGGGCCTGTGATTTAATTAAAATATTCCTGATCACTGCTGTACTTTTTATTACTATTTGTTGTTATCATTATTATTATTATTTTTACCAAGTTATCTTCTGCGGTTGATTTGATGCCTCGTCTCTCATATCAAAATTGTTTGTTCTTGAACATCTGGCTGGCAGGCTGTAAGGGAGATTTACGAGATAGTTCCAGCTCGAAAATGGAGAACAGGAGAGAATCAGACGAATAAGATAGTATTTATAGGTAATGCTCTAATTGAGTCTCACCATTCTAAATGAAATACTTTTACGAAACTTAGTTGCAGCTCCTTCCCCCCACTTGCATTTTAAGTTGTCTATTTCCAATTTGCCTTGCAGGTCATCATCATCTGAACGAGGACATTCTTCTTGATTCCTTCAGCACATGATAGTGAAATTTGTGATTTAAGTTTTCTTTAATCTGAATCACCGTCTTGATACTCAATTTTCTAGAGATACTCCCAAATGAACTTTTTCTATTTAAGCATTCATTATATACGATCATTTTCTGCCCCTTTTTTCCTTTAAAGAAAAATAAATCATTACGGAAAAGAGAGTGACAACAGTTGTTCAAAAATAAGAACATGGTATGAGACTGGGAGCATTGTAGCAATGCTGCAACGAGTAGCTACGTAATTTTAAGCACAACACTTATGTCATATGTATTATATCAGATAATTATTTCTGCCTCGTATTTTTTGGACTAAACATATCCAGTTTGAGAGACACAAACATGGCATAATTTGTTACGAAGTTGTGTTTTTAGTTTTTTTCAAAAATATATATTATAAGCTAATAACTAAACTCTACGATGAAAATGAGAGATGATAAAATTTGAATTTAAATTCAGATTTTGTTTAATTTGAATTTATATCTCAATTTTTTTTTAAAATTGGAATTCAAATTTTTTTTAATTTGAGATGAATTTAAGTTTAACTCGGGTCGGATCTTGATAATTTAGATTCAGATTTAAATTCGAATTTTTTAAAATGTTTTTTTATAATTTTAAGTTAAATTTAAAATTTTGAAATATTTATTTTATAAATTAATTATTATATTCATATATATTAAATATTATGAATTAATTTAAGATTTTTTTTAAAAATAAATAAAATTCAGATTTAGGTTGAGTTTTTAGATTATTGCAAAAATTTGAATTTAAATTAAAAAAAAAAACATCAAAATTTTTTAGTTAGTTAAGTTATGGATCTGGATAAAATTGCCACCCTTAAAAACCCTCAAAATGATTTTTTTTTCTTTTTTAATTTTAATGGTCTTTAAATGAACTTTTTATAAGGAAAATACATAAAGTATGGGCAAGAAATAAATTAAAAATTGAAAAAGAGTTTCTTACTTGAAAGAAATTTATAGGATATATCGCTTAAAAATAATTATAAGATAATAAAATTAACAACGATCTGGTATTGCTATATGCCAGTTTGTAAAACGACGCCGTTCACTACATCTTTACTTTTACACGGCTATATGGGTGTGGGCGTGCCGTCGTTTTACTTTTGCTTCGTTGGTAGAAGGCCTGTGTTTTAGTCAGTTACTTCAAATTAAGGTAACCCTTTTAACCTAGTATTTGACAAATCCTGGAGTAATTGGTAACTTTAGTTCAGTTTTGAGATAACTCGTAGCCCTCCTTCTCAGGTTCAATCTTTAATTTTTGTGGAGCAGACGAGCAGTGGGAGCGTTTACTTCTTCAGGTACAGCGATGCATTATTTCGATTACTGTACTGTAGGTTGTGTTTGAGCTGTTGCTGATATTAGTTATTAATCTCTTCTCAGTTCATTTGTCCTCACTTATTCCTTTAATCGAATAAACTTATCATGTTGTAAATCCCCACCTTTCACTTGGGTCCAGACCCTTTGATTTGATGAATGATTTCTGCAACTTTGAAATGTTTGTTCTCGTTGTTCTGTAATCACTGTCCTCTAATTTCCAATTGTGTGAAGTGTAAATATAGCTTATATGACGTACAAGAGCAACATTCGACTTTATTTTGTTTTGATCAGCCTTGTATTTTGTAGCTCATATGGGATGATAGCAAGAGTTATATACACTGGATCACTTGTGTCTACATGTATATATATTCACATCTCAAAAACCCTAAAAGCACTAACTCTTTCTCTCTTATATCTCACGCTCTCTCCAACGCTGCCCGCTGGCAAACTTCCAAGACCAACTAGATGTTGCAACCCTGCCCACCAGAATCCATAAACCACAGCCACCAGTGAGGTGGTTAAACCTTTTTTTCTTGATTTCTTTTTCATTATTTGGATTTTAGGTCATAATTTTTTTTTAATTCCTCATCAGTCCTGCCGCACCACCATCAGTCCTGTCACTGTCCAAACTTCTGCCAGCACTCCTGTTGCCAATTCCGACCAAAACTGTTATTTAGTAATTCTGATATTGTTTGTTTTGTATTGCTGGAAAAGTATTGTTTTTGTTTTGCATGTGGTGGTGGTGTTATTGTTTTCTTGTTGTGTTGATTCATCTGATCGTTTGGAAAAGTTTGCTCTGTTGAATTTGGAAAATGTTTTTGTTATTATTTCTGGGTTTCATCTAACTTTAGCTATTTTTTTGCTCTTTTTATGCACTGAGTAATTGTCCATGCTTTCACTAATTGGGTTGATTCCGTATTCTACATTTCTACTTGTTCTTTTTTCTTTTGTTTCCTAAGTTGTTTATTTTCCTGTTCTTTTAATTTATGAATTTGAGTTGATTCTTTTACGATTATATGTAAAGATATTTTGTATACTGTGTCTAAAAATAATTTAAGAATTTTGGTGAATTAATTGGCTCTATTAGTTATATATGGAAAGTTGGTTAGTGGTTAATTGAAATTGTTACAGTCTTTTGGAAGCATTAATATGTAAAAATTTCACTTCGAATATAATATTTGAACAGTCTTAATTTCCTTAAGTTACATCTCAACATCTCTGGAAACTTATTTAGACCAAGGTCATCTTAAAAATAAAAAGTTTTACACCAAAAGCCCATGCAAAAGTTACGCCAAACAAGCCTAAAATTGAAAAAACTGAATTGAATTGAATTGAGCTGTTTTTTTTGGGTTCAATTAGGTTTAAAACATGCATTTCAGTTTTTTTTATTCTCCAATATGAAAAATTGAAAAATTGCAGGCCGATTTGGTTACAGCCAAAACCAAATTGAACTGCCTGTGCCCACCCTTACCTAGGGTAGGAAAAACATTATTTTAGTCTATTTATGTTTATGTGATCAGAGGCTAATGATTATTACTAATGTGTGTCACCTGAATCTCAGGTCAATTTTTTTATGAATGGCATTGGTTGTAGTCTGTGGACAACCATGCAGTGGAAAGTCACTAGCTGCATTGTGTGTAGCCGAAGCTCTCAAAGAATCAGAAGCTAAAGAGACAGTCAGGATAGTTGATGAAGCTTCTTTTCATCTTGATCGTAATCAAAGCTATGCCAATATGCCCGCAGAGAAGAATTTACGTGGTGTGCTCAGGTCTGAAGTTGATAGATCTGTGTCGAAAGATAATATCATTATAGTAGATTCTTTGAACAGCATCAAGGGTTATAGATACGAGTTATGGTGCTTGGCTCGTGCTGCCGGGATAAGATACTGTGTGCTGTATTGTGATGTGGAAGATGATTATTGTAGAAAATGGAATGAGGAACGCCAAGAGAAAGGAGAAGCCTCATATGATGATAAGATATTTGAAGATTTGATAAGAAGGTTTGAGAAGCCAGATAGAAGAAATCGGTGGGATTCCCCTTTGTTTGAATTGTGGCCATATAAAGATGGCATAGAGAAATCTTCTGCTGCAATTTTGGATGCCATTTCATATTTGACAAAAAAGGTGGATTCAAAAACGCGGGATGTTAAGATCTTACAGCCAACAATTGCTACACAAAATACACGCTTATCTGAGGCAAATTCTCTATATGAATTGGACAGAGCAACACAAGAGGTGATTAATGCTATCGTGGAAGCACAATCCAAGGCACTTGGAGGGCCGATGAATGGGATTTCTCTTGGCAAGGGCTTACCAAATATCAATATTTTAAGGTCAGTTGGGCTGCCAGAGCTACGAAGGATGAGAAGAACATTCATCAAATTGACAGGGCAAACGAGTTTGAGTGGGCGACCACCACCCTCTGATTCTGATAGTGCAAAGAGGATGTTTGTGGACTACTTGAACAGGGAACTAGAAACTACAGGATGAAGGATATTATATTGCAATCTGGTATTTGGAATGTCTTGGGGTTAGTCATTCTTTCAACTACGTTTCTAAGTTGTGTTGGAGTTAAAACGCCTTTCTGCTAAAAAGAAATGGAAGAGAACTTGTTTGCTGGAAAATTGTCTGTATTTTTGGTTGTCTATTGTATCAAAAGAAAGTGTCTCTTATTAATGGGCATCATTATAACATTAGTTCTCTACTTCTATGTTAAACTTATTTTCTAAATGTTATTTCTTTTCAAGATTTTCCTTCCAAATTCTTCAACCGATTCCTGTTGGATTGAGATATTTTTACAGGGGCCCTTACCGAACAAAGTAATGGGCATCATTATATCAAAAGAAAGTCTCTTATTAATGGGCATCATTATAACATTAGTTCTCTACTTCTATGTTAAACTTATTTTCTAAATGTTATTTCTTTTCAAGATTTTCCTTCCAAATTCTTCAACCGATTCCTGTTGGATTGAGATATTTTTACAGGGGCCCTTACCGAACAAAGTAGTTGTTGAGAAGCCCCTGTCAGGGGACATATTGGAGAGGACTTGCCTTGAAGCACGGGGAAAATGCCTCTGGGTGTGCCCCATGAGATAAGGGACATTATATAAAGGGCAGGGTTTTTTATCTATTGGGTAATGTTGTGCTTCTAAAATAATTTCTTAAATGTTTGATTTAAATTTTATAATTTAAATTAATGTGTTAAATAATTATTAAATAATAAAATAGTATTAATTTTAAAATTATTTTATTAAAATTTTTTATTATTTAAAATATTATTTAAAAAATATAATATAGTTAATTTAAAATCATAAGCTGCCAAAAAACCGTGGAAACAAATTCCCTTACTGCCAATCTAGTAAGAATTCTATCATTCAATCACATTATAAGTTGAGCTATCAAATCGAAGTTAACCCAATTAAATCAAATGAGTTGATGGTTGAGTCATGATTAAGCATTCCCTGCTTAATGGATCATAATTTGGTGATAACTTATAAGGAGAACGTAAAAGAAAAAAAAAAAAAAAAAACCTCATGTTTCGCATTGATGTGATGTGATGTGATGTGACGTGATCAAAAGCTTAAAACCAAAATAATTACCGAGAGTTTCCCTTGAATTCTGATAGGTTCGTCTTTACTCTTTACATCAATTCTTGTCTCCATTTGGCAATTTATTAATACCCTCTGTTTATTAAATACAACTAATCGCAGACTTGAAATAAAGAATACATTCCACAATACACGACAGGCAAAATCACAACCACCCATTTCACTTCTGCACTAAATCCAAGCCCATAATCTGGCCAAGTCACCATTAAAACAACACCATCTGTCGCTCTAGGAAATCCCACATTGGCTTGAATTTTTTTTTAGGCTGGCGTAGCGTATTTGCCATTGCTAGTACTACTATTAAAAGCAAAAGTTCGACCAACATCATAAATTACAATTATTCCTTAATTGTGTTTTGGAGAAAATGATTTGCCCGCTTGTTTTGTCTAAAAGTTAGAGCCTTCCAGTTTACTAGATCTGATATCTCATTTTAAAGTATTTATTTACCATCCGATACAGAAACAAAAACACAAACCCCCCAAAAAACTAGAATCCGATGAAACTGGACTTAACAGAATTTACCCTCTGTTTGCTTTGAATCTCCATTCTTCAACGACCTTTTAATTGGTACGCCCCCTTAAACCCTAATTTCGCTTTCATCTTTCCAATTACTTTTTGCGCTTTTGATCTGATTTCTGTTATGGGTTTCCGTTATGGGTTTCCCTTTTAAGATCTGGGTTTCCTTTAGTTGATTATAAAAATGGAAACTTCTGCATTTTGGTCTTGTGGGTTGCTGAAGTAGTGAAATGAAAAGCAAATGATATTTTAGTTTTGTTGTTTTTCAACAATCAAACTGACCATTACTGAATCTAAATAAATTGTGTAATATAGATTTGGTGGATCTTTGACTTTTTTTTTTCTCTCGCAGGTTGATCTGATTGGTCGGTTAGTCACTTGCAATTGCTAGCTGGTTTTTCTCCAATAGGCGTTACTGAATTGTGTACAATCGTATTGCTATCACAGGATTCTGAGATTTTTTCGCGTGATTTATTTTTTGATTCTTCTGCATTGTTCAATTTTGAGAATTATTGATCTGTAGTTAGGAACTCAATCCGTGGGTGTGGTGATCTGATTTTCTTGGTTTTGGTAATGTGGGTTGATGATATTGTCACGTCTGAAAGATCTCTGCATGTTATTGGAGGATAAGCTTGGAGGAGAGTATCTCAATGCTTGTAGGAGTTGTACGGATTCACGGCAACATATATAGGAGCTTATATGTTATGATAGGTTATGGTTTTCGTTGTTCTTGGATATTTAAAGTAAAGGGATTTGTTATTTAGTGGACATTGAAACTCAGATTGTTTAAGGGGGTTGCAAAATTTGGACATGAGAAGCCCTTGGTTCAATAGACTTTCTGTTATTTTTTGCCGAAGACCGCCAGTTAGCTGGTTGTTATTATTCCTTATTAGCATTGTGGCACTAATTGCTGTGTTAGGATCATCAACATCTAATACCTTAGACACTGTAACTTCAAACTCGAAACCCGATATTTATTCAAACTACAGGAGGCTAAAGGAGCAAGCCGCGGTAGATTATTTTGAGCTCAGAACTCTTTCATTGGGAACTAGTAAGCAAAATGAGCCTAGTCTTTGTGGCAAAGAAAGAGAAAATTTTGTGCCTTGTTACAATGTGTCAGCGAATTTGTTGGCTGGGTTTAAAGATGGAGAGGTGTTTGACCGGCATTGTGAAATGTCTGGACTAGGAGAGCGATGTTTGGTTCGTCCACCAAAGGATTATAAGATCCCCCTAAGATGGCCAGCTGGTAGGGATGTGATATGGAGTGCAAATGTGAAGATAACAAAAGACCAATTTCTTTCATCTGGGAGCATGACAAAAAGGTACTCTCTAATTTATCCTAAATGTGATTCTTTGGTGACTATATGTATTAAATTGATCTTCTATAATTGCATAATATGTTAAAATAATTAGGATCTTATAACTTCATGCAAATTTTATTGGCTTTTATTTTATTTTTATTAGTTTTTTAGAAATAAGTTGATTTAGTCATGTAAATTTTGTAATCTTTAATAAATTTTCTAGATTGATGTTACTGGAAGAGAATCAAATAACATTTCATTCTGAGGATGGAGTGATCTTTGATGGTGTCAAAGATTATTCTCGCCAGGTTGCGGAGATGATAGGGCTAGGAAGTGACTCTGAATTTATTCAAGCTGGAGTAAGTTCTCTTTGCATATAATAGTTATTATGTCTATTTGTTAACATATTGAGCACAATTCTCTTTAAAAGAGGTTACATTCATTGAATAGATTCTTTATTATCACTTTTAGTCTAACAAATATGGTTTAGAATACAAATAGCAGATATCGTTTATCTCTATTTTGTCTTTTTCTTTTTTCTGTCTATCTTTTATGAAAGGGAAGTAGAACTCCATGTTGCATCATAAATTTTAATCATCCAATATCAAATACAGGTTCACACTGTACTAGATATTGGTTGTGGATTTGGAAGCTTTGGAGCTCATTTGGTGTCGTTGAAGCTTATGGCTGTTTGTGTTGCGGCATATGAGGCCACTGGCAGCCAAGTTCAGTTGGCCCTTGAGAGAGGTCTTCCTGCTATGATTGGCAACTTCATCTCAAGACAACTTCCTTATCCATCATTGTCATTTGGAATGGTTCATTGTGCTCAGTGCGGGATCATTTGGGACCAAAAAGGTACATCTGGAGCTTTTTCTTGGTAGACATGTTTTTTACTAGTTATTGGTGTGCTTTGTTTTGTTTGATCCAAAAGCATCGGTTGCTTCATTAAAATTTATCGCTTTCATTTTAGTGTTGAATTGTTTGTCTGAAACTGTTAGTGACGTTGCTCTACTGTTTTAACCCATTAACTGATGTCCATAGGTATTGTATAGCTTGTATTTAAAATTAACCACTGCAGAAAGGTGTGGACAGCTGTTCATTAATTTTAAGATTGTTTGAAATCCTTTGTATCTCTGTTGCCCTTTCATTGTTTTATGTATTTAATAGTGCATATTGCATTTCGTGAAAAGATTCTGAACTTTGCTGCTGAGGACATGCCATCTCTGCAGATCTCATCCTAACTGCACTGCTGGCATCATTAGGTCATTATATATAAGCAAAAGTTTCCTTAATGAAAATGTTCAATGATGCAATTGCCACTGGTTAGATAGTATTGGATTTTGGTGCTTATTACATTAATTTACATTTATTTTGTACAGTATTGGCTTATCGTAGGTTGTCTGATGCAAATATATAGGCCATTTTCGTATTGCATTTAAGTTTGAATGATAAAAGGGTAAAAAGGAGAAAAGATCATTTAGACAATGTAGAATACACAACTGAGCAATGGAATTACTGGATTTGTTTTCCTACCAGGTATTAAATAGTTCTTACGTCTTCTGTAATGTACTACTGGATGCATGTTTGACGTTTCAATGATGAACTTTGGTTTTTACGTTTTATTGTTAGATGTGTGTTGGTAAACTTAAATCATGATTTTATTTTATTTTATTTTATGTTCTTATTTTTTGTGTGCGAGTGTTGCTTGCTTTTGAGAGGCTCATTGCTCTGCTTCTAATCATTACTGCACAAAACAGATGGCATGTTCCTTATAGAAGTGGATCGGTTACTTAAGCCTGGAGGGTACTTTGTTTTAACCTCGCCTGCAAGCAGACCACGTGGAAGTTCATCAATTCTGAAGAAAAAAAGCGTGCTAAAACCAATGGAAGAATTCACTGAAAAAATTTGTTGGAGTCTTATTGCTCAGCAAGATGAGACTTTCATTTGGCAAAAGACTGTTGATGCTAATTGCTATGAATCTCGGTGAGATAGCAATAACAATTAGCATTCTTATATTATTATTTCTGTTTTATCTTCACTGTTAGTTAGGTTTTTAAACTTTGGTAACTTCCAAGTACCTTGTTTTCTTGAACTAGCTTTATGGTAGGTTTACATATTTCTCTCTTAATTATGGATTTAAGGGGAAAAATCTACTGATGCTTCTTTACTTGTCCTTTTATACAGCATACCGCTTTGCAAAGAACATGATGCTGTAACATATTATCAGCCCCTTGTATCATGTATAAGTGGGACAACCAGAAAACGTTGGATTTCCAGTCAGAACAGATCCTCTGGTTCCCCACTGAGCCCATCTGACCTTGAAGTTCATGGAAAGCATTGTTTCCAGATGATTTTTTTCCCCCAACAATTTGTTTTGATTGTGTTACTATGGACAGCTTGTGTGGTAATTTCTAATTTGTTGGTGCTAGTTTATTGATGCAATTCCATCCTTGCAGGAGTTCAACCTGAAGATTTTTTTGAAGACTTACAGGTCTGGAGGTCAGCTCTGAAAAACTACTGGTCTTTGCTTACACCCTTAATTTTCTCTGACCATCCGAAGAGGCCAGGTGATGAAGATCCATTACCTCCGTTTAACATGATACGCAATGTGATGGACATGAATGCTCATTATGGGAATTTAAATGCTGCATTTTTGGAGGAGAAAAAATCTGCGTGGGTAATGAATGTTGTGCCTGTCAATGCTCAAAATACTCTTCCTCTCATACTTGATCAAGGCTTTGCTGGTGTTTTGCATGATTGGTAAGTATACGTTTTTGTTTTTCAAAATAAAATTTGTGAATAAGCAATGTTTATATTTAGTTGAGGTGATCGGGAGATGTTATCAGGATTATTCTAGAAGGTTTCTTTGTTCTGTGATATAAAATAAAATAACCCTTCCATTTTTCATAGGGTTTACTGAATGATATTTTCAGGGAGTTTTCTAGAACAAATTTTTTAGTTTTGAATGATTTATTGAAAATAATTTTTTATTTTGAAATATGTTGAGATTATTAGCCTACAATTTATATGTGGTTCTTTGTATTGACTTCTTTACTTGCATTAATTCTTTCAACTGGTAAAAGTTGAGTAAAAAGTGAATCTTTGAGATACAAAATATACCTCAAATGAGAGGAATTTAAGAAATCAAGGTCAGACTATGGTAGTGTGTGTTTGTCAAAAGTTGAAAAATTCAGGTTATGAAAAAAATTTCTTTTGGGCTATGTATGTTAGTTTGCATGTAATTATCTTATTGAGGAATAAGAATCCTCAGCTTCAGAAAATAGATACACTGGTGTGACCTATCTCGTTGTGCACAGGTGTGAACCCTTCCCCACTTACCCCCGAACATATGACATGCTTCATGCAAATGGGCTCCTCGCACATCTCTCATTGGAGAGGTGTGATTTGATGGATTTATTTTTGGAGATGGACCGAATTCTACGACCTGAGGTATTTTTTTGCTGCATTCTGTCCTATTTATTTGTTATTCAACTTCATATGCTTGAACATTGTGCTTTGACCTACAAAGCTGTTTACTCCAATAGCTGGTGCTTCCTTCAACATCAAGGGCAGTAATGTCCCATTTGCTCCTTGTTCCTTATCTTACTTGGTCTTGTTCTAAACCAATCATCAACCCACCATCCCCTCTTCTTTTTGTCTCATCTTTCCTAAACTAAAGTCACTAAGAAAACCTCTCTTACCAAGCAAATTTTGGCTGCTTTCCTTGCTTGCTTTTGCCAGTGCATGACCATGTACTTATTTGGTCTTCCCCGCAATAAGTTTTTCTCACAGATACCTTCTTATGTAAATAATTATTAATGGCCTGGGTGAAATTATTAACTTTTATTTATGACATTTGTGTTTGGTCACCAGGGATGGGTTGTTCTTTCTGACAAGTTGGGAGCTATAGAGATGGCAAGAATGCTTGTTACACAGATACGATGGGAAGCAAGGGTGATTGACCTTCAGAATGGGAGTGACCAACGACTACTTGTTTGTCAAAAACCTTTCATGAGAAGATAATTGAGGTTGCAATATACAAACTGTACAATTTTTTGGCTCTGGTAATCACTCTAAATCTGTCCAGAAGTGGAGTATAATTGTTGGCAATAATGGCTTTATGCCCTTCTGGAAATTGCCAGAACACGAATAGTCTCAACGGCATTGGCATGTGATATACAAGCTGAGGTTATTTGACAGATTTTATGGCAACAACTGATCCAGGGGCATGTGGAAACTGTAGATTAGAAAGGAGTATTGCTGCAGAAGATGCTGCTATTCAATTTTTTTTTAAAAGAAAAAATTATCCCTTTTTGTCAATGCGTTTGTAGCAATTCATTCATCCAATTTTTTGGCGTCTTTTTTTGGGGTTTCTTCATTTCTTTATTATTTTGATATTGGACTGAGAAGTCTTTGTATTGAACAATCACCTGCTGTTAAGAAAAATATCAAATGGCCACGGAATCTGATAGTTACCATACCATTATATTGTAACTCTCTCCAACCCGGTTTATATCTTTCAATTTGGATTGCTTAAACCTGAGAAATAATGTGTTAGCTCATGTCAAGTAAATACCACATGTTTCTACTTATCAGAGATCCCAGCTTTCATTGATCTCAGCTGCTTATAATTACTGAAATAGTCTTAACGGCTTTTTTTGCCGAGAATATGAAACACAAATGAACATGAACATGAACTTAATTTACCACAGTTGACTTAATTATTAAAGTCTTGAGTTCAAATTTTTATATTTAGTTAATTTTTTGGTTTCTTAACTTTTTTTATTTTTTAAAGACGGAGAATTTACTTAGTTCAGGCTTATTCGGATCTACATTTTATGTAAAATTGATTGTTGAAGACTTATTTTTAATATTAATATTGAGTCTTCACTTATTAATTTAAATTTTTGAGTTGATTGATAAACTAATATGATTTGTCTTATATTACACTGTATCATGTGAGAGAAATAATAAATCATATATTTCACTATATCAAATAATTTACAAAGTTTGTCTTTATAAATGTTTAAGATATATACAAAATAAAAAATAATATTTACATTAATAATAATATATATGGTAGGAGAACATTAAGAAAGAATAATATATAATAATATTTACATTATATAGGCTTAATATCCCCCCTCCTCCTTTAAACTCAAGATAGCGGAGTAGAAGCAAACTTGAGTTTAAAGATTAGAGCATAAAAGCGACTAGGAAGTAGAGATTTTATAAAGATATCAATAAGTTGCTCCTAAAATAAGATGGAGTGGAGCATAATATTGCTCAGAGAAACGTGTTGCCGAACAAAATAACAATCTATTTCAATATGTTTAGTAAGCTCATGAAAAATATCATTGTTGGCAATTTGGATAGCATTTTGATTGTCACAATAAATAGATATAGCGTTAGAGTGAATAATACTCATATTTTCAAGAAGCCATTGAAGTCAAACAATCTCTTGAGTAGTATCAGTAAAGGCATGATACTCAGCCTCAATACTAGAACGGGCAGTGGCTGTCTGCTTTTTACTTTTTCATGAAAGAATATAATCTCCCAAGAAAAGATAAAATTTAGTAGTTGATTGACAATTTGTAGGATCACCTGTCCAATCTACATCGGCATAAGCCTGGAATACAAGAAGAGAGCTAGTTGAAAAATAAAGACTGAAAAAATGTACCCTTAAGATAATGCAAAATATGAAGAACTGCTGCAAAGTGAGATGTACGAGAAGCAGTTATAAACTGATTGACAACATGAACAATATAAACAATATCTAGTCGAGTGACAGCAAGATATACCAAACTACCAACTAATTAGCGATAAAGAACTCCGAACAGAAGTAAGTCTAACAACTGAAGCAAATGTTTCTTCATAATTAATTCTATATTCTTAAGTAAAGCCTTTGGCAGCAAGACGGGTTTTATAATGCTCAATAGATCTATCAAATTTGATCTTGATATTGTGCACATATTTGCATCCAATGGTAATTTTATTAGGTAAAAAAGTAACAAAATGTAACACCCTCCTCACTCGTCTCTCATCGAGACACGAGATCAGGGGATGCTACGACAATATCGAATACAAACAATAATAAAAATTTATTCAAACTTATCAAAAACATATTATGATTAATGTTTTTTTTTGTTATAAACATTTACGAAGAAAAACTAGTAGAGTCTCCCCTAAAAATTTCACTTTACACTACCTATGACAAAGGAAAACACTCTCAAATTTTAATATCAATTTTCAACCAACTTTCATTTTTTCAATAATTATCCACGACTCATATTGCAATCTAAATACATCAAATCTTTACTAAACTATTTCAAATCCAACATATTATCAAAATAAATATCAAATACCATCATAATTTTAAAGAAAACATTTCTGAGGAAATACATACATACACATATATACAATTAATGTCCATAATATAATATACAACAGTTTACAGACAAATAAAATATCTACCAATATAATTATATGTATATAGAGGATGTGAGTGACTCTGAGTTGCTGCAAACAGATTCACTGTTAAGTCTTTAGGGACGACAACTCTACTACCTGCGCATGATAAATCCAACGCGCTAAGCACAACTACTTAGTGGGTGTACACAAAAATTGAAACAGTATAATAATATTTTGTTATTCTTATTGCAAATAAATCATATATATAAATAATGAACATTTTAATAATAACCAATGTCGCTATATAACAAAAATAATTCTAAATTTATCAATTAATCAATTCATTAAACCAAAACATTATTCAATTTCTAATTTCAATATATCAATATATATATATACATATCATATTTATAATTTAATTAATTCACTTATTAACTATTTTAATAAATTACAATTAATCCAAGTAGGCACCTAAAATAAACACTGACACGATACCATAGATTAAACATAGGCTAACAGATATCAGATAGTGATTTGGCGTTGACCACTCAGTGGCTACCCACCGGATCCAGAACAGATTAGAACAGGTAACGGATAAGGTACACAGAGCGGTATCATCAGACAAACAAACGGCGCAGTACTGCTATAATATCCTATTGGCCTGCCAACTACCAATCCTGCCCTACCAATGTTCAGGTTTACTTAGGGCGTCTCAATAATATTATTAATACATTATTTTTCTTTAAAAACTTTTTAAACAAATTTATTTTTGTTAATCTGAATTATTATACAAATTCACATTTATTCAATTTTTCTGATTATTCATATTTAGACACAAATATTTTTTATTATTATAAATAAGCCCAAATTTTTTTACTATTTACCTTTATGCCCAAATTTTTTTAAAATTTTACACATAAGTCCAAATATTCTAAAAGTTTCCATATAGGTACAGAATATTCAAAAATACCCAAATAAGTTTCAGATTTTTCAGACTTAACAATTAAGCCCACAATTTTTCAACTTTCCACTTATAGGCCTAAATTTCTAAAATTTTGCAATTAAGCCCCAATTTCTTCAAAAAGTCATATATAAGTTCTAATTCCATAAAAAATCACATAAAGACCTAAAATTTTTAAATATTTATAAATTAGTCTAGATTTTTTAAAATTCTCATATAAGTCCTATTTTTCTCAAAATTCATATTTATACCCAATTTTTCTTTTCTTTTCAATTTTGACCATCAATTAATATCCAATGCTCAAAACATATTTAATACATTTAGAAACAATATAATTATCAATTCAATACCATAGTTCAACATACTCATCCATCATATTATTAAATCACATAAATATATACTAAATTCCCTAAAGTAAAATTTTAAATTTCAACTAAAGTGTATACAAATCTTATAAACTTAATTCTTCCACTTGTTACTCACTTCTTCTCCTTCTCCTTCCCTTGACTATCATTGGCCAAGCTTTCACCTTATATGCCAAAATACACAAATAATAAATAAAATTCTAATTACCAAATTAAATGCACAATTCACTAATTGTACATAACTATTTCACCTATTAACCTTTAAAACCTCAAATCCGTATTCAATAGAATTTTTATCAACAACTCACCTTGAATAACACCTTATACCTTGAAATTGATCCTTGAAACTTGATTAAGAGGGGTTTAATTAAGGGTTTGGGGGCTTAATTTACTAATGAAAGTATTGAGACTTGTTGAATTTAAAAGGGGGATAAAGAAAATTAGAGAGAAAATGCAAAAGGGGGGGACGGCAAAGGGTTTAGAATTGTGAAATTTTTCAATACTATTCCTCCTTTTATAGCCTTCATTTTTCTTTTCAAAAATACCCCCAACTAAACCCAAAATTATAAAAATGTCATTGGTTAGAAATGGTGGCATTTGATTGGTCCAAAAATTCCAAAAACTATTCACAACTAAACTAAATAAAAATCTAGTTAAAAACTAACTAATCCTATCACTTTCTAATTCATTTGGTGGCTAATTGCTATTGGTTCATGATTAAGTGTTGAAAAAGTGTAAATGGTCAAGGTTTTAATTCCATGAATCTATTTTTACCATACAAACACTTTTTCAACCAATCAAATTCTTTCATTTCCTAGAACAAATAAATGTAATCCTAATAAAAAAATAATTCTAATAATAAAAAACAAACTAATAAATAAATATTTTGGGGTGTTACACAAAATCTCAAGCATGCGACTTTTCAAGGGCCTACAAATCTTCTGTTATTATTTGCTACCAAACAAGATTAGAGCTAACCTCGGAATAAGATTGAGGCTTATATAAAGAAAGGGTAGTAGAGAAACAGTGATAATCACAAAGTTTAACAATAAATTTTCTAACCGAGATAAACGATGAAGAGAAGGTGTAGATGAGGCCTCAGAGATGTCAAGAGCAGATCCTTCAGATGAGGTAACAGGCTCAAAGCAGGTGTCGTATTAGCAAATTCACTTATATAAAACTTAGAAGAAGTATCATAGGTGAATTATCAGGAAAAAGATCAACAGAATTATTTGTAAAAAATTATGAAATAAGAAGAGATATAGAATTAAAGTTAAATACAAAGGAAAATATCGTATATTTAAAAAAGACGACATAACGAGTAACGCGAAGGCGGTTAGATATAGGATTCCAACACCTATAACATCTATGTTCTATCCCGTATCCCAAGAAGCAACATAATCGAGTATGTGGCTAGAGTTTGATGTGCTCATATTTTTAAAGTAAGATAAAACAAATACAACCAAATACTTTGAGAAGATTATAATTAGATGGAGTTCCATACAAGAGAAGGAACATGATTAATGGTAAAGACAGCGATTAAAGTATCTTTTCCCTAATGGCGTTCAAGACAAGAAAAAGAGATAAGAAGAGCACGAGTAGTGTCTAAAATATATTTGTGCTTATGTTTGGCTCTCCCATTTTGTTGAGACGTATTAGGATAAGACCTTTGATATATAGTACCATGTTCTTATAGAAGATTTAAAAAGTCAGAATCTCTATACTCTATGGCATTATTAGTACGAAAAACCTTAATAGGATATGAAAATTGAGTTTTAGCCATCTGAACAAAATCTTTGTAAATTTTAGTAAATTCTTATCATTGTTTCATAAGAAACAACCAAGCATATCGATAATAGTCATCAACGAAGATCACAAAATATTTAGATCTTCTCATTGTGGCATTTGGAGAAGGACCCCACATATCAAAATGTACAAGATCAAATGAAGCATGAGAAACAGTAGTACTATTATCAAAAGGTAAAACTGGCTATTTAGTTAAAGGACATGTAAGACAATCATCTTTATTATCAGAAACAATACCTAAATGACCACTAGATACTAGAGATCGGATGCGATTGACTGACGCGTGACCCAAATGAGAGTGCCAAAGATTTAATGAGGGAAGACAGATCTAAAGAGATGAGTTCATATAGACATCCAACCTTATAACCTGTCCCAAGCGTCCAACCGATCTTCGAATTCTGCACACAACAAACAGAAGCAGTAAACAAGACATTAAGACCAAGTTCGCATAACTAACTGAAAGACAAAAGATTTAATGTAAGGTTAGAAATAAAAAAAGATGTAAGATACAAAGAGATTAGGGGAAGACACTTGACCAACATGATTAACTTTCATAAGAGAACAATTAGCAGTTTGAATAAATGGTAAATAAGAATTAAGAGTTTTAGAGGAGAAAACTGTAAAATCAGAAGTCATGTGTTTGCAACATGCAAAGTCAAATATAAAGAAAAATTACCTAAAATACTAGATGAAGTAGAAATTAAGAGTTTACTAGAATTAGAAACGAGTGGACAGAGTAAAGATTCAAGATTACTAGAGAAATCATTTGCACTATCTTGTGCAGTAGTAACAGGAGATCATATAAAAGTAGCACTTTGAGATAATTCAAGTATGTGTGTCATGCCCCAGACCCAAAAGATCTGACACACGACATCACTTACATTCATTCAATAATACTTAAACATTCATTTTAATTTTTTTCAGAATTATAGCAATTGAATTATGACTGGGACAATTAGTAAACCGGAGATACGCAGAGTTTTCTCAGAGATTAACACTCTACTACGTCACCAGTAGCAACTTTGTTACCGGAAGCCCAGAATATATTCATTGTAAATTCTTACTTAAAATCAATCCATTACTACACTTAGTGAAACTTAAACTAAGTCCAACCACACACAATAAAATAATACATAGGTATTTATTCACTAGGGACAAATCAAATATCCTATCCCACGTGTCCCCAAATGAAACACTTAGCAACCTAACAACTTAGGGAACCCAAGGAACAGCAGAAGCCTTGCCAAATCCGCTATGCACACATGTACCTTATTTACCTGAAATCACCATAAACTATAATGAGTATAAAACTCAATAAGCATACTAATTTTTCATATATCAAATACAAATACATATGTGTACACAATGCATGTGTATGATATGCTGTGATCAATCAAAATCATAATCTTATCAAATCACATATCATGTAAGCGCTTACACATTCTTTCAAAACATATAATAGGA
Source organism: Ailanthus altissimus (assembly GCA_946807835.1). Classification (NCBI taxonomy): domain Eukaryota; kingdom Viridiplantae; phylum Streptophyta; class Magnoliopsida; order Sapindales; family Simaroubaceae; genus Ailanthus; species Ailanthus altissimus. The sequence goes on along the minus strand of OX327685.1, from coordinate 23,452,527 downwards.
ATACCATCACTCAACTACTACTTAGTAGGACTTACATATCACATATCACATAATGAGCCAAATGTCACTCGTAGGTGACATACCGTATGAGAGGAATAGTACAAGTGAGGTCTTGAAATTACACATATATAATGCTCATACCCGAAGGTAAAAGCCAAACCCTCACCCTGATCATCGATGAGTCCTCTCACATGCACCAATACGCCACCACACGAATGTGATGACTCACACTTCCTTTAGGTACCAATAGGATCCTCCCTACATACGAAACACATAACATATACCAATCCCGAAGGAAAGGCCACACATAAAGGCTCCACAAATCACATAAAATGCCTACTAAGTTAACAGTGAGTTCAAGTACCCTCAAAATACAAAATATTTCTCATGGACATATTACACTTCAAAAGCTTTCTTTATTAAACACATCTTATTTTGAAAGCTCACTTACAAAAACATATGTATGTCCATGCTCAATGTCAATGCTCACATTCAGAAACATATATTCACATTTCATATCAAAATATACTTTGACATAACATAAACATATTCTTAACCCCATTTGTAAAATCATACAAAACAATTACTATGTTTATTGTGATTTCAGTAAAAAGTCTAGTATACTTACCTCTTAACACTTTCAGCTACAAGGCTTAAATCTCCTTAACCTATCAATGGAGATTAATCCTTTCATAAGCCTCACAATTCACACAAAATACTTTAAATAGCTTACAAAATTATACACAATGCATTTATCACATCAAATTGGTCTAAAAACTTGGTTTCTCAAAACCTGTCATTCTGACCACTTACACTTAACAAAATTTTCTAATACATCAAATGATGTCCAATTACTCCAAAATCAGAATATACCATCCTTGACTCATATATCCTTCTTATATATGAATATTATATCAAAATTCCTACACAATCCATTCCATACACACCATTGAATCCAAACTGCTAACCTGACAGGATCAATATACTTACTGAACAGTATTCAATCTCTCAATTTTATAAAATCATATACTAACTAAAAAATTATAAAAATACCATATAATTACTCTTGACACATATCTCAGTCCATGATAAATATTTGGCTTCCAAATAACTGCCAAAAGTATTTTAAAACTATTTTATTTCATAACTTTAAAAATCTGTTAATCAAATACTACAATGAGCTGATACACTTTAGAAATTCATAACACTTCAACCACATTGATCCAAATTCTCAATTCTGAGTATATCATATTAGACATATAAAATTATCATATTCCACAAATTCGTAATTTTTAAAGATCATTCAGCAGGTCAAAATTATTTTCCACTGTATCATACTGTTTACACAGGAAATTTCCAGAATTTCAGGGTCATTTTGGTAAATTCACTACAAATTCAATTTCCGAGATTTTCAGTCGATTCAAAGTCTCAGATGATCCTAAACATGTCTAATTTCATATACTCAAAATTCAAAACCAGAATCGATTCACAATAATTTATAAAATTCTTAGATCAAGAGACTATCAATCAGAAATTTTACAATCCATCATGATTTATCAAACTATCTTATAAATCATCATCAATTCTCAAACTATCATACGAAATACACATCAAATCCTCAATTATACATATTTCCAGAAATCAAAACTTAAAGAAATTAACATAATTAACACCAATAAATTAAGAAATAATTGTGATATACCTCTTAAGATCCAAAAATTCCAATTTCTTCTTCTTCTTCTTCTTCTTCTTCTTCTTCTCTTTCTCTCTCCTCTATTTCTCTCTTCTCTCTCTTAAAAGGGGTAGCTCGACCTAAATGAGAGAATTAGGGTTTTAAAAGTGTACTTTTATACTAAGTGGCTAATTTTTGGTATTTACGAATTCACCCCCAAAACTTTCAAAGTATAACAATTTGGTCCCTAAAATAATTCCAAAGTCTTGCAAATAAACCCAATACTACTAGTATATCCTTAACCTATAAAAACACTACTAATAACAATATATAAATCAAGGATCACCCACATACAAATAAAATACATATATTTATATATATAAATATACATATTCTTACCGGTTATGGATACTGGTTACTACAATGTGGCACGTGATAGGGGCGTAAAAGTACTAGTATAATTTGTACTCAATTTTTGTATTTTACTCTAACTCATAAATATTTGGCTATTTAATTGTATTTTTTTTATCATAAATAGATGCACGATGGAAAATTTGACATATAGGAATAAACGGGAGGTGAATCGAATGTCAAATGAAGAAGTTACGCTCAAAATACGAAAGGGGCACCAAGGTTGAGTGCCGCAGAGCCCAGCGACTGAGCGCCGCAGCGCTCACAGCCCAACGCCTCGGCGCTCGAGGTGGTGAACAGTGTCTGTAAACAGTATTTTGCTACAGTGACTCGTGAACAGTATTTTGAAGACAAAAACCTATAAATAGAAAACTAAAAAACCTAAGAGAAGGAAAGGAGAGAAAAAAAGAAGAAAATAAGCAAAAACTTAAAAAGAGAATTCACAACACAAAATCAAAGATCAAATCCAAAGATTGAAGAATCAAGATCAAGCTTCAAGTCAAGATTGAGGGAGAAGCACATCAAGGAGTCACTTTGATTAGTTTATCTTCTCTTTCTTTATCAGTATATTCTTGTTCTTGTTGATTTTTATGAATTGGTTTGATACTTTTGGTTTTGTGATGGGTTAATTTGTTCATCTAGGGTTAGATTATATAAACCTAGTATGAATTTGAATTGTGTTAAATTTTAGTTTATGAACTTGATAAATTCAATTGATTCATTCTATCTTATATTTAATGCTTTCATTATACCTAATCAATATTTTGAATGAATGAAGAACCATGATGAACTTGACAGAGGGATTCATGTGTTTAGCCTAAGGTAGTTTGATGCATGATCATAGAGTAACAACTATGAGTTCTATCTAGGATAGACATATACCTAGGTGGTATGTATGGTATAATTTAGACTTGATCTTAATGAATTACATTCTGATTTGATTACCATAGACATATAGGTGATTGTTGGAATGTGTAATATAGTCACTTAACCATCGATAGAGGCTTGTGATAAAATTAGTGTCTAAGCCAATCAATTGGTATTAAGGGATTAACTAAGTGATTAATGAGTCCAATAAAATATTAGGGGACGAGTCAAAGCCCTAGATTATCTTTATTTATGAATTCTACTTTTTACTTTTATTTATTTAATTGAGATAATTAGATTAGTTAAATAAATTTCAGATTTTTATTTTCTGAATAAAAGTTATGTAGGTATAATTTTAGTACTTGATTTATAGAATTAGATCGCATAGTCCATGTAGGATCGATATCTGGACTTAAAATCCTATATTACTTGATATAATAGCGTGCACTTGCGTTTAACTACTATAGCATCACAATCAGCACGGCTTAGGTAGAGTAAAACCAGCAGAATAATACTGAAAACTTTCAGACTTATCCATAAATCATAAAATATGTAATTTTGATCCTTCCACTAATGATCAATTAGCCCTTAAACTTTTAATAATTACAAGTTAACCATAAAAATTTTTATAATTACAAACTAACCCCTCAACTTTAAGTAAATTATAAATTGGCCCCTAAAATTGGTTAATTTCAAAATAACCCAAAAATTATTAAAAATTACCTTAAAAGTGTAGAAAATTATAATCTAACCTCAAAATATTAAAAATATTACAAATAGACCCTAACTAAAGGCAGTTAACTTTATCAGACGCGTGTGGTGTTATCTAATCTCCGATCGACCTGTTTCTGGTGGCATTTGAACTATCAGAGACTGTTGCTTCTTCTAGACTGGGTGGTGTCGGTCATGGCGATGTAGAAAGATAGGGATCTGAAGTGGTAGTGAGCGATAATAGAAGAATTTCGACGACTTTCGGTGAACTTCCAGCAGCTTTCTGGTGAAACTCCGTTAAACTTCCATTGAGTTTTTAAAAAAAATTCGGCAAGTCTCCGACTAAGTAAAAAGACAGTGAAAAAACCAAAACTTTGATACTATATGAGAAAAATAATAAACCATATATTTCACTGTATCAAATAATATACAAAGTTTATCTTTATATAGGCTTAAGACATATACAAAATAGAAAATAATATTTACATTAATAATAATATATATATGATAGGAGAATATTAAGGAATTATTTCAAAATAATTCCTTAATAAGATAATCAAGCAGAAGGACTTGGCTTTAGCCTTCTTATTCTTCAAGCATATAATTGATCTCCAAAGCACTGTTTAAGGAAAGCTAAAAGTAAAGCTAGTAGAGTTAGTTTTGCACTTTAAAGTGCTATGTTTGAGACCCTTTATAGATCTACACTAGTAATTGAATTCATATTCTTTCTTGCCAACTCATCTTAATATAATTCTTTAAGGATTTTATTGTATTTATGCTGCTTAGACTTATAATACTATAATCTAGATTCTTTTCTTTCTTTCCTTTTTTACTACAATATAGATTTATTTACCCATTTGAAAAAATTATTAGCATTTTGGTAGGGTTAAAATTCTTTAATTTAAGGATATTGTATACTAGTGAAGATGATTCAAAGCTTGTCCTCAAAGATAAAAAATGTCTATGAACAAAATCTAAAATTAGATAATAAGAGAGCATATCAAGTTCCTAGAAGCCATAGTAAAAAATAAGGAAATTGCTGGTTTAGTATATGATTTTATTTGAATATACTACTTTAGCCCTTACTTTTACTTAATTAGTCCTTATGGTTAAAATATTTTGCAAATGCATAATATTAAATTATATACGATGATATGGTAGTGATTGATGTTTCTCGATAGTCGACCAAAGTTAACATGCATTGATCGAAGATTGATCAACCACCAGCGACTTTTATAGTGCTGTATTAATTTACTGAATTCTAAATTTGGTGATTTATACAATGACAAAGTTATTTTTATCAACAAAGATTAGAGATGATATTAAATCAATAAACAAAAGGCACTATCATAATATTATCATCAAATGTTAAACACATTATTGTATTATTGTAACCCAATCGGTCCAATTATGGTCAATGATGGTTAATACACCACGGTAAACATCATCAAGATTTGGTAAACTCTAATCAATGATCAATTAATGCAAAATAATATTGATTTTTTTTTAATTTAAGTTATCAAAAATAACTTTTTTTCTGTGTCTTTGTTCTTATTGCATTCTATCTCATCATATCATATTCTATTTTGCAATATTTGAGAATCACCGTCAAGATGTCAGTGTAGATCTAAGATAATCCTTTGTTCCATAACCAAGAGCTATTTACAATTAACCAATTAAGAATTTTTAGATGTACTAGTACTAGCAAGTGCATCAAAGATACAATCATTGACTCTCTCGAGAGGCCATAATTACAATGAGCAAGCATATTAATGACAAGGAATGCATTTTTGCTATGCTCTTGCTCTCATATTCTGCCCAAGCCTAGCCGAAGAAGAATTTAAGGGGGGCACATACAATGATAAAAACAAAAAGAGTTAATTAGATTATTTAATATATAGATTAAATAAAAATAAATCTAATTAAATAAATAAAAAAATGAGAAATACTTAATTAATATAAATATTTGAAATATATATATAAAAAAAGACTTGTGTTGAGTTTTCCCTACATAAATAATTGACATTAATATAAATAGATAGAAAAGAGGTACAAATGAAAGAAAAGAATAACTTACAAAAAAGGGAAATAGTTATTGATACACCACTATAAAGATTGCTAGCAGTTGGTTAATAGTTAGTTAATATCAGTTAATGCTTGTTAATTGTCAATTAATTTTAATTAATTTCAGTCGAGAATCAGCTAACATTGATCAATGCTAATTAATGATTAAACAATATTAATCAATGTCATATTAAAATATTTAATTTATATTTTATTTAAAAATAATTTCACCCTTCGAAATTAGACATTTAATGAAACTAAGTAAATAAAATAAATAAAAACTAAAATGGTGTATTTAAATAAAACCAAAGACTAAACTGACAATTTCACATAAAAGTCTATAAAAACTACTAGGACAAACTGTCACGCCCCAGACCCAAAAGATCCGACACACGACATCACTTACATTCATTCACTGCATGTGCACTCATAAATAATATTACACAAAATTTTCAACTTTCATTTCAATTTCTTTCAGAATTATAGCAATTGAATTATGACTGGGACAATTATTAAACCGGAGATACGCAGAGTTTTCTCAGAGATTAACACTCTACTACGTCACCAGTAGCAACTTTGTTACCGGGAGCCCAGAATATATCCATTGCAAATTCTTACTTAAAATCATCCAATAACCACACTTTATAAAACTTAAACCAAATCCAATCCACACACAATGAAATAATACATAAGTATTTATTCAATAGGGACAAACCAAATATCTTATCCCACTTGTCCCCAAATGAAACACACAACAACCTAGCAACTTAGGGAACCCAAGGAACAGCAGAAGCCTTGCCAAATCCGCTAAGCACACATGTACCTTATTTACCTGAAATCACCATAAACTATAATGAGTATAAAACTCAGTAAGCATACTAATTTTTCATATATCAAATACAAATACATATATGTACACAATGCATATGTATGATATGCTGTGATCAATCAAAATCATAATCTTATCAAATCACATATCATGTAAGCGCTTACACATTCTTTCAAAACATATTACAGGAATACCATCACTCAACTACTACTTAGTAGGACTTACACATCACATATCCCATAATGAGCCAAATGTCACTCGTAGGTGACATACCGTATGAGAGGAATAGTACAAGTGAGGTCTTGAATAACACATATATAATGCTCATGCCCGAAGGTAAAAGCCAAACCCTCACCCTGATCATCGGTGAGTCCTCTCACATGCACCAATACGCCACCACACGAATGTGATAACTCACTCTTCCTTTAGGTACCAATAGGATCCTCCCTACATACGGAACACATAACATATACCTATCCCGAAGGAAAGGCCACACATAAAGGCTCCACAAATCACATAAGATGCCTACTAAGTCAACAGTGAGTTCAAGCATCCTCAAAACACAAAATCTTTCTCATTGACATATTGCACCTCAAAGCTTTCTTTGTCAAACACATTTCATTTTGAAAGCTCGCTTTCAAAAACACATGTATGTCCATGTTCAATGTCAATGCTCACATTCATAAACATATGTCTTTCACATTTCATATCAAATACACTTTGGCATAACATAAACATATTTTTAAGCACATTTACAAAATCATACATAGACAATTACTATGCTTATAGTGATTTCAGTAAAAGTCTAGTATACTTACCTCTTAACACTTTCAGCTAAAAGGCTTAAATCTCCTTAACCTATCAATGGAGATTAATCCTTTCATAAGCCTCACAATTCACACAAAATACTTTAAATAGCTTACAAAATTATACACAATGCATTTATCACATCAAATTGGTCTAAATATTTGGTTTCTCAAAACCTGTCATTCTGACCACTTACACTTAACAAAAATTTCTAATACATCAAATGATGTCCAATTACTCCGAAATCAGAATATATCATTCTTGACTCATATATACTTCTTATATATGAATATTATATCAAAATTCCTACACAATCCATTCCATACACACCATCGAATCCAAACTACAAACCTGACAGGATCAAGATACTTACTGAACAGTATTCAATCTCTCAATTTTATAAAATCATATACTAACTCAAAAATTATAAAACTACCACATAATTACTCTTGACACATATCTCAGTCCATGATAAATATTTGGCTTCCAAATAACTGCCAAAAGTATTTTAAAACTATTTTATTTCATAACTTTAAAAATCTGTTAATCAAATACTACAATGAGCTGATACACTTTAGAAATTCATAACACTTCAACCACATTGATCCAAATTCTCAATTCCGAGTATATCATATTAGACATATAAAATTATCATATTCCACAAATTCATAATTTTTAAAGATCATTCAGCAGGTCAAATATTATTTTCCACTGTATCATACTGTTTACACAGGAAATTTCCAGAATTCCGGGGTCATTTTGGTAAATTCACTAAAAATTCAATTTCCGAGATTTTCAGTCGATTCAAAGTCTCAGATGATCCTAAACATATCTAATTTCATATACTCAAAATTCAAAACCAGAATCGAATCACAACAATTTATAAAATTCTTAGATCAAGAGGTTATCCAGCAGAAATTCCATAATTCATCATGATTTATCAAACTATCTTATAGATCATCATCAATTCTCACAACATCAAACGAAATACACATCAAATCCTTAATTATACATATTTCCAGAAATCAAAACTTAAATAAATTAACTTAATTAACACCAATAAATTGATAATTAGTTGTGATATACCTCTAAAGATCCAAAATTCTAATTTCTTCTTCTTTTTCTTCTTCTTCTTCTCTTTCTCTCTCCTTTATTTCTCTCTTCTCTCTCTAAAAATGGGTAACTCGACCAAAATGAGAGAATTAGGGTTTTTAAAAGTGTATTTTTATACTAAGTGGTTAATTTTTGGTATTTACGAATTCACCCCTAAAACTTTCAAAGTATAACAATTTGGTCCCTAAAATAATTCCAAAGTCTTGCAAATAAACCCAATACTAATAGTATATCCTTAACCTATAAAAACACTACTAATAACAATATATAAATCAAGGATCACCCACATACAAATAAAATACGTATATTTATATATATAAATATACATATTCTTACCGGTTATGGATACTGGTTACTACACAAACTCCAAAAAAATATAGGCAAAAGTTCATTTGTTTTGCCAAGTGTTGTCTCATTTCCTGCGCTGGAAACAAATTAAGCAAAGCTGAGTCTGCTGATTAATAGTGCAAGCACATTCCAAGTATTAAAGCCTGAGCAGAAAATTTGGAAATATTTCTCTCGTCAAATATAAATAACCAACAAAGAACATTTCAGATGGAAATTCTAACAATTAGAGTAGGAATCGGTTAAACTAACAGAGATAATAAAAAGGAAATCATGTAAATAACTTATGGACTCTAGTTTGAGCACTCACTAATGAAAAACTCGAAACCAGATCAACATTAATGTTGCCAAGACTATTACAGCCTCGATATTAATATTCAGGAAGCATTTTGAAGGGGCAAAGTTTACGACCACAGCAAAATAGCTAGTAATATTAGAACAATAATAATGTTAAGGATGTACAAGCAATCTCACCTTCAACTCCTCGGAGATTAGTTCACAAGTTCAACTTTAGATCATAGTGAAGAAATAGATAGAAATGAGGAAAGAGTAATTAGTCAAGAGTAGGAGTAGGAGTAGGAGACTCATGTTCTCTATCCTTCATAAACAGAAATTAAATATATATAAAAAAATGGAGGTAAGGGTGGAAAACTTCGAATTCCAGTCGATTCGATTGAACTCGAGTTCTCTTCGAGACAAAGAATTGGTCCCGAATGATATTTCCGTTCTGTTTTAGTTTGGGTTGGTTTTGGAATTGGGACATTATTCCACACAAGTTTTGAATTGGACTTTATTAGATTTAATTTTTTAGGTGGGTTTGATTTTCGGGTTGGATTTATTTTTTAAGAAAATATGAATTATTTTGAGTTTTTAGCTTTTGACCTTTGTTCTAAGATTCTTTTTTAAACTATTTTTTTGAGTCATTTATGAATAATTTTGTGGGTTAATATTTTGAAGTTTTGTTGAACTATTATTACATTTGAGTGGTTTCATAAAATAAATTAATATTATGCAAATTATCAATTTTCATATTTGATTATATGAAATTATATAACAAAATAAATAAACACTAACCACATGAAAAATATGTATTTACATTAAGCGCACACGCATGATAAAACTAATTAATATTTATTGCTGGCTTGTTGCTACTTGGCTACTTGCTATGAGACTGAGTGAGATTTTAGAACAAAGATTTTGCTGCTTTTGCAGAGTGAAATTTGAGAGAGACGCGCAGAGGAAGAAAACAAGTGTAATTGAAAATGATTCCCGAACGGTACTAATTTAATGTCCTGATTCCGAATCGATCAGAAGATTTCAGGTCAATTTTCTCAGGTCGGTTTGGGAACAAGCAAAATGCCCACCCCTAGATTTGAGCAACTTAAAATTTGTTCCTAGCAACCTGCAGAAGAAACAGCCCTAAACCCAAACTATATCCAGTCCAATCCCATATAACTCAGATGGTTAATATTTAAAGTGAAAAGCTAAATAGAAAAGTAGGAGATGCATATATGCAAATAAAGACACTGTAGTGCCATCAAAAACCATCACTTCCTGCTTGCTAAAATACAAAGTCATCAAAGTTTCAGTGTTCAAGGCACAGAGTCACCCTTTTATGCATCATATAAGGCAAATTTAATCTCCAATCCTTCCGTTTACGGCTTATTGGTCTACCTCTGTACCTGTTTTCCTTCATATCTGCCAACTTCCACACACAAATCTCCGAGTCCATTTCTATGGAATCCAGCACGAAGACTCCATTCTTTTCTGTGCAATCAGAATTCTCCTCTTCATAGCATACTCTCATAGGCATGCCTTTAAAACGACCCAAATCATCAGGTACTCTTAGCATCCGCTCTGCACCTGGAGTTGATACCTTCAAATAAAAAAAAATTCTTCATTGAGTATTAAATATATATTTGTGTCCACACAGCTTTTATTAACAGAGCAACCATATAGTTAGCATTTTATTTTGTTACCTCAAGGGCCAAATCATCAGGTATTTCTCCAAGTATTCCAACCTCATCTAATTTTTTCTTGTATTCTTGACTAAAGCTTTCAAGCTCCTCCATGTCAGGACACCCATACCTAATACAAGGCATGTCAGCAGTTTAACTTAAAGAACAGCAAAGAGCAAATATGTACATATAGAATAAAGTAGTTTAATCATGAAATGAATGTGAATAGATGTGTAGAAGTCATTCTTTTCTAAAGCCATAAACCCACACAATTGAAGCAAAGCAATTAGGAACTTGGTCAAGCAATAGGGCAGAAGAATATTTTAACCTCATTTGTTTGTGTAAGGAATATGTATTCTGTTTTGCACAAGAATGAAGCTTAATATTTGTTACCTAACAATTTCAACTAAATCATTTTTTACCTAAGTGCCTCTGTTTCTAAAAATTAGAACTAACAAATAAATTCTTTTGGACTTAATGATTCTGGAACCTAATTGATAACAGAATTTGTTGACTGAATGTCACTTATCGACTACTGGATCGAATGGTAAGAATTATTTGAACATATAGAGTATGTTTGATAGACCTTTTAATACTTTGGAAGTCCACTGTTTGGTTTTGGGTTCTTACTACTCTGTCTTAGGTGACATCTTGAGTACCCTCACTTTTGAGACTTTGGATCTTATCATTGGAATAAGTATGAGAGTTTATAAGAGTAGAAAAGCTTACTTGTGCGACAATTTATCCAATCTCACATAAACGTATCCACGAGCAGTAGTCTTGAATGCATAGATTTTTATGTCGTCACCAAACTGCAACAAGACCTCATGAGCAATAGATAATGCTCGTTCACCCCAGGGAACACCTTGAAACAGCAATCCACCCCCATCCCCTCCATCACCAACCTGCATTTAGAAATAATTAAATCAACCGCATGGTAAATTTATAGTTGAAATGAAATCTGAGCAACCTGAATGTTCATGCCAAACATGTACCTCAGGCTCAGCTTCATCCTCCTCTTCCCATCCATCGGTGGTTTCTCCCTCTTCAGTTTCTTCATCTGCAAAACATTACATAATTAAGGAAAGACAGTAAGTCCAAACAAAAAGACTACTACCGAGAAGTTTAGATTACCATTTATCCTCCTAAAAGTGAGAATAAAAATAAATACTTTGAAGCTCCTGAGACACTTTGAAGCTTAAGAAAGAATCGATGTGAATTACTGGACAGTTGTAATATGATTATAGAAAAAAGACATTAAGCAGACAACATTCAAAGGGGCACACAGAATGAGAAAGTTAATCCCTATATTTTTCTTTCTAATTTACACATTTTTTTGTTCCTAGTTTTCACAAGATATCTAAAACGAAAATAATGAGGGATTTCTTACTTTGCCCATTGTTAACATGAGTTGACGTGTAGTGCAAATAAAAGATTGACAAACACTACAAGCAGTATAAAGAGTAACTTCAAATTCTACATAAGCATAAAGGAAAGGAATTAAGAAGTAAACAATCGTTTAATGTCAAAGGAGCCGCTGAATAGAATTGAATCAAACATGTAATAAACGTGATTAATAGAAGCAAGCTCAATTCCCATCAATCAAAAGAGCAAGGAGAGGAACTATTTCAGTTCTCAATCAATGTTAGAACAACCAAAATATGCCAATACAGGCTACTCTCAAAATGAAAAAAAAAAGTCTTAAAACATCAGCATTAATCAATTGAAATACAAGATGACATGGGAACAAATTATCTGTCTATAACACAACTATGTAGCTCAATTTATGTGTTTCCATTATTTTTCATTTTTTCTCTTCTCCGTTTCTCAGTTATAAAAAACAAAAATGGAGATAGAACATTAAATTCAAGACTAGATTTACCCTCCGTTTCTTTGATCATCAACCCACCCAGCACAAGTAATAAGGAAATTATGAAAACCCATATACTATTTTCATACTTAATTAAATGAAAGAAAACTCCAATTAAATTATAAAAATTAAAATAAAAAACACCAAATACTATTGTCGTACTTAAATTAAATGAAAGGAAAGTACACAATGCAAGATCTTTCATCATACATAATAATTTTAAGAAAAAAAAAAAAGCTAAGAGAAAGCGTAGCACAGCATATGAGCTCTACACTGAAGTGGGTCTTCTTCGTGGTGGTCGCCTTTATTTTGAGTAAAACTGGAGCTTAACAACCGACGAGTTAAAGGAGGAGAAAGAGGAAAGAGAGAAGTGGGTTTAAGAGAAACATCAAGAAAGCGACAACCGTTGTCTGGGATGGTGAAAGAGGTTTCTGATATTGGCGAATTGGGTAAAAGAGAGAGCCTCCTGGCTAATAAAGACCAAGAGAAGATTGGCGGCGACCTCCGAAAACGGTATTGTAAATTTTGAGCAAACATACTGAATAGCGTGCAGCGGTCTCCTCTGCTTCAGTGTTTGTTATGGTTCGTGTCATGTAAGTTCCACGGGATATTAACACTGTTACCACCTTAAGTTAGCATAACTTACACTTTGAGAGAAACTTCGATTTTTATTACACTATTATCCCCTCTATTTAACTAAAGAATAAAAATGACCTCACTTTTTAAGGGTATTTTAGTCTTACAAAATTACGAGGAAATTGTTTTTATCTTTTCAATTAAGTAAAAAGAATAACAATATAAGTAAAAAGTTGATATTAAAATATAATTTGTACCAACATTTAATAAAGGGTATTTTACGAGTAAATAGGAAAATAATATATTTAATAAGTTGAAGATAGAAAAAGATAATAGAGAAAATTATAATATCAAAAGAGAGAAAGAATGAAGGAAAATATGAGAATTAGCTAATAAATTATGAAAAGATTCAAGACATAATGTAATCATATTTAGATGGTGAAACAGGATAGTTTTGAGGTTAAAAAAGAAAAGAAAAAACTCCGAAACGGCAGAGTTTTGAGGGAAAAAATATTAATTAAAAATAAAAAGAGAGCGTTGGGGAAGTCCCCTTCTTTCACAAATGTCCTTTCTCTTACAAATAAATCTTAACTCTTCTAATTAAAAGTGGATACAGTTCAATTTAGTCAAATTTCAGCCGAAGCTGAATCAAACTATAGTTATTTGGTTCTCCTGTAAGGGAGAACTGAATGTACTCAAACCAATCTCTAAAATCGAACCGGTTTATTCTAGTTTTATTTTTTTAATTTGGAGCTCAATTGAGCCTAGCTTGATGATGAAAGTTGAACACCACGATGCCGTGAAACTGTGTGGCGGCGGTGACTTTCTACCAACCAATGCTATGGTGTAAAAAAGGTCGGCTGCAGCTTTAGCACCTAGCAGTTTTGATGAGTGATGAATCTTGTTGCCTATAATGCCCGCCCTTAATTGCAATTGGAGCTAAAAAAAATAGTAAAAAATTAAGGAGTTTAAGCCCAACATAGTAAATTTACTGGATTTTCTTTCTACTTAGCCGAGAAAATATTTCATTTCAATTTGACAAACCCTAAAAACCCAACAAATAAAAAATCATCTAAACTTAGAACAAAAAACCCATAAAATGAATCAAGAAAGCATGCAGAGAACCCACATATACGAGAATTGGAACAATCAAATAATAAAATATGTTGTGTGCGCTGAGAGACAAGAGAGAGATGAGTCATTGCTGCTGCTGAATGAGAGAGAGAGAGACGAGAGAGAGATGAGTGCTTGCTGCTACCTAGACCACACAAGGTAGCATGGAGGAGATCCAGTGTAAACACTCCCTACAGGATTTCTACGCTGTAGTCTTCTCTACATTTACTTTTTAAATTTGAGAGGAATTTGTTAGTTAGGGTTTTGTGCATTTGTTAGTTCTTTATGAGAGGTTAGGAGATTAGGCCTAACGGATTGTTGTTGAAGCTTTATGCAAATTATTTTACAGTGCATAATATAATTTGATATTAATTAGGTTGATTTGATTTTGTTTGCAAAATGTTGTTACGCGCTTCATGCATGAACTTTGGCTGCTGAAAGTATTCACACTGGAATCCAAAGTCGGTCTTGCAAAAGCTGTTGTGAAGACCAAATTGATGTGCCGGTAATTCTTGGACATGCACGCTCGATTCCAAGACCGCTGATGTCTATTAAATATCAGACGTCTCATTACTTGAACTTGTCACAATTACAGCAAGCATCGGTGGAACTTTTAAAGAAGATGCAATAAGTCTTGCTGGAGCAACAATCTTGTGCGATAAAGAAACAATTTCAGAAACAAGGAAATTAGCAGCACAAAGAAGCAGAAGAACATCTTGGATCCACTCACGACTAACCTCTTTCTGAGGTACGATGACTCATTTCTTATGCCACTCGTCTTTCTCATTTAATGCGCGTGAAAGTTGTGGGCTCGAAAGATTTACAGAGAGTGACTTAGAAGGAGGCGCCATAAAAAAATATAGAATATATTGAAATTGTAAATGCTAGTAAGTATTAATTAACGACCTTAACACTTTCTCTTTCTCTTTCTGATTTCTATGTTAATTGTTTGTGTACTTATTACCTATAATTTTTAGATGTCAGTCAAGTTGGAAGCAACTTTAATTTTAAAAAAATGTTATTAACTTATAAATAATATAAAAATATTAATTAAAAATTATCAAAATATAATTTAAAAAGTAAGTTAAGTATGTTGAGTAAATAAGAATAAAAAATGAACGCGAAAGAAAGTAAAAGATGAAATTGGTGGTGATTAGGTGTGGGCGCTGCAATATTAGGTGTTCGGCGTTGTAACATCCAAGCGAGATATTCCAGTGCCGTGGCGCACAGCGCGAGAAAAAGAGTTTCTCGAATTGGTTTTGACTCCCACTTATTTTAGAACTCTTTAAAAATAACTCTCACACGTTTATAATTAACTTAAGTCGTTCCAAAACTTATATAAATACTCTCTATTGGCTTATAAATACATTTTGATGATCTTTGTGAACTTAGTGATCTATTTATGATTCTTAGTAAGAGAAACTCTATATTTACAAGAAATTGTATTTTCTTTGTGAGTCTTTCTTGTAAAAAATATATTTTATAAGTGTCTTGAGATTTAATAATAAAATAGTGTGATCTTGATTCATCGTGGACGTAAGTAAATTATCAAATCACGTAAATTTAGTTTGTTATTTCTTCTACTTTTTTTTAAAAAAAAATTAATTACTTATTTTTGTATAATATTACTTAAATTTTTTTACTTATTTAATTATTTCCGCTTTTAACAGATGAAGATGATCATCTCGTTAAAAGAAGTCAAACGGATGATAAATCCATCAAAGAAGCAATAGTCAATCTCTCGTAGATTTTCATTTTATCCCAAGAACTCGTCATGTAAAAGTTATTGTATAGCTAAATTAGCTCTCTATTCCTAGTGTCACGTCTCACATTGAATAGAAATTGGGTAGATCTTGGATATATAAGGGTGGGTATGTAGCATTACCTAATAGGCTAGTCTTTTGGGTCAATGGCAAGCGCTCAGCCCGTGACAAGTGGTATCAGAGCAAACCCAAATTCTCATTCTTATGTGGGCCCCTAAAATTGCTCCAATGGAGATTGTCACATGGGATATAGGTCCCCTATACCGCTAGGGGATGGGCAATACGGGTCAAGTGGGCCCTAAAATTCCTGCGTCTTGAGCCCCAATAGAGATTGCCACGTGGGTAGTGGGTCTCCTATCCTTGGGGGGATGGGCAATACGGACTAGGTTGGTCCTTGAGTTTAGGCCACACCGTGACGAGGGCGTCACGTGATTGGGTGGGGGAGAATGTCACGTCCCACATCGAATAAAAATTGGGTAGATTTTGAGTATATAAGAGTGGGTATACAGCATTACCTAATAGATTAATCTTTTAGGTCAATGACAAGCGCTCAACTCGTAATACTAGAGAAGCAAGCTCTCGCTTAACAACTTCCCTTCTTTTTGCTAGTTATAATACATCTTCATTTTCAAAATAAGAAAAACAAAAAGTAACATGGTATTTCACTTAAGATAACTCACAAAAACACATTACTTTAATGAACAATCAAATCGTAATCTTTAACAAGAATTAAAGAATAATGAATATATCAAATTTGGAAAAATAAAAAGGATATAGTTAAGAAACTGAACTTGCTTAGTTAAACCTGCATCCAAAGTCAAAACAGCACTTTACAGATCTAATGGAGTATAGAGTTAATATATTTTCTAGTCCTTAGTAAAGATTAGTTTCTGTTACTAATGGACAATTAATGCATTTCCTTTTATGTTATTTATTTTATTTGTTTAAAATTTATCTATAATTTCGTTTAAAAGGGTAAGTGTCAAGTTTATAATAAAAATTATCTTTCATAAATTCTCATACCTTATAATTATAAATATATTAGGTAATTTTACTTTAGCTGAAATTTTTAACAAAATTTTTTATTCATTGATTTATTCTATCCAAATATTCAATGTTAGAGAAGAGCAACTTTAAA
Source organism: Ailanthus altissimus (assembly GCA_946807835.1). Lineage (NCBI taxonomy): Eukaryota > Viridiplantae > Streptophyta > Magnoliopsida > Sapindales > Simaroubaceae > Ailanthus > Ailanthus altissimus. The sequence goes on along the minus strand of OX327685.1, from coordinate 23,435,290 downwards.
TATTATTTTTTAATTTTAAATCTGAACCATTAAATTACATAATATTAATTAAAAATGTATGTTAAATAACCCCACTCTAGTATATTATATAACTTAGTTATTCGTTATTTGCATAATGTAATTTTATAAATAAAAATTAAAAATATTGAATAAAATACTCTAAAATCTAATATTTAGTCATTCGAAACCAAAAAAATTAAGTGCTTCATCTAATATATTAGGACAATTATTATATTGATTCATAATAACATTATAATTTTTTAATAATGATTTTAATTAAGTAAATTTAATTATTATAATTTTAAAATTTGTGAATATAAATAAACAGAATATAGAAAAAGAAAGTGGGGATGAAAAACCCATTTATTGCACTCAATTTTCCATCCCACCCCATTAAACTTATGAGGAGAAGTTTCAAATTAAAACCGCCCCATTGGCATTACTTTACCCACCTGTTAAATATTTTGGGTTGGGCTACCCAAACTTATGATGGATTTAACTTACATATAAGTTTGGTCTGGTCCGTTAGTAGTTGGGCCAAATTTTATAGTCCACAAGTTCAATAAATAGTAGCCGGCAAAAAGACAATTTAAACTTTAAGTCTATTAGATTTGATAATTAAAAATACTTTAAAATAATAATAGAGTAGTGATATTCATTAAAAAAAGTGTAACAACACTTCATTTTTTTAATTTTATATAGTGATTATTTAATCTTAAATTATTATTAATTAAATAATTATTTATATTAATTTTGTGAAACATTAGTATTATATAAATTTTAATTTTTTTCATCTTAAATTCTTACTTAAAATAAAATATATATTTTTATATATACAATATATAAAGTAATATTCTAATTAATGAAATTGATCGAATTTATATAAATTATTATATTTCTTTTTTATTTTAAAAATGATTCATTTTAATGAATCAATTAACTAATTTATAATTCATTAAGTATTGGGAAAAAATTCTCCCAATTTTTATTTTGGCTACAGTTATGTAATTTATATAATTTTGAGGAATCACTTTCGAATATGATACTTTTAAAATGTTAAAAAAAACAATATTTTGCTTATGAAAAAAATATGGTAACAAAATAATATGTTTTTAAAGTTATACTCCTATTACTGATTATTTGTCTTGGTCAACAATAGCTCGAAAAGATGAGCAAAAAATTAGTGGTAGTAATTTTACACTTGTGAATTATTTAGGTATTTAGAAATTAATTTATCAAATACTTTTATTATATAAGAATTAAAAAGTTAAAATTACTTAACATTTTAAATTGGTAGTTAAAATTACTTAACATTTTAAATTGGTGAAAACAACAAAAAAAACACTATTCTTATACTTTTTATTATGTCATGTGATCTACTAATTCCTCAAATCTCAACTATAATATTGAAGTTGGCCTTTTAGTGTAGGTGGTAGAGTATTACATGATCAAAGGAATAGATTTGTAGGCGGAAACACTTCACACAAGTATAAATAATACAGTAAATAATAATAAAAATATAATTAAAAAAATGGTAGAAAAAGGAACATAAAATATTTACGTGGTTTGGCAATTGTTTACATTTATGGCCAATCAAGGCAATTGTCTAATAATTATCTTCTCACCAACAACCTTCTTCAAAATCTTATTTTCTTGAATGTCTTTTCTCTCTACTTCAGTTTTAGATGACTCTGACTTCTCTTCATTAGGCGGAGTTGCAGTCTTCTCTAAGGTCGAGCCTAATCCTGGCTCACTAGTAACGCCATCACTTAACCTTCTACGGATTAAAGTCATCTAATCGTTAAATTTCTCAACTTCATACTTAGGTGCGATCATGATTGTTAAAACCTTACTTTGATACCAGTTTATAGGCAAAAATGTTTCACACAATTATGAATAATTTAGTAAACAATGAATAAATTATAATAGAAAAAGATAAGGGCAAAATAAAGAACATAAGTAATTTATGTGGTTCGGCAATTGTCTACATCAATGGAGAATTAAGATCTTACTTTTTATTATTTAATCATTATGCACTCACAAAGTATGTTTTTACAAGTATCACAAAACCTCTCAAAGAATTTTCTCTCTCTAAAAGAGATTACAACAATTATTCTCTCAATTGCACTCATTTGGTGTTTATGTTATGATGATATTTTTCAAGTCAAAATAAAGCTCTTGTATAACTCACATACATTTTAAGTTAACCTTAGTTCGAGCTAAAACAAAATAAGATGATTGAGCTAACTTAAGAATCCTAAATATGATTTAGTAGCACTAGCGCTGTGGCAATAGCTTCTGGGCGTTATGGTGATGCGGTCTCTGCTTCCAACTCCACAGGACTATCATTTGAGCTCTTCGGCACTGGAACCTGGAGTTGGGTGCTTAGATGCCACATAGAAAGTGTCGTGGCACCCTAAGTTCTGTCTTGGGCGCTGCGACGGTAGACTTCTAGCGCTGCGGTGCTCAACATGTTCTTTGCACTTTCAAGCGCTTTACACTTTTGCACTTTTGCCATATGTTCCCTACTCATTGGCTTAACTATAACTCTTTTTTAAAGTGATTTTTAATTATCTTCTCACAAGATTAATAGATGATATACTTAAATGCCAATATACTTAAAAAATTGAGATGCAACAATAAATAAAACACACAATGATAGTGAAGAAATGGTTAAAGATTTTAAAAATCTAAAAATATAATAAATAAGAACAACAATCAATTAAATCTATTCCTATAATATTTGTAATTAGAGTTAGAACATTGCAAATGATTGATAATTTAATAAGTGTCAACTTAGTTAAAATGTACTCATTTCATTTTTTATTACATAAAAATTTTTATATTTTATTTTAATTAATAAAATAGAGCATTCTATTAAATTATAATATATTAATTTTTATTTGATTATTGTATTATTAATAAAAATAATTAATTAAAAACTATTTATTTTTATATAATTATAAAATAATTTAAGTGAGTTTAATGAGCCGGTCCAAAAAAGTTCAACCCATTTTGAGCCCGACTGGACAAATGAATTAAGTCTTATAAATGATGACTGACCTACGAACCCGCGTGGGCTCACATTAAATTGGCCTGGCCTGCTCATTTGACACTTCTAAGTGAACCTGAATTATGACTAACAAATGATAGTGGATTCATATATGGTTGAAAAAGCAATATTATAAAAGTAATCGCAGCAAGAGAAATGCAATAATACTAATATATGAAGTTAAATTTGAGGAAAAAAATTCCAACATTCTGACAAGTTTGTAAGGGTGAACATAAACAAAGGAGAAAAAGGGCACAAATAATTTTTTTTTTTAAAAAGGAAGATAAAGACAACTGGTTGATCTGCTGCTTTGCCAGGACTCGGAATGATGACAGAATCATAAAATGGCAACATCTTTCCTATCCAATCCAATTGTTAAAAAAGCTCAAAGAAGCCACTTCTGCTTAGTTAAATTTCCAATTGCGATGTGTTGGGCTCCCATCTCCTCATCAATGCTGCAAAACAGAGTACATCTTAAGCGGCAGAAAAAGAAGAAAACAGTTTGTAATTTGAACAAAAAGAATCACTTGAGAACATACCTCAGCTTCACCAGCAGGCTTGGATTCTTCACCTTTGATGTTATCTTCACCTGCATGCATTTAGTTTAGGTCTGAGATTGTGCTTTAAGATGACATTTTAATAGTTGAAACCAACCAAACTTGTTCTGTTGTTTTATGAAACCAAAATAAGAAACAGACCCCCTTAGGTGGTGCTACTGTACAATGACCAACAAACAAATGATGTTTCTGAATTACTGGTGCACTGTTTGACACTTATCATGCACCATGGATTCCCTGGTCTTAAAAGTCAATCTCAGCACATTAGTCTACAAATATACATTACCTCCATCTTCAGGCAAATCAGAGGTCCAGAGAGTGAGGTTGTCTCTCAACAGCTGCATTATTAGGGTGCTGTCCTTGTAGGATTCCTCACTTAGTGTGTCCAGCTCTGCAATTGCCTCATCAAAAGCTTGTTTAGCCAAATGGCAGGCCCTGCATGTTTTGGAGACAAAATAAATCATTGGAAAGTGAAACCAAACTAGAATTGAATGATTCAATAGCCTTAAACAACAACGAAAAAGAGTTGATACCTCTCAGGGGAGTTCATTATCTCATAGTAGAAAACTGAGAAGTTAAGAGCAAGGCCAAGACGGATTGGGTGGGTTGAAGGAAGGTCTTTGTTCGCCGCGGCAGAAGCAGCCTATAAGGATAAACAATGCAACAAGAAAGAACATCAAGGTATGACAAATAAAAAATAATGGATGAATATGCATTGATTATCACTTCTGTGAGTGGAATAGATGTCAAAAGAACATGCCTCGTAGCCCTTCAATGACTGCTCAGCTGCCTCTTTTCTATCCTGGTCGATTTTGAACTCTGCTAGATACCGATAGTAGTCACCTTTCCTGCATTAAAATTATATATAACATGTAGAATCATAAGACATTGGAACAATTTCATAAAATAATAAACAGGACAAGTTTGCATGCATAAAGCAAAAGAAATGAAGTGCAATGAATAAGTCACATGATTTGCAGTCCATCTTTGACCCATCTCTTCAGTAGGCCCAAGGAATGTGTTACATGTCCACCACTTGGACAAGGGGGCAGGAAAAAGTAGCACAACTATTCTCCTCCTATATTCCTTTTTGAATGCATTTGATAAAATATCTAATAAGATGCATAAAGTAACTATATTGAATTAATAAAAAAGTAACTGATAATGGTCAATCAATGGTATGGGTGGCTATGATAGTGAACCTGAAATATCAAACACCAAAATAATCGGGAATATAATCTACCATAGGGGCAAATGACTCACATCTTGTAGTAGAAAACAGTGGCTTCTCCAGAAGTGGAAGACGGGATCAGGTGCTCGTCAATGATAGTCAAAATGTCGCCACAAATCTTTGAGAGCTCCTCCTCTACCTTCTGGCGGTAGCCCTTGATTACTTTCACATTGTGCTCATTTCCCTTAGACTCTTCCTTCTGCTCGATTGAAGACATAATGCGCCATGAAGCTCGCCGGGCACCAATTACATTTTTGTACCCAACAGAGAGGAGATTCCTCTCTTCCACAGTCAACTCACAACCAAGTTTGGCAATTTTTTTCATACACTCAACCATTTCTGAGTCATATAACAAAGAACAAATGTTTTTCAGATTAAAAGGAAAAACCATAATTAATTTCATGAATTTTCATTCCAAATCGTCTTGCTAATGCCATCAATTGCCAACAGATTGACAGCCATGTGATTCCTTTTTTTCCCAGATTACATGATCTCAAAACTCCTAGCATAATCAAATTCAATGTCATAACTATACTCGTATACATAGCTATGAACAAGTAAACAAAATAGCAACTAAAATCGTGAACCTACATGAACATAATCAGGCACATTAGTCATATATAAGATCCTAAAGGTGGCTTATGAAAATTTTAAAATTTACCATGCAATTTAACTTAACAAACTTCCATTAATAGCAATAACTAAAGGGAGGAATGAACGCCATCAATGATAATCCGGATTCAGAAACTCAAATCCAACACCAAAACCATCATTTCATAAACAAACTTATGATTCCGAAAAATATCCACATTTGTTTTTTAAAAGAAATATATCAAATAAAACCAATAATGCTGGATTATTAGAACCGATCGGCTTCAAAATGGGCCGAAATAGAAAGAGAACGAGACCTTCATATCTCTCGGCTTGTTCGGCGAGCTTGGCCATGTAAACTTGAGTCTCTCTCTCCTTGTCCGTCGACGACATTGTTGTTCGTTCACTCGAGACGAGAGAGATCACCAAAAAACGTATAAAATGCGAAGAACCGGTAAAAGCTTGTTTTGTTATAAAGTTGTTTATTTTCAGAGGAGATTGAAATGAGAGTGGTGCGAGATTAAGGAGGGGGTTTTATATAGGGCGAGTTCGGCGGGTGTGTTAAAGATCGAGCAACTTGGGGAGTCGAGGGGGAAAACAAAGACCGGATCTGGACCGTCCGTTTGGGAAGGTTTGTTTGAAAGTGAGCGCGCGCTATTCGCTGGTTTTCTGACTTTTATTTAATTTCAGGTAATTATTGGATGCATATTTTTTCTGTTTTATTTCATTTTTAGTCAATGTCGAAGGGATTCTTTTGTAATTTCATTGCTTTTCCAAGTTTTTGCTCATAATTGATAATTCATTAATCAAAAGAAAAATATTAGAACTTGAACTATGAAAAATAATAAATAGATTGATTAAGAAAATAAAATAACATTTTGATAGTAATATTAAATCCGAAGCAACATTAACGAATATACTATATAAAAGATTAGAGCAAAAAAAAAAAGAATGCCGAAGATATTAAAATTATTAAATTTTACCATTAATTATCTTTTTATTCATATAATATTGTGATCAATTCATATATTTAACTATACTAAGTTCATTATTATATGACTTGTCATGGAGTATAATTATATTTAGTAAATGATAATACTATATTTACAATATTTATATCACAACTAATGTAAAATGTGGCATGAAATTTATTGACATATGCAATATAACCATCACAATAATGATATAATACAAATAATGATAAAAGATGTAGGTCATATTAATTAAGGATTCATTTCAATTCTAAAAGATCATTTTAGAAAATCAGATAGGATTTAAAATTTTGTATATGATATGGATATAATCTCATTAAAATAATTTAAAAAATAATGTTTTATGAATAAAGTTCTCCCATGTGGAATTTTGACGTTCAATTACTTTTTTGTCTTTATATTTTTTAATTGATGAATTTATTTTTTATTCTTTTATAAAAAAAATATTAAAATATTTCAACATTTAAGTTAGCATTTATAAAAAAAGAGGTGTTTATTTGTGAAGAATTATATACATGAATAAGTAAAGTTATTTTGTCTTTGTTAAGGCAAACAAAGTCTCACATTGGCTAGAAATGGGGAGGATCATGGATTTATAAGAAGTAAATTATATCTTTATTGGTATGAGGCCTTTTGAGTAGAGCCCAAGAGTAAAACCATGAGGGCTTAGGTCTAAAGTGGACAATATCATACCAATGTGGAGATATATGTGGTTTGTTGAACTCCCGACAATAGTATCAGAGCCATGCCCCGGTATTGCCATGTGGTGGAAATCCTCGGTGCCGAATGAGAAGGTAGTGAGCCTGGTATTCTCTAGTGTTTGCGATAGATTCGTGTAGTGCTCTATGGACAGGCGCTGTTGTGCTTCGGGCTTCACGTAAGGCATGTATGGCTAACGCAGTGATGCGAAGTTGACCTGATAGAGCTGGCTCTCAACAGTAGGTGGTACTCTGGTGCTTCACATAAGACGTGAGCGGTCAACGCAGTGAAGATGAGTAGCAGACTGTTGGGAGAGCGGATGGAATATCGTTTGAGGGGAGGCTAAGTGATCCTTTGTTCGAGGGGAGGATTGTTAAGGCAAACAAAGTCCCACATTAACTAGAAATAGGGAGGATCATGGGTTTATAAGGAGTAAACTATATCTCTATTAGTATGAGGCCTTTTGGGTAGAGCTCAAGAGTAAAATCACGAGAACTTAGGTCCAAAGTGAACAATATCATACCAACATAGAAATATATGTAATTTGTTGAACTCCCGACAGCCTTGTTTATAAATAAATAAATTATAAATAAATAATCACCTATTTTCATAAAGAATTAGTTTAACTCCTTTTCAAAGTACGCGAATATATATTTAAATTACAATCAATGTGTAGCATGTCTTTATCAATAAATTTTACTCTTTATTATATTTAGAAAGTTTCAAGTGGGATTCGCAACTTTTTGGGAAGCCTTCTTTATTTTACATTTTAATTAAATAATGACAATGATTTGAGCTTTAAACTTAACAAATACAAGCATGTAATTGACAGATAATTAAAAAAATTATATTAAAAAAAATACAATTTTACCATAATATCAAATATAATACATATTTCAAAAGATCCTTGAAAACTTTTGTTATCTCAAATAAACATAGGATTATTATTCGAGGAGAAATTAGTTGATGTGTCCCAGTTGAGTTAGCTAAGTGTGGTCCAGAATTTTTTAAGAAATAGCTAGTTAATAATGGTATCTTTGTGTCTTTGTATATACTCAACCAAATTAAGATTGGTAAAGTGTTGCATGCTCTTTAAAATTAGATTTTGAGATTTTCATTAATGAAATTTTTTTTTAGTTGTTTTGATTGTGGATGTTGATTTTATAGCCTAACTATGTAAGTTCAATTTTTTAACAATATCCATTTTATTTTTCCAAATTTGATATTTGCATTCTCTTGATTGATTCTTGTTAAATATTATGATTTGATTGTTCATTAAAGCAATGTGATTTTGAGTTTTTTTCGCTACAAATATAATAGAAAAAGAAACCCTAATCACATCTTTATACTTCTAATAATTCGTAAAATAAAAGACTAAAGAAATCAAAGGCGCATCAAGATAAAGAGAGAGGAAAAATCATTTTTTATATTTTTGCATGATTACATTTTAGAGAACTAAAATTGGATGGTTAATCATTTCAAGAAAACCACCCAAAAAAAAAATAATAATAATAATGGAGGGTTAATAAGAAATTTTGTGAGGGCTCGCCAGGTTATAGCTTTGAACAACCTGCCCATGCTTAGTTCCTAAATGTGAAACCGATTATATGATTTTATAATTATTATGATAGCTAGATTTAAACCATTAATGATTTTTTATACCTAAAATACCATGTTACTTGAGATAGAAAGTTTATCACTATATTCTATGGTTAATAGGTACACAAGCAATTAACATAGAAATCTAAAAAGTGTTAAGCTTGTTAATTAATTAACTATAAAATTTTTGTGGTTAATTGAGCAAGCATAAGTTTAAAAAAACAAATCCCACTTGGTAAGTCATAATCACGAGAAAATGCAATTCAATAACTAGTAATTTTACTGCTAAGAAATTACAAACATTCGTTAAGGTGTTTACAAGTCTCTTTTGGAAACTTACAATAACGTGGACACTTAACAATAAATACTTTCTAGGTTTTACCATTTTGTTGAAACATTGAATTAGGGACAAAATTCAATTTTAGATTAAGATTTAATTTTTTTTTTATTATTTGAAATTTGGGTTTAGTTCAAATTTTTTTAAGGTCGGTTAGATTCAAATTTACATTCAAGTTAAAATCAGGTTGAATCTAATTTTGTTAAGGGATAAGGACATTTTTGTTTTACGAATTTGACTTAATTTTTAATTTTATCTCACAAATTTTAAAAAATTTAAATTTGTCCTAATTCGTTAGTAAGATTCCGTTAATTTTAATACTTGAGGGATAAAATAGTCACTCTACACAATTTTATACACATGTCAACTACTGATTTGTCACTTAAATAATAAAATAAATAAAAAGAGAGTAGTCGTTGCCGTTGTCAGTAGCCGATCGGCTGCCAGTGACCAATTGTGATTCAACTAAAAAATGACATCCTTGAACTCAAAATTTTGTGATCTACACAATTGTATAATTTTTTTTAGTCAACGGAGTACCGTAGATGTACCAAAAGTGGAAAAAAATATTGTGGGAGGCGACGGCCATCGCCGTTCACCGTCAAACGGTAGGGTGCACCGCCCCACCATCCCATTAACGGCGAACTGTGGTGGCCACCGCCAACCACTACAGGCAGACAATCACGCGACAAACGGTGGGGCAGTGGTGTGCACCTCCCCTACGGTGGGGCAGTCGCCGATCTGTCAATAGTAGGGGTAATGCACGCCATCGCCCTCGCCGTTCGATGCGCAACCGGCAGTGGGCGTGTTGACGGCGTTCACTACCGTTCGCCGTCGAATAGTGGGACGGTGGCGTGCACCACCCCCACTGTTGGATAGATCGGCCGCCGATCTGTCTAACAGTGCACCGTCCCACTGTTCGACGGTGAACGGTAGTGACCGCCACCATCCATTATTTTCGATCTATTTTTTTGACCACCTTATTGTTTTATTTTGATAAAAATAATTTTCACTATTGTGTAGATATTAAAAAATTGAATCTAATGACACAAATTTTATCTATTTTCGTTATTGAAATCTGACAACTGGTGGTGGTCGACGATGATAGTTGTTGATTTGGTAGTTTACTTTTATTTATTTTAATTAATTTTTAATTATAAAATAAATTTTTAATAAATATTAAATTTTGAACCTATTAAAGCGTACCACGTGTCTTTTTATTTTTAATAGCCAATTAATAATTGACATGTGTACATTGTATAATGTATTCACATCATTATTTTTATATAAAATAATATAAATACTGAGGGTAAATTTGTTATTGTATAATTAAAAGAGATTTTTAGTTAAATTTAATGGAATCTCATTAACGGCCTAAGAAAAAAATTAAATTTTTTAAAAACTTATGAGATAAAATTGAGAATTAGGTCAAACTCGTAGGATAAAAATATCCTTATCTCTTTTTTTAATGTTTTTCTAAATTATTTTTTTTATTTTAATAAATTTAAACTTTTGAGATATTTATTTTATAAAACAATTGTTAGTTTATGAAATTTGTAACGTATTATTTGTATTTATAATTTAATCTTTTTTTTATCTTTGTTTCAAAACATTTTCAATTTTTTACGTTAAATTTAAAATTTTGAAGTATTTATTTTATAAAATAATTGTTAGAGTTGTATATATTAAAGATTAAAATTTTATTTATGATTTTTTTTTAAAAAAAATCAGATCTAATCCAAATTTTTGGTAATTCAAATCCGGCTCGGATCGAGATTTTAGAAAAAAAATCAGATCCAAATTCAAATAAAAATCTAAATATTTTTAAGCCGAGATTTAAATTCGGGCCAAATTAGACTCAGAAAGTTTTTTAAATCCGAACTAAATTGCTACTGTACTAAACAAGTATATTATATATCTTCTATGGCGCCTCCTTTTAAGTCACTCTCTCTTAACCTTTGGAGGCCACCTTTCACGGACATTAAATGAGAAAGATGAATCTGCAGGTCCCGAGTGCTTCCGTTGTTTTCTGGCTTCCAATTTCAGGGCGTAAGAAATGAGTCATCGTACTCCAAGAAAGAGGTTAATCGTGAGTAGTCCACAGTGGATTCTTCTTGGCCAAAATTTTCTTTTCCTTTCTCTTTTTGTGTCTGAAATTGTTTCTTCATTGCACAATATTGTTGCTCCATCAAAATTTGTTGTTGAATCTTCTTTAAAGATTTCACTGATGCTCGTTGTAATTTTAACAAGTTCAAGTAAGGAGACATGTGATATTCGACAGAGATCAGTTGTCTTGGGATTGAGCGTGCATGTCCAAATGTTGCCAGTGCTTGTTGTTCTTCACCGTCACGGAGTTTAAGTAAGCGAGGTGGAAGATTTCGTCGACGGTTTTGTTGAATGCGAAGTTTAAGGGTGCAAGGAGGGAGATTTGGTTGATGATGTGGAAGAATTTTAGGAGTTTGAAACGGTTGCTGTTCTTGGAGAAATTAAAGGATTCAAGGAGGAATGACCCATTTTCTTCCCATAATTTTCTTAATTTCCTAATCTGTTAGGAATAGGATTAAACGAATACTGGAATGAAGTAGGGAATTGTTCCCTAATTAGTGAAGTTTCTTAATTATTTTCTTATTTTAAATATTTTTCTATCCTAATTAGGAGAAAGAACACTAGAGAAATACAGTAAGGAAACTCCGTGTTTTCTAATTAATATTGAGGGAAATACGTATCTTTAACAATTCATGAATATTTCTTTCCTAATTTTTCTTTACAGATATTATTGTGAATAATTTTAAAGTATTATTTAATTTTAATAATATTTATTAATTTAAAAAATAAATAATAATATTTAACCGTTAAAATTTTTTTTATTAAAATTAATTACAAAATAAGTAATAATATTATTTTATTATTATTTCATTAAAATAACTCTTATCTCACGTTCAAACACTCTTATTTTTATATTTAAAAAAAATTATTTTTATATTCAAATAACTAATTTAAATTTTTTAAAAATAATTAAAAAATAAATAAATAAAACAAAAAAATGGTCATTTTTATTGCTAGACCAACAATCATTTTGGCTGTTAGATTCAATTTTTTTTAATTATTATTATTATTTATTGGTTTAATAATTTAAAATTTTAAAAAATAAAAAAATTATTATTAATTTATTATTAAAAAGTTAATTTTTTTTAATAAAAATAATGTTGTGTATGGGTATTAAGGATCATTTTATTATTTTTATATTTAAAAAGATAATTTAGTGATTTTACATAATTTTGTTAATTATAACAAAATATCTTTTAACGATTAAATATTATTATTTAATTTTTAAATTAATAAATTTTATTAAAATTAAGTAATATTTTAAAAATATTCACAATAATATCCCACTTTGAATAATTAATTAGCAGTCACTCATGATGTTTCTCTTATACCCACATATCTTTTTCTCTTTCTCCTCCTTCTAACTCGTCAGTTCTTAAGCTCCAATTTTACTCAAAAATAAAGGCGACCCACTTCAGTGTAGAGCTCATATGTTGTGCTACGCTTTCTCTTAGCCTTTTTTCCCCCCTTGAAATTATTATGTATGATGAAAGATCTTGCATTGTATACTTTCCTTTCGTTTAATTTATGTACGATAACAGTATTTGGGTTTTTTTTTTCATAATTTAATTGGAGTTTTTTTCTTCCTTTAATTAACCATGAAAATAGCTTTAAATAATTAATTAGAACTCACTCTATCTTTTGTTTTTTTTACTCTCTCAATAAAAGGATAGGACTCACTCTTTCAAGAATCCTAATATTAATTCTTTTATTCAACATATAAATTCAATCTAAGTCCTAGCTAGTAATTTTAAATTTTGACATTTATTTCAAAAATAAAATATATTTATTATGAGTTTTTATTTTTTACTTGCATATCTTCTTCTTATTTTACTGTGAAAAAAAAACATATATATATATTTTTTAGTATTTAAAAGTATATATAATTTTTTTGGGGTAATTACTCATTTCCCATTAGAGTTGGAGTCCATTATCAATTACAGCCTTGCAGTTTCAAAATTACTCAAAATTCTTTTATTGTTAAAAATATTCATTAACTTTTAATTTTTTACATAATTTAATTATTTTATTTTTTATTAATCAAACAAAAATAATAATAAAAGTAGGAAGAGATTTGAACCCTTAATCTTCTTATTATTAGAAATATTCCGTTAACTTTAATATTTTACATAATTTGATTATTATACTCCTAACTAATCACACAAAAAAAATAAAAAATGGATAGGAATTTGCATAGGTGATAAAAATGGTGAGCAAAATCATTAATAACTCGTTTGGTTGAACTTTTTAAATAAAAATTTTAAAAATAAAATTTAAAAAAAAAAATCATTGATCGTCTAATTATATAACTATATATCAATTAGATTGATTATTACAAAAAAATAAATAGATGTTTGGTACATACGTACTAATAACAACAATCAATATGAAGACTTTTAAATGACTTTAAATTCAAATAGCTAAAACAACAAAAACTTAATGATTCAATTTTGAAATTCATTATAATCATGAATTTTTTAATTTCAAAGTTTATTTATTAAGAAATATAAAACAGTAAAAGTAATACTTAAAAATAATAAATTTATTTTCTACTACCTAGTCAATTTTTTTTTATTATGATAATAATGAAAAAAAAATATTTTCAGACTCACAAGTGACTTTTATCATTAAAGTTGTTAATAACAATATATTTTTCCATTAAAAAACTATTTCTAATTTACATGTTACGACTATTTTGGTGGGAAATATAATTTATTACGAATATAGTTTTTTTACTTTTAAAATTAATTAGCAAAGTTATAAAATGTTAATAATTATATCCATTGCTTAAAAAATTTAGCATTCATCTATATATTTTCATTAGGAAAATAATGCAAAATTATATTAATCACACTGAAATAATTTTTTATAATTACAATTGTTAGTAATAAACTAATTATTAAAAAGTTATTTTTAATTATATTAAAAAATATATTATAAATATATAACGGGACCTAATTATTTAGGGAATAATTTTTCACCGCCTGTCCCATGACCATCGCACAAAAATACCGTAGCCGTGCCGATAAAAATCAATCAGGTATGGGTACGCTCTCAAGCTTTGTTTGAAAAGCGGAAATTACTCGGAAGGAGATATAAAGATTGATTTAACCCACTCCAATCACACCGCTCTGGGAATCTGAGCCTCTATTTGTAAAACTTCTATTTAAACACATTGGATTTAGAGTAGAGGCTGTTATGTGTAGGCAATAAACGCTTCAAATGGATTTGATAGCAATAAACACATTGCTCTTATCTACTTGCATTCATAAAATTTATTTTACCAAGGAATGCCTACAAAGGCAACTACTACAAGAATCACAAGCAGCATTGACCACTCCTTGTATATTGATCCTTGATTTCTGTAACATTCTTCAACATGACCAAGAATATGATCCCAAGCAAGAACACTGGACAAAATAGGTTGCACTCCCAACTTTAAACAATTAAATATGTACATAAATTTGTTAATCTAAGATTCTTCCTTGTCAAAATAACTTTGTGGCAAACAAAATTCTTCCTCGTGATTCAGGATTCCCATCTCCTCATCATCCGACTTCTGTATTTAAAAACAAGCAAGATCAACAAGTAAACTTACAGATTCTTAAAGCGAGTGAGAGTCAGAGAGAGAGAGAGAGAGACATCATACTGATATGTAAAAGCATAAAGGCAATGATATGAATTAGCCTTTTTTAAAAAAAAATTGTAAATCCAGTCATTCAAGAGATGTCACATCATTACTATTCATTTAGCATCAACAAAGATATCGAAAATTGTCATTTCATATTTTCAACTGAAATGTAGAATGTTTCCTTTTTTGTTTCAATTTTCACAAGTTCTGTCCACGTAATTCTGAAGTTTTCAGCCATAATAAAGCAACCTTCCATTATCAGATATTTTGCCTCTCTTTCATTATTTATTCTATTCAATTTCACCTATCCAACATCAACACTTTCCTCCCCGTCACACTAATCCCCTCCAAGAATGACATGAATCAAGAGCTATAGGTAGATCAACATGTTTGCAGAGAGCAGAATCTTAACGTTCCAATTCCCATATTTCCCACTTGTAAATCTCAGCCTTGCATGAATCAGACTGTTTTAAGGACATTTAACTGGTTATCTAACTGAGGAAAGTGTTTGAGCCTAGGCATCCGAAATTTTACACATTTGTATAAAGCACTTAATTGTTATCTTAACTAACTATTTGTACTAACTAATTGTGATCAAGTACATACTTACACTTATCAACCTATACACTAAAACAACCAACAAATTATACAAGAAGTCCATTTATAAACTAGCAATTGAAATGATTTTGCTTTTTTAATCGTTACTGTCAAAAAAGAAAAAAAAAAGAAAGAAACACATTATGGAAATTAATAAATACCAGCATTTCTATATTGTAGAACCGATCCATCAACTGCAAAACTTCATCTGGAGAAAAGTGTCGGTCAAATCTGCGATGCACAGTTAAACAAGTGAAAAGAAATAATAATTGAAACTGAAGATTTACCAAGATCTTTGTTCTATAACCATGGTCAAGGAATAAAAAAATCAGAATGTGAAGCACAACAAACCTTCTCCGTAAAAATTCCATGAGACCATAAAGGACGAAATGGCGATGCATACCTGCTTGAAAACAAATTGTTAAGAAGCTCCGCATCTACAGACAGATCAATTACTTGAGAGAGAAATAGAAGTTTATACACCCTAATTGTCTTATGAATCACTCAAGCATTTACTGCTTCTACTAATAAAGCCATTCTGCATTCATTTTAAATAATTTTAGGCTGATTATAATTCCCATTAACATGATATGGGCTGTCTGACTAGAACTTTATAAGTTGTATACATAGTCAGTTAGTTCAAACATGAGATTCAATTTCAGATAAAAACAGGGAACAATGACACAGTTTTCAGCCAACGTTATCAACCCAAATAAGTTTATTTAGAATAGTCAATGAGTTATTATTGGCAATCTGAAAAACTGCTTGGCAATAAGGGAAAAACAATGCTGACAGCTTAGGCATCTGCTGTAATTTGAAATGCTTTTTGGCAAAGATGTGATTAAACAACATTCTATTTATCGACAAACTTTGGTAGTTCGAATCATAATCATCTATAAAAAAAGGTTACCAAATTTCACAGTTGGTAGCATATTGGTACTAGATGCACTAATGTAATAACACATTTGATTCAACAATAGTAATTGTACGAGTAAATGCTGCATGCTTAAACACAAAACATCTCATATTCAAAACAAAATGAATGCCCATGTACAAATTTTAAACCTTGTACGCTGATAAGGTTTGCACGTTTTTCACATAACCCAATTCACAAAATTACACCAAGACAGAGACAAAAATTTGCTTCGCATTCGAAAATGAAATCAAATGAAAATAATGTTTTTTAAAAAAAGGGAGTGAACCTGCCTCGTAGCTTGACTGGAGGATAAATCTCAAGAGCTTCTAACAGCCTCAGCTCCAATTCAACCTGTGATTGCTCCTATTAAATCAAACATTAACAAAAATAATCAATTCTAATATTAACATAAAAATATGAAAATGAATTAGCAATCAAACAAATGAGTGAAGAGAAGGACCTTGGGAAGAGAAGTAGCTGAGGAAGGGGGAGCTTTGCAAGGAGAGTGTACGGACATGCCGTCTTGTTCTTCTTCTTCTTGTTTTCTCTCTTTATCTTTCACTTTGTCTTTCTCTCTTGCTTCACCCATTTCCGATTTCTTTAACTCAAATACCACTCTGTTTTCGCAGCGGCCGATCGATTCCGATGTTTCGGAATTCAGATTACGCAGAAGATGTAAATCAAAATCAGATGTCATTTTGGATTACAGTTGGGTAGGGCTCCGAAGAAACTGAAAGTAAATTTGGGTTGTGATATTGGGCCCAGCCCACAATTTGAGACCATGCTCGTGCACGTGTTCAACTGTTTTTTTTATTAAAAGGGATTACAACATATTTATTTTTCACGCACAATTTAAAGATGTGAGACTTGAAAGAATTCAGTCAATTAGGTTGAGCTCTCATGTTTAAGTCGAGTTCTCGTGCTCGACTTAGGTACCCACGATTTTTTTTTTTTACTTTTTAATAAAAACACTAAAATTCTTAAATTTTAACTCAATGGACAGTTTCATTATCTTGTTTTTAAAATTATTTAAAATAACTTTTTTTAATAATAACAACAATAAAATTTTGATTTATCATTGATACTATTAAATTTAAAATTTTGTAATTTATATGATGATAATATTATTCCATTTAAAAAAAAGTTAAAGAAGAACAAAAACAATTAAAAATATATTAAAAAATTTAACAGAAATAGATTTTAAAAACAATAAGATAAATTCGTAATTTAAATCAAATTTTAAGAGTCTAAATATATATATATTTTTTTGCTTAGAATATTTTAATTGAGAATTTTTAATTTGTTTTTTAGTTGTATTCTTCATGTTGTAATGTTTATTTACGAAACTCGCAAATCTCATCCAATAAATAAAGTTTGCAGTAGAATTGAGTGTTTTGTTATGTTTTTAATAGTAATTCTCTAATTTAGAAAATAAATATGTACTAAACTTGTTCCTCTTGGTTTTTCCAAAAAAATGTTTTTTAAATATAGAAAATATTTAATTTTGAAATTGTAATTACAATGCTGAAAACAATATTTTTTTTTCTTTTTTCTTTTTTTAATAGTGTTATTGTGTATTTTTGAAAACATCTTTCCAAAACAAGCTACGACTTCTTTTAATAAAAAAAGAAAAATAATCTATTCACCCATTTTTAAATTTTAAAAAATCAATCATCAATACTTTTAAGATATTAGTTAATATCACAAATATTTAAGAGTTTAAAAAAAAAATAAAATTTAAAACTCAAATGTCTAAGAGCATGAATGCTCAGCCTAGTTGGTTGAGCTTCTGTAAGACTCACATTCTCACCTAGGTTTGAACCCCCTCCTTCCAAATAGTGCAAAAAATAAAAATATATTGTAATCCCCTTCAAAAAAAAAAAAAACTCAAATGTCTAAGAAAATATATATCAATGCCCATTAAAAAATTGATGCTGACAATTATGCTCTACATAATTTATGGGAAGATTTATTTTTTAAAATAAAAATTAACTTTTTAGAATTAAAAAATTAGACTTATTAAAGTATTAAAGAATAATAAGTACAGTTATTTAACAAATATGCTCTGCACACTTTATGCTATTTCTTTAATGTGTAAATTAGTATTTTGCTCCTCCACATATTTATCTTCAAGTGACTGTTGTAGTCAAAATTGGACATATTAAAATATTAAAAAATAATACTTTAAATACCATTAAAGTGGCAAATATATTCATGTATACTTTGTGTAATTTCTTTAATGTGTAAATTAGTATTTTGCTTTTGAAAGGCACGTGACATTGCTGTCCAATGGTCAAATAATTTTTTTTATAAAATGTGATATATTTGACCATTTTGTTTGTAATTTTTCTCTTCAAACTCTTTTCTTTATTTCACAATAATCTTACAGGGCCTCACAATTATCTCACAACTGATTTTTTTACTTCAGCCTTCAAAAATACATATGCATGTTAACTCATATCTAAGTAAAATAAATGGGAGAATTATAAAATTATAAAATAAAAATTATTTATACAAAAGAAATATAACTACGAAGATCTCAGAGTCAAAGAACAACCTTATTGAATTATAATTTCTATTATACAGCAAGAAAATATAATTATAATAAGGATTTGGATAGTCTAGAATGACAGCTTCTTCTAGTAAGAGTTTAACTCTCAAACCTTAGTTTAACTCTTTAAACTACAAGCTCTTATCTTAATCTATTTTTGATAAAGCAATGAAATTGCTCTAAATTATTCAACACTTGAAGTATTAGGAAAATTTTTATTTTTCAAACACTTTGAACTTGAAACAGTTCTTGTTTCTCTCTCACCCTAAGTGGTTGAGCCTTCTTCTCAAAATGAGCAAAATTTTGCTCTTTAATTTGCTTCATTTGCTTTCCCTTTCACAATCAACATGTGGCCCACCATACATAGCATATACACCTCTTTTATTTAGTAATATTTTATGACTTGCTTATAATAAACAAATGAAGAAAAATCATGAATGCATTTGACCGAATTATGTAAACAAATTATGAAACACTCTTTCATCTTTTTATAAGTCACAAGATCCTACCAAGTATAGCACACAATTTGCTTGCTTTCTTGCCTTTATTTTTGATTAATAACATTAAACAAATCAAATGCAAATAATAGAGAAGTCTTGGCAGAGAGAGACAAAGCAATTTAAAGAAGCAATTTCTTTATTTGCTTGTAACACACACTTTGATCCCATCAATCTCATACCATGCTTAATTGTTTTCATTTGTCTTTATTAATTATATTTTAATCAAATTAAAATATGTTACAAATAAATAATTTATAATTGTTTGACTTGTAATAATAATATCAAATATTATTATATTTATTTTATTCAATAAATAATTTAATGAATAAAATAATAATTTTACTTGTCCAACAAGTAAGGTAATTTTGGTCATTTATAAGTTAAACAATAATTGACCTACAATGTGCCACGTGTCTTCATCTTATTAGTTAACAACTATTATTAACTAATTATTGTACTTAATATTAAGTCTTGACATGTGCACATCCCGAGGGATGTTGAAGTAAATGTCTGGTCTGTTGGAATTACTGGATTGAACTATTCAATTCGGTACGCTGCCCCAATGCATAACGAGTACACTTCATATTGCGAGACTTTCTGAGTCCACGTCCAATTTGTCAAATGAAATTATTCCGTGAGTTCATGATCAATACCCCACACACACGTCATGGATATGACAAATCAACGTAGTAAACTCTACAAGTTGAGGTCATAGCATATACGTATAACTATTTTACTATTTATATCAGGGAAAAGCGGGGATATAGAACATCACCGTCAAATTCTCAATAGTTCATCCATGAAATTATCTCTAGTATATATCTCGATAAACAATATACACAAACACCTTTATGATATTGTTTAACATCGTGGGAAACTCATTTCTTGGGTTTATAGGTTATGGCCACAAGTCTTTCTAAGATATAGTCTCGGAGTATCCGGATATATAACTCACCCATGTGAGTTGACGAATCTTATATTTGCGTACACCGAACTCCATGAGCATCAAACTATACCCAGCGGCGACACATAATAGTCAGACCATGAAATGTCTTTGATATATATAGAACCAAAGCATGGTGGATTACTCACAAGTCTACCGTGGTGCTTAGGTCAAAGGACCACGTACCTATCAACTTGAGAGAACCAACCATGACAGCTTCATAGGATGTCTATTAGGGTTCTCGTTGAGTTGGTTCAATATTTAATCTTCATTGAATACTCGTATGCTATACGAGCTTCTGGTAAACCCATGGTCAGCTAAGAACAACTATATAGATCATCTAGATACGGTTATACACTGATATATATAATAAAGGGTTTCACCGACAGACCTGCATCGGAGAATTAGATTAAAAACATCGTATTTGAGAACATACGTGCATAATAACATTTCTTAACACTTATTGCAACTCCTTGAAACTATTTTATTACTGATATACTTTTGGGTCTATGTTCCGTTATAGACAAAGTTCTAACTCTTAGCAATGCTAACTTTTAACAATTATAATTCTTAGCGTTGCAAATTTTTAGCGCTGGTCTAAACTCTTTTAGGCCAGCTTTGAACTCTTTTAGATCATATAATGTCTATAGTATTACAAACATTGTACCATTTAATTAATAAAATTAGCGATTTAATAAAATGTATTGTGTAAATATTATAAAATAAAATATTCATATAAAATGGGATGACACGTAGGCATAAATCCTAATAGTAACTAACTATTGAATCCCTCAGTGAATTTATTTTCACATTGTCACATTTAATATTTGGATTAAATCCATGTCTTAACCGCTTTTATATTGGCAATTTGCTGAGCCAAACATACACATGAGAATCAACTTGTTTGATAGTTTCAAGAAGTGTTTTGAATTGGTATTTGTCAATCTCCCTTGCTGCAGACTAAATAGATTCTTCAATTGCAAACCATACTATTTATTTCTACAATTGGCCTATATATGCAACCACCTTATGGATGAATTTGGCCATTATGCTTCCACAGCATCCACCAGTCTTTTTTGTCTGTCAATTATGAATGTTACAATCTCATCTCTTTATAATCAATCAAATGATATAACTTATCAAAAAAAAAAAACACCAACTTTCAGTACACTCAACCTCATATACAAACATTGTTATTGAGAATATATTATTATTAGCATCTAAACCCACAACAAACAATAGAATACCACTACACTTTCCTTTCAAGTGACATCTAACTAACCCTATGAAGGGTCTATAACCATTCAAGAAACTTTTTTTATGCTGGAAAAGCTATGAATATTCTCTTGAATGTTGAGTTTATAGTTATATATTCAAGGTTGGTTCTATTATTTCTACCTGCTTTGTCTAGCATTTCTGATTGAATAATGCAATTGCATAAGGGTTACATTTCATAAGCATATATACATACTTGTGCAAGTTAGCATAAGATTGAGTATGGTCCTCTTTAAGCATGCCTATGGCCCTTCTCTTAGCTCTATAAATGCTATGTCTATTAACACTTTCTCCATATTTTTCTTAATAATTCTTATTCAAGCACTTCAACTTTGACTTAAAGCACTGCTCTCACCAAACTCTCAAACCATTTTGCAAGCCATGGTTATTTAACCTCAATAGTTTTGGAGGATTTCAAACATGTATGGCTAAGGTTGTGACTCTTAACCATGAATAACACTATATCTTGATACCTATTAACATATATCTTCCAAGGATAACCCTCACAAGCACACTTCACTGCCATCCTTATAGGTTTACTCTTTATCCTATTTGGTGTGAATCCTTGTTGAACAATGCATTTTGTAAGTGCCTTTCTAAAATTTTCAATGTTAACAAATAAGTTACTAATTTCAAATGAAATTGGCTCATATTGGTTTCTCTATCTATACTTTCCCTTAAATCTTTCAAGACATCTTATAAACTTAGTCTTCCTCCCTATGTGCTAATCACAAAATCTTCATCATCTGACTCATACTTTTTCACACCATTAATAACTAAACCAGTTGTTAGATGGTTACTATCTCCCTTCATAAATCCCTCTATATTTTTCTCCCAATTAAAGAAATAGATGACTCATCTACCTCATCATCTATGTGAAAAATCTCTGCATGCTATGAGTTGTAGTGTTTAGGTTATTTTGGATTGAAATTTTAGTTTGGGTTAGTAGGTCATTTTGGGTGAGAATTTCAATTTGTACAAGAACTTCAATTTAGGTGGAAATATTAATTTGGGTGAGAACTTCAGTTTTGATAGGAATTTGAGGAGCACTAAGAATATTTGAATGAGGTTGGGTGGGAATTTTAGGAAAATCAATAATATTTGGGTGGGGTTTGGTGTTGGTACTACATTGGGTGGTGTATGATATTGTTGACTAAAAAAACTAACTTCCTATGTTATCTACCTCTTCATTATATTCTAAAGTACTAGATTTTGGACCACGTAGTAATGGAATATGGACTACATCTATTGTTATCTCAATACTTGTAACTTTTTTAGACACCAAAAACTCAAACATTAGTTCTACATCTATGTCATTCTCTAATTGTAGCCTATTTGGATAAAGTTAAGAATGCCTTAACTTTGTATTTCTCCTTATGATGGACTATCCTATTTGTAACACCCTTTATAACACTGTTTAAAAAATAGACTCTACTAAATTCATTTGAATAAATATTATCCAAAATCATACTTTTACTAAACACAAAAATAGTCAAAGAAAACAACACCATCCTGAAATGAATTTAAATATAATAGGTTCAGTTCCTATAACAAAATCATAAAACATAACAAAAATTTTAATAAAACCATCCAAATAAATATATATTCAAAGCAATCAACAATCGTGCAAGTAATGTACTCACATGTAAGTATGCTTTTTTTCAATGATGCATTATCATTTACATACACATACACACATTTTGACATATATGGAACATATCGTGCAAGTAATGTACCTATATGCAACTATTGAAATCAATCCTAATGAATAAAAGTGCCATACCCAAAAATTCACAATGACGAAAACTTGCAAAAAATCATCAAGATTCAATACTCTAGTGCAAACCCAACCAGTTCTCTAAAAGGCAAAAAAAGAAAAAGAAAAGAAACAAAAAGTAGTTCAATCTGAGTTTAAAAAAAAGGCTCACCTAAAGTAGTTGTCTCTTTCATATTGACTATTGATTGTCTCTTTCACGACATATCTTTCACAACATCACTTTTGCGATGATAATCCAATTGTCGTTTGGTTTTCCAAAGTTAGATGTTTCATTTTGAAAGTACTTTATGAGTAAGCAAACAACAGCAACGTGGTAGTTGGGTTAAAAGGGTATTTGGTTACATTTCTCTATTTGAAAATGGTTTCAAGGCTATACGGTAACAACTACAATACCACTTGACTTTTTGATTGGACATGTATTGAATTAAAAATGAAACAATTTTATTACTCTTATCCTGTTAGCTCTTACGATAGATTCCTTGACATTTAGCATTGGTGCATATTTTCCTAAACATTTGGACTTTAAAGTCAACTTTTTAAACTCTTAGGTATTTATGATATTAGTCAGTACTTTAAGTGTATTGATGGTATCCCTAAATATTGTCAAATATATTTTTTGAACATGAAAAATACTAATTTTAAAAGTTAAAACACTATTTAAAAATGATATTAATTTGTGCCATAAAATGATTTTTCTTACATAAGTAAAAAAAACAACACTTATCAGAGTGATTCACAATTCATAGACGAACATATATATATATATATATATATATATATATATATATATAAAGAATGATTTGTCATTTCATATAGACAAAAGAAAAAATTTATAGAATATGATTTCTTGAATTTTGACTCAAGCCTCATCCCTTAAAATGTTCATTATAACCTACAAGAAAGCCAATTGTAGCCTACAAAATAATGTCACACAGAGACTCAAGATTTTGACCCATAAAGGAATATTCTTGCCCAAAGTCCTAGGTCCCAAATACTTTGGAAAAGGTTAACCATACAAGCCATTAGAGGTAGACGAGAAAATACCTACCCACCACTAATTGAGGACTTATGTTGCCCTTATTCCCAAGGATCCCAAAGTCATAAAGATATGTCCTAGTTCTAAAAGAATTCTACAGTTTTAGTTCTAAAATAACTTTATAACTAAGCTCATAAAACTAAAGCTAAACAATCAAGCAAGGGAGCGATCAAACTTCTTTTGGGATCTACTCTCTTTTGCAACTCTATCTTTTTAGATTAAAATGGGGAGGATTGCTTTAAGAAAATAAAAAACTTTATTAATGTGCACAACACCAAATCTCTCTTTATTTTAATTTTGTAATTGTAATTGCTCTGCTTCCTTATATTCTTGCTGTAAAATACTCTTTATTAGTGTATTTGAGTGGGTTGATTAAGCTCTTGGCTCAGGCCCCCTCAAAAGGAGGCCTTCTTCGCCTTCCACCTAAGCTGCACAGGAAATGCCCAAAGCCAATCCCAAGGAACAGTGAAGCTTCATAAGGTCTTTTTATCCAGGTGCAAGTAGTTCACATCTTCATAGACATGTCTATTTCACTGAGCTTCTCTCTGAGACAGTGCCCAGATCGTTACACCTTTCGTGCGGGTTAGAACTTACCCAACTAGGAATTTCGCTTGTTCTTATTTGTGATTGTTTATTTTGTTGATTGATTTTAATTGAATTTAGAGTCTTGAATTAAAGACTTATAATGTTGAATATGCATTAAAAAGTGACTATCTTAGTCCTGTCTTTTGAAAAATTTATCTAATGTTTTTTTAAAAATAAAGTTAACTTGTAAACTCAAATTTCAACGTAACAAAAAATGTTACTAAATGTAAATGTGATTGATCAACAACAACAACAATAATAATAATATCCACGAGATATAGACGAGGAAGATATAGAATATATTATGAAATTGCACTTGTTAGAACAATGAAAAAGAAAAGTTATTAGCCATAAGATTTTACTAAGAAGAGAGAAAAAAGTTATCTAATTAAAATGTCCATCATCATAATCATAAGTTGGTGATTGTTGAAGATTCAGGCGTGCTCTAATATTTATTGGTTCAGTATTTAATATCCAAAAAATTTATGTGCTTTGCAAAAACCTTTTCTCACAAATAAAAACAAGAATAAAGAAACATCAATTAATAAATAAATAAAACAATCAAACACAAGGCACAAAAATATACGTGGTTCGATAAAATTGCCTATGTCTATGGTGGATCGCAAACCCAACTTTTTTTTTTTAGTTCTTTAATACCTAAAGAATTATTTATAAGAGAAACTCAAGAAATACAACAATAGAGATAATTCTAAAAGATTTACTTAATGTTTTCTTGTGCTTATACTCCAAGTTGGCTGAGCCCCCCAAGGACTCACATCCCCACCTGGGTTCGACCCCCCCTCCCCCCCAGGTAGTGCGAAAATGATGATAAATATTGTAATCTCCCCCTTAAAAAAAAAAAAATATAGTACTCTTTCGCGTTTGCACCTAACGCCTTAGAGCTATCTCAACGCTATATTTTTTCTCTTGTTGATGCATTGATAATTCTAATAAATTACAAGTGTTTATATAATGTTTATAAAGTCCTTATAAAATTATATTATTTGTTGAAATAAGA
This sequence comes from Ailanthus altissimus, assembly GCA_946807835.1. NCBI lineage: Eukaryota > Viridiplantae > Streptophyta > Magnoliopsida > Sapindales > Simaroubaceae > Ailanthus > Ailanthus altissimus. Next base: position 23,409,297 of record OX327685.1, on the reverse strand, counting down.
GTCTATACAAAAAAAAATTTTAAATTAACTTAAACACGTAATTAAAATTAAAATAAAACTTTTTTAAATAGACAGTGCTGCGTAAATAATAACCACGTAAATAGTACTTACATAGACAGCACTTTCTACATGAATTGCACCTACATAAATAGTATTTTTTTTCTAATTTTTTATTTTATATTTTTTATTAAAATTTTAATTATATATTTTTTTATTAAAATTTTAATTATATGTCCAACTCTTTTAATTTTTAATTTAAAATTAAAATTAAAATTTTTAAATTTTAAATCATTAAAATTTACTACTAATTGAGGTATTGGTGTTCGGAGTTTGTTAAATTTTTTTTTAAAATTTTTTTTTACATTTATAAAAATAAAAAAAATCAAATTCCTGACCTCTGTCGAAGGTGGTGCCCTTACAAAATTTTTTTTGTTGAATTGTTAGGCGTGTTTAACGTCAAACTTGTCGATACGTGGGCTATCATCATCATCTGGCTTCCTTGCCTTTTCTTGCGCCCCCACCAATAATTTTTCATATTTTGAATAAAGCTATTTATTTATTTATTTGGGTACACGTAGCAACCCTTCTTCTATAATATTACTATCTTTACGGTGAGAATTAGGAGAAGAAGAATTAAAAAAATTTTGATTTTGAAGTGTCGTTCGATTCAATGACTTTTAGCTAACCAATTAACTAATATTCTATCATATGAGTCGTCAAGCATTTGTACTTCACCATGAAAATCATCATCTGCATCGTCACTCTCTTTTCCCCAAACGGCAAAAGTTTTGAATTTGTTGTGTGCTATTTTAATCAACTGGGCATATATCCAGTGTCATCTACCTACATATAAACGTATAGCATTCACTATCAAGGGATAAAGCTTGTGGTTGTCATAATAGTGAGAGAACCAGAAATTTATCTTCAGGTGAATTAAAAGATTTTAAATACTATTTTATAAGGGTAAATAATATAAAACAAATTAGACACAATAAAACTTAGTCAAAAATATATATATGTATATAATTCAATCTTTTTTCAAATATAAAAACACAATCGAATAAATAAAAAAACACAATTGAATAAATCTAAATTACAAAGCAATACATTATTAAAATTTGTTGGTAATATTTTAAAATACTATTGACCTTAAATTTTAGACTATCTTAGACTAACGAGTCAAATTAATATTTTTAGAAGAAAATAACATTTAGAGATCCATTGTTAGATCTATGTTATATGTTACATTATGTTTGGGAGCCTTTTTAGAATTTTAAGTCTATCGAACCATAGAAAAAAATAACACAAGAAACAAAGGAATTATAATGATTCAATTTCATAAGAGTCTATATTCACTTTATTTGGCCTTAGCCCAAATTTGATGCACTATTATATAATATTCTTATAATTGACATACAAAAAGACATAACATGTACAAATCATAAATTAAGAAATAGATTTAACTATGGTGAGGGCTTCTGAGGGCCTTGATTGGGTTGTAGAATGATTGTGATCTTTTTAAAAGATCTTCATAGAAAGGGCATTGAGGGAAATCTATCCTATTTCAAACGGTTGAAAGGAGTTTAAAAACTAAAGTTAAACCATGTCTTAATACCCCAAAAGTCAAAAGCATTCCTCGTTCATATCGTTCAGCCCTTTTATTTATAAACATTACTTGACAGCTAAATTTTTGTAAGACAAGGGCAATTTGTCTCATTTCTTATATAGAACATGATTCAATATTATATGATAATTTATTTGTAAGAATTTCAAGATTCTGAGGATCTCGAAATTAAAGGTAATCCAAGTTTTTAGGGTAGCCCACTTAAAAATGAATAAGTACAGATAGATGCATTTGCTAGTTCGAAAAAAAAAAGAGTGCTCAGTCAATCTATTCGGCTAATATTAGTTGTCGAGAATACTTTGTTTAGTGCTAAAGTTATGAGGTTATCTCTTTGTACAATTTTGGGGCTTCCTAGAAGTTACATGCCTTATGTCACGGGCCGAGCGCTTGTCATTAACCCAAAAGACTTGCCTGTTAGGTAATGCTGCATACCTACCCTTATATACCCAAGACCCATCCAATTTTTAGTCGATGTGGGACTTGACATTCTCCCCCACCCAATCACGTGACGCCCTCGTCACGGTATGGTCCAAACTCAAGGACTAACCTGGCCTGTATTGCCCATCCCCCTGAGGATAGAGGACCCACTACCTACATGGCAATCTCTATTGGGACTCAAGACACAGAATTTTTAGGGCCCACTTGGCCCGTATTGCCTATCCCCTAACGGCATAGGGGACTCACATCCCATGTGGTAATTTTTATTGGGGTGATTTTGGGGGCCCACATACGAATGAAAATTTAGGTCTGCTCTGATACCACTTGTTACGGGCCGAGCACTTGCCATTGACCCAAAAGACTAGCCTGTTAGGTAATGTTGCATACCCACCCTTATATACCCAAGACCCACCCAATTTTTATTCGATGTGGGACGTGACACTTAACTTCTATAATATTCTTCATGATGGGCCTATTCATGATTAAGAACCTCAAAGCTTATGAGTCAGGGCTTATTGGTTGAGCGAAAAATATGCTTTTTGAGTCGAAATCCCAAGAGAAAATAAGGGCCTCTTAATTTTTAATATTAACTTGTTAATATTATAAACCTTTTACTAGTCTTTGGCCTAAAAAATTTTCTCATATCCAGAAATTGAGTCATTAGTGGTGTGTCTTGTGGACCCATAGGACATGGGTGCTTACGTGGTTGTCATATTATGACATTGGTGAAATTTGACTTTGAAGTTTGGTACCAAAAAATTTCATTTAAATTCTAATGACTCTTTAAGAAATGTGTGTGAACAGACAGTTAGGTGAATGATTGCTTCTCGTCTTATTACTAATGACATGGTTAAATCTCATACTACTTATACTGATCGAATGGTTGAGAAGTGAAATTCAATGGATTGTGCTAGTTGAAAAGACGTTTTACTCGTGAAAGCATATCATCTCTTAGATTTTGAATTGACGAATGTAATAAGACTAAAGGCTCTTATAAATTAGAGGGGTCTCTCTACTTCTTCATTTTCCTAAATTTAGTGAATTAAAGAGAAAGTGTAGTAATTTTAAAGAGAGAGAAACTCTACAACTTCATATTTCTACAAATGTTCTTGAAAAAAACCTTTGGACAAGTAAGTAGCTTTCTTTTTTACTTGTTATTTCTAACATCTTTTTTTATATTATTTTTAGCACTTAGGTATTTTCCCACGTTGAATGATCTTTCTAGGTTCATGTGTTTCAAAGTTGGTCGGTCATAATAATTTATCTAATAGATTGTGTATCTCTTTTTGTCTAGGTGTTAAGACCATGTCTTTCATCGAGGATTCTCATAATGTATTTAGTCATGAATTTGACAATGTTGATAGTGTTTCAACTGCTAGGAATAGTTTAATTCGAAAAGTAGATAATGCGAGTATTCGAGAGGTCTGAGGACTTTGTTTGATTGTTAGGGGGGGAAAGGGATGCCACAGAGTCATCAAAGGTTTCCAATGACTCTAAGAGGACCCTAGCAATTTGGCACTAAATAAGGCTCCTTAGGGACAGGTTCAAACATAAGGTCAATCCAATAGGCCTATGAAAAAGAGAAAGAAGAAAAAGAATCTCATCTTATAGCCTAACGAAGGATACCCTTTGAATTAGATTACTCCTCATATCGCCATTCACATGTGCGGGAAGAGCATATTGCAGAATTAAGGGAAAAAAATAGAATATCAACCACATCACTTTGAAGGTTCCTTGAGAAAATAAGTACATAAACGCACCACCTACTAAGGAGGTGGCCTTTAATTTCAATAGTGTATTATATATTTTATTTGTATTTCATTTTCTGTCATTGTTGTTGTTTTCTTTTTTTTATATGTTTACATACTTATATTATAATTTTCATTATATCTCTCGATGTAACGCATAATTTTTTTTATAAAAATATTATTTTATATTAGGAAAACTTATAAATTAATATTTAAAAAAAATTACCCAACCAAAAAAAAATTCTAGTTACATCCTTGATTACGATTGTATTTAAGTTATAATAAGCAATATTGTTGTGATTTTGTTTAATTAATACACAAACTTGAATAATATTCAAAAAGATATATTGCAAAATTGTTTAGGTATTTCAAGTGTTCATTATATAGTGAATTATGTTTGGTTATTAAAATAAAACTCATTAAATTAAGATGTACGAAAATAAATTATTCATATATTTGTAAACATATTTCAGCTTTCATGTCCAACAACATTAACAATATTATTTTGCAAGGTTACAATAAATAATAGGTTGTTTAAGTAATTAAATTCATAATTTATTTTTATGAAATTCGACTCTTTATAATTTTTTCAGCCCTCTCCTCTAATTTATGTAATTGATAAAAAACAATTATGAATATGATAGTAAATATAATTATAAAATAATTATACTTATTAATTAATATTAAGTTATTAAATCTCTTTAAAAAAAAGCACACAAGGTTTGACAAAATAGTAACAGGGGATCACGATTGTGGATTTCCGTATCCTTCTTTAATATTTAATTAATACTATCTCTAAAGTCTAAAATTATAATAATAATAATAATTAATAAGAAGAAGAAATAATTAATGCATGCACAAACTAATCTTAGTTACCAAAAGAAAAGTTACTACTACGAAGCAATATGGACTTTTTACTTTGGGACAAAAACAGCCCTAATTTTATCAGGTATTCTTTTTGAGCTATGTATGAAATTTTTAATTTTTCATAATTAAAAAAAAATTAAATTTGGACAATTTTACCTTCAATTCTATATATCTTCAATTTTTTCCTCACTTTCTTGTCCAAGTGCACAAATTTGTAAAAACAAATAGAGGATAAATTTAATGAAAATTAGGTAGATTTTGTGGAACATAGGTGGAAGAATGATCTAAGAGGGAGAAAAACTGATAAAAATACTATTTTTGAATACAACAGGCAGTGCAGTTTAGGTCGTGCCACATGGCACGATATAACTTTTTAATTTTTTATTTAAAATTAAATTAATTTTAGTTTTAATAAAATCAATGAATTAATATATTTAATAATATTACTTAAAGTATTTTTATTTTAAATTGGTATAATTTTTTAAATAAAATATAGTAATTAACATATTTAATTTATTAATTATTAATTAACAGATTTAATTGTTTAATTTTTTAATAATAATTAATTAGTAATTAAATAATAAAATAATATAATGAACTATTTTACTTTTAATAGTGTAACAAAATAGGTATTTTAAATATATTCTCTATACAACAATTACAACAATAATTGAACCCTAAACTCATAATTTTTAACTCTAAACCCATGACTTTTAATTCCACCTTAAACCCACGACCCTTAACCTTAAACTCATCTTTAACTCTAAACCATAAACCTTAAGAGGTTCATTATCTTTTTTTTGACAATCTTTTATCATCTTCCATCGTCTCTGATGTTACTATTATATATTATATGTATTTATATAACTTAACTTGTATTTATATAAAATTCACTTTATTTTATTTACCATCCTATAATGTCAAGTATGGTTGTAAAAAAACAATAAGTTATAACTAGAAATATATTAATATATGAAAAGATTAACTTTTAAATTTGTGTTTACGAGACAACCCAATCAAAATAAGTATGATTACAAGGAAACAGTTTGTTGTAACAAAAAATATGATCATGAAAAGATTGTCATTATGCATCATGTATGTTCAACCTTGTAGACATAAAATTAATTATATTACAATATTTTGAAAGAGAGGCAACTTCTACTATATTGCTTGATGTTACTTTTAGTCCCACTTTATATGTTTGGCTCTTAGGTAGTTGAACAATTAAAAATATCGTAAACTCTAAACCTTAAGTTCATGATCATTAACCTTAAACCATACACTCCAACAACAAAAATACTTAATGATTCCATGATTTCAGGAGATATAGAAATTTCAATGTCCAATACAACTAAGAATATATTATAGAATTCCTAAAAAAGAAAATTCATCAATAAAGATCATGCTTACCTATTCTAATTATCAGCTAATACTATTAATTGTAACCATGCATACAAGTATGTGCATCAATCATGTTTGCACGAGTTTTGTAAACTTACAATATGCTAAGAGTTAATATAATAAAGTCTCTTATAGACCATGCTCTGCAACTGTCCTTATGTGTATTTGATGGTCTTCTAGGTCGGCCATATTAATTGCATACCCATTAAACCATTCCTAAACTCTAAACCATAAATCCTAATCTATAAACTCATAATCCTTTATCTTGACAATCTCTCATTACAAGTTCTTGAGTCTATCCTCAAAATTATTCTTAATTAGTTTGGGATAGTAAAAAAATGTTCAATTTATTCCTAACTACTTAGAATCAAGGAACATCTCACGATATACTCTGGTAAAGATGGAAAACGCAAGGCAAGCGAAAGCCATTGTCTCATCTATGGTTAAGTTTCTTTTCATGATGTTAGAAATGCTTTAATGAAGGATTTCTTGTCCATTTTATGTAAATTGTGTCAAGTATATACTTAAATTAGTGATAATTATGGATCTCTGGAGAATTCTATTGTGAAGCCATCTCAAAATGATAATACTACTTTCGCATTAGCTTGTTGACAAAATTTATTCTCTTCCTTTATCCTTGAAATAATAAGTTGGTAAATATACACCATATTTTTCTTACCAAGCCTATATGCTCGACTTATAACTTGTCTTTCCATCAATGGGTTCCATACAATATCTAGCAACATAACTCTTGAAGCCCCACAAGATACCTTTACAACATCCCTTTGTTTAGGTAAGTAATATCCTTGCTTCACTCGTTGGATAATTTTCTACTTTTTTCATTAACAAGTTTACTAAATAATTTGTAACTGAGTCCTAATATTGCTTTATCTCTTGTTCAAAGTACAAATTCACTATTTGGATAAGGTATACTTTTCTTTTCTTATGTTTTACCCAATTCATTAAACAGACAGATTGTGAAAGGAAAATTAAATCCTGTAAAAGACAATATTTAATGGTGTTTAACTTACTTTTCAAATAACATCAATGCAAAGAACATCATAAAAAAAAATTCATAAAGAAATTGTTCGATTGCTTTTGGAATATGGTTTAAGGTTTAAAGTTTAGATTTTAGGATTTATAAGGTATGCATTTAATATATTCTACCTAGACGACAATCAAATAAACTCAAGGACAGTTACAAGGCATAGTCTATGGGAAACTTTATTATATTAACTCTTAGGCATACTGCAAGTTTACAATATCCATGTAGACGTGATAGAGACATGTACTTATATGCATGGTTATAATCAGAAGTATTAGATGACAACTAGAATAGTTAAGCATGTTTTATGTTGATGAATTTTTTTTTCCTAGAATTCTACAATATGTTTTCTAATTGTATCAGACATTGAAACGTCTATATCTCATGAAATTATAAAATTATTAAAAGTCATTAATGAACTAAAATTGGAGTTAAATAAGATCATGGCAACAATAGAGAGACATAATAAAGCCCATGAGAAGGCTCTGAAGAAACTTTGTAAGATGAAAGATGAATATAACATATTCACAAATGATATCAAACTGAAGCTCACAGACCTTTGTAACTTGGAGAGAAAAAAATAATTAGATCTTGCATTTGTAAGTCGTTTTTGTAAGGATAATGAGTTTAAGATTTAGAGTTAATAATTAAGATGTGTTTAGAATTTATGTTTTAAGATAAAGAATCATAGGTTTAGGGTAAAAAACCATGTTTAAGGTTTATCATATTTTTAATTGTTCAATTGTCATTATAAATTGTTGCATAGAGAGAATTTAAAAAAAATATATTTTGTTACACTTTAAAAACAAACCGTTCAATATATTTTTATTATTTAATTGTTAATTAATTATTATTAAATAATTAAATATATTAATTAATAATAAATAAAAATATATTAAATTACTATATTTTATTTAAAAAATTATACCAATTTAAAATAACAACACTTTCGTTAATATTATTAATATATTAATTCATTATTAAAAAGATCAAAATTTGTTAAAAATTAAGTTCTACCACATGACAGTGCCAACGTTTTTCGTTGCCTGTAGCGATCAAAATATTATTTTCATCTATTTTTATTATATTTATTTATTTTTCACAAATTTTTGCTCTTAGATGGGGAGAAAAAAAATGAAAATATTTGAAATTAGGAACAAAATTGTTCAAATTTGACTTGTTTTAGCTATAAAATATTAGAGATTTCAAATGTGGCTAAAAAAAAACCCTTATAAAGTTCGGGGTTATTTTTGAAAATTTTCCTTAATACTTTTTAGAGGGAATTTCAGGTGAAAGAGAAAATTACACAAAACGGAATCAAAGAGCCCAAAACTAACGCCATGTATCATTAATCACTATTGAACAACTTCACCTGCTCTTTCCGGTTCAGCAACCGTGTCTGGTTTATCAATTTCCACAAGAATCTTCTCCTTGGCTTCAAACTGTTTGCATTTACCTGATCTTTTGAAGTTTAGTTTCAATATCAGGCACCGGGGGTTGGGTTCTTAATCTCGTCTCAATTTAACCAACTTTCTTGCCTAAATAAATATGAACAGAGAAACAGCTTCTTCTCCGTTTTCTCCGCTTCATCTAGCCTAATACCCTCGTTCTCATCGTCACTCTTTTCGTTTTTAAAACCTTAAACAAAACGAACCCACTTCCTAAACTTGCAATATTCACTGGACATAATTCTCTTTTGCTTCCTTTTTTTTTCTCATCTGCAAATTGCAATGGCTTCATTAACTAACCCAGTTCACTCCTCCTCTGTCAAGGCTCTTCGTTGTCGTGTCTCTTCATTGTACTTGTCAAACACCAAGGTTTCACCAAATTATGTTCAATTTAACTCTCGATCATTTGTTACAAACACCACGCGCCTTGCTTTTTCGCCGCTACCTGAGAATAAAGAATCTCCCGAGAAAGTTAGTTTTTCCGGCGAGTTGTTGAGATTTTCCGGATGGAGCCAACAGATAAGAAGGCGAGGAGCCGTTGACTTTCCGGTTGTTTCAGCGGAGGTTGATGGTCGTGAGATTGAAATTTCTAATGGGTTAGATTTGTTTGCTTGTTTTCTCTGTTGTTCTTTTTTCTGTTTGGCTGCTGAGAAAATGAAGGATGAGAGCATGGAAGAGATTTTTCGTGCTTACTGTTTGACTGTGATAAATTTTAAGTGTGAAAACAATTTTATTTTCCTAATATATTTGCCAATAAACTAGCAAGTAATTTCAAATGATTGCAGGTATGCAAAGCCTTCAAAGAGCTTTGGTGAGAGATTTCCTGCTCTGGTCACTGGCTTCTTTTTCTTTATGTGGTAAGATATTTAAATTTGAATTTTTTTTATTTCTTTATGTGGTAAGAGTGAAAATTTCTTTTATATTAGCGGCCATTATACTTTGAATTCATCTCTATTCATAAATTTTATGGTTATAATTTAGGAAGTGTGTTCCCCCTTCTCTTTTTTAGCTCTTTATATAATTTTCTTTTTTTAAAAAAAAGAAAGTAAAAATCAGGGAATAGTTTACTTCTGAAATCTATACAATGCTTCCTTGTGTATAAAGTTCAGCTTTGCTTGTTATGTATTGATGTCCATATAATTTCTAAAATCTATATGATGTTGGCATTTTGTTCTCTATGCAGGTACTTCTTAAATGTGATCTTCAATATACTCAACAAGAAGGTCTACAATTACTTCCCATATCCATAGTATGTTATCCTTGTAGATGACTTCAATCCTTTGTTACCTTCACAGATTTCATCTTATGCTCCTGCATAACAAGGACAAGATTATGCCGCACTGCTCCATTGTCTCTTTAGATCTCCTAAACTTGACTTTTTAAAAACAAATCCTTCCCCTATATAATTTAAGGAAAAACTTCTCCCCTTTCTGCAGCTTTGTTTCTGTTGTCCATCTACTAGTTGGAGTGGTATACTGTCTTGTTTGTTGGGCTATTGGTCTACCAAAGCGTGCTGTAAGTTTCAATCTTTCACTTGCTGTTTTTGCTCCAAAAGGCACATTCTGTATAGCCTTCATCACATAATTTTCTTTTGTAACCAGCCAATTAACAAGGAGTTCTTGGTATTATTGACTCCTGTCGCATTCTGCCATGCCCTTGGACATGTCATGTCCAATGTATCATTTGCTGCTGTTGCTGTATCTTTTACCCACACTATTAAAGGTATAGATCAAAAACATTTAATTCACGCTAATTTGATAGAAATTCATGATTTCTTTTAGTCAAGACCAGGAGAAAATGTACTTGTAGTAATTGATGAAGACATGGACATATAACAATAGGCATCTATATTCCGTAAATAAATCATTTAATAGATGAGCTTTACAAGATTGAGGTGCAAAGTTGCCTTTTTCACAATGTGAACAGACTACCAATCCAGTTGTTATCATTAAATGCATGCTTGGATGTGTTGGAAGTAAGTCCTGTTGGTATCCTAGTGGCCACATTGTATCAGAGGTGTCCACTCCACACATACTCTTGAGTCAAAACATGTACTTCTTGGCTAACTTGTTAGATACGCTGTTAATGTTCTTTGGTTAACATTTTACAATTTGGGTTGTAAATGTCACAAAAATATCTTTGATATTTGTTTCAGGTTTTAATAAATGAATGAATAGAACAAAAGTACAGGTAGATGCAATTATGATAAGTTATCCGTTTACATAGATCTGTTTGATCTATTGGAACTTACAGTTATATTTAATTGCCTCTCTTATCTGTAGTAACAGGCAATTTGAGCTCACACCTTTTCTTTTGTCAGCAGCTGAAAATCATTAAAAAGTTGAGAGTGATACTTTATACTTCCTAACAATTTTCTTGGTATTTTTTTACAGCTTTGGAGCCATTCTTCAATGCTGCTGCTTCCCAGTTTGTCTTGGGTCACCAGATTCCCTTGTCTTTATGGTTATCATTAGCACCTGTTGTTATTGGTAAATATCAGATTATGATTTTCTTTCATTTACTATATTCATATATCTTCATTGGTACAGAGCATTCAAATTCAGAAAACTGACATCAGAAATAAATCACTGATACCACTTTGATCAATGTACGGAATGAAATCTTGGTTATTTTAGCTACTTACAGTTTCTCTCACTCTAATTTTAGGTGTTTCAATGGCTTCATTGACTGAACTCTCTTTCAACTGGACTGGTTTCATCAGTGCAATGATCTCGAACATTGCATTTACATACAGAAGTATCTATTCAAAGAAAGCAATGGTGAGATTCTGAAGTATGATCCTTGATCAGTATCCTCAATTCATATGTCATTAATGATGCCAGACTTAAGTGGTCTGACTATGTTTGAATGCTCTTTAGCTCAACAGATGGAGCTAGATGATATTATCTCTAGCAATGACTTTGATTGACAGACGACCTACCTATGTGGCCCCTCATCTCTCTCTTTAATATCTTGTTGGGCATTGGTTATCCTCAATGTGAAAAATCTAGATCTCATTCATACTGGAAATTTTTCTGATTCAAAAAGAATTTTTTGGATAGATATGACTCTGCATATGATGATACTGAATCTTGTAGAAATAACTATAGTAACTTTCATGAACCAATGATTGAGTGAGTCACTGGAAATTATGTACAACCTTCCTTTTGCTCCATTGTAACTTTGAAGGTATTAAATTCATCAACACCGTTTTTCTCTGAGCTGTTGAAAACATTGGCAGTTTGGGACTTTAATTAGTGAAACATCGCTCTACTGCAGCTTCTATTGTTTATTTAAGTGATGTCTCATTGTTTCAGAGCCAGTTGTCTGTCAAGTTTCATGTGAAATTTGATATCTGATTTGATACCCTTAGGATGTCTGAGTAACCCTGCAAGATATGATATTAAGTGGAATGCATTGTAAAGCCACAAACAGGTAAGAGATAAGATATGTCGAAGAGGAATTTCTAAGATAGATTTGAACTCAACATTATGTAGCCTTTGTAGTCCTGATGATTCAGCATCCCTCTTATGTATTTCTTGTATACTAGATTTGCACCTTTCTAAGCTCTTTCTTTTCTGTACTTTATGCTCTATATACTTGACATTTTATAGTTAATTTTAACAGACAGGAATGGACAGTACAAATGTGTATGCTTACATTTCAATCATTGCCCTTTTGTTCTGCATCCCACCAGCAATACTTGTGAGTTTCAAGACACCAACTGAAACTTTATCATTCTTTTCACTACATTTACATCTGACCCCCGTTGCTCTAATTGTGCATTAGATTGAGGGCCCCCAGCTGATGCAATATGGTTTTAGGGATGCAATTGCCAAAGTGGGCCTAGTAAAGTTTTTGTCTGACCTATTCTGGATTGGAATGTTCTATCATTTGTACAATCAGGTATGTCACAGAGATTTTCCATTTTCAGCTGCTGCTTAATCCAACGAATAAGAAACCTGAGGCGTTTTCTTTTAGGAATATGTTAGTGAACATGTGCCTCTTATCTTTTATATGTATGATTTTTGTTGACTTCCTGCATTTCTCCTTTTTGTTCATTAACTTTTTGGGCTTAAAATTGCAGCTTGCTACTAACACATTGGAAAGGGTTGCACCCCTTACACATGCAGTTGGCAATGTCTTGAAGCGAGTTTTTGTTATCGGGTTCTCTATTGTGGCATTTGGTAATTACTCCACTGTTTTTTTTTTTTTTTAACATGATTTATAGACAGATTCAAACAACCAAATTTCTATTGTAACAGAAGATTTTCATGCGAGAACATTTTTATACGGATTATGCTGCAAAGGTTTAAAGTTTAGGGCCGCCTTCTATAGTTTAGCTCTTACCCTCCAGAAATTTAAATAATTGAAGACTCCATTAAGAATGATATGTTTTAGCTAATTCCCAATTTTGCTTGGGCTGTACCTTGTAGCCATGATTTTTTCAAGGTATCTTCTACATGGATGCCATAAACTGCTACTTAAATTCTAGTATACTGATCAGAAACAGTGATTTCAAAGCTACAAAGCAATGGCTTTGAAGATATGGAAAAATTTATACCACTGGCGCTGGTTTAGTTAGTTGGTTTTATTGCATTTTAACTTTGTTTCTGAACTTTCTAACGAACCACTCTTCTTTATTTGTTTTCTTCTTTTTTTTAAAAAAAAATTCTAATGGTAATCAAAATTTTGTAGGCAATAAGATCTCCACACAAACTGGGATTGGTACGGCAATTGCAATTGCAGGCGTTGCCATCTACTCTCTGATAAAGGCAAACATGGAAGAGCAAAAACGAGTAAGATTTGCCAACTCTTCAGTTCTAGCATCTCTTCTTCTTGTAAACTAATCTTATGCCATCAGATGAATGGCAGATGGCCAAGTGTTGTCAATCAGTCTAGGTATATGACAATCCTGAGACCAGCTAATTCTAATACTTGCCTCCCAGACCAACCCATTTCTGATCTCACCAATATTTGTAGCTTGTATATTAGAACCCCCCCGAGTCCTGAAAGTGATACCAGCTTATGCAAATACCATTCATTCAAAGACCGATGTTTATAATCTCAAAGTTCACAGGTTTTGCAGTACTCGATAAGCTTTGTTAATCAGCTCATGGTTTTTCTTTACTATTTCAGAAGGCTGCTTTGGCTGAGGCGTCATAAGAGTAACATTTCTAGTTAGACTTCTATGCAAAACCTTGTACATTTATGAGGGTAATAAAGGAGATGCTTATACAAGAATCGGACGGGATCTCCAGAACAGGATTTTTTATATTCTTATAGCGGTAACATATTGGCCTATACATTTGACAAAGGCTCTAAGAAACAGCGGAAAGAATAAGATCATTTCTCAAATAAGCTATAAACTACACTTTCTGATAGCTAAAGTTCTACGTCAAATTTAAATTATTATACCAGTGGTGGAATTTTTCTTCTGAGAGACAATAGCTTCTGCAGATAATTCGCAAATTTGTATGTGGTTCAATGAATTACTGCTTACAAACTTTTATTTCATTTGCACCAGGAATGTTTATTTACAAATTGTTTTAAATATATGGCCAAATACGTCTACACTTTAAAGAACTTTTACCTATTTTCATTATTCACCAATAAATCATCTTAATGCATTGACTGTCATTTACCTGGGTTTTATTTTTTTCAGTCATTCAGGTGCACCAAGGCAACTCTGAAATTCAACCACTCAACGTGACTAAATAAAAAGGCCACTAGAAAAACAATAACGAATTAATAATAGTGGGGACAAAAAAAGATAAAAGACAATGGGAACAAAATTACCACTGTAAATCACTTACAATTATTTGAAATCGTTGGACACTTATTTTTCAACATCTGAATATCTAACGGATCAACATTTGGCTGCTCCTCTAGTTTCCCTCAAAATGGTTATAAAGAATACAAAAATAAACCTGAAAATAGAAAAATGGCTGTAGTAAGCTATGATCCTGACAATAATCATGTCAATACTCAAAATTGAAAGCAATCAGATAATTTACAAACATGTGGGATGGCTCGGAAGAAACTAAAGCTTGAAACGTGCAAACTCAGCCAACCCTATTATCGGCTCTGAGATTTCCAAAGTCTAGTGAGTAGCAAGCCTGCCACGAGAGAAATGAACACTAATCATAAATGAAGTATAGTTGATACAAGATTATCCGAGCTACCAATGGCAGCATATTTGAAAGTGGTAATTCGCAGCAAACTGTAGCATTATGACAATGTCAAGGATAACAATGTACTTGCAGATGAAAAGGTTTATACTACAGCAAATGAGTATGTTCTTCTAAACAATCAAACAAATAAAATGAAGATATTTAATTAAAAAAAAAAACTAATAATAGTAACTTAGACAAGAAGCATGCCAAATTCCAACATCTAGGCAACAAGGACCTCATCTCATCCAGGTTTGAAGTGCGAGTATTTCACCATGAACCAAAACTTACCCATCAGGCATAATCAGTGCTGTACTCAAGTTCAAAAAGAATGTTCCTGCGATTCTCCGAGCCCATTCGGATATCAAACTTTTTAGCCAGGGCTGCCACTTGATCATCGCTCTCATAGTCCATCTCTCGCAAACATCTCCTTCTGATCTTTTTCAGTGTCTCTTTCACGGGGGAAAATCCAGCATTTACCTGCATTTTAATACATATTTATAATACATTCAATATTTTTCCATAGATGATAATCTAAATCATAGAAACACAACCTCAATCTCAAAAAAGGAACTTACCATCTCATCGATAGCACAGAGAGCAGCTTTTAGATCTCGGTTGATAAGATGGGCATCAGCAAGCAAAGAATATGACAGGGCATTGGGTTTAACACCCAAACTAATTAGGTGCTCAAAAACATTTGAAGCTTCACGTGTCTGCCACCAGAGAAGCTCATGAACTTTTAGTTCAAAAGTCAACATACCAAACAGGCAAATCAATTGAGTGGTTTTCCTGTGTTTTCCATGTGTGCAATGCAAATATAGTCTACAACAATTCATTAGGCAGAGCCTGTGCACATCCAACAGGCATTCTGGCCATGACTTTATTCTCATGGTGGGCGGCAGAAGACAGGGACAATTTGTCACATGCATTCTCACGCCTCTGCAGGCAACAACTAGGCCTGTGCAAATTCGGTTTTGGATCAGTTTGGTACGCTGACTATATAACCAACCAGAACTGACCATATAACTGAAACCGAACCAGTTTGGTTCTCAGTTCTGTGGTCAGTTCTGGGCATCCGTGGGCCTCTTTCAAAATATCAATTTCAGCCCATCTTTTTACAGTTAGGGCCAAAACATAAAATCAAAAATGGGCTTCTCAATTTGACCGCAAAAAAATGTAATAAGAACAAATATATTTTAAATTAATTCCAAATATAATGAAATGAACAATAAAAGTGAAATGAGTTTGGTTTCATTAGAAAATTTGAAATATTCAGTCTATTCAATTTCAACATAAACAAATGCGGAAAAAAAAAAGTACTATTACTAACTAGTAAGTAGTAACTACTAAGTAATAACTTAGCAACAAACAATTAACAAGTACCAAAGCATTGAACCAATCACAATGTCACATGCATGTCTTGAAATCAGTATTCAGAAAAGTGCTAATGTTAAAATAATTTTGGCAGTTGCCACTAAAATATGGACATTTTCATATATTTAAAACCTGCAATCAAGTATAAATAGCATTCCCAAATGTATTCCAAACACCCACTACAACAATATCCATCCACAAAATAACACTTCCTACACTAAAATTTAAGGGCTGAGGTGAGGAGTGGGGTTGGGCTGCTTCAAAGAAAATAAGGAGGGGGTGTTTGTTCTTGTTTAGGGTTTGGGGGTACTTCAAACGCAGCCTTTTGGCTAGCTGCATTTTTCCCTTTTTTCTTTCTTTTTGATATTTAATAATTTTGACCATGTGCAGGCAGGAACACCTGGAACTCAATTTGGTTCTTTTGTCTGTTTACGGTTCAGATCAAAACCAATCGAAACTGAAGAAAACAATTGGTTTATAGAAATCCAGAGCCAAACCAACCAGTTCGGTTTGGTTCAGTCCGAAAGTGTCCCACCCCTAGCAACAACACATGAAGATGGACGATTATGAATACATGTCTAAGAATGTATGTATGTGTGTGTGTGTTAGACAAAATAGAGGTCCAAAGCATATGCACCTTTCTGAGCTTCCCAAACGCATACATTAGGGCATTGTAGGAATGAATATTTGGGGTCAACCCGAAGGAAGAACCTATAGCCTCGAAAGTTTGGTAGGCACGATCAAGGTCCCAAATATTTGCAGAACCTAAAACTACACAATTGAGAGCAGCAATGGATTTGTAAGGAGGTTCTGCACGGCTCAAATTCTCGAGTTGAAAATACACCTGGCACAATATTTAAACAACATAAAATTAGAAACAAGCTTCAGATGAATATTAAATGGATGACAGTGAGATATTTTGCTAGCATACTCACTTCTATAGGAATAGTAAACATGCCCATTATTAAGAAATGAAATATATAAACGTTGAAGTATAACAATAAGTTCTGTTATAAGAGACATGCATGGATCTATAGAACAATTATTTGCTAAAAGCCCAACAATAAAGAAAGTCAGCGTAAGAGACTTCAACTTTAGTATTCCATTTGAATAGGAAACTGCAATCTATATCCTATGCCTGTTGTATAACAAAAAAGTGTTCTCTAAATACGTCATATTTCAAATATTCCAAAATAAAATAGAAATGGAAAATTAAAATACCAATGTTCTATGTAATTTTCTATTGTAAATCCAGTAAATGAACTTAAAATAATGATTTTAAATTATAATAACATGCACATAGGTCCTTGAGCAAGTTTTTCAGGAATCCACGGGAAAATAGTATATTAAAAAATGACTGATTTCTATCCTTAAAATTGGGAAGAGAGGCCCAATACTTCTTAAACTTATGTATTCAACTAAGAAATATTACAATCATAAACAATCTTAACTAATAGATGATTCACCAGAAGATGAACATACGATACAATCACTTGAAGATGCCAGAGTATTAAGGACATACCGAGTCCAATGTCTCAAAACCCTTCTTGGAGCAAGCAACGACCAATGGATATAAAGAGGTAAAGGGAGAGAACAGTTCAACATCTGTATCTATCATGGAGTTGCTATAGGCAGTCTCAAATTCATGCAGGGTACTAAAAGCCCTTTGAAGATCTCCCAATGATGCATGTGCATAAATTTTACTGAGATAAGATTCTGGATTAGGGGTCTTCTTTTGTCGCAAAGAGCGTCGTAGGATTGCCCATGATGCATCCAATAGAGTTTGACTGTAGGTCCTACCAGCAGTTCCAAGCATTGACACAACCAGTCCTTCATCTACAGAAAGCATAACAGGGGGCCTTGCATTCTCACCACGGAAAATCCATTTGGCCATGAATTCCAGGGCATAAAATGCTAAGTTACTGTTATCATCTTGAAGTGCAACTTCTGCAATATAATTGCACAAGTTCCAGCTTGGACAAAGAGCTTTATTTTCATCCATTGCCTGGTAAGACCCATAGGGTCAAAGTCACTTAAAACAAACACAAGGCAAAAGGCAAACCTCTCTTCATGTAATGAATTAAATATCAAAGAATTCATTAATGTACCTTGCACATCTTAATGATGGATACCAGGGTATCCAGCCTTCCCTTGTCAACACAGCTCCGCACACAATCAGAAAACACTCTCATAGACAACATGTAGCCAGATTTCAAAGCCGTCTCTATATATTTCAAGGCAGCATCAATCTGGTCTGTCAAGAACAGCATGCCAATAACTAAGTCATATGATTCATCATCGGGCAGAGAATCCTTCCCTGATTGCAGCATCCTGATAATAATAAAGGATGATCCATTAGATATTCAATTTACATCTAAACACTCATAGGTATGTAGTCAATGTATGAGACCACATCAAAACTAAAAAAAAAAAAAAAAAAGGAAAACCTAGAGCAGTACCCTAGACCGATACTGGAGGTACATGATTAAACATACTGAGAAATAGCGATATAAAAAACCTGTATTTCAGACTAAAAACCAGCAAAACAATTCCATAATATACTCTTTCTCCAACCAAATCATAACCCTCCAAAGTCCACACACAGGGTTGGGGTAAGAATGTGAAGCTAGAATCAAATAGCACCATACGAAATTAAGAGTTCAATTGACAATTCAGCAAAATAAGCTATCTCAAGCTTTTACTTACAGTGCCTTCCAAAACATTTATGATCTAACCTTCCAATAGATGGACAGGAATGTAAACTTTCTGAGAAATTATGGCAGCACAATCACTCCATTGCAGAATCAGGAACTTCAATAAAATTACTTTTCTAGGTTCCAGGTCTTAGCTTTATGAAACTTACTAATCACGGTAGTTTATTTCCTTTGTTCTATTTCATGTTTCAGTAAATAGTATTGTGCTTCTTCTCAGATAAGTTCAAAGATTAGGTAATGAAAAAACAATAACTAAGAATTTTATCATTAATGTCCATATAAAATACGCAGTTCGACCTTCCTCAAAAGTAAAAGAGATTCAGGTAACCACCCCAAAATCATTAGTTGAATGTTTGATCCTCGTAGCCAACAACTAGAATTCAGCTGGATACTCAATGGAACCAATTCTATCACTACCACCAAAGCTTGCCACATAAGAAAACCAACCAAGAAATGTAAAAACCCAGTCGATTAATACAACAATAATTACACAAGTTAGAAGATTTTGAAGACTTGTTTGAGGTATATTACGTAGTAGTAAATTTCATAAGCGGTAGAAACTTATGTAAACATTAAAAAACCTATGTATATTATACATATTACAACATTTCCACGTCAACAATAATATGCATACATACTAGGGATGCAAACTAATGTAACATTGCAACTGATGTGAGATATGATAAGACAGTTACTATAGGGGCAATACTATCACATTAATGATGTAATGATGAATACAATAACTACTAATACACTTCACATCAGTTGGGATATAAACTTTGTGCCTTAATGATATGCCTAGTGTTCCCGTTTCTACCTGTTTCATACATTTACCAACAGAAAATTTGAACAGAAATCTAACCGTTGGAGCAACTTCTCAGCCGCCTCTGTCTCTCTGGCCTGGTACATGGCTTTCAACACCAAATTAAAAGATGCAGTATTAGGCACAATAGCAAAATCCTCCATCTGGGCTACTAAATCAAGCAAATCAGCAGCGGCGGCGCCGTTCATCAAATTAGCTCTCAAATAATGATTGTACAAACTAGCATCGGGCTTATTGGGCTTCCCATTCTTATCCAAACTCCTAATCCAGAGCTCAAATAACTCCTTCATATCCGACCACCGCTGACTCGTCATCCAGTCAGCAAACAAATTCATCAAAGCCTGCGCATCAAGTGTTTGCGATAATACCTGAAACTTGGGTTTAGGGGAGTGCTGGAGAAACCCAAGAGGGATCAAGGCCTGGGGTCCGGCGGGCGAGTTGGGAAATGGGTTTCGCCAGTTCTCATTGTAAAGCGGACTGCCGGTGGCTGGATTGGGAGGGAGTGGAGATGGATCAGTTGAGTGGGCGAGTTGGGGTTCTTGGGAGAGGAAAGTGAAGGTGGAGATAGGGAGGAATTTGAGATTAGGGTTTAGGGTTTTAGTGAAGAGGATTTTGGTCCGAGTGAAGATCGACATTTGAGATGCCATTGCATTCACTCAGCTGATTCCAATCAAGACAGTGAAGTTGCAGCGGTGGAACTGTTGAAGAAGTAGAGCTTCAGTTAGGGTTTTGTACTGTTTGTTTCCATGTGAAAGTGGAACAAAACAATTACAATGCTTAACACTAATTTGTAATTTCAATCGTTATCTTGGAATTTGATTGAACGTTTGGACCGGCGACTCCACCGCTTACTTGCTAAATACACCCACTCTTTAAGATTAACATGTACGAACCGTACCTTAAGTCTTTTTGTTTTAATTGTCATCATTACATCATGAAATTATTGATATTAAATTAAAAGAATATTAGAGGATAGAATTATTGAAATACATCCAAACATAATTTCTTATTTTAAGAGATTCAATGTAAGCCTTACATCAAGGGACTATTGCTCTTTATTAAAAACGGTAAATTTTACACTCGCATAAAAATAAAATAATTCATATATAAAAAAGACAAAACAATTCTCAAACAAGAAAGAATAATACAAAATACACTATCACATAATTTAACATTCTCCACCATTTATAATAATTCACCCATTTAAAACTACAATCAAACATTAACAACAAATAAAAATATAATTAATTCAAGTGACATAGAGAAGGCTTGAACACCACCAAGATCTGCTTCCCCATCGGATCTAGGGCTAAACTTTGGTTGTTGATGAACGAATTTTGCTCAAGAGGCAATAGTTGTGTTGCTTAGTAGTGGTTGACAATGATAGTGAGCTTCAGAGACTAGTAGATTAAATTAAAATAAGACTCAAACTAATTAAATCATTTCTAAAAAAATAAACTCTAATTTGATTAAGAATCTTGTGATCCTTAAACGGTGTCATTTTCTCTCTTGAATTTTGCTTGTATTCATCTTCAAACTGTTCCTCACATACACTAAAAAGGATTTTCAAAATAATATTTTGATGTAAACTATGAATTTTGAACTTTCCAACCTTTGTCATAATATCCGTCTAATCACTCTAATGATGAAAAAAAAATCTTCAATCATAATTTTTTTTAACAAAATCTTTAAAGGATGTTCATGCGACTTCTCGAAATAATTGATAACAAATGAAACATGTTCTTCAAACTCTTTCACATACTCATCACACATCTTAATTTCGAAAACTTCGTTAAATATTAGTGGTTGATCAAAATCAATGATTGAATTTGTAATACTCTATTACCACTTTTTAAGGTGAAAAGGTTGTAATAACTATATGTGCATAGTAAGTGAATTTATACGTTTATATTTATCCTATGATGTTTATGTTGTACGATATTAAGAAGAAGAAAATTTTCATTTTCATTAAGAATTTATTTATTTCTTAGAACATTGATCTATTATCCAGTTAGATGTTTGGCTTGATATAAGTTAAATTTTGAACTTACATGAGATTATTGATATTGAACTTACATACATGTGTTATAAGTTAAGATTGACATATTTAGGTTCAATGAAACTAGGCCCAAATCATACACTATAATTTGGACTAGGGGTTATTGTGGGAAAGAGAATAAGTGTTGGATTGGATTGTTAAATTTAATAAGGGGTAAAAAGTTTAAAAAAAAATTGGAAATTTTATAAACTACATTTTTCAAAAACCCTAGCCAGCCCCATCCAGATCTTTCCGGGCTTAGAGAGAAAGAGAAGAAGAGAGAACAAATAGGAGTGGTGTTATAGATAGGTTTTGAGGACTAAAAGGTATTCTCATAACTTTCTCTCTAATATTTGTGTTTGTTATATGATTTTGTGAAATTATAATTTCTGAAAACTTGATAAATTGAGATTTTTATGATGGTTTCATGAGATATATAGATTATTGAGTATGATTAAATGGATAAGATAATGAATCATGACAAAGTACATAATTACTATATGACTATGGATCAGTTTGTGATTTTTATAAAATATTGTATTTCAATTTTAGATTTGATTTTGTAATCCATTAAATTAGACATTCTAAGAATCATTTAAAAACTCCATAAACTCGATTTTTAATGAATTTTCGAAGATGACTTTAAAATTCTGAAAATGCCTTATTTTTGCAGTATAATCAGATTTTGAACTAGGTTTGATCTATCAAATGATCTTAGAAAATTATGAGTTTTTAAAAAATAATAGTTTTACATGTCTAGTATATCATATCCAAATTTGGGAATGTATGTCTTTGGGGTCAAATTGTTATAAGTTTTTAAAGCGAGTAGTCTCTGTGTAGAATTTTGTTTGACAGATTTTGAGAGTTTTGAAAAGAAATTATTTTAAAATTCGTCCTCAATGAATTCAACCTTAAATGATTTATTATGAGCTAAGGTATTTGTCAGGATCAATTCTGAGGTGGTTTCAAAAATTTTACATAAATGTGATTTTATAAAATTTAGATACTAAAGGTTGTTCTATAGATGTTCTGATTTGATCAAGTCAATAACTTAGTTTTAAGAATGATTATGACTTGAATTTTGAATGGGATAAGATCTGATTTAATTAATTTGATAATTATTTGTGTCTTAAGAGTAATATATTTTTATTTTGTGGTAAATGAACATTGTTTAATGCATAAAAAAAAATCAATTGGATAATAGTGGTTGAAATTAGAAGATTTTTAAAAACCTTAAGTTTTAAACTATGATTAATTTTGGATTTATATTATTTTATGGTGTTATATTATTAATTATTATCATTTTAGGACTCCAAAAAAATAAACTTTATGACTTGGGTCAAGGATAGCAAAATTCATCTCGAACTCACGAGTGTAAAACCTAGTGGAAGAGACATTTCACGATGAACTAGATAAATGCACAAGGAGTTTGTGAGTGGATATTTAAATTATTTTTATGATTTCTATTTCATGATTTTAAATACATATATATTTTTTAAAGTATGATAAGCACGGTTCTTTTTTTCATAGCTAATAACATGTATATTTTTCCTTGATGACTATTTATCTTAAATTATGTTTTTACTTAAGATTTCTTTTTTTTTTTATGTATCAACAGTAATGGTTTCTTTAAATTGTTTGAGATTTAAAGAGTATGAGATATGATATAATAAAATGTTATACATATGTATGTTATATAAAGAAAACAGTTTTGAAACTACTAGGCTATACTCTTTCCCCTTCAGATAGAGATATGAGATTCAAGCTTTTAGAGGCATGTTTATACACATACACATAAGCTTTTAGACCGTGTGTATGAGCTCTTTACTCTTTGGGAGCTAATTTGCTTTGCCTATGCGTACGACGAGGATATGAATGAGTAAGTTTAATGCTCTGCTCGGGGAACATTCCGGGTACGACAAGATTTTCTCATGGGTATTAGTTTAGTGTGGTTTTCTGTATAATAGTAGTATATAATATTTAAATATCAAATGTGGTTGACCATACTTAGCTAAGGAAAGGTATCACGGTAAATTTTATATTTATACTTGAGTACATAGTTTGATAACAATTTATATTATTCATGATCTAATTATTATTTACGAAATGCATTTTATAGTAAGCAATTTTATACAAAGATCTTATATGTTTATAGTAAAGATCATTTTATGCATTTTAATTATTTTTCATGATGAATAGTAAGAGAGATGCTATTTATATGTTTATCATACGCTTTTGAGACTAATTTAATTTTCAAACCACATTCACTCAATGGGTTAATCGACTTACCAAATTTTTATTATATTTCCCCCCAGGAGATTGTAGAAACTAATTGGAGTTGAAGCCTAAAAATTAAGCCAAACTATAGTACAAGAAATCATCAATTTGAATATTAGTATATTTATATTATTGGAATAGAGTTCATTACTTTGATAATTATTCAACCTTGTATATTTAGATGTATAATTTGGGATATTGTTTTGATAAAATTTAATTTGCTGAAGATAGGTATTGTTCCTATTAATGGTAAAAGATATTAAGCTAGAGGATTTTGGATGATTATTTGTTGATGTGTGATGAGGTAAATATTACAAGTGGATAAAGTATGATAGGTAAGAAAATTTCTACCAGATTATTGGAAAGGAAAAAAAACTATTGATTTTGATGATTATACCATTTTCTAGAGATGAACGATTTAGGACTTATCTCAAATTCTTAGAGAACTCGTGGTCGATCGTTTCAGGATTTGGAGAAATTGATGTCGGTGTGAATGGTCAATTAACATTATCTTCTAGTTCATCAATATTGTCCATGACCTCAATATCATATTTATTCTTAATTTTTTCATTTTCATCTAAATACTTGAATACCAAATTTGTTGGGTGTCGATTAATTATAGGTGCATGCATGTGGTTTATGTGTTCATCATCCAAATATACGAATTACATATATATAGATACATAGTGGAAGTCTGAAAATTAATAATGAACACAAATTATATACATATTAATCAAATTAATATAAATTGAGAATATATCACATTTGAAGCATTTGAATTAAAATTTGTTTAGAGTCCAATAGAAATGAATTTGTTGACAATTCTAATAATCAATTAATGTGAGTTTTATTGACTAGAATAGCAGCCTATAATCCAATACCGATTTAATAATTAAACCATTTATATTAACTTTTAATCTAATGAAATTAATTTATTTTTACAATTGATCAACACTTGAACATTAAAAATAAATCATTTTTGTTATTACAATAAGTAGCCTAAATTGAAAGTAGAATAAGATGAATAAATTTCAATCCTTGAAATGAAACTAAGAAATAATTTCTTTTCTCTCATTCTCCCAAAAATGGTTGGCCACTTCAAATTGTAAAAACTAAAAACTTATCAAATTTTATTTCATATAACTATATATAAAAATTTATTTAATTTTAAATATATTTGAATTTTATTTAGGTTTAATTTGACTTTAACCTAACCCTAGGGTTAATAATTAACATAGGTTAAGTTAATTTTAATTTACAATTAATTAAAATAAGATATATTGATTTTAACCTAACTCTAGAGTTAACAATTAACCTAGGTTAAGTTAAATACAAAATATCTTTTAACCTAACCTTTTGGTTAATAATTAACTATAGTTAAGTTAAAATTATTTAATAATTGAATAAATAAATATTTAACTGACCTAACCCTAGTTAATTATTAACTATGGTTAGATTAACTTTAATTTAACCCTTAAGTAAGGTTAAAATATCTATTAGCCTAACTACTTGGTTAATTTTTAACCATAGTTAAGTTAAATATTTATTTAACCATTAAATAAATAAATATTTTGATTATTTAATAATTAAATAATCAAATAAGTAAAATTACCTTTAAGCCATTTATTAATTCAAAATGGGTCCCACTTAACCTATATACTTTAGTTAACTTAACCAAAGTAATTTGTTAAATTTTATTGGATTAAACTATTAACTTTGATACGCTGCTCAAGTGCACAACAGGTACACTTTATATTGCGGGATTCTCTAGGTTCACGCCTAATTCGTCAATTATAACTATTTCATGAGTTCGTGATTGATGCCTCACGTACATGTCACGGATATTACAAATCAGGGTGTTAGACCTTATAAGTTGAAGTTATTACATATACGTATAATCCTTCCATCATTTATACTATGGATGTGTAGAGATATAGATCAGCACTGTCAAATCCTTATAACTTCATCCGTGAACTTATCTCCAAATTTGTATCTTGATAAACAATATATGCAAATACTTTTGAGATATTATTTAACCTTGTGAAAAAATCTTTTCCCAGGTTTTTTTCACAAGGTGAAATACTTATGACCATAAGATTTTTTGAGATACAATCTCGAAGTATCGGATATACAACTTACCTATGTAAGCTGACAGATCCTGTATCTACGCACACCAAATTTCATGAGCATGGGACCATACCTAGCGACACATAATGGTTAGACCATGAAAGGTCTCTAACATATGTGGAACTAAAGTATGGTGGTTACCCACAGATCCACCACGGTGCACAAGTCAAAGGACCACGAATACTACTCAACTCGAGATAACCTATAATTGACAGTTTCATATAATGTCTATTATGGTCCTTGTGAGTTTGTTCAGTAATCAGTTCTGATTGAATACCCGCATGCCTATATGAGCTCTAAGCTCATGGTCAGTTAAGAACAACCATCAGTACCATACAGATAGACCTGTATCGATGAAAATAGATTAGGAACATAGCGTTTGAGAATATACTTGCATAATGACATTTTCTAGTAGGTATTGCAACTCCTTGCAACCATATCATTATTAGTATACTCTTAGGTCTTTGTCCCGTTTCAGATAAGGCTCTAACTCTTTAGATATCATTGACATTTATAACCTGCTAACTCTTAACAATTATAATTCTCAGCATTGCTAACTCTTAATCCAGGTCTAAACTCCTTTAGACCAGATATGAACTCTTTCAGATCATATAATGTCTGTAACGTTACAAGTATAGTATCATATATGTTTAGTATTAATGATTTTATTTGAAATGTTTATTATATAAATATTAAATAATTAATATTTATACAATATTGGAATGACACGTAAGCACCAAATTTAACAAAATCTACACACCTTTTTAGATTGCGAAGAAATAATCGTAAATGACGTTTTAAATCCTTATTAAAATTAATCCTAACTTTTCGCACCATAATTTCAAATTTGTTTACTTTTTTTAATTTTAAAATAAAAATAACTTAAAACTAATTCAATGGGTAAAATAAGAATTAACCTTTGTTAGAGTTTCAAAAATTTCGGCAGATGGTGGTTGTGGTTTGACCGATGATGGTCGAATCCAAAACTTATTGCGACAAGGAGTACACGATATGGTGGTGATTTGGTCCAAAAGAGGCGCGAGCGACAACTCGGGAAAACTACTAAGTTCATGGATTATTGCAACTTGTAACTTTTTTGATGATAATCGACGAGAAAAAGGCTAGAGTTTGGTTGGTTGCAAATTCTAACTCAGATGGTGCTCTAGATCAACGGTAATGGACGAGATTGGTTGCGGTGAAGCTTCTGTAGGTTGGAGCCCTCGAGCGGCAGATTTACATTTTCCTACAGTAATTTAAGGCGGCAAACAACAAAGTTTAAACAACTAGCGATGTAGTGGTCATGACAACTCATTTTTCTGTTTTTTTCTTAAAAAAGATCTTTTGGTTTTTCTAAAGAAAAAAATAAATGGCATGAATTTTTTTTGCAAAGATAGTGTTTCTTGGCCTAAAAAGAGTATCTATTATAAAGGTAGATACAACTACTTTGATACTAAAATGATGCAACGAAATAGTAGATAAAAAGGTAGATTTAATATTTTATTTAGTCTAAAAATACTTAAAATAAAGAATTAAACTAAATTTAGATTGATTATGAGAGTACCTATGAATTTAAGATGTTAAGACTCATTGATTTAAAATAATATTGAAAAATAACAAAGAAAAACTCAAATCAACACTTTATTCCATCATTAAATAATTGAATAATAAGCCCATTCTAATATTACAAAATACTCATATTTATAATAATCATTAATTATCCTAAAACTACTAAAATAAAACTTCTTATTAAATTAAAAATATGACTCAAATAATAATTACTAAACTAATAAAACATTAAAAAGAAAAATAAATAAAAATGACTCAAACTAAATAAAATATTTCTAAAAATAATACACTCTAATTTGATAAGAAATTCTTGTGATCTTTGAACTGCATCATAAACCTAGGTTCAATTATTGTAATAAATTTAGATAAATTATTTTTATTAGTTTTTAGAGTTCAATTAAAAAAAATTCTTTTTTATTGTCTTAAAATCTATAAATTTATTTTCATTTTTTTATTAGTTGTAATTGTAAAATGAATTGTACTGATTAAAATTTAAAATAGGTAATACATAATAAATTTAAGATGAGTATCTTTGTCCTTTTTATGGGTTTAGAACTGAAAAAAAAAAAAATTTATAATAAGTTTGAGATAGAATTGATTTTTTTTTAATATGGAAAAAGGGAATTCGAACACAGGATCTCCAGTGGAGTTATGCACTGCAACAATTGGATTATTTAAATAAGTGCAGATATAACTGATTTTTTTTAATGAATTTATGTTTAAAATAAGATAAACCCATCTAGATTCTAGACCCACCCATTATCATCCCTAAGTTGAATATAATTACAAAGAGATTTTTTTTCATTTAATTTTAAAAAAATAAATAAACCCAGGGCCTCTAATACTAGATTGAAGCTTTTTAAATCAAGTAATGTCATTGAGAAGCTTTTCATGAAAATCGTTTTTGTCTAAAAAGAAAACATTTTAAGCAAATTGATAACTTTGAATACGCGGTTCTATTATATAAATTGAAAACAAAAACAAAATGTGAACATAGATAAGATAGAAATGGAAATGGAAGGCACAAGTTTTGGCTTTGAGATTGTGGTCCAATTTGTTATGTTTTGGTAGGAATTTCAATAACCCAATCAAAAACTTTAAAGACTAGCGATCCAATTAATAAAGTGACCTAAAAGCAAACCACAGAATAAGAATATATATATATATATATATATATATATATATATATATTTCAAAGCAAAATGCTTCCTCCAACTCCAATTCTTGTTGCCTTTTGGCTCCTCAACCTAAGTCCTAACCTCATTGATGGGGATGGGATGACCCAATGCAATACAAAAAGCACACCCCCCCCCCCCCCCAAAAAAAAAGGTGCATTAATTAATTAATGCATTTTTAATTTTGTTTTTCTTGTAACTCATCGTTCAAAATTGAAAAGGTTGTGTGGATCTTTGCTTGTTCAGCAGATTCTCTTCTAACTCTTTTCACCTTTTTTTTAGGTGTGCTTTTTGCATTGTTTTCATAATTCAAATCCGCGTTATACATTCTCCCAAAACTTTTTTTTTTATTTTTAAAAAAGATGTTATTGTTTCTTTCTTAATGACAAAATCCCCAGTAGGTGTAGGTTGGGTTTTAAGTAATATTCAATTTATCTTGGTTCCATGAAAAATTAATATATTAAAAAAATAATTAAGTGAATGTATTCAATTTTTTTAATTTATTAATATTTAATTTTAAGTAAAAATATTACAAGTTACCATTCCACCGTTTGATAATGTAATGATAATAGCCGCGGTTCTCTTCACTTTTTTACCACTTTTTTTATATATTAAAATTTATTTTATATAAATTATAAAAAAATAGAGTTTAAAATATAAAATATAATTATTTTTACGACCGTCCCATTACTAAAAAAAACGATTATCTACTGTTACCAAAAAAATAACTGACAATAATAATGGCAGTCTCCTTTTATTTTATATTATTTATTTCTTAAAATTAAATATTAAAAAATTTCATATTTTAATTCACTATGTATTATATAAATTTTAATTTTACCTTTTTACCGTTAAAATAAATTTTAGTTTTACCCTTCTATGATTAAAATAAACAGCAGGAGATGGCTAAAACAAAATTGAAAATTACCCTAAACCCCGACGACAAAATTGTACTTCTCCCTTTTATTAATTCATTTAACCTCCACCCATTCATGTTTGTGAGAAGAATTAAAGTTTCCAGTCAAAATTTGCCAACTCTACGGTCCAAGGTCTTAGGCTGCGCTAATGCTTTTGCGCTGCCTCATGCCGCCTCGTCCATTCTCCATCCTCGCTAGAATTAGAAATAATGATAGATAGCGTAGCAAATAGCAGCAATAGAAATTAAAATTATTCACCAACAAATTATAAATAAACCCACATGGAACATAATTCATGCACCAAAATGAGATGCCGATGCACGAATCTAAAGCTAAAAGGAGAAAGGAAAACCACGGTGCTAGCTCATAGCGAGCCCATTGAATTAAAACATCACAAAGGAACGGACCCTCAAAAGGTAGGAAGGAGTAGGAGGACCCTTTTGCTTTTACAAAGTACAATACCAACTTGAACCAAGAGAAGAGAGGGTCAATCAGAGGACCAGAACCAGGCAGCATCAGCAGCTTGGGTTAAGTTTTGATCCTGCACATGAGTTTATGACCGTTTGTGTAATAATAATAAATGAAACATGAAACATGACAAAGCATCTTTAGTTTGCTCAATTTCCCAGAACAGTCTAAAATATCACCATTCAAATTAAATAATATCTTTAACATAATAAAAAAAAAAGCTAGTATATATACTGTATATCAGATACAGACACTCCCCCACCTTCAATCACTGCCCACCATCAATCTCTCTTATTCTCGTCCCTAGAAATCTCTTTTCCCCCAATAGTAACACCATTGCCGTTGCTCTCTAGGTCTTCTTTTCCTTCTCTCTCTCACAGAAGTCGGAACACACACAGCATACAGCCATCGTTCATTTCAACTTCAACCCAACCAGCTTACTTAAAAAGACCCCATAAATTTGCCTTGCAATCTTCCATCAACCATGGCTGTTATAGCATATTTACTGCTTTTCTTGGCCATGACTGGCCATTCAGGTAAGCCCCTCCTTGCGCCTTTCTTTTCCTTTCCCTCAAAGCTTCTGTTATAATCATCAATCATGTTTTCTGAGATGGATTCCTAACATATTTCCCTCTGTGATCTTCTGCGTTTTTATGTCTATATTACTATGATGACACTTCATCTGAAGATATTATTAAGATTGTCTATTGAAAGTCTCAGATATTATTAAGATTTTTAGTCAAGCTTTTTTTCATTTTTAATTCTCAAGAGGAGTTCATTGTTCCTTTAATTACTTAACTCAATATTTGACGAAGTTTCTTGACACAAATCATTCATCTTAATTTCATTTTGAAAGGGGAAATAAATATGTTTTATGCGAACTAACTGTTCTTGTATTTGGTTTTGTTCAAACTTGTTTTGCAGATGCCATTTATTGCCTGTGTAAAGATGGGTTGAGTCAATCAGTCCTACAGAAAGCCCTGGATTATGCTTGTGGAGCTGGAGCTGACTGTACTCCAATCCTCCAAAATGGTGCCTGTTACAACCCTAACACTCTGCAGGATCACTGCAACTATGCTGTTAACAGCTATTTCCAAAGAAAGGGCCAAGTTCAAGGCAGCTGTGATTTTGCCGGAGCTGCTACTACCAATGCCAACCCCCCTTCGAGTAAGTACCCTGATCAATCACCCCTTTTGCCTAATGATTCATATTCCTGGTTTTGACTTCGGACTCCTGATTTTTATTCCTTCTGATTTCTATCTTCTGATCTGTTTGTGATTTGCAGATGTTCCCTCCACTTGTGCTTATCCTTCAAGTGCCACCAGGTACCTTGTTTGCTTTATTTCTTGCCTATTTTCCTGACCTGTTTATTGAATTTTAATATGGTTTATAGCTTCTATTTCTTGTTCTTTTTGGGCACATTTTTAGTTGTTCTATGTTAGATCTCCTTCCCAAGCTCAAAGATCAATCTTTTTCTCCTTTCCATGGAGAATCTACTGACTCATGAGATTTCAAAAATCAAGAATCTGATTCCCAAACAAGCTTTGATGTAATTTTCATACTAGTGAGAATCTTAAGGGGGTTTCGTGTTAGGTACAACCTCTCATTTACTTCACTCGCATGTTTCAATAATTGCGATCCACATGGTAGATGTGAGTAAGGATTTGCTTGCATAAGCAGCTGTATCAAATTTTGTATTAATTTTCGGTTAAAATTTCTGTCTCAAGTAGATCCATCATCTCCCCCAGTCGATTTCTTCACCATAAAATTCTCTTCGTAAGTCCCGCATCTCCCCTTGATAGCTGTGAGCTGTCATGATTTTGATATCTGATTTAGGACTTTGTCCTCTTCCCCACCAAAGATTCTCAGCTGGACATCTGTTCCTCCATCTCAGTACCTAGCTCATAATTTTAATTTTAGATTAACTTGGGTTTTCAGGATGATGTTTATTGTTTCCCTTTGCTGATTCTGGTGTTATTTTTAAACAGCAATGGGACAGGCACAACTCCAACCACCACCCCATCAACCACCCCATCAACCACGCCATCAACCACCAGCCCAGGCACACCTACGGTGTTCGGCGGCACTGGGACCACGCTGGGCCCAACCAGCAGCAGCGGCACTGGTGGCATCAATGATGCCAGTGATGTGATGGCTTCATTTAAGCCCACTAACTTATTCCTGTCTATTGCTCTGACTTTATGGGCTTCGTGCCTAGTATTGCTGTGGGGTTGAAAGATACGTTTAAGGAAAAAAAGTTTTAAGTGGGGTAGAACGTGCGAACGAGATTTTGCCAAGAAAAGATGGTAGACTTGTAATTTTCCGATGGGCTGTGTAGGTGAATGGAATCATCTAGAGGCAAACCCCACTAGGGCCTTTTGTTTTGGTTTCTTGGCTATCATGAGAAAAGGCTAGGGAATTTGATTCCTTTCCGGAGATGATGATATGACTGCTAGAACATCATCTTTTTTTTTTTTTTTTTAAGATTTTTCCCTTCTGTATATGTAAGGGCGAGGCAATATTTTTTCTTTTTCTTTTTTTTTTTATTGGTTTTGTTAAATTACATGATATTATCCTAGTTAATTTACCTATGTTCCATGTCCATCCTTTGGGTAATATTCTCGTGTTTTTCTTTCCTAAATGCAAAAACTCAATTCCTTTTATTTCATTTGTGGACCAAATTTTCTTTATATTTATTTGGATCCATAGCGTGAAAACTGTGGAAATTTCTAGTACAATTAAATTCTGGATGACGTCTCCACTACGAATGCATGGACCATGGAGCTGAAAGAGATTATGACTTGGGAACCACCTGCCGACCATTCTGTTATTGTCAAAATGTAATTCGATGACGAGCATAGTCTCGGAATATTAAAAAGAATTTAAGGCAATTGGCGGTGGTGCAATTTGCAATTTAAACGACGCGTGGAGACCAGTAGGGCTTGGTTAATCGTCTTAAAATTGTTAAAATTTCATTTCTTAGTCAACCGCTAAGAACTCCAATAGTTATTATGAAGAAAATTATGAGAAAAACCTTAAAAAAAAATACCATGCAAAAAACACACAAGGAATTAAAGGTCATATAGTGGACAGGGAATAAATCCATTGTGATTCATATGGATTTGACTGCCATCTGTAACTCTGCAATCTTTTTCACGTTTACAGTATCCTAAATGCCCCAATATCACATTAAGTCAGTGATGGAATTTTCAAAGTGGAATGAGTGAAAATTCTACTGTTTTGGAGAAACAAATTGAGGTTCTATGTGGCAATTTTCTCGAATAAATTCCAATATGAACTTCGCAACAGAACGTGGCTTTTCCACATGAGGAAGGTGTCCGCAGTCCGGTATTTGGCGTATAATTGCATTTGGCAACTCACAGTGCAATCTCTGCATTGTATAATTTGAACAGCCACACAAGTTAACAATGTTACATGTCTTACCAAATTAAATATGGTCATATAGTAGAAAATTTAATTCGATGAAGATCACATAAATTAATCCATGAGAAACTTTACCACCATCAACTTAATACAATTTTGTTAAAAAAATTTAGAAATCACTCACTTTTACAGAGTGCTCTTAAAGTGTAAAGTTTAGCAAATGGTTACCACTGCAAGCTTGTTGCTAATAATCTGGTCATCCTCACCCCATATGATAAGTGTCTTTTGTTTCACCTGTGCAAAGTATTAGCATATCAATGAAAAACAAATATTTCTGGGCATTTACAAATTTGAAATTTACTGAAATGCTAAATCACAACGCCGCAACAGCTGCTTAAAACTACATAGAAAATTCAAAACAGTTTCTTCCAGCATGATACTGAGGCAAGCTGCTGTCTAGAGGAGTGCTGTCTTGCCCAATATGTAGACCAACTCCAAAATTTTTCTTCCATACATCTTTTCTGGAGTATGTAAGTCATGTTTGCCAAATGAGCAAATGCACATATAGTATTACAGGGTTGAATATAATTTCTATTACTTTCAAAATGTTGGAATCCTCTAGACATATAGGACAACCACCTGAATATTATTGGAGGCAGAATATCTGATGTATAATCAGTAGATAAATTAAGAGGCTAAGACCAATGAACAGAATTAACTTTAATAAAATTTATTTCTTGTCTTATTCATTGACATTATTTCTGTTACTGCAGCTGGAAATGCAAATGGGGCAAAGCTGGATAAGTAAATGACAGGCAAGATCCCGGCAAAGTTTTTGTCTGCCACTCAGTAATACCCTAAACATTCAATTAAATGTGATTATTTTGGACAATGAAATATATATATATATATATGGCCCCACAAGAAAAGATGTAACAAAAACATCTATAAAAAAAAAAGATCTTCAAAATGGCCCGATGCATTTAGCATTAAAATGCCTATTAAGTATTTTGCAAGTATCCAGCCTTTATGGAGTTATGCTCTGACGTATACATTGGCATATAAATGGGTTTCCATTTGTTCTAGACTTCTGGACTAGTCTTTTACATATGCAAGATGAAGGATATCTAAAGTGTGTTGTCTTATATGGAAAAGCCATCTGCACAAACCTGGTCTATTTGAGAACTGACATTATAACCACCATTAATCATAAAATTTATAGTTGCATCCTCCCACCATGGAAATAGACAATGTAAGCGGCCCACCTGGATAGGATTGGAAAAATAAAGGTGGCATTGAATAGAACTTCACCGGTGCATAATCCGAAAACATTCAAGAGAACAAAAATATCTGACACTGGAACAGTATGATTAGTACTAATTTGATCACATAAATACTTACATTAGTCCAATCTAAGCTGGTACTGAAGGATATATGGTTGAAAGCCAAAACATTTACAAATAAGCGTAGAGGAATGCTCTTCAACAAATATATCTAACTCAAAAAGACAAATGTATAAGATAACCAAACCAAAAGGATGTAGATAAAAAAAAAAAAAAAGGCTTTCAGGTGTTAAAGATAACTAATGCAAATCCAGCAGCACTTATTATTAAATACTCCCTCTCTCTCACGCACACAAACCCACAGAAAAGATTTTGCAGGCGGGTCTGCAAGGTGAATAATAAAGGTTGTCAATCTCATCCCAGAAAGCTAAATAAATAATATGATACCTGAAACTAGCTTGAATTATTACCATCAATATGACTCTTTCTAAAGCCATCTTTGGCATGGAAGGTGTTCTAAAATAATTATGTGGAGGAATGACAACATTTGAGAAAAAGTTTAGAATGTTGAATAACTTGCAGTAGAGACCAAATGCTGCTTCAACCAATTTTCTTTTACATTTTCAACTTGATCGTCATGGATGCCTTACCTATATAAATAGAGAGATGTGACCCTAGGTGGAACTGCATGGTGAAGATTAATTTTTATAGACAACCACAAGAGTCTGAAATTCAAGGCTTTTGTGTTAAGTAGGAGTTACCCCAGCATAGGCTACTGTTCTTGGTAACTTCGCTAGGTTTCCAGTTCCTTCTGTATATACACTTGCATCAATGAAAACCAGGTTTTCCACCTAAAAATGAGATAAGATTGTGGATTGCAAGAAACATCAAAGGCATTAATTTTGAAAACTTTAATAAAGATGTAACTAGTGACTTATTATGCCTTTTCCTAACCTCAATTATTGTAGAATACTTACAGCTTCAGGATGATTGATTGCAAAGTCAACTGCAACAGCAGCACCAAGGCTTGGTCCAACCAGTATCATGGGCCTTTTAATGTAGGTCTTCCAAAGCTGTCAGTACGAAACAAATACAATTTGGTAGCATAATGGAAGATGACAATAGATGATTACTAAAAAGTTTAACATTCTTCATGTGGATACTGGCTTATAAAACAAAAAACACTACAACTTCACAGACTGATTCTCTAAGCATACTTATGAAGGCAATGATAAGCAAAACTAAGACCACTTGAAAGACCAGCAAAAACTAGCACATAGAAATCACAAGCAAATGAGGCATCACCGAGTTGCTAAACATCATACTGCGGATGCGTGTCATGTCAGTAGCTCCCCATATTTACTGACAGATGGTAGAAGAATTTCCTTCATAAAGAAACCGGAGAGAGAATATCTTCTTAAGACAGAAAAGTTACCTGATAGAAGTGCTCACGCTTGGATGCCACATTACATGGTGGAAGTCTTTCTAACAAGCACAAGAAGAAAAATGCATCAATAATAAAATAAAGGTAGAACAATTTAGAATCTGTAACTCACCTAGCATTTCCTGTAGCTAAGGCATATAAGACAAACCTAAATCAGAGAAACCCCAACCAAGAATATCAATAGCCCAAGTCTCCAGACCAGCCTCCTCAAGCAGCGGATACGTGTATCTCCATTCTAAGCAGGAACTGGATAATAAAGATGTTGTGAACTATACAGAGATATTAGTTGGAAATTTTTCTGAAAACAGAGCATCTTGAATATGTGGAACCTGTCAAAGCCATGAAGGAGAACCACTGGACTTGTGTTGCTCTGTATCAATGGCTTCACAAGACTACTCATGATATAACTCTCTGAGAAGTTGACCTACATTGTTCGAAGGCTTAGAGTGGGCAGGACGCATACATCAAAGGCTCAGAAAATAAGTAGAATGACTTATAAGCTGGCCAATGCAAAAGTAGATTTTCCCCAGCTTGATGGAAGAATATAATTCAGAATGTCAATATATTTCAGCTAAAACATTTACATGAAGGAGTCGGTACTTAAGCATATTTATTAATTAAAACTATAAATATTTATACCATCAGATGCACATTAAGACACATAATAGTGATGAAAAAGAATGTCTGGCTAAAACATCTTGCATGACAATGATTACATTATTGTCAAAACCACAGATGGATATAGTAAACTCTTCTCAAAAGCTGGAGATGTTACATAGCAGAACTTTTATTTTACAGTTTCAAGTAAGAGTCCAACCTTGGGATCTGAAATCTTTTGATGTTATCAGATTTTTTACAAGTTCTAAGTTATGAGCAATGATTAAAATAAAACACAGGTCCAGTAAACACAATAGGAACCCCAACCATCAGATTATAACCAAAGAATTTTGAAGCAACAGCAACTACAAGTGACTACTGACTATCAGTTCTTGAGCGCCTCGATCACCGAGTACTGTTCCACAAGCAATTTTCCTCCTCTAAAAAAGTCTTAAAACAGTTAGTAGCTTGATTTTATATCGCACTTTTCATTTATCATTCTCACTGATGAAAACATTCTACTAAAATTAAAGAGGAAGAATTAAAGGCATGATCAAGTTTCCTATCATTAACTAACTTCAATTTAAAAATATACAGAAGTCATACCGCTCAGTATTTCATTTAATAAACAGTAAATGACGTTTTCCTTTGCTTGTTCGTAATTTTCTAAGCAACCAAACAGAGAGTATCAGAGTATCCAAACAACGAGCAAAACGAGAGAAAAACAAGTTATATAAAAAAAAAACATAAGTAAATTATCCTGGAAAAGATAAATTATAAAATAAACAAAATAGCAGAATTACTTGGACAGGAAGCCTCTCAATTCTCGTGGCCAGCTTACGAGCGAACGGGTCTTTGATATTCTCAACCTCTTTTGGTAGAAACGAAGGGAACTTCTCGGCCAAAACTTTGAACCGCGTTTTCTTTCCGCATTTCAAGGCAAACGGTGCAGGTATGGCTGTGAGGGCGAGCATCTTTGTCAGCAGCCCGGTGGCAATAGCATCGGCCTTTTGTTATGTGCTGTGTCTCAGATGAAAGAGAGATCCTCCTTTCGTTTTTGTTACGTGTAGCGGGAGTGGATGCTGTGCGTTCTTGTTGAGTCCATTGGATGACAAGTGGTGGGCGCCGGTTCATTTAAGCAGCGAACTGAATTGAATTAAAATTTTTAGTTCGGTTTAGTTTATAATTCGGTTTTAAGGTTTGATTTGATTTTGTTAGGTTCAATCAGTTTAATTTTAATTTAGTTCAAATAAAAAAATATATTAAAAATAATAAAAAAAATTAAAATTAAATTGAACTGAACCAATTTACCTCAAATAAACTTAAATTGATCGATTTTAATTTATTAATACCGATCAATTCCAATTCTGATTCGATACAAGTTAGAATTGAAATGAAACCGATTTTGCTCATCTCTAAATGATATGCATGAACAAAAATCACTCCTTAAAAGTTATGTGTATTTAATGATTTTGTGTCTTAAAATATATAGATGTTTTTGCCTCTTGCCATTCTAAGTTGCCCAACTTCGTAATGGGTCAGCTACTATCGAATTCACTTAATTTAGGGTCTATTTAGGAATGTTTCTAATAAAACGCTTTTACATATACAGTATACTAGTCTAGCTATTAGCACTGAAAAAATTAGTTATTATTTAATAATAAATTATAAAAAAAATTTAGAGTAATTTTTATATGTTGCAGAATATTTAATTGTGTAATTGAAAACTACATTTTTATTAAAAAATATTTAAATAAATATTATAGAAAAACTTTAAAAAATATTATAAATTATAATATTTTTTACTATTAAATAATATAAAGAAATTTCTTATACACAATTTATTTAGAGACATTTCCCATTTTGACCTAAAAAATAAATAAATAATTTATTTTGGCCAAAGTCAAACATCTTAAAATCTATTAACCAAATACCTAATTTTCTTACTATTTAACCCTTATCCCTAAAAATAGAAATTTCTCAAACACTCCCCTCACTCTCTCTCGGCCACCTACAAAATGTTATTCAAAAATTCTCCATAACTTATAAATCGGCCGCAAACTTAGCATATTTTTAAGATTTTAACAAAAATAATTAATTGTGAAGTTAAAAAAAATTAAAAATGAGCAAAAATTGATAAATTTTTATTCTAAATTTAATGTTGTTGTGTTTTTGAGTTATTTTTTTTTATTTAATTGTTAGAAATGTATAGATGTAGTGTTAGTAATGTGTAAAATAAGTTGAAAATATGTGTGAAAGGCTAGAAATGGCAAATTTTGGCCATTTTCACTGTTGGATTGTGAGTCACGTGCACACCCTAACATGCACCCCACGACGTCTGCCACGTGGCAATTTTTTAAAATTTTAATTAATTTAAAAATATATTAAAATTGTTAGTAAATTTATTTATTTATTAATAATTGTTTAATTTTATAATTATTATATATATTATATTTTTAGTTGTAATTATTTTTAAATTTTTATCATTATTTAAATTATGTAATAGTTGTTTATATGCTAATAATATTTTTTTTTCTAATACTATATGCTAATAAGTTTTTAATTTAATTTTTTCAGTAAGGAGAATGTCTCAAAAGACAACGTAATTATCAAAAATGAATTCTATCGATCGACCATATATGTTTACTCGAAGTTATGAGTTATGCAAAATATAAAAGACAAATTAATTTCGAGTCATGTCGAAATATTTAGAACAATATGTTTGGATTATTTTTTAGATGTATTGGATATTCCATTATAAAAAATTTTAGTATATGAAATTTTATTAAGACGCGTACATACTAAAAATTTATATGA
Source organism: Ailanthus altissimus (assembly GCA_946807835.1). NCBI lineage: Eukaryota > Viridiplantae > Streptophyta > Magnoliopsida > Sapindales > Simaroubaceae > Ailanthus > Ailanthus altissimus. Next base: position 23,369,546 of record OX327685.1, on the reverse strand, counting down.
AGAATTATGATTCTGTATAAGTAAAAGACATACTAGATTTTTTCGTCTAGAATTTTATTTAATTACTGATTTGAGGATGGATGATTATCTCATATTAAGTGAGTTAGATGATAGATTATAGCATAAATACTTTTCAAGCAGAAGTGAGTTGACTTACAAGAATTTGAATTCATGGTTCAAGAGCGTTACATTTGACGATGATATAGATGCAGTAAAAATGTGTCTATTTTATGTATTTCATAAATTGTTAATACCACGTAATCAGAATAGAGCCATACAATATTTTGTACTTCGCCTCATAGATAATCTTGATAAGTTTAATGTCTATCATTGGGCACGATTGCATGGACTGTACTCTACAATAACTTATGTACAACTTCAATTAAAAAGTTAGTGAATATCAGAAAAGCGAGTGCTCCGGATAAGGAATCATACAACCTATATTTATTTAGTCAAGCATTCTTAGTGAGTAATTATATTTTTTTCGATTCATTATCATATTGAGATACAGAAAAAATTGTTCTGTTGACATTGTTATTTTGTTTATTTACTATCATCTCAGGTGTGGATCTACGAGACGACACAGAGATGTGGGGAGCTGTTTGCCTTCAAGAATGGAGACTATTTTTTGCGTCTTCTAAATTAGTCTGATACGGGCACCCCATTATACAAAAATGTCATAAATGTTCTATTCGATAGTGTTGGGGTATGCTTTTATGTTTAATATATATATATAATTTCCTTATAACTTTTATTGTTTTTCTTAATAATGATTAATAAATCTAAACTATTATGAAAGTTTTGGAAGTTCATAAGAAGTTGGTGTCCCACAAATATGAGAAAAGTGCGGATTGTTGCGTAGTGGCAAACTTGTACATTCTATCAGAAAAGTAGGGAGAGAGTCTTAAGTTAGAGAAAGTTGAGATTCTGGACACCAATTCACCAATAATGTTCAACCTAACTATAAATTCTAATCCCCGCCAGCAACTGAATCAATGATATAATAATTTCATTTTTTTTTATTGAATTATAATTACTTATATTATTAATAAGTATTAGATTGTGAAAATTGATTATAATTACTTATGTATAGTTTGAGTCCTGCACGTCATCATCACAGTATCATGTCTCGGAGAAGAGGATGGATGATCTTGAAACAAGGCTATTTACCAAGATTGATAAGGTTAACTCAGAGCTTTCCGCCAAGATTGATCTTGTTAGCTTAGAGGTAATAAGTAGAGTGATTAAGGCCAAATAAGATATCTTACATCAGATATTTCTCTTGATGCAATAGTTTAAATTAGCCAAGATCTCTAAGGATGTAGAGCAGAGTATGGTACGTTTTGAACTTAAATTTTATTGGGTACAAAGTTTAACAAGTCAATACATTAATCGGTGTTATTTAATTTTGTAGGGTACTGAATTCATGGTTGTAAATTTTCAGACCTATGCTCATGCCAGTGAGTCTCAGCATCAACCCATGGTAATAGATATACAGCATGTAGCTGATATCCTTGCCAGTGTAAAAATTATACCTGCTCTATTAAGTCAAAACATGAGTAAGTATGAGCGCCTTTGTAGGAAGGCAGCAGCCCAAGCCAGTCCATATACCAATTTGTTGAAAAAGCCCGTGAAAAAAAAACTTGTAAAATTATAAGTAACACCTACAATTAACGTAAACGAGCAACTGATTCCTATTGTTCAGACTAAACTTACTGAGATTCTGAATTAGATAAAAAAAAAATGACCCAACACAGCAAGTTCGTTTGGACAGACTTGATCCCAACTGTACCTGATTTAATGACTTACTACAATACTGGCTTGATGATTCGGTGGAGACTTTTATTTGTATTTTTTTTTGTGAGTTGTCTAACAATATCGAAACTTATATATATTCTTTATTTTGCAGCATATAAATGAGTACTTAAAAGATTTTGTGTTTGCACTAAAGAATGTTTTCTGACATTTACTCACAGGATTGCACAACTGTAGATGCATATTTTTACGTGAGCTATTTTTTACCTGTCTATTGTGCATATAACATTATCATACTATTGTATATATTAACTATTACCGAGTTTAGCATCATATATATTTGTCTTTAGGAGTACATTCGATAAATGTAACAAGCGTCCTTCACCATCGATCTTCTAGATAACGACCTATGGCTCAAACCATTGTTGGCTTATGCGCTCAGAACAGAGACTGAGTTACTTGGTGTTAAACCGTGAGCATTGGTTAATAAAGTACTTTTAAGAACAATAATAACCTTTTATTGTGCATATAGTAACATTAAATTCAAAATAATACAATAATAATTTTTGTAGGTATATATCCCTTTGAATATCAATCAGGATCATTAGTTTGTAGTAAAGCTCGACTTTATTCGGATGACGATTATTTTTTATAATTCCAACGTGAACGGTCACTTTGATGAGACCATCATAAAAGTTTTGGAGCCTCTGTATGTTGCAATGCCTTTATACCTTAAAAAATATAGATTTTATAGTTTTAAGGGTATACAAGACCCAAATTTATTTCCTTGGCCGGTGATTTATTTACGGGAGAATGTGCCACAATAAGAGGTCGGGAGTGGAGACTGTGATGCCTTCGTCTGTATGTATATTGAGTATCTTATGTTAAGTCGGCCATTTGATTCTTTTTCTCAGATTAGTACTTTTTATAGACAAAAGATGGTTGTTGATTTGTGGACCGCTGCAGGATCTGCTTCATAGATGTTTAATACTATATTTTTTATATATGCATATATGTCATATTATTTATTTTGATGTTTGCGTATTGGATGGATGTGTGCAAAGATGATATATAATTGGATAGAAATGTGTTTTTTCAATACTAACTGATCGATCAAATATAAAGATAAGATTCTGAAGGCTCTCAATTACTGCCCACTGTTTAACCATAAACTACTCCTAAAAAGTGTTATTCTCTGAGTCAATAATTCTCTAGGTCAATGAAAAAATATGATTATTTCCATCTTTTCAAACGGCTATAATATTGTACTAAAATAAAAACCTTTAAAATTTTTTTCATTCATTGCAATCACTGGTCGAATTGATAAATTAAAACCTCTGATGCAAGGTCTTATTGACAAAAAGAAATACTTGAAGTGATTATCCGCGTTAGTTTTCAAATGAGTAACTGTACTCGAGTTATTTTGTTGCAACACATAACTGTATGCAGAAAGCAATCTAAACGAATCCTCTGAAGCATCTCTTATCAATCTTAATGCACACTCTTTAACTCGCCAAGATGTAGTATACTGAACACCGAATTCTTCACACATGTTTGCTTGAATGTCCTTCGGCCTATAATTTTTATTGATCGATGTAAATTTATTTTTTATTACTTTAATAATAATTCGGCTCTTGGCTTATCGGTGACCATCTTGCAACTCGTCTTTTGGCTTGCCGATGACCTCAAACTTTAGAGTTGCTTTATAATGCACCTGATCAACTCTCAAAAGATGACAAAATCTTCTCAACAACGCTTCATATTTCATATTTTAAAAAACTACCATGTGCATATTTTGATATTGAATGTATCTTTAAAAATTATCACTAAAACTCTCTTATCTTTCTCCAAAGTATATAATGGTTGAAATTTATGCTATGATAATATCAATAGCACCTGAAAAAAATCACCATTTTAATATAATTATATATACAATTAAATTAAAAATAATACAAAATATTGAATATATAAATAAATATATACAAATATAAACTTAATATAAATAAATAAATAAGATAAAAAATTTGACAGTGCCACGTGGCGCCATGCGCCAAGCTGTTGCGCGTCTTGGTGTGCGCGCAACAGGTGTATGGGCGTGCAATAAGGTGCTGAGGTGCACCTTGTTGCGCGCGTATTAGGGTGCACAAGAGTTTGGTGCATGCACCTATGCGCTTGCGCATGGTTGCAACACGACGATGCGTGGTGGCTTGAAGAATGCTGAAATTTACCGTTTTTGTTATTTTCGATCATTTCTAGCTATTTTTAGGTTATTTTCGATATCTTATACTCATTTTCAACCTATTTTATACATATTAACACTACAGCTATATATTTTTAATAATTACATACAAAAACACATAAAATTAAGTTTAGAATAAAAACTTAATTTCACAATTTATTATTTTAACTCAAATCTTTAAAATATGCTAAATTTATAACTAATTTACAAGTTTAAGAGAATTTTTTTTAAAAAAAAGTTAATATTGACCAAGAGAGAGTTGTGAGGGCAGGTGTTGCTGAGAGAGAGTTGTAAGAGAGTGTTAGCTAAGAAAGAGGAGATTGTTTTATAAGAGATAAAATAGGAAAAAAATAAAATATTTGATTAATATAACATAAAATATTTGACTGTAATTAAAAAAAAATTGTTGAAAAATCTAATCAACCATAAAAATTTTCCATTTACTTTCAAGTGGGGCCATTACTCCTATGCCTCAATTTTAAAGGGCATTGCCCCCTAATTTATGTTGTTGGGTGGTTTTAAAGATGAATTTTAAGTTGAAGAGATCATTTGAGTTTTCGAGGCCAGTCGAGGTTTTGAGCAAGGAAGAATGGCAAAGCCCTTGCGTGAAGTGTCATATCTCAGGTCTTAGCTCAAATTCTAAGTGTAAGAGATTAGGTTGGAATTACAAGGAAAGGCAAGCTCTAAAAGTCTCGATGTTGGAAAATATTTTAATTTTCTTCTCTCTTTTTTTAAAAAAATTTAGTTTATGATTTTTATATTAATTAAATAATATTATTAAAATGACAATGCATGAACAATGTTTTGGAACAATGGTAGTGCATGAACAATGTGTTTGAATAACTGCAGTGCGTGAACTTTGTTTTGAATAATAGCAGTGCATGAACAATTGCCATTGGATTTCTAGTTTTGCCTCAAAACGACTGTTAAAGTCCCAGTTATCCTATTTTCTTATCATTGTATGTCACCGACAAATGAAGTTTCACTGCCAAGATCATTCATACCCTTTTACATTGATCTATTGATTTGGTTTTTTTTTTTTTTCCTTTTGATTTTTCCATATTTAAAACAAGCCATTACATATCTTATTTTAATATGAAGGGCCCCTCTGTGAAGATTCTTAACTACTTGCTGCTTACAAATTAGCTGAGTTATTTATTATATTATCAAAATATTTAAGATTTTTTAGAATTTTTTTGTCACGGTTATTTTGCAATTTACAAAAAATGATTTTTTTTGCAAATAATTGAGACCTCAAGATTTTTTTGAAATTTATTAATCCTCTGAAGGTCTTTTTGTAATTTATTAAAACATTAGGTGTTCTTTCTCAATTTCTTAAAACTTGAATTGTGGTTAAAAAGAAATTATCTACCATTTAAAGAATAGAGTAATATTAAGTATTTTAAATTATATTTTAAAAAGTGATGTGTTAAATAAATATTACGTATAATAAATAATTTTAAAATTTATATTATTTTATTATTCAATATTTATTTAATATATTATTTTTTAAAATATAATTTGAAATATCTAACATTTAAGTCTTTTTTTTTATTCATACTACTGATATATGAGAGTTTACACGTATTAATAATATTTTTATGGTTAGATGGCTCAATGATCATACTTGTGTAAGGTGGGTCTATTTAATCAAAGAAAAATATGAAGCACCAATTTTTTTTAGAATTTTCTTCAAATGGTTATAACTCAATTTCACGCTATCTTCGCATCCTTCGGACAAATAATGAAAGAGACTATTTTTTCAATACTCGGCTCGTATCTCACAAATCATGGGATTGTACATCATAGTTCTTTGTATAAATATAACCCAATAAAATAGAGAAGTTGAGAGAAAAAGTAAGCATCTTATTAAGGTAGCAAGAGTTCTAATATTTACCATGAATGCAGTGTAACTGTTCTGACCATTGCCTATCTTATTAAGAAGATGCCATCAAGGGTCTTAGATTTCAAAATACCATTTGATGCCCTAACAAAAAATATATCCATTATGCAGGCTCTTTTGTTTACTGCCTCTCAAAGGTTATGATTGTGTTTCCCATATTGATATTTATGATCATAATAAAGGAAAATTAAATTTTAAGATTGTTAGGTATATTTTCTTAGGATTTCTCCAACAAAAGAGTTAACGAGTGCTATTATCCCCTAACAAAAAGAACTTTTATGTATACGAATGTTACCCTTTTTAATAATACTTTTTTCTTCACGAAAAAGATTTGTTTTCACCTAACCTACCTAATACTCTTGAATCCTTTAAATTGTCTAAAATAACCCTACACAATATCTTTGAATCTTTTGAGTCACTTAAAGCTTTTCTCATTCTCTTAGAGAATTCTCAGCCTTCACCTTTAAATTTTATGACTTTACTTAAATGTGACCAAGATAAAATAAAAAATTTACTTGAGAAGAAACAAGATACAATCTCCTCACACACTATAGTCTTTTAAACCAAGTGTAAAAAGTCTAATAAACATAAGTAACTCTTCAAAATCTAATCTTTTTAAAAATCTTGTTTGAACGGAGTTTTTAAATCTTGATATCCTAATTGATCATCGAAAAGGAATTAGATCATGTACTTTACATCTAATTTTAAAAATTTGTTCTATATGACAAGTTAACTCTTTTTAAAGCCATTATTACTAATTTGTCATATTGTGATTCTCTTTTAAGAAACATACATAAAGCTCTTATGATTCTAAAGTGGAAAGAAGCTGTTTATAAAAAAATTACAAAAGAATGACACTTGAGAACTTATTAATCTTCTAAATAAATAAAAAATAGTTGGATGCAAATGAGTTTTACAAAACACAAAGTTGATGGAACAGTTGAAGGATATAAAACTAGACTTGTGACACAGGGATTCACACAGGTTTATGGGTTGACTACTAGGAAACTTTTACTCTAGTAGCAAAGTAAACTCAATCAAAATATTTATTTCATGTAATTACTCTAGTTTAGTACCTTGTGTGTGTGTGTGTATATATATATATGTATGTATGTATAAACACTTTCTTCATAGAGATATAGAGAAAGAAGTATACATGGAGTTGCTTTATGGATTTAAAGATGCCTTCGGTCAAAAGCAATGTGTAAGTTGAAGAAGTCCTTGTATAGACTAAAACAATCACCTTGAGCTTAGTTTGAAAAGTTTACTAAACTATTTTGCCAATGTAAATATACCTAAAGCAAAGGTGATCATTATGTTCTTCAAATACAATAAAAAAAAGTTTGTTGATCTAATATAATTATCTATATTGATGATATCATCTTCATCTAAAATGATGTTGATAAGATAAAAGACTTAAAGAAATGTTTGTCAAAGATTTAAAATTAAGATGGCAAGAAATGAATATTTCTTTCTCAAAGGAAGTATGTTTTAGGTCTCCTTTAAGTAAGAGTGGCAATAAGATAGGTTGGGGTAAGAATTACAATCACCACTCTCATACTCAAATGGTGTGAGAATTCTCATATTCGATATACATAATTAGGGGTGGGTACGGTCCGGTTCGGTCCGGTTGTTTGCGAAACTAAACCGAACCGGTCTGGTTCGGTCTGGTTGTTTGCAAAACAAAATCGAACCGGTCCGGTTCGATTTTTAAAAAAAATAAAATTGGAATCGGTTTTTTAATGAGAAAAACCGAATTGGACCGAACCGGTTTTTTTCGGTTCGGTTTGGTTTTTTCGATTTTTTTTTTCAATTTTTTTGGGTGGAAAAAACTGAACCGGAACCGAATCGGACCGGTTGATTTTTTCTCTAAAAAAATCAAATTGATTTTTTTTTAAAAAAAATCGAACCGAACTGGCCGGTTCGATTTTTTGGTTCCCGATTTTTTTTGCCCACTCTTATACATAATTTGAGTTCGGGGTAGGAATCCCCAAATGGAGACGAAAATCCCCATGGGCACCCTATACCCGAATAGTGTTTTAAAAATATTCTCTGATTTATACCAATTTAATTTTATCAAATAGTCTTTCATCTCGTACAATCATAACATACTGAAAATAAATTGTAAACATTACATGAAAATATAAACTACATCAAGTTTTTATCATGTTTTTTTATAATCCAAACATTAAATCTCTATTAAGATTCCTCACAAACTTATAACATAAAGTAAAAAAAAAATTGAGTTAGATGAATGATGACTAAAAAAATAAGAATGATAAAAGCATTTACCTCTTTTGTTTGTTCCTCTTAATCTTTTTTTTTTCCTTAACAAATGAGTTCACTCTAATTTGAAAGTAAGTGTCTAATTTTAAATATAATTAAAAAAATAAAAAATATGAATAAGCATCAATATTTTTAAAAATATAACGTAAGCAAATTTTATATATTCAGATTTAACATGTAGTCAAATTTTAATTTATATAAATAAGTAAATTTTTTTCACACTAGAATTTTTTTAATTTTACTTTTAAATTGAGTATTTGGGGCGAGTCTAAGAAAATTAGCTAATTTCCATATCCAACTCGAATTTTAGTCGAGTTTAAAATATTGTATCTAAACTCGCCTCATCCCTAAAAAATATATAAAATACAATTTAAATTACTCCCAATTTAAAACGAGTCCCCATAACACCTAACCCTGTGAAAAATTTTACTACTCCTACCTCCAAGAAACATGTATGTTAGATTATAAACCAAAAGATACACCAATTAATTTAATCATAATATATGAGTTGATATTAAAAGTGATGCAGTTGACAAGGGTCGATATAAAAGATTAGTTGATAAGCCAATATATTTATATCATACTAGATCTAATATTGCATTTATTATAAGTGTGGTAAGCTAATTTAAGCATCCACCTTGTGAAGTTCATATATAAATAATTCTAAAAGTTCTAAAGCATTTAAAACACTCTCTTATAAAAGGTTTACTCTTTTTAAAGAATTTTCATCTTCAAGTAGAAATTTATATAGAAGCTAATTAGGCTAGTTTTATAAGCACAGAAAGTTTACATTTGGGTATCATTATATATTTGTTAGAGGAAATCTAGCTATTTGAAGAAGTACTAAACAATTTGTATTTGTAGTAATTAAACCAAAGTGTCGAAGTTGGGTTCAAAGCAATGACTTAAAAAATATATGAATTAATATAGTTAAGGACATTGTTAAAAGAACTGCAAGTTACTGAAACCTGTAAAATGAAGCTGTACTACAATAATAAGGTTGTCATCAACATTGACAATTTTATCAAATAGAAGATTAAAAACGGAAAGATTTGCATACAATTTGTTTTTACCGGTGAACAATTAGTGGATATTCTTACCAAAAGGCTGTCAAGACCTACTTTATATTCAAGTGTTAGTAAGTTAAGAATGATAGATATCTTCAAACCAATATTTGGGGAAGTGTGGAAAATAATTTTATTAGCTTTTATGATTTAATGTTATATAGTCTTAGCACATAATGTATGGTATTTATTAGCTTTTAAATATATACACAACTAACAAGCTTTGCATCTTTACCCAATTCAATATTGAAGCCTCTGTCTCAAAGAATTTTGCACCTATTTGATTTTAATATTAATATTAGACCCATATGCTTATGATCTTGCTCTTACTAATAAAATTATTTCCAAACATTTAAAAGAAAAAATAATAATAAAACAGTGGTTGATTGAAATTCCATTGGACAGACAATGAAATCGCTAGGTTTTTCCAAAAGTGAAAAAGAAAAAGAAATAGCAAGGAAGACTGTAAAAGAAATTCAAAAGAAGAGAAGAAAAAAAAAATCTTCAAAATCTTACTGGGAGTTTCAAAGAAATTCCTGCTTCCCATCATAAAATTAACTCTAATGGTGGTAAATAGACTTGCTGCCGGGTAGGAAAACAATTCTATAATAATAGTATTTATACTTGTTTTATTAAAAATAATATTAATAATTTTTTTAATAATTTAAATTTTTAAAAAATATTCATGAATAAATTAAAATTTATATTAGTTTATATGAATGTTCTAATTCACGAAAGTAATAATTCTTCTTTTATAAAAATTAATTATTATTAATATAATATAAAGTAATATAAATATATCATATATTATTGGCACATGTCCAATAATAGAGGTATCAGGAAATATTTTTTTAAATTGTGAGATTTTATCAATTAAATTTTGTTTAGTTCATTAATATATAGTGAAAATATAATTTTTAATTGTATTTCTAAGAACACAAGAAAAGTTGAATTGAACGTATATTTTTATAAATTTTTCATACTTTTCATCTTTGACGAATAAAAGAGATTGTTCACTAATTATAATGTATCTAGTCAATTCAATACACATGCGTTGTTGATTCTATTTGAATCCAAATTTTTTTTTCTCCAAAGACACTTTGAACAATTAATTCAATTTGAGTTGACTTTTTTAAATTATGTTTTTACAAATATGTATTGACATGCCGATTCAAATATCCAATGTTATAGGTTGTTATGACATCTAAAGTTTTAGTATAAAGTTACAAATAATTATTTTTAATTTTTTAAAGAAATTATACGAGTCCCTAACATGAAATAATTCTAAACATTAAATGTTTGACATTTTATAATTTTTTAATATATTTAATATTTTTAATTATAAAAATAAATTGATTATTAAAAATTTGTGATGACATTAGAAATATTGAAATTTACCGTTATATGAATAATAAATAATTATGTTAAAAATTTATAATTAAATAAATGAAAATTAAAAAAAAAATTTAAGAGATTTTAAAAAAAAATTAAAATAATTTAAGTGAGATTTAAAAAGATTAAGGGAGATTTATAAGAGATATAAATTGAAAAGGAGCAATGTTTTGAGCCTTTAAAATGGTACCATGCAACTATCCATAAGCAGCAAATATAATATATTTTTAAAATTAATTATTTAAAAAAAAAATTCTGTCTAGATTATGGATACAGATTATTGAGGTCGATACGATACGACAAGTATACCTATGGACCATGCTGGCCGAGCCGTGGTCCACCTCTAATTAAAGCAAAGGCACACAAATTATGTCCCATGGTTACAGTAACTAACAATATACTTACCTTCCGCTAGTAGAAAGTGGAAATCAAGGGTAAAAATCGCATCAACCCAATCAAAATCATTGGACCCACTCACTATCAGCATCACAGACGAACATCTCATCGTGGTGTCCATCTGACGGCTAACCTTCACTTGCACCAATCACGTGCACCATGCTCAACAACACACTAACAACAGATTCTCTTCATCCCCGAGTAAACCAAATCGTTACTAAAAGAAGCGCCCATGGATTCGCAGCCACAGAGAGCAGGTGCCACACAGGCTCGCCCCCCGCCTCATCCCGGAAATTCCTCTGCGATTCTCACTGTATTTCTCACATTCGTCGCTATATTTTCCCTGGTAACTCTCTTTCTTTACATAATCATATTCGTATTCTTAAATGTATATATGCGTCTCTAGTTCGGCCATTTCTGTTGTTCTTTCGGCCATATCTGGTGTACAAGTTAATGCGTGTGGTATTATGTTTTGTTTTATCATTTGTCACTTTAAATCTGCTGTTCAATTGCATTGGTGGAGTATTCTAGGTTTTTGTGGTTTTCATTTTGTGTATTGCTAGTCATGATTATGAATGCTTTTTTGTGTATATTTGATTCACTTTCATTGAATGTATTGGTTCGGACACAGCTTATTAGAATTTCTTTTGTTTGATTATGTAATGGCATTGACTACGTGACTTCCCTCTCTTCTTATTAGTTTGAAGTTTGATAGTGATTTAGGGGGAACCATCTTTCTAAATAATTTTTAGGTTTCCACTGATAATTTTGGTTTCAAATCTTTGACTTTCTACGTACGAGCTTTCTTATTTCTCTTTGATGAGTTGTCAAAATCTTACCGCCTAGCAAGTCATTTTACCACTTTCTCGCAGCTTTTGTGTGAGAATTCGGTGGAGCCTGTTCCTCCTTCGACTTATAGGCCCAATTACTATAAAGCCAGCTTATTTATTGTAGCTCATAAAATACGAGCTCACGAGTCTGAGTCCAAATGTTATAAAGATATATAGATGTTCTTGAGCAGACTTTTAATCCTCGTCTCGTCAAGAGTACTCTCTTTCGGCTAATCGACCATCTTAGTTATACACAAGTATTTTAAAATAAATTTGTCATCGAAAATTACAAACTCGATATATCTTTTACAAATATAATATCGATAATTTTAGCATAAGTCTTACATGGGCAATAAGTTGTTTAGGGCACACATGTAATTGAAAATTATCACATAGGAAGTAGATCCCTTAAGTTTTCAAGGGTTAAAGTATTATGGACCACTTAGGCTCTAAAAATCTTATATCTTGAGCCTTAATAGAAATTTTCAAGTAGGTAATGGATCTTCTAACTACGAAGAGATGGACAATACGGGCCAGATTAACTCATGAGTGTGGGCTAGACTATGACAAAGGCGTCATGTAATTGAGTGAGAGAGAATGTCACATCCTACATTAAATAGAAATTGGGTAGATCTTAGGTATATATGAACGAGTATGCAGCATTACCGAATAAGCTAGTTTTTTAGTCAATAGCAAGCACCCAGCTAGTGACAAATGGGTTCAGAGCATACCCAATTCTCATTCGTGTATGGGCCTTTAAAATCGTCCTAATGGAGATTATTATGTGGGTCTTCTATGCTCATGGAAGATAAGCAATACAAGTCAAGTGGGCTCTAAAAATCCTGTATCTTGAGCCACAATAGAGATTACAACGTTTGTAGTGGGTCTCTTAGCTAGGGGGATGGACAATATGGGTTGGGTTGGCTCCTAAGTTTGGGCCAGATCGTGACAAGGACGTCACGTGCTTGAGTAGGGAAGAATATTACATCCCACATCGAATAGAAATTAAGTGGATCTTAGATATATATAGGCAAATAGGCAACATTACTTAACATACTAGTCTTTTGGGTTAATGGCAAGTGTCCGACCCGTGACAAGAATGTCATATACTACATTGAATAAAAATTATATGGATCATCAGTATATATGGGTGGGTAGACAACATTACCTAACATGCTAATTTTTTTATTTCAATAGAAAATGTCCGGCCCATGATAAGCAATATTTGAGAATACGCAAATTCTCATTCGTATATAGACCCTAAAATTGTCAAATGTCGTGGACCTTTTTCAAGAACTGTATAGCCTTAGATACATTATGTGCTAAGCAAGCTAAAAAATACCATACAAAAAAGATATGAGAGAAACACGCACATAAGGTGTTTGCGAAAATACTCTCTATATTACTGAAGAGATTATAAGCTATGAGATTATTTGTACAACTGAGATTTACCCCTTTATATACTAACAGCCTTATACAATTGATAACTAAGATCTAAACGATATAACAGTGTACATATAAGATAGGATAATATACCACAGAATATTCTCAAATGTCATAACATATTCTATGGAATATTTCTTTATAAATAGGGGTTTATAACCCTAACAAGTCACGAGTTTAGCCCAAATCTCCACCCATATTAGTGGATCTTCTAAAATTTTCGGCCCTGAGCCTCTCCATTGGTTAACATAGCCTCCAGGAGGCTTTGTCGCACAGCAAGTGTTCGAGGAAATACTTGAGAACACTTAGGGTGTGACATTGTCTCTCTCACCAAATTCATGCAACACCCTCGTCATGTTTTCGCTGGAACTTGTGCTCCTCGTTCTTTATACTGCCATTGTGCGCTCTCGTGTTTTGAGCGTGTTCTCCTATTGGAAAATGTTTTTCACTTGACAAAGTACTCATGCCTTGGAGGTAGATTCCTTTTCTGTACCGTTTATCTATCATAGCTGAGTTCTGTCTCTTTGCCATCCAATGTGAAAATCCCTAAAGGTTTCCATTTCTATAACTTATACTCCGTGTCTTTCATATCCTCATAGTATAACTTCCAACAACTCTCTGAAAGCACCAAATGCAGTCGTTGCCTCGAAGGTATCCATACCTGAAACGAGACATTTTCAACCCTCTTGGCAGCAAAAAATGGCCCATCGTCTCTACAATTAAGGCCCTTGTAAAGTGAGCGTGCTGACTTGTTTTGTGGTGGAAGTATCATCTCCATCACCAAGTCTCTGACACTATGCTTTACATACTGTCACTTGTCTCTAACCCACTTCTTATGTTGAAAATGCACATAATGTGACAACTTGGGTAATTGGATGATACTCACACCAGAAAACTCATTGAACTGCCCCCACAACTCATTTAACTCCGATTGAGGCATCTGCGCTACAGTTAAAAGTATAAGCCTAAACTCTAACTTTTCTTCATGCTCAATCTCACCCCTTTATGGTAGCTTCTGTGGCATGACAGTTAGCACGACACCTTTGTTCTCCTCGAACACTTCCACAACCCCAATTAATAGCTCATCCTTGCCCCTTTCTGCTTTATCATTCGTTCTTCACTTTGTGGTTTGATGTCTCGCCTTTGCGCTTGACAACTCCCATTAGTTGTATGGCAAAAAAGAGTTTAGTGTTAGCTTTTGGCCTGGATTGCCCACCCTTGAATTTATCTACCATCGATGTTATATAAGGTCTACATTTCATGATGCACACATAATCATGTCGAGGAAGCAGCACCACGCCATATCTCCTTAAGAACTCTATACCTAACATTACATTAAAATCATCAAAAGGTGTTATTGAGAAATTTACCTCGCCACACCAAGTCCCTAGGTGGCTTTTGACCTCTCGAACCACCCCATCCAGCGGTTTGGCAACAATGTTCACAGACTTGAGGGATCCCTCATCTTTCTCTATGTAAAATCGCAAACACTCCGCCTCTGCACGCTTTATAAAGTTATGCCCTGCTCACTTGCTTCGTGTACTGTAACCATTGTATTGAGAGCACTTTTCTTTAGATAGTCCTTAACCTAATAATCCATGTCGTAATGGAAGCGATTCGTCTTGGGTTTATTACTCTTATGGCCATTACATTTTAGCTTTTCCCATTTTGGTGGCTTGCCTTTTTCCTCTTAGTACTTCGGAGGATGAAACTCCTTGGCCCTCACTTTTCCTGTGATTTGGTTTAGAATTCTTGGACTTCTCTGCTTCACTCTGACGATAATCCATATGCATTTTTGCCAATGTAAAAGTGTTGGATATGTTAACATATTTTAGAATGCATGCATGTGAATTGTGTACATGTTGAAATAACTAAATGCATGTCTCATATACACGATTTGTAGCAGAATTAAACAAATAATCAACATATACACAAGCATGCTGAACCAAAAATAACTTAAGGTTATAGATACTTACCCTTGAAGAACTTCAGTGAAGATTTTGTTGGAGCTGATGCTCACGTGCCATTATAATATTATATGAATATTAATTGTTAATATTTATATAATAAACATTTTGAATAAAAATTGTTAATATCATATTTATATAGTAAAATGATTGTAACATTATAGACATTATTTAATCTGAAGAAGTTCAGATCTGATCTAAATGAGTTTAGACCAAAACTAATAGTTACGAAGATGAGAGTTATAAATGCTAAGAGTTAACAGTTCATAAGAGTCAACAAGGTTTAAAGAGTTAGAACCTTGTCTATAATGTGACAAAGACCTGAGAGTATACTTGTAATGATATAGTTACAAAGAGTTGTAATAGGTGCTAAGAAATGTCATTATGTAAGTATGTCTCAAACACAATGTGTAGGGGATCTACTATGTCCATGTGTATGCATGTGTGGTGTGTTAATTAAAAATACGTATCTAATACATATTTTAACGTAACGGAATATAAAAACATAAAATTAACACACTAATCATATATTAATCAAATTAATACATAAATGATAAAATAGAAATATTACCAATACGTGTAACATTTTACATGTATACTTTCAAAGTTTGCCTGAAGTTGTACTGGATGTCAGTTCTAGTTATCAACTAGATGGGTTTAATAATTTAGAACAGCAGCTCCTTAATCCAACGTAGGATTAACCCTTAATCCAAATGGCCGGACTTAATCTATTGCTCTTGTTTCCCACATTGATGAAGTAGAGAATTGGAAGCAACAATTGCTTCTCAAAACAAAGAGCATGAAACGAAAATGGCAAAAGAAAATAACCTTTTTTTTTTCTATTCTTTTGTTTCAATTGAATTCCATTCAATTTTTTTCTTCTTTAATTTCCGTTTCAATTCACACATATGTATCTCTTAGGATTAAAATAATAATATCAAAATATAATATAATAAAAACTAACTTTGTTGACAAAATATAATAATATAAAACTATAATAATAATATTATATATTTATTATATTATTATATAATAATATAAATATTAGAGATATTTGATTATTTAATATTTAAATAATCAAAGTATGAAATGACCATTTTACCTTTCATGAATAGTTATTAAGTATACCTCTTAGCGGGTTCCACCAAACTCCACACTTGAGTAAATTCAACCGAGTGCTCACAATGTGTCACGTGTCACTTGACAATTAGTAAATAATAATTATTGACTAATTGTTGTATTTAACACTTAAATACAGATATGTACGCATTTTTGTGGTTACGTTGGATATTACTGAATTAAACAATTTAATCTAGTACTCTGCCTCAGTGCACAACGAGTATACTCCATATCGCGGGACTCTCTAGGTCCACGCTCGATTCGTCAAATAGAACTATTCTATAAGTTCGTGAGCCATGCTCCAAGCATACGTCACGAATATTACAAATCGATGCGTTAAACCATACAAGTTGAGGTTACAACACATACGTATAGTCCTTCCATCATTTATATCTTGGATGTGCGGGGACATAGATTCACACCGTCAAATCCCCATATGCTCATCCATAAACCTATCTCCAAAATGGTATCTCAATTGAACAATATGAGCAAAACTCTTTGCTATATTGTTTAACCTATGGAAACACCTTTCCGGGTTAACTGCTTACGGTCATAAGACTTTCCTGAGATACTATCTTGGAGCATTTAGATATATCACTCCCTATGAGAGCTGATGGATCCCATATCTGCACGTACCGGACTCCATGAGCATCGGACCATACCCAGCGACACCCAGCGGTCAGACCATGAAAGGTCTCTGATATACGTGGAACCAAAGCATGGTGGATCACTCACAAGCCCACAGTGGTGCTCAGGTCAGAGGACCACGTATACTACTCAACTCGAGAGGACTTTCTATTGACGGCAACATAGATGTCTATTGGGGTCCTCATGAGTCTGTTCAGTACTCAGTCCTAACTGAATACCTATATGACTATACAATCTCTAAAATCCTGGTCAGCTAAGAACAACCAGTCGTACCTGACAGATATAGACATACACTGATCTATATAAATTAATAAGATCTATTAATAGACCTGCATTAGGAGAAATAGATCAGGAACTATATATTTAAGAACATGCTTGCATAATGACATATTCTAGCAATCTATTGCAACTCTTACAACTATATCATTATAAGCATATTCTGAGGTCTTTGTCCCGTTATAGACAATGTTCCAACTCTTGAAATATTTGCTAACTCTTACCACCAATCTAAACTCTTTTAGACCGTATCCGAACTCCTTCAGATATAACAAAGTCTATAGCGTAACAAGCAGTAAACCATATAATTAAAAGGTAATTAGCAATATAACAAAAAAACTCTTTATAGATATCAAATATTCATACAAAACTCGGATGGCACATAGGCACAGCCCTAACACAATGTTCCTGATCTATGATCACCAATGCGAGTCTATCGGTGAATCACATTATATAGATTAGTGTATGTTTATATCTGACTGGTTCAGATGGTTGTTTTTAGCTGACCATGAGCTTAGAGCTTGTATAGGCATGCGGGTATCCAATCAGGACTGGATACTGAACGGACTCACGAGGACCCCAATAGATATCCTATAAAGCTGTCAAATGAAGGTCCTCTCAAGTTGAGTAGTATTCGTGGTCCTTTGACCTGAGCGCCACGGTGGTCTTGTGAGTGATCCATCATACTTTGGTTCTATATATGTCAGAGATCTTTCATGGCCTGACCGCTATGTGTCACTGGGTATGGTCCGATGCTCATGGAATCCGGTGTGCGTTGATACGAGATCCGTCAGCTTACGTAGGTAAGTTGTATATCCGATGCTCCAAAATTGTATTTCATAAAGTCTTGTGGCCACAAGCATAAACCCGGGAAAAGATTTTTCCACAGGATTTAACAATATAGCAAAAGTGTTTGCATATATTGTTTATCGAGATACAAATCTAGAGATAAGTTTAAGGATGTGCTTATGGGGATTTGACGGTGCTGATCTATATCCCCGCACATCTAGGATATAAATGATGGAAGGATTATACGTATACGTTATGACCTCAACTTGTATGGTCTAACACGTTGATTTGTAATATTCGTAACGTGTGCGTGGGGCATCGATTACGGATTCATGGAATAGTTTCAATGACAAATCGGGTGTAGACTTAGAGAGTCACAATATAAAATGTACTCTTTGAGCACTTTGACAATTTACCGTATTGAATGGTTCAATACAGTATAATTCAACAATTTACTAAGGGTAAGTTAATTAAAGTATATGGTTAAATGGTGGAAGCCACTTTAGATTAATTTGGTAACCTAGTAAGGATATAAATATAATTTTACTTTATGATTATTTAATTATTAAATAATTAAAATAAATATTTATTTATTTAATTGTTAAATAAATGATTTAACTTAACTATGGTTAAAGGTTAACCATATAGTTAAGTTAAGTTAAGTTAACTTTACTTAATGGTTAAGTAAAGGTTAACCTAACCATGATTAAGTTAGTTAACTATGGTTAAAATATTTAAATATTTATTAACTTAAGGGTTAAGTTAAACTAACCTAATTAAGGTAAAATGTTAACTACGGTTAAGTTAAGTTAAATTAAATGCAAATAAAATTCAAATTAGTTTGAAATTTATGCATTAGTATATAAAAGGAAATGAAATTCAAAATTCAGAAGTTTTTAAGTTTTTAGATTTGCAATTTTGGTAGCCATTTTAATTTGAGAAATTACAATTCTTTTTTTTGTGTTTTAAGTATTAGAACAACAAAACAAATATATAAATGGTTACTAAAAACAATAACTAAAATAGATTTGTTTTAATTGTTTAAGAGTTGAACAAAAGATAAAATAAATTAATTTGATTTGATTAAAACAAATGAAGAACAAAAATTGAAATGTTTCAAGAGTTGAAAATATTTCTATTCATCATCTTCTCAAATTAATTTAGCCATTAAAACATGAATTAAATTTGGTTTTATTCAAGAGTTGAATAAAAGGAAAAACAAATTTAACTAAGTTAAAGAGTTTAACTTTAAATCAAGTTTAAGAGTTAAACTAAATGTTAAATTAATATATTGTCATTCTAGACAATCAAACTCACCATTGTTAATTGTTAGGATTGATCAAAGTTTCATTTTATGGTGGACTTCAAACAAATTAATCTAAAGGCTTCATGGGTTAAATTAACCAATCTCATTTTTCATTTGATAAATATGTATTACATGTGTTCATTGTATTAATTTTAATCTTCCACTGTGCGCATATATGTATGATATATGTATATTTTTTGTATGATGAACACATCCTACATGCAAACACCCTAGAATAATCAACACCCAACAGATTTGTCTTCCGAAACTCACACGGAAGTCCATTCGTGATCAATTCTAGTCTGTAAGGATTCGTAGGATTATAGGAGTTAGAATGGTAGCTTATTTGATCAATTTTTAGCACAATGAAACTCGAATTTCTCTTAAACGTGAGCTTAATTGTTAAGAACAAAATGGGGACATATATGAAATAAGTTCAAAACTTATTTTTATACTTAGTAAAAGTAGGGGGCTAAATGTAACATTTGCAAAGTTTTAGCCACCTTACACTTTGCATGGCTTACACTTGTCATTCATACATCCCATTCATGCTACCAAGTGTCAATCATACAAAGCCTTCATGTGCCACTTGTCATACAAGTGAACATATGTCTAGATTCCTTTTGCCATACAACAGAGACCTCTTTACAACATTTGCAAAGTATGTTTTTCACTTTCTAAAGAGGTGTTGAAATGTATCATACTTTTTGAAATTATCCCGGATCGATTTGTCTTGCTACCCTAGTGCTCAATGAGAACATTTCATATTATAAAATTCCCTAGGTTCACCTCTGTTTGTCTTACGGAATACTTCTGCAAGTACATGAACAATGCCCCATACATATGTTACGAATATTACATAATGGAGTGTTGAACCATACAAGTTGAGGTTAACTATATCTTTATAATCCTCCCGTCATCTATATCTTAGAGGAGCAGAGATATAGATCATAACTGTCAAATCTTTATGTCACGCCCCAGACCCAAAAGATCCGACACACGACATCACTTACATTCATTCACTGCATGTGCACTCATAAATAATATTACACAAAATTTTCAACTTTCATTTCAATTTCTTTCAGAATTATAGCAATTGAATTATGACTGGGACAATTATTAAACCGGAGATACGCAGAGTTTTCTCAGAGATTAACACTCTACTATGTCACCAGTAGCAACTTTGTTACCGGGAGCCCAGAATATATTCATTGCAAATTCTTACTTAAAATCAATCCATTACTACACTTGGTGAAACTTAAACTAAATCCAACCACACACAATAAAATAATACATAAGTATTTATTCACTAGGGACAAATCAAATATCTTATCCCACGTGTCCCCAAATGAAACACTTAGCAACCTAGCAACTTAGGGAACCCAAGGAACAGCAGAAGCCTTGCCAAATCCGCTAAGCACACATGTACCTTATTTACCTGAAATCACCATAAACTATAATGAGTATAAAACTCAGTAAGCATACTAGTTTTTCATATATCAAATACAAATACATATATGTACACAATGCATATGTATGATATGCTGTGATCAATCAAAATCATAATCTTATCAAATCACATATCATGTAAGCGCTTACACATTCTTTCAAAACACATAATAGGAATACCATTACTCGACTACTACTTAGTAGGACTTACATATCACATATCACATAATGAGCCAAATGTCACTCGTAGGTGACATACCGTATGAGAGGAATAGTACAAGTGAGGTCTTTAAATCACACATATATAACGCTTATGCCCGAAGGTAAAAGCCAAACCCTCACCCTGATCATCGGTGAGTCCTCTCACATGTACCAATACACCACCACACGAATGTGATGACTCACACTTCCTTTAGGTACCAATAGGATCCTCCCTACATACGGAACACATAACATATACCAATCCCGAAGGAAAGGCCACACATAAAGGCTCAACAAATCACATAAAATGCCTACTAAGTTAACAGTGAGTTCAAGTACCCTCAAAATACAAAATATTTCTCATGGACATATTACACTTCAAAAGCTTTCTTTATTAAACATATCTTATTTTGAAAGCTCACTTACAAAACACATGTATGTCCATGCTCAATGTCAATGCTCACATTCAGAAACATATATTCACATTTCATATCAAAATATACTTTGACATAACATAAACATATTCTTAACCCCATTTGTAAAATCATACAAAACAATTACTATGTTTATTGTGATTTCAGTAAAAAGTCTAGTATACTTACCTCTTAACATTTTCAGCTACAAGGCTTAAATCTCCTTAACCTATCAATGGAGATTAATCCTTTCATAAGCCTCACAATTCACACAAAATACTTTAAATAGCTTACAAAATTATACACAATACATTTATCACATCAAATTGGTCTAAATATTTGGTTTCTCAAAACCTGTCATTCTGACCACTTACACATAACAAAAATTTCTAATACATCAAATGATGTCCAATTACTCCGAAATCAGAATATATCATTCTTGACTCATATATACTTCTTATATATGAATATTATATCAAAATTCCTACACAATCCATTCCATACACACCGTCGAATCCAAACTACAAACCTGACAGGATCAAGATACTTACTGAACAGTATTCAATCTCCCAATTTTATAAAATCATATACTAACTCAAAAATTATAAAAATACCACATAATTACTCTTGACACATATCTCAGTCCATGATAAATATTTTGCTTCCAAATAACTGCCAAAAGTATTTTAAAACTATTTTATTTCATAACTTTAAAAATCTGTTAATCAAATACTACAATGAGCTGATACACTTTAGAAATTCATAACACTTCAACCACATTGATCCAAATTCTCAATTCCGAGTATATCATATTAGACATATAAAATTATCATATTCCACAAATTCATAATTTTTAAAGATCATTCAGCAGGTCAAAAATTATTTTCCACTATATCATACTGTTTACACAGGAAATTTCCAGAATTCCAGGGTCATTTTGGTAAATTCACTACAAATTCAATTTCCGAGATTTTCAGTCGATTCAAAGTCTTAGATGATCCTAAACATGTCTAATTTCATATACTCAAAATGCAAAACCAGAATCGAATCACAACAATTTATAAAATTCCTAGATCAAGAGGTTATCCAGCAGAAATTCCATAATTCATCATGATTTATCAAACTATCTTATAGATCATCATCAATTCTCATATGATCTTACGAAATACACAACAAATCCTCAATTATACATATTTTCAGAAATCAAAACTTAAAGGAATTAACTTAATTAATACCAATAAATTGAGAAATACGTATGATATACCTCTTGAAATTCAAATTTCCAATTTCTTCTTCTTTTTCTTCTTCTTCTCCTCTTTCTCTCTCCTCTATTTCTCTCTTCTCTCTCTTAAAATGGGTAGCTCGACCTAAAAATGGTAAATTAGGGTTTAAAAGTGTATTTTTATACTAAGAGGCTAATTTTTGGTATTTACGAATTTGCCCCCAAAACTTTCAAAGTATAACAATTTGGTCCCTAAAATAATTCCAAAGTCTTGCAAATAAACCCAATACTAATAGTATATCCTTAACCTATAAAAACACTACTAATAACAATATATAAATCAGGGATCACCCACATACAAATAAAATACGTATATTTATATATATAAATATACATATTCTTACCGGTTATGGATACTGGTTACTACACTTTATATACTCGACTGTGAACTTTTCTCTAAATTCGTATTTTCATAAATAATATCCATAAACTCTTTTGTGATATTGTTTAACCCTACCAAAAAAACTTTTTTGGGATTTTTGCTTATGAACATAAGACTTCCTGAAATATAATCACAGAGTATCAGGATATATAACTCACCTATATGAGCTGACAGATCTTATATCTACACACACCGAACTCCATGAGTATCAGGTTATACCAAACTGCACTCAGTGGTTAGACCATAAAAAGTCTCTAACATGTATAGAATCAACGTTTAGTGGAACACTCACAACTCCACTGTGGCACTCAGATAAAAGGATCACGAATGCTACTCAACTCAAGAAGACCTTTTATTGATGGCTTCATAGAATGTCTATTGGAGGTCATGGTGAATCTATTTAGCCCATACAGACTTTCGCTAAATACCTGTATGCCCATACAGACTTTCGCTAAGCCCATGGTCTGCTAAGATTAACCATCTGGACAATCTAGATATGGACATACACTAATTTGAAAGGAATATCGATCAACTTGTGTCAGTAACCATGGATAAGGAATGATATTTTTTAGAATATATTATGTAATGACATTTCTTAGCACCATTTGTAACTCTTTGAAACTATGTCATTACTATAATATTCTCATGTCTTTGTTCCTATTTCAAATAAGGTTCTAACTATTTAGAATTGCTAACTCTTAGCATTGACCTAAATTATTTTAGATCAGAATTAAACTCTTTTAGATCTACAATGTCTGAAAAGTTACAAGTTTTTTACAATATAAATAATAATAATTGACGAATAAAAGAAATATTTATTATATAAATATTAAATAAATAAACATTCATACAATAATTTGAATGACACATAAGCACCATTCTCAACAATTACCACTTGCTCTAGTGTCATTTACAATGATATACAATACCTTTCATGTTCACTCGTTTCTCAAACATTCTAGAAGTTAATACCTTAGTGAACGGGTGCACTATATTATCTATAGACTTTTGATGTGCCATTGGCTCTTTTACATAAGTTATTGCCCTATTGTTGTTATAAAATAGCGGGATAAAATCCACTAAACTTGGGACTACTCCGAGCTCTGTGACAAACTTGCACATCTATATTGCTTCATTTGTAGCTTCTGAATGCTTGCTTGACACTAACTGTGGAGGCTTGCTTGACACTAACTACAGCATCATTGAGAGGAAAAATATATCTAGATGTAGACTTTCTATCATCTAGATTAGACTGGAAGTCTGAGTCAGTGTATCCCCTTACTTACAAGTCACTTTCTCTATAAATAAAAAATTTATCCTTTGTACTTTTAAGGTATTTCAGGATATGTTTCATGGCCATCCAATGATCACTGCTTTAATCAAATTGATACCGACTTGTAACACTTACAATCATATTGATGTCATGTCTTATACATAATATAACATACATCAAGCTACCTACTGGTGATGCATATAATATGTTAGACATTCTAACTCTTTCATATTTCGTTTTAGGAGACATTCTCTTAGAAAGATGAATGTTAATAAACACTTGAAATTACACATTTAATAAAAGTTTTACATTATTATTTTTTATTACTAGTGTATTTAATTTTCTTAACTTAAGTATGTTTACAATATTGTACCTAATTATCTTTTAACTGTTTTGTGGTAAGTTTGGTAAAATGGGCATAAATTTCTACCTAAAGATTTAATTGGAGTGATGCTTGATCTTGTAAAGAGCTGACTCAATGGCCTAACATATTGTATTTCACAAAGCATTTAAAATTCAAGCGTTTAGAGGGTGAAAATGGCCTAGGACAGAATTGTTTGCAGTACAGGCCCAATCTAAATAGTCATCAGTATTGGGCCAATAACTATTGAAATACGTATCTAATACGTATAAGAAAACTTAATTTGAAAATATAAGAGACTTATCTACAACTTTGATGTTTTGGAGGACAGCTAATTCGGACCACATCAATTTTGAATTAGATAATTAAGTGGGTGCATTAATAATAATCAATGCAAATTATATGCCACCATTTTTAACTTTCATCATACAAGTGGTTCCCTCTAAATTTGTTTCGATTTATCTATATTTTTTTTATAAATAGGTGGCTTATATATGCCCAAAATGGTGTAATTAAAGAGTTAGAATTTAGTTCAAAACACTTGTATTTTGTATTATCTCTTTATAATATTATTTCTTTTGTTTACTATTAAGTCATGTTATTTGTTCTTTCATTTCATTTCTTTTTCTTTAATTTTATTGTGTCCAAATAATTTTCTTTATGTTAAGGTGAAAGGGTGAAACTCTTGACAAGGTAATACTTAACTCTTATTTATAAATTTAATGTTTTATTCTTAAGTTATGCAAATTTATATATGATGCATTTATTTTATTTGTAATAATAATACTCATTCTTTTAAGTGGTGTATCTTGATTTATTATTGACAAACTTTATACTTTGCATAATAAATTCTTGAAATCATTTACAAGATTTGGTGTATATACTATTTTCTTGTAAAATGGGTGTCTTAATTTATTGTACACAAATATAAAGATTGACATAATAAATACTTGAACCAATTTATAAGATTTGGTGTATAATAATTAAAATAAATAAATATTAATCAATATATAAATGATGATGAATTTTAATTGTTATATTTTTCGGTTGAAACCTCCTTTGTGTGAAGATTCCAATTGAGTTATAAAAAGAGTTAAATATATTCTTACTTCTTATGCCAAGAGTGGATCCCCTAATCTTAACTTTTATTTAAATTGGTTAATTGAATTAATATTTGCAACATCTTATACTATATTAATTATTTTTAAAGTTATTATAGTTTGTAATTTTAATTCTACTTCTCTGTAAATTAACCCTATTCTCATCGGGTTATTTATTACTTCGACAATCCTGCACTTGAAAATAAACTCCTATATTTTAGAAGTGTCAAATGTCATATTTGAAATGTACATTAACTGTCTTACAATTAACAAAGTTATACTTTCAATAATATTTTCTGTGTATGAAGATTGAGAGAGTCCTAATGATTTATAGCTCTATCTCTATAAAACTTTATACCAAGTATATGGGAAGCATCTCCCTAATCTTTCATGGAGAAGTTCTTACTTAGATAACTCTTGACTAATTGTAACATATCAATATCGTTTTTGAAAATGAGTCTGTCATCTACATAAAGAACAAGAAAGACAATCAAGCTCCCACCAACTTTTTATACACACATATTTCCTCTTTATTTTTGATAAAATTAGACCCTCTGATTATTTCATCAAAACCAAGATTTGAGCTTCGGAAAGCCTACTTAAATTCATAAATAGACTTCTTCAGTTTGCATACCAAATTAGAAGTTAAGTTGGATGTAAAATTTTCAAGCTGCTCCATTTAAATCTCATCCTCGAGATTTTCATTTAGGAAAGCTGTCTTTATATCCATTTGTCAGATCTCAAAA
Organism: Ailanthus altissimus; assembly: GCA_946807835.1. Taxonomy (NCBI): domain Eukaryota; kingdom Viridiplantae; phylum Streptophyta; class Magnoliopsida; order Sapindales; family Simaroubaceae; genus Ailanthus; species Ailanthus altissimus. The sequence continues at coordinate 23,342,926 of OX327685.1, read as the reverse complement.
TTATAGTATGCAGTAATAGCCAATAGAATACGAATCGACTTTAGTATAGCAACTGGTGAAAATGTTTCCTTATAATCGATCCCAAATTATTGAGTATAACCTTTTACTACTAGTCTAGCTTTAAAAGTCTCTACCTTTCCATCGAGCCCCACACTTTCGCTTATAAACCCATTTACAGCCAATACGAACAATTTCTTTAGGAAGCTCAACCAAGTCCCAGACTTGATTGACATGCATAAAGTCAATTTCGGATTTTATGACTTTTTGCCATTTTTTTCGAATTGATGTCCAACATTGTCTTTTTATAGATCATGGGATCCTTTTCTTCAATTAAGAAAACGTCAAAGACATCTTCATACCTTACAGGTGGTCTTGACATCATTTTTTATCTACGTGGAAGGTGTGTTAAAAGTAATTTACTTGATTAAGTCTAAAGTTCTATCATTGGTTCATAAATTTCTGAATTGACTTTATCAAGTTTAATCCTTCTATAATTCTCATGACACATGAGAAACTGTTTCTCTAGGAAAGTGGCATAGTGAGCAATGAACACATTATTTTCCTCTGAATTATAAAATAGATATCCCATAGAGTATTTGTGATATCCAATGAACTAATACTTGTACCTTTTGAGTGTAAGTTTATCCTATTGCATAACTTTTACGTATGCTGGACAACCCAAGTTCATTCTCATACGAAGGAATAGGAATAGCATTCGATAGAACTCTGTTCAACAAATGAGCAACGGTTTCTAGAACATAACCCTATAGACATTCCGGAAGATCGGTGAAGCTCATCATCGATCAGACCATATCTAATAATGTTCGATTTCTACTCTCTAAAATATCATTGTGTTGAAGAGTACCTAGAAGGCTGAATTGAGCTAAAATCCTATTCTGCTTTAAATAAGCTGTGAATTCATTGCTCATGTATTCACCACCTCGATCTGATCAAAAGCATTTGATATATATACTGGTTTGTTTCTCTACTTCATGTCAAAATTCTTTGAACATTTCAAAGGATTCAAACTTGTGTTTCATAAGATACATATGTTTGTATCATGACAAATCATCAATAAAGACAACGAAGTATCAAAATACATCCATAGCAATGTGATTCATTAGACTTTATACATCACTATTGACTAGTTCCAATAAATTACTGGTTCAATGTCCAACACCTACAAAAGGAGATTTAGTCATCTTCCTTTGAATACAAGATTCACAAATTGGTAAAGGTTGTATGGTAAGATCAAGTATCTGACCATCCTTAATCAGACGAGTTAAGCGTCTTACGCCTATATGACCTAACCTCATACCCACAATTTCATATTATTCAAAGCTCTCGAACTATTACATGTGTTTACCTGTGCATTTAAGACATTTCCTGTTTCCTTCAAAATATAATGACCATTCACCAACTGACACTCAGCTAATAAAATATTATCTGTATCATATAAATTCAAGGAATAGTTCTGAATAAATACATCATAGTCCTCAGTGTCTAATAAGGATATAATCTGTCTGATAATGTTCGATACATAATAGCAATTATACAACATTAAAGTTCGATTACATGGGATAATCAATTCAAAATTTTCAATTGCTTCAACTTAAAGGAAATCATCATTTTCAACACGAATATGGACTTCTCCCTACTATAACTATCTAATTTTCTTCAGATCCTACAACATATTACAAATATAAAAAAGACATGCGATATCTATACCCAGGCACTAGAAACATCACATGCTAATGAAATGTTAATAATAAGTAAACAAATATCTGATGAGTTCTTCTTAATTGTGGCAATGTACTTAGTTATGTTTCCAATGTTTGTTATCACTGTAGTGGAAACACTTTCCCTTGTTCTTCTTTTGATCTTTATGCTTGGATACAACCTATCTCTAAGGACTTGAATATAATGTCTTTTTCACCTTCTACTTATCTTTAAACTTCCTAGAAGTCTTTGGGACAGAAGATGAAGCATCAATCTGAACTATTAAAGTCGTACCTCTATTTTTAATGTCCTCTTCAGTTATCTGTAACAAGTTATGCAACTCAGCATAAGTCGAAGTCAGTCATTTCATGTAAAGTCTATATGAATTATAAAAAAGACCTAGGCAAGGATTGGAGAATTAGGTTATTCCCTAAGTTATTTTTTAGAGAAATGGCCATAGTCTTTAACTTTTCAATGTATGAAATCATCTTAAGTACGTGGAGACTTACCGAACTGCCTTCAGCCAACTTAAGCTAAAAAAGTGCTTTGGAGATCCTGTAGAGTTCTATATATGGTCTATCTTTAAACAATTCCTTCAGGTGGAGTATAATGCTACTCGCGTTATCCATGTGCACATGCTCCCTCTAAAATTCATTTGACATTAAGGATAGGATGTACGACTTGACTTTCAGCCCATTTCTTATAAATCATAACCTTTTCATCAGTGTTAGCTTCAAAAACACCTTAAGGCATTCTCTGATCTATTATGTATCCAAACTTTTCTCAATTTAGAATAATTCTGAGATTCATCAGCCAATCTGAGTAGTGTTGGCACCCTTTAACGGGTTGGCATCAAGTACGTGCAACTTGAAGCCATATTATTTTCATAAGGAAAAATAAGAGATGTTAGCGGAAATATTTCAAAATTGTCAATTGATAACACTTTAGATCATGGATATAATTAGTATATGTTTTTTTAATCTAAAAACGCCCTCTTATTGGTTTACATATTCCCATAAATTTCTTAAACAAGAAAATAAAATTTTAAACATTTTAAATTTTACAATGAGAAGTAAATCCAATTAGCATTTTACTCGGGCCTCACACTTTAGTAATATATTGGCCTTTATAAAACTCAAAAGATAGACAACTCTTGTCAATTACATCTCATGCAACTCTTACCACTGATCCTAAATATACTTTATCTTCACACTTTAGCAATATTGAATAAGTGTATTTTAGATTTACTAGTCAATTATCAAATATAAGTTACTGATATTATTCTCACACTTTATCGATATTAGATAATATTTTCGCTTATAATTACCTCATCTTATATTTAACTGGCATAGTTTAAATTATACTGACTAGTCCCTCACACTTGAGCGATATTAAAAAAAGACTAAATTGACTTGTCTAATTCCGTATTGACCAAACGGATCATAAATAACATTATCTTATAGAAAAATACATTTTAATATGATTAGGAGAGTTTTTTTTTTAATTTCATAATTTATCCAAATCTCCTGAGGATGTGATTTATAATCACTTATTTGTTTTATGCAAGCACAACTGACTCCATTAATAGGGCTCTCATTATGATTAACAGTATTATCAAATGTTTATAATTTGTAATACAACAATATAATAATTATTTGCATTAAAAATAAAATATAAATATTTCACATGCAAAAATACAAATTAGAGTGTATAGTGTGGAACGATTAGCACAAAAAATTGAACAACATGGCATTATACAACAAAATACTCTGAAAAAAAAATTGTAATCATTTTTTTTTGTTCCTCGGCGTTCAATCGTATAACGTCCCCACGTTCAACACTTTCAGCAAGCAACTCACTAATGCCCTGGCATTATACTCTACAACGCCCCAATGTTGAGTTACTTTGAATGCTCCAGTATTCAACGTTTGAACCCCCATACGTTATGCCTTAGGAAATACCTTAACGTTTAACATTTGAATGCCCTTACGTTCTACCTTAGGGAACGCCTCAGCGTTTAACACTTAAACGCCGCAGCGTTCTCAAATGCAGAACCCAAGTGGAACATCCTAGCATTAAGCGCTGAACACTGCAACCATTTTTACACACAAAACACTTCTAAAATAAACCAAAATGCGACTCTCACTACTTTTAGGCATCCCCATTACTTTAAACAACACTCCAATAACCCAGAAATATAAAAAAAAATATATACTCTAATACCATTGTTAACGTGTTTTAGGGTGCATGGATGTGGATTGTGTGCATGTTGAAATAACTAAATGCATGTCTCACATACGTGGTTTGTAACGAAATAAAACATATAATCAATATATACACGTACATTTTGAACCAAAAATAACTTAAGGTTACAAAAAATTACCCTTGAAGAACTTTGGTGAAGAATCATTCTCCGAAACTCACACAAAGTCCACTCACAATCAATTTTAGTCCGTAAGGATCCTTGGGATTACATGAGCTATAATGGTAGATTCTTTGATCAATTTCATGCAAGATGAAACTCGAATTTCTCTCAAATGTGAGCTTGGCTGTTAAGAACAAAATGGGGACTTATATGAAACAAGTTTAAAACTTGTTTTTATACTTAGTATAAATAAAGGGCTAAATGCAACATTTGCAAATTTTTAGCCACCTCACACTTTGTATGGATGACACTTGTTACTTATGCATCTCATACATGCTGCTAAGTGTTAATTATGCAAAGCCCCTATGTGCCATTTATCACATAAGTGAACATGTGTCAAGATTCCCTTTACTATACAATAAGGACCTCTTTTCAACATTTGCAAAATATGTTTTTTATTTTTCAAAAAGGTCTTGAAACGTATCCTACTTTCTAAAATCATCCCGGATCTATTCGTCTCCATACCTTAGTACTCAATGAGTATATTTTATATTGTGAAACTCCCTATGTTCACCTCTATTTGTTTTATGGAACATTTCTGTAAATCCATGAACAATGCCCCACACACATTACAGATATTATAGAACGGAGCGTTGAACCATACGAGTTAAGATCAATCATATTCATATAATCATTCTGTCATCTATATCATAGAGGAGTAGAGATATAAATTATAACCATCAAATCTATATATGCACGATCGTGAACTTTTCTCTATATTCGTATTTTTATAAATATATATATAAACTCTTTTGTAATATTGTTTAACCCTACGAAAAAATCTTTTCTGGGGCTTCTACTTATGGTCATAAGACTTCCTAAAATATAATCTTGAAGCATTAGGATATACAACTCACCTCTATGAGCTGACAAATCTCATATCGACACACACTGGACTCTATGAGTATCGAACCATACCCAGTGACATCTAGTGGTCAGACGATGAAATGTCTCTGACATGCATGAAACCAAAGTATAATAGATCACTAATAACCCCACCGTGACGTTCAGGTCAAAGGATCATGAATATTATTCAACTCAAGAAGACCTTTCATTAATGACTTTATGGGATGTTTATTGAAGGTCTTGATGAGTTTGTTTAGTATCCAGTCCTTACTGAATACCTGCATGCTTATACAAACTTTTAGTAAGCCTAGGTCTACTAAGACTAACCATCTAGACAATTTAGATATGGACATACACTGATCTGAAAGGAATACTGATCGACTCGTGTCGGTAACCATGGACCAGGAATGATATTTTTGAAAGCATATTATGTAATGACATTTCTTAGCACCATTTGTAACTCTTTACAATTACGTCATTACTATAATATTCTTAAGTCTTTGCTCCTATTTCAAATAAAGTTCTAACTATTTAGAATTGTTAACTCTTAGCATTGACATAAACTCTTTTAGATCAAATTTGAACTCTTTTAGATCTACAATGTTTAAAAAGTTACAAGTTTTTTACAATATAAATAATAATAATTGACGAATAAAAGAAATGTTTATTGTATAAATATTAAATAAATAAACATTCATACAATAATTTGAATGGCACATAAGCATTATTCCTAATAGGATATATTTGCCACTTTGTACCACTTCAATTCATTGAACACCCATGTTTGCAACCTATCTAGAAAATTGAACAACAAGTCATCCTTACTCATGTTGGAAATCTGCAATAGCAAAATGAGTACTCCTTCACGTACTCAATGATGGACCTGGTTTACTTCAATTTTTTTATTCGCTTTCGAGCATTATGTGTTACGTTCTTTGGATATAACTTACGCTTCAGCTCTCGTTGCAATTCTACCCATGTGTTTTGGTGCAGGTACCTTGCGTATCTCCTCGCTTTTCCTATGCCACCACAAAATTACATGATCAAAAAGATATGAAGTCATGGTATTTACCTTTTTTTTGTCCAGCACCAAAAATAGTTGTTGAGCTTCTTAGCTTTTCGCTTACCGCTAAACTCCTTCGGTTTAAGAGCCTCAATTCTTAATGTCTCTTAAGTAGTAGTAGCTCTATTAGTTATTATTCATTTACACTGCACCATATCCTTTTTGACAGCTTCAAACCCTCGACTCAGCTCTTCTATTTGAGTTTGAACCTTGTCTATAATGATGTATACATTCTCTTGAAAAGCCTTGATCCAATCTTGTAGTCGATTGACATAATTCATGATGGATGTGTTGATGAAGGAGCGCAGCTCGTCCCTTGAGTGTCGAGGTCTACCTCGAGCTTCTTTATTTGCTGCTCTAACTTCCTAAAGTGATTCGTTGCCTTTCCCAAAGCCTTACCAAGCATTTTCACCATGTTCCCTAGATCATAAGCTAGATCAATGAACTTGTCATGAGGTACACTATTGTTCCTTTTAGCTTTAGGGTCCCTACCCCTCTATTTAGTCACCTTTGATAATGTCGATGCTTCTTTCCATATCTTTCTTCAAACCTACTCTAATACTAAAAGTCACAGAACTTTTTTAGAACCATGCAACCTTAGACGTGTTATGCACTAAACAGCCTAGAAAACACCATACAAAGAAGGGATGAGATAAATACACATAAGGTGTTTAAGAAAATACTCTTTATATTACTAAAGAAATTACAAGCTATGAGATTATTTGTATAACTGAGGTTCACCCCCTTATATACTAATAGCCATATACAATCGACAATTGAGATATAAATGATCTAACGGTGTACATACAAGATGAGATAATATCCCACAGAATATTTCTAGATGACATCACATATTTTATGAAATATTTTCCTTTCAAATAGGGGTTTAAAACTCTAATAAGTGGCGGGCTTGGCCCGAATCTCTACTTATGCCAGCGGATCTTCTAGAAGCTTTGACCCACGAACTGCTCTATTAGCTAACATAGCCTTCAAGAGATTTTGTCGCACAACAAGTGTTCAAAAAAATGCTTGAGAACACTTAGGGCATGATACATAAATATAACTCTGATAATCTCAGTACGAGTCCTATATGGGCAATAAAGGTCTAACTTTATTTGAATAAAAATTTAATATATTATTCCAAGAAGGAAAAGTCTTGATGATGTTTAACCATAATAAGATTATACAACTATGCATTAAGCTTACAACATAACCATATAAATAGGATCTAAATTACTGATTTATAGATATAATCAATATTGATATCCACATAGATCTAAGCATCAACATCTAAACCTATATATGCAGATAACTCTGTAAGATTCAGAGCCTTCATAACCTTCAAGCACTTAATAAAAGTAATGCCCAAAAGATACTAGAAGAGGCTTAGAAAAGAATATAAAAGTGTGCAAGTAGCTAGAGAGATCTTGAACAAGCTTAAAGAAGGTAGCATAATCGAAAAGCATGTCAGAGAGATATTAAATAGGCATAGAGAAGATAGCACAAGTCGAGGAGGACGTGAAAAAAATATTGGACAAGATTAGGGAATATGATGAGCACAAAATTCATCATCTAAGCTTGAGACCCTTTGGAAGAAAAAGTTAAAAATATAGAGGAGTAGCTGCACCAATTTCTTAAAAATGGTGAAAGAAAAGAACTTCCTCCCCCAAGAGTAACCAGGTGGAAAATAAGGTCTTCACTTACTAAAAAACACAGAGACATAAAAATACCAGTAGGTTTCTAACCACCAAGCTTACCAATTTATAGGGGTACGTTAAACTTATACTATTACGTTAATCATGTAACTATCCTTTTATTGGTCGTAAGACTTAAGCAAAGACAAATATGTCATTTGTTTCACATGAACTTGGATAGGCAAACCCTTATCTAGTATTGAAGTTTGAGACTGAGGAGCATCTCCTCCTATAACGAGCTGATTGAAAGGTTTGTTTAGAATTTTTGAGGTGCCTGCGAGAAGGCTAACAATCCTCAACACCTGCGTCAACTGAAGCAAGGTCAGAAAAAAAGTTTGAGAAGTTTCATGGGACAAAATTATGCATGTGGTATTTCAACTTTGGGCATTTGATCTACTAGTTACACTGGAAGCTCTAAAAGTAAGATTAAAATTGAGTTGGCTATGGTATTTAATATCCAAAAATCTAATCGCGACCTATATGGTTGCCTATGAGCAAGCCCCTCAATATATAAAGATTGAAGAAGAAGATACGATGAAGAGACTAACTATAGCAGATACCTAAGGAAAAATGCAAGGTCACAAGTCTAGGAAATCTCTTGAAGGGATGATGGCTTGAGAACGAAAAATTAAAATGCTAGAGTTACAAAATATCCTCGGGGGAACCAACTTCAAGGAAGGAATAGATGGGATCGAATGAGGAAGTCTCCCCTTAGAGTAGCAATAATTCATAAGGAAAAGCATATTCCTATATCCGTTCTATTGGCAATAATGTTCCTTAAGGGTTTAGATGTCTTTTTTTTAAAATTAAAATAGATAGAAATTGTTATCTAGTAAGGGTGTTGATGAGGTTTTTGAAAATATTGGGGTTTGCATATCCATTTCCTAAAACATTAGGGGTTTAAATGTCTTTTTATCGTTGAAATAGACGAAATCTGTTACTTGACAAGGGTGTCAATGGGATTTTAAAAACTATTAGTGTATGTATGTTTCTTTCCTAAAATATAGGGGTTCAAATGTCTTTTTTTCTATTTTAATAACACCATCAACGTGAATTGAACCATGATCATTAATATATCAAGTAAGAATACTCACCGTTGTATTGCAATATATTTTATTGAAAAAATATCAAAATACAAAAATGTAAAACAATAGAACCCTTGTCACCTTTGTGCCATCCCCCTGTGTTGCAAGTTACTGTTCAACATTTCTATCGGCTCAAAAATAGCTAACTCGTTAAGTTATTGGTAGGCAGTGGCATGAAAGTGGCTAAGATTCTATCCTTTTACATTTTTATTTGATATTATTTTAACAAAAAATATTTGTGGTATAGTGGTGAGTACTCTTATTTATTATGTGAATGACCATAGTTCAATATATGTTAATAATATAAAAAAATGTCCATATTTTTTTTATTTCAGATATAAGTTTAGACTAAATTTTCATTTTTATCTTTTTTTCAGTTAAAATTAACAAAACTGTTATCTAACAAAGATATAAATAATTTTTTTAAAATATAAATCTACGCATCTTTATTTTACTTAAATATTAAGATGATTCTTTCCCCTTTCTTTTATTTCGGTTAATGATTTTCATTGATATTAGATATAGTGTACAATGTACACTGTACGCAAGGCAAAAAATTTTTGTCTTTGCAAATATTTTTTCTATTGTTATAAATATATTAGTGAGCAGTAGAGTATAAACCAACAATATCATTTATGTAAATAGTATTGTATATATAAACAGTACTATATAAGTGGATAGTGTAGAACAATATCCTTCACCAAAATTTCATATTGGAAAGAAACCATCTCCTCCCCCTTTACTCATATTATAAATATGAGGTGTATGCTCTTTATTTGAATACTTGAAAATAAGTAAAAATATTAATATATTTGCAAAGTGTTTTACTTATATTTACACATTGCACTTTAGTCCAAAAATTTTGCTTTTTCATCATATTATTCACAATACGTTATTAGCACGATTCGCGATAACCAAAGCAAGATTTGCGGTAACCACAAGTAAGAATTATTTTCTTTCTTTCATTTAAATTTTAGATTTATGTGGAATAATCGATTGATCGACTTTGCCGCCTTGGTTGTAAATCACATTTTCTTTTAATTTATGCAATTTATTTACTACCATTTACTTTCTGCATACTTTAATAAGGTATGCCTTCTAGAAAAATTATAATAATATACTTCAAGTCTTTACTACACTAGAACTGTAAAATAATGTATCTTATAAGACTGAGTATATTCTAGATAATCAATAAAGTAAATTGGGGATCTTCGATTTAACCCCTTCGCTACTTAGGCTTATTTTGGTAATAATTCAAGTTTCTAAATCAAAAGTAAAAGTTTTGCATTAATAAAAAAATTCTATGTTTTATAATATTAGTATTGCCTAAATTAAATGGAAGGTTATACCTCATAAACATTATTATGTTATGTATATAGAAGGTCATGCCTCATAAATATTATTATATTATGTGTATAGAAGGTTATGCCTCCTAAATATTATTATGTTATACATTAGAAGGCCATGCCTCTTAAACATCACTTGTTAATTTTGTGACTAATATATAGAAGGCTATGCCTCCTAATTATTGTTATTATTTCATGCTTATGGAAGGATATGCCTCATAAATTATTTTGATGCTTATATTTTGCATTATGAATTTGTTAAAAAATAATTATATTTCATAAATTTAATTTCCTTCTTTCATATTTATAAATCCATAAAAATGTCTTTAATAAATTTATGAATTCCTACACTTGATACCTTTAATATAAAAAATACCATCATGAGTATTGGATGCTAAGATGTACCTCTAAGAAAATTGAAAAAAAAAATGATGTGCCTCTACAAGATAATATGAGAGCTATGTTTTCCTCCGTCATCACTACATTGAAAGCTCAATATTTAAAGAAAGATGATCTGTAAATCCTCTAGAAAAATCTAAAAGAATAATATAATCAATGTGTTCCTCCCAGAAATGAGACATGAGTTGATGAATTAATTGTTGCTAAATATAATCGTGCTTGTTCAGATTACTTTACAGTTGAAATTATGTGATGAGAAAGTTATAGAACAAGATATGTTAGAGAAACTATTATCGACTTTTTTTACATTTAATGTTGTTATATAGCAACTGTATTGTGAACAACAAATCAAAATTAATCTTATGTCTTCTACCTGTTGAACAAAATAATGAGCGTTTATTGAGATATCAAAAATTATGTCCAATTGGTACTCAATCTTTCCCATAAGTGAATGTTAATATTCATAACAACATTAAACGTGGTCATGAAAAAGTATGGTTCAATTATCACCTTCTTAGTGGCCATAAATACCAATAATAGACGAACACTAAAGAGGGTTGAAACATCACCAAAAAAAATAAATATGTAAAGAATAACTGCCCTAAGTATTAATAAAGTACTTGTTATTGATATGGTGCATTATGAGACATTTATTAAGGTAAAGGAAAAGAATGAAAAGACATGTTATTGATGACTTCAAATCCTACAGATCTTACTTATATGGATGTTACTAATTTATTTTTGGGATAAGAATAGAACATCAATCATTAAGTTTTATTAATATTTCTATGTTAGATCATTTTGTATGAAATATAATTTTTGTAATGTATCATCTTAATATCTACCATAAACTTTTATTTTAATGTAAAGAATAATTTTTAGAGGGAGCTAAGTCGAAGATCTCGGTGGTCTTGTGAGTGGTTGATAAACTACGATTGTAGTTTTCTTTAGGAAGTCCCATAGCAGTGATAAATTATCCACTTAAAAAAACAAGGATGCTTGTTTAGCTAACGCCTAATAACACAGCTATGTATAGTATCCTTCAAGAAAAGAAATATTTAAGAACAAGTCAATAATATATGAAGTCTTGTAGATTTGATTGAAGGCTCAAGAAAAGCAATGATCTTGTTAGCAAGTAAAGTAAAATTATATATATAAAGGAAGTTTTATACACAGACAGATCCTAAAGAAATCATCAATATTATCAACTACAACTTGTACTAGATCATCAGTTTGGTACATCTTTATATACCTTTATTTGATATGTGTATACACCTATAGTACTTCCATAATGAACTAAGATAGGACCTTAACACCGTGAAATTTTATATTGGTTTTTTTAACTCACTATGAATTTTTTTGAATTTTTATGGGTGGTTTATTTACTACACAATTTGCGAATTGCCTTTTTTTTATGAGATAATATTTTAGGGGAAAGAAAAATGCATTTCAAAGTAAGGTATGAATTTTTTTGAAAGATGACTATTATATCTTATTTGGATCCTCACACAAATTAATATGAAAGTAAAGTGTGAATGATTATTGATTTTAAAATTGCAAATAAAAATGCATTAGGAGTAACCAAGTCATATATATACTAGTTACTACTAGCTTGGGTGATTGTTCCTGTAGAACAATCTAATTAAAAAGTAGCAAAATGAATTGTCTGTTGCATGCTAAAAGCACGATAGACCACTTGATTCAAAAGATATTATTCCGCAGAAGAAAAAGAAAATGAAAAATTAGGATCTTGTTAAAAATAATGCTCCAATAAATTTATATTCTCCAAATCACTAATATCAAAAGAATTAATAGTCCTGGTGAGATATAAGTCTTGAAGAGACACAATTCTCTGAAAAGATATAAGTCCTTAAAAAAATATGAGTTCTCGAAGGGACATAAGTCCCTAAGGAGACAGAAGTCCCCAATGAGATATAAGTTCCTGAAGAAAGAATAGTCCTAAAATAGATATTAGCCTCAAAAGAGGCACAAAAATTTTAAAATGAGAAAAATTGTACAAATTATACTTACTAAAAAAAAAATGCGAAACGTAAGAAAGTAGTTGTCACAATGTATTCTCATTTGTAATAGCTACTAATATTATAAATAATAATTTTGAGCTACAAATTATTAAATGCAAAGAAAGACATGACTAACTTTATGAAATATAAAACTCAACTAGAATTACATTTTCTAGCCAAACATGAAGTTTTTTTAAAAAAATTTTGAACCTGTGGTCCAGACATCTGAAGATGTCAAACTCATAGATATAAATGAATGTTTTATACGAAAATATAATGAAAATAATAAGGTCACCAGATATAAAGTAAGACATGTTTAAGATTTCTGACAGAAATCTAGTATTAATTCCTATGAAATTTATTTCTTAGTGATAGACATGATTATATTTTGATAAGATTGGTAATCTCATAAAAGGCTTGATATGAGTCTCATAAAGTAAGTGCCAACCTACCTATATAGGTTAATTGACAAAAATATTTATATAAAAAAATCCATGAAGGATTTAATGCCTGAAGCATGTAATCATAAATAATATTCAATCAAGTTACAAAATTTTTTGTATAGATTAAAATAATATGGGCACATATAATACAACTACTTAAATGAATACTTAATAAAAAAAAGGTTATATTAATAACCCAATATGCGTATGCCCATGTATATTTATAAAGAAATCAGATTTTGAGTTTTACTATTATAAGTATATATGTGAATGACATGAATTTGATTAGGACTCTTGAAGAGCTATTAAAGATTGCAAGATACATAATTTGAAATGAATTCTTCAAAAAATAAAATATTGCTTCGGCCTATAGATCAAGCACAAATCAAATGTAATTTTTATCCATCAACTAATTATATTAAAAAGATTGTGAAAATATTTAATATGGATAATACTCATCTATTATATTTTTATTGTTATTCAGTTTATTGATCATAAAAATGATCTATTTTGTCCAATAGATGGTAGTGAAAAGATACTTTGTCCAAAAGCACCATATCTCAATGCAATTAGTGTTTTATCTAGCACAATGCATTTGACCAGACATAACATTTGTAGTATTGGAAAGATTTAGTTCTTTACCAACTCAATATTATTGAAATATCAGTTATATAGATGCTGAGTAATTATTTTATCTACATAAAGCTCATTCGCAAACAGGATATCTTTTACTCATAGCATAAAACAATCTCATGGACATCTACAGAGAAGACTTCAGTAGCTACCTCATCTAATCACTTTGATATTATTGTATTTCATAAAGCAAATAAGAAATGCATATGGTTATATCTTTTATTCATTACATTCAGAGTACATGCAGCCAATCTTCTGTAATAGATATTTCAACTATAACATATAAAAATAATGCTACTTGTATTGTTGAAGTTAGAGATAGAAATATAAAAAAGAGACAAAACCAAACAATTCTTCTACACTCATGAGCTGTAGCAATGTAAGAAGATTGATAGTAGACAAATACGCTCCACTAATAATTTTGTAGATTTGTTCATTAAATTTTACATCAACCTTTTGAAAAATTGGTTCACGAGATTGGCTTGCATCAACTTAGCAAATTATCAAATTGATAGATGATACTTTGAGGGGGAGCATCTAATTAAGGGGGGTATATTCTTTGAAATGAAGAAATTGCATCAATTGTAAAATGTATATTGTACTCTTTTTTTCTTTGACTAGGTTTTATCCTACTAAATTTTATTGGTAAGATTTTTAATGAGGCAGTATTAAGCACGTTCAATACCACTAGATATCATGGAGTTATATTTATTTTGTTTAAATTTTTGTCCTACTAGAATTTTTCATGATAATGTAAAATATAATTAAAGGTGGTGTAGCCTAAAAAAAATTAAAATTATGATGGAGTTCAAAAAAGAGTATTATAAATATATTAATATATAGTAAAATATAAAATAATAATATCATATATAAAAATAATATTGTATATATAAATAATATCGTATAAAGTAAACAATATTACAAATAATATTCTTCACTAAAATTTTACATAAAAAAGAAACCATCTCCTATTCATACTATAAATATAGAGTATATGCTTTCTATTTAAATATTTAAAAATAACTAAAAATATTAATATATTTATAAAATATCTTACTTATATTTATACTTTGCAGTTTAATCTAAAAGTTTTATTTCGTCAAACATATTATTTACAACACCCGTGACATTTTTCAATAAAAAGAAAAAGAAAAAAGAAATCCTCAATATCGTACAAGGTTTTGATTTTTGAGTTGGAATATTCTAATCTACCCGGATTTAGAAATTATAAGAGAATTAACAAGGTGCTTTGCCCAGAAAGTCTGTGATTGTGAATTGTCATGTAAAAGTGGGGCCTATCTGAATAAAATATGATAATTCCTTTTTTTGGGACAATCTTTTCTTTTGGATTCGACGTCATAATCATATAATGCATCTTGAATTGACATCGTGCGACTTTTCAAATCTACGGGGTCTTACGGGCTTTTTTCCATTACATACATATAAAAAATATTATACTTTTTAAATAATATTTAAATAATATAATAAATAATTTTATATTATTTAATAATTATTTAACACTTTAATTTAAATATAAAATATATATCATTACTATTGGGATATCCTCTATTTTAAACTTTAGACTTTCAACTTTTGCCTAACAAAAAATTGATTATATTAACGAGATATTGAAGCATCAAATATAATAAAGGAGGAAAAGGATATTCAAATTATTAAAATTTAAAAAGAGATATATAAATTTTAATATTTTTAAAAATTTTATTTACATTTTTACATATTAAATATTAAATTCTGTTAATTTTTTTAAAAAAAATTAATTTAAATTCAAATTTTAAAATTAATAAATTGTACGCGTCAGTGATTGGGTTAACTTTAACATCCTAATATTAATTTATTTTGTATCCTTTTCTCACTCTTTTCTTCAACTTTCAAACCTTAATTTGCAATTTGTATTTCTTCAACTTGAGAAAGGGCAAAATCATCATAGATATTAAAACTAATAAAATACAGTAAAATATTTTCTTTTTCATCTCTAATTTTTTTGTTCTCCCTTTTCTCTAATTCATCACTTAGTAAACCAAACTTCTAATTTTAATCAGCCACCATTGTCATTAACATAACCAACCATCGACCTTAATCTTCAATAATAGTTTCTTCCACTTCATGAGATCAGCCTAGATTTGCTCTTGGTGAGCAAACAGCTGAAGTCCCTCAATGGAGACAAACAGAATGGTCTCTCCAATGATAGACATGGTTTATTCCCACAATAATGTAATGATCTGCAGAAAAATTTTTAACTGCTGGAAGAAAAAGTTCAATGTGGTTTGTGAAGACTCAAGCAATCCGTCTCTTTTTCTTTTTAATTCAAATGAAATCTCTAATGCCAATTTGTTTCCGAGTCAAATGCCCCGTGCTTCGAAGTTTATTTTTTGTTAATTCTTTTTAATTTTAAATTTATTTTGACTTTGGAGATTGATTTGGAGGTATTTGATTTTGGAGATTATTCATTTATATTATCTAACAGTGAACAGTGATGTAAATAATTGGAATAGATATTAACTGTTAAGTTGTTTATGTTAGAAAATTGGTGATTCAATAATCTTGGTTAGACAAGAATTAAGATGAATACCAAAGTGGAGAGTCACAAGAAGTCTAGAACGTGTGGGACACGTATGAAGAAGTCTAGGATGTATGGGACATGAAGGGGGAAGTGAAACGGGACTCAAAGACGCGAAGGAAAAGAAGGAATCGCGGGCAGCTTCCAGCGCTGCGGCGCCCAGCGCTGCGACGCCCAGGGACGAGCACCGCAGCGCCAGAACACGTGGAGAAGTCCGTTTTGGCTCGGAATTTCAAGTTTTGGGAAGTTTTGGACTTCTAAAACAAGTGGACTCTTACTCCAACAAGGAATAGGGTTTGTAGGCACGAAATATACCCTATATAAACACTTGTAAACCATTGTTTAAGGTTAAGCATCTAAGGTTTCAAGATGTAACCATAAGAGAGAATAGAGGAGCTAGGTAGGCACTAAGTGCGTGGTGCACTAGGGTGTAACCTTGGGGGGTGTTTTCTTCTTTAGGTTCATTGAGTGAATAAAAGAGAAACACCATAGATCCTTTAGGCTTAGATGCTCGGGCTATTCTTGTGTTTCTTGTAAAAATCTCTTATGAGGAGATACGAAGAGGTCTTAGGGAGTCATAATGATCAAGGGTAGATGCTTAGAGGTCTCTATGGGAGATACTAAGGGGTCTTTGTGAGATCATTGATGATGTAAGAAGATACTTTGTGATCTATTTCAATGGGAAGAAGCTGGATCATGGATCCTCCGTGGACGTAGGCAATTTATGCCGAACCATGTATATCTTGTGTCTTATGATTGGTTTGTTTTCTTTTTCTTTATTGGTGTGTTAATCTTATGTGTTCTTGCTTATGATGTAAGTTATGGTTTTTCGCTGCGCAAAGGGTATCAAGGTTGTGGCTTAGTTGATACCATAGGAGTGTCAAATTGAAGTGCACGGCTTGATATCCCTTAACAAACTGGTATCAGAGTAAGGTTGAAGCTACAAACTGCTATCGGAGCATATGTTGAAGTACAAACTGATGACAGTTCTTGAGTTGAAGTCCAAACTGATATTAGAACCATGAGTTGAAGTCCAGATTGCAGAGCATAGGCGGCAGAGTCAGATTGCAGAGCAAAGGTTGTCAACCATAGGGACTCACAAATATAAGAGAAGAACAATAAAGAATATGATTATCTGAAAGAGAAAAAGATGATGGCCTTACTAGAGAGTTTTAAAGTAGAGATCACTCTTGAAGAAGACTTCCAAGAAGATGGTGTCATCTAGGTCCTAGTTAGACGAATCATTTAGATTGGACAGAAAATAAAGATGGAAAAAGAAGAACAATCAAGATTGAAGGGCAGATCCAAAAGGTGTCTAGGGCACTCAAGGAGATAGTCCTAAGAGGAAGACAAAGATAGAAGGAAGGTGGATTTGCAAGTCTGTTGGATGACTAGGCAAAGACCTTGATCGCATGAGAGCTTCTAGAGGAATCAGTGTCTGATGAACGAACTATTTTTGGGATCTAGGGTAGTGTTTTCATATGAGTCGTGGAGAATCGTTATTTACCAATTGGAGTAGTATGGCTTATGGTAAGTCATAGGGGATTGGTAGAATAAGATTGAGACTACATAGTGAAAAAGACAAGGGAGGGACTAGGTATGAGATTTATTCCTCATCTCATGAAGACCTAGAGGACTCGGGACTGCTAGATCGAAATAGGGAGATTCATGGAAGGCATACAGAAGAAATACTAAATAGGGAAGCAAAAAGATCGAGGGAGTGATAAAGCACAGAGGGAGGCTATGTGCTTGTAGGAAAGTGCTTAGAATGGGATCAACATAGGGGTTGATTTGAAACAGACAATAAAGCAGCTTTCGATATATCACTTTGGGACAGGGGTCGAAAGAGAATGTGTGGGAAGAGTAGCAATGGCGAGAATGGGTTTTCACCATTAAGGGTTGTGGTTATGGTGTCTTCGGGACATAGAAGATCACAACATTGAACTACTCTAGACATCAGCATTCAGGAATCTTTGGAGACCGTAGTCGCAAGAGCCTTAGTTAAGTCAGGGACTTGACTTATAGATCATGCTAGTGAGCATTGATCAAGGAGGGGTGACGGTGATTAGCTTCATGGGAAGAGATTTTGAATCAAGGAAGGGATTTGTTGAAAAATTGGTGATTCAACAATCTTGGTTGGACAAGAATTGAGATGAATACCAAAGTGGAGAGTCACAAGAAGTCTAGAACGTGTGGGACACGTATGGAGAAGTCTAGGACGTGTGGGACATGAAGGGGGAAGTGAAACGGAACTCAAAGACACGAAGAAAAAGAAGGAATCGCGGGCAGCTTCCAGCGCCGCGGCGCCCAGGGCTGAGCGCCGCGGCGCTCAAAACAGAAGACCAGCGCCACAGCGCTGGGTCTTTAGCGCTACTGCGCTGGACGCGAGTAAGGCCAGCGCTACGGCGCCCTGGGACGAGCGCCACAGCGCCAGAACGCGTGGAGAAGTCCGTTTTGGCTCGGGATTTCAAGTTTTGGACTTCTAAACCAAGTGGACTCTTACTCTAACAAAGAATAGGGTTTATAGGCACGAAATATACCCTATATAAACACTTGTAAACCATTGTTTAAGGTTAAGCATCTAAGGTTTCAAGCTGTAACCATAAGAGAGAATAGAGGAGCTAGGTAGGCACTAAGTGCGTGGTGCACTAAGGTGTAACCTTGGGGGGTGTTTTCTTCTTTAGGTTCATTGAGTGAATAAAAGAGAAATACTATAGATCCTTTAGGCTTAGATGCTCGGGTTATTCTTGTGTTTCTTGTAAAAATCTCTTATAAGGAGATACGAAGAGGTCTTAGGGAGTCATAATGATTAAGGGTAGATGCTTAGAGGTCTCTATGGGAGATACTAAGGGGTCTTGTGGGATCATTGATGATGTAAGAAGATACTTTGTGATTTATTTCAATGGGAAGAAACTGGATCATGGATCCTCCGTGGACGTAGGCAATTTGGGCCGAACCACGTATATCTTGTGTCTTGTGATTGGTTTGTTTTCTTTTTCTTTATTGGTGTGTTAATTTTATGTATTCTTGCTTATGGTGTGAATTATGATTTTCCACTGCACAAAGGGTATCAAGGTTGTGGCTTAGTTAAGGCTATAAGAGTGTCAAATTAAAGTGCACGGCTTGATATCCCTCAACAATTTATATAACTAAATTTTTGCTAAAAATCATAAGGATAAAGAGGGGTATTCAATCTTGGAATTGTTTGTGAGCATGGAAGATTATGTATATAATCACAAACCTTTCGTTTTGTTTTTTTTAGTGTAAAAGAATAAAAAAGGATAAATTATAATGAAACATCAAATAACTAATTTAAAATTTGTCAAAAATTATGTATTTATTTTAGAATTTTTAATTTTTAAAAAAATAAAAAATATTTATAATTCGATTGTACTAAGTTACTTGTGTAACAGTTTAATAAAAAAATTATGATATTTTTACTTCTTTTTTTTTTCAAAAATTTGGATGGCAATGAGAAATCTTATTTATTAAACACCAACTCTTACCCTTTATTTTTACTTAGTGTTACACTTATACAAAATTTTAATCTCAATTGATGTATTATCAATAAGTGATTATCACTTGTCAGATAATTGTTGACTTTAAACTTTTTATTAATATAGTAATTATATAATACTAATTAACAGAAAACTCACCAAATATATATTTTAAAAGTGATGTCGGTCTTTTGGTGTAATTCCTCAAGCTTCTTGTACTAATTAACTAGGGTGTATATAAATGGTATGTGTTCGTTATAATATAATTTATGCATCATATATATAAATTATGCGCAACGAAATTAAATATTTAATTTTTGTGTGCAATAAATATATTTAAAATTTAAATTTTATTATTATAATAAAAATAAAGGATCGAGAATTATATGTTAAACTTTTAAAAATTATCAAATTAGAGTCCATCACGAAACATACTTATTGATAATTCTTAAATCTAATTGAAGTAGGCTTGAATCGCTAGAATAATAGTTTCAATTTATAATAATGGGGTTTAATTCTTAAACATTAAACGGTTAAGTCTTTAATTATTGTTTGAACTTTTTAATATTAAGATTATTAGTTAAACTCTTTAATTAATTTTATTTATTTTATATAAAATTAAAAATGATGTTTTGAGTATATAACACTTGTATAACACTTGAAAATAATTTTTAATAAAATATTATTTTATTCAACTCCTTAATAAAATAAAATTTATTTTTTAATTTGTTTAGCCATGGAACCATTGCCATCCCTCTCTCCTTCTCACTTGATTGCCGAACCCAAAAATAAAGCAAAATGAAAATATCTTTTTTATTTTATAGATAAATTTGCTTCATTTGTTAAGAGAGCCAAAGGCCCCACCGTGTATGGAGAGCATGCACATTTGTGTTTTTACTTTTGTTGACTAAAATAATATAAGTAAAATAATTTTACTTTGACCAAATTACACACACTAAAATGAGCCAATTTATTTAAAATTATTTTTTATTGCTAGCCATCATACGCCCCCACCAAGGCAAGTGATCTATATCATTTTGTTTTCTCTCTTTTTTATTTATTAAAATAATATGTAAGTCATTCATTTCCTCATATTATATTTTTATTTGTTTAATCATATTAAACAAAATAAAACACATGCCTTTTTAATTTAATGTTATATAATTATTTGACTTAAAAAATAATTATTAATAATAATTATTAATATATTTATTTATTCAAAATATTTTAGAATAAATAAATGACTTTAATTGTCTCAAGCAATGTCATTTTTGTTATTTCTGTCATTTCTAAGTTAAATAATAAATGGTTTATAATGTGTCACGTGTCATCATCTTATTGGACAACAACTATTGTTAACTAATTACTGTATTTATCTATTAAGTCGTGACACGTGCACAATCTGAGAGAACTTGAAATAAATATTTCGGTTGTTAAAATTTATAGGATTGAACTATTCAATCCGATACGCTATCCCAGTGCACGAGTATACTTCATATTGTGGACTTCCTAGGTTCATGCCCAATTCATCAAATAGAACTATTTCATGAGTCCGTGATTGATGTTCCACACATATGTCACGGATATTATAAATTAGCGTATTAGACTATACAAGCTAAAGTCATAACATATTCGTATAATCCTTTGCCACCTATATTCTAGATGAACGAAGACATAGATCACCACCACAAATCTCCACGTGCTCATTTATGAACTAATCTTCAGATTTGTATTTTGATAAACAATATACGCAAATACTTTTATGATATTATTTAACCCTACAGAAAATTCTTTTTCGAGGTTAAATACTTATGGCTACAAATTTTTTGAAATACAATCTTGGATTATCAAGATATACAACTCACCTATGTGAGTTGACGGATCCCATATCTATGCACGTCGGACTCTATGAGCATCGAACCATACCCAGCGACACCTAAACCATGAAAGGTCTCTGACATGTGTGGAACCAAAGCATAATAGATCACTCACAAGCCCATTGTAGTGTTCAGGTCAAAGGACTACAAATACTACTCAACTCGAGAAGACCTACCATTGATAGCTTCATGGGATGTCTATTGGAGATCCTCGTGAGTTTGTTCTGTATCTAGTTCTAACTGAATCCCCGTATGTCCATACGAGCTTTTATTAAGCTTATGGTCAGCTAAAAATAACCATTTGTACTATACAGATATAACATACATTGATCTATATTAAAGTGATTCACTAATAGACCCGCATCGGTGAAAATAGATTAGGAACATAGCGTTTGAAAACATACTTGTATAATGACATTTTCTAGCACCTATTATAACTCTTTACAACTATGTCATTACTGGTATATTTTCAGGTCTTTATCTTGTTATAGATAAGGTTCTAACTCCTTATATTCCACTGATTTTTATAATGTGTTAACTCTTTAGCATTTATAATTCTCAGTGATGCTAACTCCTAGTGCTGATCTAAACTTCTTTATATTAGATCTGAACTCCTTCAAATCATATAATATTTGTAGTGTTATAAGTATGGTACCATATACTATAGTATTAACGATTTAATATAAAATATTTATTGTATAAATATTAAACAATAATATTAATATAATATTGAAATGACACATAAGCACTAACTTCAATACCACTTCTACTCCTGTTAGAGCTTCCAGAGTTTGTCCTTTCACTGTTAACCTTGTTATTATTGGCCCATCGAGCGCCAGTCTATCTAAGCCTTCCCATTCTACTCCTCGTTGGGAAGTTGTTAATGTTGCTGTTAATATCTCTACTTTTGTGGAAGTGTCTACTACTAAACTTGCCAACTCTGTTCTTCGTGAAAATAGTGAGGCGTTGTCCTCCTTACTTCTTTTATTTATTGTGTTTTATTTTGGAATTTGATCAACTAAAATTTACTATTTACAAATCTTAAGTTCTTTATAGAGGATCTTTTTAATGCACTCTCCGAGTTCTAATATAGGAGCGAAGAAAACAAGGACACCAAAGAAGAAAAAGAAGGTGTCAAAAAGTATACTTGAAGGTCTTGAACTTAATGTTTCTTCTGCTTCCAAAAGGTATAAGACATCTGACCTTCTTGTCAAGGGTTTCGCTCCTCATGCAATATTCGTAGCCCTTGAACTAGTCCAGACTGGTCCTGAGCTAGCCCAATATATTCATGTTCTAACTTCAGTGCCTCATGTCACTTCCCCACCAATGGAAAGTGTTGTTCTTTCAGGTACCAAAGTTTCTTTCTTATTTTTTGTTAATTTTATTTCTAATTTATCATGTTTGATTTATTCTTAACTATTTTGATTTTATTTTTTACAGATGTATCCATCGTGGATATGGGAAGAGATGTGGAAATCCTTCCCCCCTAAAGGGAACAAAATTAAAAAGGGAGGCTATAGTGGCCCCACATCTCTCCCTCGATCAATAGGGTTCCTTTCACGCTTTCTTTCGTGGTTTTCTTCGAAGGTAGCTTTTAGGGAGGATGATGAATTCGCTCTCGATTTTGGAAGAGAGATGATTATTTTGATATGGTAAAGAATTTCTCCATCGAGTGGACCCAAAGAGTTCTGCAACCATTTTAGGGAGGCTATTTACTCAGGCCTACGAGGAAATAATCTTGAGGCTAATTGGTGAAGAGAAAGAGCTTGAAAGTGCTTAGTCTTGGATCATGGTAGGAAGTGTGGACTTTATTTTGGTATTTTATGTTTTTTATTTTCTAGTCTTTTGATTTTAGTTTTGGTTTTATATTTTTATGTTCTGTAAGATAGTTTGTGCACCATCAAACTTACAAGTAGGAACTATAATCCATTTAGAGGAAGGTGGAGGACCTACAATAGGAGTTTGAGAGTATGGCATATGACACTTTATTGTTGAGGAGAAAAATTTTATACTGAAATCCACTCTACAGAAGGTGAAAGAAGAAAACATGTGGTTAAAGACTAACGTTGAGTGAATTTAGATTGTTATTAAGCTGTGGCAATAAGTGGAAGCTGCTAAAAAAGAGATGAAAGTGTTAAAAAAGGCCGATGAAGCCTCATACAGAAAAAGGATCAAGCTCTTAACTTCTGTAAAGTCTAGTAAGGATAAGTCTCCAACCTGAAAGTTGAGGTTGCAGACTTGAAAGCTAGGAAAGACGTCTTAAAAGGCATGGTTGTTTAGTTACAAGAGCAAGTATCGACTTCTAATGTTCAGCTCCAATTAAAGCATGTTGAATTAAAGAAAGTCAATATTCAGGCAGGTATTGGTACGAACCTGCTGAAAGCAACGGAAGTAATGAATGCCGAGTAGGAAGTGGTGATTAGGGAATGCTTTGGAGAATTCAAGCAGGTAGCTACTACTACCAAGATTGAGGCTGATAGGTCTAAGTTTTCTATTGCCAATAGAGTAGCTAAACTTGAGCAGTGAACACTATAGAGACCAGTGTCTGATGGCTTCTGCCTGATGCTTTCACCATTTGTTCTGCATTGGACAGGATTCTGAGTGGACTTTGATGCCAGTTGCAGTTGGTATAGAGCTCTATTTGCTAGACACTTTAAAAAAGACCTGTGGAAGATCAACTATGATTTGACTGATGAGAGCGTGTCAAAAGCTAATCCAGATCCTTGATGATTCTTATAATGAGGAATGATAAATGTTGGTTGCTTCTCCCTTTTTCCTATTCTTTCTTGAAAAGTTAACAAAATTTTATATGTAACTAAAGTTTAGTTAACAAAATAAAAGAATGGTTTTTATTTTATCTTGTGATCAGACCTTGTGACTTATTAATGAATGCGTTTATGAAATTTCTAAGTACAAGTATGGTTTAGATATAATGATTTGTGTGAAGGACTTACATTATAGTCAAAAGAAACAATTAAGTTATACTTCCTTCTATGTCTTTTAATTTATAGAATTTCGTTTCTTCCTCCATTATATTTTTGTCATCATTGGAAGTTGTCTTTTTATCCGAAATATCCTTTGTTATTTTGAATTCTGGTGATTGATTTGTGCACGTGTGTTTGAGATTGGAGCCGTACCTAACATCCCATAGCTAACGATGTTTGGACTTATTTTATTTTTGTCATTATGGATTAGTAACCCTTCTTGGTGTCACAAACCTTTTCAAAATTATACAGGTGTCACAAACCTTTTCAAAATTATACAATTTTAGACATGTTGAGTGCTAAATAGCTTGAAACCATACAAAGAGAAACTTTAAAAATGAGCACATCAATTATTTTAGAAAATTCTCTTTATTATAATTGAAGAAAAGATATAAACTAAGATTGTTTGGCATAATTGAAGACCTCATTTTTATATATTATTAACTCTATACAATCAACAGTTAGGATTCACAATACTATACAATGATCTAATGATGTAAAAATAAAAAAATATACCAATGAATATTTCAAGATGCCTCTACATATTTTAAAAAATATTTCCTACTAAATAGAGGTGTACATCATTTATAAGTCATGGCTTGACTCATATCTCTATCCATGTCAACAGACCTTCTAAACGTTTGGTCCGTATAATATTCTATAAGTTCAAGTAACCTCTAGGAAGCTTTGTCGCATGACACGTCCAGAATATAGAAGTTATTCCCAAGTGCAGGATTGTCGAAGTAATAAATAACCCGATGAGAACGGGGTCGATCCACAGGGAAGTAGAATTAAAATTACAAATTTTAAACACTTTAAAGATAATTAATGCAGTATAAGATGTTTGTAAATATTATTTCAATTAACCAATTCAAATAAAAAGCTAAGGTTACGAGGATTCACTCTTGGCATAAGAAGTAAGAATATATTTAACTTTTTATTTTTTTATAACTCAATTGGAATCCTCACACAAAGGAGGTTCCAACCGGAAAATATAGCAATTAAAGTTCATTATCATTTATATATTGATTAGTATTTATTTCTTTCAATTATTATACACCAAATCTTATAAATGGGTTCAAGTATTTATTATGCCAATCTTTATATTTGTCTATAATAAATTAAGACTCCCACTTTACAAAAAATGTTATATAAACCAAATCTTGTAAATGATTTCAATAATTTATTGTGCCAAGTATTAAGTTTGTCAATAATAAATCAAGAATCACCACTTTAGAAGAAATGGTATTAATTCTACAAACAAAATAAATACATCATATATAAATTTACATAACTTAAAAATGAAGCATTAAATTCATGAATAAATATTAAACATATCTTATTACCTTGCCAAGAGCTTCACCCTTTCACCTTAGCTTAAACAAAATTATTTGGACATAATAAAACTAAATGAAAAGAAAAGAAATGGAAGAAGAAATAACATGACTTAATAGTAAACAAGAGAAATAATAGTACAAGGAAATGGATACAAAGGAAAAGTATTTTGAACTAAATTCTAACTTTCTAATTACATTCTTTAGGCATAAATAAGCCACCTATTTATAGAAAAACATGGATAAATCGAGACAAATTTGGAGGGAACCACTTGGTTGATGAAAGTCAAGAATGGTGGCAAAATAATTTGCATTCATTATCACTTGGGCACCCACTTGATTATCCAATTTGGAATTGATGTGATCCGAATTAGCTGTCACTCAAAACATAAAAGTTGTAGATAAGTCTCTTATATTTCCAAATTGAGTGATCTCATACGTATTAGATACGTATTTCTATAGTTATGGGCCAAATACTGATAACTGTTCAAACTGGGCCTGTACTGCAGATTAATTCTGTTCTAGGCTAATTTTCACCCTCTAAACTCTCGAATTTCCAATGCTTTGTGAAATACAATATGTTAGCCCATTGAGTCAGCTCTGTACAGGATTAAGAATCACCTCAATTGGATCTTTAGGTAGAAAGTTATGCCCATTTTACCGAACCTGCCACAAAACAGTTATAAGATAATTAAGTACAATATTGTAAACATACTTAAGTTAAGAAAATTAAATACACTAGTAATACAAAACAATCATGTAAAACTCTGATTAAATGTGTAATTTCAAGTGTTCATCACACCCCCCAACTGGCTTATTGCTAGTCCCTAACAATTCGAGTATAAATAAAATTTGAACACTACCTAAGTATTTCAAACAAAACGTCAGTTTTAAAATCACAATCGCTATAAAGGTTATTTCAATCATAACTTCCAAAAATATTTTTGTGTGTGTGTGAATTAAGCCAAAGTCTTCTTACCACAAACCATAACATATATAGCCTTAAAAATGTTCCAAGTAAAAGCCTCAACTCCATATCTTTACAGGTGAATAATTTGTTTAATGACTTAGGATTTCACTCATGGAGTTGGAAAACAGATAATCGCTCAAGAAAAAGTTACATTTAAGGACAGACATACAAACTAACATTGATCCAAAGATAGGAAAATCAAATATTTAGAGTCAAACTATTATTGTCAAATGCCAGCTTCAAGACTTTAATTATTTAATGCGAATCTTACGAATATAGAATTTGGTGATAAGAATGCTTCCTAATGACTTTAGTCTTCTAAAATTGAATGAAGACTTTATTGAACTGAATTGACTTCTTTTCTTTCTTTTTTTTTTCTTTTTTTTTTTTAAAATTTTTTTTTTACTCTTTTTTTTTTAAAGACATAAAGAATCATTATAACATAAGAGCAATTTATCACCATAATACTTTTCTAATTTTTTTTTTATCCTTCAGCTAAGCAACCATATCATTCATCATCCCAAATAATGTCATTCCAAATAAAAATTAACCATTTCAAATGATCAATGAAAGTTCGTAAGCTGTTATCTCAAACCTCTCCACTCACTCACAAAAGATATGTGAATTTAGAAAATAATATGTATACTTAAACATGGAAATTCTCTTGGCTATATATATTGAATCATCCATCTTACCACAAGGCTTAGTATTGTTCTCAAGAAATAATTTCAGAAGTTATTCTTTAGTAACCTAAATAGAGAAAGTGATTTAAACTAAACAATTTTGAAATCATACATCGATAGTAAAGCAAATTTATTTACGCAAGAGTTACCAAAAACTTAAGCAACAAACAATTATACATAAAATGCATTAAAAATAAACCAATTAGAATGTGTTTCAAAAGTTTATAATGTATACTTTACTCTGCCATTCTAGAACTAGAATGCGTCTCAAGAATACATAAATGAACATTTTACTCACGCCATTCATGATAATTTTTTTTTTTTTACATAACAAAGTGATAACAACAACAAAATAAAATAATTAACACTAACATTATATATCAACTATCCTCCCCCCCAACCAGATTGAGACATTGTCCTCAATGTCAAAATATAGAAAGAGTAAAATATAAAAGATATCACCTGAAACATCTTTTATTGAAAATTAAACCTGCAACAAAATAAAACAAGCCACAAAAAAAAAAAAACAAGCCACACAAAAAAGCTTAAAAATACATAGAAATAGATAGGCTACAGACGAAGCGTCAAATCTATCCTGCGTTTCTTGTCACTGTTATCAGTATACCAATCTATCTGACTCATTGTTGGATCAGATAGAGGTGTAAAAGCTTGTAGTTCATCGAGTAACTGATCAACAGTTGAAGCAGAAATGAGGATCTGTCGTGCTGCAGATGAGACGAATTGTTTTTCCACCGCATAGTCAAGAAAAGATAACAACCCATTATAAAAACTATCAATGTTTAACAAACCAATGGGTTTTTTATGGATTTACAATTGTGCCCATGAGACAATTTGAAAAATTTCCTCCAATGTTCTGAAACCTCCAGGTAGAGCTATGAAGGCATCAGCATTACGAAGCATAAAAGAAATTCGTTCATGCATTGATGATACCTGTAACTCATCCCCAATTGTTTTTCCTACAATGTCTCCAACAACTAGAGCTTTTGGTATGATACCCAAAACTCGACTGCCATTATTTTGTGCAGCGGTTGCCACACGTCCCATTAATCCAAGACTACCTCCCCCATATACTAAATGAATATTGCGCTCAGCTAACATCTTACCAAGGGTTTCTGCTGCTTCTATAAACTCACTAGTTTTTCCAGGGCTGGATCCACAAAAGACACAAATTTTTGTGAATTTACGAGTTGATGATCCTTCCATGATTACACTCACCCTCTCTCTTGAATGATTTTGAGTTTGTACAAAGATGCAGAAATAATGCAATGTATTTATAGAGCCAAAAGGTATTGCAAAGTTAAATCACATGGCTATTGGCTTGAAATACAAGATTCAATACCTTTTACCAATTTTCAATTTGTTAGCTGGAAAAGTCACATGGGTTGTCGGCTTAAAATGCAAAATTTTCAAAAAGGATTATAGGTGGTTGATTATTGAAAAGACATTTGAGTTTGAAATGAAACATTTAAAAATAACAGCTATAGTAAATATATACAAGTAGTTGTGATTGTGGCTCACATCTTCCTCTGATTTTACGTCCAGTAACGGCTTAAACGCCCTCTATGGGTCGGGGATAGGCTTCCCATCCAATTTTCTTATAAATTGGCAAACAGGGTCTTTTAAAGTCAGATTCCTGAGACTGTACCGCTCATGTTCTTTTAGGAATATGTCCCATAATTCATGAATTGCAATATGCACATATCCACTAGGATGCGTCTCAAGAGTCGATAAGATATTATCTAAAGACTCCTTACTCAAGCCATCCTTAATGAACCTAATTTTATCTTCACGATTTACAGACACCATTCCTAAAGTGCGGCAACGTGTGTTGCAAGTCGTGCGTGCACACTTGTAACAAACATTTAATCATTTTGCTCTTCGTTTTTTTGAAAAAGAGCTTTTACCTAAGCCAGGCATGTAGGAAATTAATAAGTCTGAAAATTCACCTGTCAATCTAACTTTGGCTTCAATTAACCAACGTAAATCAACAGGTATATTCATAATCATTAATAACCTTAATCTTTCACATCTTGCTTGGTAAATTTTCTTCAAGGAATTTTGAGGCAATGAGGGAAAACGCTTTTTCAAATTTTTTAGAATGTCATCCATTTTTTTTTTTTAAGAAAAGGGGGAAGAAGAGAAGATATCAGTAATTATGGGAAACTGACAAAACCGATTTGAAATATCATGGAGTACCGTTATCCGCCGCTTAACCGGGGTGCAAAACAAAACTTTAACAAAACTACTAAATTAACCTGCAAGTAAAAAAAAATGTTAGAAGAAGAATAAATATATATAAATATGTAAATATATAAAACAAAGATTAATTGGTCTCGTAACAAGGATCCGACAGGAACGTAAATTCTTCATGAAAAGCTTGGTTTTCTAGAAACGGCTTGAGTCTTTGCCCATTTACCTTAAACACATTCCCATTTCTAGGATTTTCAATGTCAATTGTTCCATAAGGGTACACATGTTTCACAATAAAAGGGCCACTCCATCTTGATCTTAATTTTCCAGGGAATATGTGAAGTCGAGAATTATAAAGCAAAACCTTCTGACCAGTGTCAAATATTTTTCTCTGAATTTTTTTATCATGAAAGGCTTTAATTTTAGCTTTATGAATTTTTGAATTCTCATATGCATCATTTCTCAATTCTTCAAGTTCATTTATTTGTAATTTACGTATGTGTCCAGCAGAATCAAGATTTTCATTGAAAGTTTTAATAGCCCAGTAGGCTTTATGCTCAAGTTCCACAGGTAAGTGACAAGGTTTTCCATAAACTATCCTATAGGGAGACATACCCAATGAAGTTTTAAAAGCAGTTCTATAAGCCCACAGTGCATCATTTAGTCTTAAAGACCAATCTTTGCGATTTGGGTTTACAGTTTTTTCTAAAATTTGTTTTATCTCCCTATTTGCTAATTCAACTTGTCCACTTGTCTGAGGATGATAAGGGGTGGCAACTTTATGAGTAATACCATATTTTTTCACTAATGTTTCAAATGGTCTATTACAAAAATGCTTACCCCCATCACTTATAATGGCTCGAGGGATTCCAAATCGACTTAAGATATTTTCTTTCAAAAATTTCATGACTGTTTTATGGTCATTATGTCGACATGGAATAGCCTCAATCCATTTTGAGACATAATCTACTGCAACTAAGATATACGTAAATCCAAATGATAACGGAAATGGTCCCATGAAATCTATCCCCCAACAATCAAAGATTTCAATAACAAGAATGGGGTTCAAAGGCATCATGTTTCGTTTTGAAATTGATCCCAACTTTTGACAATTTTCACAAGTTATACAAAATGCATGTGTATCTTTAAATAAAGTGGGCCAATAAAATCCACACTGTAAGATTTTTGCAGCTGTTTTCTTTGATGAGAAATGTCCCCCACATGCTTCAGAATGACAAAATTCAATAACTTTATTTACCTCATTGTCGGGTATGCATCTTCGAAATATTTGATCACGACAATATTTAAAGAGATAAGGATCATCCCAATAAAACTTTCTCACCTCCGTTAAAAATTTTCTTTTGTCTTGAGCATTCCATTGAGGTGGCATTTCTCCTGTTACAAGAAAATTAACAATATTAGCATACCAGGGCATTGTAACAGTAGAAAATAAAAATTCATCGGGAAAAGAATCATTAATAGGTGTTATTTCTGTTGATGAATCTGGTGTGAGTCTTGATAAGTGATCTGCAACAACATTTTCAGCTCCCTTCTTATCCTTGATAGTGATAATAAATTCTTGAAGCAATAGAATCCATCGAATCAGTCTTGGTTTTGCATCCTATTTTGACATTAAGTACCTTACAGCAGCATGGTCAGTAAATACAATAGTTGAAGAACCAATTAAGTAAGAACGAAATTTGTCTAATGCAAATATTACAGCAAGTAGTTCTTTTTCAGTTGTTGTGTAATTCATTTGTGCACTGTTTAAAGTTCTACTTGCGTAATAAATTACATAGGATTTACCTTCCTTTCTTTGTCCTAATACAGCACCAACAACGTAGTCACTAGCATCACACATGAGCTCAAAAGGTAAAGACCAGTCAGGAGATTGTATGATAGGAGCAGATGTTAAGAGGCCAATTAATTTTTCAAATGAATTTTGACACTCTTGAGTCCATTTAAATGATACATCTTTTGCTAAGAGGTTACAAAGAGGTTTAGATATAGCACTAAAGTTTTTTATGAATCTCCTATAGAATCCAGCATGTCCTAAAAAGGATCGGACTTCTCTGACTGTTTTTGGTGGAGGCAAATGTGTAATGAGTTCGAATTTTGCCTTATCCACTTCAATTCCTTTAGAAGATACTATATGTCCCAAAATAATTCCAGAAGTAACCATGTAGTGACATTTTTCCCAGTTCAATACAAGACTCTTTTCTTCACATCTTTTTAAGACCTTTTCTAAGTTTTCAAGAAAATTATCAAAAGAATTTCCAAACACAGTTAAATCATCCATGAAAACTTCTAAATAATGCTCAATCATGTCACTAAAAATGCTTAACATACATCTCTGAAATGTTGCTGGGGCATTACAAAGTCCAAAGGGCATTCTTCTAAAAGCAAAGGTTCCAAAAGGACATGTGAATATAGTCTTTTCTTGGTCTTCTAGTGCTATAGGAATTTGATAATAGCCAGAGTAACCATCTAGAAAGCAATAGTAGGGATGTCCTGCTACTCTTTCTATAATCTGATCAAGGAATGGTAAAGGAAAATGGTCTTTTCTAGTGGCCAAGTTCAATTTTCTATAATCTATGCACATCCTCCAACTAGATGAAACTCGAGTTGGTATTAACTCACCTTTTTCATTTTCAATGACTGTGATTCCAGATTTTTTTGGTACTACCTGAGTAGGACTTACCCACTTACTATCTGAGATCGGATAGATAATTCCTACTTCAAGTAATTTGAGAACTTCAGCTCTCACTACCTCTTTCATATGTGGATTTAATCTCCTTTGAGGTTGTTGGGAAGTTTTGGCATTATCCTCTAGGTGTATTCTATGTGTGCAAATCAAAGGATTAATACCATTTATGTCTTTTAAAGTCCACCCAATTGCATTTTTATGCATTTTCAATAATTCAATCAACTTATCTTCTTATTCACTTGTGAGTGTAGAAGCGATTACCACCGGGTAAGTTTGTTTCTCTCCAAGAAATGCATATTTCAGTCCTTCAGGCAGAGGTTTTAACTCCAACTTTGAAATTTCGTTCTTTTTATTCTCATTTTCTCCCAATTCTTCAAACTTTAGTTTCCATCTTTTATTTTCAATCACCTGTGCACAGTCAAGTAAAGAACATATGTCAGAGATTTCAGGATCTAATTGTATATTTGACTCAAATGAATTTATTAAACACATTTCTAAGGGATCGGTAGAACTCCCTTTTTGAATATGATCCTCCACAATCGTTTCAATCATGTCACCTTCTTCACTTTCATCCTCCTCTTCATATGGTTGCTTACACATATTAAAAACATTGAGTTTAAGTGTCATGTTTCCAAATGAAAGCTTCATTACTTCATTCCTGCAATTAATCAAAGCGTTAGAAGTTGCTAAAAATGGACGACCTAAAATAACAGGTATCGGATTACATCCTTTGACAGGTTCTGTGTCCAAGACGATAAAATCCACAGGATATATGAATTTATCAACTTGAACTAAGACATCCTCCACTGTCCCTCTTGGTACTTTTATTGATCTATCAGCAAGTAAAAGAGTTACAGATGTTGATTTTAACTCCCCGAGATTGAGCTGCTGATAAACTGAATACGGCAATAAATTCACACTAGCACCAAGATCAAGTAAGGCTTGTTCAATTTTATGACTTCCAATAATACATGAAATTGTAGGACAACCAGGGTCTTTATATTTCAAAGAATTATTGTTCTGAAGAATGGCACTTACTTGTTCAGCTTAAAATGCTTTCTTTTTCACATTCAGTTTTCTTTTTACTGTGCATAAGTCTTTCAAAAATTTTGCATAAGATGGAACCTGTTTAATAGCATCCAGTAAAGGAATATTAACTTTTACCTATTTGAAGATTTCAAAAATTTCAGGATTGTGATTCATCTTCTTAGTATTACGTAATGCATGAGGAAATGGGGGTGGAGGTGAAGGTTTGGTGTTTTCTTCATTAAGTGTAGGTTCAACACTTTCCTTGCCCTTAGAGATTGATTCATCGCTCTCATGAGGTTCAGGAATTTCTTTTTCAACAATTTTACCACTCCGAAGAGTGATAACTGCTTTAACTTGATCCATGTGTTGGCTTCCTGAACTACATGCATTTGAGTTATGTTGTCCTTTGGGGTTTGGCTGTGATTGAGAAGGAAATTTTCCTTTCTCATGAATGTTCAGTGCAGATGCAAATTTAGCAAGAGTATCTTTCAAATCAGCAAATGTTTGAGCATTTTGAGAATTAACAGACTCTTGTTTTTCAATGAACGTATGCAAGGTTTCTTCAAGATTTTTCCTAGGAGGTGGGACATATGGTGCATAACCTTGATGATTTTGAAAGTTTTGGTGTGGTTGGAAAGGTGGTTGCGAAGCCTGTGCTTGAGTGTCATTCCTCCAACTAAAATTCGGGTGATTTCGCGATCCAGGATTATAGTTTTGTGAATATGGGTTATTGTTTGACCGTTTGAACGTGTTTAAAACATTGGCTTGTTCATGGAGACATTCCCTAAATGCAGGCAAAGTTGGGCAATCATTGGTAGGGTGATCATGGGTTTCACAAATGTGACACACAATTTCTTGAACAGATTTTATTTGACCACTCTTTTTCATTTCTAAGGTTTCGACTTTTCTAGCAAGGGATGCTAATTTGGCTTGAAGGTCATGGTCTTCCTTAAGATGATAAATACCCCCACTAGATGTAGTGGTTTGATTTTTGCTAGGTGCCTCACAGTTACCAGCAGTGTCCCAATTTTGAGCATTTTCTGCTAGTAAGTCAAGATAGTTCATTGCCTCTTCTGGGTCTTTTTCCTCAAATGTTCCATTACACATCATTTCTACCATTTGCCTAACTTGGGGTGTTAAGCCCTCATAGAAATTTGAGACTACTCTCCATGTTTCAAAACCATGATGGGGACAGGTATTAAGTAATTCTTTATACCTTTCCCAACATTGGTAAAGGGTCTCTCCTGATTTTTGGGCAAAAGTGGTGATTTGTCTTTTGAAAGAATTTGTTCTATGAGAGGAAAAAAACTTTTTCAGGAATTGTTGTTGCATCTCGTCCCATAAAGAAATGGATCCTGGCCTAAGGTTTTGTAGCCATGTTTTAGCTTTATCTTTTAAAGAAAAAGGGAAAAGCTTAAGTCGAATTGTGTTCATGCTACAATTTTGATCATTATACGTGTTACACACTTCTTCAAATTCTCTTAGATGTAGATAAGGGTTCTCTACATCTAAGCCATGAAAAGTGGGTAAAAGTTGGATAATGCCTGGCTTAAAATTAAAATGCGTTGCATCCGGTGGAAAAATTAAGCAAGATGGTGCACCGGTTCGTGTAGGGTTCATATAGTCTCTAAGTGTCCTAGGTCGGTTATGGTCATTATGTTGGGACTGATTGTCCCCTAGGTCTATGAGTCCCTCAATTTGATTTTCGCTCATGGTGTTACTTGGTGAAGAATGAGAAGATGAAGGAGAATCTAACAAATTATCAAAGGAATTTTTGAAATTACCTTTTACTAAACGATGAGAATTAGGATCTCGAAACCAACCGCTCATAAAAAGAAACAAAACAAAATACAATAACAATAATACAAATAAAATATTAAACACGGGTAAATAAAATAAAATATTACACACAAGTAAATAAAATATGTAAAACTAAAAGCAAAATAAAGATAAATAATTAGAAGTTAGATTAGTGATGTTAGATTATATAATAAAAAGTTAATAAATAAATAGTAGGAGGCTTAGCCTTCCATTAAAATAAAAAGCGAAAATAAAAGGCGAATAATAAATAAAGTAAAGTACGTTAGGAGGCTCGGCCTTCCATGAAAATTAAAAAAAAAACTAAAACAAAAAGTAAAAAATAATAAATAAACGAAATAAAGAGTAGGAGGCTCAGCCTTCCGCGAAAATAAAAACAGAATAATAATAAAGTACGTTAGGAGGCTCGGCCTTCCATGAAAATAAAAAAAATAAAAAAAAAACGAATAATAAATAACGAGTAGGAGGCTCAGCCTTCCATGAAAATAAAATAAACAAACAAACAATAACAAAACAAAATATTAACGTTACCTCCCCGGCAACGGCGCCAAAAACTTGACACGTCCAGAATATAGAAGTTATTCCCAAGTGCAGGATTGTCGAAGTAATAAATAACCCGATGAGAACGGGGTCGATCCACAGGGAAGTAGAATTAAAATTACAAATTTTAAACACTTTAAAGATAATTAATGCAGTATAAGATGTTTGTAAATATTATTTCAATTAACCAATTCAAATAAAAAGCTAAGGTTACGGGGATTCACTCTTGGCATAAGAAGTAAGAATATATTTAACTTTTTATTTTTTTATAACTCAATTGGAATCCTCACACAAAGGAGGTTCCAACCGGAAAATATAGCAATTAAAGTTCATTATCATTTATATATTGATTAGTATTTATTTCTTTCAATTATTATACACCAAATCTTATAAATGGGTTCAAGTATTTATTATGCCAATCTTTATATTTGTCTACAATAAATTAAGACTCCCACTTTACAAGAAATATTATATAAACCAAATCTTGTAAATGGTTCCAATAATTTATTGTGTCAAGTATTAAGTTTGTCAATAATAAATCAAGAATCACCACTTTAGAAGAAATGGTATTAATTCTACAAACAAAATAAATACATCATATATAAATTTACATAACTTAAAAATGAAGCATTAAATTCATGAATAAATATTAAACATATCTTATTACCTTGCCAAGAGCTTCACCCTTTCACCTTAGCTTAAACAAAATTATTTGGACATAATAAAACTAAATGAAAAGAAAAGAAATGGAAGAAGAAATAACATGACTTAATAGTAAACAAGAGAAATAATAGTACAAGGAAATGGATACAAAGGAAAAGTATTTTGAACTAAATTCTAACTTTCTAATTACATTCTTTAGGCATAAATAAGCCACCTATTTATAGAAAAACATGGATAAATCGAGACAAATTTGGAGGGAACCACTTGGTTGATGAAAGTCAAGAATGGTGGCAAAATAATTTGCATTCATTATCACTTGGGCACCCACTTGATTATCCAATTTGGAATTGATGTGATCCGAATTAGCTGTCACTCAAAACATAAAAGTTGTAGATAAGTCTCTTATATTTCCAAATTGAGTGATCTCATACGTATTAGATACGTATTTCTATAGTTATGGGCCAAATACTGATAACTGTTCAAACTGGGCCTGTACTGCAGATTAATTCTGTTCTAGGCCAATTTTCACCCTCTAAACTCTCGAATTTCCAATGCTTTGTGAAATACAATATGTTAGCCCATTGAGTCAGCTCTGTACAGGATTAAGAATCACCTCAATTGGATCTTTAGGTAGAAAGTTATGCCCATTTTACCGAACCTGCCACAAAACAGTTATAAGATAATTAAGTACAATATTGTAAACATACTTAAGTTAAGAAAATTAAATACACTAGTAATACAAAACAATCATGTAAAACTCTTATTAAATGTGTAATTTCAAGTGTTCATCATCGCACATAAAATGTTTAAAGAGATACTTAAGAACATTTATGGCATAACACTGGAAAGGGCTAATAATTGTTGATATTCGAGATGGGAGATATTTTTGTGGTTTGTCAGTGCTATGTATTTGGCCCTTTCAAGGGTGGTCGTGATTGAAATTCCGACCTCATGGTCTCTTTTAGGGTTGGGTGGCTTAAGGCATACAAACCTTCCAAGTGAAAGTAGAGTTGTAATTTTAAATACTCGGTCTTCTTGAGGTTGGGTGGCCTAAGGCATACAATCATGCCAAAGGAATGTGCTATTTATAATTCTAAGGACTTGAACTTTTAAGGTTGGGTGGCTTAAGGCACACGACTATTCCAAGAAAGATGACATTTGTAATTTTAAACACACGACCTTCTCAAGGTTAAGTGGCCTAATGCATACGACTCTTTTAAGGGAATGCGACATTTGTAATTCTGGCACACAACCTTCCCAAGGTTGGGTGGCCTAAGAGAATGCAATATTAGTGCAATGATTTGAATGCAAGGTAGGGAGTATACCTATTAAAAATTCCTCATTCATTAAATTGAAACAACTTTATGTATAGAAAAAATGAAACATACTTACATAAAGAATTTTTTAAGTTAGAAAATGTTCCATTGGTGTGGGTATGGTCTTCCCTTCCATAGCCTGCAGGATGAATGCTACCCTTTTAAAGCTTTTTATTACTTTGTACGAGCTTTCCCATGTTTCTGCCTTTTTTTAGCATTTTGTTATTTATTTAATCCATGTACTTCTTACAACACTAGATCAACTTCCCTTAATTCCCGCTTCTACACTTTTTTGCCATATTGTCTTTTCATCTTTCTTTAGTATATTGTGACATGGATTGCTACAATATTTCAGACTTTGTCAACAAGGTCTTTGACTATGGAAAGAACTTTTTTGTTCAATTCCAGTCTTACTAGCTTAATCCATAGGCGAGGATGAATACTTTTATTAGTAGCACTACTTCTGTTGTACATACAAATGTATACGAGAAACATCCTATTGACCTAATTTCATTGTTTATAGGCCTAAACAACTCCTATGAGTTCTTTTAATAGGTTTTTTTTCTTATGTTTCAATTTTTTTCTTAAAATTATGAAGACAGTTTTGTTGGTGATCTCTACTTGTTTGTTGCCTTGAGGATAACCACGAGAGGATAATTTTTGCTATATATTCTTTTTATTTTTTTTTTTGCAAAGTCATTCATAATCATACTAGTAAAATGCTTCATATTATTTATTACAAGCACCATGGCAGCTTGTACTTGGTAATAATGTTAGTCCGAATGAACTTTATACCCCGCTTCCCATTATATTATTTAAGGGTGGACACGGTCTGGTTTGATTTTTTTGATAAATAAAATTGAAACCAGTTTTTTTAATGGAAAAAATTGAACCGGACCAAACCGATTTTTTTCGATTCGATCTAGTTCGGTTTATTTATTTATTTTATTTTAAATTATGAGTTTTTTTAATTTTTGATTCTTTTTTTTGGATTTTTTCGATTTTTTTTTGGGTAAAAACCAAACTAGACTGGTCGGTTTTTTCCCTAAAAAAATTGAATCGATTTTTTGTTAAAAAAATCGGACAGAATCGAACTGAACCGGCCGGTTCGGTTCAATTTTTTCGTTTTTGATTTTTTGTGCCCACCCTTAATAATATTGTAGACTTCTGCTTTCATCCGTTTCAGGAAATAGTTTGTTGCAACAAGAACAAACCTCTTCCTCTCGACTACCATGGGTGGGGGCCTATGATGTTGATCTCCTATTAGACTAAAGGTTATGGGCTGGTGACAACATAAAGGTCCTTTGCTAGAATGTGGATGAGTGTGGCGTGCTTCTAGCATTTTTCACATTTCTTTACATATTTCTTTGCTTTCCATTGTAAAGTGGGCTAGTAATACCTTTGACAGAGAATTTTGTAGGCAGGAATCCCACCACTAGAATAGTATTCGCAAGCCTCTTCGGGTACTTCCTTTGTTAT
Organism: Ailanthus altissimus; assembly: GCA_946807835.1. Lineage (NCBI taxonomy): Eukaryota > Viridiplantae > Streptophyta > Magnoliopsida > Sapindales > Simaroubaceae > Ailanthus > Ailanthus altissimus. The sequence continues at coordinate 23,303,566 of OX327685.1, read as the reverse complement.
CTTTCTTTCTTTCTCTTTGGTTATACATCGTATATACACCCCAATAGAACCCCTTTCTGTACAGTTCCCCTTCCATAAGTATGAGCTTTCAAATTTTGCTTCTGAGTTTTCTAGCTTCCTTCTTGTTTGGTGGGAGTTACCCATTCTATAAGAAATCAATGTAAGGTTTTATCTAATAGGTAAAACTTGTAATCTCTATAGTGTTTTCCATTCTTGTTTCCTATGGTAGTTTAGTTTCATTTTCTATTTTTGTCTTTTCTTTGGTGGCGAGTGGGATCACATTTTTATATTAGTATTTCACTGTTAAGGCTTCATTGGCAAGTTTGTCTTCTGCATTCTAGTTCTTAGAAACCTGGGTGATAGTGACATCTTACAACCATCTAGCTGCTTCCTTCACCCTAATGAGGTAGCTCTTCATTTTTCCCTCATTTGATGTGTAATTGTTGTTCCATTAAAAAATGACTAGAACAAAGTCTGTGAGCAGTCTCTTTACCATAATTTATTATGCTATTGTTAGTCCTTTGATTAGCACTTCGTATTCTACTTTACTTTTAGATGTCAGTCTCATTGTATGTTCCAATATTAGTTCTTTTGGGCTCTTCATTAGAACTTCTAAACTAGACCCACTATAATTAGAAGATCTACCAATGTGCATTTGTTGTGCTTTCTCATTATCCTGCGATTTCAGAAGTAGAGTATTGTCTTCTATAATCTGTTTTCATTCTAGTAAAAAGCTTGCAATCACTTACCTTTTGATCACAATCTTTAGGCATTACTCAATGTTTAGATAGTTCAACATCATCGCCATCTTGGTAACCCTCTTTATGGTATTTAGTCTAGAGAGAATGCATTTTAACGGCAAGAAGGTGTATACCTGTAGTAACCAGTATTCACAATCGGTAAGAATATGTATTTATATCTATATATAAATTATATATTTTATTTGTATGGGGGTGATCCTTGATTTATATATTGTTATTAGTAGTATTTTTATAGGTTAAGGATATACTATTAGTATTAGGTTCATTTGCAAGACTTTAGATTTATTTTAGGGACCAAATTGTTATACTTTGAAAGTTTGGGGATAAATTCGTAAATATAAAAAAATTACCCTCTTAGTATAAAATACACTTTTGAACCCTAATTTACCCATTTTTGGGTTGAGCTATCCCTTTAGAGAGAGAGAAGAGAGAAATAGAGGGGAGAGAAAGAGAAGAAGAAGAAGAAAAAGAAGAAGAAATTGGAATTTTGGATCTTAAGAGGTATATCACATCTATTTCTCAATTTATTGGTGTTAATTAAGTTAACTCCTTTAAGGTTTGATTTCTGTAAGTATGTATAATTGAGGATTTGATGTATATTTCGTAAGATATTGTGAGAAATGATGATGATCTATAAGATAGCTTGATAAATAATGATGAATTATGGAATTTCTGCTTGATAGTCTCTTGATCCAGTAATTTTATAAATTGTTGTGATTTGATTCTGGTTTTAAACTTTGCGTATATGAAATTAGACATGTTTAGAATCATCTGAGACTTTGAATCGATTGAAAATTTCAGAAATTGAATTTGTAGTGAATTTACCAAAATGACCCTAAAATTTTGGAAATTTCTTGTGTTAACAGTATGATACAGTGACAAACAATTTTTGACTTGCTGAATGATCTTTAAAAATTACGAATTTATGGAATATGATAAGTTTATATTTCTAATATGATATACTCGAAATTGAGAATTTAGATCAATGTGGTTGAAGTGTTATAATTTTCTAAAGTGTATCAGCTCATTGTAGTATTTGATTAACAGATTTTTAAAGTTGTGGAATAAAATAGTTTTAAAATACTTTTGACAGTGATTTTGAAAATATTTATCATGGATTGAGATATGTGTTAAGAGTAATTATATGATAGTTTTATAATTTTTGAGTTAGTATATGATTTTATAAAATTGGGAGATTGAATACTATTCAGGAAATATCTTGATCCTGTCATGTTAGTAGTTTGGATTCGATGTTATGTATGGAATGGATTGTGTAGGAATTTTGATATAATATTCATATATAAGAAGGATATATGAGTCAAGAATGATATATTCTAATTTTGGAGTAATTGGACATCATTTGAGGTATTAGAAAATTTTGTTAAGTGTAAGTGGTCAGAATGACAGGTTTTGAGAAACCAAGTATTTAGACCAATTTGATGTGATAAATGCATTGTGTATAATTTTATAAGCTATTTAAATTATTTTGTGTGAATTATGAGACTTATGAAAGGATTAATCTCCATTGATAGGTTAAGGAGATTTAAGCCTTGTAGCTGAAAATGCTAAGAGGTAAGTATACTAGACTTTTTACTTAAATCACAATAAGCATAGTAATTGTCTATGTATGATTTTGTAAATGTGTTTAGAAATATGTTTATGTTATGCTAAAGTGTATTTGATATGAAATGTGAAAGACATATGTTTATGAATGTGAGCATTGACATTGAGCATGGACATACATGTGTTTTTGAAAGTGAGCTTTCATGTGTTTAACAAAGAAAGCTTTGAAGTGTAATATGTCCATGAGAAACATTTTGTGTTTTGAGGATGCTTGAACTCACTGTTGACTTAGTAGGCATCTTATGTGATTTGTGGAGCCTTTATGTGTGGCCTTCCCTTCAGGATTGGTATATGTTATGTGTTCCATGTGTAGGGAGGATCCTATTGGTACCTTAAGGAAGATTGAGTCATCACATTCATGTGGTGGCGTATTGGTACATGTGAGAGGACTCACCGATGATCAAGGTGAGGGATTAGCTCTTACCTTCGGGCTTGAGCATTATATATGTGTAATTTAAACCTCACTTGTACTATTCCTCTCATACAGTATGTCACCTACGAGTGGCATTTGGCTCATTATGTGATATGTGATGTGTAAGTCCTACTAAGTAGTAGTTGAGTGATAGTATTCCTGTAATATATTTTGAAAGAATGTGTAAACGCTTACATGATATGTGATTTGATAAAATTATGATTTTGATTGATCACAGCATAACATACATATGCATTGTGTACATTAGTATTGTATTTGTATTTGATATATGAAAAACTAGTATGCTTACTGAGTTTTATACTCATTATAGTTTTTGGTGATTTCAGGTAAATAAGGTACATGTGTGCATAGTAGATTTGGCAAGGCTTCTGTTGTTCCTTGGGTTCCCTAAGTTATTAGGTTGCTGAGTGTTTTATTTGGGGACACGTGGGATAAGATATTTGATCTGTCCCTATTGAATAAATACTTATGTATTATTTTATTGTATGTGGTTGGATTTAGTTTAAGTTTCACCATGTGTGGTCATGGATTGATTTTAAGTAAGAATTTGCAATGAATATATTCTGGGCTTCCGGTAACAAAGTTACTACTGGTGACGTAGTAGAGTGTTAATCTCTGAGAAAACTCTGCGTATCTCCGGTTTACTAATTGTCCCAGTCATAATTCAATTGCTATAATTCTGAAAGAATGAGAAAATGAATGTTTAAATATTATATGAATGAGTGTAAGTTATGTCATGTATCAGATCTTTTGGGTCTGGGGCGTGACAATACCACTATAGGATGTGCTTCGAAGTAGTGACGAAGCTTTTCCTTAACTTGCACAAAAGAGAGGATAAGATTTTCTGTCGTCAAATATATGGTCTCAATATCTATTAATACTTTATTAGTATAAAAGAGCAGGTTTTGTTAGCCTTCTTCCTCTCTGAACGGAACTATGCTGACTACTGCATTGGAACTTATAAGATAAAGAAACAAAGTTTTATTAGGAAGTTATGAGGATATAATAGGAGGATTCTTTGGGTACTCTTTCAAGATCTACAAGGCTTTCATCTGTTCTGGTCCCTATAGGTTCCTTTTTTTTCATCTTAATTGCCTGAAAAAAGAGTTAACATTTATCTAACATTCTGGAGATAAATCATTTAAATGTTGCTATTATTCTTACCAAAATTTGTACTTTATTCAGTGTTCTAAGAATCATTGTATTTCTCAGTGCCTGAACATAGGAAGGGTCAACCTTGATTCTTCTTACGCTCATGATGTGCCCTAAGAAGTTCTTGAATGAAATACTGAAAGTGCATTTGGTTGGGTTCAAGCACATTTTAAAACTTTTTAGTAGTTGAACACCACTTCCTACAAGTCTATAAGATGGTTCCCCTACTCCATTGCTTTTAATTATTATGTCGTTAATGTAGTATTCCACTCTTCTTCCTATCAACTTTTCAAAGGCTTGGTTGACTAGCCTTTGAAAGGTAGCTCTCGCGTTCTTCAACTGAAAGATATTATCTTGTAATAATATATTTCTCATTTGGTAACAAAACTCGTCTTCTTCTCATCTTTTGAGTCTATATTTATCTGATTATACCTATTATAAGCATATAAAGAAAACAATCTCTCGAATTCGGTTGTGGTATCTACCATCTAGTCTATCTTAAGAAGTATGAAGGAATCATTCAAAGTTTCTTTATTGAGGTTTATGTAATCTGTGCAAACCTACCTTTTTTTTATTTTTTCTTTCACGACTTCTACATTGAAGAGCCATTCTAGGTATTGGACTTCCCATATGAACCCAATTTCTAGTAGTCGATCCACCTCGTCATTGATAATCTTGTTGAGTTTAGGTGTGAAATGCGTTTGTCTCTTCTTCACTGAGGGGCACTCTTTGTCAATGCTTAACTTGTGGCATATTACTTTAGAATCTATGCTAATCATATCTCCATGTGACTAAGAAAAACGTCTTGATCGCTCTTTAATAGTTCTAACATTTTTTACTTTTCTCTTTTGGGCATATTGATACCTATCAGTACTTTATTATCAATGACGAGATGGGTTTAATTAAAATTTCTTTGTTTCCTTGATACATGATACATGATACTACATACTCTTCTTCTTTATATGTTCGTGAAAGTCCTTTCAGACACTAGTCTTGTAATTGCAATTTATCTTTGAGCACAAAGGTAGAGGTAATGTGTTAGTCTATGGTGAGGGAATAATTTCTACTTACTTGGCTTTTGTTTTCGCTCCTTCCTTCTTCCCAGTCGTTGCAAAGACCTTTATTAGCTTTTTTTTTATCCTTCATGTTTTTGTGGTTTGAGTGAATAAGTGTAGCATTTCCTAGTTTGAAGTTGTTCCTCTTTGATGTTCACTGTTCTTCTCCCACTAGCTAAGACACGCCTTACCACTTGGTGGAAGGTGGACAAGTCTACTTTCATGTAATGTAAATATTTATAAGCATTTTCCACTAATTATTCCCCTTTGAAGTTCATTTTTCCTTTCCTACTAGTTGTTCCCTTTTGATGTCTAAACTTTTTTTTCATTGGCTAAGACACATCTTATCACTTGGTGGAAGACACATCTTTCTGCCATAGAGTTGTAAAAAGAAGATGCATCAACTATTAGGTAATCTACTTCTAAAAGCTTATTTACCACTTTCATGGGCGAGGTCATCATCCATTTGACTTATATTTTCCCTTTACTAAACGCGATGAATTTGGTACTACACTTCCTTATATCTTTTTCGTCTAACTTATGTTAGTGTACTGTGCATAGGGTGTAAATGTGTACATTATAATTTTTAATTTAATTTATTTGCATGTCTCTCACACAAATTAACACAGCGAAAAGGAAATTTAATTTTTTATTGCAATATACACATATTGAAAGTAAGTTTCATTACACTAATAAGATTAGAAATTACCCTTGAAGATGATTCGAGGTATATTCTGTTATCAGAGTTCACCCTGAAGTGATCTCATGAGCAATTCTAGTCTACAACATCCTGTGGAATTGCGAAATTAGAATAGTAGCATTTGTTTTCAATTTCCAACATGAATAATTGAATATTGAACAACTTTTGCTCATATATCTCTCGACTAAAATGAAGTTAGTTTGTAACTCTTGCAAATTCTTCATAAATTGCAAAAAGACTTCTCTTAAAGATGCAAACAATTTGCCTTTTATCGTTCTCAGCCAAAATGAAAAATAAAGGTGTAGCAAAGGGAACTTTTCTCTTTTAATTTTTTAAAATGGCCGAATGAAGATGAAAGGAGTAAGTCTTGCTATTTTCTCTAAAATGGCCGAATCTTTTTTATTTAAAAGTTGCCAAAAAATTGACTAAATTTTAGTCAATTTACTCTTGGCCAACTATATGTAAAGATAGTGCTTTAAAAACATGTACTTGTATTATTTTTATGAAATTAATAAACTAACAATTTTATATTTAAAAAGTATTTGTAATTTTATAACATAAATATCATAAATTTTTTTATTTATTTATGTAATCATAACTTTAATATATAATTATTCGTATGATGAATGACTATTTTGTATATGAATCATTTGATCGCTAATTATATGATCTTTTAAGATTGATTGTAATATTTTTTTTATTAGATCAAAATTATATAAACCCATAAAAGAGTATCGGATTATTTTTGTAATACTTAAATTTTATTATTATTATTTTTTTCTGGCCGCTGGAACAAGAAATAGGTGAAGTGGAGCACTGCCAATTTGCTTTTATATTGCCGTTGGAAGAAAAATAAACTAAAACGAATATCACTTTTCTTTTTGTTGCCGCATGAAGCAATGTTGTTAAAAAAAAGGAAAAAGCAAAAAAGAAAAAAAAAAAAAAGGAAAAAAGTGAAAGACGGAAAAAAAAAAGGAGGTGGCCTAAGACAAAGTGGTAATAGGTGAAGTACCCACTGCCAACATAAAAAGAATTTGGCCAAATGGCATTTTCTTAGGTCAGGTGGCCTAGCGGGCAATAGCAGCATTTTAACTGCTGCCCGAGTGATGGCCAAAGACCACTGTCAGTGGCGGTTGGCATCAGAGGCAGAAGCTTTTATGTTGCTGCCTAAGTGCACTGGGGGTAACAAATGGCTCTTTTGAATTTGAGAAGTTCAAATAAAATTGAATTTTGATATTTTTGATATTTGAATTTTATATGAATAAATTTTTTTTAAAAAAAATATTTAAAAATTGGACTATCTTACAAAATATTCAATAAATTTAAGAAAAATTCTGAAGCTCATGTATAAAATTATAAAAAAAAATGAACTGAATTCATTATGAACTTGAGAAGACCACGTACTTAGGCTTATGTGCATGTACTTTTTATGTAATTTGATTATTTTTATTTTATGGATTGTAATTAAAAATTGTTGGGGACCCAACCAAAGTTAAATTAAATATTAATTTATTTATGTGATGAATTATAACATGATCATGCATAATTACATGTTATGCATTTGTACCCACTCATATTATTATAATATAGCATGCATACATGCTATAATTAGAATTTAAATAGTTTATTTTATTATGACATATTATTATTAACAAGATTAAATTATTGGATTGATTAACATGTTTAGAGCTTGTATAAATAATCAAATAATGTGAAATTAGATTTAATAGTTAAATTAGTAAGTTCACATTATTCTAGGTAACCTAAATTAAATAGTTTGATTTAGAATTATTTAGAAAATTATTAATAAAATTATTAATTTTATTATTTATAAATAATTAATTAATCTAATAATTGAAAAATTAGGTTTACCTAAATTGTTAGGTCTATTTAAAAGGAATAGTTAGACTAATGAACCTAGGCTCAATAAAATTGGACTTTATTAGAATTAATTAGCTATACTTAGTAATTTGTTATATGAGATATAATAATTTGTTGAGATTATAAAACATAAAATATTTTATAAATTATAAAAACACATAGTTAAAAATAGTGAGTGAGAGAGAGTACATGACAATGAACCCACCGGTCTTCATTATTATTACAACATCGTAAGATATAGATGGCGTTTCGCGACACTTTAATTTTGCCCTCCCTACGGAGGGTTTCCGCTTATTTCAATAACAAGATTAACTTCCTTGAGATAGGTTTAAGTGATGTATTTCATAATTGACTGACTCTACGGCAGTATTTTTTGAGTTAAGTCATCTTGATTTGAAATAATATGTTACACTTACAAAGATATAATTAAGCGGTTAATCATATCTCGACCGAAATAAACAATAATTAATAGGTAAATAAAAATATGAGATATTTTGAAATTTTTTTATTAATTTCAGATAGTCTTAATTTAAATTTAAATTTAAATTTAATGTGACCTACCCTATGGTGGCACATTAATTGTTAAATTAAACTATCGTGGATTAGTATTAATTTATGTGTTTAAATAAATGTACTTATGCATCATGTTTACTATTCTAAAAATCACTATGATATTTATTTAAGTATTCTTAAAATTGCTTTATTTATTTCAGCATCATGTCTGGAACAAACCCTATCATAGCCCTCTTAGCAAATGAAAAATTGACCAGTGATAATTTTGTAAAATAAAAAAGCAATATGAATATTGTGCTGATTTGTGAGGACCAAAAGTTTGTCCTTGTAGAGGAGTGTTCTTCAGAACCTGCAGCCAATACTCCTCGTAATGTATGGGAGCAATATTAGAAATAGATACAGGCTAATAATAAGGCTCGCTGCTATATACTTGCCAGCATGAGCGATGTGCTTAGAATGAAGCACGAGCACTTGAAGACTGCACATGAGATATGAGATACTCTTCAAGCAATGTTTGGTCAGTAGTTGAAACAAAGCCACTATGAAGCTACTCATAGCTATATGAACGCTAAAATGAAGAAAAGAATTTCGATGCATGAGCATGTTTTGAACTTAATCAATCTAATGCAACAGGCAGAGATCCATGGAGCCACTATAAATGATAAGACCCAAGTCAGCATCATTTTGAAGTCTCTTACTTTAGTATTTTCGCAGTTTAAAATAAATTATGTTATAAACAAGCTCTCATATAGTATGACTCAACTACTTAATGAACTACAAACTTTTAAGACTATATCAGATAAGCCTAAAGAGTCTGAGGCAAATGTTACTGAAGCTAAACAATCTTCCTCCAAGTAAAATAAAAAGAGGAAGAACAGTGGTGGTGGTTCAGGTTCTAGAGGAAAAGTTAAGAAAGCCTTTAACTGCAGTAAGAGGAAGAAGAAGGACTCCAAAGCAAAGAAAGGAAAGTATTTTCATTGCAAATTCGAGGAGCATTAGAAAAAGAATTATAAAAAGTATCTCTCCGAGCTGAAGGAAAAGAACAAAGGTAAATATGATTTACTAGTTTTGGAGCCTATTTAGTGGAGGATGAACTTTCTTTTTAGATAATTGATTCAGGAGCCACTAATCATGTTTGTTCTTCCTTATAGATGATTAGTTCTTCAAAGGCGCTCGCCAATGGGGACTTTACCATGCGAGTTGGCAATGGGGCAGTCGTTTCAACTTTAGCAGTGGGAGTGGCTCAATTGAATTTTAAGAACAATTTTTTAATTTTAAATAATGTTATTTTATTCCCAAATTCAGAAGGAATTTGATATCTGTTTCTAAGTTGCATGAATAATTATTTATTTATTTTTTATAATAATGAGATTATTATTAGTAGAAATTGTTTAGATATTTATTATGCGAATTTGAAAAATAGACTTTATGTTTTAAGGCCTTTACTGTTTAATTCAAAACTATTTAGAGTAGAATATCCTAAATCTACTAAAAGGCGAAAGGTTTCTCCTAATGATGACACGTATCTTTGGCATCTCAAGTTAGGTCATATTAATCTGGATAGGATTAATAAGTTAATAAATGATGGTTCTTTAAGAGAGCTAAACGCTGGCACTCTTCTTGTATATGAGTCCTGTTTAGATGGTAAAATGACTAAAAGATCATTTTCAGCTAAGGGTGAAAGAGCCAAGGAACCACTTCAGCTTGTACATATTGACGTTTGTGGTCCATTAAATGTACAAGTAAGAGGCGATTATAAATACTTTGTCACATATATTGATGACTATTCAAGATACGGTTATGTTTACCTAATGCAAAGAAAATCTAAGACTTTTAGAAAGTTTAAAGAATTCTTAGTAAAAACTGAAAAGTAATTAGGTAAAACACTTAAGACTCTTTGATTTAATTGAGGTGGTGAATTCCTTGACACAGAGTTCAAGGATCACTTATTAGAGTATGAAATTTTATCCTAACTCATAATACCTAGAACACCACAACAAAATGGTGTTGCAAAAAAGAGAAACATAAGCTTGCTAGATATAGTTAGGTCTATAATGAGCTACTTTTCACTATCGCCCTCATTTTGGGGTTATGTATGACAGACTGTGATCTATATTTTGAATGTAGTACCTTCTAAATCTATTCAAAGTACATCCTTAGAGATGTGGAATGGTTGTAAACCTAGTTTACACCATTTTCACATATGGGGTGTCCGACATATGTGCTTAAAGGAAAAATTAAAAAGTTAAAATTGCGAACAGAAGTTTGTCTATTTGTAGGCTACCCTAAAGGCACAAGAGGATGTTTATTTTATAATCCCTAAGGAAAGAAAGTCATTGTATCGATAAATGCCAATTTTCTTCAGAATGATTATATATTAAACTATAAACCTCGTAGTAAGATTGTACTGGAGGAAATATTTTCTAATCAGATCAGACATTTACCACCGACAGTTAGTGAACAACAAAGTCATGTAACCACTAATTATAATCAGAACACCCCGGAACCTCGACATAGTGGAAGGATAGTGAGACTGCCTTCTCGTTACAGAGAGGAGGGAAAGGCACAAGTATTTGTGTCCGACACAAGCCAAGACGATCTATTGACATATAGACATGTAATGGAAGATTCTGATAAAGAAAAATGGCAACAATCCATGAACCAAGAAATGGAGTTTATGTACTCCAATTCAGTCTAGGAACTTGTAGATTTACCTAAAGATGTCAGGCCTATAGGGTGCAAATAGATCGTTAAGAAAAAAATAGGTGTGGATAGAAAAGTAAAGACTTTCAAAGTAAGACTAGTGGTAAAGGGTTATACCCAGAAAGAGGGAGTCGACTATAAAGAGACTTTCTTGCTAGCAGCCATGCTCAAATCTATTCGTATTCTCTTGTCCATTGTTATATGTCTCGATTATGAGATATGACAAATGGATGTCAAGACAACATTTTTGAATGGCTATCTTGAAGAGAGCATCTATATGGTACAACTAGAGGGGTTCGTGGTAGAAGTCTAGGAGCAGAAAGTCTGCAAATTGCTCAAGTCCGCAAATTGCTCAAGTCCATTTATGGACTTAAGCAAGCTTCAAGGTCTTGGAACTTAAGATTTGATAAGACAATTAAATTTTATGGTTTTGAGAAAAATGTTGATGAACCTTGTGTATACAAGTACATCAAGAATAAAAAAATAAATTTTCTAGTACTTTATGTAAATGACATTCTACTCATTAGAAATTATGTAGAAACATTATCCAACATAAAGAAGTGGCTAGCTGAGCACTTCTAAATGAAGAATTTGAGAGAGGCAAGTTAAGTCCTTAGGATCTAAATTATTCGAGATCGCAAGAATTGACTATTGGCACTGTTTTAGGCATTGTATATTGATAAAGTTTCAAGAATAGTTAATTACCAATTCAACATGGAATTGTTCTTTCTAAAGAGCAGTGTCCTAAGACACATCAGGAGGAAGAAGATATGAGACAGGTTCTTTATGCCTCAGCAGTTGGCAGCCTCATGTACGCTATGTTGTACACGAGGCCTAACATTTATTATGCAGTAGGAATAATCAGTCGTTATCAATCCAACCCTGGATTAGCTCATTGAATTGCGGTAAAATATATTCTCAAGTATTTTCAGAGAACGAGAAACTATATGCTTGTATATTCAAGTGGAGACTTGAACCCCACTGGTTATACTAATTTTGATTTTCAATCAGACAAAGACAATCAAAAGTCGACGTCTAGGTCAGTATTTACTCTTTGTGGTGGAGCCATAGTCTGGAGAAGTGTAAAACAATCCAGTACTGCTAATTCAACCATGGAGGCTGATTACATAAAGCTTGCGAAGTAGCTAAAGAAGAAGTATGACTTAGGAAGTTTTTTACTGATCTGAAAATTGTTCTAGACATGAATAAACCATTGACCCTTTATTATGACAACAGTGGGGCAGTGGCAAATTCAAAGGAACCTAGGTGCCATAAGAGAGCAAAGCATATAAAGAGAAAGTATCACTTGATCAGGGAAATAGTGCATAGCGGTGATGTAACAGTCATGAGGATAACATTTGAAAACAATCTTGCAGACCTTTTCACTAAGACATTGCCGGCTAAGTCGTTTGAGAGTTATATAGAGGGAATTTGTTTAAGAGATATGTCTCACCTGCTTTAGGGCAAATGAGAGATTGTTAGGGAGATTGTTATGGATATTGCCTTAAAAGCATGTACTTGTACTGTTTTTATGAAATTAATAAAGTTATAATTTTATACTTGAAAAGTGTTTGTAATTTTATGACATAAATATCATAAAATTCCTTGTTTATTTTTGTAACCATAACTTTAGTATATAATTGTTATATACAAGAGGATTAAATATGGATAATAAACAGAAAAATCTGTAATAAATTAATTAAAGTTTAGAATTTTTAATTTAATATTACTAGTGCGGTTCACAGACATTTAAAATGTAGTGATTTTATCCGGATCATTAATGTAGTGACATTATGGTGGAGGCACTATATATAATATGATTAAATAAGACTGAACCAGACGTAGTTTGAATTCTTATGTAAAATACCGTTGTTAATTAAAAATTCAAATAACGTCAACTGATGATCATATGCAGATTAACTTTAATCCTGAGTGATCATAAACTCATGTTTGTGTCATTACGTCATTTGAAATACTCGTTACGGTTTGTCTAAAGAACATGCTAAAAACTTGCATTTTGGTGGCATAGTGAGATAAACGGTTGGGAATATGATTTACAGATATGGAATTCATTCATTGCTAATAGAAGTTAGAAAGAAGGTTCTCTTAAGGGTTAATTCTAGAACTGAATGGTTAGAGCACTTAATTTGTAATAATATTACAAATTAACTATTCACTAGTGAATTAATGGTACTTAAGGATAAAAAAATAATTAGAAGGGTAAAATGGTAATTAATCTAGCTCTAATTATGAATCATCTATGGTGGGTTAAATTGCATGTAATGATTAAATCAATGGACCACTCTAAGTTTTTTGAGTAAATTATATCTACAATTTTAAAAGTACAATTCTAGATTTTTAGTAGAATAACACTGGAATTAATAAATTAAAGAGTTTAATTAATTATTCAAAAGTTTATTGGAGCTTAAAATTGTAGGTCCATAGGTCCCCAATACTACTTTTTTTGTTATTACAGTAAACAATTAAAAAAAGAATGTGTTATTACACAAATTATTTGTGTCCAAAAAAATTATTTTTCAAATACGTATATTTTATATTTAGATAAAATTAATTAATTAATATATATAATATCTTATCTAAATAAAATTAAATATTTAATTTAAGAAGTTAAATAAATAAAATTTTAAGGATAATTTTTAAAATTATCAAAAAGATTTTATTTTTAATTTTAGTTTTTTTTTTATTAAAAAACTAATAATGCTCAAATATTGGGTATTATACATTAACCACAAAGAGTAGGGCTCTATGTGATTTACATGAATTGAGTCTCTTTTTAAGAGATAATAATTTAATTAATAAATATTATTAATTAAATTATTATTTTAAAATTAAAAGATTAGTTTAAATATGACACAACTCACATACGTGAAATAAAATATAGGTTAGTTATTTTTTTTTCTTAAAAAAAGATATACAAAAAAATTAAAATCTCATTCTTCCTTTCACTGTAGAACAAAAAATTTGATTTGAAATCTATTAATAAAAAAAAAATTCAGTGTAGATTCAAAGTATATTTTTATTTATTTTAATATCAAATTTATATATTCATAAAAATTTAAAATAAAAAATATTTTTATTTAATAAAAATTTAAAATAAAAAATATTTTTATTTAATAAAAATAAAAATAAATTTTTTTATTTTTTATTCTATTGAATTATAAATATCATAACTATAACTCTCCAACATGTATCTATGACATATTTTTGTTAACACTTTTCTTATTCATTTTCCTGTTTGTTTTTTTTGGCCTAACCACTAAGACTAACACCTAGTCTTTTTTATTCGGTCAACAAATATATGTCAAACACTTATCTAACACATGTCTTTAATTTAACTAAAGAATTGCCACAATTACAATTTTGTTTTCCGTTAGACACATCAAAGGACACATGTCCTTTAATAACGTTGCGGTGGCAATTTGCTTTTTAAGTGATGGCAGAAAGGCACACATATATTATTATTTTATGTTATAAATTTGCTTATCTTAGAAGTTTCCATCTCACTTAAAACAATAACATTTATTATTTTAATACATAGATAAGTATAATTCTTCAATTGCAATTAATTTGCAATTGATGATACACATATCATATTATAAAGGTAAATGACTTTGTTAAACAGTGTCAAGTGACCACGTCAGGCCTATAACCAATTGACACTTATCACTTAATGTTAATTAATAATAATAATTAATTAAATATTCTTAAACTTAATTTTTAAGTTCATGTATTTTTTAAAAGATCTTAAAATAATTTTTATTTTTTAAAATTTTTTTAGATTGAATCGCTTAAACTGATGTGCTATTTTAGTGTTCAAAGAATACATTTCATATTGTGAGACTCCCTAGGTTCACACTCGTTTATCTTACAAATTTTTTTTGTAAGTTCGTAAATAATACCCATATACATATTACAAAAATTATAAAATAACGCATTAAACTATACAAGTTGAGGTTAATACATATTCGTATAGTTCTTCCATCACTTATAGTCTAGAAGAGCGGAAACATAGATTATCACCGTCAAGTCTTCATATACTCAACTGTAAACTTATCTCCATATTCATATTCCTATAAACAATATCCGCAAACACTTTCGTAATATTATTTATCCCACAGAAAACGCTTGCTCGGATTTTATGTTTGTGGCCACAAGACTTTTTAAAATATAATCTTAAAACATCAAAATATACAACTCACCTATATGAACTAACAAATCTCATATATACACAACTAAAAGTTATGTTCTTCATTTGCTTCCTATTGTCCCATACTCCATTCTTCATCCTCTAAATAGCAAAAGTTGAACAAGGATTCATGTATCATGTTCAATATAGGTGGTGTTGTTTCTTTTGTAGCAGTAGCTTCCTATGCATCTACCTTCGACTCCTTTTTAGGTTTCAAAGGTTTTTTGGGTTTTGTTTCTAGTTTGAATTCTACAAGGTGGCCTTTTCTTATATGAAAAATTTCACAAATAGTCCCTTTATTTTTTATTATATTTTTTTAACCACATTAAAATAAAATATATTTTATTAGCCAAACATTCATTTTGGGCACATTTGCCCATATATCATATTAACGATACTCTCACCCGAAAATCACCAAAAATTATAAAAAATTATTAGATCAAAAATTTTGAAGTTATCATTGCATAGATCGGAGCTTATAAAACATATTTCTCACTTCAAACAAAAGAAATGGCCGCATTTTGATGAGTTTTGTTTAACTTTTAAAAATTTTAAATTTCTTTAAAAAATTATTAGAAATTTATTAGATTTTATATTTGAAACTAGAAATAGATGAAATTATTGAATTCTATGTGAAAAATGGGTTTGAATGGTGTAAAAAACGTTGAAAATGTACAAAAAAAATGAGATTTTTGGGTCGATATTCGCGATGTAGACGGCGACCGGCCACTGTTGCCAATTTCGAGGCCATCTCGGGCCCGAGATGGCCCCGCGATGCCCCCTTAAGGCTCATCGCGTGCAGTATCGCGGACGTCCGCGATGCCGCACTATTCGCCACGTGGCGTGAAATTTTTTTTGAATTTGATTTTTTTAAATTAATTAAATTGTAATGTTATTTAAAGTAATTAAGGCATTAAATATATTAATAAAATTACATTAATAGAATTTAGATAAATGTAATTTTATTTAAATTAAATAAAGAAAAATTTTTATAAATAGAATTTAGAAGAAATTGATCTAATAGATGGGAAAATTTGCTTAAATGACTCATTAATTTTAATTTATAACATTTATTATTATTATTGTGAGTACCTTATGTAATTATAATTTATATATGATTATTTTGATTTTAATATATAATTAATGTTGATTAATAAGTTAGTAATTAATTATTAATTTTGGTTTGATTTTATTATAATATGTTGATTAATATGTTAGTAATTAATTATTATAATGTATTATGATTTTTATGTATGTTAAATTAATTATTTCTGTAAATAATATTGTATGTTATATGTAACATGTTATTTATGAACTTTTTCCTTATTATTATTTTTTCTAATATTAATGTATTTTTTTTATTGTTACAAGAAAGAGAATGTATCGAAAAAATATAAAATTTCAGAGCATATATTTTTTCGTGCATCAGTGACGGTTTATGCGAAGATGTGAGGTCTAAATTGTATAAAAGATAAACTGATAAAAAATCAAAAAATATTATTTAGGCAGACGTATATGGGGCATTTCTTAGATATGTCAAAGTTGACGTTCTCTGGTATTTTGGTGCACGAGTTATTGTTCTAATTTAGAAGATGAGATGTGATTTTACATATGGAGGAAACACATCCGATTTAATCGGTAGGAGTTTGTACTAATCACTGGACTACAAATGCGAGATTACTCTCCCGCCCAGCAGCTGCATAGGAAATTGGACACTCGATTATGGGATACATATTTTTCTGGGGTAAAGAAATTATCTTACATATTTCTTGATCAATGGTACGCACGTCTGAATTTGAAGAAAATGGACGATGCAGATGCAGATGCAGTAAAGTTGAGTTTATTTTATTTTGTGCATCGTGTTTTGATCCCACGTGACGAGCGTAGTGGGATTCAAAATTTTGTTCTATATTTAGTGGATGACTTTGATAAGTTTAATAAGTATCCATGGAGCAATATTGCATTGACCATGCTTCATAACTCACTTAGGAAGGCTGCATTCCAAAAACTTGAGAAAATAAATAGGAAAGGGTTTGCACAGAAGAAGTTTGAGAGTTACAACGTATATGACTTTTCGCACGCATTGCTGGTACGCCATAATTTTCTTGTACTTAACTTTTTGATCTTAATTATATATTTATTTTGTATACGTCAACTTATGTTTTAAAAATAATTATATTAGGTATGAATTTTCGAGGTAATTCCAGTATGCAGAGAGATTTTTGGTTATCATAATGGTGATCGCTTCCCTCGTATTTTGAATTGGATGACTCGAGGGATTCCATTGTTCGATGAGGTTCAGGATACAATATTAGGAAAGGATTTGGTATGTGTTGATATGAATGAAATATATATATATATATATTGGTTTATAATTTTTATTTTGTTTTAAGCGTAACTTAATATAGTTGGTTGATTTATAGGTTCTTTTGGTACATCGTAAATTAGTACCAAAAGACCATGAGAAGAAAGAGGCAATTGTGCGCCTGGTTAGACGTGTAGGCATTCCAAGCGAAAGTTATGCTGGGGACTTACCAAATATGTCTGATTACAGCGAGAACAAGCACCCCAGGACCTATGCCCATTTCAATGACCTTAACGATGATGTTATGGATGTGGAGGGGGGTGGATATGAATGGACAAACCCACAAATGTCAGCACCAGTGGCAGGAATAACGGTATATTACTTATTTACGTGATTAACTAAAGAGAAATTTTCATATATTTCTAATATTTCTAAATAAGTCATTAACTATGATTATGTTTCTTGTAGTCTGAACACAGTGCATCTGCAGACCAAAGTGTAACACATCAGATTGAGCAGCTGCGGGAGAAGATGATTAAGAGATTTGAGCATACTGAAGCTGCACAAGCTGCACAAGCTGCACAAGCTGCACTTCTACAAAGAATGGACAAGGATAGAGATGAAATTTTAACAAGTGTTAATCAACTCCGGACCGATTTTACACAGCAGATACAACAAATGATGATGTGGTTTAGGCAATCATGCTCATTCCAACAGAACGAAAGCCATAATATGGTAAGCAAAATAAATTTTAAATGCAATAATTTTCCGTTACCTTAATTGCAGTTTGATTTATTTTAATATATACATATATTTTAGTTTGGAGAGAACACACAGGCAGGCTGTCAATATGATTTTCAGACCCCAGCTACTGGTCATGATATATTGCCCCAGCTACTGGTCATGATATATTGCCCCAGCCACTGATTGACAGTCCTGCAAGTGTTGAGATCTTGCCTGCCCCGCATAAGGGAGTGAGTCAATTTAGGAGACCGTATAGGCCTGTATGGTATTTGCACACCCCATATACAAATCCATTTCCACAAAGAATACATGAGAAGAAGAAATTTGAAATTGAAGTACAACCTCAAGCAGACATGAATTTATTGCAGTAGATAGACTTGACTATCATGGTTGAGTTTTAGGCCTGGATGGACAAGGATGAGGGTGTAGTCAGCTTACCTGGGTTAAACGCTAACCCGGCATGGTTTTGAGAATTGCTACACAGCTGGTTGGATGACTTTGTAAGTAAATTATTCAATAATTATCTCATTTTATTTTTTTTCTAAATTTACACATTCACTTGACGGTTATTGTTTCTTAATGTAGCATATTAATGAGTATTTGAAGGTGATCGGCTTAGGTAATACGGTTGCATTAATGCATTGCCTCAATTGTCCACTTCTGTGGATTCGTAATTCTTTGTGAGTGATGAATTAAATTAATTATATTTTATTATTTCAATTTTAATGATTATTCGATGGCCCTGCATTTGTAGGAGACTTTTAGACTCCTTTATGAGCAGCACAAAAATGACATAACTGGCATTGTATGGAGTGATGAAGTGATGGTATATGCTCAAGGCGCTAAAGAAGATTTACTTGGTGCACGTATGTGGATTGAAGTTAATAAGGTAAAATATAATATTTTGTGTGACTGTTGTTATTTTTGTTTATAACTTGTAGTACTATTTGTAAGACTTATTTGAATTTTATGTAGGTTTATATTCCTGTCAACTATAATCAACAGCATTGGGTGACGGTTGAGGTGGACATCTTGTATCGGCAAATATTAATCTACGATTCTAGCATCAAGGGATTTGCCGATGGCGTGATTGAGAATCATGTCCTGTCATTTGCTACGTTGTTACCCCGTTACCTAGATGCTTGTAGATTATATGAGCAACGACAAATTACACCTGACTTAACCTATTTTCATGAAATTAGATTAAAGGATGGAGTGCCACAGCAGACAGTGAATAGTGGGGATTGTGGGGTTTATGTTTGTATGTTTATAGAGTTTTTGATGTGTTGTCATCTCCTAAATTTTGGTCCTGAGCATGGGTCATTTTTTAGGACCAAAATGGCGATTAACTTATGAAAATGTGCAAAAAAAATAGTAAAAGAAAATTAAATTTTATATGTTTATAAAGTTTTTTTTTATGTATTTTATACATTTTATTGTAAATTGTAAAAGGATGTTGATTGATTTGGGTAGGGACGAGAGGTCCCTTTTACAGCTAAGAAATGTGAGAAATATTTGAAGTATATTTTCTACAGGTTTATGAAATATAGATTTTAAGAAAAAATAGGGGAAACTCTGTCAAAATATAATTAGTCAAAGCATGCATTATTAACGACATTGGAAAAAAAAGAAATATAATAAACTTATCAATTAAATGCAATCGTAAAAAAAATACAAATATAACTCATAAAGAACACATCAACTACCATATAATGGAATTGGGTTTTGACAAGTTTGTCGATTATGTCCATGCTGCTTACAGCGATTGCATACATTCTTCGTGGGAGCCTCACCTTGCGATAGAATTCGATTCTTCCGACGTCTTCTTGATTACCGGTGTACTATAGGAGGTTAGATGTCAGCAACTCTCAACTCCTCTGGAACAATCCAATCTAATGGATGACCAACCGGATTTACTGGTTCACTGTATGCACGCAACAAACACTCAGTTGTGTAATATCGCGAACAAAGAGTCTGGTACTGGAATCTGACTTGCCTGTATACTGCAAGTGCATGAGGACATGGTAGTTGCCGCATATCAAACTTTCGACAACTACATGATTTCCCCGGAATGTCCATTATTCTATTTGTTTTTCCGTCCTTAACAACAAAACGAGATCGATCTATTGCATGCACTGTCATGCGAGCGGAATCATCATTGTGCTTTCAAATCTTGTCATAGGCCCAAGTGGTCAAGAAGTTTAACATATTTTCTGCAGTCTCACGTCTCTCAACGAACCATTTTTGCATTAACTCTCGGATCCACTCAATTAAGGCAGTCACCGTCATGGCACGTGCATCTTTCGCAACAGCGTTAATGCTCTCTGCAATGTTGGCGGTCATGATGTCATATCTTTTGAATGCTCCCATTGATCAAGCCCATTTTGAAAAACCAACCTCCTCCTCTAAGTATCTTGTTGCCTCCAGTTTCATTTCTCGCATCTTATAAATTTTCCTTTGAAAGTCAGCTATGCGATACGCCTTGACAGCAACAAAATAGAAGGCCAAATATCCCTCTCCTTTTGTTGTCTGTGATGCGATACGCCTTGACAGAAACAAAATAGGAGGCCAAATATCCCCCTCCTTTTGTTGTCTGCGATGGTATCTTATATCATACTACCAAATTACACTTCAAGTGATGGATGCATATACTATGATATACATTGGGAAATACCTCTTTAATGGCCTTCTCGATACTAGCATGTCGATCAGATATAAATACAAGGTTCTCAAGATCGCCAATAACTCCTCAGTTTTTCCATAAACCACTTCCATGAAGCATCATTTTTAGAGTCAGCAATACGTCATGCAAGTGAAAAAATCTGGTTGTTTCCATTCTTGCAAACAGCCACAAACATTGTTCCCAAGTATGCATTTTTTAAAAATGTACCATCAACTGCAATAACCGATCGGATGGAAGACCGGAACCCTCTAATACATGGTCCAAGAGCCATGAAGAAATATTTGAAGTGCTTGCAATCGTTAATCTCCAAATGTGTGACTGTACCTGGGTTCTGTTGTTCTAATATATGACAGTATGCAGGAAGTAATTTATATGAACCCTCTGGAGTACCACGTATCAACACCAATGCATGCTCCTTAGACCGCCAAACAGTAGGGTAAGTTATGTTAACACCAAACTCCTCACGTATGTCTGCTTGGATTTCCTTCGGTCTATAAAGTTGACTCGCAGATGCAAACTTATTTTTTATAAATTTGCCAATAATTTGAGACTTTGCTTGTCGATGACCATCATGCAATCGATCTAATTGGCACACATGACTTGAATCAATTCTGCGCACAATAAAATGTTTCCTTGCATTTGTTGACACTGCACTTAATCGCCATCGACATCTATCATCATCACATTTGATCTCAAAACGATCTTTTGTCGACCTTGACACTTTAAAGCTTCAATTACCTTTAAGTGCTATCATACTAATAGCCTGGTTAAGTTCGTCTTTCCTATCAAACAACTTTCCTACAAACACATCGCCAATTTCACTACTCGATATCTTATCCGAAATGCCCAAGTCTGATGGTGGTATTGGAGGCATAAACGCAAAGGGGTTTTTCGCTTCACAAAAATCTATTCTTCTAGCTTCAACATTTAGGGAGCTTGTCGAAACATAACAACGTCCGCCTTCTGCTAAATCATTCCCTTTTAAATCATCAACATTTCTAACATCATCATAGTCCCCTTTCACATCTCCAACATTTCTAATGTCATCACAAGCGTAATGTGTATAGGCTGGGTCTTCATTAAAGGGTATAGGAGAAATATTGTGATACTCGTTCGTTGTGTTTGCAGGAACCACTGCTGAAACTGATAGAGATGTATGGCTCACTTGGTTGCTATCGCTAGTTGACATAAAATGAGCATGAATTGATGGTAAATTTTGATTGAGGGGCTGTACATCATCTTCATAAACGGGAGCTCTAGGATCCACTGTTACACATAAAGGACAGTACGATCTTCTATTGGCGCTAAAAAAAAATCGAACATCACTGTCGTTTCTAATCTTAATAGGCTTTAGGTTATACCTCGTTGCATCAATTTTGATTTTCAAAGTCACCTTACAGTTCACATTGTCGACTCCCAAGGTATAACATACTGCATTTAAAAGATCTTCAAAATTAATATCTTTCGGAACCGAAATTCCAAAATTACTATAATCAACATAACTTTCTTCTCTGTCACTAGAACTCTCTCACATTCCTCCAAAACAAAAAACTATTGTATCATACTCCATATAACCTGAAAAAACAAAAAAGAAGATAATTAGTAAAATTATTTAAAAATAAAAAAATGCGCATCGCGGGGGCACATTTTGGGCCCGAGATGTGCCCCCGCGATGCGCATATTGTGCTCGCCGCGGGCTGTCTCGGGCCCGAGATGGCCCCAAGATGCGCACAATGTGCGCGCCACGGGGGCACATCTCGGGCCAGAGATGTGCCCCCACGATGCGCATATTGTGTGCGCCTCGGGGCCGTCTCGAACCCGAGATGCCTAAATTGATGGCGGTCGCACTGACCGCCGTCTGGTTTTCGCCAAACAAACTCCAAAACTTATTTTTGGCCAGATTTTAACGTCTTTATACCATTCTAACTCATTTAGTTTGTTAATAACAACTACTTTTAACTTTAAATGTAAATTTTATCTAATTTCTAACAAATTTAAATTTTCTAAATCTAACAAAATTTAGAAAACTTACTCAAGCTATTTTTTTAATTTAAATCAATCCTCAGCAACACTTGTAATAACAACTTCAAAAATATTTTGTCTGTTCAGTATATTTTTAAAGTTTCATAAAAAAAATAAAAATAAATTATAAATTTGATATAAGGATAAATGTGTCCAAAAATAAATTATTTGACTAATAAAATATAATTATTTTATATTTAATTAAAATAATAATAAAATAATTAAAAAGTTATTTGTAAACTTTTTTTATTTTTATAAGGATGTTGATTTATCTTCATAAAAAATAATAATTATTGATGTGATGTCTAAGCTTGAATTGCGGAGTGTATAGAATAGTCTCTTTGATCTTCTAGTGTTGGTATGGCATTTGACTTCCTAAAGGGATCCTTAATTTTGTACTTCATCCAAATTTCTATGCTCGTGTGTTGATTTGAATCAATGATTGAAACACGTATCCTAGCCGTTTATCACCTCCACCACTTTCTTTAGTGAAAAGTTGCTTGTTGTAACATTCCCTCTGCAATGTTCCTCCCTCATTTCGTGTTATGATAATGATAATCTCCTTCGTCATTGCTGCAGCTTCCTCCTCACAGATCCACTACTCATACTTTTGGTTGATCATTTCCAAGGAAGTGAAATTCTTGCAGACTAAGTATCGTTAGTAGGGGTGGAAGTTTTTACAACCTACTCGTAAGCTTAAGCAATGATCTTTGTGTTGCAGCTGTTTATCTTGCAGAGCTTACGATTAAATTAATTAAGGAAACTCATGATGGTTTAGTTCTCTCCATGCTTTATAAGGAACAGGTCTAATGCAATCTTCCTCCTCTTTCGATTCCGTATATACTGGGCAATGAACTGGGCAAACAATTAATTATAAAAAGTTATCAAGTTCTCTTTAAGGCTTCAAAAACACGCGTGTTCGTCCTTTTATACTTAAGGGAAACTTAATGTATTTCAAAGGGTTTGTTGACCATGTGAATAACCATCTTCTTACTAAAATGGAATAGGTGTTCCTCGAGATTCCCAAATTTGTTGTACTTTTGAAAATTCAAAACTACAAACTTATAAGGTTTTTGTGCCTGCTTGATGGATTTTATAAATAGATATTGGTTCACCTTCCTTGCTAGGAACATTTCATCTTTAGTAATTTTTGACTTCTTTATTTTTCATACAATTCACTGAATTCTATCATAATAAAAGCCATGGCCTTTTCACTGCTTGCCCTCTTTGTCTTCCCTAGCTTATTTCCTTCACTGCCTTTCCAGACACTTCATCTTCTAATCCATTTTGTTGTGGCTGATTCCTGTGGGCATTTCTTGGGTTTTCATTTAATTCTTCGAACCCCTCCATCATTATTAGTCTTTGCCTAAACTTTTTGTTTTCCTTCTTCGACTCCTCTAGCTACTTCAGCATTTGTGACAACATTTTCCTCATTAAGATTGGAATTTCACTACTCAACACTATCGCCTTAGCAGAACTCAGTTCTTATTTCTCAGTTTCATGTTTTTGCTCTTAGTAGGCTAATTGATTGTGTCTTAACCTCCATCATTCTTTCTTTTTATTGTCTCAATTTGAATAATTTGTGATCGTTTTAAGGCAAAACATTCCCATAAACGATGTCGTTGAAGCAAGTTCTTGGATTGAAACTTCTAGAATAATTACCCTCCTGTCTTTATTCCTACCTTTCCAAATGACAGAGAGCACCTACATCCATCTATAAAAGAGACTTCAACACTCAATTCAGCGAATTCGAAAGATAGGTTTAAGGGAAAATAAGAAAATTATTAGGAAAAGTGGTGTTTGGTTGCTAAGAAAATTGTGTGCGCATTTGAACATCTTTATGTCTTTTAATCAATAAATCCCTCTTTTTATTAATCGAATTATGCCCCTCATTGACGTCTGTGATCTATTCATTGAGGTCATGAGCCAAAAAGTAGTTACTTCCCTATTAGAAATGGAGATTTGGAGGGAAAATGGAACCTTCTTCCAAGTCTCCTCATCTCATCTGTTAGACGTGTTTAGGTCACCTTTCACTGTTGGATTACATGTTGGTGGATTAACGAATGTGCAAATTGGTTAGATTAGTTTGTTGGAAAGTGATTTAGTGTGAACACGCTCATGTAGACTCTCATATTTGAGTGGAAATTGGGTTTGGTGGCACTAAGCTAATTGGACTTGTCGGATTGGAGCCTAACAATGCACTACTACAAGTTTTGTAATTTTTAATTGTGTTTATGTTTAGTTGTGATGTACTATTTTCTTCATTAGGAGTTTCAAAAGGGCTAAATTGAAGCCCATACAATCTTGCAGAGCGGGACAAGGACACACGTCTCAAATAAAAGGATGTTGCTGGATCCACAGGCACAATTAGGAAGTCTGTGAGAGAGAGAGAAGTGGGAACCCTTCCAATAACTGCCGAATCTATGCATGAGTGTAAGTGGCAATATTTCCTGCAACTTCAAAATCCTCATTTGTGGCTGACTGATCTCTCACTCGCGTAGTCAAGTTGGCCGAGTGTGCGTTCGTGGCGCGCTCGCTCATCATGTTTATAGGTGTCTACACAGGATATACGACGATATTTGGTCGTATGGCATGTGGACTAATCACTCAAGTCATGTTACCTGATCCAATATCACGCATTTTCATAAAAATTTATTAAGGCTTTTTGTGAAGGGCAATGCCTGAGAGTCTGTGTACGAGTTGATGGCCCAGGACTTGGCACCTCATGTCTTATCCTGCCACGCCTCTAAATCTTTCCTCCGTTTGCCTACCCCCTACGTACACCAAAAATTGGAAAACAAAAAAAATAAATAACTTAAATTGTTGTAAAAAGTTTCTCTCGTTTCGACTTCCGAATATTTTTACAAATTTAATTTATAAGGCTTCAATATATAAAATCATTTACTTAACAAGACCAGTCACAAGATAACTGCACGTTTCATTTTAAATATTCCTTGTTGATTGTATTTCCTTAATCATTGGTATTTTTTTAAGGCTTAATCATTGGTATTAATTAAGCAAATTGAGGATAAATATTATTAATATTTTGTTTTGGAAGGGGAAAAAACCCAATATTTGAACCGCCTAGAGTTATGCGGGAACCATCCAACCGTACCGCTTGCTTTTCTCTTCATGGTTCTTAGTTCTTACACAAAAAAGTGAACAGAACGCAAGCTAGTTTATGTTTGTTTTCATCGACACAGCGTTCCGGGGAATCTTAATAAGATTCCTTAAGTTTCTGTGTTGGGAAAAGAACCTAAGAATATTCAATAATTCTGTCACACTGAAAGTTGAAGAGTGCTTTTTAGCTTATTTTGTTTGTTCCAGTTGTTTATTTTTCAAATATGGTCTGTGTTTCCGATGATTTCACTTTTTACGATGTTCTTTCGTTGAATGAGATCATCTTCTAAGTTAAGTTTTACTTAAATTTTTAAAGATTTTTTTATATGTATTAAATATAGGTCAGTAAAAGATTAGATAAAAACTTAACTTATTTATTACCGAAAAAACCTGAAACTACTCTTGAGTGCATTAAATCAGTTATATTAGATTCATGTATATCTCTCAAGTTATTTAGTAGACAAGGTGCAATATTCTATGAGCACCCAATACGCTTTGGTTTATCCTGGATTAGCTTTGCCTAATTAACTCTCTTAAATGCTTTTGTTACTTGCAGATTCTACTATAATATATAATTATCTAATTTGTTGGAACTATGGTGACTTGTGTATACATTTTTTATCTCATTCTGGCCTCTGTGCTTAAGTACAGATTGATGCCTCTGGTACTACTCTTGTGTGATATTTTACCACTTTAAAAATTAGTTCAGATTGTTATATGGTTTAGCAAGGAAGTGAAGATGCTGAAACTAGCCAAATAAAAGGCTTAACGGAAGTCATTAACTCAAACTTTATTCATCGTTGCAGGACTTTTGGGGCATTCCTTGCTTGATTACTCTTCAAACAGAGAGGATTAGAATTTATATCAAGTGGGTCGAAAATTGAGAATGTATATGGTGGAGAGCAAAGGAGGTGCCATAGTTTGCATGGTATTATCCCTCTTCTTTTTTGGCACATGGCTTGTTGTTTTGAATCTTTTTGAAAGAAGGGGTTATAAGTTTTGAATATGTTGTATTAATAAAAGTGTTCTATTTGTGTTTCATTATTATCAATAATTGGTATCAGAGCGGGATTTTCTAGAACTGCTCAAGTTGTAGGATTTTTAAGAATTCTAAGTATGCTCTGTGGTTGCAGTTTTGACTGATTTTTCACATTAGAAAAGGCTTCTAGAAATTGTGAGTGAGTGAGCTTCTGTGTGTCGTGAGTAGTCTGTGACTCTGCAAGTTTGTTGACAAAAATTATTTAGTATTACTGAGGTACTGCCAACACAATGGGTGACCTTCAAGTCGTTGGAGGAATCAAGAAACTCAACAACCAAAATTACAATACATGGGCGACGTTGATGAAGTCTTACCTTCAAGGCCAAGATCTTTGGGAGGTCATTGGTGAGAATGAAGTGAAGCAACCAACAGACGAAACCACTTTAAAGAAGTGGAAGGTAAAAACTGGTAAGGCTATGTTTGCCATTAAGACCACAGTTGAAGAAGAAATGGTAGAGCACATAAAGAAGGCCAAGATGCCAAATGAAGCATGAGATACTTTTGCATCACTCTTCTCAAAGAAAAATAACATGTGACTATAGCTTCTAGAGAATGAACTGTTGTCAATTGCACAACGCAACATGATGATCAACCAATACTTCACAAATGTAAAGTTTTTGTGTCGTGAAATATCTGAGTTAGATCCTGTCGTTGCTATTGCTGAAACTAGGATGAAAAGAATTATCATCCTTAGTTTGAGGCCCAAGTATAGAAGTTTTGTTACTGCTGTACAAGGCTGGCCAACCCAACTATCTCTTATTGAATTTGAAAATTTGCTTGTTGATCAAGAAGCGATTGCCAAGTAAATGAGTGAGGTCTCTTTAAAAGGCGATAAAGAAACACTCTACATCGACAAAAAGAAATGTCAATTTAAATGATGTGCTAGTAGAGGATCTAAAAGAGATGATGACAAGATAAATAGTTATCACCAAGAAAGTAGCTCATAAACAGGGGGAGTATGGGGGACTTGCGGCAATGGTAGTCAGTCCAACCAAAAGAAACATTTTGAAGGAAAATGCTATAATTGTGAAAAAATAGGACATATGGCAAAAGATTGTTGGTCCAAGAAAAGGTCTGCTGAGGGTAATGCTACCACATGAACTCAGAAAGAAAAAGTGAAGATGAGTGGGATGCTGAAGCGTCTGTCGCTATAGAGGAAGAAGACTTATCACTCTCAGTGATAATGCCTGAACGGATTGACTATGAAAATGATTGTATCGTCGATTCAGGATATTCAAATCATACGACTGGTGACGAAGAAAAGCTGTAAGATATGACTAAGTACAAAGGAAGTCGCGTGGTGGTGACAGCCAATAACTCAAGATTGCCTATAACTTACATCGATAACACAATCCTTGCACCTTGTTACAATCCTAACAAGGTAACACTTCAAGATGTCTATCATGTCCCCGGTATGAAAAAAAAATTATTGTCAGTATCACAGTTAACATCTTCTGAACACTATGTCTTGTTCAGTCTACAAGATGTTAAGGTGTACCAAGATTTAAAAATCACGAGAACATCAACAATGGAATAACGACGACTAGAGTCAATCTATGTACTATCAGCAGAGTCAGCTTATGTAGACAAGACTCAAAAAAATGAGACAGCGATTTATGGTATGCACGATTGGGACATATAAGTTATCATAAGTTAAAAGTGATGATAAACAAGGCAATGCTTAAGGGTCTACCTCAACTTGATGTGAGAGTGGATACAGTATGTGCGGGATGTCAATACGGCAAGGCACATCAACTATCATATGAGGAGTCAAAGTTTAGAGCTAAGGAGCCATTGAAGTTTGTTCACTCTGATGTGTTTGGACCTGTTAAGCAGCCATCAATTAGTGTTATGCAGTACATGGTGACATTTATTGATGACTTCTCAAGGTATGTATAGGTTTTCTTTATGAAGGAAAAATCAGATACTTTTTCGAAGTTCAAGGAATTTAAAGAAACAACTGAATGAGAAGTTGGAAAGAAGATTTATTGTCTCCGCACAAATAATGGAGGAGAATATATCTTTGATGAGTTCTCACAATATCTTTGAGAAAATAAGATACGACATCAATTCACATGTAGGGGTGGGCAAAAAATCGAAAAACCGAACCGGACCCAAAAAACCGAACCGAATTGGTCGGTTCGGTTCGGTTTTTCTCTTGGTCGGTTCAGTTTTCGGTTTTTTATTTTAAAAACCGAAAAATTCGGTTCGGTTCTCGGTTCGGAAGGTCGAACCGAGAACCGAACCGAAAAAACCGAATTTAAAAAAAAATTAAAAAATTAAAAAAAAAATTAAAAAAATTAAAAAAAAATTAAAAAAATTAAAAAAAATTGAACCGAACCGAACCGAACAAAAAATAAGCCTAAATTAAATTTATTTTACCCAAACCGAACCGAAAAACCAAAAACCGAACCGAACCGAACCGGTTCGGTTCGGTTCGGTTTTTAATTTTTCGATTCGGTTTTCGGTTTTATTTTTCAAAAACCGACCGGCTCGGTTCGGTTTTCAGTTCACACTAAAAACCGAACCGAACCGGATTTGCCCACCCCTATTCACATGTGCCAACACGCCACAACAAAATGGTGTTGTAGAAAGGAAGAATTGGCATCTTGCAGAGATTTGTAGAAGTATGTTGCACGTAAAAAATGTACCAGAAAGATTTTGGGTCAAAGGAATGAAGACTGCAGCCCACGTGATTAATAGGCTTCCTTAATTAAGGTCGGGTTCATATCACCCTTTGAGAAGTTGTGGGATATGAAACCTACAGTGAGTCATTTTTGAGTATTTGGTTGTATATGCTATGTGTTTGTGTCAAATCACCTGAGAAATAAATTTGACAAAAAGGCAATCAATTGTATCTTTGTTAAATATGATAACCAGCGCAAATGATGGAAATGTTGTGACCCTACTAGTAGGCGATGCTACACATTAAAAAATGTGGTGTTTGATGAAGCATCTTCATGGTGGTCGCCACAAAAAGAGGAGCTTCCAGATTCAAAAGAAATAGAAGAATAACTACAACAAAAGATAGATGAGCAAATTGCTGAAATCCGACTAAGCCAAGAAGACCTTGATAATGGAAGCAGTGATGACAACATTGAGTAAGAGACAACTCAAAGTCCTTGACAAACTAGCATCTATCAACAACCAACAACGAAGGCCAAATATGAAGGAGCAAAACCTGCAACCCCTCAATTTCATCCTCGAAGGTCAATAAGAATACGAAAGCCTAATCCCAAATATGTTAATGCAGCTATAACAAAAGAGGAAAATGTTAAGGAGCCTGAGACTTTTGAAGAAGCATCACAGAGCTCTGAATGGATTAAAGCTATAGAAGAAGAAATCATAGTGTTGGAGAAAAATCAAACTTGAGATTTAGTGCCAAAGCCAAAAGATGTGGAACCTATATCTTGTAAGTGGGTGTATAAGATCAAAAGACATCCTGATGGATCGGTGGAGAGGTATAAAGCTCGATTGGTAGCTTGAGGATTTTCTCAACAGTATAGACTAGACTATGATGAAACGTTTAGTCCAGTAGTCAAGAGCACCATAGTACAAGTTCTACTTGCACTGTCAGCTAGCAAAGGTTGGATATTATGGCAAATGGATGTAAAGAATGCTTTTCTACATGGAGAGTTGGATCGGGAGATCTACATGATTCAACCAATGAGATTTGAAAGAAAATTTCATCTTGATTATATGTGAAAATTGAGAAAGGCATTGTATGGATTAAAGCAAGCTCCAAGAGCATGGTATGGTAAAATTAGAGAATTTCTAACACGTGGTGGTTACTCTGTACCACAAGTTGATTCTAGCCTGTTCGTCAAAGCTAATTGAAAGAAACTTGCAATAGTGTTAGTATATGTGGATGACTTAATTATCACTGGAGATGATGAAGAAGAGATTCGTCGAACAAGAGAGAATTTGGCGGTTCGCTTCCAGATGAAATAGTTTAGACAACTTAAGCATTTTCTTGGGCTCGAAGTCACTCGGACAGTAGAAGAGATTTTTCTAGGACAACAAAAATATGCCAAAGATTTGTTGCAGAAGTTTAGGATGCTAAAATGCAAGCCTATCTCAACACCGCTAGAAGCCAATGCCAAGTTGTGTGATCATGAAGGAAAGAATTTAGAAGATGAAATTATGTATCGAAAACTGGTAGGAAGTCTTATCTATTTGACATTGACTCGACTAGACATTTCTTATGCAGTTGAAGTAATAAGTCGATACATGCAAAATTTTAAGAAACCTCACTTAAAAGCAACTTGACAGATATTGAGATATGTGAGAGGCACAATTAACTATGGTCTCTTCTATAATAAAGACCAAAATTGTAAAATAGTTGGCTATTGTGATGCTGACTATGCTAGAGATCATGACACGCGACGTTCAACCATTGGGTAGTTTTTTAAAATTGATTCAGGAACAGTCTCTTGGTGCAATAAAAGGCAACCGACTATAGCATTGTCAACTATTGAAGCTAAGTATAGAGCAGCAACAATGGCAGCTCAAGAAACTACATAGTTGATGCAGTTGATGGAGAATTTATATCAACCAAGAGATTATAAAGTGTCAATATATTATGATAATTGGTTAGCAATTTGTTTGACAAAAAATCTAGTTTTTCATGCAAGAACAAAGCATGTGGAGGTGCATTATCACTTTATCCGGAAGAAAGTTCTGCAAGAAGAAATTGAGTTGCTATATATTAAAATTGAAAATCAAGTGGCTGATTTGTTCACAAAAAACTTTGGTGTTGATAAGTTCAAAAAGTTTCGAAGACAACTCAATGTGGTTAAAAGAATGAAAGTTGGTATTGAGGCGGAGTGTTAAAATTACAACACTAAATAAAGTTAATTACAACATTAAACCCAATATTAAGCCCAAATATTTACAAGCCCAAATTCTTGAAATTTCTAAATTATGTAAGATATTTTAAAGTTAATAATTAAGGAGATAAGTATTATAAACTTATGTGGTTAATAAATTTTTATATTATTTTATTTGTGTAGTTTTGATTTGTTGAAACTAAATATAAATACCCACATTTCTCATTTAATTTTATAAGTAAGCAAGTTAAGAATAAAGAGTTAATCAAGTATTTGATCAATTGTTGAGAGTTTAATATATTAGAGAGTTGAGCAAATAATAAACTTAACAAAAAGTGTGTGAGTGTTGAATTGTGAGCGTTGTATTGTAAATAAGAAAGAGTATAAATTTCTAAAATTTTTATTATAAATTTTTAATTTATTATATTAATAAAAATGTTCCATTATTATTAACGGGCTGCCTTCCTCAACATGTTTACCTCGATTATACCACCACCAATCTCTTGGCTGTTATAATTATAGCCTTAACATTTGGTCAGATAGGCGATCAAAGGCCAAACTTTTTACATCAACTTACTCAGTTGAAGGTGATTTTCCTTTGTGTTTGACGCTAGCCGCTATATTATCAATTTATGCTGTTTCTTAGAACGGTTAGTTAGCAACGTTTTAATGTACAGTTGCTTGTCAAAAGGGAAAAAAATTCCAGCATAAATATATCTGCTGCATTATTTTTAATTTTCTTTCATCATTTTGTGGACTAGTAACTCTAGACGACTAAGAAATTATTGCATTCATTACTAAGAACGAGTTGCAAATAACACTTGCAAATTCAGTTGCCTAATAGTAACAGTTGCGTTATTATAATGTAGAAATCGCCGGAGCAGAAGAAGTAATATCCTAAAGTTGGACTTTTGGATATGAACTGGTAGGCCAATGTCGTCTAAATTAAGAAACAAAGAATTTTTTTTTTTTTGCTTCTGTGTGGCATTGTTGTGGTAAATTTATAATTGGAACTGATTTCTGAACCTGAAGCCATTGAAAGATTTTGCTGATTGCGATCACAGATGGTTGATTTTGACAAACTGTCAAAATATGAATGAATACTCACATTTGAAAGCTATCTTCAGTCAGTACAATGATTTTGTAATAATCACTATACTTAATAAGAGAAAGACGTCGGAGGGATGAAAATACCAACCGGGGTGCTTGTGAAATCTTACATCGGACCAGGCTTCAACTGTTGCGAAATGATTCAATGTCTTAAACTGAATTAGAAGGGACCTGGATTTATTCAATCACATCCAGTCTCAGTTTAACTATTAATGATATTACTTGGGATGATAAATTTAGGCACTTATGTTTCAACCGCATTGCAGCAGATTAATTTACTAATACCTGAAGGTGTTCATATAATGACTAGACACTCAGAGATTCTTGAAAGGTGCTTATCTAATAACTCAAGCCTGTTGAGTTAGTGCTTATGGCACATTTTAATATTGTCATTTAATTTACAGTATGTTGACGGTCCTACCTATGATCAAACCATTTAATGTTGCAAATCCCATCAAGTTTTACCACATCATTATTTATAAGCTAGTATACATACTCATAACGCGTTGCTTACAATTCATTTTTATCATTTAAAGTTATCAATGTGGCATACTTGGCATGCATCTTGTCTTCTGAGGCATATAAATTATTTCTGAATATTTGAGAATAATTGATACAGGATAATTGGCCCTCTGTTCTGTTTGCAATGGCGAGTGGGGTGGTTCTCAGCCTTGGAAGTCTATCAACACAGTATGCTTGGGCTTTTGTTGGTTTATCAGTAACAGAAGTGATCACTGCAAGCATTACCGTTGTTATAGGTCTAAGTGGCCATGTTTATTTTGGAAGAACTTGATCCTTAAGAGTCCCTTGTTTGATTGCACATTTTTCTTTAATTATTGATTCTCTTTTTATTGTAACAGGTACAACCTTGAATTATTTCTTAGATGACAAAATCAATAAAGCTGAGATCCTTTTCCCAGGCGTTGGTTGCTTCTTGATTGCAGTTTGTCTTGGGTCAGCTGTTCACTCATCCAATGCAGCTGACAATAGCAAAACTTAGCAGTTCACCAAATGATTTCAAAGCGGGGACGGGGTGTGCCTTTCTGCAATGTTGAATTGTTATATCATTGATGAGGTCTCGGCGTCCATTTTATCTTGAAAAACCATTTGATGTTGTTTCTCCACTAAAATTGACCTTTTTTCAGGGAAACATGTACCAACACATCTGAAGAAACGTTGCTGGAGAAGGGTAAGAAACTCTATGAAATTGGGTATTTCTTATCTATGCTAATTGCACGACATTCTGGCCTCATTTAGTATTTGGCAGGAACAAAGGATCCAGAGATTGGAAATGATAGGTTAGAGAAGCCAAAAGCTGGGACAGCACACTTCCTTGTAGAACTCGAGAACTCAAGAGCCATTAAGGTTTGCAGTTCACTTCATGATTTATGGTTCCTAACTTTTCTTTTTTATGTTCTTGCATGCATCTATGTTTCACAGGTAGAAAGCCTTTGAAATTAACAGCTGCTGTTGAGACTTCAGAAACTCTTAAGTGGTTTATCGCTTCTCATTTTCTTTATAAGGCATAATAGTCCTCTTCTTGCCGTGCATAGGTTGCTTCCAAGCATTCATGCAGGATATCTTTGTTTATAACAATAGGTTTTAACTCCTTGCAGGTGTTTGGGAAGAGCACTTTGGTTGGATTAGCCGTAACTTTCTTTGCAGGTGTTTGCTTCTCTCTGTTTTCACCAGCATTCAATTTGGCAACAAATGACCAGTTGCACATTTTGAAGAAATGGGTTCCTAAGCTATCCATCTACACTGCTTTCTTTTACTTCTCGGTATCATTTTTCATAATTGCCGTCATTCTGAACATCACCTTCCTATATCATCCTGTACTGGGTCTACCGCGATCATCATTGAAGGCTTATTTGAACGACTGGGATGGCAGAGGGTGGACCTTTATGGCTGGCCTTCTGTCTGGGTTTGGGAATGGTCTCCAATTTATGGGAGGTCAAGCTGCAGGATATGCAGCAGCAGATGCTGTTCAGGTTAGTCTTAATGGTTGCAAGAAAAGTACAATGTTGGTATAGGGAAATGTGTGTGGGTTGACATGTTGAATTTTTGGCACAGGCACTTCCGCTTGTGAGCACGTTTTGGGGCATATTTTTGTTTGGGGAGTACCGGAGATCATCACGGAGAACATATATACTACTAGTCAGCATGTTAGTAATGTTTATTGTAGCTGTTGCAATCCTCATGGAGTCTGCCGAGCATCGGAAATGAGTATGCAGCTGCAGCTGCAGCCTGCAAGGTCACCTGGTCCTGGTCTCCAGTTGAGAAAGTTATTCATGATCAACGACTATGAGAAACAAATTTAGTAGATAGAGGTAGACAGTAATAGTTGGGCAATATGCAAATAAGAATATAATGATATAAAGCCTCTTTCAAAATCAGAATTTGGCTGGCCATGGCCATTTGATACCTTTTTACTATTCTGCAATAAGAATAATAGAACAATGCGCATCCAGGTAATCAAACCCCGGTCAGTACCGTGGGAGGTTACTATGATACCAGTACACCAGATGCGCCTGTTGAATATGATGATTTATTTATAATTTATTCAGATTGCTACAACAATACAATAGTACTCTCTGTTTGTTACTACTATTGTATAAATGTATGCAATTGTACAGACTTAGAATAGCTGCTATCTCAATCAGACAGCCAGAATTAAAATTTGATGGAAGCAGCAATGGTCTTATTTTTGGTAATAATGCTGTCAACCTTCAGTCTTAGTCAAGTTTTGTAGAGTCCCTGGTTCAGTATTTTGATTTCTCTTCTGGGTGGTATACTACAGGTGTGTGTAATTCTAATTCTAATATCCAGATGAGAAAATTCCGCACGTTCTTTTCTCATCATCAGATTCAGAGATAACAAGTTAGTAAACAAAACAACAATTTCAGATTCAGATGTCCAAATGACTGGCAGTAAATATAACTAACGAAAGATACAATCTATTTATGGCACCTTAGTTACTTGCAATTACAAACATCGACCAACAATCTGACTCTGGACCTCCCAAGTTAAATTATTGGAAACTCTTTTGAAAAATAGATTTGGAGACAAAGACCTGCAAAGCATGTAACCTTTTTAAGATATTGAAGGAAAATGAGGTACCCTCACCATCACCCTGCCAAGCATTTGTCTTTGCCAAAATTGTGCTATAACCATTTGTGGAAGCAATGGTATACCTCTAATACTTTTCTAACTTTGCTTCTGATCATGAAGTCTCAAATCAGGACCTCAAACACAGAAGCAGTTCATAAATTTTACCTGTTGTCACCAATTTGATGTAATACAGTGCAGACGACTTAGTCAATCTTTTTATCTGATGGCTTGCAGAACCAATTTGCTCTCCAAAAGATAGAGGGAGAGAGAAGACGTTTGGTTTTCCAACCTGATGACTCTAGCTGCAGAAAATTAAAGTTTAAGAACTGTATTAGAAACCTCTTGAGGTGCTACAAGAGGTGTAGGGCTCAAACCCCCACTCATACCAGGGTTGGGAAGGTTTGGTTTATATTATGTAATGAAAAAAAATTAGAAAAATGACAGCAAATATCTGCTTCCAAGTCTATACCTTGCAAAGAAAAACTTCATAGTGTTTATCCATCCAGGATTGGCTCTCTGAATGTACAGATTTGCTTCCATCCATAAGCTTTGCCATAACAAGGGCATGGGTATATGACTGCAACACATCTGCAGCAGTTGAATCTTTATGTACAATAACACTGATGATTCCCTTCCTCTCCACTAGCAAGTACTTTGCTGAAAAGACCACGGAAAATGAGTGGAATGGTTAGCACATTTTGGTTGAAAAAGATTCATGAATCGAGAAGATTTAAATAGAGCTGAACCTTTCTCATTAAGAGCAGTGGTGGGTTGCAGCAGGTCCATCCTGTTTGACAGAATCAATGAAATCATTAGAGCTGCCCCTACAGTGGATGCATCAAGAGCTGAGCATTGTTTTGACTCATAAATGCATGAGATATGTTTGTACATAATTAATGAGCCCAGGGGACATTATCGTAGTTGTTGGAGAAGCACTATTTGAATACACTGTTCTTTACACAAAATCCATATCCAGATGGCAGAAGAACTCTTTCTATAAGAACCCTGACTCTCAAGTTTATAAGCACGAATGAACAGAAAAACTCACATTTCTGGGTGACCAAGTGAAGAAACCCTTGAACCTAAGTCTATCCGCAGGTGCAGTGACTTCTTCTTTGAGCTCCATGAAGTGGTTCGTAAAGGCAGAACATGCTCCATCTTAGAGACCTGCTCCGGGGAGAGAACTGGCAATATATTCAGGTGTAGACACTAATATCCACTTAGAAAAAAATTAGAAAATAAAAAAGAAACATTAAAAACAATGCACAAATTCATATTAGGTTTACAAAGCAATATAATTACAAATATATTGCAGAAAAGAAAAAGACTTTGTCAATAGACATTTATCTGAATTTGCTCAGTTTTTGTTGTAAACAAATTTGCCTGAACTTTTCATAGTACCACATGGAAATATTTTAAGATTTAATTTTACTTATCAGTTATTGTTCAGGTCTTGATTAAAAAATGGTCACCTTTACAGGAAATGGGAAAATATAATCAGAAGTCCTATGTAATTACCTTGGTCAGTCTCCATGAAATGATGCACAAGAATTGAGCTCCTCTCAAAGTTTAATGAAGTCAATGCCAGGCAACAAACAGCCTTGTAGTTTGCTGCAGCCAAAGAACAGTAAGCATTGTGTAACCAGGTTCATGATAAAATGAAAGACTTCAAGCTGACAAATATAGTAGAATTTAGAGTGTTTGCAGAAAACTTGGTGCATAATTAGCAAGGCTTCCATCTACCTCAAATAAGATTATGGAAAGTTTTCTTCAACAATGTGAATATAAATATTCTGTCCAACCATACTATAAATATTGGGGGTTAAAAGAGGAACTAGCACCGGATGTTTATTATAGATACATGCTAAAGCATAGATCTTGGTCCTTTCCCCATTCCATCAATCTTTCCATACATTAAGTGTTGATATTGCAGTAACCACCTATCCTCTTCACAAACACTAAAGTTTCTCTCCTTAGAAATGCTGAGAAGATGAATATTTCTCCAAATTATATCAACATGTCAACTTTACATATCATGGATATACACATTCAAATGGAAAAATCATGCCAGTTTGTGCTAAAGAAAAGTTTTTATGTCAACCATAGCAGTAGAATATTACCATACATATGAAACATTGTGAGAAAGAGAAAGGAAAACCAAATAGCCAAAGGGTTTCCTGTTGTAACTTGGGCCAGAAGCATTCCCACTGCCATGCCAATCATTGTTGCCATTGTCTCTTGGCTCCCTTCCTATTAGCATTTAGAAACAACAAATGGTCAATGTTTACATGATGGTGTGCATCTCATCCAGCAATTAGAGTGGCTGCATTGGTACCTTGGCAGATATATCAGCAGCATTATTCTGGAGGGCAAAATGCTGTGTCAAAGCAGCTCTAGTAGCTCCACTTGCAACACCAGCTAATTGTTCATACAAGGTAGAAAGAGATTCAATAGTGAAAACCAGATCAAGGCTCCTACGCTACTTTATCAGTGAGAAGGTACAAGTACGGCACTATACGCATATGCATACTGGCCCACATCAACAAGCACATTAGTGGTCCAAAATATATAACTCCTTTGACAGCTTTGATAATATAAACAATGTGTGCATTGTAACCAACAACAAAAGTTTAATTCAATTGTATTCTCAAACATACATTACCATGAACAGATTAATTCCTTTTTCAAAATAAATTATTGTCAAAGAAATTTTGATAATCTATCAGCAG
The DNA here is from genome assembly GCA_946807835.1 of Ailanthus altissimus. Classification (NCBI taxonomy): domain Eukaryota; kingdom Viridiplantae; phylum Streptophyta; class Magnoliopsida; order Sapindales; family Simaroubaceae; genus Ailanthus; species Ailanthus altissimus. The sequence goes on along the minus strand of OX327685.1, from coordinate 23,264,846 downwards.
GGTGTTAGTCGAGCATGGTAAATATCATGTTTTAGAGTGGAGGGATACAGAAACTTACTGAATGACCTTGATAAGCTCCCTAAGCAAACAACAAACACAAAAGCAGAAGGAAACAAAGGGGAAAGAAGGTCCATCAACATCCCTGCAATCAATATAACAAATATTCTTGTCATTTTAAGTCCTCAACAATGCCAAAACACAACAAAGCATAATCAATTGTGTGCCAATCAACTATACAAATATTACCTGCCTAAAAAAAAACTATACAAATATTACCATTAGACATGGAGAGTCATAGACCTAATTTCCATCAATGCCAGAAAATGGCATACTCTCTGGTTTAACAAAACATCATAGAGAGGACATAAAAACCAGTAAAAAAGAATGTCAAAAACGTTTATGCTACTCTACTACCTTTACATGCACTTAGAACTATCAAGCATGAGATCTCTTTTTTTCTCTCACATAATAGCTTATCTTTAATAAGCAATGAAACAGTTGCCAACATTCTACATATTTGATGTCAGATGGAAATGTCCAGCATTTCACGTCTAAAAGAAAAAATCTAAGACTCAAAAAGAATTTTGTGTCCAGGCTTATGAATGTGCTTGTGCCACAAGTTGTTCTGTTTGGGACTGCAGGCTTGTGCTCGTAATTGTGTGTGATTTTCTCTGAGAGAGAGAGAGAGAGATTAAAAACACTGTTCTAGAACTGAACTTTTACTACCCACCAAAAGAGCAACATACCAAGATCATTCATAAGATCTGCAACCAGACGCCACATTTTGGCATTGCTATCCAGATTTGAGCCCTAAAGAAGAAAGAAATTAAATGGTGTCAAAATCTTGTTATATATCCATAATTTGCCTTCTCAAAAGAGTTAATGGGAATCCCCCATCCCTGCATATATGAAAATGTGATGCTCCACAACATGGCTTAATCAAAATTTTCCAAATCTACATCAGCTGCCAACTACTGATACTCAAAATTTGGACAAAGCATCTAGCAAATGAGTAGACAGTAAATCACAATAAAACCACATGAATAAAGTATATGATACCTGATAAAAAGTGAATAAGACACTTCCGAGCATTCCAGTAAGGTCCCTCAAAAACCACTGCAAGAATTTCAGAATACAAGAACTATTGTCAACATAACATGTATCTCCCACAACCAATGCCAACAACATTTGAAGTTGAAACCAAGTGTAACTAGAAAAAAAGAAATTGATATAAACTAATATGTGTCTGGGGCATATATTTGTTACCTGAAATGTTGCACCAATAACAGTAGCTGATTTCTCGCCAACGCCAATGGCACTCAGGAGAGCCTGACATACAATTTAAGCACAACATACTTGAGTAATTATCAAAAGAATTTGTGTAATCCATTTACAAATAATTAGAATATCCAGTTAAATATATGATCTTACTTGTGTAGAAAGCATGGTCCTAATGTATGTTGAAAGGCCCTATAAATCACACAAATGAAATGAAAATAAATTAAGGAATTCCAATACAATTACATAAACATATTTTAATAAATACAATATGCCCACCTGCAAAGAATCCCATATTTGAAAAGGGACATAATCCGGAGTCACACTACTAGGAAACCCCTGCAAGTTTTATAAAATAAAATAATTGTTTTATTTTTTTAGCAGCTTGACTCTTAAAACAGTTGAATTTTGTTGGTAAAAGATACATAAATAAACTTTGAATTGGAATAAGAATAAAAATTTGCCTCGGGAACAAAAGCTTGGAGAACTCGTCTCCAAACATGGTTGAAACGACTACCAGATCTGCGTATCACAAAAACAAAAACAAACTAAGAGCATATTACTTTATTTTTTTAAGAAAAAAGAAGAACGCTGATAATGAAAAAGAGAAAAGAATAAGAGTGAATTTTGTGGACCTGTGGATTGAAAGAGAAGGGGAGGCAGATATAGTGGCGGTTTTAAAGAGCTTGGTTGAAGATGACCCATTCCATTCCTCGATTATCAGCTTCAGCTGCTCTGATTCTGATTTTGTTACTTCCATCAATTAGAAGGATGAATGTTTTCAAATTAAGACAGAGACACAGCTTTAGCCTGTAGCCTTTAGTGCCAGTGTGCTTCTCAAATCTTAACTCGTTGCCTTTCTTCTGACTTGGTAACCTCGAAGTCGTACTCGTTGCTGTAACTTGTAACTTAGCATTTTGTCGCTTCGCATTTGCACGCTTCCTTGCAAATTGCAACATTGTAGTGCAAAACAAATTTTGGAAAAGGCCATGTTTGGCCTAATATCCATTTAAACTCCTATGTTTTGAAAATACTCATTTTTACCCTCATTGTTAACGCATCTTTTTAATTTTGAAGGAAAAAAAAAAGATTTTTAGATTTTTAAAATTTTTAAAAATAATATACAAATTTTAATAATTTTATATATTCTATTTACACTCTATTTAATAATAAATTCTATTAATTTTAATAAAAAAATTTAAAACTAATAAATATATATCTCTATAATGAGTTAAGACCGCTTATCTTAATATTGTTAATATTTATATCAATATGTAATAATGTAAATTATCATATTATCTAAACCTATTAACGATACATTTATAAAATTACCATTACCATTATAAAGGGTATGGAATTTGACCCCAAATATTTTGGTGAAATTAAATAATTACTCTTATATTAAGTAATCAACAATTTAAGAATTGATTTTGTACCGTCCACGTGGTCAATTCGATCTTGTTCATAACCAAAAATGATATCTTCTTAAAATTAATCTCAACGGTGAATTCACTGATGCTCTTGATCTCAATTGGAATCCTAACTCCCCACCAAAATTCACTACAATGTAGGACTTTATTGGCAATCTCATCCTTTTCGTCATCTTCATGCCGAAAAAAAGTTCAGCAAACTCCTTACACTCACGATGATAGTATCATTATTTTCTTCAACATTTGCAGCGCCATCTATTTCAAGAACTTTACCATATTCTAGATCAACCTATGACATTACCCATAACCTTCAAATCTTCCTTTTCTTCCCCTCTCTTGATATCCAAAATTCACCTAATTTGTATAACGAATGAATAAATCACATTAAAACCTCAATAGATTTTAAACAAATTGGTTACACACAAAAATTGCAAGATAAAATTAAAAAAGACATGAGCTAATTATGATGAGTCAGTTGGCAATTGTTGACCTAATTTAAGTAAATAGTGTCACGACACTTTTTTTATTTTGTTAAAGTCAATAGCAGTGCAACTATTATTGACTGCACAAGCCTACCATTTATATCCTCGTTCATATTATACAATCGTAATAATTTACTTTAACTTGATTATGTTCATATTATAAATAGATATTCTTTCCCTCTTTTGATATCCAAAATTCACCTAATTTGTATAACAAAGGAACAAATCACATTAAAACCTCAATAGATTTTAAACAAATTAGTTACAAACAAAATTTGCAACATAAAATTAAAAAGACATGAGCTGATTATAGTGAGTCAGTTGGCGATTATCGACCTAATTTAGGTAGTTGGTGCCACAACACTTTTTTTATTTTGTTAAAGTCAATGGCGGTGCAGCCATTATTGATTGCACAAGTTTACCATTTATATCCCCGTTCATATTATATAGTTGTAATAATTTACTTTAACTTGATTTTATTCATATTGTAAATAGATATTATCAATGTCTCTATAAAAGGCTCCATTTGTATCCTTTTGATATAGTGAAATATAACTATTTTCTTTTAACTAACATGGTATCAAAATTAATTTCACTATCCTCAAATTATTAAAATCACCAAAAAAAACTGTTTTTTTTTTGCCAAAATGGCAACTATTTTAGGCAATCATAATTTTTTTGACCTATTGTCACTGCCACCTTTTAGCCAAATCAATTCAGAATCTTTAGATCTCTCAAACAACGCCGAAATCACAAAAATCCGACCTTAAACACTGAAAGAGTACTGATTTTTTAGAGCGCGTGCATGTGGCACATGTTCATTACACTAACATTTACGCATCTCATACATAAATTAGCACAACGGAAGTGAAAATCTCTATTTTCTAGTGCAACAAACATATTAAAATTTAAGTTTCATTATTGTAATGAAATTAAGGATCGAGAATCACCTGTCAAGCCTTTAAAAATTATCAAACCGGAGTCCACCACAAAGCATACTCATTGGTAACTCTAAGATCCAACTGAAGTGGGCTTGTATCATTAGAATAATAACTTTAATTTTTCAACAATGGTGTTTAACTCTTAAACACCATGGTGATTAACTCTTAATCGCTATGGTTAACTCTTAACCATAACTTAAACTCTTTTAAGTTTGAGATTATGGTTAAGCAATTTAACCATTTGTTTAACTCTTTAAATATTGTGATCAATGCAATAGAATTATTTTGTTTATTCAACTCTTGAATTACAAAACATAAGCTTCAAACTTGATCATCCATGGCTACCTTTATTGGAGGATGAAGATGATAAATAGTATTTCAACAATTGAAAACACAAAAGTTTTCATCTCCCTCTCTCATTGTCGAATCCAAAGCACCAAAAATGAAGACAAAATTCTTTATTTTATAAGTCACAAGTCCACTCTAATTATGTAGCCAACACTTGCCCCCACCAAGTATGGTGAAGCATTTCCAAGCCATTGCCATGTTTTTCTAATTACTATAAATAAATAAAAGGCATGTGCTTAAATTTAATATTAAAGTTTTTGTAGACTTTTCAACACAAAATAATTTTGTATTGTTAACAAATAGGTATTATTGGTTTTCTTAAACAAAATTAAAACAACTTTTGTTTCATTTTTGTTTATTAAATACAATATGCAAACATATTGCCCTCACTTTGTCTCAAATGCCATGTCTTTATGTTTTTCTCTTTTAATACATTAAAACAAAAACAATTTTGTTTCCTTGTTAAAAAACAATGGCCTCCAAACAAATGAAACAACTTTAATTTGTTTACTGATTTTTCTCCTTTTGTAAGTTAATGCCAATGTCCCACCAAGTATGGCATTTATTCTTAAGCCATTACTACATATCTTATTTTATATTAATCACATTAATAAAATAAAACATGTATTTAATTTATTACAATAATAAATATTTAACTCAAAAAATAATATTAATAATAATTATTAATATATTTATTTATTCAAAATATTTTTGAATAAATAAATAATTTTACTTATCTCACAAGTAAGGTCATTTTGATAATTATAAAGTCAAATAATAAATAACTTATAATATGCCACGTGACATTATCCTATTGATCAACAACTATTATTAACCAATGCACTTAACTCTTAAGTCTTAACACCTGTACATTTTGAGGGATATTGAAACAAATATCCTGGTTTGCTAGAATTTATTAGAGTGAATTATTCAATCCAATACACTGCCCTAGTGCACAACGAGTACACTTTTATATTGCGAAACTCTCTAGGTCCACACTCGATTTGTTAACTAGAACTGTTCCATGAGTCCGTTATCGATGCCCTACGCATATATCACAAATATTAAAAATCAATGCGTTAGACTATACAAGATGATGTCATAATATATTTGTATAATTCTTCCTTACCTATATCCTGGATGAGCGGAGATAAATCACTACTGTCAAATCTCCACGTGCTCATCCATGAACCCATCTCCAGATTTGTATCTCGATAAACAGTCTACGTAAACACTTTGCGATATTGTTAAACCTTACAGAAAATTTTTTTCTCGGATTTATGCTTGTGGCCACAAGACTTTTTGAAATACAATGTTTGAGCATCATGATATACAACTCACTTATGCGAGCTGACGGATCCCATATCTACGTACACTAGACTCTATGACCATCGGACCATACCCAATGAGACGTAGCAGTCAGACCATGAAAGGTCTCTGACATATGTGGAATCAAAGCATGGTAAATCACTCACAAGCCCACCGTGGCGCTCAGATCAAAGGATCACGAATACTACTCAACTCAAGAGTTCACCATGGATGGCTTCCTAGGATGTCTATTGGGGTCCTCGTGAGTCTGTTCAATATTCAGTCCTAACTGAATACTTGTATACTTGTATAAGCTTCCGGTAAACACATGGTCAGCTAAAAGCAACCATATGTACCATACAGATATAACATATACTAATCTATATAAAAGAGATTCACTGATAGACCCGCATCGATGAAACTAAATCAAGAACATAGTATTTGTGAACATACTTGTATAATGACATTTCTTAACACCTATTGCAACTCTTTACAACTATGTCATTACTAGTATGCCTTTAGGTCTTTATCCAATTACAGATAAGATTCTAACTCTTTAGATATTGCTGACTCTCATAACCTGATAACTCTTAGCAATGCTAACTTTTAACATTTACAACTCTCAACGTTGCTAACTTTTAGCCCTGATTTAAACTCTTTTAGGTCAGATCTGAACTCATGCAGATCATTCAATGTCTGTAGCGTAACAAGTATTATACCATTGACTATACTATTAACGATTATATTTAAAATATATATTGTATAAATATTAACATTTAATATTCATACAAGATTGGAATAACACGTAAACACCAACTCCAACAAAAACAATCTCACATGTCAAATTTCTCCTTCGCCGACCAACTTTTTTATTTTTTGATGACCACTTTTTTCGATGAGTGAACCTTCACCGCCCACACCGTAACTCTCAGACATCACCGATCATCGTAACTAAAGAGTGCGCAACCAAATGCCATTGCCATACGCCACCACAGTGCACTATCACTATTTCTGTTAAACCCCGATTCTAGCTATATTTCAACGAGTGAACAGTCACCTCTACCATCGTTGGACTCTTCTTTGGGTGATCTAATAAACTACGGTGTCAGTTTGCTCATTTGACATCTCTATTTTTAGTAGGGACCTTTTTGCAAACTTTTTAAAGTTTTAAGATCAGTATACATTTTCCTTCTACTTTAGGGGTTATATTGAAATTTATAAAAGAATTGGGTTATAACATAATTTATAAGAGTTTATAGGCATATTGTAATTATCTAAAACTCTAGGACCTAATTATAATTTTTTTTTAAAGAAAAAAATGTATATATATATATATCCTGATTATATTGTAATGGATAAGTTCGATGTCTCTCAATCTATTCATATTACTCTTGAGGGTTATAATTATGTCTTGTGGGCTCAAGTTATGTGTAACTTTCTTAAAGGCAAAAAATTATGGTGTTATATTATCGGCGAGATTACTCTACCCATTGAAAAAGAGAATGAGAGTTTATAAGCGTTTGTTGACAAACTAAAAGATTAGGATAGCAAAAATCATCAAATCATTATATAGTTTCGAAATACATCCATTTCATTAATTAATCTTTATTATGGACGTTTTGACACTACCAAATCACTCTAAGACTATCTTGTTCATCGTTACACTGAGATTGATCTTGCTCAACAATATTAACTATTACGTAGTTTACATAAACTATGACAAGAATCAGGACAATCTATCACCGATTTTCATTCATAGATGCAATTTATTTGAGATCAGTTGGCTCTTTCAAAACCTGTTTGAAAAAATTAAGATGATGCTCAAGCCTTTATTACACATAGAGACCATAACGATTGATCTAGTTTCCTATGACATTACAAGATAAATTTGAGTATACTCATACTTCTATACTTCATTAGAGACTATTACCTACTTTGGACCAGGCTATTAACAAACTCAACTCTAAAGAGACACGGTTTGTCACACTCCAGCTAATTTACACATACATAATTTTTGCTACTCCCCAATAGAGGATTATTGATACTACTTTAAAGATGTGCAACTATTGGCACTTACTTGGCCATGACATCCTAAAGTGTCAAACACAAAAATGTAAAATATATTAGAGAATCGGACCTAGTCATTTTGCAATAGACTGCCCTAAAAAGAGATCATTTAAGGGAGCCACTTCTGTAAGGCATTCGTTATGTTTTGCCATGACTGCTACCCAGGATAATACAAGTTCACCTTTCAACTCAACCAACAATCTTGAGTCCTTACTTTGTCAACTACTTTTGAACTCTGGTAATCCCTTCATTTGCGCTTTTTCTATTATTCCAGGTAACTTTTCTTAGTATTTATGATTTCGCCTGTTGCAATCATATGACTTCTGATTCTATTATTTTTTCTTCTAAAAAGTACACTTCTTTTTTACTCTTTATTCAAATTGCCAATGGTTCATTTATGAATATTAGTTATGTTGGTCAAGTGTCTTGCTTTAATATTTCATTATCCAACATATTTATCATTCCTAAACTCACATTAAATCTTTTATCTGTTAACCAATTGTCTAAACTTGGTCTTAACATTTTGTTTACTGCTTCTAGATGTTGTGTACAGGATTTGGAGACAAGGCAAACGTATAGGATAGAACGTAAAGTTGGACGCCTGTATGAACCTGTCTCCTTACACTTGTCCTCTATTTGTACCTCGTCTGCAGCATCTACCTCCATAATACCTTTATTATACCTTTGGCATTCTCGTTTAGGTCATGCATCAATAAATCATATACGTTCATTAGTATCTAGTGGCCAATTAGGAGTTGTTTTTGATAATAAAGAAGATTGTGTGACTTGTCCTATAGTCAAACAACTGGCTTTGCCTTTTAATAATAGTACTACCATTTTTCACGCTCTTTTTGATCTTGTACATTTTGATATATGAGGCACTTCTTCCACTACCACTATAGAGGATCCAAGTATTTTGTCATTTTTATTAATGATTATTCTTGATATACATGGTTGCTCTTTATGAAACATCATTCAGACCTTATTAAAATTTATCAACAATTTACCCAAATGGTAAAAACCCAATTCTTATGTCGAATTAAGATATTTTTGACTGATAATGCCATGGAATACAAAGATTCTAAATTATTAAAAATTATACAAGAATATGGTATTATCTGTCAAAAGATCTTATTTTGGTACATCTCAATAAAATGGAAAAGCTTAACAAAAACATAGACACATTCTATATACTATTTATGCTCTTCTTTTCTCTTTAGCATATCCTGAACATTTTTGGAGGGGAAGCTACCTTAATCGTTGTCTTCACTATCAACCGTATACATTCTTTTATTATAGAGAATAAGTCACCGTATAAACATCTCTTTGGAACCCAACCTAATTATAATCTTTCCAAAGTGTTTAGTTGTGTCTGTTTTGTTTTACTTCAAAAACATGAACATATCAAACTTGACCCACGTACTTAATTATATTGCTTCTTGAGTTATTGAATAGAACATAAAGGTTATAGATGTTGGGACCCTATATTTAATCGTCTTCGCATCTCTCGTCATGTTATATTTCTTGAAAATAAAATATTTTCTTCTAGGTCTAACTTTGATTCTATTCCTCCCGCGCCACGATTTTTTTATATATCATATTGTTGATTTATTTCCTGACATTTCACAGACACATACCAGTATTCATACAAGAGAGCTTGTTGATATGGTATCTTCTTCTGAGTCGTCTACCTCGTTTAAAAGATCTAACCAAGCCAGTTCTAATTCTTCATCTACATCCATTTCTCATCACTGTACTCGAGTAAGAGAATTTCCTATTAAACTTCTTGATTATTAATGTTTTTCTACCACTTTTCCCTTATATGACCCTCAGTCCTACTTCAAAGCTAGTTCTAATCCTGTTTGGCAGCAAGCAATGATAGTAGAATTGCAGGCCCTTGACAAAGTCACATACTTGAGATTTTGTTACTCTTCCACCAAATAAAACTGCAATTGGTTGCAAATAGGTAAACAAAATTAAAACCAAATCTGATGGGTCCATTGAGAGATATAAAGAACGACTTGTAGCAAATGGCTTCACTTGGGAATATGAAATTGATTATGAAGAAACTTTTGCTCCTGTTACTTGACTCACTTCTGTTCAGAGCATATTACTATTGCTTCAGTCCGTGGCTGGCAATTATTTCAAATGGATGTAAAGAATGCCTTCTTTAATGGTGATCTTGTTGAAAAAGTACATATGAAACCTCAATCTGGTTACTCTCATCCTCTAGGCATGGTATGCAAATTTCATCATGCTTTATATTACCTTAAACAAGCTCCCTATGCATGGTTTGTAAAGTTCAGTGGCACTATTTTACGACATAGTTTTCAATCCAGTTCTTATGATTTGGCTCTCTTCATCCGTAAAATAGATTGTGGTTGTGTTTTATTACTAATCTATGTGGATGATATGATCATCACTGGAGATGATCCCTTTGGCATCTCTACACTAAAGATCTTTCTTTAACAAAACTTTAAAATGAAAGATCTTAGCACTCTTAACTATTTTCTTAGTCTTAAAGTACTATCTGACTCTACTAGGTATTATCTCTCACAAGCTAAATATACATCGGATCTCCTTGCTAAAGCAGGTTTGATAGACGATAAAACTACCTCTATTCTTTTTGAGCCTAATGTAAAACCAAGACCCTCTAATGGCACTCTTTTCGGTGATCTTAATCTCTATCGACAGCTAATTGGCAGCTTAGTATCTCATAGTCACCAGACCAGACATTGTCTATGCTATTCATGTTATCGGTCAGTTTATGGCTGCTCCTCGGACCTCTCATTACAGTGCAGTCCTTCAGATTTTACACTACTTAAAGGGTACTCTTTTTTATAAACTTCATTTCTTGACCAAATCATCTCTTGTGTATTGGGCCTAAGCTGATGTTAATTGAGCTAGTGATCCTACAGATCGGCGTTCCACTACTGGATATTGTCTTTTCTTGGAAGATTCTCTTCTTTCATACAAAAGTAAAAAACAAACTATTGTTGCCCGCTCCAATATTGAGACTAAGTACCAAGCACTTGCAAACACTACAAAAGAAATTATTTGACTCAGATGGCTTCTTAGGGATATATGTATTTCTCATTATGGAGCTACACATTTTTATTGTGACAATCAGAGTGTTATTTAGATTGCTTACAATGATATTTTTCATGAGTGAACAAAACACATCGAGATAGACTATCATTTTGTTCAATAACATGTTTCTCAAAAGATGATTACTCTTCATTTCATCCATTTCGAAGACCAACTTGCTAATATTTTCACTAAGTCTCTTCTCTCCCATCGTTTTCAAACTCTAGTATTCAAATTTAAATTTACTTTTACGACATCAACTTGAGTTTGAGAGGGGGGAGGGGTTGGGTGTCAAAGTCGATGACAGTGCAATCATTATTAACTGCACAAGCCTACCATTTATATTCCCGTTTATATTATACTGTCATAATTTTTTACTTTAACTTGATTATGTTCGTATTGTGAATAGATACTAGTAATGTCTATATAAAAATTTCATTTATATTTTTTTGATATAGTGAAATATAACTCTTTTCTTTCAATTCAAATTTCATATAAAAAATAAAAAGTAAGAAATTGAGATAAAAAAAAGAAGAAGCGAGTAGCTTCAAATTAGTGTTTTGATTGTAAAAGAAAACTTCATAATAAATTCTAAACAATTATCATAAAACCGTATCAATTCAAGTGATAAAGGCCATCTGTTATGACATGTATTTTTTCTTTCTTTCTCTTCCGCATATAAGGTTATGTCTAATAACTTTGATTTTTGAGATTGAGCTAATTTATTAATATTATTCTTTTTTCCATTAAATTAACGGATTCGTTATATATTAAAAGTATAAATAAAATTATTGAGGTATATATATATATATATTCAGATATTTTTTCAGATATTTTTTGCTATTTTTAATAGACAAAAGTAGTATTATGAACAATCATCTTCTTAGATATTTAAAAGTGGAGAAAGCGATACGGTAGGATGTATGAATTTTAATTAGTTTAAATAAAATGTTAATAAAAATTAAATTAAAATGCATGAAAGACAAATCTGAAGACTGACGCTAGTAGGTTGTGACTTGAGAGGAACATGGATCCCATCTTAAAAATTCTAAATTTTCAGATTTGCTAATAATCAAGAATTTAAATGAATATTTTTAAAAAGTAATTTTACATATTTTAAATTATATTTTAAATAATAATATGTTAAATAATTATTAAGTAGTATTTAAAATTATTTATTACACTTAATAATTATTTAATAATAATTATTTAAAATATAATTTAAAATATATAATATTATTTTTTTAAAAATAAATGTTAGCAATTGGGGTTGAGTAAGTATTTTTTGAACGTTGGGTTTAGATATTTTAAACTTTAAAATTATAAAGGTAATATTTCAAATGTTAAATTATTAAGTAGTGTTTAACATTATTTATTATACTCAATAATTATTATTTAAAATATAAATTTAATATATGTAATATTATTTAAAAAAAAAAATAGATGTTAGCAATTGGGGTTGAGTAAGTGTTTCTTGAACGCTGGGTTTAATTATTTCAAACTTTAAAGCTATAAAGGCAATATAGCGTTGCTGACAATGGGGGTTTATATGGGTAATTTTCTTTTTTTTTTTTATAAACATTGCTAACAATTGAGGTTAAGGAGGTACTTCTAAAATATCAGAGAACAAATGGTTTTTTTTTAAATAAAAATTTTGATCAATTAAGTTTGGTGGAGTATTTTTTTAAAATTGGAATAATATTAAATATTTTAAATTGTATCTTAAAAAATAATATTTTAATTAAATATAATAAATAATTTTAAATTTATATTATTTAATATTTATTTAACACATTTTTTTAATATAATTTAAAATATTTAATATTTCTTCTAATATTAACCTAAAGTGGGTATGAAAATGAAATACCATGCTAGAAGGAGGGGTTGAGTTGAACCTCCGGGTTTGCAGTCAACGCTCTAGCCAATGAGTTATTCAACTTGGTAATATTTGCATAAATGAAAAGGCAAGAAAATAATAAATTAGCAGAAAAAAAAAGAAAAAGAAAGTTCCTTCGATGGAGATTGAGGAGAAACAGAGAGAGATAGATTGGTGAATGACGATAGAATGTGGAGAAAAGCAGCTCTCTCTCCCCTCTTACACAGAAAAATGTTCTGTTCCTCCCCATCCACTCCACCTGAAACCCCATCTCTCTATTCCTTCCTTCAACCCTCCATTTTTTCTCTTAAACCAAAAACCCCATCACAAAACCCCACCGACTCTGCAACTCAACAACACCAACAACAACAAACCCTAACACAAGACAATATCACTTCATTAGAAACCACCCTTCACAAATCCCTTCTCACCCACAACACTGATGAGGCCTGGAAGTCCTTCAAATCCCTCACCTCAAACTCTGTATTTCCCAATAAACCCCTCATCAATTCTCTCATCACCCACCTCTCCTCTCTCCAGGACACACACAACCTCAAGAGAGCCTTTGCTTCTGTTGTTTATGTCATTGAAAAGAACCCCAAGTTGTTGGATTTCAAAACTGCGCATGCCCTTTTGCGTTCCATGAAAATTGCCAATATTGCCGCTCCTGCTTTTGCTTTGATTAAGTGCATGTTCAAGAACAGGTATTTCATGTCTTTTGAATTGTGGGGTGATTTGGTTGTTGATATTTGTAGGAAGAATGGTAATTTTGTTGCTTTTTTGAAAGTTTTTGAAGAATGTTGTAGGATTGCTTTAGATGAGAAGTTGGATTTCTTGAAACCCGATTTATCTGCTTGTAATGCCGCGTTAGAGGGGTGTTGCTGCGGCCTTCAATCCCTTAGTGATGCTGAGAGAGTTGTGGAAACTATGTCTGTTCTGGGTGTTAGGCCTAATGAATCGAGTTTCGGATTTCTTGCTTATTTATATGCGGTGAAAGGGCTTGAACAGAAGATAGTTGAGTTAGAAAATATAATGAGTAAGTTTGGTTTTTCAAATCCAATGGTGTTTTATAGTAGTCTGATTAGTGGGTTTGTTAAATCAGGAAATTTAGAGTCTATTTCAAGGACTATTTTGTATTGTTTGAGTGGAGGAAATGTGGAACAATCAAATTTTAGTGAAGAAACTTATTGTGAAGTGGTTAAAGGCTTTCTTGAAAAGAATAATATCAAGGGATTAGCAAATTTGATTGTTGAAGCTCAAAAGCTGGAGGCTTCAGGGATTGCAGTTGATAAGTCTGTTGGGTTCGGTATTATTAATAGTTGTGTTAATCTTGGGTTATCAGATAAGGCACACAGCATCCTTGATGAGATGAATGTTCAGGGTTGTTCGGTGGGGCTTGGAGTGTATGTGCCAATCCTGAAGGCTTATTGCAAAGATCATCAAACAACTGAAGCTACTCAGCTGGTCATGGACATTAGCAATTCAGGACTTCAATTAGATGTGGGGATCTATGATGCTCTAATTGAAGCTTCCATGACAAATCAAGATTTCCAATCTGCTTTTTCTTTATTTCGAGATATGAGAGAAGCAAGAATATCTGATTTAAAGGGGAGTTACCTAACAATAATGACAGGCTTGATGGAGAATCAACGGCCTGAACTAATGGCAGCATTTCTAGATGAAGTTGTTGAAGACCCTCGAGTTGAAGTGAAAACCCATGATTGGAATTCAATTATTCATGCATTTTGTAAAGCTGGACGGCTAGAAGATGGAAAGAGAACTTTGAGAAGGATGATTTTCCTGCAGTTTGAACCTAATGATCAAACTTATTTGTCACTAATTAATGGTTATATGACTGCAGAAAAATATTTCAGTGTTTTGATGCTGTGGAATGAGGTAAAGCGTAAAGTTTCTACTGATGGACAGAAGGGGATTAAATTTGATCACAACTTGGTCGATGCATTCTTGTATGCTCTTGTTAAAGGGGGTTTCTTTGATGCAGTGATGCAAGTTGTGGAGAAATCTCAAGAGATGAAGATTTTTGTGGATAAGTGGAAGTACAAGCAAGCATTTATGGAGGCCCATAAAAAGCTTAAAGTAGCGAAACTGAGAAAAAGGAACTTAAGGAAAATGGAAGCACTTATTGCTTTCAAGAATTGGGCTGGTCTTAATGCTTGAACTTCAACTCTGCTCTGTGCTTAGTTGTCTACCAGACCTCTTGTGCATAACAGTTCCCAAATTCAGCTTGTCTGGGTGCATAGACATCAATGCTGCCCTGGCTAGCTGGTTGGGTGCTGTTGGACTGGTCAAAGAGGAAGTATACATATATACTCGAGGGAACAAGAACAAATTCAAAATTTCAAGTGGTCAGACTGTAAATCATGCATGCATCTGATAAGTACCTTTATTATCCAAGATTTCTACTCAGGATACCAAAATAGTGTTTGCTGGACATATACCAAATGATCTGGCTGAGGAAGTTCAAAATGGAAACTCTTACCAATATCCTTGAATGCAGGCTTCTCTAACGTTATAGCAATTAGAGGCTGGCTTATCTATGACAGAGAAGGGAAGTGTCATAATATTTGCAAGTTAGAGTAGTTCAAGTTTCATATGGTGACTTGTCAGAGCACTATCAATCAGGTTGTCCGTGGACAAGAGTTATATGCATTATAGACGGAGAAATCAGCATGCGAGAGATTATTTGGATTTCTTTGCAGCTGTTAACTTCCTCTGGAAAACAGAACAGAGCATATTTTAGCATGTTTTACAACTTGCTGTTATGTCATAACCAGAAGGAACTCTAGCCTGTGGACCTTGTTTTACTTGGAATAATACAACTACATTTGTAATTTCTTGGAAAAAAATGGGACTGTGACTTTGTGAAACAGCGTCAGAATTCAAGTTACTCCGAGTTCAATGGCAGTTCTTTTAGTCAAGAAAATGAGTTTGTTATTTGTATTGATATTTTTTTTTGCTGCTTGTGAGCTTAGTCTAATCTTATTCTCTGGATGCTGGTATGCGGTTTGTTACAAAAGCTTTGAACCTAGAAATATATTTAGGCCTAATGTTCGATCCTAGAAATATATTTAGGCCACAAACTCTCAACAGGCAATGGAAACTTTTCTCACTGCAGCTCTTATGATATTTTTCTGTTGATTTTTTCTGCCCATTTTAAGTGTGAATGAGGGCATCTTGATGAAAATGTATATTGCTTTTTAGCTAGATCCGATATAATGGATTGGCTCTACTTTTTAGGAAAGAGAAGATAGAAAATGTTGACTATGATCACCCCACCAAAAAAAAATTTTTCTTTTCCAAATATCAGATTATTCACTCTATTTACTCCCGAGTTTGCTCAATGCTTCACGTTCCTCAGTTTCCATCTAAACCTTCGGCAATGTTATCTGCTCCAAGTCCATTGCTCTTCAACAACATTGTGCTCCTGCTCTCCTTCCTGCATTCAGTATCTTCTGGTGTCCCTCCCATCCCAGTTAATGGCACATGTAGTGACACTTGCGGCACAATCTCTGTAAAATTCCCCTTTGGTACTGGCCCTGGATGTGGGGGCCCTGACTTTGCTAGATACATAAAATGTAACTCTGGAATTCTGGAATTCTCCACTGGTTCTGGAATTTACACAATTTCTTCCATTGACTACCCTAGCAGCACACTAGTTGTCACAGATCCCTTCATGTCAACTTGTCCTTCAATGCAGAATTCTGGAAGCTTTAGTTTGGATAGAGCCAGTCCATTCACTCTTACAAAGGACAATATCTTTGTTTTGCTTGGTTGCTCCAGTACATCTCCTGTGTTTGATTCATATGAAGATTTGTGTGACACAGGTTCGGGTTCTCATGTTTGTAGAGGGCTGTATTCTTGTAAAGGGGTGACGGGCATTGGGTTGCAGCCGTATACATCTGCATCCACTTGTGTTTACGAGTCTCCAACTGGAGTTGGATCAGGTTATGCATTGGATCTTCTCAAGCTACAGTGCTCATCATATACATCAATATATGGGTTTGGGGGCAATGAGGGAGATCCAATGAAATGGAAATTTGGGATTTCTTTGCAATACAATGATTCTATTAATGCTGATGCATGCACGGATTGTGAAAACAGTGGGGGTTTGTGTGGTTTCAGTGGTTTGGATGAGTCTTTTGCTTGCATTTGCCACAATGGTCTGAACACCACCACCAGTTATTTTGGGCGAGGTTAGTTCACACTTTTACTTTCTTCAATTAAGAACTTTGCTTATTATTGGTACTTTAAATTTTCTTATTCTTAATTTAATTTGTTTGTCTGATACATGGTTTTTCTATGATCGTAGCATATTCTTGGAGTGGGACATGGTGGCCAAAAGTTCAAACCATGTTGAATGCTGGAGGTACATAAATGGCTATGCTTTTTTTTTTTTTTGACTTTTATGTACATTTTTTTAATCTGCCAAAGTCTTGTTTTGCAGCTTTTGTTTCCATTTTCTTTCTCAGTTATGCCAAAGCATTATTATGTTTTTGCAATCAAAAGTTACTTCTTTATCTCAGTGGATTCAAAAGTTAAGCCATGTTCTATATACAGGGAAAGAGTGGGGCACTTTTATCCAACTATTTAAACGTCTACTGTTTGGTGTTCTAAAGTGTTGATTATGCACTGTTGCAGATCTGTCACCAAAGTAATTCTTATTTGAAGGATGTTGTCATGTTAGCCTAAAATTTTATTTGGCCTTTTTAGATAACAAAATATGACTAAATTGCACATTGGTGATAATATGAAGTTGTAGATGAAGCTTTGTTTCGAGTAGCAGATACCCATTAAAGCAAAAGGGCTAATATTTTCTTCATTTTTGTGTTTTCTTTTGTTTGGCTATAGGATTTGTGCTCTTCTGGATAACACACTTTGTTTAAAGCAAGATGTGCTCAACTTCTGAAGGCTTAATCAAGAAGGGTTGTTGCAGTGCTGCTTGCCTTCATTTCAGAAGGAGTGGCACTGCATCTACGAGGAGTTAAAATATTTCATTTTTTTTTTCTTTTTTTATATCTGGGTAAATCTCTTTATCTTTTCCGCCATTTTGTTAAAGTGGTGAAGTAAATGTTTAGTCCATAATGGCGGTTGTACTTTTACTTAATTTTAAAAATCCAAGAGTTTTTCTTCAAAAAAAATTTAAATATAATATTATAAAAATTTTCATAATATTATATGATAAGTCTACTAATATAAATCAGATAATTATTGAGACACTTTATAAAAATTAAATAAGATTTTTATGATTCGTCCGAACATACTTTTTTAATTAGCGTAAATACAACAAAAGCTCAAAATAAGACTTATCCCAACTAAAGATATTTACTCCTATTATGAGCGGAGAGATTCGACTCTTACGTAGAAGAGGTTTAATCTCACAAAAGATAATATCTATCATATATAGGTGGATTACTATATAAAAGTCTACTCTTGCGTAGTAAGAAAATTACAAAGATATCCCTACACTAATATCTATTTTACACATTAAACCCTAATATAATCGTGAACCAACAACACATAAACAAATATAGTTGCAAAGATAATTCAGTAATAAGGTTAACGGCGGAGCTTGTGGTGGTCGAAAAAATAAGAGATAATGTCTAGACAAAAGGTGGTAGAGGTAAGCATCTAACAGTAGT
Source organism: Ailanthus altissimus (assembly GCA_946807835.1). Classification (NCBI taxonomy): domain Eukaryota; kingdom Viridiplantae; phylum Streptophyta; class Magnoliopsida; order Sapindales; family Simaroubaceae; genus Ailanthus; species Ailanthus altissimus. The sequence goes on along the minus strand of OX327685.1, from coordinate 23,246,369 downwards.
GAGTCATCGAATTTCGGTGAAGCCCACACTGATAGAGCTCAAATTGGCTTTCACGGTGGGCACTGGTGGGTTATATGGCCACTAGGGGAAGCACGACAAAGAAGGGCTGATGTTGGCCACATCCAGTACTCATCGGTGGAAGGGAAACCACACGATAGACTCTGGCTTTGCTCGATGGAGGTTGCGATGGCCCCATGGCATATTGGTGATATCATGGCAGCCTGAAGGAATAACGGCGAGAGGACGCTCATTTTGCTTAACAACTGTCACTAGCAAATGAGAGGCAAGCTCGAACCAAGTAGAGTCTGACCATTGGAGAAAGAAGAAGGGGACTATTGGAGAGGGGGCCAAGTGGCGGAGATGTGGGGATTTCGCGGGCCATTTTACAAGGTGGGGTTCAAGTGTTAAGGTAATTTCTTGGTAGTTAATGCTTGCAGAATACCTCTATCTACTCAAAATTTGACAGCTAGTGCCAAACACACATGAATAAAAATATGCTTTGGAGGGCAATTACGCTGTCCCAAGACAAGACATTGCTATTAGGACATAGATTGTCAATGTCAATTGTGCCTTGAGGATCTATTCTCCGATGATGAATATTATTGAAGCAGAAAAAGGAAAAACAAAAAGAAAAGTTCTCAACAACTTCTAAAAGAAAGATACGAAAATGGTGATCTAGATGTCGGATTGTTGGAACATCCCTTAGAAAAATTTGACTATTATGTCACCTATTCCAAACAGAAACCCATACCCATCAAAGCCCTTACATCATGCAAATCCAAACAGTTTTTTCCCAAAACACCAACCAAAATCAATTCCTCAATTTGTATGCTTTTTTTAGAAGAGTTTTCCCTCATTAACTCCTTAACAGAACCTAGAAGAAAAAACAGTCCAACAATAGAAAGTGAAAAACCCAAATACTCGACGAGCTGATGGTTCATATGAACAGGAGATTCTCAGTTTGATTCAACAAAGACTTCCATTTGCCGAATAGGAGAAACAAATTAAAAATTTAAAGATCCAGCTTGCAAGTCTTGAAAGAGATTTCATAGAACCCTGAAAATCAGTAAACACTTTTCTAAAAGTCTCATAACCATTACCAATCCTTTCTTCCTCATATCCCAGTTCCATCTTTGGCGATAGCTCCAGTCTAATCCCTCAGAAGAAGAATAATGATCAAGCCAAAACCCACAGATCCAAAGCAAAAGAACTTGAACCATCTCAACCTTAAAAACCCCCAAATCAAACTACCCAATACTCTGCCTTTAGTGTCAGTCTTTGAAACACCATTTCCAAAACCAACCATATTTCCTATTTCCTCAAAACCTCAGTTCATAGCACTAGTACTGATTCACAATTAAAAACCTTTTCCTTAAACTCAGGTTCAACAGAAATTGAAAGTTTTGCCAAAATCCTTTAAACAAACCACTATCTCAAAACCTGTCCTTCCTTAATTCATGAATACCCTTATAAATCCCTAGACTTCTAGACCACAGACAGAAGTTATTAATGAGTCAAAATCTGATGAAACAATCACATCACCAATCAGACCAACAAGAACCTATAAACCAACAAGACCAGACAATACTAAAAAATGTCATTGGTTTACTTTTGATGATGTTCTACCCTTTAAGTGGATTGACAGAATTTTTGAGTTCCAAGCCTGGTGTATCACTGAGCAACAAAAACCAGAAATCATTATCACAGAAGTGATTCAAAGAGTAATTGCTCGGTTATAATGTATCTTAAAATACTGGTTCCATCACCTTGGTGAGTATAGACAAATGATCATCCAACAGGCTACTACTGTGGAGCAATTCATAGGTTTTATTTTCTTAGAATTCATTGGAGAAGAAGCACATTTTACAGACAAAGCTAAAGAAGAATTCTTTAAGATAAAATGTTGTTCATTTAAATGTAAGAATTTGGAATTACACTACAAAAAAGTTGTGGCAAGGTATTATATCATTGGAATTGATGACCCAAACCTTAAAGCCTATCTCAATTCAGTCATAGAACCACTTGGTAAAGAGGCCTTAAGACTTATTGAAGCAAAGGGTTATATATTGACCAATGCTATACTTGGTGCTATACAACAATCAATTCATACAACTCTTGACAAATTATGTGTAAGGCATAAATTATTTAAGGAATTTGATAAAACGGGAACAAAAATCCAAAAAATATATGCTCGTCTTGATCTTCTTATTAAATGTCTAAAGAATGAATGTCACTACCCATCCTACAAAAAGAAGAAACACCACAGGAAGTTCCGTTTCACAAAGAAACTAAGGAGACAATACTTCAAAAGAAAATATGTCTTCAGCAAAAATTCAAGTCGATGTTTCGCTTGCAAAAAGAAAGATCATTTTGCAAAAAATTATCTAGAAAAGCCTTTGAAAAAGAAAGTGTTCTCCCACATTACAACCAGTTCCCAAAGTCATCCAAAAGATCACGATTTAGAATCCTTGTTCTCTGAACAGAGTAAACCTGATAGTGATACCATTTTTACTATCTCTTCGTCAGACTCCTCAGACACTGAGTTCATTCCTGGATCCCTTCATAACTAACTTATCCAAACATACCTTATATAACACATTTTAACTGTCATTTCAGTTCCTATGGTCGAACTAAAAATCTTTCCATCCAAGTATGATAATCCTATCCAAGTTTCAAGATTGTTCGATACTGGTACAACAACATTCATTCTAAACCCTTACATTCTCCCACCAAAATACTGGAAACACTATAATCAAACTTTTCGTGCAGCCAATGACCAAATTTTCACTATGACTATGATTAATAAACAGTGTATCTTGAATTTTTTTCAAGACTTAAAATCACTCATAAGCTCCTTGGATCAGATCTCTCCGATAAAGACATTATTATTGAATTTGATCTTATTCAAAAACTTTTAGAAAAAAAGTCCAGACCAAGTCTAGTGAGCTTAAATGCAAGGATTACTTTCTCCCTTGGTCACAAGTACCCAACTACTTTTCCTTTGACTTATTTAACCCAGTTTTTGAACAATTAAAAGCCCAATCAGCAGTCAACAGTCATATTGAATTTCTTCTCAAGTGTCCCAATCCTTTTATGGACCAACCCAGCCTTATTTGTTACCATTCCTTTAAAAACAATGTTGATGTTAATCATACCAAAGCTAGTCATTCGGGTATAAGCCCAAATCACTTACAATTAGCCTCAAATGAGTTAACCAAACTATTGCATGAAAGACTTATAGAGCCCACGTCCTCCCAATGGGCTTGTCAAGCCTTTTACGTTAATAAACAGAGTGAACAAATTAGAGAAAAACCCAGATTAATAATTAATTATCAGCCTTTAAACCATTTCCTCTAAGATGACACATTTTCATTACCCAATAAACCTGCCCTATTTTAAAAAATTGCTCAAGCAAAATTATTTTCAAAGTTCGATCTTAAATCAGGATTTTGGTAATTTGGCATCCACCCTGATGATAGACCTAAAACAATTTTTTGTACACCAGCCCATCATTTGTTAGTGGACCGTTATGCCTTTTGGTTTAAAAGTAGTACCGTTTTTATTTTAAAAAGCTGTGATAGAAGTCTTTGACCCTATCGAGCACAATGCATTGATTTATATTGATGACATCTTATTATTCTCAGTTGATGCAGATTTACACTATAAACTTTTATTGCAGTTTGGAACCTTGCTACAACAACATGACATTATGATTTCACCCACTAAATGCCAAGTGGGCCACCATGAAATTGATTTCCTTGGTCTATAAATTCAAGATGGTGCATATGCTTTACAGCCTTACATTGCTGGCCAACTCCTCACTTTTTCAAACTCACAGCTTACTAAAATACAGCTACAACAATTCATCATGATCATCAATTATATGACTGAATTTATTCTAAAGTTAGCCCATGTGACAAAGCCACTTTATTTGATGATAAAGACAAACCACCCCCTGGACAGAAGACCAAACAATAACTATCAAAACACTGAAGAAACTTGCATCAATTTTGCCTCATTTACAGATCCTCTCTATTAAACAATGAATCATTCAAACAAATGCCATTGATTTTTATTAGGGTGCTATTCTGATTGAAGAAAAGAAAAAAAAAAAAGACAAATCTGTGGATACAAAAGTGGAGCCTTTTTCATCTCAGAAATCCATTATCACAGTACATTCAAAGAAATTTTAACTGTTAAGCATGCCATTGAAAAATTTAAGTTCCACCTCATTGGACACCAATTTTTTTTTATTGAACTTGACATGTCCTATTTCCCCAAGATGCTGGAATTCAAACAAAAAAGAACCCCAATCAGCAGCTATTCAGATGGCAATAATGGTTTGCTAACTATTCCTTTGAAGTTAAACATCTTAAAGAAAAAGACAATGTTTTAGCAAATTTGCTCTCAAAAAACCCTATAAATATCCATGACCCACAAAATCGAATCATAAAAGTCCTTACAAAACAATCCCAGATTTTCACTATTTCCACTATGAATACCATTACCATAAATCCACCTGTAACATCTGTTTCCCTCGAGGTTTTAGACCTTCTCAAAACCAGAACCTTACACCTCCATGCCTCTAATCTCATCAAATTTTATGTTGAACAGGCTTCCTTAGAAAAAGGATCAACCGTATTAAGGCGTTTGAATTTTTATCCCGAATACTCATTTTTAAAACCTTTTTAGTTTCGATCCTTCTCACACATGGTTCGATCCTGCCTTGTATATGCTATGGTATTTACAAGACTTATACATTATTGCCATAGAATTTTTTATTCTTAAAATGATAGAATGGCTTCATGCCCAACCAAATCCGAATCATTCAGCAGCCAAATTCCTACAGTGGTTTCACCTTCTTTCCTAGTAGTATCATAAGTTTGCTTGTCTTCTGAATAGATAGTTTTAGTTCTCACAAAAATTCTTGAAGATTATTCTTTTCTTTCAACGAAAAGGTATAATAATGTTTGATACATAAATTCAATATTATCCTACAGTTGAAACATTTTGTTCTTCCCTATTCCCTAAAAAATAGTGCTGAAGAACACATAGCAGAAAATCAAGATATTAGAAAAAAAACACTTGTTAAAAAGAACTAGACAATCCCTTCATCAGTTTGGATATCTGTAGAAGACCAAGCCCCATGGGAAGTCATTCTAAAAGAATTCTAGGTACGTGTCCAAATTGCCATCTTAAATTACGACCACAGAAAAAGAAAAGCCAATGTTCAACATACCCGAGTCACCAACTATACCCAACACTATCACTCAACAAGTCTTCCATGCGATAAAAGATACTTGGCCAGACTCTTTTCCACAACCACATATACTACACCAAAGTTAAGCATTAATGACTCAACAACCTAATCTTCTTATTCCAAGATGCTCAGCCCTCACCAACAGATGAAAATTTAGCACGAAATCACAAATGCCATCCAGATAGCAGAAGATCCAGACCCAGAGTCTAGTCAATTATTGACTCCCCTATACACTCAGCCAAAGCCATCAGACGCATGAGACCCAATTAATAAATGGGGTGCCAGTGTTGATAAGCACTACTCTCACGAATATGATAGCGACACTAATGATTAGTCTCCTATCAGTCTGTAACCTATGTAAAGAATCTGTTTTTCTACTAAAGACTACATTTTACATGTGCAATGTTTAATTATTAAAATGTGCTAGCGTGCTTGGTTTACTTTTCAGGTATCTGTATCTGTTGGCTTATGTGCCATGTTTGTATAATAATATTACTGTGCTTTAGTTTGCTAGGATTTAAACAAATGTCAATGATGAAATTCATTTGTAAGTGGCCTTCCTTCCTTATATAAGGAGGCCTAACTTTATCTTATAATTATTGAAAAATTTTATAAATAAAAAGAAAATTATATCTTTTCTAAGTTATTAAATTTCTTTAGTTCCTAAAATAAATTTAAATATAAAATAGTTTAACTGAACTCTAAAATAAAAGAAAAATATGTTTTATAGTTGTCTCGTTGAAAATCTTTTATATCAGAAATCTATTCAAAACCATAACTTCATTCGAAATGGGATTATTATCAGACCTCAATACAACCTTTCAAATGGAATGACCCAAATTGGCATTTGGTCGTACATATAATTTTTGTTTTGGTTTTAAATGCACAGATACACTAAAATTGCCCTTTATACATATTTATTGAACCAATTCCTCGTATATTTATATACTTAAAGAGATGTTATTAACTTTCTTTTTCCTATGTGGAATGAATTCTATACCAAGTAAATATGTAAAATAGTTGTAATATTAAATTTGTATGATATATACAAATATATATTTTTAGTGTTTCTAGAGATAATTTTATTCAACTTTGTAGAGTACAAAACGTAAAGCAAAGTCTTCTTCTTAGTTTAACAATCATAATTCAATAGAAAAGAGAAAGTAGGTCATAAGTTTGAAGCAAGTGGATCATAATTTTAAGGGATAGTTGACAAAGTGGAGAGATGAATTATTGCAAGATTTGTGCATAAATTGTTTTGGGGTAGCAAGATATAATCAATGGATGGCGATGGACATACACTATATTCCCTATTTTCATAACAAATTTAATGTGTTTTTTAAATCATATGCCTGGGATACATTTTACTTAATGTGAAAATAAAACACATTAAATCAACGAAGTTAGAGCAACATAATTGATTTTTTTTTTATTGACTGATGGGTTTGATTTTTGATTTTTCATTAAATGTGCATCGAAAGCGTTATGATGATACCACTACCACATGGCCCAGTGGCTAATTGGACAGGTAACAACGCTAGTATAGTTTATTAAAAAGTAAAAACGAACAGCCATGGTCGAATCTTCCATTAGTAGATTCGATAATACTTCAAATTTCTCACCAAGTACCCACTTAACTTCAGATTTGCTCTGCAATAAAATTTACAATCCCCAGCTCTTTCCTTCAACTTTTGGATTATTAGGTAATATGATTCACTTCCAACTGTTCACTTGTTCAGTACCACTTCTATTTGTTTTATTGTTCATTTTTGTGTTCATCAGTTTCTTTAACAAAAACCCAGTTGGTTGTTTGTCATTTTTCTTCTTGTCCTATTGTGGCGTACTATGTTTAAATAGTTTAGGCCTGTGATTATTGTAACTTTGGATTTGACTGTTATTTGTTTAAGGTTAATCTTTGGTAGATGAGGCAATGGGCAATGCCTTATCTCTGTTTCTTTTTATTTATATTATCTTTTAGTAGAAGGGGAATTTGAGCTCTATATTGATTTCAAATATCGCGTTGGACTAACTATGGCCGTTTTAGGAATAACCGATGATCAAACTTAATATTTTTCAATATTGTCATGTCATTTACTTGCATATCTTTATGAAGTTGCAACCTGGATTCTGAGTTTTGGTTGTTCTCACTGATTTATTATATTTCCTGTTTTCCCATCAATTTTAGACACTTGGTGGGATGAGAGAATTGAGATTGATCACCTTCGGAATTCTGTTGGTTCTTGGAACCTTTCAAGTGGCAAGTTCACATGGAGATCAGCCACTTTCAAAAATTGCTATTCATAAGGCTGTATTGGCTATTGATGACCATGCCTATATTAAAGCATCTCCTAGTATTCTTGGTTTGAAGGTAAGCTTCAGTAACGTGTCAACTCTTTTGTTTCCCTTTCTTGTTATTTCTCAACATATATGAAAAGCAAAATAGATTTGACTGCTGCTTGAAAATCATGAAGTTCAATATTTTGACGATTGAAGGTCATTTTCTTATTTGTTGAATCTTCTATTCGGTTGAAGCTTCTTCCTTAGAACCATTAACAAAATGATTAAGCATAGCATGGCAAATCTAAGTTTATTTTTCATTCAATGAAGATATTTTTCACTGTTTCAGGGGCGAAATTCAGATTGGGTGACAGTGGAGTATAGCTCTCCGAACCCATCCATTGATGATTGGATTGGAGTATTTTCTCCTTACAATTTCAGGTAAAATATATTTATAAAACTTACATAATTTATGTATCTTGTTAGTCTTAATTAATTTAATAAACTCAATAATATTGACCTAATTAGAAGCATATACCAGTGCTTCCACTTGCTCTGCAGAAAATCCATGGGTTGCTCCTCCACTGTTGTGTACTGCACCAATTAAGGTTCACCTTGCACTTCTCTGCCACAACTTCTCCAGCTTCTTTCTTAACCTGCTTTGCACTGAAGTTAAGCTAGATTAACTTTAGTAATGTTTAACTACCTTATTTCTCCTGCAGTATCAGTATGCGAACTACTCCAGTCAGTACAAAAATACAGGCAAAGGTTTTTTGAAGCTTCAGTTGATTAACCAGAGATCAGACTTCTCTTTTGCTCTATTTTCTGGTGGTCTGCTAAATGTATTCTCTTAGCCTCCTTTTTTCTTTTTTTTTTTCCGCATCTCATAATCTGTATGGTTATCTGAATCCTATTTGCTTTTAGGTCATAATACCAAATTGTGGAGAATCAATGATTTTGTGGATTGGCACATTAGAATTTTACTTTAAACAGACTTATCTTGAGATGCTTAGCAATTCTTATATAGAACTAATGTTTCTAGTAACTGCTTGATAGGTTATATAAACTCAACTCAACAATGCATTCATCTAAATGCTCAGGGTGGGCTATGTGAAGAGGATTTCATCATTTTTTTGCCTTGACCTATGTCCTCTCTACCTTCCTCTTGGCCTTCTAGAACCTTCATCCTGATACAAGTTTCACCATAACTGTGTTCTAGGCTTTCTTTCACATTGTCAACGAATCTTTATCTTGTTTTTCTTAGACTATATTTGGTAGAATATTTATAGAGGGATATCCCAGCTCAAAGTGAATAAGTTTCTTTTATTCTCAGCATTACTTCAGTTAGGCTTTTTTCATGAGTTGTAAATTTTGTTGATCATTTGATATTGATGACGTATTACTGTTATGATTCTAGCCGTAACTTATCCGCAAGATGCAATTACCTGGTATTTGTTTATCCAATTCTTAACTGATGCTTGTGCCATAATTTGCTTTGTTGTTTTGTTGCTATAATAGCCAAAGCTGGTTGCATTGTCGAATAAAGTAGCTTTTACAAATCCAAATGCACCTGTTTATCCACGTTTGGCACAAGGAAAAACATGGAATGAAGTAAGTTCAATTTCTCATTGTAATTGTCAAAATTCATGTAAATTAACTCTGGTAATTTGATGGTTCCTTTCAACATGGTATACATTTTACAACCATTCATCTCTACATTGACAAACTGTTCAAAAATTCAAAGCTTCTTTCCATCATAAATCCTGGACTTCGAAGTTACTAGTGATGTTCACAGTTATTTCATTTTGAGCTGACAATACTTTGCAACTTTGTATTCAGATGACTGTAACATGGACAAGTGGATATGGGATTAATGAAGCGGAACCTTTTGTGGAATGGGGTCCAAAGGGAGGCGATCGTACACGTTCCCCTGCTGGAACACTGACATTTGAGCGTAGTAGTATGTGTGGTGCGTGATTCCTCTGCCTTTTAAGTTTCACCGAAAAGATACCTGGGAATTAACTGAAATTGCCTAACTTAATAGTGACAAACCATCATCATCTTCATTATAATGCTATTTGTAGCTGTGAATATTAGATAGAAATAACCCGCTCTACATTATGGAAATTCTGATGCTTTGTGCATCTTAGAAATAGAGATAGAGTACATTCTAATTATTTGATCATCCTCTAAAATGGTATTTATAACTGCATAAGTGATACTAATCTGTTGCCTCATTTGCTATTCTTTGACTCTGTAAGGCTTCTTGTCATTACAATATAACCAAGAACAATGGATTTTCTGGCTGTTTTTTATTTTACATTGGGTAAACTCACCCGAAATTTTTTCCGGGATGTTTAGCGGATGATTAATATCAACTGTAGCGGCAAACCATCATTATCTTGCCTAACTTAAGAGTGACAGACCATCATTATCTTCATTATTCTAATGCAATTTGTAGCTGTGAATATTAGATAGAAATAACCTGCTCTCTACATTATGGAAATTCTGATGCTTTGTGCATCTTAGAAATAGAGTACATTCTAGTTATTTGATCATCCTCTAAAATGGTATTTATAACTGCATAAGTGATACTAATCTGTTGCCTGATTTGCTATTCTTTGACTCGGTAAGGCTTCTTGTTGTTACAATATAACCAAGTACAATGGATTTTCTGGCTGTTTGTTATTTTTACATTGCGTAGACTCATCTGAAATTTTTTCCCGGGATGTTTAGTGGATGATTAATATCAACTTTAGCGGCACAGGTGCACCAGCAAGGACGGTGGGATGGCGTGATCCTGGATACATACACACTAGTTTTTTGAAGGAGTTGTGGCCCAACACAATGTAAGTTACATCTTTTGCATGATGTTGATTCTAGGTGTGTTAAACTTCTTATTTTGTTTAAAACTGTCCTTAAGATTTAGAAAAGAATAATAATTGTTTGATACTGCATTCTTAATGCTTATCAATATTTCAGTCCAATACACACAAATCTTTTTAAGGTTTTATTTGAAATTTATTGGCAAAAATTTGCACTCTGGCTGAAAAACTTTCATATATCGTTGAATTAAAATTCAGTTTTGGTTTTAGGCAAAACACAAATGAGCTCTGGAACTATTTCCTCTCCATTGTGGAACAATCCCATAATGCATAGCTCACTTAAAAGGATTGGATTAGAAATCGGGTTTCTTTTTAGGTGTATTAGGTTTACTATTAAAGACAATCATTAATATTAAATGAGTAGCATGTTTACAAGTTATCTGCCAATATTTAACAGGACATGGAACTCAATAAATGATTTGCTGTATCTGTGGTTCTTTTTCTAAATGTAGGTACACCTACAAGCTGGGGCATAGGTTGTCCAATGGTACATATATTTGGAGTTCAGAGTACCAGTTTAAAGCATCTCCTTATCCTGGTCAAAATTCTTTGCAGCGTGTAGTGATTTTTGGAGACATGGGAAAGGTTTGAACTGTCTAAACTTCATGTTACTGATAAGCGCTAATATATTGACAGCTCAATTTGTTAAATGTATGATCACATCAAGATATCCATCAGTGTGAATGAGTGTGTGCATATCTGTAGATTTGTGATATTATCATTTATATACTCTGAATTCTTGCCTAAACTATTCACTCGTCAAAATAACATTTGATTTTACCTCGCATCTAATAATGTATCCATGATAATCATTAAGGTGCATATGCATAGCTTTCTGATGATGGGGATGGGCTGTTTTTGTTTCATATCAAGTAAATTTGAAGTACCATAACCATTATCTACTCTTTTTTTAAAGGGCATTTTCTGTATTTCAGCACCACCTTATGTCCAAATTGGTTTAATATATCATTAAAGATACAAGGAATTTTAGTGAAACTACTAACTCAGATGCAGCTTGTGAAGTAGTTTGTTTAATCTTCATTTTGCAGGATGAAGCTGATGGTTCTAATGAATACAATAACTTCCAGCGTGGTTCTCTTAACACCACTAGACAGCTTATTCAAGACTTGAACAACATTGATATAGTTTTTCACATTGGAGACATATGTTATGCAAATGGATACCTTTCACAGTGGGACCAGTTTACAGCACAGGTTGAGCCAATTGCATCAACTGTTCCATACATGATTGCAAGGTTTGTCATAATTTACTTATGTAGATCGCTAGTTTGTCAGAGCATAACCCAAACCTCATCTTATAAGGTAATTGTTGATTTCTCCTTCCAGTGGTAACCATGAGCGTGACTGGCCAGAAACTGCATCTTTCTATGGGAATCTGGATTCTGGTGGAGAATGCGGTGTGTTGGCTGAGACTATGTTCTATGTTCCTGCTGAGAACAGGGCCAAGTTCTGGTATAGGCATTTCAGGAGCAAACTCATCATTTTATTAGCTTCATAATGCTATCATATCTGTTGTAATTTCATAATTTAGTCTGACTCAATGCTGGTCATTGTTTAAACTGTTGACCTTGAAACCTGCTAGCACAATATTCCTAATTTTTTGTTGCGTTGGATTATGCAACTTAAATATTAAGAAATATAAACAATATTTAATCATGTAGGGTTCAGTATCTCATATTATTTGCAAATATAATGATATGTTTGACTTACAAGGTTTATAAAAGTTGAAAGGACCTAGATAGATTCTTATTTTGTTTCTTCATTTCTTTTGGTCACTTGTTTCTTGATGTTGCAGGATCTAGTGTTGAAACTTGTTATTTGTTTTCTTACCAGGTACTCTACGGATTATGGCATGTTCCGATTTTGCATAGCTGACACGGAACATGATTGGAGAGAGGGAACTGAGCAATACAAGTTCATTGAGCACTGCCTAGCATCTGTTGACAGGCAAAAACAACCATGGTTGATTTTTCTTGCGCATAGGGTTCTTGGCTATTCTTCTGGTATGTTCTATGCCGTAGATGGATCATTTGCAGAACCAATGGGAAGGGAGAGTCTTCAAAAACTCTGGCAGAAGTACAAGGTTGACATTGCCATCTATGGCCATGTGCACAATTATGAAAGGACATGTCCTATATACCAGGTATCACTCTAATTCAAGCTACACCTTGTTTCTTTGCTACATTTTGCCTGCTATGGAAGTCAATTGAAATTAATTTGAGGGAAACTGATCTTTGCATCTTTGCCTCTTGATAAGCGATTGTAAATAGGTGGCATTCTAACATTTATCAGATAGAAAACAGATGGGAAAAATATCAGTTCTTTCATTTAAAAAGAGGGGGAAAACACAAGCAATTTGATAAAATAGTTGTCCTCTTCACACACCTTCTCTGTTGCTGTTTACATTATATCTTTTAAAGATAATGCTTGTTTTTCAACATATGAACATAATCATGTATGTAAATTCTCTGTTTAGATTTAGTCATGGCTTTTTGTTTCCAGAGTAGCACAATTACACCTCATTGAATTATGGACTGGATAATTATCTGTAGCACCTGCAATCAAGACTCAGATCACAAGTTTTTAGCTAACTGATGTGTCAAATTTCTGTCGCTGCAGAATATTTGCACCAACAAAGAGAAGCACCATTACAAGGGCATCCTGAACGGGACAATACATGTGGTTGCTGGTGGTGGTGGAGCAAGCCTTGCAGAATTTACTTCCCTCGAAACCTCATGGAGTTTATATAGAGACTATGATTATGGATTTGTTAAACTCACAGCAGTCGATCATTCAAATCTGTTGTTTGAATATAAGAAGAGCAGAGATGGGAAGGTATATGATTCTTTTACAATATCCCGGGATTATAGAGACATTTTAGCCTGCACTGTGGACAGCTGCCCTAGCACAACCCTTGCATCATAATTTATGCATGGGTTGGAGATTTTAACAATAATGTTCTTTGTGGAATTTGCTTCATAATGTGGCAAGTGGGTTCCCCTGCCGGAATACAAGTCACAATCAAGAAATACCGCTATTTTCTTTGGTTCAAATTTATAGGGCTCCAACGCTAATAATGGTGAAAATGGCCTCTGCTAGACTTTTTTTAGACAACGTTTTGGACTCAAAATTGCTTGTATTAAAAAGTTGTGGCGTGAAAATTAAATGTCAGAACAAATACATTATGCCTTTTCAAATTTCAGTGTTCACATTAAGACATAGTACTCCAACTTTTACTTGTTTTATCTCTTCGAAAACTACAGATTTAGTGCTGAACAAGTCTGTTAATCAGCTTGGTTTCTAAAGGGTCAGAGTTCGGAATAGTAAATATTTCTTTACTTCATTCATTGGGTCGTTTATTAGATTTAAATAAATTAACTAAACGACTCTGATAATTGAAATATGGGTGGGTGTAGCAGCTACTGCCTGCTCGTTCCAACGAAACAGAAACATTACGAGGGTCGTTTTTTCTTGGGACTTTAGTTCCAACCCCTTGTACAGATTAGCCCACAAACGAGAACTAGAACTAGAGCTACATCTTATAGCAAGTCATAGGTAATAGTAGCACTAGTCAAATGAAAGTGCAGAACTTGAGACAACTATAATTTACTTTGATTAACAAGTTGATTCCAAATAAGAAATAGTGTGTCCGTAGTTGTATATTATGTGAGTATTTTAAATAAATTAATATATATTAAAAGTATAATAGAGTGGGAGGATTTCAAAGAGCAAGAAGGGAAAATGAAAAAGAATAGAGCTCCCAGAACAAAGTTTAGGTGCTGTGACATCTAGAGCAAAACCTAGGAGCTGTGGTGTCCAGACGAGGTTGCTCCCCTTCTATGTTTTGAGCGCTGTGGCATTTAAATTTGAGGGTCGTAGTGCTAGAACTAGATGTGTGATATTTAGAAGAGTCATCTAACTTTTTCTAATGATTATGTTCCTTTAAAAAGACACTTGACTCTTTAAATGGATGTAACCCTGTGGAAAGACATCTATCTAATCCAAAGATTGTGATTATTTGAAGAGGCACATAACTTTTCCAAAGATTATAACCATTTGGAAAGACACCTATTCACTTCAAAGGACATGTTGATTTGAAGAGGTATTGTGCCCCTCCAGAGAGGCACAAATGCCTCTATAAATAGAGAGGCACACCTCATTCTTGGAGATCAATTTAATCCAATTTTTCTCTTGTATATTTCTTCATCTATCAACTCTCTCAAAATTCTCTTATTGTCTTACAGAATTTGTAATTGGTGTGCACCATTACAAATTTAATAGTCATTGAATTCTAAGACTATACTACCATACAAACTCATTTGCATATTTGATTATCATCATTGTGGGGGTAAACATAGTTTAAGAACAGTGCCTAGCATGCCTTGACTATACGGAAGAAAAAAAATTGTATCCATCAACACATTCAAAACTACACCAAGCCTAACGATTTTAAACTATTTCTAAATGGATACTTGTAGTGAAAATTCATTTTCGCAGTAGCCAAATCACTCTTAGAGGCTACAAAAATTCCACCATTTGATGACAAACAATTTAAGTAGTGGCAAGATCGGGTGTATGACACTCTGGATGTGATGGACATAGTAAAATTTCTCACAAAACCTCATTCGGATGTAAATGTTGAGAACTACAATGAGGAATTTTTTAAATGGAATATGACGAATAAAGTATGCCGTGACACAATTTTACACACATTGTCAAATAAATTATATGATGTATACTCCTCCTACAAAGATGCATATGAAATTCGAGCACAACTTAAGAAGAAATATGTAATAGAGGACGTCGGTGTTCAAAAGTATGTTATTGCAAATTTTTTAGACTTTAAAATGTCTGAGGACAAAAAAGGTAACTTATCAAATTCATGATTTTCATTTATTGATCAATAATTTGAAAAATGAGGGTATTGTTCTCCTTGAACCTTGTATGGCTGGTTGCTTAATTTAAAAGTTACCAAACTATTAGAATGATTACAAGAGAAGCAACAAGTACAAAAAGAAACATTTAAAATTGGAGGATTCTATTGTTCACATTAAAATAAAAAAAAAGATTGCTAGCAGAAAAACAATGAGAAGGCCAATGAATTTGTTTCTAAGGCCAATTTGGTAAAAAATTGAAAATCATGCTCATGAAAAGAATGGTAAGACTATAAACAACACTCACCTTAAGAACACAAAGCCCCCATTCAAGAAAAAGAAAGGTAAGTGTTATATTTGTGGCAATAGTGGTCACCTTGCCTACCAATACAAATACAGAAAGAACAAGAAGGGAAATAATAAAACTCCCAAATCTAAATTGGTTAATGGAGAAGATGTCATTGTTGCAGTAATTGTTTCCTAAGTGAACATGGTTACAAATAGCAACAAAGAGTGGGTTATAGACTCTGGAGCCACAAGGCACATTTGTGGTGATAATAGTGCTTTTCATGACTAGGTTCAGACAAGAGAAGTAGAGGAACAAGTATATTTTAAAGATTCTCATCCTGTACCTGTGATGGAAAAGGGAAATGTTTTTCTCAAGTTAACTTCTAGAAGGTCTCTTATACTGAATAATGTATTACATGTTCCAAATATTAGATACAATTTAGTTTATGTATCTATACTTGGTAAGGCTAATGTAAAGATCTCATTTAAAGAAGACAAAGTTGTATTGACTAACCGAGAATGGAATATTCGTTGGAAATGGGTACACTTCCAACGATCTATTCAAACTCAATGTATTAGAAACTTCTATTAATAAAATTACTATTTCTGCTTACATTGTTGAGCCTTATGATTTACAGCATGATAGCTTGGTCACTTAAGTTATTCTTATATAAGAAAGATGAAAAAATTGGTTTACTTTCTAATTTAGAGTTAAAAGACATACATAAATGTGAGGTACGTATGAATGGAAAGTCCACAAAAAAAAGTTGTAAACCAATTAATTTCAGAGAAACTGAGTTACTTAGTTTAATTTATAGTGACCTAAGTGAACTAAATAATGATGTCATGACTAGAGGAGGAAAAATGTATTACATTACTTTTATAGATGATTTCTCAAGATGTACTGAGTTATATCTATTGAGAAATAAAAAAGAGTTATATGATAAGTTTTTAATCTATAACAAGAAGTTGAGAATCAACTTGGGAAGAAAATTAAGAGATTAAGATAGATAGAGAAGGAGAATATATGTCAACCATATTTAATTCCTATTATGAGAACAATGGAATTATATATAAAGTAACACCTCAATAATCTCCTAAATCTAATGGTGTCAACCATGTTTAGTTCATATTGTGAGAACAATAAAATTATATATGAAGTGACATCTCCATATTCTCCTGAATCTAATAAGGTGTCTGAAAGAAAAAAAAAGGACTTTAAAAGACATGATGAACTTTATGTTATTAAATTCTAGTACACCTATGAACTTGTGGGGGAAAGCAATATCGACTACTTGCCATATACAAAACCAAGTTCTATATAAAAAAAACTAGAATAACACCCTATGAGCTATGGAAAGGTTATAAACCTAACCTTTCATATCTTAAAGTGTGGAGGTGTCTTGCGAATGTCTTAATTTCAAATCCTAAAACAAAAGATGAGACCTAAAATGGTTGATTGTATGTTCATAGGTATGCTCAGAATAGTGCTGCATATAGATTCTTGGTATTAGAGGATATTTTGATTTATTTGATGCAAACAATATCATAGAATCTAAGAATACAGAGTTCTTTGAAACTATTTTTACTAAGAAAGTTAAACTAGAAAAATTATTGACTCATAAGGATGTAAATGATGATCCTATTAAGGGCTCCAACAATGAACTTAAAAAATTAAGAGAATGAAAAAAGTTACAAACTTTGGTAATGACTTCTATATCTTTCTTATAAAAGAGGATCCCAAGATATATAGTGAGGCAATGTCATCACATAATGCTCATTTATAGATTGATGCCATTAATGATAAAATCAACTCTATCATAAGCAATTATGTGTGAAAAATAATTGATTTGCCTTCTAGTTTTAAGCCCATTAGTTACAAATAGATCTTCAAAAGAAAGATAAGGGCTGATGGAGCAATTAAAAAATATAATGCAAGACTAGTTGCTAAAAGGTTTACTCAAAGGAAAAACTTAAATTACTTTAATGCTTATGCTTTTGTAACTAGAATTGCATCAATTAGAATATTGATTGTCTTACTTGAAATTCATGATTGGCATATACATCAAATGGATAATAAAACTTCTTTTCTAAATGGAGATTTATATGGAACAACCGAAAGATTGTATTAGTGTTGGTTCGAAGTATAAAGTATGTACTATTGAAGTCATTATATGGTTTTAAACAAGCTTCAAAACAATGGCATGAGAAGTTTAACAAGGCTCTAGTTCAAATGATTTTATAATAAATAATTATGATAAATGTGTGTACAATAAAACCTTTTATACTAATAATTATGTCATCATTTGTCATTATATGGATGACATGCTAATATTCAGTCATAGTATGGAAGTAATCAATGACACTAAAAAGTTTTTATCAACTAAATTTGATATGAAAGATATATAAGAGGCTGATGTTATTATTAGGATTAAGATAATGAGATCCCCTAATGGTTTAACCTTATCCTAAGAGCACTATGTAGAGAAATTTTTAAAGAACTTTTGATATTTAAAATGTAAACCGGTGGCAACACCTTATAATACTAGTGCTAAAATTTGTAAGAATAATGAACATAGTGAAAACAAGATCGTTATGCTCAAATTATTAGTAGTCTCATATATTTAATAAATAATACTAAGTCTGATATAACATATGTTATAGAGAGACTGAGTAGATATACTTAGAACCCTAATAGAGAGCATTGGAGTGCCTTGGATAGAGTTGCTAAATATTTAAAAGACTGAGTAGATATACTTCAAACTTGTGATAGAAGATTATAGTAATGTAAATTGGATCTCAGAATCCAATAAAGTGAAGTCTACTTGTAAATATATATTCACTTTAAGTGGAGGTGCTATATGCTAAAAATCTATTAAGCAGACTTGTATAGCATAATTTATTATAGAATCTGAGTTAATAGCTTTGGAAAAAACTTATTTCGAAGCTGAGTGGTTGAGGACACTCATATATAATATTCCTTTTAATTCTTACCCTCTTACCTCTATACAAATAGTTGTGATTGTCTAGTTGCCATAACTAGAGTAGAGAGTAAAATATGTAATGAGAAGAATATACACAATTGTCTATGACATGAAATTATCAAGCAATTGCTAGAATCTGGGGTGGTGAACCTAGATTATGGGAAGTCAAAATTGAATTTGGCCAATCCTTTGACAAAATCACTAAATAGGAGAGTAGTAGAACAAACATCGGGATGGGGGGTAGAACTTTTACCTAGAGTAGTAGACAAGAGTGATGGTAACCTTACCTATGTGATTGGCGATCTCATGAAGTAGGTTTATAAGAGTAAGAACAAGTCACTTGTTGTCTAGTTGTATTACTGATTATAATTTTCTGAGTTCCTTTCTATGTCGAGGTAGTACATTTGCAGTGGTAAAAAGTTGAGTTAGTCTCTTAATGAACTCCATAACCCTTTATAGAATAGTAGTGTGTATACTTGCAGTATACACTTGATAAAGTGTTACTTATATGAGTGTGGAACTAGGCCGGTTCCTATGAGAGCTCAGCAGGCATCTCTAGAGCACTCATAAAGCCAAGAAAACACATGGTCGGTAAAATGCCAACCGACAAGACAAATATTGGATTGATAATTTAACTTGATCATTTAATTCTCTATTTTACAACAAATGAATACAGGTTCATAGAAACTTGGTTTCACCTAATTTATGTAAAGTACGGTTATTTGATCAATAGTTGGTTCATAGCTTGAAAAAGCACCAATTCATATAAGTTGATTTCTAATATGATGTAGAGTTGATATAATTACATGGTTTATTTGAAATATATGGGGGATTATTGTATATTATGAGAGTATTTTAAATAAACCAATGTATATTGAAGGTATGATGGAGAAAGAGAATTTCAAAGAGTAAGAAGAGGAAAGGAAAAAGAATAGAGCACTCATGACAAAGCCTGGGCGTTGCGGAGCCCAAACGGGGCTACTCCCCTTTTATGTTTTGAGCGCTGCGACACTCAAATTTAAATACCACGACGCTGAAGCTAGAGGTGTGACCTTTGGAAGAGTCATTAACTTTTCCAATGTTTTGTTCCTTTAGAAAGACACTTGACTCTTCAAATGGATGAAACCCTTTAGAAAGACACTTAACTCTTCAAATGAATGAAACCATTTAGAAAGACACCTATCTAATCCAAAGGTTGTGATAATTTAAAGAGGCACACAACACTTTCAAAGGTTATGGTCATTTGGAAAGACACATATCCACTCCAAATGACATGTTGATTTGAAGAGGTATTGTGACCCTATAGGTAGGTACAAATGTCTCTATAAATAGAGAGGCACACCTCACTCTTGGAGATCAATTTGATCCAATTTTTCTCCTGCATATTTTCTCCCTCTATCAACTGTCTTAAAGTTCTCTTATTGTCCTACAAAATTTGTAATTGGTGTGCATCATTACAAATTCAATAGTCATTAAATTTTGGAACTATACTACCATACAAACTCATTTGCACATTTGATCATATCATTGTAGGGGTAGAAATAGTTTAAGAACAATACCTAATATGCTTGAAGAAAAAAAATTGTATCAATCAACACACTCCAAACTACACCAAACCCAACACTTATCACAAACTACAAAAATTGTAAGCAAACACAAAACTTGTTGCATTAAGAAGCAACTCCATTAATTGATCGCTGAGCCCTGATTAATGTTTATAAAAAAGGAAAAACACCAATGTTGTTCAAATTTATCATTTGACTGCCAATAAAATGAAAAAGGCATAACCAAATCCCGCTTCCCCATTTATTGTTCATCAATGTATTCTTCACCAATAAAAACATTCAATGTTCTCAGCATCAGCCATGTAATGAAGCAACTATTATTCTTGTAATCATTCAATTACCTTATTTCAATAAACATGTTTCTGCATTTCACAACATGTAAAGGCACCCTAATTCTACACGCCTTTATATTACCACTTCTTTCAATGGATGAAATATTGAGTATTTTATGTATATTTGATTTTGTTTAATGACTAACCAAATGTATTAATACATTTGTTATGGTGTTCTTTCTGTGTGAGAATAGTTTTGTTTCTTTGTATGAGAATTATTGCCTCTCTTACGTAAGGGTAAGATATCCCATCCTTAATAAGGGTAGTAATAACTGAATATAGGGATGGTTCTCCCATATGGAGTTTAAATTAAGTCTTTAGTATGAGAGATTAAGTTCAACTGTACTTCAATAATTCTATCTTATGTAGCAACCCGGTAATCTTTTAAATTTATATTAGTAGTCCTACAATATAATATTACTGATTTAATCAATGATATTATATTTGATGATGATTAAAAAAAATACATTGATCAATTTAAGCTCAAATTTTATGCATAACTTTTTTCTTTTAAAGGAAATTAATACTTAAATCTTCAATCAAGCAATTACGTTATAAAAAAAATAAAGAATCATTACTTAATAATATTTAATATATTAAAAAGGTTTATAGTGATCAGTGTATTAGTTTTATCTTTTTTTTGAAAAATTTTCTATTTTAACTGAAAAAAGGGGTTAGAATTTTGTTTTGAACCCGGTCAAAACTTTCATACTCTATTAACCAAAATGCAAACATTATATCCAATTTTCCTTTTTTATAAAATACAACCCAAACCAAACCTTCATGCAAATTCAACATGGCGCCATTTAGACCCCCCACGTGGCAAATTTATTTAATTAATTATTTATTCTATCTTCATTACAAATACATCATTCTCTCTCTCTCTTTCTCTCATTCTTCTTCTCTTGAACACTCAAAATTTTCCTAATAATAATTTTTGGTATTTTTTTTCGCCATGATAATATCAGCAACACTTGAAAATGACAATTATCATGGTGAAAAAAAATATCAAAAATAATTATTAGAAAAATTTTGAATGTCCAAGAAAAGGAGAATGAGAGAAAAAGAGAGAGAATGATGTATTTATAATAAAGATAATAAATAATAAATAAATAATAAAATATTAAATTTTCTAATAAAAAATTTAATAATTAATTTTAAAAATTGCCACATGGCGGGTCGGGGTGGCGCCACGTTGAACTAGCATGAGGGCTCAGTTTAGGGTATATTTTGTAAAATGAGTATAATATTTGCTTTTTGGTTAATAGAGTATGAAAGTTTTGGACCGGGGTCAAAACAAATTTTCAACTCCCTTTTTTTGGTCAAAATGAGAAATTTTCCTTTTTGTTTTTCCTTATAATAAAGGTAGATTGAAGCCTTTATGACCCAAAAATTTTAAAATGTGTCATCAAAATCCATTAAATCAATATGTATAATTTTCAAATTAATATCCACAACTTTCTATTAAAGATGTTTGGAATTGAAAAGGAAAGAGGAAAAAAAAAAATTAGTTGATTGTGTATTAAATGTGCATCAATATTTTGATGTTGTTTTCTCTTTTTTAAAAAAAAATAAATACACATAATTTAAATTTAATAATAATAATCAATAAAAAGAACATATATGCAGTCCCAAAGTTTGGCCTAAAGAATAATAAATACCTTTTATTTTTAAAATTATCCAAACATATTTCCTTTGTTAAAATTTTTTGTTAATTGAATGATACTTGTTATAATTATCATAATACCCTTTAAATTATAATTGACTTAAAATTAAATAAAATTGATATATGGAAAAAAGACATTTTTATCCCAATAGTATGGCCTAATAGACATTTTTATCATAAAGTAATTTTTAATATTCAATTTTGTCCCGATCTGTTAACGTTTATCGTTAGTTTTAACGGTTGAATGGTAAAAGAGTAATCTACTCATAAAAATAAATTACACTTTGGACACCTGACACAATCATATTCATTCATTATTTTTTGAACACATGGCATAATCCTATCTATTAGTTTAATTTAATTTTAAAAGATAAACTTTCATAAAAGGACACGTGTCACAATGTAATTAGTTACTTTAGACACGTGTCAGCATGTAATTACTTTATAATTATATTAAATAATTAAAAAAATTAAATTAAATAAAAATTAAAAGAAATTTAAAAACAGAGTCGGAGGGTCGCTAGAAAATGGCAACCGGCATCCGATCGATTGTCATTTTTTGGCGATACTTCGATGATAAAAAAATGTCTATTTTATATCATTAGACTCTATTTTTTATGATCTACACAATGGTATGATCATTTTTTAGAAAAAATTCAAAAAATGACCAAAGTGGATGGAGAGAGGCAGTCGACCGGCCACCATTTTTTGGCGACAGTGCAAATTATATGATAACACGTGTCCATTCCTACATTTTTTTTCAAATTCTATTAATAATGAGGGTAAAATGATAAATAAATTTAAGAATAGATTTTTCATCCAAATAAATGGAAAAAAGTGATGGACTAGGGCAATTTTAGGTATTAAAAATTATTTTATGGTAAAAGTATCTATTAGGCCATACTATTGGGGTACATATGACCTTTGCCCTTGATATATTATTCACATGTGACATAATTTCAACCACTTATTTTTATTTAATATATTTACAATAAAATGTAAAAACCATAAGATAAATTATGTTTAAAAATATATTACATTGCATATATACCACATATTGAGTCTTAAAAATGAAACATGGCATAGTCTTGTAGGTTAGTTTCAATTTTTAAATAAAAAATGTAAAGATTATAACAAAATAACTAAATAATTAAATATAATAACATATTAAAGAATAGTGACCACTACAAACAACTCATCGCATTAGTCAACATCGACAGCTAGATTGCGACTTATTGTTGATTCTTTTTGGACATGCTTTGTTTGTTCAGCCATTTTTTTCTTGAACACGTTTGCCGTTTGGAATAGTGCTAGAACCTCGTTTAAAAAGTACTAGAGAAGAGTAATTTGGCTATTCAACCTTATTAAAAAAGAAGCACTAAAAAAAGAGTAAAAAAACAATAGTGAGAAGAGCAGTAATCACTTGATGGTGGTAAGTTATGGTGCATTGCCACCTCTATAAGACAGATTTAAAAGGCAATGACTTTGTTAAAGGTAGCAGAGCACCATAACGTGTTGTCATTTGACGATGGTGTACATTTGCCATCGCTTGTTTTACGTGGAAACTATTTTACCCTCACGTGGATTATAAATTTTAGAGCATAACAATGCGAAAGTTAAATCAAAATATTATTTGTATTTGAGAGTGTATTTTAAATAAACCAGTATAAAATCAAGCGTTAAAGTATAAAGAGAGAGTTGAGAAAAGAAAAGAGGTCAAAGGGGAATCGCTCAAGCTTGGGAATGGGCATCGCGGTGTCCAGTCGGGCCATTGTCCAACTTTAACGTTGGATGCCGTGGCGCCTAAAGCTGGACTAATGAATCTTTGAAGAGTCACCTACCTCTTCCAATTGTTGTGTCATTTCAAAGAGGTATTATGTCCCCTCAAAGGGATACCTATAATTCTATAAATATTACAGGCATATTTGGATTAAACAATTAACTTTTCTTCTAATCTTTGATTCATATTTTCTCTTTTATCAATCATTTTCAAAGTAAAACACTTGTAGTCCAAGGAAAGTACATTTGGTGTGCACCTTTATACTTTCTCATAAGTCATTGAATTCTGAAACTATCTTATCATCTAATCCATTTGCCCATTTGATTATTATCAATAATAGGGGTAGAAATAGTTTAAGGATAGTGCAAAGTATGCCTTGAATTTTTTCATTTATGTTTATATCCTTGTGTAATATCCCATATACAGCACATATTTCCAACAATCTTAAGCTATTTGTAGTCATAAACACATACATGCTACAACAGATTCATTTCTGTTGGTTGTTGCCAAATCTCTTTCAGAGGCTATAAAGATCCTACCATTTGATGGGAAGCATTTCAAAAGATGGCAAGACTAGGTGTTTGATACTCTCGATGTGATGGGTCTGGCTGAATATCAAACCACTCTTCCTCTTGAGGCTACTATAAAAAATTACAAAGAGGAATTCCTCAATTGGAGTAGAGCACATAAGGTATGTCGTAACATCATTCTTCACATATTATCAAATGAATTGTATAATGTATACTCCATATATAAGGATACACATAAATTATGGACACAGCTTAAGAAAAAATATGTTATAAAAGATGCCGGTGTCCAAAAGTATGTTATAGCAAATTTTGTAGACTTCAAAATGTTTAAGGAAAAAGAGGTTATTGCACAGATTCTGTAGTAACCAGTATCCACGACTAGTAAGAATAAGTATTTATATATGTATAAATATACGTATTTTATTTGTATGTTGGTGATACTTGATTTATATATTGTTATTAGTAGTGTTTGTATAGGTTAAGGTCATACTATTTGTAGTAACCAGTATCCATAACCGGTAAGAATATGTATATTTATATATATAAATATACGTATTTTATTTGTATATGGGTGATCCTTGATTTATATATTGTTATTAGTAGTGTTTTTATAGGTTAAGGATATACTATTAGTATTGGGTTTATTTGCAAAACTTTGGAATTATTTTAGGGACCAAATTGTTATACTTTGAAAGTTTTAGGGGCAAATTCGTAAATACCAAAAATTAGCCTCTTAGCATAAAAATATACTTTTGAACCCTAATTTACCATTTTTAGGTCGAGCTACCCATTTTAAGAGAGAGAAGAGAGAAATAGAGGAGAGAGAAAGAGGAGAAGAAGAAGAAAAAGAAGAAGAAATTGGAATTTTGAATTTCAAAAGGTATATCATACGTATTTCTCAATTTATTGGTATTAATTAAGTTAATTCCTTTAAGTTTTGATTTATGAAAATATGTATAATTGAGGATTTGTTGTGTATTTCGTAAGATCATATGAGAATTGATGATGATCTATAAGATAGTTTGATAAATCATGATGAATTGTGGAATTTCTGCTGGATAAACTCTTGATCTAGGAATTTTATAAATTGTTGTGATTTGATTCTGGTTTTGAATTTTTAGTATATGAAATTAGACATGTTTAGGATCATCTGAGACTTTGAATCGACTGAAAATATCGAAAATTGAATTTGTAGTGAATTTACCAAAATGACCCTGGAATTCTGGAAATTTCCTGTGTAAACAGTATGATACAGTGGAAAATAATTTTTGACCTACTGAATGATCTTCAAAAATTATGAATTTGTGGAATATGATAATTTTATATATCTAATGTGATATACTCGGAATTGGGAATTTAGATCAATGTGGTTGAAGTGTTATAATTTTCTAAAGTGTATTAGCTCATTGCAGTATTTGATTAACAGGTTTTTAAAGTTAAACAATAAAATAGTTTTAAAATACTTTTGGCAGTTATTTTGAAGTAAAATATTTATCATGAATTTGTATATGTGTCAAGAGTATTTATGTGGTATTTTTACAATTTTTGAGTTAGTATATGATTTTATAAAATTAGGAGATTGAATATTGTTCAGTAAGTATCTTGATCCTGTCAGGTTGGTAGTTTGGATTCGATGATGTATATGAAATGGATTGTGTAGGAATTTTGATATAATATTCATATATAGGAAGGATATATGAGTCAAGATTAAGGCAATCTGATTTTGGAGTAATTGGACATCATTTGATGTATTAGAAAATTTTGTTAAGTGTAAGTGGTCAGAATGACAAGTTTTGAGAAATCAAGTATTTAGACCAATTTGATGTGATAAATGCATTGTGTATAATTTTGTAAGCTATTTAAAGCATTTTGTGTGAATTGTGAGTCTTATAAAAGGATTAATCTCCATTGATAGGTTAAGGAGATTTAAGCCTTGTAGCTGAAAGTGTTAAGAGGTAAGTATACTAGACTTTTTACTGAAATCACAATAAACATAGTAATTGTTTTGTATGATTTTGCAAATGGGGTTAAGAATATGTTTATGTTATGTCAAAGTATATTTTGATATGAAATGTGAATATATGTTTCTGAATGTGAGCATTGACATTGAGCATGGACATACATGTGTTTTTGTAAGTGAGCTTTCAAAATAAGATGTGTTTAATAAAGAAAGCTTTTGAAGTGTAATATGTCCATGAGAAATATTTTGTATTTTGAGGGTACTTGAACTCACTGTTAACTTAGTAGGCATTTTATGTGATTTGTGGAGCCTTTATGTGTGGCCTTTCCTTCGGGATTGGTATATGTTATGTGTTCCGTATGTAGGGAGGATCCTATTGGTACCTAAAGGAAGTGTGAGTCATCACATTCGTGTGGTGGCGTATTGGTACATGTGAGAGGACTCACCGATGATCAGGGTGAGGGTTTGGCTTTTACCTTCGGGCATAAGCGTTATATATGTGTGATTTAAAGACCTCACTTGTACTATTCCTCTCATACGGTATGTCACCTACGAGTGACATTTGGCTCATTATGTGATATGTGATATGTAAGTCCTACTAAGTAGTAGTTGAGTGATGGTATTCCTATTATGTGTTTTGAAAGAATGTGTAAGCGCTTACATGATATGTGATTTGATAAGATTATGATTTTGATTGATCACAGCATATCATACATATGCATTGTGTACATATATGTATTTGTATTTGATATATGAAAAACTAGTATGCTTACTGAGTTTTATACTCATTATAGTTTATGGTGATTTCAGGTAAATAAGGTACATGTGTGCTTAGCGGATTTGGCAAGGCTTCTGCTGTTCCTTGGGTTCCCTAAGTTGTTAGGTTGCTAAGTGTTTCATTTGGGGACACGTGGGATAAGATATTTGATTTGTCCCTAGTGAATAAATATTTATGTATTATTTTATTGTGTGTGGTTGGACTTAGTTTAAGTTTCACCAAGTGTAGTAATGGATTGATTTAAAGTAAGAATTTACAATGAATATATTCTGGGCTTCCGGTAACAAAGTTGCTACTGGTGACGTAGTAGAGTGTTAATCTCTGAGAAAACTCTGCGTATCTCCGGTTTATTAATTGTCCCAGTCATAATTCAATTGTTATAATTCTGAAAGAAATTGAAATGAATGTTTAAATATGGTCAAGAGAAGTTTATATTTATATGTTAAGTTATGGGTTGATTTTAGTGTTGAACTTACTAGCAACTTGCTAAGGATTTCTGTGTTGAAGGAAAGTTGAAAATTTTGTGTAATATTATTTATGAGTGCACATGCAGTATTATTGAATGAATGTAAGTGATGTCGTGTGTCGAATCTTTTGGGTCTGGGGCGTGACACTATTAGTATTGGGTTTAATTGCAAGACTTTAGATTTATTTTAGGGACCAAATTATAATACTTTGAAAGTTTTGGAGATAAATTTGTAAATACCAAAAATTAGCCACTTAGTATAAAAATACACTTTTAAAACCCCAATTCTCTCATTTTGGTCGAGTTACCTCTTTTAGAGAGAGAGAAGAGAGAAATAGAGAGGAGAGAAAGAGGAGAAGAAGAAGAAAAAGAAGAAGAAATTAGAATTTTGAATTTCAAGAGGTATATCATACGTATTTCTCAATTTATTGGTATTAATTAAGTTAATTCCTTTAAGTTTTGATTTCTAAAAATATGTATAATTGAGGATTTGTTGTGTATTTCGTAAGATCTTATGAGAATTGATGATGATCTATAAGATAGTTTGATAAATCATGATGAATTGTGGAATTTCTGCTGGATAACCTCTTGATCTAGGAATTTTATAATTATTGTGATTCGATTCTGGTT
Source organism: Ailanthus altissimus (assembly GCA_946807835.1). NCBI lineage: Eukaryota > Viridiplantae > Streptophyta > Magnoliopsida > Sapindales > Simaroubaceae > Ailanthus > Ailanthus altissimus. Next base: position 23,218,074 of record OX327685.1, on the reverse strand, counting down.
TTGAATTTTGAGTATATGAAATTAGACATGGTTAGGATCATCTGAAACTTTGAATCGATTAAAAATTCTGGAAATTGAAGTTTTAGTGAATTTACCAAAATGACCCTGAAATTCTGAAAATTTCCTGTGTAAACAGTATGTTACAGTGGAAAATAATTTTTGACCTATTGAATGATCTTCAAAAATTACGAATTTATGGAATATGATAATTTTATATGTCTAATGTGATATACTCGGAATTGAGAATTTAGATCAATGTGGTTGAAGTGTTATGATTTTCTAGAATGTATCAGCTCATTGTAGTATTTAATTAACAGATTTTTAAAGCTATGGAATAAAATAGTTTTAAAATACTTTTGACAGTGCTTTGGAAGTGAAATATTTATCATGGACTGAGATATGTGTTAAGAGTAATTATATGGTAGTTTTATAATTTTTGAGTTAGTATATGATTTTATAAAATTGGGAGATTGAATACTGTTCAGTAAGTATCTTGATCCTGTCAGGTTTGTAGTTTGGATTCGATGGTGTGTATGGAATGAATTGTGTAGGAACTTTGATATAATATTCATATATAAGAAGGATATATGAGTCAAGAATGGTATATTCTGATTTTGGAGTAATTGGACATCATTTGATGTATTAAAGTGTTTTGCTAAGTGTAAGTGGTCAGATTGACAGGTTTTGAGAAACCAAATATTTAGACCAATTTGATGTGATAAATGCATTGTGTATAATTTTGTAAGCTATTTAAAGTATTTTGTGTGAATTGTGAGGCTTATGAAAGGATTAATCTCCATTGATAGGTTAAGGAGATTTAAGCCTTGTAGCTGAAAGTGTTAAGAGATAAGTATACTAGACTTTTTATTGAAATCACAATAAACGTAGTAATTGTTTTGTATGATTTTGTAAATGTGGTTAGGAATATATTTATGTTATGTCAAAGTATATTTTGATATGAAATGTGAAGATATGTATTTATGAATGTGAGCATGGACATACATGACATACATGTGTTTTTGAAAGTGAGCTTTCAAAATAAGATATGTTTAACAAAGAAAGCTTTTGAAGTGTAATATGTCCATGAGAAATTTTTTGTATTTTGAGGGTACTTGAACTCACTGTTAACTTAGTAGGCATTTTATGTGATTTGTGGAGCCTTTATGGGTGGCCTTTCCTTCGAAATTGGTATATGTTATGTGTTCCGTATGTAGGGAGGATCCTATTGGTACCTAAAGGAAGAGTGAGTCATCACATTCGTGTGGTGGCGTATTGGTGCATGTGAGAGGACTCACCGATGATCAGGGTGAGGGTTTGGCTTTTACCTTCGGGCATGAGCATTATATATGTGTAATTTAAAGGCCTCACTTGTACTATTCCTCTCATACGGTATGTCACCTACGAGTGACATTTGGCTCATTATGTGATATGTAAGTCCTACTAAGTAGTAGTTGAGTGATGGTATTCCTATTATGTGTTTTGAAAGAATGTGTAAGCGCTTACATGATATGTGATTTGATAAGATTATGATTTTGATTGATCACAGCATATCATACATATACATCGTGTACATATATGTATTTGTATTTGATATATGAAAAATTAGTATGCTTACTGAGTTTTATACTCATTATAGTTTATGGTGATTTCAGGTAAATAAGGTGCATGTGTGCTTAGCGGATTTGGCAAGGCTTCTGCTGTTTCTTGGGTTTCCTAAGTTGCTAGGTTACCGAGTGTTTCATTTGGGGACACGTGGGATATGATATTTGATTTGTCCCTATTGAATAAATACTTATGTATTATTTCATTGTGTGTGGATTGGATTAGGTTTAAATTTTATAAAGTGTGGTTATTGGATGATTTTAAGTAAGAATTTGCAATGGATATATTCTGGGCTCCCGGTAACAATGTTGCTACTGGTGACGTAGTAGAGTGTTAATCTATGAGAAAACTCTGCGTATCTCCGGTTTAATAATTGTCCCAGTCATAATTCAATTGCTATAATTCTGAAAGAAATTGAAATGAATGTTTAAATATTGTCAAGAGAAGTTTATATTTATATGTTAGGTTATGGTTGATTTTAGTGTTGAACTTACTAGCAACTTGCTAAGGATTCCTGTGTTGAATGAAAGTTGAAAATTTTGTGTAATATTATTTATGAGTGCACATGCAGTGAATGAATGTAAGTGATGTCGTGTGTCGGATCTTTTGGGTCTGGGGCGTGACAGATTCATAGTTTTTATCTCTTACTAAATGACTTAAAAAATGAAAATATTGTTCTCCCTTAACCTTTTATTGCTAGTTACTTAATTGAAAAGTTTTCTGAATCTTGGAAAGATTATAAGAAAAGCAATAAACATAAAAGGAAGAATTTAACTTTGGAAGATTCTATTATGTACATTAGAATAGAAGAAAAGAATCACCAAAGGGAGAACTTAAAGAAGGCTAATGAATTAGTTTCTAAGGCCAATTTAGTAAAAGTTGATAATCATAATAGAAAACATCAAGATTCTATAAGCAACACTCATTTTAAGAAGAATAAAGCCTCATTTAAGAAAAAGGGTAAATGTTATACTTGTGGAAAGGTTGATTATTTTACTTATCAATGTAAACATAGGAATCAGAAAGGAAACAACAAAACTTTCAAAGCCAACTTGGTTGAGAGAGAAGATGTTATTGCTACAGTAGTTGTTTTACAAATGAACATGGTGGCAAGTGGCAACAAAGAGTGGGTTATTGACTCTAGAGCTATAAGACACATATGTAGAGACAATAGTTCCTTCCAAGAGTATGTTTTTATGAGAGATAGAGATAAGCAAGTATATTTTGGTGATTCCCATTCTGCACTAGTGGTGAGAAAAAGGAAGATTCTTTTTAAACTTCATTCGGGAAAGACTCTTGTGTTGAATAATGTTCTCCATGTTTTCAATATTAGATACAATCTTATTTCTATATTTATGTTAGGAAAAGTAAATGTAAAAGTCTTATTTGAAGAGGATAAAGTTATAATAACCAAGGGTGTGACATTCATTGAAAATAGATATTCTTCCAATAAATTACTCAAGTTCAATGTACTTGATGTTTCAATGAATAAAGATGTTTCTTTTGCTTATATTGTTGAGTCATTCAATTTATAGTATGATAGATTATGTTACTTGAATTATCTTTATTTAAGAAAGATGAAAAGAATTGGTTTACTATCTAATATGAGATTAGATGAAATGCATTAATGTGATGTATATGTGGAAGAAAAGTCCACTAAAAAAAGTTGTAAACCTATAACTCTTAGAGAAATCAACTTGCTTGATTTAATTCATAGTGACTTGAGTGATTTTAAAGATATCATGACTTAGGGATAAAAGATTTTACATAACCTTTATTGATGATTTTTCAAAATATATTAAGGTATATTTGTTAAGAAATAAAGATGAGTCATATGATAAGTTCTTAATCTACAAACAAGAAGTTGAAAATCAACTTGGTAGAAAATTAAAAGATTAAGAACTAATAAAGGATAAGAGTATGTGTCTAACTTATTTAGTTTTTATTGTGAGAACAATGGAATTATAAATGAACTTACATCACCATACTTACTTGAATTTAACGGAGTGGCTGAAAGAAAAAATGAAACTTTAAAGAAAATGATGAATTGTTTATTAATTAATTCTAAGGCACCTTTGAACTTATAGGGGGAAACAATTTTGATTCCTTGTTATATATAAAATAGAATTTCCTATAAGAAAATGGGAATTACACCTTATGAGTTATGAAAAGGTTATGCTCATAATCTTTCATACCTCAAAGTGTGGGGGGGTGTTCAGCAAATGTTCTAATTCCTAATCATAAAAAGAAAAGGATGAGACTTAAGACAATTGATTGTATGTTTATAGATTATACCCAGTATAATGCTGCATATAGATTCTTGGAATTAAAGGATACCATGGGTTTGTTTAATGCAAACAACATAATAGAATCTAAAAATATAGAATTTTTCTAGTCTATCTTTCCTAAAAAAGCCAATGTAGATAATACTATGACTCATGTAAAGGTTAATATAGATACTTTTGAAAGCTCTAACAATGAACTTAGGAGAAACAAAATAATAAGGAAGATTATAAGTTTTGGTAATGATTTCTATGCTTTTCTTATGGAAGAGGACCCTAAGACCTTTAGTGAGGCTATAACTTCTCATGATGCTCATTCATGGAGGGAGGTAATAAATGATGAAATCAACAATATTATGAGTGATCATGTATGTGAATTGGTTAATTTACCTCAACATTTCAAGCCTATTGGTTGTAAATAAATCCTTAAAAAGAAGATGAAAGCTGATGGAACTATTAAAAAGTATAAGGCAAAATTGATTGCCAAAGGGTTCACTCAAAAGAAAGACTTAGATTACTTTGATACTTGTGCTTCTGTAACTAGAATTACATCAATTAGAATTTTAATTGTATTGGCTGTAATATATGATTTGTTTGTATACCAAATGGATGTAAAGATTGCATTTCTAAATGGTAATTTAGAAGAAGAAATTTACATGGAATAACCGAAATGTTGTATTGGTATTGATACTGAGCATAAAGTATGTAAGTTGGTCAAGTCTTTGTATGGCTTGAAACAAGCATCCAAACAGTGGCATAAAAAGTTTGATAATGCTCTTGTATCAAATGGTTTTATGATAAATGATTCTGATAAATGTATATATTATAAAATATTTGATACTAATAGATATGTTATTATATATCTATATATGGATGATATGATAATAGTCAGTCCTAGTATGGAAGTGATTGTTGAGATTTAGAGGTTTTTATCAAATGTATTTAATATGAAAGATTTGGGAGAAACTAATGTAATACTTGGGGTAAAGATTATAAGAACATCTAATAGTCTCACTTTATCACATAACACTATATAGAGAAGTTTCTTAAAAAGTTTGGGTACACAGCATGTAAACCAGTGGTAAAATCTTATAATGATAATGTTAAACTTCGCAAGAATGTAGAATATAGTTACAATCAGAACTGTTCAGCTCAAATCATTTGTAGTCTCATATATATTATGAATACTATTAGGCTTGATATAACATATGCTGTAAGGAGATTGAGTTGGTATACTCAAAATCTAGGAAAAGAGCATTGGAGTGCTTTAGATAAGGTTGTAAAATATTTAATAGGTACTAAAGCTTATGCACTTTCATATGATAGATTACAATATATGATTGAAGGTTATAGTGATGCTAATTAGATATCTGAGCCAATGAGGTTAAGTCTACTAGTGGATATATCTTCACTTTAGGTGGAGGATTCATATGTTAAAAATATACTAAACAGACTTATATAACACGATCTACTATAGAATCAGAATTGATAGCAAAAGGCTTGTTCTGAGACTAAATGATTAAGGACACTTATATGTGATCTTTTCATTAGTACTTACCCTCATACTATAATTTCTATAAATTGTGATTTTCTAACAGTGATTGCTAGAGTAAAGAGCAAAATTTAGAATGGAAAAAATAGACATATTTATCTACGACATGATATTATTAAATAACTGCTAGAATTTGGGGTGGTAAGCCTCGATTATGTGAGGTCAGAGAGGAACTTGGTCGATCTTCTAACAAAGCCACTAAATAGAAGGTTAATGGAAGAAACATTGAGGGGCATGATACTTTTGCCTATAGCATGAGACAAAAGTGATAGTAACCCTACCTATGTGATTGAAGATCCCATTAAAGTAAGTTTATAAGGGTAAGAATAAATCACTTGTTGTCTTGTTGTACTAGCAATTATTTTTGTGAGTCCCTCTCTATGGTAATGTAGTGCATATGTAGTGAAAAATAGTGAGTTAATCTCTTAATAAACTTAATAGCCTCTTATAAGGTGGTATGTTAAATCTACAGGACAAACTTGATAAAGTGTCACCCATGTGAGTGTGAAATTGGGTTGGTTCCTATAAGAGTTAGATAGGCTACTCCAGAGCACTCATAAAACCAAAAAGGCATATAACCATCAATAGTTCCAAACTGCAGACATAGACAAGTTATTAAGAATTTAACTTGATAATTTAACCCTCTATTTTACATCTAAAGGAATAATGATTAATAGAAACTTGCTTTTACCTAGTTCTTATAAAATACGGTTACTTAATCAATGGGTTGGTTCATAACTTGAAAGAGCACCAATTCATATAAGTTAAAATTTTATTTTATTATATGGTTGATTTGGTACACATTTGTTTATTTGAAATATGTGGGAAATTGTTAGTAGTTGAGAGTGTATTTCAAATAAACAAGTGTAAAATCAAGCGTTAACGTAAAAAGAAAGAGCTAAGAAAAGAAAGGAGGTTTAAAGGGAATTGCCCAAGCCGTAGGAGGCTTGGGCGCTGCAGTACCTCAACCACTAGACTGGGCATTGTAGTCCCCAATTAGGCTGTTGCCCAACTTTAATGAGCACCATGATGCCCAGAGCTAGACTGGTGACTCTTTAGAGAGTCACCTACCCCTTCCAATTAATGTGTTATTTCAAAAAGTTGTTGTGTCTCCCCAAAAGGACACCTACAACTCTATAAATAATGCAAGCACATTTGGATTAAACAATTAACTTCTTTTCTCACATTTGATTCACGTTTTCTCTCTTATCAACTATTTTCAAAGTAAAACACTTATAGTCCAAGGAAAGTATATTTGGTGTGCACCTTTATACTTTCTTATAAGTTATTAAAATTTGAAACTATCATACCATCTAACCCCATTTGCACTTTTGATTATCATTAATAGTGGGGGTAGAAATATTTTAAGGATAGTTCAAAGTACACCTTGACTTTTTTCATTTAAGTTTGTATTTTTGTGTAATATTTCAGATATAGCACACCTTTCCAAAAAAAATCACCATTGTTGTTTGTCGTTTGACCGGTGGCAGCAACATCGATTGGGGTGAATTAACTCCTTTTTATTTTTATTTTATTTTATTCAATAATTTTAGTTAAATAAAAAATAAACTTATTACAATAAGCCACGTATTTGTTTTTAGTTAAAATATCATATTAGTTTTGGGAATGTACACAAATAGTCATTATTTTAAACTCATATACTTTTATAGCTACAAAATTAAAATGCCATATTCAATAGTCATAAAGTTTAAATTTGGAACATTTTACCCTAGAAACATATTTTGTTTCTTTCCCACCATTTTTCTCTAAAACTCACTCAAACAAAACTTTGAAAATTTTGAACTTAAGAACAAGTAGATCAGGTGTTTGAGCACTGATTTGTTGAAGATTGGAAGTAAAAAAGATCAGTTGAGAAGAGGTCCCTCTTTACACCTCACGCCATGCCTCAAACCACATGGTCGGGCGCATAGCCTTTTTCTACTCTGATAAGCACAATAAAATGCATATTTGCTTAAGAGATTCAGTAACTATTTAATGTCACTAATTTTAATATTTTTGTAGTTTTAAACTTGAAATAAAGTGTTATCCTTAAATTGTAATTAATAAATATTATTTGCACAAGTTTAGTAAAATAAACGTAACTCTCAATGTAAAAATTGAAATGAAGAAATTCTTGAACCCAGAGTAACATAAATCAATTTTACACAAACTTGAAGAACAGTCGAAAAGTTAATTCAACCTTTTATAAGCCAAAATTGGGATACAATAGAACTGGATTATAACTTCCGCTCAACTTGACCCACCTTAAGTATTTAGACTGTATTTCACAAGATACGTACCCAATCAGTATGATTCTTGAAGTTGAAAAATACTGACTAAATTATCAACAACTCTTATGTTGATAACAAAATCCAAAGAAGTCGCAATTATAGATTAAATTGTATTGCAAATTGGTAAAAGGATTGTTAGCTAAAATCTGTCATATCTTTGGTTTTTTGTTCATATCGCATTGGATACTCATTCAAATTGAATGAACCTTATGGCTATAGAAAGAAGAGATAAAATATTACAACTTTAATGTCGACCAAAATGGCTATATCGATCATTTCTATTGTAAAAAAGGTGCAACAATTAGGTGAAGAAGTAAGTGGCTTAAATTATTAAAGATTAAAGTCACACTAAACATGTTTTCATTCATTGTTTATATAAAGACACCCTTAGGAGGCTAATGGATGTTTTTTCAATGATTTATAATTCTCTCATATAATTTCTCTTTAACATACATTGTAAGTTAGACTAAAGTTCTTGGTAAGGCTAGCGATAAATTTTTATGTGTAATAAATTTACTTCTAAACTTTGATTCTTTGTCAAAAGTTACAAATGTTGTAAGTTTGCTTGTGTCTAAAATCTTATCTATTATTTTTCTATAATTAAGAGATTATAATTCTCATATTTCATAAAATTTCAGTCATACTTTCTTTATGTAATTATTGTTGAATTATAATTATTACTAATTACATTATTTTATAAGTTAATCTTTTATTAGAATATTGTCAATCGATATATTATCAATCTTAGATAACATATAAAGATAATAATTATTTGATATTCAAGTTGATTTTTTACTATAATATTGTCAAAAATGATATATTGTCGATGTTAAATAACTTGTATAGATGAACATGGTTTGTGATAATGTTTGTAAAGAGTTTAGTCATATCAAATACATGTATTATTAAATGTGCCGTATTTTACATATCTTCCGATTGATTGTTTGGGATGTGAAACTTTCAATTGAGTTATAAACATTGAATCAAAGTATAAAATAGATTTATGAAGCATAATTTTGATTCTCGAAGCCTTGTTTACATCATTATAAGACTTCTCCCTTAATTCATATACAATTTTATCTCATCCACATAAATCAATTAGTTAATTTTCTCATTTGTTATTGTTTTAATATTTTTATTTCACTAACCTATGTTTGTCAAAAGCTTCCTTGTAGGATCAACACCTCAATCTATAATGCGACAGCCTCATTACATTGTAAAGATACGTCTTTCGGGAGGTGCAGGAAATTCTAAATTTTTTTATTCGTCCTTGATTTTATTTTTTTTCCAATTCATTGTATTTTTTCACCAACATACTTTATTTTTTTTTTATTTTATCATAATACACTACCACTATATTTTTATATTTATATTTTTACAAACTAAACGAAAAAAAAATTAAAATATATTATAAAATAAATTTTTAAGTTATGCTATTAATAAAAATAATTTTATTTGTTTATTATTTTCTTAATTAATAAAAATTAACCAAATAATTTTTTACTATAAAAAAGTATAATCTTTAAAATAATAATTATTTACGTAAACTTCTCATTATTTTTTTATGCCAAATTTGAAGAGTTCCAATATTTTCTTTTTCTTTTTTTATATAATAAAAAGAAGAAAAAAGTGTACACAAAGTGTATTCTAATTTTTTTCTTTGACATGATATCCATTTTTGGCATTTCTATTTATTACTCTTGCTGTCACGTAACAACATTCACGTTATTATTTGTAATAACTGCTGACTTTTTCCTTCCATAAGCAAACGATTGGTCGAATCTTCCTTCGACAGTACTTCAAATTTCTTACAGAAGTACGGGTACCCACTTAATACGCTATCTGTAATAAATGCTATCTCATCCTTGGTTGTCTTTTTTCGTTATCACAATCACAAACTCCCAAGATAAATACTCTGTTAAAGCTTTAAATCTTCTGCTCTTCCTTTTACTTTTGGTTATCAGGTAATATGATTCACTTCTCTCTTGTTCGCCATCATTTCTGATTGTTTTATTTTTCTCCTCTTTGAATACCCAATTGGTTATTTGCCATTTTTCTGATTGTCTTATTACGAGTTAAGTGTAGTGAGTAATGTGTATAATATGTAGGATTATGTATTTTGGTGTACAAACAGTTTAGTGCCCGTGATTGTTGATTTTGTTTCCTGTTATTTATTTAAGGTTTGTTTTGGTGGATGAGGCAATGCCCTGAAGCTTTTCTGTTTATATTTATACTACCTTTTTTGGTGGTAGGGGAATAATTGAGCTGTTTTTGTGATCTATATTGATTTAAAATATCGTTTTGGATTAAATATGGCCTTTCTAGGAATTAATAATGATGAAAAAGTAAGCATATTTATTCACTACTGCCATGTCATTTACTCATGTATCATTTGAAGCTGCAACTTAGATTCTGACGTTGTACTTACTAATTTACGATGTTGTTCTTACTGATTTATTAGGTTTCCTGCTTTGATTGATTCCAGATAATGAGAGAACTGAGATTGATCTTCCTGGGATTTCTATTGGTTCTTGGAACTTTTGAAGTGGCAAGTTCGCATGGAGATCAGCCGCTTTCAAAAATTGCTATTCATAAGGCTATATTTGCTCTTAGTGACCTTGCCTATATTAAAGCCTCTCCTAATATTCTTGGATTGAAGGTAAGCTTCAGTGACTCAGTGTCTCTATTTCTTCCAATTTTGTGAACATATATGAAAAGCAAAATCACTTTGATTAACATTTGAAAGTCATGAAATTGAATATTTTGATGATTGAATGTCATTTTTGCATTTGTTGAACCTTCTATTGGGTTGAAGTTTCTTCCTTAGAACCACCAACCAAAACACTAAGAATGCAAAAGCATGAAAAATTTAGGTTTATTGTCCATTTAATGAAAAAATTATATATATTTTCTACTGTTTCAGGGGCAAAATTCAGAGTGGGTAACAGTGGAGTATAGTTCTCCATACCCGTCTATTGATGATTGGATTGGAGTATTTTCGCCATCCAATTTCAGGTAAAATAAATGTCCATTGCATTTTTATGTATAGAAATATGGAAGTTGATGAGACGTACATATAGTTATATATCTTCTTGGCATTAATTAATTGAATGCTATAATATTGATCTAATTGGAGCATATATATCTCACAAATTTCCAGTGCTTCCACTTGCTCTGCAGAAAATCCAAGAGTTTATCCTCCGCTATTGTGTTCTGCTCCTATCAAGGTTTGCATTGCACTTCTTAGCCACAATTTTGCTAGCTTTCTAATTTCTTAGCCTGCTTTTAACTGAAGTTGAGCTGGAGTTTCTATGGTAATATTCTACCTTATTTCTTCGGACAGTATCAGTTTGCAAACTACTCTAGTCCTCAGTACAAAAATACAGGGAAAGGTTCATTGAAGCTTCAGTTGATTAACCAGAGATCAGACTTCTCTTTTGCATTATTTTCCAGTGGTTTGTTAGATGTAAGCTTCTGACTGTTTTTACCCCCTTATCATCTCTATAGATATCTGAATCCTAATTTCTTTGAATTCCATACATCCAAATTATGGAGATTGGAAAACCAATTGTTTTAGTGGTTGGCATGTCATAATTATTTTCCTTACTAAGGAAATTTATTTTCTAATGCTTAGGTATTGTTATATAGAAATAATTTTTCTGGTAGCTGCTTGCTAGATCATATAAAATTGACTCACCAGAGCATCAATCTAGTTTCGCAGAGTGGGCTATGCTAATAGGATTTCTCACAGCAATACTATTAATTATTGTCGCCTTCGCCTATATCCCTTTCCACCTTCCTCTTGTCCTTCTAGAGCCTTCATCTTGATCCTAATGACAGCATAACAATATATTCTATGCTTTTCTTACACATGGTTAATGAATCTTTTATTCTTTTCCACATCTTGTTTCCTTGAACATATATGGTAAAATATTTATAGAGGGATGCCTGTGGCTCAAAGTCAATATGTTTCTTTATTCTCAGAATTAGTTCACTTTAACTTCTTTGTCAAATTGGCCATTTATTACTGTACATTCCTATAATTTCATCTGGAAGATGCAATTTTTTCTGGCGCCTGTTCATCCAATTCTTTACTAATGCTCTTGCTATAATTTGTCTGTTTTATCTTTTGTTGCTATAATAGCCAAAGCTGGTAGCAGTATCAAATAAAGTAGTTTTCACAAATCCAAATGCACCAGTTTACCCACGTTTGGCGCAAGGAAAAATGTGGAATGAAGTAAGTTCAATTTCTGATTGTAAATCTAAAAACTCATGCAAATCAAGTCTGGTAATGTGACACTTCCTTTTAACATTGTAAAGTTCTACAATAATTTATCTCTACGTTGACAAGCTGTTCAAAAATTCACAAGCTTGTCTATATCAAACATCCTGGACTTCGGTAATCTGAATGATGTTTAGAGTTATCTCATTTTGGAGCTCATAAGACTTTTCAACATCATATTCAGATGACAGTAACATGGACAAGTGGATATGGGATTGATGAAGCAGAACCTTTTGTGGAATGGGGTCCCAAAGGAGGTGACCGTGCACGTTCCCCTGCTGGAACACTGACATTTGAACGTGGCAGTATGTGTGGTGTGTAACTCATCTACCTTGTCAATTTTCTTCCAAAAGATAGAAACAAAAGGAGAATAACTGCATCAAATTCCTTTAACTTTTCTTTTATTTATAACTGCATAAGTGTTTCTAATCTGTTATTTCTTTGCTATTATATTGACTTGGTAAAGCTTTTTGTAGTTGCAAAAATAAGAGTGTGATGGATTTTGTGGCTTTTTTTTCTTTCTCTTTCCTATATGCAATGGGTCAAATCACCAAATTTTTTTCCCTAGATATTTGTTTTCTGGGTAGCTGATTAATAACAAATTTAGATGCACAGGTGCACCAGCAAGAACGGTGGGATGGCGTGATCCTGGATACATACACACCAGCTTTCTGAAGGAGTTGTGGCCCAATGCAATGTATGTTACATCTTATCCTAGTGCATGATTTTGATTCTAAAGTGTGTTAAAGTTCTTATTTAATTAAAACCGTTGCCAATTATTTACAAGGAATAATAGCACTTTGATACTGTATTCTTGATGTATGCTTATCAATATTTCAACACAAAATGAAGAATTTTTTTAAAGAATAATAACACTTTGATACTATATTCTTAATGCATGCTTATCAATATTTTAGTGAAAAATGAAGAATTTTTTTAAGGTTTTATTTGAATTTTTATTAGCATAAATTCTACACTTTGGCTGAAACAACCTTTTATTGTGGAAATCAAAATTTAGTTTTGGGGTTATGCAAATCACAGTTAAACTCTGAAATATTTCCTCTCCATGTGGAACAATCCAATAAATTTGTACTTTGTACATATCTCTCTTAAAAGGATTGAATTTGAAATGTCAGAATGTTTTAGTGGATGAGTTTTATTATTGAACACAATCATTAAATATTAAATTAGCACCATGTTGGAAGATTTCTGTCAACCTTTTAACAGCACATGCAACTCAACAGTCAACATATTATAATACATATATATATGTTGTTATTTTTTTCTTACGTAGGTACACCTACAAGCTTGGGCATAGATTGTTCAATGGTACATACGTTTGGAGTTCAGAGTACCAGTTTAAAGCATCTCCTTATCCTGGTCAAAATTCTTTGCAACATGTAGTCATTTTTGGCGACATGGGAAAGGTTTGAACTATCTTTGAAAAACTATATTCATGTCAATTAGCAGGATAAGAATAATTGATATCTCTATTTGTTAATTTTTTTTTTCTGTGTGAAAAAATATGTGCATATCTGTAGATTTGTCAATAATATACTCCCAATTCTTGCTAAAACTAATCACTCTTTGAAATGATATTTGATTTTACTTAAGTCTATAAATATATTTGCAAACCACTGACATGAATAGCATAGCTGTAATAGCTTTCTGATGATGAGGTGAGCTGTTTTTGTTGAAATATAGTCAAATTGAGCTGCTTCCTTCTCTCCTTGAATTATTGTATAGGCCGAGCTACTCCATCCCTCATGCTTTTCGACCGATGCTTGTTTGTTTATTGGGATCATTCTCCCTGAACTGTTAAAAGTAAACATAGAGTATCATAATCATGTTTTACTCTTTCCTTAAAAGATTTTCTCTGTTTCAGCATCACCTTCCCTGCAATTTGATTAACTGTAAGTTAGGAATTACGATGAAGTTTACTCCAACTATCAACTTAGATGCAGTTGATAGTTTGTGAGTGGTCTGCTTAATCTTTCATTTTGCAGGATGAAGCTGATGGTTCTAATGAATATAATAACTTCCAGCGCGGTTCTCTTAATACCACAAGAGAGCTTATTCAAGACTTGAAGAACATTGATATAGTTTTCCACATTGGAGACATATGTTATGCAAACGGATACCTTTCACAGTGGGACCAGTTTGTGGCACAGATTGAGCCAATTGCATCAACTGTGCCATACATGATTGCAAGGTTTGTACTAATTTACTTAAGTGCCTCACCTGCTTGTTGGAGCATAACTAGTCCTGAACTGCATCTTATGAGGCAATTGATGATTTCTCCTTCCAGTGGTAACCATGAGCGTGACTGGCCGGGGACAGGATCTTTCTATGGGAACATGGACTCTGGTGGAGAATGCGGAGTGTTGGCTGAGACTATGTTCTATGTCCCTGCTGAGAACAGGGCTAAGTTTTGGTATGGGGATTTCAGGAACAAACTGGTCAATTTATTTATTTTTATAACACTAAATATCTGTTGTAAGAATTTCATAATTTGTTTTGACTGTTGATGCTGGTAATTTGTTTACACCTTTGACTTGAAACCTTCTAGCAGTTAATTGTCATAACCACAAATTATTCTACTTATTACATAAGAAAGTATAAACAATATTTAATCATGTAGGTGCCTGTCTCTGATTATTTGCAGGCATAATAATTTCTGAAAACTTTCAACGTTAATACAAATTCGAAGGAATTGGATCGAATTTTCTTTTTCTTCCTTGATTTCTCTTGTTCATTTGTTTTATGATGTTTGTGGGATCAAATGTTGAAAGTTATAATTTCATTATCAGGTACTCCACAGACTATGGCATGTTCAGATTTTGTATAGCTGACACAGAGCATGATTGGAGAGAGGGAACCGAGCAATACCAGTTCATTGAGCACTGCCTGGCATCTGTTGACAGGCAAAAGCAACCATGGTTGATTTTTCTTGCACATAGGGTTCTAGGCTATTCTTCTGGCATATCCTATGCTGTAGAAGGATCATTTGCTGAACCGATGGGGAGGGAAAGTCTTCAAAATCTCTGGCAGAAGTATGAGGTTGATATTGCCATCTATGGCCATGTGCACAATTATGAAAGGATATGTCCTATATACCAGGTATTATCCCAATTTGAAGCACCGAAGAAGCTACACCTTGTTGCTTCTTAGCTACATTTTTGCCTACTATTTAATTGAGTTGAAACTAATTTTGAAAGAAACAGATTTTCAAGTTTTACTTAATGTTTTTCCCTAAGGTGAACTGTGAAAATATTCCATTTGACCCTTATAAATTCAAAGACAAGATGGGAAAGATATCTGTCCCTTCGTATAAAGAGTGGAAAAACAAGATTTTAGCAATCAAGTTTGGAAGTTAGAATTCTTTCTGCTAACAACTGAACTGTGAATTTCTGCTTCTACAGAATAGATGCACCAATCAAGAAAAGCACTATTATAAGGGCAAGCTGAATGGGACAATACACATGGTTGCTGGTGGTGGTGGAGCAAGCTTGTCAGAATTTACCACCCTCCAAACCACATGGAGTTTATATAGAGACTATGATTACGGATTTGTTAAACTTACAGCTTTTGATCATTCAAACCTGTTGTTTGAGTACAAGAAGAGCAGAGATGGAAAGGTTTACGACTCTTTTAGAATATCCCGGGATTATAGAGACATTTTAGCCTGCACTGTGGACAGTTGCCCGAGCACAACCCTTGCATCATAACTTATGCATGGGTTAAGAGATTTTCATCATAAATATTCTTGTTGAATTTGCTTCATATTGTAGCATGTGGGTTTCCCCTTCCATAATACAAGTCATGGTTAAGAAATGCGGCTATTTTTTCTCTGGTTTGATGTATATGGGGCTCGGGCAGTAAACTTTGTGGATAGTTCTACCAACGTTGGTGAGAATGGCTTGCATTAGACTAGATGTAATTTCCTGCTTCATGTAATGATATGGTGTGAATCAGTGAATGGTGATTTCCTGCTTAATGTAAGAATATGATGATGATACGGTGTGAATGGTAATTTCATGCAATGAAGAGAAGACTATCAAATCAAGCCAATAATCCAAACAAAAGCACATTCATGTAAAGAAATTTAGTATGTTAAAGTTGATTTTTAGGCCTAGCTTCCAATGCGGATAACAGAGGGATGGACGTTAACCATAAACATTTATCGGATCCACGATATTTCATGCTTGTCTGCTTCCATGTCTCTAATCCGCAAATCTTGTGGCTTGAAATGTCGGAACAAATATATTACGACAAGCATAAGCTTTCCAAAATTACAAGTGTTCATTCACTTTAAGACATTCTACTCTTTTAACTTTTCCTTCGTTTCTCTTAAATAATCGCAGTTCTAATTCTGAATAAATCTGTTCCTTAGCTTGGCTTCAAAAGGATCGGATTTCAAGATAATAAATATTTCTGTACTTCATTCATTGGGTGGCTAATAGAATAACTAAATTAACCGTCGTTTTTTTAAAGAAGTCTTTCTCAATGTCTCTTTGTTTTCCTGGCTGTTTTGGATATTTATATCGTCCATTTATTTATGTGGCCTGGAGGCTTGAATGTTTCATGCCTCTTGGTTCTAGGGTTCATCTGTTAAGAATCTGCAATGAAATATATTGTAGTTCACTTGTTTCGTTAAAGAACAAATTGGGTTAAGTGTTTCTCTGCAAAAGAACAGAGAACATGGATTTATGGGTGGTTGCAGCAGCTACTGGTGCTGGCTACATTGCCAAGTACTGGCGGAACTTGACATCTAATGAAACAGAAACCTCATCAGAATCATTTTCCTTCTATGCAATTCACAGGCAATCTGATTCCAGGAACTTGCTGCAGCAAATAAGGGATCAAACCAACCCCTTGCGCAGATTAGCCAGAGTACAAGACACAGATGGCTTTTTTCTAGACGTAGAAGATCATATAGAAGTTGGAAGTACAAGTAATATTAGTAGTCAAAGGCAAGTTGAGAACTATAATTTGCTTTCATTAACAAGTTTTCCTCCACTGCTGGCAGATAATGAAAATTTTCGAGTACCTGGAAATGGAGCGGAGAGGAAGAGCAACTTTTCTGATATGTCTGGGCATCTTAGGAGCAGGTATTATGGAAATTATCTTGAACCTCTTGATTCAATAGACAGCAGCCTCGGAGCTCAGTTGTATAGGGAGTATGTTGCAATTGAGGAATATATGCACAAATCACAAACCGTGAGGCCATTGTTGTTAACTGATGGGCGCCGGATAATCAGCAGGTCTAACAGTGATTTTAGAGCAGAGAATGAGATGCAGCCTTTATCAAGGCAACTGAAAACAGATATCAGAAGGCGGTCCAGAAGATTCTCCATCATGAGGGAATCAGTTCAACCATTTCATTCTCCAGGTTATTAAGTCTGTTCCCTTCTGAATTTATAATCCTTGCATTGCTTAACTATATTCTTTTCTAGAATTGAATTGTGTCCTCACAGAATTAATGCTTTTCGGAAGGAAAAAATCATATTAAAATTTATCTTTACTTCATTATAATTTATATCTGACATCTTGCCCTCCGAAATTCAAGTCGGTTATATGATTTGTATCTCTTCTTTCAATTTTTTTAAGCTCTAAGAGCAGCACTTTTTGCAGGTGTTCCCAATGCAAAGCTTCTTTTCTTCTTTGGTATTTCTGTTGGTATAATGTCTAGCATTCTTGCTAACAGAAGCGAAGTGGAAAACTTAAATGAGAAGTTGACGACGACTGAGAACTTGGTTGAAGACTTACAAGAGGATCTTGATATGAAAGATCTGCTAAACGTAAAGGAGATTCCTAATGAAGATTTAGAATCCTTGGGAACAAATCAACGCCACTTACTCAGACTGACGCCGTATGCATTGTACCCTGAACATGAATTTGATGGACATAGAGAATGCGACCGTGAAGAGCCAGAAAATCAGAAGGCAGTGAGTTCTGAGGCAATGAGTAAAATTGAGGCAGAACTTGTTGAAGAATTGGAAAGGTTAGAGCTAAACATTAGGAAATCTAGCTTTGGAAGAACTAATTGTGCGGAGGTAAGTTAACATAGACAGGTTTATGATCTGACAGGAGTTTGTCTACTGAAACAAGTCAGAATTTAAATTACGAAGTTTTAACAGTTTTTCTGATATTTGTTTTGCAGCTGGATCCTGACGTCATTGGGGAACCTGACAATTCAGACAGTGATGTAAGCAGGACATCAAGCGATCATCCCGATGAAACAAACTATGCTGTCTCACCTCAGGAGTTATGCTTGCGTCTTCACAATGTCATTCAATCAAGGCTTGAAGCACGCATCATGGAACTTGAGACAGCCCTTGAAAACAGCCAGAAGAGATTGCGATCCCTAGGGTTGGAAAGAAGCATGACTCCTTGGAGGGAACTATATGGAGAAGTAGAATCTTCTTCCCTGGAAAGCCAAACCTTTATAGATGAAGACTATAATGACCATGATTCTTGGTCATAAGGTTTCCAGAGGAGATCCAGAATTGTTAATAAACAATTCTTGGTCATATACAAGGAGGCTTATGAAGAAATTACTAGGATGACCAACTCAATTAAATCGATTATGCTGGAGATGATACTGAGAAAGAAATGCATACTTTTGACAGATGCTGTAGCAGGACTGAAATAATGTGGTCATGGCCTCCTGGTTGGTTTGACAATGTCACATCACTGAGAAAAGGCAGTTAGTGGATGATGTAGAGTATGATAAGATGAAGGCCCAAATTAAAATGTTGAATGTCACAGTGAATTTTCAATAGAAATTGCCAAATAGAGGGACACAGATGAAATGGGAAAGAAGCTCAGAGAGGATTCCAAATTGGATGCAGAGTATCAAATTTGATCTTCAACAAATCAGTTTCAATTCCATAGTTTACAATCATAAGACTCTCTTGTATCTAAAATAGAACAAGAAAGAGAAGTACAGCAAGCAACATGCAAGACCTGTTATGACCAGAACCCAATTGAATGCTGATGGGTAATCAAAAATTGTTGCTGCAAAGTTCATTCCAAATACTCCCGTAACAACTGCAAATATTGTAGCCACAAAAGTTGCTGCAGTGAGCAGCAACTCAAATTGAATTAATTGATTCTGAACATTGCCCTGTTTACGGAAGAGTAAACATCCAATGCATTTAGAGTTACTTTTTGACTTAAGAAAATGAAGAAAGCATCACCAAATTGATAAATCATCATCATTTCTTACCAATTTAATGTTGATCAAATCTTCAGTATCATCAATGTATTCTTTGAGCTGCATTACCAACCAAAATCAATATTCTCAGCATCAGCCGCATAACAAAGTGACAACTATTCTTTGCATGAGATGACGTTACTTGAATAAACAAATTTCTGATCTTTACAAAATCTTATTTTTGTTGGAAAAGTACGATTCAGCACGTCTCTATATGACTGTTTCTCTCTTTCATCCCATTTTTTGTTGGAAAAGTATTTCATTAGAAAATACAAGTACATAAATAAACAAAAGAGGCAAGCATAGAAGTAGATAGGGATGAATAAAGGAAGCCTTCATGGTAGGAATAATAAATGATCTAAAATTTGACATGCCTAAACCAATCATAAGATGATCAAATTGCAAGCTGCACCCAATAAGTTAAATTGCAAACCACACAATTTCAAGAAGGTTTGAACACATGTTTGATGTAGAGTAAGACATCTCTTACCGAGAACAACTTGCTGAGAGCATGGTCGATAACAACGAAGTATGCTTCCAGTAACATCTCAAGTTGGTCAATATTTTCCCCAGTACCAGATGAACTACTTAAGCTTCCGTGTTTTGAAGTAACAATACTACTAAATGCCCTTTGCAATTTCTGGGCTCCACTGATTGACCCCACCGGGGAAACGGGTGCGGATTTTGAAACCACTCTATCCCCACTTGAAATATTGCTCTGACTGTTTACATCACTCGAGGAGTAAGCCTCCAACCTTTGCTTCTTCTCTGTAAGGTACATCTCAGCCATGTCATCATCATCATCCATGAGATGTTCTATCTCATCACGGACCTGAAAAATTATTTTAATTGGCATTATAGGAGACACAGGAGGAAGAAATTTCCTCAAAGGTCTAGATATAATTACTTTTACCTTCTGAACTCGTTGAGTCAATGCAAGGAGGTGACCTTTTAACCTACGGACACGTTCCAGATTAAGAGTGCTAATAGATGATGCTAGTTCATCCAGTACTGGATATATCTCCATTTCCAGTTCGTTTACCTATAAAATCAGAAAACTCATTAATACAAGGGACTAATTACGACAAGAAGTCATGTTTTGAACTGGCTGGTGGTGATTTCCTAGTTTAAGTTATGTAATTTAATATTTTATTATTGAAACTTATACCCCAGGGAATCGCTTTCCCTGAATCCATATTTCACCATGACCACAATTTAATTAACAGTGAGAAACCTGCGTGTCACCATTTAAGTATAAGATACTGGGAGCTATTTATCTTTATAATCCCCAAATTCTAAAGTTATGTTTGTCTTTAGAATTAAGAAAGTGCGGTGGTTGCTGAATAACAAAGGATGTGGATTTAGAAAGAAGAGAATTTAAATAGCATACCCTATATAAATGTGAATTGAGAAACAAAGTGGAGTGTGCAATGATGTAAGATTTCTATGGATAGGATAGCCACCAATTCAAACAATGCTGCATTTGGAAGATACTGGGAGCTATTTACTCTTGTAATCTCATTGTTAGCTATCCGATGCAGACAATAGCATACCTGAGCATCAAGAGACATGCAAGTTAATTCCAAAGCCAGCTCCAGAGCCCTAAATTCAAATGGCAGGTCATCTGAATCAAATTGGCACACATTGTAAGCAATTTATGTAGTATATAATTTTATGAAATTCAACAGGTCCAAACTGATAATAGGCTCAGTAAGAAAGTGAGATAAATCAGTACCAACTCAGAGCAAAGAAAAAAAAGGGATGCCAAAGACTTAAGGAGCCAATTTGGTTCACACCACAGTTCGCTTTATAGGCTCTCCTTTAAACAAATATTATGTTCAAGATATTATTCTAGTAGTGATTACAAATAAATTTCTATTGATGCATCTCATGCATCATGCACACATTCACGAGATGCATCAACAGGAAGAGAATACAAAAAACTACTTTAACAAAGAAAGCTATCAAATATGACTTCTTAAAATGGAAGAAGGGGCGAGGAAGACAGCTGACAATAATTACATTTTAGCCATTGTATTTATTCTTCAGTCAAAATTGGGGAGGTGGAGAAAGAGAATTTTTTTTAAGGCTCATTGGAATTTTTTCTCTTTCCCCTTTTTCAGAAATTCACAGTGAGCAGTTCAGCTGCTACTAATGAAATCTTGAAGTTTCATTTCATCAATCAATTTATTTGACAAGCACATGGAAGTTTCAATGTTGCTGCAATCAGCATCATCTAGAGGTAGCATTTTACCAGCTTGATCTTTATTTGTCTGAAGGCGTTTGCACAATTCCATATTGTACTGAACAACACTTCCATCCAAGGAGTTCATTAAAATAACCTCATCGGCTGTGATTATACACCTGATTTGTTCAAGACTGACAACTACAGCCTTCTCCCGTCCTAATATAGTTGACGGATAAATGAACAAAGGGTCCAAAAGCCGTAAATCCCTGGCTGGCAGTGAACAACGTCTCATTATAGTAGCCTTATCAAGCTCCACAATTTCTGAGCTCCCATCCTGATCAATCTTTACCCAAGAACGACTTCCATGACCTCTCTTCTTTGAGCCCGCAAAAGCAGACCCACGATTCCCTTTTGCATCAAAATTAAGCCTTCCA
This sequence comes from Ailanthus altissimus, assembly GCA_946807835.1. Taxonomy (NCBI): domain Eukaryota; kingdom Viridiplantae; phylum Streptophyta; class Magnoliopsida; order Sapindales; family Simaroubaceae; genus Ailanthus; species Ailanthus altissimus. Next base: position 23,196,224 of record OX327685.1, on the reverse strand, counting down.
GTATCATTAGAGGAAGTCGATCCAGGAAGAACAGAAAGAAGAGAAGGACCCTGTGAGTTGCCCATTGGATTTTAGCTTTTCCTCCTTAGGTGCCAAAGCCAGAATTTTGTAAAGGGTTGACAACTTGACACATTAGTACACATTAACGGGTTGCAAAGTGGCATTCTTCAATAACTCCATCACTGTTTTCATGAGTTAAAAACTGAATGCATTTAGAACCACTTCTGTTGATGCAAATGTTACCCATTGTCTTTGTGCATTTCTGAAGTGAAAACTGAAAATTGTATATGTTACAGGAAAAACCACAATATGCATTAATGAAAGATCATATTGCTGTAAAGAAAGCAATCAACTTGATTAATGAAGGCATCCAACAAAACTTTATTCCTCTAAAGAGTTGAGAAAGCAAAGGATTACGCCTGGGATGCGAGATGTCTCATAGTTTGATACTTGAGCAACAACTCCAGGAACCTAATTGTCTATTTTCTTAGGGAAACATACATTTCTCCTAAAATTTTGCAAATTTTCAGGAGTCTCCCCTAAAATTATTAAAAACCTCTCCAGAAGTTTCATACGTTTGTCTGTAACCTATCTTACAGTGAGATCATCTGCAAAAACTAGACCAATTTCAATAGAGTCTGCCAATATCTTTAACCATACCTCTATGTAAGTCATGAAATGATAAACTTATAATACAATTAATTAGCTTCAAAAACAAATAGATGCGAGTGGTGAAGAATACCCGAGAATTGAATTGAAGTCTACATTAACTAATGAAGGCATAATTACTCATCTTAAACTAAAAAAGAGTCAACCCTCAAATCATTAAAATTCGAAATACTTTCTGGTATCATGAACTAAAGTATGGGCATAAAAACAAGTACAGCGAATAGAAAACAACCCAGAATGCCCCAAATGACACACACCGAGACCGAGTAAAAGGACCCCCATAAAAGCAAAGCACAGGAAATGAATAAGCAAAGAAACCCACACGGTAAAAACAAAGAAAACCAACAGTACCTATTTAAGACAGCTTCAGATTCTCAAACAAGACAAGAGAGAGTGTTCCATAGTCGAAAGTGAAGAGAGACAGCTGTTTCTAATTCTGTTGAAGTCACCCGAAGTAACCTCAAGCTGAAGATATACTTTCGCTTCAGGAAGCAGCATCCGAACAGAACACGTTTTTGCCTAATTATATGCTTGATTTTTATGCAATTTTATTTTTAACCTTTTACAGTTGCATCTTGCATCTTGACTTGCATGTGTTTGTCCCGACGTTAATTTTTTTAAACAAATTTCTTTTGATAAATTAACAGAGTTGATAACTTGATATGGCATCCGGTACTTGCGGATCCAAACTTTTCCTATTTTTTTCATTTAAAATCTGAATAAAATTCAATCGATCTGAAATTTAAATAAACTTAATTAAATGTCTGAATTCAAATTATATATATATCATAAAAATATAAAATAATGTACTCATATTATATACACATTATAGATTATGAAGTTGTATGAATTTTTTAATTTTTAAGATAATCATTTTTTTTGACAAGGAATTTTTGATAGATCTAAATGAGAATAAAGTAATATAAATAAAAATAAAATTATATTAAGAAATTTTGAATCTTAATTGTTACGTTTGAGAAAGAAAAAGTCCATAAAAGAATATATAGGTTATTAATAAAAGGATAAATTATGTACTTATGCTAACAATTTAATGGTAAAATGATTGATAGTATATTTATTTTTATTTTGGTGGAAATCTGAATTTAAATCTCTCATTCCTCATTTCAAAATAAAATATAATAAAATAAAAAAATAAATTATTAATTTCATTCCTCAATTTTTTTAATTATTACTTTAATCTTTATCGTTTTTAAAATAACTGCTTTAGTCTTTTTAAAATAAATATATTATCAAATACATACTTTATTAGTTTTTTTTACTAATATATCCTTAATGCGACAATTTAAATTAAAAATATATTTTTACAATAATTTATTTTATTTAATAAATAAATTAAAAATTTACCAAACTTCAATAAAAAAAATTGCAAACGGAATATAATAAATTTTGTTCATATATATATATATTAAGCAAATTATTTAAAAATAAATTTAAAAAAAAAGAAAATAGACTAATTAGTTATTAAGTAGTGATTTTTCTAAAAAATAATTAGGTAGTGATTTAAAAATAAAAATATTACATTTTTATTGGTCAAAATGAAATTACAATTTAGGAGTGGGCAAATTCGAGTCAAGACGAGTTCGAACGGACCTCCCAATCGAGACTCCAAAATCAATTCTTAATTAGATCCGAATCGGGTTTAGACACGAGACCAATTCAAAACATGTCTTTTTGAGCTAATTGAATTAGTTGGCCATATTTCAAATTAGTCCATATTTGTATATTTTAGCTTCCCTTTTTATTTTTTAAAATATTAGAGTAGATCGAATTTTTTAGGTTGATTTTGGCCTTTTTTTTTATTTTTATGTTTTGAATATATATATATTTTTATTTTTGAAGACATATTTTAGACTATTTTACTATTATTTTATAATTTTATTATAAAAATTTTCATTTGAACTTATATATTAGAGTTATTATTTTGACCTATTTTATATTAATTTCTAATTATGTAATCTAATTATTACTTTTTGGCACTTATGTGTCATTTTGTTAAATATATAGGACCTATATAAAATGTATAATCATTGTTTGTTTGAATTGAGCGATTGCGAAAATTTGTTTTTCCTAATTTAACATAGCACTTAAGTGATGTGTTTTGCCAAAAAAAGGCCCGTGTGTCATGCTAACAATTGAAAAAAGTTAGACGCATCAAGCTTGGCTGGTAGCTGTTTGAGAGGAGATAATTTGTGTTGAACATTTGCTTACTATCGATTTCATTAATTTCACATTTTTTGTTTTTAATAAATTTTTTTCTAGAATTGCAATTTTGAAATAAGATTATGTTTGATATAATTAATTATTTCAAAAGTTGTATAATATCAATCTTAATACATTATTGATGAATATTATTGTGGAGTTTCCTAACACGCATTCTAAAATCTCGGAGCATTTGGAGAAATTTTTTTCTCATAAGCAATCAAAAATAATAAAAATTACATAATCAAAAAGATAAATAATTAACCAATCAAAAAAAGCACACAATTAACATATATAATTCGATAAACTACTTACGTTTGCGATGGATTTAAGAATTTTATATTTTTTAATTTTGTTTTTTTATACACAAAGATGTTGGTAGGTTTTATTGTTATGACTTTCATAATGCAGCGGAATAGAAAATAAAAATTTTTAATCTTTATTTTCATTAATAAAAGCAGTTTTTATCTAAGAATCTTATATATGAATTTGATGTTAAAGTAAATAAAATTTAACAAGAACATACCTTGAATTCACATAGAGTTTTCTTTCATCAAATGATTCAAAACCAAACCTCTTGTTTTTTAGTGAGGTGAAGAGTGGGCTTCCTTTTTTTTCTTTTTCTTCTCTGAAGAAAAAATACGTATCCTGCGTTTTTTTACATATGTCTGTTGTGTTTTATTTAGACTAGCCTTCTTATTTTAAAATAATAATTTAATTAATAATATTTAATAATTAAATTATTATCTCTTAAAAAGAGACCTAATTCATGTAAACCATATAGAGTTCTATTCTTTGTGGTTAACGTATAATACCCAACATTTGAGCATTATTAGTTTTTTAATAAAAATAAAACACTAAAATTAAAATTAAAATCTTTTTTATTCAAAAATTTATCCTTAAGATTTTATTTATTTAATTTCTTAAATTAAATATTTAATTATATTTTGATAAGATCTTATCTATTTTAATTAATTTTTAATTAATTAATTTTATCCAAAACTATAAAATATACGTATTTGAAAACTATTTTCTGAACACAAATAATTTGTGTAATAACAAAATCCTTTTATTTGTTCACTGTAATAACGAAAGAGATGGTAATGGGGACTTATGGACCTACAATTTCAAGCTCTAATAAAATTTGAAAATTAATTAAACTCTTTAATTAATTAATTCAATTTATTAATTTCAGTGTTATTCCACTAAAAACCTAGAATTGTACTCTTGAAATTGTAGATATAATTTACTTAGAAAACTTAGAGCAGTCCATTGATTTAATCACTACATACAATTTAACACTCCATAGATGGTTTATAATTAGAGTTAGGTTAATTACCGTTTTACTTATCTAATTATTTTTTTTATCCTTAAGTACTATTAATTCACCAGTGAACAGTTAATTTGTAACATTATTACAAATTGAGCACTCTCACCGTTCAGTTCTAGAATTAACCCTTAAGAGAACCTTCTTTCTAACTTCTATTAGGAATGAATGAATTCTATATCTATAAATCATATTCCCAACCGTTTATCTCACAATGCCACCAAAATATAAGTTTTTAGTCTATTCTTTACACAAACCGTAACGAGCATTTCAAACGACATAATGATATAAGTAGGAGTTTATGATCACTCAGGATTAAGTTTAATCAGTATATGATCATCGGTTGACGTTCTTTGAATTCTTAATTAACAACGGTATTTTACATAAGAATTCAAACTACATCTGGTTCAGTCCTATATAATCATATTATATATAGTGCCTCCATCATAATGTCACTTTATTAGTGATCCGGATAAGACCACTACATTTTAAATGTTTATGGACTGCATTAGTAATATTTAATTAAAGATCCCAAACTTTAATTAATTTATTACAAACTTTTTTTATTTATTATCTATAGCTTTAATCCTCTTGTAAATAATAATTATATACTAAAGTTATGATTACATAAACAAATAAGGGATTTTCTAATATTTATGTTATAAAATTATGAATACTCATCAAATATAAAATTGCAACTTTATTAATTTCATAAAAATAGTACAAGTACTTGCTTTTAGTGCATTATCCCTAACAACCTCCTACTTGCCCTAAAGTAGGTGAGACATGTCTCTTAAACCTATGCCCTTCATATGACTCTCAAACGACCAGGTCAGTAATGTTTTGGTGAACGGGTCTGCAAGATTATTTTCAGACGCTATCTTCATGACTGCCACATCACTTCTATGCACTATTTTCCTGATCAAGTGATACTTTCTCTCTATATGTTTTGCTTTCTTGTGGCTCTTGGGTTCCTTTGAATTTGCCACTGCCTCACTATTGTCACAATAAAGGGTCAATGGTTTATCCATGTCTGGAACAACTTCCAGATCAGTGAAGAACTTTCTAAGCCATACTACTTCTTTAATTACTTCGCAAGCTACTATATATTCAGCCTCCATGGTTGAATCAGCAGTACTGGATTATTTTACACTTCTCCAGACTATGGCTCCGCCACCAAGAGTAAACACTGACCCAGACGTCGACTTTTGACTATCTTTATCTGATTGAAAATCAAAATCAGTATAACTAGTGGGGTTCAGGTTTCCACCTGAATACACAAGTATATAGTTTCTCATTCTCTGAAGATACTTGAGAATGTGCTTTACTGCAATCCAGTGAGTCAATCCAAGGTTAGATTGATAACAACTAACTATTCCCACTGCATAGCAAATGTCAGGCCTCGTGCACAACATAGCGTACATGAGGCTGCCAATTGCCGAGGTATAGGGAACCCGTCTCATATCTTTTCCTCCTGAGGTGTCTTAGGACACTGCTCTTTAGAAAGAACAATTCTATGTCGAGTCGGTAATTGACCCTTCTTAGAATTTTACATCGAAAATCGTATAAGCACTTTATCAATATACAATACCTGAGACAGTGCTAATAGTCTGTTCTTGCGATCCTGAATAATTTGGATCCGAAAGACATAACTTACCTCTCCCAAATCCTTCATTTGGAAGCTCTTGGCCATCCACTTCTTTATGTTGGATAATATTTTCACATCATTCCCAATGAGTAAAATGTCATCCACATAAAGTACTAGGAAAATTACCTTATTGTTCTTGATGTACTTTTAGACACAAGGTTCATCAACATTTTGTTCGAAACCATAAGATTTATTTGTCTCATCAAATCTTAAGTTCCAAGACCTTGAAGCTTGTTTAAGTCCATAAATGGACTTGAGTAATTTGTAGACTTTCTGCTCTTGGTCTTCTACCACGAACTCCTCTGGTTGCACCATGTAGATGCTCTCTTCAAGATAGCCATTCAAAAAGGCTGTCTTGACGTTCACTTGCCATATCTCATAATCGATACATGCAGCAATGGATAAGAGAATACGAATGGATTTGAGCATGGCTACTGGCGAGAAAGTCTCCTCATAGTCGACTCCCTCTTTTTGGGTATAACCCTTTGCCACTAGTCTTACTTTGAAAGTCTCTACTTTCCTATCCATGCCTATTTTCTTCTTGAAGATCCATTTACATCCAATGGGCCTGACATCTTCAGGTGGATCCATAAGTTCCCAGATTGAATTAGAGTACATAGACTCCATTTCTTGGTTCATAGCTTCTTGCAATATTTCTTTATTAGAATCTTCCATTGCATGTCTATATGTCAATGGATCATCTTGTCTTATATCGGACACAACTACTTATGCCTCTCCCTTCTCTCTATAACGAGAAGGTAGTCTCACTATCCTCCCATTACGTCGAGGTTTCAAGGTGTTCTGATCACAATTGGTGGTTACCTGACTTTGTCATTCATTAACTGTCGGTGGTAAAGGTCTGATCTGATCAGAAAGCATTTCCTATAGTACAATTTTACTGCGAGGTTTGTAGTTTAATATATAATCATTCTCAAGAAAAGTGGCATTTGTCAATACAATTACTTTCTTTTCTTGAGGACTATAAAACAAACCTCCTCTTGTGCCTTTAGGGTAGCCTACAAACAGATAAACTTCTGTTCGCCATTCTAACTTTTCAGTCTTTCCTTTCAGTACATATACCAGACACCCTCATATACAAAAATGGCGTAAACTAGGTTTACTACCATTCTACATCTCTAAGGGTATACTTTGGATAGATTTGGAAGGCACTACATTCAAAATGTAAAGCGCAGTCTGTAGTGCATAACCCTAAAATGAGGGCGGTAGTGAAGAGTAGCTCATCATAGACCTAACCATATCTAGTAAGGTTCTGTTTCTCCTTTCTGCAACACCATTTTGCTATTCTAGGTGCTGTGAGTTGGGATAAAATCTCATGCTCTAATAGGTGATCCTTGAACTATTTGTCAAGGTATTCACCACCTCGATCGGATCAAAGGGTTTTAAGAGTTTTACTTAATTGCTTTTCAACTTCTGTTAAGAATTCTTTGAACTTTATAAAAGTCTCAATTTTTTTTTGCATTAGGTAAACATAACTGTATCTTGAGTAGTCGTCAATAAATGAGACGAAGTATTCATAACCGCCTCTTACTTGTACATTTAATGGACTGCAAACGTCAGTGTGTACAAGCTGAAGTGGTTCATTGGCTTTTTCACCCTTAGCTGAAAAATACCTTTTAGTCATTTTATCCTCTAGACAGGACTCACATACAGGAAGAGTGCCAACGTTTAACTCTCTTAAAGGACTATCCTTTACTAACCTGTTAATCCTACTGAGATTAATATGACCTAACCTAAGATGCCAAAGATACTTGTCATCATTAGCAGAAACCTTTTGCCTTTTAGTAGATTTAGGATATTCTACTCTAAATAGTTCAGAATTATGCAGTGAGGGCTCATTGAGCCTTAAAATTTAAAGCTCATTTTCTAATTTCGCATGACAAATATCTAAACTATTTCTACCAATAATAATCTCATTATTATAAAAAGAAGTATTAAACAATTGTTCATGCAACTTAGAAACAGAAATCAAATTCCTTCTGAATCCATGAATAAAATAAACATTATTTAAAATTAAAAAATTGTTCCCAAAATTCAATCAAGCCACTCCCACTGCTAAAGCAGAAATGACTGCCCCATTGCCAATCAGCATGGTAAAGTCCCCATCAGCGAGCTCCTTAGAAGAGCTAAGCATCTGCAAGAAAGAATAAACATGATTAGTGGCTTTTGAATCAATTATCCAAAGAGAAATTTCATCCTCCACTAAACAGGCTTCTAAAACCAGTAAATTATATTTACCTTTGTTCTTTTCCTTCAGCTCAGAGAGATACTTTTTATAGTTCCTCTTCCAATGCCCCTCGACTCCGCAATGAAAACTTTTCTTTCTTTACTTTGGAGTCCTTCTTTTTACTCTTATTGCGGTTAAAGGCTTTCTTGGCCTTTCCTCTATAACCTGAACCACCACCAATGTTCTTCCTCTTTTTACTTTGCTTAGAAAAAGACTGCTTAGCTTCAGCAACATTTGCCTCAGACTCTTTAGGCTTATCTGATATAGCCTCAAAAGTTTACAGTTCATTAAGTAGCTGAGTCATACTATATGAGAGCTTGTTCATGATATAATTTGTTTTGAACTGCGAAAATGCTAGAGTAAGAGACTCTAGAATGATGCTGACTTGAGTCTTATTATCTATGGTGGCTCCATGGATCTTTGCCTGATGCATTAAATTGAAAATATTCAAAACATACTCACACACCGGAACTCCTTTCTTCATTTTAGCATTCATGTAGCTACGAGTAGCTTCATAGCGGCTTTATTCCGACTGCTAGCTAAACATCGCTTGGAGAGAATCCTATATCTCATGTGCAGTCTCCAATTACTCGTGCTTCATTCTAAGCACATCACTCATGCTGGCAAGTATATGGCAGCGAGCCTCATTATTGGCCTGTATCCACTTCTCATATTGCTCTCGTACATTACGATGACCATTGGCTGAAGGTTCTGGAGGACACTCCTCCATAAGGACGAACTTTTGGTCCTCACAGATCAACACAATATTCATATTACTTTTTTATTTTACAAAGTTATCACTGGTCAATTTTTCATTTGCTAAGAGGGCTCTTATAGGGTTTGTTCCAGACATGATGCTGAAATAAATAAAACAATTTTAAGAATACTTGAATAAATATCATAGTGCTTTTTAGAATAGTAAACATGATGCATGAGTGCATTTATTTAAATACATAAATTTATACTAATACGATAGTTCAATTTAACAATTAATGTGCCGCCGTAAATAATAATTATATACTAAAGTTATGATTACATAAATAAACAAGGGATTTTCTGATATTTATGTCATAAAATTATGAACACTCAGCAAGTATAAAATTGCAACTTTATTAATTTCATAAAAACATACAAGTACATGCTTTTAGGGCATTATCCCTAACAAAAGAATCCTCACAAAAAAATACAATGAATACCCAAATATCTAAAAGTTATCAAGGATCTATACCACAATATCTTGTATGCTCAAAATACTCAAGTGTGACCTCAGTTCTCTATTCAATTTCTTGAGAATAATTTGATACTTAATTAAATATAAGATGTTACAAGAGTTTATATAGTGTTAATATCAAACATAAAAATCCTCAACTTAGTTAGAATAAGAGTTCATGTATTATAGGAGTTCAAAACTAACTCTAGGACGTAATTTTACTATTAAAAAAAAGAATTTTTTTTTGAATAGGCAACGTTGTGGCGTTCAATCTTTAATGTTGGGGCATAAGTGCAAGTTGTCAAACTCTGCGGTGTTCTCCAACCAACATTGGGGCATTCCTACGAGTTCAAGCCAACATGGTAGTTTTGGGTATACTGCAATTAGCGTTGTGACGTTGAACTCCCAACATTGCAGCGCTCACATATGTCAGGTCCCTTCTTGCATTCTTTCTCGCATTCAATTTCTATTTTCGAACCTTACTCGTTCATCCAACTCAACGTCGCAGTGTTCACATGCATGAGGTTCTCTCTTGCATTCTTTCTTGCATTCGACTTCTATTTTCGACTCTTGCTCATCTATCCAATGTGTCTTTGACCTCATCTCAACACTTCTTTAATTTCTAACTTAAAATCAAATTTATCCTAATTTTAAATCACAAAATTCTAACAAATATTATGAAAAATATATGTTGATATACTATAGATCGTTGTAAGAATCATCTCAATGCCCATTCTTATTTGTCATCATAATGAAGATAAATTAAAGCAATTTATTTTGAAAAAAAGTAAAATATTATTCTTATAAAATATTTTATCTATTTTTTTATAATAAAAAAAATCATGCTTGAAAATACAGAATAAAATTGTAGAAAAGATGTAAAAGATCCTAACTAATCTAAAAAAATAAAAATAAAAATTTACAATGAATGACTATTTTATTATTATATTATATAAACATAGACCATTGATATTTTTTACACATTCTCTATGAATGGATCCAATTAATGAAAAAAATAACTTGTAATTGTCAATGTATGCTTGAATTTAGCTTATTTATTTCATTAGTCAAGCCAAAAGCGTATGCCAGATAGACCAATTTCTTTTAGCGACAAAAAGTTCTAAACCTAAATGACATCGTTATTTTTTTTTTTTTATGAAAGCTAATTTTTTGACTTAGAATATTATGTTGGTTATTTTCGTACCTTTAGAGCAAGTTTTAGAAAAACAAATTTTGTGACTCAAAGTTTTGGACTCAAACTGAGGTTGGTATTATTTTATAAAAATTATATTTTATCTTTGAACACCATGTTGTTTTTGTTGAATCGGCGCTTACGTACTATTCTAATATTGTATAAATATTAGTTGTTTAATATTTATACAATAAGCATTTCAAATAAAATCGTTAATATTATATATATATATATATATATGATAAGATGCTTGTAACATTTCAGACATTGTATGATCTAAAGGAGTTCAAATGAGTTTGGACTAGCGCTAAGAGTTAGCTACGCTGAGAGTTATAATTTCTAAGAGTTAACATTGCTAATAGTTAACAAGTTATAAGAGTCAGCGAGATCTAAAGAGTTAGAGTCTTATCTGAAATGGGACAAAAATCTAAGGGTATACTAGCAATGACATAGTTGCACAGGGTTACAAATAGTGCTAAAAAATGTCATTGTATAAGTATGTTCTCAAATATCATGTTCCTGATCTATTTTCACTGATACGGTTTGTCGGTGGGAACCTTATTTAATATAGATCGATGTATATCTATATCTGGATAATTTAGATGGTTAGTCTTAGCAAACTATGAGCTTAGTGGAAGTTCGTATAGATATACAGGTATTTAGTTAGAACTGAGTTCTGAACAGGATCAACTAGCATCTCTAATAGACATCCTATAAAACCATCAATGGATGATCCTATCGAGTTGAATAATATTCATGATCCCTTGACCTGAGCACCATGGCGGACTTATGAGTGATCCTGTAGTAACCAGTATCTACAACTGGTAAGAATATGTATTTATATATATTTTATTTGTATGTGGGTGATCCATTTTTATATTGTTATTAGTAGTGTTTTTATAAGTTAAGGACATACTATTAGTATTGGGTTTATTTGTAAGATTTTAGATTTATTTTAGGGACCAAATTGTAATACTTTAAAAGTTTTAGGGGCAAATTTATAAATACCAAAAATTTACCTCTTAGTATAAAAATACACTTTTGAAACCCTAATTTGCTCATTTTTAGGTCGAACTATCCCTTTAGAGAGAGAGAAGAGAGAAATAGAGAGGAGAGAAAGAGAAGAAGAAGAGAAAGAAAAAGAAGAAGAAATTGGAATTTTAAATTTTAAGAGGTATATCACATCTATTTCTCAATTTATTGGTATTAATTAAGTTAATTCCTTTAATTTTTTATTTTTAGAAATATTTATAATTGAGGATTTGATGTGTATTTCGTAAGATCTTATGAGAATTGATGATGATTTATAAGATAGCTTGATAAATCATGATGAATTGTGGAATTTCTGCTTGATAGTCTCTTGATCCAGTAATTTTATAAAATGTTGTGATCCGATTCTAGTTTTTAATTTTGAGTATATGAAATTAGACATGTTTAGGATTATCTGAGACTTTGAATTGATTCAAAATTCCAAAAATTGCATTTGTTGTAAATTTATAAAAATGACCCTGAAATTCTAGAAATTTCCTGTGTAAACAGTATGATCCAGTGACAAACAATTTTTGTCCTACTGAATGATCTTCAAAAATTACAAATTTATGAAATATGATAATTTTATATGTCTAATATGATATACTCATAATTGAGAATTTAGATCAATGTGGTTGAAGTGTTATGATTTTCTAAATTGTATTAGCTCATTGCAGTATTTGATTAACAGATTTTTAAAGCTATAGAATAAAATAGTTTTAAAATACTTTTTGCAGTTATTTTGAAGTGGAATATTTATCATGGATTGGGATCTGTGTCACATTCGTGTGATGGCGTATTGGTGTATGTGAGAGGACTCACCGATGATCAGGGTGAGGGTTTGGCTTTTAACTTCGGGCATGAGCATTATATATATGTGATTTAAAAACCTCACTTGTACTATTCCTCTCATACGGTATGTCACCTACGAGTGACATTTGACTCATTATGTGATATGTGATATGTAAGTCCTACTAAGTAGTAGTTGAGTGATGGTATTCCTATTATATGTTTTGAATGAATGTGTAAGCGCTTACATGATATGTGATTTGATAAGATTATGATTTTGATTGATCACAACATATCATACATATGCATTGTGTATATATATGTATTTGTATTTGATATATGAAAAATAAGTATGCTTACTGAGTTTTATACTCATTTTAGTTTATGGTGATTTCGGGTAAATAAGGTACATGTGTGCTTAGTGGATTTGGCAAGGCTTCTACTGTTCCTTCGGTTCCCTAAGTTGCTAGGTTGCTGAGTGTTTTATTTGGGGACACGTGGGATAAGATATTTGATCTGTCCTTATTGAATAAATACTTATGTATTATTTTATTGTGTGTGGTTAGATTTAGTTTAAGTTTCACCACGTATGGTTATGGATTGATTTTAAGTAAAAATTTGCAATGTATATATTCTGGGCTTTCGGTAACAAAGTTGCTACTGGTGATGTAGTAGAGTGTTAATCTCTGAGAAAACTCTGCGTATCTCCGGTTTACTAATTGTCCCAGTCATAATTCAATTGTTATAATTCTGAAAGAAATTAAATGAGTGTAAGTTATGTCATGTATCAGATCTTTTGGGTCTGGGGCGTGACAGATCCACTATACTTGAGTTCCATACTTGTCAAAGATCATTCATGTTATGACTGTTGGGTATTGCTGGGTGTGGTCTGATGCTCATGGAGTTCGATGTGTATAGATATAGGATCTGTCAACTCATATAAGTGAGTTGTATATCTAGATGCTCCGAGATTGTGTTCCAGAAAATCTTATGGCTATAAGTAATTCACTTGAGAAAAATGTTTCCTCTATAAAAAACAATATCATAAAACTATTTACGGATATTATTTATCAGAATACGAATTTAGAGATAAGTTCTAGTGTTATGTAAATGAAGACTTGACGGTGATGATTTATATCTCTGCTCTTTTAAGATATAAATAACGGAGAGATTATACGAATATGTATTAACATTAACTTATATGGTTCAACACATTGTTTTGTTATTTCCATAATATGAGTGTATGGCATTATTTATAAATTTACAGAAGAGTTCAATAAGCCTAAATGGGTGTGAACTTAGGAAGTCTCACTATATAAAGTGTAGTCGTTGTGCACTGGGGTAGCTCACCTAATTGAATAATTCAATCTGGGAAGTTCTCAAAAAATCAAAATTATTTCAGGGTCTCTGGGGAGATTATAGGGTTTAGTGTTAAACTTAGGATCTCGGCAAGTAAGACTTGCCACTTTATCCTTTCTATTGAATGCCACATGTCATGTCATTAATTTGTAATGAATTGATACATGACATGATTTTATTGGCCCATTTAATTTATTAAGTGTTAAACAATTCATTTTTGCAAAGCAAATGAGATTTGCTATTGTTAATTAAATAAATTATTTAATACAATTCATGGCAAAATGAACGAAGAGTATACGACCAAATCAAAAGTAAGTGGTGGCATTTGTTATCAAGTATAAGGTGTTAAACAAATGTAATAATGGCTAAACTTATTAATTTATTTTAAAGCTTTTGAAGCCAATATTATATTCAACCATTTTCTAAATTGATAACAAAACCAAAAGGTGGCAATATTTATAAAGTAATATGCCACTAATTGGAATAACATTCGGCCAGCCTCCAACTTAAGTTGATTCGTGTCTTTAACAAGGATGACAAGGAAACTTTTCATGCCTTGTCATGCTTATAACATGGATGGCCACTCATTAATTCTTGATTGGTCGAATGTGAGGTAAAGTTGTTATAAAGGCATCTTAACTCATTTGTTATAAGGGCAATGAAAATTAAATGAATTGTAAGCAAATTTAGATAAAGGGCTGAGAGACAAATGTGAAGCAAGTGTTGCTTCAATTAAAATTTCAGTCAAGAATAAAAGGCTACCATTCTAGCTCAAAGGATTTCACCGAGTCCTGGATTAGAATTTCACAAAATACGCTTCGATGGTGAGTTCTCTAATATTTCATTAGTGTAATGAAATGTTTGTTTATATTTCGCTGCACTTAATTATGTATGTGTGATGTGTAATTAAAAAAAATTAAAATATACACACTCACCCAATGCATAGTGCACTTTCAAATTGGTATCAGAGTGTATGATTGTGTGTTATTTGTGTACTTAATCAGAGTGTCTATAGCATAATTAGGATGTCCTGGGGCTGCTGATTATGTGATTCAAATGTTCAAAAATACGTAATCAGGATGCAATGAAAGGAACATTGTGGCGGTGTCACTCTATACCACAGTGCTGGGGTGTTTTAGGCTCCAGTACTGTAGTGCTGGTGAGAAGTTCTGGGACGTTGGGGTTTCCAAATCCCAGCACTATAGCTCTTGTAGTCTAGCGCTGTGGTGCTAAAAATAGAATGTTCAGCACCACTAGTCTAGTATCACAGTGCTGGGTAGTAATCCAACATTGCAGCATTGGAAGCTTAGTGCCGTGGCACTAGGGTGAGGACCCTAGCACCGCAATGCTGTGAAGGTTAGAACTGCAATATCGAAGGCTGGGCCTTCAGTTATCGTAGTATCGGAAACCTAGGAAAAGATGTAATTATACTAATTACTCCAATTTTTTATTTTTAAATTATTTAAAAATATTTATTGTTTATTTGATACAGTTTATAAGTTGTTATAATTATTGCAATATAAACTGTGGCCCATTTATTTGTAACCACAATGGGAGCCTTACTGATAGAGGTTAATTGTTCTTGCACATGACAAATGTTTGATTAAGAATCACGTCTTTATGAGATGCGGACAAAAGTACAAAAATCTCTTTTAATTAGATTGAATAATATTATATTATGAGATAATATTTTACTTGATCCGTCTTTTCAATATGGTGTTAGATGGGTTACATCGATCTTTTTTCAATATTGCTACAGTGTGAGAGATTTGTTCAATGTGACTTGAACTATGTCGGTTAAACATAAGATGAGGCAAATATAAGCGTATTACTCAAATATTGCTATAGCATAAGGGCAATATCAATAACATATATTTGATAATTGACAAAGTTAATCTGGAATTCACTTACTCAATATTGCTACAATGTGAGGATAATGTGTATTTAGGATCAGTAGTAAGAGTTGCATAAGATGCAACTGACAAGAGTTGTCTACTTGTTGGGTTTATAAAGGCCAATATTGCTTTAATGTGAGGTTGGAGTAAAATTATAATAGGGTTCACTTCTCACTGTATAGTTTAAAGAGTTTAAACTGTCGTTATCCCGTTTGAGAGATTATAGGGATTATGTAAAACAGTGAGATGACACTTTTAGATTAAAAATTGTATAATAGTTATACTCATGATCTAAAGTGCTATTTATTAACGATTAGAAATATCTCGCTACACATCTCCTTATTTGTTTTATAGAGATAAGATACATGTTTTATAAAGATAAGATAAGTACGAGTAATCCATTAGTACATTTTCTTAATACACATCAACAATAGGGTACTGAAAAATATTTTGACTTACTTATAAATCTGTGAATAGTTCTAGATTCAAATTTTTTTGGATATATCGATGATTAGAAGATAGTAATGAGGTATTTCTGATATTGTCTCTTCAAAATAGGTTGATATTTATCATAAATGGATAAAGAATGATTTGAGAGTCAAATCATTTATCTTGGCTTCAATATCTAATGATCATTTAGCACGAGCATGTATACATGAGATGTACAAGTAGTATTATGCTCCGCCTAAATAATTATTTAATATATTCAAACCACAGATAGAGAATAGTCACAATGAAAAATATTTCCACTGTGATAAGGTTTGAAACAGTAAGTATTATTGCTCAAGGCACCTTGACTAAGAATAGATAAATCCCTTAAATATCTATTTACCAAACATTAACATTTCAACAACATATAATGTTGAAAGTGCAAGGATATAAGATACCACACGCCTTTCTCATATCTGCAAGTTGTTGCATGATTTGAGTATATGTCTAAGTGAATAGAATAAATAGTAGTTCGAGAACTTTAAATAATAAAGAATAGCGGCACGTAAGATTAGGTCATGTAGTTGTTAAACAACTATCTTGTCTAGTTAAAGATGGTCAAATACTTAATGTAACTATAGAACATTGACCAGTTTATGAATTCTGAATTCAAGAAAAGATGGCCAAATCCTTATGTAGGTGTTGGACAGTGGGCCACTGATTTATTGAAACTGGTACATAATTATATATTTAGTCCAATGAATCATACTGTCATAGATGGATTTTGATACTTCATTATTTTTATAGTGATTTGTCATAATACGAACATATGTTTTTGGGATACATAGGTTAGAAACTTTTGAAGTGTTCAAAAAGTTCTAACTATAAAGTAGAGAGACAAACCCTTATGTATGTTGAATGCTTTTGATTAGATTGAGGAAGTTTATGCATAAACAATATATTCTCAAATTATTTAAAGGAGAATGCAATTCTCACTCAACATAGTTCTATAAGATACTCCTTAACACAAAGGTGTTTTGGTAATGATGAATCAGACTTTATTAGATACGGTCCGATTGATGTTGAGCTTCATTGATATTCTAGAATATCTTTAAGATTATGCTTTAGAATCTACTGCTCATTTATTGAATATAGTTTCATCAAAAGTCGTTCCTTTTATTCTGTATGAGTTATAGATTAAAAGGGAACCGAGTCTTAAGTATGTTAAAGCTTGAGGTTATTCTCCTTGCATACGAGTTACGCAACAGGACAAACTTACACCTAAATGGTACAAGTATCAGTTTATTAGATATCCCAAGAATTTAATGAGATATCAGTTCTATGATATAGAGAAACAAAATATGTCCGTTGCTCACAATTTCACCTCCCATGAGAAACAGTTTCTTATGGGTCGTAGGGATTGTAGAAGAATTAAACTTGATGACATCAATAAGAATGTATATGAACTGATGGCGAAATTTTTAGTTCAAATAACTGAAATTTCTATACACACTCTCCCGATAGGTCCAAAAGGATATCAAGGCCACCAATTAGGTATACTTGATTCTTAAAGATGCCCTTAGTATTTTCTTAGTTGAAGAAAAGATTTATTTGACTTATAAAGAGGCGATGTTTGACATTGATAGAGAAAATGAAAAGTGGCCATAAAATCTAAAATTAACTCTATGCATGACAATCAAGTTTGGGACTTGGTTGTGCTTCTCGTAGGAATTGTTTCTATCTATTATAAATAAATTTACATAGTGGAAGCGTGGGCCGAATATGAAGATAAAGACCTTCAATTCCCAACTGGTGCAAAAGGTTAGATCTAGGATAGGTAATAAGGAAACCTTTTTCATTAGTAACCATGATCAAGTCAATTAGAATTTTGTTAGTTATTACAGCATATTAAGATTTTGAGGTCTAATCGATGGATGTAAAAACAATATTCCGGTATGTATATATTGAGTAAGAGATATGCATGGAATTGCTCGAAGCTTTTGCATTTAGCCTAACTTCTAATTTAGTGTACAAACTAAGAAAGTCCATTTATGCACGTAAGCAATTTTTCTAAAGCTGGAATATCTTCATTTTAATGACGAAATAAAAAAGTCTAGTTTCATCAAGAACAAAGAAAAAATTTATGTATTCAGAAAGGGCAGTAGGAGCATGATTATCTTTCTAGTTCTCTACATGGAAGATATACTCAATGTAAAAAATAATGGTGGTATATTGCAAGTCAATAAGGTAAAAGTTATCTGAGTAAGAACTTCTTTATCAAAGATTTGGGAGAGGCTTCCTATATACTAAGTATAAAGCTTTATAGAGATAGAGCTAAAAAGCTAATGGAACTCTTCTAATATTTATATATAGACTAAGTTCTCGAAATGTATAACTTTATTAACTGTGAGACAGTTAATGTATTTTTCAGACATGATATGCATCTTTTTAAGAGAAAGTATCCTCGAGAAGAAGATGAAAATGTTAGATTGTCTAACTCATCAAATGCATTAGCTGAAAATAGCTTGAAGCATGCCATGTTATATTCAAAACCTGGATCTGGATGGTTGTAAGTGTTACAAGCCGGTATCGGTCTGATCTAGGTCATGACCATTAATTAGCCATAAAATATATCTAAAATACCTAAGAGGTACATGAGATAAGTTTCTAATGCATGGAGAAAGTTATTTATATATGAAAAGATATATAGATTTAGACTTTTAATCTGGTCAAGATAATAAAAAATCTATATTTAGTTATGTATTTCTTCTTATCGGTATCATAGTTAGTTGAGAGTACAATATAAATATCTACAAATGATTCTACCTTAGAGACAGAATATGTTGAGGCTTAAGAAGTTTGCAAAAGAAGTTCTGTGGGTATATAAGTTAGTTGCAGAGTTTAGAATAGTTCCAAGCTCAATAGATCTTATCCTACTAAATGCAATAATAATGGGATAATTGCACAAGCTAAGAAGCCATAAGGCATACCAAAATTTTGATCATGTGGACTCTAAATACCATACAATTAGAAAGTTCTTGGCCATTGGAGATGCTATAGTATTTATGATATATTCTATGAATAATATAGCTACATAAAGTCTTAACTCCTAATATGTTTGAGAAATACATGGAGTCGATAGGTATTAGATATTATTGTGAATGATATTAAAGTAAGTGAGAGTTATTAGAACTGGTACTTACATGTCATTTCAGTATTATATAAATATTAATTATTTAATATTTATACAATAAACATGTCAAATAAAATCGTTAATATTATATATAAATGATAAGATGCTTGTAACATTTCAAACATTGTATGATCTGAAGGAGTTTAGATCTAGCTCAAAGGAGTTTGAACTAGCGCTAAGAGTTAGCTACGTTGAAAGTTATAATTGCTAAGAGTTACCACTGCTACAAGTTAGCAGGTTATAAGAGTCAATGAGATCTAAAGAGTTAAAGCCTTATCTGAAATGGAACAAAGATCTGAGGGTATACTAGCAATAACATAGTTGTAAAAGGTGGCAAAAAATGCTAAGAAATTTCATTGTGCAAGCATGTTCTCACATATCATATTCCTGATCTATTTTTATTAATATGGGCATGTCGGTGGGAACCTTATTTAATAGAGATTAGTGCATGTGTTCACAAAATCATACGCACGTGAATTAAAACTATAAATGCATGGGTCGTGATCAAATAATACAATAATGAGTTAGTATCGTTCCACGAGGATTGAATCCTAAATAAATGCTAAGTACTACAGTGTTGGCAACCTAACTTTATCTAGGTTAATCTAAATGATAAATTGAATTATGAAATTAAAACAAAATGCTTAAACTAAATAATTTGTTAAATTAAAAGATATGAGAGTTCTGTGGCAATTGATTTTAGGGACTTGTTTTTTCTATATTATTCCTATGCTATTTATTATTAGTGATTAATAACTAATTTTATACAATCATTAGTCAAGGGTGTACAATTAATCTTATTATCTCTCGCAAGTGTCGAATGAGACCTTATGCATATACAATTAGGTTGATATTCCTATCTAACTCGTCAAACATACATATATTAAAATATCCTTATATGTCTACCCTAAGTTTATTAGTTTCCCAACTAGACAAACTCAAAGCTATGTCTTTCACGACCAATATATAGATTAGACTCTCCCAAGTACATAACCCAACTATTTAAATCATCTAATCTATTTCCCAATAAAATTAGAGGCATTAAGCACATGAAAAGCATAAATGAATAAACATCAAATAGTCATTAATCATAAAATAATATCAACACATAGTGTTCAATAGAGTTCCATCAATCCTTAGAACTATAAACTAGCAATCTATAGAGAAATACCCAATTACATCAATTCAAATATTCACAAAAGTACTTATGCTCAAAATAACATATATCATAATTACAAACTTTAATTAAATGTAAATAAGATAGAGAGAAAGAGGAAACTAGTTTAAGAGATGGTTGGAAGCCTTCAATCTTCAATAATCTTCTCCAAATCCAAGCTTTAATGTGTTTCTTTCACTAAAAACCTAGTTTCTCTCTCTATTTTGTACTCCTCTCCTCTCTTCTAAATGAGACTTTTAATCTTCTTTTTATAGGCTTCTAAAATGGGCTTTAAAATTAAGGTACAAAGTGAAAAATAGAATTGAGCTGCTGGCAGTGCCTGGGCGCCACTTTTCGACGCCTAGGAGTTAAAACCTAAGTTTTTTGGCGTTTGGGTGCCGAGATGTGGAACACTATAGTACATACATTGTTCATTATCACTGTAGCGGGTTGTTGTTCACTGGCATTGTAGCATATTTGGTTATTTTGTTTGTTGTTTTTGAATTTTTATTCCAAATCGCTCCATTAACTTAAAACCTACAAAATGACAATAATACACATAAAAATGCCATATATTCACTTTCAAAATAGACAATGATCAAATTAGAAAGGGTATAACATCATATATAAAACGCATTTATCAAACTCCCCCAACCTTAAATATTTACTTGTCCTTGACTAAGGAAGCACACTCACAATTAAAAGCTAAAATTGAAAACAAACTACAAGAAGACACAAAATATCGGGTCAACAAATAATTAGTAAATTATCTCAAAAAAATTTCATGACTATCAATCTCAAGAAAAGCTTAAACATCATAACCTTTCAACATATTAATCCAACACTTATTCTAACCCACATGTGACCTACTTAGTGCGTATGTGAATAGCTAAAATCATTAATCACATACACTAGGATTAGTTTATGCACACAAGATAATGAAATGGTCTTTATGACTCTTTATTTAATTAACATTGCATATGCTTATTTTTCGTATCACTCTCCACTAATGTAGGCACACATATAATCAAGGATCAAGTAAGATTTTATCTAGTTTGTAATTTATGGCTAGGGTGTGGGTAGGATAAAATGGATCTATTTTGACTCAACTCATGCCATAAACACATACACCTCTAGAGATTACTCAAACCAAACTATTTATTTTCTACCTAATTTTCCCTAAACTTAATTTTTTGATTCCCTTGCTATTTTATTGTTCTTCTTCTTTATTTTCTAAGCTAGGGATATAGCACTTTCAAACTATATAATATTTTCAAATTGATTTGAATTTTTTTATATATAAGTCGCTATACCCTCAAACTTAAGCTTTTCAATAATAGAACAACCAACATTTATAACCAAACTCATAATCCTTCTTTAATTCACCTTTTCATTTTTAAAAATTCATATAACTCTCTAAAATAAGTGTTATGCCTATGGCGTGATGGACACTATGAAGGATAATAAAAATAAAGGTTAAGGTAATGATATAGTTAGCAAAGAAAAGTTTATATTAGGCTCAACGGGGGTGACTAGGGGTAAAAGTATACAAAGGTTAGCTTGAAAGGCTCAATCTGTCCAAAGATGGCCTAAAATCATATCCTCGATTACGTATATCCTAGGATTTGGCCTTGAGTAATGCTCAAATAAGTTTTAGCGTGTTTTTGAGACCTTACTTATTCTTATTATGCATAAACATCTTTTAAGTAAGCATAAAAACTAAATAATTCTAACTACGTGCTTAAAATATCAAGTGGTCACAAAGTGAAGCTGAACTTATCTCAAATTACCAAGCAAACAATCACAATATTTATTATTTACAAAAGAAAGTAGCATTTGAAATTAGGTTTTTATTTCATATCATTGACTACTAATCATTCAACTAACCCACAACTAATGACGAAAGCACCTACAAACACAAATTAAAAGACAAACACAATCAAATAATTAAAAACAAATGAAAAGAACTAGATATGAACTAAATAAGACAATAAAACAATTTAGTAAAATTAACAGAGAAGTGTTTCCCACCCTCCAAATTAAGATTATGACATGTCCTCATGGCAAGGGAGAAAAGAATATAAAAAGTTGAGAATAGAACACTCCCCGATTAAGATTGAAAGTCCTCAATTATCTTCCATGTCTGTTAGAGGGTCATTTTCATTGTTGAATTTTGTCAGGGATTTAGTACACGTGGGTGTATGCATGTGCTATTGTGTCTATTGCCTAAATATGTATCATATACGAATTTAAATCTGATGGAACCGTGTAAAGTATGAAATAAACACAATAAATAAATATATTAATCATATTAATATATTAGTAAAGGTTGAGAAGTCACCTCAACGTATAACGTTATACACGTATTTTTTCCACAGTCTGCATAGAGACCAACTCCCGGACAGTTCTAGTCACCAACACGGTGGGCTTGGTGAGCTAGAACAGCAGCCCTATACGCAATCCCAAGTTTAACTCTTAAACCTCAAAATGGCCAGTGTGTATTTTTATCCTTTTTTTCAAAAGGATCAGAAATGGAGACTGAAGCAATTCTCAATTGCTTATAAGACACTATAAAGAAAAATGAAACAATTTTATTTTTTCTTATTATTTTGTTTTTTTTTCTTCTTCTTCTTTTTTCTTTTTTTTCCTCCATTTCTTTCCCTCGGCCAAATTTTGGCCAAAACACACAAAACTACCTTTTTCACTTCTTTCTCTCTTTATACACATATAATAAAATATTAATATAATATATTATATAATAATAATACTAATGGGTGCCAACTATTTGGCACCCAAAATAAAATATTATTATATATAAAATATAATATAATATAATAATATATTATAATATAATAAAATAAAATATTATATAATATAATAAGAGAGATATTTTGATTATTTAATAATTAAATAATTAAAGTGTGAAATGACCATTTTGCTCTTTATAAATAGTTACCAAGTTTATCCTTAGTGGGTCCTATCAAACTCGCACTTGGGTAAACTCAATCGAGGGTCCACAATGCGCCACGTGTCATTATACAATTAGTAAGTAACAGTTATTGACTAATTATTATATTTAACACTTAAATACAGACACACATGCATTCTCGTAATAGTGTTGAATATTGATGGATTAAATACTTTAATCTAGCACGCTGCTCCAATGTACAACGAGTATATTCTATATCGCGGGGCTCCTTAGGCCCTACGCCTGATTTATCAAATAGAATTATTCCATAAGTCCGTGAGCAATGGCCCACGCACACGTTGCGGATATAGAAATTAGCGCGTTGAACCATACAAGCTGATGTTATAACGCATACGTATAGTTCTTCCGTCATGATATCCTGGATGTACGGGGATATAGATTATCATTGTCAAATCCCCTAGTTCTCATCCATGTCTTATCTCCAGACTCGTATCTCACTGAACAATATACGCTATTTCCATTGGGCCTTTTGCATCCATTCACTCAAACAACACCTATATATGTCCTTAATGGCTCTGATACCATTTTTGTCAGAGATCTAGTACACGTGGGTGTATACATGCTATTGTGTCTATTACCTAAATACATATCATATACGAATTTAAATCCGATGGAAGTATGTAAAGCGTGCAATAAACACAATAAATAAATATATTAATCATATGAATATATTAGTAAAGGTTAAGAACTCACCTTAACGTGTAACATTATAAGCGTTCTAGTCACCAACAAGGCAGACTTGGTGAACTAGAACAACTGCCCTATACGCAGTACCGGGTTTAACTCTTAAATCCCAAAATGACCGGTGTGTATTTTTATCCTTTTCTCTAAAAGGATGAGAAATGGAGACTGAAGTAATTCTCAATTGCTTCTAATACACTATAAAGAAAAATGAAATAATTTCATTTTTTCCTTTTCTTCTTTCTTCTTTCTTTTCCTCCATTTCTTTCTCTCGGCCAAATTTTGGCCATAACACACAAAACCACCTTTTTCACTTCTTTCTCTCTTTATATATATATGATACAATATTAATATAATATATTATATAATAATAATAATAATAATAATAATAATAATAATAATAATAATGGGTGCCAACTATTTGGCACCCAAAATAAAATATTATTATATATAAAATATCATATAATAAAAAAATTATATAATAAAATAAAATAATATATTATATAATATAATAAGAGAGATGTTTTGATTATTTAATAATTAAATAATTGAAGTGTGAAATGATCATTTTGCTCTTTATAAATAGTTACCAAGTTTATCCTTAGTGGGTCCCACCAAATCCCTACTTGGGTAAATTCAATTGAGGGTCCACAATGCATCACGTGTCATTATACAATTAGTAAATAATAATTATTGACTAATTATTGTATTTAACACTTAAATACAGACACATGCATTCTCATGGTAGTGCTGAATATTGTTGGATTAAACACTTTAATCCGGTACGCTGCCTAGTGCACAACAAGTACACTTCATATCGTGGGACTCCCTAGGTCCTACGCCTGATTTATCAAGTAGAATTATTCCATAAGTCCGTGAGCAATGGCCCATGCACACGTCACAGATATACAAATTAGCGCGTTGAACCATACAAGCTAATATTATAACGCATACGTATAGTTCTTCCGTCATGATATCCTGGATGTACGGGGATATAGATTATCATCGTCAAATCCCCTAGTTCTCATCCATGTCTTATCTCCAGGCTCGTATCTCACTGAATAATATGGCAAACACTTTTGCCATATTGTTCTACTCCGGTGGAATTTTTTTTCGGGTTTATTGCTTATGGCCACAAGACTTTTCAAGAAACAGTCTCGAAGCATCTGGATATCTAACTTCATATGAGAGCTGACGGATCTCATATCTGTATGCACGGGACTCCATAAGCATCAGACCATACCCAACGACACCTAGCAGTTACACCATGAAAGGTCTGTGACATGCGTGGAACTAAAGTATGGTGGATCACTTACAAGCCCACCGTGGCACTCAGGTCAAAAGACCACGTATACTACTCAACTCGAGAGGACCCTCCATTGACAGCTTACTTTGGGTGTCTATCGGAGGCCCTCGTGGGTTTGTCCCATATCTAATCCTAACTGGATACCCATATGTCAATACGAGCTCCAAGCTCTCGGTCGGCTAGGAACGACTATTTATACCTTATAGGTACGACATATGCTGATCTATATAAAAAGATATCCATCGACAGACCCGCATCGGCAGAAATAGATCAAAAAAAATTATTTGAGAACATACTTGCGCAATTAGCATTTCCTGGCACCTGATTGCAACTCTTACAACTATGCAGTTAGTGGTATATTCCCAGGTCTGTGTCCCATTACAGACAAGGCTCCAAGTCTTGGATTTGCTGAGTATTATAACCAGTTAATACTTAGCTGTGCTAACATTTAGCATTTATATCTCTCAGTATGGCTAACTGTAGGCCCTTATCTAAACCCCTTTAGATCTGATCTGAACACCTTCAGATCATACAATTTCTGTAACGTTACATTGCATGGTACCGTATTAATGGGTATTAAAGATTTTATGGGAATGTACACTTGTATAAGCACACAAGTATATGTACATTCAAGGATGGTATGTAAGCACCGACCCTAATAGATTTGTCAAAAGATGGTGGCTATACTAGAGGTGGAACAAGTAGAGCAGGAGGTGGTTGAACCTCGCTGGTGTCGAGGTGCAAATAAGCTGCCGTGAGTTGCCATATTTACATTTGGAAAGAAGCCACTTGTTGTTGGTACTCAGCCCACTATTGACACCACTGTTGGTGTGCCTAAAACATTCGCTGGTGGTCTACAAATGCCCTATCTATTGATGTATGGCTATCTTGGCTAGGATTATGTTTAGAGGAGGAAGTTGAGTCTATCCTTGAAGATGATGCCTCTGATGACGTCTAGCATCCAACTTTCGGACCAGGTGGGTTGTGCTAACATCGATTGCTTGAGCTGGATGTAATAATTCCTTAGACAGGTCTTATATGACACCAACTTGTTTGTACAGAGCTGTGATGAGGGAAGGGCAAAACATGATGACTCTTTCACTCTGAATACTGTGAAAAATATTCTTTTTGATGACGAAGCCAATATCAATGCTCTTCTCTATCATGATGCCGTAAAGTAAGATTGATTTGTCGGCTGTCACATCATTGGTATGGGTAGAGGATATTAGTTTGGCGCTGATGAATTTATGCCAGATCATTTCCTTTAGACCTATGGCTCGAGTAAGGAATGAGTAGGGGTGCCCGCCAGATATTCTCAAAAAGTTCTGAGCTCACAAAGTCATTGAATGATGGCTTCAAAATCCAGCTCTTTAGTTAATTGATAATGCTCATTATTTACGGTTGCTAGAATGTTAAAGAGGCAATTAATGGAAATTTCATCAAAGGCAACTTGTTTCCCGCAAACCTAAGTCTTTAGTTGGTAGTGTTCAAAGGCATTAACATAAAACTCGCGCACCACATGAATGACAGTAGCTTCTGGTTACTAGCAAAATTGCCGCCACCTTCAGAAATTGATTATTCAACTGAAAGATGTGAGACAACCTCTGGCAGCTTGAAGCCTTTGGGAATGGCAACCTTATTGACAATTGATGACGCATAACGTTTGGCTGCAATAGATGACATAAATTTTGTGGTGTTATAGCTTAGTGTTGCAGCCATTGTGGTTCTTGCCTTTTTTGGAGCCATTAATCCAAAGTATACCAAGACAAAATTAACTCCCGCTAACTTTAACAACACTTACCCCCAATTGCTGATGTTTCAGTATTAAGACTTTTGTTTCAATCCACCACTTTCTCAAATCAAAATTCTCACATTTTCAAGTAAAATTTTCAACAACACTCCTATTATAAATGTTAACCATACCACTCTCAACAATCAAGAATATTTTAATTACAATACTAATACACCTAATAAGCAATAGTACTTCTTTATGGCACTTAATAAACCCAAACAATTCTCAATTAATTCCCAACAAAATCTGTTGCATCAATATCAAACCCAAAATGTCATGCTTACATACAATTCACAACAATATCTAAAATCACACTTGGATAATTAGGATAACAAGGTTCAATGAAATTGAACAAGGGTGTTAAAACCTTTTTACCTTTAGTGTGTGAAGTTTAGGGAAGAATGTCCATGAAAATTCGAACTCCCTATGCAAGAGATTAAATTTTTTGGAATAAATGGTGATTTATGGGTTTGTAGGTGATTAAGATGTAGGCAATGGTTATTGTGTGTGGAAAAAGTGTTTAATTTGAATTTTCTAATGTTGATTTGTTGTAATCCAAGAGAGTTGTTAGTGTTTGAGAAATTAGGGTTTTGAAAATATTTGGAGAGATGAGAGAAAAAAATAGAGAAGAAGAAATAGAGGATGTATTTTAAAAGTATAGGAAAGTAAAATTTGAACTGGCGTCTAGGCGTCAATTCATTTTTGATGCCCATGCAATGGCGCCCGAGTACGAGTTAGCTTGCTCTTGGGCACCATCGATTCTTCCTCGGCACCCAAAAATGCCTTCTAGGCGCCAAATCTTGGTGCCAACATTTGTTAAACACTTTTTTTCTTCTTTTTTTAATAAATATCAAACAAATAAAAATATATTAAATGCTTGGGTTGTCTCCTAAGAAACACTTGCTTTAACATCTTCGGCTTGACATCTTCCGATTCATAGGGGATCAAAATGGATGTCGGTAGCATGCTGAGGTGTATGGATGTCAACATTTCTCTTCTTGAGCTTCCCTAACTCTATGAATAAAGTTCTCACAATAGACTCCAACCATTTTAACTTATGCTTTTTCAGTAAGGATTCAAAATAAGAATGAATTAAAGAGCTTCCTTAACCGGTGTCTCTAAATTTATCTTTGAAACGTGAGCCATGTTTCTTCTTTCTTTTCACCTTATGTCTCATTACCTTCCCTTTTATCTGGGGATGAACATCATCCATCTTCTAGACTTGTTGGGGATTGTTGCTCATTACTTGAGTGCATTCTCTTAATTCTAAAACATTCGTCTTTTTTCATTGACAATTTGATCTCCTTGAAAACCTTAAATGTGATTTCTTCATCTTACACCTTCATTTTCATTTCTCGATATTAATGAAAACTCTCCCGATAGTTAAAAATGGCTGAATAATAAGTATTGGAACTTTACAATCTTTCTCTATATCAAGAACCACAAAGTCTACTGGTATGATGAATTTACCCACTTTCACCAACACATCCTCAATGACTCCCTATGGATAAATTATAGATCTATCCGCCAATTGCAAAGAAATTATAGTTAGCTTCATCTTACCAAAACCTAACTTGTTAAAGACGGATAAGGGGCATGAGATTGATGCTTGCTCCAAGGTCACACTAGGCTTTCTTAAAAGTGGTCTCCCTAATAGTGCAAGGGACAGTGAAGCTACTAGGATCCTTCATCTTTTAAGGTAACTTTCTTTGAAGGATTGCACTACATTCCTCCATTAGCCTCACAGTTTCATAGTCCTCTAACTTTGTCTTCTTCAACATCACTTCTTTCATGAACTTCATATAATTTGGCTTTTTCTCCAAGACATCCATAAAAAAAAGTTAGTGTGAATCTTTTTAAAGTTATCAAGGACATTTGAGGGTTGATCATCTAACTTCTTTTGTAGAAGTGTTGAGGGTAAAGCAATGGTGAGGTAATGATAAGAGGATTGTTCAGGAAATAAATGGAGTTGGGTTTGTGATTTATCCTAGATGGTTCAACAACAACTTCTTTCTCTTTACCTTCAACCACCATTTTCTTCAAAGTTTCTACTTCTATACCACTTTTAAGGGTGATGACAATTAATGCTCTCTGGGTTGGCCTCTTTGTCACTTGAGAACTTGTCGAAAGATTGATCTTTGATTGCATGGGCAAGTTAGCCAACTTGCACTTCTAATGACTTTAATGTATCATTCATGTGAGTGCAATGTGTCTTGATATTATCAAGCTGAGCCTCATATTTGTTAAACCTTTCCCTTGTCTCCGTGATGAAAATTCCAAAAAGGTCCTCCAAAGAAGGCTTCTTCTTGACCACTTGTTGATTAAATCTCTGTGGAGGTTGCAAGGTGATGAACACTTGAAATTACACATTTAATAAGGGTTTTACATCATTGTTTTGTATTACTAGTGTCTTTAACCCCCCTTACTTAAGTATGTTTACAATATTGTACCTAATTAGTTTTTAATTATTTTATGGTAGGTTCGGTAAAATAGGTATATCTTTCTACCTAAGGATCCAATTGAAGTGATTATTGATCCATTGAAGAGCTGACTCAATGGACTAACATATTGTATTCCATAAAGTATTCAAAATTTGAGCGTTTAAAGGATGAAAATGGCCTAGAACAGAACTGATCTGTATTACAGGCCCAGTTCAAATAGTCATCAATATTTGGTCCATAACTATAAAAATACGTATCTAATACATATAAGACAACTTAATTTGGAAATATAAGATATTTATCTACAACTTTGATGTTTTGAGTGACAGCTAATTCGGATCACATTAATTTCAAATTGGATAATCAAGTAGGTGCATTAATGATAATCAATGTAAATTATTTGCCACCATTCTTGACTTTTATCATCCAGGTGGTTCCCTCTTCATTTGTGTTGATTTATCCATATTTTTCTATAAATATGTAGCATATTGATGCCCAAAGGATGTAATTAAAGAACTAGATTTTAGTTTAATACACTTATCTTTTGTATTATCTCTTTGTAATATTATTTCTCTTATTTACTATTCTAAAGTCATGTTATCTCTTCTTCTATTTTTTTTCTTTTTCTTTAGTTTTATTATGTCCAAGAAATTTTTTTTATGCTAAGGTAAAATGGTGAAACTATTGGTAATGTAATAAGATATCCTTAACTCTTATTCATGAATTTAATATTTCATTCTTAAGTTATGCAAATTTATATATGATGTATTTATTTTATTTGTAATATTAATACCATTTCTTCTAAAGTGGTGTAAATTAATTTATTTTAGACAATTTTTATAGTTGGCACAATGAATTCTTGAAACCATTTACAAGATTTGGCATATATACATTTTCTTGTAAAGTGGGAGTCTTGATTTATTGTATACAAATATAAAGATTGGCATAATAAATACTTGAACCCATTTATAAGATTTGGTATATAATAATTGAAAGAAATAAATACCAGTTAATATATAAATGATGATAAACTTTAATTGTTATATTTTTCGGTTGGAGCCTCATTCATATGAGGATTCTAATTGAGTTATAAAAAGAGTAAAATATATTCATATTTCATATGCCAAGAGTGGATCCCCCTAACCTTAGCTTTTATTTCAATTGATTGATTGAATTATTATTTGCAAACATCTTATACTGTTTTAATTGTCCTTAAAGTATATATAATTTGTAATTTTAATTTCACTTTCTTGTGGATCGACTCCATTCTCACCGGGTTATTTATTACTTTGACAATCTTGCACTTGGAAATAAACTCTTATATTCTGGAAGTGTCACAAGGCATTTCTTGGATTGCCATAAGAGAAGTTCTCATGATTTCTAAGCCTGGGATGATAGTATATAGGCAAGTTATTATTTTGGTGTTGGAAGTTCTAGTTATTGATATATTGGACTTGTTCTAGATCACTCTCTTCACCGATGTAGGAAAACTTTGCAACCATCATTAAATCTTTACTTGTTGAGGCCTCTTTAGTATTTAGTGCAGAAATTTAATTTGCTAATGTCGAAACTTGAGGCAAAAGTGCAATAATTGGATCAACTTTATGAATTTCGATGGCCCTTCTCACAATGGACCTCTCATTAGGCCATTGGTAATTGTTATATGCCATCTCTTTCAACAAAGCTTGAGCTTCTTCTGTAATTTTTGACAATAATGTACTACCCGCCGCCGCATCTAAAATAGTTCTTATTTACCAATTTAGTTCATTGTAAAAGATTTGTACTTGAAACCAATTTTGGCATCCATGTTGGGGGCACCTCTGAATAAGGTCTTTAAACCACTCCTAAGCTTCATAAAAAGGCTCAAAATTCAATTGCTTAAATTATGCTCTCTTTACAAAGTTGTGAAGTCTTAAATAGTGAAAAGAACTTGGTGAAGAACCGTTAAGCAAACTCTTCCCATGTTGTGATACTTCTTAGTTGCAATGATTGAAACCATCCCCTTCCCTTGTTCCTAAGAGAGAATGGGAACAAGCATAGGTGAATGATGTCTTCAATGACTCCATTTAACTTGATAATATCATACACTTGTAATAACATTGCAAGGTGCACATTCGGGTCTTCGTTTGGCAATCTTCCATATTGATTTTGTTGAACCATGTTAATAAAGACCGGCTTCAATTCAAAATTATTGGCTTGAACCACTTGGCGCTGAATCTCTAAATAGTTCTTATTAACTAGGGGCCTAAAATAGTCCCTCAATGCTCGTAATTGTTTGCTGTTGTTGACTCCATCGGCCATAACTTGAGCTTAGTCTCTCCTAAGCCTTCGAAAAGTAAGCTTAATTTCTGAATCAAAGGGAAAAATCTCCAAGCTACGAGCTCTTCTTATACACTTTTAAATAACCAAAATAAAACCACAACTTAAAAGGAACAAAGAAAAATAAAAAAACCTAAATTAAAATCAAGTTGCGTATCCACAATATTAACACCAATTCAAAATTCTCAATCCCCGGCAACGGCGCCAAAATTGTTTTTGCGAAATTATACACACGTGAATTGAAACTGCAAGTGCATGGGTCGTGATCAAGTAACATAATAATGAGTGAGTATCGTCCCACGAGGATTGAATCCTAAATAAATGCTAAGTACTACGGTGTTGGTAACCTAACTTTATCTAGGCTAATCTAAAGGATAAATTGAATTATGGATTTAAAACAAAATGCTTAAAATAAATAATTTAGAAATTAAAGATATGAGAGTTCTATGACAGTGGGTTCTAGGGACTTGATTTCCCTTTATTATTCCTATACTATTTATTATTAGTGATTAATAACCAATTTTATACAATCATTAATCAAGGGTGTACAATTAATCTTATTATCTCTCGCAAGTGTCGAATGAGACCTTATGCATATACAATTAGGTTGATATTCCTATCTAACTCGTCAAACATACATATATTAAAATACCCTTATATGTCTACCCTAAGTTTATTAGTTTCCCAACTAAACAAACTCAAAGCTATGTCTTTCACGACCAATATATAGATTAGACTCTCCCAAGTACATAACCCAACTATTTAAATCATCCAATAAATTTTTCAATAAAATTAGAGGCATTAAGTATATAAAAAGCATAAATGAATAAACATCAAATGGTCATTAATCACAAATAATACTAACACATAGTGTTCAATAGAGTTCTATCAATCCCTAGAACTATAAACTAGCAATCCATAAAGAAATACCCAATTTCATCAATCCAAATGTTCACAAAAGTACTCATGCTAAAAATAACACAAATCATAATTACAAACTTAAATTAAATGTAAATGAGATAGAGAGAAAGAGGGAACTAGTTTGAGCGATGGTTAAAAGCTTTCAATCTTAAATAATCTTCATCAAATCCAAGCTCAAATGTGTTTTTTCTCACTAAAAACCCTAGTTTCTCTCTTTATTTCATTCTCCCTCCTCTTTTCTAAATGAGGCTTTTAATCTTCTTTTTATAGGCTTCGAATTTAAGGTACAAAGTGAAAAATAGAATTGGACTGCTGGCGGGGCTTGGGTACCAAGCATTTTGCCATTAGGAACCTGATTTGGTGCCTGGGGGCCATTTTTCGGCACCAAGGCACGAAGCACTGTAGCATATATACCGTTCATTGGCACTATAGCATATTTGGTTTTTTTGCTTTTTTTTTTTTAAATTTTCCTTCTAAATAGCTCCATTAACATGAAATATACAAAATGATATTAATACACATAATGGAATCTAACAAAGAGATACAAGATTCTAAAGAGTACTTAAACTAGAGTTCTCAAAACACAAGAATTTTAAGACTTACTCCCTCCCCATCTCTTTTCAATCCTCATAGTATTTATAGAGACCATATGGGATGAAAAGTTACAAACTTCAAACTTGATGGTTGGATATTGTAACTTTATAATTAATGGAAGTGAAGACAGATACTTTACTGCAACTTACAACTGCCACCAAATTGTAATAAATTTACCAGCAAATACAACTACTATAATAAATACAAAAAACACCAACTACTACTGTTTACGCTCAAAATATAACGCGACTATCGCAGTATAGATTGAGGTGTCGATCCCACGAGGAAGCTCTTGGCAAAATAGGTTAGTGAAGTAAAATATTAAAGCAGTAGCAAAGGGTTAATTGATTTAAACGGATGAGATAGAATTGTCTATGAATTGAGAAAAATGTCTTATGATGATTTAAGCAAGGCTTTGAGAATCACAATTATGCTTTATAAATCTACTCTATACTTTGATTCGATATTTATAACTCAACTGAAAGTTTCACATCCCAAACAACCAATCGGAAGGTATGTAATATATAACACATTTGATAACACATGTATTTGATTTAGTTAAACTCTTTGCAAGCATTAACACACATCATGTTATTTATACAAGTTATCTAAGATCGACAATATATCATTTTGACAATATTGTAGTAAAAGATTAACTTGAATATCAAACATTTATTGTCCTTATATGTTATCCAAAATCGACAATATATCAAATTGACAATACTGCAGTAAAAGATTAACATATAAAACAATGTAACCAGTAACAATTATAAATCAACATGAATCACATAAGAAAAGTATGACTGAACATATATGAGACATGAGAATTATAACCTCTGGATTATAGAAAATAAAATAGATAAGAGTTTAATCAAAACCAAACTTACAACATTTATAGCTCTTGACATCGAATCAAAGCATGAAAGTAGATTTACTACACATAAAAGTTCATCTCTTAGCCTTGCTAGGAACTCTAGCCTAAATTACAATACATGTTAATGAGAATAAAAGAAGAGAGAATTATCTATTGTTAAAAACGTCCTAAGTGTCTCCTTATATAGGCAATGAATGGACATATGTCATGGATGACATCAATCTTCAATAGTTTTAAGCCAATAACTCATGTATCTATTTGCAGCACGTTTTTGATAATGTAAATGATCAATTCATCTTCTGCAACCGACATGAAAGTTGTAGAATTTTGACTCTTCTTTCCATAGGCACTGATTTCATGCAAATTGGATGAGTATCCAATGAGATATGAGCAAACTTCCAAAGATACATCAGAATTCGGCCAACAACCATTTTACCCACTTGCAATGCGATTTGGTCCATGATACTGGCTGATTTGGACTTTACCATAAACATACGAGTTGTTGATAGTTAAGTCAGCAATTCACAGCTTCAAGAATTATATCAATTGAATACGTATTTTGCGAGATACGGTCCAAATACGTGAATTGGGTCAAGCTGGGTAAGAGTTGTAGTCCGATTCTGTTGTATCTTAATTTTTGGCCCATAACATATTGGATTTGGCTTTTCCACTATTCTTCAAATTGTGTAAGATTGAGTCATGTTGCACCAGGTTCAAGAATTTCTTCATTTCGATTTCTACATTGAGAGTTATGTCCAGTTTACCTAAACCTGTCTAAATAACATTCATTAATCACAATTTAAGGAGAACACTTTATTTCAAGCTAAAAATACAGAAAATACTAAAATTAGTGACATTAAATGGTGATTGAATCTCCTAACAACATGCATTTTCATGTGTTCATCACAGCCCCCAACCAGCTTATTGCTAGTCTCTAGCAATTCAAGCGTAAATAGAATATGCAAAACTACATAAGCATTTCAGTCAAAACGTCAGTTCGAGATCACTGTTGCTATCATGGTTTTTTCAATTACAACTTCCATAATTTGTGTGTGTGTGAACTAAGCCATAACCATCTAACCACAAATCACAATAGATATAGCCTTGAGAATTTCTCCAAGTAAAAGAATCAACTCCATATCCTCACAGGTGTATGACTGTTTAAAAGGTTAGGACTTCTCTTATGGATTTGGAAAACAGTTAAGCACTCAAGAAAAAGTCAATTTTAAGGACAGATATATAAACTAACATTGATCCGAAGATAGAAAAATTATTTGTTTAAAAATCAATTATTCATATCATACGCCAACTTTAGAACTTTAATTGGCTTGTGAGAATAATACAATTATAACTTGGTGAGAAAACTGTTTTACAAGATATTTGTCTTCTAAAATTGAATGAAGACTTTATTAAACTCAATTGCTTTTTTTTTTTCTTCTTGTTTTTGGTATTTTTGTGTTTTTATTTTTTTATTTTTATTTTTTTATTTTTTTGTATTTTTGAAGAATACAAGGAAGCATTACAAAGGTTTCTCACAAAATTATATTATGCACAAATGTAACCAACTTATCCCTTAATTCAAATAATATCATTCTAAACAAAAATTAACCAATTCAAAGGATCAATGAAGGTTCATAAGCTGTTTTCTCAACCTTTCCACTTACTCACAAAAGATATGTGAGATTAGAAAAATATATACTTAAACATGAGAATTCTCTTGGCTATATAAATTGAATCATCCATCTTACCACAAGGCTTAGCATTGTGCTCAAACATATTTTGGAAGTCATTCTTTAGTAACCTAGATAGAAATAGTGACTCAACCTAAATAATTCTGAAATCATACTTAGGCAGAAAAGCAAATTCCTTTATACAAGAATTACCAAGACTACAAGCAGTAAACGACAATGCATGAAATATAAAACAAAATAACAAAAAATTTAGTTAAAATGCATTTCAAAAGTTAGTACTAAAACTCCTTACTCTACCATTCTAATTTGACCTAGAATGCGTCTCAAGAGTTCAAGAATGAACTCTTTACTCTGCCATTTTAATCAAATGTCGGACCACAATTTTTTCTTTTTTTGGCAAAATGCAACGTATGTCTACTATCCTCCCTCCAAACCAGATGAAACATTGTCCTCAATGTTTAAATAGAAAGAGATAAAGTATAGGAGACATTACTTGAAACGCCAGTTATTTGAAAGAAACAAACCTGAGAGACACTTAAGCAAATATAAACTAAAATGATGGTGCTGATAAATAAATAAATAAAAAGAAAAATTTACAAACGAAGTGTCAGATCCAATTTTCGTTTGTTAAGGCCCACTGACCAATCGATCCGAGTTATTGCTGGGTCAGGTTCGTAGGTAACTGCCTGTAATTTGTTAATCAATTCATCCGCCTCAGTAGCAGAAACCAGGATCTGTCGCGCCGAATGTGAAATAAAATTCTGTTCCACAGCTTGATCAAGAAAACAAAGTAAGCAATCAAAATAGTTATTAACATTCAACAAACCTATGGGTTTTCGGTGGATATTCAGTTGGGCCCAAGAGACAATTTGAAAAATTTCTTCCAAGGTACCAAAACCACCTGGTAAAGCAATAAAAGCGTCTGCATTGCAAAGCATTCTGGCTATACGTTCATGCATGGATGAGACTCGTAATTCTTCCCTTATTGTTTTCCCGGTCAGGTTTCCCACGGCCAAAGCTGTAGGAATAATACCTAAAACTTGACTTCCTCCTAAATGTGCAGCTGTTGACACACACCCCATTAGCCCAAGGCTACCTCCTCCATAAATCAAATGAATTTTTCTTGCAGCTAATGTTTTTCCTAGATTGTTTGCTGCTTCTGCGAACACTTTACTCTCCCCAAGACTAGATCCACAAAATACACATATATTTCGAAATTGTCGAACTTGGGTTTCCTCCATATCTACTCTCACCTTTATCTCAATATATGAAAATGAAGAAACTGAGGTGCTGTATTTATAGAGTACCAAATGATAACAATGATTATGGTAACCCGACAGTTTGTCAAAAGAGAGTTAAAAATAAAACACAAAAAATTTAAACATAATGACCCACATGCATTATTAAACAAAAAGATTTGAATTTAAGACATCTACATGAGTAGCCCTACTATTCATAAAATAAAGTTTGAAATTAAAACACATGTATTTACAAGTAGTTGTGATTGTGGCTCACATCTTCCTCTGGTTTTACGTCCAGTAACGGCTTAAACGCCCTCTATGGGTCGGGGATAGGCTTTCCATCCAATTTTCTTATAAATTGGCAAACAGGGTCTTTTAGAGTCAGATTCCCGAGACTATACCGTTGATGTTCATTTTTGAATTTGTTCCATAAATCGAGAAGTTCACGTTGCATGAGCCCACAGGGATGCGTCTCAAGAGTCAATAGGATATCATCCAAAGACTCCTTACTCAGTCCATCCTTAATGAACTGAATTTTGTCTTCTCGATTTCTAGATACGAATCCTAAAGAACGACAACTCCGATTACAATTCCATCGAGCACATTTATGACAGACTTGTAACCTTTTTGCTCGTTGACTTTTGGCATAAGAGCTTCTTCCAAGACCAGGCATATGAGAAACAAAATTATTTTCAAACTCACCAGACAACCGAACCTTGGCTTCAATTAACCAACGAAGGTCCACATGGATATTACCCAACATCAATAGCCTTAGTCTTTCACACCGTGCTTTGTAAATCTTAAGTAGAGCATTTTGAGGAAATGAAGGAAAATATTTTTTAAGATTGGCAAGAATGCGATCCATTTTGAAA
Source organism: Ailanthus altissimus (assembly GCA_946807835.1). Lineage (NCBI taxonomy): Eukaryota > Viridiplantae > Streptophyta > Magnoliopsida > Sapindales > Simaroubaceae > Ailanthus > Ailanthus altissimus. Next base: position 23,158,142 of record OX327685.1, on the reverse strand, counting down.
GAAGGAAAAGAGATGACTGCACAGTTTGAGGGACAGTTTTTAGGGAACTGAGAAACCGACTTTAATAGTCACGGAGTACCGTATCCGCCACTTGACAGGGAAATAAAATCACACTGAAGAAAAAATAAAAGAAGAAAATAAAGTAAAATAAAATGTTCAAGAAAATAAAAGCAAAAATAGAAAGTCAAAAGGTAAAATATAGACAAAATATAAAATATGGTACAGATAGATTGAACCTGATCAATCACGATAGACAGGATCCATAAGAGGGATCTCACCTAGGTACATAGAGTCGTTTACCTTTTCCACGTAGCTTTTTAGCCGCTGTCCATTCACTTTGAAAGTCCGTCCATCAGTGGGGTCTTCTATTGCAATAGCACCATTAGGAAAAACATGTCTTACCATAAATGGACCAGTCCATCGAGATCTCAACTTTCCAGGGTGTAAATGCAATCGAGAATCATAAAGATAGACCCGTTGATTTGGCTCAAAGTGTTTTCTTGAGATCTGTTTATCATGAGCTACTTTCATTTTAGCTTTGTAAATTCTGGAGTTGTCATATGCGTCATTTCGTAGCTCTTCTATTTCTGACAATTGTAACTTTCTCTGGAGACCTGTAGCATTCAAATCAAAGTTAAGGGCTTTGACAGCCCAATAAGCTTTATGTTCTAGCTCAACAGGTAAATGGCAAGCTTTCCCATAAACAAGCCGGTATGGGGACATTCCTAAGATGGTTTTGTATGCAGTACGATATGCCTATAATGCATCAGAAAGGCGTAGAGACCAATCTTTGCGATTCGGGTTAACCGTCTTTTCCAAAATCTGTTTAACCTCTCTATTTGCTAGCTCGGCTTGTCCATTTGTCCGTGGATGGTATGCAGTGGAAACTTTGTGAAGAACACCATACCTGCGCATCAAAGCTTCAAAAGAACGATTACAAAAATGTGTTCCTTGGTCACTAATGATGACACGTGGCGTACCGTACCTAGATAACACATTTTCTTTTAAGAATTTTACCACAGTTGTATTATCATTAGTACGACAAGCTACAGCCTCCACCCATTTTGATACATAGTCAACAGCTAAAAGGATGTAAAGATAGCCAAAAGATGAAGGAAAAGGACCCATAAAATCGATACCCCAACAGTCAAATATCTCGATAACAAGAATAGGGTTAAGAGGCATCATATTTCTTCGAGATAAAGCACCTAACTTTTGACATCTTTCACATGAACGACAAAAATTATTAGTGTCTTTGAACAAAGTGGGCCAATAAAGACCACACTGTAAAATTTTCACAGCTATCTTCTTCATAGAAAAATGGCCACCGCAAGCAGCACTATGGCAAAAATTTAAGACACTAGAAACTTCACTTTCAGGAATGCAACATCTCATGATTTGGTCAGGACAGTATTTGAAAAGATATGGATCATCCCAATAAAAGTTACGTACCTCAACCAAGAACTTACACTTATCTTGTGTACTCCAGTCAGATGGAAGTTCACCACAAACCAAATAATTTACGATATGTGCATACCAAGGTATTTGGCTTATAGCAAAAAGATGTTCATCTGGAAAATTGTCTCGAATGGGTGGCAAATCAGTAGAGTCAGCGAACTCAAGGCAGGATAGATGATCAGCAACAACATTTTCAACGCCTTTCTTATCTTTGATGGTTATATCAAATTCCTGCAAAAGAAGAATCCACCTAATTAAACGGGCTTTAGCATCCTTCTTAGAAAGAAAGTACTTAAGGGCTGCGTGGTCAGTAAAAATAACAATAGGTGAACCAATCAAATAAGAACGAAATTTATCTAAGGCAAAAACAACAGCTAATAGTTCTTTTTCAGTAGTAGTGTAATTCATTTGAGCATCATTCAAAGTCCTACTAGCATAATAAACAACAAAGTGTTTTCCCTTCCTCCGTTGCCCAAGAACTGCTCCTACAGCATAATTACTTGCATCACACATAATTTTAAATGGGAGGTTCCAATCCGGTGATTGCATGATAGGAGCGGTGGTGAGTTTGGCAATGAGTGTTCGGAATGCCTCCTCACACTCTTGTGTCCATGTAAATTCTGCATCTTTTAGCAAAAGGTTACACAATGGTCTAGATATGGCAGAAAAATTTTGTATAAACCTTCTGTAAAAGCCATCGTGTCCAAGAAAGGATCGGACATCTTTTACTGTTTTAGGTGTAGGTAATTTAGAAATTAATTCAATTTTTGCCTTGTCAACCTCTATCCCTCTTTCAGATACAATGTGCCCCAAAACGATTCCTGAAGATACCATGAAATGACATTTCTCCCAATTTAGCACAAGTCCTTTTTCTTCACACCTACTCAAAACAGATTTCAAGTTAAGTAGGCATAAATCAAAAGAATTACCAAAAACAGTCAAATCATCAATAAAGACTTCCATGCATTTTTCAACCATATCAGAGAAAATACTCAACATGCAACGCTGGAAAGTAGCTGGTGCATTACATAATCCAAATGGCATTCTACGAAAAGCATAAGTACCAAAAGGGCATGTAAAAGTAGTTTTTTCTTGATCTTCTATAGCTATCTCAATCTGGTAATACCCATCAAGAAAGCAATAAAAAGGATGTCCAGCTACACGTTCTAAAATTTGGTCGATAAAAGGTAATGAAAAATAGTCTTTCCTAGTGGCTGTGTTTAACTTTCTATAATCAATACACATTCTCCAACTATTTACTACCCTAGTTGGAACAGGTATCCCATTCTCATTTTCAACAACAGTAACCCCAGATTTCTTAGGAACTACTTGAGTTGGACTTACCCATTGACTATAAAAAATTGGGTAGATTATACCCGCATCTAATAGTTTCAAGACCTCTTTTTTCACTACTTCTTTCATTGTTGGGTTAAGTCTTCTTTGTGGGTCTCTACGAGGTTGGGAACCTTCCTCTAAATGAATTCTATGGGAGCATATCAATGGAGAAATACCTTTAATATCAGCTATGGTCCAACCTAGTGCAGACTTATGTTCTTTTAACAATTTTATCAATTTTTTCTCTTGTTCAGCACTAAGTTCAGAAGAAATGATGATAGGAAAGGTATCACCTGGTCCCAAGAATGCGTGTTTCAAACCTTTGGGCAGTGGAGAAAGCTCAACTTGTGGTGTCTCGAGGTTTGATGGTTTCGGTCTCTCCCTCTCTCGTGGCAACTCTTCAAAGTGTGGCTGCCAAAATCGAGTCCGTTTATCCTGTGAGTCAAAAATACTAAACACGTCAGTTGTTACATCAGGATAATACAATTCTTCAAAATTAAAATTGAGAAGGGTTTTCGAAGAATCATAGCCATGATTTTTATAAGCTTCCTCCGCTACAAGTGTGTCTATCATATATGAATGATAGCACTTGTCTTCTTCTCGTGGTTGTTTGCCAATGTTGAAAATGTTCACCTCAAGAGTCATATTCCCAAAAGATAATTTTATTAGACCATTTCTGCAATTAATAAGAGCGTTAGCAGTGGCTAGAAAAGGTCTCCCCAAAATAAGAGGGATTTTTGACTCCATGTTAACAACAGAATGAGTATCTAAAACAAGAAAATCAACAGGGTAGTAAAATTTATCAATTTGCAACAAAACATCTTCTACTATTCCCCGTGGTTTCTTGATTGATCGGTCAGCTAATTGTAGGACTACAGATGTTGGTTTAATCTCACCAAGTCCCAACTGCAAGTAGATAGAATAGGGCATTAAATTTACACTTGCTCATAAGTCCAATAAAGCTTGACCAAACTCATGTGTCCCAATTTGGCAGGAGATTGTGAGACATCCTGGGTCTTTATACTTGGGTGGTGTCTTTTGTTCAATCACTGCACTTACCTATTCTGCCAAAAATGCAGTTTTCTTCACATGGTGTTTTCTTTTGATAGTGCATAAATCCTTGATGACTTTGGCATAAGTTGGAACCTGCTTAATCAAATGTAACAAGGGAAGATTAATTTTAACTTGTTTCAAATGTTCCAAAATCTCACCTTGAATTTCTGAATTTTTCCCAACCGGTCGAAGAGCTTGAGGAAAAGGCACTGGGATTGAAAACTTACTTTCACGCTCTTTTTCCATTGTGGCCTTTTTTTCAAGGGGGGAGTCTTTACTACTCATAGATGTGTTAATTTCAGGAGTAGGCTCACTTACAATCTTACCACTTCGAGTAGTAATGGCATTGACTTCTTTGAGATTTTGAACATCAGAAGTAGAAGCTTGTGCCATGAATTGTCCTTTCGGATTGGATTGAGGTTGAGATGGAAACTTATCTCGCTCTTGTACAGTTAAGGCACTTGTCAACTTTGTGATTTGACTCTTAATTTCTTTGTTTTCGTCCACCACCTGTGCAAGAATTGTTTCAAATTTTTGATTAGTTTTACTTTGTGCCTCCATAAATGCTTGTAATGTATCCTCTAAAGAACTCCTAGTTGGTCGTGCATTATATTGAGGTGCAACATAAGACTTGGGTGCTTGTTGTTCTTGTTTCCACTGGCTGTTGGCTTGTTGGTCAGATTTCCAACTGAAATTTGGGTGGTTTCTCCAGCTAGGATTATATGTTTCAGAGTAGGATGAATAAGGCTTCTTGTACATCCCTAAGGCATTACATTGTTCCTCATATATCCCTCTCATCTCACTATACGTGGGGCAATCCTGAGCTAAGTGTTCCGCTCCTCCATAGACAAAACAGACATCGTGTGACTCAACTCTAGCAACCGTGTGGGTGACCCTTCTATCTTTGGTTTTCAAAGCCTCTAACTCCCTAGTTAAGACCTCTAATTGGGCTTTGAGGTTATCCTCTTCCCTAAGATGGAAAACTCCATTGGGTCGTGACCTATTTGTGCTTTCAGCAATGCTAGGTCCAGTCCATGTATGGGCTTTTTCGGCTAAGTCATTGAGGAATTCTATGACTTCCTCAGGATCTTTGTGAAGGAACTCCCCATTACACATTATCTCAACAAATTGGCGTTCTCTAATCGTGAGTCCCTCATAGAAATAACTAACCAAGCGCCAATTTTCATACCCATGGTGAGGGCACAGATTTAGCAACTCTTTAAACCTTTCCCATGTTTGATATAAGGTTTCACTGTCTTTTTGGGAGAAGGAAGAAATTTGTCTTTTCAGGCCATTAGTTTTGTGTTGTGGGAAGTATTTATTAAAAAATGCTTGGGTCATTTCTGCCCAAGTTCCTATAGACCTCGGCCTCAAAGAGTATAACCAACTCTTTGCTTTGTCTTTCAAAGAAAAAGGGAAAAATTTAAGTCTAACAGTGTCTATGGCTTCAGGTTGGCTATGAAAGGTGGCAATTACCTCTTCAAATTCTCTAACATGTACATAAGGATTTTCACTATCTAGACCATGAAAAGTGGGAAGAAGTTGTATCATTCCAGGTTTAAAATCCGAATGTGGTGTGTTAGGTGGAAATATAATGCATGATGGTGTGGCTGTGCGAGTAGGATGCAAGTAATCTTTTAGAGTTCTAACGGGGTTTTCTTCGTGTTGGCTCATTGTGTTAGAATTACAAGATGAACTAGAAGGTGAATTATCTTCACTTACAAATTGTGGGGGTGGTTCTAGTTCTAGTTATAGTTCTCTCACAAATCTTCCTCGTTTGTCTCTAGGTCGATGCATACATCCTAATTTTTTTTTTTTAGGAAAGAAATGCTTAAGGAAAATTAAGAAGTGGAATAAACACAACAAGAAATAGAAATAAGTTAGGTGGTAATACCAACCATGAAATATAAATACAATAACTAAACAAAAGACTATAAAATACGAAAAAAAATACAATAAATAAATAATAAAAAGAAAATACAATAAGTAAATAAATAAAAGGTTAGGCGGTAGAACCGGTCATAAAAAGAAAATACAACATGTTAACTATAGTAAATAAAGTGCAATAAATACGTAAAGGAAAATGAAAATAACGTGCAATAAATAAATAAAGTACAATAAAAAAAATAAAGAAACTAAGTTAGGCGGTAGAACCAGCCACAAAATAAAAAGAAAATACAACAAATTAACTATAAAAAAAGTACAATAAATAAATAAAAGAAAGTGAACGAAGTTAGGCGGTAAAACCAGCCATTAAAAAAAAAGTGCAATAAATAAACTAAAGAAAATAAAGTGCGATAAATAGATAAAAGAAAATAAACTAATTAGGCGGTAAAACCAGCCGTTAAGATAATATAAAATATAACAAATTAACTAAAGAAAACAAAATAAATTATGTGGTAGAACCAACCATGAATAATAAATAAATTACAACAAAGGAAATAAAACTAAGATTTTACAAAGAAAAAAAAATGTACAAAGTTACCACTTTAGTATTTATAATCGCAACCGACTTTCGCTTAGTGTGCTTCCTCGGCAACGGCGCCAAATTTTTGTTTACGCTCAAAATATAACGCGGCTATCGCAGTATAGATTGAGGTGTCGATCCCACGAGGAAGCTCTTGGCAAAATAGGTTAGTGAAGTAAAATATTAAAGCAGTAGCAAAGGGTTAATTGATTTAAACGGATGAGATAGAATTGTCTATGAATTGAGAAAAATGTCTTATGATGATTGAAGCAAGGCTTTAAGAATCACAATTATGCTTTATAAATCTACTCTATACTTTGATTCGATATTTATAACTCAACTGAAAGTTTCACATCCCAAACAATCAATCGGAAGGTATGTAATATATAACACATTTGATAACACATGTATTTGATTTAGTTAAACTCTTTGCAAGCATTAACACACATCATGTTATTTATACAAGTTATCTAAGATCGACAATATATCATTTTGACAATATTGCAGTAAAAGATTAACTTGAATATCAAACATTTATTGTCCTTACATGTTATCCAAAATCGACAATACTGCAGTAAAAGATTAACATATAAAACAATGTAACCAGTAACAATTATAAATCAACATGAATCACATAAGAAAAGCATGACTGAACATATATGAGACATGAGAATTATAACCTCTGGATTATAGAAAATAAAATAGATAAGAGTTTAATCAAAACCAAACTTACAACATTTATAGCTCTTGACACCGAATCAAAGCATGAAAGTAGATTTACTACACATAAAAGTTCATCTCTTAGCCTTGCTAGGAACTCTAGCCTAAATTACAATACATGTTAATGAGAATAAAAGAAGAGAGAATTATCTATTGTTAAAAACGTCCTAAGTGTCTCCTTATATAGGCAATGAATGGACATATGTCATGGATGACATCAATCTTCAATAGTTTTAAGCCAATAACTCGTGTATCTATTTGCAGCACGTTTTTGATAATGTATCAATTCATCTTCTGCAGCCGACATGAAAGTTGTAGAATTTTGACTCTTCTTTCCATAGGCACTGATTTCATGCAAATTGGATGAGTATCCAATGAGATATGAGCAAAATTCCAAAGATAAATCAGAATTCGGCCAACAACAATTTTACCCACTTGCAATGCGATTTGGTCCATGATAACGGCTGATTTGGACTTTACCATAAACATATAAGTTGTTGATAGTTAAGTCAGCAATTCACAGCTTCAAGAATTATACCAATTGAATACTTATTTTGCGAGATACGGTCCAAATACGTGAATTGGGTCAAGCTGGGTAAGAGTTGTAGTCTGATTCTGTTGTATCTCAATTTTTGGCCCATAACATATTGGATTTGGATTTTCCACTATTCTTCAAATTTGTGTAAGATTGAGTCATGTTGCACTAGGTTCAAGAATTTCTTCATTTCAATTTCTACATTGAGAGTTATGTCCAGTTTACCTAAACCTGTCCAAATAACATTCATTAATCACAATTTAAGGAGAACACTTTATTTCAAGCTAAAAATACAGAAAATACTAAAATTAGTGACATTAAATGGTGATTGAATCTCCTAACAACATGCATTTTCATGTGTTCATCAACTACCTAACTTACATTCCTGTTGAATTTAACTGTCTCTGGTACCTTTAATTTTTTAATGTGATTATGTATAGTTTATTGTTGTAGTTAGTGCTTACATGCCATTTTAATATTATATGAATATTAATTATTTCATATTTATACAATAAATAATTAATACTCATACAAATAAATATTTCGAATAATATCGTTAATATTAATTATATGGTACTAAGCTTGTAATGTTACAGACATTGTATGATCTGAAGGAGTTCATATTTGGTCTAAAGGAGTTTAGACCACGGCTAAAAGTTAGCAATACTGAGAATTATAAATGCTAAGAGTTAGCAGGTTATAAGAGTCAATAAAATTCTAAATGTTAGAAGCCTTGTTTGAAATTGGAGAAAGACCTGGGAGTATACTAGTAATGACATAGTTGTAAAAAGTTGTAATAGGTGCTAGAAAATTGTTGGCGGAGGATCTAAGGCACGTGGCTTGGTGAGCTAGAACAGCAGCCCTATATTCAGCACTGGATTAACTCTTAATCCCCAAAATAGTCGGTGTGTGTTTTTATTGTTTTCTCCAAAAGGATAAAAAATAGAGAATTTAAAGCAATTCACAATTGCTCCAAATATAAGCATAGAGAAAAATGAAACAGTTTCATTTTTCCCTTCCTTATTTTTCTTTTTTCTTCTCTTCTTCTTCTTTTCTTTCTTCTTCTTTCTCCATTTTTGTTTTCTCTTTCTCGGCCAAAATGGCCTACACACCAAAAAACCATCAATTTCTTTCTTTCTCACTTTATATATATATATATAAAATAAAATATTAATATAATATAGTATATAATATAAATATTAATAATATAATATACATAATGAGTGCCAACTATCTGGCACCCTAAATAAAATATTAATATATATAATATAATATAATATAATAATATAATAAAATATTATATAATATAATAAGAGAGATATTTTGATTATTTAATAATAACAAAATTAAAGTGTAAAATGATCATTTTGCCCCTTATAAATAGTTACCAAATCTACCCCCTAGTGGGTCTTACCAAACTCGCACTTGGATAAACTTAACCGAGAGTCCACAATGTGTCACGTGTCATAATACAATTAGTAAATAACAATTATTAATTAATTGTTATATTTAACACTTAAATATAGATACGCACGTATTTCTGTGGTATTACTAAATATTGCTGGATTAAACATTTTAATCTGGCACGCTACCCTAGTACACAACGAGTACACTCCATATCGCGGGACTCCTTAAGTCCTATGCCCGATTCTTCAAATGAAACTACTCCATGAGTCCGTGAGCAATGCCCCACGCATACATCACGGATATTACAAATCAGCGCGTTAAACCATACAAGCTGAGGTTACAACGCATATATATATAGTCTTTCCGTTATGATATCCTGGATGTGCGGGAATATAGATTATCACCGTCAAATGCTCTAGTGCTCATCCATGTCTTTTCTCCAGACCTGTATCTCACTAAACAATATGCACAAACTCTTTTGCCATAATGTTCCACCCTGGCGGAACTTTTTCCCGGGATTAATACTTATGACCACAAGATTTTCTGAGATACAGTCTCGAAGCATCTGGATATCAAACTCCCTATGCAAGCTGATGGATCCTATATCTGTACACACCAAACTCCATAAGCATTTGACCATACCCAACGACACCTAACGGTCACACCATGAAAGGTCTGTGACTTGCGTGGAACTAAAGTATGATGGATCACTTACAAGCCCACCGTGGCACTCAGGTCAAAGGACCACGTATACTACTCAGCTCGAGAGCACCTTTCGTTGACGACTTACATAAGGTGTCTATCGGAGGCCCTCATGAGTCTGTTCTATATCCAGTCCTAACTGAATACCCATATGTCAATACGAGCTTCAAGCTCACGGTCGGCTAGGAACGACCATCTATACCTTATAGGTATGACATATACTGATCTATATATAAAGGTATCCACCGATAAACCCGCATCGGCAGAAATATATCATAGACAATTAATTGAGAACGTACTTGTGCAACTAGCATTTTCTGGCACCCGATTACAACTCTTGTAACTATGCAGTTACTGGTATATTCCAAGGTCTATGTCCTATTACAAGCAAAGCTCCAACTCTTGGATCTGCTGAGTATTATAACCAGCTAACACTTAGCTGTGCTAACATTTAGCATTTATATCTCTCAGTGTGGCTAACTATAAGCCTTTATCTAAACTCCTTTAGATCTGATTTGAACTCCTTCAGATCGTACAATGTCTATAACATTACATGCATAGTACCATATTAATAGGTATTAGCGATTTAATGAGAATATACACTTGTATAAATACACAAGTATATGTACATTTAGGGATGACAAGTAAGCACTGACCCTAATAAAAATGTCATTATACAAATATGTTCTCAAACACAATGTTCTTGATCTATATTCACCAATGCGGGTCTATCGATGAATCATTATTAAATAGATCAATATATGTCTATATTTGACTGGTGCAAATAGTTGTTCTTAGCTGACCATGAGCTTAAAGCTTGTAAAGGCATGCGAGTATTCAGTCAGGACTAGATACTGTATAGACTCATGAGGACCCCAATAGATATCTTATGAAACCGTCAAAGGAATGTCCTCTCAAGTTGAGTAATATTCATTGTCCTTTAACCTGAAAGCCACGGTAGGCTTGTGAGTGATTCATCATACTTTAGTTCCACATATGTCAGAGACTTTCTATAGTTTGACCGCTATGTGTTTGCATATATTGTTTATCAAAATACGAATCTGGAGATAAGATCATGGATGAGCAAATAGAGATTTGACGGTGCTGATCTATATCCCCGTACATTCAGAGTATAATGACAAAAGGATTATACGTATGTATTCTGACATTAACTTATATGGTCTAACGTGTTGATTTATAATATTCATGACATATGTGTGGGGCATTGTTCACAGACTTATAGAATAGTTTTATTTAACGAATCGAGTGTAGACCTAGAGAATCCTAATATGAAATGTACTCGTTGTGCACTTAGACAGTATACCGTATTGAATAGTTCAATACAATATAAAATACAGCAAATTACTATAGTTATGTTACTAAAGTATATGGTTATAGTAGGACACACTTTGGGTTAACTTAGTAATCTAGTAAGTGTATAATGGTAATTTTATTTTATTGATTATTTAATTGTTAAATAATCAAGATATTTTTTAAATAATAATTAAATAAAAATCTAACTTAAGCATGGTTAATTTTTAACCAAAGGGTTAGGTTAAAAGATATTTTGTGCTTATCTTAACTATTGTTAATTGTTAACTATAGTTAAGTTAAATAAATATCTAGATAATTTTTTTATTATAATAAATGTTAATCTAACTAAGTTAATAGTTAACTCTAGGGTTAGGTTAGTTGGATATTTATTAACTTAAGGGTTAAGTTAATTTAACTCAACTAAGGTTAAATGATAACTTTGGTTAAGTGAATAGTTAAATTAAATGCAAATGAAGTTCAAATTTATTTGAAATTTATGCATTAGTATATAAAGTGACATAAAATTTAAAATTCATTAGTTTTTAAATTTTACAATTAGAATGGTCGGCTATTTCAATTTTAAAAATTGAAATTGTTAATTTCGTGTTTTAAGTGTTAGAATTTCAAAGAAAAAACAAAAGGGCTATTAATTGTAATAATTAAAATAGATTTGTTTTAATTGTTCAAGAGTTGAACAAAAGATAAAATAAATAAATTTAATTAGATTAAGTGTTAATCTAATTAGTTTAAGTGTTAAATAATTACTGGATTATACTACTATTCTAGCTAATTAAACCCACCCAAGTTGATTACTAGAATTGTCAATAAGTTCATTTCATCTAGACTCCAAATATTTGATCCAAAAGCTTCAATGGTGATATTTCTCTAATTAATTTGATTAATTGTATATATATATGTGTGTGTGTGTGTGTGTGTGTGTGTGTGCATGTGCGTGTGTTCATTGTATAATTTTTAATCTTTCGCTATGTTTATATATGTATGAGATATGTATATTTGTATGATGAACATATACACCATATGCATACACCATAGAATAATTAACACCCAACATTTATTAGATTCTATTTTCAACTCCATGCAATTAGACACTCCTGTGTTATTTTGCAATAAAAAGTTCGTGACACAAAATTATGTTGTTACTTTTAGATTAAAACATTTTTTTATTTTAGTTTATAACACCATGTTAGTATTGTTTTGGTGAGATTTAACCATTTTCTTTTAGCAATAAAAAGTATGTAACACTAAATGATGTTGTTATTTTTTTTTTTTTTTTTTTTGTGAAAACTTATATTTTAACTCAGAACACCGTGTTGGTTGGTTTTGTACCTTATGAGCAATTTTTGAGAAAAAAAATTTGAATAAAAGTTTGGGACGCAAACTAAGGTTACTATTGTTTTATGAGACTAATGTTTTGGCTCAAAACATTATGTTGGCATTGTTTTGTTGAATTTAAGAAATTTCTTTTTATGAAAAAATGTTTGTAACGTGAAATGAGGTCGTTACTTTCTCTAAAAACGTATAATTTTGCTCAGAATAGTGTATTGGTTATTTTTATACTTTTGAGCAAGTTTCATAAAAACACTTTTTGATGTGAACCTCACAAAAAAAGTAAGAACTAATACTTAATGAGCTTCTTTTGCCAAGGATTGTTCTAATTCAGATTCAAAAATTAAATAAAAATAAGAAACTTATCTCATTATTTATAAAAAGATAAGAACCAAAGGTATAAGAAATTAGGGTAGACAACACACTTAAGAAAGATGAGAAAGATTGTGAGTGATAAGTCAAGGATAAATGCCACAAAATGAAATTTTAATAAGTTTTAAAAAGTTCTATGAAGAACTAAGAGAAAAATCTCAATAATATTAATATCATAAACTCTTTATTCCCCTTAAGGTTACAACAACTTATATAGCCTAAATCACCAAGTAGCTAAAAGGAAAATAAATCAAATTCTAGGAATAATAAGATTTTGATTACAAAAGGAGAAAATATTTTGTAGTTGAAAGTTCCAAATCTAGAACTATGCAGAAATTACCTCCTAGCCCTTTGAATTGTTAAAAAATTGTTGAAGAAAAGCATTGTTCTCTTGCAAAAATAGACACTTAGACACTTAAGTTAGTATTTGATTAACACAAGCGTGTGGTGTGTGGGAGTGTTTCAAGCAAGAGGGTATTGATACTTTTTGCATGTTATATGGTGTTCATGATTTTTCGAATGCATATAGAATGTATAAGGCATGCTTTTTATAGTATAACTTAATACAGTTTAATTTATATTCAGATACTTATAAAATGAAGGTTAATCATAATATGATAGACTTATCATGAGGTAATAATGTGATAGGGTTATCAGATAATGTGATTGAGTTATCATATTGTGATAGAGTTATAACCCATTAACAATTGTAAGAGTTATGGTCTAAGTAGTATTTTTATCATTTTTGCCAATCTGGCTTTTTACCTCTCTTTAGGCTTAGGCTAGGTGAGTTGGTTGGGCCAATTCAATAATGGGACTAATAGATGCCCTCCATAAGTGAAGGAGTGGAATCATTCTTAGATGAACTCCTTCATTTTTCATCCAGTGAGCATTTTATTTATTATGCTTCCATGCATGTAGTATAACAATCATGTAATTAAGAGAAAGAAAAATAGTAGATTGTACATCTTGTAGTAATCCTCAGTGTATATATAATAAAAATACAAAGATTGAGCAAGTGTTACTTCTAAAAACCATAGCAATCTGAGTGCAATATCTAGATAGTAAAAAATAAGTTTGAGTGATATTTTCTGAACATCTTTTGTATCGATCTTGTCTATTGAATGTGTCCATGGAAGTTCTTTGTTGGATACCCTGTGGTTCTTAAATTTTTTTATTTCCTATAATATACTAGTAGATGTGCAACATAAATTTTGACAAGTGTCACTTTCCAAAAAGTGTTAGTTTAAAAATGGTAATTAAACAAATCAAAAGGTAAATGATACTTCATATTTTTGTCTTTGGGATGTGATTTTAAATCATACTTCCAAAAAGGATTGTTCATGTCTTTAAAAGTAATTTTGATAGTCTTTTTCCTGCAAAAAAGCATTATGCTTTTGATCGTGGAAGTATTTTTATAACATCGTACTTCCTGTAAAGGAATGATTTTGCTTCCGTTTAAGAGAAGTTGATATGATGCTTCATGTGAGGGAAGTTGATATGACACTTCCTGTGAGGGAAGGTTTTTTCTTCTATTTTAAAGGAAGCTAACATGATGCTTCATACGAGAGAAGGCTTTTGCTTCCATTTTAGAAATAGTTGACATGATGCTTCCTAGAAATGTGGCTTAGGGTACACAACCTTTTTTGAGAAATTTGTAGGTGCTTTTAAGGGTGGCCTAGGGCACAAAACCCTTAAAATGTTACTTTTGGTACTTTTAGGAAATGTGGCTAGGGCATACAACCTTTCTAAAAAACTTGTAGCTGTTTTTAATGGTGGTCTAGGGCACACGACCCTTAGAAGAAAGCTTTTAGTACTTCCAAGAAAGGTGGCCTAGGGTATACAACATTTTCAAGAAACCTGTAGGTTCTTCCAATGGTGGCCTAGGGCATACGATCCTTAGAATGAAGCTTTTGATACTTTCGAGAAATGTGACCTAAGGCACATGACCCTTGGAAGGAAGTTTTTGGTGCTTCCGAGAAAGGTGACCTAAGACATACGATCTTTCCAGGAAACCTTTAATGCTTCCGAGAAATGTAAGGTAAGGCACATGACTTTTTTTGGGAAGCTTGTAAGTGCTTCTAAAGGTGGTTTAGGGCACACAACCCCTGGAATGAAACTCTTGGTGTTTCCGAAAAAGGTGGTTTAGGACACTTTACCTTTTTGGGAAGCCTATAAATGCTTCCAAAGGTGTCTTAAGGTACGACCCTTGGAAGGAAGCTTTTATTTCTTTAAAAAAAGATGGCCTAAAGCATACGACCTTTTTAAAAAGTCTGTAAGTACTTCTAAGGTAAAAGCATTAAGCTCGTAAATAAGTCTTATGAAAAAAATACATTAATATTAAAATTATGTATGAAAACTAAAACACTTGTAAAATCTGGATGTATCCCATAAAGTAAGGTTGGTTCTAACTTTATAGTCTGTATTAGATAAGTTCTGTGATCCAAATGTATAATGATCTCATTTCATATATAATTGAAACTTTTCAAAAAACTTTCAAGACATGATGAAATGGTAATAAACATTTAAAACAATCGTGGTGATAAACTCTTTTGCTGGTTAGTTGTAGCAATTGATCAAATTTTGGTCAGCTTTTAAGAGGATATAAACTTCCTAGACGAGGATGAGGAGTTCCTCGAATTTGTGAAAGGTCTATCTCTACCGAGGGCCTTTTCGCAAGATTCTAAAAATATCAAGAGGGGCTTTAGTGATATTATTTGGAAAAGATTGATTTCCAGGTTCCGGTTTCATCTTTGCCCTTTTGATTTTCTCACTTTTCTTTCTTTTGTCTTTTCCTGAAGACAAAAAGAAATGAAGAAGACAAATTATCGAATTTGGTGGGCTCCAATTTCAACAACTTGGCTGCCTTGTTTTAGCCTCTTCTTTCTTTTTCTTTTGTCTTTTTTTTTTAATGCACTCAGCCTATACTTCTTATTCGACTTAATCCTTCGTCTCTTTAGAATCTTGCCATTGCCGCTATGCCCTTTTGGGACTTTGTTTCTCTCCCTCTCTCTCTCTCTCTCTTTTTTTTTTTGTTTTTTTTCATTTTTTGATTTCGGAGTTCTGGCATCCTTTGTGATTTGTTTATTCCCCAACAAACATCAAAGCAACAACTGCGTTGACTAATAACTACAGCTTTATTAGTATCCTGCTTTCTCATTGTTTCGATAAAATTGCATTGGTCCAGTTGAGTCTCTTGGCCTGCTTTCTCATTGTCAGCGGTGGGTTGAGTCTCTTGTGTCACGCCCCAAGTGCTTTCAAGCATTTCTTTAAGTATTTGGTGCGTGACTAGGCCTGCTGGAGGCCTCTTGGACCATGGAGCGCTACGTGGACCGGAGCTTCTAGAAGGCCCACTGTTTGGATGGAGAACCGGGCTGGGCCTGTGACTTATTAGAGTAGTTCACCTTAATTAGAACTTTAATTAAGATAGAATGGCATCTAGGAATATTCTAGAGCATACTTATCCATCTATAAGAGATAGAATGGCATCTAGGAATATTCTAGAGCATACTTATCCATCTTGTATATACACCATTAGATTGTTTAGATCTCAGCCATTGATTGTATAGGGCTGCTACTATAAAAGGGGGAGACCCTCACTTGTATTTTTCATCTCATAGCTTTGTTTTCTCTTCAGCAATATAGAGAGCATTCGTGCAAACACTTGGTGTGCTTCTTTTCTCTTCTCTTTGTGTGTTTTTCTAGGCTGCTTAGCACGCAACGCGTTAAGGCCGCACGGTCTCGAAAATAGTCCGTGATAGTTGGTATCAGAGCAGGTTCAGTTCAGAGATGGAGAAAGACGGCGTACCATCATATTTGACTGAAGAGAGGGGTTGGAACCTCAAAGCTAAGAAGCACGGCGTGGCGTATCGCAAGAAATCAGCAGATCCAGGTCAGGATGTGGGAGGTATGGTGAGAGCACTCAGCGGCACTGTCGGGAAGGCAGCAGATCGCCTTGGAGAGCTGGAGCAGTAAGTAGGGAAGATCGAGGGGGGCCTCGACGCTCAAGGAGACGAGCTGTGCGCCCTCATCAGCACATCCATCGAGGCTTACGTCGATAAGCAGCGGGACTGGATTAAAGCTTTTCAGGAGAGCGTCCTAACCACAATGGACAGTATTCAGGCCCAAGTAGGGGAGTTACACCGTGGGCTCGAATCTATCAAGAAGGATGTGGTGCTGTGCAAGCGGGCGATGGTGAACGGGTCTGTCGCTGCTCAAGTAACGGTGTCTACACCGAGAGTCGATGCTCCTAAGCCCAAGGAGTTCAGCGGGAAGCGGAACGCCAAGGAGCTCGACAATTACTTCTGACAGATGGAGAGATACTTCGACGCCCTAGGTGTATGGGACGAGGATAAGGTAAACACCGCGACCCTATATCTCTCTAATCATGCAATTCTGTGGTGGCGTAGGAAGAGCAAGGAGATTCGCAAGGGTACCTGCACCATCAATACCTGGACAGAGTTGCAGCAGGAGCTAAAATGCCAATTCTATCCGGAGAATGTGGCGCACGACGCTAGGAAGCGTCTAAAGGAGTTGAGACAGAACAAGTCGATTGGCGAGTACGTAGAGGAGTACTCACTGTTGATGCTGCAGATCCCCAATATGAGTGAAGAAGACTTGCTGTTCAACTTCCTTGATGGATTACAGACATGGGCGTCCAATGAGCTGAGGCGGCGTGGAGTGCAGAATATATCCGACGCCCTCACATTGGCAGAAATGCTCACTGATTACCGCAAGGGTGATGCGGGGAAGTCCAAGAATTCAAACCCCAATCGTAGCAAAGATGGGAGAACCAGAGAGTCTCAACCTCCATAGGATAAGGAGGGGAAAGGTAAACCGCCCACAGGGAGAGAGCAGAAGTGCAACGGCGGGAGAAAGTCGAGATCTAGCTGCTTTCTTTGCGACGGGGATCATTGGGTGAAGGACTGTCCAAAGAAGAAGGCTATCAACGCGATGTTGGAGACTCAGCAAGCAAGTGAACAGGGACAATTGGGATGTCTACAGTTGCTCAATGCCCTCAATGCCAAGCGGGCAGCCCGTGCGCCAGCAGAAAAGGCGCTGATGTACATTGAAGCCTACATTAACAGGAAGAGGACTCAAGCACTAGTAGATACTGGAGCTACGCACAACTTTATGAAGTATGCGGAAGCAGTACGCTTGGGCCTCAAGGTGGAGAAGGGGATTGGTTACCTCAAGACCGTGAACGCCGCAATCAAGCCACTGAATGGGGTCATTCGTGGAGTTGAAATGAGCCTCAGAAAATGGAGCGGTAAGGTAAAATTTTCGGTAGCCCCTCTCGATGATTTTGATGCTGTTCTTGGTATGGATTTTCTGCGGCAGTTTAATGTGGTGCCACTTCCCCGACACAACTATGTATGCATCCT
Source organism: Ailanthus altissimus (assembly GCA_946807835.1). Taxonomy (NCBI): domain Eukaryota; kingdom Viridiplantae; phylum Streptophyta; class Magnoliopsida; order Sapindales; family Simaroubaceae; genus Ailanthus; species Ailanthus altissimus. Next base: position 23,140,048 of record OX327685.1, on the reverse strand, counting down.
GGAGGGAGGACCATGCATGGTGCCGACAGTAAACAAGCTGACAGGTGGGCAATCTAAGCCCAACGCCCACACTACTCTCTTGTCCACCATGCAACTGAAGAAAGGAGCTAAGCGGGGAGAATAGACATACCTCGCCACAATATGGGAGGCAGATGATGAGGCGTACGGGGGCGAAGAGGAGCTGCCAGCAGAGATCACGAAAATGCTCAAGCAGCACCAGGACGTGATGCCAGCAGTGCTACCACAGAAATTACCACTAAGACGGGCAATTGATCACGAGATTGAGCTGGAACCAGGGGCGAAACCTTCAGCCAATGCCCCATACAGAATGTCTCCACCAAAACTAGCAGAGTTGCGGAAGCAGGTCAAGGAGTTGCTGGATGCAGGGTTTATCCAGCTATCGAAGGCGCTTTACGGCGCGCCCGTGCTTTTCCAGTGCAAGCACGACGGATCATTGCGGTTATGCATAGACTACCGGGCGCTGAACAAGGTCACTGTCAAAAATAGGTATCCCATTCCTTTAATTGCTGACTTGTTTGATCAGTTAGGGTAGGCAAAGTATTTCTCGAAGCTGGATTTGCGGTCAGGTTACCATTAGCTGCGGATAGCCGAGGGCGATGAGCTGAAAACCACCTGTGTGACGCATTATGGGGCCTTTGAGTTTCTGGTCATGCCGTTTGGCCTCACCAACGCGCCAACCACTTTTCTGCACACTGATGAACAACATACTCCAGCTCTTTCTTGACAAGTTTGTCGTCGTGTACTTAGACGACATCGTCATCTACAGCAACACTCTCGAAGAGCACGTGGAACACTTGAAATCTGTCTTGAAGGTGCTCCGCGAGAATGAGCTGTATGTGAAGAGGGAGAAGTGCTCATTTGCCAAGCCGGAGGTAGACTTTTTGGGTCACAAGATCAAAGAGGGCAGGTTGATGATGGATAGGGCGAAGATTCACGCCATTGTGGACTGGGAGGCACCCACAAAAGTTACCGAGCTGCGGTCTTTCATTGGGTTGGTCAATTATTATCGCAGGTTTATCAAGAGCTACTCCACCACTGCAGCACCCCTTACCGACCTGCTAAAAAAGACTAAGGCATGGGAGTGGAGTAAGGAGTGCCAATGGGCTTTTGATCGACTAAAGTCAACAGTGATCGAAGAACCAGTCATAGTATTACCGAATCACCTGTTACCGTATGAGGTACATACTGATGCATCTGATTTTACTATTGGTGGTGTATTAATGCAGCAGGACCATCCGATCGCATATGAGAGCCGGAAGCTCAATGAGACGGAGAGGCGCTATACGGTGCAGGAAAAGGAGATGACGGGGGTCATCCATTGTCTGCGCACTTGGCGACATTATCTGCTCGGGGCAATGTTCGTAGTAATGACGGACAACATAGCAACAAGTTACTTCCAAAGTCAGAAGAAACTCAGCCCGAAGCAAGCTAGGTGGCAGGACTTTCTGGCGGAGTTCGATTACGAGCTCGAGTATAAACCGGGAAAGGTGAAAGTGGTGGCGGACGCCTTAAGCCGGAAGGTCAAGTTAGCAGCTATCAGCAAGCTGGAAGGTGATTTGCTCGGCCTATTTCATGAGGAAATGAAGCATGATCCCGTAGCCACACAGCTCGCCACTCAAGCACAAGAGGGAAAGACTCAGCGATTTTGGGTAGAAGATGGGCTTCTCTACACCAAGGGATGCCGGGTTTATGTGCCAAAGTGGGAGAACCTGCGGCGTAACCTCATTAGGGAATGTCACGACACAAAATGGGCAGGACATCTAGGACAGCGGTGCACACGTGCCCTATTGGAGACAGTTTACTACTGGCCACACATGCGAGAGGAGATAGAACAGTTTGTCAAGACTTGTCTTGTGTGCCAACAGAACAAGATTGAGCAGCGGAGTCCCGCAGGGCTACTGGAGCCACTGCCCATACCGGAGAGACCTTGGGAAAGCATCTCTATGGATTTCATCATAGCCTTACCGAAGTCCGAGGGGTGTGGAACTATCATTATGGTGGTAGATCGGTTTTCCAAGTATGCGACTTTCATACCGGCGCCTAAAGAGTGTAATGCGGAAGAGACAGCCAAACTTTTCTTCAAGCACGTAGTCAAGTACTGGGGGTTGCCGAGAGTGATAGTCAGCGATCGTGATACGAGGTTTACAGGGAGATTCTGAACTGGATTGTTCAATCTCATGGGATCGGAGCTTCGCTTTTCCACCAGCTTTCACCCACAAACGGATGGGCAGACCGAGAGGGTGAACACATTACTGGAGCTGTACTTGCGGTACTTTGTAGGCGCAAATCAGCAGGATTGGGTCAAGTTACTTGATGTGGCACAGTTCTCTTACAACTTGCAGAGGAGTGAATCGACGAACCAGAGTCCATTCGAGTTAGCTACTGGCCAGCAGCCTCTCACGCCGCATACGATCGTGTCCAGCGATACTGGGAAGAGTCCAGCAGCTTATAAAGCTGTAAAGTCCTGGCAGGAACAATCGGACAAGGCGCGGGTGTGTCTGGACAAGGCAACGAAACGGATGAAGAAATGGGCTGACGGTAAGCGAAGACATGTTGAGTACAGCTTAGGGGATTTAATGATGGTAAAAATCCTTCTGACACAGCACAAGTCTACGCGCCCACTTCACAAGGGTCTTGTTCGAAAATATGAGGGGCCATTTCCTATTGCTAAGAGGGTTGGCAATATCTCGTACAAGGTGGAGTTGCCTTCGAGACTTCGGCTACATCCGGTGTTTCACGCAAGCTGCCTAAAGCCATACCATGGTGATGCGGAGGACACGGAACGTGGGCCACAAACCAGGGCACCATTGGGAGTTTCCACATCTTACGACAGGGAGGCTGAACTTATCCTTGATGTGAGGACAGTGCGGAAGAAGAACTGCCGTCCAAGTCGTGAATATCTCGTCAAGTGGAAAGGATTGCCCGATAGCGAAGCAAGCTGGGAACCCGAGAACGCACTGTGGCAGTTTGAGAACAAGGTGCGCGAGTTCCAGCAAGGACGCGACGAGGGCGTCGCGTGAATTTGGTGGGGGAGAATGTCACGCCCCAAGTGCTCTCAAGCATTTCCTCAAGTACTTGGTGCGTAACTAGGCCTGCTGGAGGCCTCTTAGACCATGGAGCGCTACATGGACCGGAGCTTCTAGAAGGCCCGCTGTTTGGATGGAGAACCGAGCTGGGCCCGTGACTTATTAGAGTAGTTCACCTTAATTAGAACTTTAATTAAGGTAGAATGGCATCTAAGAATATTCTAGAGCGTACTTATCTATCTATAAGGGATAGAATGGCATTTAGGAATATTCTAGAGCATACTTATCCATCTTGTATATACACCGTTAGATTGTTTAGATCTCAACCATTTATTGTATAGGGCTGCTACTATAAAAGGAGGAGACCCTCACTTGTATTTTTCATCTCATAGCTTTGTTTTCTCTTCAACAATATAGAGAGCATTCGTACAAACACTTAGTGTGCTTCTTTTCTATTATCTTTGTGTGGTTTTTTAGACTGCTTAGTATGCAACGCGTCTAAGGCCGCACAGTCTCGAAAACAATCTGTGACACTTGGCATGGCACGATGGCGATTCTTGTTCTACGCTTCTTGCTGTCCATCTTTTTTTTTAAAAATTATTATTTGTATGCGGTTGATGCAAATTTGTTAGAATTAATAGCTAAAAGTTTGGTTTTTTTCTTCTAAGTTTTTTACGGTCACCGTCACTGAGTTATAAAATCAAAACTATTTAAAAATTATCTTTTGATCTTTTGAATTGTTAAAAAAGTTATTAAAGAAAAATACGATCTTTTTAAAAAAAACATTTTAATACTCAAATTAATGCGTTTAATTATAAAAAAAATATTTTAATGTTTAAATTAATATTTTTAATTAACACAAATTTATAGTGTATAAAAGTGTTTCAATCAATACATTTAATTAACACAAATTTATAATGTGCGAGAGTGTTTTAAACTAAAAAAGAGATTAATACTTTATGTATATTGTATTGTGTTTATAATTTTTTGAATAATTATAAAATGTATAAGACATGCTTTTTTAGTTGTAACATCATGCCGTTTAATTCATATTCAAATACTGTTTAATTTATATTCAGATAGATAAAATTTAATCATAATATGGTCTCTAAAATTTCAGTATTATACTAAAACGAATTTGAGATCATTGAATGAAATCAATGGTATATAATATTTGTAAAATAAAAAAATTAATTTAAAATTTAAAAAATTAGTGCATATTTAACCGGTTTCACAGGTTATTTTTTTGTTATTTAAAATAATAATAAAAGTATAAAAAAAAAACTAAATCGTCTTCAAAAGACAAACGCACTCTTTCTTCTGTCTCTGTCTCTCCTATCCCTCTCTCTATCTCTCTCTCACTCATCTCGCCGGTTCTCGATCACCGGATCCTATCAAGTTGTTCAGGCCAGAACAAGTTAACGTTGCCGCAAAGCCTGGAAGCAACACCAAAGTTGTCCACGTCTCTGTCCCCTGCAATATTCTGTGTTACCGGCGATCATGTAGCCTCCAGTTGCAAGCCGCCGTCCTCCACCAACCAACTTGTATGGTCATTCACAGTTCGTAATAGTTTGAAATAAAAGTTGTAGCATAAAGAAGTATGATTTTCCTTAAAATATGATAATTTGAGAGGGTGTTTATGGTCAGTCATTCACAGTTTGTAATAGTTTGAAATTATCATTGTAGCATAAAGAAGCCTGATAAACTAATAGTTTGAGGGGAGAAGATGTCTTCTTACCTCAACTGAAAGGAGAAACAATTTTAACAACTGACGAAAATGTTTGTAGTAAGTATTTGGGAGGAATATTAGAGTCTTTAGTGGCACGAGGTTTTGAATGGGTGGAATATAGCCTCGACCAAATTGGTAAACTAGACGGAATAACACATCCGTTAATAGAAAGTTTTTTCAATGCCGGCCAACAGGTATAATAACATTGTCACCATTTTTTTTTCTGCTTCGCTCTCATTAATTGTAAGTGCTTTGTACATGATCAGAGAGAAAAAAGAGTAAAGATTCTTCTTGGCGGGTTTGTCTTGATATACTTCCTAAGCATACGGACTCCACCATGTTTTATTGGGTGTTATGTTTGGTTTTGTTGGTTTTTTATGGTTTCAGATTTTGAGGTTGCTATAGTGTTCTTTCGATGGTTTCAGTGCAGGTCTGGAAAGGAGCTTGCTGAGCTTCAAGGTTAGTGAGTATTTAGAAATCAATGGTTTGTGCATTAAAAAAAAGAAAAAAAAAAAAGTTATTAAGAGTATGTGGTGATAACTGTGAACTACTCTATTTGGCTACAACATGAAGCATAGATGTTAGTAATTAGAAGCTGCTAGACAGTGTCGTATGATGCAAATTCATTTGTTGATTTGAAGAAATTCAGCTTTTGTCATGGCATTCTTGGGTTAGGTATATAGTTGATCTTTGCATCATTACATGCGACTGAGCTAGTGAAGATACACTATTGCTTAAACTAAATGAAATATAATTGTGCCATACCCCAAGTTCATGAAGAATGAAATAGTGACATGTGGATCCACAATTTGTGATTATGATTTATGAATTTTCCATGTTCAATAAAATTTATAAAATGGATCTGCATTTGTTATACAATTACAAGCTCTAACTTTGGGTTCTGATCTGTATTTACATAATATATATATATATATAACAAATAAATCGTAAATGAAATATAATTTATATAAAAAAATTTAAAGTAAATAAAAAAATTATAAATCAACACATAAATATAAAAATAGACATAAATTTTGTAAACTATACATATGACGTGTTAATATAAAATAACATTTGTAAATCAATATTAAACTTATAAATTATATTTTTTATTTATAAATTAAACTAAATTTTATAAATATAATGTAAAATTCGTAAATCAACACTGAACTTATATATTTACATAAGAAAATTAAATATAACGCAAAAATCGTAAATGAAACATAATGTTTACAAAAGAATTTAAAATAACCAAAAAATTAATAAATCAACACAAAATATAAAAGTAGATATAAATTTCGTAAACTACACGTATGACATGTAAATATAAAATAACATTTGTAAATTAATATTAAACTTGTAAATGCTACTTTTTATTTGTAAATTAAATTAATTTTTATAAATATAATGTATAATTTTTAAATCAACACTGAACTTGTATATCTACGAAAAAAATAAATATAACGCATAAATCGTAAATAAAACATAATATTTGTAAAAGAATTTAAAATAAGTAAAAAACAATTATAAATCAACACAAAAATATAAAAGTAGACAAAATTTTTGTAAAGTACACATACTACGTGTAAATTTAATATAACATTTATAAATCAATATCGAATTTGAAAATGCTTCTCTTTATTTATAAATTAAACTAAATCTTATAAATAAAATATAAAATTTATAAATCACATAAAACTATATATATAACTAAAAAAATGACAAATGAAACATAATATTTGTAAAAATAAATTAAAATAAATAAAATTATAAATTAACATATGACATTTAAATTTAATATAATATTTATAAATCATCGAACTTAGGACTGGTTAACCGGTTCGGCTGACTGAACCGAACGAAGGGGAATCACTGAACACAGACTTAATTGATTCTTTTATCCATTTTAACTACCCTTAGGCTGGACCTATAGCTCTAGTGTTTGAACTTGGGTTTAAGGCCTTCTATCGACTTTAGCCGTTGGTTAAAAGAGTAAGCCAAGCCTTTTTTTTTCAGAGTCAAGTAGACTACCATTTTTGTTAGGAGTTAGAAGCAGCTAAGGGCTAGGAGCTAGGAGTTTGAGAAGATGAGGGGGGAAGAAGTCACTCGTATGAGTTGTTGTTACGGTATGTAGTGCTCAACCGATAGGAATGAGTTACATACTTAAAACGAGAGATTAGGAGGAACGTAGTAGCTCCACCGATGAAAATGTTAGGGGCTTGGTTCGGTTATATAGCCTTTAAATTGACTGGTTTAATCAATTTTAGGTTCGAGTTCACTGAAATTGAAAACCGATTGATTAAACTGTTTCTAATTAGCCAAAACACTGTGTTTTGGCCCTTAATAAAATAGGAAAAATATTTATAAAAAAAGAAAAATGAGACCAAACATTAGTGTTTCACACTTCCACTTTCACTTTGCTACACCACCACATTAGGGTTTTTCAATCAGAAGCTGCCGCTCCTCCACGCCTATTACCGCTGCTACTATTGTCGTGATTCTCACCAGTGCGTCAACTGCTGCTATCGTCAATTGCTGCTGCTGTCAACCATCATTGTTCATGCCACTGCCCGCCCCTGCTATTCCGGCGAAGGTTCACACTACCCATTGTTTGACTGCTTGTGACTTGTGTTTTATTTTTTTTTAATTTTTTACATAATAATAAATTAAATTAGTAATAATAGTTTAGATTTAATGAATTGTTTATATTCCATAACAATAATATTTAAACTCTTAAGGTTAGACCAAATTAAATTGTTTTTAATAGTGTTGTTGTATTTTTTTTAATTTGATTTAATAGTATTAAATTGTAATGCAAAAATTATTATTTTGTATATGAAATTGATTGACTATAATTTATTTGACAAATGAAATGGCATTGTGACTTTGTGAGGATTGAGAAAGTGTATATAAACAAATTTTTAAAAAGAAAGTTAAAAAATTGTTAAGCACGTCAAATACTAGATAAAATATCCAAATAAAATTCTCATTTATTATAATATGGGAGTTTTATTCTTACTTAAGTCTATTTCATAATTTATGATTTTAGTAAAACTTGTCTTATTAAGTTTTAGTATTTAAAACAAGTTTGTTAATTGTTATATTATAGTTTTATTAGGATTTGGGTTATTTGTTTTATTGTGTAGGCTTGTAATTAATCTACTATGAATATGCTTATAATCTCATACATTTTTAATTTTTTATGCTTTGAACTATATTTATTTTTAGATGAGTGAAGATTCAGTTTCAAGTTTGAGGAGCTCACCTAAATGTAATGAGCTTAAATTGGAAACACAACCACCACCATGTATTCTCATCATTGGTAGTCAAGAAGGAGAAAGTGCTATATTTTTGTCTAATAAGAGAAAGAACCAAGGATGAACAAAGTGCGATGCCATCTCCTTCACCTCCAGATTCACAAATGCACAAAATGGCCAAAACTTCATCATCAACAACAGTAGCAAGAGAAGGATCAAGATTAAGATCCATGGTTTAGACAATGTTTGTTAAATGTGCCGATAATCTAAATAAGGCAGAGTGCAAGTACTGTGGGAAGGTATATCAAAGTAGTTCTGCAAACTATAGAACGAGTAATATGAATACACACATCAAGTAGTGTGATAAGTACTTGAAAGCAATAATGGCCGAAGATGAAAATAAAAATATTATGGCTAAAGAAGGTGGTCAAGTTGAAGGGGGAGATGGTAGTCTTGTGATGAGAAGAATTGGTTTTGATTAGGAGGCTTGTAAAAGGGCAGCTATGAAAATGGTCATTGTGGATGAGTTGTCTTTTTAGTTTGTAGAGAATGCGGGGTTTCGTTATTTCTATTCTATGGTGGTCCCTAGATTTGATGTCCATTCACATAAAATGATTACAAGGGATGTCTTGCAAATGTATTTTGATGAGAAGGCAATGTTGAAGAGTATCGGTCGGGTCCAGAATAAGAGACGATCCCCTTTCTTCTTCTTCTGAACTCAACTATCTGCTTCGTCGCTTTCCTAAACCACTCTTTAGTGGGAGTGGTCAGAGAGTTTGTTTGATTATTGACATTTAAACTTCCATTCAAAATGCTAGTTGTATGGTTGCCACAGGTTATTTTATAGATAGTGAATGGAAATTGCATAGAAGGATTCTAAGCTTCAATTAGGTAACTTTTCATAAAATGAATATAATTGGAAGTGTTTTGGAGTCATGTTTGCTTGATTGGGAGATTGAGAAAGTGTTCACTGTTATAATTGATAATGTTAGTGCAAACGAAGTTGCTATTAAGTATTTGAAGAGGAATATGGGGAGTTAGAGGGTAGATTCTATAGTGTTGAATGGTAAGTTCTTACATGTGCGTTGTTATGCATATATTCTAATTTTGATTGTAAGTGATAGGCTAAAGGAATTAAATGAAAGTATAATCAAAATTTGGAATGCTGTGAAATATGTGAGGTCTTCAACTTATAGATTGTAGATTTTCAAGAAGTATGTCTAGCAAGAGAAGATTGAGTCTAAAAGTAACGTGATCTTAGATGTGCCAACGAGGTGGAATTCCACTTATTTGATGTTAATAGCAACTTTGGAGCTTTAGAAAGCATTAGATCGCATATCTTATGAAGATGATGGTTATAAGGGATATTATTTGGATGAAGAAAATAGAAAGAACAAGTTAGGACCACCCTTTAGTGAGGATTAGAATAATGAAAAAAGATTTATTAACTCTTTAGAGACTTCTTATGATGCAACAAATAAAATTAGTACATCTCTAAGTGTGACATCGAATATTGCTTTTAATGAGATTTGTAAAGTCAATTACACATTGACCCTTGCGACAACCAATAATGATCCTTTATTGGGTGACATGGCATGTCATATGAAGTTAAAATATGATAAGTATTGAGAATCCATTGAGAAAATAAACAAGATGTTCATTCTAGCTATCCTTCTTGACCCACAATGCAAAATGAATTTTGTGCGCTTATGTTTTAGGATGTTGTTCGAGGATGATAATGTAAAGGTGGATGAACTGAAAAGAGTCACCAAATATTATTAGGAAGGGTGTATGGGGAGTATAATAGGTGGTATAAAAAATTGGCTGAAGAAGAAAGTAATAGTGTGAATGCCACTAACAGCATGACTTCTCAATAATCTAGTGAGAGTGGTCAACTAACTTTGTTTGATATAGTAGGACGGACAAAGAAAATAAGTGTTCCACAAGTTGCCCTTAAGCAAGATACATGCTTTTTGGTGATGAGACTGAGCCAGAGGTTATAAGTGAGGTGGGCAGATATTTGATGGACAAATGTGAGTCTGTTCATAACTCTCATTTTAAAATCTTGCTTTAATGGAAAGTGAATGCAACCAAGTATCCAATTTGGCACGTATAGTTTAAGAAGTATTTGCAATATCGCTCTCTATTTTGGCATCTGAGTTCGTGTTCAGTATCAAAAAATATGTGCTAGATATATTTAGGAGTTCATTGACTCCTACCATAGTGAAGGCCTAATATGCACACAAAATTGGATCATCATTTATTGTGGATAAAAGCAAAAATCTAAAAATCATTATGCTCGAAGCACAATATTATAACAAGTGTGAAATAGGTAATAATAAGTGATTTAATTTTATGTTTTTACTTTTACGTTTATTTTTTAAATGTACTTTCTAATTTTATTTAAAATTTTGTTATGTAGAGTATCGCAAATTACTATCGAGCTCCTCAAATCCAATATGAAAAATATTGCCTTGCCTCCATCTAAATTAGCTATGGCACAAATATTTGAATTGATTATATTTTAAATAATATTCATATTATGATCATTGAAATTTTATATTTTTATCATTTTGAAGGACATTGGATTTTTTTTTTTTTGGTATTGTTTTTATATAACAACTACTTTATAAGTAAATTGGGGGACTTGAAAGTTCTAAGTTTGAACTTAGAAGTTGATGATGATGACTTTACGGACTCATTTCGTAGACCTTTAATGTGAATTTGACAATTTAATTTTGTAATATTTTATGAAGTGATAGATTTTTTGATGGATTTATTCTCTATGTTTTGTACTTATTATTATTTATAACGTGTTGTTGAAATTGTCAAATTGGATTGTGGATGGTGGAGTTGGTTTTTAAATTGAAATTAGGAGTGGTTAATTATTTTGCAGGTTTTATAAATATGAGAATGTTCATATGTTATGGGAGATTCTGCCAAAATTTTTATTTGGATGACAAATAAATTAATTATTAATTGAATTAATCAAAATATATGATTACTAATTGTAATATATATGATTACTCAATTATGTTTGTCATATTGAATATGATATATTTAAAACTCTCACTCACCTTTCCTTAAAACAAAATCAGAGAATGCTACCTTTTTCTTCCAAAACTTTAATATTAAAATAATTTTTATTTTTATTTTAAAATCAAATGGACAAAGTCTCTTTTAAAAATTATACTTCCTATCACCTGTTACAAAGAAAAAAAACACTTTCAATCATTATGTTTTTTAATTTAACTCCTGTTACTTAACCATAAATTTACTATACAAATTTTAGCTCACAGATGTCAATCATTCACTCAATTTAATCAGATACACTGTAGGATCGAAAGAATATATATACAATTTATCATTTACCATTTAAAATAGTTCTTGATCATACATACACATGTACATGCAGTAGATGTCTATACAATTTGTTATACAAATATTTTGAATATAAATAAAATATCTATCGAAAATATATAAACAGATGATGTGACTAATCTGAGTTGTTGCAGATATGGTTTCTCTCTTCAGTCTTCAATATTGGTAATTCTACTACCTGCGCATGGTAAATCTGACACGCTAAGTAAAACAAAATTGCTTAGTGGGTGTACACAAAAATTGAAACAATATAATTTATTTATTCAAACAATGTACAAATAACAAAATTAATTACTATCACTTATTATAACGTCAACAGGATAGGTTAAAATTTACTAAAATATTTAAATCAATTAATTAACATAAAACATATATTTTAAATTAAAATTCAATTTATCATATACGTTCTTAAACCATTACATGTGATTTCAGTAGGCGTTTAAAATTAACACTGACACTATACCATGGGTTGGCCAATGGGATATTAGATGTGATTCAGTATTGGTCACTCAGTGACTACCCACCAAATTCAGATCAAATCAAAGCATATAGGGACTGGAGCAGGCTACCTTGAGACAAAAGATCTTCTTTCTAAAAAGATTCGATTCAAAACTATTGTGCTGAGAATAAAAGGAGCCAACAAATTGAAAGATACCTGCATGGGACCCTCAAGCCTATGTAATAGTATTAACCCTTATAAGATTGTTTAGCATCACCCTACCGATGAGTTTGGAGGAAAGATTGGTGAACTCCCAGGAAAAGCTCGAACGACCTTTCAACAAAAGGGTACCTGTACTCGAAACCGACACAAGTGGGTAGGTAGAGAATACCTAAGGGCGCGAGACAACTCTCTCTAAGGAACTCGGCAAATAGCCTCGTAACTTCAGGAGAAGGGGAGCCTCCTCACAAAAAGACAATAAAAAAAGAAATTCTATAAGCTATATTTTCTCGAATATATATAATTCCTTTATTTCTATAAAAAAAATATTTCTATAATATAGAAAGTAAAATAATATAGAATAGAGAACGTAAAGATATAATAAATAAAGTAAGCTTGAAAAAAGCATTATTTTTTATGTAATGTAACAAAGTAATTTTGTTTTTCAATTAAGAGAGATGGCTGAGTTTGTACAAGTATTCTTTTTCACTAATCACCATTATTTTAGATACATCGTGGTATGGGATTATTTGGACTACACAATCCAATCAGATTAGAATAAGATTTCATAAGTAATAGTCAACAAATTGGAATTCATTTATCAATATACTTTTTTCTTCCATTTGAACTCATTTTAATAATTCTTTTAGTTGCTTTGATAAGTGCAATTGCAGTGGCTCGTCAGTAAAAAATCTTTATACCTAGCAACAGCAACCTTAATTCAACTTTTTTCTATATTATCACATCTATTTCTCTGAATCAGATATACAGATCAGAATCACCAGAAATACAGAACAATGCAATACTGCTATAACTCCCTATTGGTATGTCAACTACCAATCCCTACCTACCAATGTTCAGGTTTACTCAAAGCTCCTTAATAATTTAATAATTATATTATATTAAACCCAATTTGTTTTTTGAATATTCATAATTAGACCTAAATTTTTTCAAATATTAACATATAAATCCAAAACTTTCAAGAATTCACATACAAGTCTTAATTATTTTTCAAAAATTCACATATAAGTCTAATTTTTCAATAACACACATATAAGTCCAATTTTTTTAATATTTCACACATAAGTCCAAGATTTTTATTAATTCACATTTGGGTCTGAATTTTACACAATTTCATATATAGGTCCAATTTTTATCCAATTTCACATATAGGTCCACAATTTACCCAATTTCACATATAGGTCCAAAATTTATCCAATTTCATATATAGGTCCAAAATTTACCCAATTTCACATATAGGTCTAAAATTTACCCAATTTCACATATATTTAATACCCAATATTAAAAACACATTTAATTCACTTAGAACCAACATAATAATTAATTAAACACATTATTTCGATTCAAGTATCCATCAAAAAATTTAATTACTTAATTATACACTAATGCCCTAAAACAAAATTTTAAGTTCAAATTAAGTGTACACCAAACCTTAAACACCCTCTAAGTGGCATTCACTTCTTCTATTTCTCCTTGTTTTGGCTTCCTTTGTCAAGCTTTTACCTTAATATTCAAGAATACACAAATAATCAATAAAATTTCAATTAATCCCACTCAAATGCAAAAAACACCTAATTCTAAATGGCAATTGAAGTTACAAACCTTTAAAACCCCAAATTCATATTCAAATAAAATTTTTCCACTAGCTCACCTTAAAATTCACCTTTCTACTTAAAAATAATCCTTGAAACTTGATGAAAATGGGTTTAACTAAGGGTTTGGGGGCTTGATTTATTAAGGGAAGTATGTAGAATTGTTGATTTTAAAGGGAAATAAAAAAAATTTGGAGAGAAAATGCAATAGGGGGGAACGACACTATTCTTGCAAAAATGGGTATTTTTTCACACAATTCCCCTTTATATACTCATCACTTTTCTTGCCAAATTTGCCATAAACTAAATTCAAAACTACAAAAATGCCATTGGTTAAAAATGGTGGCATTTGATTGATCCAAAAATTTAAATAACTATTCACTAACTAAACTAGTTACAATCTAGTGAAAAAATAATCAATTCTACCACTTTTCAATTTATTTGGTAGCTAATTGCCATTAGTTCATGATAAAGTGTTGAAAAAGTATAAATGGGCCAAGATTTTAATTCCATGAATCTATTCATATCATATCAACACTTTTTCAACCAATCAAATTCTTTCAGTTCCTTAAACAAATAAATCTAATCCTAATAAATAAAAATTAATTCTAATAAATAAATATTCTAGGGTGTTACAATTCTTCCCCTCTTAACAAATTTCGTTCTCGAAATTTACCTGATTCAAAAAGTTGAGGGTACTGTTATCGCATTACTTCTTCACTTTTTCAGGTAACCTCTTCGACCTTATGATTTTTTCAGAGTACCTTAATTGATTTCTCGATCTAGTATTTTTACTGGTTCCTCTTCATATGTCAGATCATGCTGTACATCAATGGTGTCGGTCACTACGATGTGAGAAGGATTTGATCGATATCTCATCATCATTGATACATGGAAGACATTATGTATTTTATCTAAATCATGTGGTAAAGCTAGTCTGTAGGCTACTAGATCCACACGCTCAGTAATCTCATATGGGCTGATAAACCTAAGACTTAATTTACCCTTCTCCCCGAATCTCAATACTTTCTTTCACGGAGATACCTTCAGAAAGACTTTATCCCCAACTTCATGCTCAATGTCTTTCTTTTATAAGTTCGTATAAGCTTCTGTCGTGAAGATAAGACTTATAGTCTTTTCTTGATCATCTTCACCTTCTGTTCAGTCTGCCTTATCAAGTCCAGTCCTACCAGTTTATTCTTATTGAGTTTTTTCCAACACAGAGGTGTCCTACATCTCTTTTCATACAATGCTTTGTAAGGTGCTATGTCGATAATTGCCTGATAGCTGCTATAGTAAGCAAATTCTATTAATGGAAGATAGTCAACCCAACTCCCTTCAAAGTCAATCACTCAGCTTCTGAGCATATCCTCTAGCACCTGAATCACACTCTCTGATTGTCCATCTGTCTGTAGGTAGAAAGACGTACTGAAACTCAATCGAGTGCCCAAGGCTTTCTGTAATTTCTTTCAAAATTTAGAGGTAAACCTCGGGTCTCTATTTAATATAATGGACACAGGTACTCCATGTAACCTAACTATTTCCTTAATATACAATTCTGCCAATCTATCTAATAAGTAATCAGTCTTGACTGGTACAAAATGTGCCGACTTAGTTAACCTATCCATAATCACCCAAATGGCATCATGTCTACTCCAAGTGTAAGGTAAATCGGTGATAAAATCTAAAGTAATATGGTCCCACTTCCATTCCAGTATAGAGATTGGCTGCAGTAAACTCGATAGAACCCGGTGTTCAGCTTTCACCTGTTGACACGTTATACACTTGGTCACATGATCCACTACATCCCTCTTCATACCAAGCCACCAATAATGAGTCTTCAGGTCTCGGTACATCTTCGTGCTACCTGGGTGTATAGCATAGAGGCTGCTATGTGCTTCCTTCAGAATGGTCTTCTTTAATTCATCATCATTTAACACACACAATCTTTCTCTAAAGTACAAACTATTATTATCTTTTATTACAAAATCAGTTTTCTTGCCCTCTTGAACTTATCTACGAATGATCATTAGCTTTTCATCTTGTTTCTACTTTTTCTGTACCTATAGAAATAAGCTGGACTTGACTTTCAATTCTGCTATTATTGCACTATCCACTGTCATCTTCAAAGAAGCATTCAAAGCTCTTTAAGTAACCAAAGCTTTTCTACTCAAAGCATTGGCTTCTATATTCACTTTCCCCAATGGTAGTCAATGATACAATTATAATCTTTAAGCAACTCCATCCATATTCACTGTCTCAAATTAAGCTTTTTCTGAGTGTATAAATACTTAAGGCTCTTATGGTCGGTATAAATATAACATTTTTCCCTATACAAGTAATGTCTCCATATCTTCAAAGCAAAGACTATGGTTGCTAGTTCCAGATCATGTGTCTGATAATTTCTCTCATGAGTTTTGAGCTATTTGAAAGCATAAGTAACCACATTTTCCTCTTGCAGCAATACATAACCAATTCTATTATAAGAGGCATCACTGTAGATCATAAAATCCTCACCAGATACTGGCTAAGTTAAAACTGGAGCTTCCACTAACATTGCCTTAAGTTTCTTAAAACTTGCTTAACATTTCACATCCCATTCAAACTTAATATTCTTCTGGAGTAACTTAGTCAAAGGAGATGCTATTGAGGAAAACCCCTTTCACAAATCGTCTATAATAACTAGCTAAGCCTAGAATGCTTCTAATTTCAGTAACATTTCTAGGTGGCTTCCACTCCATGATTGCTTTTATTTTCTTGGAAACAGTTCTAATGCCATCTGCAGATACAATATGCCCAAAACAAAAATCGCATTTAGCCAAAATTCACACTTACTCAACCTGGCATATAATTTCTTCTCTCTCAATGTCTATAATACAATTCGAAGATGACTATCATGCTCTTCTGGGGTCTTAGAGTAAACTAGAATATCATCAATAAATACCACTACGAACTGATCTAGATACTGATGAAAAATATGGTTCATCAAATTCATAAAGGCTGCAGGTGCATTCATCAACCCAAATGGCATTGCTACAAAATCATAATTTTTGTATCGAGTCTTGAAAGCCATTTTGGGGATATCTGACTCTTTCACACTCAATTGATGGTACCCCGATCTTATATCTATCTGGGAGAAGACACTAGCTCCTTTTAGCTGATTAAATAAATCATCAATCCTGGGTAAAGGATATTTATTCTTAACTGTGGCTTGTTCAACTGTTATAGTCCACACACAGTCTAATTAGCCCATCCTTCTTTTTTACAAACAACACGAGTGCTCCCTATGGGGATACACTGGGTCGTATGATTCCCTTGTCTAGTAATTCCTACAACTGTGTCTTCAATTCCTTCAACTCAGCAGATGCCATTCTTTAATAAGGAATAGATATTATGGTAGTACCTGGCACAATATCAATAACAAATTCTACTTCTCTATCTGGTGGCAAACTAGGTAATTCATCTAGAAATACATCCAAAAAATCACATACGATGGGTATGTCTTACAAACTAGATCCAACCCTCTGCGAATCAACCACATGTGCCAGATAAACTTCACACTCTTTCTTGATTAATCCTCTAGCAGTAGTGCCTGAAATGACATTAAAGAGATAATCTAATCTTTTCCCTACAATAGTTACTTCCTTTCCAACTCCAGTGTGAAGAATAAATATTTTCAAACGAAAATTAATTACAATCAGTGTCTTGACAACCAATCTATACCCAATATCACATCAAACTCTTGAAAAGGCAATTCCATTAAATCTCGTAGAATTTTATATCCCTATATCTAGATTAGACCTCCTCTATATACCTTATTCACAACCACACTATGTTCTAAGGGATTACTAACTGACACCTCATGTTCTGTTTTGTCAGCCAATATGTTTCTCTTTCTAGGGATAGCAGTACAAATATATGAATGAGTGGATCTTGGATCTATCAATGCATGAGTAGAGATGTCAAAGATAGAAACTATACTTTTGATAACATCAAGTGCATCATACTCCTCCTAGGCCCTGATAGCATAAGTACGTGTTGGGGTACGAGTATCCTGTCTCCCTATTGACGTATGTGCATCTTTCTGATTACTTCTCGCAACATCTGCCTGGTTGGGCCTCCTACCTCTTAGAATTGTAGAAACTAATCTCTCAGTCTGTGGAGTGGAAGTAGTCTTGAAGTAGTCTTGTTCTTCGGGCAATCCTTCAGAAAATAGTCATGTGATCTACATTTAAAGCACGCTCCCATCAATCTCCAGCATTCACCCAAATGCTTCCCACCGCAATGCTCACATACAGGGGTTAGTCCCCTAGCTGAGTTCTCTAGAGTACTGGCTACAGAAAATGTCAGATGTCCTGACTTAGCAGTGGATCCCTGTCCCTGCCTCGGCATGTACGACTAGCCATTAGTCTAGAGTCCCTTAAATTTCTTACTTACGGGCTGAAATACACTGGACTGCCTTAAACCTCTTCTCAGCTGAATCATATCCTTTCTAGTATGCTCATCTTTCTTTACCCTTTCTATATTAAGGGACGCAAAAACCAATCTTTGAAATTCCTTAATCTTTAATTCTATAATCTTGAGGCGTATATAATTATTTAGGCCATCTTTGAACTGTCTGTATCTATCTGCCTTTGTAGCTACAATCTCCGAAGCATACTTACTCAACCTAATAAACTCTCTCATATTCAATCACTGTCATCTGTCGCTACTTCAAATTAATAAATTCCCTCTATATATTATCAATATAGATACGGCTGATATATTTTCTTCTGAATTCTCTCAGAAAGAAATCGCAAATCCGCTCATCTGGTCATACCATATGTGATACTGAAGTCCACCACTGGTAAGCATCCTCTTGTAAAAAGGAAACTACGCACTTCTGGCTTTCCTCCGGTGTGCAATGAAGCTACCGTAAAATTCTCTCTATTCGCTCTAGCCAATACTCAGCAATAGATGCATCCTCATCTCATCTTCCATGGAAATTAGTGGGTCGATATTTTGCCAACCTCTTTAGTACTGAGTTTTGAGGTGCAGCTTGTGTTAAATGCTGAAAGAACTCAGCCATCTACTGCATAAACACTGGTTGACCCTGACCAGCTTGTCTAGCCATCCTCGGATTAGAGGACCCTCGTGAAACTTCCCCAACTATGTTGGCTAGGAAGATAGACTTTCTCTTAAACCAAACTTCAAGATGATCAGCAGAGGGTTCCATTTCTTTATCCTATATAAGACAGAAGAGAAATCTGTAGGTTAAAGTCACATCCTCCTATATATACATGTATATATTTTTCAACGCATGCTCACATAAAATGCTATATGCATCAAGGTCTAGGAATGCCTAAATCAAGCTCTGATACCACCACAAATGTACCACCCTCCTCATCCGCCTTTCCTTAAAACAAGATAAGAGAATGCTACAATTTTCTTCCAAAATCTTGATATTAAAATAATTTTTATTTTATTTTAAAACCAAATGGATAGAGTCTTCTCTAAAGATTAGACTTCTTACCACCTGTTACAAAGGAAAAAAAAATACTCTCAATCATTATATTTCTCAACTCAACTCCTGTTACTCAACCATAGACCCACTATACAAATTTTAGTTCACGGAGGTTAATCATTCACCCAATTTAATCAGAAACATCGTAGGATCGAAATAATATATATACAATTTATCATTTACAACTCAAAAATAGTTCTTGATCATACATACACATGTACATGCAGTAGATGTCCATACAATTTGTTATACAAACATTTTGAATATAAATAAAATATCTACCAAAAATATATAAAAAGATGATGTGACTAATCCGAGCTGCTGCAGATATGGTTTCTCTCTTCAGTCTTTAATACTGACAACTTTATTATTTGCGCATGGTAAATCCGACACGTTAAGCAAAAAAAACTTACTTAGTAGATGTACACAAAAGTTGAAATAATATAATTTATTTATTCAATCAATGTACAAATAACAGAATCAATTACTATCACTTATCACAACGTCAGTAGGATAGGTTATGTTGAAATGTATATAGTATATATAGTATATATATATATATATATATGGTAGGCGTAAAATAGAAAAGCACTAATGATATTCCTTTTTTGTGTAGAGGACTTCCTTTTTTAGGGTTGTCATCTCTCCTATATATTGTACTGTTTTCTTCACAATGACATATAGAATTACATTCTCTTCTTTCACATGGTATTAAAGCCATTGTGTGCTCTCTAAATTTTTTAGTTTTTTCGACAAATTCGCCTGTTTCCTTTTCGACCACTGTGTTTTCTTCCTTTTCTAGTGGTCATGTTCTATTTCTCACATCATTAATAGTTCACTGGAGAACCTCCAAGAAAACAGAAGTTGAATCTCCACTGCATGTGCCCTCACGCGCCGTTGCCAGAAAGCTGACATTTTTTTCGATGCGCGTGGACTCTTACCGCTGGTATCCCTATTCTCAGACAGCACCAATGATCACTTTTAATGTGACCCAACAGTCATCGGCTTCCGTATGCGCCACCACGTCCTGTCCCTTTCCTCGACTTTATATTTTCCAATCTCCGTCTCCGACGAACGTGAGGCTTTACCGCTGGCACCATTCACTCCAAACGATGTTGGTGACCTCAAAACTACCCATCGATTCCCTTGTCATCACTGACAGCCATCACATCATCGAAAATCAGCCACTACCTTGTTGAAAAACTGCTCCTGGTTGCTGAAAAATTGATCATCTTTGATTTGTCAGCCAAGATGATCACTGAGAGCTCTAAAACAAGTTCAATTTTTTCATTTAGTTCATTCTCGATTATTTCTACTGAAAAATTGGTAAGGAGTAGCAATGATACTTCTTGGGCCGCATCTATTAAATTATGGTGTATGGGATATGGCTCAAAGGACCATTTAACTACTAGGGTTACCGATTTAAAAAATAAAGATGCAACTGAATGGAAAATGGTTGATGCCTTATTATGTAATCAATTAGGCCAAACCATTGATCCTTAATTATATCCTATTTATAAGGTCTATCGAATATGTTTTGATATATGGCATCAAGCTAAGTTCTTATATACTAATGATATTCAAAGGTTGTACTATATGGTCTTAAGTTTGGTTAATGTGAAACAACAGGGTATGAAGATGTCAAAATTCCTTGGCAAGATGTCTTCCCTTAAAACTGAGTTTAATTCACTCCTATCGTGTGGTGAAACTATCGCTGGCGATCTTGCTCAAAGGGATAAAATTTTTACGATTCTCACCCTAGCATCACTTAGTCCTGAGCTTTCATCAGTCCGTGATCAGATTCTTGCTAGTGTTGTTGTTCCTTCCATGGATGATGTCTTTGCTCAGTTACTTCGTGTCTCTACTCCAGGTTATTAGTATGGGTCCTCTACCACTGATTCAAATTCCTCTGTCTTGGCATCTCAGTCATAGCTTTCTTTTAAGGGAGAGCAAGGTGATCATGGAAAAAGTCATCCCAAGTGCACTTAGTGTCATCGGTGGGGACATACCAGGGAAAAATGTCACAAGTTACATGGACGACCCCCTCGGGCTGCTAACCTTCCTCAATCTGATCATTCTGACATTACAGACAAACAACCTTCATCCATGACTCTCATTAGTGCTGACTATGAGGAATACCTGAAATATCAAGCGACTAAGCAGTCTACCTCTTCCATTGCCTTCGTTGCACATACTGGTAATTAGATCGCTTGTCTTACTCAGTCCTCTTCTTTAGAACCCTAGGTCTTTAATTCTAGTGCTTCTGATCATATTTTTGGTAATCTTCAATTACTTTCTCATACTTCTACATCTAGGTCATTACCATCTATCACCTTAGCTAATGGTTCCACTACTATTGCTCAAGCAGTTAGTCGAGCATATTCTTTTGATTCCTTACCTTTAGAATCTGTTTTTTATATACCGCGTTGTCCTTTTAATCTTATATCTGTCAATTAACTCATTTGTTCTTTAAATTTTGCTATCACCTTTGTTAATGACTCTATTGTTATACAGGATTGCAGTACAAGGTAGACGATTGGCACAAGACATAAGTCACATGGGCTTTATCATCTTGGTCTTTCGCAACCATCTATAGCATGCACTGTCATTGAATCTCTAGCATTTATTTATAATCGTCTAAGACATCCGAGTCTGTCAAAACTATAAATAATGATTCCAAATCTGTCTAGATTGTCGTCTTTAAATTGTAAGTTCTGTTAACTTAGAAAACACTCTCGTGGGTCATTTTTCAAGCATGTCAATAAACGGGCTGCGTCCCCCTTTGAATTAATTCATTCTGATATTTGGGGTCTTAGTTGACTTCCTTTTGTTTTAGGGCTTAAGTATTTTGTTATATTTATTGATGACTATTCACGTTGCACTTCATTATTTTTAATAAAAGATCGATTTAAACTATTTTCCATATTTGAATCTTTTTGTGCAGAAATTAAGACCTAATTCTCTACTACTCTTCATACATTGTGTAGTGATAATGCACGTGAATATTTCTCCGCTCCCTTTACTAAATTTTTGTCTTCTTAGAAAATTTTACATCAATCCTCCTGTAGCTATACTCCACAATAAAATGGGTTGCCGAGCGTAAAAACATGCATCTTATTAAAACTGCTCGCACCTTACTTATCAATAATCATGTTCCTCTCCGTTTTTGGGCAGACGTTGTTCTTACTGCATGTTTCTTAATCAACCGTATGCCCTCTTCTATCTTACAAAATAAAGTTTCGCATTCTCTTCTACATCTCGATACACCATTATATCCTATCTCACCTTGAGTTTTTAGCTACACGTGCTTTGTCCATGTCTTATGTCCTGGCCAAGACAAGTTATTTGCTCAATCCATAAAATATGTCTTCCTTGGGTACTCCCGTCTTAAAAAAAGATATAGATGCTACTCTCCTAACATACGACGGTATTTTATATCTGCTGATGTCACATTTTTCGAGTCTTTTCCTTACTTCTCTTCCTCTTTTTTCGAAACACAGATCATCACAAAAGTTCTTCCAATTCCTTATATTGCTCCTCCTACTGTGTCCTCCTCTGAGCCAGTAACTAAGTCGGAGTCTGTCATTCCATCACCAACCTGTGATAATCTTGTCTCTACAGATGATGTTATTACTGTTGTCTCTGATATAGATCTTGCAGGTGCTGCTGATACTGGTAATGCTATTGATACTATTCCTGTTGACTCACTGTATGCTCCTAATTCCTCTCCGACTATAGTCTTGCCCTCTGCTGAATAGTTTCTCATTACCATTCGTAAAGGTATATGATCCACTCACAATCTTCATCATATATACAATTTTCTTAGTTATCATCGCTTATCTTCCCCATATTATGCCTTTGTGTCTACTTTATCTTCTATTTTTGTCTCCAAAATACTTCATGAGGCTCTTTCACACTCTAACTGGTGTCAAGTAATGGTTGAGAAAATGGCTGCTTTGCATGCTAATGGTATATGAGAATTAGTCTGGTTGCCACCAGGGCATTCTACAGTTGGTTGCCAATGAGTATACACTGTCAAAGTTGGACCTAATGGTCAGGTGGACAGATTGAAAGCTCAGTTGGTTACAAAAGGATACACTCAAACTTATGGGAAGGATTATTACGAGACTTTCTCTCTTGTGGCTAAAATGTCATTTATTTGGTTGTTATTATCTATAGCCGCCATTCAACAATGGCCTTTGCACCAAATTGATATCAAAAATGGGTTTCTTCATGGTAAGCTTCAAAGAAGAAATATATATAGAGCAACCGCCTAGATTTGTTGCTCATGGGGAGTCTGGTTTGGTATATAAGCTTCGTCGCTCTTTGTATGGTTTGAAACAATCTCCTCGTGCTCGGTTTGGCCACTTCAGTACTGTTATCTAGGAATTTGGCATGATTCGAAGTAAGTCAAATCACTTTGTTTTCTATAAACATACACCACAGGGACAATGCATATATCTAATAGTCTACGTTGATGATATTGTCATTACAGGAGATGATCAGGAAGGTATTAAGCAATTAAAGAATCACTTGTTTCGTTATTTTCAGACTAAAGATTTGGGATTGCTTAGATATTTTTTTAGTATAGAGGTTGCCCAATCGAAGTCTAAAATTGTTATTTCTCAACGAAAATATACACTAGATATTCTAGAGGAAACAGGAATGTTAGATTGCAGACCTATAAATTCTCCTATGAATTCTAATGCTAAACTTCTGCCTAAACAAGGGAAGCCACTTTCAGACCTTGGGAGATATTAAAGACTAGTTGGTAAACCTAATTATCTTACTATCACACGGCCTGATATTTTCGTTTCAGTCAATGTTGTCAATCAGTTTCTACAGTCTCCATATGATAATCATTGAGATGCAGTTATTCGAATTTTACGATATATCAAAGGCACACCAGGCAAAGGATTGTTGTATGAGAATAAGGTCACACACAAGTTGTGGGATACTCAGATGCATATTGGACAGGATCTCCATCGGATAAACGGTCTATTACCGAATATTGTGTTCTCGTTGGGGGTAATCTTATATCATGGAAAAGTAAGAAACAAGATATTATTGCTAGGTCAAGTGCAGAAGCAGAATATTGTGCCATGGCCTTAGCTACATGTGAGCTTATATGGTTGAAATAGTTAATCCAAGAATTAAAGTTTACAGACGTTTCACAGATAAAGTTGTTTTGTGATAATCAAGCTGCACTTCATATTTCATCCAACCCGGTGTTTCATGAAAGAACTAAGCATATAGAAGTTGACTATCACTTTATTCGAGAGAAGATATTGTCTGGTTGTATTTTTACTAATCATGTTAGTTCAAATAATTAGCTAGCGGATATTTTTACTAAATCTCTCAAGGGTCCTCAAATTGATTTCATTTGTAACAAGCTTGGCGCATATAACTTATATGCTCCAGCTTAAAAGGGAGTGTTGAAATGTATATAGTAAATATATATATATATATTGTAAGCGTAAAATAGGAAAGCACTAATAATATTCCTTTTTGTATAGAGGACTTCCTTTTTAGGGTTACCATCACTCCTATATATTGTACTGTTTTCTTCACAATGAAATATAGAATTACATTCTCTTCTTTCACAAGTTAAAATTTACCAAAATATTTAAATCAATTAATCAAAACATAATATATATTTTAAATTAAAATTTAATTTATCATATAAGTGCTTAAACCATTACATGTGATCTCAGTAGGCGCCCAAAATAAATACTGACACTATACCGTGGATTGGCCAATGAGCTATTAAATGGTGATCCGGCATCGGTCACTCGGTGACTACCCACTGGATCCAGATCAAATCAGAGTATATGTCGGATTAGAAATACAAATCAGAATCACCAGAAATACAGAACTGTGCAATACTGCTACAACACCTTATTGGCATGCTAACTACCAATCACCACCTACAATGTTCAGGTTTACCCAAGGCTCCTTAAGAATTTAATAATCATATTATATTAAACCTATTTTTCTTTTATGAATATTCATAATTAGACTTAAATATTTTCAAATATTAACATATAGATCTGAAACTTTCAAAAATTCACAGATCTTAAATTTTTGTCAAAAATTCAAATATAAGTCCAAATTTTCCAATATTTCACACATAAGTCCAAGATTTTCATTAATTCACATTTGGGTTTGAATTTTTACACATTTTCACATATAGGTCCAAATTTTAGCCAATTTTACATATATGTAATACCCAATATTAAAAACACATTTAATTCACTTAAAACCAACATAATAATTAATTAAACACACTATTTGCATTCAAGTATCCATCAAATAATTTAATTACATAATTATACACTAATGCCCTAAAGAAAAATTTAAGTTCAACTTATGTGTACACCAAACCTTAAACGCCCTCCAAGTAGCATTTACTTCTTCTCTTTCTCATTTCCTTGATTCTCCTTTGCCAAGCTTCACCTTAATATTCAAGAATACAAAAATAATCAATAAAATTTTAATTAATCCCACTCAAATGCAAAAACCCCTAATTCTAAATGGCAATTGAAGTTACAAACCCTTAAAACCCTAAATCTATATTCAAATAAAAAATTTCCGCTAACTCAACTTAAAATCCACCTTTCCACTTAAAAATAATCCTTGAAACTTGAGGAAAATGAGTTTAATTAAAAGTTGAGGGGCTTAATTTACTAAGGGAAGTATGTTGAATTGTTGAATTTAAAGAAAAATAAAAGAAAATTGGAGAGAAAATGCAATAGGGGGAATGGCATTATTCTTGCAAAAATGGGTATTTTTTCACATTATTCTTCTTTATATACTCGCACTTATCTTGCCAAATTTGCCCTCAACTAAATTTAAAACTACAAAAATGCCATTGGTTAGAAATGATGGCATTTGATTAGTCCAAAAATGCAAATAACTATTCACTAACTAAACTAGTTAAAATCTAGTCAAAAAGTAACCAATTCTACCACTTTCTAATGCATTTGGTAGTTAATTATTATTAGTTCATGATAAAGTGTTGAAAAAGTGTAAATGGGCTCAAGTTTTAATTTCATGAATCTATTCATATCATACCAATACTTTTTCAACCAATTAAATTCTTTCATTTCCTTTAATAAATAAAAATTAATCCTAATAAATAAAAATTAATTCTAATGAATAAATATTCTAGGGTGTTACAATATGAATATATTGATCGGCTTTATAAAATCTTTCACTTCCCTTGTCACGCCCCAGACCCAAAAGATCTGACACACGACATCACTTACATTCATTCACTGCATGTGCACTCATAAATAATATTACACAAAATTTTCAACATTCATTCAACACAGGAATCCTTAGCAAGTTGCTAGTAAGTTCAACACTAAAATCAACCCATAACCTAACATATAAATATAAACTTCTCTTGACAATATTTAAACATTCATTTCAATTTCTTTCAGAATTATAGCAATTGAATTATGACTGGGACAATTATTAAACCGGAGATACGCAAAGTTTTCTCAGAGATTAACACTCTACTACGTCACCAGTAGCAACTTTGTTACCGAGAGCCCAGAATATATCCATTGCAAATTCTTACTTAAAATCATCCAATAACCACACTTTATAAAACTTAAACCAAATCCAATTCACACACAATGAAATAATACATAAGTATTTATTCAATAGGAACAAATCAAATATCATATCCCACGTGTCCCCAAATGAAACACTCGGTAACCTAACAACTTAGGGAACCCAAGAAACAGCAGAAGCCTTGCCAAATCTGCTAAGCACACATGCACCTTATTTACCTAAAATCACCATAAATTATAATGAGTATAAAACTCAGTAAGCATACTAGTTTTTCATATATCAAATACAAATACATATATGTACACAATGCATATGTATGATATGCTGTGATCAATCAAAATCATAATCTTATCAAATCACATATCATGTAAGCGCTTACACATTCTTTCAAAACACATAATAGGAATACCATCACTCAACTACTACTTAGTAGGACTTACATATCACATATCACATAATGAGCCAAATGTTACTCGTAGGTGACATACCGTATGAGAGGAATAGTACAAGTGAGGCCTTTATATTACACATATATAATGCTCATGCCCGAAGGTAAAAGCCAAACCCTCACCATGATCATCGGTGAGTCCTCTCATATGCACCAATACGCCACCACACGAATGTGATGACTCACTCTTCCTTTAGGTACCAATAGGATCCTCCCTACATACGGAACACATAACATATACCAATCCCGAAGGAAAGGCCACACATAAAGGCTCCACAAATCACATAAAATGCCTACTAAGTTAACAGTGAGTTCAAGTACCCTCAAAACATAAAATATTTCTCATGGACATATTACACTTCAAAAGCTCTCTTTGTTAAACACATTTCACTTTGAAAGCTCACTTTCAAAAAATACATGTATGTCCATGCTCACATTCATAAATACATATCTTCACATTTCATATCAAAATATACTTTGACATAACATAAACATATTCCTAACCACATTTACAAGATCATACAAAATAATTACTACGTTTATTGTGATTTCAGTAAAAAGTCTAGTATACTTACCTCTTAACACTTTCAGCTACAAGGCTTAAATCTCCTTAACCTATCAATGGAGATTAATCCTTTCATAAGCCTCACAATTCACACAAAATACTTTAAATAGCTTACAAAATTATACACAATGCATTTATCACATCAAATTGGTCTAAATACTTGGTTTCTCAAAACTTGTCATTCTGACCACTTACACTTAACAAAATTTTCTAATACATCAAATGATATCCAATTACTCCAAAATCAGAATATACCATTCTTGACTCATATATCCTTCTTATATATGAATATTATATCAAAATTCCTACACAATCCATTCCATACATACCATCGAATCCAAACTACTAACCTGACAAGATCAAGATACTTACTGAATAGTATTCAATCTCCCAATTTTATAAAATCATATACTAACTCAAAAATTATAAAACTACCACATAATTACTCTTAACACATATTTCAGTTCATGATAAATATTGCATTTCCAAATCACTGCCAAAAGTATTTTAAAACTATTGTATTCCATAGCTTTAAAATTCTGTTAATTAAATACTGCAATGAGCTGATACATTCTAGAAAATCATAACACTTCAACCACATTGATCTAAATTCTCAATTCCGAGTATATCACATTAGACATATAAAATTATCAGATTCCATAAATTTACAATTTTTTAAGATCATTCAATAGGTCAAAAATTATTTTCCACTGTAACATACTGTTTACACAGGAAATTTTCAGAATATCAAGATCATTTTGGTAAATTCACTAAAAATTCAATTTCCAGAATTTTTAATCGATTCAAAGTTTCAGATGATCCTAAACATGTCTAATTTCATATAATCAAAATTCAAAACCAGAATCGAATCAAAATAATTTATAAAATTCCTAGATCAAGAGGCTATCCAGCAGAAATTTCACAATTCATCATGATTTATTAAGCTATCTTATAGATCATCATCAATTCTCATAAGATCTTACGAAATACACAAAAAATCCTCAATTATACATATTTCCAGAAATCAAAACTTAAAGGAATTAACTTAATTAATACCAATAAATTGAGAAATAGGTATGATATACCTCTTGAAATACAAAATTTCAATTTCTTCTTCTTCTCCTCTTTCTCTCCTCTCTATTTCTCTCTTCTCTCTCTCTAAAAGAGGTAGCTCGACCAAAATGAGAGAATTAGGGTTTTAAAAGTGTATTTTTATACTAAGTGGCTAATTTTTGGTATTTACAAATTTACCCCCAAAACTTTTAAAGTATTACAATTCGATCCCTAAAATAAATCTAAAGTCTTGCAATTAAACCCAATGCTAATAGTATGACCTTAACCTATACAAACACTACTAATAACAATATATAAATCAAGTATCACCAAAATACAAATAAAATACGTATATTTATACATATATAAATACTTATTCTTACCAGTCATGAATACTGGTTACTACAATTCTCCCCTCCTTATAAGAATTTCGGCCTCGAAATTCATAACTTAAGCAAATAGATGAGGATACTTAGATCTCATTTCCTCTTCTCGTTCCCAGGTTGCCTCTTCAACTGCATGGTTTCTCCATAAAACCTTTACCAAATCAATCTTCTTAGTACGAAGAATTTGCTCCTTATTGTCCAAAATCCTAATTGGCACTTCTTCATAAGTGAGATCATCCCTAAGTTGAAGTGGCTCATAGCTTAACACATGTGAGGAGTTTGAAACATATTTTCGCAACATGGACACATGGAACACATTATGAACTCCTAATAATGATAGAGGAAGGGCAAGTCTATAAGCCACATCACCTATCCTTTCAAGGATTTCAAATGGACCAATGAATCTTGGACTCAACTTTTATTTCTTGCCAAATCTCATGACTCCTTTCATTGGAGCAACCTTAAGAAATACCTTTTCACCCACCTTAAATTCTAGATCTTTTCTTCTATTGTCTGCATAGCTTTTCTGTCTACTCTGAGCCACTTTCATTCTTTTTCTTATCTTCTTTATAACCTCACAAGTTTGCTGGACAATCTCTGGCCCTAAAATTTTTCTTTCTCCAACTTCATCCCAATGCACAGAAGATCTACATTTTCTTCCATACAAAGCTTCATATGGGGCCATACCAATAGTTGATTGATAACTATTGTTGTATGCAAACTCCACTAATGAAAGGTGTTTGTCCCAACTACCTTTAAAGTCTAACACACATGCCCTCAACATATCTTTTAGAATTTGAATGGTCCTTTCAGATTGACCATCAGTCTGTGGGTGGAATGCAGTACTGAAGTTCAACTTTGTGCCCATGGCATTATATAGGCTCTTCCAAAATATTGAAGTAAATCGGGGATCTCTATCAGATACAATTGACACAGGTACTCCATGAAGCCTCACAATTTCATCAACATATAATTGGGCATACCTATCCATGGAATAAGTGGTGCATATTTGAATAAAATGTGCTGATTTTGTTAGCCTATTGACACGTCCAGAATATAAAAGTTATTCCCAAGTGCAGGATTGTCGAAGTAATAAATAACCCGATGAGAACGGGGTCGATCCACAGGGAAGTAGAATTAAAATTACAAATTATAAACACTTTAAAGATAATTAATGCAGTATAAGATGTTTGCAAATATTATTTCAATTAACCAATTCAAATAAAAAGTTAAGGTTATGGAGATTCACTCTTGGCATAAGAAATAAGAATATATTTAATTTTTTTATAACTCAATTGGAATCCTTACACAAAGAAGGTTCCAACCGAAAAATATAGCAATTAAAGTTCATCATCATTTATATATTAATTAGTATTTATTGTTTTTAATTATTATACACCAAATCTTATAAATGGGTTCAAGTATTTATTATGTCAATCTTTATATTTGTCTACAATAAATCAAGACTCCCACTTTACAAGACAGGTTATATAAACCAAATCTTGTAAATGGTTTCAAGAATTTATTGTGCCAAGTATTAAGTTTGTCAATAATAAATCAAGAATCACCACTTTAGAAGAAAGGGTATTAATTCTACAAACAAAATAAATACATCATATATAAATTTGCATAACTTAAAAATGAACCATTAAATTCATGAATAAATATAAATTCATGAATAAATATTAAACATATCTTATTACCTTGCCAAGAGCTTCACCCTTTCACCTTAGCTTAAACAAAATTATTTGGACATAATACAACTAAATGAAAAGAAAAGAAATGGAAGAAGAAATAACATGACTTAATAGTAAACAAGAGAAATGGATACAAAGGAAAAGTATTTTGAACTAAATTCTAACTTTCTAATTATATTCTTTAGGCATAAACAAGCCATCTATTTATAGAAAAACATGGATAAATCGAGACAAATTTGGAGGGAACCACTTGGTTGATGAAAGTCAAGAATGGTAGCAAAATAATTTGCATTCATTATCACTTGGGCACCTACTTGATTATCCAATTTGGAATTGATGTGATCCGAATTAGCTGTCACTCAAAACATAAAAGTTGTAGATAAGTCTCTTATATTTCCAAATTGAGTGATCTCATACGTATTAGATACGTATTTCTATAGTTATGGGCCAAATACTGATAACTGTTCAAACTGGGCCTGTACTGCAGATCAATTCTGTTCTAGGCCAATTTTTACCCTCTAAACACTCGAATTTCCAATGCTTTGTGAAATATAATATGTTAGCCCATTGAGTCAGCTCTGTACAGGATTAAGAATCACCTCAATTAGACCTTTAGGTAGAACGTTATGCCCATTTTACCGAACCTACCACAAAACAGTTATAAGATAATTAAGTACAATATTGTAAACATACTTAAGTTAAGAAAATTAAATACACTAGTAATACAAAATAATCATGTAAAACTCTTATTAAATGTATAATTTTAAGTGTTCATCACCTATCAATAATCACCCATATGGCATTGTAACCCTTTTGTGTACTTGGCAACCCAACTACAAAATCCATGGCTATATGCTCCCATTTCCATTCCGGTACCAATAAAGGTTTCAATAACCCAGATGGTCTCTAATGTTCTGCCTTAACTTGCTGACATGTCAAACATTGCTCTATAAATTTTGCAATCTCTCTTTTCATATTAACCCACCAATAAACAGCTCGTAGGTCTCGATACATCTTGGTACCTCCCAGATGGACAGTATATGGTGAACTATGAGCTTCAACTAAGATCTCATTTTTCAACTCATCATTATTAGGCACACGAAGTCTACCTTCAAAATGTAGAGCTCCATCATCAAAAATAGCAAAGTTAGGCCTTTTACCCAATGGAATTTCTTCCATAATTTTCTTCAGATGCACATCATTACCTTGTGCTTCCTTAATTCTCTTAATTAGGGTAGGCTGAATGGACATACTTGCAACATAAGCCCTATCATTAGATCTTACCTCTTCAATGCCAAGCTTTTCTAAATCCAACAAAATTTGCTTTTGAGTAGTCAAAAGTGCTGCCATATGTCCTGAAGATCTTCTACTCAAAGCATCTGCTACAACATTAGCTTTTCCCGGATGGTAGTTAATCACACAGTCATAATCTTTGACTAGTTCCAACCATCGACGTTGCCTCATATTTAACTCCTTTTGAGTAAAGAAGTATTTAAGACTTTTGTGATCTGTGTAAATTTCACACCTTTCTCTATAAAGATAATGCCTCCAAATTTTAAGAGCAAAAACTACTGCAGCCAACTCCAAGTCATGAGTAGGGTAATTCTGCTCATAACTCTTTAGTTGTCGTGAGGCATATGCCACTACCTTTCCATCCTGCATTAATACACACCCAAGCCCTTTCTTGGAAGCATCACTATAAATCACAAATCCAGCAGAAGCAGAAGGGATGGTTAGTATGGGAGCAGATACTAACCGATGCTTGAGTTCTTGAAAACTTTTCTCACATTCTTCTGACCACTGAAACTTGACATTCTTTCTTGTCAATTGAGTTAAAGGTGAAGCTATCTTAGAGAATCCTTCAACAAACCGTCTATAATATCCTGCCAGCCCAAGAAAACTTTGAATTTCCCCCACATTAGTTGGTCTGGACCAATTGACCACTGCTTCAATTTTGCTTGGATCCACTGAAATTCCCTTTGAGGAAACAACATGTCCCAAAAATACCATTCGATCTAGCCAGAATTCACATTTCTTGAATTTTGCATAAAGTTGCTTCTCCCTTAACACTTGTAGGACTTTTCTTAAGTGTTCTCCATGTTCTCCCTTACTCTTAGAGTACACTAGGATGTCATCAATAAACACAATAACAAACCTATCCAAATAATCCTTGAATACTCTATTCATTAGATCCATAAAGGCAGCAGGTGCATTTGTCAACCCAAATGGCATAACAATAAACTTATAATGCCCATATCTGGTACGAAATGCAGTCTTTGGAATGTCTTCTTTCTTGATCTTCAATTGATGATAACCAGAACGAAGATTAATTTTTGAGAATACACAAGCTCCTTGCAACTGATGGAATAAATCATCGATTCTTGGAAGTGGATATTTATTCTTTACAGTCACACGGTTCAATTCTCGATAGTCAATACATAATCTCATTGAACCATCTTTCTTCTTAACAAAAAGAACTAGAGCACCCCAAGGTGAAACACTCGGGCGAATAAACCCCTTCGCAAGTAATTCACGTAGCTGTTCCTTCAACTCTTTAAGCTCTACTGGTGCCATACAATAAGGTGTTTTAGATATAGGACTGGTTCCTAGCAGAAGTTCTATAGTGAATTCAATCTCTCGATCTGGTGGAACTCCAGGTAAATCTTCAGGGAATACATCTATAAACTCATTCACCCCTAGAACATCTTGAATTTTCATTTCTTCTTTCTTTGTATCCACTACAGTTGCTAAGAAACACTGACAGCCCTTCTTAAGACTTTTCCAAGCTTGTAAAGCAGATATTACTTTTGGCAAAGAGCATAACTTAGAACCAATAAAACTAAACTCAGGCTCCCAAGGTGGTTGGAAAACAACTTCTTTCTCAAAGCATTTAACATTAGCATGGTACATAGACAACCAATCCATGCCAAATATAACATCAAAATCATACATATTCAAGATAATCAAATCTGCTTGTAGCACCTTATCTCCTATTTCAATTTTACATGATTTTACCACATTTGTAGCACACATCAAATCTCTAGAAGGAGTTGCAACACATAAATCTACACCCAAAGGTTTTGGCATAACCCTCATATTACTAACAAATGCATGGGACACAAATGAATGGGTAGAACCCGAATCAAAAAGAGCTAAACCATGCTGGCCAGATACCGAAATTGTACCACAGAAGGTGAATCATCTGCTTCTTTTCTAGTAAGAGCATAGACTCTTGCTTGAGCTTTCTGATCTTTTTTAAATCCTCCCTGATCATTTTTCATCTCTGGACAATTCTGAATAAAATGACCAATATTTCCACACTTAAAACAAGCTCCACTCTTCCTAAAACACACCCCTCCATGTTGTTTCCCACATGTATCGCATAATGGGAAATCCTTCTTTTCAATGTCATCATTCCTCTACCTTTTCTTTCCTTTCCACCTGTCAAACTTTTTATGATTATTTTTAACCCAGGGTCTCTTTTCTGATCGATGATAACCCACATGTTTGGACTCAGATGGTGCTGTCAATTCTTCATCCCTTGCTAATATTTCAGCCCTCTGTACTACTGCACTATATGTCTGTAAATCAAGGACAGAGAGTAACCTCCTCACTTCTGGTTTAAGACCCATCTGAAACCTCTTGGCCTTACGTGCTTCTGTGTCTACTAAGTAGGGAGCAAACCTGAAAAACTCCTCAAACTTCCTCTCATATTCTGTTACTAACATTTTACCCTGAGTAAAGTGGATAAATTCTGCTTCTTTATCATCTCTTAGGGACTGGGGAAAGTATTTTTCATTAAATAATTCCTTGAATCTTTCCCATGTTATCTGGTTCTTATCAACATTCAGTGTCCGCATGGTCATCTCCCACCAATGACTGGCTCTCTCCTTGAGCATGTAAGTGGCACAACTTACTTTATGTGAATCTAAACAATCGAGGAGGTTGAATATCTTTTCCAACTCACGGATCCACTCCTCAGCAACCAGCGGGTCTTTTGAGCCTTCAAATGATGGTGGTTGTAATTTTCTAAAATGCTCAATAACATGGAATTTATTATTATGGTCTGCTTTGGGTCGTTGTTGTTGAAGCACATTATTCACTGCTTGAACAATATTTTGGATGGTAGCAGGGTTTTCTCCTGAAGTACTCTCATTCACAGTATCAGCACTTCTAGTAATTCTTGGATTACGCCCCATCTTTTGAAAATCACAAAGATAAGTAAGTAAGATATCAAATAAATCAATACAAATAAATGAGCACATATACAATCTTAAGGATTTGGCATCGGCTGGGTTCCTTTGACTAGACACATAAAGTCTACAGAATCATATCTTAGCTCTGATACCACTAAAAGCTGTCACGCTCCAGACCCAAAAGATCCGACACACGACATCACTTACATTCATTCACTGCATGTGCACTCATA
The DNA here is from genome assembly GCA_946807835.1 of Ailanthus altissimus. Lineage (NCBI taxonomy): Eukaryota > Viridiplantae > Streptophyta > Magnoliopsida > Sapindales > Simaroubaceae > Ailanthus > Ailanthus altissimus. The sequence goes on along the minus strand of OX327685.1, from coordinate 23,104,701 downwards.
AATAATATTACACAAAATTTTCAACTTTCATTCAACACAGGAATCCTTAGCAAGTTGCTAGTAAGTTCAACACTAAAATCAACCCATACCCTAACATATAAATATAAACTTCTCTTGACAATATTTAAACATTCATTTCAATTTCTTTCAGAATTATAGCAATTGAATTATGACTGGGAAAATTATTAAACCAGAGATACGCAGAGTTTTCTCAGAGATTAACACTCTACTACGTCACCAGTAACAACTTTGTTACCGGGAGCCCAGAATATATCCATTGCAAATTCTTACTTAAAATCATCCAATAACCACACTTTATAAAACTTAAACCAAATCCAATCCACACACAATGAAATAATACATAAGTATTTATTCAATAGGAAGAAATCAAATATCATATCCCACGTGTCCCCAAATGAAACACTCGGTAACCTAACAACTTAGGAAACCCAAGAAACAGCAGAAGCCTTGCCAAATTCGCTAAGCACATATGCACCTTATTTACCTGAAATCACCATAAATTATAATGAGTATAAAACTCAGTAAGCATACTAGTTTTTCATATATCAAATACAAATACATATATGTACACAATGCATATGTATGATATGTTGTGATCAATCAAAATCATAATCTTATCAAATCACATATCATGTAAGCGCTTACACATTCTTTCAAAACACATAATAGGAATACCATCACTCAACTACTACTTAGTAGGACTTACATATCACATATCACATAATGAGCCAAATATCACTCGTAGGTGACATACCGTATGAGAGGAATAGTACAAGTGAGGCCTTTATATTACACATATATAATGCTCATGCCCGAAGGTAAAAGCCAAACCCTCACCCTGATCATCGATGAGTCCTCTCACATGCACCAATATGCCACCACACGAATGTGATGACTCACTCTTCCTTTAGATACCAATAGGATCCTCCCTACATACGGAACACATAACATATATCAATCCCGAAGGAAAGGCCACACATAAAGGCTCCACAAATCACATAAAATGCCTACTAAGTTAATAGTGAGTTCAAGTACCCTCAAAACACAAAACATTTCTCATGGACATATTACACTTCAAAAGCTCTTTTTGTTAAACACATTTCACTTTGAAAGCTCACTTTCAAAAAATACATGTATGTTATGTATGTCCATGCTCACATTCATAAATACATATCTTCACATTTCATATCAAAATATACTTTGACATAACATAAACATATTCCTAACCACATTTACAAGATCATACAAAACAATTACTATGTTTATTGTGATTTCAGTAAAAAGTCTAATATACTTACCTCTTAACACTTTCAGCTACAAGGCTTAAATCTCCTTAACCTATCAATGGAGATTAATCCTTTCATAAGCCTAAAAATTCACACAAAATACTTTAAATAGCTTACAAAATTATACACAATGCATTTATCACATCAAATTGGTCTAAATACTTGGTTTCTCAAAACTTGTCATTCTGACCACTTACACTTAACAAAATTTTCTAATACATCAAATGATATCCAATTAATCCAAAATCAGAATATACCATTCTTGACTCATATATCCTTCTTATATATGAATATTATATCAAAATTCCTACACAATCCATTCCATACATACCATTGAATCCAAACTACTAACCTGACAAGATCAAGATACTTACTGAATAGTATTCAATCTTCCAATTTTATAAAATCATATACTAACTTAAAATTATAAAACTACCACATAATTACTCTTAATAATATCTCAGTCCATGATAAATATTTCACTTCCAAATCACTGCCAAAAGTATTTTAAAACTATTTTATTCCATAGCTTTAAAAATCTGTTAATTAAATACTGCAATGAGTTGATACATTCTAGAAAATCATAACACTTCAACCACATTGATCTAAATTCTCAATTCCGAGTATATCACATTAGACATATAAACGTATCAGATTCCATAAATTCATAATTTTTGAAGATCATTCAATAGGTCAAAAAGTATTTTCCACTGTAACATACTGTTTACACAGGAAATTTTCAGAATATTATGGTCATTTTGGTAAATTCACTAAAAATTTAATTTCCAGAATTTTTAATCAATTCAAAGTTTCAGATGATCCTAAACATGTCTAATTGCATATACTCAAAATTCAAAACCAGAATTGAATCAAAATAATTTATAAAATTTCTAGATCAAGAGGCTATCTAGCAGAAATTCCACAATTCATCATGATTTATTAAGCTATCTTATAGATCATCATCAATTCTCATACGATCTTACGAAATACACAACAAATCCTCAATTATACATATTTCCAGAAATCAAAACTTAAAGGAATTAACTTAATTAATACAAATAAATTGAGAAATAGGTATGATATACCTCTTGAAATTCAAAATTCCAATTTCTTCTTCTTCTCCTCTTTCTCTCCTCTCTATTTCTCTCTTCTCTCTCTCTAAAAGAGGTAGCTCGACCAAAATGAGAGAATTAGGGTTTTAAAAGTGTATTTTTATACTAAGTGGCTAATTTTTGATATTTATAAATTTACCCCCAAAACTTTCAAAGTTTATAATTTGGTCCCTAAAATAAATTTAAAGTCTTGCAATTAAACCCAATGCTAATAGTATGACCTTAACCTATACAAACACTACTAATAACAATATATAAATCAAGTATCACCAAAATACAAATAAAATACGTATATTTATACATATATAAATACTTATTCTTACCAGTCGTAGATACTGGTTACTACATCCCTAACTTTAATCCATATTAAGATATTAAAATAACGTCAAGTCATTAATTAAGGATATGGCTAGCTAACGATTAGTAGTTGTTCAATATATAATAATGAATTGTTCATAAGATCCAAGGATGTAACTAATTTTAATCCATATTAAAGATTATTTAAGATAATGAGTCAGCGACAATTAAAGATGAGACTAAAGACCATTAGTTGTTCTTCTTAAACAAATTGTTTGACTTTGACCAAATAAAAAAATATATTGACTATTTAAACACTCCTTGAAATAAATTTGTAAAATAGTAATGATGACCTATCCTATGAATTATACAAATTAATCGATTCATTTAACTTTAATTTACTCAATTGAATAATTGATATTATCATGTAAATCAATTAAAAAATACAATTGAATTTATTTTAATTTAATTCATAATATTAATTTTAGGCCCAAAGATATTATTAGTTAAGTTATTAACAAAAAATAATTTAAATTTTAAATTTTCATATCTAAGTCAGCCTTAAGTAGCCCAACCCCAAACTCAAAAGTCCAAAAAATAATAAGTTATAAACTAGCCCAAATTAAAATAAAAAATAAAAAAGTAAATGGATAACCAACCGTAGCCGAACTGAACCGAATTAGTTCCATTCGAATTCGATTTGGTTAAAGGAAATCGATTAGTTCTATTTTCATAAAATCGATCGATTTAGATTTAGTTTGGTACGGTTCGGATCCGAACCCAAATGTTTCCAATCCTAATTGAACTTATATATGATGATTATAACTTATAAATTAAACTAAAACTTATTGCAAAAAAAATATTTAATACTATTATCCTATAATAATCACGTCTAGTTTGTCCCCATTATATGTTACTTTCAACTTTTAATTTTTATATTCTAATAAAAATAAGTTTATTAGTGGAGATATTTGAAAATATATATTACTGTTATGTTAAATGATTAGATTCTTTTGAATAATAATTGATTAGTAATATAATATGCTCAAAATTAATCAAAATGTTACTTTTTATAGATAATTTGAGATTATATCTACATGACATGTAACCTAATTATACTAACATGAAAGTAGTGACTAGCAATAAAAAAAAAATATTTTATTTACAACGTTTACAATTTAATTTTATTTTCTTTGGTAAGATATAGAAGTTAGACATTAACTTGTTAATATATACAAAGAATATTTTATTATAAATTTGCAGTACATGAATTGTAATGTATTATTATAGGTTGTTGGTCTTTATTACATGTTAGTATTAATAATTATTGAAACTAAATTTTTATTTTTCTTCAGATTAATTTTTAAATCTTATTGTTTTTAATTATTATTGATAAGTTTCCTCTAAAGTATATTACGATATATATTTAGATTATATTTTTTATTTATGACTATTTTAAAAAGATTATTGATTAACTTATGTACAACCATAAATAATCTATGTTTTTTTTTAATGTTTATATGGTTAATTATTTCAATGTTCTTGATATTGATAAATAGGTTAATGAATTGAATAAATTAAAAATTATAATGTACAAATATTATTTTTTTTAATATAAATTTAAAGTGATCTATTACTTGTAAAAGAAGTTAATTTTTATTTATAATAAATCAATGAAATAAATTAAAACTACTTAATCTAATAGTCAATAACAAATCAAGTATTAATACTGTAAATATTTTCACCGCATAATAGAAAATTTTTATAATATGATAAACTTATTATGAGTTGATAATGTGATAAGTTTATCAAATAATATAATAAAACAATTATATTGTCATAGAGATATAATTATTAACAACTATAAAAATTATGATTTAAGTACTATTTTTGGCTTTTTACCAATTTAACATTTTTTTTTAACTTAGGCTAGACTTGGGCCAATTCAATCAAGACTAGTCGTCAACATCATAAGTTATATAAAATTCATGTTAATATTTTTTATTAATGTGTATGACTAAAACTTATTTTGTTTAGTTTTCATTAGATTGTTATTTTTTTAAAATATTTTATTAATCAATTAATATTAGAAATTTATAACAGCACGAACATAAAAATATGGGGTTTCAAATACTTTTTATTTGAAAAAAAAAATTGATAATTATATTAATTATTTATTAAACCCTTAGGCTTGTGAGTTATGACTGAAATATCAGCATTAAAGGAAAAAAAATTTATAAAAAAACAAATTTAAATCCCTAGCGATTCCACGAAGTGCTTATGTTATGGTCTTGAAAAGCATCAAAACTAAAATTAGATTTTTTGAACGTTTTCCAGACCCTCCATAACCAGAGCTAGTTAGCCAGCAAAAGCCACGTTAAAAAAAATACGAATCTTGACGTGACACTCAGCCATAGGTCGATCTTAAAAGCTAAAATACAAACATGCCGTACTAGAGCAGACCCTTCCTCCTTTCCTTTCACGACGTACAAATTACAAATAGCAGTTGGAGGTGGCGGCAAACGCAGCCTACAGTTAGTTACGAGAATCAAAAACGGCGAAAGTGTCGCAGCGCCTTCCAGTCATTAGATTTTCCGCGCACCAAACCCTAAATTTTATTCCCCGAATTTTCTCCCATTATTCAACTGAATCCGAAATTACAACAAAATTAAATAATATATTTTCAAAAGACAAACATCAGTTTCAGCTTGATCAGATTGTCGGTCGGTCCTAGCTTTTCAATTGGAGGTAGTTTTTGACTGGTTCAATTTTCCTTCCGTTTCGAATGTTGATCTTTTTCAAATAAACTGCTTTAAGCTTTCCTCTGGGAATTTGTTCTTTAATTTGGGTTTATGTACTTTTGTAGATTGATGAGTTAAAGGTGGATGCGTAGATCGCCGGCGCCGCTTTCCGGCGGATTGATTATAGCGGCTCGGTTTATTTTTGGATTTCTGGAATTTAAAGGCGGATTTGAGTATATGAAGTGAGTTTCTTCTTCTCTGCTGTTCATTCTCTTATTTAGAATTAACTGGTTTAGCAAATTAGCACCATTAGAATTTTATATTCCTATTTCAAAGATTCAATACCATTTGAATGAACATAATATAGAATTGTCTTTTTGTATGGATCATTAGGTGTTGATTATTGGTATATTACAACTGTGATTTTATGCAATTAAGGAAAACATATAGATAGGGTATCTCTTTTTATTTTTATTTTTTTTTAATTTGTTTATTTTAATGAATTCTTTGTGAGGAAGTACATAAGTGCGGGAATGGGGTCCTGAATTTAAGCCAATTTATGGATTATGATAGATGTAGGGTGTTACTGCTCTTGGTGAATTAGATCACAGAGATTGCAAATTACCCAAATGCAAATGTAGTTACTAGGATATGGGAGCTGCTTTATTTTCATGCTAGAACATGTCAGCTTGCTATTTTGAAGACATTTGAGAATGAAATCTTTCACATTTAAAGGAATTGAGATGCAATCGCCACAGTTTTTAGTTGTTTTTGGGTAACTCGTTTGTGTGAGTATATTCTTGTGACATGATGGTGTTGATTGCCATGCCCCTTTCCCCGTCATCAGGATGTGATAAGTTAACTATGATAATTAAGCATTGTTTACAAAAAGCAATCTATATGCAAAGGTGTAGCTTCGATTCCATTTGTCAATTTTGTTTTAATTGGTTGAAATGCCCTGATATTTTCTGCCGCTAATTCAATCTTATGCCTTCATGTGAGTGCTTTCTGTCTATAAAGAAATAGTTTTCTCATTTTCTCAAGCAAGGATTTTGTAGAGAGCATCCCCTTCTTGCATTTCTCTGCACCTTCATTGCTTAAGTTCCTAGTAGTTGTAGATTCCATTACTTTGAAAATTTTGCTCTGTCATCTTTTATATGGATAATGGAACTATAATGTTAAATTGTAAAGCTTTTAAAACCTGAATAACGTTAATACTTTCCAGTTATGGGTTCAGTAGATAGGAGCGGGAGAATTACACATTTAGCAACACATTCAGAGGTCATTGATTGGAGTGGAGAAAATAAGCGTTCAGATAGTCATCCTAGAGACATTACTGGCAATCAAGATGGAACACAATTTGAGATACTCCCAGAGCTTATTGGTGGAAGTGAAACACATCCTCAGGTAACAAACAGGAGTGGAAGCAGTGATCATTTTGATATAAAACCTAAATTTATTGAGGCAAACAGAAGTATAAATCCTTTCGAGATATATCCAGAGGTTGATGGGAATGAAAGCAGTAATCTTTCAGAAACTTATGCAACAGTTGTTGATAGCAACTATAGCAGTAACCATATGCTAATGCATCTGCCCACTCCTATTAATGAAAGTGATCTAGTAGTCCCAATCACAAGTTCCTCCTCTTCTTCTTCATCATCAACATCATTATCGGAAGATCTCTTCCAAGTTTATACTGAAAGACTTGAAAACTATACTGCTTGCACCCCAATATTGTATATGGATGCTCAAACAGCATTAAAAGGCAAATTGTCTCCAGGTCCCACTTCAACATCTCAAGTTCCTCAGATTATCCATGAATCGATGGTGCATGATATGCCACCAACACAATCCCCTCCAATCCAAGTAATGGACCGTTCAGGAGAATATGATCCCATCAGGTTACCATCATCTATTTTTGAAAGAAAGTCTTCAACACCACGAGAATGGAGTGCTGCTTCTGGCGATTCATTGTTTAGCATTCACGTAGGCAATAATAGTTTCTCCAGAGAACAAGTTCATATGTTGGAAGGAGAACAGTTTAAGTCTGGAGAATTCAAGTCAGATGAGTTTCTCACGTTCAGCCCGGTCCCTCCTATTCCAGAGGTGGAAACTGATAGAGCGAGTGTTGAAGCAGAGACATGGGCAGCGATCAGAGGATCAGTTGAGAGCATTAAGGATGTAACACAAGAAACCACGGTAAAACAAAATCAGGAAAAGGCACCATGTGCAACTGTACTGCAGAATCCTTCCAACATCTCCAACCGTTCAAATGAGAGTGGCAACAGTGGTCACTCGTTTGCCTTCCCAATGTGAGTTAATACCATTCTATCTGCAAATACTTCATTAATTGTTCTCATGTGCTCAATGCATTTGTTTTTATATGTTTCTGCAGTGTGCATAGTATTGGATGACTTGCCTTTTTTTATCATTTTGTACTTGCATTTATTCAAGTGATAACTTATTGTTTTCTTTTCATTCTGTCATGCTTATTGTCTGCACGCACACTTGCAACATGGGTGTTTTTATATTCATGGGATTCGTGTATATAAGTGAGAACAGAGATGCCTATATATTGGACTGTGTGTACATCTGTGTGTCAAGCAGATCTGACTACAGACTTCCCATTCATATTATACTTGTATCTATAAATATATGAAAGTTCCCAACCTAGTGCTCGCTGGATGAGGAATATACCTTTGTTGCAGAAAGAACAAGACGAAGAAGAAGAAGAGATGTTGTGCGTGTATACCCTTCTTTTGTTGCACAAAGAAGTGTAGAAGGAATAAGTGTGCATGGCCATCATGCTACTGTTGTAAATGTAGCTGCACGTTGTGCCACTGTTCATGGCCAAGCTGCTACTGTTCTAATCGTAGCTGTGCGTGCTGCTACTGTTGGAACTGTAGCCCAAAAAGATGGTGCTGTCACTCTTCTACCATGTATGCTTCTCTTTCTCTCTCCCTACATTAGTCATGCATCTAGCATTAACTGAAAATATAATAGTTAAGTCCTTTGTTGTGTTTTGCACTGCAATATTATATTATAATGTTTGTTCACTTTACTCATTATATCTATAAATGTAATGTACATATCATAATAGATTTTTAAGGCAGTGCAAGCCCTGAAAAATCCTTGATGCAATTTGTTTTGGGTCTTGCAGTTTGACAGATGGGATAAAAAATCCTTCAGTGAAAGCAGTTTTTCATGAGAAGCAACAGGAAGTGCCACTGGACGCTGAAGTTACTTCAAAGTCATCTACCTGCTGTTGGTTTCCTTCCTTCTCTTGTCGTCCATGTTGTTGTCATTGTGGTCGATGTTTTCATTGTTCTAGTTGTTGTCGATGAAAACTGAATTCTTACCCCTTCGGCTTGCTCAAAAATGCCTGCCCCTACGCATTCCTTCAGGTACATGGAAACAAGTATTGCTATTGCAATCACCGCCAGTCCTGCCAAAGATCAATGGCTAACAATCACGATTACTCGTTTGCCTCTGATCAATCAGAAGAAGATAATCCTATGTAGTTTCAGGCTTAGAGATGGTTCTTTTTGATGTACATATCAACTATGCTTATCCCATGCGAAGAATCTTGAGACTATTATCTCTATGATGTTGTGAAAATTTTGGGGAGACAATGGTACATTACATTTCCTTTGAGATCCAAACTCATTGTAACTCCACTCTTGGTCTTGCTAGTGACGTAAATAAAACTCAATTTACCAACGCATTATTTCTGTCGGATTTAGTGACTTGTGTTTTTATGTTGATGTTGTAGATGAGTGGATTGAGAGTAAATGGAAGCATGTAAGCCTTTTGTTAAATACAAAAACTGTGAAGTTAACTAGGAAAATATTTGATTTAGTAAACTTCCGAGTTCCGATTGATAAGTGTTATTATTCTTCTTTAATTCAATTTGTACAAAATGCGTCGATGGTTTTCGTTAAAGAGTGAGCGCCATCAACAGACAACAGAGGTCAAAGGCCGTTACTTCCCCCGCCATTTCGGATGCCTTTTCTACCTTCTCACCTTTCACCACCAACTAAAACGACAACGTTTTTCCCATGCCAAATTTTAAAGTTCGATAATCATCACTTTTATTTTTTATCAATTGCTTTGCTTTTCAAATTTTAAAGGCCCTTGGAAGCAGAACATCCAACGTGGCAGGCTATATCGGGCCCACTAATCCGGTTGGTCTAACAGGGAGTTGCCGTGTGTTGACGGCATGAGTGGTCCACACACTCGCCGAAGTGATTTTCTGGTTGGAAATACAGAAACTCAAAGGGGAGACATGTTAGAAAATGAAACGCATGTCATATCGCCAGTCACCAGAGGAAGATATACTAGCAGCAGCAGCAACAAAACTCGCAAGAGAAAGCTCGCGTGTTTCTTTGAAATTCACTGTTACCTTAAAAAAAAAAACACTTTTCCTATCCTTCTCCTTAAAAAGTGAGGGGGTGTTCACACTCTTGTTTCTTGAGAGAATGGAATGCAGAATGTTTGTGAAAACCTTGATCTTGCTTTTGTTATGTATTTTCTCTTCAATTTCCGGGAAAGGGTTTTCCGCGAAAACCATTCTGCTGGAATTCAAGAACTCTGTTTCTGACCCTTTAAGGATTCTCTCCAGCTGGCAACCCAACAACAGCAACTACTGCTCATGGTTTGGCATCTGTGACTCTAAATCTGGGTAATCTTTGTTAATATTACTGGCGGTGATGCTTTTCGGAAGAGACTGCTGAAAATTGATTTATATGTCAATTAAGTTAATTTTATATTAGTAAGAGATGGTACAGATAATTTGATTAAGTTTATATAAAATTATATTTTTTTTAAATTAAGTGTATTTTTAAAATAATTTTTTTTCTTTTTTAATTTGTAGAATCTTTAGTTTAAGAATTTTTTATTTAAGTTTCTAAAATTTGTAAGAATTAAAAAAAAAAATTTATTTTAGATATTTATAGTAATATTCTATTATTTGATTAATTACAGTATTGACCCTATTATTTGAATATTTATAATTTGATCTAATAATTTAAAATTTTGTATTGTGATCTAAAAATTTTGTAACTTCTCTTAAAAATAGTGAATTTGTTCTAACGACGCTCGAGAACATAGGTAATATTATCGAACCTCGTTAACATTGGTGTTCTTTCTTTTTTTGCATATTATGTTAGATGGTTGGTTGCCTTGTTTTGATATTATTAACATTATTGGTTGTTCGCATAACAATTGATAATAGTGCTAATTGTTGTTTGAATGCTTCTTAGCATAATAAGTAGTATCAAAATCTCGGGTTTAGGACAGTAAGTGGCTATTTTCTGTTGAGCACTTACTACTATTCTGGGTTGTTGAATTTTGGATTGCTAGTTGTTGGATATAATTATTTGATGTAGCTTGGTTATTTGTGATATTGTGTATCGAGCTCATTTGTGTGAGGTAGCTATGGCATCATCATCATCTTCATCGATGAGGACATTAACAATATCTAGTGCAAAAATAGATGTGAAGAAATTTGATGGCCGAAATAATTTTGGCTTATAGCAGAGTGAGGTGTTGGACGGATTGTGTTAGTAAGACTTGGATATAGTTTTGGAATAAACAAAACTAAAAGATATCAAGGAAACTGACTGGAACAGACTTAATATAAAAACTTGTGGGTTGATTTGTTCTTATTTATATAGAGAGTAGAAGTATCCGTTCATTAAAGAAAAGTCTGCTAATGTATTATGGACGGCCCCGGAGAATAAATATATGAAGAAAAACAATGAGAACCGGCTATATCTATTAAAGAGATTGTTTAATCTTCAGTTGAGACTAGGTATGAGTATTAGTTCTCATATTGATGAATTTAATAAATTAATTTCTGATTTATTAAATTTAGAAGAAACCTTCAAAGATGAAATAAAGGCTATGCTATTGATTGGTTCTCTTCCGGATGAATTAGATCATTTATGTATTACTCTCATCCATGGAAAGGATAAATTGTCATTTGAAGAAGTTGGTTCTTCTTTGACAAACTATAAAATTCGTAGAAAGGATCAGAGAGAACATAGAGATGAGTTAGTAGAAGCATTGACAATAAGAGGGCGTAGGCAGAGTAAAAAACCAAGAAAAAAGGAAAAATCTAAGTTAAGGGGTAGAGTAGGAAAATATAAGTGTGTCTTTTGTTGGGAGAAAGGGCATTAGATGAAAGATTGTCCGAAGTTGAAAAAGAAAGCAAAAGATATATCTATTTTTAATGCATGTTTTGTTGAGAGTGTAAGTGATGATAATGTGTCAAATTTTTATTTAAGTGGTCATTCATCCACCTCTCGTTCTGACGAATGGATTATGGATTCGAGTTGTACTTATCATATGTGTCCATATCGAAAATGATTCTTTAATTTTGAAGAGCTTAATGGTGGAGTTGTGTATATGGACAATAATGATAGTTGTCATATTGTTGGGATAGGTTCAATCCGGTTGAAAAATGATAATGAATCAATTAGAGTTCTAACAGAAGTTTGGTATATACCGAAGTTAAGAAAGAATATCATCTCTTTGGGAGCCTTGAAATTTAAAGGCTATACTGTATCTATACGAGATGAAATTCTGAGGGTCACTTCAGGCGCTCTTATGACTTTGAAAGGCACTAAGAGGAACAACTTGTATTACTATAATAGTAGTACAGTGATTGGATCAGCGACCATAGTTTCTGGTAATGATGCAGATTCAAAGATCACTAGATTATGGTATATGCGGTTGGGGCATGCAGGTAAGAAAGCTTTATTCAGTTTAGTGAAAATATGATTATTGAAAGGTGCGAAGACTTGCAAGCTAGATTTTTGTGAGCATTATGTTCTGAGAAAGCAGAATAAAGTAAAGTTTGGCACCGCTATTCATAATACCGAAGGTATTCTTGATTATGTTCACTTAGATGTATGGGGACCTTCTCAGACTACATCTATGGAAGGTTTGCGCTACTATGTTATTTTTACTGATGACTTTTCCAAAAGAACTTAGGTGTACATTTTGAAATCTAAAGATGATGTACTTAGTGCTTTCCTTAAATGAAAAAAGATGGTTGAGATACAAACAAGTAGAAAAATTAGGCATCTCAGAACAGACAATGGTGGTGAATATAGTAGCTATCAGTTCTTAAAATTTTGTCAAGATGAGGGTATTGTACATCATTTTACTGTGAGAGGTACACCACAGTAAAATGGGGTGATAGAACGCATGAACCAGACATTGCTGGAGAAAATTCGGTATATATTGTCCAATGTTGGATTGGGTAAAGAGTTTTGGGCTGAAGCTGTGATTTATGTGTGTCATCTTATTAATCGTCTACCATTAGCTATTATTGGTGATAGAACTCCATTGGAGGTTTGGTCTAGAAAACCTATTTATGATTATGATTCTTTACATGTATTTAGTTCTACTGTATATTATAATGTGAAAGAATCGAAGTTAAATTCCAGAGCCAAGAAAGTAATTTTCTTGGGGATTTTCTTCAAGAGTGAAAAATTATTGTCTTGAGTGTCTGAGTTTGAGAAAGATTGTATCCAGTAGAGATGTAACATTTGATGAGTCTTTTATGTTGAAGAAACCAGAAAATCAGACAACGGTGAATAGTACTTCACAACGGGTGAAGCGTACTCAACAGCAGAGGGAGTTGGAAATAACTACATTAAACTCGGTTAGATCTATAGAGACAGATAATGGTACTCCTATGACAGAGGTAATTTTAAGAGATGATGGAGAAGGTTCTACTCATAAACCTCAACAGCAACAAGAAACTATAGCAGTAAATAGGCCAAGACGTGATATTCGAAGACCTGCTCGATTTATTGATATGGTGGCCTATACACTTCCAATTGTAGATGATGATGTTCCTTCCATTTATTGAGAGGCAGTCAGCTATTTTGAAGTTGATCAGTGGAAGACAGCTATGGAGGAAGAGATGCACTCTCTTTAGAAGAATGAAACTTATGAGCTAGCTCAACTACCAAAGGGTAAGAAGGCAATTGGCTGCAAATGGGTATACGCAAAAAAAGATGGATTTCTTAACAAGAAAGATGTCTACTATAAGGCAAGCTTGGTAGGTAAAGGCTATGCACAGAGGGAAGAAATTGACTACAATGAGGTATTTTCTCCAATTGTGAAACATTTTTTCATTAGAATTTTATTGGCTTTGATAGCTTAGGTTAATATGGAACTAGTTCAACTCGATGTAAAAACTCTATTTTTACATGGTGACTTAGAATAGGAAATCTATATGACTCAGCTAGAGGGATTCTAAGTTGTTGGTAAGAAAAAATTAGTTTGCAAACTGAAAAAGATCACTTTATGGTTTAAAACAATCACCGAGGCAGTGGTATAAGTGATTTGATCGATTTATGATGAGTCGGAGGTATACAAGAAGCAAATTTGATCATTGTGTGTATTTTCAGAGGCTATATGATAGTTCTTTCATTTATCTACTTTTGTATATCGATGACATATTGATAGCTTCAATGAATGTCGAAGAAATTGAAAAATGGAAGACTCAGTTGAACCAAATATTTGAGATGAAAGATTTGGGAACCAATTATTTGAGATGAAAGATTTGGGTGAAGCTAAAAAGATATTAGGCATGAAGATTAGCAGGGATAGAGAATGAGGCAAAATTTGTTTGACTAAGAAGCAATATCTGAAGAAGGTATTACAACATTTTGGCATTTCAGAGGAGTCAAAACCTGTAAGTACCTCACTTGCTTCTCATATAAAGATCAGTACATCTTTATCTCCTAGTTCAGATGAGGAACGAGAGTATATGTCTCGAGTTTTATATGCTAATGCAGTTGGTAGCCTAATGTATGTTATAGTATGTACGAGACCTGACATTTCACATACAGTTGGAGTAGTGAGCTGATATATGCATGATCCAGGTAAAGGACATTGGCAGGCTGTAAAATGGATTCTGCAGTATTTATTAAAGATCATAGATGTTGGCTTAGTCTTTAAGAAATATGATACATGTGATCACTATATTGTTGGTTATGTTGATTTTAATTATGCTGGTGATTTGGATAAATGTCGATCAACAACCGATTATGTGTTTACTCTTGCGAGAGCATCTGTGAGTTAGAAGTCTACTTTATAGTCTACAATTGCTTTGTCTACTATAGATGCAAAGTACATGGCAGTTACAGAGGCTGTAAAGGAAGTTATTTGGTTACAAGGATTGCTAAATGAGTTGGAAATTGGTCAAAAGAAGATTCATGTTTATTCTGATAGTCAAAGTGTTATTCATTAAGCGAAGAATTCAGTGCTATTCATTTATTCTGACATTCAAAGTGCTATTCATTTAGCGAAGAATCCGGTCAAATTGATGTTTGGTATCATTTTGTGCTGGAGATCATTAGTGAATGAAGAATCTTACTTTAAAAGATTGGAACTGTCGAGAATCCCGCAGATATATAGACTAAAGTGGTGACAGTGATCAAGTTTAATCATTGTTTGGACTTGATCAATATAGTTTGAGTTTGATAGCGCAATTGAGTGCAAATTTGGAGGCGCTGCATTTGGATAGAGAATTTTTTTAGAAAAAAAATGAAGCTTTGTAGAGGATTGGCATATTCTCCATGGTAGAGATTTGTTGAAAATTTAGTCAATCCAACATTGGTGGGAGATGACATAGGGGTGGTTTGGTTAGGCCTAAATAAGACAAGGCCCTCGTTAATATTAAGTGTAAATTTAAAATAATTTTTATCTCCCCCTCAATTTGTAGGATCTCTTTATGAGAACCTCATAGTTCAAAAAAAATTTATTTAAGCCCCTGAAGTTTGTAAGAATTTAAATTTTCTCTTTATTTTTGGGCATTTGTAGTAATACCTTATTATTTAGATAATTACAGTATTGGCCCTACTACTTGGGTATTTGCAATTTGACCCAATGGTATAAGAATTTGTATTGTGGCAAAAAAACTTAGTAACTTCTCTTGAAGATAGTGGATTTGTCTAGTGGCGCCCAATGATGTAGGTAACAACCCCGAACCTCATTAAACTCAGTATTCTTTCTTTTTTTAGCATATTGTGTTGGATGGTTGGTTTCCTCGTTGTGGTATTACTAGTATTATTGATTGTCCGCATAACATTTAGTAATAGTGTTAATTGTTGTTTGAACACTTCTTGGCGCAACAGTAACTTCAATGCTTTCTCTTCTTGTTACAAATCATCACAGTTTCTAGTTTATGGTCTTAGAATGAAAAGAATAGCATGTTTGCATGGTAATGGTAAAATAGCTGGCAACTATCTCCACTGGTGGGGAAACTTAGTGAACTACGAGTTTTGTCATTAGCTTTTAATGAGTTCAATGGTGAAATTCCTATTGAGATAAGGGGTTTCAAGAAATTACGGGTGCTTAATCTTTAAGGAAATTTGTTTGGTTGAAAATTAGTGATTCAATAATTTTGTATGGAAAATAACTGAGATGAATACTAAGAGAAGAGTCATTATAAAATCAAGTATGCATTGGGTGTGCATGGGAGAAGCAAAACGGAAAGCCAGAAGAATAGACATTATTCACACACGGTGAGTACTGTTCATACGAATACTATATTAACGTGTATTCAGGGTGCATGGATGTGAATATGTTCATTACTCATTTTATCTAATGCATGACAATCACACATAATTACACAGCGGAATTGAAACTAATTTCCTAAGTAATAAGCACACTTAGAATTAAGTCTTGTTACACTTAGAGTTCCAAAAAAATATACCTTTAAAGTCTTTTGACATTTAATACTTTTGAACTCACATTGAAGTCAACTCTTGAACAATTCTAGGTTTCAAAAAATTCGTGGAATTGAAACTCTAGAATGGCAACATTGTTAATGAATTTCCAGCATGAATTTTTCCATCAAAACAGTTCAACTCTTGAACTTTTGCACTCAATTCATAATTTTGAAAATAGGAACTCAAGTGAACAAAATTCAAAGTTTTGGCATATATACTTGAAAATGGGGACTTAAATGCGTAACTTGCAAAGTTTCAAAAACTTAGCCAATATGCATTTGACACTTATCATTCATGGATCCTATGCATGAAGACAAGTGTCACAGAATACTTGCCTTTTGCATTTATTTTGTGCGTGTGACACGTGTCACTCAAGCATGGATATTTTATGCCACGTGTCAAAATTCTATTAGTTAAGTTGTAATAATTAATTGGTTTAACATTTAAACCTTGACAAATATATTTTTCGAGAGTCTTGGAACAAATTTTGCTTTCTGAAATTCTCTCAGATCAAATCGTTCGATCTGGTCCGCTACCCCAGTGCTCAACGAGTACACTTCATATTTTGAGATTCCCTAGGTTCACCTTCGTTTGTCTTATGGAACATTTCCACAAGTTCGTGAACAATGCCCCCCCCCACATGTTACAAATATTATAGAACGGAGTGTTAAACCACATAAGTTGAGATTAACCATATTTGTATAATCTTTTCGTTACCTATATCTTGAAAGAGCAGAGATATAGATCATTATCGTCAAATCTATATGTGCTCAACTATAAACTTATCTCTAAATTTGTATTTCTGTAAAACAATATCGTAAACTTATTTATGATATTATTTAACCCTACGAAAAACTCTTTTCAGGATTTTTATTTTTGGCCAAAAAACTTCATAAAATACAATTCTCAGAGTATTAGGATATACAAATCATCTATATCTATGCACACCAGACTCCATAAGCATCAGACTATACCCAGCAACACTTAACGGTCAGACCGTGAAAGGTCTCTAACATGCATAGAACCAAAACATGGTGGATCACTCATAAGCCCACCGTGGTGCTCAGGTCAAAAGACCACGAATACTACTCAATTCGAGAAGATCCTAAATTGATGGCTTTTATGGGATGTCTGTTGGAGGTCCTCGTAAACCTGTTCAGTACCCAGTCCTCACTAAATACCTGTATGCCCATACGAACTTTCGTTAAGCCCATGGTCTACTAAGACTAACCATCTAGATAATTCAGATATAGACATACACTGATTCGAAAGTAATATCGATCGACCCGTATCGGTAACCATGGATCAGGAATGATATTTTTGAGAACATACTGCATAATGACATTTCTTAGCACCATTTATAACTCTTTACAACTATATCATTACTAATATAATTCCGAGTTTTTGTTCATTTTTAAACAAGGTTCTAACTTTTAGAATTGCTAACTTTTAGCACTAACTCAAACTCCTTTAGATCATATCTAAACTCTTTTAAATCAACAATGTCTGTAAATGTAACTGTAGTAACCAGTATCCACGACTGGTAAGAATAAGTATTTATATATGTATAAATATACGTATTTTATTTGTATGTTGGTGATACTTGAATTATATATTGTTATTAGTAATATTTTTATAGGTTAAGGATATACGATTAGTATTGAGTTTATTTGTATGACTTTAGATTTATTTTAGGGACCAAATTGTTATACTTTGAAAGTTTTGGGGGCAAATTCGTAAATACCAAAAATTAGCCTCTTAGTATAAAAATACACTTTTAAACCCTAATTTACCATTTTTAGGTCGAGCTACCCATTTTAAGAGAGAGAAGAGAGAAATAGAGGAGAGAGAAAGAGGAGAAGAAGAAGAAAAAGAAGAAGAAATTGGAAATTTGAATTTCAAGAGGTATATCATACGTATTTCTCAATTTATTGGTATTAATTAAGTTAATTCCTTTAAGTTTTGATTTCTGAAAATATGTATAATTGAGGATTTGTTGTGTATTTCGTAAGATCATATGAGAATTGATGATGATCTATAAGATAGTTTGATAAATCATGATGAATTATGGAATTTCTGCTGGATAACCTCTTGATCTAGGAATTTTATAAATTTTTGTGATTCGATTCTGGTTTTGAATTTTTATTATATGAAATTAGACATGTTTAGGATCATCTGAGACTTTGAATCGACTGAAAATCTCGGAAATTGAATTTGTAGTGAATTTACCAAAATGACCCTGGAATTCTGAAAATTTCCTGTGTAAACAGTATGATATAGTGGAAAATAATTTTTGACCTGCTGAATGATCTTTAAAAATTACGAATTTGTGGAATATGATAATTTTATATGTCTAATATGATATACTCGGAATTGAGAATTTGGATCAATGTGGTTGAAGTGTTATGAATTTCTAAAGTGTATCAGCTCATTGTAGTATTTGATTAACAGATTTTTAAAGTTATGAAATAAAATAGTTTTAAAATACTTTTGGCAGTTATTTGGAAGCCAAATATTTATCATGGACTGAGATATGTGTCAAGAGTAATTATGTGGTAGTTTTATAATTTTTGAGTTAGTATATGATTTTATAAAATTGGGAGATTGAATACTGTTCAGTAAGTATCTTGATCCTGTCAGGTTTGTAGTTTGGATTCGATGGTGTGTATGGAATGGATTGTGTAGGAATTTTGATATAATATTCATATATAAGAAGTATATATGAGTCAAGAATGATATATTCTGATTTCGGAGTAATTGGACATCATTTGATGTATTAGAAATTTTTGTTAAGTGTAAGTGGTCAGAATGACAGGTTTTGAGAAACCAAATATTTAGACCAATTTGATGTGATAAATGCATTGTGTATAATTTTGTAAGCTATTTAAAGTATTTTGTGTGAATTTTGAGGCTTATGAAAGGATTAATCTCCATTGATAGGTTAAGGAGATTTAAGCCTTGTAGCTGAAAGTGTTAAGAGGTAAGTATACTAGACTTTTACTGAAATCACTATAAGCATAGTAATTGTCTATGTATGATTTTGTAAATGTGCTTAAAAATATGTTTATGTTATGCCAAAGTGTATTTGATATGAAATGTGAAAGACATATGTTTATGAATGTGAGCATTGACATTGAACATGGACATACATGTGTTTTTGAAAGCGAGCTTTCAAAATGAAATGTGTTTGACAAAGAAAGCTTTTGAAGTGTAATATGTCCATGAGAAATATTTTGTATATTGAGGGTACTTGAACTCACTGTTAACTTAGTAGGCATTTTATGTGATTTGTGGAGCCTTTATGTGTGGCCTTTCCTTTGGGATTGGTATATGTTATGTGTTCCGTATGTAGGGAGGATCCTATTGGTACCTAAAGGAAGAGTGAGTCATCACATTCGTGTGGTGGCGTATTGGTGCATGTGAGAGGACTCATCGATGATCAGGGTGAGGGTTTGGCTTTTACCTTCGGGCATAAGCATTATATATGTGTTATTCAAGACCTCACTTGTACTATTCCTCTCATACGGTATGTCACCTACGAGTGACATTTGGCTCATTATGTGATATGTGATATGTAAGTCCTACTAAGTAGTAGTTGAGTGATGGTATTTCTATTATGTGTTTTGAAAGAATGTGTAAGCGCTTACATGATATGTGATTTGATAAGATTATGATTTTGATTGATCACAGCATATCATACATATGCATTGTGTACATATATGTATTTGTATTTGATATATGAAAAATTAGTATGCTTACTGAGTTTTATACTCATTATAGTTTATGGTGATTTCAGGTAAATAAGGTGCATGTGTGCTTAGCGGATTTGGCAAGGCTTCTGCTGTTCCTTGGGTTCCCTAAGTTGCTAGGTTGTTGTGTGTTTCATTTGGGGACACGTGGGATAGGATATTTGGTTTGTCCCTATTGAATAAATACTTATGTATTATTTCATTGTGTGTGGATTGGATTTGGTTTAAGTTTTATAAAGTGTGGTTATTGGATGATTTTAAGTAAGAATTTGCAATGGATATATTCTGGGCTCCCGGTAACAAAGTTGCTACTGGTGACGTAGTAGAGTGTTAATCTCTGAGAAAACTCTGCGTATCTCCGGTTTAATAATTGTCCCAGTCATAATTCAATTGCTATAATTCTGAAAGAAATTGAAATGAATGTTTAAATATTGTCAAGAGAAGTTTATATTTATATGTTAGGTTATGGTTGATTTTAGTGTTGAACTTACTAGCAACTTGCTAAGGATTTCTGTGTTGAATGAAAGTTGAAAATTTTGTGTAATATTATTTATGAGTGCACATGCAGTGAATGAATGTAAGTGATGTCGTGTGTCGGATCTTTTGGGTCTGGGGCGTGACAGTAACAAACTCTTACTATATAATTATATATTAACAATTATTATCGAAATGATTACTGGTTATAGGACTGACACGTAAGCACCATCTCCAACAGCTCCCACTTGCTCTAGTGCCATTTATGGTGATATCTAATATCTATTGACTCTACATGTTTCTTAAACGCTCTAGGACTTAAGGCCCTAATGAGCGGGTCCAATATATTTCCTATAGGATCTACTCTAGCACTATTACATCTTTGTTTACCAAGGCTTGTCTAAATATATAGTATTTGATCTCCACATATTTAGACTTCTGGTGTATACTTGGCTACTATGCTTAAGCAATTACCCCGTTAATTCTCATAATATAGTGGTATAGGATTCACTGAACTTGGAACTATTCTGAGTTCAACGACTATTTTACACATCCACATTACTTCCTTTATAGCATATAAAGCCACAAGGTATTCTTCCTCTAAGGTAGAATCAACTGTGGACACCTACTAAATATGCTACTAATTGATTACGACATTTATTGAGAAGAATACATATCCAAATGTAGACTGTCTATCATCGTGATCAGACTTGAAGTCTGAATTAGTGTATCTTTTTATTTGTGAATTATATTTTTCATATTTCTGAAACTTATCCTCTGTATCTCTAAAATATTTTAGTATTATTTCATGACCATCTTATAGTCGTTACCGGTATCAAACAGAACTGACTCATAACACTTACAACCTTACTGATGTCAGGTTTCGTACACAAATGACATACATCAAGCTATTTATAGCTGATGCATATTTATGTTAAACACTCTAACCGTTTCATCTTTCATCTAAAGAGACGCTTTCCTATAAAGATGATTGTCATGTTGGAAAGGTATATTAACTGTCTCACAATTGTTAAGATTATACCTTTCAAGAATATTTTCTATGTACGAAGATTTGGCAGAGTTCCATCAACTTCATAGTTCTAGCTTTATCTCTATAAGGCTTTATACTCATTATATAAAAAGTTTTTCCTAATCCTATGGAGAAGTTTTTACTTAATAATTCTCGACTAACTATTACACACCAATATCTTTTTTATTATTGACCATGTCATCCACACATAGAGAACTTAAAAGATAATCTTACTCCCACCACCTTTTTTGAACACATATGTTTCTTCTTCATTTTTGATAAAATCAAGCTCTCTGATTTCTTAATCAAAAACAAAGATTCTAATTTCGGGAGGCCTGCTTAAGTCCATAAATAGAGTTCTTCAGTCTGTACACTAGATTAGAAGTCCAGCTGGATGTAAAACTTTCAGGCTGTTCCATGTATATCTCTTACTTGAGATATGCATTCTAGAATATCGTCTTTACATTCATCAACCAAATTTCATAAATCATAATATACTACAATACCTATTGAAATTCGAATCGACTTTAGCATGGTGACTAGTGAAAGATTTTCTCATAATCTATCCTAGATTGCTGAATGTAACATTTTACTACCAGTCGGGTTTTAAAGGTCTCTACCTCCAATAGGCCCTTACGCTTCCGCTTGTAAACTCTTTTAGAAACACTTGGAACTATTCCTTTGGGAAGCTTAATCAAGTCTTAGACTTGATTGATATGCTTTGAGTCAATTTTGAATTTCATAACTTCTTGTCATTTACCCAAATTAATGTCTAACATCACCTCTTTACAAGTCATAGGATTTTTTCCTTCAACTAAGAAAACCCTAAAGACATCTTCAGGTATAAAATAATACCTTACAGATATTCTTGACATTCTTTTCGACTTACGTGAAGAGTATGTCTAAAAGGTATTTCACTTGGTTGAGTATGAAGTTCTATCATCAGTTTCATAAATCTTGGATTGACTTCATCAAGTTCAATCCTTATATAATCCGCACAACCCATGAGGAACTATTTCTCTAGGAATGTGACATTATAAGAAATGAATGTTTTGTTCTTCATACATCATAGAACTAATATCCCTTGAAGTATCTAGGATATCTCTTGAACCGATACTTGTACTAATTGGGTGCAAGTTTATTTTGTTGGGTAACTTTTACTTAAACAAGACAGCCTCAAATCTTTAAGACTCAGTTTCCTACTAGTCTATATCTCATATAGAGTAGTAAGGAAGCATTTTGAAGAAAATTTATTCAATAAGTGAATAGTAATTTCTTAAGCATAACCCTATAAATATCTTTGGAAGATCGGTATATCTCATTATCAATCAGACCAGATCTAATAAAGTCTGATTCCTTATTGTTGAAAATACTATTGCATTTTAGGAAAAACTTGGAGGACTATACTAAGTGAAAATCTCGTTCTCATTAAAATATTACGCAAATTCACTGCTCATGGATTTATTGCTTCAATTTAATTAAAGATGCTTAATACATATGGCGGTTGGTTTCTCTGCTTCAAGTCGAAAGTCTTTTGAACATTTCAAAATTTTTTAACTTGTGTTTCAACAAACACATGTTCGGATCGTGACATTCATTGATGAAGACAACGAAGTAGGGAAACCTTCTTATAGCAATGTAATTCATTGGACCACATACATCACCATATATAAGTTCCAATAAATTTGTTGGCATGGTGTCGAACACCAACAATGGAGACTTAGTCATCATCTCTTGAATACAAGATTCATAAATCACATAGGGTCCTATGATAAGATCAGGTATCTAACCATCCTAACTAGACGGGTTAGGCGTCTTATGCCCGTATATCTTAGTCTTATTTGTATAATTTTGTAATATTTAAAGTTTCCAAACTTACTACTTTATCTATTCACCAATTTATTCAAGAAATTTTCTATTGTATCTTAATTATAATGGCCTTTTGTCAACTAACATTTAGCTGACGATACATTATCAACATCATGTAAATATAGGAAACAATTTCATCTATATACGTGATAACCTTCAGTGTCTCACACAAGAAGAGATACTAACTATCTGATAATATTCAGCACAAATAATTAGTATACAATCTCATGCTTTGTAGTAGAAAAGAGAAGTGATTAAAAGTCTGAACAGCTTCATCGTTTTTAAAAATCTCTATTTCTTACGGGAAGATGTACTTCTCCTTACGGTAGCTTTTTAGTATTTCTCAAATCATACAATAATTGTAGATATGAGATGAATAAGTGGTATTTAATACACAATCTTTTCTAGCATCAAATGATGATAAAATATCAATATTTGGTAAACATTCATCTAAAGAGTTTATATTGTCTATTGCAAGGTACTTGGACAGTAACAATTATAGCCTCGAACTACGGTACAATAGAAACAATTTCTTTTGCATTTAATTTCATCCTGTGAATTTTGGATGTATCAAAAGTAATGCTTTCAATATATAGCATAATACTACTTGCATTATTCTTGTGCACTTGCTCTCATTGAATATTAGTAGATATTGAGGTCAAGATATATATGACTTTGACTCTCAAATCATTTTTATCCTATTTCTAATAATTTAAACCTCTTCAGAAGAAGTATTATTAGAAACACCTCTTATCATCTTTTAATCTTTGATATATTCAAGTTATACCGAATCTAGAACAATTCTCAAATTCTAAGTCAGTCATAATAATTATTCTAGTGCCCTATAGTCCATGTGTGTCTAATATTTATCTCTAACGGATTGCTCGTATTCTTCTTATCTTATCTTTATAAGACAAGACAAGAGATGTTTAGCAGATTCATTTCTAAACGTTAATTTTAACGTTTTTAGATCATGGATAATACTAGTATATGTTTGATCTAAAGACGTCCTCCCACTGCATTACATATTTTTCGTAATCTCTCAAAAGAGAAAGCAAAAATGAAACATTTTAAATTTTACAGTGAGAAGTAGATCCAATTAGAATTCTACTCAGGCCTCAGACTTTAGCGATATTGATCTTTGTAAAACCTAAAAGGTAGACAACTTATGTTAATTGCATCGTATACAACTCTTACTTCTGACACTGAATACACCTTATCCTCACACTTTAGCGATATTGGGTAAGTGCATTTCAAATTTACTTGTCAATGATAAAATATAAGTTACCGATATTACCCTCACACTTTAGCAATACTAAATAATATTTTCGCCTATATTTTCCCCATCTTATGTTTAACCGGCATATTTTGAATCACACCGACCAATTCTCTCATACTGACCAATTTTTTCACACTTTAGCGATATTGGAAAAAAGACTGAGTTGACTAGATTATTACTATGTTGATAAGGCAGTGTTGAATTTGTACTTACGTGTCATCCCATTATTGTATGAATATTTTATTTTATAAATTTATATAGTACATTTTATTAAATCGCTAATTTCATTGATTAAATAGTACAGTACTTATTATGCTATAAACATTGTATGATTTGAAGAAGTTCAGATCTGTTCTAAAGAAGTTTAGACCAGCACTAAAGGTTAGAAACACTGAGAATTATAATTGATAATAGTTAGCACTATTAAAAGTTAATAGGCTATAAAAGTCAAAAAAATCTAAAAGTTATCACCTTGTCTGTAACGGGACATAGACCTAAGAGTACATCAATAATAATATAGTTGCAAGAAGTTGCAATAGGTGTTAAGAAATATTATTATGCAAGTCTATCATCAAATTATATGTTCCTAATCCTATTCACTGATGCGGGTCTGTCGGTGGAATCCTTTCTAATAGACCAGACCAGTATACACTATACCTAGATGGTCTAAATGGTTATTCTTAGCTGACCATTGGCTTACCAGAAGTTCGTATACCATATAGGTATCAATAAGGACTAAATACTGAACAGACTCAACGAGGACCTCAATATATATCCCATGAAGTCGTCAATGGTAGGTCCTTTTAAGTTAAGTAGTGTATATGGTCTTTTGACCAGAAGTTCGTATAGCATATAGGTATCAATAAGGACTAAATACTGAACTGGCTCAACGAGGACCCTAATAGATATCCCATGAAGTCATCAATAGTAGGTCCTTTCAAGTTGAATAGTGTATGTGGTCTTTTGACCTAAGCGCCATGATGAACTTGTGAGTGATCCACTATGTTTTGGTTCGACATATGTTAGAGACCTTTCATGATCTAACCGTTATGTATCGCTGGATATAATCTGATGCTCATAGAGTCTGGTATGCGCAAATATAAAATCCATCAGCTCACACGGATGAGTTGTATATCTGGATGCTCTGAGACTATATCTTAGAAAAACTTATGGCCATAAGCAATAAACCCAAGAAAAGAGTTTCCTATAGGGTCAAACAATATCGCAAAGTTGTTTGAGTATATTATTTATCGAGATACGTGTTTGGAGATAAGTTCACGAATGAACGCATGACAATTTGACAGTGATAATCTATATCCTCGCTCTTCTAAGATATGAATGGCGAAAGAATTATATGTATGGGCGATGACCTCAAATTATATGGTCTACTACGCTGATTTGTAATATCTGTGACGTATGTGTAGGGCATTGATCATGGACTCACAAAATAGTTTTGTTTGATAAATCAAGCATAAAACTAGGGAGTCTCGTAGTATGAAGTGTACTCATTGTGCACTGGGGCATCATACCGAATTGAATAGTTCGATCTGGTAAATTCTAGCATATCAGACATTTGCTTCAATTTTTCTCGGGTCATGCACGTGTCAAGATTTAAGAGTTAAGTACATCAATTAGTTAACAATAGTTGTTGATCAATGGGATGATGACACGTGGCACATTGTAGGCCAATTTTTGTTTGACTTAAAAATTACCAAAATGACCTTACTTGTTGGACAAGCAAGATAATTATTTTATTCACTAATTATTTATTGAATAAAATAATAATAATAATAATAATTGATATTGTTATTTTAATAAAGTCAAACAAGTATTTTTTATAACAATGATGCACATGTTTTATTGTATTTAATATTGATTAAATAAAATAATAAAGCATTAAGGCATGGCTTGTAAGAAATGGGGCCAAAATGTGTGAAATAAGTAAATGAAGAAATTGTTTTTTCATTTTGCTTTGCCTTACATGTCCACCACACTCCTCATTTGTAAAAGTATGTGTTTTCAATTGATTTAATAATGATTAAATTGATAATTGGTGAAACACTTATGCATGGAAAGCTAAGTGATAGGGCCATTTTTTTAACTATATTATATTGAAATTGTTTCACTATTTGGACACAAAATTCGGCCATATATATCCATGAACTTTTTTCATTTGTTTTATTGTGAATAAATAATTGAAACAAATTAAAATGGCTTAAGTGTTGTAAGCCATATTTGTGGGCCATGTCTTGTCTACTAAGAGAAAAAATAAAGCAACAAATAAAAAAAGCAAAATTTGTGCTCATTATAGGAGGTGATCACACAGCCAAGAAAAAGAAGAAAATAGTGAAGCTTTAGTTTTTCCAAATGTTGGACAAAAAGTTCAAGAGTTGAACTTTTTCGACATTTTCTTTCTAACTAGTCCCAGTGCTTTAGAGTTAAACTAAGGTTTAAGCTTAGTTTAAGGAGTTAAACCATTTGCTGGAGAAGTTGCTATTCTAACTTTTCAAGCCCACCAAGTTGGGGGATTAGAATTATGATCGAGAACATTTCATACGGTACTCCGTTTTGACAAAAATTCAAAGGCTTGTTAAGGTACCAATTTCTCAATCTCTATATAGTTTATATTTATGAGATAACATATAAAGACTCATTTGTGTTTATCATTAGAAAATAGATTTCTGCTCTTCTGTTGCGCTTATATGTATGTGATACTTATGCAAATTTGAATGATAAACACAAACCCACATACATGCACCCTAGGTTTAAAATCACTTACAGGCGGACCATGCATAACACTATCTCATAATGTAATACATATCAATCTGATTAAGAGAGATTTTTCAATTTATAATGACTTTTCACATCTCATATGAATCTAATTCATAATCAAAATATTTTTTTACGCAAGTACACTAATCCCCACTAGTAGGGCTCCCACCATGGTTAATAGAGTAAACAAATATTAACAGTACATAATAATAAAATAATATAACAATTATAATTGTAATTAAAATAAAGCTCACATGCATTTAATGCAAAATATAGTGTACTGTTCGGAATGCCCCGACATTATAAATTTTTGAATGCCTTGGTGTTTAACTCTTTGAACGCTATGAATTATACTCTATAATACCTTGGTAAAAGAAAAATAAAGCAAAAAAAAAAATTACTCTTTTTTTTTAGCCCCGAAATTCAGTGCTATAATGCCCTGCGTTCAACACTTGAACATGTTAGTAATCAACTCACTAATGCCCCAATGTTATACTCTATAATGTCCCAGCATTGAGTTACTACGAACGCCTCAGCGTTAAACCAAGTAATGCCTCAGCGTTCATCTAAAAGATGAATGCCCCAAAATTTCAAGGATAAAGCCCCAGCGTTCATCTTGGTAGAATCCAGAACCTATATTTTCACACTTCAAAATGTGATATAACACATTTTGTTAATCACTAACACACTACATTAATCCAGAAACACACGAAATTATACTCTGATACCATTATTAACGTGTATTCATGGTGCATGCATGTGAATGTGTTCATTATTCATTTTATCTAATGCATGACAATTACACATAATTACGTAACAGAATTGAAAACTAATTTTCTAAGCAACAAACACACTTAGAATTAAGTCTTGTTACATTTACAATTCCAAAAAAATATACCTTTGAAGCTTTTGAACATTTGATACTTTTAAGCTCACAATGAACTCAGCCCTTGAATAATTCTAGGCTTCAACAAATTCATAAGATTAAAACTCTAGAATGGTAGCATTATTAATGAATTTCCAACATGAATTCATCCATCAAAACTATTCAACTCTTGAACTTTTGCTCTCAATTCATAATTTTGGAAATAGGGACTCAAGTGAACAAAATTTAAAGTTTTAGCATATATACACTTGAAAATGGGGACATAAATGCATAACTTGCAAAGTTTCAAAAACTTGGCCTATATGCATTTGACACTTGTCATTCATCATCCCATGCATGAAGACAAGTGTCACACAACACTTGCCACTTATCACCTATATATTTTGTGCATATGACACATGTCACTCATGCATAGATCCTTTATGTCACATGTCAAAATTCCATTAGTTAACTTATTTAACTAATAATTAATTGGTTTAATACTTAAACCTCGACACATATATTTCCCAAGAGTCTTTAAACAAATCCTTCTTTTTGAAATTCTCCCTCATCAAACTATTGGAGCATTTGGATGCACAACTCATCCATATGAGTTTACGGCTACCATATCTACGTACACCAGACTCTATGAGCATTTGACCATACCCAACGACACTCAACGACTAGACTATGAAATGTCTCTAACATGCATGAAACCAACACATGGTGGATCACTCATAAGCCCATTGTGGCACTCAGGTCAAAGGACCATAAATACTACTCAACTTGAGAAAATCCTTCATTGACAGTTTTATGGGATGTCTCTTGGAGGTCCGCGTGAGTATGTTCAATATCCAGTCCTCACTAAATACCTGTATTTTTATACGAGCTTTTGTTAAACCCGTGGTCTGCTAAGACTAACCATCTTGCCAATCTAGATATAAACATACATTAATCCAGAAAGAATACTGATCAATCTGTATCGGTAACCATGGATCAGGAACGATGTTTTTGAGAATATATTGAATAATGACATTTCTTAGCACCATTTATAACTCTTTGCAACTATGTCATTACTAATATATTCTCGAGTCTTTGTAATTTCAGACAATGTTCTAACTTTTATAATTTCTAACTTTTAGTGCCGACCCACTATTTTGGATCAAATCTAAACTACTTTAGATCTACAATGTCTATAAATGTTACAAGCTTTTTACCATATAATTATGTAATAATAATTATTATCAAAATGATTGCTATTTATTGAAATTGCATGTAAGCACCATCTCCAACATATTGTTCACGCGATAATTTATGGGTATTTTTTATTTTGGCTTATTAACTTCTTTAAGTGGGATTAAGACTTCTACGAGTAAAAACACTTATTCCAACTAGGTTTAAAATTTCTAGGGGTATTTTATTCACTATATAAACCTTTCTAAACACAAGAGAAAGCTAAGCATCTAAAGTTTCAAGATGTAAATCATAAGAGAGAATAGAGTAGTTAAGTAGGCACTAAATGCGTGGTGAACTAGGGTATAACCTTTTTGGAGAGTGTTTTCTTTTGATTCTTAAGTGAATAAAAGAAATACCATAGATCTTTTTGACTTAGATGCTTAGGGTTATTCTTATATTCCTTGTAGAAATCTTTTATGATGAGATACTAAGAGGTATTGGAAAATTCATAGTGATCAAAGGTAGATGCTTAGGGATTTCTATGGGAGATACTAGGATGATTTATGGGTATTGTGAGATCATTGATGATGTAAGAAGATACTTAATGATCTATATCAATAAAAGAAGTTGGATCATGGATCCTCCGTAGATGTAGGTATTTATGAGTTAAACCACATATATCTTATGTCTTATTGATTAGTTTATTTTCTTTATCTTTATTGGTGTATTAATCTTATGTGTTTTTACTTATGGTGTGAGTTATGTCTTCCGCTACGCGTAAAGTCAAAAAGGGTATTAAGGTTGTGGCTTAGTTAATACATAAGGGTGTCAAACTGAAGAGCATGGCTTGATATCTGTAATAAACTAGTATCAAAACATGGGTTAAAGTTAAGATTGCAGAGCATAGACGACAGTGTCAAATTGTAGGGCAAAGGTTGTCAACCATAAGGCTCACAAAAAATAAAGGAACAACAATGGAAAAGATGGTTATCTAAAAGAGGAAAAGATGGTTGCCTTATTAGGGAATTGTTTTTTTTTAGATAAAGATCACTCTTGAAAAATAATACCAAGAAGATAGCATCATCTAGGTCCTGGTCAGAAGAATCATTCGGATTAGACACAAAATAAAGATGGCAAAAGAAGAACAAACAAGATTAAAGGACATATTCAAAATGTGTCTAAAGCACTTGAAAGGATAGTCCTAAGAGAAAGACAAAGATAGAAGGAATGTGGATTTACAAGTCTGTTAGATGAATAAATAAAGGCCTTGATAACATAAGAGCTTCTAGAGGAACGAGTATTTGATGGGTGAACTATTTTTGAATCTAGGGTAGTGTTTCTATATGAGTCGTGGAGAATCAATATTTATCAATGATATAGATATGGCTTTTGGTAAGCCATAGGAGATTGGTAGAATAAGATTGAGACAACATGGTAAAAAAGACAAGAGAGGGACTAGGTATGAGATTTTGTTTCTCATCTTATGAAAACCTAGTGTACGCAGGACTACTAGATTGCAATAGGGATATTCATGAAAAACAGAAGAATGGAATACTGAAAGAGAAGCAAAAGGATCGATGAGTGAGAAGCACAGAGAGAGGCCATGTGCTTAAAGAAAGTACTTGTATGGGTTCAACATAAGGTTGTTGATTTAAAATCGACCATAAAAGCAACTTTTGAATTATATCACGTTATGTTAGGGGTTGAAAGAAAATACGTGGAAAGAGTAGTAATGGCGAGAATGTGTTGTCACCATTATAGGATTGTGGTCATGGTGTATTCAAGACATGGGAGCTCACAACTTTAGACTACTCTAGACATTAGCATTCAAGAATCTTTAAATACCATAGTCATAAGAGCCTCAGTTAAGTTTGGGACTTGACTTAGAGACAATGCTAATGAGCATTGGTCAATGAAGGGTGACGATGATTAGCTTCATAAAGAATGATTTTGAATCAATGAGAGGATTTGTTAGAAATTGATGATTCAACAATCTTATATGGGTAAGAATTGAGATGAATACCAAGAGAAGAGTCATTATGAAGTCAAGTATGCATTAAGTGTATACGGGAGGAGCAAAACAGAAGGTCAGAAGAATGGGCACAGTTCACGAAGTGCTCTATTCACGTACTGTAAGTACTATTCACGTGGCAACTTATGGGTATTTCTTGTTTTGGCTCAATTAACTTCTTTAAGTAGGATTAAGACTCCTACAAGCATGGACTCTTATTTCAACTAGGTTTAAAATTTTTAAGAGTGTTTTATTCATTATATAAATTTTTCTAAACACAAGAGAAAGCTAAGCATATAAAGTTTCAAGATATAAACCATAAGAGAGAACAAAAGAAACACTATAAATCCTTTTGGCTTAGATGCTCAGGCTATTCTTGTATTCTTTGTAGAAATCTCTTATAAGGAGATACTAAGAGGTTTTGAAAACTTCATAGTGATTAAGGGTAGATACTTTGGGATTTCTATATGAGATACTATGATGATCTATGGGAGATACTATAAGTATTGTATAATCATTGATGATGTAAGAAGATACTTAATGATCTATATCAATAAAAAAAAGTTAGATTATGGATCATCCATGATGGTAGGCACTTACGGGTCGAATAACGTATATCTTATATCTTGTTGATTGGTATTTTTTTTATCTTTATTGGTGTGTTAATCTTATATGTTTTTACTTATGGTATGAGTTATGTCTTCCACTACGTATAGAATTAAAAAAGATAACAAAATTTTGACTTAATTAATACTATAAAAATGTCAAACTGATGAACATGACTTAATATCTGCAACATGTTTAATGGAACATTACCTAATGAATTTTTGGAGCTAAAAAAATTACAGATTTTGAATCTTGCATTTAATAGGATTGATAGAGAGGTTACATTTTCGCTTAAGAAGTGTGTAGGTTTCAAGGTTTGAATTTAGGCGGTAATAAGGTGAATGGATTGATGCCGGGTTTTTTTTTATAATTTTATGAAGTTAAGGGTTATTCGTATAATGAGCTAAATGGTTCCATTCCCAGCGAACTTGCATCTTGATCTATCTAGGAACTTCCTGGCAGGTAGAATCCCATGTAGTTTGGGGAATTGTTGGCAATTTAAGACACTTTTGTTGTCTTCGAATATATTAAATGACGTCATCCCTCGTGAGCTAGGCCAGGGTTTACGCTCAAAATGTAATGTGGCTATCGCAGTATAGATTGAGGTGTCAATCCCATGAGGAAGCTTTTGGCAAAATAAGTTGGTGAAGTAAAATATTAAAGCAGTAGCAAAGGAGAAAATTAATTAATTGGTTTAAGTGGATAAGATAAAATTGTCTATGAATTAAGAAAAATATCTTATAATGATTTAAACAATGTTTCGAGAATCACAATTATGCTTTATAAATCTACTACACACTTTGATTCAATGTTTATAACCAAATTGACAGTTTTACATCTAAACAATCAATCGGAAGATATGTAAAATATAACACATTTGATAACACATGCATTTGATATGACTAAAATTTTTTGTAAATAGTAACACAAATCATGTTCATTTATACAAGTTATCTAAGATCGACAATATATCATTTTGACAATATTGCAGTAAAATATCAACTTGAATATCAAATATTTATTGTCTTTACATGTTATCTAAGATCGGCAATATATCAATTGACAATATTACAGTAAAAGATAAAATATATAAAACAATGTAACCAATAACAATTATAATTCAACAAGAATCACATAAGAAAAGCATGACTGAAAATATATGAGACATGAGAATTATAACATATGGATTATAGAAAATAAAATAGATAAGAGTTTAAGCAAAATCAAACTTACAAACATTTGTAGCTCTTGACAATGAATCAAAGTATAGAAGTAGATTTATTATACATAAAAGTTCATCTCTTAACCTTGCCAAGAAATCTACCCTATATTATAATGCATGTTAATGAGAAGAAAATAAGAGAGAATTATCTCATGTTAAAAATGTCCTAAAAGTGCCTTTATATAGGCAATGAATGAAAATATGTTAAGTGTGACATCAATCTTCAATAATTTAGGCCAACAACTCATTCACCCACTTGCAGCATCTTTTTGATAATGTAAATGACCGATGTAACTTTTTTGGCTAACATGAAAGTTGTATCATTTTGTCTCTTCTTTCCGTGGGCACCAGGTTCATATAAATTGGATGAGTATCCAATGAGATATAGGCAAAATACCAAAGATACGTTAGATTTAGGCCAACAACCCTTTTACCCACTTGCAAGATAATTTGGTCCATGATATCGGCTGGTTTGGACTTTACCATCAACATAGAAGTTATTGATAATTAAGTCAGTATTTCACAACTTTAAGAATTATACCAATTAGGTACTTATTTTGTGAGATACGGTCCAAATACATGAGTTGGGTTAAGCTGAGCGGAAGTTGTAGCCCTATTCTATTATATCTCAAATTTTGGCCCATAACATGTTGGATTTGGCTTTTTAACTGTTCTTCAAGTTTGTGTAAGATTGAGTCATGTTATACCAGGTTTAAGAATTTCTTCATTTCGATTTCTATATTACGAGTTATGTCTAATTTACCTAAACCTGTACTTATTGCTAGTCTCTAACAATTCAAGCGTAAATAGAATATGCAAAACTACTTAAGTATTTCAAACAAAAAGTCAGTTCAAGATCACTATTGTTATTATGATTTTTTCAATTATAACTTCCAAAAATTGTGCGTGTATGAACTAAGCCGTAACTATCTTACCACAAACCACAATAGATATAGTCTTAAGAACTTCTCCAACTAAAAGCCTCAACTCCATATCCTCACAGGTGTATGACTGTTTAAAAGGTTAGGATTTCTCTCATAGGGTTGCAAAACAGTTAAGCACTCAAGAAAAAGTCAATTTTAAGAACAGACATACAAACTAACATTGATCCAAAGATAAGAAAATTAATCATTCTTGACATGTACCAGCTTTAGAACTTCAATTGTATTGTGAGAATAATACAAATATAACTTGGTGAGAAAACTGACTTACAAGATATTTGCATTCTAAAATTGAATGAAAATTTTATTAAACTGAATTGATTCTTCTTTATTTTTTTTCTTTTTTTTTTGGTATTTTACTTTTTTTTTTCTTTTTTAAAAATTACAAGGAAACATTACAAAAGTTTCTCACCAATAATATTTTATACACAAATGCAACCAACTTATTTCTTAATTCAAATAATATCAATCTAAACAAAAATTAACCAATTCAAAAGATCAATAAAGGTTCATAAGTTATTTTCTCAACCTTTTCACATAATCACAAATGATATGTGAGATTAGAAAAATATATACTTAAACATGAGAATTCTCTTAGCTATATAAATTGAATCATCCGTCTTACCACAAGGCTTAGCATTGTGCTCAAAAATATTTTGGAAGTCATTCTTTAGTAACTTAAATAGAAACAGTGACTCAACCTAAATAATTTTGAAATCATACCTAGGTAGAAAAGTAAAGTCCTTAATACAAGAATTATCAAGACTACAAACAATAAACAACAATGCATAAAACATAAAACAAAACAACAAAAAGTTAGTTAAAATGCGTTTCAAAAGTTAGAAATAAAACTCCTTACTCTGTCATTCTAATTTGACCTAGAATGTATCTCAAGAGTTCAAGAATGAACTCTTTACTCTGTCATTTTAATCAAATGTCGGACCACAAAATTTTTTTTTTTAAAGCATAATGCAACTTATGTCTACTATCCTCCTTTAAACCAGATAAAACATTGTCCTCAATGTTTAAATAGAAAGAGATAAAGTACATGAGACATTACTTGAAATGCCAGTTATTTGAAAGAAACAAACCTGAGAGACACTTAAGCAAATATAAACTAAAATGATGATGCTGATAAATAAATAAAACAAAGAAAAATTTACAAACAAAGTGTCAAATCTAATTTTCGCTTGTTAAGGCCCATTGACCAACTGATTCGAGTTACTACTAGGTCAAGTTCATAGGTGATTGCCTGTAATTTGTCAATCAATTCATCCGCATTAGTGGTAGAAGCGAGAATCTGTCGCGCTGAATATGAAATAAAATTATGTTCTATAGCTTGATCTAGAAAACAAAGTAAGTAATCAAAATAGTTATTAACATTCAATAAACTTATGGATTTTTTATGGATATTCAGTTGTGCCCAAGAGGTAATTTAAAAAATTTCTTCTAAAGTACCAAAATTAGCTGGTAAAGCAATAAAAGCGTCTGCATTGTAAAGCATTCTAGCTATACATTCATGCATGGATGAGACTCGTAATTCTTCCCCTATTATTTTTCCAATCAGGTTTCCCACGACTAAAGCTGTAAGAATAATACCTAAAACTTGACTTCCTCCTAATTGTGCAGCTGTTGACACGCACCTCATTAACCCAAGGCTACCCCCTTCATAAATCAAATGAATTTTTCTTGCAGCTAATGCTTTTCTTAAATTGTTTGCTACTTCTACAAACACTTTATTTTCCCCAGGATTAGATCCACAAAATACACATATATTTTGGAATTGTTGAACTGTGGTTTCCTCTATATCTACACTCACCTTTTATCTCAATACATGAAAAAAAAAATGAGGTGCTCTATTTATAGAGTATCAAATAATAACAATGATTATGGTAACCTGACAGTTTGTTAGAAGAGATTTAAAAATAAAAAAACAAAATGCAAAGATAATGACCTACATGCATTATTTAACCAAAGATTTGAATTTAAGACATCTATATGAGTAGCCCTGCTATTCATAAAATAAAGTTTTGAAATTAAAACACATGTATTTACAGGTAGTTGTAATTGTGGCTCACATTTTCCTCTAGTTTTACATCCAGTAACAGCTTAAATGCCCTCTATGGGTCGGGGATAGGCTTCCCATCCAATTTTCTTATAAATTGGCAAATATGGTCTTTTAGAGTCAGATTCCCAAGACTATACCATTGATGTTCATTTTTGAATTTATTCCATAAATCAAGAAGTTCACGTTGCACGAGCCCGCAAGGATGTGTCTCAAGAGTCAATAGGATATCATCCAAAGACTCCTTACTCAGTTCATCCTTAATGAATTGAATTTTGTCTTCTCGATTTCTAGATGCAAATCCTAAAGAACGACAACTCTGGTTACAATTTCATCGAGCACATTTATGACAGACTTGTAATCTCCTTGCTCGTCACCTTTTGGCATAAGAGCTTCTTCCAAGACCAGGCATAAAAGAAACAAAATCATTTACAAACTCACCAGATAATCGAACCTTGGCTTCAATTAACCAACGAATATCCACAAGGATATTACCCTACATCAATAGCCTTAGTCTTTTACACCGTGCTTTGTAAATCTTAAGTAGAGCATTTTAAGGTAATAAAGGAATGCGTTTTTTAAGGTTGCCAAGAATGCGATCTATTTTGAAAGAAAGTGAAAAAGAAAAGAGATGAATGCACTATTTGAGGGACAGTTTTTAAGGAACTGAGAAATCGACTTTAATAGTCACGGAGTACCTTATCCGCTACTTGACCGAGAAATAAAATCACACTGAAGAAAAAAAAAGAAAATAAGAAAATAAAGTAAAATAAAATGTGAAAGAAAATAAAAGCAAAAATAAAAAGTCAAAAGATAAAACATAGATAAAGTATAAAATATAGTACAGATAGATTGAACCTGATCAAACATAATAGACAGGATCCACAAAAGGGATCTCGTCTAGGTATATAGAGTGATCTACCTTTTCCACATAGATTTTCAACCGCTATTCATTCACTTTAAAAGTTCGCCCATCAGTAAGGCCTTCGATTTCGACAGCACCATTAGAAAAAACGTGCCTTACCATAAATGAACCAGTCCATCTAGATCTCAACTTTTTAAGGTGTAAATGCAATCGAGAATCATAAAGATAGACCCGTTGATTTGGCTCGAAGTGTTTCCTTGAGATTTGTTTATCATGAGCTGCTTTTATTTTAACTTTGTAAATTCTAGAGTTGTCATATGCGTCATTTCGTAGATCTTCTATTTCTGACAATTGTAATTTTTTCTGGAGACCTGCAGCACTCAAATTAAAGTTAAGGGCTTTGACAGCCTAATAAGCTTTATGCTCTATCTCAATAGGTAAATGGCAAGCTTTCCAATAAACAAGCCAATATATAGACATTTCTAAGATGGTTTTGGATGCAATGCAATATGCCCATAATGCATCAGAAAGGCGTAGAGACCAATCTTTACAATTCTGATTAACCGTCTTTTTCAAAATTTGTTTAACCTCTCTATTTGCTAGCTTGGCTTATCCATTTGTTTGTGGATAGTATGCAGTGAAAACTTTGTGAAGAACACCATATCTGCGCATCACAGCTTCAAAAGAATGATTATAAAAATATGTTCCTTGGTCACTAATGATGACACATGGCGTATCGTACCTAGATAATACATTTGCTTTTAAGAATTTTAACACAGTTATATTATCATTAGTACGACAAGCTACAGCCTCCACCTATTTTGATACATAGTCAACAGCTAGAATGATGTAAAGGTAGCCAAAAGATGAGGGAAAATGACCCATAAAATCGATACCTCAACAATCAAATATCTCAATAACAAGAATAGGGTTAAGAGATATCATATGTCCTTGAGATAAAGCATTTAACTTTTGACATCTTTCACAGGAACGACAAAAATTATTAGTGTCTTTGAACAAACTAGGCCAGTAAAAACCACACTGTAAAATTTTTATAGCTGTTTTCTTCATAGAAAAATGACCACCACAAGCAGCACTATGACAAAAAGTTAAAACACTAGAAATTTCACTTTCAGGAATGCAACATCTCATAATTTGGTCAGGATAGTATTTGTAAAGATATGGATCGTCCCAATAAAAATTACGTACCTCAACGAAGAACTTACACTTATCTTGTGCACTCCAGTTAGATAGAAAATCACCACAAACTAAATAATTTACGATATGTGCATACCAAGGTATTGGGCTTATAATAAAAAGATGTTCATCAGTAAAATCATCTCGAATGGGTGGCAAATCAGTGGAGTCAGTGAACTCAAGGCGGGATAGATGATCAACAACAATATTTTCAACGCCCTTCTTATCTTTGATGGTTAGATCAAATTCTTGCAAAAGAAGAATCCACCTAATTAAACAGGTTTTAGCATCCTTATTAGAAAGAAGGTACTTCAAGGCCACATAGTCAATAAAAACAATAATAGGTGAACGAATCAAATAAGAACGAAATTTATCTAAGGCAAAAACAACAGCTAGTAGTTCTTTTTCAGTAGTAGTATAATTCATCTGAGCATCATTCGAAGTCCTACTAGCATAATAAACAACAAAGGGCTTTCCCTCCCTTCGTTGCCCAAGAACTTCTCCTACAGCATAATTACTTGCATCACACATAATTTCAAATGGGAGGTTCCAATTCGGTGATTGCATGATAAGAGCGATGGTGAGTTTAGCAATGAGTGTTTGGAATACCTCCTCACACTCTTGTGTCCATGTAAATTCTGCATCTTTTCGCAAAAGATTACACAATGGTCTAGATATGACAGAAAAATTTTGTATAAACTTTCTGTAAAAGCCAGCGTGTCCAAAAAATGATCGGACATCCTTTACCGTTTTTGGTGTAGGTAATTTAGAGATTAATTCAATTTTGGCCTTGTCAACCTCTATCCCTCTTTTAGATACAATGTGGCCTAAAACAATTCCTAAAGATACCATGAAATGACATTTCTCCCAATTTAGCACAAGTCCTTTTTCTTCACACCTACTCAAAACAGCTTTCAAGTTAAGTAGACATAAATTAAAAGAATTACCAAAAATAGTCAAATCATCCATAAAAACTTCCATGCAGTTTTTAACCATATTAGAGAAAATACTCAACATACAATGCTGAAAAATAGCTGGTGCATTACATAATCCAAATGACATTTTACGAAAAGCATAAGTACCAAAAGGTCGTGTAAAAGTGGTTTTTTCTTGATCTTCTATAGTTATCTCAATCTGGTAATATCCTGAATATCCATCAAGAAAGGAGTCAAAGGATGTCCAGCTACACGTTCTAAAATTTGGTTGATAAAAGGCAATAGAAAGTAGTCTTTCCGAGTGCTGTGTTTAATTTTCTATAATCAATGCACATTCGCCAACCACTTATTACCCTAGTTGAAACCGGTATCCCATTCTCATTTTTCACAACAGTACCCTCAAATTTCTTAAGAACTACTTGAGTTGGACTTACCCATTGACTATCAGAAATTAAGTAGATTATACCCGCATCTAATAGTTTCAAGACCTCTTTTTTCACTACTTTTTTCATTGTTGGGTTAAGTCTTCTTTGTGGGTCCCTAAGAGGTTGGGCATCCTCCTCTAAATGAATTCCATAGGAGCATATCAATGAAGAAATACCTTAAATATCAGGTATGGTCCAACCTAGTGCAGACTTATATTCTTTTAACAATTTTATCAATTTTATTAATTTTTCCTCTTGTTCAACACTAAGTTCAGAAGAAATGATGACAAGAAAGGTATCACTTGGTCCCAAGAATACTTGTTTCAAACCTTTGGACAGTGGAGAAAGCTTAACTTGTAATGTCTCAAAGTTTGATGGTTTTGGTCTCTTCCTCTCTCATGGCAACTCTTCAAAGCGTGGCTGCTAAAATTGAGTCCCTTTATCTTGTAAGTCAAAAATACTAAACACATCGGTTGTTTTGATCAAGATAACGTAATTTTTCAAAATCAAAATCAATAAGGTTTTCTAAAGAATCAGAGCCATGATTTTTATAAACTTCCTCAACTACAATTGTGCCTATCCTATATGAATGATAGCATTCGTCTTCTTCTAGTAGTTATTTGTCAATA
Organism: Ailanthus altissimus; assembly: GCA_946807835.1. NCBI lineage: Eukaryota > Viridiplantae > Streptophyta > Magnoliopsida > Sapindales > Simaroubaceae > Ailanthus > Ailanthus altissimus. Next base: position 23,064,380 of record OX327685.1, on the reverse strand, counting down.
TTAAAAATTTTCACCTCAAGAGTCATATTCCTAAAAGATAATTTCATTAGACCATTTCTGTAATTAATAAGAGCATTAGCAGTGGTAAGAAAATATCTCCTTAAAATAAGAGGGATTTTTGACTTTATGTTAACAACAGAATGAGTATCCAAAACAAGAAAATCAACAGAGTAGTAAAATTTATCAATTTGTAATAAAACATCTTCTACTATTCCCTGTGGTTTCTTGATTGATCAGTCAACTAATTGTAGGACTACAGATGTAAGTTTAATCTTACCAAGTCCCAATTGTGAGTAAATAGAATAAGGCATTAAATTTATACTTGCTCCTAAGTCCAATAGAGCTTTACCAAACTCATGTGTCCCAATTTGGCAGAGGATCGTGGGACATCCTGGGTCTTTATACTTGGATGGTGTCTTTTGTTCAATCTCTGCACTTACCTGTTTTGCCAAAAATGTAGTTTTCTTTACATGGTATTTTCTTTTAATAGTGCATAGATCCTTGATGACTTTGGCATAAGTTGGAACCTGCTTAATCAAATGCAACAAGGGAAGATTAATCTTAACTTGTTTCAAATGTTCAAAATCTCACCTTGAATTTCTAAATTTTTTTCAACCGATCGAAGAGCTTGAGGAAAAGGCACTGGGATTGAAAACTTATTTTCGAGCTCTTTTTCCACTGTGGCCTCTTTTTTAAGGGGGTGTCTTTACTACTTGTCAATGTGTTAGTTGAAGAAGTAGGCTCACTTACAATCTTACCACTTCGAGTAGTAATGGCATTGACTTCTTTGAGATTTTGTGCATCAGAAGTAGAAGTTTGTGCCATGAATTATCCTTTTAGATTGGATTGAGGTTGAGATGTAAACTTATATTGCTCTTGTATAGTTAAGGCACTGGTCAGTTTAGTGATTTGACTCTTGATTTCTTTGTTTTCGTCTACCACCTGTTCAAGAATTGTTTCAAATTTTTTATTAGTCTTACTTTGTGCCCCCATAAATGCTTGTAATGTATCTTTTAAAGGACTCCTGGCTGGTCGTGCATTATATTGAGGTATACCATAAGACTTAGGTGCTTATTGTTCTTGCTTCCACTAGTTGTTGGCTTGTTGATCAGATTTTCAATTAAAGTTTGGGTGATTTCTTCAGCTAGGATTATAGGTTTCAAAGTAAGGTGAATAAGGCTTCTTGTACATTCTTAGGGCATTACATTGTTCCTCATATATCCCTCTTATCTCACTATAAGTGGGGCAATCTTGAGCTAAGTGTTCCGCTCCTCCACAGACAAAACAAGCATCGCATGACTCAACCTTAGCAACTGTGTGGGTGACTCTTCTATCTTTAGTTTTCAAGGCCTCTAACTCCCTAGTTAAGACCTTTAATTGGACTTTGAGGTTATCCTCTTTCCTAAGATGGAAAACTCCACTAGGTTGTGACCTATTTGTGCTTTCAGTCATGCTAGGTCCAGTCTATGTATGGGCTTTTTCTGCCAAATCATTAAGGAATTCTATAGCTTCCTCTTGATATTTGTGAAAGAACTCCCTATTACACATCATCTCAACAAAGTGGCGCTCTCTAATTGTAAGTCCCTCATAAAAATAGCTAATCAAGTGCCAATTTTCATACCCATAGTGAAGGCACAGATTTAGCAACTCTTTAAACCTTTCCTATACTTGATATAAGGTTTCACTGTCTTTTTGGGAAAAGGAAGAAATTTGTCTTTTCAAGCCATTAGTTTTGTGTTGTGAAAAGTATTTATTGAAAAATGCTTGGGTCATTTCTGCTCAAATTCCTATAGACCTCGGCTTCAAAGAGTATAGCCAACTCTTTACTTTGTCTTTCAATGAAAAGGGGAAAAATTTAAACCTAACAGTGTCTATGGCTTCAGGTTGGCTATGGAATGTGGCAATTACTTCTTCGAATTTCCTAACATGTACATAAGAATTTTCACTATCTAGACCATGAAAAGTGGGTAGAAGTTGTATCATTCCAGGTTTAAAATTCGAATGTGATGTATTAGGTGAAAATATAATGCATAATGGTGTGACTGTACAAGTAGGATGCATGTAATCTTTTAGAGTTCTAACGAGGTTATCTTCGTGTTGGCTTATTGTGTTGGAATTACAATATGAACCAGATAGTGAATTCTCTTCCCTTACAAATTATGGTGGTGGTTCTAGTTCTACTTCTCTCACGATTCTTCCTCATTTGTCTCTAAGTCGATGCATACATCCTAACAAATTTTTCTTTTTTTAATGAAGAAAATGCTCAAGAGAAATTAAGAAATGAAATAAAACACAACAAGAAATATAAATGAGTTAGATGGTAAGACTAACTATGAAATATAAATATAATAAATAAAGAAAAGATAATAAGCTGTAAAGTACGATAAAAAAAAGTATAATAAATAAATAAATAAAAGTACAATAAGTAAATAAAAGAAAAGAAAGTGCAATAAATAAAGGAAAATAAAATGTAAAATACAATAAATAAATAAATAAATAAAATACAATAAAAAAGAAGGTACAATAAGTAAATAAATAAAAAGTTAGGCGGTAGCATTGGCTATTAAAATAAAATAAAAATATAACATATTAAATAAAGAAAATAAAGTACAATAATTAAATAAAAAAATAAAAATAATAAATACAAAAAAGTGCAATAAATAAATATATTATAATAAATAAACTAAAGTGCAATAAATAATAAATAAAATAAACTTAGGTGGTACCAGCCATTAAAATAAAAAAAGTGCAATACAAAAATAAAAAAAATAAAGTGCAGTAATAAATAAAAGAAAATAAAGTTCAATAAATAAACAAAAGAAAATGAACTAAGTTAAGCGGTAAAATTAGTTATTAAAATAATATAAAATATAACAAATTAACTAAAGAAAATAAAATAAATTATGTGGTAGAATCAACCATGAACAATTAAATAAATTACAACAAAGAAAATAAAACTAAGATTTTATGAAGAAAAAAAAATTACAAAGTTACCGCTTTAGTATTGATAAACGCAACCGACTTTCGCTTAGTGTGCCTCCCCGGCAACGGCGCTAAATTTTATTTACGCTTAAAATGTAATGCGACTATCACAATATAAATTAAGGTGTCGATCTCACGAGGAAGCTTTTGGCAAAATAGGTTGGTGAAGTAAAATATTAAAGCAGTAGCAAATGAGAAAATTAATTAATTGGTTTAAGTGGATGAGATAGAATTGTCTATAAATTGAGGAGAATGTCTTATAATGATTTAAATAAGGCTTCGAGAATCACAATTATACTTTATAAATCTACTATATACTTTGATTCAATGTTTATAACTCAATTGACAGTTTTATATATAAACAATCAATCGAAAGATATGTAAAATATAGTACATTTGATAACACATGCATTTGATATGACTAAACTCTTTTGCAAATATTAACACAAATCATGTTCATTTATACAAGTTATCTAAGATCGACAATATATCATTTTGACAATATTACAGTAAAAGATCAACTTAAATATCAAACATTTATTGTCTTTACATGTTATTCAAGATCGACAATATATCAATTGACAATATTGCAGTAAAAGATTAACATATAAAACAATGTAACCAATAACAATTATAATTCAACAAGAATCACATTTGAAAAGTATGACTGAAAATATATAAGACATGATAATTATAACCTTTGAATTATAGAAAATAAAATAGATAAGAGTTTAAGCAAAATCAAACTTACAAATATTTGTAGCTCTTGACAACAAATCAAAGCATAGAAGTAGATTTATTACACATAAAAGTTCATCTCTTAGCCTTGCCAAGAACTCTAGCCTAGATTACAATGCATGTTAATGAGAAGTAAATAAGAGAGAATTATCTCATGTTAAAAACATCCTAAGAGTGCCCTTATATAGGCAATGAATGAAAATATGTTAAGTGTGACATCAATCTTCAATAATTTAGGCCAATAACTCGTTCACCCACTTGCAGCACCTTTTTGATAATGTAAATAACCGATGTAACTTTTTTGCCAACATAAAAGTTGTATCATTTTGTCTCTTCTTTCCATAGGCACCAGGTTCATGCAAATTGGATGAGTAGCCAATGAGATATAGGCAAAATACCAAAGATACGTCAGATTTAGACCAACAACCCTTTTACCCACTTGCAAGACAATTCGGTCCATGATACTGGTTGATTTGGACTTTACCATCAACATAGAAGTTATTGATAATTAAGTCAGTATTTCACATCTTCAAAAATTATACCAATTAGGTACTTATTTTATGAGATACGGTCTAAATACATGAGTTAGGTCAAGCTGAGCAAAAGTTGTAGCCCGATTTTATTGTATCTCAATTTTTAGCCTATAACATGTTGAATTTGGCTTTTTAACTGTTCTTTAAGTTTGTGTAAGATTGGGTCATGTTACACCAGGTTCAAGAATTTCTTAATTTTGATTTCTACATTGAGAGTTAAATCTATTTTACCTAAACCTGTACAAATAACATTCATTAATCACAATTTAAGGAGAACACTTTATTTCAAACTAAAAGTACAAAAATGTTAAAATTAGTAACATTAAATAGTGACTGAATCTCTTAATAAATATGCATTTTTATGTGTTCATCAGCCAGCTATGTAAACTTGAGGTTCTAAATGTTTCTCAAAATACTTAATGGCTTCACCCCTTCTGGCTTGGAAATTGTGTTGGATTGTCGGTTCTTGTCCTCTCAAATCTCTTCGATCCTTTGCCAAATGCTAGGAATACATGGAAGAATTCTCGGTTGGAGCGTCGAGTGCTTACAATAACGATAATAATCCTTTTCATGGCTCCATTCCTGTGAAAATTACGACCCTCTCTAAACTTAGAATAGTCTTGGCACCAAAGGTGATTCTTCAGGGTAAACTTTCGAGCAGTTGGGGTGTTTGTGAGAGTTGGAAATGTTGAACTTAGCTCAAAACCTTTTAAGAGGGGTTGGAATTTTTGACAGATGCAAGAAACTACATTTTGTTTACTTGAGCTCTAATGAACTAAGCGGGGAGCTTGACAAGAAACTTCAAGTTCCATGTAGGACCCATTTTGATGTTAGTGATAATCAATTGTCTGGATCTATCCCCAGATTTAATTACAATGAATGTCCTCAGTTTCCCTCACTGAGTTCAGTTCTTCTCCAACCCTGCAATCAATCATTTACATGTATGTCTTACTTTATGCATAAATCTCGCCATAGAACACCTTTGTTAATTTCTGCTACTCGGTGATGATTCACAACTTCAGTGGGAAAAACTTTACTGGTGCAGTCCACTGGATTCCAGTGGCACCAGAGGTTGGGGAGGCAGACTGACTATGCATTTTTTGCCGGTGCAAACTAGCTAATTGGATCATTTCCTTGAAGTTTATTTGGAAAGGGTAATATGCTACGTGGAATAATTGCTTATCTTAGCAATAACAACATGGTCATATTCCTTTGAATATTGGTGCTATGTGTAAATCTCTTAGAGCTTTGGATGTCTCCCAGAATCAAATTTCTGGGATAGTACCTCAAAGTCTTGGAAATCTGAAATCTCGTTTTTCTTGACTTGAGTGGGAACAATCTACAAGGTCAGATTCCGGCCAGTCTCCATCGGTTGAAGTATCTTAAACATCTCTCCTTGGCTGGTAACAACTTGACCAGTGACATTCCATCAAGCCTTGGTCGGTTAAGATCCCTCGAAGTTTTTGAACTTTCTTCAAACTCTCTCTCTGGTGAGGTTCCAGAAGCTATTGTAAATTTGAGAAACCTAACTGCATTCCTGCTCAACAATAATAAACTCTCGGGCGTATTCCCTTTGGTTTGGCTCTTGTCACGTCACTATCTACATTTAATGCATCCTTTAATAACCTCTCTGATTCTTTTCCATGGAATGGTAATGTATGGGTGCTGCTGGAAATCCTTTCCTTGATTCATGTCAAACGCTCTCCCTAGCTACATCGTCTTCAGAACAGACCAACAGGAACGAAGATTCTCAAAACAATATAATTGCACCAGCAAGTGGTAGAACTGAAGATAATGGAACTAATTCAATTGAGATTGCATCTATAGTGTCCGCATCAGCCATTGGTTCAGTTCTTCTAGTTCTAGTTATCCTTTTCTTTTGCAGAAGGAAGTGAGTTCCAGATTCCAGGGTTCAGGTTTCTGAATCTAGAGAACTTACTCTTTTTGTCGACATTGGGGTTCCATTAACATATGAGAACATTGTTCGAGCAACAGGCAATTTCAACTCCACCAACTGCATAGAGAATGGAGGATTTGGTGCCACTTACAAGGCTGAAATCTCTCCAGGAATCCCAGTGGCTGTGAAGAGGCTTGTTACTGGGAGGTTCCAAGATGTTCAACAGTTTCATACAGAGACAAAGACTCTTGGAAGTGTGAAGCACCCTAATCTTGTAACTCTGATAGGTTACCATGCAAGTGAAAATGATATGTTCCTCGTATATAATTATTTTCCAGGAGATAATTTGGAAAATTTTATCAAGGCCAGGTCTGCAAGAGCTGTTGCTTGAAAGATTCTTCACAAGATTGCTATGGATATAGCATCTGCCTGTTGGAAATGAAACACTCACACAAACAACTTTTATTCAAACTCAAACAAATATTACAAGAGCACTCTCACTCAAAAAACAAGATACTACAACTCACTCTTATTAAAGTTTGTTTCTTCACTCACTTAGAAGCTCTTAATTTTTCTTGATGCTTAAACTAAAATGGGGAGGGGTATTTATACTACTTAAGAACAATCCTACACCACACAAATAAACTAATCCAAAATTATAATAACCATACACCTCATTCTTCTTCTTTCTTCTCCATCCTTCTAAATTATTCACATGCTTAATTACCACACCCTAGAAGATTCTAGGTAGAAGGTTAGTAGTTTTGGATCTTGATTATGGACTTGGACTCTAATTTGATTGATTTTGGGTTTAGGCTCTCATAATGGATCAAGTTTATGATCCAACACCCCCCCTTAAACTTGATCTTGTGACCCCTAGTAAGTTCCTTAATCTTATGAAGTCTGCGCTTGTCAGTGGTTTGGTAAAAATATCAGCAACTTGATCTTGTGACTTCACATATTCAACTTGCACATCCTTTCTTGCAACACACTCCCTTATATAGTGGTAGTGAATATCGATGTGTTTGCTTCGATCATGGAATACCGAATTCTTGGCTAAGGCAATGGCTGACTTGTTGTCGACACAAACCTTGGTAGGCTCTTCTTGTATCAAGCCTATCTCCTTCAATAGATTTCTAAGCCAAATTGCATGACAAACGCATGAGGTAGCAGCAACATATTCCGCTTCACAAGTGGACAATGTGACAATCGATTGTTTCTTTGACATCCATGTGAAAGCAGTATCTCCCATGAAAAATACGAATCCAGTAGTGCTCCTTCGATTATCTATGTCTCCACCCCAATCACTATCGCTATATCCAACAAGCTTGTAATCATTAGAAACTGAATAGAACAAGCCAAAGTCAATTGTACCTTTCAGATAGCGAAGAATTCTCTTTGCAACTTTAAACTGAGTGGTTATTGGAGATTCCATGTAGCGACTGACCAATCCAACTGCGTGAAGAATATCGGGCCTCGTGCAAGTTAGATAGGGTAGACTTCCCACCAAACTTTTGAAGAATGTTGGATCTACACTTTCGCCTTCTTCATGTTTGGACATCTTGATTCCGTATTCCGTCGGTGTGCTTATCGGCTTACAATTCTCCATCTTGAACTTCTTCAGGATCTCATTTGCATAGCTTTCTTGTGAAATGAAAATTCCATCCTTTTGTTGCTTAACTTCAATGCCAAGGTAGTACGCCATGAGCCCCATGTCTGTCATCTCGAATTCTTTTGTCATCACTTCCTTGAATTCATTGAACATGCTTGGGTTGCTTCCGGTGAAGATCAAATCGTCCATGTAAAGGCACACGATCAAAATATCTCCATCTTTGATCTTGATATATAGAGCGTGCTCGTAGGGACATTTGTTAAAGCCATTCTCTTAGAAGTACTTGTCGATTTGGCTATTCCATGCCCTTGGTGCTTGTTTTAGCCCGTAAAGAGCCTTCTTCAACTTCAACACCTTGTCTTCGTGGCCTTTGACTTCGTAGCCTAATGGTTGCTGAATGTAGACTTCCTCTTCAAGAACTCCATTTAGGAAGGCAGACTTTACATCCATTTGCTGTATCTTCCACTTGTTTTGAGCTGCCAAAGAAATGATTAGTCTAATAGTCTCCAATCGAGCAACATGAGCAAATACCTCATCATAGTCAATTCCAGCCTTTTGACTATAGCCTTTAGCAACTAGCCTCGCCTTATGCCTTTCAATCTCTCCTTTGGCGTTTTGCTTTGTTTTGTACACCCATTTGACACCTATCGCCTTATGTCCTTTGGGAAGTGAGGTGAGTTCCCATGTGTCATTCTTCTCGATGGCCTTGATTTCTTCGTCCATCGCATCTCTCCACTTCTTCTCTCGTACTGCTTCTTGAAAGCTTACTGGTTCACAATCGACAAACAGACAAAATAATGTAAGATTATCTTGTCGTTCAGTTACCTCATAGAGATCTCTAAGGCTTCTTGTACGTTGCACAACTCTTTCACTTTGACTCCCACTTGACGATGACGAAGGTGATGAGTCTTTTTGAGTGGTTGATGTTGGTGAAGTGGGTGGAGTTTCAAGTTCTTGTTGAGGTCCTAGTTGCTCCCTCATTGTCTGCTCATCTTCTTCAAACTGAGGAAAGAAATTGAAGTCACCTGCATGAAAGTTAAAATCCCATTCTTCTTCTTCGTTGAAGACCACATCTCGACTAATCACAATCTTCTTATTGTCTGGATTGTACAACTTGTAGCCCTTCGAATTAGCATCATAGCCGATGAAGATAAAACTCTCACTTTTATCATCAAGCTTCGTTCTTCTCTCGTCCGGTACATGAACATGGGCTATACTTCCAAAGATTCTCAGGTGGGAAATGCCAGGCTTTCTTCCACTCCATGCCTCTTGCGGTGTCTTTCCCCATACACTTCTTGTTGGAGATCGGTTTGACAAGTAGACTGCACACGCTACTACTTCCGCCCAAAATTCCTTGGGTAGTTTCTTGCTTTTGAGCATGCTTCGTGCCATATCGAGGATTGTTCTGTTCTTTCTTTTTGCCACGCCATTTTGTTGGGGGGATCTAGGAACTGTCATTGGTCGACGAATTCCATTTGCTTCACAGAACTCTTGAAACTCCCTGGAAGTAAATTCTCCACCTCGGTCGGATCTCATGGCTTTGATCTTTCTACCGCTTTCTCTCTCCACTGCTGCTTTGAACTTCTTGAAGACTTCGAAAACTTCTGACTTCTGTTTCAAGAAATATACCCAGGTTTTTCTTGAAAAATCATCAATGAAGAGAAGAAAATAGTTACTGTTACCGAGAGAGCTTGGCTTGATCGGTCCACACACATCGGTATCGATGAGCTCAAGTGGTTTCTTGGCTCTTGTCTTTGACTCCTTTGGAAAGCTTTTCCTGAATTGTTTCCCGACTAGACACCCTTCACAAAGCTGGTCAGGATGGTTGATGCGAGGTAGTCCCTTCACCATCTCCTTCTTAGATAGCAGCTCTAGACCTCCAAAATTGAGATGCCCAAATCGAAGATGCCAAAGCCATGATGCATCTTTGTAGCAAGCTTTCAGGCACTTTGCAACATCGTTTTGTATGTTGATCAAGAACATTCTATTCTTTGACATCGGCACTTTAGCAATGAAGTTATTCTTATCATCTTTTATAGAAAGATTATAATCCTTCATATGAATATCATAACCTTTCTCTAGCAGTTGCCCTAAACTCAAGATGTTACTTTTCATATTGGGCACATAGTAGACATTGGAAATAAACTGATGTCTCCCATCTTTCAAACGGATAAGGATGTTACCTCTCCCTTTCACTGCTATTGTGGAATCATCTCCAAACAAAACATTTCCGTTTACTGACTCGTCTAGCTCCACGAACATGTCTTTCCTTCCACACATGTGATTGCTTGCACCACTGTCAAGATACCAGAAATTTGCTTGGCCACCATCAGTTTCCTTTCGTGCTAGAAGAAGAGTTTCTTTACCATCTGTCTTCTCCTCTATGTAGTTGGTCTTCTCTTCAATTTTGTTGTTGGGAGCTCTACATTCTGAAGCATAATGCCCAAACTTCTGACAATTATAACATCGAACTTGAGATTTTTCATACCTTGAGTTCGGATTGATTCTTCCACGGCCTCGTGTTGAGCTTTCTCCTTTCTCATAGTTGTTGAAATTGTTGTTGTTGTAATTTCAGCCTCGTCCATGACCGCGACTTCCACCTCGTCCACGGCCTCTACCTCTGCCTCGACCACGTTGGTTTCTATCATTGCTTTGGCTTTTATGCATATCCTTGAGTTGTAGCTTGAGGAGTTGCTCAGTAAACCCATGCTTCTTCTTATGCTTCTCTTCGTATGCTTGCAATGATCCTTGGAGTTGCTCGATCGTCATTTCTTCCAAATCTTTAGTTTCTTCAATCGTCACGACGATGTGCTCAAATTTGGGATCCAACGAACGAAGTATCTTCTCTATTATCCTCACATCTTCTAACTTTTCACCATTTCTTTTTAATTGATTAGAAACAGCTACTACCTTAAGAAATAATCCGAAATAGACTCAGATACTTTCATGTGTAAGGATTCGAATTCACCTCTTAATGTTTGGAGACGGACCTTCTTCACTTGCTCAGATCCTTTGTAAGACGTTTGCAGCTTCTCCCACGCTTCCTTGCTAGAGCTTGCACTCGAAATCTTTTCAAAGCCATCATCATCTAATGCTTGATAGATGAGATAGAGAGCCTTCTTGTCTCTCTTTCTTGAATCCTTCAAAGTTGTTTTTTGATCTGGTGTAAGAGCAGCAAAAGCAGCATCATCCGCAGGCTCGTTATAGCCTTTCTCTATGATATCCCACACATCTTGTGATCCAAGAAGTGCCTTCATTTTGATACTCCAATTGTCGTAGTTGTTGTTGTTGAGTGTCGGAACTTGGAATGGTGCCATACCATTTGCCATATCTCTCAATATAATGAGAATTTAAAAAATTCGATTGCACGGATGAATCCGGAATGCCGAAAAACCTTGGGAGGGACCTGGTCAAAATTTTCAATTTTTCGGTCAACGGTCAATGATTTTGACGGCTCAGTCAACTCGCTTGGACGGCTCGGTCAAGGGGCTCGGTCAACAGGCTTACGGCTCGGTCAACTCGGCTTGGTGGCTCGGTCAATGCTCCAACTCGGCTTAACTCGATGAGTCAACTCGATTTTCTCGCAGCAGTCTTCCGATGGCGCGTGGAGGCGCATCCGAACTCAGATTGGGGAGATTTTGGTGGCGTCGGATTTCTCTCGTCAAGACCTTCGATTTGATATGCAATAGTGTATACTTTCCAACTTGCTTTGATACCACTTTGTTGGAAATGAAACACTCACACAAACAACTTTTATTCAAACTCAAACAAATATTACAAGAGCACTCTCACTCAAAAAACAAGATACTACAACTCACTCTTATTAGAGTTTGTTTCTTCACTCACTTAGAAGCTCTTAATTTTTCTTGATGCTTAAACTAAAATGGGGAGGGGTATTTATACTACTTAAGAACAATCCTACACCACACAAATAAACTAATCCAAAATTACAATAACCATACACCTCATTCTTCTTCTTTCTTCTCCATCCTTCCAAATTATTCACATGCTTAATTACCACACCCTAGAAGATTCTAGGTAGAAGGTTAGTAGTTTTGGATCTTGATTATGGACTTGGACTCCAATTTGATTGATTTTGGGTTTAGGCTCTCATAATGGATCAAGTTTATGATCTAACACTGCCCTTGTATATCTGCATACCACTGTGCTCCGCAAGTTCTACACCGTGATGTCAAGCCAAGTAATATATTCACGGATGATGAATCCAGTGCATATGTATCAGACTTTGGATTGTCTAGACTCTTAGGTATTACTGAAACCCACGCAACAACTGGAGTAGCTGGAACGTTTGGTTATGTAGCACCAGAGTATGCAATGACCTGTCGTGTGTCTGAGAAAGTCGATGTTTAGAGCTCTGGCATTGTGCTGCTTGAGTTGATATCAGACAAAAAGGCCTTGGACCCTTCATTTTCTTCACATGGAGATGGATTCAACATTGTTTATTGGGCTTGGATGCTTCTGCAACAGGGTCAGGCAAAAGACGTCTTTACTACTGGACTGTGGGATACAAGTCCCCAGGATGATCTGGTGGATATGCTGCATTTGGCACTCAGTTGCACTGTTGATACCCTGTCAACCAGGCCTCCAATGAGGCAAGTTGTCAAATGCTTGAAGCAAATTCAACCTCTTCCGAGGTAGAAATGTTAAGGCGTCTGCATTTGTACATCTAAGCTTAGGAGGCATACAGGCATAGAATATATAACATCGTGATAATCTGTAAACGTGAACCCAGCTCCTTAAGTGTATACCCTAGGTTTATGGGGTTTTAGCTTTTAGTTTTCCTTGACTATTTCTGCAATCGTGTTCTCTTGCCAGAGTACAAATGAAGCTTTGAGCTGAAATCTTTGATACTTCGCCTTTTATACATGCATCGGCCCTGGGAAATATTTAACCTCTCTTCATTTGCATTTTTGGTCTTGGCTTGCTGCACAAGTAACATAAGGTTGAATTTGCATTTTGGTTAGTTTAACCGAATAAATAATGGATCAGAAGATTTCCTTTACATGAATCTAGACTTGTAGCTCATTTGCCAAAAATTAATCCAGGGTACACTTCATGCTGCACTACCACTGTAAACTTGTACATATTCAGTATTTCTCAAGTGCAAGTCTAATAGGAGTTCTTGCCACATTCAACAAGACAAGATGATCGCTTTTGAAAAATTAGAAAAGTACCTGCGAGTAGCAAAGTTGAGTTGAAGTAAGAACAGGGTTTGCTTTACAAGAATGAGATGCTCTCATAGGGTTTGCTTTACAAGTATGAGATGCTCTCATAGTTGTGCTAATGGATATGATGCAGCTTGTGCTATCTGAGGACATTAATTCTGGTGCGCCCTCTCAACTGCCTTGTGATTTGTGAATACCCTTTATATTTTACCCACGGATGAATAAAATAACATTGATTATCGTAAGGGTAGATACTCTATTCATCACATAATTTATGATTTGGCTAGTTACAGGCTGGCAACGGATGTTATGCTAGCGGTTGGTGGACTAATCATGCTACTACTTTGGTAATCAGTCCTGCACTTATAAATGGCCAACTCGTTTGCATACCAAGACAATAAAATACTCTTTAATCTGTGCTCACTGTCAAAGCAAAGTAATTTCAAAGATGAAAATGAGAAGATCTATTTACTACCATTTGTAGAGCTTTCCTGAATTGTTGTCCGAAACATTGCCACAAATGAGAAATCGTATCCTTTCTCATACGAGCCAATTTTTGTTGCATTCTTGAAAAAAAAAATTCAAATAAATATCCAGTACTTTTTAACAACGAGAGCATACAAGCAGCTACTGACGTAGATGTCGAGAGCTGCTGACGTGGATGTAGATATTTATTTCTGGTGTAACAAACTTTCAATTGTATAACCAACTTCAACAAACTTCTCAATTCAGTCTCTTAGAAGACTCTAGATTGATTAGCCACTATAAATACTTGTAATTCTGATCATTGTATATCGATCAAGTGAGAAAGTATTATTTAGATAAAACTAGAGCCAGAGGAATTCTTTTTCTTAGCCCTGTTTGCTTTCCTCCTTGCATTTTTCCTTATTTTCTCAGAAAACATCAAAAGCTCGGTTTTCTCTCTTGGTATCAAAGCAGAAAATGGCTAATAATACTACATCCAATCACGATCAAATGAGGTCATCTATTCTTGGATCTCAGCTAAACAATCTGGCCATAGGTTAGTCAAGCTCTTTCAACTTTACCAGTTCACTCAAGCTCGATCACAACAATTTCTTGTTATGAAAGTCATAGGTCTTGGCATCTGCCATAGGTAATGATCTGAATGATCTATTGACAGGAGCTAGGGTATGTCCAAATCAATTCTTGAATCAATCAAGAAATAATTCAGAAAACTTGCATTGCATCAATCCAAAATACCAGATCTGGATCAAATAAGATGCGTTGTTGATGAGTTGGTTATTTTCTTTGATGAATGAAGTTGTGCTAAGTTCTGTAATACACTGCAAGACCTCATCTGAGATCTGAAAACATTTAGAGAAAATGTTTGGTAGCTAATCTGTTATAAGACTTGCACAATTGAGAGCACAGCTTCAAACTCTGAGGAAAGGTTCATCATCTGTAAATGAGTATTATGGCAAGTTAAAGAGTATTGTTGATAACTTAGCATTGGCAGAAAAATCTATACCTAAACATGATTTGGTCACTTATCTACTTGCAGGCCTTGGGTCTAAATATGATCCAGTGGCAGTGCTAGTTTCAACTAGAGCAAATGAGTTAATATTAGCTGAAATATATGCCATTTTGTTAAGTCAAGAAAGCAGAATTGAGTTAACAAACTCAGCAAATTAAGGTTTTATGAGTGCTCACCTAACTCCTTCTAGCTTCAAATAGAAGTTTAAAGGAAATTTTACAGAGAAAGGAACTGCTTGAGGAAACAATCAAAATCACCAGCCTTTTACTGGCAGAGGAAAAGGCAAACAAGGCTTTCAAGGCAAAGGGAAGTCCAAAATTGTTTGTAATATTTGTTTCAAAATAGGTCATGGAGCTCTTAAATGCTGGAACCGTTTTAATGAATATTTTGAACCTCCTGTACAACCTAACAACAATACACAAGCTAAAGCTTATGTTGCTACACAGGCTTCTGTACTAGAAGACAATGATGACTATGCTTGGTACCTTGATAGTGGTGCTACCAATCATGTGTTAAACAGCACCAATAATATAGCATCTAGGTCTGATTACAAAAGTAAAGAAAATTTACGTGTTGCTAATGGTCAAGCATTAGAGATAGAGAACATTGGTACTTGCATCTTGCATACATTAGATAAGAAACAGCATATAGTCTTATACAATGTGCTGTATGTTCCAAGCATGACCAAAAGCTTAATAAGTATTTCTAAGCTCACCTTTGAAAATGACTTGACCATTTTGTTTGAAAAAAAATTATTGTGTTACAAAGGACATAAAGGGGAAACCTCTACTCAAAAGGGTTGCTAGAGGAGGACTGTATCAGTTCATCAATATTTTTGGAAATAAGATTGTACTTTCTACAAGTCTTAGCTCTCGAAACATTCAGTTCATTTCTTTGTTTGCTCAATGTGGTATAAATAAAAGTTGTGATATAAGTCACAAATTGTTGAGTCAAACAGTCACTTACAAAATTCAGTACATACTGTCTAAAACTCAAGCTGTATTGGTTCAAGTGAAACCTTTGATATTCTGCATAACAGATTTGGTCATCCAAATCTAAAAGTTCTGAAGAAAATCACTGCAACTTGTAAACTTGACATAACATTCAATAAGAAATGTCTTTCAAACATTTGTAGTGCCTGTCAAATGGGAAAGAGTCATCTGTTGTATTATGGTTTATCTAGAACAAAAACTAGTAATGCCTTAGAGCTGATACATTCTGACTTATGGGGACCTACCTCTGTAATGTCAGGAGCTGGATATAAATACTATGTTAGTTTTGTTGATGATTATACAAGATTTCTTTGGGTTTATCTTTTAGCCTTTAAGTCACAACTGGTAGATGTTTTTAAACACTTTCAAACACATGTAGAGAAGTTGTTAGATAAAAAAATCAAAAACCTACAATCTGACCATAGAGAGGAATTTAGGATACTAACCAAGACTCTTGAAACACAATAGATACAGCACAAGTTTTTCTGTCCTTATACACATCACCAAAATGGAAGGATAGAAAGGAAACATAAGCATATTGTAGAGACTAGTCTAAGCTTGCTTGCTCAGTGTAAAATGTCATTGTCATATTGATGGGATGCATTCTCTACTGTTGCCTTTCTTACCAATAAATTCCCTTGGTTGTGTTACAGTTTACATCACCCTTTGAACTCTTGTTTAAACAAAAATCAGACTACGCCTTCATAAGAGTTTTTGGTTATACTTGTTATCTTTACTTAAGACCCTATCAAAAACATAAAATAAGTCTTTGCAGTGAAAAATGTGTGTTTATAGGGTATAGTTATCAGCATAAGGGTTATAAGTGTATGACTCCTAAAGGCAGAGTGTACGTTTCTAGACATGTGGTCTTTGATGAGATGGACTTTCCTTTTGCAAATGATCATAATTTCTAATCTAATGGGTCTGTACCTTGCAATTCTGATAATATTCGAAATATGTTTCAATACATTTCAAATACGTTTCCACTACAATCCTTATGTCCAACTGATCATGTTGATACAGCTCCTGATAACAGCCCACTTGAATATCATAACACTGACATACACACATCTTCAGTAGAATTCCACACAAATACAAATGACATTACACATGAAACAAAACCATCTCATTTTGAAACACAACCACATAACTCAGTACATGATTCTAGTGTTTAGCAAGACCAAGCACAAAATGTTCATCCAATGCTTACCAGGTCCAAGAATGGAATTTTCAAGCCTAAAATTTTTACTGTCAGAACACAAACAGCAGAAGATGTTCTACCAGAGACAGTGTCCTGAGCATTAGTAGTACCAGCATGAAAAAGAGCTATGACAGAAGAATTTAAAGCTTTGATGAGAAACAACACATGGATTTTGGTACCGAGGAATAAACATCAGAAGGTTGTAGGCAATAAATGGGTATTCAAAATAAAAAGAAATGCCAATAGAAGCATTGCTAGATACAAAGCTAGGTTGGTAGCTAAAGGATTTCATCAAACACCAGGAGTGGATTACACAAAAACTTTCAGCTCAGTTGTTAAATTCAGCACCATTAGAGTCATCATGAGCTTAGCAGTGACTAAAAATTGGTCTATAAGATAGGTTGATGTAAATAATGTCTTTTTAAATGGTGATTTAAGTGAAGCTGTCTATATGACATAACCAACTGAGTTCATTGATCAAAGTAAACCAGGTTATGTGTGTAGCTGCAGAGAGCTCCTTATGGCTTGAAACAAGCCCCAAGGGCCTGGTTCGAAAAGCTTAAAACAGCCTTGCTTTATTGGGGATTTCATAATTTGAGATCAAATATCTTAGTTTTCTTTCAAAAAAATTCAAGGTCATATTATCATCATGCTTGAATATGTTGATGATATTATCTTGACAGGTAACAATACTGAATTACTACAAAATTTTATAACTACGCTTAACAAAAAATTTGCTCTCAAAAAGCTTGGAGAGCTTAGCTACTTCTTAGGTATTGAAGTAACCAGGATATGCCAATCACTGCATCTGTCACAACATAAATACATTTCAGACCTGCTGATTAGAACGAAAATGGAGACAGCCAATTCCAGTCCTACACCAATGAGTACTGGCATTAAGTTGCTGCACAAGTCAAATGAGCAATTTTCAGATGTCACACTCTATAGGAGTATTATTGGGGCACTTTAATATGTGACATTAACAAGGCTAGAAATTTCCTTCTATGTGAACAAGTTAAGTCAGTTTTTAACTTGTCCAACATACACTCACTGGTCTTGCTGTGAAAGGTTGCTCAAATATCTCCAAGGCACTAAGGATATTGGCTTGATTTTTGATCCTAGCAAGCATCTTGAGTTAATAGCCTATATAGATGCTAATTGGGCCTGCAATGAAACTGACAGGAAGTCTATTAGAGGTTTTTGTGTCTTTCTAGCAGGCAATTTGGTATCCTGGAGTTCAAGGAAGCAGAAGGTTATGTCCAGGTCCAGCACTGAGTTAGAATATCGTGCCTTGGCTCAAGTTACAGTTGAGATTGCTTGGATTACTTCTTTGCTCTCTGAACTTGGTATCAACTTACATAAAACTCCTGTCATCTGGTGCGATAATCAAGGAGCTACTACTCTTGCTGCAAATCCAATATATCACAGTCGTACAAAGCATATTGAAGTGGATATCCACTTCGTTCATGACAAAGTTCTATCTCATGAAGTGAAAATACGATATATTCCTTCTGCAGAGCAGATAGCAAATCTTTGCACTAAAACTCTTCCAATTTTCAGGTTTACATTCCTTGCTTCCAAACTCAAACTCACCTCCCGATGCTTGAGTTTGAAGGGGGATAACAACGAGAGCATACAAGCAGCTGCTAACGTAGATGTAGAGAGCTACTAACGTGGATGTGGATATTTATTTCTGGTGTAACAAACTTTCAGTTGTATAACCAATTTCAACAAACTTCTCAATTCGGTCTCTTAAAAGACTCTAGATTAATTAGCCACTATAAATATTTGTAATTCAAATCATTGTATATCAATCAAGTAATAAGTATTATTTAGATAAAATTAGAGCCAGAGGAATTCTTTTTCTTAGCCCTGTTTGCTTTTCTCCTTGCATTTTTCCTCACTTTCTAAGAAAACATCAAAAGTTCAGTTTTCTCTCTTTTTAACAGAAAATATATCAGTAATAGCAATTGCATGATGTGATATTCCGGTGCAAATATTTTAGACCTTTTCCACGACTGGCTAGCTGTTTTCATGTGCCAATAAATAATACGTCAAAATGTTGCAGCGAAACTGATTTTGAAGATGAGGATCAATAGAAGTGAGTCAGATTATCACAAATACCCATATGACAATGATTCTTTTAGCATTTGACAAATACGACTTCTCAGTTCACAGTTTGATTTTTAATTGTTCTAAGAATATTTTGGCTTCAGTATGAAATCCTATCAATCACATCACTAAAGGTGGCTCCGGTAATCTGCACCCTGAAAATACCCAAAGCAACAATCTGAAGCATGATATATATATGGTTTTTGCTTCTACTTGTAGGCCGATGCACCATACAACCTTTGCACTTTGAGACACAATTAGTATTGAAAATAGACCAAGATCAAGCCGCCTGCCTCTAAACAAATGCATTAGAGAAACTCGTCAAAACATGAGAAGCTGTTATCATACATTTAGTTCCCTTCCAAAAACTTAAAAAAATAAATTTGAAAGACTATTTCTAAGACTACTCTCTTTGTTGTTTCCTATTTCACAAACCCATCTTAAACGGGCAGGAGACAATCACGAGAACGGAGCGGAGGAAGGGTTTACAACAATATGCCTAAGTGGGTGATCAACATCACTGCCGCCTGCATGCTTGACAAACTCTGCCGGAGAGAGAAAACTACCGTGGCAAACACACATTATCCTAACTTCCTCTCCCTTCCCATACCTATATAAAATACCTTCTATTTTCTTTCCGTTAGGGCCGTCTCCTTTTGTAAAAACACAAGGCATATCTTCATATGCATTCATTGCAATTTCCCTCCCCTTACTGTTTGTGGAATCAAGTTTCTTTGATGGATTCTCCATGTCTGACCTGGAAGTTCTGTTTTCAGTTATATTTGTCCCTGAAGAACCCATAATCTCTTGATTGCTTCGATCTTGCAAGGCCTGAATGGTAACAGGGCTTCTTGCTTCCCCACCAGTACTCGATCCTGAGAAAAAAGAAAGGTACTGAGGACATATCATTTAAAAACAAATCTTGATAATGGAAATCGGGCATTTTCCCTCAACAGAGTCTAACTAATTACCACCGCTTGATATTCAAGTGACAACAAGATGTATAATTGGGCATGCAAACTAACATCGATCCTCAATGGAGCTTTTATCAACTAAGTAGGTAACAAGTGCATTAAATTTAAGAATTATGTAATAACATGGAAAGCTTATAAAGGGTTCAAAAAAAATTTATTAAAAAAAACGACTTTTGTACAGCAAGCTTAGAAAGTTGCAACCTACTTTAGAGAATCAGGGTGTAAATAAGAAAAATCTCAGGAATGATTTAAAAGGAGCACTAAAATGATTTTTGTAACCTCTGCTGATGTTCCCATTATGCTCTCTGTTCAAGAACAACTCAAGCTTCTAAAATCCCATTGACGTTCCCAGTTACAAATTAGATTTCTCATTGATATAAAACAACTCATCTAAAAAAATAAAAAATTAGAGATCGGTAGTCATGCCAATTGCCAACATGTTTAGTGTTAATTTCTTATTGCTTTCTATAGAAAACCAACTAGCAAAAAAAAATTAAGAAAGAAAAAAGGAAAATGCTACTGTAAATTCCTTCCAGTAATGTCCCACATTGTTCATGGAGGTTGACGCCGTTACTGCAAAATGCAGCAAGATCTCTCAAAAAACTCACTCTTGTTATCTACTTTATCAATTCCCCTTTGTTCCTCCCTTTTGTCCCAATGGTATGTGTATGTGCATACTAGTATCATGAATATTTGGTCCAGCAATTTCCTTTGTAGCCCTACAATTTTATTTGTTTATTAAATCCATAAAAAAGCATGCAAGCACCTTAACAAAGAATTAAGTTCTTCTCCCTTTGGACATCTATAAGGTTTCAAAATAAATGTTCTCAATTTAGTTGGTGACCACAGAGATCACACTGTGCTTGGGATTTCTACGATCAAGAACATACAGAATTGCAATACTACTAAAATCTTAACTTTAAATGGCATGTAGAAGCACCATTGGTTGACACATTAATGATGCAGGAATAGCTAATAAGAAGTTGACTTCACATTCCATGTTGGGCCTCCATCCGTTGAAATATTAATGAGGTAAGTTTAACACAATTTGTGATGTTACAGTGATGTAGTCAGAAGACTTGCATGGAAATAAATCAAGCAAGATGCTACATGTGCAAAATGCATTTTAAGTTTGACAATCAACTTTCGGACATTGAAAAATCATAACTAAAAGCATCCTTTCTTCATAGTTAGTAATGCAATCAAAACTTGACAATATACGTTTCAACAAGGATGTGAAGGGTAAAAAAGCAAGACACTGCAAAATCTTAGCACCAAAAAATATTTCAACATAAGCAATAAAACAATCAAAATATACTCGGGAAATAATCTAGCGCAAGCTAAAAGACATAAAAAGGAGAAGGAACACTAGATCCAAACCAAACTGCATATCCAGAAGAAATTAGTATCAAATTTCTGAGGATGAGCTGAATTCAATGTTACTGAGAGACAGAACTTAGATATTCAACACTGAAAGTAATTGTCAAACAGCCATCCAGTCTAATCCAAGGCAAAATGAGGTGCCAAAGTGTGTCCAGGTATAAGACAAAAAAAAAGACCTCTGAAAGACTGAAAACTAGGACAACGGATGTGGCTGTGAGTAAGTATCAATTCAAATCTTCTAAATCCTAGTGGGAAGATAATAGTCTGTCACAATAGCTAACTGAAATAGAGGATTTACCTGCATTGTAATATGACTGCAAAAGGACCTGATTCATTAATATTTTGGGAATTCATACCAAACTAGTCACTCACCCTTCTGATTTTCAAATTTCCTTTGTGAGTAATTAGACATCAACTTGCTCTTAATACACATCCCATAATAACACCCAGCGTAGCTATCAGGTTCAACATTATTACTTAGGACACAGCCCATGGATTAAAGCTTTAAACCAGGAATTACTAGTCTCCGTATCAACGCACTTATAATAATCAACAAACCTTAATATACAGACAGAGGTGCATCTGTTGCATTACAATCCATTCTTTGACCCCCAGAAGACCAAAAAAAAAAATCAATGATAAGATCACGTTAATTAGGACATCAGATCTCCAGGAAAAAGTTCTACTTTTCTACCAACAAGACACCATTACCACACCAAAATATGTTGCAAACTGTCCCTTACCCTGCTTTAAAGGTCTATACCCGCATCCCCAAACAACTTGAGCTGGCGAACACATTAAGTTGGTTAAATTTTAATAACTATATAGGTCTCAAGTTTAATTATTTGTACAAGGAGAGAGCATCTAGATGTACAAGTGGAAATAGGAACCCAGCAAACAATCTACATAAATCATAGCAGGGAGCCTTTTGGATTTACAGTGGATAACTGTAAACACCACAAGAAGTCACTCTTTTAGATGTTAGATGACGGATTTCACTCTCTTCGAGTTAATCCCATGCCTGAGGAGTAAGGCTCACTAAAATGCCACAGTATTACCCCTTCAAAAGTTACTCTTTAGAAAATTCAAGCTTAAAGTCTATTATTCCTCAACTGAAAATTCCAAGATATATAAGGCATGTAATTGGATTAGTTTGCGTGGCAATAGATTCCTTTGACAGTATATGACATATTTTCTATCAATTTCCTCATCAACACAAAGATTGGATAAAGCATCAAATTCATAGCCATCCTAGACAATGACAAATTAAACACCCACTTACAAAAGGTAAAAAGCATCAAAGGTAATAAAAGAAGGCAATACTGTGAAGTCTTAGCAGAAGCTAGCACTATTTCCTAATATAACAGCCAAAACCGAGTTCCAAAAAGAACAATTGACCAACTCGAACCAAACTAAATAACCAACCAGCACTATACAAAACCAGCTTCCCATTACAATCAAGTACAAAAGATATTCAATAACAAAAATAAAAATAGAATAAAATAACCGAGTACCGTGAAGAGGTTTACTTTCAAATTCAGACATCCCGGATGAACTCCCCCCTTGAGATTCCACAGACCCTTGGGAACAAGGTTGAACCAACCCCTGCAAGAACCCACCACTACTCTTTACTCCGCCGCCAAGTACCGGCTGTCCGGCTGCCGCAGCCCAGCTCTGCATCCCAAAAGGCGGTCCCACTGCCCTATTGGCGGCCAAAATCTGCTTCTCATCCTCCAAATTCAAATCCATTTTTGGGTTATTATTAGCACTAGAAATTCTTTGCTTTTCACTTCTCCTCCTCTTTGCTTCCATCCTTCTCAAAGTCTGCAATTCCTTTCTCTTCCTCCACTCCTCTTCTGTCTCAGTAGGCAACGAAGATGTTCTTATAAGAGTAGGATGATAAGCTACAGCTTGTGTTGAAGTAGTACTCTTTGATGTAGGTGTTACTGCTAAATCAATCTCTCTAAATATTGGTATTGAGCCTGCTATAGATGATGATCTTAACAGTTTCTTCTTTGCATGCTTGTCAACCCCAAATCGTCCACCCAGTGACAACCCAAGATTCAGCTCGATTTCCTCTGCTTTTTCTTCGAACTGACTCTCTTCTGATTGTTGGGAGTCACTTGTTGTTGACATGAGTCTCTGCAACAGATCTCTTGGGTACTTTTCTATTTGTAATGAGAGATTGAGCATTTCTCTACTTCTCTTCCTGTTTTCATTAGCTTCTCCCATTGTTTCGGAAACAAAAACACCGAAACAGAAATATGTTTTATGGGGCTGGTTCAGAAATGATTTTACGTCTTTGGCTATGCCAAAGTAAGTGTCTTTGATCAGATTCAGAGACACCCATGTCTTGAAAATTTATTATTATCAAGAGTTTTATCAAACCAATCTACAAGATAAAATAAATCCCCATATAATGAGAGAAAAAAAAAACAAAAAAAAGAAGAAAAAAAAAACGTTAGAATTATTAATTAAACCCAACTTGCTAGCAAAAAGCAAAATAGAAACAAAACGTTTCTTTTCCTATCTTTTATTTCATAAATCTGTAAAATACAAGGAAATATAGCGAGAAAAACAGAATAAGAATTGTTTCAGGAAAGAAAATAAAACAAGTAAAACAGAAAAAAAAAAATTAAGGAAAACAGGAGCAAGAAGGACGAGGAAACAAAATAAAGAGAATTTTTATGTTCTGTGACTGTGAATGAAAATTATATTATATTTATTGTGTGACGAAAATACCCTTCGTATTTGAGAAGGAAAGTACCTGGGACGAGCCAAGTGGCGATCATGACAGGCGCTTGTGCGACACGTGGTCATGACTGACACAAAACTATTTTTTCTTTTGGCGTATTTTAACAAGTTGCGGGTTCGCTTTGGACACGTGTCTATTTATGATAAATCAGAAAGGATAGACACGTGTTAGACATCTGGGAAATCGACACGTGGGCGAGAAGAGTTAGGGGCCCTTGGAGATATGAGAGAGACAAAAAGCGGCGTCGGATTTGGTGGTGGTGTCTGAGAGTTGAGTTGAGTTGGTTCTGTTTATCTCTCACTTGAGTTGTCTGCAGTTGCTAAGATTTGAGAATTTATTTATGAAAAATGGAGCTAACTCGAATGTGTTAAGAAATTATTTTATATTTTTTAAAACAAATCATTGTATTTTTATTTTGTTAATTAATAACATAACTCTTATAATTATAAAAAAAAATGTTTTTAGTATTATAAAATATGAAATAACTATTTTACTTTTTAAATTTGTTAATTTTAACTAATATAATAGAACACATTAATGACGTGAAAAAATAGGGATAAACTTTATAATTATCAATTATTGAGAAAAATAAATAAAAAGAAAATAACCCATTTGATAAACATTCAAATTTTGATACATTAACTTCATTCACTTAGTTTTATTTGGAGGATAGTGTTAAAGTACATTGCTAATTAAAGTACATTGCTAATGCTAGCAGCTCAAATAAATAAATAAATAAAGGCATCCTTATTATTTAAAGCTATTAAATTAAAGAAAAATATGAGATTATGATTATGAATTGAAGAATGGATAAAAAGAGAGTTCATGTTAATTGCTTTAGAGAGATCAGATGAACTTAACTTTTGACACGTAACTGACAAGGGGATGCTGGCAGCCGTTGATCTAAGGGCAATTTAGTTTTATCATCGTGATTTGGACTAAGAAAGTCAACGAGGAATAAGTTGGGAAAAATCGGGTTGGCGAGGGAGCGTGGTCCCAAGAGGAAGACGAAGACGCATGTCGCGAGCGAGCAAGGAAGCGGGGCCTACCGTGGGGCCCAGTTGCAGTTTTGTTTGTTGTAAAATTTAAAATTAAAAATTAAAAAGGAGAAAGACGGAAGAGTAAGGGACTGGTCAGTGGTCATTGCCACGTGTCGGAAGGACGAGGGAAGTACAGGGTGGTCCCCATATAATAATACAGGGGAGAAAATAAAATAAAATAAGAGAAGAAATTAGAGATTGGAGGTTTAATTTTGGAAGACCTGATGTCAAGAAAATAAAATAAAATAAGAGAAGAAATTTGAGATTGGAGATTTAATTTTGAAAGACCTGATGTCAATCAAAAATGGGAGAATCGACGGTTGAGACAATAATAAGAAGAAAAAAAAAAGAGGGACCACAAAAAACAAAATAGGAAAAGAAAGAGGAATATAAGGGCTTAATTTGGTGGTCATACTCAATACTCGTAGTCATAGACACGATAGAGACAGTGTCATAGTGGTAGTAAGTCGGAGATAATAAAAGCAAATCTCGTTGGGGATTTGATTTGCTGGGCCACGTAACTGATGTTGACATGGGCCGGGGTTGAAAAGATTCCCCTCACTATTCATCTTTCTTCTTGCCACGTGTTGTTTGCTTAAAATGCGATACGGACACAAACAAAACAAAAGCAATTATTATTGATTTATTTATTCGAAAA
This sequence comes from Ailanthus altissimus, assembly GCA_946807835.1. Taxonomy (NCBI): domain Eukaryota; kingdom Viridiplantae; phylum Streptophyta; class Magnoliopsida; order Sapindales; family Simaroubaceae; genus Ailanthus; species Ailanthus altissimus. The sequence continues at coordinate 23,038,822 of OX327685.1, read as the reverse complement.
TTTTTTAATCATATTTGAATTCGTTCGGGATATTAAAAAAAGTCCTATTTAAAACACTTGTTAGGCTAGAATCATTCCCAACCCAACCTCAAGTCGGGAATTTTTTTCATTTTTTTATATTAAAATCTCAATTTCATATTTTTCATCATGCCTCTTTACAATTAAAATATTCTTATTTTCTCCAAAAACAAGTTGCAACTGAAAATAAATAAATAAACAAAAAAGTACTACTGCTAATATTTTCACTAGCTAAAACCCAACTATTTTTTACAAACAATCAATCAAAAAGCAATATAAATTAATCAAATAGACAAAACGTGAAGATTACAAAGAACTTAATAGCTAAAACGAACATGCAGCAAAACCAATACTGTATATTCAACAAGCTAAAGCAGATGTATTAGATATTCGGGTTTACCTCAACATTTTCAGGCTTGGAGTATATGAAAAAGAAGAACCCAACAAGAAGTCCAAGAGAAAGCTCAATGCTGCGACTAAAAATTTCCAATAAAGTACTCGGAAATCTTATCTTCCTTTGAACTTGTGGGATATAAATTGCAATAAAATACTTGGGTTGGAAAATTTTCGAACTTGAGTTTAAAAATTTCTCAAACCTCACTCAACCTAGTTGAGACAAAAAAATTTATTCCGAACAAATCTCAAATGAATACTCGTTCTCGTCTCAACTTAAAAATTTGAAATGAGTTAAGTTGGGTTGAGATAGGAATGAAAATTCCACCCACCCCTAATAATACATTTCAAGTTTCAATTAAAAGAAAACAATTTGCAGGCTTAGGCTTAGGCTAAGGTGGCGAGGCACTCCCACGCTGCACACACATTCGCCTTCACCTTCACCTTAAATACAATTCATAATCATAAATACAATTCATATTTATAAAAATATAATTTAAAATCTATCATATTAAATTATCAATATATATGTATATATACACATTAGAAACTTATAGTAATTAGAAATAAGAATTAGCAATTTTGAATGAGAACCAAAAGTATAGTGGTGTTTCATAATCAAATCTATGTAACGCTCAATAGGGTTTTCTCTATGATAGAAATAAGAGAAGAGAGATTTACGTCTAATGTTTTGACTTGAGGACCACAATCCAAAATAGGTCTTTATATACTAGGTTAAACTATAATCCCATCAATCATAATTTAACTAGTATTAAATTTTTATACATGATAAGTTCATATTGAAATTAGATGTCTCTAAGGCCCAATAAGAGATAACTTAAATAGATCATTTAAATTAACCTTTATTTAAAATAGTCTATAATATATAATTATTATTAATTTGTGAGCTCATATAAAAAAATAATAATAATACAACCTAACAATCTCCTACTTAGGCAACGTATGTCATTTAAAAATAATTATAGATTATAAATCTTAATGCTCATAATAAATGTTATCGTATCTTATGACATCTCCTTAAATAAAATCTAGTTCATTAACTATATCAACATAGAATTAAATCGAACTTCGTTGCACATATTCGCAATTAGACCTATTAATAATCACCATACCAATATAATCAATAGCATAAATCAGATATAGATGTGTAGCATGAAAATTACATAAAATATAGTCTCAAATATGTATATTTCCAACTAATCCTATTTTATAATTCTAACAAGTTAAATACTTTCTAAACTTATACAAAACCGTAATAGAAAGTACCGAAAACGTTTTAAACTTTATATAAAACTATAGTAGAATGTATAATTTTATTTTAGAGTTTCAACAAATAATATATCAAACTTTATTCTACAGAAAATAAAACATGAATGTGTCATAACCAAATAAAGTTCAAATAACAAACTCACACTATTTATGTACACTATCAAATAATACAACACTCATAAGAGCAACATGAAACACCTTAGGTGATAACATTTTGGTGAGTAAATTCGTAATTATAAAGTTTGTACCAATATGTTCTATCGACACTTGTTAACTCTGAACTCTTTCTTTAATAACTAGAAACTTAAAGTTGATGCACTTAGACTTCGAAGAGTTTGTATTGTTATAGGAATACATCACTGCGACTTTATTATCACAATAAATTTTCAATGGTCTTTCAATACCACTGATAATCCGCAGCCCTGTGATAAAGTTTCGCAATTATATACCATGATTTAAAGCCTCAAGTCAAGCTATAAACTCAGCACCCATAGGAGAAGAAGTTATGAGTATCTACTTAGCACTCTTTTAGGAAATAGCTCTTTCGGCCAAGGTATATATATATATCATGATGTAGATCTCTTACTATTTAGGTTTATAGCAAAATCAGAGTTAGAATGACCTATGATTTCTAATCTTTCCAATCTCTTATATGTGAGCATGTAATCTTTTGTTCTTTACAAATACTACGTAACCCATTTGGCTACTTTCTAATGATCCATCCTAATATTACTCAAATATCTACATAGCATTCCAACAATATATATAATATTGGAATGCATACATACTTAAGAATACATAAAACTCCCTACTACTAATATATAAAGAAATTTCTACATCTCTTTCTGTTCAATCTCATTTTTATAGCATTGACTAAGACTAAACTTATCGTCCTCAGTAATTAGAGTATCTCTTAGAGCACAATCTTTCATGCCAGAATTGTTAAGCACTTTATCAATATAGTTCTTTTATGATAATCTAATGATACCTTAAATATGATCTCAATGTATCTAGATCCCTAATACAAAAATGTGTTTTCCCTAATACAAAAATGTATTCTCAAGAATTTTCATCTCAAAATTCCTTGATAGAAATCTCTTGATTTCGTACAATACGACTATATTGCTACTAGCTAGCAATATGTCATCAACATATAAAATTAAAAAAATAAACTTACTCCTACTGAACTTATGATATATACATTCATCAACTGCATTTTTATCAAAAATAAATAAGAAAATCACTTGATGAAACTTGTGATACTATTGACGAAAAGTTTAATTTGCAGGTCATATTCTTTGGATCTCTTTATACAAAGTTTTTTAGCTACACCATAAATGTCGTTTCCTCAATATCACCATTAAGAAACATAGTCTTTACATCCATTTGATATAGGTCTAAATCAAAATAAATTACAAGTGCCATAATGATTCTAAAATAGTCTTTCATTGATACTGGAGAGAAAATCTTTTTATAATCAATATCTTCTTTCTGAGTGAAACCCTTGGCAATGAGACGCGTTTATGTCTTTCGATGTTGCCTTTTAAATCTCTCTTAGTCTTAAATATCTATTTGTAATTAAAGGGTTTCACACCTTTAGTCAACTCGACAAGATCCTTAATGTTGTTATCTTTCATGAATTTCATCTCATCCTTCATAGCTTTAATCCACTTATGAAAATTAAAACTTTGTTTGGCTTGACTAAAATTGATTGAATTATTTTTTCAGTCTTATATCAAACTTATATTCTTGGAGATAGACGATATAATCATATGAAATCACACTTCTCTTTTATCTAGTGGATCTTTGCAGTAGCACTTGTTCTTGAAGTTATTAAGGTTGCTATTTATGAATATAAGCAAATTCTTTATTTTAAATTGAGAGCTCATGTATATTATCTTATATTTCTAAATTTACTTCTTGAATAATGTTAGAAAAATGAGTCTAATCATTTTCAATAGCAATTGTAGGAAGAAAAATAAATTCACCTTCAAAGACAATATCTCTAACCTTATCTCTCCTAAAAAAAAACTTAATATTCTCAAGGAATTTAGCATTGCCTATCTTGAAAAATAATTTACTTAAGGGATTATAAAACTCAAAATCAATCAATCTTTCAGAGCATCCAATAAAATAACAATTAACTATTATTAAATTTAGTTTCTTTTCATTAGGCTTATATGATCGAGCCTTAGCTAGACAATCTCAGACATGAAAATGTCTAATAGTAAACTTCTTACTAGTCCATAACTCAATGAGATTTTAGATATTGGTTTACTTGAAATGCTATTAAAGATATAAATGATAATCTTTAGTGATTTTCCCAAGACTAATTCGAGTAAAGAAGAATGACTAATCATAATTCTCATCATTTCTTTAAGTATTTGATTTCGTTTTTCTGCAACATTATTCATGCTTGATTTCCCATACATTGTGTATTATGGGACGATGCCACACTCTTTTAAGAATTTTGCAAAAGATCCTAGACGTGTTTACCTAATCCGTCATATCTTTCATATTGTTTACTAGCACGATCAGATTTAACAGTTTTTATTTTTTTTTATAAGTTGATATTTAACTTTAACTTTAAAATCTTAAACACGTCCAGAGATTGAGACTTCTCATGAATCAAGTAAAAGTACTCACAAAGGGAATAGTCATCAATAATGTAATAAAATATTTTGGCTATTTTAAGAAACCGTAAGGAATGGTTTACAAATATTAGTATATATTAGTTCTAAGACATTATTGCTCCTACTGGCACCAAATTTTCTATTGTTTATCTATTTTTCCTTAATACACTCAATACAAACTTTAAAATTTGTTCAATTAAAGGAATCAAAAATTTCATTTAACACAAGTTTTTTTATTTTCTATTTAAAGATATGTCCTAAATGTTTGTACTATAACATAACGAAATTTTCATAATTAACTTTCACTTAGTACCATGTTTATTAACATGTAATGATTCATTAAAAGAGGCATGAGTATCCAATTTATAAAGATGATCAATCAGAGAACTAGTACCGACAAGTTTTAATCTTGATAAAAACTAAACTAATTATTTTTGAATGAACAAAAATATCTTAATTTGTCAAACTAGAAGCATAAATTAAGTTCCATCTAAATGACGGTATATAATAATTTTCATCTAAATTCAAATAAAAAATAGCCTCTAATGCAATCTAAATAATCCTTTAGCCTCCACATAAGTTGTGTTGTTGTTTTCATATAGATGCATCTTTCAACATTAATTGGCAATTGGCTCCTTAGACAACCCTACATAGACACACTTATATGAGTAGTTGCACATATATCTACCCACCAAATATATTTGGGTGCAGAAGCTAAATTAATCTTAGAACAAACGAAGTTGAGAAGTATATCTTTCTTAACACATCATACGATGTACTTGGGATAATCCTTCTTCATATCATCAACTTTTTAATAGAAGAAATAAATAATTATCATATCTTGTTTCTTTTGCACTTTATTATGTAAAGTCCCTAATGCAATTTTCTTTTATTTATTTATTTTTCTTTTCTTATTGGTAACTTTATCCTGATTATTACTTGTTAAGTGAGCACTTTCAGTCTTTTCTCAGTTCAATTTATCTTATTCTTGTATATAATATAAAATGAGCTCATTAAAAGTCTATTTATTCTCTTAGATGTTGTAGCTTACTTTAAATTTACTTTATTATGCAAGAAGAGATTTCAAAACTAAATGCACGAGCAAGTCATCAGACAGTTTTAACTTTAATGCCTTTAGTTTTGAAGCTAAATTAGACATTTGCATGATATACTCCATTATATTTCCTTTGCCATTATACCTCCTTGAAATAAGATTAGCTAATAGCATACTTATTTCAGTCTTTTTATTTTTTGGCAAAGTGTTGTTTAATTTTCTGAAGAAATTTCTTAGCATTTTCCTTCTCAAAGTAATGCTGTTAAATACAAGAATGAAATTTATATTAGAAAATATAATACAAGCAGAAGAAACTTACAGAGAACACATAATAAAACAATAAACTCATAATCATGTCATTATCTTAAGCATATACATTCATGACATAAGTAAACATATAAAGATAGATCTCATCACGAGATGCCTAGCACAATATTGATATTTAGTTTTGGACAAAAATATTTGTTTGGGATTAAATATGTATAGGTGTGTATGCATGTGTAATTGTGTTTATTGCAATAATACGTATCTAATACATATTTAACGTAGCGAAATATTAACAATATACAATAAATACATAAATATATATTAATCAAATTAATATATTAATAATAAAATTGAGAAATTACCAGTACATGTAATATTTTACACATATATCTTTAAAGTCCGCCTGGAGTCACACTTGTTGACAGTTTTAGTTACCAACTTGATGAATTTAGCAAACTAGAACAACAGGTCATTAATTCAACACAAGATTAACCGTTAACCCCAAAATAGCCGATTCTTCAAATCTTGCTCTTTCTCCCCCACGATAAAATAATGAAAAGGAAGCAACAATTGCTTCTCAAACTAAAGAGCAAAGAAAACAAAAATACAAAGAAAAAAATAACTCTTAATTTTCCTCTCTTCATACATATATATCTCTATTTACTTAAAATAATAATATTATATATAATAATAATATAATTAGGCCATAAAAGGCTAATATAATAATAAAATAATATATTATATATAATGCATGACAACTATTATCCATTATATATATTATATTATTAATAATATAATATTATAAAATAATATATTTTAATATAGATGTAATAATTATTTAACAATTAAATAAATATAGTGTAAAATGACCATTTTACCCTCATAAATAGTTACCAAGTATACTCCTTAGCGGGTCCTATCAAATCTCACACTTAGGTAAACTCAACCGAGGGTCCACAATGCCCCATGTGTTATTTTACAATTAATAAATAATAATTATTATATTTAACATTTAAATACAGACACGCACACATTCTCGTGGTAGTGCTGGATATTACTAGATTAAACAATTTAATCCAGTACTCTGCTCCAATGCACAACGAGTACATTCCATATCACATGACTCCCTAGGTCCACGCCCGATTCGTCAAATGGAACTATTCCATAACTCCGTGAGCAATGTCCCAAGCACACGTCACTAATATTACAAATTAGCGCGTTGAAACATACAAGTTGAGGTTACAACGCATACGTATAGTATTTTTATCATATATATCTTGGATGTGCGGGGACATAGATCAACACTGTCAATTTTTTATGTACTCGTCTATAAACTTATCTCTAGAATGGTATCTCATTGAACAATATAAGCAAACTCTTTGTTATATTATTTAACCATATGCAAACACTTTTCTGGGTTAACTGCTCATGATCATAAGACTTTCTTGAGATACTATCTTGGAGCATCTAGATATATCACTCCCTGTGAGAGCTGATGAATCCTATATCTGCACGCACTGGACTCCATGAATATCGAATCATACTCAGCGACATCCAGCAATCAAACCATAAAAGGTCTCTGACATGTGTGGAATTAAAGTATGGTGGATCACTTACAAGCCCACCGTGGTGCTCAGGTCAGAGGACCACGTACACTACTCAACTCGAGAGGACCTTCCATTGACGGTAACATAGGATGTCTATTGGGGTCCTCATGAGTTTGTTCAGTACTCAGTCCTAACTGATTACTCGTATACCTATACAATCTCCAAGATCCTGGTCAGCTAGGAACGGCTAACTGTACCCTACAGATATAGACACACATTGATCTATGTGAATTAATATGATCTACCAACAGACTTGCATTAGTAAAAATAGATCATGAACAATATACTTGAGAACATGCTTACATAATGATACATCCTAGCAACTCATTGCAACTCTTGCAACTATGTCATTATAAGCATATCTTGAGGTCTTTATCCCGTTACAGACAATGTTTCAACTCCTTGAATATTTGCTAACTCTTAACACTGGTCTAAATTCTTTAGACCGTATCTGAACTCTTTCAGATAATCCAGAGTCTGTAACGTAATAAGCATTAAACCATGTTATTAAAATATTTAGCGATATAACAAAATATACTCTGTATAGATATCAAATATTTACACAAAACTAAGATGGCACGTAGGCACAACCCTAATAATATCTACTACAAGTAGTACTCTAAATGCAATAGTTAAATATTGATAATAAATCCTTCCAATAATAAGTGTTTCTTTGGACCGACTTATTGCATACATAAAAAACTTAATCATTATTACACATATATTATCGCAAATATGCCTATTGCTTGGCAGTAAAAAACAAATCTTCCTTTCGGTCGATTATTTTCTACATAAGCAATAAATATCGTCTTAATATCCCAAAATAAATAAATCTACATAACATATGTTACTTTGACAACATTTTATTTTAATCAATTTATATCAAAATATAAGACAAGTAGTATAAAGAAAAATAACCAAAATGCCTATAAATAGAAAAAAAAAAGTTTTTTTTAATGCACTAGAGTGGCACATGGTACCAAGGCCATTGTGGCTACAATGCCACTAATGATTCAAATAGGGTTAATGATGGTTAAGTCAAGTTCTAATGAGTTGAATTATAGATTAGATCTCCATTAATCGATTCAGGTTGATTTAATTCTCTAAAAAGTAACTAAAAAACCCTTAAATTTTAACTTCTAGGGCAATCACATTGGCGCTGCAACACTATAAAGTAGCACCGCAGCGCCTGGCTTCAACTAGAACTAGCGTTGTAGGGCTATATAGTGGTGCCACAGTGCCCATCTTTTATTGAGATGGCACCATGTCGCCATAGGCCGCCACTGCAACACCAAGCTGTGATTTTTGGTGTTGCAATGTCCATGCAAATTTAAAAACTCCAAATTCATTGAAGAACGCAAAAAATATTAAATTTAGCCGAATTTTGATCTTTTCATCTTTAGTTCTTCAAAATAATGACCCTTAGCATTATTTAAACCCTTAAACCACAATAAAAATCATACACCTAATATTTTTCCTCAACAAAATCATGAAAAATTAAAAAAAAAAATCATACATATAATATCTTTGCCCTAATAAGTCATATGGAAAAAAGTTGTTCAAAATATGAATATATGCATTAATAATTTAATAATTTAACATGATTTCTGCTCTAATACCATTTGTCAAACATAATCATAATTAGAATTCATATCTATATTAATATAACATAGGATTTATTATGTCAAATTATTAGGATGGATGTTGAGAAAAAAATATACCTAAGGAATCTATGGTGATTATAGTGTAAAAATTAACAGCCTTTAATGAGAACTATGAGTATAATAGCCTTCCACAATCAAATTTATATAACGATTAATGATATTCTCTCCCTGTAATAGAAAAAAGAAAAAGAGCTCTACATCTAATGATTTGACTTTAAAACCATAACCCAAAAGAGATCTTTATATACTATGTTAAATTATAGTCTCATTAATTATAATTTAACTAGTATTAAATTTTTACACATGATAAATCTATATCGAATTAAATATTTTTAAAGTTCAATAAGAGATAGCTCAAATAAATCACTTAAATTGACCTTTATTTAATATAATTCATAATGTATAATTATTACTAATATGTAAACTTATATAAAATAATAATAAAACCTAACGTTATATTTACTTTTACCTTCACCTTCACCTTCACCTTCACCTTCTTCAACATTACTATGCATCCATTTCTTATAACTCCACCGTTCAAATCATTATACTTACTGAATCACAATCACACATCTTATTTCTTAAATTTCTACTAATTAAACTAAGTTTTGCTTCTTTTTTGTGTGTTAACAATTCAATAATAAAGAGTTGATAGTACATATATTTATACTTTAGTAAAGATTTTGAATTTAAATCTCTTTCTTCTTATTTTAAAAAAGTAATTATTATTTTTTTTATAAAAAAATAAAAACTTAAATTTTTAGATATTAGATAGTTTCTCTTAATTTTGTCATTTAAAATAGTAACACATTTCATCCATTTAAAGTAGGGGTGGCATAATTTTTCACGAGGTTGAAGCCTCATAAGGACCAACTCCAGATGAAGAGTAATTTGGATTACATTTTAGGTATTCTTGAAGAGATGGAGCAAGTTTGAGTACAGTAATTCAAACCTAAATTAAATTCGAATTAAGTTTAGGGATAAGTTAATTTTTCTAGGACAGTCCCAAATACTCGTTTAAAAATAAAATTAAAAAAAATCTAGTGTGAAAAAAATTTATTTATTTATACAAATAAAGTTATTATATGATAAATCTGAAGGTATAAAATTTAGTTACATTGTATTTTTAAAATTTTTTATTCTTATTCACATTTTTTATTTTTAATTCAATTCTTTATTCTTTTAATTATATTTAATATTAGACACTTGTTTCAAAATTAGAGTGAACTCATTTATTAAGAAAAAAGAAAAAGATGAAGAGGAACAAACAAATGAAATAAATGATTTTAATACTATTCTTAGTAATCATCACTCATTTAACTTAAAAATTCTTTTACTTTATATTATAAGTTGGTAAAGAATCTTAATAAAAACTTGATATTTGGATTACAAATGAAATATGATGATTTAGATGTCAAACTTCAAAGAAACCATTAATTTTTGTATTTTAATTCATGTTCTTGATTTTTAAAATTAGTAGTTGAAGACTTAAAAACTCGACGTAGTTTATATTTTCATATGATATTTATAATTTTTTTAGTATATTATAACTATACAAGGTAAAAACTATTTTATAAAATTAAATCAATACATGTAAAAAAGTATTTAAAATTTTTAAAAAAAATTAGGTATGAAGTATCTATGAGGATCTTCATTCTCATTTGGGGATCTCTTACCCTTAACCCGAATTACATATATTAGATATGAGGTAGGGATGAAAATTCTCATACCATTTGAGTATAGGGTGGAGACTGTGATCCCCTCCCCAAACGCACCACACTCTATTGTCACTCCTAATTTAAATCAAAAATTAATACTTAATATATCAACTCATTCAAAATTAATATTAATATTATCTATAATATTAATAATTTTATTTTAATATATATGACATTACACATAAAATTATAGAGATAGTTATCAAATAATAAAATTAATTATTATGAAATACATATTAATTTTTTTATAGTTATAACATAAACCAAATCCCAAATTTTATACTTTATATGTATGACTAGGGGATGGCAAGACAAAATTGAATTCATGCCGAATTCAAGTACGATATAACAAAATTTTAGTGCATTCATATTCAATTCAAATTTGTATTTTAATTCAAAACTCAAATTCATATTTAATTTGTTTTTTAAATGAATTAGACAAATAATATTTAGTGTGAATACCCAAATTCAATCCAAATTTTATTAAAAATAAATTTGTTTTTATTTGATTAAAAATTAAATTAAAAATAAATTATTAATGATACATAATACATTTTTATTTGTTTTGTAAATTTTATTATACATTTATAATTTATAAATATAAATTTTTTGCAATTTTTTTTACAAAATTAATAAATTATATATATATTTTTAAATTTAAGCTTTATACAAAGTCTCAACAAATTCAAATAGACATGATTTTATCTAATTTAATAATATAAATTGTAAATGAATTAACAAATTTTAATTTGATTTGTTTAATTATTCATAAATCCGAATTCAATTCATATATTATTCAAATTACTTTTATCATCAAATAAATAAATTTGGACCCATATCAACACCTTACGACATAATAAATTTTTTTTTTAAAAAAATGGTATGTATTAATTATTATATGATTATTTCACCTGGGCACGATTGTTATATAACGCTGCTAAAGAAGTTAGAGCGATCTCATAACCATACTTCACAATTCTAATGAGTTTGCAATAAAATTAAATTCAGGTAAAAGGAGAAACAATTCAGAATTATTAGTCTTATAATTCAACCAATTGATATTCTTTTTTTCTTTTAAAAATGCCTAGACACCGATTTGATGAATAAATATCAAATAAAAACTGCCGCCGCTATATTTGTTTACCTAACTGACTTCCCTCGAGAAAAAATATATATATAAGGATGACAAAATTCAGGCAAAAAGGCTAGCAATCTACTTCATCCCACCTTGACTATGAGCTTCAAGAGCAACTTTTATTCCACCCCTATGATTAACCTCTCCATTATTGCGCCTACCACTGACCCAAGCTCGACCTGAGAACTCGCCTCGCTTCTCATACTCATTCCTCCTATAGTTACGGCCTTCATTAAAGTTCCCACGGCCCCTAAAATTGTTCTGTTGAAAACTACCCTGATTTGGGGGAAACCTACCACCACTACCATTTCCTGCAACCATAATCAGAATAAGAGATATTATCATCCCATCCCATTCCAAGAAAAAGAAAAGGTTGGATGCTTTGTTGGAAAAACAAGGGCTAAAATGACACGGGCAAAAATAAAGGGACAAAGAAGAAAAGAAACAAGAGGAACATGGAAGATTTCACTTGCCCCGCTTTACTTCAATAGAAGCTTTGCGATTGCCAATTTGAATAGGAGAAGCCTGTCATAGCAATGGAGCTCAATATTAGATGAAGCACTAAGAAAAATTCAAATAAGAGGAATTACTTTATACACAATAGCAGTTGAAGTCTTTGCAACATTCTTCAATCAAAACAACATCTTAAAGCAGCAAATTTTGGCACATTAGCCACATGTCTAAATTAAGGGCAAAAGAAAGTCAAACATGCATAACTTCCATCTAGTCAAGAGAATTTTTCTGAAAGGATGAACTATGCAAACCAATGTGAGGTTACATAATCAAGGTTATTAAAGTGAGAGCATTAGGTAGGGAAACACAACTATTGATAGCATAAATATCGAACTACCAGGGGCAACACAAGATAAATTGATGGAAGACCAAATCTGTACCTTAAGCACAGTTTCCACTGAAGTGGCAGATTCAAATTCTACAAAACCAAAACAGTTTCCAGTTTGCTGCAGAAAGAAGTTCCTCAATGTAACAGTGTTATGTTAACAAATAGAACATCATGAAATGAAGAAGTTCCTCAATTTAAGGGTGTTATAGCAACAAAAAGAACAGCTTGAAAATAAATTTGAAACACACCTTCTGACTTCTAACTTGAATACCATCAGGTTTAATAAGCCCAAACTGCTCAAAAATAACCTTAAGTTGGCCAACTGTTGCATTATCAGGTAAATTTCCAACAAATATGGAGTGGCTCTTGGCTGCAATGACTGAAACTAAAAAAGATCAAGACAAGGTGCAAATCATGAAAAGGCTGTAGCGCGCATCACTTTCAACCTACACAAGATACCAATCTATCAATGCACAAGAAACAACATTAAAACCTGTATGGTCATTGTTCCTCTCCAAGCTATTGTTGTCAGTAGGAGCAGATGCAGTAGGAGCAGGTGCTTTGGATGATGCAGTGGGACGAGAATGTTCAGGTTTAACAGGTTGAGCCCTTACAATCACATTAAATGGAGCATTACTCTTATTCAAATCATGGACCTGAAACAGCCACAATAAAAGAAAAACATAAAATAAAATAAAAAAACTGTTCACTGGTCATAGTCTTTCTAAACACCTACATATATGTAATGTACGCACTACTGATGCAAAAGATTTCTTGGGAGTTTCCTCTTGGATTTGAGAAGCAACTGTCTCCTTAACCGGATGTGCATCATTCTGACTTGTAACAACAGGATTATCAGTAACAACCCCTTTCTCAGCCACCAAAACCTGTCCATTGTCCAATGGATGATTAGCTTCCTTGCCCTTATTAGCATCCTCATTCACTGACGTTACGTGATTTAGAACAAGATGATTGGGAATCTGGGTTGGCTCTGCAATTACAATAGAAAGGTAAACATTTTCCAAATACATATACAAAGAAAAACAATCTCACTGTGAAACTAGAGTGAGTGAGAAAACCCAAGTATCAGGCAATATACTGAACATACCAGGATCTGGCTTCAAAGGAGCTGTTGGAGCATTTTCAACCACTTCATTAGTTGCTAATCCTGCAGATTCTTCTTTCTCGTCCATTTCACCCACATATCTGAAAACATCATTTAGGACAAAGTATCCTTTGTCTTGCGGGGCTAAAAAGAAAGATTGAGTAAATTTTCTCCTCCCATTGTCCTTTCCAATCAAACAACCAGTCACTAGAACAACCAGTCCATTGCTGTAAGAAGCTTGAGCATCGGCAGAAAATATCTGGACCTTAAAATTCTTGTAGTCTAGAGATAGGATCTTGTCATTAATGTTCTGCTCCAACAGCAACAACAATTCAGGAAAAATGAAATAACATGAACAATTCAAGGGGCATGGTTCAGATTGTGCATTGTATACATGGACTACAACTACCATTAATTAAAAGAAAACATAAAGTAGGGATTTTTCTTCTTTCTTCGGTATGTACAACAAGTATTACCCTTGCTTGAATATTGACGTCATTTTGCTTATTGACATTTTCTAAACCCAGCTAACTGTTAATCATATGTGTGAATTTTCTTTAAGACAACTCACTTTAATGGTCATCACTGAGGTCATAGCTCCAGATGCATCTGGCCGACTCAGCACGCTAGATTCCTGATAAAATCTGTGAACTATCTCAGGAGATTGATGAAGAATACAGTAATATTGCTCCACAAAGGCATTTCCCACTACTTCTGGGCTTAAGGCAGAAGAATCTGCCTCCTCTGCCATCTCTGCAGATTTAGAAAATCAAATATTAGTATATGATAAAAGTATCCAATGCAAAGAAAGATGCAACACTATCTTAGAATTCAAAAATAGAAAACAAAGTCTGAAAAGAAAGTTAAATAAGAACTGAGCTCCAACAATGTCCCAATCTAACAAATATATAGAGAGCTATAGTGTAATAAATTATCAACAAACATTTATAGAATGAACATAATAAGAAAGAGGGGCATACTCGTTGGAACATGAGATGCGTCATTATGCTCCCCAATAACTTCTAACATAACAAATGTCCATTATGTTAAACCTAGTAACATAATTTCAAATTTATTTTTTCCAATAAAATTTACACCTAATGTATCCTTCACATGTTTCTTAATACATGGTTAAGTTAGATGTTTAAAAAGTACTCATAGCAGAAAATTTTGAATAAAGTAGAACATCTTATAAGACGCCTATAAAACTTTTCTATCCTTATACTAGTTTGTTAACACGTGTCCTCAACAAATCCAACTATAATATGGCACAGATATCCTAATACTCAAAACCCCACTGTAGTTTATCGTTGAACAGAACTCAACACAGCAAAAGGGGCACTGTACCCAGAAGTCAACACAGCCAAAAGGCCCAGATTGTTTCAAGGGAAAACAATCCAATCTATTAGTCATATATATGATTAATAGAGGGTTAGAAAAAGAAGAAAAGAGAATTAACCCTACAATTTCAATCTTGACACCAAAAAAAATCCGATCTCTTAAGCAATAATATTCAGAATCAAGGAACCAAACAAAAATAAAAGAGGAAAAAAAATACAAACTACATTGCATTATAACTAAAATTAAATACCCAACAACAAAAAAATCGAGTCTATACACTAGATCTATACAGAACCAGACTCCAAACTATATAAAACAAAAAGATCAATATCGGAAATGGATGAACAATAAATCACCAGGGTATTTTAAAAGACAAGGAATCCTCGGCTATTTAATTAAAATGCAGAAGCAATGCCAGCCAATCCTAGAATACACAATCAAAGCTAAACCTAAGTGAGAGATCAAAAAGCAAAGAGACGATACCTCGTATGGAGAAAAAGTAATCTCCGATAGAGAAGCAGGTGTTTGTATTGCCGAGCGAGAGCGAAGAAGAGGGTTTTGAAAATGGTCCAAAGAAGGGGATTTTATAGAGGAATTTGCAATCGCATTTGTTAGGTTTCGGTTCGGGTTTCGGGTTCCTGAATAATAGTCCGGTTCGTTTTCGGCCGATATTTATGTTGGAGGGAATTCTCGTACTCGCACAGTACTGTGGTACTCTCTCTCTCTCTCTCTCGGTTCAGTGCTGTGTAACTGTTAAAAATTACTAATTTTAGAAGTGGGTCCCTTGAATTTGGTGTACGTGGGTTGACGGCCGTGATTGATTTTGATGGATGCTTGATAGAGCTTGATTATTTAGAATTAGTGAAGGGTTTTTGATTGGTAAGATTGAGGGGAGTTGAGTTATGCGGCGTCGTGTCGTTGGATACATGAGATCGTAAGAATAAGATAGTTCGTAGTTTGACTTTGGTAGGCAAGAGCGAAGCGGCGTGACTGGTGAGGTGCTGATCCGGAGTCGATCGCGTGGTATGCACGCGTTACGGTGAGCTTAGTGTTTTCTTTTTTACTCTATGGTAAAAGCAAGAAGGGCTTGTTTAAATTTGTTTTTGGCTGTTAGGGAAACTGGACTACTGACACTGCCCATGGAACATAGGCTTTAACCAACCAATCATGTCTTGCCGAGTCAACAAGTAAACCGTCGTTGACTTGCTCAATCCCTCAAATTCAAATATGGCTTCAATTTTTAAACAAAATGGCAAATCAAAACATAAATGGATTCGAAAAATCCCCGATTGAAAAAGAAAAAAAAGAGTTCCCTCTATTTAGCAACACAAAAGTAGGAGGGTAGTGATTTCTAAGAGTGGGTACAAATCGGTTCAGCTTGATTTTGGTTCAAATTAAATTGATTTGCTATTTTTTTTAAAAGAATTGAGAAAATCAAATTTTAAAAATAAAATAAAATAATTTTTTTTTTAATTTGATCCAATTCAATTTTTTAATTTTGGATCAATTAAATTATTTTTTAAAAAAAATTTAAACAAAACACAATATTTTAAATTGAACCAGGAACCTAGCCAAAAGTCTCATTCTACCAACTGAGCTAAATGTAGCTTTTGAATTAAAATATATTTTATATTATCTTATTTACGTTTTAAAATATTAATAATCAAAAAACTCAAATTGCATAATCGAACCAGGGCTTAAAGAAGCCAAAAACCCCTCTCTGCCAACTAACCTAAATCCAGCTTTTGAATCAAAGTATATTCCATTTTATTTTATTTAAGTTTTAAAATATTAATAATAAAAAAATCCAAATTGTAGAATCGAACTAAGGACATAAAGAAGCTAAAAACTTCCACTTATTTAAGAGTTTTAAAATATTAATAACAAAAAAATATAAACTGCAGAACCAAACTAGAAACCTAAGGAATCTAAAAATGTCCACTTAACAACTGAGTTAAATCTAACTTCTGAATCAAAATATATTTCATTTTCTCTTATTTAAGTTTTAAAATATTAATAATAAAAAATCCAAACTACAGAATCAAACCTAGGACTTGTAAGGGGCTTATTCCTCCGCTCCACCAACTGGATTAAAGCTTATTTTTAAATCAAAACACGTTCAATTTTTTATATTAATTTAAAATTATTAACATCTTTTTTATATGTATCAGTCTCTTCACTTTGCCCGTCAACATGCTAGGCTGGTGATAAGAGGATGTCGATGTCTTTTATGGGCAAAGTGCTCTCTTATTAGCCAATTAATAAGGATGCACGCATTGCACACATGCACATGATATGACAAACCGCAAAAGAGTTTTCGGTGAAAGTTGTCAACCTTGGCCGTAATATTTATATGTTCTATTTTAGGTTAAAGAGTGACATAATGCGTATCTCGGCTTGGGTTTTTAGACTTTTAATAATTTTTTTATTGTTATTGAGAACTCGAATAGCATTGGGAGGATAATGAAGTTAGCCTTAAATGTTTTTTCATTTTTTGGTGCAATCTTACAAACTTCTTCTATTTTTTATGAACACTAAGACAAGTTTGCATCTAGGATCACTCATTGAAAAGTTAAAAAAATTGATAAAAAGACATCGAAAGATTGCCTCAATAACTTTATCAGGTTCGAATTAAAGTTAATATTTTTGAGCCCCTAAAGCTTGCTTTGAGAGTGGTAATTAAAGGAAAGAATAAAGTGGTTACAATGTGGGAGATTGCCTAAATTGTGTTTCTGTTATGAAAAATTCAAACACCCAAAATGGGACGCACAAATAAATTGAGAAGAATACAATTGTTGGAATGTTAATGTATATATATTAGATTTAGTCAAGGGCATCTGTTGGTGTGGTCTTCATAAGCAATTGAAAAGAAATTATGAAAAATTTGTTTGATTAAGTCCACCAAAACTTTCTTGAAACCCACAACCACAAAGAAAGAAGAAGAAGTTAGATAATGGTGGTCCGAGAATAAGGTGGAGTAAGTTGGATTAAAGAGATGTCATGAATAAAACTAAGGTTTTTGCACCTGAGGTATATGCAGCGGTAAAACAATAGTAGCTAACCTGTGAGAAAAAGGTAAAGAATGAATGACTTAGAGTAGGAATGAGGAGCAAGTAAGCATTCAAGTTCCCCAAAAAGCTGTAGAACCTAGATCAAAAGTTGTGAATAGAAATAAGGGCATCAAACTTAAAGAAGGCAATCACATCATGGTTGACACATAGAAAACAAATGAGGACAATAGAGCATCTAGGAATACGAGTAATGTGGGGCACTGCTGATGGTGTCTAGCCATAATTTGAATAAGCATTTACATGTTAACTAGATGGATGTTGTCCAAACCCAAAACCCTTTCTTGGAAATAGTAAAAAATTTGCCTTCAAAAAGAAAAATAATCAAAAATTTTGTACAATATTAACAACGAAAAATAAAAAATAAGGGGATTTAAAAATATAATTTTGAATATTCGGCAAGTATATTTTATGATATCCAAGAACAATAGTCTTTCCAGTCTCAATCCTCGTCAAAGGAGAAATCACAGGGCACTATAAAGACAAAAAGAAATGGGGTACATATTAGGAAATCTTGAAGTAAAAAAAGAGAGAAAGAAAGACTTGTATGGTAGCCCTTAGAGGCTATCTTTAAAACTAGCTAGAGCAATTTCAAAATGGAAATCAATGAAACAGAAAAATGACAACTTCATGTTTTATAAGTTGACAAATAAACGAGCTCGAGGGGGGTGAGTGAGGAAAAAAAGTTATCAAGATCAATTTTTCTGCAGAAGAATTAGACTTAACACAACAGATAAATATAGGGGATGAAAAATAAGAAGGTGATATTTTGGGTGTTACTTCAAATCTTGTTCTGCAATGGCGTCTGTTATAGGACTAGGCCGACGATCACCATAAAACTACTTTCTTGTAATATATAGCGGCTGGGTAATCCTTGAACATTCCAAATCCTATTTTGAAGAGTATAAAAAAATTGTCATAAGTTGGTGTTTGAAATCGAAACCCTTGCTTACAAACATCATATGGAGGATTTGGGAGTGAAGATTGGTTTTAAAGGAAGCTAATTATATAAAGGATTTGCCAAAGTAGAGGTTTGGCTTTATTTTGGTCTAATAAAATTAAAGTTCATCTAATATCTTTTTAGATTTTATATTGATGTACAGGTGGAATCTCATTAAGGAAAATTGTGGAGATTTACTGACTTTTTATAACTATCCCAATGTATCTTAGAGGGGATATGGTTAGAATCAATTAAGGTGCTTATGCTCTCTTTCGACCCTACCTTGGTTGCGTGGAGAAGATTTCATAAAAATCTCTCAACTTATAAGAAAAATAGGGATGTCGAAACCTAACTATTTAGTTGAGAATTTTCAAAGGGCTAATAATGATTATAACTTCATGGAGTTCTATTTTTCTAGCCCTAACTTTACATGGTATAATAGACAATAAGCTAATGGCATTATATAAGACAAAATCGACAAGTTCATATGTATTATGGGTTGGGCCGATGCTTTCCCATACTCTAGAGTCTTTCACTTAGACTATTTAGGATCAGATCACCGACTAATTCTTATTAAGATGGGCTGTGAGAGAGCTTGCAATAATGTATTGGGGGAAAATGGGTAAGATGTTTCCACTTTGAAGAAGCATCAGTTGATGAATAAGAATGTAGTGAGATCATTAAAGCAAGTGGCAACAATCGCGTTCTTATCTAAAGGCAGCCAACAAAATCTTCATAGCATCGAAATAAAGCTTAGGAGGTGGATTATGTATAATTTTCAAAGATTAAATAGTGAAATTAAGAAGCATACATAAAATTTAGCAGAGTTAAATAAATCAGGTGATGCAAAAAGCTTCAATACAGATCAGGCGTATAAAACAAAACCTTGAGGCTTTACTTCATAACATGAATATGCTGGTGACAGAGATATCGAATAACTTGGCTAAAGAGTGGGGACCGCAACTTAAAATTTTTCCACTTTAAGTCTTCTAGTTGTCGGTAGAGAAATAAGATTGAAGGAATATCTTATGAGTATAATACTTAGGTGACAGATTTGAGTCAGGTGAAAATATATATTGTTGGATCCTTTTGATCAATTTTTTTTTTCTTCTTGGCCTTTAGATATAGCGATCCAATAAGAAATAGACTGTGTTGATAATTAACTATCTACGACTAGCCAAAGATGATTAAATATTCCTTTTATGAAGGAAGAAATACATGTCGTAGTGACTCAAATGTGTCCTACTAAGCCTTCTGGCAAGGATGATATGCCAACACTATTCTATTAAAAGTTCGAGAGTATAGTAGGTGAAGATGTGTTGATCGGGTGTTTACCCTTAATAAAACTCTAATTACTTTTATTCCAAAATATAATTGACCGAGAAGCCCAATAGGTTTCAAATCTACTAGTTTATGCAACATCCTATATAAAATCGTCTCCAAGATTTAAGTAAATAGACTTCGTAGGGGTGTTGGGTGATGTTATTTTAGAATCACAAAGTGCTTTCATTCCTAGTTTCCTTGTCACAGACAATATAATCATTAGGTTTGAATGTATCAATGTGATTAAACATCAATGGCATAAGAAGACAGGTTATATGGCTCTTAAACTAGACATGTCTATGGCCTATGACCTTATGGAATGGTCATTCTTAATTGCTATAATATGAAAGATAGGGTTCTCCGAGGATTGGTGTCAAAAAATCTAGGTATGTATCTCTTCAATAACATCTTTAATCTTAATAAATAGAAAACTGAGAGGTACCTTTCAACCATCTAGGGGATTAAGGAAAAAAGATCTTCTATCCCCGTATTTATTCATTTTATGTGTTGAAGGACTCTTTTCACTTAATACAACAGCACAGCAAAAAAAAGAGCTTTGTGGTTTGAAGATGGCCAAATAGGGACTGTCAATATCATATCTTTTATTTGCAAATAATAGCCTTATTTTTCTCAAAGTATCTTTGACTAATTATCTAGCTATCAAAAAAATCTTTGATATATATGTTCAGGTGTCGGGTTGATCGGTAAACTTTTCAAAAATGGCTGTGAACTTCGGCCACAGAGGGAAGGATAATATTCAGGATGCTATTATTCAGTGTTTAAGGGTGTAAATTGTTGACTACCATGAAAAATATTTTGGCCTCCCTAGTCTTCATGGTCAGAAAAAGAGTGAACTATTTAGTTCTATTAGAGAGAATGTATAGAATAAGTTAAAAGGTGGAGGGAAAAATTATTTTTTGCAGCAAGTTAAGAAATCCTAATTAAGGTGGTTGTGCAAGCTATCATGGTTTACTCCATGAACCTATTTAAACTCCCAATTACTTTTATTCATTGTATTCATTGGATGCATGCTTACTTTTGGTAAGGTGGTAATGATAATAAAATACGTATACACTGGTGCTCTTGGGATATTTTATATAGAAATAAAAAGCTCAGAGGTTTAGGGTTACAAGACTTATTTTTGTTTAACCAAGTAATGCTATCAAAGCAGGGATGAAGAATCTTACCTAGCCTGAATTCTTTAATGACCAGAGTCCTTAAAATATTTACTTTACTAACTCATATTTTTTGCAAGCCAATCTAAAGCCCTCAACTTTTTTCATATGGAGAAGCTTCTCTATAGGAGAAAAATGCTCATAAAAGGCACAAGGTGGAGGATTGCAGATGGAAACACAATTTTTGTTTATCACGATAACTAGTTTTGCTGCTTTTCTCCTTTCAACCATTATTCCCACATCACTAGGATGAGAATACATGAGTGGTTGATTTGTTGATAGATTCGGGATGCTGGAATTTGGAAAAAAAAATCAAAATTCTTTCATGGAGGAAGAGTCGAAACATCCTTAGTATATTTATACAACGACATCAAAGCAATCCAAAGGATAGCCTTATGTGGCACTTCAATCAATTGGGCAAATACTCTATAAAAAATGGCCATTGATTAGCAAATCATTTGAGTTTGAAGATGAGATCTCGAAAGTGAATAAAAAGCAGAGACTTGGTAAAAATATCGATGGGCTAATCATCAAGAGGGATCGAGTGAAGTTTGAATAGTAATAACAAACATGTTATTGAATAAAGTGGAAATCAATTTCAATGTGTTTAGTATGCTTATAAAAAATATCAATGTGAGCAATTTGAATAACATTCTAATTGTCAAAATAAATAGCCATAGCACTAGAGTTAGAAACATCCATATGTCCAAAAAGTTATCAAAGCCAAATGACTTTTTTAGTCACATCAATAAAGGTAAAAAAAAACTCAGCCTTAGTATAAGAATAGGTAGTAGCTATTTACCTTTTACTCCTCCAAAAAATACAAGAGTTCTTTAAGAAAATATAAGAACCAATAGATGAAAATTGATTTGTACAAGAATTCTTTAAGAAAATACAAGAGTTTTTTAAGAAACGATAAGAACCAGTACAAGAATAGGTAGTAGCTATTTACTTCTTACTCCTCCAAAAAATACAAAAGTTCTTTAAGAAAAGATAAGAACTAATAGAAGAAAATTGATCTGTAGAATCACCAATTTAATCAACATCAAGTATAAGTTTGGAACACAAGAGGAGAGTGAGCCAAGAAATAAAGACAATAAATAAAGTATCATTAATATAATACAAAATATGAAAACTAACCACATAGTGAAAGCTGAAAGGAGTAAACATGTATTGGTTGACAACATGGATAACATTGACAATGTTAAGATGAGTAACAGTGAGATATACCAAACTACCAACCAACAATTGCAAAGAGTGGTATAAAAAAAATTCATATTAGATGATTTGATTTTAGCATTTGGATTAAAGTAATAGAAGTAGTTTTACTGTCTATTAAGTTTGCTCAAGTAAGAAAATTATAAATATTGTCCCCCTACCCCCCGTGAAAATCCCCTTCTTCTTGCCCAAGGGTTTAGAATTCAACCAAGGCAGGTTCAGAAGCAATGGCCATGAGCCTAAACTCGACAGAGCAACGAAACTAGTTCAGATGCAAAAAATCTGGTCAGTTAATGATGAAACTTGTTCGGCATATGCTAACCCTAATGCGACTATAGGCGAGCAAGTATTGACTATATTTTGCAACTTCGTTATAGGAGTTTCGCATTAATATCACACTAGTAAGGAAGAGCCGTTCGAAATCTGACCCGAGCCAACCAAAATAAGCCTCGCTTGAACCAAAAATGCCGGCACAGACAAATTTGAGAAATATACTTAGCACATCAGAACTGATATCTGACATGAGGTAAGAACATGAACAAAATCTGTGGAAAGGTACTTGGCGTATGTCAGAGGAAGTAATATGAAGATACCTGATATGTGTTAGAAGTACAGCATGAAATATCTAGCGCAAGACAGAAATACTGCAAAGGAAAGCCTAAAAAAGTCTCTGAAAGGCCATCATTATAAAAGGAAAATTAGGGAGACATAGCTGAGGATGATGAAAAAACCACTACAGAACATAAAGAGAAAAAAAGAAGGGAAAAGAGTATCCCCCTCGTCGCCAAAGGAACATTTTATTCCTAGTTTGTCATTTTTTTTAAGAGAGAAAAACCTCATTTTCTGACTTAAGCATCAGAGCGTCTTCGCTGAAATCCACTCCAACAAGACCATCTTCAAGCTTGCGTGTGTGTTGACATTGCAAGCCCCTCTCCACAGTTTGCGGGAAATAAAAAACCCAAGCATGTACCTATTGATCCAGTCCAGACGAGGCTCAAAGTTCGATTCCCCCTCAACAATTTTAAGGCTCGTTGATCCAAGAGACCACTTTTTTAGGTCAACAATTTTTGGCATCACCTGTGGGAATCGAGCAAAAAGCTTTGTCAAGAGAAGCAACATTCTAGAATGGCTAAATGATCATTCGCTAACAGGAATCACATAGCCGGAGAGCGAAACCCAAACCGACCTCTCCCTCAAACAGAAAGCTCTCTGCACCCTGAAATAAAGGCAGAGTTGATAACCCTGAATGAGGAAATGGAGGAACTAAGGTAGCTCATGACTAAATTAATTAGGGACAAACAACTAAGAGTAAGAAATCGTAGGAGGGAATCTCAAGAGAAGATTCAAAGACAGATGGAGCAAAGGGAAGGACCAGAGACTCTACACAATTTAATCGAGATAAACAGGCCAAACCAGGCGACCCCCGAAAGGGGAGAGACGGAGCCTGGAGGGCCGGAGCCATCGGCGGAGAGAGAACCACCAACAGAGCCGCAATAGCACCAACGGGGGTGAACTGAGCTTTGAGAGCAAGGTCCATAGTTTGGAAGAAAAGTTGGAGAGCCTCTTAGCCGAAAGAAGGGAGAAGGACTGGCCTCTTGTGAAGATGACGAAAATGGAGAAAAGGTTGCCACTAAAGGATGAGATGAGAGATATAGAGCTCCCGGACGGGTTTTGACTCCTCAATTTGCCCATCTACAATGGGGTTACTGACCTTAATCATTACATAGATCAGGTCACCGACCTACTATCTATAACAAGACTGAGGCATGACCAAATGTACTGACTTTTCTACATAAACTTGGAAGGACCGGCTTTATTCTGGTACAGGGGGCTAAAACAGCGCAGCATTGCCTCCTATAATGAGCTGACCAAAAAATTCGCCCAACATTTTTGGGGCTTATGCAAAGTAGCCAGGGACCCAGAATAGCTGAAGCAGATTAAACAGGGTTAAGAGGAGAGCCTAAAGGACTACATTCGGAGGTTCTACAAGGAAGTGATAGCGTTAGAGGCGTTCGACCAGCCCATCGCCCTAAAATCCCTAAAGGCAGGGCTACGACTGAACCAATTTTGGTACCATTTGGTAGAAAGTGGTACCACAAGCTATGCGACACATACAATTAAACCCCAAAATACATGTCAATAGAGGATGGTGAGAAAGCTAAAAGATCATTGGCTGAACTACCTCGAGGAAAGACATGGCCACATAGGGAAGCGAGACACTGAGGGAGAGAGAGAGCTCTGCTCTCATTGCTGAAATATCAGAAGATAAATGGTGAGTACCGCCTGTCGCATGGAAGAAATGTTTCGAGTTGGCGCTATGCACCAGATAATAGAAGAAACAATATGTCAAACAACGGACCCCGAGACCAGGGGGAAGGGTTAAATTATTTTCGAATAGGTGGCCCCCCGGGGCGTCCCCAGAATCCGAGAAGCAACGAACCATCGGGTGTAGGAAAAAGAGTGGCACGGGTTGAGAATTTTGTCCCTCTAGGTATGCCACTCGAAGATGTCTACGAGGCTATCCGAGATTAGGGATTATTACAGAGAAATTTCAAAGGAAAGAGAGCAGAATGGCGAACTGATCCTAAGAAATGGTGTGACATGCACAAGAGTCCTGGGTCCCATATAGGAAGGGTCATACAAGATCCTCAGGCTCATAGACGAGGCATACGAACTCGAAGGAATAAACCAGCGAGCCGTCAGAAAACTATGAAACACCGAACTGCTAAGAAAATACTATCTCTAAGCTTTTGTTTGTAACCCTTCCCTGTATGAACATTGTGCTTAAATGAAAACTCTCGTTTCTTTTCTTCTTGTTGCATGGACATTTGTGAGGAGAAAATTGACCGGAACACGGAATGAGGCGCCAAAACAGGTGCCCTTGGATTTTTTGACAAAAGATCTTGCATCGAACTGCCTGAAATAGCATATTACGCCCTATCTTAGGATCCTCACGATGCCATCATTGCAAAGACATCCTCATTTTTTGACAAGGCATCACCGTATCTCGAGGAACACTTCACCATCACCAGCTCGATGCTCGCGAAGTAAATCGCCGTGATCGGTTCTACTTTCATTCTATTTTCACCATCACTTGGTTGACGCTTGCAGAGCAATTTACAGTGATTGGTTCGAATTTTGTTCTATTTTCACTATCACCGGCTCGACGCTCACGGATCAATTCACCGTGATCGGTTCGACTTTCATTCTATTTTCACCATTATTGGCTCAACGCTCGTTGAGCAATTCACCATAATCGGTTCGACTTTTGTTCTATTTTCACCATCACCGGCTCGACACTCGCGGAGTAATTTACCGTGATCGGTTCGAATTTCATTCTATTTTCACCATCACCGGCTTGACACTCATGGAGCAATTCGTCGTGATCGGTTCAACCCTATTTTGCAGCATCGTACCTAGATGGCTCAGTGAAGCGAGGTCTGTGGCTCTTCCATAGCATTACCACAGGTTACACCGTAATGCCCATTAAAGAGAGTTGAACCGTGGCTTTTCCACGGTATCACTGTTGCCTTTCTACAACATCCATGACACGCTGTTCAGTGTTATTACACCGAGATGATCCCCTGAGAGCATTGAAGGGTCCCGCATCTAACAAGATTCGAGCTACTCGCTTTAGACTACACTAATGGCTGATGCACACCAGGGGCGACCTAGCTACTTAATTGAATAGGGCACCGCTACAAGACACCCCAAGTAGCTTTTACTTCAAATTACTGCTAATTACAATTCAAGTAAAAGCATCCACTCAACCGTACCGATTACAAAAAGTTGTTCGGCCCATGAGTTGAAAACGATTGATTACTAGTCGGTCTTGACTAAAGCTGTTCGAAAAATCGATCAACCTATTTTATTATAAGTCTGTTTTTATTTGTGAAATGTCAGTTAGAACGACAATTATCACTAACGATTTGGTTTTGAAAGTCTATGTTTTATAAGTGGTTCGGTTATCTCAGCGAACTGCGCTGTGGAGAAACGAATTTACTCTGAGCAGGTAAAGGAGAACGAGCACACATTGAAAAAGAGAAAATAATTCATTCATTGAAGATGATTACATCGGTAAATTACAAGGCAAAAAATAAGACCCAAAAAAAAAAAAAAATTGTGTTGTGAAGAAACGACTATAGACAAACGGCTGTGGAGAAATGAATTCACTCAGGTAGCAGGAGCGAAATCATGCATGTCCAAGTCCATGATGGAAGCCACCTCATAAATGTTGCCGACTGGAGGAGCTGCAATAGCGGGCGGGTGATAAGGGCAAATTTGTCATATATTTTATCATGTTTTTATTATTGATATTTTATGATTTTATGAGAATAGATGGCTATTTATGTGCATTATTGTTATTTGTAGGGACTTGAACGAAATTTAAAGAAGAAACCAGACATTGAAGACATGCTCCTGCAATACATGAAGAAAACAGATGCACTCTTTCAAAGTCAAGCAACTTCACTTAGAGCCTTGGAGAATCAAGTAGGACAACTTGCTACAGCAATAAACAATCGACCTCAAGGAACTCTACCAAGCAACACCGAAGTCAATCCAAAAGGAAGCGTAGAACGGTGCCAAGCCATCTCCCTAAGAAGTGGTAAAGTCTTACATGACAACACTCCTCAACCACAGCTTTCAGAGATGATTGAGAAGGAAAAAGAACCAGTGGTCCAGCAAGATGACGTGCAACCATATAGACCACCTATACCATTTCCTCAAAGATTACAGCAGTTCATAAACCAAGAGAAAAGTGCTGAAACGCAGAAAAGCATAGAAAATGGTATTCAAGTGCAAAAACAGAAAAGAGAAAATGCAGCAGAAGATACCAATAGCAACCTGCAGAAGCAACTTACACAGTCATTCACTCCACCACCTCCATTTCCTCAGAGGCTGCAAAAGAAGAAACTAGATAAGCAATTTTCTAAATTTCTTGATATTTTTAAGAAATTACATATTAATCTTCCTTTTGCAGATGCACTGGAGCAAATGCCAAGCTATGTGAGATTTATGAAGGACATCCTATCAAAGAAGAGAAAAATAGATGACTTCGAGACTGTGGCCCTGACGGAAGAGTGTAGCGCCATCCTCCTAAAGAAGCTACCTCCAAAGCTCAAAGATCCTGGGAGCTTCACCATACCATGCTCAATTGGAAATTATGATTTTGGGAAAGCACTTTGTGATCTGGGAGCTAGCATCAATCTTATGCCATTGTCCGTGTATAAAAAGTTGGGACTGAAAGAAGCCAAGCCAACAAATATCACACTTCAGTTAGCAGATCGTTCTCTCACCTATCCTAAGGGATTAATTGAAGATGTGTTGGTTAAGGTCGATAAATTCATCTTCCCTGCCGATTTCATTGTTTTGGATATGGAAGAAGACAAGGAGATCCCAATCATCCTTGGAAGACCCTTCCTAGCCACTGGAAGAACAATTATTGATGTGCAAAAAGGGGAGTTGACCATGAGAGTACAAGAGGATACAGTCACTTTTAAGGTCTTCAAGGAAATCAAATTACCAACTGAAAATGAAGACTGTTTCTGCATTAATGTGGTGCATCCAAGCGCTAAGCAAATTAAAGATATGGAGACATTGGATCCTCACATCCGAAAAAGAGCATTGAAGCATAGAAAGGCAAGAGAGAAGAAGAAAAAGCAGCATCACGACGAAGCAAGCAAAGAGAAAGAAAAGGAAAAACCATCTCCTCGGTCTAAGATTAAAGTCTTTCCGGAGAGACATAAGGAGAATGCAGCAAAAGATACTGCCCAAGGTTTAATTGCAAAAATATGGAAGCCGAAAAAGAAGAAAGCCAGCAAGATCACTTACACAAATGCTTCCATCAGCATCTTCGACCCACCATAAAAGAAAAGGAAGCCCCGTCAAGCCGATGACGTTAAATCAAGCGCTACTTGGGAGGCAACCCAAGAAAAGTATTAATATTATTATTATCATTTTTTTTATGTTTTCAGCACAAAAAAAAAAAAAAAAAAAAAAAAAAAAACAAGAATTTCAGCGCTCCAGCGGAATAACATGGCGCAGCAGCGACAGGAAAATCGAGCACCACCGCCCCCGCGGTACACGCAACATCGCGCCAGCGTAAATTCCAGTAACTGTGCAGAAATCAGCCTTCAGCGCTGCAGCGATAGACGATTACCGCGGCAGCGCCATAACATCGCCCCAGCGATGGAGACTCAGCGCGGCAGCGAAAATTGACCAGGGAAGTCTCTTACTTTCACTTATTTATTTTTTGACATTGGGGACAATGTCTAAATTAAGTTTGGGGGTGGGAAACACTTTCTTGTGTTCATTGTTTTGCATGATTTGAGTGGTCATTCTTGTGGGTTAAAACTTAATTTTTTTTTTTTAGTTACTTAGTTTTTTTTTTTAGTTAATTCATTTTTATTAGGTTTTGATAAGATGATCATTGGTCTATGATAAGAAAAAGAATACATGGTTGAATTTATTTTTACACATCCATAGGGAATGAGAGATACTTGAGACAATTTTGATTACCTAAGTTTAGGAACAAATTTGACCTTATTCATAATCACCAATTTTTTTTTGAGCACTTTATAAGCATGAATGGTTATAACTATTACTTAGAGATACTTATATTTTAGAGAGTACACCACAGTCTCGAAGACCGATACTCTAGAACTTGTCTTTAATTACTACTTGAGGCGAAATTCTAGAAAACACATGAATAGGGAAATGACATTAGGCCATCTTTGGACCGATTGAGCCTTTCTAGCCTACCTTTTATTGTATATTTATCCCTAGTACCCTATTTTGAGCCTAATTACCCATTCTTTGGTTTAACCACATTACAAGCCCAAGACTTAAAGTTTACTTATCTAAAAATTTACCCGTAACACCATAAACCTTGCATTTACTTAGAAATACTCTTGAAAAGAAAAAAATTGTGGTGATATGAGAAAAATAAGTTTGAGTGGTATTTGTCAATCTAAGTTTGGGGGTATTCAAAAAAAAAAAAAAAAAAAAAAGAGTAAAGAAAAATATCCCCAGCTTAAGAAAAAAAAGAAAGTTTTTGAAAAATAAAAGGTTGAAAAGAAGGATGGGAACACAATAAGTTTGGGGGAAGAGATAATACAAGGAAAAGAAGATCAAGAGGTTCTAGGTAAAATCTAAGTGTTCATGGTGTAATTTGAACTTCATATATTTATCCTTTTATCCCACCTTGACCTTAACCTTACGTTACAAGTTAAGTAAAGTCCTAAATAGATCCCTAGACATGTGATTTTCTACATTAGTGGAGAGTGGTAATAAAGACAAGCTTATGGAAGTGTCATTATACAAATTAAATGCCGAGACATCATCTTTTCTGTACAAACTAAAGTATAAAGTAAATCAAAGTATGGTTTTCGCTATTTGCTTGCTGCTTGCACACACACACATGGTGATTATTTATGAGGAAGAATGAGGGACTAAATGAAGATAATTAGAATTGTTAATAGCTATTTGTCTACCTTAAGGATTTGTATCATTTCGTTAGCCTTTGAGACAATGATTTTGATCATCTTACTAGTATTAGTATATTTTATTTTGTTAAATGAGTCAAGTATAACCCTTTATTTCTCTCTTAGTTTATTTTATTGCTTGAGGACAAGCAAGTATTTAAGTTTGGGGGAATTTGATAAGGGCAAATTTGTCATATATTTTATCATGTTTTTATTATTGATATTTTATGATTTTATGAGAATAGATGGCTATTTATGTGCATTATTGTTATTTGTGGGGACTTGAACGAAATTTAAAGAAAGAACGCAAAAGGAGCGAAAACAGGGACTAAAATGCAAAGTTTTCAAATTATGAGTCCAGCGCCCCAGCGCTGAATAGTGATCGAAATAAGAAAAACGACCTAATTAAGTCGCGTCTAGCGCCCCAGCGTCATACAGTCACCGCCCCAGCGACACGACAGCGCCCCAGCGCTATCAACATACCGCGCCAGCGGTGAAGCCGTTTTCATGCAGCGCCCCAGCGCCAAGATCCCACCGCTCCAGCGGTAATAGCTTTTTCACGCGTCGCCCCAGCGACAGATGCATAGCGCGCCAGCGGTAGTGCGAGTCCTAGTCCGACGAGAATTGAGATTTTCAAGCTCATATCAATCCCTATATAAAGCCACTCGTTCCCAGCCTTTAAGGATGAATCGAAGACAACCCAAGAGCACTAAGAATACAGAGTACGAGTCTTGGAGAGCAATAGGAGCTTAATTGAAGCAACTTTAGAGAGAGATACAAGACGTTCTTCGGCATCAAGAGTTCTTAGGCAGCGCAATTAAGAGCAATTCGACGTCTATATCGGTTTGCTAATAATTGTATCATGATTTATAATTATTTCTACTGCTGTTCTCTTGTAGCCATGAGCTAAACTTGTTTTCTAGGGTTAATATTTGAACTCAATATGTGTGCTTAATTGCCATATCTTTTTAGTATTTAATAAACTTAGTCATTTATTATTTAAATTACTTGTGTTTAATGCTTCAATATATCTGGCCAATATATGGTGAATGAATTGGTAATATTTTGATAAACTCGGAAGAGGAATCAATATATTTAGACCTAGGTAATTTGATGCATGATTGTAGAGTAACATTCAATGTTGCATATGCAAGTTTCAACTTAGGATAGGAATATACCTAATTGGCATGTATGATCAATAAGACCTAATCTTAATGAATCTTCATTTATTACAAGTACCATAGGAATATAGGTATTTGGTAAATTAAGGTATACTTGCATGACCTTGGAAGAGGCTTGTGAATACATTAGTGTCTTGATCAATAATAAAGACTAAGTGAGTTAAATATTAGAGGATTAATCATTAGAAACATATTGAGGGATAATATTAATCCTAGGTTCTCTCTACGTTGCTATATCTTTACATCTCATTGCATTGTGTTTTTGCTTTTATATTTCTTACATTCATTCTTAGATTTTTATTTATCTGAATAATTATTAGGAAGATATAATTTTAGTAATTGGTTAAAAAGAAAACATTATCCCTGTGGGTTCGACATCCGACTAATTAGTCTCTTTATTACTTGCATACGATAGTGTATACTTGCACTTAATTTATGATATAGAAATATCGCATCAGCGGGTCAGCCGAAACATCTACAATTCCTTGTGACTCAACGGGGGCAGTGCTACTAGTTTGCCCCTAGTCGATAAGAGGGGTAACCTCACCACCACTCGCAACAATAGCACTCCCAGAAAAGGCAAACACATCGGCTAAAGAGGGCTTGTCGCCACCAGTGTCAGCAGGTATTGACGCTTCGTCATCATGGGGCCGAAAGTTTTCCCTTCATAGAAAGAGCCTTCAGTGGCCAAGGACCACAGACATTAGAGGTCAATCTCTGGGTAATGCTCTTTAAAAAGAATGATAGACCTCTAAAAGCCTTCCATCGTGCCTTGAAGAAAGCCCTCTTTATGACCAGCCGACCACTAGTTACGCTACTGCTTAAGTTGGGCCATTAAAGAGGACTAGCTCTGCTTAACCAACTCCCTCTCCCTTTGAGCGGTATCGAGCTAGTTTTAAGTTCTTCATTTTGGCGTGTCAGCTTACCAATTTGAACCCCCGCCATCGCCAGATTATTCATCATTGTATGCTCAACCAACCGTTTCTAGGGCTCAAGCTCAAACAACCTACTCTCCGCCTCAGCCCTGGCAGTCATCATCTCCTTAAGTTTGACCCCCGCCTCATCAACTATCTTTCTCTCTTGCTCGGTGATCCTCCTCGTACGCTAAGTCTCATTCCGGGACCGAGTAAGGTCATCCTCCACTTTCTGAGCGCGGGTCGCAAAACTCAGGATCTCAGCTCGGAACAGAGAAAGGAGAAAAATGGATTGTAGAAAAATGCGAAGTTAAAGCAAGTAAATACACAAAGGAGAAACAATCCAAATGTTAAGTAACTTACATCAAGGGCAGATCCTAGTGTGACGTTAAAGTTTATGGCGAGGTCCTAGGAAGACACTTGACCCGCCTAGATGGGAGTCACATACCTCTTCAGCTCCCTTATAATCGGGAGCAAAAAGCCCAAGTCCTCCTTGGCCTCCCTGACCGGCACAGAGGACGACACTCAAAAAGGCCTCTTGCTGGTAGATCGCTCCTTCCACCTCAGGGAGCTCGATGAAGATGTGGCTTATTCGTCTTGTGCAACCTAGGTTGAAGGACGAATAAAGGGGCCTTGCCCCTTGCTCAGCGTTTAAACAAGAGAGTTTTATGGCAGAGTTTCAGTGAGAGCCCTTTCCCTAAAAGAACCCGCCTGGTCCGGACCCCTTTCCCGGACAATCAGACCCTGAAAAGCCCTATCCTCACAGGCTCGATCACCAGCAGACGGTGAAGATGACCTCCCCTGAAAAGGCACTCTCCCCGGCTCATCTTGGAACCAAACAACATCCCCATGATATTGTCGGGGTTTAAAAGCCCCCGACCACCAGAGAAAAAACCTTCGATTCAGCTCTTCTTCCTCTTTTCACCACCTCAATTCTCAAATATTCTTGCATTTTACACAAATGCAAGAACCAAAAAAGAAGGAACATGAGGGAAAAGTTTAGAGCAAAAAAAGATGGAAACTTACTTCAGCTTTGAGGTAGAGACGGAACGGATGGAACTAGTCCCGATTCAATAAGGCTGGACGGGGATAGTAACTCTTGAACCAGGCAGATGTGTTAGAGCGCAACATCAATCCGAGTAAGGGTCTGCTCGAAAATTTTCACGTCAGTCGCCCAGGTAATTGCAAAGAAATGGCAAACAAAGAAAAGTTAGCTGAGCCCAACTAATCACTTAAGCCTAATACATAACATAAGAATCAGGACTTTCATTCACAGAAAAGACAGCATGGATGACCTACTCTCCCCCGGCAAAGAACTATTCCCCCTTCTAGTCCTTTACGGAGGTCAGCCGACCTGAAACTTGGCATTGCTCCTGAAATGGTACAGGTAGCATAACTCTTAAAAATAGATTGGGGACTACCCTATCTTTGACCATAAAACAAATAGGCCTGCAAGCATTCTCCATGAGTTCGGGGCTAGTTGAGAATGGGCTATCCGGAGGCAGGCCAACATATTGGCAAAATATCACTACATAAGAAGCCTGAGTCCCAGCCGCAAGAACTCAACATGAATGGCCACCTTGCCATTGAGAGGGCTACTCAGATAATCCTCCTTGAAGGGCAGCCTGAGGGTGACCATCTCAGAAATGTCATAGTAATGCCTAATAAAGGTTAAGTTGTCCTCACTAAGGCAAGAAGCACGATATTGAGTATTTATTTCGTACTCAACTACCTCTATGCCCTCCTCTGAGTCTTTGGGATTGTTGCCTTCGTCCTTTCTAGAGTTCAAGACTGGTTCAGCCTCGTGTAGGGCTACCTCAAATGAGGGAACTCCACCCGCAGAGGTGGATGCTCCCTTACTCGCTCTAACCCCCCTGCCTCTCCTAACTAAAGGGAGTTCTGGGGATTGTTCTCCCTCCTCAACGACCATGTCCACAATTAAAAAGTCTAGATTGACTCTGGATGCCATCAACTAATAGAAGACACTTCCTAAATGAGGCTACAAATTACTGGGTAAGGACAGCAACAAATCAACCACACCCAGAAATGGTAAAATAGGGGACATCCGTCAGGACCAGAAAACGCAAGAAAAGGAAAAAAACCAAGATGAGAAAAAATACAAGCAAACAAGCTAGAAGCAGAGCCTAAAACAAGTCCCCAGAATAAAACAAAAGAAAAAAGTCCAAAAAAAAGAATATAATGACGTACAAAAAAAAATAAAAAAAGTCGAAATGAAGAACGACAGAGAATGAAGTCACTGGATTAAGAACGTATGTTCAATAAAGAAGCAACGGTAACACAGCAGGAAGGTAGCAAGAAATCAAAAATGCATAATAAAAGGTACAAACAGAGAAGAAGGTGACTATTTATAAGCAGTAGTGAAGTGATCTAGGCCGTTCAAAATAAAAGAAAATGAATGAATGAGATGGATGAGAAAGGCGAAAAGGCATTTGGTGCCAGAGATGCAATGCCTCGGGTCCCCAGGTGAAATAAAAGCGCATCTCTTCAGATGGTTACAACCAAAGCCGTTGGATTCAAGCAGATCGGACGGTCTGAGGGATCCAGTTAGATAACGTCACTTGAGAAAAGAGAAGGACACGACGTTTAAAGAGACCTACCATTAAATTCAAAAATCTTGGAAGAAACCACACCACGTGGCAACGACTTTTCAGTTCGCCATGATGACACCACAAGAATCCCACCCGCTTTAACTTTGTCAAAAATCGAACCTAATTACGAAGCTGCTTAGAGCGAACAAAGTTGGTCAGCTCGGATAAAAAAGACAACAATATATAAAGTGGGGGACCTAGGGAACAATATAAATTGACCAGACCAGAATAAAGTTTCCAGTTCTGATAAATCAAAACTAGAAACTGGTGGACCCCTGTTCCTCCCCTGAAAATCTCCGTCCTTTTGCCCTTAGGCCTAAGGGCCTAGAAGTTAACCAAGGCAGGCCCAGGAGTAATGGCCAATCGGCCTAAACCCGACAGAGTAACAGAACTGGTTCGGATGCAGGAAATCTGGTCGGCTAATGATGAAACCTGTTCGACATATGCTGACTCTAATGCGACTATAACCGAGCAGGTACTGACTACATTCTACAACTTCGTTATAGGAGTTCTGCATTAATATCAAACTAAAAAGGGAGAGCCATTCGAAATCTAACTCGAACAGACCAAAATAAGCATTGCTTGAAACAAAAATGCTAGTGCAGACAAACCCAAGGAATATACTTAGCACATCAGAAGTAATAATTGAGATAGGGTAAGAACGGGGATAAAATATCTATGAAAAGATATTCGACATATGTTAGAGGAGGCAGTATGAAGATATCTGACATGTGTCAGAAGTACAACAGGAAATATCTGGTGCAAGACAGAAATACTGTAGAGGAAAGCTAAAAAAAGTCCTTGAAAGGCCATCACTATAAAAGAAAAAATAGGGAGATATGACAGAAGATGATTAAAAAGTTCTCATAGAACATAAAGAGAAAAAAAAAGGAAAAAAAGTATCCCCCCCTTGCCAGAAGAACATTTTATTCCTAGTTTGTCATATTTTTTAAGAGAGAAAAACCCATATTTTCTTATTTAAGCATCGGAGCGTCTTTGTCAGAACTTACCCCAGCAAGACCACCTTTGAGCTTGTGTATGTGTTGTCATTATAGGCTCCTCTCCACAGTTCGCAAGAAATAGGAAACCTAAGCCTGTACCTATTGATCCAGTCCAAACATAGCCCAAAGTTTGATTCTCCGTCAACAAAGTTAAGGCTTGTTGATCCGAGGGACCACTTCCTCAGGTCAACAAGTATATTTTGCTTGAGAAATGTAGTATCCTATATAATTTGTGAGTACCTCAAGACCAAGAAAGTAGCTAAGATTGCCAAGGGTTTTCATATCAAAATGCTACTAAAGAAAAGTTATAAGGTCAGAGATCGATACTAGTAAGATCATCACTTATAATAATCATATCATCAATATATATGAGAAGGAGAACACAACCTTGAGTGGTCTTGCAATAAATAATAATACTAAGTCATAATGGTTAGAATAAAAACCATATTGAAAAGTGGTGCTAAACTTAGCAAAATAAATATAAAGAGCTTATTTAAGACCATATAAGATATAATAAAGTCTACACACCTTGTTGTGAGGATGTGAATAATCAAGAAGAGGTTTCAATTAGACTTCTTTAGTAAGGTCACCTTTGAGAAATACATTCTTCATATATATTTGAAATAATGTCCAACTATAAATCACAACAATAACTAATAAACTGCTACCAAAAGTAAGGTGAGCAACTAGAGCAAAAGTTTATTCATAATCAATACCATACTCTTGAGTAAAGTTCTTAATTATAAAAAGAGTGTTATACCTCATAATTAACCCATCTGACTTAGTCTAAATTTTATAAACCCATTTATAGCTAACACCCATTTTTTTGGGTTAAAATGAAACAAGATCTCAAGTATATGACATTTTAAGTGCCTATAATTCTTCTATCATAACTCACAGTCAAACAGGGTTATAACTAGCCTTAAAGGAAGTTTGAGGCTCATATTGTGAAAGAATGTAAAGAAATAATGATAATCTCGAAGTTTAATAAGAAGTTGTCTTATACAAGTAGAATGGTAAAAAGAAGGAAGATAAGAGGATTGAGTGACTTTTAAGTTGTCTAAGGCAAATCAATAAGACAAGAGAAAGACACGAGAGTAATCATTGTATTGTTAGGTTCATGTTTACGCTCAAAATATAACGCGGCTATCGCAGTATAGATTGAGGTGTCGATCCCACGAGGAAGCTCTTGGCAAAATAGGTTAGTGAAGTAAAATATTAAAGCAGTAGCAAAGGGTTAATTGATTTAAACGGATGAGATAGAATTGTCTATGAATTGAGGAAAATGTCTTATGATGATTTAAGCAAGGCTTTGAGAATCACAATTATGCTTTATAAATCTACTCTATACTTTGATTCGATATTTATAACTCAACTGAAAGTTTCACATCCCAAACAATCAATCGGAAGGTATGTAATATATAGAACATTTGATAACACATGTATTTGATTTAGTTAAACTCTTTGCAAGCATTAACACACATCATGTTATTTATACAAGTTATCTAAGATCGACAATATATCATTTTGACAATATTGCAGTAAAAGATTAACTTGAATATCAAACATTTATTGCCCTTACATGTTATCCAAGATCGACAATATATCAAATTGACAATACTGCAGTAAAAGATTAACATATAAAATAATATAACCAGTAACAATTATAAATCAACATGAATCACATAAGAAAAGTATGACTGAACATATATGAGACATGAGAATTATAACCTCTGGATTATAGAAAATAAAATAGATAAGAGTTTAATCAAAACCAAACTTACAACATTTATAGCTCTTGACACCGAATCAAAGCATGGAAGTAGATTTACTACACATAAAAGTTCATCTCTTAGCCTTGCTAGGAACTCTAGCCTAAACTACAATACATGTTAATGAGAATAAAAGAAGAGAGAAATTTTTCTATTAAAAACGTCCTAAGGGTCTCCTTATATAGGCAATGAATGGTCATATGTCATGGATGACATCAATCTTCAATAGTTTTAAGCCAATAACTCGCGTATCCATTTGCAGTACGTTTAGCTTCTGCCACCGACATGAAAGTTGTAGCATTTTGACTCTTCTTTCCATAGGCACTAATTTCATGCAAATTGGATGAGTATCCAATGAGATATGAGCAAAATTCCAAAGATACATCAGAATTCGGCCAACAACAATTTTACCCACTTGCAATGCGATTTGGTCCATGATAACGGTTGATTTGGACTTTACCATAAACATACAAGTTGTTGATAGTTAAGTCAGAAATTCACAGCTTCAAGAATTATACCAATTGAGTACGTATTTTGCGAGATACGGTCCAAATACATGAATTGGGTCAAGCTGGGTAAGAGTTGTAGTCCAATTCTGTTGTATCTCAATTTTTGGCCCATAACATGTTGGATTTGGCTTTTCCACTATTCTTCAGATTTCTGTAAGATTGAGTCATGTTGCACCAGGTTCAAGAATTTCTTCATTTTGATTTCTACATTGAGAGTTATGTCCAATTTACCTAAACCTGTCCAAATAACATTCATTAATCACAATTTAAGGAGAACACTTTATTTCAAGCTAAAAATACAGAAAATACTAAAATTAGTGACATTAAATGGTGATTGAATCTTTTAACAACATGCATTTTCATGTGTTCATCACAGCCCCCAACCAGCTTATTGCTAGTCTCTAGCAATTCAAGCGTAAATAGAATATGCAAAACTACCTAAGCATTTCAATCAAAACGTCAGTTCGAGATCACTGTTGTTATCATGGTTTTTTCAATTACAACTTCCATAATTTGTGTGTGTGTGAACTAAGCCATAACCATCTAACCACAAACCACAATAGATATAGCCTTGAGAATTTCTCCAAGTAAAAGCCTCAACTCCATATCCTCACAGGTGTATGACTGTTTAAAAGGTTAGGACTTCTCTTATGGAGTTGGAAAACAGTTAAGCACTCAAGAAAAAGTCAATTTTAAGGACAAACATATAAACTAACATTGATCCGAAGATAGAAAAATTATTTGTTTAAAAATCAATTATTCATATCATACGCCAACTTTAGAACTTTAATTGGCTTGTGAGAATAATACAATTATAACTTGGTGAGAAAACTGTTTTACAAGATATTTGTCTTCTAAAATTGAATGAAGACTTTATTAAACTGAATTGCTTCTTTTTTTTCTTTCTTGTTTTTGGTATTTTTGTGTTTTTTTTTTGTTTTTTTTTAAGAATACAAGGAAGCATTACAAAGGTTTCTCACCAAATTATATTATGCACAAATGCAACCAACTTATCCCTTAATTCAAATAATATCATTCTAAACAAAAATTAACCAATTCAAAGGATCAATGAAGGTTTATAAGCTGTTTTCTCATCCTTTTCACTTACTCACAAAAGATATGTGAGATTAGAAAAATATATACTTAAACATGGAAATTCTCTTGGCTATATAAATTGAATCATCCATCTTACCATAAGGCTTAGCATTGTGCTCAAAAATATTTTGGAAGTCATTCTTTAGTAACCTAGATAGAAACAGTGACTCAACCTAAACAATTCTGAAATCATAGTTAGGCAGAAAAGCAAATTCCTTTATACAAGAATTACCAAGACTACAAGCAGTAAACGACAATGCATGAAATATAAAACAAAATAACAAAAAGTTAGTTAAAATGCATTTCAAAAGTTAGTACTAAAACTCCTTACTCTGTCATTCTAATTTGACCTAGAATGCGTCTCAAGAGTTCAAGAATGAACTCTTTACTCTGCCATTTTAATCAAATATCGGACCACAATTTTTTTTTTTTTACAAAATGCAACGTATGTCTACTATCCTCCCCCCAAACCAGATGAAACATTGTCCTCAATGTTTAAATAGAAAGAGATAAAGTATAGGAGACATTACCTGAAACGCCAGTTATTTGAAAGAAACAAACCTGAGAGACACTTAAGCAAATATAAACTAAAATGATGGTACTGATAAATAAATAAATAAAAAGAAAAATTTACAAACGAAGTGTCAGATCCAATTTTTGCTTGTTAAGGCCCACTGACCAATCGATCCGAGTTATTGCTGGGTCAGGTTCGTAGGTAACTGCCTGTAATTTGTTAATCAATTCATCCGCCTCAGTAGCAGAAACCAGGATCTGTCGCGCCGAATGTGAAATAAAATTCTGTTCCACAGCTTGATCAAGAAAACAAAGTAAGCTATCAAAATAGTTATTAACATTCAACAAACCTATGGGTTTTCGGTGGATATTCAGTTGGGCCCAAGAGACAATTTGAAAATTTTCTTCCAAGGTACCAAAACCACCTTGTAAAGCAATAAAAGCGTCTGCATTGCAAAGCATTCTGGCTATACGTTCATGCATGGATGAGACTTGTAATTCTTCCCCTATTGTTTTCCCAGTCAGGTTTCCCACGGCCAAAGCTGTAGGAATAATACCTAAAACTTGACTTCCTCCTAAATGTGCAGCTATTGACACACATCCCATTAGCTCAAGGCTACCTCCTCCATAAATCAAATGAATTTTTCTTGCAGCTAATGTTTTTCCTAGATTGTTTGCTGCTTCTACGAACACTTTACTCTCTCCAGGACTAGATCCACAAAATACACATATATTTCGAAATTGTCGAACTTGGGTTTCCTCCATATCTACTCTCACCTTTATCTCAATATATGAAAATGAAGAAACTGAGGTGCTGTATTTATAGAGTGCCAAATGATAACAATGATTATGGTAACCCGACAGTTTGTCAAAAGAGAGTTAAAAATAAAACACAAAAATTTAAACATAATGACACACATGCATTATTGAACAAAAAGATTTGAATTTAAGACATCTACATGAGTAGCCCTACTATTCATAAAATAAAGTTTGAAATTAAAATACATGTATTTACAAGTAGTTGTGATTGTGGCTCACATCTTCCTCTGGTTTTACGTCCAGTAACGGTTTAAACGCCCTCTATAGGTCGGGGATAGGCTTCCCATCCAATTTTCTTATAAATTGGCAAACAGGGTCTTTTAGAGTCAGATTCCCGAGACTATACCGTTGATGTTCATTTTTGAATTTGTTCCATAAATCGAGAAGTTCACGTTGCACGAGCCCACAGGGATGCGTCTCAAGAGTCAATAGGATATCATCCAAAGACTCCTTACTCAGTCCATCTTTAATGAACTGAATTTTGTCTTCTCGATTTCTAGATACGAATCCTAAAGAACGACAACTCCGATTACAATTCCATCGAGCACATTTATGACAGACTTGTAACCTTTTTGCTCGTCGCCTTTTGGCATAAGAGCTTCTTCCAAGACCAGGCATATGAGAAACAAAATCATTTTCAAACTCACCAGACAACCGAACCTTGGCTTCAATTAACCAACGAAGGTCCACAGGGATATTACCCAACATCAATAGCCTTAGTCTTTCACACCGTGCTTTGTAAATCTTAAGTAGAGCATTTTGAGGAAATGAAGGAAAACGTTTTTTAAGGTTGGCAAGAATGCGATCCATTTTGAAAGAAAGAAAAGAGATGAATGCACAGTTTGAGGGACAGTTTTTAGGGAACTGAGAAACCGACTTTAATAGTCACGGAGTACCGTATCCGCCACTTGACCGGGAAATAAAATCACACTGAAGAAAAAATAAAAAGAAGAAAATAAAGTAAAATAAAATATGCAGGAAAATAAAAGCAAAAATAGAAAGTCAAAAGATAAAATATAGACAAAATATAAAATATGGTACAGATAGATTGAACCTGATCAATCACGATAGACAGGATCCACAAGAGGGATCTCGCCTAGGTACATAGAGTCGTTTACCTTTTCCATGTAGCTTTTTAGCCGCTGTCCATTCACTTTGAAAGTTCGTCCATCAGTGGGGTCTTCTATTTCAACAGCACCATTAGGAAAAACATGTCTTACCATAAATGGACCAGTCCATCGAGATCTCAACTTTCCAGGGTGTAAATGCAATCGAGAATCATAAAGATAGACCCATTGATTTGGCTCAATGTGTTTCCTTGAGATCTGTTTATCATGAGCTACTTTCATTTTAACTTTGAAAATTCTGGAGTTGTCATATGCATCATTTCGTAG
This sequence comes from Ailanthus altissimus, assembly GCA_946807835.1. Taxonomy (NCBI): domain Eukaryota; kingdom Viridiplantae; phylum Streptophyta; class Magnoliopsida; order Sapindales; family Simaroubaceae; genus Ailanthus; species Ailanthus altissimus. Next base: position 22,996,741 of record OX327685.1, on the reverse strand, counting down.
CTCTTCTATTTCTGACAATTGTAACTTTCTCTGGAGACTTGCAACATTCAAATCAAAGTTAAGGGCTTTGACAGCCCAATAAGCTTTATGAGGTTTTCTAGAACTGAAATGTGTTCCTTGGTCACCAATGATGACACGTGGTGTCTCGAGTTTTGATGATTTTGGTTTCTCCCTCTCACATGGCAACTTTTCAATGCCTGGTTTCCAAAATCGAATCCCTTTATCCTGTGAGTCAAAAATACTAAACATATCAGTTGTTTCATCAGGATAATACAATTCTTCAATATCAAAATCAAAGAGATTTTCTAAAGAATTAGAGCCATGATTTTTATAAGCTTCCTCCGCTCCAAGTGTGTCTATCATATATGAATGATAGCATTCGTCTTCTTCTCGTGATTGCTTATCAATATGAAAAATGTTCACCTCAAGAGTCATATTCCCAAAAGATAATTTCATTAGACCATTTCTGCAATCAATAAGAGCATTAGCAGTGGCAAGAAAAGGTCTCCCCAAAATAAGAGGGATTTTTGACTCCATGTTAACAACAGAATGAGTATCTAAAACAAGAAAATCAATAGGGTAGTAAAATTTATCAATTTGTAACAAAACATCTTCTACTATTCCCCGTGGTTTCTTGATTGATCGGTCAGCTAATTGTAGGACTACAGATGTTGGTTTAATCTCACCAAGTCCCAATTGCAAGTAAATAGAATAAGGCATTAAATTTACACTTGCTCCTAAGTCCAATAAAGCTTGACCAAACTCATGTGTCCCAATTTGGCAGGAGATTGTGGGACATCCTGGGTCTTTATACTTGGGTGGTGTCTTTTGTTCAATCACTGCACTTACCTGTTCTGCCAAAAATGCAGTTTTCTTCACATGGTGTTTTCTTTTGATAGTACATAAATCCTTGATGACTTTGGCATAAGTTGGAACCTGCTTAATTAAATGTAACAAAGGAAGATTAATTTTAACTTGTTTCAAATGTTCCAAAATCTCACCTTGAATTTCTGAATTTTTCCCAACCGGTCGAAGAGCTTGAGGAAAAGGCACTGGGATTGAAAACTTACTTTCGGGCTCTTTTTCCATTGTGGCCTCTTTTTCAAGGGGGGCATCTTTACTACTCGTAGATGTGTAAATTTCAGGAGTAGGCTCACTTACAATCTTACCACTTCGAGTAGTAATGGCATTGACTTCTTTGAGATTTTGAACATCAGAAGTAGAAGCTTGTGCCATGAATTGTCCTTTTGGATTAGATTGAGGTTGAGATGGAAACTTACCTCGCTCTTGTACAGTTAAGGCACTGGTCAATTTTTTGATTTGACTCTTGATTTCTTTGTTTTTGTCCACCACCTGTGCAAGAATTGTTTCAAATTTTTTATTAGTCTTACTTTGTTCCTCCATAAATGCTTGTAATGTATCCTCTAAAGAACTCCTAGTTGGTCGTGCATTATATTGAGGTACAACATAAGACTTGGGTGCTTGTTGTTCTTGTTTCCATTGGTTGTTGGCTTGTTGGTCAGATTTCCAACTGAAATTTGGGTGGTTTCTCCAGCTAGGATTATATGTTTCAGAGTATGGTGAATAAGGCTTCTTGTACATCCCTAGGGCATTACATTATTCCTCATATATCCCTCTCATCTCACTATAAGTGGGGCAATCCTGAGCTAAGTGTTCCGCTCCTCCACAGACAAAACAGACATCGTGTGACTCAACTCTAGCAACCGTGTGGGTGACCCTTCTATCTTTGGTTTTCAAAGCCTCTAACTCCCTAGTTAAAACCTCTAATTGGGCTTTGAGGTTATCCTCTTCCCTAAGATGGAAAACTCCATTGGGTCGTGACCTATTTGTGCTTTCAGTAATGCTAGGTCCAGTCCATGTATGGGCTTTTTCGGCTAAGTCATTAAGAAATTCTATGGCTTCCTCAGGATCTTTATGAAGGAACTCCCCATTACACATCATCTCAACAAATTGGCGCTCTCTAATTGTGAGTCCCTCATAGAAATAACTAACCAAGCGCTAATTTTCATACCCATGGTGAGGGCACAGATTTAGCAACTCTTTAAACCTTTCCCATGCTTGATATAAGGTTTCACTGTCTTTTTGGGAGAAGGAAGAAATTTGTCTTTTCAGGCCATTAGTTTTGTGTTGTGGGAAGTATTTATTGAAAAATGCTTGGGTCATTTCTGCCCAAGTTCCTATAGACCTCGGCCTCAAAGAATATAGCCAACTCTTTGCTTTATCTTTCAAAGAAAAAGGGAAAAATTTAAGTCTAACAGTGTCTATGGCTTCAGGTTGGCTATGGAAGGTGGCAATTACCTCTTCAAATTCCCTAACATGTACATAAGGATTTTCACTATCTAGACCATGAAAAGTGGGAAGAAGTTGTATCATTCCAGGTTTAAAATCCGAATGTGGTATGTTAGGTGGAAATATAATGCATGATGGTGTGGCTGTGCGAGTAGGATGCAAGTAATCTTTTAGAGTTCTAACGGAGTTTTCTTCGTGTTGGCTCATTGTGTTAGAATTACAAGATGAACTAGAAGGTGAATTCTCTTCACTTACAAATTGTGGGAGTGGTTCTAGTTCTAGTTCTCTCACAAATCTTCCTCGTTTGTCTCTAGGTCGATGCATACATCCTAATTTTTTTTTTTTTAGGAAAGAAATGCTTAAGGAAAATTAAGAAGTGGAATAAACACAACAAGAAATAGAAATAAGTTAGGTGGTAAGACCAACCATGAAATATAAATACAATAACTAAACAAAAGACTATAAAATACGAAAAAAAGTACAATAAATAAATAATAAAAAGAAAATACAATAAGTAAATAAATACAAGGTTAGGCGGTAGAACCGGCCATAAAAAGAAAATACAACATATTAACTAAAGAAAATAAATTGCAATAAATACGTAAAAGAAAATGAAAATAAAGTACAATAAAAAAAAGTGCAATAAATAAATAGAGTACAATAAGAAATAAAGAAACTAAGTTAGGCGGTAGAACCAGCCACAAAATAAAAAGAAAATACAACAAATTAACTAAAAAAAAGTACAATAAATAAATAAAAGAAAGTGAACGAAGTTAGGCGGTAAAACCAGCCATTAAAAAAAAGTGCAATAAATAAACTAAAGAAAATAAAGTGCGATAAATAGATAAAAGAAAATAAACTAATTAGGCGGTAAAACCAGCCATTAAGATAATATAAAATATAACAAATTAACTAAAGAAAACAAAATAAATTAGGTGGTAGAACCAACCATGAATAATAAATAAATTACAACAAAGGAAATAAACTAAGAGTTTACAAAGAAAAGAAAATATACAAAGTTACCACTTTAGTATTTATAATCGCAACCGACTTTCGCTTAATGTGCTTCCCCGGCAACGGCGCCAAATTTTTGTTTACGCTCAAAATATAACGCGGCTATCGCAGTATAGATTGAGGTGTCGATCCCACGAGGAAGCTCTTGGCAAAATAGGTTAGTGAAGTAAAATATTAAAGCAGTAGCAAAGGGTTAATTGATTTAAACGGATGAGATAGAATTGTCTATGAATTGAGGAAAATGTCTTATGATGATTTAAGCAAGGCTTTGAGAATCACAATTATGCTTTATAAATCTACTCTATACTTTGATTCGATATTTATAACTCAACTGAAAGTTTCACATCCCAAACAATCAATCGGAAGGTATGTAATATATAGAACATTTGATAACACATGTATTTGATTTAGTTAAACTCTTTGCAAGCATTAACACACATCATGTTATTTATACAAGTTATCTAAGATCGACAATATATCATTTTGATAATATTGCAGTAAAAGATTAACTTGAATATCAAACATTTATTGCCCTTACATGTTATCCAAGATCGACAATATATCAAATTGACAATACTGCAGTAAAAGATTAACATATAAAATAATATAACCAGTAACAATTATAAATCAACATGAATCACATAAGAAAAGCATGACTGAACATATATGAGACATGAGAATTATAACCTCTGGATTATAGAAAATAAAATAGATAAGAGTTTAATCAAAACCAAACTTACAACATTTATAGCTCTTGACACCGAATCAAAGCATGGAAGTAGATTTACTACACATAAAAGTCCATCTCTTAGCCTTGCTAGGAACTCTAGCCTAAATTACAATACATGTTAATGAGAATAAAAGAAGAGAGAAATTTTTCTATTAAAAACGTCCTAAGGGTCTCCTTATATAGGCAATGAATGGTCATATGTCATGGATGACATCAATCTTCAATAATTTTAAGCCAATAACTCGTGTATCCACTTGCAGCACGTTTTTGATAATGTAAATGATCAATTTAGCTTCTATAGCCGACATGAAAGTTGTATAATTTTGACTCTTCTTTCCATAGGCACTAATTTCATGCAAATTGGATGAGTATCCAATGAGATATGAGCAAAATTCCAAAGATACATCAGAATTCGGCCAACAACCATTTTACCCACTTGCAATGCGATTTGGTCCATGATAACGGCTGATTTGGACTTTACCATAAACATACAAGTTGTTGATAGTTAAGTCAGAAATTCACAGCTTCAAGAATTATACCAATTGAGTACGTATTTTAGGAGATACGGTCCAAATACGTGAGTTGGGTCAAGCTGGGTAAGAGTTGTAGTCCAATTCTGTTGTATCTCAATTTTTGGCCCATAACATGTTGGATTTGGCTTTTCCACTATTCTTCCGATTTGTGTAAGATTGAGTCATGTTGCACCAGGTTCAAGAATTTCTTCATTTCGATTTCTACATTGAGAGTTATGTCCAATTTACCTAAACCTGTCCAACTAACATTCATTAATCACAATTTAAGGAGAACACTTTATTTCAAGCTAAAAATACAGAAAATACTAAAATTAGTGACATTAAATGGTGATTGAATCTTTTAACAACATGCATTTTCATGTGTTCATCAGTTCACTTATATGAAACTTAGAAGACAACTATATATCTAAATATGAGGTAACAAGTAACAAATTAACATTAGTGTTTGTGAAAAAATTATGTGTGGGAAGAGTTATAGAAAGACATTTAGAGATAGATGTAAATGTCTTATATTTTAGAAATACTACATGATAAAAGATACGAAGACAATTAAAAATAAGACCATATCACCTATAATCTTTATGTTCTATCTTATAGCTTAAGAAATAATATAAACAAGTATGTGGTTTGAGTTTTATATGTCCATGTAGTTGAAGAAGAACAAAATATACATATCCAACTTTAAGAAGATTATAGTTAGGTAACGTCTTATAAAGTTGCTCGTAAGGAGAATGGTTGTTTATAATTAAAGAGGGGATGTGATTGACAGTGAAGATGGCAATGAAAGCTTCTTTTCCCTAGCGCCAAGAATTACTCAGAACAAGAGATAGAAAAAGCACGAATAATTTCTTAAGATATGTATGTGTTTGTGTTTGACTCTCTCAGTTTGTTGGAATGTACTTGGATATGAACTTTAACAAAGAGTATTATGGTTATATTGAGTTTGTAAGAATTCAAAATTCTTGTATTATATGGTATTGTCAATACGAAAATTTTTGATAAGATAAAAGAATTGTATTCTAACCATTTGATCAAAGGCATGATAAATCTTAGAAATCTTAGATATTTGCTTCATGAGAAATATATAGTTCTAATAAGAGTAATCATCAACAAAAATTAAAAATTAAGTAGAACCTTCGATGGGAGCAATAAGAGAAGACCCTTAAATATTAGAATAAACAAGATTGAAAGAAGTATAAGAAACATAGTCGTTACGATGAAATGCTAAATTAGATTGTTTTACTAATAGGTAAGACAATCAATCAATTTAATCATCCACAATAGTTCCTAAATCACCACTAAAAAATTTAGAATGTATATGACTATCAAAAGTATGACCCAATCATGAATGACAAGGATTTATAGATGACGAAGATGAGGTAAAAGTAATAGACCCTGACTAGTTGAGTGCATTTTTAGAGGAGGGTATGTGTGATGAAAGCCAAAGATTTATGAGTTTATATATGTTTCCACTTTACAACCAATCTTTAGTATATGGCCAATTTATGGATCCTACACATGACAACTAGGTGAAGTAAAAAGAATTTCATGACCAAATTCATATAATTGACCAATAGAAAGAATATTTAAGGTGAGTTTTGGGATAAGAAAAATATTAGATAAAGATAAGTGTGTATTAAAAATATTACCTATATGACTAACATTTATAGATGAGCTATCAACAATTTAAATTTTTCGTAAGTAAGAATGTGAAAATATAGATGAGAAAATACTATTATGAAATATATGATTACAACAAACTGAATTAAAAATACTAAGAAGAATTACTTAAATTATAGGACAAAGTAGTATTGAAGAATTACCAAATTGTTTAAGAAGTTATTAAAGAACATATGCAATTTATTAAAGATAATGATATAGAGAAAGGAGCAAAGTCATAGACAAAGTGGTTAGCAATAACATTGATAAAGAATTAAGGTTACTTGATGAGCCTAGCAAGATAACTCTTTAAATAGTAGCCAAAATTGATATTGTAGTAATACTTACATTTTTGCCTTGGACAATTTAAAAGATTATATTCTGATGAGATATTATCGTGAATACTCTTGAAGAAAGACCTAATATCAATAATATCTACGAGTTAGAAAAATATGCAGCAATGTCTAGTCATTAGAGAATCTTTTATCAGAGTTAATAGATTTTATGTTAGAGCGCATAAAATGACTCAATTGTCCATATATATATATATATATATATATATTAAAATGTGGTGATATAATAATTATGCCTCTACATGACTTGTGAAAAGATCCATTAATAATTGTTTAATAATATATTCACATCATTTATCTATTCATAATATAATATTTAGCCACAACAATAATAATACAATTCAATTATTATCTATTCACAATTCACCCCATTTTATAGTCAATTTTGAAAGGGAAAAAAAAAACAAAAGTACAACTCAATTTTTTAATTAAAAAATCAACATAATTTAATTTTTACTTTAAACTCTAAACAAGTAAGTATGCTTCATTTGAACCATTGAAAATGGAAGACGACAATAGCAAAACTTAGTAATGGTAGTTGGTAATAGATATCTTAAGTATTGTCTTCATTGGTAACAGCATCGTCAATGCATATTTAGCAGACGCTGTGCACCTTGTACAGAAGCTCCATTGTCGCTAGCACCTACTCTGCATCATACTTGTGAAGTCTACTAGCTTGTCGACTAAAGTCTCTACTACTATAGCCGACACCACCTTGTGCCGCGTTACGACACAAAGTGAACAGCCCCTTGATCCTGACTTTTAATGCACGCAGTTAATTCTGAAGATTTCTCAAAATATCAATCACTCTTTTAAAAATTTCATCCAAATTACTTATCTAAGCTTGAAGTTCTTGTGAACTGATGCGATATTTCTATATCATAAAATTAAGTGCAAGTATACACTATCGTATGCAAGTAATAAAGAGACTAAATAAGTCGGATGTCGAACCCACAGGGATAATGTCTTCTTTTTAACCAATTACTAAAATTATATCTTCCTAATAATTATTCAGATAAATAAAAATCTAAAAATGAATGTAGAAAATATAAAGACAAAAACACAATGCAAAAAGATTTAAGTGATAGCAATATAGAGAAAACCTATGATTAATACTATCCCTCAATATGCTTTTTAATGATTAATCTTCTAATATTTAACTCACTTAGTCTTTGTTATTGATCAAGACACTTATGTATTCATAAGCCTCTTCCAAGGTCATGCAAGTATACCTTAATTTACCAAATACCTATATTCCCATGGTACTTGTAATAAATTAAGATTCATTAAGATTAGGTCTTATTGATCATACATGTCAATTAAGTATATTTCTATCCTAAATTGAAACTTGCATATGCAACATTGAATGTTACTCTACAATCATGCATCAAATTACCTAGGTTTAAATATTATGATTCCTCTTCCGAGTTTATCAACAATATTACCAACTCATTCACCATATATTGGCCAGATATATTGAAGCATTAAGATCAAGTAATTTAAATATCAAAGAACTAAGTTTATTAAATATTCGAAAGATATGGCAATTAAGCACACATATTGAGTTCAAGTATTAACCCTCGAAAATAAGTTTAGCTCATGGCTACAAGAGAACAGCAAGAAAAATAAAAATAAAACATGATATAATCAATAGCAAACCGATATAGACGTCGAATTACTTTTAATTACGCTGCCTAAGATCTCTTGATGCCGAAGAATGCCTTGAATCTCTCTCTAAGGTTGCTTCAATTAAACTCCTATTGCTCTCCAAGACTCGTGCTTTGTATTCTTAGTGCTCTTGGGTCGTCTTGGATTGATTCTTAAAGGCTGAGAACGAGTGGCTTTTTATAAGGATTGATATGAGCTTGAAAATCTCAATTCTTGTTGGACTAGGACTCGCACTACCACTGGGGCACTATGTAGTTGTCGCTGGGGCAACGCGTGAAAAAGGCTTCACCGCTGGAGCGGTGGGTTGATAGCGCTGGGGCTCTGTCTCATCGCTGGCGCAGTGATTGTTTGGCGCTGGGGCGCCAAATGCGACTAAAACAAGTCGTATTTCTTATTTCGGTCACTATTCCAGCGCTGGGGCGACAATCCTCGTGGCGATGAGGCGATGGATACATACTTTGAAAACTTTTCATTTTAGTCCCTATTTTCGCTCTTTTTGCATTCTTTCTTTAAATTTTGTTCAAGTCCCTATAAATAACAATAAAGCACATAAATAGCCATATATTCTCATAAAATCATAAAGTATCAATAATAAAAACATGAGAAAATATATGACAAATTTGCCCTTATCATGAACTCATACCAGCTAAGACATTTTCAATCAAATCAGTTGAGTTGACTCGGACTTTGATTGAGGAATGGAATAGTAAGTTTGATTGTTTTGTGAGTTTTCGATGATTTTCTAATGAGAGCAGGCTTGATCTGATCAAATCAAGAGTTGATGGTGACTTGCATGGCTTATTTGAGATTGAAAATAATATTTTGACAATCTTCACTCAAGACTGTTGAAAACTTTCGAGAGGCTTTGACGAATTTTCAACGAGATAAAGAGAGGCTGAAATAACAAGGGCTATGATACTATGTAAAAAGGGTAAGAAATTATATATTTCACTGCATTTTTTTAAAACAAATAATGGTGTTTATATAGACTAAAGTCTAAGTTTAAAAGAAAAAGAAAAATAATAATAATAATAATATATAATATATATATATAGTAAGGTCAAAGTGTAATTTGGTAGAATGAATATGCTAAAAGTTGTCAGTGCTATAAATAATCATTGACTGAAAACTAATTTTATTAATAATTATAAAAATTATAATTTCGATCATGTCTATCAAAGCCATGTAAATCGATTCAGGCATGGCTTGCCTACACAACAAACATATATTTGCTTGGGAAATGTCCCAAAATAGTCCATATTTTTTTAAATAGATATACATTTTATAGCCAATAATTTAAAACTTCATTTTTATTAACCATAATTTTTTTTTTCAAACTATATTACCCTCAAACTCTTTCAACACTCTCAAAACTATCATCACTTATAAAAATCTTATCTTCAAAAGTAGTAGATCGAGTATTTGTATTGTAATATTTGAAGATTTGAAGCCTAAAAACACAATTTGAGAAGTGAAATTTAGAGTTGGAAATCAGACACTTCCTCGGTCCAACATGTTGAGACCGGAGCTTGATTAGGGAGCGAGTTCTTAAAAACTCCCATTTTCTCGTTGGGGTTCTTAGGAGCTTTCTGGTCATCCGCCACGTTGATTTTTCCTTCTTCTATGAAATCTTGGATTTTTTACTTCAAAGTCTAGCTTGCATCCGTTAGAGTCGTAAAAAAGATTTGCTGGTCTCTGAGGCCATCATTCTCGTTTTGAATTACATTATGGGTACTGGTATTTTTTCTTTTTATATGCTTTTCACTTTTTTTTGGGATATAGAAAATATCGAATAAAAACTTTTGACAATCGAACCTATTTGCATCTGAAAAGCAGTACAGTCTGACTTTCCCTTTGCTTTCGGGTTAGGAATCTCACCGTACTTAAAATAGAATATCCCGGCCCGAGGTCTATCTTTTCTGGTAGGGTGAATGATTCTAGCTTTAGCACGAGGTTATGAAATAAAACAGAATATCCCCTAAAGCAACCTTTTTCTTCGTTTGCTTTCACTAACTTTCTGTCTTCTCCTTTATTTTACAATATCACATTTTTAAGTCACTTCTTTTTTTTATTGGTATTTTTGTAAGAAATAATGAAAGTTGGGTAAATTTGGGCAGTATGAGTTAAAATTAAGTAGATTTGATTGAAATTAGCCATAAAAAGGTGAAAAATGATGAAAAAAATATTGAATCCAATGAAGAACGACGAGGAAACCAGAAATCCTCACGCCTCATATATGCAATGCGAAGGAGGGCCTCATGCATGGCCTTGTGCCACGGGGCCTTCACGCGACCCAGCTGTGCGTTAGGACGCACGGCATGAGGAGGGGCACTAGATCCCCTCTTGCGCAGTGAGATTGGGCCGCGCTCATAGACGCATATACGGGGCCTAGCGCGAGCGAGGCAGGTATATTGAATTAAAATTTTTAATTAATTAAATATTATTTTAATAATTTTTCTTTTATTACAGGTAATATGGAGTATAAGTCAATCTATGTACTCTTCATGGGAAGATGAGATAGCTCTAGTAATAAGGAAGAGAGATATATTGAATTTTTCAACTTGAGTATTGTAGTTCCAACACATGTTAATTATGAAGAGCTGTTAAGTAGGGTGTGTTTTGCACTAGGAGTTGATAATATAGAACATAGAATGTTAATAAAATTTATATGGATACACAGAAGTATAAGTGAAGGCCAATTGAAATCAAAGAGGACAATGATATTTTGTTCTTTATGAAGATCAATAGAAGATCGTTATGTCTCATATGTGTAACATTGGAACTCAAAGCTCACGTATGTAAAGAAAATTCATAGATACTCATTCAGAACCAACCACCATGCTATAATCAATTCATGTCAACAAGTGGTTGCATAGCTCTAATAATACCAACTTTTGTACATCTCATAAATACCATTAATTACTATTATGATTATTCCCCACATACATTTAATGAAGACCTAATATATACTCACTTCAATAGTAAAACAGAGAGTGATGTCAATAGTATTAGAATTGTCGATGATGTAGAAGAAGATGAAGAATTAGATGAAGTTCAAGATGGCGAGCATTGTTATGTTTCTAATACCTTCATTAATGAGGATACACAGACATATGCTTCAACTAGAAGAGGAAATGAAGTTGTGGCAGAAAACCCTTTTCAGTTTCTTCCTTCAATACCACCATCAAATTTGGTGGTATCAAATAAGGTATCTAATAATTATTTTCCTAGAATTTAAATAATTATAATAATAGTTTTTATTAAATTTGAAATAAGAATAATTATTTTTCAAATTTTAAATTATTATTTTTGTATTTTTAAATAATTATAATTTTTACTATTATTATTGTTTCTGATTTTGAAGTAATTATTATTAATTTCAGAATTTTATTTATTTTTTTTAATTTTATATAATATTTATTATTAATTTTTTCGAATTTAAATAGTAATTTAGTATTTTTTTTGAATTATTATTTTTTATAATTTAAATAATAATTATTTTTCTCAACATTTTAAAATATATTTTTTTCAAAATTTGAATAAAATAATAATAATAATTTTTGGGGATTTTATATAATAACTATTAATTTTTTCTATTATAAATAATTAATTATTAATTTTTTTAAAATTAAAAAATACTATTTCTTTGAAACTTGTGACTCGCACACGTGCCACAAGTTGCAAGTTATGGACGCTCAAGTATCTTGCTCGTGCGTCACATGCAGTGGAGCCGCCCATCTCTACCATCTTCTTCATATTTGTTTTTCTAGATTTTTCTCTTTTTTTATTACAGTTTTTGGTTGGTTTAAGTTACATCTATACATTTTCAACCTATATCATTCCAAAACTACTTATTTTTCACTTATTTCTAACAAAATTATACATAAATTGAAGAAAATGAAAAACTTACTAATTTTGAATCATTTTTTTATTTTTTACTGATCAAATCAATATTTTAACTTTTAATCTTTACAATTTCATAAAAAAAAAACTACCAAATTACTTGTTTTTAAGGTTATTCTTTAAAATTTTTGTGAGTGTGTTTAAGAAAGTGTAGATAGCAATGGTGAAGGTAAAATGGTTTGAAAATGTTGTGTTTGGTTAATAAACATCAAAATTTTAAAGCAAGGTTAAAATAAATTTTTGATAAAAAAAAGGGCCATTTTCGGCATTTCCCCAATTTGCTTTTGTATTGTATCTCTCAAGAGGAGCGGACAACACCCATTTTGAGTTAGATTATTATTTTTATAACTTAATCCAGCCTAAAATGTTACATTTCAAACTAACTCAAACCATTTAATTTGATTTAATTGGATTTTGAGTTATTCAAATTCAACTATTTTTTAAATATACTGTTTCTATTATCATAATTAAGAAACCAAAAATATTTTAATTACAAAAGAATCACTATAACACAGTTTTATATTAATATATTGATTTTAAATTAATTAAATATAAAACCCAATAACATTAAATAAAATTCTATTACAAATTTTCTATTCAAATGAGATGCACTTTTAAATAACAATCCTAGAACATTCAAAATCTTGAGGTTGACACTTGACAATATTAATATCAAATCTTTTTCTAAGCAAGTTAAGCAACATCAACTAAAATTATAAATTATATTAATAATTTTTTTTATTTATTGCATGTAAATATTATTTATATAACAAATCAAATGCTTACCTAAAATTTAGGTTACCAAATTCAAATATTATTTAATAAGAGAAATCAATAATAAAATCTTATTGAAAATAAAATATTTAATTCAAATTTAATTTGTTGATTTTGTTTGGGTTCAATTTAAGTTAGAAATTGCAATTTGGGTTATCTAATCTTAATATGCATGCACTTATTTAATTTTTTGAACATTTGTAAGAAGAATTTCTAATAAAACAAAAGTATTACAGTGTTAATATGCACCATTACAAACAAAATTTAATTTAATTTAAAATGCTCAGAGGATCTAATTTTATTTTATAGAACATATTTACATTAATCTGAAGAAAAAAATAAAAAATTCAGATAAATTTTGATTGATGATTATCAAATTGTAATATATTTTCGAAAATGCATAAAATTTTGAATTAATATTAAATATAATACAGACATTAATTTAATTCGTCGACAAAGGCAAAGCTCCCGGCGAGGATCGAACTGGCGACCTTACGCTTACGCAGCGAACGCACTACCACTATGCTACGGAAGCAACTGGCTTGGAGGTCTGGAATACTTGTTATTATGAAAGTGAAAGACTTCTGTCTAAGCGTGGAGAAAAGAGTTGGGAGGGCGTTGGGTTTTGAGGGGAGAGAGCGCGAAAGAAATGTGCGGAATCGCGACTGCAATTTTCTGCACATGATCTGAAAGCAACGCTTAGGAGGAGAGGTCCCGATAGCTTCGGCTCCAAGAGGCTTTTTCTTTACTAATTCGTCTATTGAGGACCCAAAACTATCCTCTCTTATTGAGGACTGCGGCCCCTCTTCTGTGAATGGCGTAGCTGAACCGCTCTTTATTGACGCCACTTTACAACCCAGAGGAGTCAAACCCTTGCTAGATTCGTCTCGGAATATTCTTGTTTATAATGGTAAGTTTACATGGTTTTGTTCAATTTTCTACTCGGTCAAAGTTATATTATGTTTAGTGTAGGGGAAGGGGATGTCATGTCTGCGAATTAAGAAGCACTTGAAGTGCTTTATTGACAATTATCTGCTGGGTGCTTATTGTAGAAAGTGCTTTGTGTACGGAAGAAACATAAAATACTTTTTGAAGAATGACTTGATGGACAATTCTCTACGTTTCAAATTAACAAGTACTTAAAGTGCTTTTCTGAAGAGACCCTTCATAGGACATTTTTTTTTTTCTGAAAGAACAAACACTGTTTACTTGAGACGGCTTTCTAGAAAAGCACTAGCAACAGGTTGTTTAGTGTTTCTAAGCTGACCCTTGTTCCATCAATTCTCTACAAGTACTTTTGTTTTACAATACATTTGTTTAGTATGCTTGCAGACATACTTAATTTGGATTGTAACCATAGTTGTACATTTTGCAGGTGAAAGATTTGGAGGAATTCATGTTGCAACTGATAGCAATGATGCTGAAGTTCTTATGCATACTGAGGCTCAGTGCTGCTCTTGCAACTCAGGCTGATGCAAGACATGCAGTCACAAAGGGAACAAGCAACATTCTATTGTGGATGTTCTTTCAACAATCAAGGGTCCGTGGGCTCTAATCTACTGGCACGTAATTTTCGTGTTAAGTTTCTTTTATTCTGATTCAACATTACGCAGAATCTCTGACTTCAGGCATCTTGTTTCCAAGGTTGTATTTGATGTATCGTGTAAGGATAGTTCAAGAGCCCTGTGATTTGGTCAAGACACGTGGCAGCTTAACATTTGATGCTGTACGGATTTATTGTGGGACTGTCCACACTGAATCATTTATATATGTAAGCCCAAAAATTGTTGCACTTTACACAGCCAACCCTTAACTCTCCAATCTCCATCGTCGTTAAAAAAGTTGTAACTCAAAAATCGATCTTCAACGTTCACCCAGCCACCGTCCGTCCAGCTCCGTTACTGCTCGCTTTCGCCTAGTCTCCTCAACCTGTCGTCGGTCGACGCTCCTCGGTTCGCCGCCACGCCGCTCGACGTTGACGCTCCTCGGGTCATCCTCCGCCGCACGCTGTTGTATTCTTCCTGCGCCGGCCGTCAGGTAACAAACTGGCAGTGTGGTGCCTGATTTGTTGTTTAGTTTATGGAAAAATTAAAAAAAAAAAAAATTTAAAAACAATAAAAATTGTTTTGTTGTTTGATTTGCTGATTATATCTATAAATTGTGCCTAAAAATTAATTTTGTTGTGGAACTTGTTTAATTTGTTATTTTGTTTGATTTGTTGTGGCTTTTTATATTTAAAATCAATATAATTGTTTGTTGTTCTTATATTATTGTCGAATGAAATAGAATGGATTTGTTGTTCTTATATTCCAATTTGGTCAAATTATTAAATATTAATCCCCCAAACACCGAATAAGAAATTAGTCGATTTATTTGTTGATTAACCGGATAAGGAACAGAAAGGATTTGGTCATCCCAATAAGAAGTGCAATAAAAAAGGCCCAGAAACAAACAAAAAAAAGTGAGTCCAATTTGAGCCTAACAGCCAAAGGCCCAAACTGAAGAACCAAACCGGTTTAGTTCGGTTCACCTTACGGCCGGTTCGGTTTTCAGTTGCATTTTTTGAAAACCGACTGGTTTGGTTCGGTTTTCGGCTTATCCCAAAAACTGAACTGAACCGAGGATGCCATCTGTCAGAAATCAAGTCTGCGGAGATTCAGGTAAGAGAATTGTCTGATTAATTGTTGTTTGTTGATTTGAATGATTAATTTTCGACGAAATATAGATGATTTTTCTTTACTGTAAAGATGTTAAAAGTACTGCAAATACATGACTTTAAAGCTTGGCCAAGTCGATGAGGAGGTGATGACTTTAAGCTATGCTTATCACAACAAACAGAGAATGGATTCTATTTTTTGTTTTTCCTCTTGTTTTCAGAAAATAATACACAACACTGTATTAAATATTTAATAGCAATGAACGATCTTCAATTTGTTATTCGTCGTTCATCACCATCATCTGTTTCTCTACTAATTTTCTCTTCTTTTTGGTGTATAATTTCTTGAAATCTGTCACTTTAATTCCGGTTTTATTTTCTGTTACTTTATTAGAGCCTAAGACCTTGATACATATAGGATTTAGAGGAGTGATTATTTGAGCTCTGCTTCTCTATGTTTCTACTCATATGAAATGGTTTTGAAAATTGTATTTGGCGGTGAATAAATGCATAATGGAGTTTGTGATTTTTCTGTTCTGTGGCACTGCTTGATTTACTCAAATTTTGCACCTTTTTGATGTTGAGTCCACAATTGCATGTGCAGTGTTTGATGGTTTTTCTTATAGGTTCACTTTTCTATATCTTTGTTCCAGTTGAGTTATCAAACCAAAATCCAGAAAAATGGAAAGAAAAACGTTAACCCTTCTTTTTGGTGTATAATTTCTTGAAATCCTTCACTTTAATTCTGGTTTTTTAGAGTTCATTTTCTGTTACTTTATTAGAGTCTAAGACCTTGATACATATAGGATTTAGAGGCGTGATTATTTGAGCTCTGCTTCTCTATGTTTCTACTCTTAGGAAATGGTTATGGAAATTGTATTTGGCGGTGAATAAATGCATAATTGAATTTGTGATTTTTCTGTTCTGTGGCACTGCATGGATTTACTCGAATTTTGCACCTTTTTTTATGTTGACCCCAC
The DNA here is from genome assembly GCA_946807835.1 of Ailanthus altissimus. NCBI lineage: Eukaryota > Viridiplantae > Streptophyta > Magnoliopsida > Sapindales > Simaroubaceae > Ailanthus > Ailanthus altissimus. The sequence continues at coordinate 22,980,161 of OX327685.1, read as the reverse complement.
AATTGCGCGCATAGTGTTTGATAGTTTGCCTTATAGGTTACTATTCTATATCTTTGTTCCAGTTGAGTTATCAAACCAAAATCAAGAAAAATGGAAAGTCAAGGAAGCATTATTGGCAATGATCAAGACAAATGGAAAGCTGAAAATGCAATTGGTGGCAACAAAGCAGCAGTTGAAGCTCTCAGAGAGCTCATCACTTTCCCTCTTCTCTACTCTTCGCAGGCCCAAAAGCTTGGTCTCAAGGTAAGCTCCCTCCATCCTTTCTGTCCATTGATTTATTTGCTTTTATATATTAATTAATTGTGGATTTCTTTTTCAGTGGCCTCAAGGTCTGCTCTTGTATGGTCCACCAGGCACTGGAAAGGTATCTTTTTCGTTGTCAAACTGATAGTGTTTACTCACTTCTTTAATTTCAAATTGAATTTCAAAGAAATCAAAATAAGAAAAAGAATTATTTCTGATTTTATTGTAGTAATCTAGTTTTCTTGCAATGCTAGACAAGCTTGGTACGTGCTGTTGTTCGTGAATGCGATGCACATCTAACCGTTATCAGGTTCTTACTAGTTTCTAGTCACTGCTTTAATTCTACTAGTATCTGAGTTAAATTTAGGATGATATGATGATAATGGAACAATGTCATGGTCATATTATTCTTAATTTGTGTTGTACACATGTTTATAGTGTTAGCATTTGGACTTTATATCTGCTGTGTTAGATTTATTTATATTTGCTGTTTTTGGCTTATGGTGAATTCTGCAGTCCACATTCTGTTCACAAAGCTCATGTGGGAGAAAGTGAGAGAGTTTTGCGAGAGGTTTTTTCACAGGCATCATCACATGCGTTATCAGGAAAGCCATCAGTTGTGTTCATTGATGAAATCGATGCACTTTGTCCTCGCCGTGACCACAGGTATTAAGCGATAGATGATATCCAAGATTTTTATCCTTCCTTTTCCTTAGGCCTCAGTAAAGTCTGGAAGCATGATTTTATAGGAATCTAATTATAGCAGTTGTATTGAAATAAATTTGCTAAGTTTCTGGAGGAGTGCTTAATCTGAGCCATGTCAATGTAGTTGAACTGTGAACGAGTAATAATGCTATTCATTACATATTCTTGTATTTTCTTTATATTCTGTTTGCTTTCTTGTTGTGTTGATTAGGAGACGGCAATGAAGATATACTGGTCTTATTTTTGGTTTTTTTAAAACTACTGTACATTGCACTCTTGATATGTCGCATGTTTAAGTTGTGCTTCAAATGCAGACGGGAACAAGATGTTCGCATAGCTTCTCAGCTCTTTACACTGATGGACTCCAACAGGCCATCATCAACATCTGTTCCACATGTTGTTGTGGTTGCATCAACAAACAGGTTGTTTATGTACTTCTGGTGGCTTTATTTCAATTATTTAATAGCTTTGTTTCTCAATGTATTTCTTAGTCGACCTTTGAATATACTAAAGTATGTTAAAATTTAGGAAAGACTGGTTGTCATATCATAATTTACGGTGGTTTTCTGCTGTAGTTTCTTTTTGTAGATGTCTTGTTTTCTGAATTAACATGTGATGATCTTGCAAATTGACAACATGAAATTATATTCTAATGTTTTAGCTGATGGCTTCTTGATGCCTAATAGTTGTGATTATAAACCTAATCAATTATTTTTGCTAATAGAATTTTGTTATGGGGTAATATATTTCAGTGACAGTATCATTTGACATTTAAATATGTTCAATTACGTTGAATTTTTTTGTCATTCTTTTAAATATTTGATTGCATTATTTCTTTTTTAAATGTGGTGTACAAAGAGTGGATGCAATTGACCCTGCACTTAGAAGGTCAGGGCGCTTTGATGCTGAAATAGAAGTCACTATACCTACTGAAGAGGAACGACTTGAAATACTGAAGGTTAGGATCTCTTGAAATTTATTAGTCATCTCTTTGTTAAAGTTTTCAGTAACATCTCTGAGCCACTGAAATTGTTGCTGATTTATTTAAGCCATCATGATGTTATGTGTGCTTACATGATCAGCTCTACACAAAGAGGGTTCCTTTGGATGCTGATGTTGACTTACAAGCAATAGCTATGTCTTGCAATGGATATGTTGGGGCTGATTTAGAAGCTTTATGTCGTGAGGCTACCATGTCTGCAGTTAAAAGGTCTTCAGATGCAAATGAATGTGCTGGTATGCTTAGTGTAACAATGGAAGATTGGAAGCATGCAAGATCTGTGGTTGGTCCAAGCATTACAAGAGGTGTTACAGTGGAAATTCCCAAGGTTTCCTGGGAAGATATTGGAGGTCTAAGAGATTTGAAGGTATATAAGTTGGTTCATCCATTTCATGCTAAAATTCTGACCGAACTTAAATAGGCTCATTTTAATAATGTACAGAAAAAACTCCAACAAGTTGTTGAGTGGCCTATTAAACATTCTACTGCATTATCGAGGTTGGGAATTTCACCTGTTCGTGGAGTTCTTCTGCATGGACCTCCAGGATGCTCAAAAACCACCCTTGCAAAAGCTGCTGCCCATGCGGCCCAAGCTTCATTCTTTTCCTTGAGGTTTGATCATCTTTGATATCTTTTGGAAAGAGATGCATTTACCCACTATGAAAATTTAGCACTATGATTATTACTGTGAATTTATGCATCTGTAAGGAAGAATACAAAAAATAGAGGGCTTTCCAAAATTGAACTTTCTTGGTTGCTGCTCTATGCTAGTTGCTGGAACCTTCATTGATTTCTCTTCCTTCAAAGTAGTAGCACTGGTGATTGTTACTGTGAAATTTATACAATTATAATTCAGAAAATAGAGGTCTTTCCAAATTTGAACTTTCTTGGTTGCTGCTCTATTCTAGGTGTTGAAACCTTCACTGATTTCCCTCCATTCAGTTTTTTAGGCTCATTGCTTGGTGTTAGTTATTTTGTTTCTAAATCAGAGTGGTAGTGAAAGTGTTCCTCATTGAAAGTCTTGGGATCTAGCGAGATTTACTTCCTCTCCTTCCTCTGATTCTCTTTTCCTCTGAACAAGAAGCTGGCCAATTAAATGCACTGGTTTTTATTGTAACGCTCTTGATTAAGCTGACTATATTATATGGAAATATCAGCACAAATAATCCAAACAAGGACAAACAAATTGGTGAAGCAAATCCTTAAAGCAAGAGTACTGGAATGAGCAACTCTAGGAATCCACAAATAGACTGAGACTATGGAAGATCGAAGATTGATTATTTTCTTAATTAAATTTGTATAGCTTCCTCAACTTGGAGTTGTCTTTGTAGAGTCATATTTTCAACTCTGTCCATCATCTTATTTTCTCTTTAGTCATCAAAACAGCCATTAAGTTATTTGATGCTTCTCGTGTTAAAATAAATGAAACATATCTTTTTTATTTAAATCTTTTCCCTTCTCTACCTACACGGCCAGCTTAAGTTGGTGAAGAGGAAGAGAGCACCACCTTGATGCGCAAGTTTCTTTTTCATTTTCCGCTCTGTTTATTTATCTCATGTGCATGTAAAGCTTCAATTACAATTTGTGAATATCACTTTATGCTAAAAAAATTCATGAACTATGAATCAGTGGTGCAGAATTGTTTTCAATGTATGTTGGAGAGAGTGAAGCTTTGCTGCGAAATACATTTCAAAGAGCTCGCCTTGCATCGCCAAGCATTATATTCTTTGATGAGGCTGATGTTATCGCTGCCAAAAGGTCAGTGTGTTGCATTGTTTAGTGTAAAATTCTTTATACTTTCAATCAAAGGCTAAATATGACTATCCCTATGTTTTCTTTTCTTTTATTGGGGGAAAGCAAATATTTCAATTTTATGTGAGAGTAGTCTTCAATTTTCATGTTAAGTTATTTAACATTACAATTTTCTTCAGAATAATTTTCTTCTCTGTATCTTCTTGAAGATGTTACAATATATTTTACCATAGACACGTCATGAGGAGTATGTTGCTTTCTTATAAATTGTCATTTGAAGCCCTAAAACCTTATCATGTGTTAATATAGTGAGCCCCTGTTTGAATGCCATGAGAGTGTATGTTGTGCATGCAATTATGGTTTTAGGCAGATCATTGGAATGGGGCATGCATGTTTCAAGGGTCAAGGTGTAATGTTTTTCCTTTCTGTTGATGACAGAAGTGGGAGTTCAAGCACTAACATTGCAGTTGGAGAGAGGCTTCTTTCTACTTTGTTGACAGAAATGGATGGTCTGGAACAGGCTAAAGTAATCATTCATCCCTTAAGTTTTGTTCCAGTTATCTTGAAATCATTTGTGACAAATTGGTGGTAGTCTAATTCTTGCAATTGACTTTATGCTCACCTTTTCAGGGAATTCTTGTTTTGGCCGCAACAAATCGTCCTCATGCAATTGATGCTGCTCTTATGCGACCTGGACGTTTTGATCTGGTAAGATCTCTATTCTATTGTTCCAACCTTTTTGTCATATCCTAAAGTTCATATCATGAAGTTCCATTCTACCTAACCTTGGAAATAGTATAACAGTTTTTAATGCTGTATGGTCTAAGAATTAGTTTCTGGTTCTGCAACTCCAAACATTCTGAACTTTCCTAGTATATGAGTTGGTAGTTCTATGTTTCCTTAATTGCTTGGTGTCCTATTAACTTGTCAGTTTCTTTGAAACCACAGGTACTTTATGTACCACCACCTGATTTAGAAGCTCGATATGAGATACTTCGTGTGCATACCCGTAACATGAAAATTGGGGATGATGTTGATCTTAGAAGAATAGCAGAAGATACTGAGCTCTTCACAGGGGCTGAACTGGAGGGTCTTTGTCGGGAAGCTGGAATAGTAGCTCTGAGAGAAGACATATCTGCAACTGTTGTGTGTAATCGTCATTTCCAGACTGTAAAGAACTCGCTAAAACCTGCACTAACCAAAGAAGAAGTTAATTCGTATTCCTCATTTGTGAAGACTCGATCTCCAAAGGATTCCGGCGAGATTGAATCCAGTACCAGTTGTGATAGCAAGTGTAAGAAGAAATCATTGGGTCCAGTCCTGACCGTTACATGTGTTGTGAGCTTGGCATTTCTTGTTTCTGCAAAATATATTTTCATGCTTACAAATCAAACTAGAAATGAACTAGCTGTTACCTAAAAGAACTGTTGCAAAAATACTGATGATAATATACCATTCCGTGTTCTAAAATTCTAAATTATCAAGTAAAGAAATTTTAAATTTTTTGCTGCACACTTTTTTTTAAAGAAAAAATTCGTTGGCAGCGTGTGAAAATTAGGCGTAAAGAAACAAAGAGAAAAATTTGGAAACAGAAGAAAGTGGGAAAAATGGATTCTAGGAGAGTAAAGTAAATACTGACAAACATAACAAACTTAGAAGAGCATATCGTTAATGGTTACAAAATGGCTTATAACAAAATATGGATTAAATATCTCGTTAAAAAAAAAAAGAGAGATTAAAAAATGGTAGGGTGGCAAGAAAGTCCGGAATCCCAGACCCAACCTGGATGGATGCAGCGGATTTACTTGGGCCGCATGCATTAAAATATATTGGTCGCTCGTATGGTGTTTAGTAGGAATAGCAAAATTATGGTGTTTAGTAGGAATAGCAAAATTATGGAGGTTCGAATTTTACCAAGTTCCCACCCAAATTTTAAATTACACACTAGAACTTAAATAAAATCCTTTTTTTTTGGCACTTGGAACCTAGATATATTTCGGATTCATTTTTGTTTTTATTTGATTTTTAAAAAAAAATTATTTGGGGCAATACTGAAAGATTATGACTTGGTAGCACGTTACTAACTACAATGATTTTGTACGTAGGATGTATGATAGATATGACCCGACTTTAAAACATTAGATTTCAATCTTTTTGTCTTACAAGTTCGGGAGTAAAGCCTACCAAACTCTTGAAGAGTTCATGGAGTCCAAAAAGTTGATATTATGAATTTGCTTAGGTTGACTCGAAAGATAAGGGTTTAAACGGATAAATCTGATCACCAATTGTGAGGTACTTGTATAGTAAATAATGAAGAAACACTTGAGGTTATGATGTGCCTAAAGATGATGAGAGACACTATAAAACTTATATGAGTTGTGTAGTGTGCAATGTAAACTTTAGAGTTTATTCTACAAAACTCTAATTTAGTGATGGTTAAGAGAGATGCACTTCTCAAACCTTGTTTTTTTTTTTTTTTTGCCAGGGGAAGGGGGGTTTCAAGACTAATTTATGATGTATATAAGCTCTAAAAATAATAATGGTTATAAGTGAGTTCTTATTTGAAGAACGTAATATATATATATATATATATATGAGTTATTATACGCCTTAAGGTAACGCTTTTAGGGTTTGTTGGAGTGTTTTTTCCCATGTAATACTCTAAGTTGAGGGGGATTGTGATATTCATACTTTAAAGTTTTTCAACTTATTTTTCTTCTAAAAAATAAAGAGTTTTTTTATTCTACTATGTTTATACTAGGTCAGGATTTTTTATTTGACCCATTTTTCTCCTTAATTATGGTTTCTTTAACAAGTTTTTACACTTTAACAAGGAAAAAAATAAATAAATTTGATAAATAAAAGTGGAAATTTTCTATTTTATTCTAAATAAAACACTAATATACGTATTAGATACTAATCTAAATAAGGAAGTTAACATATTTTATTTTGACGAGTTAAAAGGTTAAATAATGTCTTACTAAGAATGTCTTTCTCCATTAAGTTTTGTAACGCGAGCTTACTCTTATTTTGGACTAAATACTCCCCAAGTGAGGTATAGTTTAGGGGTCTTTACTGTCACAGATCTTTTGAGAATCGTGTGGTCTTAGATGTTTTGAGTGTTAAGCAGCTTAGAAAACACCATACAAAGAAAGAGATGAATGACACGCACACCAAATGTTTGAGAAAAAACCTTCTATTATAACTGAAAGATAATACAAGTTAAGATGATTTTATACAACTAAAGGTGTCCCTCCTTATATACTACTAGCTCTATATAATTAACGACTAGAATTTAAACGATTTAATAGTATACATATAAGATAGGATAAATTGTTAAATAATATTCCAAGATGCCATTGCATATTCCAAGAATATTTTTCTTCCAAATAGGAGTGTGTGTCATTTAAAAGTAATGGGTTTGGCCCATATCTCCATCTCAATCAACAACCTTCTAGATACTCTGATCTCTACAAGTCTAAGTAACTTCTAGGAGATTTAGTCTAGCACCAAGTGGTCAAAGAAATACTTGAGAACATTTGGGGTTTAACACTACGCTTTAACTCTTTTTTAGTGTAACTTTATATCTGCCAAATCATGATTCAGGGTAGTACCTTAAAAATTGACCATATCTTACCTTATTATACGTAGTTGGATATGTTTATGAACTCAAACTTAGTCTTTTTATTGAGTTTTGTGTAGCAACAAAAATTAACATAAAAATTCAGGTTTTCAAAACTGGCATATGTGAGTTCACATAAACTTGTATTGGTCTTTATAAAAATGCCACTAATAGTGTTTGGAGACCAATTTAATCCATTTAATTCGTTTAATCTAATCCAAATAAATTTACTATTTGTGGTATTTGATAGATTGATAGATTAAATTGGATTAAAAATTTTGAAATACGCCCTAATGAATTAGCTTGTGACTTTATTTTAACAAATTTATTGAAATGTAGTTTTATAAAAAATAATTATAAAAAAATAATAAAAAATTGTAAATATAAAAATTTAGTTTTAAAAGTAAAAAATTTTTTGGTAAGTTTTTAGAACTTTTTGAGAATTTTAAATATTTTTAGAAATTTGTTAGAATTTACATTTGAAGTTAGAAATATGTGAAATTAATAAATTATATGTGAAAAATGGGTTAGAATGGTGTAAGAAACATTGAAAACGGAAAAAAAAAAGAGTTTTAAGTGTAATAGACTGATGCTGACGGTGGCTAGAACGGAGGTCGGCCACCGTTGCTTTGCATTGCAATCTCGAGACCATCTTGGGCCTGAGATGGCCCCAAGATGCGCCCTTAAAATACATCACAATGCAGCATCGCAAACTCAAAGTCTGTGATTCTGCATTGTTGCGCCACATGGTGCCTGCATAGGCTGCCACATGGCGTAAATATAATTGTTTTTATTTTTTAAAATTTTAATTTAATTTAATTTAAATGAAATAAATTAAATTTAATGTTATTTAAATTAAATACATTAAATTAAATTCTATTTTTAAAAATTAAAAATTAAATGTCTATTGAATTAATTGTTAGTAATTAATTTCTCTTTCTCTTTTATGTCTATTGAATTAATATAATTGTTTATAAATTTGTTTTTGTAAATAATATTGTATGTTATTTAAAATAAGTATGCTTGTTATTATTTTCTCTAATATTAATTTATTAATTTTATTTATTTATTTTAATTATTACAGTAAAGATAACGTATCGAAAATATATAGATCTCCATAGTATATATTTTTTCGTGCATCAGTGACAGTTTATGCGAAGATGTGGAGTCTAAATAATATAAAAAAATTGACAGAGAATTAGAAAATATTATTTAGGCAGACGTGTATGGGGCATTTCTTAGATATGCCAGAGTTGACATTCTCTGGTATTTTGGTGCACGAGTTATTGTTGCATGAGGTGCATACCTCCAATTTAGAAGATGAGATGTGGTTTTACATAGGGAGAATATGTTAAGATCGGTGCTTACGTACCATCCTTGAATGTACATATACTTGTGTATTTGTACAAGTGTACATTCACATTAAATTGCTAATACCAATTAATATGGTACTATACAATGTAACGTTACAGACATTGTACGATCTGAATGAGTCCAAATAAGATCTAAAGAAGTTTAGATAAGGGCTCATAGTTAGCCACACTTAGAGATATAAATATTAAATGTTAGCACAATTAAGTGTTAGCTGGTTATAATATTCAGCGAAGATCCAAGAGTTGGAACCTTATCTGTAATGGGACATAGACCTGGGAATATACTAGTAACTGTATAGTTGCAAGAGTTGCAATCGGGTGCCAGAAAATGCTAGTTGCGCAAATATGTTCTCGAATAATTATCCCTGATCTATTTCTGCCGATGCGGGTCTATCGGTGGATACCTTAATATATAGATCAGCATATGTCGTACTTATAGGGTACAGATGGTCGTTTCTAGCCGACCGTGAGCTTGGAGCTCGTATTGACATATGGGTATCCAGTTAGGACTGGATATGGGATAGACTCACGAGGGCTTCTGATAGACACCCTATGTAAGCCGTCAATGGAAGGTCTTCTCGAGTTGAGTAGTATACGTGGTCCTTTGACCTGAGTTCCATGGTGGACTTATAAGTGATCCATCATACTTTGGTTCCACGCATGTCACAAACCTTTCATGGTGTGATCGCTGGGTATGGTCCAATGCTTATGGAGTCCGGTGTGTATAGATATGGGATCCGTCAGCTCGTATAGGAAGTTTGATATCCAGATACTTCGAGATTGTATCTCAGAAAATCTTGTGGCCACAAGTATTAATCCCAAGAAAGAGTTCCGTCAGGGTAGAACAATATGGCAAAGGAGTTTGAACATATTATTCTGTGAGATACGAGTCTGGAGATAAAACATGGATGAGCATTAAGGGATTTGACGGTGATAATCTATATCCCCGCACACCCAGGATATCATGACGAAAAGACTATACGTATGCGTTGTAACCTCAACTTACATGGTTCAACGCACTGGTTTGTATATCCGTGATGTGTGCGTGGGGCAATGTTCAGGGACTCATGTAATAGTTCTATTTAACGAATCGAGCATAGGGCCTAGGGAGTCCCGCGATATGGAGTGTACTCGTTGTGCACTGGGGTAGTGTGCCGGATTAAAATGTTTAATCTAGCAATATTTGCACTACCATGAAAATACGTGCGTATCTGTATTTAAGTATTAAATACAATAATTAATTAATAATTATTATTTACTAATTGTATAATGACACGTGACTCATTGTGGACCCTCGATTGAGTTTACCTAAGTGTGGAATTTAGTGAGACCCACTAAGAGGTATTCTTGGTAACTATTCATGAAGGGAAAAATGATCATTTTACACTTTAATTATTTAATAATTAAATAACCAAAATATCTCTCATTATAATATATTATTATATTATATAATATTTTATTATATGATATTAATATTTTATTTGGGTGCTAAATAGTTGGCACTCATTATGAATATTTTATTATTATTTATATAATATAATATATTATATTATTATTTTATTATATGTATATATATATATATATATGAGAGATTGTGTGTGAATTTAGAAAGAAAGTGTGTGTTGAGTAACGGGAATGGAAATCAAAGGAAATTGAATTGTTTCAATTTCCTTTGATACCGAGAAGAAAAAGAAATAGAAGAAGAAAAAAAAAATATGAGGAAAAAATAAAATTGTTTCATTTTTCTCCATGATACTAAAAGAAGTAATTGTGAATTGCTTTAATTTCCATTTCTTTTCCTTTTAGAGAAAAGGAAGAATATACACATTTGGCCATTTTGGGGTTTAAGAGTTAAACCCAATGCTGGCTATAGGCTACTGTTTTAGCTCACCAACCCCACCGTGTTGGTGACTAGAACTGCCCACGAGTTGGTCTTCATGCGGATTTTAAAAAAATACGTGTATAACGTTACACATTAAGGTGAGTTCTCAACCTTTACTAATATATTAATGCGATTAATATATTTATTTATTGTGTTTATTGTAATTTTTTTCGCTTCTACCACGTTTAAATTCGTATGTGATACGTATTTTAGGCAATAGACACAATTATACATGCATACACCTACGTATATTAGATCCCCGACAAAAGAAAATGCATTCAATTTAGCCGGCAAGAGTTTGTACTAATCACCGGACGTAATCACCATCGGCATCTATCAGCGTCACATTTTACTTCAAAATGATCTTTTATCGACCTTGAGACTTTAAAGCCCCAATTACCAGACTAGCATACTAATAGCCTGGTAAAGTTCGTCTTTGCTATCAAACAACTTTTCTATAAATACATTGCCAATTCCACTACTCAATATCTTATTCAATATGCCCAAGTCTGATGGTAGTATTGAAAGTATAAACGCAAAGGGGTTTTCAGTTTTACAAAAATCTATTCTTCTAGCTTCAATATTTAGGGAGCTTGTTGAAACATAACAATATCCTCCTTCTGCTAAATCATCCCCTTCTGAATTATCAACATTTCTAACATCATCATAGTCCCCTTCCACATCTCCAACATTTCTAATGTTATCACAAGCGTAATGTGTATAGGCTGCGTCTTCATTGAACGGTATAGGAAAAATGTTGTGATACTCATTCGTTGTGTTTAAGAGAACCACTGTTGGAATTGATGGAGATGTATGGCTCACTTGGTTGTTACCGCTAGCTGATATAAAATGAGTATGAATCGATGGTGGGTTTTGATTGATGGGCTGTACATCATCTTCATAAACGAGAGCTCTAGGATCCACTGTTACACATAAAGGACAGTACGATCTTCTATTGGCGCTAAAAAAGAATTGAACATCACTGTCGTTTCTAATCTCAATGAGTTTTAACTTATACCTCATCGCATCAATTTTGATTTTCAAGGTATAACATATTGCATTTAAAAGATCTTCAAAATTAATAACTTTCGCAACCGAAATCCCATAATTACTATAATCAACATAACTCTCTTCCCCATCACTAGAACACTCCCATTTCCTTCTAAAATAAATAATAATTGTATCATACTCTATAGGACCTGAAAAAAATAAAAATTATTAAAAATATATAAAAATAAACATAGAAAATAAAAAATTTAATCAAAACAGTGCAGCATCGCGGACAAGTCCGTGATGCCGCAACGAGATGCACATAATGTGCGCATCTCAGGACACATCTCGGGCCCGAGATGGCCCCGCGATGCGCACATTGTGCACATCCCGGGGACATCTCAGTTTTGACGGCCCTGTGCACATCTCGGGGCACATCTCAGGGCTGAGATGCCAAACCTGACGGCAGCCGCACCGGCCGCCGTCTGGTTTTAGCCAAATACATTAAAAATTATATTTTTGATTGGATTTTAACGTCTTTTATACCGTTCTAACTCATTTTGCACATCTAATTCATCAATAACACATATTTCTAACTTTAAATGTAATTTTTATCTAATTTCTAACGAATATTAAAATTTCTAAAAAGATTTATATTTTTTTATAAGATTTGACTATTTTCTTGATTTGAAGTAACAAATATATTCAACAACATTCGATCTACGCAATAATAACTTCAAAAATGTCAATCCATTAATATGATTCTTGATTTAGTGGAAACAAAGGAGAGGAAACTTATATTTTTTATTTTAGGATAAAATTGTTCATAAATAAAAATTTTAATAATAAAAAATAGTCAGTTTACAATTAGTTAAAAAAAACATAATAATAAATTATGAGAATTATTTTTAAAATTTTTCCAAAAAACATCAAATCACTCAATTTGTAAAATGTACTTTACTTTTACTAAAACTTTTGTTACTTTTTAGCTGTTGGAATTATCTTGACATCAATCAATTTGTAAAATGCATTAATTGCTTGTGGCATGAATTCAAATAATTCTTTTTGGTAGTAAAAACTTAAGTTTAACTTAATCATCAAATAACTTATAATAATTAGATTATAGTTGTTGAGATTTATACTTACGTGTTATCCCATTATGTATAAATATTTAATTATGATATTTATACAATTATCATTTCTCATACAATTGTTAATATTATTTATAATAAATGGTAAGATGCTTGTAATGTTTCAGACATTGTAAATCTGAAGGAATTCAGATATGATCTAAAGGAATTCAGATATGATCTAAAGGAGTTTAGATCAGTGCTAAGAGTTAGCACATTAATAGAATTAGCAAAATCTAAACAGTTAGAATCTTATCTGATATAGAACAATGACCTGAGAATATATTTATAATGACATAGTTGCAAAGAGTTGCAGATGGTGCTAAGAAATGTCATTATGCAAATATGTTATCGAACATGATGTTCCTGAACATATTTCATCGATGCGGGTCTATCGGTGGAATCTATTATTATAGATTAGTGTATGTCTATATCTGGATGGTCCAGATGGTTAGTCTTAGAAAACTATGAGCTTAGTGGAAGCTCGTATAGATATACAGGTATTCAGTGAGGACTGGATATTGAACAGACTCACAAAGACCTCCAATAGACATCTTATAAAATCGTCAAAGGAAGGTCTTTCGAGTTGAGTAGTATTTGTGGTCCTTTGACATGAGCGCCATGGTGGGCTTGTGAGTAATCCACTATACTTTGGTTCCACACATGTTAGAGACCTTTTATGGTCTGACCGTTGTGTGTCGCTAGGTATGGTACGATACTCATGGAGTCCGGTGTACATAGATATAGGATCTATAAGTTCATATGAGTGGGTTGTATATCTTAATGCTCCGAGATTGTATTTTAGAAAGTCTTATAACCACAAGCATAAACCTCAAAAAATATATTTCGAATGGATAAACCATATCACAAAAGTGTTTGTGGATATTGTTTAAGAAAATATAAGTCTGGAGAGATGAACTATATCTCTGCTCTTTTAGGATATAAATGATGGAGGGATTATACAAATATGCAATAACCTTAACTTGCATGGTCTAACGCAGTGATTTGTAATATTCGTAACGTGTGTGTAGGGCATTGTTCACGGACGTATGAAGGAGCTCTATATGACAAATTAGGTGTGGACTTATAGAGTCTGACAATATAAAGTGTACTCGTTGAGCATTGAGGTAGCAGACTAGATTGAATAATTTGATCCAATAAATTTAAGCAAAATAGAATAATTGTTTTGAGATCTCTCGGGATGTGCATTTGTTAAGATTTAATTGTTAAATACATTATTGAATTAATTAACAATAGTTGTTAATTAATAGGATGATTGACAAGTGGTACAATTTGGTCCATGATTTGATTTTAGCATTTAACCATGGTAGTAAAAACTAATAAGGTAAAAAGTAATTATTCAAAATTATTTTGAATAATTAAATTAGATATTATTATTATATTATTAGATAATTTGATAATATATATTAATTATGACCATTGTATTTTAATGTAATGAAGGGCCTAAATGTTGGCCATTTATTTACCTAATATGATTAATATAATTATATTTGTTAGGTAATGATTTAATTAGGTGACAATTATTCTAGTGCTTAATAAATTAATCTTAAGTGGAAGACTAACAACTAAATTGGTGGAACACTTTGTTTTTGTTTTATCAAAAGGGGTTGAATAACAAAAACAAAAGAGATTAAGCTAACAATTGAATTGATTCATTTAATTCAATTGAAGAAAAAAATTCGGTCATCTTATGGAGAGGTAAGAGAAAATTAATTTTTGTTCTTTTAAGTGTTGAAAAAATATAAAAAAACCTCTCTTCTTCTTCTCTGAATGATGGTTAAAAATGAATAAAAAAAAATAGATAAAAGATAATTATTTTAGACAAGAGTTGTTCAAAATAATTATCCTATGGAAATTGTTTATAAGAATTGATACAAGAGTTGTATGTAAAATATTTATCATCTCCATTTAAGAAACAAAAATTGTATTCAAAGAGTTTGAATATATGTTGTTGAAAATTTTAAAAATTAAGCTACCATTCTAGTTCCATAATCCCACCAAACCGTTATGGACTAGAATTGTTCAACAATTCACTTCAAAGTGAGCTCTTCAATTAGATTATTGGATGAGTTGAAGATTTTGTAAAGTTACCTTCATTATGTAAGTGTTCTTTACATTTTAATTTATGTATATAATTGTTCATTATATATATTTTGTTGTATAATAGTTATACTTGAGCATATATGTGATATATGTGGTTACATTGAGTGTATTTATTAACATGCTTTCGCTATATGTAGTAATTTTTAAAATTACGTATATACTCGTATATCACACACTCGATTTCCATCAATAGTACAAGAGGCTTAACCTATTTCAAGCTTGAACAATTGAACCTATTTAATAATTTTGAATGTAATTAGCATTTATTATTGTAATTGTGAATCAGATTGTATTAGATTAGATTTACAATTTTGAGCTTGAGGGACCGAACTTATATGACAACTTTGAATGTAATCGGTATTTGTTATTAAATAAAAAAATCAATGATTTATTTTACAATAAATCAATTGAATTGAGAAGTTAATAATCCATTTAATTATGTATTAAATAAATTATTAGTCATATTTGTCAAATCCAACTTGACTGCCTTGTTAATAAATTAAGACATGCATTCCTAATTGTAATTTAATATTTTTTTTATATAATATTAAATAATTATTAAATAATAAAACGAGTGTTTTAAAAGTTATAAAATTAATTATTTTAAAAAATATAAAAATTAATTATTTAATAAATTATTGATATATATATTATAATGTCGTTGGAAAGAAAAGATAATATTGTTTTAAAAATATAAAATAAAAAGTAAAAAAAGAGAGAGAAATTTGAGTTAAAATTGTTTTTTTTGAAAAGATTACATTCATATATATATATATATATTTTACACACCACTTTAAAAGAAAAAAATTTAAATTTAGGAGAGATTATATATATATATATTTATTTATTTACCCATCACTTTAAAAGAAAGAGAATTCAATCTCAAGTGAAAATATGAACTTAGTGCGGCTAGCCAACTCATGCTCAGTATGAGTTGACGTAGTGGTAACTAGAAATATAGAAAGTCCATTATTTTTAGAGCATGAGGGCTCAGTCAAGTTGGCTGAACCCCCTAAGGCTTCACATCCTCACTTGGGTTCAAACTCTCTCTTTTTCAGGTGGTGTAAAATTGTTGATAATTATTGTAATTTCCTTTTAAAAAAAAAAAAGCATATTGTTTTTAAAATTTAGTATTATTTTTTGATTTGATTTGGTTTAGTTTGGTTTTATAAGTATCAGGGTATGTAAGTAATTACATGACATGCAGAGCAGAACTTTAGAATTGAGGGGGACGGGTATCGGTGCTAGAGAGAGAGAGTCCGGAGTCGTGCTCTTCCAAGTTCCAAGTATCAAGGATGCCTTCAATGGCTAAAGGCGCAATTAGTAACTCCTCCAAAGTATTATCCAATGACTCCTGTTCTAGGTCATTCTCTTCTCTCTTCGCCTGCCAACAAATTGAACTTGTAAAACCCCACTCAAATTGCTGATTATTGAATGCTATGCAAATGCAGGAGGCAAAAGATTTTGCAACAGAGAAAGTCACTACCAATTTCTTCAGGTAAAATTAACGCTTTTTATTTTATTTTTTAGCGTGGACAAATTAATGTAATTATTAACTTTTTTCTTTCCCTTTTATAAATTTTAGTTGAGAAACGACTAGTGGAGGAGGTCCGTAAAAATGATATTTTGACTATCGTTGGTGAAACCGGAAGTGGAAAAACAACTCGTAAGTTTTTGAATTTCATGATGATGGATTTGGACTTGTTAATTATTAATGTAATATTATCATTAATATATTTTAATTTAATAAATTAATTATATTAATAATATAATATTCTTACCTTTTATAATATGTAATTACTTCTTTTCATATATAGTATCATTTTTCTATTTTGTAATAAATTATAACTTATATAAAAGTTTTATTGTACAATTTGAGATTTATAGTGAAATATACATAGTTTATATTCCTCACATGGTATCAGAATTTTAGTTTCTTCACTGTCACTCTGTTTAGTCAGGAATTTGTCGGAATTTTTTAAAAAACCCGTCAGAATCTATCGGAGTTCTTTCGCAAAGTCGCCGAAAAACTCCGAAAGTGTGCCGTGATTACCACCGCCCACCTTAGACTACTTAGAATACTCCGCCGGTTTCAACGCCATCGATAACGCGTTAATCGGAACTTGCTCCACGCACCGCCGAAACATCATTGCCGCCGGTCACTTTCACTTTAGATCTCGGCCGTTTTACGGCGACGTGATAGCCACCGCTCACTTCAGACAACTCAGACTACTCCGATCGTTTCAACGTTGTCAACGAGGCGCCAATCGGAGAACCGGCACAGCCGCACGCGTTGCTGAAATGCCACTGTCGCCGATTGTTTTCACTTCAGATCCCGGTTGCTATACGACGATGTGACCGATACCTCTGTGGCAGAAAGCATCCTCAGTCACCGACAGTTCAAATGCCGCCGACCTTACGACAATCGGAGGTCGGATCAGGCCGCACGCGCCACCGGCAGTTTCTGTTTTCTGTTAAGGGTCTGTTTGCAAACTTTTCAAAATTTTAAGGTCAGATCGTAATTTTCTATTCTTTTGAGGCATTTTTGAAAATTTCAATAATTTCGGGGCTATTTTAAAATTATCATACTTTAGGGGTCATTTTTGTAATTTTTGAAAAGATTAAGGGCTAATTTATAATTATTATATTCTCTAGGGGTCATTTTGTAATTTTAAGAAAGTTTAGGGGTTAATTTATAATTATAAAAAATATTAAGGTCAAATTGTAATTATTAAAAGTTAAAGAGGGAGATTATTTTTTCAATGGATAAATCTGATATTTCTCAGTCTATTCACATTATTCTTGACGGACACAATTATGTTTTATGGGCACAAGTTATGTGTAGTTTTCTTAAAGGTATGAGACTTTAACGCTATATTACTAGTGATGTTATTCTACCTCAACAGCGAGATAATGAGAGTCCGGAGGCTTTCATCGACAGACTAGATGATTGGGATAGTAAAAATCATCATATTATTACATGGTTTCGTAATACATTCATTCCATCCATCAGTTTTCATTATGGTCGATTTGATACTGCCAAATCACTTTGGGATTTTCTTGCACGTTGTTACACCGCCACAGATCTCTCTCATCAATATCAACTCCTACAAAATTTGCATCATCTTCGACAAGAACCAGGGCAATCCATTGCTGATTTTCATTCTCAGATGCAGTTTATTTGGGATCAATTAGCTCTTTCAGATCCAATTTGGAAGAATAACGATGATGCTCAAGCCTTTATTATCTATCGAGATCATCAACGTCTGGTTCAGTTTCTCATGGCTCTGCAAGATAAGTTTGAATCCACTCGTGCCTCTTTACTTCATTGGAGGCCTTTACCCACTTTGGATTAAGCCATTGCTGATCTCATCTCTGAAGAAACAAAGTTTGATACTCTTCAGCAAGTTCGTACAGATACAGTACTTGCCACCTCGCAACACAAATTTGACAGCTCCACTCAATATAAGACGTGTAATTATTGTCACTTATCTGGACATTCAGTTCTCAATTGTCTAACACGTAAATGTAGAAAATGTCAGAAAATTGGACCAGGTCATTTTGAAAGAGATTGTCCTAAAAGCAAACAACCTCAGGGTGCTACTTCTACAAGGCCTCGATCATTCTCTGCTACTACTGCTGCCTCAGATACTGCCAACTCTTCTTCCAACCTAACCAGTGATCTTGAATCTTTACTTCGTCAACTTCTATCAAACTCTGGTAACCCTTCCATTACTGCTTCTTCTGTTCTTTCAGGTAACTCTTGGTATTTTGATTCTGCATGTTGCAATCATATGATTTCTGATTTCACTCTTTTCTCTTCAAAATCCCATGTATCCTATTTACTTTCTATTTAAACTGCCAATGGCTCTTTCATGAATGTTAGTCATATTGGTCAGGTGTCATGCTCTAGTCTTTCCTTATCTGATACTTTTTTTATACCTAAGCTCACATTAAATCTTTTATCTGTCAGTCAAATTTGTGAACTTGGTCTTAACGTTTTATTTATTGCTTTTGGGCGTTATATGCAAGATCCGAAGACAGGTTGGACACTTGGGACAAGTCGTAAAGTAAGTCGTCTATATGAGCTCATTTTTTTACATTTGCCATCTTCACCTCCTTCGTCCGCTGCCTCTACTTCCTCAGTATCATCACTACATCTCTGGCATTCTCGTTTGGGTCATGCTTCAATAAGTCGTATTCGTTCTTTAGTATCTAGTGGTTGTTTAGAACATGTTTCTGATAATAAAGATGATTGTTTGATTTGTCCTTTAGCAAAACAACCAGCTTTTCCTTTTAATAATAGTACTTCTGTTTCACATGCTCCTTTTGATCTTACACACTCTGATATTTGGGGACCATCTCCTAATGCTACTATGGGCGGATCTCAATATTTTGTTATTTTTGTTGATGATTATTCTCGATATACATGGTTGTTTCTTATGAAACAGAGATCGGAACTTACCAAAATTTATCGTGATTTTACTCAAATGATTAAAACACAATTTTTTTGTTCCATTAAGATCTTTCGCACAGATAATGCCATGGAATATAGAGATTCTGATTTTCTAAATCTTTTACAGGAACATGGTACTATTTGTCAAAGATCTTGTCCTGGTACGTCTCAGCAGAATAGGAGAGCCGAACGAAAACACAGACATATTCTCGATACAGTTCGTGCTCTTCTCATCTCTGCTTCTTGTCCTGAACAATTCTGGGGTGAAGTTGCTTTAACTGCTGTCTACACAATCAATCGTGTTCCTTCTTCTATTATTGAGAACAAGCCACTATATGAACGTTTATATGGAATCCCTTCTCATTATAGTCTTTTTAAAGTTTTTAGTTGTGTTTGTTTTTGTTCTACTTCAAAAACATGAACATACTAAACTTGAACCACGCACACGACTGTGTTGCCTTTTGGGATACGGGATAGAACATAAAGGTTATAGGTGTTAGGATCCCATCTCTAAACGTCTTCGCATCTCTTGTTATGTCATATTTCTTGAATATAAAATGTTCTCCTCCGTGTCAAACTTTCACTCAGTGTCTCCATCAGCTTCTCAATTTTTCACTAACAATACTATTGACTTATTTCCTGATACTTCATCTGAGTTTCATATAAGTGATCCTGCTGATACAATGCCTACTTCTGAGCCTCCCATCTTGTCTGAAGGATTTGCTCTCGACATCTCTGAGGCCTCCCCTACATCTTATCTCCGTCGTTCTTCTCGGGTAAGAGAACTTCCTATTAAACTTTGTGATTATCACTGTTTTTTCATTACCCTTTCATTATATGAACCCCAATCCTATTCCGAGGCTAGTGCTAACCCTGTTTGGCAGCAAGCAATAACAAGAATTATAAGCTCTTGAGAAATCGTACACTTGAAATTTTGTTCCTCTTCTACCCAACAAAACTGCCATTGGTTGTAAATGGGTATACAAGATTAAGACCAAGTCTGATGGATCCATTGAACGATATAAAGCTTGTCTTGTTGCAAAAGGATTTACTTAAGAATATGGCATTGATTATGAAGAAACCTTTGCCTCTGTTACTCGTCTTACTTCTGTTCGGAGTTTATTAGCTATTGCTGCAGCTCATGGTTGGACATTATTTCAGATGGATGTGAAAAATACTTTTCTTAATGGTGATCTTTCCGAAGAAGTCTATATGAAGCCTCCTCCCGGTTATCCACATCCATCTGGCACAGTCTACAAGTTTCGTCAAGCCTTGTATGGCCTAAAACAAGCTCCTCGTGCCTGGTTTGCAAAATTCAGTAGTATCATTTCTTAACATGGTTTTCAATCCAGCCCCTATGACTCAGCATTTTTCATTCACAGAACAGATCGTGGTTGTGTTTTACTACTTCTTTATATTGATGATATGATTATCACGGGTGATGAACTTCTTGGTATCTCTAATCTCAAGGACTTTCTTCAACAACATTTCGAGATGAAAGATCTTGGCAACCTTAGTTATTTTCTTGGTCTTGAAGTACTATCCGACTCTACTGGGTATTATCTCTCTCAGGCTAAATATGCATCCGATCTTCTTGCAAAAGTTGGGTTGACAGACAGTAATATTGCCTCCATTCCTTTAGAGCCTAATGCTAAACTCCGATCCTTTGATGGTACTCTTCTTAGTGATGCTATCCTCTATCGTCAATTGGTTGGTAGTTTGGTCTACTTTACAATCACTCGTCCAGACATTGCTCATGCTGTTCATGTTGTCAGTCAGTTTATGGCTGCTCCTCGTACATCTCATTATGCAGCAGTTCTTCATATTTTACGTTATCTCAAAGGTACATTTTTCACGGTCTCCATTTTTCAGCTCATTCTCCTCTCATATTACGAGCTTATGCTGATGCGGATTGGGCGGGTGATCCTACGGATCGACGATCAACTACTGGATTTTGTCTTTTTTTGGGTGATTTTCTTCTTTCCTGGAAAAGTAAGAAACAGATAGCTACTGCTCGCTCGAGTACTGAAGCTGAGTATCGTGCTTTTGCTGATACTACCCAAGAGATTGTTTGGCTTCGCTGGCTTCTTAAAGATATGGGTATTTCTCACACTGGTTCTATACCTCTTTATTGTGACAATCAGAGTGCCATTCAAATTGCTCACAATGATGTTTTTCATGAACGAACTAAGCACATTGAAACAGATTGTCACTTTATTCGGCAACATGTTCTCAGGGAACAATTACTCTACACTCCATCTCTTCTGAAAATCAACCTGCTGATATTTTCACCAAATCTTCACTTCTTGGTCGTTTCCAAACTCTAGTTTTCAAATTCAAACTTGCTTCAACTCCACCATCTTGAGTTTAAGAGGGGATATTAATATAATATTATCATTAATATTATATTATTAATATATTTTGATTTACTAAATCAATTATATTAATAATATAATATTTTTATCTTTTATAATATATAATTATTTTTTTTATATATAATATTATTTTTTTATTTTATAATAAATTATATCCTATATAAAAATTCTATTGTATAATTTGAGATTCACAATAAAATATACACAATTTATATTCCTCACATTAATAACGTAATTGCGACTAAGTAGCACAATACGTTTATGCTTTGATGTAGAATACCTCAGTTTCTATTTCATACTGGAATTTGTGGTGATGGTAAAGTTAATACAATTACACAATCTAGACGTGTTGCGGCTGTCACCGTTGCCAAACGGGTAGCTGAGGAATGTGGTGTTGAGCTGGGCCATCGAGTAGGGTATTCTATTAGATTTGATGACAAGACTTCAGCTGCGACAAAGATCAAGTACATGACTGATGGATTGCTACCGAGGTAAAAAGAAAAATTAATAAATAAAACAAGTAAAGCATCTGCATTTTTTTTACTTGTGTTATTTTTTTGAAGTTTAATGTGAGTGTTGAAGAGCATCTTATGTTAGGTAGTCGTATGTTTTAAAATAGTTTTTAATGCACATGCTGCTGTGGGTCTGTGTGTGCATGAATAGATTCATTATTGGTATTAGTTCAATTTAATAAAGATTTTATGGCATTATTCATACTTGAGTGCATGAAGAGATGTGAAACATCATCAAGTATTTCATGTTGATGAGAAGAAGAAACTTCTTAGAGACAAATAAGAGTCTCAAAAAAAATTTGTACAGACAATGTACTTTTATGTTTGGTAGGAGGGAAAAGAAATGAAGATGGCCAAGCTGATGGTTTGACATTTTTGACCCCATTAGATGTGTTGCTTTGACATATTTTTTCTGTAGCTGACCACTCTAATGCCAATGATAAGAAGGCGAGCAATGACATGCTGTTGGACGGGGAAAATAACACACAGTGCACCAGTATTTTCAAGCAAAACCAAGGCAGAAGATTCCCTCCTTTGAAGTTAATCATCATGTCTGCAAGCTTGGATGCTTGTGGTTTCTCTGAGTACTTTGGTCATGCTAGAGCTGTTCACATGCAAGGGTGACAGTTTCCTGTTGATATACTTCATACTCTCTATCCTGAGCCTGATTATTTAGATGCGGCCTTGATTACCATATTCCAGGTTATTATTAGTGCTTTCTTCCGATTCTCTATTAGCCCTCCTTCATAATTCAGGTTGGGTAGAGTTTAACTTTGTTTATATCTCAGTTACATATGTTTGCTGCATGCCAGTTTGTGTATTCTCCTTCATATCAATGGAGTACTGCTGACTAATTTCTTACCCCACGAAATTGGAATCCGGCGGCTAATCGGGATTCAATATCATTTCCCATATACCGTACGCGAGAGGTGGATTCAGAGCTCAGAGAGAGGGAAATGATTAAAGGAACTCTCTAACTGAAGCCTTAGCTTATGTCGTCTTCGTAAAGTCATTCTTGTTACTTGTCCACTTAGGTGTAAGTTTTTACAAGTTTATCTTATTGCCCTACAAAAGTAATAAGAATTAATTAAAGTGTTCTAAAAAAGTAGAGACTGTCCGAATCTTTCAACCAAATGTCATTGAGCAACTTCTCTTATTCCTTTCTATACAAAATTTGCAGACCATAAATGATTTATCTTCGATGGATGTTTTCTTTTGAATATGTCAGAAGTTAAATTCAATGTCTTTCCCATCCCTAAAGTTTGAAGGCATTGGCTAGCTAGCGAGTAGTGATCTTGTTGAGAACATAACCAAGTATTATTTCTTCATCGGTTGGATTGGACAGAAACGCAAAACCTAACCTTAACCGTAATCGCAGTTACGCTTTAATAGTGTCTCTTCACTCTCTTTCTTTGAGAATCAAGACTTGGGGCGTAAGCAAATTTTGTCTCGATATCGCAATGAAGCTTTCTCGTTATCATGACTTTATATTATTAAGAATGATAAACTTACACAAATTTTGTATTGTAACTAACGTGGTATACATTATGTTGGGTATATTTATGTTATATATTGTTACAATCATATTTTATATTATATATTGTCATATATAAAAGATATAAAACACATTAACAATACATATAAAAAAAAATAGTGAGTAAGAAAAAAATCAAATTTAACTTTAGCATAGAAAAAGCATGTTAATAGTATTGTCTTAAAGTCAAATAGTCATCTCTTTATGTATACAGTGACAGATCTATATAATTTTAAGATTTAATTTTATACTTACAGTTGTTATCCTCGATAAGAATAATCATTAGAAGATCATATTAAGTCATCTTTATCATGGTGATTAAAATTTAATATAAAAGTTTATAAATTAAAATAGTGTACAACATAACACACTTTCCACTTTTCTTTTCTTCTTCCTTTTCACTCACACACACACCACACCATGAAAACCACTTTCTCTTTTATTTTTTATTTTTATACACTATCTCTAAAGAAATATTAACATTCTTTATATAGTGGTAGATAGATAAATGTTAAGATATTAATATTAATATTAATTATAATTTTAAATATTTTGCAACTCTTATAATTAATTCTAATATTTAATAAAAATAATTTAATATATTTTAACTCATACAATAATTTAATATATAAAAACTCTAAATAATAATATTATATAAATATCATAACTCCCATAATAATCACAATATTATAAATAAATTTTGTAACTGTCAAATATTAAAATAAAATTTAATGGCTTATTTAAATTTTGTAATCACTATATAATAATGATATAATAATATTAATTTATAATATGTAACCTACAATATTAAAACTATATTAATAATTTATAACTTATTAACTATTTAAAAAGTTTTCAAAATTTGTTTTTCAACACAGTAGTGTTGTATAACTATCACATTAAGAAAAATTTAAAAAAGGTCAATAATTACCTAATCAGCGATAATAATTGATTAGTGATATATCAAATAGAATACAAATTTTATATTCCAATTTTGTAATGTTGCACTACCCTTATATTGTAATGACTACCACTTGGATTTGAGTTACTGCACAAAGATTTTATTCTTGAATTGGGCTCTTAATACTAGGCCTAGATCAACTTGATTTAATGGTGAATGTTGATCAACCCGTTTTCTTTTAAGCCATCAACCCATCTCTTTAGATTTAAGCCTAGAGTAGATTAGTACTAAGTGCTTGTTTGATTGATTTTTTAAATTGTTTAAAAGCGTTTTTTTTAATATTAAAATTTTTTTTTAAAATTTTTTTTATGTTCGATACAAATGAAGAAAAGTATTTGGAGATTAAAAAAGCTATTTTGGCTTTATTTGTAAAAGTTCAAAATTTGAGATTTTTAGAGTAAATTTTTTTTGAACTTTAAAAAAAATATATATATTATGTAATAAATCATATTTAACTAATATATTTTTAATATTTTCTTGAAAGTCACTATATTTTCATATCTCTAACATTATATTGTTATAATACTTTTTACTAAATTCTTTTGTCATCGATAAGTACTATTTTATTTTAATTTTTATACTAAATATAATAATTTATTTGATTCGTTTATTGCTATGTATTAATTTTACTTGAATTCTTATGTTTTAAGATATTAAATTTGAGAAAAACGAAGATAAATTTAAACTTATGTGTAAAAAGGGTTGAATTGTGTAAAATTTAGATGTAAACTTTATTAAATATCCTTTTTGATAATTTAATAAAAAATAAATACTTTTAATAATCTGTAATTAAATGATTTAATACTTTTAATTTTTTTAATTAATAACCAAACAATCAATAACTTTTTTTTAACATCTATTTTTAAAAATTCAACTTTTAAAAATTTTACTTACAAAAACTTTATTCGAAAAGTTTAGACAAACAAGTCTTAAGTGTCTCATCAATTATTTTAGGGTGCTAATTTTTTTTTTTAAAGAAATTTTATTGTGCCAATTATTACATGTTTTTAAAAAAAAATATATATTTCTAAGAGAAAAGAATATGTAAATTATATTGGCAATTGATAATTACTAAACAATGATACACAATCTTTTCTTCTTTGACCATCCAATAGCTAAAATCATCTTTAAGGTCGCAGTAGTAGTACTCAATTGTATTCTGTATGAACATAAATTGTAATCAATTTGATTTAATTTAATTATAGGATGTAGGATGGCTGACTGGGTGATTGTGAATTTTTGAATTGTGATACTAAGCATTTAAGCAAGTATGGGTAGGTTAACGTTGTTTACTTTTTTTGATTGTGAAGCTCCGTTAATTAATGGTCCATGGATCAGATTCTCAATACTTGTATAATTTTTTTTTATAATTTTAAAAAGAAATAGCCAATCATAATTTTTAAGATTAAAATTGAAGAGTAATTTAAAATTTTTTAACGCTTAACACAAGTTTAATGGTTAGTTTTAATATATTCTGATAGGATATGTTGTGCAGAACAATTATGCATAAAATTCTTAATTTTCAAATTGTAGAATGTTATGATTCTCACAATACAATTAATAGAACATAAAGTGTACCTTGATATGTGTCTGTTTTTTATTAGAATAAAATTTGTTGAAGCACTCAAATGAAAGAACTATATTTCTCTTTCTTAACCCCTTTGATTTAGAGTTGAAAGAAGACCTATTTTTTTTTTTTTATAAAGATACTTTATACACATGTTTAGTCAAAGTTTGCAGTTTTGAGAAACTATCAACCTTTTTAATTGACCAATAAGATTTTAGCAATTAATTAATTATTAAACCATCATTCTCATTTAAAATAATTTAATTGATGATATCGCATAATGGCATGTGGTTCATCATAATCATTTAAAATATATAACATTCTCCTAATTGGCTAATGTGACATCTTTATTTCATAGTTTAACAATAAACATAAGGCGCATAGTTTTATCCTAAAACTTTCTTATATTAGTCACATTAAGTATTATCATCAAGTAAATAATTAATAAAGATCATGGTGGTTGTATGCCATTATTTTCACACAATTCCTATGTATTATAATATTAGTTCTTTATTTAATATAACTTGTAATGAGAAGTATAATAGTGTTCCAATAACGATGTCTTTGTAAAAAATAAATCCTGTTAATAATCATATGATTTAATGTTGTATATACAAATAATGTATTAGAAACAAAACATAAATGAGTTTAGAGTATCAAATACATATACATCATAAAAATCATAACACAATATGAATGACAATTATCAATGATGTCTATTTTTTTTGATATATTCAGAATATATCTTTGGCGGTCCTTTTGTTAATGGATCTACAAACCATAAGGTTTGTGCTAATATGTTTGATTAACATTCTTTAATTTTGAACTTCTTTTTTAATAATAAAGTATTTCAATTTCATATGCTTAGCATTCTTTGAATACTTATCATCTGTCGCAGAATTATCACAATAAATTTATAGTGGTTTGACAATACAGTTGACAATTCTAAGTCCTAAAATAAATTTAGCCTCCATAGTGGATACAACAATGATAGACAGCTTCATACTTTTTCATGAGATTGTTCCTCTAGCTGATAGGAATAAGGAGCCAAATATAGATTTTCTAGTATAAACATATCCAATAAAATCTAAATTTGAATATGCAATCACCTCGAGATGATCAAATCTCTTGTAAGTGAGTATGCGATCTTTTATTCTTTGTAAGTATTTTAATGCTTTCTTGGCAGCTTTTTAATGATCCAATATGGATTACTTTAATACCTACCCAATATTTCAACAGAAAACTATCTTGCTTGATGCAAGTCTAGCATATATCAAGCTCCTAATAATAGATGCATAAGAAAAATGTTATAGTTCATTTAGAATGGACCATATTCAGGAGACAAAGAGTTAATGAAAAATTATACAAGCAGATTCTCATCTAATTTCATCTCAATGACAAGTTCATGTATAGTTTGACACCTATCAAACTTCATGATGGTTAAAATACCCATTAATGTCTCAACAAGAAACTTACTATTTGTCTATGAGCACTTTTCCATAGATTTTATGAAGTAAATCATTAAGGAGCAGAAAAGAAAGCCAGAAAAAGAGAATGGAAAAGGAAAGAAATGACAATCAAAGATTAATAAGTCATTTGTCTAAATCCACAAGAAAGAACATAAGGTTGATAAGTGTCTATTTTACAAGAAACTTAGACACTATCATAAGGATTGCTTAAATGTAAAGCATGGTTCGAAAAAGGAGGTAAATTTAATGTTTATATATGTTTCGAATCAAAATTTAGCTAAAGTTCTTTATAACATTTAGTGGATTGATTCTAGCAGTAACACTCATATTTCTAAGATAATGTAGAGATATATTACACCTTAAACCACAAACCTAAATGAAAAAGTTTGTTTTCATGGGAAATCGAGTCAAAGCTTCAATTGAAGCCATTGGAACCTATCGTTTAATTTTGAATATTGAAAATTATCTAGATTTATTTCAAATCTTTTATGTTCCTTCTGTTTTTTGCAACTTAGTTTCTTTGTCCAAATTTGATACATGTGGATATTCTTTTAAATTTGGTAATGGATGTTTTAGTTTGTTTAAACAAAATCTTTTTATTGGTTCTAGAATTCTTTGTGATGGTTTATATAAACTAAAGCTTGATAATCTTTTTACTGAGACTCTTTTGACCTTGCATCATAATGTTGGTACTAAACGTGGTTTAGTGAATGGACATTCAACTTACTTGTGGTATAAATGTTTAGGTTATATATCCCAAAAAAAAAAAAAGGTTAGTGAGATTAGTAAAGAATAAAATCCGTCCACATTTTGATTTTTATTGATCTTAATAATTGTGTGAATTGTATTAAAAAAAATTTACAAAACAAACAATGAGAGAATCTATAAGAAGTGCACAACTTGTTGAGATTATACAAACTAATATATATAGGCCTTTTAATGTTCCATATTTTGGTAAAATAAATATCTATCACCTTTATTGATAACTTCTCACACTAGATTATGTCTATTTGCTGCATAAAAATCTTAATCAATAAATGCTTTTGAGGCATCTATCAATGAGGTTGAAAGATAAGTAAATAAAAAGGTGAAAGTTGTTAGATCAAATAAAGGTGATGAATATTATTAAAAATATGATGAAATTGGACAATGCCTAGGTCTATTTGTTAAATTCCTTGAAAGACATTGTATATGTGCTCAATGCATAATGATATGTACACTAGAACAAATTGATATAGAGAAAAAACTATATTTTAGTGGATATAGTTAGGAGTATGATGAGTAATTCATATTTATATTTATTATTGTGGATGCATGCTTTAAAGACTGCCATGTATTTACTAAACAAGGTTCCTAGTTTAGGCATATGAATGTTTGGGTTGTCCAATGAAAGTAAGAATTTATAATTTACATAAAAGAAAACTAGACTCAAGAAACAACTAGTGGTTGATAAGCTATAACCACTACTTACGATGATAAACTTTGAGATAAACTCTATTGTGATAAATGATAAACTCTGTTGATAACCTTTCCTTTATATTTGTAATCCCATTTGTATAAATGATAAGCCCTATCTTTACTGGAATACTGCTGTATATATATTCACGTTGAATAGAATGAAAGTGTGTGGCTTTACAACATTGCTTTTGTTTCTAAAGTCTTATATGGTATCAGAGCTTTTTACTAATGCTGCAACATCAACCCATCATGACAACATCACCCACCGAGCTCTCTACTGCCTCTGCTACACAGCCCACTCTTATCAACCATATCGACCACAACACCCCTTTATTACCATTAATGTCACAGCCCAAACACCCATCAAACTCACTCCCACCAATTATTGTGCATGACGTATGCAGTTTAACACAGTGCTCATCGGCTATGATCTTCTTGGCTATGTTGATGGATCCCACCCTTGCCCCTCTCCAATCATCACCACTACTGAAGGATCATCTCTCAATCCAGCTTATTCTCTATGGGTTCGCCAAGATCAACTCATTTTGAATGCCCTCATCGGTTCTATCTCTCCACAACTGATTCCTTTCATAGCCACTGCACAGACATCCATGGCGGCATGAACTATATTGTTTAATACCTATGCTAAGCCTTCTCGTGGGCATATCATGCAAATTAAAAGTGCACTTGATCATCTCTTCAAAGGCACTCGCATAATAACTGAGTATATGTAACTCGTCAAATCTTATAATGATGAGCTATCTCTCATGTATGCTCCTTATGATGCCGATGAACTCACTCTCAAAATTCTTAATGGTCTTGGTGAGGATTATTCTGGTTTGTCTGATGCTGTTAAGGCTCATAAAACTTCTGTTTCCTTTGAAGAGCTTCATAATAAGTTAGTCATTCATGAAGCACAGTTACAGCATGATTGTGTCTCTGAAAAAAAGACTCTTCTACTTGCCACTACTAATGTTGTGACCAAACCTCAGTCATATCCTCACCCATCCTCACACCCTTCTCGTCCTCCCAATTCTCCTCGTGCTATCTCTCAATCCAACTATCAACATCCCCAGTTCTCCGCTGTCAACTGCTAACCTTCTCCCCGACCTTATAAAGGTTTCTGTCAACTTTGTGGCCAGCAAGGTCACTCCGCCAAACGGTGTTCCTTCTTTAAATTTGAACCACAACTCCTTGCTCCTAATCATCATCCTCGTCCTCCGAAAGTGGAGGCACCACTTCAGGCTCACTTTACCATTCCTCATATTTCCTCTTCTTCTCCATAGCTACTCGACAGTAGACCCTCTCACCATGTGACTACAGATATCAACAATCTTTCGTTTCACTCTGGTTACTCTGGCAGTGATGATATAATGATTGGCGATGGTACTAGCCTCAAAATCACTCATACAGGATCTTCCTCTCTACACTCTGCCTCTGGCACCTTCACTTTATACAATGTTCTTGGTGTTCTTACTATGCAACGTAATTTAATATATGTGTCTCAGTTTTATTTATCTAATAATACTTCTATTGAATTCTTACCACACTCTTTTCTCGTGAAGGATCTGAAGACCGGAACAATACTTCTGCACGGCAAAAGTAATGCTGATGTGTATGAATGGCCGGCTTCTGCTGTTCCATCTGCACCTTTGATTACATTCTCCTCCATTCATGCTTCGATTTCTGATTGGCATAATTGTCTTGGTCATCTGTCTGCCAAGGTTCTTCACCATTTATTGTCGTCCAAGTCTCTTCCATTATTTTTTCACAATTTTTCACATTTTTCTTGCAATTCTTGTTCCTGTAATAAAAGCCAGAAGTTGCCATTCTCTAAATCCTCTTTATCTAGTACAGTTCCTTTGCAACTTGTTTACTCTGATGTATGGTATGGAAACAAGTATTATCTTATTTTTGTTGACCACTTTACGAAATACATATGGTTTTATCCTCTTAAAAGAAAATCTGATGTTTTTGCTGTCTTTACTCGGTTTAAACCTTTAGTTGAAAACTTCTTTCATACTTCTATTGTTCAATTATTTACTGATAATGGTGGAGAATTTCTTGCCTTAAAAGATTATCTCGCCCATTCTGGTATTTCTCATCTTACAACTCCTCCGCATACCCCAGAACACAATGGCTATTCTGAGTGTCGTCATCGACATATTGTTGAGACTGGTCTCACACTCTTACACCATGCATCCTTACTATTTCATTTTGGCCTGAAGCATTTGCTACTGCTGTGTATCTTATTAACCGGATACCTAAGTCAATCTTGGTTTCCAATCTTCATTTCACAAGTTATTCGATAAACCACCCAACCTAGACAAACTCCGTGTGTTTGGTTGCCTTTGTTATCTATGGTTAAAACCTTACACTTCAAATAAACTAGATTCTAAGTCCACTGCTTGTGTTTTTCTTGGATATTCTCTCTCTCAAAGTGCGTATCTCTGTTTGGATCCTACCACCAATAAAACTTTTGTCTCTTGTCATGTTACTTTCATTGAGTTCGTGTTTCCCTTTCGCCAGTTGTCTTCTCCTTTGTCTCCCTCTTCTACTACCCCCTCCATATCATCTTCTTGTTCATCTACTTCTGATATTTCTTTTCCTCTTTTATCCCTTTCCATGACTACAATTGCACTTCCTGGTTCAATAGGTTTTCCAGGATCTACACTATCCGTCAGCCCTTCTGCCGCTCTTCCCATCCCCTTCTCCTTCTGCACCACACTCTCCTTTCCTCTCTAGTTCCCATGACTCTCCTTACTTGTCTTCATCGAACCTTCCTTCCCCGTCGCTGTCTCCCTCTTCCTTGTCTTATACTTTGTCACAATCATCTTTTCAACTAGCTCTCTCATCATCGTTACCAGTCCCAAATCATCCTCCCCCACCCCCTCTAATATTCACCCTATGCTTACCCGCTCTAAGGCCAATATATTTAAACCCAATCCGCACTTTACCATGCTGGCCACTTCTGTCTCCTCAGATCAGCCTGAACCTAAGTGTGTTTCTCAGGCTATGAAATATCCTCATTGGCGCAAGGCTATGTCTAATGAATTTGATGCTTTAGTTCGCAATGGTACTTGGGACTTGGTACCATCTTTATCGACTCAGAACTTGGTTAGCTGTAAATGGGTGTTTCGTATTAAATGGAAGCTGGATGGATCAGTTAATCGTTACAAAGCTCGTTTGGTCGCTAAGGGTTTTCACCAACGTCCCGGCATTGATTATCATGAGACGTTCAGCCTCGTTGTTAAACCTACAACCATCCGTATTATTCTTGGACTTGCTTTTTCCTTTGATTGGCCTCTACGTCAACTGGACATCAATAATGCTTTTCTCCATGGTCATCTCTCTGAAGATGTTTTTATGGTACAGCCCCCGGGTTTTGTTGATCCACAACATCCTTCTCATGTATGTCATCTTCGTAAAGCACTTTACAAACTCAAACAAGCTCCGCGTGCTTGGTACCATGAGTTATGCCAATTTCTTCTCTCTATTAGTTGCCTCTCGAACTGACACCTCCCTATTTATTTTTCACAAGTCTAGCTTCACTATTTATTTTCTTGTTTATGTCGATGACATACTCTTAATAGGGAACAAAACTGAGTTTCTTGATGATATTGTTTATAAATTAGGTGGTGCATTCTCCTTTAAGGATCTTGGGGCTCTATCTTGTTTCTTTGGTGTCAAAGTTTTGAATGCACCAAATGGCATTCTTCTATCTTAGCACAGGTACATTCGGAAGCTTTTAGCTAACACAAAGATGGCAGACGCAAAGCTAGTTACCTTACCCATGCCTCTCACTTATGGCCGCTCTCTCACAATGAGAACTGTTTTATCTGATCCTTCTGAATATCGGTCGACTATTGGCCGTCTTCAATATCTATCTCTTACTCGCCCCGACATTACTTTCTCCTACAGCAGACTATCCTAGTTCATGCATCGTCCCACATCAAAAAATTGGAATGCTGTCAAGCGATTACTACGGTACTTGCGTGGCATTCTTGATCATGGTCTGCTTCTTCATAAACATTCCCCCCCTTAATACTTCATGCTTTTTCGGATGTTGATTGGGGTGGTCATCTCGTTGATCGATCTTTCACTAGTGCCTACATTGTGTTCCTTGGTCATAATGTTATCTCTTGGTCCTCTAAGAAGCAACAATCCATTGCTCGCTCCTCCACTGAAGCTGAGTATCGTGCAGTTGCCTCTGCTGCAGCTGAAGTTCTTTAGATCAAGTCTCTATTGTCCTAGCTTGGCATCAACTTTTCTGCTTCTCCAACGATTTATTGTGACAATGTGGGAACTACTTATTTTTGTGCCAATCCAATTTTTCACTCTCGCATGAAACACATTGCTATTGACTTTCACTTTGTTCGGAAAAAAGTACAATTTGGTGAACTTCGTGTGTCTCATGTCTCCTCTAAAGATCAACTTACCGATGGCTTAATGAAACCACTCTCCTCTGCTCATCTTCAGCAGTTTCGGGACAAGATTGGAGTTTATTCGCCCTTCATCTTGAGGGGGCGTGATAAACTATAACCACTACTTACGTTGATAAGCTTTAAGATAAACTCTGTTGTGATAAACGATAAACTCTGTTGTGATAAACGATAAACTCTGTTGATAACCTTTCCTTTGTATTTTTAATCCCATTTGTATAGGTGATAAGCCCTATCTTTACTGAAATACTGCTGTATATATATTCATGTTGAATAGAATGAAAGTGTGTGGCTTTACAACATTGCTTTTGTTCCTAATGTCTTATAGTGGTTTCTTCATTTGTTATCCATAAAAATCTTGTCATTTGAAATACTCGTTACGGTTTGTTTAAAGAACAGACTAAAAACTTGTATTTTGGTGGCATTGTGAGATAAACGGTTGGGAATATGATTTACAGATATGGAATCCATTCATTCTTAATAGAAGTTAGAAAGAAGGTTCTCTTAAGGGTTAATTCTAGAACTGAATGGTTAGAGTGCTCAATTTGTAATAATGTTACAAATTAACTGTTATTGGTGAATTAATGGTACTTAAGGATAAAGAAATAATTAGAGGGGTAAAACGATAATTAACCTAGCTTTAATTATGAACCATCTATGGAGGGTTAAATTGTATGTAGTGATTAAATCAATGAACTGCTCTAAGTTTTCTGAGTAAATTATATCTATAATTTCAAGAGTGCAATTCTAGATTTTTAGTGGAATAACACTAGAATTAATAAATCAAAATAATTAATTAAATAGTTTAATTAATTATTCAAAATTTATTGGAGCTTGAAATTATAGGTCCATAGGTTTTCAATATCACCTCTTTCGTTATTATAGTGAACAAATAAAAGGATTGTGTTATTACACAAATTGTTTGTGTTCAGAAAAATAGTTTTCAAATACGTATATTTTATAGTTTTGGATAAAATTAATTAATTAAGAATTAATTAAAATAGATGAGATCTTATCCAAATATAATTAAATATTTAATTTAAGAAATTAAATAAATAAAATGTTAAGGATAATTTATTGAAATTATCAAAAAGATTTTAATTTTAATTTTAGTATTTTTCTTTTATTAAAAGACTAATAATGCTCAAATATTGGGTATTATACATTAACCCCAAAGAATAAGACTCTATGTGGTTTACATGAATTAGGTCTCTTTTTATGAGATAATAATTTAATTACTAAATGTTATGAATTAAATTATTATTTTAAAATAAGAAGACTAGTCTAAATAAAAGACAACACATATATGTAAAAAAAGCAGGATGCGTATTGTTTTTTAGAAGAAAAATAAAGAAAGAAGCCCACTCTTCCGCTCACTGTAGAACAAGAGGCTTGGTTTAGAATTCTTTGGTGAAAGAAAACTCTGCGTAGATTCAAGGTATGTTCTTGTTAAATTTTATTTACTTTAACATCAAATTCATATATTCATAAAATTCTTAAATAAAAATTATTTTTATCTAATGAAAACAAAGATTATAGAATTTTTTGTTTTCTATTCCGCTGCATTATGAATGTCATATCAATAAAACCTTCCGATAACTGGCATCAGAGTTATGGTTTCTTAAATATATAATTTTTAATGTTATGATTTAGTTTATATTTTGCTAGATATGCATGTTTTAGTAGGTACTTGTATTTTTATATTATTCATGTGATGAATGATTATTTTATATATGGATCATTTGGTCATTAATTATATAGTCCTCTAAGATTGATTGTAATATTTTTTTTGATTAGATCAAAATTGTGTAAACCCATAAAAGTGTATAAGATTTTTTATAATATATATATATTTTTATTGTTGTTTCTATGTACACCGATTCAAGAAGAAGAAAATGACACATTTATTTTGAGAAAGAAAGTAGTAGAAGAAGACAAGAAAAAAAAAAGGAAAAGTGAAAGACGAAAAAAAAAAGGGCGCAAAAGAAGACGAAAAAAAATGAAAAGTGAAAGATGAAAAAAAAAAGAGGGAGAAATTTTGGTGGCTTACTGCCGCCGTTTACTATTGGGGATAAGGGAGCCAAATATTGGCATCCCTGGCAAATATATATATATTTTAATTTTTTAAAATTCAAATTGTTTGGGTTATGTATATATATATTTAAAAACAAAAAATGTGTCTAATGGTTAAACTATCTTGCAAAATATACTACGTGCCTAAGAAAAGTTCTTAAGCCTAAATGTATAAAATTACAAAGAAAGTAGATTGGGCTCGTTATGGACTTAAGAAGACCATGTGCAATTGGGCCTGCGTGCCTGTACTTTTTATGTAACTTATTTACTTTTATTTTATGGGTTGTAATTTAAAATCTTAGGGGACCCAGTCAAAGTTATATTAAATATTTATTTATGTGATGAATTATAACATGATCATGCATAATTACATGTCATACATTTGTACCTACTCATATTATTGTAATATGATAAGCATACATGCTATAATTAATATTTAAATAGTTTTATTTTATTATGACATATTATAATTAATAAGATTAAATTAGTAGATTGATTAGCATGTTTAGAACTTGTATAATTAATCAAATAATGTGAAATTAGATTTAATAGTTAAATTGGTAATTTTATATTATTCTATATAACCTAAATTAAATAGTTTGATTTATAATTACTTAGAAAATTATTAAAAAAATTATTGATTTTATTATTTATAAAAATAAATAATTAATCCAATAATTGAAAAACT
Source organism: Ailanthus altissimus (assembly GCA_946807835.1). NCBI lineage: Eukaryota > Viridiplantae > Streptophyta > Magnoliopsida > Sapindales > Simaroubaceae > Ailanthus > Ailanthus altissimus. Next base: position 22,943,805 of record OX327685.1, on the reverse strand, counting down.
AGGTTCACCTAAATTGTTAGGCCTATTTAATAGGAATAGTTAGACTAATGAACCTAGGCCCAATAAAATTATATTTTATTAGGATTAATTAACTATACTTAGTAATTTGTTATATAAGATATAATAATTTGCTGAAGTTATAAAATATAAAGATGTTTTATAAATTATAAAAACACATAGCTAAAAATAGTGAGTGGGAGATGGTACATGACAATGAACCCACCAATCTCCATTATTAGTATAACATCGTGAGATATAGGTGGTGTCTCGCAAAGCTTTGATTTTGTCTTCCCTACGGAGGGTGTCTGCCTATTTCAATAAAGAGGTTGACTTCCTAGAGATAGGATTAAGTGATGTATTTCATAATTGACCATCTCTACGGCGGTATTTTTTGAGTTAAGTCATCTTAATCTAAAATAATGGGTTACACTCACAAAGATATAATTAAGAGGTTAATCATGTCTTGACCGAAATAAACGGTAGTTAATAGGTAAATGAAAATATGAGATATTTTGAAAATTTTCTATTAATTTGAGATAGTCTCATTTTTAATTTAAATTTAATGTGACCTACCCCACGGCGACATATTAATTGTTAAATTGAACTATCGTGGATTAGTATATATATTTATGTGTTTAAATAAATGCAGTCATGCATCATGTTTACTATTCTAAAAATCGTTATGATATTTATTCAAGTATTCTTAAAATTACTTTATTTATTTATTTCAGCATCATGTCTGGAACAAACCCAATCATAACCCTCTTAGTAAATGAAAAATTGATCGGTGATAACTTTGTAAAATGGAAAAGCAATATGAATATTGTGTTGATTTATGAAGACCAAAAGTTTGTCCTTATAGAGGAGTGTCCTCCAGAACTTGCAGCCAATGCTCATTGTAATGTACGGGAGCAATATGAGAAGTGGATACAGGCTAATAATAAGGCCCGCTGCTATATGCTTGCCAGCATGAATGATGTGCTTAGAATGAAGCACGAGCACTTGGAGACTGCACATGAGATATAAGACTATCTCCAAGCAATGTTTTGCCAGCAGTCGGAACAAAGTCGCCATGAAGCTACTCGTAGCTACATGAATGCTAAAATGAAAAAAAGGAGTTTCGGTGTGTAAGCATGTTTTGAACATGATTAATTTAATGCATCAGGCAGAGATCCATAGAGTCACCATAGATGATAAGACTTAAGTCAGCATCATTCTGGAGTCTCTTACTCTAGCATTTTCGTAGTTCAAAACAAATTATATCATGAACAAGCTTTCATATAGTATGACTCATCTACTTAATGAACTGCAAACTTTTGAGGCTATATCAAATAAGCCTAAAGAGTATGAGGCAAATGTTACTGAAGCTAAGAAGTTTTCCTCTAAGCAAAATAAGAAGAGGAAGAATATTGGTGGTGGTTCAGGTTATGGAGGAAAGGCCAAGAAAGCCTTTAACCCAGTAATAGTAAAAAGAAGGACTCCAAAGTAAAGAAAGAAAAATGTTTTCATTGCGGAGTTGAGGGGCATTGAAAGAGGAACTGTAAAAAGTATCTCTCCGAGCTGAAGGAAAAGAACAAAGGTAAATATGATTTACTGGTTTTAGAAGCCTGTTTAGTGGAGGATGAACTTTCTCTTTGGATAATTGATTCAGGAACCACTAATCATGTTTGTTCTTCCTTGTAGATGTTTAGCTCTTCTAAGGAGCTCGCTAATGGGGACTTTACCATGCGGGTTGGCAATAGGGCAGTCATTTCAACTTTAGCAGTGGGAGTGGCTCGATTGAATTTTGGGAATAATTTTTTAATTTTAAATAATGTTTATTTTATTCTTGAATTCAAAAGGAATTTGATTTCTGTTTCTAAATTGCATGAACAATTGTTTAATATTTTTTTTTATAATAATGAGATTATTATTGGTAGAAATGGTTTAGATATTTGTCATACGGAATTGGAAAATGGGCTTTATGTTTTAAGGCCCGATGAGTCCTCACTGTATAATTCTAAACTATTTAGAGTAGAATTTTTTAAATCTATTAAAAGGCAAAAGGTTTCTTCTAATGATGACATGTATCTTTGGCATCTTAAGTTAGGTCATATTAATCTGGATATGATTAACAGGTTAGTAAAGGACGGTCCTTTAAGAGAGCTAAACATTGACACTCTTCCTGTATGTGAGTCTTGTCTAGAGGGTAAAATGACTAAAAGACCATTTTCAGCTAAGAGTGAAAGAGCCAATGAACCATTTCAGCTTGTACATACTGACGTTTGCGGTCTATTAAATGTATAAGCAGGAGGCGGTTATGAATACTTCGTCTCATTTATTGATGACTATTCAAGATACGGTTATGTTTACCTAATGCAAAAAAAATCTGAGACTTTTATAAAGTTCAAAGAATTCTTAGTAGAAGCTGAAAAGCAATTAGGTAAAACACTTAAAACCCTTCGATCCGATCGAGGTGGTGAATACTTTGACACAGAGTTCAAGGATCATCTATTGGAGCATGGGATTTTATCCCAACTCACAGCACCCGGAACACCAAAGCAAAATGGTGTTTCAGAAAGGAGAAACAGAACCTCGCTAGATATGGTTAGGTCTATGATGAGCTACTCTTCACTATTACCCTCATTTTAGGGTTATGCACTACAGACCGCAGTTTACATTTTGAATGTAGTACCTTTCAAATCTATCCAAAGTATACCCTTAGAGATGTGGAATGATAGTAAATCTAGTTTACGCCATTTTTGCATATGGGGTGTCCAGCATATGTGCTGAAAGAAAAGATTGGAAAGATAGAATGAAGAAGAAAAGTTTGTCTGTTTGTAGGCTACCCTAAAGGTACAAGAGGAGGTTTGTTTTATAGTCCTCAAGAAAAGAAAGTGATTGTATCAACAAATGCCACTTTTCTTGAAAATGATTATATATTAAACTACAAACCTCGCAGTAAAATTGTATTAGAGGAAATGCTTTCTGATCAGATCAGACCTTTATCGTCGATAGTTAGTGAACGACAAAGTCAAGTAACCACCAATTTAGATCAAAACACCTTGGAACCTCAACGTAGTGGAAGGATAGTGAGACTACCTTCTCGTTACAGAGAGGAGGAAGAGGCATAAGTAGTTGTGTTCGATATAAGCCAAGATGATCCATTGACATATAAACATGTAATGGAAGATTCTGATAAAGAAAAATGGCAAGAAGCTATGAACCAAGAAATGAAGTCTATGTACTCCAATTCAGTTTGGGAACTTGTAAATCCACCTGAAGATGTCAGGTTCATTGGATGTAAATGGATCTTCAAGAAGAAAAGAGGCGTAGATGGAAAAGTAGAGACTTTCAAAGCAAGACTAGTAGTAAAAGGTTATACCCAAAAAGAGGGAGTCGACTATGAGGAGACTTTCTCGCTAGTAGCCATGCTTAAATCCATTCGCATTCTCTTGTCTATTGCTGCATGTCTCAATTATAAGATATGGCAAATGGATGTTAAAACAGCCTTTTTGAATGGCTATCTTAAAGAGAGCATCTACATGGTGCAACTAGAGGGGTTCGTGGCATAAGGATAGGAGCAGAAAGTCTGCAAATTACTCAAGTCCATTTATGGACTTAAGCAAGCTTCAAGGTCTTAGAACTTAAAATTTGATGAGACAATTAAATCTTATGGTTTCAAGCAAAATGTTGATGAATCTTGTGTATACAAGTACATTAAGAACAAAAATATGATTTTCTTAGTACTTTTTGTGGATGACATTTTACTCATTGGGAATGATGTGGAAATATTATCCAATATAAAGAAGTGGTTGGCCGAGAACTTCCAAATGAAGGATTTGGGAGAGGCAAGTTATGTCATTGGGATCCAAATTATTTGGGATCGCAAGAATAGACTATTAACATTGTCGAGTCGGTAATTGACCCTTCTTGGAATTTTGCATCAAAAATCGCATAATCACTTTATCAATATGAAATTGTTCTTTCTAAAGAGCAGTGTCCTAAGACATCTCAAGAGGAAAAAGATATAAGAAGGATTCCCTATGACTCAGTAGTTGGCAGCCTCATGTACGCTATGTTGTGCACGAGGCCTGACATTTGCTATGCAGTGGGAATAGTCAGTCGTTATCAATCCAACCTTGGATTGGCTTACTGGATTGCGGTAAAGCACATTCTCAAGTATCTTCGAAGAACGAGAAACTATATGCTTGTGTATTCAGGTGGAGACCTGAACCTTACTGGTTATACTGATTCTGATTTTCAATCAGATAAAGATAGTCAAAAATTGACGTCTGGATTAGTGTTTACTCTTAGTGGTGGAGCCATAATATGGAGAAGTATAAAACAATCCAGTATTGCTGATTCAACCATGGAGGCTGAATACATAGCAGCTTGCGAAGCAGTTAAAGAAGCAGTATGGCTTAGGAAGTTCTTCACTGATCTAGAAGTTGTTCCAAACATGGATAAACCATTAACCCTTTACTGTGACAATAGTGAGGCAGTGGAAAATTCAAAGGAACTTAGGAGCCACAAGAAAGCAAAGCATATAGAGAGAAAGTATCACTTGATTAGGGAAATAGTGCATAGAGGTGATGTGATAGTCATTAAGATAGCGTCTAAAAATAATCTTGCAGACTCGTTCACCAAGACATTACCGACTAGGTCGTTTGAGAGTCATATAGAGGGCATGGGTTTAAGAGACATGTCTCACCTGCTTTAGGGCAAGTGGGAGATTGTTAGGGATAATGCCCTAAAAGTATGTACTTGTCTTGTTTTTATGAAACTAATAAAGTTGCAATTTTATACTTGATGAGTGTTCATAATTTTATGATATAAATATAAGAAAATTCCTTGTTTATTTATGTAATCATAATTTTAGTATATAATTGTTATATACAAGAGGATTAAAGTTATGGATAATAAACAGAAAAAGTCTGTAATAAATTAATTAAAGTTTGGGATCTTTAATTAAATAGTACTAGTACGGTCTATAAACATTTAAAATGTAGTGATCTTATCTAAATCACTAATGTAGTGACATTATGGTGGAGGCACTATATATAATATGATTATATAAGACTGGACCAGATATAATTTGAATTCTTATGTAAAATACCGTTGTTAATTAAGAATTCAAATAACGTCAACCGATGATCATATGCTGATTAACCTTAATCTTGAGTGATTATAAACTCCTGTTTGTGTCATTATGTCATTTAAAATACTCGTTACGGTTTATTTAAAGAACAGACAAAAAATTTGTATTTTGGTGGCATTGTGAGATAAACGATTGGGAATATGATTTACAGATATGGAATCTATTCATTTCTAATGGAAGTTAGAAAGAAGGTTTTCTTAAGGGTTAATTTTAGAACTGAACGGTTAGAGCGCTCAATTTGTAATAATGTTATAAATTAACTGTTCATTGGTGAATTAATGGTACTTAAGGATAAAGAAATAATTAGAGGAGTAAAACGGTAATTAACCTAGCTCTAATTATAAACCATCTATGGAGGGTTAAATTGCATGTAATGATTAAATTAATGGACTGCTCTAAGTTTTCTGAGTAAATTATATTTACAATTTTAAGAATGCAATTCCAAGTTTTTAGTGGAATAGCACTGGAATTAATAAATTAAATTAATTAATTAAAGAGTTTAATTAATTATTCAAAATTTATTGGAGCTTGAAATTATAGGTCCATAGGTTTCCAATACCATCTCTTTCGTTATTACAGTGAACAAATAAAAGGATTGTGTTATTACACAAATTGTTTGTGTCCAGAAAAATAGTTTTCAAATACGTATATTTTATAGTTTTGGATAAAATTAATTAATTAAGAATTAATTAAAATAGATGAGATCTTATCCAAATATAATTAAATATTTAATTTAAGAAATTAAATAAATAAAATCTTAAGGATAATTTATTGAAATTATCAAAAAGATTTTAATTTTAATTTTAGTGTTTTTCTTTTATTAAAAGACTAATAATGCTCAAATGTTGGGTATTATACGTTAACCACAAAGAATAAGACTCTGTGTGGTTTACATGAATTAGGTCTCCTTTTATGAGATAATAATTTAATTACTAAATGTTATGAATTAAATTATTATTTTAAAATAAGAACTAGTCTAAATAAAAGATAACACATATATGTGAAAAACGCAGGATACGTATTTTTTTTGAAGTAGAAAAACAAAGAAAGAAGCCCACTCTTCCTCTCACTGTAGAATAAGAGGCTTGGTTTGGAATCTTTTGATAGAAGAAAACTCTGTGTGGATTCAAGGTATGTTCTTGTTAAATTTTATTTGCTTTAACATCAAATTCATATATTCATAAGATTCTTAGATAAAAATTATTTTTATTTAATTAAAACAAAGATTATAGAATTTTTTATTTTCTATTCCATTGCATTATGAATGTTATAATAATAAAACTTTCCGATACCAACTTCTATTGATCTCGACAAAACATTGTCGAGAGACTTGTTGTTTAAGCAAAGCTCAGCTAAGGTAAATGTTTATAGTAGCTCATAATGCTTGAAGATGACATTTCTTATATTGGAATTAGTAATTTAATAATCAAATAGATAAATGTTTACAATAGCTCATAATGCTTGAAGACCACATTTCTTCTATTGGAATTAGTAATTTAATAATCATATTTGAGCATGAATTTAAGATGAATATTAAATAAGGAGTCAATAAGAAGCTAGTATTCAAAGGTCATATGAGGCAAAAATAAAACGTAGAGTCAAAAGCAAGGAGGAGCTTGAAATTGCAATGAAGGACGTACAAGTCTAAACACCCAGTGTTAAAAGACAGAACGGTCCCCCGTCAATTCTAGAGAGATCAACGGCCCAATGTTTCTAGAGAACACTACGGCATTGAGACAAGGTCACATCAATGTCCAAGCATTCATCGAGGAACACCACAATGTTGAAATAGTCGCATTAACACCCCAACGTTGGATGTTGAATGCCCTAGTATTGCTTGTTTGAAAAAAAATTATTTTTGGTTCAAATTAATTTCTTTGAGTGGATTTTGGACTCTCATATATAAGCACTCTTCTTCCAAATAGGTTTAGAGTTTCTTAGGTCTTTGTAAACACTAAATAAATTATTCTAATCCCTTAAGATTTATTAAGCATTAAAAAGGACTTCAAGAGATAATAGAAAGTTAGGTAGACACTAAATGCTTAGGCATTAAGATGGAACCATAGTGGGTGTCTTTGTTCTTGTGTGAACAAGAGGAGCACCAAATAGATTCTTTAGGAGTTCTCTATATTATCTTCCTTGATAAATTTCTTGACAGAGATCGTAGTGATCTGTAATTCTTATGTTAACTTTAATAAGAGAAGTTATGATCACTTGATCCACCGTGAATGTGGTTGAACCACATAAGAGAAGTTATGATCACAAATAGATCCTTTAGGAGTTCTCTATATTGTATTCCTTGATAATTTTTTTGACAGAGATCGTAATGATCTGTAATTCTTATGTTAACTTTAATAAGAGAAGTTATGATCACTTGATCCACCATGAATGTAGTTGAACCACATAATTGATTGTGTGTGTTCTTGTGATCTTATTTTTATTCTTTCTTTTCTTACTTGTGATTAAACGCTTCCACAACACTTAGGTATTAGTACAAAGGCTAATCACTAAGAGATATTAGTGCTAAGGCTAATATCCTTTAGTAAATTGGTATTAGAACTTAGTTGAGGTCCAGATTGTAGAGTATATACGGCAGAGCTAGATTGCAGAGTAAAGGTTATTAACCATGAAAAATCTCAGCAAGATATAAAGAAGTTCAAAGGGATAAATGACTTTAGTATATAGAAAGTAATTGTTATGACTCTATTAGTAAGTTAAGGATTAAACTCAACCTTAGAGAAAACACAAGCAACTACTAGTGAAGAAAAGAAACCTGCGAAGCCTAATGAGTTAAATTGGGACACCATTCAGAAGAGAGCCTATGGTACCATATTTTTATCATTGAGTGACGAAGTATTAAATAAGGTGACTGAAGAGAAGATGACAATAGGTTTATGGGAAAAGTTCGATGCCCTATACATGACAAAGTCTTTGGAGAATTATTTGTATGTGAATAAGAAGTTGTATAAGCTATCTATGTTTGAGGGATCTTCAATAAGAGATCATATTGCTTTTAATAAGATCATTATAGATCTTAAGACAATAAACATGAAGATCTAATATGAAGACAAGGCCATCATCTTGTTATGCCCGTTACCATCGAGTAATGAATACCTTGTGGATACATTTATGTATAGTATGGAGGCTCTAACCATGAAGGATGTCAAGGCATCTTTAAACTCAAAAGAATTAGGGAAGAGATCTGAATTCGACATTGCAACAAATTTAGTTACAAGAGAAAAGAAGAATAATTAATCTAGGGAAAGATCCAACTATTATTTTCTTTATAAGAAGAATGTCACTTTATAAACGATTGTCCTAAAATAAAAAGAAGGGATTAAGATACTACAATAGTATGTCATGAGGATGACTTTAAAGTTGTAGACTCCCTTATAGTTTCTGAGGGAAAGTACATTAAAGAATAGAAACTAGACTCTGATTGTAGTGTCTGTATGTATCTTGATAGATCATTGTTCACCAACTATAAAGTCATTAGAGGTAAAGTACTAATAGGAAATGACATAACTTGTAAGGTTATAGGGGTTGGTGACATAAGGATAAAGATGTATGATGGAAAACTTAGGAACTTACTTGGTATAAGGTATGTTCTTAAATTGAGAAGGAGCCTGATATCCCTTAGAAAGTTAGATGAAAAGAGGTATTCAGTTCGAGAGGAAAAAGGAATACTAAAGGTAGTAAAAGGATATATAATGATGAAGAGCGAGAAACGTAAGGAATGGCTTTATGTACGTAATAAGATGGCTATAAGTGACTCAACATGGGTTATTGAGGAAATATAGACCACAAGGTGACATCCAAAATTAGCTCACCAAAGTGATGAGGGTTGAAAGGGAATGTGTGACATCCATACCCTATACAAGAAGCAATCGTACTTTTGAGACCAAAGTCACAAGCCCAAGATAAGTTAAGTCTAGATAAAAACTTAACTCAAATTAGCTCTAAGTGATAAAACATTGACATGGATGGATCCAAAAGCCTTATATTAGAGAGATTTTGAATCAATGAGAGATTTATTGAAATTGTTGATTCAACAATAATGTTTAAGTATGAATTTGAGATGGATACCAAATGAAGAGTTTACAAAAACTTTAGTACATGAAGGTCATATTAGGAAGGAACAAACATAGAGTTGAAAGCCAGAAAGGGCTTAGAAATATAAAGAGAGATGTACAGGTCTACATACCTCAACATTGAAAGATACAACGCACTCGCGTCAATTTCAGAGAAACCAACGACTCAGTATTGCCAGAGAACACCCTGACATTGTGACAAAGTCGCACCAATGCCTTAGCATTTGTTGAGGAATACCGCAACGTTGAAATAGTCACATTAATGCCCCAGCTTTGTGTTAGGGTTGTGCCTACGTGCCATCTCAGTTTTGTATAAATATTTGATATTTATACATAGTATATTTTGTTATATCACTAATTATTTTTTAATAATATGGTTTAATGCTTGTTACGCTACAAACTCTGTATTATCTAAAAGAGTTCAGATACAGTATAAAAGAGTTTAGACTCTAAGAGTTAGCAAATATTTCAAAAGTTGGAACATTGTCTGTAATGAGATAAAGACCTCAGAATATGCTTATAATGATATAGTTGCAAGAGTTACAATGGGTTGCTAGGATGTGTCATTATGCAAGCATGTTCTCAAATAGATTGTTTATAATCTATTTCTACTAACGTAGGTCTATTGGTAGATCCCATTAATTCACATAGATCAGTATATGTCTATATCTGTAGGGTAGAGTTGGTCGTTCCTAGTTGACCAAGATCTTGGAGATTGTATAGGCATACGGGTATTCAGTTAGGACTAAGTACTGAATAGACTTATGAAGACCTTAATAGACATTTTATGTTGCCGTTAATAGAAGGTCCTCTCGAGTTGAGTAGTATATATGGTCCTCTGACCTGAGCACCACAGTGAGCTTGTGAGTGATCCACCATATTTTGGCTCCATGCATGTCAGAGACCTTTCATGGTTAGACCGCTGGGTATGGTCTGATGCTCATGGATTCTGGTGCGTGCAGATATGGAATCCATTAGCTCTCATAGGGAGTGATATATGTACATGCTCCAAGATAGTATCTTAAGAAAGTTTTATGGCCATAAGCAGTTAACCCGAAAAGTTATTTTCACATGGTTAAACAATATTGCAAAGAATTTGTTCATATTGTTCATTGAGACACCATTCTGAAGATAGGTTTATCGATGAGCACATGGGGATATGACGGTATTGATCTATGTCCCCGCACATCCAAGATATATATGATGGAAGTGTTAGGGTGCCGATTTATCCTGATTCACAACCTAAACCTATTAGGTGTAATCATGTGGTATACGTGTCCATTTTAAAATTCATATACATACGCATCTAATACGTATATATACAAATCATAAACGCAACGGAAGCTAGAAATCAAATTTCTTAAAATAAACACAATAAATTTTATTCATTACACTAATGAACAAAATATAAAACATATTAACCAAATTAATACTAATAGTAGAGAATATCACCTTTTAAGCCTTTAGAACGGATTTGTAGTTGAAATACTACATGAAGTCTACCCGTTGGCACTTCTAGGATTCAACATGGTGAGCTTGAGTCGTTAGAACACCAGCCTATATGACAAGACCCGAGCCGAGCCCTCCTCGAGAATCGAGGCGGATCCTGCGATGACATGTGACTAACATACTGTTTACTCATACATATGATATAATGAGGCTACCTGCCTCAACAAAAGGTGTACACGTGTACTCCAATATACGGAAATATATACAAATACATAGACTAAGACACTTATGCAGCTATGCATGCCGTGGGCTAACCTCAAAATGTGATGACTGTATCACACTGCACGAATTCCTGTGACAACCTGGGAAAAAGGTAGGAAAAATAGAAAAAAGGGTGAGCTTGTAGCTTAGTGAGTGGACAATCTAAAAATATTATATACTTTATATGTATTGTACATATATAAATCTATAAGATAAAATAATTATGAAACTGTGTACTGAGTAATCAATAAACTTATACTGAAAGTATGAGCTGTCATAAAATCTGTGCTAAAACTAAAATCATGACATAATACTGGGGATCTAAAAATCTGAAAGTGCAAACTATCATAAAATCTATTATCAAGCTGAATATATGTAACATAGCTCTGGAAACATGTACTACATATATATACTGAAAACCACACCAAATTTGTACTTAGGGAAAATCTGGTTTAACCTAGCGGAGTAACTCAGGCACAGGCAGAGCGGGGGATCTGAGTTGGTTTAACCCGACGGAATGTTGCATTGCTTAGGCAGAGTAAACTAAACTGGTCTAATGCATGCACAGAGCAATTACACTAAAGGGGAGGGTACACATATGGTATTTTAAAAACTACTACTATATAATATCATGAAAGCATAATTGTTCTAAAATAAATATTTCTGTACTGAACGTAATCATAAATTATACTATAATAAATTTTGAATATACTAAATAGCATAAATATTTATCTGTCTAACTTAAATCATGACTAAATCTGATAACACATAATTTAATCATAAATGGCTGTATTAAAAATATATATAATATATATATATATATATAGTTATCAACTCACAAAAGTGTGTTAATCCTGAGCTGGGTCTCGATTTTGAGATCTATCCGCTATCGACATACTTCCTATAATCATAGGGTGTAAAAATACATCATTAGTACCGATATGTATTATAAATATTAAAATATAAATATTCTAATATCGTAAAACTATTACCCGCTAAATCACTGGGTATAAATCTAATTACCCAAATTAATTTCCTGAAATATTTTTTTTCTTATTTTCTTTTTTCTTCTCTTTCTCTTTCTTTTTCTCCTCGGTTTCTTTTCTTCCTTTCTCCTTTTCCTTTCTTTTCTTCTTCTTTTCTTTTCTCTTTTTCTGTCTTTCTTTCTCTATTTCAACTTGCTTCTTTTCTTCTCGATTTCTATTGCTTCTTTTTAAACGAAGCAAAAACAAAACAATATATATATATATATATACACAACAACATCCACTGCTTCAATTTCTTCACTCTTTTGTTTTTTGCCACCAATCAATATATAAATCATACACATGTATTACACTATATATTTTCAGCATCAGTTTAACATTTAAACCATTGAATTAATTCTTAATCCCCATAGCCTAACACTTAAACTATATTCATTTTGTTCTTGATGTATTCAACACTTAAATTCATCAAAATAAACAATTCAAATGCAACAATAATGACTATATGTTTAGGAGAAGAATATAAATAGTAAACAACTTTTGCTATTAAGTTTTTCTTATTTTTAACACTTAAAAACTTAAAACAAAATAATTTTTCTTATCTTTAAAATTGGTGGCCATTTTATTTTTACTTTAAAGAAGAAAATGAAAAACATTTTTATCTTCTTTTTTCTCCATGACCGAGAGCCAAATTAGCTCTCTTTTTACTCCTTCTTCATTCAAGAATTAAATCATCAAAATGAATTCTTAGACCAACGTATGGCCGGCCACACAATTTAGTTTTTGAATTATTTTTGTTTTGTTTCATGGACCAAAATCAATTCAATGTCAACCATTATAATTAAATGGCCGGCCACTTTGTTTCTTGCTTTTATCATGGCATGCCACCCATTGCATTTAATAATCATCAATTGAATATATAAATGGCTTTCATCATGGCATGCCACCCATTACATTTAATAATCATCAATTGAATATATAAATGAAATAATAATGTGAAATATTGAAGCATTTAATTAATATATTATTATTAAAATAAATTTGATTTATTAAATAAACCAAATATGTGTCCAACAATTGGACAAAATGTAATAGGCTGCAATTCTTGTGTTTGACAAAAGAAATATCATTCAAGTCCTCAAGGTTTAAATTAATTTCCCTTATAAGCAACATTGATTTTAACTTAAGTATTTACTTAATAAAATCTCATTTTATTTAACAATTAAGTTCTCAATAAAATATTTACTTTATTAATTTAACCATAAATTAATAATTAACACTAGTCAAATTAACTAATCATTTAGCTTTTAAGTGAGAACAAATATTTAGATTATTTAACACTTAAATAATCAATTAAGGGAAATAACCTTTAAACCTTTAATTATCACAACGTGGGTCTCACTTTGTCTAATACTTAAGTCAATTTAACCGAAGGCTTATAATGCGCTATGTGTAACTATTTAATTAGTCAACAACAATTATTAACTAATTATTGTACTTAACACTTAAGTACTGACACGCGCGCATCCTAAGGGTTCTTGAAACAAATATTCGGTTCTGCTGTAAATTACTAGATTGAACAATTAATCCAGTATATTGCCCCAATGCACAACGAGTACACTTCATATTGCAGGACTATCTAGGTCCATGCCTAATTTGTTAAATGAAACTATTCCATGAGTCTGTGATCGATGCCTCACGCACACGTCACAAATATTACAAATCAACGCGTTAGACCATACAAGCTGAGGTCACAACGTATACGTATAATCCTTTATCATGTATATCCTGAATGTGCAGAAATATAGATCAACACCGTCAAATCCCCGTATACCCATCCATAAGCTTATCTCCAGATTTGTATTTTCAAGAACAATATACACAAACACCTTTACAATATTGTTCAATCTTTTGGGAAACATCTTTCTTGGGTTAGTACTCGTGGCCACGAGATTTACTAAAATACAATCTTGGAGTATCTGGATATACTGCTCCCCTATGAGAGTTGATGGATCCCATATCTGTACACATCGGACTCCATAAGTATTAAATCATACCTAGCGACACCCAACGGTCACACCATGAAAGGTCTGTGACATGTGTGGAACCAAAGTATGGTGGATCACTTACAAGTCTACCGTGGCACTCAGATCAAAGGACCACATATACTACTCAACTCGAAAGAACTCACTATTGACAGTTTCATAGGATGTCTATTGACGTCCTTGTGAGTCTGTTCAGCATTTAATCCTGACGGAATACCCGTATGCATATACCATATATACAATATAGATATAGCATACATTGATCTATATAAAATGAATCCACCGATAGACCCGCATCAATGAAATAGATCAGGAACATAGTGTTTGAGGTCATACTTGCATAATGACATCTCCTAGCACCTATTGTAACTCCTTGCAATCATGTCATTACTAGTATACATTCAGGTCTTTGTCCCATTACAGATAAGAATCTAATATTTTAGATCTAGTTGACTGTTATAATCTGTCAACTTTTAGCAGTGCTAACTATTAGTATAAATATAATATTCAGCTCTGTTAATTCTTAGCACTGGTCTAAACTCCTTTAGACCAGATCTGAACTTCTTCAGATTATACAATGTCTATAACGTAACAAGCATTGTACCATATATTTATATTGTATTAACGATTATACGAAATGTTTGCTTTATAAATATTAAATAATTTAACATTCATAAGTATTGGAATGACACGTAAGAACCAACTCCAACAAGAAGGACTATACGTATATGTTGTAACCTCAACTTGTATAGTTCAACGTGCTGATTTGTAATATTTGTGACGTGTGTGTGGGGCATTGCTCACGGACTTATGAAATAGTTCCATTTGATGAATCAGGCGTGGACCTAGGAAGTTTCACGATATGGAGTGCACTCGTTGTGCGCTGGGGTAGCGTACTGGATTAAATTATTTAATCTAGTAATATCCAGCACTACAACAGAAATGCGTACGTGTTCGTGTTTAAGCATTAAATACAACAATTAGTCAATAATTATTATTCACTAATGATTAAATGACATGTGGCGTATCGTAGACCCTCGATTGAGTTTACCCATGTGTGAGATTTGGTGAGACCCGCTAAATGGTATACTTGGTAACTATTCATGATGAGCAAAATAGTTATTTCACATTATAATTATTTAATTGTTAAATAATCATAATATTTCTATTAAAATATATTATTTTATAATATTATATTATTAATAATATAATATATATAATGTATGATAGTTGTCATGCATTATATATATAAAATATATTATTTTATTATTATATTAGCCTTTTATGGCTTAATTATATATAATATTATTATTTTAAGTAAATATATATATGTGTGAAATAGAAACAAAAATGGGTGAATAAAAGGAAAATAAGTGTTGTTTTACCTTTCAATTTCCGTTTTGCTCTTTAGATCAAAGAAGCAATTGTCGTTTCTTTAGTTTTCATTCAACTGTGGGAGAGAAAGAGCAAAATATATAGAACCGTCCATTTTAGGGTTAAGGGTTAATCTTGTGTTGGATTAAGGAGCTGTTGTTCTAGCTTGTTAAGCCTACTAAGTTGGTAACTAAAAATGCCTACGAGTGAGACTCTAGGCAAACTCCAAAAAAATATGTGTAAAATGTTACACGTACTGGTAATTTTTCAAATTTACTATTGATATATTAATTTGATTAATATATGTTTATATGTTTATTGTATGTTTTAAATATTCTGCCGCGTTAAAATATGTATTAGATACGTATTTTACAATAAACACAATTGCACATGCATATGCTGTGTTAAAATATGTATTAGATACGTATTTTGCAATAAACACAATTGCACATGCATACACTCATATATATTTGATCCCCAACACTTTGGATGCTGAACGCCCCAGCATTGCTTGTTTGGGAAAATTCGTTTTGGTTTAAATTGGCTTCTTTGAGTAGGTTTTGGATTTCCATATGCAAGGACTCTTATTCCAAATATGTTTAGGATTTCTTATACCTTTGTAAATACTATATAAACTCTTATAATTTCTAAGATTCATTAAGCATTGAAAGAGACTCCAAAAGAGAATAAAGAGTTAGGTAGATACTAACTGCTTGAGTGTATTAAGGTGGAATCATAATGAGTGTCCTTATTCTTATGTGAACAAAAGGAGCACTAAATAGATCTTTTGAGAGTTCTCTATATTGTATTTCTTGATAAATCTCTTAAGAGAGATCGTGATAATCTATAGTTCTAATATGAACATTAATAAGAGAGGCAAGGATTCATTGATCTTTCGTGGATGTAAGCATTGTGTTGAATCACGTAATTAACTGTGTGTATTCTTGTGATCTTATTTTTTATTTTCTTATTTTGCTTGTGGTTAAACACTTCCACAACACTTGGGTATTACTGCAAAGGCTAATCGCTAGGAGAGACTGGTGCTAATGCTAATATCCTTCAACATCTTCCTTCATTTTTATTCAATTCACATCGTTCATACTTACTGGGTTTTTCTTGTCCAGGATATTGTATTGGTATCAGAATTAATGAGGCCAATCCCATTTGCTTAATTCTAGAGAAAGTTTCTCTTTCTAATAAGAACTATTACTTCATTTTCTAATTTTATATAAAAACTCTAGGATTTTTCCATTCCTATTTCTGTACAAGAGGCCATGATAAATTCAAATCCTCAAGAATAAGTTTTCCAGCTTAAGAGCTTTGATCATGCACTGTTAGGACTCTTCACACACAAGTAATTATGAATGCGAAATTTTAAAGATCAAAAGAGAATAGAAAAAATAAAATCAAAGCACATAAGATAAAATTTACGTAGTTTGACAATTACCTATATCTACAATGAATCAAGATCCTAGCTATTTTATTGAATCAAAAAGAATAATGATTTCTCTTAAAGATCTTTTTCTTGAGATTATAATGGATACTCTCTTATTTGGTGATAATCTCAAGCCAAAATAGTGACATATTTATACCATTTTTCGTCCTATACAAACCTTAGTCTGAGTTGTATAAAAAAAAGAAGTTTAGATCAACTAAAATAGAAAATCTGAAATAAAAAAGTCGTACTGGCTCAATGGCACTGGCTTTTACAGGTGATAACTCCACAACACTAGTGGTTTGACTTAGGCGCCACAATGCTGGAAAGCTGGTGCCTCGATGCTCAATCCTATAATTAGAATCCAATTTTAAACCTCCAACTTGTGTCATACTTTTTTCCTTTCGTCTTATTCTCAACTTCATGTTATTTTCTTCTTTATGGCTCAATACAAAACTATCTACAATATAATTTTTAATCACTATTATTCACAACCCTTTATTGATCCAAAATCTCTAAGGTTTCATTGGATTCATCCTCTCCATATCACACACTCGACTACATAATAATGATTCCATTAAGTTCTTGCACAAACTAAACTTAACTGAGGGCAATGGATTAGTCAACATATTCGTGAAATTTTCTACCGTTGATATATTCATTAGACTAACTTCACTAATTTGAATAACATTTCTGATAAAATGTAATCTTACATCAATATATTTTGATATCTTATGAAATACTTGATGGTTGCTCAAATGTATGACACTCTAGCTATCACAATGTATACAAGCTTTCATTTCCTCTGTTGCTACTAGCTTTGAACATATGACCTTCAATCATGTGGTCTCCTTAATAGCTTTTTCAACAGTTATATATTCAGCCTCTATAGCTGACAATGCTATTACATGCCACAAAATTGATTTTCAGCACACACTATATCTAAATAGTGTAAATATAAATTTAGTCAATAGTTTTCTTTTGTCAAGGTCACCTACATAATTTAAGTTTACATATCCTATTACTATCTCATCATTCGCACTTGCCATTTTGTATAGTAGTCCACGTTCTAACATTCCCTTCAAGTACCTTATTATCTATTTCACCGCAAGTCAATGTTTCTTGCTTGAATTTGCTATATATCTACTTACCATGCTCACTACTTGAGCTATATTAGGCCTTGTGCATTCCATCATATATATGATACACCCCATAATGCCCGCATGCAATACTTTTTGCATTTTCAATTTCTTTTTCTCAGTTTTTGGTAACTGTGCTATTGACAACTTGAAATGCATAATCAATAGTCAATACAACCTTTGCGTCAACACAGCCTATTACTACCTCACCTTCTATATCATCTATTTTTACATAACAGACCATACTCTGACATTCCTTTTAAGTACCTTAAAATTCACTTAATAACTAGTTAATGCTTCTTGCCCGGATTAGCCATATATCTATTTATCATGCTTATTACTTGAGCTATATCAAGTTTTGTGCATACTATTATATACATGATGCAACCTACAGTGCTCACTTATGGTACCTTTTTTATCTCTAGTTTCTCATCTTCAGTTTCTAGTGATTATACTGCTAACAACTTGAAATGAACAGCAAAGGGGGTTGAAACAGGCTTTGCATCAGACATTTTGAATCTATCAAGGACCTTCAGTATATACCTCTATTGAGATAAGAATATAACATCAGCCTTGTCTCTAATGATATTTATATCTAAAATCCTTTTGACTAACCCCAGGTCTTTCATTTTAAACTTAGCATTCAACTGCTCTTTTAACTTTTGCATCTCTCCCTTATTTTGACATGCTATCAATATATCATCCACATAAAATAGCAGATATATATACAAACTGTTTCTTAATGCCTTAAAGTATATACATCCATCATACTTGCTTCTAGAAGTATAAAGTCATCAAATCTCTTATATCATTACCTAGAGATTGTTTTAGCCCATATACAAACTTTTTTAACAAGTAAACATGATCTTCCTTACCAGGTTCTTCAAAATCTTGTGGCTCTGACATGTATATTTTTTTTAACTCTTTATAAAGAAATACAATCTTACCATCAATGTATTCTAAATATAAATTCAAATTTATACACATGGTCAGTAGGATCCTAATCGATGAGTGTTTGACTACATGAGAAAAAATCTTATAAAAATTAATCCATTCTCTTTTAATAAAGCCTTTTGTAACTAACCTACCCTTAAATCTTGTAGGCACTATACTCGGTGGCTTTATGCTAAATGAAAGAAAGCAAAGTGGTTAAATATGGCACTATATATTAAATGTTTTACTGTATCCTACAAAGGTATTATGGTAGGACATTTGATCCTCATTTAGCTTTACTATTTTTGGTTAGCAACACAAGAAGCGGTATACTATGATGCATTCCGTCTTTTCACAAACATATGAGTGACAGAATGAGAAGGCTGACAAGTTAGTCAAATTCTACTTGTCACTATTCTCTCTTTTAGGATCTCTCCATTGACTTTGTAAACCCGTTTACATCCAACTAGTTTTTTACCCTATGGTCTAGCCATTCACTCCCATATCTTGTTCTTTTTAATAGAACTAATATATTCTTCTATAGTATGCTGACACTTATCTCTATTAATACTTTTCGTAGCCTTTTTATATAACTTGAGCTCATTATATTTAATAGTATATGATGCATTAAAGGCATGAGCTATCAAGTCTGTACGATCATTATTTGATTGGTGGCTTATCATTCTTCTTAGCCTATCTTTAGCTAGCTAGTACTCTTCAATTTCTGAATTTAGAGTTCTAGTTTATTTTTGAAAGTCTTTGAGGTACTTATAGGTGTTTTTACTCCATTTCTTAGTATTGTTCCTCTGAAGTATTGACAGAGTGCATATCAATTCTCATCTCATGTTCCACTTCAATTCTCACAGTTTCTAGTGCTGAAACTATTTTTGGCATAGACTTTGTCTTCTTCACTTTAGGCTTCTGATTGATCTCCATCATGATTGACTCATTAAACGTCATATCTTTACCAACGATACTCTTTGGTGACTACAATTCAGTAAACCAAACTTTTTATCTTTTTACTTCTTTTGGATATCTCACAAATATCCTTTTCAAGGCTCTAAGTTCCAATTTATCTTGTTTGAAGTGTATAAATGTAAGGCATCAAAATATGCTCAGGTGATCATCCTCTGGGTGTTGTATGACTATTTCTCTTCTAGTGTCATAAAGTTAATTGTTGTTGTGACTACTACCTTACCCCAAAATGCTATGTGCATTTTTTTATGCTCTGTGCATTTTCGCTCCTTCACCATATGTCTCTTTTTATCATTGGCTTGACTCAAAATTTTATTACACATAATTTTTAATCACTAATCTTTACAATAAGATTTATTTACTTTTATATTTTTATTTTATTTTTAACCACATACTTGTATTTTGTTTATGATATATTTAGACCAGAAGAGATTTTAGTCCAATTTAAAAAGGTATTAACTCTTCATTTTAATTATTCTTTATAAATTAGAGCATCACCGTAGTTTTGAAATATGTATATTAAGAGAGACTTCTAAAACTAAAGAAAAATTAAACCAATCCACATGCCTAACAAGACTAACTTAATGAATTACTCATTTGAATAGACTACTCAAATCAAATCCATATGTTTTAGACAAATTTACAAGCTTCGTGTCTCTTCAAACCAATGCATGATAATTTATAAAACAAGAAAAGTGAACCCACGCCATCATGATGTATTATTCTTGTACACATTCAATAAGAAACAATAGAAGTAAAATCAAGCAATAGAAGATTTGATAGCCAACTCAAATAAGATGCGAATAAACCTAAACCCTCTCAAAGTTGTTTAAAAAGCACCACTCCCCATTTCAGCCCCCTCTATTAGAGAGGAGGCTATTTTAGCTTCCTTTCCAGTGGTCCCTTTAAGTTTTTACCGTCTTTTTTTATTTATTTATTTTTTAGGTTATAGATCTTTCTTTTGTGTTTCATTTTTCATTTTTTAGTTTTATTCTCTGATGCTGCCGTTGACTTCTTAGTATCGATCATGGATCTTCTCCACCAACATTTGAAGGGTTACAACCAAGATGAGAAATATTACATTGCCCCACCCTTTGGCGGCCATGTATCATCTCCTTCGTCTTTGAAGCTGTCGTTTATCTTTGCCATGTGACAGTCAAACTCAATCAGGCCAGTCTATGACTCCCTTCCTCCCAGTGCTTACCAGGTTTTGGTCAAGATGGTGCACTATCTCACTGCCTCTCCCCCGCAGCCTTGCAGTTCACTAGAATGTGCCATTGATGATGATTTGCACTAGTACTGGTCCTTGGGTCTCTACCAAAATCTGGCGACCATCGCCAAAAACCGCTACCAGAAACCAATATTTTATCCTCCATTAGCACCTTTAGAGAACCGCAACTGATGCAGCAGTCAAATTCCTCTAGGCCACAAAAGTTATACAAACCAAATGCTGTGGCTCGTGCCTAACATGTTACTATAATATTATTACTGTATTGGTTTTGTCATCCTTGCTGTTGGCTGTAGTGTTGAATGGGTTGTATGAGTATTAATTTTAATAGGAGGAGGATATCGAAAATAATACGATGGTTTTGTATCCTTTGCGTGGGATTTATCTTTGTCCCATTCTGCGTAAGGGTAGTGTTTTTGTCCCTTCTTACGCGAAGGTAATGTTTTTGCCCTATTTTGTATAAAGTTAGTGTTTTGTCCCCTTCTACGTGAAAGTAGGTTAATCTCCTCCTGCGTGGGGGTAAGGTTCCCTCTTACACGAGGATAATTATGGGTAATAGCATTAATCTCTTGTTGGTATAGTTCACATTTTAGTAGTTATATGTTCTTTTCATGAAAGAGTAATAAATTCAAACGAGCTTCAATAAACTTATTTAATTCTTGTGTAACATTTCGATAATTTTTTAATTTTTATATTAAAATTTTTATATTATAATATTATTAATTTAATAAATAATATTACAGTCGAATATTAAAATAAAATTCAAACAATAGAAAAAGAGGAGATCGCATTAATGTAAAACGCTAGCTTTCAACAAGATGTCACCACCTAACAAGATGAACGTTGACAAGACTTGCTACCGAAATGGGGCGAATTGACAAGTTGTTTTGTGAGTTTGTTGTCTTCGACAAAGGAAGTGATTCTAGTTGCTTGAAGAGAGCGTGGTGGGTTTCTTTCGATTTATCTCATTTTATATACATATATCCTGTAATGATTTTGTTTGTCTTAATCGAATTCCATCTTAGACAATTTTTTTAATAAAAAATTTATTTGGAAACAGCAATTAGTTAATTAGATATATCTTATCTTATATTAAACAACAATGGAAATAGATGATCTTGTTGTTTATTTCCCGTATTATTAATTTTTTTAAACAAGCATTACAACTTACAATTGCAATTTATATTTTAAAAAATTATAAATAAATTATAATTGTCATCAATTAAATTATAATTACAAACTCTAATAATTAAAAAAAAATAAATTCTTTAATCTTTTTTTAAAACTTAAATTTTTAACTTTAAATCAAAGATGCACAATCATTATCATAAAGAATACAAAATACTTATTCCCCGTAATACCGATTTTTGATTTTATGCAACAAAGTGGTTTCAAAATAAATCATTGCTATTTTATGCCACCATTAATTTGAAATTTAGCATCTAACAAATTTTAAGCATACAAAAAATGGAAAACTTAAAATAAAATTTTATTTTTGTACAATTCTATTTCTAATTTCTATGCCTACGATCACATTAATAAACATAATATAATTCAAAATGATCATGCACGTGAAGTCGTGAAATGCCAGCTTATCCATCCACCGCTTACAATATAAGCTATCCCTTCCACTCCCTTATTTACTCCTTCCACTGTCTATCCTCCAACAAAAAGAAAAAAAATAAAAATAAAACAATTCATGGAAGAATCACAATCGTTTAAATTTAAAATCTAAAATTTAACACCAGTTACCAGTGTCCCTCTTAACTCTTAAGCTATCTATAAAACGCACAAACATATCGTTTTCTTTGCACTCATTTCACTCCCAGATCTGATCCAAACCACCAAAGGTGATCTCTCTTTGTTCTTCTTCTTCTTCTTGGCTGTCAATTTGTCATTTTTAATACTTCGTTCTTGATAAATATAATCATTTTGAATATATTTTCAAGATCTGTTTTTGTTTGTTCCTTTGGTCTCTACTGTGACTGTGTCGGTGCTTAGTCGAACGGTTACTTGATTTTAGTATTGTCTTGTGTGTGTTTTTGTGGAATTAATTATTTATGTACGCAGATTTGTGTACTAAAGTTCGATATATAGTGAGAATTTTGCTTGATTTACAATTAGATTATTAGATTTGTTTAATGCATGTTCTAGGGTGTGTATTAGGCATATGGGTCTCTTTATTGATGAAGTTGTTGTTAAAATGTATTAAGCTGAAAACAGGTGGAGGTTGAGAACTTTGTGTAAAGATTTTACTTGGGTTTGTTTGTCTAAATCAGAAATGTCTATGTAGAATCAATCAGTTCTTAGTTTAATAGTGCGCTGTGATTTGAAATAGTATGCTTCAATGTCTAGGTTTGAAATGAAAAGAACTTGAAGGAAAGGAGTAAAGAAATAATTAACTTCGTTGATAATTTGCAGAAAAGATAGTTAATTATAAGTTAATTATAAGAAATGCAAAGATGTTGATTATTTGGGCTACCATGCTTGTTTGGACCCTAGAGGCAGTTTGTATCTCTTGAGTTTGAAGCAGAAGCTTAACACTTCACACATTGTTGGAATCTGGTTGGAAGGAATACTACTGAGGGATGCAAACTCTAGGAATAAAGTTATTTGCTCGGCCTTAAGACTTCTGTCACTTCAGTTTTCAGTAACTATTGAATGACATAATGTCTTGGAACGGGCTTGATTTCTGGAATGAACTGTGAATCTTGTCTTATAAAAGATATTTTGTGTTAATATATAATCTGGCTCTATGTTTGAACCTTTGTGTTGATTCCACTCTTTGCTTTCATGAATCTGTCTGGACAACAGGGTGTGCAGTCTATCATCTTAGAACTTGGGGAGAATGGGTCGTGGAGTTAGTAGTGGTGGGGGGCAGAGTTCATTGGGCTATCTGTTTGGCAGCGGAGAGGCTCCAAAACCAGCTGCAAATGAAGGGCAGACTGTAAGTAATGTTCCCAAACCTGCTCCCCAACCAGTAGATGTTACCAAGCAGATTCCAGCTGGAATCAACAGTGCAACAACAAATAACTACATGAGGGCAGATGGTCAGAACACTTGCAACTTTCTCACGGTATGGTTCTGTGATGTTTTTAAGAGTCCTCTATAAACAGATCTAGGCTGAGGCAGTTTCCTCCGCTGAATGACATTTGTGATCTTTTGGATGAAGAAGAGACTGTTTTGTCCTTCAATATTCTAAAAGACTGGTTTTCTCTCCATTGGCAATTTGATTGAATTGTTGTTAGGAATCATTTATTATTGGAGAGAAAAGAAACCATTATTAAGAGTTTTCACAAGCAGTGATAGGCTATTTAATTTGATTAGCTTACTTCAGTTGCTAGACTGCTGCATGCCTCAGTCTGAAAGGAAAATTCTGTCTTTTTGCAGGATCGACCTTCAACCAAGGTGCATGCTGCCCCTGGTGGTGGTTCTTCTCTAGGTTACCTCTTTGGTGGTGGGCCTGGTGGCAGTAAATGAGCTATGGCTTCTTATCTCCATATGAAATATTGTTTGTTGAGTTTTTGTGGAACCTGTAGCTTGGATGAGGCAATGTACTCATCTTTTACATAAAACAGTTGGAACTTGTTTGATATTGTGTTGTAATATAAAGGTGGTGTGATTGTTGTCTGCTTAACTGAATCAAGAGTACTCAAATTTTTATGCATAAAACTCTGTTACAAGACTTAGTTACAGTCAAGAATGAACTACATTTTCTAATGCATAATCAATCATTGGTTTTGAACATCTTGTTTAGGCGGCATATCTTGGATATTGCAATCTCCTGCTTCTATATTGATTAACTTCTTCCTATTATGCTCATCTTTTTTTCAAGTTAATTTGAGTTTTTTCCTCTTTTATCTTTTTGGTTCTAACACTTGGTAAATAACATTCTGAACATCAAGCTTATTCAAATGAAACCAAATTAGTATTAATGAGGGAAAATCTCAACAAAACAGGTTTAACATATTTCAGAAACAAATCACAAGTCTGTATTGTGTTTGAA
Source organism: Ailanthus altissimus (assembly GCA_946807835.1). Taxonomy (NCBI): domain Eukaryota; kingdom Viridiplantae; phylum Streptophyta; class Magnoliopsida; order Sapindales; family Simaroubaceae; genus Ailanthus; species Ailanthus altissimus. Next base: position 22,918,743 of record OX327685.1, on the reverse strand, counting down.
GAAAGATCCAAACGAACTTAAGAAACAAAGAAAAGATTGATCTGAGAAGTATCTACAGATCATGATAGAGAGTGAACTGAATAGCTCTTTTCTATATTCTATTCATACTTCATAAAATGAGAGTTACATGCCTTATATACTGTAAATGAAGTGAAATAGAAAATTTTAGATTTTGTGGAAAGAACTAGAATGTGTAACTAACTTTGTAACAGTTTTTACAAAATATTTATTAAATATAAGACTTGATATTTCACATCAGTACTAGTTTGTTATTCTTCTATTTCTTCAATTATGTGTGTAACTAACTTCTCTTGTTTTCATTCCCCTTCAAGCTTAACTGTTGAGGGATGACATTGAGCTTGCTTGCTAACTCTTGAAACCTTGAGATCAACAAAGCCTTAGTAAATATATCAGCTATTTGATCTGTTGTGGGTACATATTTGATATCTACTTTATGATTCAGTACTTTGTCTCTAATGAAATGCACATCGATTTCGATATGCTTTGTTTTATGATGGTAAACTGGATTTGCAGTTAATGAAGCTGCTCTCTGATTATCACACCATACAATTGGTATCCTTTGTACAATAATCTGTAGTTCAGAAAACAAAGACTGAAGCCAAGCAATCTCAGCTGCAACTTGAGCCAATGCTCTGTACTCAGATTTAGTGCTAGAATGTGCTACCACCCTTTGTTTTTTCGAACACCATAACACTAAGTTTCCTGCAAAGTATACACAGTAGCCACTAAAAGACTTTTGATCATCATTGTCACAAGCCTAATTTGCATTTGAAAATGCAGTAATGTTAAATGCTTTTCTTGGTTTGAAAATTAAACCATTCTTCTTGTTCCCTTGTAGATACCTGAGGATTCTTTTACAACACATCCAATGGGATTTAAAAGGTCATGATAGAAATTGGCTCAACTTGTTCACTGAGAATGATATTTCTAGTCTAGTAAGTGTAACATACTGCAATGCTCTTATTACACTCTTATACAATGTTTCATTCTCAAACTTACCATTTCCTTCTTTGTCAACTTTAAACTTGTGCTCATTGGTGTAGGTGTACTGACAGCAGCTAATAAATTTGTTTTCTTCAAAAGATCAGTAACATACTTTGTCTGTGACAAATATATATCTTGACTATATCTGTTTATTTCAATCCCCAAGAAGTAATTTAATTCCCCTAAATCCTTAAGAGCAAAATCATTTTTCAGCTGACTCACTATTTTCTGAACCTGTTCGTCATCACCAGTGGCTATAATATCATCAACATACACCAATAGAATTGTTACACCAGTATTATGCCTTTTAATGAATGCAGAAATATCAGATCTGGAGTTATAGAAGCCCTAGCTTATCAGGGCATTCTTTAATTTGTCATACCAAAGCCATAGGGGCTTGTTTCAAGCCATATAAGGCTTTTTGTAACTTACAAACATAGTTTTCTTTTCCTTTAACAGTAAATCTCTCTGGTTGATGCATATAGATTGTTTCTAACAAATCACCATTCAAAAAAGCATTGTTTATGTCTAGTTGTCTCAATTTCCAACCCTTAGTAACAGCAAGACTTATCACCACTCTTACCGTACTAGCTTTCAGGACTAAAAGTTTCAGTGAAGTCTACTCTTGGTGTTTGATGGTAATCTTTAGCAAGAAGTCTTGCCTTGTACTTTATTATACTACCATCTGGATTCTTTTTTAATTTTGAATACTCATTTATTTCTAACTACTTTGCTTCCTTGTTCAAAAGGTACCAATTTCCAGGTTTTGTTTCTCAACAAAGCTTGAAACTCTTCATTCATAGCATGTTTCCAATATGACAATTTCAATGCTTCAATAGTAGTATTTGGGGTGTACTCAGGATCACCTTTTATCTTTGTAATGAAAATTTTTGGCTTATAAATGCCTGATTTTGATCTTGTCACCATAGGATGTATATTGACAGTAGTATTTGAGATTGGTGCCAAGTCATTTACTGCATTTAATATAGGGTTTTGGTGTAGTGATGTTACTATTTATTCTTGTGTTTGGGTTGTATTTGTGTTTGTGTTGGTGGTTCTTTGGTGAGATGAGGTTGTTGATGTGTTTGAAGAGTGATTTTCTTGTCTCCATTGCTTTGGAATTATTGATTCTGATCTTATATCAGCAGATGTGACAGAGGTAGGAATGATACTTATAGGACACAAATTGTTGAACTGAACATGAACAAGTGTGAGGGTTAGAATTTTTTATTTTCTCAGTATCAGTAATTGATCTGAATTAAAAGGAAAGTCATGTTCATCAAACCTAACATGCCTGGCAATATACATTTTTCCTTTTGAAGGCATACATAGATACCCTTTGTGTTAACCATTATACCCCATAAAAACACATTTTTTTTTGTATGAAAGTTTAACTTGTATCTATTATAAGGCCTTAGATGAGGATAACATGCACACCCAAAGTTTTTAGAAATTTGTAATTAGGTTTTTGATGAAATAACAGCTCAAAAGGTGATTTAAAGCTCAAAACTAGTGAGGGCATTCTATTAATTAGAAAGGTAGCAGTGGCAAAAGCAAACCACCAATGTTTCAAGGGCATTTTACTGTGTGCAAGTAAGGTTAGACCAGTCTCTACTACATGCCTATATTTTCTCTCTACTCTTCCATTTTGATAGTGTGTATAAGGACAAAACAATCTATATATTATTCTTTTTTGAGCTAATGTGGTGTTGAGACTTCTAAATTCACCTCCAAAGTCAGACTGTACTATTTTAATCTTTTTGTCTAGAAGTCTTTCTATATGGAGTTAGAATAATAGGAATACATTTGTAACCCTAGACTTTTGTTGTAAGGGATAGATCTAAGTAAATCTTGTGAAGTCATCCACAAAACTAACATAATACTTATAGTTATCACCAGATGCTAAGTGTGTTGGCCTCCACACATTAGTATGTATGACTTCTAAAGGAGTTTTAGTTTTTGTTTCAGATAAACCAAAGTGCAGTTTATGAACTTTTTCAAGTTCAAATGCAGTATAGAAGAATTGAGACAAATTTTTTTTCATTGAAATGTGTAAGTCATAGTTTGATACAATGTGTTTCAACATTTCTTTGTTTGGATGACCAAACCTTATGTGTAACATCTCAATGAATACATTTGACTTATTATAGAAATTTTGAAAACTTGAGCTGATAGCATTAGGTCTCTTCGTTGACTCTGACTTATTTATGCTACAATCAGCAAACAAGGAAATTTTGAAGTTGGAATTTGAAGCAAGTGTTTGAAATGATTTGTGTTTTATAGTTATTTTAGTGAATCTTTGAGTCACTAGCTGATAAAGACCATTCTTAGCAATTCTTTGAAGAAGAACACTCCCCTTCACATCTTTTATGGCACAAAAGTTTTTGTTAAATTCAACAGTAAGGTTATGATCAGTAGTAAGTTTAGAAATACTGATCAAATTCTTTGTCATGGAAGGAATATATAAAACTTGTTGTAGTTCTAATTTTTGTGTAGTGTGTGTATGCAAAATGCAGGTACCAATACTCAAAATTCTAAACTTATTGCCATTGCCTACTGAGACAAGATCTGTACCTTTATATTAAGACCTGGTGCTCATACAGTTACTGTTGTTAGTAACATGATTGGTGGCTCCATTATCCATATACCACTCATAATTTTCATACTGAGCTTCAGGAGGTGCAGGAGCTATTACAAAGGCTGCTGCTTGATTATGATTATTAAGTTGTGGTTGTGCTTGCTGAATAGGTTGTTCAAAATCATCTTTGAACCTGTTCCAGCATTTGAATGCACCGTGCCCTATCTTAAGATAGATTTGACAAATGATCTTAGCTTTTCCTTGTCCATTAAAATTTGACTTCCTTTTGCCTTTTCCTTTAGCATTCTTCTAATAGCTTTGTTCTCCTGGATAGTTTTGATTTCCATTAAGGTATCGACCACCAACATTCTTGTTGTAATTTCCTTTAAGTTTCTATGTGCTAGCCAGATGAGTTGTCATATTACCACTGTTGCCAATAACAGAACTTAACATTTCAAATCTACTTTCTTGATTCAGCAAGATACTATAAATCTCAACCAACGTCAGCTCACTGCTTCTTATAGATACAAGAAGAGCTACTGAATCATACTCAGGTCCTAAGCCAGCTAAAAGATATGTGACCAAGTCATTTTCAGGCACTGGCTTTCCAGCCATGGCCAAACTATCAGCCAAGCCTTTGACTTTCAGAAAATACTCATTCATATTCAAAGTTCCCTTCCTAATAGTCTGTAATTGTGACCTGAGTTGTGTAAGCCTAGCTAGTGATTGGCTACCAAACATTTGTTCTAAATGTTTCCATACTTCAAATGAAGTTTTACACTGTATAACTGAACTAAGAATTGATTCAGTCATTGAAGAGAACAACTAGCTCATCAACATTGAGTCTTGTCTCCTCCAAATATGATACTGAGAATTTATAGCAGGAATTTCATTTGGATTCTCACCAAACACAGAGAGATAACGAACTGGACAAGATTTCTCACCTGTCAACAATTCTTTAAGGTCATTGCCTCTACCTGATGCCTATACTTGAGATTTCCAGAGTAAGAAATTATTACTGTCAAGTTTTATTGGATTTGTGAAAGTAAGGCTGCTGCTTTGATTGATCGTCAGATTGTTCATTTGATTGTTTAGATCTGAAGTGTTTATCTGAGCGGAATTAGATGAGCTTGTCATGGCTCTGATACTAAGAAACAAATCACAAGTCTGTATTGTGTTTGAAGAAAGATTCAAACGAGCTTAAGAAACAAAGAAAAGACTGATCTGAGAAGTGTCTACAGATCATGAGAGAGAGTGAACTGAATAGCTCTTTTCTATATTCCATTCGTACTTCATAAAATGAGAGTTACATGCCTTCTATACTGTAAATGAAGAGAAATAGAAAATTTTGGATTTTGTGGAAAGAACCAAAATGTGTAACTAACTTTGTAACAGTTTTTACAAAATTATTTATTAAATATAAGACTTGATATTCCACATAAGCACTAGTTTTGTTATTCTTCTATTTCTTCAATTATGTGTGTAACTAACTTCTCTTGTTTTCACCTCGTGACTCCATTCATCGGCAACATCTCAAATTCTAAATACGAATTATGACCAAGTATTACCGGCTAGCCTATTATTTCCTTCTAATTAGGGAATCTATTAGGTTGACATAAATTTTTCTAAGAAAGAAAAAGGAATTATAGAAAAAACAAAAAGACATAATATATGAAGAAAATGTTAATAAATTATTAAAATTTTAATTTGAACAAATTAAAAGAAAAAGTTTATATAACAAAGGAATTTTAAAAAAAATTAAAAAAAACTTATATGTTTATAAAGATGAAATAAAATTAATAGTAATAATATACATGAATTTACATTAATAAGTTCACGGAGCAAAGGATATCTAAAACAATATCTAAAACAACAAATATATATATATATATTTATATACATATGGGAGTAATAGTAACGAGAGTACTAAGCTAAGAGAAGAGTTAAATACTAAAGTTCAACTCATATCAATCTACAAAATTATGAATTGTAATTGTAAAAGTAGTTTTTGGCAAGTCTAATAGCATGAAGAATTTATTTTTTAGACAGTTTTTAGTTGTTCAAAAAGACATTTTGAATGGTTAGAAATATTTTTTAAATTAAAAAATGCACCACAAATATTTTAAGCAATAATGGATAAAGTACTAAAGCTATTTTTAAATTTTTGTGTAGTTTTTATTGATATTCTTATATTTAGTCAAGCATACAATGCATATAAATAAAATATCATATTGTTTTAAACATAATAGACTAGTAATTTCTATAAATAAAGTAAAATTATTTAAGGTAAAAATATAATATTTAGGATTAATAATAGACAAAAGAAAAGTAGAATTGCAACCTCATATAGTAACTAAAATATTAGATTTTTTTTGATAAAATAGAAGATACTAAATAATTTCAAAAATTCTTTGGACTTCAAAATTTTTTAAGATTGTTAAATTATATTAGAAAATTTATCCCCAACTTGAACATATTAGTTAGACCTTTGTATAATAAACTAAATAAAAGTGGACAAAAATATCTTAATAGCGAAGACATCCAACTTATACAAAAATTAAAATAAATAGTTAAAAATCTTAAGCCCTTAACATTACCAATAGATAATTATTATAAATTTATACAAATTGATGCAAGTAGTAAAAAGTAGTTTGGAATTTTAATACAAAGAACTAAAAAAGATAACCCAAAAGAAAAAGAAGAAATAATTATGTATATTGGTGGAAAGTTTATTAAAACCGAAAGAAGAAATCTAACACAGAATTAGAAACTTTAGAAATTATAAATTCTTTAAATTTTTTTCATTTGTATATACCAAACGATTCTTTTTAATTAGGACAAATTGTAATAAAATAATTAAATTTTATAAAAAATCCCAAAAAAATAATTTTGAAAAGAAAATTTCTTTTATAAGTGAAAGATAGATATTTTTCTTAGAAGTAATAACAAGAAGTGGTTATAAAGCAAATTTTAAATAAATTTTAAGAAAAAATAATAATTTAACTAATATTTTTTCTGGACTAATAACTTGTTAACATTTCTTTTAAGAAATGAAAAGCACTAACATACAAAAGCTTAAATTTGGACATTTCAATTTAAATATTTGCTCTAAAATTCTATTTGAACCTTTAATACAAGTTAAATATAGTTTTAATGAAAAACAAAAAGGTCTATTAAATAATATTTAGTTTTTTAAAAATGATAAGAAAGGCTTTATAGATTTACTAAATGCATTAAGCTACTACTTTACAGAAAAGAATATATTTTTTATTATATAGTTTTTAAAGAAAAAAAATGAAATTTATTCAATTTGGCAAGAATTGTTTTGTCAAATTGATAGATTTTAAGATCCTATATATAAACAATTTTATAATTATAGTAAAACAGAGAAACTATTAAAGTTATTTTTAGACAATAAAACAGGAGAAGAATCTATTTTAGTCTTTGATAATATTTTATATTGTAAAAATTAAGTTTTAGCATTTTTAAATCATTTTAGACATCTTAATGAAACTGATCATTATTTAGAACAAAAAGTGTTTGACCTCCAAAATGAAATTGATAATATGAAAGCTCACCTGTCCACTTGGTAAGAAACAAAAGCTGTAATAGAATAAAAGCTACAATTATCAAAATATGAGAAGAATAAACAAGTAAATGATAATTTTCATAATAGTATAAAAAAGATAGAAATAGAAAAGTAATTTTAAAGATTAAAAGAATCTTAACCATATCCTCCTCATAAGTAGTTCTAGAAGTAATACAAAACACTAATATAACTTTAATGTAGGAAAAAGTTAGAGAAATATATAGAAGATTAGAAGCAACTTCACTAGATATTCAATAGAATATTATAGGATTAATTAAAGAAAAAGGTATACAAAGATTTATAAAAATACAAGACTTTTTTTGCTTAACTCGAGATTTACCAAAAGGAATGACAATATTAATTGCCAAAAAGACTATTTTTAAAGAATTATAGTTCAAATTTATGACAGTTCAAATTCATATTGACAAATTCACTAAGAGAGTTTTTTTATCCCAAACATTGTAAATGGCATAAACATAAGAGAATTATTTGACTAATGACTCATAAATAATCTCTGTACTTGTAGCACCATAAAAATTAGATTTCTCTTAGATAAATTTCAACAAACTATGAGATTATATAGAAGAAAGCATGAAATTTTTTTTAACATAAATTCAGTACCTTGTGAATGGACGACTAGGTATGATAGACAATCTATGTTTATATCTACTTATCATTACATTGTTATTGTACCATAGGATCTACCAGTGGAGTTTGTGATTGAACGATTAGACCCTGAGCTTTATTTCAATATTTATAAAAGTATAGTGTTATAAAATTTTATGATTATATTAACTCTACAAGATTAAAACTCGTTGAGTAAACACCTCATATGTTTATCTTCCTATGAACCTTGAATGAATAATACATATGATATCCAATACCTTAAATATGCCTTAGTGCAGATACAGGTAACTACCTTATAGAGATTCAAGAATGGGAAGAGTTGAAGCTACAAAATATTAAAGATTGTTTAAATAATTACGAAATAGATGATAAAATGTATCACAATTTTAATACAGCACAGTAAAAGGTTCAAAGAATCAGAAGAAGCCAAAAAAATCAAAAGAAATTAGAAAAAACAATAAAAGCTAAAAAAATAAAAAAGTAATTTGTGTAAAAAATTAATGTAGTAAGGTTATAATTAGAAAGCAATTAATAAATTTTAATTAGAATAGGAAAAGCTTTAGCCATATAAAGATTTGTAAGTCTTAATAGAAAAGAGAGAGAGAATAGAGGAAAAAAAATATTAGGGCAAGAAAATATTATAAAAATCTTGTAACCTAGAACTTTGTAATTTGTAGTATAGTCTAAAAAAGAAGATATAACTTTCAAGTAGGCTTTCTTTATTTTTTTAAATTTTCCTTTTTGGGGCAAAAGTAGTTTTAGCCTAAACAAAAAAAAGTATTATTATTTTTATCTAAAACTATTTACAAAGGTGATCATTGTTATTTATTCCGTTGATGTGGTTTTGTTTTGACTAAATATAATAAGTTAATAAAAACCTCTGTGATTATTATTATTTTTTTAAGATTTCACAAAAAGTAATTTTTCATTGGCTTAATTCACCATAAATAAGTTTGACGAAAGGCTTAGGGTGTGATCAAAAATGTTTTTTGTAACATCTATATTTTTAAGAATAATTTAATAAATTTAAAAGCCATTTTAATAAACAACTAAGCCCACTTCTTCTCTTTGGTATCTGAGCTTCTCTTTTGTATTTGTTTTCTAAATAAAGATTTATATTAGTAGTTGTAATGGCAAATTTCACTCAGTCTATTGTAATTTTAGAGTGAGAAATATTTTATGTTAATTTAGTTTGTTCTAAAGTGTAAAATATTTTATGTTGAAAATCACTTATTTAAAATGAAAAATCTTAGTACTAAAGCAAAATATAAATTAGTGGAAACTTAGACAAAAAGAAAATTTAAAAGTAAATTCAGATATAATCCATATAATTTATATTACTTTATTCATGACTTTAGAAATCGAAGAATTAGATCTATTAGAAGAAGAATTAAAAAAGAATTATGGGTGGGGATGAAACTCAAAATTCTCGCTCATATTTCTCAGAATAAAAAAAGTCAAGGATTGATTATAAAAAGAGGAGATGATAATAATAAACAAATATTGAACTTCTACTTTCATTACCCATCTAATTCATCTACATACACATATTTAAGTATCGGAGGGTTCTTGTAGAAAAAAATACTAGTGAGACCTAACCTTCATTTTGTTGCAGGAACACTAGAACCACCAAATATAGCATACTTCAGCAAGATCCATTAGTAGAGGCCTAATTTTGTCTCTAAAAATACAAATTTAAAGATTGTTAGCCTCAAAAGCCAATTTTTTTAGGTTGAAAGTGTTCATTAGATTTAAGATGGAAAATCGTTCACAAAATAATGCTGATCATGATTTAAACTTGTGATTGACTGAGCACTCAAAGTAAAGTAAAAGGTTCGGTTGATGGATCCTTAGGAGGGAGATCTGATGTTGCAAACTAGAACACCCTTGCCAATAGGAATTGAGGAAGAGGTTAAGATGATGAGGGAAGAAAGAGAGGAGATGAGAAAATTAATAATAGGAATTTGAAGGAATGCAGAAGATTGGATGAAAAAGTAGATCCACAAGGCATTGATTGGCAGAATGGTCCCTCAAATTAAGGGACCGAACATGCAAGATAACAGATTTCATGCCCGAATATCTTAAGAGGATATGGGAAAATGAGTAATACAAGTTCCACTCGATGACCAATTGATAAGCTAGTCAAGATATATCCACCCTGATAGAAAGCACGCTCAATTTCAAGTTAAGGGTTGTTCTCTCAAAGGGAGAAATAAGGGATTAGGGAGATCGAACACTGAGGAACTCACCTATGGAGATTACCTTAGAGGAAAAGGTTTGAGGGTTAGAGGAACAGATATATAACCTACTCGAGGAACGAAAAAAGTGAGACCTTTTTCCCCTTAGAAAAATAAAGAGGGACAGAAGATCCCCTTTGATCAACGAACTCAGGGACAAGAAGTTACTAGGAGAATTCATACTACATGGCCTCCTTACTTACAAAGGTATCATAGACTCTAACCACTATATGGATTAGATTACAGATCTATTATTCATTGCAGGCTTAAGATAAGAGCAGATGTAACAGCTTTTTCATATGAACTTAGAAGGACAAGCCTCTCTCTACTATTGTGGTTTGAAGCAAAAGAGTATTTCTTCTTATGGAAAGCTCACATATAGGTTTGTGCAACACTTTCAAGGGTTCTGTGAGGTAGCTAAAGATCCCTGACAACTCTAAAAAGTAAGATGAGATTGAACTGAGAGTTTAAAGGAGTTTATGACGACATTCCACAAAGAGGAGACTTAGCTCGGGGCCTTCAACCTACCAATTTCTTTAAAGGAATTGCAAATCGAGTTGAAGCTTAACCATTTTTGTTACTAGCTTTTCGAGAATCCTATCCTAAGTTATGCAGTTGCCTACCACAAGACACCTAAATATATAACCATTGAGGAGGAAGAGGAGGCTAAGAGAGTGGTAACAATTGATGCTGTTCGGGGACGGATATGCTCCCAAGAGATAAGAAGTTAAAGGTTTTTTGAAAGAAGGTTCTTTAGGGGGTAGGAGAGATATAATACCTTTATGAGCACTAAAATATCCACGAATAGACCAACCTCAAGAGAGGAACCAAGGAGACACAACAGGATATTAGTCTCGCGTAACAAGAATTGAAAAAGTTTGTTTCCTTGGTTTCTTTTATGGAAGTTATATTTAAGGCGATAAAGGATCAAGGCCTACTCATTAAGCCCCCCACTGTAAAGAAGCCCGTGAACTGGTGTAATCAGGTGAAGAACTACAATTTCCACTAGGATATAGGGTATTCCATAGGAGAATACTGCAATATGATGAAACAAGTAGATTGATTGTTTTGAAATAGATATTTAAACAAATTCTAAGCTGATCGTCAGAAGAAAGAACAGCCAGCAAGTACCTTGAATGAAGAATTCTCCCCATTAGCATTAACCATGATTATTTTGAGGGGCCTTACATTGGCATGAGACTCTAATTGACAAAGAAAGAACTAGTCTCGATATTCTATGATGGGACATCAAGCGATGTGTGACATCCTAACTGTCAAAGCCTCAGATGCAAGTTATCCCAATGATGTTCACTGAGGAGGATGCTCAACATATTAACTATCATATGATGATGTATTGGTGGCCTCAGTGTGGATAGCTAGTATGGAGGTAAACTGAGCATTCGTCGACCTGGGTAGCTAGATCGATATTATATTCAAAGAAACCTTAGATAAGCTTGGTATCGAAGACCTGGGAATGGAAAGAACCCAAATTCCTTTAGAGTGGTTTATGGATAGCTGCATTATGCCTCTCGAGATAATTAGTTTGCCTATGTCCCTGGGTAAGAAGCCATAAGTCAAGACTGTTATGACAAACTTTGTAGTGGTTGACCAATTTTTTTTTTTTTTACAATGTTTGGCTAGGATGACCTTTCATGAAAAGCACCAACACAACCTTTTTTATCTACTATCTGAAATTAAAATTCTTAACAGAGGAAAAATAGGAGTTGTAATCAGGAGTAAAAAATGAAGAGAAGTTGTTATGCCACATTGGCAAAAAGAACCTTTGTATTGCCACTATAAACACACAAAAGGATAAGGCTGAATCCCTAGAGTCAGTGGAAGGGTTACTCCCAATGAAAATGATGCCCGACTCACTCAAGAAGATAGTTAAAATTGGCTTTTAATTCAAGCCACAGGTCAGGAAGGACCTAACTACTATAGTAAGAGAATTCTTGAATGTCTTTACTTTGTCACATAAGGACACACTAAGGTTAGATCTATCTTTAGTGTCTCATGCACTAGTGGTCAACCCTTTATTCAAACTAGTCAAATAGAAGAGAAGAATCTTCAATTGAGAGAGGAATGATGTAGTGGTCACGAAAGTGAAGAAATTGCTAGTAGGGGGCTTCATATAAGAGGTCCACTATGTTAATTGGCTAGCTAATGTGTGATGGTCAAGAAAGCTAATGGAAAATGAAAAATGTGCACATACTTTACTTATCTAAACAAAGTCTACCCAAAAAAACAAAATTTCTCTCATGAATATTGACTAATTAGTGGACTCTATCACCAGGTATGCCCTCATTATCTTTATGGACATTTTCTTCGGGAATAACCAAATCAGAAATTCTCCCTGACCAAGAGAAAACCTTATTTATCACTTATCAAGGCACTTGATACTATAAAGTGATGTCATTTGGTCTAAAAAATATTGGGGCCACTTAACAAAGACTGGTAAATAGTTGTTTAAACCTCTGATAGGGAAGAGTATGAAGGTTTATATAAATGACATGATTGCCAAGTCCATGAGATCGGAAGATCACGTGAGAAACTTGTGGGACATATTCTAGATATTAAGGAAATATAAAATAAAGCTAAACTTGGAGAATTATGCTTTCGGCACAAAATTGGGGAAATGTCTTAGGTTTATGGTTAGTAAAAAGGGCATTAAGGCAAATCCTGATAAAGTACGAGTCATCTTAGAGATGAAATCTTCAAGCACTGTGAAAGAGATCCAACAGTTGACGGGTATAGTAACAGCCTTTAATAGGTTCATCTCCAAGGGTACTGCTAAGTACTGTGAGTTCTTTCAATACATTAAGAAAAGGGAAAAGAATAGGTGGACCCCATGTTACACAGTCTGTCTACCTTACTACATTAGTCATGAGGGATTAGCTGATTATATACCTTGGGGCGTCAGGTTAGGCGATAAGTTTAATCTTGGTTAAAGTAAAAATAAGGGCTTAGAGACCAGTATATTTTACCACCAAATCTTTTACTGAACCAAAAAGTCGGTACCCACATGCTGAAAAACTACCCTTGACTTTAGTCATGTCAAGATAAAAAGTGTGCCCTACTTTCGACTTAAACCATATTTGTACTCACCGATTAATTTATAAGGCAGATTCTGTTGGGGATCTATTATACGTGGGTGTATACATGTTCAATAATGTTCATTGTATAAAATACGTATCTTATAGATATTTAAACACAACGGAATAATTAAAACAATACAATGAATACAATAAATAATATATTAATCATATTAATATATTTGAAGGGTTGAAAAATCACCGACGTGTGTAACTTTTTACACGTGTAATTTGGGAGTTTGCCTAAAGTCTTTCTCGTTGGCAGTTTTAGTCACCAACTTGGTGAGCTTAGCAAGCTAGAACAACAGCTCCTCTTTTTCAGCACTAGGTTTAACTATTAAACCTTATTTTTCCTTGATTAATTCTTTGACTTAGGGACCATAGTAGAACAATTTAGTGGCACTGTATGAAAGTTATAGATTGCCTTAGGGAGTTGGATCAAATTGTTGAGAATTTGGAGGACGAAAAGTGGAGCTCGACACTCAAGGAGACAAGTTATGCTCACTCATTGACAAATCCATAGAGAGTTATGTTGAGAAGCAATAGGATCGATTAAGGCTTTTCAAGTAAATGTCTATTCTACCATGGACAAGGTTCAAGCTCAAAGAGAGAAGCTGCATAAGGGTTTGGAAGCTACCATAAAAAATAACATTATGTAAACAAGTGATGACCAATGAAGCTGTTGTCGTTTAAGTGATGATTGCTGTCCTAAGAGCTGAGGTTTCTAAGTTGAAGGAGTTTATTAACAAGAGAGATACCAATGAGCTTGACAACTTTTTATTTTAACAAGTGGAAGAGATACTTTGACATCATAGGTGAACGGTATGAAAACAAGGTAAATATCACAACTTTGTATCTTTTTGATCATGCAATTCTATGGTAGTGCAAGAAGAGTGAGAAGACTAACAAGGGTATTTGCACTATCAACATATGAGCTAAATTACAATGGCAATTGAAGCAGTAATTTTATTTGAAGAATACAGTGCATGATGCTCATATACAATTGAAGGAGTTGAAGTTAACCAAGTCCATTAGTGAGTATGTGGAAGAGTATTTTGTGTTTTGGCTCATAAAAGTCTGTTCAGCTCTTTAGCGCCTAGCCGGCCTCCATGCTCCACGTATTTCTAGGTCTCAACTCAGAACTACAACACTCGTGTGACATATAAAATCCTATCTTTTTAGTTCTATTTTGACTTTGATTTAAAGGCTCTCAACTCTAGGATTTCTTATATATATAAAATCACCCTTTTAAGAGCTAAAACACAGACTTTTAGAGAGTAAAAACTTAGGAAGACAATTCACAACACAAAATTAAGAGATCAAAACCAATATTGTAGATTCAAGCTTTAAGTCAAGGAAGAGAGAGAAACAACCCAAGACGTCTTCTTAATTAGTTTTTCTTCTCTTTTATTATCATTATGTTCTTATTCTTGCTATTATTCATAGATTGGTTCTATACTCTTAGTTTGATGATAAGCTATACTTATTTTATTTAGGGTTAGACTATTGAACCAAGTATGTTATTGAATTTCATTGATTATTAGTTTATGAACTTAATACATATAATTGATTTATTCTATCTTGTGTTTAATGCTTTTATTATATTTGGCTAATATTTTGAATGATTGAGGAACCATGATGAACTCGACTGAGGAACCATGATGAACTCGACGGAGGAATTTAGGTGTTTAGCTTAGGATAGCTTCACGCATGATTATAGGGTATGAGTTTCATATAGGATAGACATATGCCTAGATGGTATGATTTAGACTTGATCTTAATGAATTATATTATATTCTGATTACCATAGATATATAGGTAATTGTTAAAATGCATAATATAGTCACTGGACTATTTATAGAGGCTTGTGATGAGATTAGAGTCTAGCTGATCAATTTGTATTAAAGGATTAACTAAGAGGTCAATAAATCCAATAAAATATTAGGGGATAAGTCTAAACTCTAAATTATTATCAATTTGTGAATTTATCTATTTATTTATTTGTTATTTTGGACAAGTTTAATTAATATAACTAGGGTAATTAATTAAATTTTAAATTTTAGTTGTTATAAATAAAAGTTAAGTAGTTATAATTTTAGTACTTGATTGAAAGACTTAGATCAAATAGTCATTGTAGGAATGATACCTGGACTTAAATCCTATATTACTTAATACAATAGCATATGTTTGTCCTTAGCTATTAAAGCATACATCAAGTTTTTGATGCCATTACCAGGGACTATTTCTGTTTATTCTTTAGATCATTATTAATACTAAGCTATTTATTTTTAATTCAAATTTTATTTTTGTTTCAGTTTATTATTTTCTTTTTACTTTGATTCTCTTTCTATTTTACTTTGATAGTTTATACGGAGGGCGAAAAGTGCTAACTTGCCTTCTTTTGATAATGAGATTGAAAGAACTTTGTATAAACTTAGACGTGAACAACGCCATCAATCTTTAAACACAGAGGAGAATAATGATCACATCAACAATTCAGTATTTGAGCCCATGATACCACAGAGAACGCTAAAAGAGTATGCTATCCCAACTACAGATGGTGTTCAATCTAGTATTTAGCAACCAACAGTCAACACAAATAATTTTGAGATCAATTCGAGTATGATTCAAATGTAGAAAGAATCTGTACAGTTCAGCGAAGCTCCCAATGATGATCCTAACATGCATATAATAAATTTTTTAGAAATTTGTGATACCTTCAAGTACAATGGAGTCTCAGACGATGCAATCCAACTTTCTCCTTAAGGGACAAAGTAAAGAGCTGGTTGATGCCATTATCATCAGGATCTATATCAACGTGGAAAGATTTAGCACAAAATTTCTTGGCAAAATTTTTTCTACTAGTAAAGACAAAAATGTGAGAAATGACATCACCTCATTTAGTCAGAGTGATGGCGAGTTGCTGTACGAGGCATGAGAGTGCTTCAAGAATATGTTAAGGAAGTGTCCTCATCATAGAGTCCATAATTGGCTATTAGTCTAAACATTTTATAATGGATTAGTAGGCCATTTGAGGACTATTGTAGATGCCGCTGCCGGAGGAGCTATAATAAATAAGTCCACAGATGAGGTTGATAATTTATTAGAAGAGATGACATCTAACAGTTACCAATGGCCAACTGAGAGAGTTACACCTAAGAGAGTCATCGGTGTACATGAAATTGATGCATTCAATGCATTGGCAATACAAATTAATACCTTATTCAATAATATTGATGCATTGAATGTCGTCAAACCCCAGTAAGTGACATGCAACTTTTGTGGTTATAACCACATGAATGAGTGGTGCATAAAGACAGCTAGGCAATTTTAAATGATAGCAACTTAACCTACAATTAAATTTATACAATCCAAGGTGGAAAGATCATCCAAACTTTTCTTGGCATAACAACCAATGAGAGACATTTAGATCAATGAATCCCTCAAGATTCTAGCTACTACAAGAGAAGAAACCGACATTGAAAGATATACTCATGCACTTTATGAAATCAAATGACATCATTATACAGAACCACTCAGTAACCTTGAAAAACTTAGAGGTTCAAATGGGACATTTTTTGCAGCCATTAATATGCAACCTTAAGGGACTTTACCAAGCGACACCAAAGAAAATCCAAGAAATGTAGAATAATGCCAAGCCATCAACTTGAGAAGTAGTAAGATCCTACAAAATGACATATCCAAATCATTACCATTAAGTGTAAAGGAGAAGGATAAAATGGCACAATAAGAATAAGTACATCCATATAGACCACCAATTCCTTTTCCCTAAAGGCTACAGAGGCATAAACAAAGTGCAAAAACTGAAAATAAGAAGCAGAACAATCCAAAAAGTGCATAAACTAAAGAAAGGTAGTAGAAAAGTATAAAATTTTCAACAAAAAAAAAAGTCAAAACTGGTATTGAAGTACAACATTTCGAGGTGCAAAAAAGTAACAGATCATTAGAAAATACCAATACAAATATACAGAAATAGCCCATGCACTCAAGCACTCCACCTTTACCATTCCCTCAGAGGCTACAAAAATAGATGCTAGACAAGCAAATTTTAAAGTTTCTGGATATCTTCAAGAAACTTCACATTAACATACATTTTGAGGATTCTCTTGAACAAAGTTATGTGAAGTTTATAAAGGAGATATTTTCTAAAAGGATGAGACTAGTAGATTATAAGACCGTAGCATTGATAGAGAAGTGTAGCACTATTATTCAGAAAAACGTATCTCTAAAGCTCAAGGAATCCCGAAAGTTTTACCATTTCGTGCTCTATCGGCATTATGATCTTGGTAAAGCTTTATGCGATCTAGAAGCGAGTATCAAGCTCATGCCCATTTTCATCTACAACAAGTTAGGTTTGAGAGAAGCAAAGCCCGTAAATGTCACACTTTAACTTGCTAATCGTTCTCTTACCTACTAGAAAGGAATTATAGAGGACATGCTAGTAAAGGTAGATAAATTCATCTTCCTCGTCAATTTCATCGTTCTAGATATGAAAGAAGACAAAGAGATCCCTATTATCCTTAGAAGACCTTTTTTAGCTACATGACGTACGATTATTGATGTTCAAAAAGGAGAGATGACCATGAGGGTACAAGATGACATAGCGACATTCAAAGTCTTCAAGGAGAATAAGTTGCCATTGGAAGGTGAAGATTGCTATAGCATTGATGTGGTGCACCCAAACTCCAAAGACCTCAAAGACATGGAGATGTTGAATCCTCGTATTAGAAAGAACACATTACGATATAAAAAGAAAAGGAAGAAAAAAAAAGAACAACAGTGAGATGATAGGATCAAACAGAAGGACACAGAAGAATTACTTCCCCAGTCTAAGATTAAAGTCTTTCTGGAGAAGCATGATGAGAATGAGTGAAAGCTACTGTCTTAGGAGTAATTACAAAGATATAGAAGCAAAAAGAGAGAAAGAATAGCAAGATCACATACAAAGATGCTTCCACCATCAACTTTGATCCACTATAAGAGTAGAAAGAGCCTTGTCAAGCCGATGATGCTAAATCACGCACCTTTTGGGAGGCAACCCAAGTAATTTTTATTTTTATTCGCCTATTTTCAGTTTTACTTATGTTAGTTTCTTTTTTTCTTAGGACTAAAGCAAGTCAAGCATTTAAAGGAATAACACAAACATTTGCAAGTGTTGGGAGCAAAGAAAGCCACAGTCATATTCATTAGAACACAATGCTGCAAAGCTTCAACTTCATCTACTAGGGAAGTTTATCTTATTTTTAAATTTATTTTTAGACATTGAGGACAATATCTAATTTAAGTTTGGGGGTAGAAAACACTATCTTGTGTTTATTTGTGCTGCATTTATTGATTGGTTATCTTGTGGGTAATATTTTTTTTATTTATCAAGTTTTAGTTGAAAAGATGATCATTAGTCTATGGTAAGAAATAAAATATTAGCTGAATTTATTTTGTAAGTTTTTAAGAAACAATAGATGCTTGAAATAACTCTTATATCATGAATTTTGGATTGAATTCAATCTTATTTTTAATCACTTATTCTTGAGCACATTGATATTAAGCATTTATTAGTTGATTTTTTTTTTGTTGCTTAGAGATACTCTTGCTTAAGTAGTACACCACAATCTCGAATATCAACACTCTAAAACTTGCTTGATTACTACTTAAGGTAAAATCCTAAGAAACATATGAATACGAAAATGACAATAGGTTATTTTTAGACCGATTAAGCCTTTCTAGTATACTTTAGATGTGTATTTATCACTAGTGACCCCGTTTGAATCTAAATATCCAATTTTCTATTTAACCACTTTACAAGCCTTAAGAATTTAAATTTATTTATTTTAAAATCTATTGATAGCACCATAAAACTTAAGTTTTCTTATAAATATTCTTAAAAGGAAAATGGCTGTGGATGAATGAGAAAAGAGTTTTACGATGGAAAGTGATAAGTCTTGAATGTGCTTATCAATCTAAGTTTAAGGATATGTTCTAAAAATATAAAAAGAAAAAAAAAAAAAAGAGCCTTAAATTTGTATAAATACCCCAACTTAAGAAAAAGAAGAAATGCTTTGAACAAAGTGATTAAAAGAAAGATGAAATATAATAAGTTTAGGGGATGAGATAAATCAAGGAGAAAAGATTAAGAAGTTCTAAGTAAAGTTAAGTGTTAATGGTGTGATTTGCGGTTTATATATATCTTTATATCTCACATTGACCTTATCCTTATATTACAAACTAAGCAAAATCTTAAATAGATTCCTAGACATGTGTATTTCTACATTAGTGGAAAGTAAATATGAACAGCAAGCTTATTGTAGTGTTATTATTTAAATTATGCGAAGACATCATCTTTATGTGCTATCTTAAGTTATTGAGTAAATCTAAGTTTTATTTGAATAATTACTTGCTTATTTCACACACATGCATAAGTGATCATTTATAGGGGAGAATGAAGGGCTTGATGAATGGTAAAATGAATTATTAAAAGTTGTCTATTGTGTTCTTAAAAACTTATTCCATTTGAGAGCCTTTGAGACTTTGAATATGATCATCTAAATTAACCAATGCTTATTTTAATTTTTGGTTTTTATAGAGTCAATAATAAGTTGTGATTGTTTGTTCTTATTTTGCTCGATGACGAGCAAAATCGTAAGTTTGAGGGTATTTGATAAGGGTGTAAAAGTACTAGTATGATTAGTACCCCAAATAGGAGATTTGCTTTAATTTATGAATTTTTGACTATTTAATTGTGTTTTTGATCATAAATAGGTGCATGACATAAAATATTACGTTTAGAAACAAACAAGAGGTAAATCAGACAAGAAACGAATAAGTTGCGCTCAAAATACTAAGCTCCTGAATCAAAGGCTAAGCACTGCAGCACCCAAGGCAGAGACATGGGCCCTACAGCACCATAACGCCCAGTCGGCCTCCATATCCCTCATGTTTCCAGGTCTCAGCTTAGCTCGCTATAGTGCTTGTGCGATATAAAAACCCTATATTTTTGGTCATATTTTGACTTGGATTTGAAGGCCCTCTACCTTAGGGTTTCTTATACATATAAAAGTGTTATTTTAAGAGCCAAAACATAGAAGTTTAGAGAGCAAAAACATAGGGAAACAATTCACAACACAAGATCAAAGCCAATATTGAAGATTCACGTCAAGAAAGAAAGTGAAGCAATCCAAGACGTCTTCTTGATTAGTTTTTCTTATCTTTTATTATCATTATATTCTTATTCTTGATGTTATTCATGGATTAATTTTATACTCTTGGTTTGGCAATAAGCTAAACTTGTTTTATCTAAGGTTAGACTATTGATCTTAGTATGTAATTAGATTTCAGTGATTATTAGTTTATGAACTTAATACATATAATTAGTTTATTATATCTTGTGTTTAATGCTTTCATTATATCTGGCCAATATTTTGAATGATTGAGAAACCACGATGAACTCAACAGAGAAATTCATATGTTTAGCCTAGGAAAGTTTGATGCATGATCATAGGATAACAACTATGAGTTTCACATAGGTTATACATATACCTAGATGGCATGTATGGAATGATTAAGACACGATCTTAATGAATTACATTCTATTCTGATTACCATAGATATATAGATAATTATTAAAATGCATAATATAGTCACTGGACCATTAATAGAGGCTTGCGATGAGAATAGAGTCTAGCCAATCAATTTGTATTAAGGGATTAACTAAGAAGTTAATAAATTTAATAAAATATTAGGAGATAAGTCTAAACCCTAGATTATTATCAATTTGTGAATTCATCTCTTTATTTATTTGTTATTTAGGATAAGTTTAATTGATATAACTAACGTAATTAATTGAATTTCCAAATTTAGTTTTATGAATAAAAGTTAAGTAGTTATGATTTTAGTACTTGATTGAAAGAACTAGATCACATAGTGCATGTGGGAACGATACCTAGACTTAAATATTATATTACTTGATACGATAGTGTGCGTTTGCGCTTAGCTACTAAACATATATCAACGACATTACCTGCTTAAGGCAAAGTTCATAGTGATGAAAGATAATGTATAGATAAACTACTTTTAGAGCAAAAAAAATCTCAGCCCTAAACAAGTGAGGTGGTAAGAATTTTTGAGGGCGTTTGATTATAAGCTCGAGTATAAACTGTTGGAGATGGTGCTTATATGCCATTCTGGTTAACAGTAATTATTTCAATAATAATCGTTAATTCATAATTATATGGTAAGAAGCTCATAACATTTATAGACATTGTAGATCTAAAGGAGTTATGGTTAGTGCTAAAAGTCAGCAATTCTAAAAATTAGAACCTTGTCTAAAATGAGACAAAGACCCGAGAATATATTAGTAATGACATAGTTGCAAAGAGTTACAAATGATGCTAAGAAATGTCATAATGCAATATGTTCTTGAAAATATAATTCCTGATCCATGGTTACCGACATGGGTTAATCGGTATTCCTTTCAGATCAATATATGTCTATATCTGGATTGTTTAGATGGTTATTTAGCAGACCATGGGTTTAGCGAAAGTTCGTATGGCATACAGGTATTCAGTAAGGACTGGGTAGTGAATAGACTCATGAAGACCTCTAATAGACATCCTATAAAGCTATCAATGAAGGGTCTGTTGACGGAAGATCTAAGGCACGTGGGTGTATGCATGTGCAATTGTGTCTATTTCTAATGCAGCGAAAATGTGTAAATTTTGCAATAAACACAATAAATAAAATATATTAATTGTATTAATATATTTATAGGATTAGAGAACTTACCTCAACGTGTAACGTTATACACGTGTTTTTCCTGGAGTCCGCATGGAGACCAAATCGCGTGCAGTTCTAATCACTAACACGGTGGATTTGGTGAGCTAGAACAACAACTCTGTATTCAACCTTGGATTAACTCTTAATCTCCAAAATGGCCGGGTGTGTATTCAAATCCTTTTCTCCAAAAGGATAAGAAATGAAGGCTGAAACAATTCTCAATTGCTTCTAAGACACGATAGAGAAAAATGAAACAGTTTTATTTTTCCTTTTTTTTTTTTTTTCTTTCTTTCTTCTTCTCTTCTTCCTCTCCTCCATTTCTCTCTTTCTCTTGGGCAACAATTGCCCAAAATCATCACACCTCTCTCTTTTTCTCTTTATATATATATAATATAATAATAATATAATATTACAACAAATGGGTGCCAACTATTTGGCACCTAATATATTATATTATTATATATAAAATATCTTATAATATAATATAATATAATATAATATAATATAATAAGATAATATAAAAATATATTATATTATATAATAAGAGAGATATTTTGATTATTTAACAATTAAATAATAAAAGTGAGAAATGACCATTTTGCCCCTCACTAATAGTTACTAAGTTTACCCCTTAGAGGGTTCCACCAAATCTCACATTTGGGTAAACTCAATTGAGGGTCCACAATACGCTACGTGTCATTATACAATTAGTAAATAACAATTATTAACTAATTATTATATTTAACACTTAAATACAGACATGCACGTATTCCCGTGGTATTGCTGGATTAAACACTTTAATTCGGTACGCTACCCTAGTGCACAACGAGTACACTCCATATCGCGGGACTCCCTGGGTCCTACACCCGATTCGTCAAATAGAACTATTCTATAAGCCCGTGAGCAATGCCCCATGCACACGTCATGGATATACAAATCAGCGCGCTGAACCATGCAAGTTGAGGTTACAACGCATACGTATAGTCCTTTCGTCATGATATCCTGGATGTGCGGGGATATAGATTATCACTGTCAAATCTCCATATGCTCATCCATGTCTTATCTCTAGACTTGTATCTCACTGAACAATATGCGCAAACTCATTTTCCATATTATTCCACCCTGGCGGAACTCTTTCTCGGGATGATTGCTTGTGGCCACAAGACTTTTTGAGATACAGTTTCGAAGCATCTGGATATCAAACTCTATATGGGAGCTGATGGATCCCATATATGTACGCACTAAACTCCATAAGCATTGGACCATACCTAACAACACCCAGTGGTCACAACATGAAAGGTCTGTGACATGCGTGGAACCAAAGTATGGTGGATCACTTACAAGCCCACCGTGGCACTCAGGTCAAAGGACCACATATACTACTCAACTCGAGAGGACCTTTCATTGACAGCTTACATTGAGTGTCTATCGGAGACCCTCGTAAGTCTGTCCCATATCCAGTCCTAACTGGATACCCATAGGTTAATACGAGCTTCAAGCTCACAGTCGGCTAGGAATGACCATCTATACACTATAGGTACGACATATGCTGATCTATATATAAAGGTATCTGTCGACAGACCTGCATCGACAAAAATAGATTAGGAATAATTATTCAAGAACATACTTGCACAACTTGCATTTTTTGGCACCCGATTGCAACTCTTGCAACTATGCAATTACTAGTATATTCCCAGGTCTATGTCCCATTACAGACAAGGCTCCAAATCTTGGATCTTCTGAGTATTATAACTAGCTAACACTTAGCTGTGCTAACATTTAGCAATTATATGTCTCAGGGTGGCTGACTATGAACCCTTATCTAAACCCTTTAGATCTAATTTGAACTCCTTCAGACCTACAATGTCTGTAATGTTACATACATATACCATATAAATTGGTATTAGTGATTTAATGGAAATGTATACTTGTATAAATGCACAAGTATATATACATTCAGGGATGGCACGTAAGCACCGACCCTAATAAGTTTTTCTCGAGTTGAGTAGTATTTGTGATCCTTTGACTTGAGTGACACAATGGGCTTGTGAGGTATCTACCTTACTTTGGTTTCACGCATGTTAGAGACCTTTTATATTCTGATCGTTGCGTGTTGCTGGGTATGGTCCGATGCTTATGGAGTTTGGTGTACATAGATATGAGATCCGTCAACTCATATGAGTGAGTTGTATATCCTGATGCTCCAAGAATTGTATTTGAGGAAGTCTTTTGGTTAAAACCACAAAACCCTGAAAATGGGTTTTTTTTGTAGGGTTAAACAATATCCGCAAGCATAAACAATATTGTAAAGGTGTTTACGAAAATACAAATATGGAGATAAATTCACGGTTGAGCACATAGAGATTTGACGGTGTTGATCTGTGTCTTTGCTCTTTTAGGATATAGGTGACTGAAGCATTATACAGATATAGTTGACCTCAACTTGTATGGTTTAATGCTCTGTTCTATAATATCCATAACGTGTGTGTGGGGCAATGTTCACAGACTTGCGAAAGTGTTCTGTAAGACAAACAAAAGTAAACCTAAGGAGTCTCACAATATGAAGTGTACTTATTGAGCACTGGGGTATTAAGATGGATCGAACGATTCGATCTGGGATGAATTCAAAAATAGGATACGCTTCAAGACCTCTTTGGAAAGTGGAAAACATACTTTGCAAATATTACAAAAAGGTCTCTATTACATGGCAAAGGAAATCTTGATAAATGCCCTTTGTTTGACAAGTGGCACATGGGGTTTTGCATGATTGACACTTAGCAGCATGCATAGGATGTATGAGAGATAAGTGTTAATCATGCAAAGAGTGGGGTGGCTAAAGGTTTGCAAATTTTGCACCCATATTTTTAACTATATAAACAAGTTTTGAGCTTATTTTCAATGAGGTTTCTATTTCTAAGTCAACAAAACAACCCCATTTTGAGAGGATTTCAAAATTAAATCCTACTAAAAATTGATCAAATATGTTGCCATTGTAGATTACTTTTTTGAAGCCTAGAGTTGTTCAAAGGTTGACTTCAATGTGAGCTTTAAGTGAAGAAATGTCTAAAGGCTTCAAAGGTATGATTTTCTGGACTTGTTAGTGTAACAAGAATTCAATTTTAATATGGTTGCTTAGGAAATTAGTTTTCAATTCC
This sequence comes from Ailanthus altissimus, assembly GCA_946807835.1. Taxonomy (NCBI): domain Eukaryota; kingdom Viridiplantae; phylum Streptophyta; class Magnoliopsida; order Sapindales; family Simaroubaceae; genus Ailanthus; species Ailanthus altissimus. The sequence goes on along the minus strand of OX327685.1, from coordinate 22,893,670 downwards.
ACAGTGTAATTATATATAATTGTCATGGATTAAATAAAATATTGGCAATGAACACAATTACATGTATGCACCATGAATACACATTAACATAAACAAGGTAAGGTGAACATGGTAGTAGACCTTTTGAGCCTTGGTGATATTACTTGCTTGACGCAAAGTTCGTGGTGATAATGGACAACGTGGCAAAAAGATACCTTTAAAGTAAAAAAAAGTTCAGCCTAAAACAAGTGAGGTGGCAAGACTTATTGAGAGATTTTGATTATGAATTTAAGTACAAACTAGGTAAAGTGAATGTGGCGGTGGATGTCTTGAGTTGAAAGGCTGAGCTTATAGTTATGAGTAAGCTAGAAGGGGAAATTTGTAGCCTATTTTGAAAGGGGATGAAGCTTGATCCATTAACTAGGTAACCTTTTACATAAGTACAATAGAGAGAAGCATAATAAGTCTGGGTAGAACATGAGCTTCTTTACATTAAAGACTAGCTTGTATATGTTCCAAAGTGAGGGAACTTATGATAGAACCTAATTAAGGAGTTCCATGACAAATAATGCACTGGACATTGAGGATAAAAGTGTATACTTGCTCTATTAGAGGCAATATACTACTAGCCACACATGCTGGAAGAGATAGAGCAGTTTATAAAGACTTGTCTCATATACTAACAAGTAAAGGTTGAACAACAAAATCATGTAGGTCTATTTGATACATTGCCCTTGCTAGAGAGACTATAGGTGGGCATTTTTATGGATTTCATTATTTCCTTGATGAAACCTTATGGATATGGTACTATCATTATAGTGGTGGTCCGATTCTCAAAGTGTACTACTTTCATATCGGCATCCAAGAAGTGTTGTTCGGAGAAGACTATAAGTTATTTCTTTAAACATATGGTCAAGCACTAGGGTTTGCTGAGGGTGATAGTAAGTGATTATGACAGAAGATTTATGAGGAGATTTTGGATAGGATGGTTCAGTCTTATGGTACTAAGGCTTTATTTTTCCACTAGCTTTCACCTTTGAAGGATGGCCAGACTGAACCAATGAATGCACTTTTAGAGTTGTAATTTGTGACACTTTGTAAGTGAAAATTAACAAAGATTAGGTTAAGTGATTTAGCTTGGCTCAATTCTCATACAACTTATAATAGAGTGAATTGATGAACCAAGGCCTATTTAAATTAGCCATTAGTGACTTACCTTTTACACCATGAGCGTTAGTATCCAACAATCTATAGAAGAGCCTTGCAATTAACAAAACTGTGAAGTCCTTGTAAAAGCAGTCAGACATAGCATGGGTGTATCTTAACAGGATGACGAAGCATATGAAGACGTAGGTTGATGATAAGGGGAGGCATGTTGAGTTCAATTCGGGAGACTTGGTGATGGTGAAGATAGTTTCGACACAGTAACAGTTTACATGCCCACTTCATAAAGGGCCATTTCCCATTTCTAAGTAAGTTGGCAATATCTCGTATAAGGTCGAGTTATCTTTGAGACTATGACTAAATACGATATTTCACACAAGCCTTTTGAAGCAGTACCATGGGGATGCGAAAGGCATGGAGTAAAGGCCACAAACGCAAGCACATTTGGGAATTTCTATAGTATATGACAAGGGGAGAATATATCCTTAATGTAAAGATAGTACAAAAGAAAAACTACTCTTTGCATTGTGAGTACTTTGTCAAGTGGTAGGGGCTGCTCGATAGTAAAGCAAGATGAGCCTAAAAAGTGTTGTGGTAGTCTGAGAACAAGGTTCGTAAGTTTTAGCGATAATGTGATGAGGGTGTTATATGAATTTGGTAGGGGAGAATGTCATGCCTCAAGTGTTTTCAAATATTTTATCGAATATATGAATTAGTGTTTCTAGAAGGTGCGTTGAATTAGATAGATAAATAACCCAAACCCATTACTTGGTGGACAAGAAAGAAAGGTTTTGGAATAGGAATATTCTACGAGATATTTGATGGCATCTTTACTGTACACCATTAGATCATTATATAATTTTATATAGAGCTAGTGCTACAAATGGTGAAGGTCTTTAGTTAAGCCAAATCATCTTTAATTGTACTTTCTTTAGTTATATAAGAGCACATTTTCCTTAAATGGTGGTGTACATGCTTTGTTCTTTCTTTCTTTATTTTGTTTTGTAGACTGCTTAGTATTTAAAGTGTCTAAGGCTGTATGGTTCCAAAAGGTTAGTGATATTTGTTATCAGTGTAAAATAAATTTGCATTTGCATACAGGTCCTCAAAATCACCCAATAGAGTTTATCAAATAGATAACGGTCACCTAAGAGTAGTGGATATGGGCAAATATGAACCGAGTGGGCCCTAAAAAAATCTTGTGTCTTAAGCCCCAATAGAGATTATCACATAGGATGTGTGTCTTGTAATATTATTTTCTAAGTTTATTATTTTGTGTTTTTTCTCTAAAAAATTAAGTTTAGTTCTTTCACTATTTTATTAATTAAAAATTTTTCTCCATAAAATCATTTTCCTTCTTTACCGTCCAATGAAGATAAATTATTAAAAATAAATTTAAGATTAAATATATTATGAGATCAAATTATAAATATGATTATATTCTTTTAACAATGTTTAGCCCATTTCCTATTAGGCCTAACCAGCTACGCTAAGTGTCAAGATTTATTTAAGCAAAATAATATGGCAGAATAAGTCAATTTCCTTCCATGATAGATGGATTAGCCTAGTTCTAAATATAGATTTGATAAGTAATTTAGACTCGCTGATCCATGGATACCACAAAGAAGTCGTGGACACCATAAAATGGGAAAAAAATAAATTAGAACTCAGTTTTTACTCAAATTATTATGCATTAAACACTTTCATATATCGAACAAACAAAACATGCAATTTGTAGGTATTAAATTCGGACAACATAAATACAGATGATTATCTATAAAAATACCATTAAGACATTTAATTCCATTTTAACAACATTTATAATTGAGATCCATTGAGTTATTATCATAATTATTCAACAACAACTCATTAGATCTAAGCTTAAATATAAGACTGAACGTTAGTTTGGTCAGAATGAGAAAGGAGAGAATTTGGACAACTATTTTGGAGAGATTAAACTAACCTAAACATGTAAAAAAAAAAAACAATCAACCTTGTAAGTTATCATTATTCACTTTCTTACACATAAAGACCCTTTTATCTTGCAAGTAGTGACTTGAGCATTAGAGTGCTATTCTTGTAGGAGAACGAAGGGTCTTTTTAAAAGTATAGAGAAAATGCAAGGGTTGCAAGGTAATTTCTCATGAATTTCATATCGGGGAACTTCAGTGGTACCATTTATAAAAACATAACCAAATTAGATAAAAAATTATATAGTTCACCAAAATATTAGTAAGGAAGATGACCAATTAGAGAGTAAGCTACAATAATGTGGAAAGAGGGGAAACTAGTGGTCTAGAACTCAAAACACTAGAAAGCAAGGTTCCCCTAAAGATGGTAAGTGTTTCGAGTTAGGTAATTAAGCAATTGAAGGAGAAGAGGAAATAGAACCAAGAATTGAGTGACAGATTAATGGTTATAGAATGTTATAATGAACTGAATGATAACCTTAGGGATGATTAATCTCAGGATGACATTTAGCATGGTTGAGCAGCTGAAGTAAATGCAGTTATACATTAAAGAGTAAGAATGGAGGAACCCTAGGAGGCTCTAGAAATATGGATGAGGAAGACATAAGAGCTTTCATCATGAAAGATATAGGAGAACTCTAAGTTAAGATAGGGAAATTAGGAGTTAGGAATGACACTAGCCAGAAGAACAAGCCAGGATTTATTCACCAAAGCCATCAGTTGGGCAAAAAGGCCTCACAAATTTAATATTCCTAACTTTCAAATGTACAATAAAACTGTAGATCTAGAGGAACAGATTTTCTACTTCAATGTGTGATGATAATGAATGCTCAGGATGATGCCTTAAGATGCCTCACTTTTTCTTTCAGCTTGAAAGGTCCAACTCAGGTCTAGTTCTGCGAATGGAAGGAAAACTCAATATCCCTTTTTAATGAGCTAGATGCTCAAAATTTCATATCCCAATACTAGTAGAACTAAAAGAAGAAAAAGAAGACATCAGACTTTGTTTCATGAAATAGAGAGAGAATGAGTCTATTAGAAGTTTCATTAACAAGTTTAATAGGGAGCTCAATGATTTTGGGAACTATTGATCCTCATAAACACCTTAGTGGAAGGTCTAGGCGAAGTGCAAAGATTCAGGGCTTTTGAGGAAGCCAAAACTATAGACAATACCCAAAGGGTAGAGAGACAGACCAAACATTGTGTCTTCTACAATGAACATGGATATAACACCAATACTTGCCATTCACTAAAAGGTCAAATACATAGTTTTATGAGGAATCGACATTTAGTGGAGTTCAAATTAGAAGTAACTTCAAAGATACAGATGGAATAAGAACATGTTTTAAAACATGTGTAGCAAAAGTTATAAATCAAGAGAAGATAGAACTTTAAGTGTTAAATATGATCGATGGATCATTATTTGACTTTTTTTATTTGAAGAAAGAAGAAAGACAAATAGATGAAGAAAAAGTATAGGAGGAAAATGTTCCCTTAATAGAGTTCTAGATGAATGAGCGACAATAAAAATAAATGAGAAAAGAAACCAGATTGCCCCGAACGGACTGCAAATAAATGAGTATCCAATGCAAGATTCCACAGACAAATAGAGAAATGACGAAAGGTGGAAACCATTATTTTAGAGGGCAACTAAGGTTTAGTGGTGTAACATAGCTAAAACATCACCAGCCATAGTGATGTCTATTGAGCAAAAACTGGTAGAGATCACATTTTCCCTTGAAGATTTGATCAGATTAATTCTCTTACACCTTGATTCATTGGTGATCAGCTTAAACATTATTGGAACCATAGTCTGGAAAGTACTGGTAAATAACGAAAATAATGCAGACATCTTCTTTAAGGAAGCTTTTTAGGGGATGAAGTTGAATAAAAAATATTTTAAAGGGTATAATATTGATCTGATAGCATTTGGTTAAGGAAAAATGCAAGTTAAAGAGATGATCACACTTTTTATTATAGCTACAGGAAAGTATCTAGGTGTGGATTACTTAGTAGTTGATGCACTGATAACTTACAACATTGTCATTGGGCGTTATTAGATCCACTATATAAAAAGTGATGCCTTCTACATTGCATTAAGTCATTAAATATGTCACAACAGCAAGAAGATAAATAATAGACATAAAGGGAGAGCAAACAAAAATATTAAAGATGACAATAGGTAAAGATGAAAAAACAAAAGATAAATTAATTGGGACATACAACCAACCACCCAGTGCAAACGCATAAACAGAATCACAACTCCCTCCTCCCGCAAAGGTGGAAGCGACTTAAGAATAGTAACTATGGGATTGGTGGCTGAAGGGACTTCCTTTGGAGGAGGATTATACACCACCTAGTATCAAAGAAACTGAGGAAGTAGTATTGGACCCACTCATCACAATTAAGAAGATATTACTAGATGCCAATTTGACTCCAATAGAGAAATATGAGATGATAGAACTACTTACAAGGAATGAAGATATCTTTTCCTAAACCTATAAAGACATGTTTGGGATAGATCTAAAGGTGATAAGTTACAAACTTAACATTGGAATGATTATGTTCCAATGTGACAGAAGCAAAGAAGGTTTGTGCCGGAACATAACAAAATTATCAATGATAAGGTGGATCGACTATTGAAAATGGGGTTCATCTGGAAAGTGTATTACTAGGATTGGCTCTCTAATGTTGTGGTTGTAACAAAGAAGAATGGAAAGTGGCAGGTCTGTGTTGATTATATAAATCTCAGCAAGGCTACCTTGAAAGACTATTTATCACTTCCCAAGATTGATCAAATGATGGACTCACAAGATATGATGGATTATCTTTCTTGGACAACTACAATAAATATAACTAGATCCAGATGGATCCTGAGGGTTAAGAGAAGACGAGCTTTGTTACAAAGTAAAGAACCTTGAGGATTAAGAGAAGACGAACTTTGTTACAAAGTAAAGAACCTACTATTACACCGAGATGCCATTTAGATTGAAGAATGTAAGAGTCAACTTTCAGAGGTTTGTCAACAACGTATTTGAGAAGTAAATAGGGAAGACCATGAGGGCTTACATAGACAACACAGTGGTTAAAAACAAAGAAGTGTGAAACCATCTCTCAGATTTATAGGAGGTGTTCGATGTCCTAAGAAAGTTGAATATGTGACTCAGTTCTACCAAGTTCACTTTCAAGATCTCGTTAGGAACCTTCATAGGCCATGTAATTAGTATCAGAGGAATTGATGTTGATCCAACATAAGTCCAAGTCTTGAAAAACATCACCATTTCTAGAATACCTAAAGAAGTATAGATCCTAATAGAAAAAAGTGATGACACTGAGTAGGTTCATCTCCAGGATATCAAACAAGAGTAAACCCTTTTTTCAAGTCATCAAAGTAAGGAGCTCTGTGATGGTCTGAATATATGAAAGCATTACAGAGACTAAAGCAATACTAGACAAAATCTCTTATTCTATCCATACTACTTCTTAACGAAACTTTGTATCTGTATCTTATAGTTTCTAGAGTTGCTATTAGTACGATTTTATTCAAAGAAAAAAATGGATAATAAAAAACTATCTAATACACCAATATGGTAATAATAAATGTAGAAACTAGGTACTTTACAGCAGAGAAGTTTGTCTTTGCATTTGCACAAAGCCAATGATAAACAAAAATATTACTTTGAATCTTATCCAGTACTGGTATACACTTTTTATCCACTCAAACACATCTTGTCAAGATCAGATGCCATAGGAAAGATCACTAAGATGGCAATGAGATTGATACACTTAGAGACTGAGTATCAATTGAGAAAAAAAAATCAAAAGGGAAATAAGGGTAGACTTCTTACTAGAATGTGAACCAATAGTGGAAGATGATACCTTGCTCCCAAAACTCGAGGAACTTAAACATCCATGGAAGATGCGTATTGATGGATCCAACAATCAGAGAAGAGTTCGCTTAGGAATAAAAATCCTAAGTCCTAAAGGGTTGATTTTAGAATATGAGTTAAGTTTGTCATCTCTTAGATCTAATAACAAAGTTGAGTATGAGGCGTTGATTGAGAGGTTAACCATTGCACAATAGCTAAAGATAAAATAGTTGTAAGTATATACAGGCTCAACTCTCATCACTTCTTGGTGAAATAATGACTACACAACAAAAGAGGACAGGATGAAGAGTTACTTAGCTAAACTAAAACAAATTTCTCAGCAATTAAAGGAAATTGTAGTTACCTAAATAATGGGGAAATAAAATACGAAAGTAGACAAGCTAGTTAAAGAGGCGTCAATTAGAAAGTATACAACATTTAGAATAGTTTCGTTGTATATAAAAGAAAAGACCGCAATAAATGAATATGCTCTTACACCTCAGGAATAATCAGTAATAAGTCTGATGGAGATTACCACATTTAATAACTAGATGACCCTATGCATTCATTTTTGAAGCATTGAAAGCTACCAATAAACCGTAATAAGATAGATAGCCCAAGTAAGTTTGAAAGGTTCACACTTATTGGAGGAGGCCATTACAGGAAAACCTTTTTAGGAGTATACATATGATCTGTACTCTAAGAAAAAAGGAAGAAAATCATAATGAAATGCATTAGGGCACTTGTGGAAACCATTCTAGTGGAAGGAATCTAGCTTACAAGGTAATGAAATAGGGCTACTATTGGCTTATCATATAGAAGGATGCCTTACAATATACGAAGAAGTATGAGGTGTCAAAAGTATGTTCATTAATCAACCTCCCAACTAGGGAACTTGAGCGCAATATCTACTCATTGGCCTTTTATTTAATAGTGGATTGATATTGTAGGACCCCTGCTGCTGGCAGCTAGGGGAAATGTTTTATGTTACTTACAACAGACTATTTTTCTAAGTAGGTGGATGCCGAAGCCTACAACAAAATAACTAGAACATAAGTGAAATATTTTCTTTGGAAAAACATTATCACCAAATATGGTATGCCATAGCCATTAGTTTCAGGCAATGAAACACAGTTCGTAAGCAAAATAGTAATCTCCTTCTATAGTAAGTTTAAAATTCAACATAAGTTCTCTTCCTAAAGTTATTCATAGGGTAATGCCTGATAGAGGTTTATATGGTTTATTATATCTATAATCTCAAACTTAGGTTTTGCTCTAAATTATGAATATTTGGCTATTTACTTGAGGTTTTTGATCATATATAGGTTTACTAACCAAGGCGTGAAGATACGGGAGAGATCAGACATAAAATAGCTGCGAAATAGTAAAGAACGAACAAATTGGCAAAACCAGTTGGACACCTTGACGTCTAGTCGAAAAAGTTAAGTGCTGCATTGCCCATTTATGTTCAACATTGGCAATTTTCCAAGTCTCAGTGTTGCAATGCCCAACCCCCATATTTATTTAACGTCTAAGTGTTAATGGTGTGATTGAGTTTTATATTTATATCTTTTATATCCCACATTAACCCTAGCTTTACGTTACAAGCTACTTAAAATCCTAAATAGATCTATTGACATGTGTCTTTCTATATTAGTGGAGAGCAGTATAAAAACCAAGCTTATAGTAATGTTATTATAAATTAAAATATGTCGAGACATCATCTTTTTGTACTAATTTAAGCTATTGAGTAAATCTATGTTTTATTTAACTATTTACTTAGTTATTACACACATACACACACATATAAGTGATTAACTATAAGGGAGAATGCAAAACTTGATGAATGGTATTATGAATTATTGAAAGTTGTCTATTAAATTTTTTGAAAAGACTTGTACCATTTTAACATCCTTTGAGACAAAGAATATTATCATCTAATCAACCTAGGATTATTTTAGTATTGAGTTTTTATTCAACATCAATAATAATTGTGAGTGTTTGTTTTTATTTTGCTCGAGGACGAGCAAAGTTTTAAGTTTGGAGATATTTGATAGAGGTATATATAGTCTATTATATCTATCATCCCAAACTTAAGTTTTGCTCTAAATTACTAATATTTTACTATTTATTTGAGGTTTTCGACCATATCTATGTTTATTAACCAAAGTGAGAAGATACATGAGATATAGGGCACAAAACAAATGCGAAATAGCAAAGAATGGATGAATTGGCAAAACCAACTGTGCACTACGGCGTTCAGTCCATAAAGTTAAGTGTCACGGTACCCACCACCAGCACTACAGCACCCAGTCATGTTCCTCCATCGGCCGTTTTCTAGGTCTAAGCACCGCCGCGGTGCCTGTGCAACAAACAAACCCCTTTTTGAAATCTTCTATTTTGACTTTGATTCGAAGTCCCACATTTCTAGGGTTATGAAGACCTATAAAAGTGATATTAGAGGCAAACTTAGGGCAAGAAAACACATCACAAAACAAGAGATCAATGTGATGAATTCAAGATTGGAGATCAAGATTTGTGCAGTCGAGCAAGGAAGAGATATAGAGGCAATTTAGGGCATTAGCTTTGTGTTATTTCTTATCTTTTCTTAGTTTTATGATCTTGTCCATGATGTTTTCTATTCTTTACTTTGATACTCTTGGATTCATGATGAACTAATCTCTTTTGATCTAGGGTTAAACTTTTTAAACCTAATAAATAGTTAGATTTTATTAACTCTTAATTTATCGAAAGAGGAATTATATGTTTAGCCTAGGATAGTTCGGTGCATGATCATAGGGTGATAACTATGAGTTCCATGTAGGATAAAAATATACCTATATGGAATATATGGTATTATTTAGATCTATTCTTAATGAATTACATTCTATTCAGATTACTATAGACATATAGGTAATTGTTATGGTGTAATATAGTCACTCGAGTATCGACAAAGGCTTGTAATGAGATTAAATTCTACCCAACAATTTGTTATTAAGGGATTAACTAAGAGATTAATAAATCTAATGAAATATTAGAGGATAAGTCAAAACCCTGGATTCATTTTGATTAGTGAATTCAACCCTTGCTTACTTTTGATTAAAATTAGGTTTAATTTATAAAAGTAGATTAATTAGATAAATTTCCTCTTTTGATTCATCTGGATAAAAGTTAAGTAGGATTAATTTTAATACTTAATTGAAAGAAATAGATTAAATAAGTCATTATGGGAACGATATATGGACTTCAATCTTATATTACTTGATACGATAGCGTGCACTTGCGCTTAGTTATTATTTTATACATCAAGGACCAAGCGGAAAGTAAGAACAGAACAATCTTCATATTGTTGTAGAAAAGGTTGAAAAGGAAGAAAAGGAAGTTTCTTGAATAGCTTCTAAGAGTACTTTAGGCATATAGGATAACTGAAAACATATCTACAAGAAGTTTTCTATATGTCTTGGTTTATAGAATGGAAGCAATACTTCCTATAGAAGTATTCATCCCAACACTACAAACTAAGCTACTCATACTAGAACTAAACATAGAATCATTGTTTATGGCCAAAGACTTAGCTGATGACGCATAAGACGTTGTCACCATCTATACTATAATTTATAGGACAAAATAGAGAAGCATTATAAGAAGAAAGTTCACAAATCAGAAATTAAGGAAGGAGACTTGGTCTTGAGGGAAGCTCAAGATGGCAGAGATATAGGAAGGACCTTTCAAGGTGACCAAAAAGTTAGACCAGGGAGCCTTTTTGTTGCAGTAAATTAAAGATATTTTATGTGTAAGATGATTCCCATTATTGTTTTAATCAAAATGATAAATTATTCATATTATCATTATACTTGACATACTTCCTAAGAAACATTAGATTACAAAAATCATATCCATAGAAAGCTCATTTGCTCCCGACAGACCCTTCTAAGGATTGCTAACGATAAAAGCCTTTCTTGGAAACGTCATAAGCTTTTGAGCACTGCCTTCCATAGAGCTGTAAAGATGAAAAACATTCCTAGAAGGGTTGTGGGCTTTTAAGCACATCCTTCCAAAGAACCCCAAAGACAAAACGCATCCTTAGAATAGTTAAAGGCTTTCGAGCACACACTTTCACAGAACTTCAAAAACCAAGAGCATTCTTGGAAAGGTCGTGGGCTTTCAAGAACACCATTGGAAGGAACATTAAAGACAAAAAACTTCTCTAAAAGAGTCGTGAGCTTTCTAACAAGCCCTTCTAAGGAACACCAAAGATGAAAAGCTTCCCTAGATGGGCCATGGGCTTCTGAGCACACCTTTTTAAGGATTGTTTTTAAGATAATGATCTTTTCTAGAAGAGACATGGGCTTACAAGTATACCCTTCCACAGATTGCAAAAAGATTTGAAGGGTTCCTAAGAAAAGACGTGGCTTTAAGTTACTTATTCTAATATTTCTCAAAATCGATTATAAAGGATCCGACACAAAAAAATTCTTGAAAGGACTTTAGGAATTCTATATACACGTCCATAAATTCATCAAATCACTAATTAGATCCTTTTACAATGATCAGATATCTTTAAAATTCTCTTCCAAAAAGACGTTAATATAGCAGGCTTTTAGCAAACATCATATGGAAGCATAAGAATCTAAGTCAAGGAAATCAAGAACACTCCAAATTTAGGAAGAATATTTAAAGTCATAAATCGCTATATAAATTTAATAAAATAGGGAGTAAAAGTTAGTCAATATTTCACATATATATTATGTGATTGGTTATTGCAGTAATTATGATTTAATTGCGTTAATAATTATTGAATTGCATTAGTAATTAGTGAGACTAAAATTATATTAATGGTTATTAAATTACTTAGAATTTAAAATTAACAACATTCATTAAAGGAAGAAATACTAAGATAATACTTCAGAAACAATAGTTCATCATAATAGGGATCAAGATGGTAAAACTTATTATTCATGCAGTAGTTTCGATTACAAAAAGGTTCATAAAAGTAAAGAATTAAAAAAACAATAAAGGCAATTACTTATCATCAAAGGAGGATTCTTTTGGAAGGTCCACTAAGCCTAGATTCACTTCAAAAGTGCCTTTATTAGATGACTCATAATTGATTTCATAAAGTATCTCACAGACCATTCATGGTATCATCCTAACATGGCATCAAAGTCCTTCGGCAATTCTTGATATTTATTCAGATCTTGCCCAGACCTAAAGCCATACCTGAAGAATTGTGTGGAAGGTACCCAGACCTGGTAGTCATGTAACACTTATGTAGCATCCATATTTCTTTGCTATTAACCATTAGAGCTTCTAGCTCCGCTTTGGTGAAGGCAAGGGCTTGTTGACCTTGTCCTAGAGCTACTCATAAATCAGATGATGGTTCATAAGTGGTAAGATCTATTTCAATGGTAGAATAGTTCCTAACATTACGCAATTGGTCCCACTCTTTTTATATTATAACATTTCCAATAAACACCTAATCTTACAAGGACTAGTTAGCACTCTCCAAATTGTCAACCCTTCCCTTCAAAGTATCAACTTCCCTTTCTAAAAAAGTAACTTTATCCTTATTCACAGTTAGACAAGCATACAGGTAACCCTTTTCCCTTAGCAGATTATTATTGGCCTAATTAATACAACATTGTCTAAAGTTAATGACTCTACAATTTGCTGAAGTTAGGTTTTAAAGGAAGCATTACCAGCATTTGCCTTCAACTTCTTGTTGTTCTCCTCCATTCTACAGAGCTCACTTTCCAAAAGATAGATCTGACCTCTCTTAAACTAATCCTCCATTGTCATCTTCTTCACCTTCTCATTTAATGCTTGCACATGCTAATTTAAAGTATTAATCTCTTCCTCAAAATTATCTACTATATAGAGGCTATCATGTAAATGATGTAAGGGAAGCACACATATTAAGAGCTTATACTTAACCAAATGCAAAAAAAAAAAAAAAAAAAAAAAAAAACAAGCAAATTAAGTTGCTTACCATTATAAATGAAGTAAAGCCTTTTTGGTTCCAAGCTTTAACACTCATATTTGATGTGTTCTCAACGTCGCATTGTCAGCTCTAATGAAGAGCCTTCCTAAGATTGCAGCCGAGGTCTCCCTATCCATCCACAAAATAGTAGAGTTCCTCACCGTTCACTCTCATTCTTCTAGAAATGACAGGGGAGAGTATAGTTCATAAGGATAGAAATAGAGTTAGAGCTAGAATCACTACTCACTTTTAGCACATCTATGCAACATGGGAATAAAAAGTTAGAGAGAAAAAAAAGAACCAAAGAATGAATAAAGAAAAATTTTTCACTTACTAGAAAGGAAAAATTACTCGATCCTAGGATCAAATTCAAATAAAGGAGGTTTAGTCAAGGAGCCTAGAACCTCCTCTGTCCTTTGTGGCAGAGCTCCCTATTCGATACTTGATAGAGGAATCTATTAGTTGATAAAGGCTCTTGCAAACTTTAGAGTCTTCCTTTGAACAGTTTCTAACACCACTTTAGGAATTGAAACTTTAAGAGGGTCGTACCTTTATTTTTTTGGAAGTATAGGAAGCTTTTGAACCTTAAAAAACCATCGAGGACTAACCTTTCTTTGTCTTTAAGTGCTTAATTTCTTTACCCCATGATAAGGAATGTCAGGAACAACGTTAGAGACATTTGATATGAAAGCTTGGGAATTTGGAAGAAAAGAAAAATGGAAATGAGAAACAATGCATATATTTTTGCATAATGGAACCCTAGAATTAAGCGCACATACCATCCACTCAACGTAGAGGATGTAATGAAGTCATTCTTTCCACTGAAGGATCAAAGGAAGGGATCGATGAAGCCTCTACGCCTGAGGAACTAGTTGCGGTTATCCTATGAGCATTTAGACTAACAAGAGGAATAAAACCAGGGGAATCAAATACATCTGAAACCACATGATCTTATGGAGTAATTGGCTCTGAGGTCTCAAAACTTTCTTCAGAGTCTCCATCTACATTAGAGGAGTAGTCAGCAAAAGAGGGTCAGAATAATACAAATATAGGATCTTACCTTCTAAGGAGACCAAAAATGCTTGAACATTAAAAGCTTTATGAAAAAAGGACGTTAGAAACTTAGTGAAACAAAAATCAACATAAGGGGGGAAGAGATGAAGAAAACTCACTTATGTTGAGAATATCCCCTTATAAATGTAGCTTTCAAAGAAGTCTTGAGAATCTCATTTTATACATCATGTTGTATCTCTCATAACTTTATATTTGCTTATTTTGAGCATGAATGTGGCCTTTTATGTGTTAATATCATTTTAAAAGTTTAAAGTTAAAGGAGTTATTTGAGGTAAAAAAATTCGAGAAAAATGCGCTAAATTATCAAAGGGGACAAAAATGCTCAATTTAAACAGTAACCCATGAATAATGAATAGTGAAGTGATAGTGTGCCATGGTGCCATTGTTCTATGCCGCAACCTAAAAAGACTTAAGCCGTGGTACTGCCAATAGCAAAATATTTTTGCCATAATTTGGCCTTAATTAAAAGCTTATAAATTAGAACTTTTAAGTCACTTCTCATTTTTATCAATGTAAGGCACGAAAAACACAAGGGATAAATTTGAATTCAAATTTGAAAAGGAGAAAGAATGTGTCCAAGGCTTCTTGAGGATCATTGAATAAGAGAAAGAATGTGTTCAAGACCTCAAGATTTGAGCACCGCTATGCTAAGCCTTTATCTACAAAGAAAGTTTCTTTTACTCATTCTTATTCATGTTATTGGGGACAATGTCAACTTTAAATTTGGGAGAGAAAAATACTTATCAGTATTTATTTACGGCTTTTAATCATGCTTACTCTTTATGATAGCTATTTTTAGTTATTGTTTTACATTCTAAATTTTTTTATTTCGTTGTTATTCGTAGGTTGATTGAATGATTAATAGTCAATAATATGAAATAGAAATATGATTTTAATTGCTACTTTCTTTTAGAAATAATAAATATTTTTATTGTTTGTTTATTTAATCTAAGACAAGTTCGGCCTCATTTTGTGATCACTTGATCTACTGAGCACGCAGTTAGTATCATGTAGCTATTATGCTTGCTTAGAGGACCTTTATGCATAATAATAATACATAGGGTCTAGAAAACATGCTAGAACTTGTTTGATATTGCTCAAGGCAGAATCCTAAGGCATGCATGATCTAAGAAATGATTTTAGGCTATTTGTGGACTGATTGAGCCTTTTAAGCTAACCATTGTATATTGTTCACCCTTAGTTACCCCCTGTTGAGCCTAATAATTATTTTTCTTTGTTAACCACATCAATACCTTAGCCATAAATTTAATTATTCTTTTACGGTACCCATTATGCCATAGCCATAATACTATTTTTAGAGAGTTATGTAGATTCTTGAAGATGAAGGAACAAAATGAAGTAGGGCTATAGGTTTTGGTTTATGAATTTTGATTGTTCTAAAATTGTAAAAACTCAAGTTTAAGGGTATAGTGAATTAAAATTTCAAAAGAAAGAAATAAAATCAAATTATTGTATAGATTGAGTTTGCTATACCTCTAATTTAGAAAAAGAAATGGATGGACAATAAAATAGCAAGGGAATCAAAGCAATAAGTTTGGGGGCAAATCGGTTAGAAAATAAATGATTCGGTTTGATTAATATCTAGAAGAATATGTGTTTATGATATAAGCTGAGCCGAAATTGATCCATTTTATCCTACCTTCACCTTAGCTATATATTATAAGCTAGATAAAGTTCTATTTGATCCTTGATTATGTATATGCCTACATTAGTGGAGAGTAATGCAAAAGAATAAGCCTATGGAGTGTTACTTAAGTAAACAATGACATAGACTATTTCATTTATTTGTGTGCATAAACTAATTTGAGTGTATATAACTAATGATACTAGCTATACACACATGCACCAAGTAGGTCACTTGTGGGGTAGAATAAGTAATGGATTGACATGTTGAATTATTACGACATTTAGAATTTTCTTGAGATGTATAGTTTGTTTTCATTTTAGTTTTTAATCGTGTCTCCTTGCTCAAGGATGAGCAAGTAATTAAGTTTGGGGAAGTTTAATAATTGCATTTTATATATCATATTATATCTCTCATAATTTGATGTGTGCTTGTTGGGCATGAATGTGGCTTTTTATTTGTTAATATCATTTTAAAGGTTTAAAGTTAATAGAGCTATTTGGGGTAAAAAAAAATCCGAGAAAAATGTAAATTGTAAAAAGAGGACCAAAATTCTCAATTTGAATAGTAACTTGTGAACAGTGAACATTGCGCCATGGCCTATATTTGGGCAATGATTTCGTAAAGGTTTTATGGAGAAACTATGTAATTGAAGAGGAAACTTAGGAATAAGAAGAGGAAATGAGATTTAAGTACCCTCTATTTATTTGGTTAAGTCGTGAAATTTGAGGACAAAATTATTAAAAGACGAGAGAATTATAATAATCGCTTATTCACAATTGGTAAAAATAAATATTTATATATATAATTTTTGTATATGAGTGATAATTAAATTATGTATTGCTATTATGGTTGTTTGTATAGATTAAGGTCCATTTTTTAGTAGAGGAGTTATTAGCAAGATTTTAGATTTATTTTAAGGATTAAATTGTAATATGATAAGGGTAAATTTGTCATACATTTTTTCATGTTTTTATTTTGATATTTTATGGTTTTATGAGAATAGATGGCTATTTATGTGCTTTATTGTTATTTATAGAGACTTGAATGAAATTTAAAAAAAAGGAAGCAAAAGGAGCAAAAATAGAGACTAAAATGCAAAATTTTTAAAATATAAGTCCATCGCCCTACCACCGCAAGAATTTTCGCCCCAGTGCTGGAACAGTGGTCAAAATAAGAAAATAAGAAAAGACGACCTGTTGAAGTCGTGACTGGTGCCCCAACGCTAGACCTTCATCACATCAGCGATAGGCCAACGCCCCAGTGCCATCACGCCACCGTTCCAGTGGTGAGACCTTTTACACGCAGCGCCCCAGTGACAGCATCCAGCGCCCCAGCAATAGTGTGAGTCCTAGTCCATCGAGAATTGCAATTTTCAAGCTCATATGAATCCCTATAAAAAGCTACTCGTCCCTAGACTTTAAAAAATCATCCAAGAGCACCCTAGAGCAATTCAAGAACACCAAGAATACATAGCACAAGTGTTAGAGAACAATAGGAGTTTAATTGAAGCAATCTTAGAGAGGGATTCAAGGCGTTTTTCAGCATCAAGAGTTTCTTAGGCAGTACAATTAAGAGCAATTCGATGTCTATATCAGTTTGTTATTGATTGTATCATGATTTCTTATTATTTTTACTGTTGTTCTCTTATAGCCATGAACTAAATTTATTTTCTAGGGTTAATACTTGAACTCAATATGTGTGCTTCATTGTCATATCTTTTTAATATTTAATAAACTTAGTCTTTTGTTATTTAAATTACTTGATCTTAATGCTTTAATATATTTGGCCAATATATGGTGAATGAGTTGGTAATAATATTGATAAACTTGGAAGAGGAAACATAATATTCAGACCAAAGTAATTTGATGCATGATTGTAGAATAACATTCAATGTTGCATATGCAAGTTTCAAATTAGGATAGGAATATACCTAATTAGCATGTATGATCAATAAGACGTAATCTTAATGAATCTTAATTTATTACAAGTACCATAAGAATACAGGTATTTAGTAAATTAAAGTATACTTGCATGACCTTGGAAGAGACTTGTGAATACATTAGTGTATTGATCAATAACAAAGACTAAGGGAGTTAAATATTATAAATCAATCATTAGAAAGCATATTGAGGGATAATATTAATCCTAGGTTTTCTCTATATTACTATCACCTAATTCTCTTTGCATTGTGTTATTGCTTTTTATATTTTCTTCATTCATTCTTAGATTTTTACTTTTTTGAATAATTATGAGAAAGGTATAATTTTAGTACTTAGTTAGAAAGTAAAAATTATCCCTGCAAGTTCGACATCCGATTTATTAAGTCCCTTTATTACTTGCATACGATAGTGTATACTTACACTTAATTATAAGATATAAAAATATCGCATCAAATTTTTGGCGCCGTTGCCAGGGATAATTATCTACTTTTTCGCCAATATTAATACTAATCTTTCTAGTTTTTACTTCAGATTTTTTTATTTTTCTTAATTTAGTTTTACTTACGTTCTTTCGAGGTAATTGCAAAGATCGAAAAGTGAAGACTTGATTGCTTTTGATCCAGAAATTAAAAGAATAGAAGAATTAGAATACAGCAAAATCAAGTTAACACTATAGAAGATCAAGTACCAATTGTACCCAACAACGAAGCAAGGCCACTAAGGGAATATGTTGTTCCCCTAGTCAATTGAATCCATTCAAGCATTCAAAGACCAACTGTTCAAGCTAACAACTTTGATATGAAGCCAAGAATAATTCAAATGCTCAATGATTTGGTACAATTTAGCAGATTGCCCAATGACGATCCAAACATGCACATCATCAACTTTTTAGAGATATGTAACATATTAAAGTATAATGGGTGTTCGATGACATAATCCGACTATTGTTTCCTTTTTCCTTGAGAGACAAAGCAAAGAGCTGGCTGCTATCACTTCCATCAGGGTCTATAGCTACATGGGATGATCTTGCACAAGAGTTCCTCGCCAAATTCTTTCTACCTGCTAATACTGCCAAGATGAGGAACGACATCACATCATTCCTACAACTAGACGGAGAATCTCTTTATGAGGCATGAGAGAGATAAAAAGATATGCAAAGAAAATATCCTCATCATGAAGTTCCAAAGTGGTTACTTGTACAAACATTCTACAATGGATTAGCTGAACAATTCAGAACAATAGTAGATGCTGCAGCTGGAGGAGCACTTATGAACAAATCCACTGATGAAGCATATGATCTACTAGATAAGATGGCATCCAATGCCTATCAATGGCCCACTGAAAGGTCCACTAAAAGAAACATCGTTGGATTACATGAAGTAGACACCTTGACCACATTATCTGCCCAAGTCAACCTCTTGACCAAATAATTAAGCAACTAAGGAGTTAATGCAGTCAAGAGTTAACCCATCACTTATGATTTCTGTGGAGACAACCACGCTAATGGACAATACATAGAGACTACTAAATATGTAGAGAACTTCAACCGCAACAATCCCAACTCAAATTTCTACAACCCTGGATGGAGAAATCACCCTAACTTCTCATAGAGCCACAATAATCAAGGATAGCATTCCAAAGCTCCTCTTGGCTTCTAACCGCAAATCTAGTAAGAGAAAAAACCAGACATTGAAGACATGCTCTTATAATTTATAAAGAAAAAAGATGTACATCTTTTTTCTTCATAAATTTCAAAGTCAAGCAGCTTCATTTAAAGTCTTGGAGAATCAAGTAAGACAACTCACTGCAGCAATAAGCAATTGTCCTCAAGGAACCCTCCCAAGCAACATCGAGGTCAATCCAAAAGAAAATATAGAGCAGTGTCAAGCTATCTCATTAAGAAGTGATAAAATCTTACATGACAACACACCTCAACCACAGCTTTCATAGACAAAGGAGAAGGAAAAAGAAACAGTGGTCTAGCAGGATGATGTACAACCATATAGACCACCTATACCATTTCTTTAGAGATTACAACAACTAAGAAGTCAAGAAGAAAGTGCTGAAACATAGAAAACCTAGTATTAATCTTAGATTTTCTCTATATTGTTATCACCTAATTCTATTTGCATTGTGTTATTGCTTTTATATTTTCTTCATTCATTCTTAGATTTTTACTTTTTTGAATAATTATTAGAAAGATATAATTTTAGTACTTAGTTAGAAAGTAGGAATTATCCTTCTGGGTTTGACATCCGACTTATTAAGTCCCTTTATTACTTGTATATGATAGTGTATACTTGCACTTAATTATAAGATACAGAAATATCGCATCATAATACTTGAAAAGTTATAGGGACTAATTTATAAATACTAAAAATTAACCTATTAGTATAAAAACACATATTTTGTAACCCTAAAACACTTATTTAGGTCAAACTACTCTTTTAGAGAAAGAAAATAGAGGAAGAGAAGAACAAAAAGGAAAATGTGGAGATCAATGAGGTAACTTTTCAATTCTTTAAATTGTTCTTGATGCTAATCATTAATATACACAAATTTTATGAAAAGTATTAAGAAGAATAAGGGAATAGATTCTGAATTGGTTGTTTTAGGGTTATTAAGCTTGAATTTGGAGTCATTAATTAAAAGAATCACTAGTACATAGTATAATATAAGAATCAATAAAGTTTGCAGGTTCTATTCATGATAGTATTTATAAATTAGCCCCTATAACTTTTCAAGTATTATAATTTAATCCCTAAAATAAATGTAAAAATTCACAAATAACCCCAATACTAAAAGTTGGACCTTAATCTATACAAACACTAATATCACTCACATACAAATAAAATACTAATATTATATATATTTATATATATATAAATATTTATTCTTACCAATTGTGAAAAAGTGGTTATTGCAAGATTTATGTTAACAATATTATATACATTAATTATGTATAATTAATTAAAATTACAATTTCAACTTCTTTTCCAATTACAATTCCTATTTCATTTACAAAATAATTATAATTTTAATTTCAATTCTAATTTCAATTATAAGTGCATTACAATTTTAACCTCAACTCCAATCTTAATTTCAATTCAAATTATTTTTTCTTCTCAATTCTAATTTGAATTTAAATTATAATTATAATAGTAATTGTAATTGTAATTCTAATTCTAGTTATAGTTCTAGTTCCAAGACTAGTTTTAATTGGCAATTATAATTATAATTGTATTTATAAATCCAATTTTAGTTCAAATTTTAATTATAATTCTTATTGTAATTATAATTACAATTATATCTTTTCACCAAGTATGTATATGAAACTCAATAAATATTAATAAAAATGTAGTTTGGAAGATATGGTTCTTGATTGTTTGGTAATTTAAGGGTCTCAAGTTTAAATTTGAGCTGAAAAGGAAAAAGAAAACAAGGCTAGTTAAACCTTTCATATCTTTTTTATATTTATAAGAATTTTCAAACAACAAATGGTCTCGTTTTCAATTATTAAACTCAAATGCAACTTTTTTGTAAAGTACTAAAATTACACTTCAGTTTTCTGTAACTGATTTTTTAAAGGATGTTTACTTATGCTTGTTGGAAAAAATGTGTGTTGTATGAAAAATTAAGTACAGGTATACAACAAAAATATGATAAAGTCAAGGCGTGCTAGCACTATTCTTAAACTATTTCTACCCTTACTATTGATAATAATCAAGGTGCATTTAGCTTGGATGGTATGATATTTTCCAAGATTAAATGATTTATGAGAGATTGTAAAAGTCCACACTAATACAACCTCTTTGGATAACAAGTATAGACTTCAGTATGTAATGATAAGTAGAGAGAATTAGATCAAAGGTTAAGAAGAGAATTTAATTGTGATGAATCAAGTGTGTTTGCAGTATTTATAGAGCTTAAGTGTCTCTTTGAAAAGATACAACACTTATTTAAAAGGCTACACCAATTAGAATAGGTAGGTGATGGTTTAGAGAGTCACAACTCTAGGCCTGGGCACTGGAACGCTTAGAATGAGCATCGTTGCACCCAATGACCAAGTTAGATCCTGAGCGCCACTATACCTAACGCCTAAGTTGGGTACCAGCCTGACTAGGGGCCACGGTGTCCAGTCTAATAACTGGAGTCCCACAGTACTCCTTGGCCTCCTATTACTTGGGCTCTTCCTCTTCGTCATTCTTTCTCTTTTGGCTTTTTTTTTCTCCTCTAATACTTATTTTGCATTTTTTTATATTTAAAATACACTCTCAAATACCAATAATCCCCCACATATTTCAAATAAACTAATGTAAATCAAATCAACCATATATCAAAGTAGAATTCAACTTATGTATTGGTGTATTCCCAAGCTATGAATCAATTTATTGATTAAGTAACCATATCTTACGAGAACTAGGTGAAACTAAGTTTCTATCAACCTTCATTCCTTTGGATGTAAAATAGAGGGATAAATGATCAAGTCAAACTCTCTAGAACTTGTATATGTTCGCAGTTTGGCATTATTAATGGTCATGTGCCTTCTTTGTTTCATAAGTGCTCTAGAGATGCCTACCTAACTCTTATAGGAACCAACTCAATTCCACACTTATATAGGTAATACTCCATTAAATGGCATATTTAACACATCACCCTATAAAGGGCTATAGAGTTCTTTAAGAGACTAATTCACCCTATTCCACTGTAGATGCAACACCTTGTCATAGAGAGGGATTCACAAAATAAATCGATAGTATAATAAGATAACAAGTAACTTGTTCTTACCTTTATGAATCTACTTGAATGGGATCGCCAATCACATAGGTAGGCTTACCATTACTTTTGTCTCATGCTCTAGGCAGAAGTCTCATCCCCCCTAATTAATCACTTATTTAGTTGCTTTATCAGGGGATCAACCAAGTTCATCTCTGACCTCACATAATCTAGGCTCATCACCCTAAATTCTAGGAGCTACTTTATGATACCATGTCGTAGACGAATATGTCTACTTTTTCCATTATAAATCTTACTCTTTACTTAGCAATCACTGTTAAGCAATCACAATTTATAGAAGTTGTAGTAAGAGGGTGAATACTATGGGGAAGATCAGTCATGAGTGTCTTTAACCACTCAACTTCAAGCTTTTTCTAAGGCTATCAATTCTAATTCCATGGTAGATCGTGCTATACATGTCTGTTTAGTGAATTTCTAACATATGGCTCATTTACCCAAGGTAAAAATATATCTACTAGTAGACTTGGCCTCATTGGATTCAGATATCCAATTAGCGTCACTATAACCTTCTATTAAATGATGTGATCTACCATATTAAAGTACATAATTTTTAATACCTATCAAATATTTTACAACTCTATCCAAGGCACTCTAATGTTCTTTTCCAAGATTTTGAGTATACCTACTCAATTTCCTTATAGCATATGTTATATCAGGCCTAGTTGTATTCATCAACTACATGAAACTACCAATGATATAGGCATAATGGTTCTGATTGTGACTATGTTCAACATTCTTTTAAAGTTAAACATTAGCATCATAAGGTGTTACCACTGGTTTGCATGTTGTGTAACTAAACCTCTCTACATAGTGCTCTTCTGATAAAGTAAGATCATTAGATGCTCTTTTTATCTTTACTCAAGTATTACATCAGTTTTTCCTAAATATTTCATATTAAACACATTTAATAGAAATCTCTTAGTCTCAATTATTACTTCTATATTATGACTGCATATAAGCATGTTATCCACATAATGACATATCTATTAGAATCAAAGTTTTTATAATACACACATTTATCGGAATGATTTATCATAAAACTATTTGCTACTAGAGCATTGTCAAACTTCTCATGCCACTATTTTTATGCTTGTTTCAATTTGACCAGTTACATACTTTATGCTCTGTACCAACACTTACACAACCTTTCGGTTGTTCCATGTAAATTTGCTTATTTAAATCTTTATTTAGAAAGACTGTCTTCACAATCATTTAGTGTATGAACAAATTATATATTGTAGACAATGCAATCAAAATCCTAATAGATGTAATTATAGTTACAAGATCATAAGTATCAAAGTAATCTAAGACTACCAATAATTTAGCCTTAGAAATTAATTCCTTGGCCTTTTCTAAATTCTCCCATTGGCGATTCTTTCCTTCTATTCTTATATGCATAATTGAATCTTCAAATGTTAAATTTTTCCTTTTATGTTTGATGCTTTTCTTATAATCTTTCTATGATTCAGGTAATTTTTCGATCAAGTAATCAATGATGAAAGGTTTAGGGAGAATAATATTTTCATTCTTTAAATCATTTAGAAGAAGGTGAAAATCATGAACTTGTGTTGTCACTTCTTTTTCCTCAAACATTTTAAAGTCTAAGAAATTAGCAATGACATACTTTTAGGCACCAGCATCCTTTATTATATATTTTTTCTTAAGCTGTGCCTAAAATATTTGTGCATCTTTGTATGTTGCATATACATCATATAACTCATTAGATAATGTATGTAAAATTGTGATACGACATACCTTATTAGCCTTACTCCATTTTGGGAATTCCTTCTTGTAGTTTTTTGCAGTAGCCTTAAGAGGAGGAGTATAAGAAACTCGGCCAGACCCATGACATCAAGAGTATTGAAACCCGGTCTTACCATCTCTTGAATTGATTTTCATCAAAAGGTGGGATTTTCGTTGCCTCTGAAAATGACTTGGCTATAGCCAATAGCAATGAATTGCTTGTAGTATCTATGTATGTATATAGAAAAGGTTTAAGATGTTGGAAACGAATGTATGGTGTATGAGAAATTAAGTACAAAGATACAACAAGAATATGATAAAGTCAAGGCATGCTTATCACTATCCTTAAACTATGTTTATCCCTACTATTGATAATAATCAAGGTGCGCTTTCATTGGATGGTATGATAGTTTTCAAGATTCAATGACTTATGAGAAAAGTAAAAGTTCACACTAATACAATCTCATTGGACAACAAGTATAGACTTTGGTATATGATGATAAGTAGAGAGAATTAGATTAAAGTTTAAGAAGAGAAGTTAATTATGATGAAACAAGTATACCTACAGTATTTATAGAGCTTAAGTGTCTCTCCGGAGAGACATAACACTTGTTTGAAAAACCACACCAATTAGAAAGGGTAGGTCACTCTTTAGAGAGTCATAACTCCAGACCTGTGTGTCACGAAGTTCATCTTGAGCGCCTAACGGCTAAGTTAAGGACCAGTCTGACTATTAGTGACTAGAGTGCTACGGCATTCTAGGTCTAGCGCCACAGCATTCAGTTCAGAGACTGGAGTGCCACAGCACCCACATTCAACACTGCAACTCCTAAGCCTCATACGGCTTGAACGCTTCCCCTTTATCCTCATTTTTGTTCTCAGCTCTTTCTTTCTCCTCTAAAGCTTGATTTTATATTTATATATTAGAAATAGACTCTTAAATACTAAAAATACTTTCTATCACAAAATTTTGACCCATATTATTAAAATTTATTGATAAACAACGATGCTTTTTATTATGATATATTCTATCACAAAATATAAATCCTTAAAAATGCCTGATAGCTTCTGTTACAAATTTCTAATAAGATAATTTCTTACCACAAATTTTTATCACTAAAAGTTTTTTTTAAGTAATGTTTTCAACTAAATGAGATAAAATTGCTTGAGGCAGGTAAAGCAATCCACTATCATAACTAACACAATGACACCCATCAATGGAGAAGATATTTTTGTGGCTCCTAGAGTTGAATATTGGCTTGAAGAAAAATCATAGGGAAAATGACGCTGACAAGAAGTTAATAAAAGGTGTAAACGGGGTGACTAGGATCGCCAACTACACACCACTAAACTCAAACCACCACCTTTTTTTTTTGGCTTTTTTAGTATTTCTCTCTCATTGATAGCTAGTGGTTAATGTATGCTCTATCTGAGGGTTTATCATTTTTTTAATTGGTCTTTAAATCTCTCTCTCCTTAGCAGTTAGAGGTTGGTGTTATGCTCCACTTAGGGTTTATTAGCTTTTATTATGGGTAGACATGGAAAGTGGATCGTGCCATATTAGCACAACCTACGAAAATTAGCCCGATAGAGCTTTGTGATTATTTGTGTCCAAACTAACCCAATCACAAAACCTTAAAGGTTAGGCCTAGTACGACCTATGGGCATAATCCACGTGATATTTTATATCACAAAGTTTTAATAGGATAATTTTTTATCACAAAAATTATATCATTAAAATTTTTAATAATGTTTACAACTAGATGAGATAAAACTGATTAGGAAGATAAAGCAATCTATAATCAAAACCAACCTAATGAAACCTATTAACCGAGAACACATTTTTATGGGTCCTAGAGTTATACTTCTGCTTGAAAGAAAATTAGAAGGAAAATGATGCTAATGAGAAGTTTAATGAAGGTTATACAGTGGAGGATTAAGATTGCTTATTGGACCAACCAAGGTTAAAATAATTTTTTTTTTTAGGTCTTTTAGTCTCTTTATCCTTGATAGTTTGAGGTTATTGCTATGCTCTTTTTAGGGTTTGTCATTTTTTTGTTAGGTTTTTAGTCTCTCGCTCTCTCCTTGATAGAGGTTGTTGCTATTCTTTATCTTATGGTTTATTAGCTTTTATTGTGGGTAGATATAAAAGGTCGGTTATGCCATGCTGGCATGACCTATAAAATTGTGGCCCAAAAGTGTTTTGTGATTATTTGTGTCAAAGCCAACCTATGAAGAAAAGCTTAAAAGCTAGGCTTAATATGGCCGATAGGCACAACTTATGTAGATGAAATGGGTGGATGCATCAAATTTTTTAATTGCAGTTATAGTTACATTTATAATTGCAAATACAATTACAATCATAATACAATTAACTTAAGGGTAATTATTATTATAATCATAATTACAATATATGCAATTTCATCTATAATAAAATTATAATTGCAATATGATTACAATTATAATTATAATTATCATTACCATATAATAGTTACAATTACATTACAATATTATAATTGTAAGGGATATTTTCGTTAATACCATTAAGGTATAGCTTAATTTTATTAATAACTAAAATTTTGAGAAATTATCCGTAATGCCCAATTATTAGAGAATATTTTGTTAATTTTAATAGTCAGTGGGTAATAAAGTAAATGTAACAATTAATCTAAGGCGATAAAATAAAAATAACTACTAAAATAATAATAAAATGAGAAACCCTAATTTTTTTCCTCTCTTTCTCTTCTCTTTCCTTTCTAAATTAGAAAAACCTAATCTAAGGGTAGTACAAGCACTCATGGTTATTGCAGTGGCTTCGTTTGGCCGTGTGTCGGCCTTGTTTAGCTACTATGGTAGCCTTACTTAGCCATGTGCAAACTTTCTTGGCTGTTGCAGCGGCTTCACTTGGTTGTACACGACCTTGTTGGGCTTTTGTTTTCTTCCATCAACTCAGTTACTTGCTTCTCCAACTTATCTCTACTCACTAACCTGTAACTCATTTAAATCTTAGAGTCTATCACATAATTGTATCTTGCATCAGGATTTTCATTGTTGGGCAGGAAAATATGGATTTATTTTTTAGTTATAGCCAAAGAGGCACATAAAAAAAGCACTATGTTTACTCTGTGTGAATTATTTCCAAGAAAAGACACTAATCCTTGCCATCTGAATATCTAGCAGCTACAAAAGCCTTTGTGGATGTCTTTCAAGAGCCCACCAAACTTTTATTGTAAGAGAAGTAAAAAATCTCCTTATAATCAAACAAAGAACATAACTAATAAATGTCAGACCCTACAGGTATGCCTATTTTTAAGAAGTCAAGATCCAAAAACAAGTTCAGGACACTTTACAATTTGGGCTTATAAGGTCAAGCACGAGTCCTTTTACATCTCACATCTTGTTAGTAAAGAAAAAAGATGGCACATGGCACTTTTGTACTAACTATAAGGCCCTCAATGCAGTTACTATCAAAGACCAATTTTCTATTCCTACCATCAAGGATATGTTAGATGAATTACATGGTGCAACCTATTTCACAAAAGTGGATCTTAAGGAAGGATACAATCAGGTATGTGTACACCCACCAAATGTCCACAAAATAGCTTTTCACACTCATAACGGCCACTATAAATATTTGGTCTTACCCTTTGTCCTATATAATGCCTCATCTATATTCCAAGTCATCATGAATTTCATCTTTTGCCATTACCTTTAGAGATTTATAGTAGTTTTTTTTTTTATGACATCTTGATATACAGCCTCAATTAGACCATGCATCTTGAATAAGTCAAAATGGCTTTTAAAATATAAGGGCAACATAAATTTTCATTAAGCATAATAAATGTGAATTTGGACATAAAGAATAGGAATACTTAGGGCACATTATTTCTTCCCAAAAGGTAAGGGTAGATCAATGGAAAATTAGGGCCTTAACTCCTAAAGTGTTTTTAAAACATTTGAAGTCAATGGGTATTAGATATAATTCTGAATGGCACTAGAGCCAGTAGAAATTATTAGAGTTGGTGCTCAAGCACCATTCTAATTTTGTATAAATTTTATTTATATTTATATAATATGCATTTATATAAATTGTTATGTTATTATATGGTATTAATCTTGTTCTTTTCATACAGTTTACATCAATACTAACAGTTAGTATTTCTAAAAGTTAGAACCTAGTATGAATTAAGACAAAGATCTGAGAATATTTATTGTAGTGACATAGTTGCAAGTAGTTGTAAATAGTGTTAAGAAATGTTATTATGTAGTATATTCTCTAAATTGGTTCCTAGTCATAGGTTTAACAATATGGGTCGATTGTTAAAACCGAAAAGACTTGTGTATATTTATATCTAGAATGATCAGACGGTTAATCTTAACAAACTGTGAGCTTAGTGGAAGCTCGTATAGGTATGCATGTGTTAAGTAAGGACTTGACATTGATTGGACTCATGAAAACATCTAATAAACATTTCATAAAGTCTTTAATAGATGGTCTTCTTGAGTTGAGTAGTATTTGTAGTCTTTTGACCTAAGCACCATAGTGGGCTTGTGAGTGATCCACCATACGTAGATTCCACATATGTCACTAACCTTTTATGGTCTGACCTCTGAGTGTTGTTAGGTATAGTCCGATGCTCATGGAGTTTGGTATGCGTAGATATAGAATTTGCCAGCTCATATGGTTGGGCCGTATATCCTGATGCTTCGAGATTGTATTTCAAAAAGTTTTTTGGCCGAAAGTATTTAATCAGAAAATGTTCCTATAAGGTAAAATATTATCACAAAGGAGTTTACGAATATTGTTTATCGAAATAAAAATCTGAAGATAAGTTTAAGGTCGAGCGGATAGAATCTTAATGGTATATTTATATGTTTGCTCTTCTAGGATATAAGTGACAAAAGGATTATACGAATATAGTTAACCTTAACTTGTATCGTTTTACGCCTAATTTTGTTATATACGTAACATGTGTGTGGGAAAATATTCACATACATATGGAAAAGTTTCATAAGATAAATAGAACAGGTGTGAACCTAGGGAGTCTCACAATATGAAGTGTACTTGTTGAGCACTAGGGTAGCATATAGGATCGAAAAGTTCGATCCAAGGAAAAATTTGAATAAGTAGGATTTAATTTTAGTATCTCTCGGGAATGACACGTGTCAAATTCTAACTATTAAAATTCAACACATGTCAAAATATAATTGGACACCTAGTTGGTATACCATAACACTCCATGCATATTTGTTTAATTAACAATTTCACAAGTGTATGACACTTGTCATGATTTTGTTTAAATTATGCATAAATGTCTATTTATTAAATTAAGTGCATAAATGTTATGTATTTGAATTTGAATTAAAAAAATATTATTGCATTGATTTTGAGAATAAAAATGTATTTAACATGTATTTCTTAAAATAATCAATATTGACACTTTAATCTTTAGTCATTTTAACTTATAAAGACTTATATTGCTAATGACAAATTTCTAATGGACTTTTGCATTCTTTCAAAAACTAAATGGGAGACAAAGAAAAACATAAATGCATAATTGTTATGCATTTTCAACAAAAGAGTTGGTAAACTCTTGACTTTTGTGTTTTTGAATAAACTAAAATAAAAACATAGTTAAGGTGTGTCTGATATATTTAAGGAAAAATTAAAAAAAATGAAGAGTAATTTTTTGCCAATTAGAGAGTTTTAGCCAAGTGTTAGAAAAAAGTTCTCTCTTTAAGAAAGAAGAAAAATACTAACACTTGAGAGAAACCAAAACTCTTACAAATTTATAATAAGCTACTATTCTAGAGCCAAAATACCCACCTTGATTTTGGTATAGAATTCTAGAGTTATATTTCTTGTTAGCTTTACACTTGGATCTCAACAAATTGTAAAGCTACCTTCATCTTGGTAAGTATTTTCAATTTGTTAATATAGTATAATTGTTATACATATAAATATAAATATATATGTATATGATACATATGTTTAAGTATTAAATAAACTTCTGCTGAATATTAAAACTTTTTGAAATTATATTTACACTAATATCATCACATACTCCTACAACTACAACACCAATACTCTCAATGTCAAACTTTAACAAACCCTTCACTATTGAATCCGATGCTTCAACAGAAGGAATGGGCACAGGTCTCACTTAGTAAGGGAGTTCACCTACATGAAAATTCATTTGATCAATCATTCTCAATTTGTCGTAAATGATGGAAGTAGAAATTGAATACTAGACATCTTAAAAAAGTCATGCAGTTGACAGAAGTTTACATTTTGGCAACTACCTTATGCCTATATTATTGCAATATACAAAAAGACTAGATTATAGTATAAGGGTCTTTATTTGTCTTATTACATGTCTGAGTACTTATTTCATATATATAGCAAGCCAATCAATCCAGTTGGCCATCCATTAGATTGGATAGTGTCGAATGAGTTGAGATATACTTGCATCCAGCCTCTTATAGCACGCCATCAATTAGGGAGTTGTCAAAAGAAGTGGATTCTATCACAAAGATGAGAAACAGACGAAGAATGTGTATAGTCGCTATAAGCATGATAGACATAACCGCCAGACATATCAAAAGTTATTATTTTGGATAGTAATTGATATGGCTTGTTATTGTATTTTTTTTTCTTATTTGATATTACTTGTATTTTTATAAGTTTAATTTAATTTTAATGCGACTTCTCAGTGGGTTTGTCATTTTGCTACCATATTGTAATTCATAGCAATTGATATGGCATATTATTGTATTTTATTACAATTCATCAAATTCTTTGTTTTACAAGATGAAAAAAATGGTAGCAATTTGACCTAATGTAAGTCTAATACACCAAACAGATTATCATGTGGGATTAAAACAAGATGAAAAAAATAGAATAAACATAATTTTACCATATCTTCATTATTGACCTAATGTAAGTCTAATACACCAAACAGATTATCAGCAAACTTGTAGGTTAACATATTTTTACTCGGAAAGTACTTCTTCCATAATCAATTACCCAATTTCTTTCTCAACTCTTGAACGAGCAGATAATGTCCCATCTTTAGCCTTGTTATTATTACAAAATTCTTCTAGGAGAATTGAATGCCCTTCTTGTCAATATAAAACCATATCTTCTCAAACAGATTGGCATTTTGAACCTACCACAACAAAATCTCATTCACAAATATCCCTAAGAAAAAGTGATACTCTACATATCTAAATATCTCCTCATATATGTCGCCTTGAAAAATTTCAACTGATCGGGCGTCAATTTATGTCTGATAAGATTTAGAGCTCACATCTTTGAGTAAGATGTAATTGCTCTCAGAAAAACTCATTCTGGGGATATTATATTCTTTAAATATATTATGCTTCCTGTAAAAATAAATAACAAATCAAGTTAAAACAAACAAACATTTTGAATAATTAAAGTCAAAAAAATTATTAAACAACCAGTTTAATAAAACAAATTAATATTCATTATTTAAATAATATTGCATATTAATTAATTATTTTTTATCAAATAATAATTATTTATTTATTTAGTCATTATTGATCTAAATAATATTTCAAATAAATTATGGATAATTTAATTATTTATTTTAGTATCTATTTATTAAATAAAATATAATAGTTAATTTTAAAAACAATTATGTGCCGCGTGTCATGAACGTGGTGCGCATACAAAATGCTTTGTATGCCATGTGGAATGCATGTGCTAGAAACGTTTCACATAGATGGTGGTCAAGATGCCGCATCGCCTGCCATTCGCATTCACAAAAAATTATTATATTTTGGCTAGATTTTTTATTTTATTTCAACACATTTTTCACACAATCTATCCATATTTCATCTATTTCACTCACAATCTAATAATTTTCACCTATTTTAACATAAATATTAATTTTATCTAAAATTTTAAAAATTTAATAATTATCAGCTTTTTTTCAAATTTGAAGTCAGCCACTATTGTAAGAAGTCGTCGATCTACATAATGTTGCTTTTAAAATCGTTGATCTATATAATATCAATTTAAGAGTGTTTTTTAGAAAGAGAGAATACTGGGTCCAAATGATATTTTTGGGTGGAGAGAGAAAATATATTTTAGGGGTATAATCATTCAATTATAAAGTTTTGGTTACAAAATATTAAATTTTACAATTGGGGTTAGAAATAAAAAATGGCTTAAATTTTGGCCTATTTTCAAAAAATTTAGATTTTTTAATGTGTTAGTAGCATGGTGTTAGTAAAAACCTTTTTCAAGTAGTGTTAAATTTTACATATATAAACATCATTGGTGATACAAGGATTTATTATCCATATAAAAAAGTTGCAATTAATATCTTTTTATGAGAGAAGTAGTTAGAGAATAAATTGTTGTAGATTTTATAAAGTGCAAGTACACACCATCGTGAATAAGTAATAAATGATGAATAGGATGTCGATCCTATAAGGAATTTTTACTTTTATTTCTCTATATTTTATCTAGATAACTAATTTAAGTACTGTAAATTGCCTCCAGGGGTATGGTCTGGTAGCTATTAGGCCTATGTATCATGTTGCCACCCAGGTTCGACCTTAGGGGAAGTAAGGGGGTAAAACAAATCTTTGTGCTTTGTCACACCCCCTTACTTTTAAAAAAACTTTTGAAAAATAAATGACTGCAAATTAAAACCAAAGTTCTTTAGAATATAAATTTAAGTTGCAAATCTGAATTACCAAATTGAGAAAGCCTAGGATTACAATTTATCCTTCATTGTTTTATTTAAACAAATTAAATTATTTTTAAATTAATCCCTCAATTTAAACTATTGGTCAAAATACTAAAATCTTCACTAATATATTCTGATGGTCAAGAGAATACATTTTACCTTACCAATTATCTATATTCCTATAGTGATTAGATATAAATAAATTCCTTAAGAACATGTTTCATAGACCATGCATGCCTTATGAGTATATTCTTATCTCATATGAAACTCACAACTGTTATACTATTATCACACATCAATTTGCCTTAGGCTAAATGCATAAATTTCTTAAACAAGTTTATTTACAAGTTTCTAGATCAATCTAATTACTGGCCAAGTAAAAAAAAAAGCAATAAGCACAAGCAAATTGAATAGTTCAAAACTATGTTCATCATATATAAAAAGAAAACAAAATTAATTTAATCACATTACGAGTTCAAGTTATAATCCTAGATAATAAAAATTTTAGTTCATGGTGGAAAATAGAGTTTTAGAACAAGTTTGATGATCATCATGAAAAAACAAAAGATATAAATAAGAAACGAGAGAGATAGAAGAATAATGCCTTGATTTCGCATCTTCTCCTTCTAACTTGTTGCAGAATCTTCTTCTTTGATCTTCAATCAAATTACAAACTCTCTAAAAGTTATACACTTTAGAACTCTCTCTCTTGTTGATTCTCTTTTTAGCTTCCCAAGACCTTTATTTATAGGTTTATGGTTTTAAAATAGGGCAAATGCCTCGTCCAAGTTAAGCCAAGATTTCCTTTTTGTTACCCTAATGCCGCGACCTTGACATGTTAGAACCACATCGCTTAGCTTCTATTTTAGGATACTTTTGTTTATCATATTGGCACCACAGCACTTACCTCTTGACATTGCGGTGCTAAGACAATTGACTTAGAACTCTTCAACTGTAGTTTTTAGCTTTTCAACCTTAGCGGTGGGGCATTGTGGTGCTCAAGTTTTATTTCGACTCCAAAATTTCTATTTCTAGTGCCAGACACTCTCTCAAATGTTTTTATTTTTGCTCCATTTTTTCCTGTTTTTGATCTTTTCTTGAGCGGTTTGCCTTTTGACCTTAGTTAACCAAAATACACATAAATAACTAAATAATTAATTTAAACAAGCAAATATCAAGTTTTAAGGAGACATAAATAATAGTATAATCTAGTCTTATCACATATTATTGTAAATAGTTTCTTGTCAATGCATAAAAATTGGACAATATATGGTGAATCTTCCATTTCTTTGAATATAACTAGGAAACCAAGGTTACAAATAATTATGGTACTGATGATAACACAGTTAGAATGACACATGATGCCATAAGGACTCATGATATAGACTTTGGTTTAGTCGATGACAATCCAATAGACAATAAGCATAATAAGGGTCCCGATGATGAGATTAATTTTTTTTTTTAAATTCCTCCAAGATACATAATTCCTTTATATCTAAGTTGTGAAAAATTTTCGTCCTTGTCATTAACTGTCAACTTTTGCATATAAAAGTGTTACACAAATATATAAACAAATAATTTATAATGCTTTTAGGATTATTAAAGAAGGCATTTTCTAAATAAGTAAAGTTTTCATGAGTCATTTTATGAGGCTTAAAAGATAAATATCGACTTAGATTATACACACAAGACATAAGAAACATGTCTTTATAATTGTTTATTGTTTAAAAATGATTATGAAAAACTTGATAAATACCATAAATATCATTCTTCAAGATATAATAAATTTGATGGTAATTTTTGTGGACTCAAAATAAGGATAAAAAAATATTAACCAAACAAGTATAGTATTTTCTACTAGTGCCAAGATTTCAAAGACTGTTTGTCTTCAAAAACTGCTTCACTCATGAGATAACATGTTGATTCATGCACTAATGATTGTGTGTTAAAGTTTCTTTATGATAATCTTGCATGGAAAACTTTTGACAAAAAAATAATGATTTTGCTATTGACAATCGACATGTTAGACTTAGATTAGAAGCCAACAATTTTAATACATTTAGGATAATATCTATATCATATAGTATATGACCAATTGTTCACTAATGGACTTAAAGGACTTGGTAATAAAATTGATATTTATTTACAACCATTGATTGAAGAGTTTGAGGAATTATGGTCTATAAGGATACTTATGATGCATCTTGTAACCGTATCGTAAAACTCCATACAACATTGTTATGAACTATTAATGACTTT
Organism: Ailanthus altissimus; assembly: GCA_946807835.1. Classification (NCBI taxonomy): domain Eukaryota; kingdom Viridiplantae; phylum Streptophyta; class Magnoliopsida; order Sapindales; family Simaroubaceae; genus Ailanthus; species Ailanthus altissimus. Next base: position 22,858,524 of record OX327685.1, on the reverse strand, counting down.
TTAACATATGATCATTTATCAGGTTAGAATACAAGAGGTGAAAAATCTTATCCTATTTGCAATTAAAATACTAGATCTCATTAGTTATTAAATGGTGGGAATTATTGTTACATGGGTCATCAATGATATTTAACTATATCACGTAAGTTACGAAACGATAGAGTATCATCAAATAACTCAAGGGAATAAGGACAAGTTTCTAGTCAATTCTCAAGGACTAAGATGAAGAGACAATTAAATGACATATTTACTGAACATAAGATGAAAGATGTTCAAAAAATAAAAATGAATGAGATTGAGAAGAAAAATTATAAGACTATTTAGAAGAAAAAAAGAGCATTTCTTTTAATTACTATATTGGGAGTTCAACTTAGTTCACTATAATCTTAATGTTATTCATTTTGAGGAAAACATTTGTAATAATATTATTTGAACTTTGCTAGTTATTGCTAAAAGTCTAAAGGATAATTTAAAAGCATGACGTGATTTTCTATATATTGGCATTAGGAAACCATTACCTAAACCAGAAGGTGCTAATAAATGACTGTTACCTCTTGCATGATTTTCAATGAACAAAGAACATAAAGATGTCTTCCTGAGAGTCTTAAAAGAAGTAAAGGTTCTAGATGGCTATGCATTGAATATTTATCAATGTAAACATCAAAGAGCATCATATTTAGGGTCTTAAAAGTCATAATAGTCATATATTAGTTTAGCACGTACTTTTTTTGGCAGCTTGTAAAGCATTGCCTAAGAATTTTAGAAGTGTTAATTAAGTTGAGCAATTATTTTATGCAATTATGCTCAAGAGTGAATATGTCAGATGATCTAATCTATTTTTAAGAAGTAACTGCACTTAAATTATGCTATCTTGAAAAGAGTTTTTCAATGACATTTTTTTATATCATTAAGCATTTACCTATTTAATTAGCTAAAAAGGTATTATTGGTTGGTCCTATACAATTTCGATTGATGTATCCTATTAACAATGTTATTGCCTTTTTTTTCAATTTAAAACATATCTTAGTTGTATTCAATATCTTTCCATTATAGGTATCTATTAACTCCAAAATTTATCTGTGCAATTGGGCACATCCTGCGACTTCAAATGCTAAAGGGCTTTTGATGGAAGAATATATAAATATTTGTTACTTGAATAAAGTCGGAACCAAAAGTAATCAATTAGTTTAGCCATCTTTTGGAAAAATAAGTTAAAGTTGTCGTTAACTTATTCCGAGACTAAGTTTTGTATTTCTTATTAAAATAAAATTATTTTTACTTTATAGTTTTACTTACATGATTTATTAAATTAGTTATCCAAACTTGTGTAGAGGACATCTTTTTCTACCAGCAAGAGAAATTCCTTGCAATGAAAATGTAATATCCAATCCCTAGTAATAGTGTAGATACCTAAATTTTTGGTTTAAAACGATAAAGACACCGTATGGTTACTTGATTTTAACCCTATTAGAAATATTTTTTTATGGTGCGCGTGAGAGATATTAGACCTAAATTGGTAATTTCATAGTCAATTGAGGAGTCGGACGGTTATGGAATATTTTTTAAAAATTTTCTATTGGCTTAGAAATAGAAAATTCAACTTAAGCACATGCAAAATCCAAATAAGCATTGTGCATGGAACAAGCCTTTGTTAAGAAACACAATCCATGTGTTAAGGAATAGACCAATTAGAGACAAACTCATGGATTGCCAAGTTAAAAATGTACTTTGGTTAGCTTGACTAGTTTACTCAAAAAGTTATAAATGAACCAATAAATGGACCAATCATATGCTTCTATTTCTAACCAATGGTATCTTTGATATTTAGAGTTTAGTTGAGGGACAAATTGGGAATTTCAGAGGGTACTATTTAAGGTGAATAAGTGCTGGAAAATTGGTCTAAAATGAAAGGAAAAAATTGAGACAAAAAGGAAGAAATTTTGACAAAGTGAAGGAAAAATGGGGGAAACTGCAGAATCATTTTCAGCAATAAAATTTAAGGCTTTTTCATGATTTTGACGCATGATCAAGCTAAAATAAAGCCAAATACAAGTTCCTAAGATCAATTCAAGGAAAAGAAGTAAGAAAAGCATTATTTAGTGATGATGGTGTATCATTTTTTTTCAAGATTAATTTAATTTATGTCTTTGTGTTAATTCTTGATTTAGATTGAGTTGAATTCAAGTGCGAAACTCAAGAGAGACACCAAACTAAAGGAATTAGTAAGGTAAAAATTAGGGTTTGGTGTGATCTTGTTGTAGAAACTTTAATTGAATGTTATTAGGGCAATAGAATTAAATTGGCATGATTTAAATGTCATTGGAACAAGAAATTGAGAAAAGAAATGTGTTGGGTTGAGAAAGGTGAATTCGGCTACTTTAGGGATTTTAGAGTTTGAGTTGTGTTTTGGTTCAATTATTGTGTATAAATCATTCATTTTGTTAATTGGATATATATGGGTGATGAAAAATCAAAAATGAAGAAAAATGGGCATAATTGTCCATTCTTGGTAAGATGAAGGGCAATTATGTCAAACCAAATTTATAGGGTGTTAAGCAATTTTTATAACGTCAGATGGTGAATTAAACAAGATTGAATGACTTCGTAAATGAAAAACAGAAAGTAGAATCCATCCGGGCTTTATAGGCCGATTAGAGCGCTTACTAGTTTAAGTGTAATTTTAGCAATTGCAAATGTTTTAAATGTCATTTATAGCATGTAGGTGAAGGAAATCGAGAGCAGTAAAAGAAGAAAAGTTTTCAGAGAAGAATTGAGTTTGGAGCAGTTGGTGACTGAAAATCTGTAATTGTTTATCTTTCGTTTAATATATATCTATATGTTTGAATATTTATGTTTTATGTGATCCTAAAAGCTTAAATATGATTTATAGTTTTTATATACTATCATCTCATAAATTTCTACGTTCAGTTGAAAAATAGTTTTTTTAAAGTTATTAAATTAGTTTTCAAAAGACCATTGGTGCCCTCAGATTGTATACAATATGGTAATAGTTTAAGACTCAGCCGGTATATCCCGTACGTGTGGGCAAGTATTTGAGGGTGCGTCACTAACTCTGAGAAGTTGGGTTATTGAATCATGAGAGTCGCTCAATATGTACGGGGTATTGTCTCGCTATATGTAGGCGATGTAAGATTCTGCTGCATAGCTAGTGAGATGTCTTTAGATATCATAGCGGGTGTTGCTAGTTTAGACACCCTATGATTTACTCACGTTGTGCGGTGCTAGTTTGTCGCTGCGTGAGTATAGAGCTTTAAGGTTACCATTTGGTGTAGTTTATTAAAAGAAATGGCCGAGTGAGAGTTTTAGCAGTTTTTAAGTTACCGAACGCATATTATGTATTTATATGTGTAACTATTAGTTACTACGTTTTACAGATTCTAAGAGTTGTTTACAAAGATTATTAATAAAAAATCACTCGACAGGATTTTATCAGCATATGATGTTTAGAAATAATTTTACAGTTTTATTATAACTTGAGAAGCATGTTTTAAACAATATAAAGAATTTAATGTTTATATATAGAATCTTATTTTTACTGAAAATTTTTAAATGCACTCACTAAGCTCCTTTAGCTCACCTGTTTTATGTTTTATATTTTCTAAACACCTTTCCAGGTACAGGCCTCGATACACAGGTTGCTGGTTCTCCTATAGCTGATTAGTCCCCCAAATCTGACGATCATTTTGTAAATGTAAATGTGCTAAGTATCACCTTTTGATTTTATACATAGTAGCTATAGACTTTGTGCATATTATAAATATGTTTTGAACAAACAAGAAGAGGTTTTGGTATTACGATGATAGTTTTACTCTTTATCAGTATGTTCATTTTGTGATTGAAATGAAATTATTGTGTTGAGTTTGGATTTGGTTTCAAAAGGACTGGATGTCCTATTTGGAAGTTGAGAAGCTATTTGAAATAGAAGTGTGATTCTTTTTTTGGATTTTTAGAAAAATGGAGGAAACTCTATCTCTTTTTAAAAAATATTTTGTAAAATATTTTCACTAGTATTCCGGGATTTAGTTAGTAAAAGTAAGAATTAAAAAGAGTTTTAACTCGCAGAATTTCTTAGTTTTGATAGTTAGACTCTGAAGAACTTTCGTTGGGGTACCTGGCGGAGCCACTGAGATCTACAGTAAATGGTCTCAGGGCGGGTCCTATCAGAGTGGTATCAGAGCTCAATTTTTGAAGTTTCAGTTAAAAATTTTATTTTCAGAATGAGATTCTCGAAATTGCATACATTTTCTAAGTTTATTATATTGAATTGGCTTGATAGTACCAAAGATGCTTCCCATGTATCTTAGAACCCCATATGGTCCTTGGTTCAAGCCTGAAAAAGCTATCTAGTAAGAAGCTATCTACTCAAAGGAATATTGGAGTCCCCCCTTCCTTGTTTTTGCCTTTTCGAGGCTCGAACCTAGAACCATATGGGGTTCTAAGATACCTGGGAAACATTTCTAGTACCGTTGGGCCAATTGGCTCAGCGGTACCAAAGGTGCTTCTCAAGTATCTTAAAACCCCATATAGTCCTGGGTTCGAGTCTCGAAAAGGTGAAAGAAAAGAAGAGAGACTCAATATTCCTTTGAGTGGATAGCCTCCTGCTAGAAAATGGAGGGGACCCCACAGAAAACACTTCATAAATAATTTCTGAATCATGTAAGATTTTTATTTATTTGGTTCATAAATCATGTAAGATCCAATTATTGTCATTTATAATAATCATAAGTTTATATAGATTTAAGCTTTGCAACTAATGTCAAATGTAGCATTGCCTGACAAATAAAAATTTGCTTAAAGATTCAAAGGCTACGTTGTTAATGGCTATCAGTTTTGTAAAAGGACAATGATAGAAGTAAAACCACTCAAAACTTTGATGTTGTTTTAAAAGCTAATCTATGACTATGCTAGTGCAAAGGAAAGAAATCATTGCTTAGGCAATATAACATTTCATGGTGTGTTGATAGATATACTTGAAATCTATTATACTAATGATGTAATTTTTGTTTTTAGAAATGATAATTGGATAGATAATGAAGTTAGAAAGATACATAATGAGTTTACATTCACTTTGGTGAATTTTAATCATTTATTATACAAAATATAAACAAATATTAATGAACCTTTTATTTTAGCAAGCAAGCAAAACAAGTTTGTCTATGCAAGACCCTTTAAATAGAGATTGATATGTTGTTCTTAAAATAATAGTTAGAGATTTGATTGACATGTATTTAAAAGATTCTTCTCATAAGTCATTAATGGTACATTAAGCTAAGATACATGTTGAACAATAATTAAATGAAAGTCACATATACGAGCTGGGAATATTAGTTGGTTTAGGCAAGGAATTGATGTAGTTGTAAACATTATTGAGGATGACGATGATGATAATGATATCATGAAAAAAGTTGAATGTTATTGTATTTTAGATTTTGTTTTCTACCTTATCGTAAATTGCATTTAAGGGGTAAGACTTATTGCATCCTTGAGTATAGGAGTCATTATTATTTTTTTTTGGTTAATAAGCATTTTTACTTACATATTTTAGTAATCATATTCTCTTTTCTTATTAATAAGCATTTTTCATTGATATATTTTTTCTTCTTATTTATGAATATTTTGTAATAGTTTATTTTAGTATCTCTATGGATGTTGATGAACACTTGAAATTACACATTTAATAAGAATTTTAAAATATTATTTTGTATTGCTAATGTCTTTAACCCCCTAACTTAAGTATGTTTATAATATAGTACCTAATTAGCTTTTAACTATTTTGTGGTAGGTTCGATAAAATAAGAATAACTTTCTACTAAGAATCTAATTAGAGTGATTCTTCGTCCTGTGAAGAGTTGACTCAATGGGCTAACATATTTTATTTCACAAGAAATTTGAAATTCAAGTGTTTAGAGGGTGAAAATAGCCTAAAACAAAACTAATCTATAGTACAAGTTCAATTTGAATAGTCATCAGTATTTGACCCATAACTATAAAATATTTATCCAATACGTATGAGACAACTCAATTCAAAAAGATAAAAAACTTATGTACAACTTTAATCTTTTGAGTGAACGTTAATTCAGACCACATCAATTCTAAATTAGGCAATCAAGTGAGTGCATTAATAATAATTAATGAAAATTAGTTGCCACCCTTCTTAACTTTTATCATCCAAGTGATTCCCTCTTCATTTGTCTTGATTTATCTATATTTTTCTATAAATAGATGGCATGTTTATGCTAAAGCATGTAATTAGAGAGCTAGATTTTAGTTCAAAACACTTGTCTTTTTGTATTATCTCTTTGTAGTATTATTTCTCTTGTTTAATATTCTAAAGTCATGTTATATTTTCTTCCATCTCTTTTATTTTTCTTTAGTTTTATTTTGTCCAAGTAATTTTCTTTTTGCTAAGGTGAAAGGGTGAAACTCTTCATAAGGTAATAAGATATACTTAACTCTTATTCATAAATTTAATGTTTCATTCTTAAGTTATGAAAATTTATATATGTTGTATTTATTTTGTTTGCAATATTAATACCATTTTCTTGTAAAATAGTGTATCTTGATTTATTATAGATAATTTTTATAGTTGACAAATTAAATTCTTGAAACCATTTACAAGATGTGGCGTAGATACACTTTCTTGTATAGTGGGAGTCTTAAGTTATTGCAGACAAATATAAAAATTAGCATAATAAATACTTAAACTCATTTATAAGATTTGGTATATAATAATTAAAAGAAATAAATACAAGTTAATATATAAATGGTGATGAAATTTAATTGTTTTATCTTCCGATTAAAACCTCCTTTATATAAGGATTCCAATTGAGTTATAAAAAGAGTTGAATATATTCTTATTTCATATACCAAGAGTAGATCCCCTTAACCTTAACTTCTATTTTAATTGGTTAATTGAATTATTATTTACAAATATCTTATACTGTTTTAATTGTCTTTAAAGTATTTATAAGTTGTAATTTGTAATTTTAATTTCACTTCCCTGTGGATCGATCCGTTCTCACCGAGTTATTTATTACTTCGATAATCTTGCACTTGGGAATAAACTCTTATATTCTAGACGTGTCAAGTTTTTTGCACCGTTACCGGGGAAAGTGAAATTAATATTTTTTTTGTTTGTTTTTTTTATTTTCATGGAATGCTAAGCCTCCTAACTTGCTTTACTTTATTTATTCCTCATTTGTTATTTTCATGGAAGCCTAAGCCTTCTACTATTTATTTACAAATTTGTTATTATCCTAATCTAACATCGTCTAATCTAATTTCTAACTATTTATCTAACTTTTATTTTGTTATTAGCCTTACTTATTTTATTTGCCTTTATTTAATATTTTATTTTATTTTCTCTTATTTGTATTATTAATTGTTATTGTATTTTATTTTATTTTTTTGTATAATTGGTTGGTTTCAAGATCCTAATTCTCATTGTTTGATGAAAGGTAATTTCAAAACTTTCTTTGATAATTTGTTGGATTCTCCTTCGTCTTCTCACTCTTCACCAATTAACAACATAACCGATAATCAAATTGAGGGACTCATAGACCCAAGGGACAATCAGTCCCAACATAATGACCATAACCAACCTAGGACACTTAGAGAATATATGAACCCTACACAAACTGGTGCACCATCTTGCTAAGCTTTTCCTCCAGATGCAACATATTTTAATTTTAAGTCGGGTATTATCCAACTTTTACCCACTTTTCATGGCTTAGATTTAAAGAACCCTTACCTACATCTAAGAGAATTTGAAGAAGTGTGTAACACGTATAATGACCAAAATTGTAGCATGAACACAATTCAACTTAAACTTTTTCCTTTTTCTTTAAAAGATAAAGTTAAAACATGGCTACAAAACCTTAGACCAAGATTCATTTCTTTATGGGATGAGATGCAATAACAATTCCTAAAAAATAATTTTCTTCCCCCTAGAACAAATTCTTTCAAAAGATAAATTACTACTTTTACCCAAAAATTAGGATAGACCATTTACCAATGTTGGAAAAGGTATAAAGAATTACTTAATACTTATCCCCATCATGGCTTTGAAACTTGGAAATTAGTCTTAAATTTCTACGAGAGCTTGACACCCCAAGTTAGACAAATGGTAGAAATGATGTGTAATGGAATATTTGAGGATAAAGACCTAGAAGAGGTAATGAACTATCTAGACTTACTAGCAGACAATGCTTAAATTTAGGACACTGTTGGTACCTGTGAGGTGCCTAGCAAAATTCAAACTACTACATTTATTGGGGGTATTTATCATCTTAGGGAAGACCATGACCTTTAAGCCAAATTAGCATCCCTACCTAGAAAAGTCAAAAACTTAAAAATGAAAAGGAGTGGTCAATTAAAATCTGTTCAATAAATTGTGTGTCATATATGTGAAACCCATGATCACTCTACCAATGATTGCCCAACTTTACCACTATTTAGGAAATGTCTCCATGAACAAGCCAATGTTCTAAACACGTTCAAGCGGTAAAACAATAACCCATATTCACAAAACTATAGTCCTGGTTGGAGAAATCACCTAAATTTTAGTTGGAGGAATGACAATCAAGCACAGACTTCACAACCACATTTTCAATCATACCAAAATTTTCAAAACCATCAAGGTTATGCCCATATGTCCTATCTCCCAAGAAAAATCTAGAAGAAACTTTGCACGCTTTCATTGAAAAACAAGAGTCTATTAATTCTCAAAATGCTTAAACATTTATTGATTTAAAAGACACTCTTGCTAAATTTGCATGCGCATTGAACATTCATAAGAAAGAAAAATTTTCTTCTCAACCACAATTAAACCTCAAGGGACAACATAATTTATATGCATGTAGTTTACAAAGCCAATAAATGGATTAAGTTAAAATGGTTATCACTCTATAGGAGGGTAAGATTGTTGAAAAACACATTCCTAAACCTCAAGAGAATGATGAATCAATCTCTAAGGGTAAGGAAAGCATTGAACCTACAATTCGTGAAGAAAACACCAAACCTCCACCTCCACCCTTATATTGTCATGCATTACGTATTGATAAGAAGATGAATCACAATCCTAAAATTTTTGAAATCTTCAAACAGGAAAAAGTTAATATTCCTTTATTGGATGCTATTAAACAGGTTCCCTCTTATGCAAAAGTTTTGAAGGATTTATGTACAACAAAAAGAAAATTGAATGTGAAAAAGAAAGCATTTTTAGCTGAATAAGTAAGTGTCATTCTTTAGAACAATAATGATTTGAAATATAAAGACCCTGATTGTCCTATAATTTTATGTATTATTGAAAGTCATAAAATTAAACAAGTCTTACTTGATCTTGGTGCTAGTGTGAATTTACTGTCATATTCAGTTTATCAACAGCTCAATCTCAGTGAGTTAAAACCAACTTCTGTAACTCTTTTGCTTATTGATAGATCAATAAAAGTGTCAAGAGGGATAGTGGAAGATGTTTTAGTTCAAGTCGATAAATTTATATATTCTATGAATTTTATTGTCTTGGACACAAAACCTATTAAAGTTAGCAACTTTTAACGCTTGATTAATTGTAGAAATAGAGTAATGAAGCTTTCATTTGAAAATATGACACTTGAACTCAATGTTTTCAATATGTCTAAGCAACCACATGAGGAGGAGGATGAAAGTGAAGAAGCCAACATTATTGAAATGATTGTGAAGGATCATATTTAAAAAAAGAGTTCTACTAATCCCTTAAAAATATGTCTAATGAATTCATTTGAGTCAAATATAAAATTAGATCCCGAAATCTCTTACATATGTTCTTTACTTGATTGTGCATAAGTGATTGAAAATAAAGGATGGAAACTAAAGTTTGAAGAATTAGAAGAAAATGAGGATAAGTAGAATGAAATTCCAAAACTGGAGTTGAAACATTTACGTGAAGGACTGAAATATGCATTTCTTAGAGAGAAACAAACTTACCCAGTGTTAATCTCTTCTACACTCACAAATGAACAAGAAGGTAAATTAATTGAAGTATTAAAAATGCATAAACATGCAATTGGATGGACTTTAAAAGATATAAAAGGCATTAATCCTTTAATTTGTACACATAGAATATACCTAGAGGATAATGCTAAAACTTCCCAACAACCACAAAGGAGATTAAATTCACATATTAAAGAGGTAGTGAGAGCTGAAGTTCTCAAATTACTTGAAGTAAGAATCATCTATCCTATCTCAAATAATAAGTGGGTAAGTCCTACTTAGGTAGTTACCAAAAAAATCTGGAATCACAGTCACTGAAAATGACAAAGGTGATTTAATACCAACTCAAGTCTTATCTAGTTTGAGGATGTGCATAGATTATAGGAAGTTAAACTCTGCCACTTGAAAATACCATTTTTCCTTACCATTTCTTGACCAAATTTTAGAAAGAGTAGCAGGACATCCCTACTATTGCTTTCTAGACAGTTATTCTGGCTATTATCAAATTCTTATATCACTAGAGGACCAAGAAAAGACAACTTTCACATGCCCTTTTGGGACCTTTGCTTTTAGAAGAATGCCTTTTGGACTTTACAATGCGCCAGCAACATTTCAAATATGTATGTCAAGCATTTTTAGTGACATGGTTGAGCATTATTTAGAAGTTTTCATGGATGATTTAATCGTGTTTGAAAATTCTTTTGATAATTGTCTTGAAAACTTAGAAAATGTCTTAAAAAGATGTAAGGAAAAAGGTCTTGTGCTAAATTGGAAAAAATGTCATTACATGGTTCCTTCTGGAATTGTTTTGGGACATGTAGTTTCTTCTAAGGGAATTGAAGTGAATAAGGAAAAAGTTGAACCCATTGCTCATTTGCCTCCACAAACAATAGTCAGAGAAGTTTGATCCTTTTTGTTGGGGTACTGGTTCATCCTGGTTCACAACCTAAACCTATTGGGTGTATGCATGTGATATACGTGTCCATTTTAAAATTAAAATACATACGCATCTAATACATACATATACAAATCATAAACGCAACAAAAGCCAGAAATCAAATTTCCTAAAATGAACATAATAAATTTTATTCATTATACTAATGAACAAAATATAAAACATATTAATCAAATTAATACTAATGATTAAGAATATCACCTATCAAGCCTTTGCAACGGATTTGTAGTTAGAATACCACATGAAGTCGACCCGTTGGTAGATCTAGGACTCAACATGGTGGGCTTGAGTCACTAAAATAGCAGCTTATATATTTTCAGCACCGATTTAACACTTAAACCATTGGATTAACTCTTAATCCCCATAGCCTAACAGTTAGACTATATTCATTTTGTTCTTTATGTATTCAACACTTAAACACATAAAAACAAACAACTCAAATGCAACAATAGGGGCTATATGTTTAGGAGAAAAAGATGAATAGCAAAACAATTTTTGCTATTAAGTTTTTCTTATTTTTAACACTTTAAAACTAAAAAAAAAAAAAAATTTTCTTACCTTCAAATTGGTTAGGCACCTTATTAGCTTCAAAGGAAAAAAAAAAATGAAAACCATTTTCTTTTTCTCCCTCATTCATGACCGGAAGCCACCCTTTCACTCTTTATATTGTTTTTATTCATTCAAGATGAAAATTCAATACAAAGAGATAACCACTCCAACACATCATGGCCGGCCACTTTTTTTTATTGGCCTTAATTATTTTTTATTTGTTTCAAAGACAAAATTAATTAAAAGCCAACCACCCACCTCTTTTATTTTATATACATCTATTCTTTTGTTTTCAAAGACCAAATGATTTCAATGGCAACTACCACACATAATGGCATGCCACTTATTGCATTTAATATTCATCAAATGAATATATAAATGTAATAATAATATGAAATATCTAAGCTTTTGATTAATTTATTATTATTAAATAAATTTTGTTTATCAAATAAACCAATTTTGTGTCCAACAATTGGACAAAATGTAATGGACGGCCATACATGTTTTGTGACAAGAAAATTTTCATTTAAGCCCTCAAAGTTTTATTTAATTTCCCTTTTAAGCAACATTTACTTTAACTTCATTATTTGCTTAATAAAATCTCATTTTATTTAGCAATTATGTCCTCAATTAAAATATTTGTTTTTATTAATTTAACCATGAGCTAACAATTAACTCTAGTCAAATTAATTAATCACTTAACTCTTAAGTGAGAACAAATATTTAGATTATTTAACACTTAAATAATCAATTAAGAAAAATAATCCTTAAGCCTTTAATTAACCTAACGTGGGTCCCACCTTACCCAATACTTGAGTCAATTTAACCGAAGGCTCATAATATGCTACATGTCATTATTTAGTTATTCAACAACAATTATTAACTAATTATTTTACTTAACACTTAAGCACTGACACGTGTGCATCTCAAGGGTTCTTGAAACAAATATTCAATTCTGCTGAAAATTATTAAATTGAACAATTCAATCCAGTATGCCGCCTCAGTGCACAATAAGTACACTTTATATTGCGGAACTCTCTAGGTCTATGCCCAATTTGTCAAATAGAACTATTCTATGAGTATGTGATCGATGCCCCACGCATACATCACAGATATTACAAATCAGTGTGTTAGACCATACAAGTTGAGATCCAACGCATACGTATAATCCTTCATTATGTATATCCTAGATGTACGGGGATATAGATCAGCACCATCAAATCTCCGTATGCCCATCCATGAGCTTATCTCCAGATTTGTATTTTCAAGAACAATATACACAAACACCTTTGCTATATTGTTCAACTATTTAGGAAACACCATTCTCGGGTTAGTACTCGTGGCCACGAGGTTTACTTAAATACAATCTCAAAGCATCTGGATATACTACTCCCCTATGAGAGCTGATGGATCTCATATCTGTACATACCGGACTCCATAAGTATCGAACCATACCCAACGACATCTAGCGGTCACACCATGAAAGGTCTGTGACATGCATGGAACCAAAGTATGGTGGATCACTCACAAGTCCACCGTGGCACTCAGGTCAAAGGATTATATATTTTACTCTACTCGAGATGACTCACTATTGATGGTTTCATAGGATGTCTATTGGGATCCTCGTAAGTCTGTTCAGCATTCAGTCCTGACTGAATACCTTGTATGCATATACCATATAGCATACATTAATCTATATAAAATGGATCCACCAATAGACTCACATCGGTAAAATTGATCAAGAACATAATGTTTGAGGATATACTTGCATAATGACATCTTCTAGCATCTATTACAACTCTTTGCAACCATGTCATTACTAGTATACCCTCAGGTCTTTATCCTATTATAGATAAGGATTTAACCTTTTAGATCTGGCTGACTCTTATATACTACTAACTCTTAGTAGTGCTAACTGTTAACATTTATAACTCTCAGCTCTGTTAATTCTTAGCACTGGTCTAAATTCTTTTAGACCAGATCTGAACTCCTTCAGATCATATAATGTCTGTAATGTAATAAGCATTGTACCATGTATTTATATTATATTAACGATTATACGAAATATTTTCTTTATAAATATTAAATAATTTAATATTTATAAGTATTAGAATGATACGTAAGCACCAACTCCAACACATTTAGGACATGGTGGATTTTATAAGAGATTCATCAAAAAAATTAGAGCTATATCTAGACCTCTTTGTAACTTCTTAGCAAAATATGTATAATTTTAGTGGACTAAAGAGTGTCAAAATTCATTTGAAAAATTAATTAACCTTTTAACATCTGCTCCTATCATACAATCTCCTGAGTGATCTTTGCTTTTTGGGCTCAAGTGTGATGCTAGTGACTACGTTGTTGGTGCTATATTAGAACAAAGAAAGAAAGGTAAACCCTATGTAATTTATTACATAAGGAGAACTTTAAACAATGCATAAATGAATTACATAACAACTGAAAAAGAACTACTTGCTATAATATTTGCATTAGAAAAATTTTGTTCTTACTTAATTAGTTCTTCAACTGTTGTGTTTACTGACCATGTTATTGTAAGGTACTTAATGTCAAAATAGGATGCAAAACCAAAACTGATTTGATGGATTCTATTACTTCAAGAATTTAATATCACTATCAAGGGCAAGAAAAGGAGTTGAGAATGCTATTGCAGATCATTTATCAAGACTCGCACTAGATTCATCAACAGAAATAACACCCATTAATAATTCTTTTCCAGATGAATTTATATTTTCTACTATTACAATGCCTTAGTTTGCTAATATTGTTAATTTTCTTGTAACAGGAAAAATGCCACCTCAATGGAACGTACAAGTTAAAAAGAAATTTTTAACTGAGGTAAGAAAAGTTTTATTAGGATGATCCTTATCTCTTCAAATATTGTCCTAACCAAATATTTCAAAAATGCATACTCGACAATGAGGTAAGTAGAGTTATTGAATTTTATCGTTCTGAAGCATGTAGAGGACATTTCTCATTAAAGAAAACAACTGCAAAAATCTTACAGTATGGATTTCATTGGCCCATTTTATTTAAAGATATATATGCATTTTGTATAATGTGTAAAAATTGGGATCCATTTCAAAACGAAACATGATGCCTTTAAACCCCATTCTTGTTATTGAAATCTTTGATTGTTGGGGGATAGATTTCATGAGACCATTTCTACTATCATTTGGATTTATGTATATCTTAGTCACAGTAGATTATGTCTCAAAATGGATTGAGGGTATTCCATGTTGAAATAATGACTATAAAACAGTTATGAAATTTTTGAAAGAAAATATCTTGAGTTGATTTGGAATCCCTCGAGCTATTATAAGTGATAGGGGTAAGAACTTTTGTAATAGGCCATTTGAAACATTAATGAAAAAATATGATGTTACTCATAAATTTGCCACCCCTTATTATCCTCAGACAAGTGGACAAGTTGAATTAGCAAATAAAGAGATAAAACAAATTTTGAAAAAAATTGTAAACCTAAATAGCAAAGATTGTTTTTAAGACTTAATAATGCACTTTGGGCTTATAAAACTACTTTTAAAACTTCATTGGGTATGTCCCCCTTATAGAATAGTTTATGAAAAAACTTGTTACTTACATATGGAACTTGAGCATAAAGCTTACTGGACTATTAAAACTTTCAACACAAATCTTAATTCTGCTAGACAGATACGTAAATTACCAATAAATGAACTTGAATAATTGAGAAATGATGCATATGAGAATTCAAAAATTCATAAAGTTAAAATCAAAGCTTTTCATGATAAAAAATATTCAAAGAAAAACATTTGATGTTGGTCTAAAGGTTTTACTTTATAATTCTTGACTTCACATATTCCTTGAAAAATTTAGATCAAGATAGAGTGGCCATTTTATTGTGAAACATGTGTACCCCTATGGAACAATTGACATTAAAAATCCTAGAATTGGTAATGTGTTTAAGGTAAATGGGTAAAGACTCAAGTTGTTTCTAGAAAATTAAGTTTTTCATGAAGAATTTGTGTCCTTGTCTGACCCTAGTTACGAGATAAATTAATCTTTGTTTACATATTTATATATTCGTCTTCTAACTTTAATTGTTTATACTTGTAGGTTAATTTAGTATTTTTGTTAAAATTTTATTTTGCACCCCGGTTAAGCAGCGGATAACGGTACTCCATGACATTCAAGTTGGTTTTGCCAATTTTTCATAATTACTGATACCTGCTCTTCTTCCTCTTTCTAAAAGAAAAATTAGATGACATTCTAATGAATTTGAAAAACGTTTTCCCTCATTGCCTCAAAATGCCTTAAAGACAATTTACCAAGCAAGATGTGAAAGATTAAGGTTATAATAATTATGAATATACTCGCTAATGTACGTGGGTTAATTAAAGCCAAAGTTTGATTCGCATGCGAGTTTTCAGACTCATTAATTTCTTATATGCCTGGCTTAGGTAAAAGCTCTTTTGTAAAAAAGCGAAGGGCAAAATGATTAAGTGTTTGTTACAAATGTACATGTATACTTGCAACACACGTTACCGCACTTTAGGAATGGTGTCTATAAATCGCAAAGATAAAATTAAATTCATTAAGAATGGCCTAAGTAAGAAGTCTTTAGATGATATCTTATCGACCCTTAAAACACATTCTAATGGCTATGTGTATATTGTAATTCGTGAATTATGAGACATATTCCTAAAGGAACATGAGTGGTATAGTCTTGGGAATCTTATTTTAAAAGATATTATTTGTCAATTTATAAGAAAATTGCATGGAAAGCCTATCCTCGACTCATAGAGAGCGTTTAAGCCGTTTCTGGATGTAAAACCAAATAAAGATGTGAGCTACAATCACAACTACTTGTACATATTTACTATAGAAGTTATTGTTAAATATTTCATTTCAACCTCAAACATCTTCTTCAACAACAATCAACCACCCATAGTCGATTTTGAAAATTTTGCATTTAAAGCTTAATCTTATCCATTAACAACCAACTACCCATATGACTTAATAACACATTTTGGCTCTATAAATAAATTGTATTATTTCTGCATCTTTATACAAACTCAAAATCATTCAAAGGAGAGAATGAGTGTAATAATGAAAGGAACATCAACTCATAAATTTATAAAAATTTGTGTCTTTTGTGGATGTGGCCCTGGAAAAACTAAAGAGTTTGTAGAAGCAACAAAAACCCTTGGTAAGGTGTTAGCTGAGCGAAAAATTTATTTAGTATATAGGGGAGGTAGTAATGGATTAATGAGATGTGTAGCAATAGCTGCTCAAAATAAAGGCAATCGAGTTTTAGGTCATACCGAAAGCTTTAGCTATTGGGAATATCGTAGAAAAAATAATTGGGGATGAGTTATAGGTATCATCAATGTATGAGTGAATGTCCCTTATACTTTGCAATGTTGATGCCTTCATTGCTCTACCTAGAGGTTTCAAAACTTTGGAGGAAATTTTTCAAATTGCCTATGGGCACAATTACAAATCCACCAAAAACCTATTGGTTTGTTAAATGTTGATCTTTTTATAATGAGTTGTTATCATTTTTTGACTATGCGATGGAAAAATAATTCATCGCATCTATAGCACGACGAATCCTCATTTTTGCTTCAACTGTTGATCAGTTACTCGATGAATTACAAGCTTTTATATCTCTATCTGATCTAATAATGCATCAAATATATTGGTAAATTGATGATAGTGAAAAGAAATACAAAATAAATTTGACTTTTCGTCAATAGTTTATCTATTTTTTTATGTATTTAAGCATTTTGTGTGACTTGTTTTATTTTGTTGCAAGTTTTATTTTCAATAAAAGATGTTTTAGGTGATATCTTCTATACTCTACTCTTTCTATATTTTGACATTGAGTACAATGTCTCAATCTGGTTAGGGGGATAGTTGATATATAATGTTAGTGTTAATTTTTTTTTTTTTTTTGCTACCACTTTGTTCTCTAAAAAAATTTCATCACAAATGACGTGAGTAAAAGGTTCATTTATGTATTCTTGAGACACATTCTAGTTCTAGAATAGAAAATTAAAGAGTACATTACTAAACTTTCGAAACACATTCTAATTAGTTTATTTTTAATGCATTTTACGTATATTTGTTTGTTGTTTAAGTTTTTGGTAACTCTTGCATAAATAAGTTTGCTTTACTATCAAGGTAAGATCTCA
The DNA here is from genome assembly GCA_946807835.1 of Ailanthus altissimus. Lineage (NCBI taxonomy): Eukaryota > Viridiplantae > Streptophyta > Magnoliopsida > Sapindales > Simaroubaceae > Ailanthus > Ailanthus altissimus. The sequence goes on along the minus strand of OX327685.1, from coordinate 22,840,836 downwards.
AATTTTTTTAGTTTAAATCACTTTTTCTATCTAAGTTACTAAAGAATAACTTTCAAAATTATTTCTTGAGCATAATACTAAGCCTTGTGGTAAGATGGATGATTCAATATATATAGCCAAGAAAATTTTCATGTTTAAATATACATATTCTTTTCTAAACTCACACATCTTTTGTGAGTAAGTAGAGAGGTTTGAGATAACAGTTTATGAACGTTCATTGATCTTTTGAAATGGTTAATTTTTGTTTAAAATGACATTATTTGGGATGAGTAATGATTTGGTTGCTTAGCTAAAGAATGATTAAAAAAAAATTGTGGAGACGTATTATGGTGAGAAATTGCGCTTATTTTGTAATTATTCCTTATGTCTTCCCAACAAAAAAAAAAAGAACTCAATTCAGTTCAATTAAGTCTTTGTTCAATTTTAGAAGATAAAAGTCATTAGAAAGCAATTTTATCACTGGACTCTATTCGTAAGATTTTCATAAAATAATTAAAGTCCTAAAGCTAGCATGTAGCAAGAATAGTTTGACTCTTAAAAATTAATTTTTCTATTTTTGGATCAATATTAGTTTATTTGTCTGTCCTTAAAGGTAACATTTTCTTGAGCGATTATCTGTTTTCCAACTCTATGAGTGAAATCTTAACTTGTTAAATAGTTATTCACTTGTGAGGATATGAAGTTGAGGCTTTTACTTGGAGAAAAATTTTAAGGTTATATATGTTGTGGTTTATGGTAAGAAGGCTTCTGCTTAATTCAGACACACACACACAATTTTGAAATTTGATTGAAATAACCTTAATAGCGATTGTGATTTTAAATTGACTTTTTGTTTGAAATATTTAGGTAATGTTCAAATTTTATTTATGCTTCAATTGTTAGGGAGTAGCAATAAGCTGGTTGAGGGGTATAATGATTACTTGAAATTACACATTTAATAAGGGTTTTACATCATTGTTTTGTATTACTAGTGTCTTTAACCTCTCCAAACTTAAATATATTTACAATATTGTACTGATGCGATATTTCTATATCTTATAACTAAGTGCAAGTATACACTATCATATGCAAGTAATAAAGGGACTAATGAGTCGGATGTCGAACCCACAGGGATAATTTCTTCTTTTTAACCAATTACTAAAATTATGTCTTCCTAATAATTATTCAGAAAAATACAAATCTAAGAATGAATGTAATAAATATAAAAGCAAAACACAATGTAAAGAAAATTAGGTGATAGCAATGTAGAGAAAACCTAGGATTAATATTATCCCTCAATATGCTTTCTAATGATTAATCCTCTAATATTTTACTCACTTAGTCTTTATTATTGATCAAGACGCTAATGTATTCACAAGCCTCTTCCAATGTCATGCAAGTATACCTTAATTTACCAAATACCTATATTCCTATGGTAGTTGTAATAAACTAAGATTCATTAAGATTAGGTCTTATTGATCATACATGCCAACTAGGTATATTCTTATCCTAAGTTGAAACTTGCATATGTAACATTGAATGTTACTCTAATATCATATATCAAATTACCTAGGTCTAAATATATTGATTCCTCTTCCGAGTTTATCAACATATTACCAACTCATTCACCATATATTGGCCTTGAAGCATTAAACATAAGTAATTTAAATAATAAAGGACTAAGTTTATTAAATACTAAAAGATATGGCAATTTAAGCGCACATATTGAGTTCAAATATTAACCCTAGAAAATAAATTTAATTCATAGCTACAAGAGAATCACAGCAATGAAAATAAAAATAAAACATGATACAATCAATCGCAAACCGATGTAGACATTGAATTGCTCTTTATTGATGTTGCTATGGATTCTTGGTGCTCTTGAAATGCTCTAAGTTCTTTTTTTCTTGCCCTAGGTTCTTCTCTGGTCTCCTCTTTATGTCTGGGGTCGAGTGACCTTTTATAGAGTTTGATTTGAACTTAAAAAACTCAATTCTGATCGCACTAGAATTCGCGCTACCACTGGCGCGCTATGCAGTTGTCGCTAGAGCGCTGCATGAAAACGGCTTCATCGCTGGAGCGGTGAGCTGATAGCGCTGAGGCTCTGGAGCGTCGCTGGCACGATGACTATTTGTCGCTAGAGCACCAGATGTGACTTAAGCAGGTCTTTTTTATATTTTGATCACTATTCCAGCGCTGGGGCGACAATACTTGTGGCGCGGGGGCGCTAGACTCATATTTTGAAAACTTTACATTTTAGTCCCTGTTTTTGCTCCTTTTGCATTCTTTCTTTAAATTTTGTTCAAGTCCCTAGAAATAACAATAAAGTACATAAATAGCCATCTACTCTCATAAAATAATAAAATATCAAAATAAAATCATAAGAAAATATATGACAATTTTGCCCTTATCATGTACCTAATTAGCTTTTAACTGTTTTATGGTAAGTTCGGTAAAATAGGCATAAATTTCTACCTAGGAATTTAATTGGAGTGATTTTTGATAATGTGAAGAGCTGACTCAATGGGATAACTTATTATATTTCACAAGGCATTTGAAATTCAAGCGTTTAGAGAGTGAAAATGGCCTACAATAGAACTAAGTTTTAGTACAGGCCCAGTCCAAACAGTCATCATTATTTGGCTCATAACTATAGAAATACATATCTAATATGTATGAGACAACTCAATTTGAAACAATAAGAGACTTATTTATAACTTTGATCTTTTAAGTGAAAGCAAATTCGGACCACATCAATTCCAAATTAGATAATCAAGTGGGTGCATTAATGATAATTAATGCAAATTAGTTGCCACCCTTCTTAACTTTTATCATTCAAGTGGTTCCCTATTTATTTATTTTCATTTATCCATGTTTTTTCTATAAATAAGTGACATGTTTATGCCCAAAGCATGTAATTAAAGAGCTAGATTTTATTTCAAAACATTGTCTTTTGTATTATCTCTTTGTAGTATTATTTCTCTTGTTTAATATTCTAAAGTCATGTTATCTCTTCTTCCATCTCTTTTCTTTTTCTTTAGTTTTATTATGTCCAAATAATTTTCTTTTTACTGAGGTGCAAGGGTAAAACTCTTGGTAAGGTAATAAGATATACTTGACTCTTATTCATGAATTTAATGTTTCATTCTTAAGTTATGAAAATTTATATATAATGTTATTTTGTTTGCAATATTAATACCCTTTCTTGTAAAGTGGTGTATCTTGATTTATTATAGACAATTTTTATAGTTGGCAAAATAAATTTTTGAAACCATTTACAAGATTTAGCGTAGATACACTTTCTTGTAAAGTGGGAGTCTTGATTTATTTTAGACAAATATAAAGATTAGTATGATAAATACTTAAACCCATTTATAAGATTTAGTGTATAATAATTAAAAGAAGTAAATACGAGTTAATTTATAAATGGTGATGAAATCTAATTGTTATATCTTCTGATTGTAACCCCCCTTGTGTAAGGATTCAAATTGAGTTATAAAAAGAGTTGAATATATTCTTATTTCATATGCTAAGAGTGGATCCCCCTAACTTTAACTTTTATTTTAATTGGTTAATTAAATTATTATTTGCAAATATCTTATACTGCTTTAATTGTCTTTAAAGTATTTATAATTTGTAATTTTAATTTCACTTCCTTGTGAATCGAACTCGTTCTCACCGAGTTATTTATTACTTCGATAATCCTGCACTTGAGAATAAACTCCTATATTCTGGACGTGTCAGATGTCTTACTTCAGCAACAGATAAAGTCACAAGAATAAACATCTTTATCTTCTCATTCTCATACACGTAATAATGAAAAAGATATATTAATACTTTTATTATTTGAAAGGCACACTAATATGAATATTTATTAGGATAAAAATTGAATCAACAAATAGAAGGCAAGCTCGTGGCTCTACTCTTGGTACTAATGATTAGGGTACAAAAAAATATGCATCTAGAGTTTAATCTAAAGTGGCAAGTAATTGGCTTAAGTTCTCATCAGTTCAAATCCTAACTTGGAACCATAGCATGAAGTAGACTACAGGCTCCTTTGGCATATGTTAAGTAAACCGACATGTTAGAGGATCTTTTAAAAAATATTTGGAGAGAGGTGAAGTATAGAATATTATTATAGCATATTAGTTTATTCTCATGTTTTATAATATATTAAGTTCATATTATAATGCAAGCAAACTCATATGCTCCAAATGCTTATTAACTTCATTACTTAAGGAACGTAAAAAAACTTTGGAATTATTAGAAGCATCGAGTGAAGAGTAAGTATTACAATAAAAAGAAAGATGTAGAACATCTTGCATTGACTCTTCTAATAGTTATTGAAGAGAAATGAAAGATACTTATAGCTTATTGAAGCATTGAAGAAGTTAAGGTATAATTTGACTAAACTCAAGTTAATGCCTGTAATTATTATTATTATAATTATTATTGGAATGAAATATTGCTTTGTTTGGTTTCATCATATTATAGGCTACTATTGAGAATAATAAAAAGAACCAGATGCAAGTATCTTCACTTTTTAAAACTTGTTGAACTTCATTTGGTAATAAAAGAGAGCAAGTTAGTGATGTTTTATGGCTTTTTTTTCTCTTCTTTCTGATTTTATAATTTAAATGTGTTAGTTTTACATGAATTAATGATGAGAATGAGGAGTTTGGTGAATAAGGATGTTTGATGAATGAGGAAGTTTTGTTGAATTGATGATTGCTTAAAGCTAGGGTTCATTGGATTATTGAATTGTTGAATTGATAATTGGGTTAGTCAATCTTCTTAAATTGTTGAATCATTGTATTAGGTGCATATTATTTCTTGATGGAATTTTTACTTGATGAATGATTTACCATATTAAATGGCCTAGCAACAAACTAAGAAGGATCATTTTGATAAACTGCAACCATGATCATAACTTTAAGACAAACTTTCTACAAATCAAAATTTCTACAAATGTAGACTATGATGATTTTTCCAGACTATGATCATTGTTAAGAGAGAATGAAATTTCATTTTCTTAGATAAACCATATGATGTATTACTATAATGATTTTTCAAATAAAGAAAAAAGGGAAGATTGATCACATAAGTGTGTTTATTGAACTCAATCGAGATCTGATGGTAGAATAGATGATTCAAATAATGTAAAAATTATCATAAGTAAAATAAATTTACAATAGTCATATATTTAGGAAATTGATAAATTTTTATAAATATTTTATGCTCTAATTAAGTTTCAATACTTTTAGGGTCAATTAAATGAATGTTTGTCTCCATTGCCTAATGAAAGATAAACAAAAGTTGTAAGAGATTAAATATTCATTAATATGATGAGATGTGACAGTTATGGATATGCTCGAACTTATAAGCATGGTCTATCACCATCAAATATCAGACATCAAAATTCAAGTCAAAATCACAAAACGGTGAAACTAGAGTTGAGTTGTTTAAAATCTAATTATAATGACCTTCAAGGCAAATATACAATCTTGAAAATTTAATGTGATGACATACATGCATTAATACAAAAATATTTTGATAATAATGAAAACCACTTATCTACTAGTTATCAAGTATAGATATTTAAATTAACATTAATGTACGCTTGTAAAGTTATCTCTCATTACTAGAAGACAAGGATTTTGTGATAGATACGGTTTATTTATTTACTTATTTATTTTTGCTTTTATATATATTTTATTATAATATTATAACAATAATTTACAAAATATTTGTAATAATAATAATTCACCAATATTATACTTCAACACATTTTTTTTAACATTTATAAATAAACCATAAAAATAGAACATTTGTGTACATCTTTATCACATCCTAAAATAGTACATCTCTGTAGCACATTTTTCCTTCCTACATTCATATCAAATCCTTCAAATATTTATCCTTCAAACAACAATCAATAAATTTTCATATAAAACATACATCCTTCAAACATCAACAATTCGTTTAACATAGCAACATATATACATCCTTCAAACATCAATAAATATATCCTTCAGTTGCATTAAGACAGTACAAATATTGAGATCAAATCCTTCAACAACTAGAAGTTCAAATATTGAGCAACATCCATAACATTCAATAATTGCCAACAAGTTTCATAACTAGCAAGATCAAAATACAAACATTAAGCAACATATATGTACCCAACAAATACCCAAAGATGCAACTCCAAGAGGCAACCTGTAATTTTTTTAAAATACATATATTGCTTAATGTTTTAAATACATTTTCACAAATAAACTTAGAATTGTATACAAAATGATTATAATTAAAATATATAAACCTACCATTATTTCAAAGCATGGAAGATTCAGAAAACATGCATTCAACTCAAACTTCATCTATCTCTTCCTCATTGTACACCGTTTTTCTCATGAACTTGTATGATATAAATTTCAAGGGAAAATAAAGTTAAAAATTAAACATACATAATTTTCAGTCTTGCATTAAATGGTAAACAAAGTAAAAATAACTTACGTTTTCTAAAAGTACTGTGGAATTGATTATAATGTCACTTATGTAGGCCATGAGATATAGACCGCATTCTACATTTCCTTGTTGATAGGGGCCTGTTAAGAAATTTAAAAGAATAAAGTTTTTGAATAGTTAGAGGAATCAAGTTTCTGAATAAGCAACACTTTTACTTTAACTTGAATCTAATTTATTGCAGATCACCTGCTATCGGGACGCTCTTGAACAAAATGGATAGATATGCCACTGCCATTTACACTTCCATCAATACCAAAAAATTATGATTTGAAAAAAAAAACAATAATATAACACCAAAACTCACTTGTTTAAGATGGTATGGAAGTCATGACAAATAGGATTTCTCAAAGGATCCTTATGGTAGACAATTTTAGTGGACACATCAAGCACCGCAAGAACCCAATGAAAGCTAAATCCATGAAAAATGAAAACAATTAAAAAATAATAAATTACAATAAAATATAAGTTGCATTATATAAAGAGGTTATACTTGGGATTATAGAGGGAGTAGCCAAAGCTTATTGCAGGACGTGCTCTTAAAGCAGTTAACAATTACACATAATTGCTCGTTGACAATTGCCCTAATTGATGTCTTTCCACCTAGGGAGACTTCCACTAAATCAATGAAACCAAATCTCTTTGTTAAGTTTGACTCCTTCATCTTCTCGTACAATGACCTAGGAAAACATCAAAAATGAATTATATCGGTAATTTATTTCATATTCAAAGTAAGAATAAAATATATATAAAAACTAATGATAATACTCACATTATATGTACTTGTATACATGTCACGCTCAAAGGGGTAAGGTACATGATGCACTCACAGTTCTATTTTTGTAACCCACAGTAGTACTCTCTTCCAAATATTTCTTCTTCAAATTTGAATTTTTTTTACTCAAATGGAAAGACATTTTTTAACAAAAGATTTAAAAACTAAAAGTTACGGACATCGAACAACATTATATTTTGCTTATTGTCTACTACTTCTCCTAAACACTTGTCCTAAGTCAGGAGTGTCATCTATTTTTTTACTTGTAGAATTGTCAAACTGCTGCAAATAAACAGAGTTTTTTTTAAAAATATTAATAGTCAATGCAAACTAATTAACAGTAAGCATAATATAATTTTATCACATAACAGTAAGCACAATATAATTTTAACATGTTATTTTCCCAAATAACATTAATAATGATTTGTAGGCTGTCCTAAGTATTTTCCCAAAAGTAGGTTCATACAAGCATAAATAGATAACATGTTTTATATAAACCTGCCATGTTTACGGGAGAGGATAGCTTGTTGGGTGTCTTATAGAGGATCTTATTAGGGGGACTTCTTTGCAGGGTTCTTTGGTGCTTTTTCGGTGTTTTCCCAATCTTCTTCTTGTTTTCATCATCTTAAAGAAAATATGTTAAATTTACAACATATTTAAATGAAATTATCCATGCAATAATAGTACTTAATTTACTTACATTATCTATATTTAACTTTTTCGCAACAGAAAACCTATTGGAACTGTTGCCCTTTGAATATTTTCCTTTTGTTTGAATCTTCTCCTTTATATCATCCCTTTAAGCACACATTAATGCTAATTTCTCATCATATTTCAATCTTTCTAACTCCATCAACTAATCGCCAACAAGTAGATTAAAGTAAATATTAATAGTGATGTACTTCCTCACCCCCTGGAAATGCTTAGGTTTTCGTCCTAAGGAGTTAGACAAAATGTTATTTTCCCCTTAAAAAATAGAAGGACCATTCCTTGCTACACTTTCAAGATGTTCCTGCAATAAAAAACACATAAACATGTAAAAAAATAATTGAATTTGTCTAACTTTGTTAGTGTGCTCAAATAATTGTTTAATATGTATAATATTACAATTTTCTAAATTATTGGTAGTACTTTCGAATTATATGTTCTATTCTTTCTTCTTCTCACTCTCTTCCATATGACACTTCGATCAATTTGGGTCTTCGATAGACTAGTCTCTTACGTTTAATAATAACAAATAGAATTTAAATAATAGTAACAATAACTTAAACATATGAAATATAAATAACAATAACAATAGCTTATTATCTCTTCTATAAGCCCAACATATCCCTTCCGACCTAGGTTGTGATTGTACCTGTTGGACTTTCTTTTCATTTGACAAGATTCCCTAAGTTTCTAAAAATAAACATATAACCACAAATATCTCAATACATAATTTAAAATTTCACAATTATAAGGTAACAAACATATTACAGCACTTACCGAAAAGTCATTTGACAGCCTCGATTTCAAAAAAACCTTTCAATGGTCTAGCTTTATCCACTTGTAATCAAGTTGTGGCTTTCTCAAAGCTTTTTGGTTATTCTTGTATAGTAGGATGTAGTTGATAAACGCATTTTATACATCATAATCTATCTCTCCTAAATTTGATAATTATTTAATTTAAATAAAAATACATGGCTTTTTATGTATATTAATTTTATTTTTCAAGTTTCAAATTAATAGAGCTATTTGGGATGAAAATTCAAAGAAAACGAGCAAAAGACCACAATGCTACAGTGTAATGCACAGTGTCGGGTGAATAGTAGATATGCTACAGTGCTACTACAATGCCAACAACTGTGTTTAGGACCCTAGCGCCAGAAAGTGGCGCCTAGGTGCCACAACGGGCAAAATACTTAGCGCCCGAGCGCCAAGAAATGGCACCCAAATGCCACCACCTATTTTAGACCACCATTTTCTTACCCTAATTTGAAACCTATAAATACTACCCTTTAGCCATTTCTCACATAATCAAAGTGAGGCACAAAAATTGGAAAAAAAAAAAGAAGAATTAAGCTCAAATTTGAAGAGAAAAAATAATGTCTCCAAGGTTTCTTAAGCATCATTGAAGACATTTAAATGATTGAAACCTTGGAGACATCCCCAAATTCGGTTTTCTTTCTCTTTTCTTTATTTTTCTCTTATGTTTAAATTTTTAGCTTTGAATAATGTTTAAATGAGTTGTATTTATGAATTTCTCGATACTTTTAGTTATGGTTGGATTTGTATGTGATTAAATTTGAATTCTAAAGCTTGATATAGTTTTATTTATATTATGTTTGGATGATTTAGTATATTTTCGTTTAATTCATTTATGTTTCTCTATGCTTAATGCTTCCAATTGATTGAAAAATGAATTGGTTGTTGTGAATTTATTGATTGATGCTTGGGAGATCTTGACCCATTTATTGGATTTGTGAGAAACATAGCCTTAGTTGTTATTGACTTGGGAGGCTAATAACACTTAAGTAATTACCATGGTTTTCTCAAGGATTGCATGTGCTGCATACCAAGTGTTTGATAAAATGTGTGAGAACACTTGGAGTGTGCCATTATGCCTAAGATTTCATTTGACGCTCGGGAGAGGTAATGAAATTAATCCTTGGGTAATCAATTTAAGGGTTGTGTAATACATGTATAGGTAAACAAGTTAGATAGGGATATCAACTTGAATATGTATGTATAGTATCTCATTCGGCACTTGGGAGAGGAAATAAGATTAATCTTAATCCCTTGATTAAGATTAAGCTTGATATAGTTTTATTTATATTATATTTGGATGATTTAGTATATTTTCGTTTAATTCATTTATGTTTCTCTATGCTTAATACTTCCAATTGATTGGAAAATGAATTGGTTGTTGTGAATTTATTAATTGATGCTTGGGAGATCTTGACCCATTTATTGGATTTGTGAGAAATATAGCCTTAGTTGTTATTGACTTGGGAGGCTAATAACACTTAAGTAATCACCATGGTTTTCTCAAGGATTACATATGGTGCATACCAAGAGTTTGATCAAATGTGTGAGAACACTTAGGGTGTGCCATTATGCCTAGGATTTCATTTGACGCTCGGGAGAGGTAATGAAATTAATCCTTGGGTAATCAATTTAAGGGTTGCGTAATGCATGTATAGGTAAACAAGTTGGATAGGGATATCAACTTGAATATGTATGTATAGTATCTCATTTGGCACTTGGGAGAGGAAATGAGATTAATCTTAATCCCTTGATTAATGAATTGAACAAAATTGCTAAATAGAAAGAACATAGAAAGAATAGAATGAAATCAATACTCTAAGATCCCATTTGTACAGAATTCACCATATCGCAAGATTATTATTTTGTTGTTAGATTATATGTTCTAGGCCTTGATGGAATACTATTGAACAATATGTTTTGATGTTGTTATGTGATTAATGGCTATCTTGTGTTATTTGTTTATGCTTTTTACGTGCTTAATGCTTTTAATTTCATTGGAAAATAGATTGGATGATCTAAACATTTGGGTTATGTGCTTGGGAAAGTTTAGTCTATATGTTGGTTGTAGAAAGCATAGCCTTAAGTTTGTTGAGTTGGGATACTAATGAACTTAGGGTAGTCACATAAGGGTTGCTTAATGCGTGTATGTATAATAGGTTAGATAGGGATATCAACTTAGTTGTATATGTATAGTATCTCATTCGGCACTCGAGAAAGGGAATGAAATTAGTATTAAGCCCTTGACTAATAAATGTATTAGATTAGTTGTTAATCAATAATGACAAAGACCATAGCAACAATAGAGAAAAATCAAGTCCCTAGAACCCTATTGTCATAGATCTCTTATATCTTTATTTTACCAAGTTATTTAGTTTAAAGCATTTTTATTCAATAACCCAACTTATCACTTAGCTTAGCTTAGATAAAGTTAGGTTGCCAACATCGTAGTACTTAGTATTAATTTAGGACACAATCATCATGGGACCGATACTCACTCATCACTTTATTACTTGCTTGCGACCCGTGCACTTGCGATTACAAATTTGCATATGTATAATTTCGCGAACAAGTCATTTGATAGCCTTGATTTCACAAAGACATTTCAATGGTCTAGCTCTATCTACTTGTAATCAAGTTGTGGCTTTCTCAAAGCTTTTTTGTTATTCTTGTATGGTAGGATGTAGTCCACTTTCAAACGATATCAAAATGTCTGATGGGCCACCCTTATGAAATATAAAACATAGATCTTGTTATGCGAATCTACCTCAAATCGAGATTGTCACAAATTCAAAAATGTTGGTTTATTTAAATGACATATACATGACATAACATTTTTTTCAATATGAAAAATTGAGGTGATATGAAGGAAGTTTACCTACACTCACTTCCAAAATGATTCCTTCAACTCAGATGGTACCTTACGATAATCATTGTAAATAATGGGGATTTATTGTCTAGCTATCAAGTCGATGGCTGTGGTCAATGCAATACCTTCTTCTCCTTTAGGTACCCCAAATCTATTATATCTTACCAATTTTGGAATTATCTTTAGTAGTTCTAAGGTTGCTCTTCTTAATTAATCCTTATATATGTCTGCCACTAACTTCGGTAAAACAATCAAATTCTGTATCGCTCTTACTCTTTCCGGTCTTACTTTTTGTCATCCTACAAAATAAAGGAATAATTAATCAAAGTAAGGAATGTAATCTAAACATAAAGATCATAAACTTTAATAAACTAGAAGAGTAGCCACTGCCAGCACCAAGAACAGCCAAGTAAAAGATAACAGAATTTGGTTTATGGACAAGTAAAAGAGAAAAAAGATTTTGGTTCACTTTAGATATAATCAAATTTTCAATTTTTTTTTTTTGGTAATTTACAACATTTACACTTGCTGGTTGATATACAAAATACATAAACAAAATTGATTTCTTGTCATTTATAGTATTCAAACAAATGAAAATTCATAAACTAGACTATCAATTTTGTATCTATGCTTCTTTTTAATAAGAAAACTAATTTAACATGATCCAAATTATCCAAATCACATGATAAAAACATTTATGGAAGTGGTACTTACTTGGAATCCTAAATCCAATTAATCAACTAACATGTGTTCACAATTAGTCTTCACAAATATTGGAGTGGTTTCATATTCCACCTTACAGTCTTCAGACTCCGTTGATGGTTGATTTATTAACATTGCTTCAATATTTATACTATTCATATTATTTGGACTTGATTTGACTTCATTACCACTTTTAGGCATCGTACAAACAATAAAAGCTTTGGGATTTGTTTGATCTTCCATGTAAAAACTTATTTTGCTTGTGAGGCCAAAATAAATGAATCGAATCTATGACCTATCCTATTAAGATCAATAATTGTAAACCCATATTTATCAATTTTCACACCATGTCAAATATCGTCCCAATGACACATAAAAATTGGGACCTTGAACATGTGGTAGTCCAAGTCCCAAATCTCATCTACAACGTCATAATAGGACATCTCTCTAATAACTGGTTTTGTTTCTTTAGCAATAGAAATTTCCATTACCGTTGGCGCCACATTAACATAACTATTTTGTGTTACTCGATTTCTATCTCGGTGTGATGTATGGAAGGTGTAACTATTTACATCATAACTAGTATATCTTATGACATTTGGGCTTGGTCCTTATGCCAACCATTATATAACTTCTGTTATCAAATCATCGTTTTCTAATTCATTTAAAACCTAAAATATATAACCCTTTAATAAGAACATCATGAATAATACAAAAATGTTGAATTTAATCAATTCAAAGCTTATTGATTAACTTACTTCCTTTTCCAACCAATAGATAAACGTACAATTATGTTGGTCTTGTAACCATTTTTTATTGATTGATTGACGCAGATATTGGTTTTGAAGCCACCTAAAGTGCTTCCTAAATAAGTGGATTTTTTTTGTTATATTACATACATATAATAGAATGAGATAATGGTAATTGTATATTAATTAATGTACAAAGAATATATAAAGACTTACTCAATATAAGGTTGAACAATTAATGTGTTCTCTAAAACATATCAATGTGCCTAATCTACTAGTTCACTGTCAACTTTCAATTTGACCCAATTAAAGGTCATTCAATTAACATATTTTGTTTATAGTTAAACGAATTTCCAATTACATTAAAGTCAGACATGTACTCAGCATAAAATTTTATTGCTTCTTCAACAACATAACACTTGGCAATGCACCCTTCTAGCCGATTACTATTCGCACAAAACCTTTGAGAACTTTTATACATCTCACAAAAAGATACATCCACCTCAAGTAAACTGGTCTACATAGTCTTATCTCCTCAATAGGATGAACAATCAAGTGGTCCATGATATCAAAGAAACTAGGTGGAAATTACTTCTCAAGTGAACATAATGTGATGACAAGTTCTCTTTGTAACTTATCTAATTCTTTTGGGTTTATTGTTCGGTTGTACTAAGCATTAAAGAAGAATAAGGACCTAGTTAAAGCAACTCTGACATGTTTTGACAAAACATCCCTTATGGCTAGTGGTAGGAATTGTTGCATCAAAATATAACAATCATGCCACTTTAAACCTACCACATTTGCATCATCAATAGATACTAGGTTTCCAAAGTTAGAATAGTATCCCATAGGCACTTTTATTTTTGCCAATGTCTTACAAAACATCCTCTTCTCATTTTTACTCAATGTGGTACATTTTGAAGGTAAAATAATCTAGTTGTTATGTTTTTAAGGATACAGCTCTTCTTTAATCTTCAACTCTTTCAGATGCTCTTACACACATTCTTCTCAATATGTATGACATCTAATTGATGACAAATTAATAAAAATCTCCAATATAGTAAGACATAAAAAATAGACTTCTTCTTTCAATATTCAATTTTCACATTTTTTTTATGTCATACACTTGCGCTGCTTGTTTTTCCCCATTTATTTTGAAATCCTTCTAATGACTTGAATATTTCTTCCCCACTTAATGGGATTGGGGGAATTTCATATGTTGTTTCATCATTAAACTTTTTCCTTTGTCCATAATATAGGTGATCAGTTTAAAGAAAATGACGATGCCCATATAACAAATTTTCTTACTGTGCTTCAGCCATACAAGCATAAGTACCCTCTCTACAATATGGACACACAAATAGCCCTTAACTGTAGCATCAAACAAGTTTCCATATGCGGGAAAGTAGCTTATGGTCCATAAAAGTACAGCCTTCAATGCAAAAACCTCTTTCTTACATGCATCAAAAGCTTCCACTTCTTTATTCCAAAGTATTTTCAAGTCATCGGTTAAGAGTGCCAAATACACATCAATATCATTACTAGGTTATCGTGGACCAGGAATCAGCAATGATAATAGTATAAATTTACACTTCATGCACAACCAAGGTAGCAAGTTGTGGTCAATAAAAATTACGGGCCCACAACTATAATTGCTACTAAGTGTGCTATGAGGGTTGATAGCATTAGATGATAGAGCCATTCTTAGGTTTCTTCTATCAAATGCAAAATTAGGCCACTTGTTATCAACTAACTACCATGTAGGGAAGTCAACTAGATACCGAAGTATACTATCACTTTCTCTCCTACTTGCATACTAAGTCAAGTCTTCGGTAGTTTAAGGAGATTGAAAGAGATGCCTCAACCTTGGAATAATAGGGAAATACTATACAACTTAGCAGGAAGGTTATTTTCTTTTCTTACCATACCCTTCCCTTGTTTCTTCCACCTTGATTTTCCATATAACGAACATTTAAAAAGGTTTCTAAACTCTTTTCTGTATAGAATGCAATCATTTGGGCATGCATCTATCTTTTGATACTCAATGCCTAAAGTATTCATGATCTTCTTTACTTCATAAGTTGAAGAAGGAAGTACATTTTTTTCAAGAAGAATATCTTCAAGATAACTTAACAACTTAGAAAAGCTCTTGTTTGGCCACCATGTTTTCCATTTTATTGTACAACTTCACCAACCCAGATAACTTGGTGTATTTAGAACATCCTAGGTATAGGGGTTTATGAAAATCGTCTAGTACTTTAGTAAAGAAATTTCCAAAATTGTCACAATGCCTAAATGCTTCATGTACTATATCAACAGTTCTATATAACTCATTGGCTGACTCGTCAACCATATATAGTCTAGTACAATCTGCAAAAGCTATCTTCTCTTCATGCCAATGCTGTCTCTGATAACTTTCATTAATACCGCTGACAAACAAGTGATTTCTACTTTCTCGTGTTGTGTTGAATATTACATTATGACATTTCCGACATAGGCATCTTATAAATTTATAATTTTCAGAATGTGAGATTGAAAAATTAATGAAGTTTTCAACCTCATCTTCATATTCCTTACTCAATCTATCACATGACAGACAATGAGTATGAATGTGAAGGATAAGGAATATGTCCTAGAAAAAACATTTTATTTCTTATAAGCATGTAATCAGAGACAGATAATAAGTATGTAAATAACTAAATAAGTATAAATAGAGTTGAGCAGTTGTAACTTTTGTATTCCATTTCTGCTCCATGACAAAAAAAGTAGTTCTTCAACCTAAATTACAAATGCTTTGCTAATATATTACTTATAAGATTGTAACGGAGATTATGTATGGGTTACATTAGGCATTCCGAATAGAAGCTTCACCCATCTGGATTTTTCCTTACCCATATAAAAGCGCGCCCAATTAGGCACAATTGGCATTGATATAAGCCAGTTATGACATGGTTTAACTAGAATGTATTGCAATTCAATTATTCCAAATCATTTTGCTAGAAGCATATCAGAATTAGTTTTTGGTAAAATATTTACTCAAATGAATATATTTTTTTATTTATTATTTATTATTCC
This sequence comes from Ailanthus altissimus, assembly GCA_946807835.1. Taxonomy (NCBI): domain Eukaryota; kingdom Viridiplantae; phylum Streptophyta; class Magnoliopsida; order Sapindales; family Simaroubaceae; genus Ailanthus; species Ailanthus altissimus. Next base: position 22,824,638 of record OX327685.1, on the reverse strand, counting down.
TATAAAGGAACTACAAGTTCATTCTAACTTATTTTCCAGGTCAATCTTCTCTTATCATATAAGTAGAAATGTTAGTCACTACTTATTTGAAGCTAAGTATTACGTTTACAAAGATGAGAAAATCGAAAAATTTAGTGTAAGGTTTTAGAATCTGGAACTTGATACATTCTATGTTTAACTTGTTAGATTGTGACTTTCTCCGTTGCTAGTTTTAGGTTTTAAATGTCCAATTTAAGGTTTCAAGTACCAGGATGCTTTGTAGTAGCTTATGAAATGACCCCATTTATATTTTTCAAGTACCAGTTCATTCACTTAGTTCCTAATATTAAACAAATAGAATTTTTATTTTATTATATTTATTTTTGGCATAATAAATGAATGTAACTAATTAATTTACAATAATCTTACCAAAGAAATTAATTAAGAAACAGTACAAAGTTCAAAATTAAACATTGTTCATCATACATACTTTGGTCCTATGCGGTTCTGATATTACTATATATTGTTTAAATCTATAACACTAAACCGTTTCATCGATGAACCTAAAACTGAAAACAACCAGTCAATATAGTTAATAGAATCCAAGTGTCAAACCTAAGTATTGGACATATTTTCTCGTTATATGCATGTGCTAGGATTTTATGGCAAATGTTCTGTAAAAATACATAAACACCATCTCATTTCTTATTTTTATTATTTGTTTTTTGGAAAAACTATATATAAATTCATTCATCATAGGAAACCAACAGTGCATTAATGACTACAGCCTAGAACATATATTTTCTCGTTATATGCATGTGTTAAGATTTTAAACCGTAATCTATGAGTTGTGTAGGTAGGTCAGCCAAGACCAAAAAATATAAAGGCACTAAAAGAGTTGGACCATCAGCAAAAAGTTGTAAAATGTAGCCATTTTTTTGTCCTAAAAGTTACAAAATACACACACGCACCTAACCTGAAGCGTTATTTCACACATCACACCTAAAACACCCACCGATCCATCACATGGAAATCTTGCAAAAGAAACAGTCATGGAGGGACCACACACTCCCAACAAACAAAAAATACAACAAATCCTATATGCCCAAAAAATGCAAAATCGACATCAACGCCCATATGCATAAATCGATAAAAACCCTTCCCTCTATTTTAATAGCAATGCAAGACCCATATGCCCACAAAATGCTAAAAAAATAAAGAAAAATTGTATTAAATAAAGAACAAACAATAAAATAACAAAAGACAAATAATATACAAATTACCATTCTTAAATTAAACATAAACAATCAAAAAGTAAAAAACTAAGGGTTTAAATAAAGTATCATACAAAATAGTGACAATGCAGTTAAATCTCCCTCCAATCTAAAAATATTTTGCAAACCAGTAGTTGCTTTTCACCTCAAGAGACCAAATCCATGGTGATTGCTTAAGGCAAAACAAAGATTAAGAGAGAAGTTGCAAAGAAAGTGAGAAGACGACAGATATTAGGGCTCAAAACACTTAAAACTTTTGGGCTGAAAAAGCTTGTTTTTATATCAAACAAAGACGATGTTGTTTTGGAATACCAAATTACACCCCAAAATGACGTCATTTAAAAAATTTTCAAAAATAAATTAAGACATAAACAACATTGTTTTACGACATCTTTAGCCAAAAAGACATATAAAAATGACGACGTCAAGTGTTTAAAAATAGAAAAAACAACTGCAATGTCATTTACATCTACTTTACATTTAAAAATGCCACATCAACATAAAAAAAAACCCAAATTAGATTTTTATATTTTTTTCAATTTAAAATTTTTAAATATGCCATGTCAATTTTTTTTAAAAAACCCATGTCAGCATATAAAAAGCCATGTCAATCTATTTTTTAATTAATTAATAATTTTTTATTTGCCATGTTATCCTTATAACCGCCATGTCAGAATATTTTATTTTAAAAAAAATACGTCAGCATCTACAAAATGCCACATAAGATTTCATTATATCTTATAAATTATATAATATATTTTTGACATGCCACATCATACATACAACGGCCACGTCAGACTATGTTATTAAAAATAAAGCCACATTAACAAAAAAAAGCCTAAAAATAATATAATATTTTTGGACCTGTTACATCAGATTTTTTAATTTTAAAAAAATAATATTTCTATCACTAATATATTACACTTTAATTGTGATAAAATTTATCATAAACTTTTTATAAAACTTATCACAGGCAATAATAGATTTATTTTCTATCACAAAGTTCTAATAGAAATAATTTCTTAATAGAATTTATCACAAATTTGTGATAAGGCCAGATTTCTATCACAAAACACTATTTTTTAGTAGTCTAAATTATAAATTACTTTTATTTGTATGTTTAAGATGCTTTAAGTACACTATCAATATACAAATATTGATTAGAGGCTGAAGAGTAAAAACTTGTTAGTCTTGTTATGAATTTTTCAATTCTTAACTTATAATGGATGTTATTGTAATAGGGTATGAAGTTGAAACATTTGAAGTTAATGATCTTGTAATACATTATTGCTGCCTTTTTTGCTTTTTTGAATATATGAATTTTTTTGAGCTAGTTATTGATTAGTAAAAGCTTTTAGAATGTGGGGGAAAAAAAAAGATTTTTACATTGGTAATATTTGCCTTTTAGATGCAACTACTAATAAAAGCTTTTAGAATATGGCTAATTTACTGTTGCAAAGTCTATTTGGTCAATGAAAATTTATCTTCTTTGTGACAATTAACTTCTCGTTGCAAAAGACCTAATCGTTACAAAGACCTAATCGTCATTTAAAAAAGAAACTTCTTTTTCTTATAATGGTTTGAAAAAAAAAAAAACCTTAAATCTTTCACTCTCTGCCTATCTTTTCTCTCTCTATATATATTATCCCTTAAAGAGAAAAGGATAATTACATCCCTAGGTCCACAGAAGAATTAATCCATTATTAGTATATGGCATATTGTTATTAGTTTATTTTATATGTTTTAATTAAAAAATATAAAAAAAACAAAACAAAACAAAAAGCAACAACCAATCACCACCATTAGTTTATTAAGAGTCCCAAGCGTTGTTGGCGCATTACTTTCTTATTAAATAACAAAAGAACAATGTTCCAAAACATTTAAGTTCCCCTCATCAAGTGGAGCATATTCTCTATTCTTGAATTACACTACTTAAATGTAGCTTCGACAAAACTTCAATATTTTCTCATTTTTGTGTCAGTAGAGTTTGAATTTCAAAATTTTTTTGTATTATCTAAAATAATTTATCAATTGACACCAACATTTCTTATAATTAGTACTATTAAATCTTTTGATAATAAAATCTCTAATTCTTACTTATTTTAACATTTTCCTACCTCGACTGATAATTCGTTCCCGTAACAAATTGTTTTATCCTGCCTCCATTTGAACTTAATTAGTCTGATCAGAAAAGCTATAGCTGTAATTACAATAGCATGCAGTTGATATGGAAGAACGAGTCTTATTATTTTGCAAACAATATCACTGCTGTCAATATGGACGCTGCATCCAATCCTAAAAGAATCACAATTGTTTCTAATTTTTTATTTTTAGGATAGAATATTTACGAAATTCTTATAAATAAGATTAAACTTTATTATATAGTAATGAGATTCACTTTCTTATTCTTAAATAAGTAGTATTATACATATATGGTTAGTATATAAAATTTGTATCTGAGAGTATGTATTATTAATCCATGACTACCATTAAATAATTATTGACTTTTTACTTCTTTTTAATATAATAGTTAAATAATATCAATCATCAAATATTGACACATTACATTCAAATTAATTGAAATATAAATCCCTATAATATATGCATAGTATTACTTTTTTAAATAAGTCCCCAAAGTATCTAATTGATCCATAATTTATGTTTCTTCTTTCTTTTCCCTTTTTTTTTTTTTCTGAGTTTTGAAAAATACATGACCAATTTTGACTCTTTCCTTTCCGTTGATTCCTTCCGAGATGCATGGATCTTCACCACTGGTACTCAGCTTTCTTGTATCTTAAGAACCACCCACCCTCAATCCCGATCACCTTGCATGCATACTTCTTTTAATCACCCTAATCTTCCGGTACATTTCACTAGTTCATCCTCAAACCATCATAACAATGGTAATATTTCGCTGAAATTCTGATCGACAACAAGCAATAACTAGTTCAAATGAAGCTGCGTAAACTACTCACTTGACACATAAAGAAGTTTCAGATTGGAAGATAATGAAGACAAATTAAGGTTATCAGAAGTTTGTATGAAGATTTAACATACAGTGTTGACTATGAAAAAGTGGATATAGCACCCATACCCAGAGAAATATTAGAGCAATACGAGACTAAACACTAGCATTGAGCAAGATGAGAAATAATTAGTCATCTACATCACTCCAAAGTAGGTGCTTGGTATTTGATTCTGACGATATTATATGTACATTCTGGTTTTGCAATTGTTTATGTTCACTGCTTAGCAAACTAATCCAGAAAACTCGATCTCTATCTCTATCGTAATTTCTCTACTCCTATATATATACTTAATTTTTTTCCTTTAAAATTATTAATATTAATAATTATTATCTCTAAAAAATAATTATAGAAAAAGTTAACAAAATTCATATTAGATCAGATTCAACCATGGCCATGGGCAGAACTGTAGTAGGGCTTGGGGGGCTATGGTCCCCAAGTCCTAACAGTTTCCCTTTAATTTATATTGTATATATTTTTTATTAATAAAATATTTATTTTGACCTTCTCAAATTTTCTTTAAAATTCTTATATTGAATGGTTAAAATTTTAATTTAAGAAAGTGGTCCTATTATTATTAAAGATTTGCGTTTTGATATTATTTTTCTTTAATACAAAATAACTTTTAATTTATTAGAGATTCTATATAGAGAATTTATTTTATCACAATATAATCATATATAGATTAATCTTAATCCTAAGTAATTAATAAACTCTTATTCATTGAATTATGTTTATTAATTTACAAGAGAAAGACTGTAAAAGTTTTTAGTCAATTACTAAGCATTTTATAAATATAACAACATAGATGGTTATGAACATTTTCATAAATATGAAATCTATTCCTTCTGAAAAGAAGTTAGATAAGTTGTTCTCTTGATAATGAACATTTAATTTTTTTTTAAAGTTAAAGAAAATAATAGATTTGTGAATTTCACAAATTAAATTTTTAAAAGAGGATCAATGTAGATTAAGAATAAAGATGTAATTAGAGAAGTTAACAGACATCAATCTAACTCTAATTATAAATATTTGTGAAGTATTCATTTATATGAAATGATTATTAAATGAACAAAGATAATTTTCTATTTTATAATTTATCTACAAAATTAAGAGTTCAGTTTTATATTTTTAATAGAGTGATGTAAGTTAATAATAAAATCATGTTGATTAAAGAGTTTAATTAAATTATTTAATTTATTGAAACTTAATTTTGTAGGTTCATTAAGTCCTTGTGCTGGCTCCATAAATACTAAAATAGACTTTTGGATAATGGTTGGATCTAAAATATTAATTGGCCCAAGTTTAATTTGACTAAACTCATTAGGTTCAATCAATTATTAGCCTATTTTATAATCGTTATGAAATTAAATAAATAATTAGATTATTTAATTAAAGTAGATAATTAAATTATTTGGATAATTATGAATTATCTAAATTATTTAATTAAAGATAATATTAGATATTATCCTAATCATTATCAAATAAGGATTTATCTTTTTAATTATCTAAATTAAAATAATATAAAGATATTATTTTATCTTAATTCTATTAGGATTTAGAGTTTAGATAAAATAAAAATTCTTACATTATAAAAAGGAATTTTTAGAACCATTTTTTATGTATTCTTTTTTGTGTGCTTCCTCTAAGCTAAATTTTTTCCAGAGAAAAAAAAAAGAACACAAAAAAATAGATTTTCTACAATTTATCAACTTGCCTATACGAGTAGTCCATTGATGAAAAATACAGTGGAAAGGATTTGTTGATGTTAAAAGAAAACATCTATAAAAAATTTACAATTAAGATATTTTTCTTATACCTTTTGTTGCTAAAATGGACATACAAATTTTTTAAAAATCGTTCATGCAATTAATATCAAAACTTGGCTCACGTCTATTTTAATTTAGTAATTGTATATTTTATTTTGTGATCTTGATGGGTTTGCAAATATTAATGATTGTAATTTTATTTTATTTTATTGTAAAATTCTGGTGAAGCAATTCGTGAAGCACAACATGAAACACTATCAATGTATTCTAAAAGGAAAAGAAGAGGAATCCGTTTTCTTCTAAATCCAAGAAAAAAGACAAGAGAGTGGATCCCTCAGAGGGAACCACTGATTCTGGCGGTAGAGGCCAACCAAAAAGGGCATACCTTTTTTTGCAAAGCTAGGCATGGCCTTAGGCCCTACCCAAACTTGCTGACAGGCTGGCCAGGCCACACTTAAGCAAGTTGGCGAGCGTGGCCCACCTATGCTGTATAGCAGCATAGCTACGAGCCATGACCTTAGTTATACTCAACAGTTATTGTTTTTAACAATGCTAGTGAAGTAACTTGGGTCTGCCAAGCAAAGCCCAGCTGATTAAAAGGAAAAAAATTAATTATATGAGATATAATTATTTTTTTAGATAAATTATAAAATATAATTATATGAGATATAATTGTACTTTATTAGGAGATCATGGACTAGACAAGGAGAAGAAGCTACGAGAAATTCAAGATTATCTTTTAATTTATATATTTTCTTTTTCTTCTCTTAAAAATTCAAAAGACTCGGTCAACCCAAATATTTTATATTTTATTTCATGTGATGATTTACATTATAAAATATGTCTATGCATTATAATATGTTATTTAGATCTAAGATATGCCTACTCAATGCATTATTATAGGCCATAAATAAATGTGTCATCATTTTTTTTCTTTACTAAAATAGTTTTAGTTTAGATTTAATAAAATTGACACATAATATATCAATTAGTTATTAGATTTAATTAAAATATTTTTAATTTATCTCATAAGGAATTATTTTTTTAATTAGATTAAAATTAATTAATTTTATAAATAGTATAAATAATATGAATTAGATTTAATTAGTTGAATCCGGTAATTCAAATTTGATTAACTAAGAATATTATAATAAATAGTTTATTAAAATTATAAGTCTTAGTTACTTATAATGAATTAAATTTTTAATGTAAAAATCTAGCAATCTATTTAAGTGTTAATAGGATTAGATTCTAGAAAAACTTAGAATAAACTTAGTGATCTTAATTGACTAGTAGCAAAAGTTTTCACTAGGATTATAAAATATGAGATACTTTATAAAATAAAACCCTACGACATAAAATAGTAAGTGGAAAAGGGTTAAATGACAATTTGACCCATGGTCTGCATCGTTAGTTTAAAAAAGTGAGATTTAAACGATGCCTTGTAGTGGCTTTACTTTTATTCTCCCTTCAGAGGGTGTCCATTTGAATCAATATCAAGGTTAACTTCTAAAAGATAGGATTCCTGGATGTATTTCTATATTGACCTACCTTACGGCGACAACTTTAAAGTTAAGTCTAAAAAATGCAAAACGATGCATCACACTTATATAAAAATAATTATGTAGATAATAATATTTAGACCAAAATAAATAGTAGTTAATTAATATAGAAGTTATGAGATAATTTGAAGATATTAATTAATTGAGGTTGTCTCAGTCTAATTCAAAATTGATCTGACCTATCTTATGGCGGCACATCAATTTTGGTAAATTGAATTATTGTGGTATAGAATTTTTCTTTGAGTTTTTACTTTTATTCTTTTGCATCATGCATCATATTTAAAGTGATATACCATAATTGTGATGATATTTGAACATGAGTGATTTAGTTCCTTTATTTATTATTTTTAGCAAAATGACAAATCCTTTTATCACAATATTATCTGATGACAAATTAACCAGCGAAAACTTTGTGAAATGAAAAAGTATAATGAACATTGTACTCGTCTGTGAGAATCAAAAGTTTGTCCTCACTAATCACTACCCTCCAAGGCTTGCTCTTAATTTTTCACAAGAAGCTAAAAAAATGTTGTTGTTACCAGCTAGCAAGCGTGTCTGGAGTGCTTAAGAGTAAGCATGAGAAGATGAAAATCACAAAATAAATGTATGATTCATTTCAAGCTATGTTTAGCCAGCCTTCTGAGAAATTCAGGTATGATTCAATGAAAGCCATTATTAATGCTAAGATGAAGAGTAAAACCTCAGTTCGTGGGAATGTACTTAAAATGATTGCTCATTTTAATGAAGCTGAGATTCACGGCAGAGATAGATGAGCGTATGCAGGTAGGGATGATCTTGGAAACCTTATCTTCGAGTTTTCTCTATTCACAATTAACTATTTCATGAACAAACTTACATTTAACATGACACAGTTGCTCAATGAGCTTCAAACTTTTGAATCCACCAATATTGGAAAACAGTGAAAGGAAAATGTTGTTGATAAAGAGCCTTCCTCTTCCAAAATTAATAAGAAGAATAATTGAGGAAATGGCTCATCAAAAGGCAAATTTGAAAAGCAAGAAAAATAGCAATAAGGCCAAGGTAAAAGAAAAATATTTCCACTGTCAAAATGAAGGCTACTGAAAGAGGAGTTGCACTCTCTATCTAAAAAAGTTCAAAAAGGAAAATAAAAGTAAATGTGATTTACTTGTCTTTTAAGCTTGTTTGGTGGAAGATAATTAAAACCCCTTAGGTAGTTTGACTCCAGGGCCACCAACCATGTCTGTTCTTCTTCAGAGATAATTGATTCTTCACAAACATTGATGGATGGCGAGTTTAGATGCCATTGAGCACCAGGCTTATTGTTTTAGCTATAGCAGTCGGAGTAGTTAAGCTTAGATTTATGGATCTTTTTTTAATTTTGTAAGACGTTTATTATATTCTTAATTTTAGACAAAATTTAATTTCTTTTTTAAATCTTTTGAACATTGCTATTCCATTTCTTTTAACAATAGTTCAATTTTTGTTTCTTGAAATGGTTTGAATATATGCATCAGTCATTTAGAAATTGATCTTTATATCCTACACCTAGAAACACAAACACTGCTAAATACTGAAATGTTCAGGTTGGAACAACCAAAACCTAAGAAAAAAAAGATTTCTCCTGATGATAAACATTTCTTTGGCATCTTAGATTAGGTCATATTAACCTAAACAGGATACAACGACTAGTAAAGGACGGACTCATAAATAGTTTAAAGGTTGGTTCCTTACCAATTTGTAAATCTTGTTTGGAACGTAAAATAACTAAAATATCTTTTACAAGAAAAGGAAACAAGGCCAAATAACCTTTAAAACTAGTACATTTGGATGTTTGCGGTCCTATTAATGTACAAGCCAAAGGAGGATACGAAAATTTTATCACTTTTATTGATGATTGTTCTCCCTATGTCTATGTATATCTGATGTATAGAAAATCAAAAACATTTGAAAATTTCAAAGAATTCCAAGCTAAAGCTGAGAAACAACTCAATAAACCATTTAAAGCATTTTGATGCTGAATTTAAAGATCACTTGAAAGAGAATGGGATTATATCCCAACTCACTGCTCTAGGAATATCACAACAAAATGGTGTTGTTGAAAAAAGAAATAGAACGTTGTGAGATCTATGCTTAGTTTCTCATTGTTACTTATTTTTTTAGGGATATGCATTCCAAACAATAATGTATATTCTTAACGTAGTACCATCTAAGTCAATCTCTAAGATACTCTTAGAGTTGTGGAATGGTCGCAAGCCTTCTTTGTGAAACTTTTGCATATGGGGGTTTCCAGCACACGTACTAAAGGAAAAGACCAAGAAGTTGGAACCACATTCAAAATTATGGCTATTTGTAGGCTACCCCAAAGAGACAAGATGTGATTTCTTTTATAACCTTTAAGATAATAAAGTATTTGTATCAACAAATGCTACTTCTCTTTGGGATAATTATATAAGAGACCATACACCTCGAAGCAAAATCATTATCAAGGAACTATTTTGAAATAAGGTTAGACCTAAAAAAACTAACAATTGTTGTTAGATTACAAAGTCAACAAACCATACCTACTTGTCAAAATACACCATCGTTTCTTAGGCACAGTGAGAGGTTAATAAGACTACCCATACGCTACACTTTAATTGGAGAGATACAAGTTGCAATCTCTTATGACAATGTAGATGATCCATTGAAACATAAACAAGTAATGAAAGACTCTAACAAAGAGAAATGGCTTGAAGCTAGAAATCTCAAGAATGGATCAATTCACTTTAACTCGGTTTGAAAGCTCGTAAACTTATCGAATGATTTAAAATTATTAGGTGCAAATGGGTCAAAAAAAGAAAAAGATGAGCAGTTGGTAAAGTGGAGACTTTCAAAGAAGGGCTAATGGCAAAGGGTTATACCAAAAAGGAAGGAGTTAACTATAATGAGAAATTCTCGCTAGTAGCCATGCTAAAATTCATTCACATTCTCTTATCCATTACCGCCTATTTAGATTACAAGATTTGACAGATGGGCATCAAGACTGCTTTTCTCAATAGCAATCTTGATGAAACCATTTACATGGTTCAATTAGAAGGATTCATTTAACAAGATCAAGAGCAAAATGTTTACAAGCTATAAAGGTCTATTTATGAACTTATGCTTGTTAGAATTTGTGCTTACGTGTCATCCCTTTTATGTATGAATATTTGTTTTATATGTATACCATTATCATTTCATTAAATCCCTAATTATAATTTAGATATGGTAAGATACTTGTAACATTTCGTATATTGTATAATTTGAAGTAGTTCAAATCTGGTATAAAGGACTTTAGTTTAATGCTTAGAATTAGTAACGCTGAAAGTTATAAATGCAAAGAGTTAGTACTGATAAGAGTTAGCAGGTTATAAAAGTCAGCAAAATCTAACGAATTAGACCCTTGTCTAAAGTGAGACAAAGACCTGAGAATATATTAATAATGATATAGTTACAAAGAGTTACAAATGGTGCTAGAAAATTTTATTATACAAATATGTTCTCAAATACTATATTCCTGGTCTATCTTTACTAATGTTAGTCTATCGGTGAAGACCTTATAATATATAGATCAGTGTATGTCTATATCTAAATGGTTCAGATAGTTAGTCTTAGCACATTATGAGTTTAGTAGAAGTTCATATAGAGATACAGTCTTCAGTGAGGACTGGATAATAAAAAGACTCACGAAGACTTCCAATAGACATCCCATAAAGTTATCAATAGAGGGTCTTTTGAGTTGAGTAGTATTCATGATCTTTTGACTTGAGCGCCACAGTAGGCTTGTAAGTGATCCACCATACTTTAGTTTTACACATGTCAGAAATCTTTTTGGTCTGACCACTTGGTGTCGCTGGGTATGGTCCGATGCTCATAAAGTTTGGTATACGTATATATGGGATCTATCAGCTCATTTGGGTGAGTATTATATCTTAATGCTCCTAGATTGTGTTTAAGAAAGTCTTATGGCCATAAGTAAGAATACCCAGGAAAAGAGTTTTCACCCAAGGGATAAATAATATTGTAAAAGTGTTTGTGGATATTATTTATTGAACTACGAATCTTGAGATAAGTTTACGGTCGAGCAGATGAATATTTAACGGTGTTGATCTATGTCTTCACTCTTTCAGGATATAAATGATGGAGGGATTATACGAATATGTTATAACCTTAACTTGTATGATCTAACGCGCCACTTTGTAATATCTATAATATGTGTGTGGGACATTGTTTACAGACATATTAAGAAATTTTATATGACAAACTGGGTGTGGATCTAGAAAGTCTCACAATATAAAATGTACTCATTGATGAACACTTAAAATTACACATTTAATAAGAGTTTTACATGATTGTTTTGTATTACTAGTGTATTTAATTTTTTTAACTTAAGTATGTTTACAATATTGTACTTAATTATCTTTTAACTGTTTTGTGGCAGGTTCGGTAAAATAGGCATAACTTTCTACTTAAAGATCTAATTGAGGTGATTCTTAATCCTGTACAGAGCTGACTCAATGGGCTAACATATTTTATTTCACAAAGCATTGTAAATTCGAGTGTTTAGAGGGTGAAAAATGGCCTAGAACAGAATTGATCTGCAGTACAGGCCCAGTTTGAACAGTTATCAGTATTTGTCCTATAAATATAGAAATACGTATCTAATACGTATGAGATCACTCAATTTAGAAAGATAAGAGACTTATCTACAACTTTTATGTTTTGAGTGACAGCTAATTCGGATCACATCAATTCCAAATTGGATAATCAAGTAGGTGCCCAAGTGATAATGAATGCAAATTATTTTGCCACCATTCTTGACTTTCATCAACCAAGTGGTTCCCTCCAAATTTGTCTCGATTTATCCATGTTTTTCTATAAATAGGTGGCTTGTTTATGCCTAAAGTATGTAATTAAAAAGTTAGAATTTAGTTCAAAATACTTTTCCTTTGTATCCATTTCCTTGTACTATTATTTCTCTTGTTTACTATTAAGTCATGTTATTTCTTCTTCCATTTTTTTTCTTTTTCTTTAGTTTTATTATGTCCAAATAATTTTCTTTAAGCTAAGGTGAAAGGGTGAAGCTCTTGGCAAGGTAATAAGATATGTTTAATATTTATTCATGAATTTAATGTTTCATTTTTAAGTTATGCAAACTTATATATGATGTATTTATTTTGTTTGTAGAATTAATACCATTTCTTCTAAAGTGGTGATTCTTGATTTATTATTGACAAACTTAATACTTGGCACAATAAATTCTTGAAACCATTTACAAGATTTGGTGTATATAACCTTTCTTGTAAAGTGGGAGTCTTGATTTATTGTAGACAAATATAAAGATTGGCATAATAAATACTTGAACCCATTTATAAGATTTGGTGTATAATAATTGAAAGAAATAAATACTAATCAATATATAAATGATGATGAACTGTAATTGCTATAGTTTCTGGTTGGAACCTCCTTTGTGTGAGGATTCCAATTGAGTTATAAAAAAATAAAAAGTTAAATATATTCTTACTTCTTATGCCAAGAGTGAATCCCCGTAACCTTAGCTTTTTATTTGAATTGGTTAATTGAAATAATATTTGCAAACATCTTATACTACATTAATTATCTTTAAAGTGTTTATAATTTGTAATTTTAATTCTACTTCTCTGTGGATCGACCCCGTTCTCATCAGGTTATTTATTACTTCGACAATCCTGCACTTGGGAATAACTTCTATATTCTGGACGTGTCACTCATTGTGCACTGGGCAACATATTGGATTGAAAAATTCAATCCTACAAATTTTAAATAACCAAAAATATGTTTCATAGTTCCTCAAGATGCACACATGTCAAAAACTTAAGTGTTGAATATATCAATTAATTAACAAATATTGTTGACTAATGATATAGTGAAAAGTGGCATAATATAACCCTTTTATTATTTTATTATTTATTTGATAAATAAATGAATAATTAATTTATTAATAGGAGATATACCTAATTGAGGTGTGGCCATGTCATGTTATGTATAATTAATATGGTGGAGCACCATTCATAAAAATAATGGTGCATTATTTTGATCATTAAAGTTTGCCACCAAAACTTGTTTGTATGTGTCGGCAACTTAGTGATATATGGTAGAGTACTTATGAAGTAGGATAACCATAAAACATTGATGAATTTATTTCATTATCTGGAGCAAAAACATATACGGATAGAAGAGAGTTGTTTTTATACTAAGTAAAAAGTGGTAAGAAGAAAAACAAAGGAAAACAAAGATTAATTCATCTCTTATTCCTTTAAGAAACAAATTGGTAAACAATAGGGTTTAAGTGTTAAACACTTGCTGTTGGAAATAATTCATATCTGTCATTCTAGCTTCACAATCCCACCGGATTATTGTGAAATAGAATTATACAAGAATTCACTTTAATATGAGCTCCAAAATTTGAAATCTTCACCGAAGTTCATCAAATGTATGTTTCTGTAATCTTAATTTGTTAATAATTCAATTTACATGTCTAAAAGTTGATTATATGCCTATCTCTGCTGCAAAATGAGTATATAATACATGTATTTAGTATTTTCAACTTATACACAATCACATGCATACACCCTATAGCACGTTAACAAATGGCATCAGAGCATGCATTGTGTTTCTAGGTTGTTGGAGTGTTATAAAAAGTTTTTAGAATGCCTGAAAATAGTGAAAACTGCATTTTAAAGTGTTTAAAGTCCAGAAAAATAGTTTTTGTCAAAAAAACGTTATGGCACTGCGAATAGAACACTGGGGCATTCATATGCTAACATGAACACAGCGGCGTCCATTGGTGAATGCTGGAGCGTTCATCATATAATGCTAGGGTGTTAAGGTGGTTAACACAGAAGAGTCCAAATAGAAAAATGTCAAAGCGTTCAAGTGTTGAATGCCAAGGCGTTCGTAAGTCAGAACATCGGGGCACTTTAGTTTGAAGACCAAAAAAAAGTAAAAAAAAATTGAGCATTATATAGTATAATGCTATAACATTCAACTTTTAACATTGATCATTCTAAACAAGACACTCCAATTTGAAATTTTTGTATGTGAGGTTCAGTTAATACAATTATAATTGTTATATTATTGTATTATATATTGTAAACATTTGTTTATACTGTTAACCACAATGAGAGCTCTAATGGTAGGGGTTAATTATGCTTGCATAAACAAACATTCTGATTATAAATTAGATCATTGTTAAATATTAAAGTTTATTAAAAATTGTGAATAAAAAAATCTTTTTTATCAGATTGAATAATATTGTATTATGAGATAATATTATACAATGATCCGTCTTGTCAATATAGTATTAGACGATTTACTTCGGTCTTTTCCAATATTGCTACAACATGAGGGATTAGTAGGAGTGATTTGGGCTATGCCGGTTAAACATGAGATGAGGTCAATATATGCAAACGTATTGCCCATTATAGCTACAGTGTGAAGATAATACCAGTAACATATATTTAATGATTGACAAGTTAATCTAGAATACACTTATCCAATACCGTTACAGCATAAGGATAAGGTGTGTTTAGGGTCAGTAGTAAGAGTTGCATGAGATGCAATTGACAAGAGTTATCTACCTTTTGGGTTTACAAAGGCCAATATTGTTATAGTGTGAAGCTGGAGTAAAATACTAATGGGATCCATTTCTTACCTTAAAGTTAAAAACGTTTAAACTATTATTTTCTGGTTTGAAAGATTAAAGAAATTATGTAAAGCAGTGGGAGGGCGTCTTAAGATTTAAAAAATATATAACTGTTATACCCATGATTTAAAACGTGATTTATTAATGATTGAAATATTCCGTTAACATCTTTTCTTTTTTCTTGTCAAGATTAAATAGCCTTAAGCAAACCACTGGTTCATATCATTTATGTGAACTAACTCAAAGGTGCATAAAATTATACTTGGCTGACTTATGAATCTCAAAATAGTTCTAGATTATGAGACGCTTAGGCATGTAATTAATCAGTGTATGCCCTGAGGTGTTTGTGATAATGCTTTTCTAGAAGAAAAGAAAACATATCAAAAATGGTTGGATGTACGATTTGACTTTTAAATTGTCCCTTACTTAAAAGTCAAATCGTACATCCACAATTCAATATCTACAGAACTCCAAAGAGAGCATGTCTATTGGATAGTGCTTGTAGTATAATGCTCCACTTTAAAGATTTATTTGGTAACTAACCATAAGTTAAAATATACCGAGTTACCAAATCTCTCTTTCAAGCTAGACTACTCGAAGGCAGTCCTATAAGTCCTTATGTCCTCAAGATTATATCTTATATTGAGAGGTTGGAAAACATGGATATCTCACTAAACAATACATTAGGGAACAGTTTGATTTTCAATTGCTTCCAAGGTCATTTGGACAGTTCATCATGAACTTCAAGATGCAAGGATTGACCCTTACTTATGTTGATCTACATAACATAATGAAAATAGCTTAATAGGATATGAACAAAGCAGGCATGACCCTCTATGTTCAATGTGCTTCATCTTCTATTTTGAAGGCTTTTAAGAAGTTCAAAGGGAAGAATAAAAAAAAAATGTAAAACATACTCCCAAAATGAGTCCTCAAAAGCATTATATATCCAAGCCCAAACATAAGAACAAAGTAAAAAGAGAATGTTTCCATTGCAGTAAGGATGGGCAATAGAAGCGTAACTACCTAAAATACCTTACCATAATTAAAAAGACCTCCTCCCCCTCCCTCCCTCCCTCCCTCCTTAGGTATGCACTTGCCTATCATTAACATTTCTTTAGCATTCGATGCTAATACTGTTTAGATACTACTTATCCTTATCACATCTGCAATGTGTTAAAGGGTCTAATGGAAGTTAGACTATTACTGATGCAATATTTCTATATCTTATAATTAAGCGCAAGTATACGCCATCGTAACAAGTAATAAATGGACTCAATAAGTCGGATGTCAAACCCATAGGGATAATTCTAACTTTTTAACCAAGTACTAAAATTATATCTTTCTAATAATTATTCAGAAAAATTAAAAGCTAAGAATGAATGAAAAAAATATAAAAGCAATAACACAATGTAAAGAAAATTAGGTAATAGCAATATAGAGAAAACTTAGGATTAATACTATCCTTCAATATGCTTTCTAATAATTAATCTCTAATATTTAACTTCTTTAGTCTTTGTCATTGATCAAGACACTACTGTATTCACAAGCCTCTTCCAAGGTCATGCAAGTATACATTAATTTACTAATTACCTATATTCCTATGGTACTTGTAATAAATTAAGATTCATTAAGATTAGGTCTTATTAATCATATATGCTAATTAGGTATATTCCTATCCTAAGTTGAAACTTGCATATGCAACATTGAATGTTACTCTACAATCATGCATTAAATTACCTAGGTCTAAATATTATGATTCCTCTTCCGAGTTTATCAATAATATCATCAACTCATTCACCATATATTGGCCAGATATATTGAAGCATTAAGATCAAGTAATTTGAATAACAAAGAACTAAGTTTATTAAATATTAAAAAGATATGGCAATTAAGCACACATATTGCGTTCAAGTATTAACCCTAGAAAATAAATTTAGTTCATGGCTACAAGAGAATAGCAGTAAAAATAATAAATCATGATACAATCAATAGTAAACCGATATAGACGTCAAATTGCTCTTGATTACACTGCCTAAGAAACTCTTGATGCCGAAGAATGCCTTGAACCTCTCTCTAAGGTTGCTTTAATTAAACTCCTATTGCTCTCTAACACTTGTGCTCCGTATTCTTGATGTTCTTGAATTGCTCTAGGGTGATTTTTAAAGTCTGGGGGCGAGTGGCCTTTATAGGGATTGATATGAGCTTGAAAATCTCAATTCTCATCGGACTAGGTCTCACACTACCGCTGGGACGATATGTTGCTGTCGTTGGGGCGTTGCATGAAAAAGGCTGCATCACTGAAGTGGTGGAGTGATGGCGCTGGAGCGCTAGCCTATCACTTGTACGATGACTGTTTGGTGCTAGGGCGCCAGATGCGACTTAAATAGGTCGTATTTTTTTATTTCGATCACTATTTCAGCGTTGGGGCGAAAATCCTCGTGACGCTAGGGTGATGGACTCATACTTTGAAAAGTTTGCATTTTAATCCCTGTTTTTCATTCAAGTCCTTATATATAACAATAAAGCACATAAATAGCCATCTATTCTCATAAAATAATAAAATATCAAAATAAAAACATGAAAAAATATATAACAAATATACCCTTATCAATTACAGCTTAGAGAAGTACAGCTTCGTGTTAGAAATGGTGATTTCCTATAAGTCGAGGCTATTGAACGTTTTGATTTACTTCTTCCTTATAATAAAATTGTTATGTTGAATAATTGTTATTTTAATTATTTCCATTCCTGTATTGGACAGTGAGGGATATTATATATATTTACAGAACCATTCCTTATGTTTGTATGATTTTTATGTTTGTATGATTTTAATAATATTTTATTAGCTGAATGTCAGTTGATTAACGGTCATTATATATTGGACATAATAGGAAATGTTATGAATGTGTAGGTAAATGCTAGTGTAGCTCGATAACTTTAAATGACACTGAATCGTGGCATATGAGGTTAAGTCATATAGGTGTGCGATGCCTATCTCATTTGGTTAAGGATGGTAGAATACCTGATTTAACCATAAGGCCTTTTCTGGTTTGTGAATCTTGTATTCAAAGAAAAATGACCAAAGCTTCATTTACCAGTGTTGGACACCGCACCACTGATTTATTAGAACTAGTGCATAGTGATTTATGTGGTCCAATGAATCACATTGCAATAGGTGGATTTTGATACTTTATAGTCTTTATTGATGATCTTTCATGATTTGGATGTGTGTTTCTTATGAAACATAAGTTAGAAATTTTTGAAAAGTTCAAAGAGTTTTGAATAGAAGTAGAGAAACAATCCAAAAATATATCAAATGCCTCCGATCAGATCGAGGCGGCGAATACATAAGTAATTAATTTTTGGATTATTTAAAGAAAATCAGGATTCTCACTCAATATAGTCCTCCAGGCACTCCGCAACGCAATAGTGTTTTAGAGATAAGGAATCAAACTTTATTGGATATGGTCTGATCAATGATGAACTTTACTGATCTTCTTGAATATTTATAGGATTATGCTCTAGAAACTGCTGCTTATATATTGAACAGAGTTCCATCGAAAGATGTTCCTCCTACTTCTTATGATATATGGAATGGAAGAAAACAAAGTTTTAAATATGTTAAGATTTAGGACTGTCCTGCTTACGTCAAAGTTACGTAACAGGATAAACTTGTAACTAAAGGGTACAAGTATCAATTTGTTGGATATCCTAAGAATTCAATGGGTACTAGTTCTATAATCATAGGGAACAAAACGTGTTCATTGCTCGTAATGTCACTTTTCTAGAGAAACAATTTTTCATAGATTGTAGAGATTGTATAAAGATTGAACTTGACGAAGGCAATTGGGATGTAAATAAACCACTGATGGAACCTCTGGCTCAATCGAACAAAATACATTTGACACTGTTGGGGTGCCGATTTATCCCGATTAACAACCTAAACCTATTAGGTGTATGCATGTGATATACATGTTTATTTCAAAAATTCATATACATACGTATCTAATACATATATATACAAATCATAAACTCAACGAAAGCTAGAAATCAAATTTTCTAAAACGAAAACAATAAATTTTATTCATTACACTAATCAACAAAACATAAAAATATATTAATCAAATTAATACTAATGATTGAAAATATCACCTGTTAAGCCTTTGGAACGGATTTTTAGCTGGAGTACCGCATAAAGTAGACTCTTTGGCAGTTCTAAGACTCAACATGGTAGGCTTAAGTGGTTAGAACAGTAACCTATATTTTTTTTAGCACCGGTTTAACACTTAAACTGTTGGATTAACTCTTAACCCCTATATCTTAACACTTAGACCATATTCATTTTGTTCTTGATGTATTCAACAATTATATCTATAAAAACAAATAACTCAAATGGCCTTTTGTTTAGAAGAAGAAGATGAATAGCAAAACAATTTTTGCTATCAAGTTTTTGTTGTTTTTAACACTTAAAAACTTGAAACAAATACAATTTTTCTTACCTTCAAAATTTGGTGGCCATCTTGTTTTGCTTCAAATGAAAAAAATGAAAAACCATTTTTTCACCTTCTTTCTTTCTCCATGGCCGAGAGCACACTTAGAGCTCTCTTCATTTCCTCGTCTTTTCCTAAAGACCAAAAATGAATACTAATCACGATACATGGCTAGCCACATTCATTATTGCCTTTTAATTATTATTATGATTATCAAAGACCAAATCATTTCAATGCCAACCACCCACTTACAACATTGTTTGTCACTTATTGCATTTAATATTCATCAAATGAATATATAAATTATAATAATGATAAAAACTTATTTTTTGTTTAATAAATTATTATAAAAAAAATCAAGAGTAATTTTTATCAAATAATAAAAGCATGGTCGACCATCACTTTGTCTTTGATAAGAAAGTTTGCACTTATGTCCTCAAGGTTTCAACTAATTTCCCTTTTACACAACTTTTACTTTAACTTAATTATTAGCTCAATAAAATCTCATTTTATTTAGCAATTAAGTCCTCAATTAAATATTTATTTTTATTAATTTAACTATGACCTAACTATTAACTCTAGTCAAATTAATTAATCACTTAACTCTTAAGTGAGAACAAATATTTAGATTATTTAACACTTAAGTAATCAATTAAGGGAAATAACCCTTAAGCCTTTAATTAACTCAATGTGAGTCCCACCTTACCCAATACTTGAGTTAATTTTAACCAAAGGCTCATGATGTGCCACGTGTCACCATTTAATTAGTCAATAATAATTATTAACTAATTATTGTACTTTACACCTAAATACTAATATGTGCGCATCCCGAGGGTTCTCGAAACAAATATTCGATTTTGTTAAAAATTACTAGATTGAACAATTCAATCCAGTATGCTGCCTAGTACACAACAAGTACACTTTATATTGTGGGACTCTCTAGGTCCACGCCTGATCAAATGGAACTATTCAATGAGTCTGTGATCGATGACCAACGTACACGTCACAGATATTACAAATCAACACGTTAGACTATACAAGTTGAGGCCACAGTGTATACGTATAATCCTTCACCATGTATGTCCTAGATGTGCAAGGATATAGATCAACACCGTCAAATCCCCGTATGCCCATCCACGAGCTTATCTCCATATTTGTATTTACAAGAACAATATACACAAACACCTTTACTATATTGTTCAACCCTTTGGAAAACACCTTTCCCGGGTTAGGTTTCGTGGCCACGAGATTTACTTAAATACAATCTCGAAGCATCTGGATATACTACTCCCCTATGAGAGCTGATGGATCTCATAACTGTACATACTAGACTCCATAAGCATCGGACCATACCCAGCGGTCACACCATGAAAGGTCTGTGACATGCGTGGAACCAAAGTATGGTGGATCACTCACAAGTCCACTATGGCACTCAGGTCAAAGGACCACGTATACTACTCAACTCTAGAGGACTCACCATTGAAGGCTTCATAGGATGTCTATTGGCATCCTCGTGAGTCTATTCAGCATTCAGTCCTGACTGAATATCCGTATGCATATACGAGCTTCCAGTAAGCCCATGGTTGGCTAAAAACAACCATCTATACCATATAGATATAACATACACTAATCTATATAAAATGGATCCACCAATAGACATCTCCTAGCACCTATTGTAACTATTTGCAACCATGTCATTACTGATATATCCTCAGGTCTTTGTCCCATTACAAAAGGACCTAATCTTTTAGATCTAACTGACTCTTGTAACCTATTAACTCTTAGCAGTGCTAACTATTAGCATACATATAACACTCAACTCCGCTAATTTCCAGCACTAGTCTAAACTCTTTTAGACATGATCTAAACTCTTTCAGATCATACAATGTCTGTAATGGAACAAGCATTGTACCATATATTTATATTGTATTAATGATTATATGAAATGTTTTCTTTATATATAATAAATAATTTAATATTCATAAGTATTGAAATGGCACTTAAGAACCAACTCCAATAGACACACTCTCCACAAAGGTCAAAAAGGATATTAAGGCCACCTGAAAGGTATGGTACAATACTTGAAGGTGCCCTTAGTGTTTTCTTAATTAAAGAAAAAGATCTTTTGGCTTATAGAGAAGTAATATTAGACATTGAATCGGGTAAATGGCAAGAAGCCATGAAATCTAAAATTGACTCAATGCATCAAAATCATGTATGGGACTTAATTAAGCTTCCTGAATGAATTGTTCCTATCTATTATAAAAGGATTTAAAAATAGAAGTGAGCCTAATTAGAAAGTAGTCTGGTAGCAAAAAGTTATACTCAACGATCTGAAATTGATTATGAGCAAACTTTTTCACCAGTAGTGATGCTTAAGTTAATTCATATTTTATTGGTAATTACTACATACTATAACTATAAAATTTCGCAAATGGGTATAAAACCAACGCTCTTAAATAGATATCTTAAAGAAGAGATCTATATGGAACAAGCCGAAAGTTTTACATCCAGCTAAACTTTTGGTCTAGTATGTAAACTGAAGAAGTCTATTTATGGACTTAAGCAAGCTTTCCAAAGTTAGAATCTTTATTTTTATGAGGTAATTAGAGAGTTTGGTTTTGTCAAGAACAAAGAGGAATTATGTTTGTATAAAAAGAGTAGTAGGAACATAACAGTCTTCTTAATTTTTTATATGGATGACATACTCATTATCAAAAATAACATTGGTATGTTACAGTCAATCAAAAGCTACCTTAGTAAGAATTTTTCCATGAAGAATTTGGGAGAGGCTTATTATATATTTGATATAAAGCTTTATAAAGATAGAGCTAGAAGGCTTATAGGACTCTCTCAATCATCGTACATAGATAATATCTTAGAAATGTACAATTTCAGTAATTGTAAGACGTTAAGATACCTTTTAGACATAGCATTCATATTTCGAGGAAGATGTGTCCTCAAAGTAAAGATGAAAGAGTTGGAATGTCTAAGATATCATATGCATTAGCTATAGGAAGCTTGATGTATGTCATGATGTGTACAAGACCTGACATTAGTATGGCTGTAAGTGTTACGAGCCGCTATTAGTCTGATCCAGGTGAAGGCCATTGGATGGCTTTGAAACATATCCTGAAATATCTTAAGGGTACCAAGGACAAGTTTCAATATATGGAGAAAGTGACTTACAATTGAAAAGATACATAGATTCAAACTTTCAGTCTGATCCAAATGATAAAAAGTCTACGTCTTAGTATGTAACAGTGCTACAGTGAGCTGAAAAGCAACAAATAGTTGTCGACAACTAATTGCCATATAGAGATAGAATATATTATAGCCTCAAAAGTATTAAAAGAAGTAGTGAGGATATGCAAATTTATCATTGAACTTGGAATAGTTCCAAGTTCAATGGATCCTATGCTATTATTTTACAATAACAACGGAGCTATTGCGCAAGCCAAAGAGTCGAAAGCACATCAAAAGTCTAAGCATATGGAAAGAAAATACTATATTATTAGAGAAATCTTGACTAAAAGAAATGTAATT
Source organism: Ailanthus altissimus (assembly GCA_946807835.1). NCBI lineage: Eukaryota > Viridiplantae > Streptophyta > Magnoliopsida > Sapindales > Simaroubaceae > Ailanthus > Ailanthus altissimus. The sequence continues at coordinate 22,801,305 of OX327685.1, read as the reverse complement.
GTAACACGTATTTTTCTTTCTTATTATTTTTATTTAAATATTTGTTTTGTAATTATTAAACAAGTGGGCCTTATGGAGCCCATATACTATTCTTATATATTTAAAGAAAATTATTATAGATATTATATATTATTATTATTATATTTAATTTAAATACGTGGGACCTTTATTTTGAAAAGGGGTTCTTTATTTTATTTTTTATTTTTGGTTTTGGTTTTCGGTGGGTTTGTTGGATGGAGAGAAAGGAGAAGAGGGGAAAAGGAAAAAAAAGAAAGAAAAGGAAAGAAAGGAAAGAGAGAGAAGAAAAGAAAAGAGGGAAAGAAAGAAAGGGGAAGAGAGAAAAAAAAAGGAAAATAGAAGAAGAAGAAAATGTTGGAATAATTATCGATGAGTGAATTTCTTCTTCTTCCATTTTCCTTTTTTTTTTTTTTGCTGGAATAGTTATTGGTGAGTGATTTTTTTTATTTTTTAAAATTATTTATTATTTTTATTTTTAAATTGATGTACGAAATATGTATGTATATATTTGTATGTATGTATATTATAGTTTATTTTTATGATGTGCATGTATTTATGTATGTAAATCATAAAATGATATATATGTATGTATATTATAGTTTATTTTCATGATGTTTATATTTTTATGTATGTATGTATGTATGTAAGTCATGGAATAGATATATTTAAATATGTATGTGTGTATCTATGTATACATACATACATGTGTGTATTTATGAATGTATATTATATTTTATTTTCATGATGTGCATGGATGTATGTATGTATATAAGCCATGGAATAGGTATGTGTGGATGTATGTATGTAAATCCTAGAATATATACGTATGTATGTATATCTCTCTATATATGTATGTATGTATGTATATCTCTATGTATGTATATATGCATGTATGTGTGTATTATATTTTAATAGAAATAGAATTGATATATGTTTATGTATGAATGTAAGTATGCATATATTTATGTGTATATGTACGTATGTATATTATATTGTATTAGCCATAGAATTTATGTGTATGAGCCATGGAATTGATGTGTATTATATATGTATATTATATTTTATTAGCTATGGTATTGACATTTATATATGTATGTGTATTATATTATATTTATCGTGAAATTGTTATGTATGAATTTATATATGTATTTATGCCTTTATTTATGTTTTGTTGTCAATAGATTATGTGAGTATTTATATGTGATTAATAATTAAGAAAGAGTTTATAAAATTGGTGTATATGTATGTATATATATATATATATATGTATGTATGTATGTATATATATATATATATATGCAATTTAAGAAAATAAGAATTAAGGTTGTGAATAGCGAATGAATATTATATAAATACATGTGTTATGCTTTTAATATATTAGTTTCATAGTTTAATTTTACAAGCATTGTCCTTACTATATTTCATAATTTATTTCAGATAAATAAATATTGTGATTAATTAATTATGCTTTTAGTATATATTCTTAGCATGTTTATAATTACGTTAAATATAAAAAATTTATAATAAGTACAAATATATGTACATAAATTATGGTTAGAATTTACTATAATTTATTTTATAATTATGTTAAATGTAGAGATTTTATAATTAAGAGATTTATGATTCATGGTAGTATATGGTATTAGAAATATACTTAAATGATTTGTTTAATTAAAGTGTAAAGTATAAAGTATGAGATGATAAATCTTTAACTATTTCTTTATAATTATTTTTGAACATGTTCTATTTGTTTTTATTTATCTTATGAAAATGAGATGAATTGAAGTATATGAATGAATATATAATTAGTTAAGAAAATATTATTTTTGAGATAGTATTTTTTTTATGTATTAGTGATAATTTTTAAGTACCTTGGACTTTAAAGAGTATGAGATATAATATAAAGAAACGCTATATGTTTATGTATTGTATAAAAGAAATGATTTTGAAACCATTAGACTATACCTTTCCCTTTCAGATAGAGATATGAGATTGAGGCCTTTGTGGCCCGTCTGTATACACACAGAGGCTTTGGGCTATGTGTATGAGCGTTTTGCTCTTTGAGAGCCAGTTTGCTTGCGCATGCATAAGACGAGGATGTTAGTTTGCTCTGTGCATGCGTAAGACGAGAATATGAGATGAGATAGAAAATAGTACGTCCAATACTCTACCCAATGAGTATTCCAGGTACGACGAGGTTTTTCTATAGGTACAAGTTTAGTAATATTTTTATATCATTTATATGTTTTACCATGCTCAGTTAAGAAAAGATATTGATACTTTAGCAAAGGTTTAATGATTACTAAATATACAGTTTCACGATTATTTTTATATTACAAGTTTTAAGGCAACTTATGATATTTGTATATGTTCACGTTTTATTTACCGTGTGATTTTTTTTATGTTATTTACGGGGTATATTTTTTTTATAAATGGGTAGTTTTATCAATAAAAATGGTATATATATAATTATTTTTTCATCACTCACTAAGTCATTTGACTCACCTTTTTTTCTTCAAAATTTTTTCTCCCCAGGTATTGCAAAATTCATGAAGTCTTGTTGATCCAAGTGACAGTTTTAACATGCATCCATATGTATTAGTATATTTTTAAGACATCTAGTGAGGTTATGTAAAAGTATAATTGTTTTTTTCATTTCTCATTTTTTTATTGCCTTTGCCTAGTGAGTTTTAGAGAACCAAACATATAGTTAACGGTTCAAGGTCACAGATTTGCCCTGACATCAAGGCTGGGTCAGGGCGAGTCGTTTCAGTAATAGTTTGTAGAGTAGACTCTATGAATAATGTAGCGGACCTACTTACTAAAACTTTAACTTTAAAATATTTGAAAGACATGTGGAGTCAATAGGGATTAGATGCCATCATAAATGACTCTAAAGCAAGTAAGATTTGTTGAAATTTATACTTACGTGTTATCCCTTTTATGTATGAATATTTATTTTATATTTATACTATTATCATTTTATTAAATCGCTAATTATATTTTAGATATGGTAAGATGTTTGTAACGTTTCATATATTGTATGATCTGAAGGAGTTCAGATCTGATATAAAGAAATTTAGATCAGTGCTTAGAATTAGCAACGCTGAGAGTTATAAATGTTAAGAGTTAATACTGATAAGAGTTAGCAAGTTATAAGAGTCAGTGAAATCTAAAGAGTTAAAGCCTTGTCTAAAATAGGACAAAGACCTGAGAATATATTAGTAATGATATAGTTACAAATAATTGCAAATAGTGCTTAAAAATGTCATTATGCAAATATATTCTCAAATATTATGTTCCTAATCTATCTTTACTGATGCGGGTCTGTCAGTAAAGACCTTATAATATATAGATCAGTGTATGTCTATATATAGATGGTCTAGATAGTTAGTCTTAGCAGACCATAAGTTTAGCGGAAGTTCGTATAGAGATACAAGTATTCAATAAGGACTGGGTACTAAAAAAACTCACGGAGACCTTTAATAGACATCCTATAAAACTGTCAATTGAGGGTCTTTCGAGTTGAATAATATTTGTAATCCTTTAACCTGAGTGCTATGGTGGGCTTATGAGTGATATATCATACTTTAGTTTCACAAATGTTAAAAATCTTTCATTGGTGTCGCTGGGTATGGTCCGATGCTTATAAAGTTCGGTGTTCGTAAACATGGGATCCATTAGTTTTTTTGGGTGAGTATTATATCTTAATGCTTCAAGATTGTGTTTCAAAAAGTCTTATGGCCATAAGCAATAATACCCGGGAGAAGAGTTTTTACCTAAGGGATAAATAATATCGCAAAAGTGTTTGTGAAAATTATTTATTGAAATACAAATCTTGAGATAAGTTTACAGTCAAGTATATGGAGATTTGACAGTGTTAATCTATGTCTCCGCTTTTCCAGGATATAAATGATGAAGGGATTATATAGATATGTTATAACCTCAACTTGTATGATCTAACGTGTCGCTTTGTAATATATGTAACATGTGTGTGAGACATTGTTCACAGATGCATAAAGGAGTTCTATATGATAAACCAGACATGGATCTAGAGTGTCTCACAATATGAAATATACTCGTTGTGCACTGGGGAAGTATATTAGATTAAACAGTTCAATCCTACAAATTCTAGCAAACTGAAAATTTTGTTTCATAGTTCCTCAAGTTGTACACTTGTTAAAATTTAAGTGTTGAGTATATCAATTAATTAACAAATATTATTGACTAATGATATAGTGACAAATGGCATAATATAATCTTTTTATTATTTTATTATTTATTCGATAAATAAATGAATTATTAATTTATTAATAGGAGACATACCTAATTGAGGTATGGCCTTGTCATGTTATGTACAATTAATATGGTGGAGTGCCATTCATAAAAATAATGGTGCATTATTTTGATCATTAAAGGTTGCCACCAAAACTTGTTTGTATGTGTTGGCAACTTAGTGATATGTGGTGGAGCACTTGTAAAATAGGATAGCCATAAAACATTGATGAATTTATTTCATTATCTAAAGCAAAAACATATATGGATGGGAGAAAGTTGTTTTTTATTCTAAGCAAAACGTTGTAAGAAAACAACAAAGGAAAACAAAATTTAATTCAACTCTTATTCCTTTAAGAATTAAATTGGTAAACAATGGTGTTTAAGTGTTAAACACTTGCTACTGAAAATAATTCATAGCTACCATTCTAGCTACACAATCACACCGGATTGTTGTGAATTAGAATTGTATAAGAATTCACTTCAATGTGAACTCCAGAATTTAAAATCCTCACTGAAGTTCATCAAAGGTTTGTTTTTATAATCTTAAGTTGTTAATGATTCAATTTACATGTGTATAAATTGATTATATGCTTATTTTCGCTGCCAAACATATATATGATACATGTATTTGGAATTTTTAACTTGTATACAATCACATGCATACACCCTAAAATACATTAACAAAGCCACCATCTAGATCTTGAAATATAACATTTGATCAAGCTATCAATTCTTATGGCAGTCTTATGGCTTTTAGCAAATATTGATGAAGCTTGTGTATACTAGTGCATCAATAAAGGCAAAGTGGTTTTTCTAGTTCTTTGCGTTGATGATATTATTTTCATTAAGAATGATAAAGAAGTACTATCGGATATAAAGAAATGGCTAGCTAAGTAATTCCAAATGAAAGATTTGGGATAAGTAAATTATGTTCTTGGATTCAACTCATACGAGATCCTAAGAACAAACTCTTAGCCCTATCTCAAGCATCCTACATAGATAAGATCCTTATAAGGTTTTCGATGCAAAATTATCAAAAGGGTAATTTACTTTCTCGCTATAAGATTCACTTGTCAAAGGTATAATGTCAGAAGATAAGTCAAGAAGAAGAGGATATGAGACGGATACCTAATACCTTTACAGTAGGCAGTCTGATGTATGTCATATTGTATACTAGACCCAATATTTACTATTCGATAGGTATAATTAGCTAGTATCAATCCAATCTAGATGTGATCATTTGATTGTGGTAAAGAATATTCTCAAGTACATACGAAGAATGAGAAAACTATATGCTTATCTATTAGGTAAGGATTTTCTCGCAATTGGATACACTGATTCGATTTTTAATCTAACTTAGATTCTCAAAAATCCTTGCTAGATTAGTGTTCATTTTTTGTGGTGGAGCCATTATATAGAGAAGCATAAAGCAATTATGTATTGCCAATTCCAATATAGTAGTTAAATATATAACAGCTTGTGAAGCAACTAAGGAAGTAGTAAAGCTTCGAAACTTCTTATCGGATCTAAAAGATATTTCAAACATGATAAACCCCTCACAGTTAATTGTGATAATAGTTGTGTGATGGTAAATTCTCAAAGACCGAAGAAGTCACAGAAAAGACAAGCATATAAAATGCAAATACCATCTGATCTGGGAGATCGTTCATCAATAAAATATCGTGCTGAAGAACGATCGAATCAAAAAATAACCATGCTGATCATTTTACAAAGACTTTACCTGCTGCTAGTTTTGAGAGTCGTTTAGAGGATCTAGAGATACTAGTGTCACGGACTGTTTTCGACACTTAGGGCATGACACTAGGCATGTCTCACCTGCTTTAGGCCAAATGGGAGATTGTTGGAAGTGTGCCCTTAAAGCATGTTCATTTATATTTATATACTATTGAAAATAAATAATATATGTTATTTATTTAATTTATGTTTTGCAAGTTTGATTATTGTTATTCAAATATTATGAAATTCTTTGATTATTATATGTAACCTTAAACTTAGTATATAATAGTTATGTACAAGAGGATTACGTTTAAGCATAATGATCTAAACTAGTCCTTAGTCTGAATGAAAGCGAAAACTTCATTTGATATATAAGTACGGTCCATTTGTATATTGTATATTGTATATAATAGTCTTATCTAGATCATTCTATTTGGTGACATAGAAAATGGAGGCATTTTATATAATATTAATTATATAAAATTAATTCTCCATTAATCTTCATTAATAAAAGAATTTATTTTATCATAATATAATTATATATTGATTAATCTTAATCTTGAGTGATTAATGAACTCTTATTCATTGAGTTATATTTATTAATTTACAAGGGAATGACTATAAAATATTTTCAATCAATTACTAAGTATTTTATAAATATAACCAAATGAATAGCTGAGAACATTTTTCACAGATATGAAATTCACTCCTTCTAAAAAGAAGTTAGATAAGTTGTTTCTTTAATAATTGATTCTAGTCTTGAACATAATGAGCACTCAATTTTCTTTAAGAGTTAAAGAAGATACTAGATTTGTGAATTTTATAAATTTAATAGTCAAAAGAGGATCAATGTAGATTAAGGACAAAGATGTAATTAGAGAGATTAACAAACATTCGACCTAACTCTAATTATAAATACTTATGGATGATTAATCTATACGAAATGATTATTAAATAGACAAAGACAGTTTTTTATTTTACAATTTATCGACAAAATTAAGAGTTTAGCTTGATATTTTTAGTGGAGTAATATAAAGTTAATAGATAAAATTATATTGATTAAAGAGTTTAATCAAATGATTTAATTTATTGGAGCTTAATTTTATAGGTCTATTGGGTCCCCATGTTGGCTCCATAAACACTAAAGTGGACTATTGAATTAATTTGTTAGATTAAAAATATTAATTTGCCCAAGTTTAATTTAATTACAATTATTAGGACCAATTAATTAATTTTGTTAGACCATATTTAATCTGATTAAACTCATTAGGCTCAATCAATTATTGGCCCAATCTATAATAATTATGGAATTAAATAAATAATTTGATTATTTATTTAAATTAAATAATTAGATTATTTAATTAAATTGGGTTATTAAATTATTTGAATAATTATGAATTATCTAAATTATTTAATTGAAGATAATATTAGATATTATCTTAATCTCATTAAGGATTTATCCTTATAATTATATAAATTAAAATAATATAAAAATATTAATTTATCATAATTCTATCAAAATTTGGAGTTTAGATAAAATAAGAATTCTTGCACTATAATAAGAAGTTTTAAGAATCACCTTTTACATATTTTTCATTGTGTTCTTTCTTTTACTAAATTTTTTTAAAGAGAAAAAAACAAGAACACAAAAAATTATATTTTCTACAATTTATCAACTCACCCACACAAGTAGTCCATTGGTAGGATATATAACGTGGAAGATTTGTTAGTGTCAATAGAAAATATTCATGAAAAATTTGTAATTAAGGTATTTGAGTGTCGTTAGATATAGTCCGATGCTCATAGAGTTTAGCGTTCGTATATATAGAATTTATCAACTTATATGATTGAACCGTATATCAGCATATTTCAATATTGCATTTTAAAAAGTCTTTTAGTTAAAAGTATCGCCCCAAAAATACTTTTCATAATGTAAAACAATATTTTAAAATAGTTTAAAAAGTCTATTAGGTAAAAGCATCATCCCAGAAATACTTTCTGTAATGTAAAATAATATCCAAAAATAGTTTTCGAATATTGTTTGCCAAGATATAAATTTGAAAATAAATTTATGATTGAATGAATATAAATATGTTTGACCTCAACTTGTATAATTCGATGCATCGTCTTATATAATTGTAATATATAAAAAGATAAAGTTTATAGACTTATAAAATTATTTCATATAACAAACGAGTGAGAACTTAAAAAATTTTATAATATGTAGTATATTCACTTGACATTAAAGTAATAATTAATCAATAAATGATTAGTTAATTTCTATAAATAATAATTATAAGATAATTGTTTTTTGATTTAAAGATTGAAGAGTTCAATATAGAGCCTTTTATTTTTTTAAAAAATAAATGAAGTTCGAGATTACCATGTATTAGAAAGGATACATGTTGTGGCCAAAATAAAGCACTAAAGCGCTGGATTCTATTTTATATACGCTGACATTTTGCATGCTCAATTGCTCTAGTAAAAGTGTGTGCAAATGAAAAGTCAAAAGCATGCAAATAGGTGGCTTTAAAATGGGAGAACAGCTACACCATTTAACTGAAAATTAAAAAATAAATTAATTAATAAACTAAGCACTAATTCATGAGCTACTATTTTTTTAAAATAAAAAAATCCCACCTCCCATTTTTGGGTCTAGAATTGTTGACAAAAGACACTGATATTTTAGCTCCATATTTGATGAATTAAAAATACATAACCAAAAACACTAAGCTAATATGATATATTTGATTATATATTACATATGATATAATACATATTTAAGGGAAATGTATGGAAGTATTTTAAAATAATTTGTTTGGGTTATACTAAGTAGAAATTCTAATATATTTAACTTCTATTGTGTATTTTTCAGTTTAAGATTTTACTTTTTAATACCCCTGATCCAAAAGAGTTTGTAGTGGCCTGGTTTGGCTAATACAGGGGCATTGTCTGGGCATGCACCACCTGCCTTGGCTGTTGTAGTGGCTTGTTAATTTTATCTTTAGCTTGTGTTTTTTAAAAAAAATATGGTTTGAGGCTAAAATTGATTTGTGATAAATTGCAATGCTTATTTTTTTTTTTCGTTGATGTTTTTCGATTAATTTTGAGATTGGGGACTAATCTTTAAAAAAATATTAATATGATGTTATGGGATTAATCTTGAATAATTTGGTGGTAGAAATTTTGAATTTTTTTAATTAATGATAATTTGCAAGAGTTTGTTTTAAACAATTTTAATATTATTGATAAAATTAAAAAATATTACAAGGTCTACTGCTATAAAATAGAGAATTACCAAGACAATAAAAATATAGACTTACTGATAACCGTCTGAACCCGACGTTTTTCCTATAGAGGGAATAAAACAAATCCAATAACTAGGGACTATTTCCTATTAAGGATTGGGATATCATACCTCACACAGGAGAAATTTTACCTCACTAAAGAGGATATTTATCTTATGTATGAGGAAAAATACACACACAAAAATACACACAATCCACCGTTTACAAATACTATCTCCGTAATTATAAATCCAAACCACTTAAAATTCTAACTTCACCAATAATATACCCACAAGAGAATACCAAAGTAATAAAACTATAATAACCGATAATTTTTGCAATGGTGATAGGAGATTTAAATGCTACCGAAAAATACTTTGCATCGGATTGGACGAAAGCACGACTATAGAGAGCGATACTTGCTTAGGTGCAGAGGCTTAGCGTCCGACTATGGTTGGCTCGATGGCCGATTCAGATGGATGACCGAAGATGCCATACAGTACTGGTGGTAGCTGGAACAAATCAAAACTAAGGCTATTTTGGCTAGTAGGAAACACAGAGGCTTTTGGTGAAGCAGTTATGACAAAGTCTAGCCGAAGAATGGTTAGAAAAACACATGGAGACTGTCATAGAGGAACGGTCGGGACGAGGATGCTCGGCATGGGCCGAGGAATCCAATGGTGTTTGAGGAACTCGCCGATAGAATGAGTTCACCGACTGGCAAACCATGCAACAAATTAGAAAAAACACAGTAAAAACTAGAAAAACCTACATAAAACAAAGAAAAACTACAACTAAACAAAATCTAGAAAACGAGAGCAAATAAGAGCAAGAATGGCAAGGATCTACCAGAGAAGGGCTTATTTGGACCCTCTCTGACAAAAGAGATAAGTGTAATAGGCCTCTCTCCGATAGAGTAAACGAATGTTGGTGTTAACAGTGCCTTTGTTAGTTTGGGAGAAAATATGTTTTAAGGTTTTCTTTTCCATTTGATAATTTGCAAGTTCAATTACAATATTGGTGATTATATTACAATATTCTTTCAATATCTTCCATATTGTCGGCGTGCTATAGGATGATGGATGTTAATAGCTCTCAACTTCTCTAGAATAATTCAATCTGACGGATGACCAGTCGAATTTACTAGATCACTATATGCACGCAATAAAGACTCAGTCATGTAATGTTACGAACAAAGAGTCTGGTACTACAATCTGGTCTACCTGCATACTGCAAGTGCATAGGCCCATGATAGTTACCGCAGATCAAACTTTTGACAATTACGTGTCTTCACTAGGATGTCCACTATTCTATTTCTATTTTTGTCCTTAACGATAAAGTGAGATTGATCTATTGTATACACTGTCATATAAGTGGAGTCATCATTGTACTTCCAAACCTTCTCATGGGCCCAATTGTCAAAATGTTTGACATATTTCTACAGTCACACGTCTCTTAACAAACCATCTTTGCATTAACTCTCGAATCCACTCAACTAAGGCAGTCACTATCATGCCATGTGCTTCTTTTATAACAACATTATGCTCTCTGTAATATTGGTGGTCATGATGTTATATCTTCTAAATACTCTCATTGATCGAGCCCATTTTGAGAAACCAACCTCTTCCTCCAAGTATCTCGTTGTCTTCGATTTTATTTCTTGCATCTTCTTATTTCTTTTTGAAAGTTAGCTAGGCAATATGCCTTGGCAGCAATAAAATAAGAAGCTAAATATTCTCCTCATTTCTTTGTCTCCGATAGTATCTTATATCGTGCAACTAAATTACCCTTCAAGTGATGGATGCATACCCCATGATATACATTAAGAAATACCTCTCTGATGGCATTCTCGATACTAGCATGTTGATCAGATATAAATACAAGGTTCTCAAGATCACCAATGACTCCTCGGAGTTTTTCCATAAACCACTTCCATGAACACATCATTTTCTAAGTTAGCAATACCCTATGAAAGTGAAAAATTTTGTTTCCATCCTTACAAATAGCCACAAATATTGTTCTTAGGTACGTATTTTTAAAAAATTTACCATCAACTGCAATAACTGATCAGATGGATGACTTAAAACCCTCTAATACATAATCCAAGCACCATGAAGAAATATTTGAAGTGCTTGCAATCATTAATCTTCAAATGCGTGACTGTACTTGAGTTCTATTGTTCCAACATATGGTAGTATGCAAAAAATAATTTATATGAAGCCTTTAGAGTACCACGTATCAACCTCAATGCATGCTCCTTAGATCGGCAAGCAGTGAGGTAAGTTATCTCCATACCAAACTCTTCACATATGTCTGCTTAGATTTTCTGCGGTCTAGAAAGTCAACTCACAAATGCAAACTTATTTTTTATGAATTTGTCAATAATCCAATACTTACTTGTCGATGACCATCGTGCAATCGATCTAATTGGCATACATAATCTAAATCAATTCTGTGCACAATGAAATTCTTTTTTGTATCTATCGATACTGCACATAATTGCCATCAGCATCTATCATAGTCACATTTTACCTCAAAACGATCTTTGGTCGACTTGAGACTTTAAAGCTCCAATTACCCTTAAGTGCTAGTATACTAATAGCCTGGTGAAGTTTGACTTTGCTATCAAACAACTTTTTTATAAATACATCGCAAATTTCACTACTCAATATCTTATTCGATATGCCCAAATCTAATGGTGGTATTAGAGGCATAAACGCACATGGGTTTTCAGCTTCACAAAACATTTACTCTTCCAGCTTCAACATTTAGGGAGCTCGTTGAAATATAACAACGTCTGCCTTCTAGTACATCATCCCCTTCTACATTATCAACATTTTCAACATCATTATAGTCCTCTTCCACATCCCCTAATATTTCTAACATCACTATAATTTTCTTCCACATCCCCAACATTTTCAATGTCATTACAATCACAATGTGCATAGGCTGGGTCTTCATTGAACGATATAGGAGAAATATTGTGATACTCATTCGTTGTGTTTGATGGAATCACTATTGGAATTGATGGAGATGTATGGCTCATTTGGTTGCTACCACTAGTTGACATAAAATGAGTATGAATCGATTGTAGATTTTGATTTGGGGAGCTGTATATCATCTTCATAAACGGGAGCTCTAGGATCTACTATTACATATAAATGATAGTACGATCTTCTATTGGTGCTAAAAAAGATTTGAACTTCACTGTCATTTCTAGTCTTAATAGGTTTTAACTTATACCTCATTGCATTAATTTTAATTTTCAAAGCCATCTTATAGTTTATATTGTTAAGTTCCAAAGTATAGCATACTGTATTCAAAAGATCTTCAAATTTAATATCTTTTGGAACTAAAATCTCAAAGTTATTATAATCAACATAACTTTTTTCTCCATTACTAGAACTCTTTCACTTGCGTCCAAAATAAATAACAATTGCATCATACTCCATAGGACTTGAAAAGAAAAAAAATTATTAAAAATAAACCCCAAAATAAATCAAGAAAACCCTGTGATATTGCAATATCCAAAAATAAACATAAACATAAAAAATATTAAATAATAAATAATAAAAAGACACAATTAAAATAATTTTTAAAATAACAAAAAATTATGTGGCACCTCGTGGCAGCATATGATTGTACCACGTGGTACAAAACAGTGCAGTATCGTGAATATTAAGTCCGCGATACCATAATAAGATATGTTCAATGAGAGCATTTAGAACCCGAGATGGCTTCGAGATTTTTGAAACCAAAAGGCGGTGAAGAGCTGTAGTGGCCGCCATCTGATTTCAACCAAACACACTAAAAAATTATATTTTTGGTCGAATTTTAATATTTTTTACATCATTCTAACTCATTTTTTACGTTTAATTCATCAATAACATCTATTTCTAACTTCAAATGCAATTTTTTTTTTACTAATTTCTAACGAATATTTAAATTTTTAAAAAATTTAATTTTTTTTAATATTCTGTAATTTATAAAAAAAAATTACATCAACTATTTTCTTGATTTGAAGTGACATATATTTCGCAACACTCAATCTAAGAAATGACAATTTTAAAAATGTCGATCTAACAATATAATTCTTGATTCAATAGAGAGACAAAAGAAAAAATTTAAATTTTTTATTTGGGATATAAATGTTCTGTTATAGGATATTTAACTAATAAAAAATTAAAAAATAATTAAAAAATAATAATAACAAAATTTAAGAGTTGTTTATAAAATTTTTTTTTTTTAATGAAAAAGATTGTGAGAATAAAGATAAAATTATCTCCAACTTTATATCTTTTTCTTCACCAACTTTTGTTTAAAAAAGTAAACCATACCTCTTAAAAAAATACTCTCAACTAAAGTATAGAACCATTGCCTTTACCTTCTTCTTTAACCGGGGAGGGGCCAAAATAGGGGCTGTTTTTGGCCCCTCCCCAGTGGATCTGAAGCCTCTATTTTTTTTTTATAATTTAAATTTAAATTAGAGTGAATGTTTTGTTTTTATTTTTTTTGTATTTTTCTTATGTATGTTTGCCGCAATTTCTTGGAGCAGTGTCATAGAGCTTTCCAGCCGCCGTTGTGATTACTTAGCCCATGTCGAGCCTCCTCAGCCATGGTGGAACTTTTCCGATGTCTGCCATTTGTTCTCCAACTGTTTATTTGGTTGGGTTTCAATTGCTTGCGATGATAGCTACCAAATGCGAATCTATGGCGTAGGGATCTTGTTGCAATCAGAGTCGTCCACTCCAACCTCATCGCCAAAGACGATTTTCAATAGAGGTTCGTGCGAGGCCGACTATTGAAGCCTCAACGGTTCTGGTCAAAGCTCGACGCCCTCTGATGATCTTTTCGCTAGACGCCGTTGTACCTCTTTGACCGACTGTTTCTTTCAATTCCCTGCTGCCTCTGCAACCACCGTGGTCAAGTGCCTCTGCATCCCGAGCACACCGTTCACCGCAGCTACCCTCATCCGGTGTTCAACAACTTCCGGTGGCCTCTAATCCGCCGTATCACCATCCAGACAAAGACATCTCTCTGTGACTTTTGTGCTGAAATTATTTTGAGTTTGTTGGTAAACCGATGGTGTGGTTAGATATGATGTAAAAAGGGTGATTTTGTATCCGGACATTCGTTAGTATGTATCATTTGTGTGGTTCAATAATTCTTTAATTCAAAAGCAATAGATGTTATAATATATAAAAATAAATAAATAACTGCAGCTTCATCAATAATAAATAAATAAATAATTCACTCTGAACACATTTCAATCAATCAAGAATCAATGACAATTTGATAAATTATAACTTAAACACAAAATAAGAAATGATAACCATAATGAGAATAAAACATTAGAAAAATATCGAGCACACCAACTGCTTAACAAGATGTCAAGCATAAACTATGAACATTTTCACTTTGATAATTTTGTCTAATGCAATGCACAACATTTGATAAAAAGCATCGAGCAAATAAGCCATACTTGAAAACTCTTTTGCTGAGCACGTAATATAAGCATTTTTGCTCAATAGTTTATACGTACTTGACAAAAATTGTTGAGCGAAGGAGTTTTCAAGCAGGGCTTATTACTTACATTTTGAGCGTCATGCACTATGCTCGACAAAACTATCAAGTAAAAATGCTATAGTCTGTGCTCGCCGAAATCGTCAAGTAATTAAAATTTCTTAACGTGGTATATTTACTAGATGCTTCTGTCGAACATCATATATTGCGCTCTACAAAATCGTCTGAGTAAAAATGTGATAGCATACGCTAAGCATTGCATTTGACAAAATCGTCAAACAAAATATAAAGCTTTGCTATTATCGAAGAAATTAATTGCTAGATTATTTTTATGTATTCGATACTTTTTGTCAAGCACGACTTACGCATTTATAAAAATATATTTTCCATCCCATTTAACAAAAAAACTCTTAGTATTAGAATTCAATTAAACTCTATACACTATATTATACTTAAATGAAAATTTTCATTTATATTTTATTGGAATGAACACGAAAAGAAAACCTCGTACTAAATGAAGTTTTTTGGAATTACAAAAATATTTTTATAACCCTTACAACTTTTTTAATTAAAAAATAAAAAATAAAGAAATTTTAACTAAAATAATTAAAAATCCTTTATATTTTTGTTATTATAAATTAAAACCTTATCTTTAGTTGGTTTCTTGTGCATTACATTGGCTGACGAGACAGAGATAAGAATATGGGGTGGGGGGTTGATGAATCTCCAGCTGGAATCAGATGTTAGAAGAGGCCAGAAATGGGGTCTACAAAAGGAGCAGCTGTCAAAGAAGAGAAGACAAGACAGAAGACCAAGGCTATACCCCCTATAAGAAATAGGGTGTAATGAGTGAAAAACTTAGGATTGGAAATAGCTGTCGTAAATGCATTTCCTGACATGTAGGACGGCGCCGAAATGATTGCATTATAAAAGCTGTGTTGAATTTTTACATACAGACGGGACGGGACGGGACGAGACGGGAGAGAGCGTTTACTATTGCTACTATAATACGTCGTTTTCAGTCTGCTTCCCCTGCTGCCTGCCTGCAGCTGCAGCGACTGGGCTAATTGGCTGGTTATACCTGATTGGGTACAACCGCTGTTCGTATACTCATATCACGCATCGCCTGCAGGCTTTTTCTGTACGGTGGATTTGATTTGATGATGAAGTTTCATCTCTGTTTTTTTCCTTTTTTTTTTAAAAGAAAGTTTCGTCTCAGTTTACGCAAGGAATATTTGGTTTTTTTTTTTTTTGGCCCAGTTTCTCTCTTATTCATGTTACCTTCTCTAATTAATTTAATGGAGGCAAACTCTATCTATTACGTAGAGTGTAATACTAAAGTATGATAAAGTACATCTTAAGCACGTACATCAAAATTCGAAAGAGATAAAAATGGATTATTTTTTTTATATATCAAGAAGTGTGTTATAATATCAGCTTCCAAGCATTTTATTTGGGGTGGATAAAAAAAACTGAGTTAATTCAATTCATTTTATTTATAATCAACCGATTTGATTTTACTTTGAGTTAGTTTAATTTGATTTAAAACCAAAAGAATAAATATAAAATAAACTAAAAAAGTTTTATAAAAAATAAAAAAGGAATCAAATATGTTCAGTTTGATTTGATTCTTTATTTAAAAATTGACCGATTCTATTATTTAGAACCCATTATGCCCAAACCTACATTTTATCATAATCCTTGAAAGCGATCAAGAATATCTTATAATTTAAAAGTATTATTATAAAATAAATCAATCTTCCTTAAATTTTATTAGTTGAATTTCATATTAACGTAATTAAAGGTCGTTTGTTTTTTTTATTTAATGTTTATTTATTTTTTATTGGATTCCGATTCAAGCTAATCTCTACAAGCTCACTACAATTTATAAAAGCATATATTATATGGGCACTAAAAAATGTCAACTTACAAAGGAAATGTCTTCAGACCAAATAACCCTTGGTCTTGTAAACCTTCCAAGAAATTAGCTATGTAATAAAGTTTTAAAGAGATCAATTATATAAGTTTTTTATGAGGTTGATCACGTAAGTTTTTCATCAAGACCAACTCTTAAAAACGAATGAAAAAATGTTTATTTACTGTTAATCGAGGACTCGCACTACTTACTCCTAAAGGCCCCAGAGTCAGAGATTCTAATTTTTAATAGAACTCATCAATTAACACAACTCTGCAATTTCAATTTTAAAAATAATCTATACTTTTAAAAAATTTAACTTTAAAAAGTTTTTACAGTCTAAACTTATAAAAAAAAAAAGTTAAATAATGAAAAAAGATATTTAATATCCATTCATTGGACTTTAAATTTTTTCAACTTGAACTTTAGACTTTTCTAACTTTTAAGGCACCATCACAGTCTCAATGGCTCTATTCATTATTAAAAAAATGAGTTTCAATAATATTAATTTGATATTAATAAATAGTTTTATTAATACAATTTTTAAGTATTAATATATCTGGAGTTATAAACTTTTTAATACTCTTTTTAGGTGTCAATGATTTTTTTAATACCATAATATTAAAAAATTATTGATATTATGGTAATAAAAGATCACTTGTACCATCATATCAGCAGATCAATGACATTATAACATCAAAAAATTATTGAGACTACAATAGCAAAAATTTATTAATTTTTTTTGACATTATATTTGAAACTTAGAATGAAAATTATAATTTGAATTTAATTAAAAGTTAAAGGCGAACTCAAATATATTTATACAATAAGAATAAAATATTTATTCAACTGAATTGAAATTACAAATTGATTTAAAGCAATTCTAATTAATAAATAAAAAGTAAGTTATAAAAAAATAATTATATAAACTACAATAATAGAATTACATTAACACTATGAATAGTATAATACAAAATTTATCACACTACAACTAAGTTCCTACCGAGAATTCCAACTTAAGGATATTATAGAACCAAGATTCGTAAATTATAAGTACACAAAATCGAATAAAATGTCACAAGAGATAGTTTGTAGTCAACCTCTAGAAAGGAACAGCGACACTGATAATTTAGCTACTCATCAGCATATTTAATTTGCTCCTGCAAAGAATTTCAATGGCAAAGATTAGGATATATAACTATAAGAGACCTCCTAAAGTTCAATACTGAAAGAGTGAATCTCACCTCATTTATGTGGGAAAAGAGTTTCTAAAAAAACCCGAGGAGTTAAGTCTTGCTGATCACTTGATAAGTTCTCTGTATAACAAGAATCGATAAAAGTCGAGCCATTACACCTCTTCCAGGGTACTGAATCCCCCATTCCCCAACTACCAAGCGAGTGTTTATCCTATGTCACTTTAATCTCTAGCCAACCCACATTATACAAGTTGCAGTAACCAAACAACTTAAACCACTCAACCCAAGCTTTTATTTATCATCAATTCTTTAGTAATGTGCTTAACATAACTCAACAACGAGCTCCATCTATTGAATAATGTTTTTGTTTTCTCAATAATATAACAGGAAAAGAATAATATCATAAGTGAAGATATTTGAACACCATTAAAATCTTATTTTGAGCTGGGGTGGACAAACTTCCTACTAAAAATATCAAAACGATAACCTCTCCCCCGGAACGCAACTCCATTACATGCATTGTCTTGCTGAGGACTACTACTTGTGCTAGTTTCTGGCCTTTCCCTGGTCGGATTATTGCCTGCGCTTCCATTCAGACGGCTGCTTCTGCCGTGAACTGCAACTCCGACCCGAGGGTTTCGCGCCACTGGGGAGTTTATTTGGGTTGGGTCCCCTCATCCAAAAGAGCAAGCACGACTCAGCCTCAAATCTCTTTTACTATACTAAAGGATCTTATTAATTTGACCGATCAGTAAAATTACAATCAACATATAATTAAACAAAAGGGACCATAAGAAAAAAATGAGTTTGTCAAAAGCAATTCTCTAAAAGTCAAACTAAATTTTTGATTAGTTGTAAACTTTAGAAATTAGGTCCCTTCTCGAGCAAGCAATTATGGTTATAGGTAAGATGTCAACATCTTAGCTTCTTTCTACAGAATTCCTATTAATTTATAAGACAATATGTTCCCATTTGAACAAGAGTTCAACAAAACCATAGCAATAGCTACTACAGAAACTTAAACTCGTATATTGCCTTCTATAAATTTTTTGAAAAAGCAAACATAGACTAAGATCAGAATTGTTTTCACAAATGTGTTTATGAAACTGAAACTCAAATTCAGATCTCCAGCAAACACAACAAAACCAAATAAGAGTTACAAAATACGCGAGACGTTGAAAAGAAATAAATAAATCAATTAAATAAAATATCATGTTTATGCTGTTGAGGTTTTTAACATATACTTAAAAGCCTTTTTAAGTGTGTGAAAGATTTAATTCAAAAGTAAAAAAAAATATCACAATAAAAAGATTTTAGAACTTATGAACCCAGATCAGTGTTGACAATCCAAAGCAAGAATACACGAATCAAACTTGAACCAACCCAAAAAACAAATAAGAACAATGAAGAAGTAACTAATCAAACTTTAGCCACAAGAAAAGAATCAAAAACACAATTACGTGGTTCGACAAGGATTACGTACATCCACGGTTGAAATAGCCTCAGACTTTTTTCTTTATTACGAAACAATGGATCCAATACAAAGAGAAAATTACAAACTTTCACTCAAATCTTGAATCACTCAATTTGATTAAGAATACACAAAGTTCTCTCTCAATGAAGTAACCTATCAGTTAGCTTTTATACTCTGCACTTCCAGCTAACTTCTCAACTTCTTCAGTAATTGATTATAAAAATCGAAGAGTCCCACTGCTTGCCATGTTATCAATTCTATAACAAATTGTAATAAAATTGTGAAACAATCTTTCCTGCCAATATTTCTCCACCTGTTTCATAATTCTTAAGCCTTTCCACAACTGCTTCAACTAAACCAAAGCTCACATGCTTATATTGGAGAGAGTTACACTTTTAGTATGCATGTCTGCAAGATTCTCTTCAGTATTCACTTTTACCATGGAAATTGAACCCTTGCTGATTTCATCCCTTACAAAATAAAATCTTATATCTATATGCTTAGTTCTTTCATGATACATGGGATTCTTACACGAATACAAAGCACTTTGGATGTCACTTTAAATTGTTACACAGTCCTGTTGAAAACCCAACTCTAAGATTGGACCCTTCAACCACAATCCTTCCTTAATAGCCTCTATAATAGCTATATATTTTGCTTCTATTGTGGAGAGAGCAACAACATGTTGAAGTGAATACATAACCAATAATGGACCTTCTTTTATCAAGATCCCTTGTATAGCCACTGACTTTAGCTAAGTTTTTTCCACCTTTCATGTACAGCAAACCAACATCTTCAATAGCTTTTAAATATTTGAGTATCCATTTGACTATTGTCCAATGTTCAATTCTAGGTTCTACCATGAATTTGCTTACTGCACTTACTAGATATTGCAAGTTAGGTATTGAATACACTATAGCATACATCAAGCTCTCTACTGCATTTGCATAAGGAACTTTAACCATGTACTTCCTTTCTTTATCAGTTTTAGAAGCTATGGACTTTGATAACTTGAATTGGGTACTTAGAGGAGTTGATAATGATTTATCACTGATCATACTAAACTTCTAAAGTATCATTTTGATATATCCAGATTGATTAAGAAACAAGGTCCCTACTAATCTGTTCCTAAAAGTCTGAATACCCAAAATCTGTTTAGCCTCACCTAAGTTTTTCATCTCAAATTCAAAACTCAAACGTTCCTTAAGTCTGGCTATATCAGTTTTACTATGACATGCTATAAGTATATCATTAACATACAACAACAAGTAAATGTATCTTTCATTAGCTTAGTTTCTAAAATAACATAGTTATCATATCCGCTCCTTATGTACTTATGTCTTGTCATAAAAGTCATCAAACTTTCTATACCATTATCTAAAGGATTGCTTTAGACTACAAAGACTTTTTTGTAACAAGCACACAAGTCTATCCATACTTAGTTCCACAAAGCCCTTAGGTTATTCCATAAGGATTTCTTTATCAAGATCTCCATATAAAAATGTTGTTTTATTAATGTGTATTCATGGTGCATGTATGTGATTAAGTTCATTGTTCATTTTTTCTAATGCATGACAATTATACATAATTACGTAGTAGAATTGGAAACTAATTTCCTAAGCAATAAACATACTGAAATTAAAGTCTTGTTATATTAACAAGTCTAGAAAATTATACCTTTAAAGCCTTTAGACATTTTCATACTTAGAGCTCCCATTGAAGTTAACTCTTGAATAATTCTAGGCTTTAACAAAGTGGTGGGATTGAAACTCTAGAATGACAGTATTGTTTGATCAATTTCTAACAGGATTCAATTTCAAAATTCTCTCAAAATGGGATGTTTTGTTGATTTAGAAATAGGGACTATTATGAAACAAGTTCAAAACTTGTTATTTATAGTTAACAAATATGGGGGGCTAAATGAAACATTTGTAAACCTTAGCCACCTCACTTTTTACATGGAAAACAATTGTCACTCATATATCCCATGCATGCTGCCAAGTGTCAATCATGAAAAGCCCTAATGTGCCACTTGTCAAACAAGTGGCCATGTGTCAAAATTTCATTTGACATGCAATATGGACCTCTTTACAACATTTCAAAGTATGTTTCTCACTTTCTAGAGAGGTCCTGAGTATCCTGCTTTTTGAAATCATTCCAGATCGAACAGTTAAATCCATCTTGCTACCCTGGTGCTCAACGAGTACACTTTATATTGTGAGACTCCCTAGATTCACCTCCGTTTGTCTTACAGAACACTTCCAAAAGTCTGTGAACAATGCTCCACACACACGTTACAGATATTCCAGAACAAAGCGTTGAACTATACAAGTTGAGGTCAACTATATCCGTATAATTCTTCTGTCACATATATCCTAGAAAAGCAGAGATACAGATCATTATCATCGAATATCTATGTGCTCAACTGTGAACTTATCTCCAAATTTGTATTTCCATAAAATAATATCCGTAAATACCTTTATGATATTATTTAACCCTACAGAAAATTCTTTTCTAGGGTTTTATGCTTTTGGCTAAAAGACTTTATAAAATACATTTCTCGAAGTATTAGGATATACAACTTACTCATATAATCTGGCGGATCCCATATCTATGCATACCAGACTTCATAAGCATCAGACTATACCCAGTAACACTCAGCAGTCAGACCATAACAGGTTTCTGATATACGTGGAACCAAAGTATAGTAGATCACTCACAAGCCCACCGTAGTGCTCAGGTCAAAGAATCATGAATATTACTCAACTTGAGACGATCCTCTATTGATGGCTTTATGAGATATCTATTGGAGGTTCTAGTGAATATTTTCAGTACCCAGTCCTTATTGAATACCTATATGCCCATACGAACTTGCGCTAAGCCCATGGTCCGCTAAGACTAACTATCTGGATAATTCAAATATAGACATATACTGATATGGAAGGAATACCGATCGACCTGTGTCGGTAACCATGGATCAAGAATGATATTTTCGAGAATATACTGCATAATAAAATTTCTTAGCACTATTTGCAATTATGTCATTACTAATATATTCTCGAGTCTTTGTCCCATTTTAGACAAGGTTCTAATTTTAGAATTGCTAACTTTTTGCACTAACCCAAACTCCTTTGGATCAAATCTAAACTCTCTTAAATCTATATTGTCTGTAAATATTACAAGCTTCTTACCATATAATTATGAATTAATGATTATTATCGAAATGATTACTGTTAATCGAAATGGCACGTAAGCACAATCTCCAACATTTCTAGTGTCATTCACAACAATATCTAATATCTACCGTCTCTATGTGTTTCTTAAACACTTTAAGAGTTAATGCGCTAGTGAGCGGATCCGCTATCTTTTTTATATGATCTACTCTAGATACTATTACTTCTCTTTTAACCAAGCTTTGTCTAAATACATGGTATTTTATCTCCACATATTTAGACTTCTGGTGTATTTTTGGCCATTATACTTGAGCAATTTTTCGTTAATTGTCATAATATAATGGGATAAGATCCATTAAACCTGAAACTATTTTGAATTCAACAATTATTTTACGTACCCACATTGCTTCCTTTTTAGCTTTTAAAGCCGTATGGTATTCTTCCTCCAAGGTAGAATCAACTATAAACACTTACTTAACACATTATTAACTAATTGTGGCACCTATTAAGAAGAACACATATCTAGATGTAGGTTTTCTATCATCGTGATTAGACTCGAAGTCTAAATAAGTATATCTTCTTATTTATGAATTACATTCTCCATATCTCTAAAACTTATCCTTTATATCTTTAAGATATTTCAGAATATGTTTCAAGATTATTTGATAGTTGTTACCTGTATCAAACAGATACTGGCTCGTAACACTTATAGCCTTACTGATGTCAAGTTTCGTACATAATACGACATACATCAAACTACTTATAACTGATGCATATTTTATGTTATACATTCTAACTCTTTCATCTTTCATCTAAAGAGACATTTTCTTGAAAAGATGATTGTCGTGTTTGAAATGTATATTAACTATCTCGCAATTGTTAAGGTTAGTCATTTCAAGAATATTTTCTATGTACAAGAATTTTGGATAGTCCTATCAGCTTCTTAGCTCTAGCTTTATCTTCATAAAGCTCTTATACCCAATAAATAAGAAATCTTTCCTTAATCCTTCATGGAGAAGCTTTTACTTAACAGTTCTTGACTAACTATTACATACCTATATCATTTTTTATATTGAGTATATCATCCACATAAAGAACCTAAAAGACAATCTTGCTCCCACTGCTCTTTTGAACACATGCTTCATCTTTATTTTTTATAATCATCAGTCTTTCTGATTACTTGATTAAAATGAAGGTTCTAACTTTGAGAGACTTTCTTAAGTCCATAAATGGACTTCTTCAGTCTGGACATTAGATTAGAATTTTAGCTGGATGTAAAATCTTCAGGCTGTTCTATGTATATCTCTTACTCGAGACATCTATTCTGAAATACCATCTTTACATTTATCTGCCAAATTTTATAAATCATAATATACTGCAACACCCAATAAAATTCGAATCAACTTAAACATGGTGACTAGTGAAAGGTTTTCTCATAATCGATCCCAAATTGTTGAGACAAACCTTTACCGCCAGTCGGGCTTTAAAGTCTCCACTTCTATTAGGCCTTTACGCTTCCACTTGTAAACTCTTTGACAAACACTTGAAACTATTTCTTTGGGAAGCTTAATCAAGTCCTAGACTTAATTGACATGCTTTGAGTCAATTTTGAATTTCATGACTTCTAATTATTTTTTCAAATTAATGTCTAAAACCGTCTCTTTAGAAGTCATAGGATCTTTTTCTTCAACTAAGAAAACCCCAAAGACATCTTCAGGTATCAAACAATACCTTACATATATTCTTGACATTGTTTCTAACTTACTTAGAGGGTGTGTCTAAAAGATATTTCACTTGATTGAGTATGAAGTTCCATCATAGGTTCCATAAATCTTGGATTGAATTTGTCAAGTTCAATCCTTATATAATCTGCACAACCCATGAGAAACTATTTCTTTAGGAAAGTGTCATTATAAGGAACGCATATTTCATTCCTCGTGGATCATACAACTGATATCTTTTGAACCGATACTTGTACTCATTGGGTACAAGTTTATCCTATTTGGTGACTTTTATTTAAATAGAACAACCCTAAATCCTAACATACTTAAGAGACAGTTTCCTGCTAGTCCATATCTCATATGAAGTAGTAGGGAAAGATTTTGATGGAACTTTATTCAATAAGTGAATAGCAATTTCTTGAGCATAACCTTAGTAGATTTGTTTTTTGAACATCGGTGTAACTCATTATCAATCGGTCCTTATCTAATAAAGGCTAATTCCTTATTTTTGGAAACACTAATGTGTTTTAGGAATACATGGAGGACTATAGTAAGCGAGAATCTCATTCTGCCTTAAATGTTTCAGAAATTCACTATTTATATATTTATCGTTTCAATCTAATCAAAGACTTTTAATACATATAGCGGTTGGTTTCTCTACTTCAAGTCAAAAGCCTTTTGAACATTTCAAAAGTTTCCAACTTATGTTTTCAAAAACACATGTCTGGTTGGTGACATTCATCGATGAAGACAACGAAGTAAAGAAACCTATCTATAGCAGTGTGATTTATTGGACCACATACATCACCATGTATAAGTTCCAATAAATTCGTTGACATAGTGTCGAACACCAATAATGGAGACTTAGTCATCTTCCCTTGAATACAATATTCATAAATCGGATAGGGTTCCACAGTAAGATCACGTATCTAACCATCCTTAACTAGACGGGTTAGGCATCTCATACCTGTATGTCTTAGTCTTATTTGCTACAATTCTATAATATTCAAAGTTCCTGAACTTACTACTTTATCTGTTCACCAAATTATTCAAGACATTTCTTGTTATATATTAATTATATTGGCCTATCAACAACTAACATTCAGTTGATTATACATTATTAACATCATGTAAATATAAGAAACAATTCCTTCTATGTACATGATAACCTTCAGTGTCTCACACAAGAAGAGATATTAACTATTTGATAATGTTAGGCATAAAATAATTAGTATACAATCATATGCTTCTGCCAAATAAGAGAAGTGACTAAAGTCTGAACAACTTCATTATTCTGAAAATCTCTATTTCCTATATGAAGATGAACTTTTCTTTACGGTAGCTTTATCATTTCTCAAATCATACAACAATTGTAGATATGATAAGAATAGACTGTATCTAATACATAGCCTTTTCTAGAATCAAATGCTGATAAAATGTCAATGTTTTAATAAACATTCATTTAAGGGATTTATATTATTTATTTCGAGGTACTTGGACAATAATGATTACAACGTCTAACAATGTTGCAATGGAATAAATTTCCTATGCATTTATTTTTATCCTATGGATTTGGATATATCAAACTAATTCTTTCAATAAGAAGCATATTACTACTTACACTATTCCTATGCACATGCTCCCACTAAATATCAGTAGACATTAAGGTCATGATATATTTGTAAATTAACTTTCAAACCATCTTTATCCCTCTTCTCATAATTTAAATCTCTTCAGAACTAGTATTATCAGAAACACCTCTTGTCTTTTACCGATCTATGATATATTCAAGTTATACTGAATCTAGAACAATTCTAAGATTCTAAGTCAGTCATAATTATTATTCTGGTGCACTTCAGTTTATGTGTGTCTAATGTGTATCTCTAACAGATTTCTCGTATTCTTTTTATCTTATCTTTATAAGACAAGACAAAATATGTTTAGCGGATTCATTTTTAATCATTAATTTAACAATTTTAAATTATAAATATAACTAGTATATATTTTCGTTCTAAAGACACCCTCCCACTGCCTTATATATTTCCAGTAATCTCTTAAAATGAGAAAGTGAAAATTTAAACATTTTAAATTTTTCAATAAGAAGTAGATCCAATCAGTATTCTACCCAAGCCTCAAATTTTAGCAATATTTTCCCTTATAAAACCAAAAAGGTAGACAACTATTATCAATTGCATCTCATGCAACTCTTATTATTGATCTTAAATATGCCTTATCCTCATACTTCAGCGAGAATTGGGTAAGTGTATTCCAGATTTACTTGCCAATGATAAAATATAAGTTACTGATATTACCCTCACACTTTAGTGATATTGGATAATACTTTCGCTTATATTTGCCCCATCACATGTTATGCGGCATATTTCGAATCACATCGACCTATTCCCTCACACTTTAGTGATATTGGGAGAAAGATCGAGTTGACTAGATTATTACCAAATTCATAAGGTAATAATCTCCATGTAAAAATGTTGTTTTTATTAATGTGTATTCATCTTGCATGAATGTGATTGTGTTCATTGCTCATTTTTTTTAATGCATGATAATCATACATAATTACGGAACGAAATTAGAAACTAATTTCCTAAGTAACAAACATACTGAAATTGAAGTCTTGTTACATTAATAAGTCAAAAAAAACCATACCTTTGAAGTTTTTAGACATTTCTATACTTGGAGCTCACATTGAAATTAACCCTTGAATAATTCTAGGCTTTAACAAAGCGGTGAGATTGAAACTTAGAATGACAGCATTATTTGATCAATTTTCAGTAAGATTCAATTTTGAAATCCTATCAAAATGAGGTGTTTGTTGATTTAGATATAGGGACCATTATGAAACAAGTTCAAAACTTATTATTTATAGTTAACAAATATGGAGGGCTAAATACAACATTTGCAAACCTTTTGCCACTTCACCCTTTGCATGAAAAACACTTATCACTCATGCATCCTATGCTTGCTGCCAAGTATCAATCATGCAAAGCCTCAATGTCCCACTTGTCAAACAAGTGGTCATATGTCAAGATTTCCTTTGACATGCAATAGGAACCTCTTTACAACATTTGTAACGTATATTTTCCACTTTTAGAGAGGTCTTAAAATGTATCCTACTTTCTAAAATCATTCCGGATTGAACTGTTAAATCCGTCTCGTTATCTCAATGCTCAACGAGTACCTGCATAGTGTGAGACTCCTTATAATCACCTCCATTCGTCTTACAGAACACTTTAAGTCTGTGAACAATGCTCCGCACACATGTTATAAATATTACGGAACAGAGTGTTGAACCATACAAGTTGAAACCATATCCATATAATCCCTCCGTTACCTATATCTTAAAAGGGCAAAGACACAGATCATCACCGTCAAATATCTATGTGCTCAATCGTGAACTTATCTCTAGATTTCTCTTTTTGTAAAACAATATCTACAAACACTTTTACTATGTTTTTTAACCATATAGAAAACTCTTTTTCAGGGTTTTGTGCTTTTGACTAAAAGACATCTTAAAATACATTTCTCGGAGCATCAAGATATACAATTCACTTAAATGAGTTAACGGATCCCATATCTCTGCACACCAGACTCTATGAGCATCAAACCATACCCAACAATACCTACTAGTCAGACCATGAAGAGTCTCTGATATGCGTGGAACCGAAGCATGGTAGATCATTCAAAAGCCCACTGTGGCACTAATGTAAAAGAATTACGAATATTAATCAACTCAAGAAGACCCTCAATTGACGACTTTATGAGATGTTTATTGGAGGTCCTCGTGAGTCTATTTAGTACCCAATCCTCACTGAATTCTTATATGCCCATACGAACTTTCACTAAGCCCATGGTCTATTAAGACTAACCATCTAGATAATTTAGATATAGACATACACTGATCCAGAAGGAATACTAACCGACTTGTGTCGGTAACCATGGATCGGAAATGATGTTTTTGAGAATATACTACATAATAACATTTCTTAGCACCATTTATAACTCTTCGCAACTATATCATTACTAATATATTCTCGGGTCTTTGTCCCATTTCAGACAAGGTTCTAATTTTAGAATTGCTAACTTTTAGAATTGACCCAAACTTTTTTGGATGAGATCTAAACTCTTTCAAATATACAATATCTATAAATGTTACAAGCTTCTTACCATATAATTATAAATTAACGATTATTATCGAAATGATTACTATAAATCTAAATGGCATGTAAGCACCATCTCTAATAGTTTTAACATCCATATGATCAAGTTCTAAATCAAATGATGTTACAAGGGACAATAGAACTTTTATTGAACTTTGTTTGACAATTGGAGAGTAGATTTCATTTTAATCAACCTTCTTTTAGTGTATATTCCTTAATTACAAGCCTAGCTTTAAACTTTGCTAGTTCTTCTTCATTTAGGCCTTTTTTTTAGCTTATAAACCTATTTGCAGCCACTACTCTTCTATTTTTAAGCTTTGTTATTAATCTCAAGTGTGATTTTTCTTTAGAGAGGCAATTTCTTTATTTATTGCCTTGATCAACTCTCCACTATCACTATTGTTTACTGCTTCTTCATAGCTGTTTAGTTCATCTCTAGCTACTACTTCTATTGATATAAGAACATAGGCTATCGGGTCTGCATAACTATATCTTAAAGGTGGTCTCATTTGCCTTTTTTTTTTATCTATAACATTTTAATAGTCATCCACATAAAAAGTTTGATCATGATGTGTAGCATTAATTTCAATGTCTTCATGTTTTTGTATTAATGCTGGTATTTCCAATTGAACAATATCTTCACTGATATTCCTTTAAAGTTTTAAGTACCATTTGTTGGTTCTATCTGAGATCTCAGTATAGCTTCTTTATTAAAGACTATTTCTCTGCTAATAATATATTTTGGAGGGTTGATATTAGTACATTATAACTTGTATCCTTTAACTATATTAGGATACCCAACCAAAATACCTTTGAGTGACCTTGGTTGTAGTTTTCCTTGCTTAACATATGTATAAGTAGGGTAGCCAAAAGTTTTAATAGAACTTAGATAAAATGGATGTTTAGACCATATTTCTTTTAAAGTTAATGAGTCTAGGAGTGCTAAGAGGCTCCTATTCATAATATAAGCTACAATCATCACAGAATTTGCTTAAAATTGTTTAGGTAACTTGTCATTGAACAATATACTTTTCACTCTTTCTATGAGTATTTTGTTCTTTCTTTCAGTTAAGCCATTCTGTGGAGTGTGTCTAACTGTCCTGTGACTAACAATCCCATTTTGCTCACAAAATGACTAAAACTCATAATAACAAAATTTTAAGCCATTGTCTGGTCTTAGCCTTTTTAACCTTTTCCCAATTTAGTTCTTAATTAGTGTTTTCCAAATTTTGAACTTCTTAAAGACCTGATCTTTGGATTCAAAATATACACCCAAACTTTCTTTAAATAGTCATTTATAAAGGTTAAGAAATATTTAGTTTCACCATGTGAAGGAACCTTTGTTAGCCCTCAGATCTGAATGAACATAGTTAAGTGTGTTTCGTGTTCTATGCACTGCCTTAACAAACTTCAATCTACTAGCTTTTCCCAATACACAGTTCTAATAAATTTCTAGAGAGCTGATTTTGTCACCACCATATAAGGGTTGTTTACTCAATTCATTCAAACCCTTAAGACTCATGTGTCCTATTCTTAGATGCCATAATTTGGTTTTATCTAACTCAGAGCTGTATACTTCTCCTGCAACAAGGGTAGTGCCTTGTAGTATATACAGTCTATTCTTTAAAATTTCCTTTCATTACAACTATAAAGCCTTTCACAACCTTTAAGACACCATATTCAGCCTTAATAATACATTAAGACTTATCAAACATACCTAAAGAAATTAAGTTTCTTTTTAGCTCAGGTACATATTTAAGCTGATCTAGTACCATTATAGATCCATCACTCATTTTTAATCTTATTCTTCTTATACCAATAATCTTGCAGGCAAGATTATTCCTTAATAGAACCTTACCTCCATTAATATAATTTAGAGAAACAAACATATAAAGGTTTGGGCACATATGAAATTAGCAGCCTTAATTCATAACCTACTCACCTTTGGACTTGTTGTTTGTTGTAATTAGAACGTCAATAGATTCATACGCAGAAGCATTTGTTACAGAATCATCACTATTATCTAAAGCTATAACAACATTACCATCAATATCTTTTTGCTTGTCTTTTGATTTCTTTTTCCATTCAAGGTATTCTTTGATAAAGTGCCCCTCCTTATGGCATTTATAACACTTCCTCTTCTTACCTTTTGATTGAGATCTTCCATTTTCCTTGCTTTTGTTCTTCACATCTTTCTTTTTTTATCTTCCCCTTGCTGTCAAGACATCTCTTACACTTGAATCTTTATCTGAACTCATCATTAATTTTTTCTTAGAGTTTAAAGCTACTTTGACATCTTCCAAGGTTAATGTTCTTTATCGTACATCAAAGTATTAACTAAGTGCTCATAGGAGTTAGGTAAAGAGTTTAAAAATGATATGGCTTGATCTTCATCATCATCGATTCTTACCCTAATGTTTTCAAGATCAATAATGATTCTATTGAAATGATCTAGATGCTCTTTCATAGAAGCACCATTCTTCAATTGTTAGTGCATAAAGATTTTTTTTCATATAAAGTCTGTTGGCAAGAGACTTTGTCATGAAAAGTGAATCAAACTTGTCCTATATTCCTTTTACAGTAGTCTCCTTTATGACTTCTCTAATTACCTTATCCCCAAGGTATAACGCAATTACACAGTGATATTTTATTGAGCTATCTCTCTCCTTCTGAATCTTGAGAATTTCTTTAGAATCTTTAACAGTTTTGGTCTTAGAAGATGAAAATCCATGCTTCTGATCATCTCATTCTTTAGTACCCTTATCTTTTTCATCATCAAAGTATCCATTAATTGTGGACTCAAGATGTTAAGAAACCAACATTGCCTTCATTTTGAATTTCCATACAAGAAAATCTGTATTACCATTAAAAATAGCAACTTCAGCCTTTGGTAATGTCTCATTAATCTAGAACCACTCTGATACTAATTTGTAGAACTTAAGAACCCAGAATCAATGTTGACAATCTAAATTAAGAACACACGAATCAAAATTGAACCAACCCAAAAAATAAATAAGAACAATGAAGAAGTAACTAATCAAACTTAAGCTACAAGATAAAAATCAAGAACACAATTACGTGGTTCGACAAGAATTGTCTACATTCATAGTTGGAATAGCCTTAAGC
This sequence comes from Ailanthus altissimus, assembly GCA_946807835.1. Lineage (NCBI taxonomy): Eukaryota > Viridiplantae > Streptophyta > Magnoliopsida > Sapindales > Simaroubaceae > Ailanthus > Ailanthus altissimus. Next base: position 22,769,682 of record OX327685.1, on the reverse strand, counting down.
TTTTTATTTCTTAACAAACAATGGATCCAATACAATGAGGAAGTAACAAGCTTTTACTTAAATATTGAATTACTCAATTTGATTAAGAATACACAAAGTTCTCTCTCAGTGAAGTAACTCTATCAATTAGCTTTTATACTCTGCACTTCTAGCTAACTTCTGAACTTCTACAGTAATTGATTATAAAAACCAAAAGGTCCCACTACTTACCACATCATCAATTATATAATAGACTATAACAGAATTATGAAACAAACTTTCCCGCCAACAGAGATAAAAATAATTTCATAATCACACAAGAAAGTTACATAGTTTGGTAACAAATGCTTGCATCCTCGATAGATCACAGGGTTCTAGTCTTTTTTATTAGTTCACAAAAAGAACAAAAATTACAAAGATCTCTTTCAAGAGATAATCAAGGAATACAATTAAAAGATGAGCTCTTAAGAATCTATCGGTGCTTTCTTGATCACTCAAATCTCAAGTACTCCTATAGCACTCTCTTGTGCACTTTGTACTTAAGACTCTTTAGCTCTCTATTCTCTCTTTCGGAGTTTCTATAATGCTTGATTAATTCTAAAAAGTTACAAGGGTTTATATATTATTAGATACTCTCTAAAAACTTTATTTCTAGTTGGAATAAAAGTCCATGCATATATGAGTCTAAATCTCACTCGAAGAAGTTGATCCGAGCTAAAAATAAAAGTTTCCTCAAATTGGGCACTGTCGCACCACAAAGTTGGCACAACGGTGCTGATGTGACCCTGACATAGCATGCGGCTAATGCTTATATGTTCAGCATTGCAACACTCAGGCATGGAAAGGTCATTTGCTTATTCTGACCTCTCTTTGCTATGATTCTGTATTTTCTCCATTTCTCGTACGTTCAAAGGGTATTTGACTTCATGTTGACACTTCATTGGTCTCCAACTCAAACTCATATACAAACATAATTTTAAATCACCAAAATTCCAATACAAGCAAAATTTGAAGTGAAATAAAATCTTGCCAAAAACTACACAAAATTAATATTTCAAAACCAAAAACAAATAAGAAAAATCCAGATGCAACAATAAAAAAAACATACAACCCCAATTCCATATGAAGAGTTAAGCAATTTCAACTTACCCCAGCAAAAATAAATAAATAAATAATAAAAACCCATATCATCTCCACACAACAATAAAAAAAAATAGTTATGAAAGATTTAATAAAAGAAAATCAAAATTGGAGTAATTAAAGTACTTGATTAGCAAATAAGTGCTTAGCATAAAACTTGTCAATGGTATCACCAAGATACTTGTCATTAAATTTAGTGCAAACATTACTATAAATCAAGCAACTATTAATATGATTCTAATTCTTAGTGTTATTAACTCTCTTTTACAACTAGTTGGGGTAATCACCCAATCTATACTCTTTATATCCTCTATGCGAAAGAACCTGACCGGCCCTTTGTTGGTAAGTGGTAACAACAAAGGCAAAGATCATGAAGTAGAACAAGGTTAAAATCAAGAGGAACATGGCCAACAAGTAAAGCAATAAGAGCCACGAGACTCTACAGCAGCCAATGAGACCACCATGAGAAAGACGCCAAGAACTATCACAAGTTTTTCGAGAAACTTCTCCTATTAAGTTATGCCTTTATTTGAAATCCAGATGTCAGTTTTGAGATATTGAGCGTTGTAGCGTGGGGGAGTTGGATTTGTGGGGGAGATCTTGCCGGTAGAGGTGCAGTAGGCGGCAATGAAGTTCTTGTAGGTGGCGAGTCTGATGGATGTTGCTGCCTGAAGTTATTTAGGTTTATATTTATGTCTGGTTTAATTGGATTTTTCAAATAAAACTTTTAAAAAATAGAGGTTTTAAGAAAAAGTGACTAAACTTTTGGTTGTCAATTAAAAAAAACTTTTTAAAAATTAAACATTTGATTTGGTTACATATTGTTAAAAATATTTATCAGTCATTAAATTGCCAAAACTAACACTTAAAAAATCTTACATCAAAATTCTATACAGTTTAATATTTTTTACACAAAATAAAATTTACAATTTAATTTTTAAATTTTATTAATGTATTTTTATAGATAACGTGCTAAAATTTAGTTTATGATAATTATGAAATAATGACCAAAATAATTGGAACTCTAAACATACATAAATATAAATTTATAATAATTCAAGTAAAATTGATATCTAACAATCAACGAATTAAATAAATTATTATGTTTAGTACAAAAATTAAAAATAAAATAAAATACTAAGTACTTATCGTCAAAATATTTTTGTTGTAACCTTGTAGGGATATGATAATTGTAAAGATATGGAGATACAATGACTTTCAACAAAATGTTAATAACATATTAGTTGAATGGAGTTTATTATTAAAGGTATACTCTAGAATTAAAAAAATAGTAGGGTATATATATCAATAAATAAATATTTTATATTTTAAAATAAAAATTTTAAAAAGCTCTACTCTTATAAGTCCAAATTTTGAGTTTTTATAATTAAAGGTAAAATAGCATTTTTAATCTCTAAAAAATCTTCATTAATTGTAATTAAACATCATAAAAAAATTTAAAAAGTGCTTTTGATATTATAAAAACACTTTTGGTTGGTGGAAAAATCCAACCAAACAAGAAATAAGTTTTAAGTGGTGCACTTGTGTTTTTTTAGGCTTAGTACTTGTTTGGTTAGGTTTCTCATTTAGGCTTAGTATATTTTTGGTTAGGTTTATCTATTTTTAAAAAAACAATTTAATATCAAAAGATCTTTTCAAATTTTTTTATGTTTTTTGGTTATAACTAGAAGAAAGTTTTTAAAAATTAAAAAAATTATTTTGCCTCTGTTAGTAAAAGCTCAAATTTTGGGCTTTTAAAAGTTGAGGTTTTTGAGGTTTTTTTATTATATTTGTATGATATCATATATACCTTAATAATATTATCTTAATTCAATAGTGTACCCTTAATAAAAATTAACTCTATTCAATTAATATAATTTTAATATTTTCTTAAAAGTTATTGTATTTTTATATCTTTACAATTATCATGTTTCTACAAGACTCTTTATAAAAAGTCTTTTGTTATTGGTAGGTACTATTTTATTTTATTTTAAAATTTTGTATTAAACACAATAATTTATTTGATTGTTGATTGTTATGTATTAACTTTATTTAGATTATTGTATTTTAAGAGATTGGATTTGATAAAATATATGGTAAATCTAATTATATTATAGTTTGTTTAAAACTTAAATAAATAAATTTATTTGACATTATTAAGTGTCATTTTTGATAATTTTATAATAGATAAATACTTTTAACAATATGTAACCAAAAGATCTAGTGCTTTAACAAAACATTTAATTAATAACTAAATGATTAATGATTTTTTCTAAAAATTTTATTTCTAAAAGCTCTATTTTTAAAAGCTTTACTTGATAAGCCTAACCAAACGGGCCTTTAGCCTTTAGAATCATAAGCTCTATTATTTTATTTTTTTTTAGTTTCTTCCCCTAAACAAAATTGTTTTAGGGGGAATCGTTTTCTTTTAATTTTTTTTTAGAATAATAAGTTTTGGGGGGAATCGTTTTCTTTTTAATTTTTTTTTAGAATAATAAGCTCCCGGCATGTTTTGAGGGACTTAAGTTTTTTAGTTACTTTCTAGAATGGCAGTGTTTGTGGGAAATTTCATTAATTCTCAAATAATGCCCCAAAACAATACTATTTTGTGAGAAGAAATATTAATTTTTTCTAATTAATTTTTCAAAAAATAAAATAATTATTTTTTATTTAAAACAATGTCGTTTTAGATTTACTGATATTATAATATTAGTAATTCACTAAAGCTTTATACTTATAATGCTATAATATCAATAAGTCACTGACACTTCAAAGAAGTGTTAGTAAGCCTTGACACAATACAGTTATATCAGTATTCACTTACACTATTTTAAAAAGTATTAGTAGCATGGTGTTAGTGAAGCCCATTTTTTTAGTAGTGATTTCAACTTTTAAGGCACTATTATAGCTCCATTAAAGCCCTTAAGGCTATATAGAAAGCTTATAAGTCTCCATTATGGGGAGGGAGGAAGATCTATAATCATTATAATCACTTTCAATTATTGCTTGTTGAGCATTTATCAGCTCAAGAAGGATGATTGCTATTAAATCCCTTCACTCCTCAAGAGAGGAAGTGTTGAAATCAAACCTCTTACAAAGAGACAAGTATTTTCTCAACAACTCTTTTATTAGGTAGTTATTTTCCACGTAGCCTAATCTTGTTGACACTGTGCATTAACCTGTCAGAATAATCATTGAACTTCTCTGCTTCCATTTTTTGCATTTCAAAATCTCTTCTCAAGTTCAATATTTGCATCTATTTTGATCTAGCATTGCATTGATACTCTTGCTTGAGCAGGTCCCATGCTTGCTTTGCTGTCTCACAAGCCATGATCTTAGTGAAGATTATTTCTAAGACTACATAATAGATACAAGTCTTTACCTTGAACATCCTTCTTCTTTCTTCTATTTGATTTCTGATTTGGGCAACTGAGGATCTTCAGGTAATGGTTTAACCTCTCATATTCCAACCAAATCCCACAAATCATTGGCCTGTAGAAAAAAAAAACCTTCATTCTAACAGCCCAAATTGAATAGTTCTCATCCATGAATGTTGGTGTTATTGACATATAATTATTTTCTTCCATTTAAGCAAGCTCACTTGAGTTTTTTAGAAACAAAATTCTAAGTCCTTTAAGAACTATTATTGTTGGAGAGAGAACAAAGTAACAATATTCTAAGTTAACAACTCAATGAAATGTTGTTAATATATTTTATCTCAAATTAATAAAGGTTACATAAATATAAATACTAAAAAAGAATTCAAAAATGCAACTAAAACATTTATCTTATCATAACATCATTTTGATTCAAGTTTAAAACTCTTGGAATATCTAGACTAAAATTAATTTATTTGTCCTGGTCATAACCAGAAAATACAACAACCTTAAAAAAAGTCACTCCTACAAGTAATATGCAGCTTAAATGCACCTCTCTAAGTTACTTTGCATAACTGAACCATTATAATTATTTTTCTTCTTTCTTGAGTTTATTTTTTTTTTATAATCTTGAATGAGTTTGAAATTATAAAAGCCCAATAAACATCAAAGAGTAGTCATCTTACCCTAATTCTTTTATTGGCCCATTAATTATTCCTAGGAATAAACAAATTTAACTCGTTAGCCCAAGAGTTAGTAAATTTTAAGGTCAACAACTTAGCACCATCTGTGAGAATAAATGGAAATCCATGAAAGACCATTAGCCAAAGTAGATAAGATGACTTCTAGGTCCATGATCATATGCAACAATAAGCAAAGCTAGAGGTCAATTGAGATCTTAGTCACAGCTCGTGGGATCACCTATGACTCAGTACTTAAACACATATTGAGGAAAGAGAAGAGGCAGGAAGGAGAACAGTAATAAATGCCTAAGAAGGTCTTCAGCCCCAATTATGGCTACTATAAGGTGCTTGAGAGAGTCATCACAAATATATGAGCTCAAGCACGCAAAAATGAATAGTCAAAAAACCACAAGATACCAAGTCTCTTAAAATATTATCCTAACACTTTAATCTCACTTTCTTTTACATCTACTATTGTAATAATCACTTATAAGTGCTTGAATTTTCTTATTGAATACATTAATAATTGCTCTTTTTCAAATCTTTAATATCATAAGATCAATATTTACTAAAAGATTACTAACCAAAGAATTGATAGGGTAGTGATGATAATCCTTAAGTGACCCTTTTGGCCAAGAGCTTGACACAAGCCTCAGAAGAATCTTGAAGGATCAAGAAGCTAACAACACTAACCCTCAACTAACCATCTCGGCCAAATTTTTGAGCAGGTATCGGATAAATATCAAAGATAAAGGTCAAGGCAACATCCCTCAAGGACCCCACAAAATGATCCAAGATCCCCATGAGGATCGTTAGATTCATAAGGTGATTGAAGGTTTAGCGAAGAAATAGGGAAGGAATTACAAATGGGCTTAGATGTTTGGAGTGAAAACTAGGCCTAAAGTGGATTGAATAAGGGATTAGGCCTAAATATGAATAATGGTGGAAAGAAAAAGTGAAAATTAAAGGCTAGAGAGCTGGGCCTGGAAAACAATGAGTTAGGGCCTGTGAATGAAAAAAGGAAAAACAATGAGGTTAGTTTGGAATGCCTAAAGACTAAGAAGAGGAAAATTCAACAAACAAAATAGTCTTTTGAAAGGAGAAGAAGGGAATGGAATAATTGGGAGATCATAAAATCAAGAAGGCTTCATTAATAAACATATTGGTAAAGGTTGAGCACGAGTCCCACCTAGAGTAATGAGACTCTTAAGTCGGAATGTTTAAGGCTTGCATAAATCTCGAATGTTCTGATCTTAAAAAAATTTCTCCAATCACAAAAGCCACGAATAGTGTTCATATGTGAAACAAAATTGCTGAATTTTCAAATGCAACAAGTTGGAAAAAGACTAAACTTTGAGAAATATTTTGCTGTGAGTAGAGAATGAAGAAATTGAGGATAACAGTCTTATGAAATAAGGAAATAAGTTTGAAGTTGCTATCCTATATTCAATGCTATATAAACATGTTAGTTCAGGAGAGCGAGAAACATAGAGATTTACAGGGGTTTATGGTTATTGAAGACTGATCAAAAGAAGTTTACATAGATGTTGCTTAAACATTGGCTAACATAATTGATCTTCCATGGCTCTGGTATGGAGATTTCAATGAAATATAGGAAATAGATGAGAAGAGTAGAGGTTTTCCAAGAAGTAAAAATGCCATAGAAGGTTTCTGAGAAGCAGTTAAAAGTAGTGACTTAATTATTATAGCTTGGAATGGATTTTCTTTCATATAGTTAAATAAGAGATGACAGACACGGTTGATGGAAGAAAGATTAGATAGTTTTTTTTTAATAATAAAAGGTTGAAAAAAAGATTCCATAGATGGGAGGTGCATTAATTAATAGTTATTGCATCAAATCACTGCCTAATAGTAATGGAGGCATGGGAAGCAAGGATGAGGGATAAAAGAAGGAAAAGGGTTATATGCAGGTTTATAAAGATATGTGGAACCTTTACGAAAATTGTGAGAAAGCAGTGAATAGAAGATGAAGTGCTTAAGGAGAGGCATATTATGAACGTGCATGGTTTTGTTTAAAAACTGCAAAAGAACAAATCAACTCTGCAATATTAGAGCAAGAGGGAGTTTAGAGGAAGGAATAAGAAATTAGAGAAATGGATAAAAAAAAAAATTGAATCAAAGTAGGAACCTAGGCTGCCAGTATGATAAAAAAATAGCAAAATCTAGTATTTAAAGAGGTAGATTGATGGTTTTCTTTATGAGGAAGAAATATATTGAAGGCAAGGATCTAGCATAAGCTACTTTAGGTTGGGGGATAGAAATACAAAAAACATTTCATGCAAAAGCCAACAAGAGGAAGAGGATTAATACAATAAAGAGTCTAATTAATGAGAATGGAGAGTCGATGGAAGATTAAAAGGGTATGAAAAAGATAATGTACAACTATTTTATAGAGCTTTTTACTTTATCAAATCCCACAAAAGAACAAAGGGATGAGGCAGCTAAAGGAACAAATAAAAAGTGACAGAATAAATGAATAATGAGCTTCTAAAACCATTCATAATCAAAGAGATGATGAGTGTGGTATGACAGCTAAATCCTTTAAAGGCCAAAGAGTAGATGGTATTTTAGTAGGCTTTAATCAAAAGCATTAGAAATATATAGAAGAAGATATTGTCAAGGCCTGCTTACACATCTTGAATCAGAAAGGTAATCATCAGCCACTAAACCATACTCTTACTACACCGATCCCAAAATCCCAACACCCTCAAAAACTAAATAATTTTAAACCTATTAGCCTTTGTAATATGGTATAGAAGTATTGGAGCTGGTTCTTACGTGTCATTCTAATATTGTATGAATATTAATTGTTTAATATTTATACAATAAATATTTCGAATAAAAATTATTAATATTTATAATTATATGGTATAATGCTTATAACACTACAGACATTGTATGATCTGAAGAAGTTTAGACCAATGCTAAGAGTTTGCAATGCTAAGAGTTATAAATACTAAGAGTTAGTACTGTTAAGAGTTAACAGGTTATAAGAGTCAGCGAGGTCTAAAGAGTTAGAACCTTATCTATAATGGATCAAAGACCTGAGAGTATACTAGTAATGACATAGTTGCAAAGAGTTACAATAGGTGCTAGAAAATGTCATTATGTAAGTATGTCTTAAATATTATATTTCTGATCTATGTTCACCAATGCAGGTCTATTGTTGAATCATTGTAATATAGATTAGTGTATGTCTATATCTGACTGGTTCAGATGGTTGTTCTTAGCTGACCATGAGCTTAGAGCTTGTATAGGCATGTAGGTATCCAGTCAGGACTAGATACTAAGCAGACTCACGAAGACCCCAATAGATATCCTATGAAGCCGTCAAAAGAAGGTCCTCTCGAGTTGAGTAGTATTCGTGGTTTTTTAACCTCAACGCCACGGTAGGCTTATAAGTGATTCACCATACTTTGGTTCTATATATGTTAGAGACCTTTCATGGTCTGACAGCTATGTGTCGCTAGGTATGGTCCAATGCTCATGGAGTCCGATATGTGTAGATATGGGATCCGTCAGCTTACATAGGTAAGTTGTATAACCAATGCTTCAAGATTGCATTTTATGAAGTCTTGTGGCCATAAGTATAAACCCGGGAAAAGATTATTCCATAGGGTTAAACAATATAAAAAAAGTGTTTGCGTATATTGTTTATTGAGATATGAATCTGGAGATAAGTTCATGGATGAGCAAATGGAGATTTGACGGTGTTGATCTATATCCTCGTACATTAAGGGTATAAATGATGGAAGGATTATACATATACGATGTAACCTCAACTTGTATGGTCTAACACGCTAATTTGTAATATTTATAGCGTGTACGTGGGGCATCGATTACGGACTCATGGAATAGTTCCATTTGAAAATTGAGTGTAGACCTGGGGAGTCCTAATATGAAATGTACTCTTTGTGCACTTGGACAGTGTACCGTATTGAATGGTTCAATACAGTAAAATTTAGTAATTTACGAAGGTTAAGTTATCTAAAGTATATGGTTAAATGGTGGGACCCACTTTAGGTTAACTTGGTAACCTAGTAAGGACATAAAAGTAATTTTATTTAGTGATCATACATATTTATTTATTTATTTGTTAAATAAATGATTTAACTTAACTATGATTAAAGGTTAACCATATGGTTAAGTTAAGTTAGTTAATTAGGGTTAGATTATTTAAATATTTATTTAACTTAAGGGTTAAGTTAAACTAACCTAATTAAGGTTAAATTAAATGTATTTGATTTATATAAGTAAAATGAATTAATTTTCATAAGTTAAGTTGTTTTTGGTTGGTTAGAAAATTATGAGAGAATTAAAGAATAAAAATGAAATGTTTTCAAGAGTTTAAAACATATTTTATTCATCATCTTCTCTAATTAATTTAGCCATTAAAACATGAATTAAATTTGTTTTTGTTTAAGAGTTGAATAAATAAATAACAAATTTAATTAAGTTAAAGAGTTTAACTTTGAATTAAGTTTAAGAGTTAAACTAATTGCTGGATTAACATACTGCTATTCTAGACAATCAAACCCACCCTTGTTGATTGTTAGGATTGATCAAAGTTTGCATTTCAAGTGAACTTCAAACAATTAATCCAAAGGCTTCACGGGTTAATTTCTCAATCTCGTTTTTAATTTGATTAATATGTATTATTTGTGTTCATTGTAAATTGTTATACTTCCGTTGTGCATATATACGTATGAGATATATATAATTTTGTATAATGAAACACATCTTATATGCAAGCACCGTAGAATTATCAACACCCAACAAATTGGTATCAAAGAAATTTCATATTGTTTTGGGTGTTTTTAGTGTTGGCTAAATGTTGGCTATGTTGTATGACAAGTTCTAGGATTGTAGTGATGCATTTCAAGTGTTGAAAATGCAAAATTGGTAAAAATAGCCCCTGGAAAGCCGCAACGTTCATGTCCAATGCTGCAGCATTCATATGAACACTGAGGGGTTGGTTGTATGGCGCGTCTACACTGGATGATTGCAAGGGCGCTGGATGTCTAGAGCCTCAACGCTAGAAGCAGTGCTTCCAACCCCCTAGTGCTAGTAAGCCAGTGCTGCAGTGCTGAGGCTTTTAAAGCCTTAGCGTCGTAGCGCTAAAAGGCCAACGCTGTGGTGTTGACACTAAAAAAAAAGTAAATTTTTTTAATTTTTGAATGTGAGGGGGGGAAGGTTTATGAGTTGTAATAATAAGAGTTATTAGTTTACATGATAAACTAAGGATATTTTTTTTTTGTAACCACAATAAGAGCCCTACTGATGGGGTTAGTTGTGCTTGCACAGAAATGAATAATTGATTAAGAATAACCTTCCCATGTGATGAGAGCATGTAATAAGAGCCTGTATTTAAAATCTCTCTTAATTAGATTCAAATTTATTATATTATGTGATAATATTTTAAATTATTCATCTTACCAATACGGTGTAAGACAGGTCACTACGGTATTTTCCAATATTGCTTTAGCGTGAGGGATTTGGTCGGTGTGACTTGGTCTAATGCCGATAAAATATGAGATGAGTCAAATATATATGAACATATTATCTAATATTGCTTTAGCATGATGGTAGTGTCAATAATATATATTTGACTATTGACAAGTTAATTTGAAATACCCTTACCTAATATTGCTTTAGTGTGAGGATAAGGTGTATTTAAGAACGATAGTAAAAGTTGTATGAGATGCAATTGACAAGAGTTGTCTATTTGTTGAATTTACAAAGGCCAATATTGATTTAGCGTGAGGCTGGAGTAAAATCCTAATCGGGTCTACTTTTCGTTGTATAGTTTAAATTTTTTAAACTGTCATTATCCCGTTCGCGAGATTAAAGGGATTAAGTAAATCAGTGGGAGAGAATTTTTAGATTAATTAAAAAATGTATAATAGTTATACCCATGATCTAAAGTGTTATTAATTAACAATTAGAAATGTTCAACTACACCTCTCATAATTTGTCTTATAGAGATAAAATAAGTACGAGCAATCCATTAGTACTCTTGATTAATACACACTAATTATAGGGTGCTGAATAAAATATTTAACACTTGCTTATGAATCTGATAATAATTCTAGATTCAGAATTCTAGAAGAAAAAAAAGGTGTAAGTGGATTATTGACAAAGGAAACAAGGTGAACATTTATGGCAATAATTGAATTCCAGGGAAATCAACCCTAAAACCTATATCCCTTAAAATCCTGCTCATTGAAAGTAATGTTGTTGTCCTAATTGACGAGGAAATAAATGAATAAGGGAGTTTATTAAACAAAACTTCAAAGATGAGGATGTATAAGAGATACTTAAAATGCTTCTACCTCTAATAAAACAAAATGGTACCATATGTTGGCATTTTAAGAAAATATGGATGTATATAGTAAGGAATGGTTACTACAGGGCCTTGGAGGACAAATTCAAAATGGAAGCTGAGTCACCAAGTTATATGGAGAAATAGTGGAAATCAATATGGAAGACCTCACTACCTTTAAAGGTCAAAATCTTCCTATGGAGGGCATTATTAGACAATCTTCCCATAACAGAGAACTTATACAAGAGAAAAATTAATGAGAATCCTTTGTACAAAAGATGTCTTAAAGAGAAAGAAACGACCTTTCATACTTTGGTTAGATTCAAGATGGCAAAACAAAAAAAAAGAAACTTTGTAGTAAAGGTCTCAATTAGCAGAAATGATAAGTGAAAGACTAAACACAGAATTATGAGAGTTTTACCAGCAAATGTGTTTAACAACAATAGTAGAGGAAAGAGATAGAATTGTGATAGTGTTATAAACTCGATGGCAAATGAGAAAGAAGCATGTGATCACTAGGAAGATAAGCTTATTTGGAGTCAAGCGAAGTTAGGGATATATATGATAAGTGGAAAATGTTCAGATTACAGACCAGAGTAGAAGGAAGTAGAGAAGAGATCTTTGAAGGATGGTGCAGAATAAACACAGATGCAACTGTGTGTCCCAAAGGAGTAAGACAGATTTAGAAGTTATAATATCGAACTAGAATGGAATCTTACTAGTAATGATTGCAACCTCTATAGAGTTCAGGGGAGATATAAAACTTGTTGAGGCTTAGACTATTCAATTTACTATGCGGACAGCAGAAAGAATGTAGTTTAAGATTATTGTAATAAAGACAAATGCCTAAAATGTTGTGGAAATGGTTAAAGGTAACATAGGGACTTTGAAGAAAATCAAATGGACTATAAATTATATTCAAAAAAAATGTGTGGACATTAAAGGCAATAGAGTAAGGTATATCCCAAGATCTTGTAATATGACAACTTTTTTTTTTTGAAATTTTAAATGTAATATTATAAAAATATTTACAATATTACATAGTAAGTCTACTGATATATATCAGACAATTATTAGAATGCTTCATAGGGATAAGATAAAACCTTCGTGGCTCGTCTGAACCTACTTATCCAACAACGGAGATACAATCAAGTTCTAAAGGACTTATTCCAAGATGGATATTTGCCATTATTACAGATGAGAAAATCCAACCTTCACGCAGGAAGGATTTGACCTTACAAGAAGGAATGCTACCTCATAAAGAGAAAAATACTATCTCACATATGAGGATTATTACATACAATACTATTAAAAGAAAATTACCAAAAAAAACCCTACACAAATACAGTCAAAATACCCCTAAAACCCTAGTTTTCTATAGTACCCAACATACAAGCAACAACCACACTATATATCACTTCGAGAGGTGGCCGGTGGTGGAGCTTGGTGGTTGAGCAGTAGAAGCTGTTCGGAGCTAAAATAGGAGGGGTTAGGCAAAAACAGAGAGCTCATCGGTGGCACACCAAAAGCAGCAATGACCTAAGCTGGATTCTTACTCGGATTGGTAGGCCATGGTTGAAGAAGATGGGTTACATGGCTGCCAAGGGGAAAAGTGCCGAGAGGACGTGATGCCGACTAGATCCAAGCAAGCATCGACAGAAGGGAACCCGCTCACTGAAGAAAGATGGTTGTTGCATGACAGCAGAGATGAAATAACTATTTGGCCATCGAAAGATGCAGCGGCTAAAAGCGCCAATCAGTGCAATGGCCTAGCGGGACAATGTGGTAGCAACATGACTTTTCAACCATGTCATTGACGAAGACAATCGTCGGAAGAGCGGAGAGAGAAACGAAAAAATGAAGGAGATAGAAACTAAACTAGAGAAAGAAAAGGAAAAATTGTAGGAAAAATCAAATGAAATCAAAATAGTTAACTATTGGTAATGAGAATGAGTCGTCGAAGATGAGGCATAAGCCCCGTCTCTAACGAAATCTAGAACTAAAAAAGGTGTGGCGCCTTTTTAAGTTAGAGAGCTTTTTTTTTCCGTGACCTCTAAGGGTTCTCTCTCTACAGCTTCTGTTTGAGTAATGAAAGTTTTTCTTAAAAAAAGAAAAAGAAAAAAAATAGATGAATGTTTCCTTCTACAAAAGGTGGTCACCGAAATGGTGTTATGGTACAATTTATTCATGACCCATCTGATACTAGTTGGGGAGTCTAACTAGTTATAAGGTATGCACTGGCATAACATCCTAAATGGCCCTTTGCTTTGGCGGGTTTACATTGCTTAGCCTTTTACATAATGTAGTGACAACTCCCGAATAGGATTTGGAACCGAAAATTGTAAATTGGATTGAAAATAACACTTTTTTAAATTTTAATTTCAGTCTTTTTTATATAGAAGATCCCTTAAGAAAGGGCAACTGTAAAGCATACTTGACTGGGTAAGTTTCTTTTAAAACTTAGAAAATGATCAACTCATTTTATGCTCTTTATACTAAGAGAGACTTTAGAGAACTACCGGAGGGAGATTTAAAAGCTTATGGGATAAGGGAAATCAGAGTTTTGTATTTTGTTTTCGGATTGATCCTTACAAAAGGAAGGAATGGCTTTATATAGCCTGGGACTCCGAATACAAACAAAGAAACTAACTTTTGACGTGACACGCAGACCACCATATAAGGAAAATAACTTTAAAAAAATAAACTTTTGCTTATTAACGGGACATGCGTAAAAGAAACATAATGTTTGGCCACGTGATAATTGTGAGCACAAAGGCTCTGCTTTTGAGGATTATTTTTATCACGTGGCTTAGGTTTTGAAGCTTGTTCAGCTGGACCCACTGGGGCTTCTGTCATCATTGAACTGTTTCTAAGCACGCTTGGCCAGTCTGCTTTTATATTCTTCTATGAATTCTTTCAAGAGTTTGATGTCGTCATTGCTTTCATCACGAATTTTGGCTTCTTGTGGGGCTAACTCACGGGATAACAGTCTTACTTCTTGTTGGACTTGTGACTCGATAGGTGGGGGTTGAGCGTCTTGGTACAAGGAGAGGGATAAGTCTGGTGGTCCTGGAGGGGTAGATAGGACATCATGCATCTGTGTATCTATCTCATGGGGTTTTGATGGGATGATTATTGGAGAAGAGTTTTCGTGATCAATCCTGGCTCGGTTGTACTAGTAGTACTGCTAGACGTAGCGTTGGTGTTGTTCACTCTATTTGTGTTTGTGGATGTTGGATGCTTGTTAGAGTCTGTATGAGAAGTCTTCATCTGTGGTTTCCCAAGGGGCACAGTCTTCAGGGTCTATCTATACGGCTGGTGGGATGATCTGATTTTTTTCTGTAAGGACTCTTTCTAGTTCTCTCATTTCTGCTCTGTGCTTATCTCGAAACATATAAAGGGGGTATGAAAACATAAAGTAGTCATCGACGATAGGATAGTAATGCACCTCATGATCGAATATAATCATTCCCTTACGTTGGAAGAGAAGGATGATATGAAATCTTCTAGGTGGCATTCTTGATTGACTGTGTTGGTGTATTAGCGTTTTGAACTTGACTAGCCATTATTCACGGGGGAGGAACCATTGTAAGAATGTGATTGCATCATGGTTAGATGAGACTGTTTCGAGTTATTTTTTCATCTTCAGGATAGAGAATTCCATTGCAATGGTGTATGAATCCAACAGGTAAAGAACACTTTTAGACCAGGCTTCGAAAAAGGTGACAGCGAATAAGTAGAAAATTGGGTAGGTTAGGTTGAACAGTGGGGTGCCTAGAGTGCCCTATCCATTTTCTTTAATAGCTTAGATGACATACTGTCTTATGAGTTCAGTGGGGTTTGACCTGATGGTTCTGGTCCTGATTCTTTCTTCAATTCTGGAAGAACAAATGAGACTGGTGGATGGATGATGAAAGGTTTTAGAGGAATAGCGGGGGAGGAGGCAGAGGATGAAGAGGCTACCATTAGGAGGATGTTGGAATAGGATTTGTGTTTTAGCCTTTTAACCGTGTGTTTGGTAGTAATGTGGTTAGTAAGTGGGTTGTCAGTATTTATAGGGTTGCGGGAGAGGAAGTCTGCCACTGTGTTGTCCTTGCCATTAATGTGTTTTACTTCAAAGGAGAAATTAGAGAACCACTGTTGCCACCTTAGCAGTTGCTAGTTTGGAATGCGTTTCTGTTTGAACTTCAGCATGTGAGAAAATGTCGACATGTCTAGTTCGACCATGAATTTATGTCCAATCAAGTGAAATTCAAAATTTTCAATTGCCCATTTTACTGCCAATATTTCTTTGAAGGTGCTGTGATAGTGGAGTTCTAAGTCTGAAAAGACCTCGTTCTTGTACCCGCATATTTGTCTTTTTTCATTGGTTTCTTCTAAGAGGATGGCCCCCTAGTAGTAGTCACTTGCATCTATTTGTAGTATTCTCTTTCCATGTGATGAGATCTGTAAATGCGGCAGACTTGTTGCTTTCTCTTTAAGCAATTTTACAGCTGACGTCTGTTGCTGTTGCCACTGTGGAGGATTCTTTTTTAGCATGTGAAACAGGGGCTTTGTGATCTGTGAGAGGTGCTGTATGAAATTCGACATGTAATTTACAATGCCGAGAAATTGTTGGATTTGGGTTTTTGTCAAGTTGTAGTCAGGGAATCTGGTTAGCTATTCCGCAATATGGGGTTGAAGTTCGTATTGTCCATTCTTTATTCGCATTCCCAAGAAATCTATTTCTTTAAGACCTGCGTGGCACTTGATGGGTGAGCTCATGATGCCCTTTTCTTGTAGAATGCTGCCAAATCTCAAAAGGAGATTATAGTGTTCATCAATGTTTTTCGAGAAGAGTAGAATATCATCTATATAGATGAGGGCCTAATCTTGAATTGGTTTAAAGATTTTTATCATTGTTTTCTAGAAAAGAGATGGAGCAGTCTTTAGTCCGAAAGGTAGGACGGTCCATTAGTAGTGGTGGTAAGGTGTACAGAATCCTGTTTTGTGTCGGTCATCAAGGTGGACTCCTAATTGCCTGAATCCCGTCTTTAAGTTAAATTTCAAGAATACCTTTGCCTGTGCAATTCTTGAAAATAGCGCCTACTTACTGGGTAAAGGGAACTTATTATCCTGTAAAAAAGAGTTTAGAGGTTGATAATTAATTACCAATCTTAATTTTTCCCTAATTTGCTTGTTGCGTTTATTGACGTAGAAGACTTGGCAGGCCCACTGTGAGGAAGTGGATTCTATAAGTCCCTCTTGTAATAGTTGTGTGAGTTCTGCATTGGCTATTTCAATATGGTCCGGTGGCATGCCAAGGTGGCTAGCTTTGGTTGGGTTGATAGTTTCATTTATGTGAAAGGCAGTCGGACAAAATATTCTTGGTTTTTCCACAACGGGTGAGGACATTTGAGGAGGAATTCAGAGTGACTGTTTGACGCAGAGTGGGTTTTAATTTGTTCAAAGATAGCATTGAGAGGGGTGATGGAAAAATAGTTTGGAATGGTTGGCCATGGTAAAAAATGGGCTTTAAATTTTAATCCATTAAGCTTGATAAAAACTTTCTTTCTAAGAGTTTTTAGATCAAATCAAAGCCTATGATCAGGTCTTTTCCTGGGAGGTCCGAACCTAATAGTTTAAGACGGATTTTGAGGTTTAGAAAGAACTGTAGATAAAGTATCTTTCTGATTATGGATACAGTAAATAATTCATCATTGGCTCATCGGAAGGTTTGATAATAGGGTTTCTAGTAGGACTCGGGGAGGATGATTGGGTTGAGGATTGACGTTGTAGCGTTAGTGTCAAGTAGTCCAATTACTTTGATTGGCTTATTGTATTTGGATGGGTATAGCTAGAGTTTTAACATCGGGATGAATATTGTGTGTAGTGGCTTGGATGGTATGGGTGACTGTGATAGTTCTATTTGGATTTTTAGTGACTCTGAGACAGAGCTTGAAGTGGATTCTGATTCGAATTTTGAGTAAATAAGGATTATGTCACTGTCCTCACAACTTTGTTCAGAAAAAAGTGATTCCAGGTCTGAGTTGATGGGTTTGTCTTTTGTGATGGCGCTGATGGCCAACAACATCTTTTTCCTTTTGTCTTTCTCAGGACACTGTTTTGCAAAATGTCCCTTTTGCCTACAAATAAAACATCTGTTCATTTTCTTTGAAAAAGATGATTTTCTTCGAAAAAATCTCTTCTTGGACTTGGGTGGCCGGGAGAATGGTTACCGGATTTTGAACTTCTAATAATGGTGTTTTTTCTGAGTTTTGCAAGAGCATTCTTTTCCTGGACATTTAATCTGCAGATCACGTCGTTCACAAGCCTTTTGAATCATTTTGCTCGTGAGATCAAAATCCTTGAAGAACTTATGGCATGCACATAACTTGTCTATGGCTTATAAGACTGCTTGTTGGATTACTCCTATAAAGGAATTCTGCAGATTTTTATTCTTTGAATCAAGGAGTTTTAAAGTCTCTTGTCCTAATGGTTTCGGGATTGAATTAAGATAGGCTTGTTTCAGATTAGGGTCATTAATTCCTGGAATGTAGTAACTGGCTGTAGCCTTTTTGAAATGTAATTCAAGATCTTTTCGTTTGTATGAATAACACTTCATCTTAAAGAATTCTTCGCGAACTTTTTGTGTTATCTGGCCTTCTTCTCTGACAAATTCATTAAATAAAATGCCAACGAATTGTTCGATTGAATCATTTTGTTGTAGCATGTGCTGTCTATATTCTCCCAAATTGAGGTACCAGTATTTTAGTATTCTTTGAAATCGGGCAATGGCCATTTGTATAACTTCATGGATGGTAAACCCAGCTTTTTGTTGCTTAGCTAAGCACTATACATGGAACTCAAAAATGCAATCAACCCATTTATGAGGGCTGATGTCATCGAGAGTTAGCCAATATTTTTTCTCTGTGCTGTTTAGTTGCGATGATTGAGCTCGTCTCCGCAGGGGAGTTTCTTCCTCATCCATGGAGGAATCTGGTTCATGAACTTCTATTTGTGGTCTTGATGTTTGTGGATCTGGAGGTGTAGTGTTCATGTATTGAGGTGGGATCAGGGAGGTCGTTGACCATGACGTTGACTTATAGATGGATTCAGGTTCTGAGGCTGTTTATGGTGTTGGCGTCTTGGTAAGGGTGACTAGTTAATTCATAGTAGTTAAAAAAAAATGGATGTCATAGGGTTCGGGTTCTGGTATAATTCTAGGGGTGGGGTTGGTAAGGTTTTAAAGATGGGTTCTATAATTGTGTCCGGGGCTGAAGCCGTGAATGTAGTGGATGGCTCGAAGGCATGCTTTTTCTTTTTGTCCTTTTTTGGGATTAGTGTAGAACTGTCACCAAAGATGGAATGAGGCTTGGTACATGGTAGGGGTTGTGATGCCTTGGGCAAGATATCTACTGGTCGCTACAGCTGAAAGATGTCTTGTTCGAGGCTTCGTAGTTAGGTTTTCAAATGATTGATTTTCTTTTCCTGCTCTTGGAAGAAGAGACCGTGTTGGACCAGATTTAGCACATGTTCGTGCAGCACTTTAATATCAAGTTTGAGTTTTTCTATCAACATCTGGTGGGTCGTGAAACTATTTTTAATTTTGGCTTCTATCATTATCTGAGATTCTTTAATTCTTTTAAGAACATTATTTTGGGCTACAACATTCTGTGACTGCCAGTTGAGAACTGCATCTGTAGGACTTGTCTGTTCAAAATTGCCATCTACCCGTCTAGTGTTTGGCTGTTTTACTTTTCATTGCTGGACAGTATTTTTCTCAGGGTTATGTTGAGGGGTTAATAGAGGAAAGTCTGCATGCGAGAACATACAGATTTGTGGAATAGGGTTTGAGAGATTTGGGGATTGGGGTTTCGGTTTGCATGTTAGTGGTGGTTGTGTGTTCCTTTTGTGTAGTTTACAGTTTGGAAGAGGGTTGTGATATGGGCCAGAGTAGGTGACATAATAATCAAATTTTTCAGACGGTTGTCCTAGGAGCCTGACATCTGGATCGCCATTATGATATCTTTTCTCGAGGGTACACTGAGAGTGTTGCTTTTTCTTTTTCTGTCTTTGTCTTTTGACAAAGTTCTCATCGTCCAATCTGTCATCTTAACATGACTGATAGTTACAAAAGGGGTCCTAGTGGTAGTGGTCATCCTCTGTCTTAAATTGGTAAATGGGTCTCTTTTGTCCTGAAAAAGAGACAATGGGGACTGTTTCTTGTGGGTAGTTGACCGGGTTAAATGTGAATTGGGTTGAAAAAGGTAGAGCTGAAGGACCTAGTTTTTCAAAACAAATTTTGGTTTATCCGTCTCGTCTTTGGAAGAAACTGTGTTTTGTGGTTTGGGTGGTTAGGATTGTTTGTGATCTTTTTCATACTTGGTTATCCATGTATCTAGAAGGAGTTTGACCAGTTCTTCATTGGAGAGTTGTCTTGGCACATAGATGCATGTTGGCACCTTGTTGGATTCTACGGAGAGCAGGATGGCATCTTAACTGATATGGCGTGTTTCGAAGTCCAGGGCATGGTTTTGGACTCAGTAAACCATTTGGTAGTGAAGTGTGGCTAAATATGTGTTTCCTTCTGGTATTGCCCCCGTAATGTGGATTTGTGCTTTTAGGGTTGAAAATAGGCTGGGATCTTGTAAGGGGCATGCAAAAGTTGGGGTACTGAGTAACTAGTACTGTGCCTGCATTTAATGTAGTTTGCATCGTGCTGATGTAAGCATCTTTGTACCTGAAGAATCGTCCATCAAGCAAAGCGATGCGGGCAATAGTTTCAAGTCCTTTTCGGCCATAGAAGGTTAAGGCAAATCGAATAGCCCCAAAGTGCATATGAGAATAGCCTTGTTTTAACCAGTGAGGAAGAAGGTCCTCAGGGAACCTAAGGGTTACTATTTGTTCTTCAGTTGAAGCTGGGAGGAGGTGTTGGTCAAATTTGGTTGTTTGTATATATTCTTTGGTTTTGATTCGGTTTAGTGTTATCAACTGTTTGAGAGAGGTAGAAATAAATTTTTGAGGCCTGAGAAAGGCATGGTAGGGGTTGATTATGGGGAGGTTAGCCACGAGTACTTTATTTTTCTTTGGTAAGTAAGTGATTTTGTACAAATAGCCTATTTTTTAAGAATCAGTGGATCGGAGTGAAAGAGAGAGAGTAAGTGTAGTTGGAGAAAAAGAAAGTGTTAAGAAAAAAATGAATGACTAAGATGACGAGAGATCCATAATAATAAAGGATGATTGTTTTCTTTAATCATCTTAGATATTAAAACAAAAATAAATTGATAACATGAAAGCTTTGGTTAATTATTTTATCATGTCCCCTTCGAAAAAAAAACGAAACTCTTTACCATGTTAACAAGTTGCGTGTAACTATCCAGCCATTACCATGTTAACAAGTTGCGTGTAACTATCCAGCCAAGAAAGTTGCTAATCTCCTTTATTTTCTTAATTACTAACATTTTGCACCTACTTTGTAGTAATATTATTGTCGTATAGTCATGAATTTCGTCCTTTTTTTTTGTCAAAAAGAAAAAGAGAAAGAAATATATACCATACAATAGGATTTGAAAAGCATTTATAGTTTTGTTTTAAAAAGTTAATTTTACTCTATAATTATTTAATAAAAACTCTATAATTATTTAAAGATGTATAATTATGATTTAATAAATATCAAAAGTTCTATTGATTGGACATTCACCTATTTTTACTTAATAATTAATATTTTTACTTTATAATAATTATATTTTTAAAATTATAGCACCACAACACTCAACCTATCCTTAATCTCCCTTTACTATCATAAGAAATAATGGGGATTTATTATGCTATAACTAAAATAATAAATAATAATATTATATATTTTAAATGATAGTTTAAATTTTTTTATTTTAAATAAAAAAATAAAATAATTTATAAAATAATTTATTATTTAAAATATAAAAATTTAAAGATACAATTTAAAAATGTACATTACTCAAACGAAAATGCCTTTTAACAAAGACACTAGTGCAATGAAAGTTTTATTTCAACGGCTTGAGCTTGAGGATTTAATCATTTGTGGTTGCTTCTCTTTTCTCTCTCACTAAATTTTTTTTCTTAAATAAAAAAATTTAATTGTTCTCCCAAATCTCATACCTTCACCCTGAGGACGCCTTTGAAAACCATAACTATTTTTCTTTTTCTTTTTGGCTCTTTCCATCCTTCTATTTCTTTCATATTTCTCATTTTTTCCCTCTTATTTTATTTACTTTTCCATTTATGCACTTTTTTCATTTGTCTCTGCAATGGATTTGGTCGTCGATGAGTTCCTTGTCAGTTGGTGTCACCGTCCTCTGCCAAGACCCACGGTCTCCTTTGAGCTACGCTCCTATTGGACTAACCTTTTAGGCATTTGCTCAAATCCTTCTCGATCGAGTTTTGGCCACGATCTCGCTGAGTTTCTCACCGTTTTCCCGCTGCAAACTCATTAATTTCAGTTGTGCTTGATCGGTTGTTGCAGCTTCATCTGACTGACCGAGTTGCCACTGCCTTCCACTACCACTGCCATACACACTCTAGTTCCTAACCGTCGACTCTTATACCATCAGGCCATTTGTACTTGACTGTAATTTCTAGATGTTAGCTATAGATGTGGCCGAAGATTAGGTCTGTTATGAATAGATCTTAAACTTGTGTGGTTATATAAAATAATTATGGTATTTTATAATTTTTCTCCGCATAATGTTAGTATACATCTCTTAAGTGAGGTTTAGTATCTCCTACGTGAAGATAATATATACCTTTTATGTGAGGTTTTGGTTTCTGAATAGAATTTTTATCTTTAATAAGAGTAGTAATTTTTAAAAAAAATAATCTCGTTATAAATTGTTTGAATTTCTCTATATAAGAGGAGCAGGCAATTTTAATAAAACTATCTTATATATCTCGATAAATTTTTAATTTTATATAAAAAGTTTTATAATATAATATTTCTGATCTTATCAATAATATTAGGAAAGTAAAAAAAAAACAGCTTGAGCAATAAATCCGTAGTTGGGTAAGGATAAAAGGAAAAAAAAAATCTAGAGAATCAGAGAGCAGATGGTAATGGTATCACAGTTAAGCACCCACGTGAAATCTTTATCAATCCGTTTCTATTTACAGCTTTTTACAACAGTAGTTCAGTATAAAGCACATCACTGACTAAGTCTAATATCACACGGCTAAGATTTTCTCATCACGTTGATCTTGACATCACTACCAGCACTAATGTGGGTCCCTGTCCACACAGTCTTTAATTTATTTATATATTTTTCTCAAAAAAAATTAACTACATTTTCCCAAGGAGAGCTGTGACCGAATCACAACCAGAACGCGAAGGACTGCTGCGATTCCGAAAAGGATTCTCTCCCATTCAAAAAAGCTGGTCTTGTTCTTTTCAACTCCACAAAGGAAAAAAACAATACAAAGAACAAAAGCTTGAAGTATTATTTACTACTACATTACGTACCGCACCATATTTTTAAACCAAGGTTATGTTTTTACTATGGTTAAGTTTTTTAAACCGCCAACAAACCCCTATTTAACCACCCCTTTCACACGCTTTATTTCTTGGGAGTTCCCAGCTACAACCTCCTTTTATTTTCTCTGTGTCTGAAATACTGTCTTTGCACAACCTGAAAGCTACTGCAGTGCTGTCGTTTTAAGTCATTGTGCAAAAGCCACTTAAAAGATGTTACCGGAAAACCACCTTTTGTTTTTTCAGTCCTCTCCTGTCAACGTTGAATCTTTCCTCTGGATTTTGTTTTTCATTACCATTTTTGCAGCCTGGCTTGCTCCTGGTGGGCTTGCTTGGGCTCGTTCGAGGGCCAAGACTCCGAAATCCATTCCGGGTCCGTCTGGTTATCCACTCATTGGGTTGCTCGCCGTGTTCATGGGGTCAACACCTCACCGTGTTCTTGCCAAGCTCGCTTCAGCCTTCAAGGCTCTGCCATTAATGGCTTTTTCCGTGGGGTTGACCCGGTTTGTTATATCCAGTGAACCTGGGACTGCTAAAGAGATTCTCAACAGTTCTGCTTTTGCTGACAGGCCAGTGAAGGAATCCGCTTACGAGCTATTGTTTCATAGAGCAATGGGTTTTGCTCCTTATGGTGAGTACTGGAGAAACCTAAGGAGAATCTCGGCTATCCATTTGTTTAGTCCCAGAAGAATCGCTGGGTTTGAAGGGTTTAGGCTTGAAATGGGTGTCAAAATGGTGGGGCAGGTGAAATCCATGATGATAAAGAATGGTGAAGTTAAGGTTAAGAAATTGCTTCATTTTGCATCATTAAACAATGTCATGATGAGTGTGTTTGGTAAAAAATATGATTTCGATGATTCCGAAGATGGGTTCATGCTTGAGCAGTTGGTGATTGAAGGCTATGAGTTGCTTGGAATATTTAACTGGAGTGACCATTTTCCTCTTCTGGGGTGGCTGGATTTGCAAGGTGTTAGGAAAAGGTGTAGGAGTTTGGTCTCGGAAGTGAATCTGTTTGTAGGGAAGATTATAGAAGAGCATAGGCTGAATAGGGTTGGTGGGATTTTTGATGATAAAAATAGTAGTGTTGGTGATTTTGTAGATGTCTTGCTTGATTTGGAGAAAGAAGCCAAGTTAAAAGACTCTGATATGATTGCCGTTCTTTGGGTATTTTTATGTTTTGTTTTCATACTTCATTAGGCATTTGTCCTTTCTGTTTGTTCACTTACCAGTTTTATATCATTAAACCATTTGCTATGTATATTTTAATTTTTTCAGGAAATGATATTTAGAGGAACAGACACAGTTGCCATCCTGATAGAGTGGATCCTAGCAAGAATGGTTTCGCACCCTGAAATCCAATCCCGAGCTCAGGCTGAAATTGATTTCGTTGTTGGCAACTCGAGGCCTGTTTTGGATTCTGACATTCCGAACTTGCCCTACCTTCAAGCTATTGTGAAGGAGACTCTCAGGATTCATCCACCGGGCCCTTTACTCTCATGGGCTCGCCTTGCCATTCACGATGTTCATGTGGGCGATAGCTTTGTGCCAGCGGGAACGACCGCAATGATCAACATGTGGGCGATCACCCATGATGAGATAGTCTGGGCAGAGCCAGAAAAGTTCAAGCCTGAAAGGTTCATTGAAGAGGATGTAAGCATCATGGGCTCTGATTTGAGGTTGGCTCCTTTTGGCTCAGGCAGAAGAGTTTGCCCTGGAAAGGCAATGGGTTTGGCCACTGTCCATCTCTGGTTGGCTCAGTTACTGCAGAGTTTCAAATGGGTACCTTCTGATAACGCTGATGTGGACTTGACTGAGTGCTTGAAACTTTCCATGGAGATGAAGAACCCTTTGATCTGCAAGGCAATTCCTAGGCTGGTCTGATATCTACATTAGGTTTAGTTATCTTATATGGTGGGATTTTGCTCCTGGCTGTGCTAAGCTAGTTTTAGTTGTTTCCCAAGTTGATCTTATGTAGTAGCATAACAACATAGTAGTTAACTCTTTGCTTCTCAGATAGATAGGTATCTAAAATCTAAGTTTCTATCTAAATATCTAATGCTTTGTAATGTACACAGCTCTTGAGGCTAATGTTAGAATGAAGTTTATGTATGTATCTGTTTCTATATCTATCTTATTATGTTAGTATGTCTCGCTCTGATATTTTACGTGATGGTTTGGTTCATCAATTTTGAACTTTCAAAATACATACCATAACTAGATTGAATTCATACGAAAGATGTTAGTTGTGATTCTGTTGAATTTGATTGTTAAAGACTTCTAGTGCGACTGTGCTACTAATTCATTTATACATTACATGCCATGCAAAGAACGAGTGCTCTAAAATATTATCTATAAACACAATTGATGGCATTATTCCCGCAAGGGCGTTAAGTTTACCCAATTTCTGCCTTATAAACAAGAAATCATACGAATCATATTCATAACGGCGCATAAATAATATATTATAGCTATTCGATAGTATGTTTCGCGTGTGATGCGTGGCAACGTCGTTAAATTTCATAGAGATATCCAGTCCCTGGCGACATTTATGACTACAATTAACTTTTTAAGAGCTGAGAATTATGGTGAGTAGTCAAGCATTTGAGAGGATGGAAAATACAGTTGACATATTTCTAAAACTGAAAATTTGTTTCAATCCAACGATTTGTAAAGGCAAGAATACGAATCCTGCTTCAAACCAAGTACAACAACCAAAAACTATTTGTTTCCCTGGCGTATTAATTTTAATTGTCCATATATATTCACACGCTGATCCATCGTGACTCAGCTTGCTAAATATATTCAACTCAACATCTTGATCATAAGTGCATAAGCATCAGTAGGTTAACAAAAATGTTAGTGTTTGATTCTACGATCTGATGGACATTCTTCAATGTCCTGGAATCATGGGCATATCATTTGTATATTAGAGGAGAAAGTTTATATTACATCTGTTGTGTTATATTATTTGCAAAATAATTTACTAAAATCATGATGTGTGTATTTATTTCAAAAGTCACCAGGTAAATTAGTAATATTATAAAGTTTTAAATTTATGTCTGATAAAATATCATTGGTTAATTATATTAGATGAATGTGTTTTAGACTCTAGCATATTAGTGGTATAATCAATACTTTTTTGCCGTCTTTTTTTTTTTACACTTTTTAAATAGTATTTTAAATAATATATCAAATAATTATTTAATAGTAAAATTTTATATTATATAATTTTAAAAATTATACTATTTTACTATTTAATAATTATTTAACATATTTAAATAAATAAAAAACTTTATAATACTATTTAAAAAATATAGCATTACTCCTCTTTATTTATCTACTTTACCTTATTGGGAATGTGCTAAATATTTAAAGTAACTCTCTGACCGTTGGTTAAAGAAAAAAAAAAGAACAAATGGAAGGACCAATTTATCATCACATTTACTCCATCATGTCATCTATACCTTTATTCTTTGATCATTTTTATTTTGTATAACTTTATCCCGTGCATAATGCCACGGTCTTGCCCTTTCATTTGAATATACGCCTGTCAGAATTTATTAAAGGGCAAATGAGAGAGGGACTTTTACTAGAACTTCAATCAAAACAGTCGCTTGGTATTGTTAATCAATTATATTTTTAGTCCTGTCATCAAATGAAAAAGGGCGAAAACGATCAAGATGCCACACTAGTGGTTGTTAAGTTTAAATGTTAGCTTACCATTTCCCTTATTTAGAACTTTATTTTTTTGGAACGAACTTTACTGTACAACCTATCAAATGATAGAAGAATAAGAACCCAAACCCTAAAAACTGATATGGTTTCTCCAGTCTTTTGAAGGAATTCATATTCTTAAGAAAAAGGAATATATCTCGGAGAAAATTGTTCCTGTAAAAGCTTTCTACCTTTTTATTCTTGTAAAAGAGAAAAGGAGATTCAATTCAGATTTGGATATCCAAACCAACACTTTATATGCCAAAGCAGCAGTGCAAGTTGTTTTCTCCATTATTTTTCTGATTCTCATCTCTAATATTCTGCATTCCCTGGCCCGTTAGGTTATTTTTTTCCTGCCACACTTTACTGTTATGTAGCAATGGTGTTTTACTACGACGTATTTGGATCTTAATTTTATTCTAAGTTTATAATAAAAACAATGAGAGATTAAGGCACAAAACTTTTAACCAAGTATACTCTAAACCCTTAACTTCTAATCATATCTGTAGACACTAACCTTTGTCACTTACCTCTTTGATAAAATTGCCAACTACCAAAAATTCTCCTATTAGTAGCACCAATAATTTAAAATATAAAAAATGAGGGAGTTTGAGGGTTTTGGGTAGTGGAGAAAAATTACAAGAGGTGAGTGGCGAATTTATTATGTTTAGTTATGGCATGGACAAGGAATGAAGAAATTGTTTAGTGAAATGACATGGGGATAGATAGTTACTAGGTGATGATTGATGCGTCGTCTCTTTGCTCTATATCAGCTTGTTTCAGAATCAACACCACCTATAAACTTCGATCGGCATGGATAGATGTATTTAGCATAGGCATCATGGACCCCTCGTCCCTTTTTAAAATGACACCTTGTGCCGAAAGTTAAATCAACTTCATCGATAGTAATTGCTTTCTTTCAAGATCATACCACAAAAAAGAAGTTAAAAGAATAATGCCAGATTGATCCAAAAAGAAAATATCAGTTTTAACGCATCCGGTGGGCGTCGGTGGTCCTGTAATAAAAGATACTGAAACTTACTTTGATCTTTCCGAATGTGTGTAGGATCAAGAATTTTTCGAATCAGCCTTCAAAGGGAATAGGAGGTAGAATGCCCAACTCGCTCCTTAGTTCGACAACACCTAATTGTATTGCTCAAGTAGTTTTGTCTGTGCACCTCCTAACCTAAGATTAGGAATTCAAGTTTTGAAAAGGGCTAAAGAATTTCATTTCGATCATTAAGGCAACAATTATAGTTGTAATTGTGACCAAATATTTGTGAGGATATTTATACTCTTCAACAGTTGTAGTTATAATTGTGATGAAGTATTTGTGAGGAGACAATTATAATAAGGTATTTATACTCTTCATTAAGGCAACAATTGTAGTTATAATTGTGATGATTTATGATGAGACAGTTGTAATAAAATATTTATACCTTTTTATTTGTAATATGATATTTGTATTAATTTTTTTTTTTAAAAAAATAATATTTACTTCAACTTACCCCGTATTGTGGGGACTTTTTTATGAAGACCGTAGTTAAACCCTTTCTTTATAATGAAATATTTGTATTAAAAAAAAGACTTTTCAAAAAAAATATTTACTTCAACTTATCCCATATTGTGGGACTTTTCTATCAAGTAGTTAAATCACTTAAAAATATCAATAATTTTATAAAGTAAGATATTAAAAAGTCTCTAATTGAGGTTTTTTTTTTATTTCTTTGAATATTTTGAATTCAACTTATTTTTAGTAGTCTAATTATTGTCGCACGTTTATTTTTTTCAACTGAACACTAAACTAAATTAAAAAGTTAAATTGAATTCAATTAGAAGACATATAAATGACTTTTATGATTTTTTTAATGGAAAAATGATAATATTAATTTATTTTGACATATATAACCCTTTCTTTCTCTCTTGTCAAAATATTATATTTAAATTGACAAATATTTCAAACTTAATAATACTCAAATATTTATTTTTACAAGTAAAAAAAAGAAAAAAAAAATATAATTTTTAAGTATGAATATAGATCGATTCCAATTTTACTCAATTCAAACCTATTTACATAAAATACCCCACAAATTAGGCACGAAGCTCACTCAGACTTCACCCTAGGCAGTTGAGTAAATGGGACGTAAGAAATATTAGAATGATAAATAGAATAGGTTGCTAACTAAAGTATAAGTTGGGTTAGGGTATACATTTGTAAGCCAAGGGGGTGACAGAGGACATGCTCGTACGGTTCATAGAAGGGTATGATCAACTCGTTGCCCAAAACTTCCATGCCTTTCTTGGTTGGACCAAGGCAATTCTCAGCAAGTCTTTTCAATGAAAAAATAAATGGCACCACTAAAATTAAATATTTATTAAAAACTTGATAAGTTATATACTACTATTATATTGTAAAGGGTATCTATGTGGAGATTTAGCTACCATACAAAAAGACCTACATAAGGGCGAAACCGTTAAAAGATTTGAGGGATAAATTGTCTAAAATTAAAATTTTTTAGGGTCATTGTTTAATTTTGGAAAAATCATACTGTCACATTTATGATTTGTTTGGTTAAACTTTTCAAATAGAATTTTCAGGTAGAGCTTTTCAAAATATAATTTTTAAAAATAAAACTTAAAAAAAAAAGATTAATAGTTTGATGGTCAATTAAAAAAGTTTTTTTGAAGTATTAAATCGTTTGGTTATATATTGTTCAAAGTGTTTATTTGTTATTAAATTATCAAAAAGGACATTTAATAAAATTTATATTCAAATTATAAATAATTAAATATTTTTATATATAAATTTAAATTTATCCCGTATTTTCTCAAATTTAATTTCTTAAAATATAAGAATCAAGAAAATTAATATATAGTAATCAACAAATCAATATAAGTTATTGTGTTTGATACAAAAATTAAAAATAAAATTATATTTTTTATTTAAAAATAAAATAATCAAAACATTTGTTTGATAAACTTTTGTAAAATTATAATGGCTGTAGAAATATAGAGAATTAGAGATATAATGACTTTTAGTTAAATATTAAAAATATATTAATTGAATAGAATTTATTATTATTAAGGGTACAATATAAAAATATATTATTAGGGTATAAATGATACTATACACATATATAAAAAAAAAAACTCATAAAGTTCTACTTATAAAAGTTTAAAATTTTAATTTTACAAGTAGAGGTAAAATAGTTATTTTTAATCTCTAAATTTTTTTTATTTAATTATAATCAAACGATAATAATAAATTTTAAAAAAAATTTTGACATTAAAAAAATTCTTTTAGTTAATAAAAAATTCTAACCAGGCAACTTTATATGGGCCAAAGTTTAAAAAATTTGTTTTTAAAAATAAAATTGGAGAAATATATTATTTAGTTTAAGAAATAATAGTTCCACATTTTATTTCGTAGAGTTTGTATGAAAGTAAATGTTGGAAGCGACAAATGAAATAAGAACAAAGCAAAAAAGAAAAAAACAATTGACGAAATAAGAAAGGGTCAAAGCGGAGAAGGCATTGTCCTGAAAGAGTAAAGACCATTTTTGGGCCTTCTAGAAAGATACTCAAATGAGAAGCAGCTGTTGGCAAATAGCTTCTAGGAGGAATCAACGTGTGAAGTGAAATGATTGAGAATTGAGATAAAGAGTCCTATGACGAGAGCGTGTTGGCTAACAACCAAGACACGAAGCAAATTCGGTCATGTCAAGCCCTCTATTTTATGAATTATGATGCAATTGTGGCTGTTTAGTGTTTACATACACTTAACACACCCACCAAAATACCCACTTAACACATTCACCGTGATTATTACACAAATTAACGTCTCTTAACTACCAATCAATTCAAAAAGTAAAATAAGGCCCAAAACCAAGTAATCTCCGCCGCGCCTCATCCGGTTCGGATGATAATTGATTCACACGGCTAAGTAGTTTGACTGAAGCTAAACAAACTCCATCTATTATCTCAATAACCCCCTTTACCGGAGCAAAATGGTCGGAATCAAGTGGCTGTCTTCTCTCTCTCTCTCTCTCTCTTCCCTTTTCATTCATCAATTATAAATATTTCTCTGGGGATAGATCACATTAGTATAATAAAATTAACAAACACACTCTTTTTTTTTTTTAAATAAGTGACAAATTGATCCCATCAATTTTTTTATTTATTTAAAATTTAAAGAATAGGAGCATTTTTGTAATCTTATACAATAGGAATGCATGGCATAAATTTAGTGACTGTCAACACCATCGATGACAACTAATTAGTGGTCAATCAACTTTAATTAATGATAAATTCATGTCGGTTAATGATCAATTAGTATCATTCAACGTTTAGTTTTGAGTTTATGGTGAGGCAAATGAATTATTTAACAAAATCAATGACAGTTAACTACAATTTTAACATAAAAAAATAATAGATGGAATTTCATTTGTCACTTATTTAAAAATAGGGGTATGCTGACTATACTAAATAATTTATTCATCTTTGAAAGTTACTTTTTCAAGTTGAAGAAAAATATTATCATAAAAAAAAAATGCTGAATGAATCAGAATGCTTTTAATTGAAATGGTATTGTAGATATGATATTATTAAAATCATTCTTAATTTAAACGATTCTAATAAAATTTTCCCAATTTTTGAGTTGAAATAAATCTAATGAGATAATTTGAGCTATGAATCTTTTTCTTAACAATAAAATAATCTTCAAACGAAATATTAAAAATGATTTGACTGAAATATATTCAACTCACTTCACCTACTTTTAGGCTTTTAACAACCTTTCCCATTCGACTAAAAAAAAAATATCTTCTTTTTTAAATACAATTTGACCTTCACCATGAATTAGATGAGAGAATACATAGGGTTAAGCAGGGCTCGTCAATTAGTTTACTAGTTGGATTACATTCTCCTTGCAGAATTAATTAGTTTATACTGTAAATGGCGGTGCCATTAGGTGGTACGCATTCCAAATCCTACATCAACTAAATTATAGCCTCTCTCTCTCTTTCTCTCTCTCTCTCTCTCTCTATATATATATATATATATATAATTTCTACTACTACAAAAGAGAATATGTTGATAGTGGAAAAATTATCACAAAGTACGTTTTGTGATAAATTTTATCTATCATTATAAATGAGTTTACTAATTTAAAATAGATGAAATTTATGACAAGTTAATTTTGTGATAAATTTATATTATCCTAAAATTCATATACTTTTTACCAAATGTTAATTAAATGTACACATGACATGACATGATGCGGCAGATGTTATGATGAATGATGTGGTTATAATGATTTCATGTAGTTGGCGATGTAATATACAAATGTATCATAATTTAGTGATGGATTTATATTATTAAATAGTGATATATTATAATTTTTTTTATAATTAATAAGTTATATTATATTTATATTTTTTACAATTAATATTAAATTGACATTTATATTTAAATTTAAATTTATACTTATATAATAATTTATCAAGTAATTAAAAATATCTTCAAAAGCAAAATAAATAAACTGTTAGACATTCATAGTTAGCAACAAGTTGTTAATCCAAGTAATATTCACCACTTATCCTCAAATTAATCTGCTAATAAATTAACAATTTAGCTAATAATAATCATTCTATAAATCAATTATTATACACAATAAGAAGAACCGTTGCCTGCAAAAGAATAGCTTCAGATAGAAATACCAAACCACTTGACAGCAACGCACTCAATCCTAAATACTTGTGTTCTAAATCATAGTGACTCCCTCCTTTCAACCAAAGTTGTTCGTAGTTCTCTTTACAAAGTTCCCAGAGTTGTTTACCATGGGAGCAATCAACAACTTCATCTGAAGTTCCCTATACAATTAATATAAAATATTTAAGCAGATAGCTAGCTATACAATATTAGTAACAACTAGTTTGGTTAAAATAGCATGATATTATTATTGTAGCTTGAGAAACTAGAAGGCAAAATTCATGAAGTTCTACTTTCATTAAAATTTGGAAGGAAATTAACCAAATTATTTTAATTTAATTTATTTAAAAGCATCAGCATGATATTATTATTGTAGCTTCGACGTATCATATCCTTTAAATATTATTTGTGAATTTATTTAAAAGCATCAGCAAAAAGATCTATCACATCCAAATTCATACATGTAGGGCCAGCCTTCAGGTCTTCTTCAGGTGGCTTAAGAAGTATATCAATAAAGGACATGAAGACCAATATACCCATCAACATTAATCTAGACAAATTGCAAAATCCAATGATGAATTACAATACCAAAACAATTATAAAAGAGAAAAAATGTGTAGAACAAATGGTTAAATGCACTAAATAGAACAGATGATCTCAAAACATAACAAAGACCTGTATCCCAAAATGTTTACCTCGGTACTTGAAAGAAGAAAAAATTTCATTTTACAACAGCCCTCAAATATATCTTGGCTTACTGCAAATGAAAACAGAAAGAACTTGAAGGAACCTAATAAAATTATACAAACAAGAAACCCCAGCAGCGAAAAAACAGAATTGCTCTTTCCCTATTGCTTCTTCAAACCAAAACAAAGTAATAAGATCAAGATATCTGAATTTTATCTGTATTTAAAAAAAAAAACACATATGTCTTTCAAAATAGTACAACTAATTACAAAGCAAAACTACCTATATTTTCAAATTGCAGATGAGCTTGGAAGGATTATTTTACTCTAAAAATCTTGTGAGTTATACTTATTGTTCTGTTATTTTATGAGTGAAAGTTATTCTGGGAGCCTTCTCAGATTAGTTTGTGCTTTTTAATTTCTGTAAATCACAAAAATTGAGCATTTAATGGTGATTGCTACAATATTTTGTTGATTGATGTCAGAGATATTTTTTCCGGCGGCCTATATTTTCTAAGCATTTCCACCATCTTTATTTACTGTAGTTATAACAAATCTATAAATTTATCTGTACTTATGGTCTGTTAGTAAAATTGGGAAAGGTTATTTTGCTTGATTTGAAATAGTAAGGATAGAGTTATTAGGTGTTTTCTTAGGTCATTTCTTGATGTGGAATTTATAGTCTTAGATATATATACATTTTTCAATGCTACTTCTAGATAAATTTTTGACTCGGATTGATCAAGTTCTAAGTCTTTTAGATGTTCATTGTCCTGTTGAAATTGCATCTTCTGGATAAAAATTTTGACTCGGATTTAATGATTTTCTTTTGTATGTAGACAGCAATGATTTACTTTTTGTATGTGGTAGTTTATAGAAATTTGTCGCCATTTTCTTTTTCTTTTCTTTGGTGAGTTTCGATAGATTGATACGTATGTGCACACATAGGCAGATTAGTATCTTCATAACAATGTCTTGTTGAATTTTTATGAATATAATTGTCAAGAGTTAGTGCCTTCTCATCTGATCTGAAAAAAGATTTCCCAAATGCATATTTATAGCTGGAATCTTTGTGAATGCTTTTAGCTCTGCATGTTTGTTTTTAGCTTAAATTGTGAATGCTTTAGCACTGCTATCATGACCTTTGCCAAATGCATATAAGGCTTCTTAGCTGAGGTAGATGCATAGGCATTTTCCATGACATTTTAGATTAAATTATTATCTGATTGTGTTTGTTTGCTTTAGATAGTTGTAATCTCTAAGAGAATTTTTTTAAATATATATTTTTGCTGTCATCTTATATTCCACTTTATTAGTTTAACTCTTTTGCTGTATAGGTTCATTGTTTAGAGACCACTGCTGAAAAATCGTCTGCTTTAGATATTAAAGTGGGTAAGTTTTAGATTAGTGCCCATCTCTTTTTTACTATATTGTTTTATTACTAAGATGATTTTCCATGTCCTAGTTATGCTCTACCCACTCTTTTGTGAAAAATGGTGATTGACTTCCGGCTACACTGCAAGGTCTTAGAATCAATGGTAATAACATCATTGATAATAGAATGTCTTTTATATATATAACCTGTAGCTAGCTTGGAAGTTACATATTAGTTGCATCCATCCCTTCTGGCAGAGGCAGACTTAACAGAGTATCCTTTACTTGTTTTGCCTGAAAACCTTTTTTTTTTCTAAAGTTTTAATACTTACCTATCTGCAGGACGGAAGGCGAGTTCATGTAATAAAAAGAGACTTGACAGAGCCTGACAGAATTGTTGGTGAACTACTTTAGCCTAGAGGATACGTAAAACTAGTTGAGTTGGGCCTTGAGGGTATGCCTCAAAATAGTTAATATGTATCTTTGACTTTTGTACAAGTTTTTTCTAGGAGATGGAATCTTTTAAAGCAGTTAAAATATTGTTGTTCTAAACTATAATCTGTATGGTTGAGAACTAGTTGGAATTAGGTGCTAATTTATTCTGCATACCAATTTTTTTAATCTTATCTTTTATGCATGTGAGAGCCAGCTCCAGTATAATTACTATGCACAAAGTTGTCCAAAAGCAGAGGAAATAATCAAACAGTTAACATTTATTTTCATTCAGAGTTAACATTTATGGTTTTTTTTAATCAGTTCTCTGTTATCATATTTATTAACTTTGATTTGTAGATGTTGAGTTATTATATCACTAGTTCTTGTGCTACCTGCAATGACTTTAATATCAGAGAATGCTATGATAGCTTTGCAGGACAATGTTAGTAGATTAAAGGTATGCACGAATTTTCTCTTTATACTTTGTTTGTTCATTTTGAATTTGGATTTAGCATCACTTGTTTTGTAATTGTGCTGATTATTAGCTACTTGAAATAGAAAAAATAGTAGTATTACCATAATATATGTGTAAAATTATATGGAACGAACAATTTTACAAAAAATAAACTTTATGAGTTTTCAATAATTTTTTAGCTAACTGATTTCAAATTGGAATCCATATTTTCAAGAAAAAACGTTCTCACACTCTGTTAATAATTCTACATGCTGTTATATAGTGTTACGAATGTGCTAGAGAGTTGTTTCTAAAAAAGACCAGACTGTTATATGGGCAAAGCTAGTTAGCAATAGTTGTTACTTGAAGAGAGATCCTGGTACCAAACCTCATTTGTGTAGTTCTGATGATGACCGAGATGTTACTTTGAATGCGCTCATGAAAGCATGTATCTCTCCCTTCTTAGCAAGTAAATAGCATTGGATTGTTTATGAAATTGAACATGGATGATAACTTTGAGAAACTTCTAAAATTAACAAAACTTAAATCCATTCCACCTGTGCCTAACCATAATTTTCATATGATACTGTAGGAGCACTAGGAAGAGGAATGGGTGAAGGTGAAGGGGGAAATAGAGATGTAAGACAAATAAACTATTATGGAAAGGGTATCTTCCTTGAGCAATGCTTATCAAACTAAGAAGTCAAAGGATGTTGCTAGCTTTTCAAGATATTAAATTGAAGGTTTTACTGAGTAAACACATTTTTTTTGGACATGTTTTATGCATTTATTGTGTGTTAAAATTTTGAAATTTTTTTCCAAAATCAGCTAAGAAGCTGAATGGAGAAAATTTTAAAATCTGTGTATCATGATAAATTTATGTTGAATCCAATCTGTATTTTGTTTTAGATTATGTCTTCTCGTTCTTTTGCACAAGATGATTAGGTATGAATGTTTAATTTAATATTAATTTTTCATTTATAAAATCACCTATAAAATATAAATATTTTATTTGTAAGTTCAAGATGTTTCCAATGCGCACTATCATCATACAAAAATTGGATAGAAATTAAAAAATTCATAATTATTATTAACATATTTTGAATGTTATTAATACATTTAAGATGGTTATATTTGAATGTTATTAATATATTTTGGATGGTATTGTAATATATTTATTTAAAAATATTAAATTAAAAAAAACATGATAAGACTTTTATTATTGTAATATATTTGTTTAAAAAGTAAAATTTAAAAGAGATAGACCTTTTTACAATGGCTAATTAGCCATCGCAAAAGAGTTAAGCGTTGTGCACTTTTTGTGACAGCTAATTAGTCGTTGCAAAATTTTACGACGGTCGCGTATGCGACGATTTTTTACCATCACAACACCGATGCAAAAGCCTTTTGCGACGGCATTTTAGCCGTCGCAAAAAGTATTTTCTATTGTAGTGATACATTTGTTTAAATAGTCACTTGACCATATCTTATCACACACAACCACTTAAAGTTTCTTTCTTCTATTTTGTTTTCCTTTTCTGCTTGATTATTAAGAAATATTCAAATATAAGTAAGCACAAATTAAGAAATATAATATCTCTCTTAAATTTAAAATCCTACTTAACATTTTCTTCTCTTACGTCATATAACAATTCAAAATCTTTATATCTTCGATTAATCTTTCCTTAAACTTCTCAACATCCAAACATGCCTATACAAAATATGAAAACCACACAGTAGGCCTATTGCATTCTTTGAAACAAAAGAATAATCAAATTTAATTACTTACTTGACGAGCCAATTTTTTATAAGCAGCTTTAATTTCTTTGCTAATGTCTTCTGATCCGATTTTGCTAGAGGAGTCGGGGCTTCCCTTCCCTGTCACCCCAAAAGATGAACCCTCTGCCTAAATTCCCACACCAATAGCACCACAACTAAAATAAATCCTCTAAGAATACAAAATATTATGCATATGAATGCATATACGCAAACACGGAGAATTTAAAAACAAGGAAATTGATATGCCCTTTAAGACTTAAGATGACCTAATACATTTTGCAATTAGAAAAGGCATAATTTTATAAAAAAAATTAAAATTTAAAAATCCTTAACAAGCAGGAGACGACTTCTTGTTGTCGTTTAACAGTTGCAATAGTGATTCCAGGCCCTCTTCTTGAACTCGAACACACCAATTTGCACTCTCGTTAAAAAAAAATTAATAAAAAGGACCAAATCTTACTTATTGGAATTGAGCTCGGGCTGCGAGAGAACAATAACATTGGATTGGTGAAGAACTCTAAATCTGAGTAGTAAATCAAGATCGTGTAAGTGATTAGAGAGCAAAGAGGAAGCAATATCAAGGTTGCTTTGCTTCAAGAGCTTGCTGTTGGTGAAGGAAGAGAGTGTGCATTAGTTGGAGAGTGCTTTGAGCGGCTAGAGAATCGAAAGAAGAGAAGAGAGCAACATACTTTAACAGCTTTATATCATAAATAATATGGTGATAGAATCTATTGCAAAATAGTGTTAAAATACTATCACCAATTAGTGTTAATTTATTGTGATATAATTTATCATAGATTAGTGATAATGAAAATTTTATGATATAATCTTTCACAAATATATGATAGTGCTAATTTTCTATTACAAATTTTTTATCACGAAATCTTCTATTTGTTGTAATGTTTCCCATAATAGAGACATACTTTCTAGTATTTTTTAGAGGTGCCTTAATACTTTCATATGTGCTCTTGTATTGAATTATTTTTTGTTTTTACCTTTTACATTATTTACTTATAATATATTATTAGCATAATTTGCTGATTATTTATGGTAAGTTTAATTATTAATTTTTATGTTAAGTTCTTGACTTTATTTTATTTTATGTTCTTTATTTTATATATTTTTTATAGTTAATTATTAGAACTAAGAATAAACTAATAATCATTATCAGAAAGATGTGTTTCTCTTAGATATGAGTGAATGAATATTCAACTGCAGGATTTTAGAATTTTTACTAAATACAATTCTGCTTTGTTCAAAATTACCTCATAGTTGAAATTGTGTGATGAGAAAGTTACAGAATAAGACATGTTAGAGAATAAATTCTCTACTTTTTATTCCTCGAATATTATTCTGTAGCAATAGTGTTGCCAGCGTCGATATTAAGAATTAATCACACGTCTTCTATTTGCTAAACAAATAATGAACACTTATTGAGAAATTACAAATTATGTCCAACTAGTTCTCAGTTATTCCTAGAAGTGAATAAAAATACTCATAATAAACATTAGACTTGGTTGTAGAGAAGAGAGAGGCTGTGATTATCGCCCTTATAGTGGCCATAAGTACCAAGAACGAAGGAACACTAAAAGGGAGTAGAAACACCAAGACAAAAATAATGATATAGAGAATAAACGCCCGTAGTATTATGAAAATATTTGTTATGTATAGTGCATTATAAGGCATCTATCAAGGCAAAGAAAAAGAATGTGGAGATAAATTTTATTGATGACTCAAGATCCTGCAGATTTTACACATATATATGTCTCTGATTTCTTTAGGAATAAAGAAAGGAATGCCGATCATTAAACTTTAATTAATATATTTGTGTTAGGTCTTTTTTTTGTATGAATAAAAAAGTATAAGTTTTTGTAATGTATTATTTTAATGTCTAACATGAACTTTACTTAATATGGTTTTTAGAGATAAATTGTCCACTTTGTAAAATAAAAAGTTAGGAATATCTATTTGGCTAAAAATGTAACTACATATACTATCCATCGAGATAAGAAATATAAAAGAAAAAGTTAATATTATATCAAGTCCTGTAGATCTAATTGAAGGTTTCAGAAGAGCAACAAATTGATTAGTAAGTGGGATAAAGTTTTATATACATGCAGATTCATAAGAAATCTGTTTAGTTTTAAAGATATATCTGTCGAAATAGATATCATATTGAGACTTTAAGTAAGAATAATATAAAATATTTTTGCATTATTTCCAACATCTCAAACAAGAAATGCATTCTTGAAAATCTTTTTGCCTTATCATATGGTTTGCATTATATAGTTATAAATTCCAGTACTAAACTAGAAGTTTAGTTATCCAAAATTTTTTACGCTGTGGTATGATTGCCTTAGTCATGCAGGATCAACTATGATGTGTATGATTATTAAAAATTCTTGTGGACATCCATCAAAGAATCTGAAGATTCTTTTATCTAATGAGATTATTTGTACCACTTGTTTATAAGCCAAACTTGTAATTAGATCAAATCTTTTCTAAGATTGGTCTATAATCTCCATTATTTTTACAAAGGATTCAAAGAGATATTTATGGACTAATTTATTCACCAAGTGGACCTTTTTGCTCTTTCATGGTTTTGATTGATGCATTTATATGGTGTTCACATGTTTATATGCTGTCTATACAAATTATTGTATTCACTAGATTACTAACCTAAATCATTAAATTGAGCACACAAATCATTAATGTTAGTGAGTTTATATCTAAAACATTTAATGATTATTGCACATCAGTAAGAATCGATCTAAAATATCATAAAATAGATTAGTAGAATCCTTAATTAAATGACTCTAAGTAATTACATGTACTTCATTGATGCACACATAATTACCAATTTCTACATGGGTCACGTTTTTTGCATGTTGCAACACTAATTCATTTTAGGTCCACTATATATCATCAATATTCTCCATTACAACTTATGCTTGATAATCAATTTTGATATATCCCATTTGTGTATCTTTAGTTGTGCTGTGTATGTACCTATAACACCCTTACAATGTACTAAGATGGGACCTTAATGTTGCTCGAAGATTTATGTTGGTTTTAACTAACAATTAATTATAATGCATCTCGAATCCTTGATAGGTGATTTGTTTACTACACAATTTGCAAATTTTCATTTTGATTAGACAATATTCCCACTATTGGGGGAAAGAACAATACTTCTTAAAGTAAGGCATGAACTTTCTTGGATAATGACCACTATGTGTTATTTAGATCTTTGCACAAATTAATGTGAAATTGAGGTATGGAGGATTATTTATCTTCAAATAAATGTAAAGGAATTGCCAGATGTATTTATAGAAGTATCAAAAGTAATCTAGTAATATATATCAACTATTAATACACCAGCCCAGGTGATTGTTCTGGTAGAACAATCTAATTAAAAGGTGACAAATGAATCATTTGTTACACGCTAGAAGTATGACAAATCACTTGATTCAAAAGATATTTTTCACAGAAGAAGAAAATGAAAAATCAATATCTTGTTGAAAGTAATGCTTGAGCTAATAAATCCACATTCTTTAAATTATTAATGTTATAAGAGTTAATAGTCTCTTAAGAGACATAAGTTCTAGAAGAGACATTAGCCCTAGAAAAGGAATAAGAATTTTAAAATGAGAAAAATGGTACAAATTATGCTTATATAGGAAAAATGTAAAAATGTGATAGAATAATTGTCAATAATATGTTCTCATTTATAGTAGCTACTAAAATTATAAATAGTGATTTTAAGCCACAAACTAATGATGAATGCGGATAAAGATATGATTGGCTTTATTGGAAAGAAGTAATTCAAAAAGAATTAATTTCTCTAACCAAGTGTAAAGCATTTAGACCTGTAGTGCAAACATC
Organism: Ailanthus altissimus; assembly: GCA_946807835.1. Classification (NCBI taxonomy): domain Eukaryota; kingdom Viridiplantae; phylum Streptophyta; class Magnoliopsida; order Sapindales; family Simaroubaceae; genus Ailanthus; species Ailanthus altissimus. Next base: position 22,728,642 of record OX327685.1, on the reverse strand, counting down.
TGCGTATGTCAAACTTGTAGTCATAAATGAGTTTTTATATAGAAATGTAACAAAAATAACGAGGTCACCAAATATAAAGTAAGACTTGTTAAGCAAGGTTTTGCCCAAAAACCTGATATTGAATATGGTGACACTTATTCCTTAATGATAGGCTTAATTGCATTTTGATTTTTAATAGGCTTAGTCGTCTAAAAAAATCTTGATGTGTGTCTTATGGATGTAGTGACAACTTATTTATATAGGTCATTTGACATAGATATTTATATAAAAATTAACATGCCTAAAGTATGTAATTGTAATTTGTATTCAATCAAACTACAGATATCATTGTATAGATTAAAATAATTTAGGCGCATATGGTACAGCCACCCAATATGTCCATATGTGTATTTATAAAGAAATTAAATTTTGGGTTTACCATTATGACTGTATAAATGGAGGGTATGAATCTAATTGGGACTCTTGAAAAGCTCATAAAAATTGTAGAATATTTAAAAAGAGAATTTTGAAATAAAAGACTTAGAAAAGACTAAATATTTTTTGGCCTATAGATCGAGCATGAATCAAATGAAATCTTTATCCATTAATCTACCTATATTGAAAAGATTATGAGAAGATTCAATATAGATAAAAACTATCCATTAAGTACTCCTATAATTGTTCGATCTCTTGATCCTAAAAACAAGATCTATTTTGTTTCAAGAAAGATTATGATAAAAATACTTAGTTCAGAAGTATCACATCTCAATACAATTAGTGGTTTATTATATCTAGCCCAATGCATAGACCGGACATAGCTTTTGTAGTAAGATTATTGGCAAGCAAGTTCAGCACCAACTCAACGTTATTGGAATATTGGTTATGCAGATGTCGGGTACTTATCTGATCCATATAAAGCCTACTCGCAAACGAGATATGTTTTCACTTTACAATAATCTCATAGAGATTCATAAAAGCAAATCTTTGTTGCCATATTTATTAATCACTATGAGATTCTTGCACTACATGAAGGAAGTAGAGAATGCATATGGTTGCTATCAATCATTCATCACATCTAAAGTACATGTAGCCTTCCTTCTACAACAAATATTCCAACTATAATATATAAAGATAATGTTGTTTGTATTACTCAAGTTAAAGGAAGATACGTCAAAGGAGATAGAACCAATGATATTTCTCCAAAATTCTTCTACACCTGTGAACTACAACAAAATAAAAAGATTAATGTTAAATATATATGCTCTATTGACAAATTTGTAGATTTGTTCACCAAATCTTTACTAACGTCAATTTTTGATAAATTAGTTTACAAGATTAGCATGTGTTAACTTAATAAATTGTCATATTAATTAATGTTATTTTGAGGGGAGCATTAAGCAGAGAGAGCACATTCTGTTGGAATTTATGCTTACATAACATCTAATTATGTATAATATTTAATTATACTATTTATACAATTATCATTTCTAAGAAAATCATTTATATTATTAATTATTAAATGTAAAATACTTGCAACATTTTAGAAATTGTATGATCTGAAGGAGTTCAAATCTAGTTTAAAGGAGTTTAGATTAGTGCTAAGAGTTAGCAACGCTAAAATTTGTAAGTGTTAAGAGTTGACAGTGCTAAGAGTTAGCAAGTTATAAGAGTTAGTGAAATCTAAGGAGTTAGAGCCTTATCTAAAATAGGACAAAAGCCTGAGAATATATTAGTAATGAATAAGCTAAAAAAACGTTGCAGATGATGCTAGAAAATGTCATTATGTAAGTATATTCTCAAACATTATGTTCCCGATCTAATTTAACTGATAAAGGTCTATTGGTGAAACCTATTTAATATAGATTAGTGTATATCTAATTTGGATGGTCCAGATAGTTAGTCTTAGTAAACCATTAGCTTAGCAGAAGCTCGTATAGGCATACAGGTATTCAATAAGGACTGGATACTGGACAGACTTATGAGGACCTCTAATAGTCATCTCATAAAGCCATCAATATAAGGTTTTCTCGAGTTGAGTAGTATTCATAGTCCTTTGACCTGAGTGCTATGGTAGGCTTGTGAGTGATCCACCATACTTCGGTTTAACGGATGTCAGAAACCTTTCATGGTCTGACCACTACGTGTCGCTGGGTATGGTCCATTGCTCATGGAGACCAATGTGCGTAGATAAAGGATCTGTCAGGTCATATAAGTGAGTTGTATATCCTGATGCTCCGAGATTTTATTTCAGAAAAACTTGTGGCCACAAGTATAAACCCCAGGAAATAGTTTCCATAAGGTTAAACATTATCGCAAAAGTATTTGCAAATATTGTTTATGAAAATACAAATCTGGAGATAAGTTCACGGTTGAGCAAATAGAGATTTGATGGTGATGATCTATATCTTTGCTATTCCAGGATATAAGTGATTGAGGGATTATACGTATATGCTATAACCTCAACTTGTATGGTCTAATGCGGTACTTTATAATATCCGTAACGTGTATGTAGGGCATTGTTCACGGATGTATAGAGAAGTTCCATATGACAAACTAGACGTAGATCTAGAGAGTATTACAATAGAAAATGTACTTATTGTGCACTAGGATAGCGAACTAGATTGAATAATGATAGTGCGCTATGAGTAGGGTGAGCATGTATATTTTTTAATTTTTAATTAATACATCACATGAATAAATACGCAACAAAAAATAAACAAACATCTCATTACACTAATGCGTTATTAGGAAACTCACCTTTAAAGCGTGCTTTATGCAGTTTTAGTCTAGAACTCAATGGGATCCTTCGAGCTAGAATGGTGGTTTTCTATTTCTCGATAGAATATTAGAACACTTGAAGCAACTCTTACTTTCTTTCTCTCGGCACTACATGTAATATTTTTCGTACATTTCACGTACTTTTAACTTGAATTCATCTTAGTTATTTATAGCCAAATCAACCTTACTTTTGGCCAATCAATGAAAGAATAGTATTAAGCATGACAATGCAAAATATTTACATTGTCATGCTTCTTCAAAACAATGACTAGGCACTTAACTAAGTGCTAGCATAAAATAAATACAAATTGGTGGCCTATTGCTTTTGGTATAAGACATGTCATGCTTAAATACAAGCATGACAAACATTGCTTTCATTTTTCAAAAGAATGGCCAAATGAAAAACAAAATTGGTTACAATTTGACTAATACAATATGGCCACGTATTGGCTCATTTTAAAAATAATTCATTTAGTTAACATTTATTGGAATTTTGGCCAATAGTAACATGCCACCAAATAGTTAAAATTCATATATAATTTTGCAACATTTGCAAATTATATACTAAACTAATGAAATTAGGTTATATGTCATGCCCTAAAAAATTAATGGCATAAAATGTGACATACAATAGAAAGGTTAAAGTGGCAAGTCTTACTGGCTGAGATCCCAGACTTAACACTTAAATCCTATGATCTTTCCGAGAGACCCTGAAATAATTTTAGTTTTTTGATAACTTTTCAGATTGAACTATTCAATCGGTGCATTACCCCAGTGTACAATGAGTAATCTTCTTATAGTAAGACTCTCTAGGTTCACATCCGTTTATGACCTACGAAACTCTTTCGTAGGTCATAAACAATACCCCACATATACATTATAGAAATAACAAAACAACGTATTGACCATACAAGTTAAGGTTAATACATATCCGTATAATCTCTCTACTATTTATATCTGGAAGAGCGGAGTCAAGTCTCTATACGCTCAACTTTAGAACTTATCTATAAATTAAATATCCGCGAACATTTTTGCGATATTGTTTCTGACACGAGAAATATTTTTTTGGGGTGTAATGCTTATGGCAATAAGACTTTCAAGAACACAATCTTGGAGCATCTAGATATACTACTCACCCATATGAGTTGATAGATCCAATATCTACTTACAACGGGCTCCATGAGCATCGGACCATACCCAATGGCACCTAGTAGTCAGTCCATGAAAAGTCTTTGACATATGTAGAACTCAAGTATGGTAAATCCCTCACAAGCCCGCCATAGTGCTCAAATCAAGGGATCACGAATACTACTCAACTTGAAAGGACCCTCAATTGACCGCTTTATGGGATGTGTATTAGAGGTTCTAATTGAGTCCGTTCAGTATCCAGTCCTTATTGAATACCCGTATGCCTATATGAATTTCTACTAATTTCATGGTCAGCTAAGAATAACCATCTGTATCATATAGATATAGAGATACACTGATCTATATAAAAGGGATTCATCGATAGACTAACATCGTTGAAAATAGATCAAGATCATAGGATTTGAGACCATGCTTACATAATAATGTTTTCTATCACCTATTGCAACCCTTTGTAACTATATTATTACTAGAATACCCTCAGATCTTTGTCCTATTTCAGACAAGGTTCCAACTCCTTAGATCTGGCTGACTCTTACAACCTGCTAACTCTTAGTAGTGCTAACTTTTAGCATTTATAACTCTTAGCACTGCTAACTCTTAGCTATGGTCTAAACTCCTTTAAATCAGATCTGAACTCCATCAGATCATAAAATATCTGAAATGTTACAAGCATCTTACCATATATATTTAATGTTAACCATTTTATTCGAAAAGTTTATTGTATAAATATTAAATAATTAATATTCATACAATATTAGAATGACACGTAAGTACCAGATCCAACAACTCACACTTGCTTTAGTGCCATTCACGATGATATCTAATACCTATCGTCTCCATGTATTTCTCAAACACATTAGGATTTAAGACTTTAGTTAGTGGGTCTGCTATATTATTTTTAGAATATATCCTAGATACAATTATATCTCCAATAGTTAAGAACTTTCTAATTATGTTGTATTCAAAGTCTATATGATCAGAATTTTGGTATGCCTTATGGCTTCTTAGCTTAAGCAATTATCTTGTTATTATTGCATTTAGTGGGGTACGATCTACTAAGCTAAGAATTATTCTATGCTCTGCAACTAACTTATATATCCATAAAACTTATTTTGTATGCTTTTTAAGCCAGAACATATTCTACCTCTAAGGTAGAATCAACTGTGGATATTTATATTGTACTCTCAACTACAGTACTGATGAGAAGAAACATATAACTAGATATAGACTTTCTATTATCATGACCAGACTGGAAGTCTAAGTCAGTTTATCCTTTCATTTGTAAGTAATTTTCTCCATTTCTCAATTATATTAGATAGGTTTCACGGCCATTGAATGGTCGTTACTTGGATTAGATCGATACTGGCTTGTAACACTTACAGCTAGGAGATCCAGGTTTCGTACATAACATACATCATGCTGCCTTTAGCTGATACATATAATATGTTAAAATCTCTAGCTTTTTCATCTTCTTGTTAAGGATACTTCCTCCTAAAAAGATAAATACCATATTTGAAAAGTACATTAACTGTCTCACAGTTATTGAAGTTATACTTTTTAAAGACATTGTCTTATGTATGAAGACTGGGATAATCCTATCAGTCTCTTAGCACTATCACTGTAACACTTTATAACCAGTATATAGGAAGCATTTCCCAAATATTTTCTAGAGAAGTCTTTACTCAAATAACTCTTATCCGATTGACTTGCAATATATCAATGTCGTTTCTGATATTAATAATGTCAACTACTTAGAGAATTAGAAAGATAATTATGCTCCCATTATCCTTTCTAAACATACACACTTTTTTTTTTGTTCTGGATGAAACCAAACTTTTCGATTTCTTTGTTAAAATAAAGAATCAAGCAACGTGCAATAGCCAACAAAATTTGGATTGACTTAAACATGATTACTGGTGAAAAGGTTTCCTCATAATAAATCTTAAATTTGTGAATGTCACCGTTTATTACCAATTGGGACTTGAAGATCTCTATTTTCATATTGAACCCACATTCTATTGTGTAAACTCATTTATAACAAATAGGAATAATTCTTACAAGAAGCACAACTAAGTTATAGACTTGATTGTTATGCATAAAGTCAATTTTAAATTTTATGACATCTTATTATTTTCACTAATCGATGTCTAACATTATTTCTTTATAAGTCAAATGATGATTTTCTTCAACTAAGAAAACACTAAAGGCATATTCAGGTATCAAACATACCTAATAGGTAACCTTTGATATCTTTTTAGACTTATAAAGAGAGTGTGTTATAGGCATCTCACTAAATTACACTTTAAAGTTCCACCATCAGTTCATATATTTTTAGATTGACTTTATCAAGTTCAATCTTTCTACTATCCTTATGATCTATGAGAAACTCTCTCTCTTGAAAAGTGACTTAACGAGAAACAAACATATTTCACTCATCTAGATCATAGAACTAGTATCCTATAGAATGCTTGGAATACAATATGAACTGATACTTGTACCTCTTGGATGCACATTTATGCTATTGTATAACTCTTATATAAATAGAATAGCCCCAAATCTTAACATACTTTAAGACTTGATATTTTTCCAATCTATATCTCATACATATTGGAATGAATAGCTTTTGATAGAATTTTATTCAATAAGTGATTAACAATTACTAGAGCATATCCTTAAAGATATTCTAGAATATCGGTGAAACTCAATATTGATCGAATCATATATGATAAAGTCCAATTTCTCCATTCCAAAATACCTTTGCATTGAGGAGTACCTAGAGTACTGTATTAAGTGAGAATCCTATTCTCCTTTAAATAATTTATGAATTTATTATTCATGTATAAATTGCCTCGATCTGATTAAAGGCATTATATATACATAAGGGTTTATTTCTCTACTTCTAGTCAGAACTTATTGAACACTTCAAAATTTCCAACTTGTGTTTCCCAAAAACACATATCTGTATTGTGGTAAATCACGATGAAGTATCAAAATTTATAGTAATATGATTCATTGGACCATATACTATGTATAAGTTCTAATAAATTTATAGGTCAGTATTAAAACTTACATAAGTATTTGGTCATTTTCCCTCAAATCTTAGATTCATAAACTAGCCAAGATTTCATAAGTAGATCAAGTATCTGGTAATCCTTAACCTGATAGAATCGTTGTCTCACAACTACATGACCTAATCTTATGTCTTATAATTCATTATTATTCAAAACTTCTGCACTACTATTTGTTCTATTCACCTAGACATTTCAAGTTGCATTTAAGATATAATAGCAATTCACTAACTGACATTTAGTTAACGAAACATTATTATTATCATATTTATATAAGGAACTATTCTTAATGTATTCATGATAACCCTCTCTGTCTATTACAAGGAGTAGTATGAGTTTCTTGATAATGTTTGGTATAAAATATCAATTATACAAAGTTATGCTTCTATTGGAATGGAGAAGTGACTAAAAGTCCTAATGGTTACGACGTCTAGAAAATCTCCATTTCCTACGAGAAGCTGTATTTCTCATTTCACAGCTTCCTAACATTTCTCAAATCATATAACAACTTGCTGAATTGAGAATGACAGGTGGTATCTCATACCCTTGCTCATTTAGCATTATATCCAAATAAAATGTCTATAATTGATGAACAGATATCTAAAGGGTGTATCTTTCTTAAGGTAAGGTACATAAAATAATAACAATTACTATTTTAAACCTTTATTAAAGTGGAAACACATTCCATTAATGACTATTCTCTGTGTAGTTTGGATATATCAAATAATTTTTCAAATAGAGCACTGTACTACTTACACATCTCATGTGCACATACCCTTACTAAAATCATTAGACATTGAGGTAAAAAAATATGATTTGACTCTCAAATCATCCTTAATCTATTTTTGATAAATTTTATCTTCTTTCGAAGAAATATTATCAAAAACACCTCTAATTATCAATTGATTATAAATATATCCATGTTTTTCTGAATCTAAAACTATTTTTAGATTCATTAGTAAGTCAAATATTTTTTAGTACCTTAAGTTGGTATGCTTAGACCAGGTATACTAACGGATTGTTCATACTGATCTTATCTCTATAACACTTAGACTAAGTATACTAACTGATTGCTCATACAGATCTTATCTCTACAAGATTAAATAAGAGATATGCAGCGGAATATTTCTAATCGTTATTTAATAATGCGTTAGATCATAGGTATAACATTTATATATTTTTTAATCTAAAAGTACCCTTCCACTGCTTTATATAATCCCTTTAATCTCTCAAATGGGATAACGATAGTTTAAACTCTTTAAATTATACAATGAGAAGTGAACCCTATTGGCATTTTACTCCAGCCTCATGCTGTAGCAATATAAGCCTTTGTAAACCCAACAGGTAGACAACTTTTGTCAATTGCATCTCATGTGACTCTTATCACTGATCCTAAATACACTTTATCCTCACGTTGTAGTAATATTGGGTATGTATATTTCAATTTAACTTGTCCATAATCAAATATTTGTTACTGATACTACCTCCATGCTGTAGCAATATTGGGTAATGCGTTCATATATATTTGCCTTATTTCATATTTAACTAGTATAATCTGAATCACACTGACCAAAACCCTCACGCTGTAGCAATATAAAAAAAAAACCAACGTGACTCGTCTAACACTATATTGACAAGATGGATTATTGCATAACATTATCTCATAATGAAACACTTTGAATCTGATTAAGAGAGAATTTTATACTTTTGTCTACATCTTATGAGGGCGTGATTCTTAATCACACATTAGTTTTATGCAATCACAACTAACCTCTACTAGTAGGGCTTCTATTATGATTACCAGCATAAATAAATGGGCCACAGTTTATATTGCAATAATTATAAATAATTTATATATTATATAAAATAAACAATAAATATTTTAAACAATTTACAAATAAACAATTAGAGTAATTAGTGTAATTACATCTGTTTCTAGGTTCTTGAACTGTGATACTAGAGGCCCAATCTCTAGTGTCCTAATGCTAACCTTTACAGTGCTGCGGTGCTAAGGTCCCTACCTTAGAACCGCGGCTCTGAGCTTCTAACACTGGGTTGCCACCTTTGCTACGATGCTGAACCAGTGGCACTGCTGCTGATGGCCTAGTGTTGCAGCGACGTCCTTTTTAGCTATATTCTAATTATGCATTTTCAACATTTAAATCGCATAATCAATAGTTCTGGGATATCTTAATTACACTATGAACTTTGATTAAATATAAATAGCATATAATCATACGATCTGATACCAATTTGATGTGTGCTACACGTAGGGTGAGCATGTACATTTTTAATTTACACAACACATGCATTAATATGCAGTGAAAAAAAAATATTACACTAATGAGATATTAGGGAACTCATCATTGAAGTGTACTTTGTGTAGTTCTAGTCTAGGACTCAGTGGAATCCTTCAAGTTAGAACGGTAGTTTTCTATTTCTTGGATGGAATATTAGAACACTTGAAGCAGCTCTTGCTTCTTTTCTCTTAGCACTACATGTAAAATTTTCATACATTTCACATACTTTTGCCTTGAATTGATATTGGCTATTTATAGCCAAATTAACCTTACTTTTGGTCAATCAATGAAAGAATAATATTAAGCATAACAATGTAAAATATTTGTATTGTCATGCTTCTTCAAAAGAATGAAGAGGCACTTAACTAAGTGCTAGTGGAAAATATATACAAATTGGTGGCCTATTGCTTTTGTTATTGACACGTCATACTTAAATACAAGCATGAAAAACATTGCTTTCATTTGCCAAAAGAATAGCCGAATGAAAAAGCAAATTGGCTACAATTTCACTAATACAATAAGGCCATATATTGGCTCTATCTAAAAATAATTCATTTAGTTAACATTTAGTGGCATTTTGGCCAATAGTAACATGCCACCAAATAGTTAAATTCATTTATAATTTTGTAATATTTTCAAATTATATACTAAACTAATGAAATCAGATCACGTGTTATGCTCTAATAAATTAATAGCATGAAATGTGACATACAATAGAAAGGTTAAAGTGACAAGTCCCACTTGCCGAGATCCTAGACTTAACACTTAAACCCTATGATCTTCCCAAAAGACCTTGAAATAATTCTAATATTTTTAGAACTTCTCAAATTGAACTATTTAATCTAGTGCGCTACCCAGTGCACAATAAGTACACTTCATATAGTGAGACACCCTAGGTTCATACTCGTTTTATCCTATGAACTCTTTCGTAAATCTATAAACGATTCTCCACACACACATTATGAAAATAATAAAGTAGCATGTTGAACCAATCAAGTTGAGATTAATACATATTCGTATAAGCTCCCCATCATTTATATCCTAAAAGAGCAAAAACATAGATAATCACCATCAAGTCTCCATAAGCTTAACTTCAAAACTTATCTACAGATTTGTATTCTGATAAACAATATCCACAAACACTTTTGCAATATTATTTTTGACATAGGAAACATTTTTCTCGGGTATAATGCTTATGGCCATTAAACTTTCAGGAGCATAATCTTTAAGCATCTGGATATATGACTCACCCATATGAGTTTACGGATCCCATATCTACACACCGGACTCCATGAGCATCGAAACATACCTAGTGACATCCAGTGGTTAGACTATGAAAGATCTCTAATATATGTTGAACCTAAGTATGGTAGATCCATCATAAGCCCACCATGGTGCTTAGATCAAAGGACCATGAATATTACTCATTAAGAAAGGACCCTCCATTGATGGCTTTATGGGATGTGTATTGAAGGTCCTAATTTAGCCTGTTCAGTATCCAGTCCTTATTGAATACCTGTATGCTTATATGAACTTCTACTAAGCTTGTGGAAAGCTAAGAACAACAATCTATACCATATAGATAAGAGATTTATTCATCTATATAAAAGGGATTCATCGGTAGACTTGCATCGATGAAAATAGATCAGGAACATAGAGTTTGAGAACATACTATCATAATGATGTTTTCTAGCATCTATTGCAACCCTTTCTAACAATGTCAATACTAGCATACTCTTAGGTCTTTGTCTCATTTCATACAAGGATTTAACTCCTTAGATCTGGCTAACTCTTATAACTTGCTAACTCTTAGCATCTATAACTCTTAGCGCTGCTAACTCTTAGCTATAATCTAAACTCCTTTAGACTAGATCTGAATTTCTTCAAATTATATAATGTCTGAAATGTTACAAGCATCTTACTATATATATATATATATTTAATGTTAACCATTTTATTCCAAATATTTATTGTATAAAATTAAACAATTAATATTCATATAATATTAGAATGACACATAAGCACCAGTTCTAACAAATAATTCGATCCAAAAAATTTTAGCAAACCAGATATTTGTTTAAGGATCCCTCAGGATGTGCATTTATCAAGATTTAAGTGTTAAGGACATCACATATTTACCTGACAAGAGTTGTTAACCAATGAGATGTTGACAAGTGGTACAATTTGGTTTATGAATTATTTTTACCTTGAGTTGACCAATTATCCTTACTAGTAAAAATATGTAAGGTAAAATAATTATTCAACATTGTTTTGAATAATTAATTCAATATTATATATAATAATTGTTATTATGAATGTCAATAGGGTACAAACAATTATCATTATAACCTATTTATAATGGTATGACATTATGAAGAATGGTGGAGCATCATTGTAATAAAAAATAAAATATAAAACTTATAAAATTAATTTTGTTTTAATTTTATTAAGTGAACAATTAATTTGCACTAGTACAACATAAAAAGAAAATGAAAATGTCACTTTCATTTTATTGTGCTAGTATATATATTGCTAGCCATTTATTTGGAGAATTAAGTGAGATAAGCAATAGCAAAACGAAAAATTAATGGTGGTCATCAAATTAATTAGTAGGTCATTAATTGAGAGATGGTGGAGGGTGCACTTAAATAAAAAATAATGAGCAAGTGATGAAACACTATAGAAATTCATTTTTTCATTCATTCATCCTCTCTTAATTCAATCATCCAACCATGCCAAAGAAAAACAAAAAACATTAAGAATAAAAAATGAGTTTTAGGCAAGAGTTGAACAAAATATATTTCAATGAAAATTATTTCAAATGTGCTATGCAAGAGTTGCATAAACACTATATATTCTTGAAAACAAATATATGTGTTAAAAGAGTTTGAATACATGCAGCTGAAAGTTAATTAAGGCTACTATTTTAGCTTCATAATCCCACCGGATTATTATGGACTAAAATTATTCAAGAGTAGACTTTAATGTGAGTTCTAAAATTAAAATCTTCACCGAAGATCATCAAAGGTATATTTTTGTAATATTAAGTTGTTAATGATTCAGTTTACATGTGTATATGTTGAATATATATTTAATTCTGCTACAAATGTGAGACATGTATTTAGTATTTTCAACATGTACACAATCACATGCAAGCACCCTAAAATACGTTAACACATTCTTCTAAAAGAAGAATTACATCAGTTACAAACTTGCACTGTACTTTTTTTATTCGACCAGGTTATATCCTATGGAATTTTACTGGCAAAGTTTTAATGAGACAGTATTGAACACGTTCATTACCACTGTATATTATAGAGTTGTATTTATTTTACTTAGGTTTTTGTCTAAATTAGTTTTTCTCTTAGTAATGTAAGTACAACTAAAGTGATGAAATCCAACAATGAGTATTGTAAATAGCGGTGCCATTAAGTGGTGTGGATTCCAAATCCCACATGAACTAAATTATAGCCTCCCTCCCTTTAAATCTTTATATATATATATATGTGTGTGTGTGTGTGTGTGTAACCTCATTGTAATAGAGATATATCTTCAATATTTTTTAGAGGTGCCAAACACTTTTCAATGGTGCTCTAGTGTTTAATTGTCTTTGATTTTTTACCTTTTACATTATTTGTTTATAACAGTTTAAAGTAGGTGATGAACACTTGAAATTACACGTTTAATAAGAGTTTTAAATGATTGTTTTGTATTACTAGTGTATTTAATTTTCTTAACTTAAGTATGTTTACAATATTGTACTTAATTATCTTTTAACTGTTTTGTGGCAGGTTCGGTAAAATGGGCATAACTTTCTACTTAAAGATCCAATTGAGGTGATTCTTGATCCTGTGAAGATCTGACTCAATGGGCTAATATATTTTATTTCATAAAGCATTGGAAATTCGAGTTTTTAGAGGGTGAAAAATGGCCTAGAACAGAATTGATCTGCAGTACAAGCCCAATTTGAATAGTTACCAGTATTAGGCCCATAACTATAGAAATACGTATCTAATACGTATGAGATTAATCAATTTGGAAAGATAAGAGACTTATCTACAACTTTTATGTTTTGAGTGATAGCTAATTCGGATCACATCAATTCCAAATTGGATAATCAAGTGGGTACCCAAGTGATAATGAATGCAAATTATTTTGCCACCATTCTTGACTTTCATCAACCAAGTGGTTCCCTCCAAATTTGTCTCGATTTATCCATGTTTTTCTATAAATAGGTGGCTTGTTTATGCCTAAAGAATGTAATTAGAAAGTTAGAATTTAGTTCAAAATACTTGTCCTTTGTATCCATTTCTTTGTAAATTTATTTCTTTTGTTTACTATTAAATCATGTTATTTCTTCTTCCATTTCTTTTCTTTTTCTTTAGTTTTATTATGTCCAAATAATTTTCTTTAAGCTAAGGTGAAAGGGTGAAGCTCTTGACAAGGTAATAAGATATGTTTAATATTTATTCATGAATTTAATGCTTCATTTTTAAGTTAAACAAACTTATATATGATGTATTTATTTTGTTTGTAGAATTAATACCATTTCTTCTAAAGTGGTGATTCTTGATTTATTATTGACAAACTTAATACTTGGCACAATAAATTCTTGAAACTATTTACAAGATTTGGTGTATATAACCTTTCTTGTAAAGTGGGAGTCTTGATTTATTGTAGACAAATATAAAGATTGGCATAATAAATACTTGAACCCATTTATAAGATTTGGTGTATAATAATTGAAAGAAATAAATACTAATCAATATATAAATGATAATGAACTTTAATTGCTATATTTTCTGGTTGGAACCTCCTTTGTGTGAGGATTCCAATTGAGTTATAAAAAAATAAAAAGTTAAATATATTCTTACTTCTTATGCCAAGAGTGAATCCTCGTAACCTTAACTTTTTATTTGAATTGGTTATTTGAAATAATATTTGCAAACATCTTATACTGCATTAATTATCTTTAAAGTGTTTATAATTTGTAATTTTAATTCTACTTCCCTGTGGATCGAACCCGTTCTCATCGGGTTATTTATTACTTCGACAATCCTGCACTTGGGAATAACTTCTATATTCTGGACGTGTCAAGTTTTTGGCGCCGTTGCCGGGGAGGTAACGTTAATATTTTGTTTTGTTGTTGTTTGTTTGTTTATTTTATTTTCATGGAAGGCTGAGCCTCCTACTCATTATTTATTATTCGTTTTTTTTATTTTTATATTTTTTTTATTTTCATGGAAGGCCGAGCCTTCTAACGTACTTTATTTATTATTCTGTTTTTATTTTCGCGGAAGGCTGAGCCTCCTACTCTTTATTTTGTTTATTTATTATTTTTTGCTTTTTATTTTCGCTTTTTTTAATTTTCATGGAAGGCCGAGCCTCCTAACGTACTTTACTTTATTTATTATTCGCCTTTTATTTTTGCTTTTTATTATTCGCTTTTTATTTTAATGGAAGGTTAAGCCTCCTACTATTTATTTATTAACTTTTTATTATATAATCTAACATTACTAATCTAACTTCTAATTATTTATCTTTATTTTGCTTTTTGATTTTTCTATTTTATTTACTTGTGTTTAATATTTGTTTTTCTCTTATTTGTATTATTTATTGTTATTGTATTGTATTTTATTTCTTTTATGAGCGGTTGGTTTCGAGATCCTAATTCTTATCGTTTGGTGAAAGGTAATTTCAAAACTTCCTTTGATAGTTTGTTAGATTCTCCTTCATCTTCTCATTCTGTACTAATTAACACTATGAGCGAAAATCAAATTGAGGGACTCATAGACCCAGGGGACAATCAATCTCAACATAATGAGCATAACCGACCTAGGACACTTAGAGACTACATGAACCCTACACGAACCGGTGCACCATCTTGCTTAATTTTTCCTTCGGATGCAACGCATTTTAATTTTAAGCTAGGCATTATCCAACTTTTACCCACTTTTCATGGCTTAGATGCAAAGAACCCTTATCTACATCTAAGAGAATTTGAAGAAGTGTGTAACACGTATAATGATCAAAATTGTAGCATGAACACAATTCGACTTAAGCTTTTTCCTTTTTCTTTAAAAGATAAAGCTAAAACATGGCTACAAAACCTTAGGCCAGGATCCATTTCTTTATGGGACGAGATGCAACAACAATTCCTGAAAATTTTTTTTCCCTCCCATAGAACAAATTCTTTCAAAAGACAAATCACCAATTTTGCCCAAAAACCAGGAGAGACCCTTTACCAATGTTGGGAAAGGTATAAAGAATTACTTAATACCTGTCCCCATCATGGTTTTGAAACATGGAGAGTAGTCTCAAATTTTTATGAGGGCTTAACACCCCAAGTTAGGCAAATGGTAGAAATGATGTGTAATGGAACATTTGAGGAAAAAGACCCAGAAGAGACAATGAACTATCTTGACTTACTAGCAGAAAATGCTCAAAATTAGGACACTGCTGGTACCTGTGAGGCACCTAGAAAAATCAAACCATTACATCTAGTGGAGGTATTTATCATCTTAAGGAAGACCATGACCTTCAAGCCAAATTAACATCCCTTGCTAGAAAAGTCGAAACCTTAGAAATGAAAAAGAGTGGTCAAATAAAATCTGTTCAAGAAATTGTATGTCATATTTGGGAAACCCATGATTACTCTACCAATGATTGGCCAACTTTGCCTGCATTTAGGGAATGTCTCCATGAACAAGTCAATGTTCTAAACACGTTCAAGCGGTCAAACAATAACCCATATTCACAAAACTATAATCCTGGATGGCAAAATCACCCGAATTTTAGTGGAGGAATAACACTCAAGCACAGGCTTCACAACTACCTTTCCAACCACACCAAAACTTTCAAAATCATCAAGGTTATGCACCATATGTCCCACCTCCTAGGAAAAATCTTGAAGAAACCTTGCATACATTCATTGAAAAACAAGAGTCTGTTAATTCTCAAAATGCTCAAACATTTGCTGATTTGAAAGATACTCTTGCTAAATTTGCATCTGCACTGAACATTCATGAGAAAGGAAAATTTCCTTCTCAACCACAGTCAAACCCCAAAGGACAACATATCTCAAATGCATGTAGTTCAGGAAGCCAACACATCGATCAAGTTAAAGCAGTTATCACTCTTCGGAGTGGTAAAATTGTTGAAAAGGAAATTCCTGAACCTCATGAGAGTGATGAATCAATCTCTAAGGGTAAGGAAAGTGTTGAACCTACATCTAATGAAGAAAACACTAAACCCTTACCTCCACCTCCATTTCCTCATGCATTACGTAATACTAAGAAGATGAATCACAATCCTGAAATTTTTGAAATCTTCAAACAGGTAAAAGTTAATATTCCTTTACTGGATGCTATTAAACAGGTTCCCTCTTATGCAAACTTTTTGAAAGATTTATGCACCGTAAAGAGAAAACTGAATGTGAAAAAGAAAGCATTTTTAGCTGAACAAGTAAGTGCCATTCTTCAGAACAATAATTCTTTGAAATATAAAGACCCTGGTTGTCCTACAATTTCATGTATTATTGGAAGTCATAAAATTGAACAAGCCTTACTTGATCTTGGTGCTAGTGTGAATTTATTGCCTATTCAGTTTATCAGCAGCTCAATCTCGGGGAGTTAAAATCAACATCTGTAACTCTTTTACTTGCCGATAGATCAATAAAAGTACCAAGAGGGACATTGGAAGATGTTTTAGTTCAAGTTGATAAATTAATATATCCTATGGATTTTATTGTCTTGGACACAGAACCTGTCAAATGATGTAATTCGATACCTATTATTTTAGGTCGTCCATTTTTAGCAACTTCTAACGCTTTGATTAATTGCAGAAATGGAGTAATGAAGCTTTCATTTGGAAACATGACACTTAAACTCAATGTTTTCAATATGTGTAAGCAACCATATGAAGAAGAGGATGAAAGTGAAGAATGCGACATGATTGAAATGATTGTAGAGGATTATATTCAAAAAGGGAGTTTTACCAATCCTTTAGAAATATGTTTAATAAATTCATTTGAGTCAAATATACAATTAGATACTGAAATCTCTTATATATGTTCTTTATTTGATTGTGCACAGGTGATTGAAAATAAAGGATGGAAACTAAAGTTTGAAGAATTGAGAGAAAATGAGGATAAACAAAATGAAATTTCAAAGTTAGAGTTAAAAGCTTTGCCTGAAGGACTGAAATATGCATTTCTTGGAGAGAAACAAACTTACCCGGTGGTAATCTCTTCTACACTCACAAGTGAACAAGAAGGTAAGTTGATTGAATTATTAAAAATGCATAAAAATGCAATTGGGTAGACTTTAAAAGACATAAATGGTATTAATCCTCTAATTTGCACACATAGAATACACCTAGAGGATAATGCCAAAACTTTTCAACAATCTCAAAGGAGATTAAATCCACATATGAAAGAGGTAGTGAGAGTTGAAGTTCTCAAATTACTTGAAGTAGGAATCATCTATCCTATCTCAGATAGTAAGTGGGTAAGTCCTACTCAGGTAGTACCAAAAAAATCTGGAATCACAGTCATTGAAAATGAAAAAGGTGAGTTAATACCAACTCGAGTCTCATCTAGTTGGAGGATGTGCATAAATTATAGAAAGTTGAACTCGGCCACTAGAAAAGACCATTTTTCTTTACCATTTCTTGATCAAATTATAGAAAGAGTAGCAGGACATCCCTACTATTGCTTTCTAGATGGTTACTCTGGCTATTATCAAATTCCCATAGCACTAGAGGACCAAGAAAAGACTATATTCATATGCCCTTTTGGAACCTTTGCTTTTAGAAAAATGCCCTTTGGACTTTGTAATGCCCCAACAACATTTCAGAGATGTATGTTAAGCATTTTTAGTGACATGATTGAGCATTATTTAGAAGTTTTCATGGATGACTTAACTGTGTTTGGAAATTCTTTTGATAATTGTCTTGAAAACTTGGAAAAGGTCTTAAAAAGATGTGAAGAAAAAAGTCTTGTATTGAATTGGGAAAAATGTCATTACATGGTTACTTCTGGAATTGTTTTAGGACATATAGTATCTTCTAAAGGAATTGAAGTGGATAAGGCAAAAGTCGAACTCATTATACATTTGCCTCCACCAAAAACAGTAAGAGAAGTTCGATCCTTTTTAGAACATGCTGGATTGTATAGAAGGTTCATAAAAAACTTTAGTGCTATATCTAAACCTTTTTGTAACCTCTTAACAAAAGATATATCATTTAAGTGGACTCAAGAGTGTCAAAATTCATTTGAAAAATTAATTGGCCTCTTAACATCTGCTCCTATCATACAATCTCCTGACTGGTCTTTACCTTTTGAGCTCATGTGTGATGCTAGTGACCACGCTGTTGGTGCTGTATTAGGACAAAGAAAGGAAGGTAAATCCTATGTAATTTATTACGCAAGTAGAACTTTAAACAGTGCACAAATGAATTACACAACAACTGAAAAAGAACTACTTGCTGTAATATTTGCATTAGACAAATTTCGTTCTTACTTAATTGGTTCCTCAACTGTTGTATTTACTGACCATGCTGCTGTAAGGTACTTAATGTCAAAACAGAATGCAAAACCAAGGCTGCTTCGATGGATTCTATTGCTACAAGAATTTGTTATCACTATCAAGGATAAGAAGGGAGCTGAGAATGTTATTGCAGATCACTTATCAAGACTCACACCAGATTCATCAACAGAAATAACACCTATTAATGATTATTTTCCCGATGAATTTTTATTTTCTACTGTTACAATGCCCTGGTATGCTAATATTGTTAATTTTCTTGTAACAGGAGAAATACCACCTCAATGGAATGCTCAAGACAAAAGAAAATTTTTAACAGATGTGAGAAAGTTTTATTAGGATGATCCTTATCTCTTTAAATATTGTCGTGATCAAATATTTCGAAGATGCATACTTGACAATGAGGTAAATAAAGTTATTGAATTTTGTCATTCTGAAGCATGTGGGGGACATTTCTCATCAAAGAAAATAGCTGCAAAAATCTTGCAGTGTGGATTTTATTGGCCCACTTTATTTAAAGATACACATGCATTTTGTATAACTTGTGAAAATTGTCAAAAGTTGAGATCAATTTCAAAACGAAACATGATGCCTTTGAACCCCATTCTTGTTATTGAAATCTTTGATTGTTGGGGGATAAATTTCATGGGACCATTTTCGTTATCATTTGGATTTACGTATATCTTAGTTGCAGTAGATTATATCTCAAAATGGATTGAGGCTATTCCATGTCGACATAATGACCATAAAACAGTCATGAAATTTTTGAAAGAAAATATCTTAAGTCGATTTGGAATCCCTCGAGCCATTATAAGTGATGGGAGTAAGCATTTTTGTAATAGACCATTTGAAACATTAGTGAAAAAAATATGGTATTATTCATAAAGTTGCCACCCCTTATCATCCTCATACCAGTGGACAAGTTGAATTAGCAAATAGGGAGATAAAACAAATTTTAGAAAAAACTGTAAACCCAAATCGCAAAGATTGGTCTTTAAGACTAAATGATGCACTGTGGGCTTATAGAACTGCTTTTAAAACTTCATTGGGTATGTCTCCCTATAGGATAGTTTATGGAAAACCTTGTCACTTACCTGTGGAACTTGAGCATAAAGCCTACTGGGCTATTAAAACTTTCAATGAAAATCTTGATTCTGCTGGACACATACGTAAATTACAAATAAATGAACTTGAAGAATTGAGAAATGATGCATATGAGAATTCGAAAATTCATAAAGCTAAAATTAAAGCCTTTCATGATAAAAAAATTCAGAGAAAAACATTTGACACTGGTCAGAAGGTTTTTCTTTATAATTCTTGACTTCACATATTCCCTGAAAAATTAAGATCAAGATGGAGTGGCCCTTTTATTGTGAAACATGTGTACCCTTATGGAACAATTGACATTGAAAATCCTAGAAATGGGAATGTGTTTAAGGTAAATGGGCAAAGAGTCAAGCCGTTTCTAGAAAACAAGGCTTTTCATGAAGAATTTACGTTCCTGTCGGATCCTTGTTACGAGACCAATTAATCTTTGTTTTATATATTTACATATTTATATATATTTATTCTTCTTCTAACATTTTTTTTTTACTTGCAGGTTAATTTAGTAGTTTTATTTTGCACCCCAGTTAAGTGGCGGATAACGGTACTCCGTGATATTTCAAATCGGTTTTATCAGTCTTCCATAATTACTGATATATTCTTTTCTTCCCACTTTTCTAAAAAATAAAAAAAAAATGGATGACATTCTAAAAAATTTGAAAAAGTGTTTTCCCTCATTGCCTCAAAATTCCTTGAAGAAAATTTACCAAGCAAGATGTGAAAGATTAAGGTTATTAATGATTATAATATACCTGTTGATTTACGTTGGTTAATTGAAGCCAAAGTTAGATTGACAGGTGAATTTTCAGACTCATTAATTTCCTACATGCCTGGCTTAGGTAAAAGCTCTTTTTTAAAAAAACGAAGAGCAAAACGATTAAATGTTTGTTACAAGTGTGCACGCACGACTTGCAACACACGTTGCCGCACTTTAGGAATGGTGTCTGTAAATCGCGAAGATAAAATTAGGTTCATTAAGGATGGCCTGAGTAAGGAGTCTTTAGATAATATTTTATCTACTCTTAAGACGCATCCTAGTGGATATGTGCATATTACAATTCATGAATTATGGGACATATTCCTAAAAGAACATGAGCGGTACAGTCTCGAAAATCTGACTTTAAAAGACCCTGTTTGCCAATTTATAAAAAAATTGGATGGGAAGCCTATCCCCGACCCATAGAGGGCGTTTAAGCCGTTACTGGACGTAAAATCAGAGGAAGATGTGAGCCACAATCACAACTACTTGTATATATTTACTATAGCTGTTATTTTTAAATGTTTCATTTCAAACTCAAACGTCTTTTCAATAATCAACCACCTATAATCCTTTTTGAAAATTTTGCATTTAAAGCCGACAACCTATGTGACTTTTTCAGCTAACAAATTGAAAATTGGTAAAAGGTGTTGAATCTTGTATTTCAAGCCAATAGCCATGTGATTTAACTTTGCAATACCTTTTGGCTCTATAAATACATTGCATTATTTCTGCATCTTTGTACAAACTCAAAATCATTCAAGAGAGAGGGTGAGTGTAATCATGGAAGGATCATCAACTCGTAAATTCACAAAAATTTGTGTCTTTTATGGATCCAGCCCTGGAAAAACTAGTGAGTTTATAGAAGCAGCAGAAACCCTTGGTAAGATGTTAGCTGAGCGCAATATTCATTTAGTATATAGGGGAGGTAGTCTTGGATTAATGGGACGTGTGGCAACCGCTGCACAAAATAATGGCAGTCGAGTTTTGGGTATCATACCAAAAGCTCTAGCTATTGGAGACATTGTAGGAAAAAAAAATTGGGGATGAGTTACAGGTATCATCAATGTATGAACGAATTTCTTTTATGCTTCGTAATGTTGATGCCTTCATAGCTCTACCTGGAGGTTTCAGAACATTGGAGGAAATTTTTCAAATTGTCTCATGGGCACAATTGTAAATCCATAAAAAACCAATTGGTTTGTTAAATATTGATGGTTTTTATAATGGGTTGTTATCTTTTCTTGACTATGCGGTGGGAAAATAATTCGTCTCATCTGCAGCACGACAGATCCTCATTTCTACTTCAACTGTTGATTAGTTACTCTATGAACTACAAACTTTTACACCTCCATCTGATCCAACAATGAGTCAGATAGATTGATATATTGATAACAGTGAAAAGAAACGCAAGGTAGATTTGACGCTTCATCTGTAGCCTATCTATTTCTATGTATTTTTAAGATTTTGTGTGGCTTGTTTTATTTTGTTGCAGGTTTAATTTTCATTAAAAGATGTTTCAGGTGATATCTTCTATACTTTACTCTTTCTATATTTTGACATTGAGGACAATGTCTCAATTTGTTTAGGGGGGAAGATAGTTGATATTATTGTTATCACCTTGTTTACAAAAAAAAAATAATAATAAATTAAATTATTATTATCATGAATGGCGTGAGTAAAATGTTCATTTATGTATTCTTGAGACGCATTCTAGATCTAGAATGGCAGAGTAAAGAGTACATTATAAACTTTTGAAACACATTCTAATTGGTTTATTTTTAATGCATTTTATGTATAATTGTTTATTGCTTAAGTTTTTGGTAACTCTTGCGTAAATAAATTTGCTTTGCTATCGATGTATGATTTCAAAATTGTTTAATTTAAATCACTTTCTCTATTTAGGTTACTAAAGAATAACTTCTAAAATTATTTCTTGAGAACAATACTAAGCCTTGTGGTAAGATGGATGATTTAATATATATAGCCAAGAGAATTTCTATGTTTAAGTATACATTATTTTCTAAACTCACATATCTTTTGTGAATGAGTGGAGAGGTTTGAGATAACAGCTTACGAACTTTCATTGATCTTTTGAAATGGTTAATTTTTATTTGGAATGACATTATTTGGGATGATGAATGATTTTGTTGCTTAGCTGAAGGATAAAAAAAAAATTGGAAAAGTATTATGGTGATAAATTGCTCTTATTTTGTAATGATTCCTTATGTCTTTCAAAAAAGAAAAAGAAAAAAAAATGAAAAAAAAAGAAAGAAAGAAAAGAAGTCAATTCAGTTCAATAAAGTCTTCATTCAATTTTAGAAGACTAAAGTTATTAGGAAGCAATCTTATCACCGAATTCTATATTCGTAAGATTCGCATTAAATAATTAAAGTCTTGAAGCTGGCATTTGGCAATAATAGTTTGACTCTAAATATTTAATTTTCCTATCTTTGGATCAATGTTAGTTTGTCTGTCTATCCTTAAATGTAACTTTTTCTTGAGCGATTATCTGTTTTCCAACTCCATGAGTGAAATCCTAAGTCATTAAACAAGTTATTCACCTGTAAGGATATAAAGTTGAGGCTTTTACTTGGAAATTTTTTAAGGCTATATATATGTTGTGGTTTGTGGTAAGAAAGCTTTGGCTTAATTCACACACACACAAAAATATTTTTGGAAGTTATGATTGAAATAACCTTTATAGCGATTGTGATTTTAAACTAACGTTTTGTTTGAAATACTTAGGTAGTGTTCAAATTTTATTTATGCTCGAATTGTTAGGGACTAGCAATAAACCAGTTGGGGGGTGTGATGAACACTTGAAATTACACATTTAATAAGAGTTTTACATGATTGTTTTGTATTACTAGTGTATTTAATTTTCTTAACTTAAGTATGTTTACAATATTGTACTTAATTATCTTTTAACTGTTTTGTGGCAAGTTCGATAAAATGGGCATAACTTTATACTTAAAGATCCAATTGAGGTGATTCTTGATCCTGTGAAGATCTGACTCAATGGGCTAACATATTTCATTTCACAAAACATTATAAATTCGAGTGTTTAGAGGGTGAAAAATGGCCTAGAATAGAATTGATTTGCAGTACAGGCCCAGTTTGAATAGTTACCATTATTAGGCCCATAACTATAGAAATATGTATCTAATACATATGAGATTAATCAATTTGGAAAGATAAGAGACTTATCTTCAACTTTTATGTTTTGAGTGACAGCTAATTCGAATCACATCAATTCCAAATTGGATAATCAAGTGGGTACCCAAGTGATAATGAATGCAAATTATTTTGCCACCATTCTTGACTTTCATCAACCAAGTGGTTCCCTTCAAATTTGTCTCGATTTATCCATGTTTTTCTATAAATAGGTGGCTTGTTTATGCCTAAAGAATGTAATTAGAAAGTTAGAATTTAGTTCAAAATACTTGTCCTTTGTATCCATTTCTTTGTAAATTTATTTCTTTTGTTTACTATTAAATCATGTTATTTCTTCTTCCATTTCTTTTCTTTTTCTTTAGTTTTATTATGTCCAAATAATTTTCTTTAAGCTAAGGTGAAAGGGTGAAGCTCTTGGCAAGGTAATAAGATATGTTTAATATTTATTCATGAATATAATGCTTCATTTTTAAGTTATACAAACTTATATATGATGTATTTATTTTGTTTGTAGAATTAATACCCTTTCTTCTAAAGTGGTGATTCTTGATTTATTATTGACAAACTTAATACTTGACACAATAAATTCTTGAAACTATTTACAAGATTTGGTGTATATAACCTTTCTTGTAAAGTGGGAGTCTTGATTTATTGTAGACAAATATAAAGATTGGCATAATAAATACTTGAACCCATTTATAAGATTTGGTGTATAATAATTGAAAGAAATAAATAATAATCAATATATAAATAATGATGAACTTTAATTGCTATATTTTTCGGTTGGAACCTCCTTTGTGTGAGGATTCCAATTGAGTTATAAAAAAATAAAAAGTTAAATATATTCTTACTTCTTATGCCAAGATTGAATCCTCGTAACCTTAGCTTTTTATTTGAATTGGTTATTTGGAATAATATTTGCAAACATCTTATACTGCATTAATTATCTTTAAAGTGTTTATAATTTGTAATTTTAATTATACTTCCCTGTGGATCGACCCCGTTCTCATCGGGTTATTTATTACTTCGACAATCTTGCACTTGAAAATAATTTCTATATTCTTGACGTGTCAGTAGGCTCCCTTGTCTAGTATGCTTAAAAATTTAAAAACCAAAAAAATAAAAAATAAAAAGTCAAGCTAAGTATATCTTTTTTTATTATAAAAAATTTATCTACACATCAAGTTTCATTTTAAATATTCTTTATTTAATACTTAATTAAGAACTCCCAAAATATAAATCTTTTTCACAGTAAAACTTACTTTTAATTAATTTATTAAACTTCTTAAGAAAAAAATTGCAAAAGTTATCATAAAAAAACTTCATTTTATTCTATATCAATTTCATAGCTGTTAAATTGGTCGGAAGAAAACTTGGCTTTCCATAATACATATGTGCTACACATACATATATATTCAAGTTAGATAAACTATATATAAAAAATTGGAAAATATAGCCCTTAAATTTTATAATTATTCTTTTTAACCAACTTTTAATTAATTATTTTTATTAGCTAAACATCTCATAATAGGATATTTATATCCCCAAAATCAATAACTTAAGTTTTTTCTCGTGGCTCCCCACCGAACCAAGAATCAAGTTGTTGGACTGAAAATTTTAAAATTGCCATTACGTAGATCGAGTCTTACACAATATATTTGTCACTTCAAATCAAGAAAATAATTGATTCTTGTAAGTTTTTCTAAACTTTTAGAAATTTAATATTCGTTAGAAATTGTATTTGAAGCTAGAAATAGGGGTTATTGATAAATTAAACGTGAAAAATGAGTTAGATTGATGTAAAAGATATTGAAATCAGACGGCAATGGGTGCGACGATCCACCACTGTTTGATTTTGAAATCTCAGGGCCATTTTGGGCCCAAGATGTGCCCCGAGATGCACTGATGGTCGCATCTCTGGGGTGCATCTCAAGCCTGACATGGCTCCTAAGATACACCAATGAGCGCATCTTGTTGCAGCTTCGCAAAGTCAGTGTCCATGATGCTACACTATTATGCCACATGGCACCATCATAGGCTACCATGTGGCACCATAATAAATTTTTGTATTTTAAAAAAATATTTTAATTATGTCTTTTTTCATTTAATTTAAGTAAATAATTTTAATTCTATTAATCAATTAATTGATTTATTAATAAGTTGGTTAATATTCTATGTTTATTTTATTTTTTTGGATTTAGATCCCGTGCATATCTTGCCTCCCAGGCATTGTAATGTAGGGTTTTTTTGATTTATCTGAATTTTTTGGGGGATTGTTTTTTAATAATTGTTTTTCAAGTCCTATAGAGTATGATGCAATTGTTATTTGTTTTGAAAGAAAATGGGAGAGTTTTAGTGGTGGAGATGAGAGTTATGTTGATTAAAATAACTTTGGGATTTCGGTTCCAAAAGATATTAAATTTGAAGATTTTTTGAATACAGTGTGTTATGCCTTGGGAGTCAATAATGTGAACTAGAATATTTGATCCCTATTAATATTGTAGATAACAAGATTTCGGTATAAAAGATGAAAAAACCATAGGTATTAGACCTAAATTGGTAATTTCACACTCGATTGGGGAGTTGGACGGTCATGGAATATTTTTAGAATTTTTTTCTATTAGCTTGGAAAAGAAAATTTCAATTTAATACATGGATTTCCATATAAGTGTTATACATGAATTTCCATATAAGTGTTATGCATGGAACAAGCCTTTGTTAAGAAACACAATCCATGTGTTAGAAAATGGATCAATTAGAGACAAGTTGATGGATTGCCAAGTTAGAAAGCCTTGACTTTTGATATGTGGACTTTTGATATCAATTTCATACCAATTAGAGACAATTAGAATAAGCCTTTGACTTTTCTAACTAAATAGTTAGAAAGGAACCAATTAAATACTCTTATTTCTAACTAATGACATTTTTTAAATTTAGAGTTAGTTAAGGGGCAAATTGGACTTTTGGAAGAGCACTATAAAAAGGAAGAAATGTTTAGAAATTTGGATTAAATGAAAAGAAAAACATTGGAGAACAAGGGAGAAGGAGTTTGGCCAAGAGAGGGAGACCTTCAAAAGTAAAATTTCAAGGCTATTCCATGATCGTCTATGTATTATCAAGCTAAAATCAAGCCAAATACAAGTTCCTAAGATCAATTGAAGCTTGCACTAATGAAAACCCTAGGAAAGGAGGTAAGAAACCCTAATTTGAAAAGTGATTTTTGAATTATGCAAAACTTCTTCTAATTGAATGTTATTAAGGCATTAGAATCGAATTGACATGAATTGAATGCCATTGGAACAAGAAATTGAGAAAAGAAGCGTGTTGGGTGAGAAGGGTGATTTCTTGTGTATTTTGGTTCAATTGTTGTGTATGAATGATTCCTTGTATCAATTGGATATAATATGGATGATGAAAAATAAAAAATGAAGCAAATGGGACATAATTATCCATTCTTGGTAAGATGAAGGGTAATTATATCCAACCAAATTTATAGAGTGCTAAGCAATTTTATGGCTTCGGATAGTGTATTAAACAAGATTGAATGACTATGAAAATGAAAAATGAAAAGTGGAGTCCATCCGGGCATTGTAAGGCAATTAGAGCGTTTACTAGTTTATGTGTAATTTTAGCATTAGTAAAGGTTTTAAATCTCAAATGTGGCATGTAGGTGAAGAAACCGAGAGTGGTAAAAAAAAAGGAAATTTTCGGAGAAGAATTGATCTTGGAACGTTTGGTGAGTGAAAATCTGCAATTGTTTATCTTTCATTTAATATGCTTAAGCATATTTGAATTTTATTTTTTTATGTGATCTTAAATGCATAAGTATGATTTACAGTTTTTGTATACTGTTATAATTATGAATTTCTATTTTCATTTTTGAGAAACAATTTTAAAGTTATTAAATTAGTTTTCGAATGCTATTTGTACCTTCAGATTTATAGTGTGGTGATAGTTTAAGACCCGGCTGGAATATCCCGTATGCATAGGTAAGTATTAGGGGGTGTGTCACTAACTCTAAGAAGTCGGGTTATGGAGTCAAGTGAGTCGCTCTATGTGTATGGGGTATTATCTCGCTATATGTAGGCGATGTAGTATTCCACTGCATAGCTAGTGAGATGTCTTTAGATGTCACTATGGGTGTTGCTAGTTTAGATGCCCTATGACCTACTCACGTTGTGTGGTGCTAGTTTAGTCACTGCGTGAGTATAGAGCTTTAGGGTTACCATTAATTGCAGTTTAGAAAGAAAATAGCCGAGCGAGAGTTTTAGCAGTTTTTGAGTTACCGAACACATCCGTGTATTTAAATATATAGTGTTTGTAACTATGTTTTGCAGATTTTGGGAACTGTTTATAGTGTTTAGTAACTATGTTTTACAGATTCTGGCAATTGTTTACAAAAATTAAAAAAAAATGCTCGGCAGGATTTTATCAACATATAGCATTTAGAAACTGTTTTATAGTTTTATAATAGTTTGAGAAGCATGTTTTAGGCAGTTTTTCAAATTTTAATATTTATACAGAATCTTATTTTATTGAAAATTTTAAAAATACTCACTAAGCTTCTTTAGTTCACCTTTTGTGTTTCATATTTTTTAAAACCCTTTCCAAGTGCATGCCACAATACGCAGGTTGTTGGTTCTCCTACCATAGATTAGTGAGCCAAGTCAGACGATTATTTTGTAAATGTAAATGTGCTGAGTAACACATTTTGGTTTTTTGCATAGTAGTTATAGATTTTGTGTATCTTGTAAATATGTTTTGAATAAATAAGAAATAGTTTCTGTAATAGAGTGACAGTTTTCACTTTCCATTAGTATGTTAATTTTGTTATAAATTAATTTGTTTTTTGGATAGGAAAGAAATCGCTGTGTTGAATTGGGATTTGATTCTAGAAGGACTGGAGGTTTTATTTGGAAGTTAAGAAAATTGTTTGAAATAAAAATGTGGTTTTCATTATAGGTTTGTGCTTTTGGGTTGTTAGAAAAACAGAGAAAACTCCATTCGTTTTTTCAAAAATTGATAAAATATCCTTACTGGTATTCCAAGATTTAGTTAGTAATAGAAAGAATTAAAAATGGTTCGCCTCACAGAATTTCCCAGTTTTGATAGTTAAACTCTGAGAAACTTCTGTTGGGGTGTTAAACGGGGCCTATTGAGATCTACAGTAAAGAGTTCCAATGTGGGTCGTGTCAGAGTGGTATCAGAGCCTAGTTTTTGAAGTTTTCAGTTAAAAAGTTTTTTTTTAGAATTAAGATTTTTCGAAATTGCATGCATTTTCTAATTTTATTAAATTGAATTTTATGCATTAGATAACCATCTTCATTATTAAAATTCACAAAAATGTGCATTATTGTAGGGGCCCATGTAGTATAAGGTGACTTTGAAAATCAAAATTGATGCAACGAGATATAAGTTAAAACCTATTAAGATTAGAATTGACAGTGATGTTCGATTCTTTTTTAACGCTAATAGAAGATCGTATTGTTCTTTATGTGTAACAGTGGACCCTAGAGCTTCTATTTATGATAAGGATGTATAGCTCCTCAATCAAAACCCACCATCGATTTATACTCATTTTATGTTAGCCAGCGATAGCAACCAAGTGAGCCACACATCCCTATCAATTTCAACAGTGGTTCCCTCAAACACAACGAATGAGTATCACAATGTTTCCCTTATACCATTCAATGAAGACCCAGCCTATACACATTACGATTGTGATGACATTGGAAATGTTGAGGAAGTGAAAGAGGACTGTGATGATTTTGAAAATGTTGATAATGTAGAAGGGGATTGTAATGGTAATCAAAATATTGGTAATGTAGAAGTGGATTGTCACGTGAAAGAATTTGCCGGTTTAGATAATTTACTAGAAAGCGGATGTTATGTTTCAACGAGCTCCCTAAGTGTTGAGGTTAGAAGAGGAGATTTTTGTGAAGCTGAAAGCCCTTTTGTATTTATGCCTCTAATACCACCATCAGACTTGGACATATCTGATAAGATATCAAGTAGTGGAATTGGCGATGTGTTTGTAGAAAAGTTGTTTGATAGCAAAGATGAACTTCACTAAGCTATTAGTATGCTAGCACTTAAGGTTAATTAGAGCTTTAAAGTCTCAAGGTCGACCAAAGATTATTTTGAGATAAAATGTGATGATGATAGATGCTGATGGTGATTACATGCGGTGTCGACAGATGCAAGGAAGCATTTTATTGTGCGTAGAATTGATTTAGATCATGTATGCCAATTAGATCGATTGCGTGATGGTCATCGACAAGCAAAGTCTTGGATTATTGGTAAATTCATAAAAAATAAGTTTGTATTTATTTTGTATTTATGAGTGTACTTTATAGACCAAAGGAAATTCAAGCAGATATACGTGAGGAGTTTGGTATAGAGATAACTTACCCCATTGCTTGGCGATTTAAAGAGCATTCATTGAGGTTGATACGCAGTACTCCAGAGGCTTCATATAAATTACTTCCTACATACTGCCATATGTTGGAACAACAGAACCCAATTATAGTCATGCATTTGAAGATTGACGATTGCAAGCACTTTAAATATTTTTTCATGGTGTTTGAATCATGTATTAGAGGGTTCTAGTTATCCATCCAACCGGTTATTGCAATTGATGGTATATTTTTAAAAAGTGGGTACCTCGGAACAACGTTTGTGGCTGTTTGTAAACATAGAAACAACTAAAATTTTCCACTTGCATAAGGTATTGCTAACTCAGAAAATGATGCTTCATAGATATGGTTTATGGCAAAAATCCAAGAAGTCATTGGTGATCTTGAGAACCTTGTATTTATACTTGGGAACAATGCATGCAGCCACTATAAGCAACATGGACATAATCGACAAACTTGTCGAAACCCAATTGTATTACATAGCAGTTATGTCCTTTATGTATTGTATTTGTAGTTTCACTTTGTTGCTATTGTCCTTATTTGACTAGTTTGTATTTGTATATGTATTTGTACTTTATTACTATTGTACTTAATTGACTAGTTTGTTTTACTATTGTTATTAAAAATGCATGCATTG
Organism: Ailanthus altissimus; assembly: GCA_946807835.1. Classification (NCBI taxonomy): domain Eukaryota; kingdom Viridiplantae; phylum Streptophyta; class Magnoliopsida; order Sapindales; family Simaroubaceae; genus Ailanthus; species Ailanthus altissimus. Next base: position 22,697,732 of record OX327685.1, on the reverse strand, counting down.
ACTAATTATATATTTACCATTTTTATTAAAGAATAAAAATGTATAAAATACACAAAAGGATATTATTAATTAATTTAATTTTTCTTCACATTTTTTTGGCACCTTTCTATAAATTACAAAATGACCCGTGATTAGAAAAAAAATTTAAAGGACGACACAACATCAAAAACTCTATAAACATACAATTATAAACCCCACAATTCTCAATATTCACTATCTGTTGTGGCACTCCATTCGTTAACCTAACTATATAAAAAAAGGTTAAGTCATGTGTAATATTTTGTTGCTCATAAAATCTACAAGCATCTAGGTAGTGGGATAACAATATTGATAATGGTGCGACATTATTCTCAATCATATCATCAGCATATCCCTTGATGCTAGAATTGTAGATGACTATTTGCTGATATAAGATGTCCACTTTAGCCGTAATCCAATGTTGTTGATTGTAGTTGACAGGAATATAAACCTACATAAAATTAATTAGTCTCATAAATAGTATTATAATTATGAAAAAATAACACTTTTAACAAATATTATATTTTATCCTATCAACCTCAATCTACATACATACACCAAGTAACTCTTCTTTCGCGCTGTGGGCATATGACAACACATCATCGCTCTATGCAATGACAGAAATGTCATTTTTATGTTGCTCATAGAAGAGTCTAAAAGTCTCCTAAAATTGCAATAAAATGAGTAATCAATAAAGTGCATATAAGAAAGTGAATTTAATTTAGTTCAACACTTACCTGAATTTCAATTTTCTTCTTCTCATGCATCTTTTGTGGAAAGGGATTTGTATATGGGGTGTGCAAATACCATGAAGGCCTATACGGTCTCTCATACTGACTCACATCTTTAAGCGAGGCAGGTAAGATCTCAACACTTGCAGGACTATCAATCAATAATTAGGGTCTGAAAACTATATTAAAAGCCTACCCGTGTGTTCTCTCCAAACTAATATATATATATATATTAAAATAAGCTAAACTACAATTAAGATACTGCGATTTTAAATTTATTTTGCTCACCATATTCTGGCTTTTGTTAGGTTGGAAGGAGCATGACTACTTAAAGTACATCATCATATGTTGCAGCTGTTGTGTAAGATTGGTCCAGAGTTGATCAACCCTTGTAAAAACAAATCTCTGTCCTTTTCCATTCTCTGCAACAATGCTACTTCAGTATGATCAAATCTCTTAATCATCTTATCCTGTAGTTGCTCAATCTGATTTATAATGTTATGGTCTGCAGATGCACTGTGTTCAAACTACAAGAAACATAACCATAGTCAATAACGTATTTGTAAATATATGAAAATTTCTCTTTAGTTAATCACATAAAAAAGTAATATACTATTGCTCAAGACACTGGTGCTAACATTGGTGGGTTTGTCTATTCATATTCACCCCCATTCACATCTATAACATTATCGTTAAGGTCTTTGAAATAGACATAGGCCCTCTGGCACTTGCTTTCTCTTCTTTCATAACATACATATTTGGTAAGTCCCCAGCATAACTCTCGCTTGGAATGCTTAGATGTCTAACCATTTGTACAATTGCCTTCTTATTTTCATGATCTTTTAGTACTAATATACGATGTACTGAAAGAATCCACAAATTTAAAATTAAATTACATGTAATACAAAATAAAAAATTTATACTTATATTTTTTATTAATCTCAAAACATACCAAATCCTTCTTTAATATTGCATTCTTAACATCATTGAACTATGGAGTCCCTCGAGTCATCCAATTCAAAATACGAGAGAATCTATCACTAGAGTGAATACCGAAAACCCGACTCCACACCAGAATTATCTCGAAAATCCATACCTAATATAATCATTTTTAAAATATAAGTTTGGCTTATGAAAAAAAAATAATTAATTAACATCAAAATATTAAGTACAAGAAAATTAAGACATACTAAAAATGCGTGTGAAAATTCATACATATTGTAACTCTCAAACTTACTCTGTGCAAATCATTTCGTATTTATTTTCTCAAGTTTTTGAAATGCAACATTTTTAAGTGAGTTATAAAGTATGGTTCATGCAATAATGCCCTATGAAACTTATTAAACTCATCAAGGTCGTCCACTAAACATAGTACAAAATTTTAAATCCCACTATGTTCGTTGCATAGGATCAAAACACGATGCAAAAAATAAAATAAACTCAACTTTACTGTATCTTCATCGTCTATCTTTATTACTTTCAGACATCCATACAAATTATAAAAAAATATGTATAACAACTTTTTTACACCTAAAAAGTACGTACCCACAATCGAGTGCCCAATTTCCTTTTCAGCTGCTAGGCAAGAGGATAATCTCATATTTCTAGTTCGGTGATTAGTACAAACTTCTTTCGGCTAAATCAAATTTGTTTCTTTCCTATGTAAAATCACATCTCATCGTGTAAATTGGAGGTATACACCTCACACAATAGTAACTCGTGTACCAAAATATCAGAGAAGGTCAAATCTGACATATCTGATAAATATCTCATACACGTCTGTCTAAATAATATTTTTTGATTCTCTGTTAGTTTTTTCTTTATAATTTTTAGACCCCATATCTTCGAATAACCCATCACTAATGCACGAAAAAATATATGCTCTAGAAGTCTATATTTTTTTGATAAATATTAACAAAACAAATAAAATTAATATTATTAACAAATAACAAGGATATATATTAACTAACATACAATATTATTTTTAAAAACTTTAACAAATAATATTAATTCAACTGACATAAATCAAAAGGGAAAGGGAAATTAAACACTAACATATTAATCAAAATATTATAATAATTAATTAAATTAAATTTATTTAATATATAATTAATTACAAAAGGTACTCATTAAATAAATAATGTAACAAAAAATTAAATTATTATTACTCAATAACACATAAACAAATTATATTATTGGGTAAATTAATCATTTAACAAAAAATAATATTGTTTCAAAAACAATAAATATATAATATTAATAAAATTATTAATTAATTAATTGATAGAATTAAAATTTATTTATTTACTTTAAATAAAAAGTAGACATAATTAAAATAATTAATTTTTTATAAAAAATTTATTATTGCGCCACGTGGCAGCCTATGAAGGCGCCACATGGCGCAACAATGCAGCATCGCAGACGCACAGTCCCCTTAGGTGCATCTCGGGGGCACATTGCGGGCCCGAGATGATCCCGAGATTGCTGTGAAACTAGGCGGCAGTCGGTTGCAGTCTGGTTTCAACAAAACACACCCAAACTTTCATTTTTGGCCTATTTTTAACGTTTCTTACACCATTCTAACTCATTTTTCACATTTAATTCATCAATTTTACCTATTTCTAGCTTCAAATGCAATTTCTAACAATATTAAAATTTCTCAAAAATTTCTAAAAACTTACCAAGAAGTGGCCATTTTCTTGATTTAAAGTTACAAATATGTTGCGCAAGACTCGATCTATGTAATAGCAACTTCCAAATTTTTGATCTAACTAAATTTTTCAATGTTCAAAGTTTGGTTCGGTGAAGAGAGTAAGAAAATAATGTGTTTTTTATTTTAGGGTTAAAATTTCCTATTTTGAGATATTTGGCTAATAAAATATTTGAATTAAAAGTTGGTTAGAAAAGAATAATTACAAAATATAGAGGTTATTTATGAAAATTTCTTTAAAATATTTGGAGTTTCAAATAAAATTTTATTATAATGAGCTACATTATCTGCTATACAGTGAATATTAGAACACATAATGTGGTTTTATAGTACATTCTAAAGAGTGTTGAAATTATGAATTAATCAAGCAATATAATATCCTTTTTTTTAGGAAGTTTAGTCAAAATAGGGAGTAAATGCATCACTTAGATTAATGAAATGTTGTCCCTAAAATCAAGAAATTTATTAGGGAATAATTATCCCTTAAATTAGGAATTATTGTCTCCTTAATTATGAAATTTATAAGAGAATTGATGACATGCCTAAAGAAGACTCACCTACCACACTTTTAAAAGGAGACCTTTCTAAGAGATGAAGAGAGAGTTTTCTATTTAGGTAGAAGATTTTTTCTCTACATACAATGTATTTTGTTTTACTTTTTGCAATGGTCATGGTGCCTTCTTATAAATACCTTAATCAATGGTACATGTGAGTGAGCCTAAAGCTCGGTAAAATGGACGTAAACCCGATTTAGGCTGAACCACTATATATCTTATGTCATCTTTTCTTTTTTTATCTTTATTTTTGTCTCTAAAAATATTTCTGCAAACAAATAAAATTAACTCATTGAGTCGGGAGTTCTCCAAATTTTTGGGTCAACAGTTTGACAATGTCTGTGGGAAACACAACAAAAAGTCGTGCAACGAAAAGATAAGTTCTTGCTTAATGTTGATTTTTGTGTCAATATTTGAATTGTATTTTCTACAAACAATTATTTTCTGATGAAAAATTTTACTAATCTCTTAAATTTCTTTTGAGTGAATTTGTAGCAGAGTAATTTTTTCTTCAAAAACAAAAGATGAGGTTGAAACAAGAAAAGGAGCTACTAAAAGATCAAGTCAAAGAGGCTCTTTGGACATTGCCATGATAAACAATTACACAAAAAAAAATTATTTCCATAAGTGAATTTGGCATCTTCAAAATGTTGAGAAAGAAAACAAATGATAGCCCAAAGGTATGCAATCATCTATTGCTTATAAATATATATATGTGTGTGTGTGTACATAAAAAAAAAAGTATGTGTAAAAAAAAGAGATGGCAAAATCTCTTCAACTCAAGAGAAGAAAAAGAAATTTATTGCGTAAAAAAAGGGTGTCAGAAGAGAATGCAAAAAAGAAAAGGGGAGCTCTTTAGAGTTATTAAAAAAAGTATGTGCAAGGTAGATAAAAAAAAAAGGTGAATGTGTCAGGTTGTAAAAGAAATGCCTTGGGTGCCTAAAAAAGGTATGAGTAGGTATAACATAAAAGAATAGCAGCTCGTCATAAAAAAAAGGTATGAGCAGGTTTAGCATAAAAGAAGAGCAGCTTATGTAAAAAAAAGGTATGTGCAAGTACTGCATAAAGGAAGAGCAGCTCATGTAAAAAAAAAAATTATGAACAAGTGCAATGTAAAGAAAAACTAGCAGCTCTTATGTAGTAAAAAAAAGAGGGGCCATGAAAAATAAAGCCGCTCATGTATCATAAATATTTTTTGTACAAGTAGGTACAACATGAAAAAAAAAGAGCAGCTCTTGTATAAAAAATATATGAGCAATTATGTGAAAGAAAGAGATCGGCCAATGTGTTAAAACAAATGTTGACTTTTTAGTCATACATATTATGTTTTAATGATAAAAAATTTCATGTTCATTGTAATATATTAATTTATTAAGCATTGAAAGGTTTAAATACATAAGTGAGGTAAAAAAAGTGCAAGAAAAAGCACTCATGGAAACTTAAGAACTTTAAGACTTTAACAAAATTGAAGAGCATATTAGAAATTATTTTGGCACTGCATGAGATAGAATATTTGCACAAAGTTAATCACAAAAGAAAGATAATTGTGTCATCTTTCTAAAAAAAATTACGGAAGTGAGTTTGGAGTTGTTTACGAAAAGTTATGGCCAAATCACTCAAGCATGCTGAAGTTGGACCAAAGTACAAAGTTTTAAAAGTTTCAAAAAATTGACTAAAATGCAAAAAAAAAAAAATCAATCTTCTATTAATAATAGAGTCGAGAGAGAGAGAGGCCATACTTGACCCATCCGACCTTAAACTCAAAGAGAGATTTGGAAGATGAAACTTTATGCAATCTGTCATACAATGGAGATGGCTTTGCGAATGGGCATATTAAAACTTTGACATGATCACTATAGCAGGGGAACTGTAGCAACGTTCAACTCACTATAGCAGAGGTACTGTAGCAATGGGTAATATTTTAGTTCCTTGTAAATACCTCACTCATTTAAAGCTCTTTACAAATTTAAAAAGCATCATATATCAATTTGAGAGCCTATTTGTTCTTACACCTTCATATTAGTCATTTAGGAGGTTAAAATCTTTTGTATTTATTTTAATTCTTGTATTGGGTTTAGTTAAGTATATTGATTCTTTGAAAGTAGAGTAATTACTCTTTTATTGTAAGGATTCAATTGGTGCCTTGGAACAATTTTGTTGTAGAGGTTTCTTGATACCTTGGAAGTCAAGTATATTGATTCTTGGCCTTGGTTTAAGGCAAGCTAATGGAATCCTCAATGTGAGTTACTTGAGGCATGGACATAAGCCGTGTGAAGTCCGAATCATGTAAACATTCGAGTGCAATTCTCTTTATCCGTCACTCTCTTTATTTTTTTATTTTAGTTATCATCTTGTGCTTATTTATTGAAATTTTTTGTGGTTAAATTTGTTTATATTTTAAATAATAGCATAAATTATTCATATTAATGCATTAAAATTTAAATTATCTAATTCACCCCCCTCTTGGGTTTCCTATCTAGAATTTTCAAAAAAGAAAAAAGCTATTCGGAGTTTAAAAGAAAAAAAAAAGAAAAAGAATGGAAGGAAGAAGTTGCTTGGGTGAAGAATCAAAAAGACAAAAAAATGATGAAATGAAATGATGAGCAGAAGTGCTTCCTCAAAGCACTCAAGGCAAAAAACAAAAGTTTGAAAAACTGACCAAAGCCTTGCATAAAGTCTTGAAGGGCTTTTATCATTCAACCCCTCAAAATTTTGAACTATAATATTGTGTAATAATTCTAAGAGTTTTCGTATAAGCCCCTAAATAGAAACCTTCTCATCAATTGTCCTAAGTACTTAATTCTTTCAAGGCCGACCATTAAGAAACTCGACCCCAAGCACGTCACTTAAACTCTCAAAGAGCCTATTTAGATTTTTTTATAAGAATCGAGTATGTCACTTGGGCTTTTAAAGAGCCCATACACTTAGATTTTTTACCAAGACTCGAGTAGGTCCCTTAGGTTCTCTAAAAGCCAACTCAATTTTTCATCAAGGACATTGATCTATTCACTACTTAAGTTTTCACCAAAGACCCAAGCAAATTAATTAAGCTCTCCTATAAAATCGTGATAAGCCCTTCTACAAGCCCGTTATAAGCCATTATATAAGGTCGTGATAAGCCCTTCTACAAGCCCGTTATAAGCCATTATATAAGGTTGTGATAAGCCCTCTTACAAGGCCATTGTAACCCTCATATAAGGCTGTCGTAAGTCCTCATACAAAACCTTGTACAGAGAATCAACGCCCCACAAGAAGATTATGTCAAGAACCAACTCCCTAGGATAATATACAAGACCTTATGCAGAGGATCAATGCCCTACAAGAAGATCGTATCAGAGACCAGCTTCTGAGGATAATTTACAAGACATACTTAAGGCTACGTAAGCCCTTCTCGAGGCGACATAAGCACTTTTTGAGGCTACGTAACCTCTTCTCGAGGCCACGTAAGCCTTTATCAAAATTGTACAAAGCCCTTGCTAATGCCGACCACTTTACTAAAGCTCGTCAAGATTGCCCATGAAATCCTGAAGATCGAGACATAAAACTAACTCGATCACACTAAAGTAAACTAATCGAGCTGGACCCAAGCACAGAGTAAGATCCTGAGCAGATCAACTCGAAATTCTAAGGTAAACCTTCCTGCTCGAACTGTAATTAAGTTTCTAACATTAATAAATTAATACTGAAAACTAAAAGACCCCCATCCTCCATAGATTTCGAGTTAAATCTTAAGCTTAAAAATGGGGTCCCTTCTTTTTAAGAAGTTTAGTCAAAATATGGAGTAAATGTATCCCGTATATTAAAGAAATGCTTTCCTCAAAATAATTATCCCTTAAATTAGGAATTATTGTCCCTTTAATTATGGAATTTATGATAGGATTGATGACATGCTTAAAAAAGACTTAGCTACTATACCTAGAAAGGAGGCCTTTTCAAGAGATGAATTGAGACTTTTCACTCTACGCAGAAGAATATTTTTTCTACAAACAATGTATTTTAAAAAATTCAAGAGAGAAATTGTGATATTTATATATATATAAACCACGAGAAAAAGTTTTAAAGATGGGTTATATATATATGTATATGTGTGTGTAAAAGGAAGTTGTTGAAATTAATTAAAATATGATGTTTGTACAAAAGAATCAATACGAGAGAAAAGGAAATTAGATGAGATGGGAAAAAGAAATAAAAAAGGGGAGAGGAGATAATAATATTATTATTATGATAGTGGAGTCAATTAGTAGTTAAATAACTTTAAAAAATATAATAATTATACATCAGCTTTAATCTTAGCTCTTAAAATAAAAAAATAATCTAATGATTAAAAACTTATGTCAGAAGTCATGTAAAAAAAGAGTTCCCATTAATCCTGATTTAAATATATACATACATATATATATATGACTTTGCGAACAAAAATTTTGGGTTTAAAAAGAACGCTATAGTAATGAGTGGGGGGTGGAAGAGGCTTGGCATTCCCTATGTGGTGTAAACCACCTTCAATCATTATTGTGGTTGTTTCTAAGCACAATTAAATACAAGTATACATATCGCAACAAGTAATATAGTGTAAAATATATGTTTAGCCCGCAGGGAATTGATATCTATTTTTAACTAAGTACTAAAATTATATCTTCTTATTTTTATCCAAAAAATTAATACTTGAATTGAAATTAAAATAAAACTAAAGTTATAAACGCAATTAAACTAAAATTATCACAACAAAGAAATTTATGAGAATCACAAGATAGAGAAAGCCTAGGATTATAACTATTCATCAATATACTTTTCTCGAGATAAAATACTTCAGTTTTATTATTGGTCAAGACACTAACTTCTTTATTAGCCTCTTTCGATAGTCAAGTGAATATATCTTAAATTATCAATTACTTATATTTCTATTGTAATCCAATAAAATCAAGATTTATTAAGCTCAAGTCCTTTTAACCATACATGCTATAAAGGTATATTCCTATCTTATATCGAAACTTACAGATACTACTCTTTAATCATGCATCAAATTAACCTAGGCTAAATTCAATAATGCCTTTTTTAAGTTTATCAATGTGTTTCTAAATCAATCAATAACTAGCCATGAATATTGAAAGCACTAAAAGCAAATAATTTGAATAATAAAACCTAAGTTCATAAAATATTAAAAAGTATAGAAATTAAGCTAACATATTGAGTTCAAGCTATAACCCTAGAAAAGAAAATTAGTTCAATACTACAAGAGAATGAAGGTTGGAGAGAATTAAAAATATAACACAACCAAAACATAAACCACAATTGATGCCTCAAATTTTAAATTGCAGTTAGTTGATCTCCACAAAGATTCCTTGCTTCTCTTGTAGACATGAAAATATCTCTCTAAATTGCATTAAATTATGCTTTAATTGCTCCAAAAATCCTAAGTTGTGAATGTCTAAAAGGTTGAGGCGAGTGGTCCTTTTATTGGGAACCTTTGGAGTCTTGAAGTTATATTTAGAATTAGATTCAGATTTGCGTTAACATTGGGACATTCTCTGCTCAACGCTGGGGTGTTAACTTGAAAAGTTCCATTGTTGCAGCAGTAGTCACTCAAAGTTGGGGTGTTGAGCCTTGCAAATTAGGGTTCTGAAATTAGTCACATTGCTGGGGTGATGATTTTCCAGCATTAAGGCATTAGATATTCCTGGAATTATTGTTACGGCATTCTTCATCTATTGCTGAAGTATTCTTAAGCTTATGAATGCTAGAGCATTCAAACCTTTATTGTCGTGGCATTTATCTAAAACTTTCCAGTCTTTGCAGTTAAGTTCTAATTTCTAATTTTGACTCCAATTTTTACATTTGTTCTTTGTATTCTTTTATTTTCATTGTTTAATGCTTAATCCTATAAAATCAACATTAAACATATAAATAACCTTCTATTAACTTAAAAATAAATAATGTCTTAGTAAATTGGGGATAAAAAAATATATTTATTTCACTCTTATCAAACTCCCCCAAACTTAGAGAATTGCTCATCTTTGAGCAAAGAAAGAGAAAAACTAAAAATATAAATATAAAACTTGACTCATAAAAGATTTGCGATATATTAGGTTGATTTTGATGATCATATCAAAGTCTCAAAGGCTGTTATAAAATAATGTCATTAAAGTCTATAATGTTGTTATAATATAATATCATCAAAGTCTCAAAGGTTGTTATAATATACTGTCATTTTGGAATTAACAAATATATCTTAATAATTTAAAATACCATCATCACATTCCTCATTCTTTCCTATATTTGATCACCTTGTGCATTTGTGCAGTAAATAAGTAGTTGAATTCTGCTAGATTTTCTCAAATACTTAAGATTGTACAAGAAGATAATGTCTTGGCATATTTTAATTTGTAATAACACTACCATAGGCCTTCTTTTTATACCACTCTTTACTAGGTCTTTTATCAGCTTGTAACGTAAGGCTATGGTCATGGTGGGATATAAGGATAAATAGATTTTGCTTAAGTTACACCATGAACACTTAGACTTTCTTAAAATCATCTTTATATTTTTTTTCCTTGAATAATTTTCTCCCCTTAAACTTTAGATATTTCCATCTTTTCTTTCAACCACTATTTTTCTAAATAATTTATTCTTTTTCTTAGGTTAGGTGTATAAAGAATTTAAAGAGTTTTTTTTAATAATAAAAACTAATATACCCACAAACGTAGCTTGATAAGTGCCACCTTGACTTAATTGCTTTCCACTCTAGTGCCATTTTCTCATACAACCACAATCTTTCTTCTTTTAAGAGTATTTCTAAGTAAACATAAGGTTTATAGTGTTATGGGTAATATTTTGATAAATAATCTTAAAAGTCTTAGGCTTGTAATGTGGTTAAATAAAAAAAAAACAAATGTATTTAGGCTAAAAAAGGGTAACTAGGATAATTATAATATCTAGGGCAGGCTAAAAAGGCTCAATCAATTCAAAGATGGCCTAATTTCATTTCTGTTTTCATGTGTTTCCTTAAGATTTTGCCTCAAGTAGTTAACTAGCAAATTATAGAATGTCAGTCCTCATGACTTGAGTGTACTATTTAAGCATGAGCATATCTACGTAAAAATTTAACTAAACATGCTTTATTTTAATATGCTCAAGTGTTTATTATTTTCTAGAGACTTGCAAAAAATAAATTCAGCCAATATTCTATTTTTATCATTGACTAATTATCATCATTTCAACCCAAGACTAACAACTAAATAAAAAAAATTGACATGCAAAATAGCAAGAAAATATTTATGTAGCAAAAAATAAATACAAATAAGTATATTTCTTATGACATGCAAAACAACAAAAAATATTTATGCAACAGAAAATAAATACAGATAAATGTTTTTCCTTCCCCAAACTTAAACTTGACAGTGTCCTTATTGGCAAAAATACAAATAAGAGTAGAAAGCTTCTCTAATAATTGAAGGCTTAGCATCGGGCGTTTAAGTCTAAATATGATTGTGTTGAATTTTCCTATCTTCTAATACTACTTCTTAAATGCTGACTTGTTGTTCTAATACTAAAAGGAAAAAAAGCAAAATATTAAACAACATAAAAAAAAAATTTACTTGGGTTGCCTCCCAAAAAGCACTTTATTTAACATTATTAACTTGATATTTTTCTCATGCTCTTAAGAAGGATCAAACTACATGTCTGAGGCATCTTGCTTATAGAAATTTAGCCAATTTGTTTTTGCTTAGACATTCATTTCCTTTGACTTCCATAGCTTTATGAGAAAATTTATTAGATGTGGTAATGACCACCTTGATTTAAGCTTTCTCGGAAAGATTTTATTGTTAAACCAAAATAATGGATCTCGTTGGTTGGTATTGAAGTGTTTCTTTTTGAAGCATGTAGTTGTATGGCTTCTATCACTATTAATTTAGGAGGTGATGATGCTTCCTCTTGAATTAGTATGTCAACCTTGAAACATATTGAAAAAATGCTAATGATCAAGGTTCTCTTCTTGAAGTCTTTGTGGGAAACGTGGTGATGGAATGTATGGGTTATATTTGCTTTGAGTGCCATCAATTCCTTTTCTTCTATAGTTTACTCCTCTTTTATCTGCTCATTTTTTCTAGAAAGGCTCTCATTTGGTTGAGATGTTTCAGCAATTATTAATAGTTTTTGTTCACTCTTTAACGTAATTACTTGGCATTGCTCTCTATCTCTACTTGGATTCACCTCTATGTTGCTGGGTAATAAGCCTTATGGATGGCTATTCATTGTTGAAGCCAATTATCCAACTTGAATCTTCAAAGTTTATAGAGAAATTGCTTGGCTTTGAAAGAGTCAATCAGTTTGTCTTATTTTTTGCATTAGCATCTCTTCTATAGCAGGTTTCTCTTTATGCTATTATTGAGGTTGTGTTTGTTGGAGCTGGTGCTCACGTGCCATTCCAATATTGTATGAATATTAATTGTTAATATTTATACAATAAACATTTCGAATAAAGATTGTTAATATCATATTAATATGGTATAATGCTTGTAACATTAGAGACATTGTTTGATCTGAAAGAGTTCAGATCTGGTCTAAAGGAGTTTAGATCAGAACTAATAGTTAGCAAAGCTGAGAGTTATAAATGCTAAAAGTTAGCACTGTTAAGAGTTAGCAGGTTATAAGAGTCAGCGAGGTCTAAAGAGTTAGAACCTTGTCTATAATGGGACAAAGACCTGAGAGTATACTTGTAATGATATAATTGTAAAGAGTTGCAATAGGAGTTAAGAAATATCATTATGTAAGTATGTCTCAAAGATAATGTTCCTGATCTATAATCACCAATGCGGGTCTATCGGTGATTCACTTTATATAGATTAGTGAATGTTTATATCTGACTGGTTCAGATAGTTGTTCTTAGCTGACCATAAGCTTAGAGCTTGTATAGGCATGCGGGTATCCAGTCAAGACTGGATACTGAACAGACTTATGAGGACCCCAATAGATATCCTATGACACCGTCAAAGGAAGGTCCTCTTGAGTTGAGTAGTATTCGTGGTCCTTTGACCTGAGCGCCACGGTGGTCTTGTGAGTGATCCATCATGCTTTGGTTCCACATATGTCAGAGACCTTTCATGGTCTGACCGCTATGTGTCGCTGGGTATGATCCGATGCTCATGGAGTCCGGTGTGCGTAGATACGGGATCCGTCAGCTTACGTAGGTAAGTTGTATATCCGATGCTCCGAGATTGTATTTCATAAAGTCTTGTGGCCACAAGCATAAACCCGGGAAAAGAGTTTCCCATAGGGTTAAACAATATAGCAAAAGTGTTTGCGTATATTGTTTATCGAGATACGAATCTGGAGATAAGTTTATGGATGAGCAAATGGGGATTTGACGGTGCTGATCTATATCCCCACACATCCAGGATATAAATGATGGAAGGATTATACGTATACGTTATGACCTCAACCTGTATGGTCTGACATGCTGATTTGTAATATTCGTAACGTGTGCGTGGGGCATCGATTACGGATTAATGGAACAGTTCCATTTGACAAATCGGGTGTAGACCTAGAGAGTCCCAATATGAAATGTACTCTTTGAGCACTTGGGCAGTGTACCGTATTGAATTGTTCAATACAGTATAATTCAGCAATTACTAAGGTTACGTTAACTAAAGTATGTGGTTAAATTGGTGGGACCCACTTTAGGTTAACTTGGTAACCGAGTAAGGATATAATAGTAATTTCACTTTATGATTATTTAATTGTTAAATAATAAGAATAAATATTTATTTATTTAATTGTTAAATAAATGATTTAATTAACTATGATTAAAGGTTAATCATATAGTTAATTAAGTTAACCTTACTTAAAGGTTAAGTAAAGGTTAACCTAACCATGGTTAAGTTAGTTAACTATGGTTAGGTTAATTAAATATTTATTAACTTAAAGGTTAAGTTAAAATAATCTAACTAAGGTTAAATGTTAACTAAGGTTAGGTTAAGCCAAATGAAATACAAATGAAATTCAAATTAGTTTGGAATTAATGCATTTGAATATAAAGTGAAATGAAATTGAAAATCATTAATGTTTTAGATTTTAGGTTTTGCATTTTGGGAGCCAATTCAATTTGAGAAATTGAAATTGTTTGTTTTGTGTTTTAAGTGTTAGAACAACAAAACAAATTGAATTAATGGCTACTAAATGTAATAACTAAAAACAAGATTTGTTTTATTTATTCAAGAGTTGAATAAAAGGAAAAACAAATTTAATTAAGTTAAATGGTTTAACTTTGTAAAATGTTTAAGAGTTAAACACATATGCTGGATTAAGATGCTGCCATTCTAGACAATCAAACCCACCCTTGTTGATTGCTAGAATTGATCAAAGATTCATTTCATGGTGGACTTCAAAGAAAATTAATCCAAAGGCTTCATAGGTGATATTTCTCAATCTCGAATTTCAGATTAATCAAATGTTATTTTCTGTGTTCATTGTATTTAATCTTCCGCTATGCACATGTATGTATGAGATATGTATATTGTTTGTATGATGAACACAACCCACATGCAAGCACCCTAAGTAAATTCGCACAACACACCCAACAATTGGTATCAGAGCAATTTGTGTTGTTATGGGTGATTTTTTAGTGTTAGCTAAGTGTTGGCTAAGTTGTAGGACAAGTTCCAGGGCTGTTGGGGTGCATTTTAAGTGTTAAAAATGCAAACCAGTGAAAAACAGCACCTGGAACGCTGCAGCGCTAAGGTCCAGCGCGGCAGCGTTCATATGAACGCGGGAGCACTGAGCGTATGACGCCCCAGCGCTGAAGTACCGCAGGGGCGCTGATTGTCTGGCGCCCCAGCGCTGGACGAGGGCGAGGGCGCTGGTTTTTTGGCGCCCCAGCGCGGGAAGCACTGCTTCCAGCGCGCCCGCGCTGGTTAGGCATCGCCGCAGCGCTGAGGCTTGTGAAGCCCTAGCGCGGCAGCGCTATAAGACCAGCGCCGCGGCGTTCTTACACTCTAAAAAAAAAAAAGAGTAAAATCTTTTTATTTTTCCGCATGTGGGGGTTTATGAGATGTAATAATAAAGGTTATTAGTTTACATGATAAACCAAGAAAATAATATTTTTTATTTTATTTATTTTTGTAACCACAATGGGGGCCCCACTGGTGGGGGTTAATTGTGCTTGTGCAAAAATGAATAATTGATTGAGAATAACCTCTCATGTGATGAGAGCATATAATAAGAAAGCCTGTAATTAAAATCTCTCTTAATTAGATTGAAATTTATTATATTATGTGATAATATTTTAAATGGTCCGTCTTGTCAATACGGTGTGAGATGGGTCACTATGGTCTTTCCCAATATTGCTTTAGCGTGAGGGATTTGGTCGGTGTGACTTGGTCTAATGCCGGTAAAACATGAGATGAATCAAATATATGCGAACATATTATCCAATATTGCTTTAGCGTGAGGATAGTGTCAGTAACATATATTTGAGCATTGATGAGTTAATCTGAAATACAGTTACCCAATATTGCTTTAGCGTGAGGGTAATGTGTATTTAGGATCAGTAGCAAGAGTTGTATGAGATACAATTGACAAGAGTTGTCTACCTGTTGGATTTATAAAGGCCAATATTGCTTTAGCGTGAGGCTGGAGTAAAACCCCAATGGGATCCACTTCCCGCTGTATAGTTTAAGATATTATACTATCTTATCCCGTTTGAGAGATTAAAGGGATTAAGTAAAGTAGTGGGAGGACGTTTTTAGATTAAAAAATGTATAACAGTTATACCCATGATCTAAAGCGTAATTTATTAACAATAAGAAATGTTCTGCTACGCATCTCCTATTTTGTCTTATAGAGATAAGATGTTTATCTTATAGAGATAAGATACTTGTCTTATAGAGATAAGATTGTCTTATAGAGATAAGATGAGCAATTCGTTACTAATCTTGAACAAATACCAATAACTATAGGGTACTGAATAAAATATGTAAGACTTGCTTATGAATCTAAGAATAGTTCTAGATTCAATAATATTTGATATTACTAAACCACAGAAAGAGAAAAGTCATAATGGAAAGTGTTTCCACTGTTATAAAGTTTGAAATAGTAAATGTTACTATTCATCACACCTTGACTTAAGAAAGATTGACCTATAAGATATCTGTTTTACCAAACATTAACATTTCATTAGCATTTGATGTTAACTATGCAAGGGTATGAGATATCGCTTGTCATTCTCATCTCTGCAAGATGTTGCATGATTTGAGAAATGCTTGATAGCTAAGAAATGAGAAGTTCAGCTTCACGTAGGTAATAGAGATTTCCTGAACGTGATAGCCGTTAAGACTTTAAAGTTACTTCTTATTTATAGTAACAGCATTAATGTTGTATAATTACTATTACGTGCCAAACATTATTAGGTAAATCATATCACTCCCTGTAGTTGACAGAGAGGGTTATCATAAAAATATTGGAAATAGTTCCTAGTGATAATGATAATGATTTACTAACTGAATGTCAGTTAATGAATGGTCGTTATATCTTATATATAACAGAAAATGTTATAAGTGTATAGGTGAACAGAATATATAGTATTTCAGCAACTTAAATAATAATGAATAGTGGTATATATATATATAAGATTATGTCATGTAGTCGTGAGACGACTATCCTAACTGGTTAAGGATGGTCAGATATTTGATCTGACTATAGTACATTGACTAGGGATACAAGAACACTCTTAGGGCGTTTTCAACACTAGATAATTGTCTCTTATTTTTTTCTCATTAACATGCATTGTAATGTAGGTTAGAATTCTTGACAAGACTACGAGATGAACTTTTATGTGTAATAAATCTATTTCTATACTTTAATTCTTTGTGAAAAGTTACAAATGTTTGTAAGTTTATTTGTGCCTAAACTCTTATCTAGTATTTTTCTATAATCCAGAGGTTATAATTCTCATGTTTCATATATTTTTAGTGATGCTTTCTTTATGTGATTCTTGTTGAATTATAATTGTTATTGATTACATTATTTTACATTTTAGTCTTTTACTGCAATATTGTCAATCGATATATTGTCGATCTTGAATAACATGTAAAGACAATAATTGTTTAATATTCAAGTTAATCTTTTACTGCAATATTGTCAAAATGATATATTGTCAATCTTAGATAACTTGTATAAATGAATATGATTTGTGTTAATGTTTGCAAAGAGTTTAATCATATCAAATACATGTGTTATCAAATATTTTATATTTTACATATTGTCCGATTGATTGTTTGGAATGTGAAACTTTCAATTGAGTTATAAACATTGAATCAAAGTGTAGAGTTGATTCATAAAGCATACTTGTAATTCTTGAAGTCTTGCTTAAAGCATCATAAGACTTTTCCCTTAATTCATAGACAATTCTACCTCATCCACTTAAACCAATTAGTTAATTTTCTCATTGCTACTACTTTAATATTTTTACTTCACCAACCTATTTTATCAAAAGCTTACTCGTGGGATCGACACCTCAATCTATATTGCGATAGCCGCATTACAATTTGAACGTAAACAAAATTTGGCACCGTTGCTGGGGAGGCACACTAAGCCAAAGTAAGTTGCGTTTATCAATACTAAAGCGGTAATTTTGTATATTTTCTTTTCTTTGTTAAATTTTAGTTTTTAAATTTATTTCTTTTATTATAATTTATTTTATTGTTCATGGTTGGTTTTACCACCTAACATATTTTGTTTTCTTTAATTAATTTATTGTATTTTATTTTATTTTAATAGCTAGTTTTACCGCCTAATTTAGTTCATTTTCTTTTATTTATTATACTTCACACTTAATTTTTTATTTATTTATCACACTTTATTTTCTTTTATTTATTTATTGCACTTTATTTTCTTTTATTTATTTATTGTACCTTGTACTTTATTTTATTTTATTTTTTTGTTTATTGTACTTTATTTTATTTTATTTATTTATTGTACTTTGCACTATCAATCATATATGATACACATTCTTGTAACAGAGAAAGCTTATAAAAATTATGGCTTTGATTCTTTAGGAAACCTTATTGATTTTGATTTTGAAGAATTGTGTTATCCTGATGAAACAACTTATGTATTTAGTATTTTTGACTCACAGGATAAAGAGACTCAATTTTGACAGTCATGTATTGAAGAGCTGCCACAAGAGAGGGAGAAACCCAAACCATCAAACCTCGAGACACCACGTGTCATCATTAGTGACCAAGGAACACATTTCTATAACCGTTCTTTTGAAGCTTTAATGCACAGGTATGGTGTTCTTCACAAAGTTTCCACTGCATACCATCCACAGACAAACCGACAAGCTGAGCTAGCAAATAGAGAGGTTAAACATATTTTGAAAAAGACGGTTAACCTGAATCGCAAAGATTGTCTCTACGCATTTCTGATGCATTATGGGCATATCGCACTACATATAAAACTATCTTAGAAATGTCTCCATATCAGCTTGTCTATAGGAAAGCTTTCCATTTACCTATTAAG
This sequence comes from Ailanthus altissimus, assembly GCA_946807835.1. Taxonomy (NCBI): domain Eukaryota; kingdom Viridiplantae; phylum Streptophyta; class Magnoliopsida; order Sapindales; family Simaroubaceae; genus Ailanthus; species Ailanthus altissimus. The sequence continues at coordinate 22,679,205 of OX327685.1, read as the reverse complement.
CTAGAGCATAAAGCTTACTGAGCTATCAAAGCCCTTAACTTTGATTTGAGTGCTGCAGGTCTTCAGAGAAAGTTATAATTGTTAGAAATAAAAGAGCTACGAAATGATATATATGACAGCTCCAGGATTTACAAAGCTAAAATGAAAGCAGCTCATGATAAACAAATCTCAAGGAAACACTTCAAGCCAAATCAACGGGTTTATCTTTATGATTCTCGATTGGATTTACACCCTGAAAAGTTGAGATCTCGATGGACTGGTCCATTTATGATAAGACACGTTTTTCCTAATGGTGCTGTCGAAATCGAAGACCCCACTAATATGCAAAATTTTAAAGTGAATGGATAGCAGCTAAAAAGCTATGTGGAAAAGGTAGACCACTCTATGTACCTAGACGAGATCCCTATTATAGATCATGTCTATCATTCTTAATTAAGTTCAATCTATCTGTACCATATTTTATATTTTGTCTATATTTTATCTTTTGAATTTTTATTTTTGCTTTTATTTTATTTTCTATCTTATTTGCTTCCTTTTCTTTTTTCTTCCGTGTGGTTTTATTTCCCGATCAAATGGTGGATATGATACTCCGTGACTATTAAAGTTGGTTTATCAGTTCTCTAAAAACTATCCCTCAAACCGTGCATTCATCTTTTTTCTTTCTTTCAAAATGGATCGCATTCTTGCCAACCTTAAAAAATGTTTTCCTTTATTGCCTCAAAATGCTCTACTTACGATTTACAAAGCACGGTGTGAAAGACTAAGGCTATTAATGTTTAGTAATATCCCTATGAATATTCATTAGTTAATTAAAGCCAAGGTTCGATGATCTAGTAAGTTTGCAAATGATTTTATTTCTTTTATGCTTGCTCTTAAAAGAAGCTCTTATGCCAAAAAACGATGAGCAAAAATGTTACAAGTTTGTCATAAATGTGCTCGATAAAATTGTAACCGAAGTTGTCGTTCTTTAGGATTTGTATCTAGAAATTGAGAAGATAAAATTCAGTCATTAAGGATAGACTGAGTAAGAAGTCTTTGGATGATATCCTATTGACTCTTGAGACGCATCCTTGTGGGCTCGTGCAACGTGAACTTCTCGATTTATGGAATAAATTCAAAAATGAACATCAACAGTATAGTCTCAGAAATTTGACTCTAAAAGACTCTATTTGCCAATTTATAAGAAAATTGGATGGGAATCCTATCCCAGACCTATAGAGGGCATTTAAGCTATTACTAGATGTAAAACCACAATCACAACTACCTGTAAATACATGTGTTTTAATTTCAAACTTTTTTTATTTTATGAATAGTAGGCTACTCATATTGATGTCTTAAATTCAAATCTTTTGGTTAAATAATGCATATAGGTCATTATCTTTAAATTTTTGTGTTTTATTTTTAAACCTCTTCTGACAAACTGTCGGGTTACAACAATCGTTGTTATCATTTGGTACTCTATAAATACAACACCTCATTTTCTTTATTTTCATATATTGAGATAAAGAAGAGTGTAGATATGGAGGAAACTTCAGTTCGACAATCCTAAAATATATGTGTATTTTGTGGATCTAGTCCTGGGGAAAATAAAGTGTTTGTAGAGGCAACAAACAATCTAGAAAAAGTATTAGCTGCAAGAAAAATCCATTTGATTTATGGAGGGGATAGCCTTGGGTTAATGGGGTGTGTGTCAACAGCTGCACATTTAGGAAGAAGTCAAATTTTAGGTATTATTCCTATAGTTTTAGCTGTGGGAAACCTGATTGGGAAAATAATAGGGGAAGAATTACGAGTCTCATCCATACATGAACGTATAACTAGAATTCTTTACAATGCAGACACTTTTATTGCTTTACAAGGTGGTTTGGTACCTTGGAAGAAATTTTTTAAATTGCCTCTTGGACCCAGCTGAATATCCATAAAAAACCCATAGGTTTGTTAAATGTTAATAACTATTTTGATTGCTTACTCTGTTTTCTTATTCAAACTGTAGAACATAATTTTATTTCACATTTGATGCGACAGATCCTTATTTCTGCTACCAGTGCGGATGAATTGATTGACAAATTACAGGCAGTTACCTATGAACCTAACCCAACAATAACTCAGATAAATTGGTTAGTGGGCCTTAAAAAGCAAAAATTGGATCTGACATTTCGTTTGTAAACTTTTCTTTGTTTTATTTATTTATCAGCATCATCATTTTAGTTTATATTTGTTTAAGTGTCTCTCGGGTTTGTTTCTTTCAAATAACTAGCGTTTCAAGTAATGTCTCCTATACTTTATGTCTTTCTATTTAAACATTGAGGACAATGTTTCATCTGGTTTAGGGAAAGGATAGTAGACATAAGTTGTATTTTGCATTCTAATAAATAAATAAATAAATAATAAAAAAAAGATAATAGGGTTTGACATTTGATTAAAATGGTAGAGTAAAAAGTTCATTCTTAAACTCTTGAGATGCATTCTATGTCAAATTAGAATGGCAGAGTAATGAGTTTTATTTCTACCTTTTGAAATGCATTTTAACTAACTTGTTATTTTGTTTTATCTTTCATGCATTGTTATTTATTACTTGTAGTCTTGGTAATTCTTATATAAAGGAATTTGCTTTTTCTACCTATGTATGATTTCAAAATTATTTGGGTTGTGTCACTATTTCTATTTAGGTTACTAAAGAATGACTTTTGAAATATTTTTGAGCACAATGCTAAGTCTTGTAGTAAGATGGATGATTCTAGAAGTGAATTATCAAATTATATGAATATATTTTGGTGAGAAACTGTTTTTTTCTTTTTTATTTTGTAATGCCTCGTATTCTTAAAAACAAATCACAAAATACCAAAAAAAAAGAAGAATCAATTCATTTTAATAAAGTCTTCATTTAATTCTAGAAGACAAATATCTTGTCAATCAATTTTCTCACCAAGCTATATTTGTATTATTCTCACAAGATAATTGAAGTACTAAAGCTAGTGCATATTAAGAATGATTGATTTTTAAACAATTAATTTTTCTATCTTTGGATCAATGTTATTTTGTACGTCTGTCCTTAAAAATAATTTTTTCTTGAGTGTTTAACTGTTTTCCAACTCCATGAGAGAAATTCTAACCTTTTAAACAGTCATACACTTGTGAGGATATAAAGTTGAGGCTTTTACTTGGAGAAATTCTCAAGGCTATATATATTGTGGTTTGTGATAAGAAGGTTACAGCTTAGTTCACACACGTACAATTTGTGAAGTTATAATTGAAAAAACCATAATACCAGTAGTGATCTTGAACTAACGTTTTGTTTGAAATGCTTAGGTAGTTTTGCATATACTATTTACGCTTGAATTGCTAGAGACTAGCAATAAGCTAGTTGGGGGCTATGATGAACACATTAAAATACATATTTATTAAGAGATTCAATCACTATTTAATGTCACTAATTTTAACATTTTTATATTTATAGGCTTTAAATAAAGTGTTATCCTTAAATTGTGATTAATAAATGTTATTTGTATAAGTTTAGGTAAAATAGACATAACTCTTAATATAGAAATCAAAATGAATAAATTCTTAAACCTGGAGTAACATGACTTAATCTTACACAAACTTGAAGAACAGGTGAAAAGCCAAATCCAACATTTTATGGGCCAAAATTGGGATACAACAGAATTGGATTACAACTTCCGCTCAGCTTGACTCACCTCATGTATTTGGACCGTATTTCACAAAAAACCTACCCAATTGGTATAATTCTTGAAGCTATGGAATACTAACTCAATTAGCAACAACTTTTATGTTGATGGTAAAGTCCAAATCAGCCATTATCATTAACCAAATTGTATTGCAAATGGGTAAAAGGGTTGTTAGCCAAAATCTGACATATCTTTGGAAGTTTGCCCATATCTCATTGGATACTCATCCAATTTGCATGAACCTATTGGCTATGGAAAGAAGAGAAAAAATTATACAACTTTCATGTCAGCTACAAAGGCTATATAGGTCATTTCTATTATTTGAAAGGTGCTGCAAGTGGGTGAATGAGTTGTTGGCCTAAACTATTGAAGATTGAAGTCAGACTAAACATATTTTCATTCATTGCCTATATAAGGACACTTTTAGGATGTTTTCAACACTAGATAATTCTCTTTTTTTTTTTTATTAACATGCATTGTAATCTAGGCTAGATTTCTTGACAATGCTAAGAGATGAACTTTTATATGTAATAAATCTACTTCTATACTTTGATTCTTTGTTAAGAGCAACAAATGTTTGTAAGTTTGTTTGTGCCTAAACTCTTATGTAGTATTTTTCTATAATCCAGAGGTTATAATTCTCATGTTTCATATATTTTCAATCATGCTTTCTTTATATGATTCTTGTTGAATTATAATTGTTATTGGTTACATTATTTTACATGTTAATCTTTTACTGCAATATTGCCAATCGATATATTGTCGATCTTGGATAACATGTAAAGGCAATAATTGTTTGATATTCAAGTTAATCTTTTACTGCAATATTATTAAAATGATATATTGTCGATCTTAGATAACTTGTATAAATGAACATTATTTGTGTTAATGGTTGCAAAGAGTTTAATCATATTAAATACATGTGTTATCAAATGTGCTATATTTTACATATCTTCCGATTGATTGTTTGGGATGTGAAACTTTTAATTGAGTTATAAATATTGAATCAAAGTGTAGAGTAGATTTATAAAGCATAATTGTGATTCTTGAAGCCTTGCTTAAATTATCATAAGACTTTTCCCTTAATTCATAGATAATTCAATCTCATCCATTTAAACCAATTAATTACTTTTCTCCTTACTACTGCTTTAATATTTTTACTTCACCAATATATTTTGCCAAAAGCTTCCTTGTGGGATTGAAACCTTAATCTATATTGTGATAATCGCAATAAATTTTGAGCATAAATAAGATTCCATGGATTCTTCAATTGGGTTTTCAGTTGTCTATGTCCTTCCAAGTCTTCTTTTAATTTGTTCAGTTCTTATTTTCTTCCATCTCAGTATCCTCAAGCTATATAGGAGCTTCCTCGATGGAGCCATGTTCCCCATACATTTCCTACTCTTTTATATTTCATTCCTCTTTTCCTGAATAACAAAAATTTAATAGTGATCCGTGGATCACGTTTAATATGGGTGGTAGTGTTTCTTATTTGGCTACAAATTCTTTTCCATTTGTCTTTGGATCATAATCTGGCTTAGAAGGTTTCTTGGTTTCTGTTTCTAGCTTGAATTCTATGATGTAGTTGTTCCTCGTGAAAGCATTAATTTAACCTTTTAAAGAGTGATAAATGTTGTTATTATATGATGTGTGATTTCTAGCTAAGTGCATGTGCATGCTATCGTAAATAAGTAATATAAGATGAGTAAAGTATTATTCCTACGAGAAATTATTGTTATTGCTATGCTAAGTATTCAAATTGTGTCTTTTTACTTTTATTCAGATAAATGAAAAATTAAATATAGTAATCTAATTTAATTAACAGAAAACTAACAATCAAGATAAGACTAAAGATAAAATGATATAATCACCAATTATAGACAAAACCTAAGATTACAACTATCTCTTGATATGTTACTTGAACCAATTAATTATTTTCTTAAGTTAATCCCTCAATATGAATTGTTGGTTAGATCTCTAATATCATCACAAGCCTCTGTCGATAGTCAAGTGACCTTACCATAACAATTATCTATGTTTCTATGATAATCAGAATATAATAAGATTCATTTAGAACTGATCTATTAATACCATATATGTCATGTAGGTATATGTCTATCCTACGTGAAACTTATAGTTGTTAAGTTATGATCATGTATCAAATTATTTAAAGCCAACACCTAAATTTTTTTGTTAAGTTCATTAGGGTTTCCACAATAATATAATTAGTGATCAAGTAATTATAAAGCAATAAGCATAGAATAATTGAACAATTCTATTATTGAGTTCATAAAAATAAGAAAAGAATTTGAATTCAATTATATATCAAATTCAAAATTGTAACCCTAGAATAGAAACTTAAGTCGTAGTGAAATAAAAAGTTCTAGAGCTTATCAAGAATAATATCATGAAAATCACAGAAAATTATAAAAATAAAGAGTTAAAGAGATAAAACTAATTTTCTGCAGTCTTTAATCTTCTAGTCTTTTTTATCCTCTAAAAATTGCTATTTCTTTCTCTTTTTTAATTCTTCAAAATAGGCTTTTTCGGTCTTTCATTTATAGGTTTATGTCTTTAAATTATGGTAAAACATCAAATACAAGTCATATTAGAATATTGTTCATATAGGTACAATTTCACATGATAATGTTCACACACTGTTCACATGTTACTATTCATACGGCGTCGTACATACTATATCGGGCACCTCAGCACTGGGCACTATAACAAAACTGTAGCTTGGCATTGTAGCAATTTTGATGTTTTTACTTTATTTTATTTGGATTTTCATCCCTATTTACTCCATTAACTCCAAACTTACAAAATAACAATAAAGCACATAAAAGAGCCAAATAATCTCAATTTAAACAAACAAATATTAAGTTTGGAAGATGAAAATATTAGACTTAATTAACTCCTATCATTATGTTTAGGTTTGAAGTGGAATATACAATGCTTGAAATGGTCCTTCTATTCATCTAGTGTTTACATAGCTTCAAAATTCTGAAAAGTCCTGCATCTTTATACTTTATCCATATTTTCTCTATCTGATTGGGATTAATGGTGAAAACGCTTGTCTTGGCCGTTTGTCATCTCTATCACATTTTTTAGTAGAAGGTCTCTTTTTGTAGAAGGTCTCTTTTTATAACCTTTCCTTTGAGACATCCCTCTTTTTCTCTGGGTTGTGATGACAGACGTTTCTTTTATTGTTATTGCTTTGTGTTCCTCCTTACAAATCCATTGTTTGAATTTTTGGTTGATTATTTCGAATAAAGTGAAATTTTTAAGAGCAAGGTACTAATAGTAAGGAGTGGATTTCCTCTCAACTTTTTTAATAGGTTTGGGCAGTAATTTTGGTGTTATAGCTTCCTAATTCATTCAGTTCTCAATTAAATCAATGAAGGAAGCCCTTGATAGTCGCATTATCTCCTTGAATCATAAAGAATAGGTCTCATGTAGTTTTTTTTTCTAGCAGTTTCATATATACTGTGCGATGAACTATGTTGTTAGCACTTTAAAAGAAATACCAAGTTCTCTTTTAATTTGAATAACTATACACTTTAAGGGTCCATTACGTGCATGCATGACCATCTTAGTGTTGAAGTAGAAGATATGTTCTTCCAGCTCCTTGTTTTATCATATATCTAAAAGTTTGGAACTAAGAACTTATAAGGCTTATTAGCTCGCTTGATGGACTCTATTAATGGATCTTGGTTTACCTTATTTGCTAGAAACATCGCATTCATGGTGATTCTAGGCTTATTGATTTTTCCATAGAATTATCCAATTTCCTTCATAATTGAAGCTCTTATATCTTTTTCACTATCTACTTTCTTCATCCTTGCTTAGATTTTTTCTCTCATCATTATTTGGGGTACCTTGTGTTCTGTTTTATTCTCTTATGATCATTCACGTTGAGTATTTCTTGGTCCATTCTCTTACTGTAATTCATGTTGAGTATATTTCAAAGCATCATTCAATTCTTTGAACCCTTTTATCACTGTTAATATGTTCTCAATTTGCGGTTCTCATTTTTTGTCTTTTCTAGTTGTTTGAGAATTTTCATCAATACATCTTTCATTGTAGTGAGAATTTTATTTATTAGGATTATCATGTCAGCATTGCTTGTTTCCCCTCTCTATGTCCCATCCGCTTATTATGAAATGAGTAACTAATTGTGTTTCTATGCTACCATCTTTTTCTACACATCTTGTTATCAGTAAGTGACTATCTTTTGATAAAATTTCCCACAAATGGCGCCATAAAAGATATTTAGATCAGAACCTTTATGTATAATTACCTCTTTTTTTCTTGCACCACTCCTTTAAATTGACCAAAGTACCCTTTGTCCTCCTACAAAATAAAGCACTCTGACACTTAAGTGAGTGATTGAAGAAGAAAGGGATGTTGTGTATGGTGGAATGTATGCATGAATAGGTTTTAGAGAATAAAGCTATGTGTCTCTATAAATGAGTCTAATTCAGATTATGATTCAAGATTCGATGCTTTTCTGTTAGAGGATTAATACATTTATGGAATATGAACTTAATTCTTTCTTAAAGTGAATTAGCATAAAAATATAGTTCAATTGAACAATGATTAAACAAATTTAAGTTCTTTTAAATATATTTTTCTATTATTTCTAGTAAAAGGGTTTTAGCGGGAATCATCTAATTTCGAGAAACCTTTTTATATGTTTTAAACGAAATTCACAGTTAAAATTATTGAAGATGGTACTTACATGTCATTCCAGTTATTGTATGAATGTTTATTTATTTAATATTTATACAATGAAAATTTGAAATAAATCGTTAATAATTAATTATATAGTACTAAGTTTGTTACATTTTAGACATTGTGGGTCTAAAGGAGCTTAGATCTGATCTAAAAGACTCACTAAGAGTTACTATTCTCATGTTAGAACCTTATCTGAAATGGAACAAATACCTAAGAATATATTACTATTAACATAGTTGAAAAGAGTTGCAAATGCTACTAAAAAATTGTTATGTAGTATGTTCTAAAAAATATTATTATTAATCTGTAGTTGCTGATGAACATTTGAAATTACGCATTTAATAAGAGTTTTACATCGTTTTGTATAACTAGTGTCTTTAACCCCCCCCCCCAAATTAAGTCTGTTTACAATATTATAACTAATTAGCTTTTTAACTGTTTTGTCTCCTTATAGGATAGTTTATGGGAAAAATTGTCATTTACCTGTGGAACTTGAGCATAAAGCCTACTAGGCCATTAAAACTTTCAACACAAATCTTGATTTTGCAAGATAGATACATAAATTAAAAATAAATAAACTTGAAATTTTGAGAAATGATGCATATAACAATTCAAAAAATCATAAAGCTAAAATCAAAGTTTTTCATGATAAAAAAATTCAAAGAAAAATATTTGATATTAGTTATGAGATTTTACTTTATAATTCTCGACTTAACATATTTCCTGAAAAATTAAGATCAAGATGGAGTGCCCTTTTATTGTGAAACATGTGTCCCCTTATAAAACAATTAACATTGAAAATCTTAAAAATGATAATGTGTTTGAGATAAATAGGTAAAAACTCAATTCGTTTCTAGAAAACCAAGCTTTTCATGAAGAATTTATGTTCCTATCTGACCCTTGTTATGAGACCAATTAATCTTTGTTTACATATTTACATATTTACATATTCGTCTTCTAACTTAATTTGTTTTTTTTTCATACTTACAGGTTAATTTAATATTTTTGTTGAAGTTTTATTTTGCACCCCACTTAAGTGGTGGATAACGGTACTCCGTGACACTTAGGTCGATTGTTTTTAGTTTCCCATAATTACCGATACCTTCTCTTCTTCCCCTTTCTAAAAAAACATTGATGACATTCTAATGAATTTGAAAAAATGTTTTCCCTCATTTTCTCAAAATGCCTCAAAAAAAATTTACCAAGTAAGATGTGAAAGATTAAGGTTACTAATGATTATGAATATACCTACTGATGTATGTTGGTTTATTGAAGCCAAAGTTTGATTGGCAGGCGAGTTTTCAGACTTATTAATTTCCTACATGCTTGGCTTAGGTAAAAGCTCTTTTGTAAAAAAGTGAAAGGAAAAAAGATTAAGTGTTGGTTACAAGTGTGTATGCATGAATTGCAACACACGTTACCGCACTTTAGGAATGGTGTCTATAAATTGCAAAGATAAATTTAGATTCATTAAGGATGGCCTGAATAATGAGTCTTTAGATGATATCTTATTGACTCTTGAGACGCATCCTAGTGGATGTGCCTATTACAATTCGTAAATTATAGGACATATTTCTAAAGGAACATGAGTGGTACAGTCTTAGGAATCTAACTTTAAAAGATCCTGTTTGCCAATATATAAGAAAATTAAATGGGAAGCCTATCCCCGACCAATAAAGGGCGTTTAAGCCAAATCTGAACATAAAATCAAAAAAAAGATGTGAGCCACGATCACAATTACTTATACATATTTACTATAGAAGTTGTTTTTAAATGTTTCATTTCAACCTTAAATGTCTTCTCCAACAACAACCAACCACCCATAGTCGATTTTAAAAATTTTGCTTTTAAAGCTTAATCTTATCCATTAACAACCAACTACTCATATGACTTAACAACATTTTTTGGCTTTATAAATACATTGCATCATTTTTGTATCTTCATACAAACTTAAAATCATTCAAGGGAGAAGGTGAGTGTAATAATGGAAGGAACATTAACTCGTAAATTCATACAAATTTGTGTTTTTTTGTGAATCCAATCCTGAAAAATTTGGAGAGTTTGTAGAAGCGGCAGAAACCCTTGGTAAGGTGTTAGCTGAGCAAAACATTCACTTATTATATGAGGGAGGTAGTTGTGGATTAATAGGATGTGCGGTAACAGCTGCACAAAATAAAGGTAATCGAGTTTTGGGTATTATATCGAAAGCTCTAGCTGTTGGGAATATTGCAGGAAAAATAATTAAGGATGAGTTACAAGTATCATCAATGCATGAGCGAATGTCTCTTATGTTTTGGAATGTTGATGCAACAATACTTTTATACCTCTACCTGATCCAACAATGCGTCAGATAGATTAGTATATTGATGACAGTGAAAAGAAACGCAAGATAAATTTGACGATTCATCTGTAGCCTATCTACTTTTATGTATTTTTAAGCATTTTGTGCGGCTTATTTTATTTTGTTGCAGGTTTCATTTCTAATAAAATATGTTTCAGGTAATATCTTCTATGCTCTACTCTTTCTAAACAATGTGTCAATCTGGTTGGGGGAGGATAGTTGATATATAATATTAATGTTAATTTTTTTCCTATCATTTTGTTCTCTAAAAAATTCATCATGAATGGCGGGAGTAAAAGGTTCATTTATTATTCTTGAGATGCATTCTAATTCTAAAATGGTAGAGTAAATAGTACATTATTGAACTTTTGAAACACATTCTAATTGGTTTATTTTTAATGCATTTTATATATATTTGTTTGTTGCTTACGTTTTTGGTAACTCTTGCGTAAATAAGTTCTTTTTACTATCGAGGTATTATCTTAAAATTGTTTAGTTTAAATCACTTTTTCTATCTAGGTTACTAAAGAATAACTTACAAAATTATTTTTTGAACACAATACTAAGCTTTGTGGTAAGATGGGTGATTCAATATATATAGCCAAGAGAATTTTCATGTTTAAGTATACATATTCTTTTCTAAACTCACACATCTTTTGTGAGTGAGTGGAGAGGTTTGAGATAACAACTTATGAACTTTCATTGATCTTTTAAAATTGTTAATTTTTATTTGGAATGACATTATTTAGGATGATGAATGATTTGGTTGCTTAGCTAAATAATGATTAAAAAAAATTGTAGAGAAGTATTATGGTGAGAAATTGCTCTTATTTTATAATGATTCCTTATGTATTCCAAAAAAAAAAGAAGTCAATTAAGTGTTTGTTCCATTTTAGAAGACAAAAGTCATTAGGAAGCAATTTAATCACCGGACTCTCTATTCGTAAGATTCACATAAAATAATTAAAGTCCTAAAGCTAGCATGTGGTAAGAATGGTTTGACTCTAAACAATTAATTTTTCTATCTTTGTATCAATGTTAGTTTGTCTGTTTGTCCTTCAATGTAACATTTTCTTGAGCAATTATCTATTTTCCAATTCCATGAGTGAAATTATAACCTATTAAACAGTTAATCACCTGTGAGGATATAGAGTTGAGGCTTTTACTTGGAGAAACTTTTCAAGACTATATATGTTGTGCTTTGTGGTAAGAATGCTTCAGCTTAATTTACACACACACAAAATTTTGGAAGTTATGATTGAAATAACCTTAATAGCGATTGTGATCTTAAATTGACATTTTGTTTGAAATACTTAAGTAGTGTTCAAATTTTATTTATGCTTGAATTGCTACAGACTAGCAATAAGCTGGTTGAAGGTGTGATGAACACTTGAAATTACACATTTAATAAGGGTTTTACATCATTGTTTTGTATTACTAGTGTCTTTAACCCACTAACTTAAGTATGTTTACAATATTGTACCTAATTAGCTTTCAACTGTTTTATGATAGGTTTGGTAAAATGGGCATAACTGTCTACCTAGGAATCTAATTAGAGTGATTCTTAATCCTGTGAAGAGCTGATTCAATGAGCTAACATATTATATTTATAAAGTATTTAGAATTTGACCATTTAGAGGGTAAATATCCTAGAACATAACTGATCTGCAATATAGGCACAGTCCAAATAGTCATTAGTATTTGGCCTATAACTATAGAAATATGTATCTAATACGTATGAGACAACTTAATTTAAAAAGATAAGAGACTTATCTAGAACTTTGATCTTTTGAATGAAAGCTAATCTGGACCACATTAATTCCAAATTGGACAATCATGTGGATGCAGTAATGATAATCAATGCAAATTAGTTGCCACCCGTTTTTACTTTTATCATTCAAGTGGTTCCATTTTCATTTGTCTTGATTTATCCCCGTTTTTCTATAAATATGTGGCTTGTTTATGCGCAAAGCATATAATTAGAGAGCTCGATTTTAGTTCAAAACACTTGTCTTTTGTATTATCTCTTTATAGTATTATTTCTCTTGTTTACTATTCTAAAGTCATGTTATCTCTTCTTCCATCTCTTTTCAATTTCTTTAGTTTTATATGTCTAAGTAATTTTATTTTTGCTAAGGTGAAAAGGTGAAACTCTTGGTAAGGTAATAAGATATACTTAACTCTTATTCATGAATTTAATATTTTATTCTTAAGTTATGCAAATTTATATATGATGTTTCATTTTTCTATTTATAAGATTTGGTGTATAATAATTGAAATAAATAAATACAAGTTAATATATAAATGGTGATTTACTTTAATTGTTATATCTTCCGATTGGAACATCCTTTGTGTGAGGATTCCAATTGAGTTATAAAAAGAGTTGAATATATACTTGTTTCATATGCCAAGAGTGGATCCCCTAACCTTATCTTTTATTTTAATTGGTTAATTGAATTATTATTTACAAACATCTTATACTGTTTTAATTGTCTTTAAAGTATTTATAGTTTGTAATTTTAATTCCACTTCTCCGTGGATCGATCCTGTTTTCACCGGGTTATTTATTACTTCGACAATCCTGCATTTGGGAATAAACTCCTATATTCTGGACGTGTCAGTTGCCAACATGGATTGATTAGTATACCTTTCGGATCATTGTATGTCTATATCTAGATTATCCAAATGGTTAGTCTTAGTAGACTGTGGGCTTAATGGAAGTTCGTATAGGCATATAGTGTTGGTCGTGTATTATACTAGGGTGATTTTGTATGTAATGTGTTCATCATTTGAATATAAGAATGTCATACATACAAATATTGTTGGCGGAATAAGAAATCAAATTTCACAACATGATAAACACATCAATGTAAATTGAATCTAAACATTAGGGTAATTCGAACATACCTTTGCCGATGATTCGGTGATGAACAAAAAATCCGGAGCTCACCCTGAAGTTAATCCTTGAAAAATTCTAGTCTCTAACTCTTTGTGGGATTAAAGAAGTTAGAATGGTAGCTTAAAATTAGTGTAGGATTTTTGTCCTAGTACTTAAACTCTTTAAACAAAACAAAACATCTTATTCACTCTTGTAACAAAACTCTTTTTACCTTTTGTTTTTCCTACCAAGTCTAACTTGAGAGAAAAAGATAAAGAAGTATTTTTATTGTGTTTGAAAGCCTTCCAAAGACTGAGAGAATTCACTTGGCCGAAATTCCCTTTTACTCTACATAACCATTATGTAATTATTCACTTAAGTGAAATTACAAATATTATTTTCTTATCTTTTCATAAAAGAATTAATCAAAAGCCTTTTTCTTCATTTTAATTGGACAATGACATTTTAAATAAATTAATAAATAACAAAAAAATATTTATTTTATTAAAATAATGCTTGGGCGAATTTTGATTCTTCAAAATTAATAAAATAAAATATTTTTCTTGTTTCACTACATTTATTAATATTAAAAGTATTTTAATGCAAATTTTTTTAAATAAATAATTCAAACCAAGATAAATTTTCTCTTAATGGCCCAAGCACTATTTAAAATAATATATTAAAATACATTTTTACCTTAACAATGTAAGACAAAAAAATACACTTTAATTATTTAATTAATTCATTAAGACAAGTGTCCAACACATATGTCACATGAAAAATAATATAATAAATATCTCATTTCTATTAATGACAAGTGTCCCACTCATGCCTAATAAAATAATATAATAAACATCATATGTTTATTTAAATAAAATAATGTCCAAATAATTATAAGAGCCAATGGTTTAATGACATGTGTCAAGAGTACCTTTTTCAACAAAAGAGGGACCTATTTGTAACATTTGCAAACTATGTTTTTCATTTTACAAAGAGGTCTTCAAAAAGAATCCTACTACCAAACATTTCCCAGATCGAACTGTTCGACCCGGCTTGCTACCCCAGTGCTCAACAAGTACACTTCATATTGTAAGATTCCATAGGTTCACGCTCGTTTGTCTTACGAAACATTTCTGCAAGTTCGTAAATGATGTCCCATACACACATTGCGAATATTACAGAACGGCGCATTGAACCATACAAGCTGAGGTTAACCATATCCGTATAATTCTTCCATCATCTAGATCCTAGAAGAGCAGAGATATAGATTCTTACAGTCAAATCTCTATTTGCTCATCCGTGAACTTATCTCCAGATTCGTATCTCGATAAACAATATATGCAAACACTTTTAAAATATTGTTTAACCTTACAGAAAACTCTTTCCTTGGGCATACTACTTATGGTCATAAGACTTTCTGAGATACAATCTCGGAGCATCTAGATATACAACTCACCTATGTGAGCTGACGGATCCCATATCTACGCACACCAAACTCCATGAGCTTCGGACTATACCCAGCTACACATAGCGGTCAAACCATGAAAGGTCTCTGACATATATAGAACCAAAGTATAATGGATCACTTACAAGCCCACCGTGGTACTCAGGTCTAAGGATCACGAGTATTACTCAACTCAAGAAGACCTTCTATTAACGACTTCATAGGATGTCTATTGGAGGTCCTCATGAGTCTGTACAATATTCAGTCCTTACTGAATACCTGTATGCCTATACAAGCTTCCACTAAACTTATAGTCTGCTAATATTAACTATCTGGACCATACAGATATAGATATACACTAATCTATATATATTAGGGTTTCACTGATAGACCCGCATTAGTAAAATAGACCAGAAACTTAGTATTTTAGAACATACTTGCATAATGACATTTCCTAGCACTATTTACAACCCTTTGCAACTATATCATTACGGATATATTCCAAGGTCTTTGTCCCATTTCAGACAAGGCTCTAACTCTTTAGTTATTGCTAAATATTAGCACTGACCTAAACTCTTTTAGACCAGATCTAAACTCTTTTAGATCATACAATATCTGAAATATTCCAAGCATCTTACTATTTCAATAAATATAATTAGCTTGCATAAATATTAAAATTAAATATTCATACAAAATGGGATGGCACGTAAGCACAAATCCCAACAAACTCTCACTTGTTCTAGTGCCATTCATAATTGTATCTTATACCCATTAACTCCACGTGTTTCTCAAACACCTTAGGAGTTAAAGGCCTTAATTAGCGGGTCCGCTACATCATTTACAGAGTAAACTCTACAAATTATTACATCTTCTCTAGTCAAGATCTCTTTAATTATGTGGTATTTTCTCTCCACATGTTTAGATCTCTGGTGTGCTCTTGGCTCATTAGCTTGTACTATGGCTTCATTGTTGTCATAAAATAATGGGACAAGATCCATCGAACTTGAGATTATTCCGAGCTCGGTGACAAACTTGCGTATCCAGTTTGCTTCTTTTACTGCTTTCGAGGGAGCAATATATTCGCTTTTGTAGTAGAATCAGCAGTGGATCCTTGTTTGGTGCTCTTCCAACTTACTGCAACACCATTGAGAATGAATACATACCCAGATGTAGACTTTCTATCATCTGGATCAGACTGAAAGTCTGAATCTGTATATCCTCTTAGTTGTAAGTCATTTTCTCCATATATGAGTAACTTGTCCTTTGTACCCTTAAGGTATTTAAGAACATGTTTCACTGCCATCCAATGGCTATCACCTGGACTAGATTGATATCGGCTCGTAACACTTACAGTCATACTGATATCAGGTCTCGTACAAATCATGGCATACATTAAACTTCCAATAGCTGATGCATATGGGATGTTAGACATTCTAACTCTTTCATCTTCCATCTGGGGACACATCTTCCTCGAAAGATGAATGCCATATCTAAAAGGCACATTAGCTGTCTTACAGTTAATGAAGTTATACCTTTCAAAGACACTGTCTATATACGATGATTGAGAGAGTCCTATCAACTTCCTAGCCCTATCTCTGTAAAGCTTTATACCTAGTATATAGAAAGCCTCTCCTAAATCCTTCGTGGAGAAGTTCTTACTCAGATAACCTTTTACTAACTGTAACATACCTATATCATTTCCAATTATCAGTATGTCATCCACATAGAGAACTAAGAAAACTATCATGCTACCATTAACCTTTTTGTACACACAAGGTATCTCTTCATTTTTTTATGAAACCAGACCCTCTGATTACTTCATCAAAATGAAGATTCCAACTTCAGGATGCTTGTTTAAGTCCATAAATAGACTTCTTTAGTTTGTATACTAGACCAACAGTTAGGCTGGATGCAAAACCTTCAGGCTATTCCATGTATATCTCTTCCTCGAGATATCCATTTAAAAATGTCATTTTCACATCCATTTGCCATATTTCAAAGTCATAATATACATCAATGGCCAATAAAATCCGTATTGACTTTAACATCGCTACTGGTGCAAAGGTTTCCTCATAATCGATCCCAGATCGTTGAGCATAACCTTTTGCAACCAGTCGGGCTTTGAAGGTCTCTACCTTTTCATCGGGCCCACACTTTCACTTGTAAATCCATTTACAACCAATAGAAACTATTCCTTCGAAAACCTCAACCAAGTTCTATACTTGATTTTGATGTATTGAGTCAATTTCAGATTTTATAGCTTCTTGCCATTTTCCTGAGTCGATGTCCAACATAGCCTCTTTATAGGTTAAAAGATCATTTTCTTCAACTAAGAAAACTCTAAATGCACCTTCAGGCATCTGACCATACTTGGCAGGTGGTTTGGACATCCTTTTCGACCTACGTGGAGGGTGTGTTAAAGGTATTTTGTTGAATTGAACTTGAGGTTCCATCTCTGGTTCATTCTAGTTTTGATTGGCTTTATCAAGCTCAATCTTTCTATAATTTCCATGATCCATGAGAAACTCTTTTTCAAGAAAAGTGGCATGTCGAGAAACAAACGCATTTCATTCCTCTAGATTATAGAATTGGTATCCTATTGAATTCTTGGGATACCCAATGAACTGGTTCTTGTACCCCTTGTGTGCAAGTTTATCCTGTTGCATAACCTTTACGTAAGCAGGACAGCCTCAAATCTTAAAATATTTAAAACTTGGTTTCTTTCTTTTCAGCATCTCATACGGAGTGGTTAGAACAGCTTTAGATGGAACCCTGTTCAATATATGAGTAGCAGTATCAAGAGCATATCCCTACAGATATTTTGAAAGATCGATGAAGCTTATCATCGATCGAACCATATCTAATAAAGTCTGATTCCTGCTTTTTAAAACACCATTGTGTTGCAGAGTACCCAGAGGACTATACTGAGCGAGAATTTCATTCTCCTTTAAATAATCAGTAAAATCACTGCTCATGTATTCGCCTCCTCGATCTGATCGAAGGCATTTAACGTACATGCCGATTTGTTTCTCTACTTCAAGTTTGAACTCTTTGAACTTTTTAAAGGTTTCTGACTTATGCTTCATAAGAAACACGTACTTGTATCATGATAAATCATTGATAAATGTTACAAAGTATTAAAAACTACCCATTGTAGCTTGATTTATTGGACCGCATACATCACTTTGCACTAATTCCAATAAATCAGTAGCACTGTGTCCAACACCAGTAAATGGAGATTTAGTCATTTTCCCTTGAATACAAGATTTAAAAACTAGGTAAAATTGTATGGTCAGATCAGGTATCCAACCATCCCTAACTAGAAGGATTAGACATCTTACGCCTATGTGACCTAATCTCATATGCCAAAGTTCTGTATCATTTAAAGTTCATGAACTACTACTAGTGCTACCATGTACTAGCATCAAATGCTAAAGAAATGTCAATAATAGGTAAGCATATATCTGTGGGAGTCTTCTTTCCTTTGGACTTCTCAGAAGCCTTTAGGGTAGAATATGAAGTACCCTGAATATAGAGAGTTGTTCCCTTTTTGTTCATGTCCTCTTGAAATGTCTTAATCATGTTATGCTGATCAGTATAAGTAGGGGTCAATTCTTGCATGTTAAAGTTCATGATGAACTATGCAAATGACCTTGGAAGCGATTGGAGAATTAAACTATTCCTAAATGTATTGCTTAGTACCATATCTATAGTCTCCAACCTCTCGATATATCCAATAATCTTGAGGACATAAGGACTAACAAGACTACTCTGTAGAAGTCTAGCCTGAAACAGATCTTTGACAACTCTGTATATATCAATCTGAGGTCTGTCGCCAAAAAGTTTCTTCAAATAGAGCATTATACTGCTAGCATCATCCAGGCAGATGTGCTCTCTTTGCAACTCCATAGACATCGAGGCTAGAATGTAAGATTTGACTTTTAAATCATCATCCAACTATTTCTTATATGTCTCATTTTCCTCTGGAGAAGCATCATTAGAAATGCCTTAGGGTAAGCGCTGATTAATTACATACCCAAGCTTCTCAGAATCTAGAACTATTTTGAGATTCATTAGCCAGTCAGAATAGTTTTCTGCACCCTTGAGTTGGTATGCATCAAGAATGCAGATCAAAGGGTTACTAGAAGCTATTAATTCTTTACAAGACAAAATTAGAAGATGTCAACAGATATTTAAGACATTAAATTGCTAATATAACGTTTTAAATCATAGGTATAATCTATAAACAATTTTTAATTTAAAATGCCCTTCCACTGCTTTACATACTCCTTTTAATCTCTCAAAACGGGATAACGACAATTTAAATTAATTTAAACTATACAATAAGAAGTAGACCCCATTAGCATTTTACTCGGACCGCACGCTGTAACGATCTAGGCCCTTGTAAACCCAACGGGTAGACAACCCTTGTCAATTACATCTCATGCAACTCTTACTCATGATCCTAAATACGTCTTATCTGCACGCTGTAGCGATCTAGGGTAAGTGTATTGCAAATTAACTTGTCAATGATCATATATATGCTACCGATATTACCCATACGTTATAGCGATCTAAGGCAATACTTTCACATATATTTGCATCATCTCATATTTAACCGGCGTAGTCCAAATCATACCGACCAAAATTCGCACACTGTAGCAATCTTGGAAAACACCGATATGACCCAGCTAACACCATATTGACAAGACGAATCATCATACAACATTATCTCATAATGTGATATAATTCAATCTGATTAAGAGAGCTTTCAAAATACATACACATCTCATAAGGATGTAAGCTTTAGATCATATAATTAATTTACGCAAGCATAACTAACCCTCACCATTAGGGCTCCCATTGTGGTTATCAAATGTAAATCAATGATCATTTCATGTTATGACAAATAATATGTATATTTAAACAAGTCAAAACATGAATAGAATAATAAAAAATAAAATTCAAACAACGCTTATGAGAAAAATGGAGGGGCGCCAAATGCACTAACAATATACATGTATGTCGCAATTAATTTTTTCTCATCTTGGTGCTCAAATTTATCACATGGACAAAATATCCAAACATAATATATTCATTCAAAAACATCAACATGTTCATGAACATCATTAAAAAATAACATGTTTAAATTAAACATAATCTATGTTATAAATTAAACATCAATAAGTTGTAAAATATATAAATAACATCATCATGTCAAATATATCACAAATGTTCTAAATTGAACATTAACAAGTTGTAAAAATATAAATAACATCATCATGTCAAATATATCACAAATGTTTTAAATAAAACATTAACAAGTTGTAACATATATATAAATAACATCAACATGTTAAATATATCACCAATATTCTAAATAAAACATTAACAAGTTGTAAAATATATAAAAAAACATCAACATGTTAAATATATCACAAATGTTCTAAAATGAACATTAATAAATTGTAAAAATATAAATAACATCATCATGTCAAATATATCACCAATGTTTTAAATAAAACATTAACAAGTTATAAAATATAAATAACATCAACATGTCAAATATATCACAAATGTTCTAAATAAAACATTAACAAGTTATAAAGATATAAATAACATCAACATGTCAAATATATCACCACTGTTCTAAATAAAACATTAACAAGTTGTAAAATTATATATAATATCATCATGTCAAATATATCACAACTTGTACATTAATCACCCAAAAACGCACACAAACATGCTCTGATACCAATTGTTGGTCATGTATTATACTAGGGTGATTTTGTGTGTAATGTGTTCATCATTTTAATATAAGCATGTCATACATACAAATATTGTTCGCGGAATAAGAAACCAAATTTCACAACATGATAAACACATCAATGTAAACCAAATCTAAACATTAGGGTAATTTGAACATACCTTTGCTGATGATTCGGTGATGAACAAAAAATCCGGAGCTCACCTTGAAGTTAATCCTTGAACAATTCTAGTCTCCAACTCTTGGTGGGATTAGAGAACCTAAAATGGTAGCTTAAAATTAGTGTAGGATTTTTGTTCTAGTACTTCAACTCTTTAAGCAAAACAAAACCTCTTTTTCACTCTTGTAACAAAACTCTTTTTGTCTTTTATTTTTTCTACCAAGTCTAACTTGAGAGAAAATGATGAAGAAGTATTTTTGTTGTGTTTGAAAGCCTTCCAAAGAGTGAGAGAATTCACTTGGCCAAAATTCCCTTTCACTCTACATAACCATTATGCAATTATTCACTTACATGAAATTACACATGTCATTTTCTTATCTTTTCATAAAAAAATTAACCAAAAGCCTTTTTCTTCATTTTAATTGGACAATGACATTTTAAATAAATTAATAAAAAATAAAATAATATTTATTTCATTAAAATAATGCTTGGCCGAATTTTGATTCTTCAAAATTAACAAAATGAAACATTTTTCTTATTTGACTATATTTATTAATATTAAAAGTATTTCAATGCAAATATTTTTAAATAAATAATTCAAACCAAGATTAATGTTCTCTTAATGGCCCAAGCACTATTTAAAATAATATATTAAAATATATTTTTGCCTTATCAATGCAAGACAAAAAAATACACTTTAATTATTTAATTAATTCATTAAGACAAGTGTCCAACACATGTCACATGAAAAATAATATAATAAACATGTCATGTCT
The DNA here is from genome assembly GCA_946807835.1 of Ailanthus altissimus. Lineage (NCBI taxonomy): Eukaryota > Viridiplantae > Streptophyta > Magnoliopsida > Sapindales > Simaroubaceae > Ailanthus > Ailanthus altissimus. The sequence continues at coordinate 22,657,413 of OX327685.1, read as the reverse complement.
ATTAATGACAAGTGTCCCACTCATGCCTAATAAAATAATATAATAAACATCATATGTTTATTTAAATAAAATAATGTCCAATTAATTACAAGAGCCAATGGTTTAATGACATGTGTCAAGAATATCTTTTCCAACAAAAGAGGGACCTATTTGTAACATTTGCAAACTATATTTTTCAATTTACAAAGAGGTCCTCAAAACAAATCCTACTACCAAAAATTTCTCAGATCGAACTGTTCGACCCGAATTCCTACCCCAGTGCTCAACAAGTACACTTCATATTATGAGACTCCCTAGATTCATGCTCGTTTGTCTTACAAAATGTTTTCGCAAGTTCATGAACGATGTCCCACACACATGTTGCGGATATTACAGAATGACACATTGAACCATACAAGCTAAGGTTAACCATATCCGTATAATCCTTCTGTCATCTATATCTTAGAAGAGCAAAGATATAGATTCTTACCGTTAAATCTCTATTTGCTTATCCGTGAACTTATCTCCAAATTCGTATCTCGATAAACAATATATACAAACACTTTTACAATATTGTTTAACCCTATGGAAAACTCTTTCCTTGGCTATACTGCTTATGGCCATAAGACTTTTTGAGATACAATCTCGGAGCATCTAGATATACAACTCACCTATGTGAGCTGACGGATCCCATATCTATGCACACCGAACTCCATGAGCATCAGACTATACCCAGCGACACATAGCAGTCAAACCATGAAAGGTCTCTGACATATGTAGAACCAAAGTATAATGGATCACTTACAAGCCCATCATGGCGCTTAGGTCCAAGGATCACGAATACTACTCAACTCGAGAAGACCTTTCATTGACGGCTTCATAGGATGTCTATTGGAGGTCCTTATGAGTCTGTACAATATTCAGTCCTTACTGAATACCTGTATGCCTATACAAGCTTCCACTAAACTTATAGTCTGCTAAGATTAACTATCTGGACCATACAGATATAGATATACACTAATCTATATATATTAGGGTTTCACTGATAGACCCGCATTAGTAAAATAGACCAGGAACTTAGTATTTTAGAACATACTTGCATAATGACATTTCCTAGCACTATTTACAACCCTTTGCAACTATATCATTACGGATATATTCCAAGGTCTTTGTCCCATTTCAGACAAGGCTCTAACTCTTTAGATAATGCTAAATATTAGCACTGACCTAAACTCTTTTAGACCAGATCTAAACTCTTTTAGATCATACAATATCTGAAATGTTCCAAGCATCTTACCATTTCAATAAATATAATTAGCAATTAAAAGAAATGTCAGTTGTATAAATATTAAAATTAAATATTTATACAAACTTATATGGCACGTAAGCACAAATTCCAACATATAGGTATTTAGTAAGGATTGGGTACTAAATATACTCACGAGGGCCTCTAATAGACATCTCATATAGCCGTCAATAGAAGGTCTTTTCGAGTTGAGTAGTATTCATGGTCCTTTAATCTACACACACGGTGGGCTTATGAATGATCCACCATGCTTTGATTCTACGCATGTCAAAGACCTTTCGTGGTCTTACCTCTAGGTTTCATTGGGTATGGTCCAATGCTCATAGAGTTCGATGTATATAGATATGGAATTCATCAGCTCATGTAGGTGAGTTATATATCTGGATGGTACGAGATTGTATGTCAAATATTCTTATGGTCATAAGCAAAAACCCTAGAAAAGAGTTTCTATATGGTTAAACAATGTTATAAAAGAGTTTGCATGTTTTATTTAAGGAAATACAAATCTGGAGATAAGTTCAAGGTTGAGTATATAGAGATTTAATGGTGATGATCTATATCTTTGCTCTTTGAGGATATAGGTGATGGAAGGATTATACGTATACGGTTAACCTTAACTTATATAGTTCAATGCATTGTTCTGTAATATCCATAACATGTGGGGGGCATCATTCACGGACTTACAGAAGAGTTCTGTAAGACAAACAAGTGTAAACCTAGAGAGTCTCACAATTTAAAGTGTCTTTGTTAATAGCAGACTAGATCGAATAGTTCGATCCGAAAAAAATTTGGAAACCAAAATTTGTATTATGATTTCTCGGGAAGTATGTGTCAAAGGCTTAAGAGTTAAGTTATTAATTTAAATAAATAATTTTTATTTATTTGAAATATTGACAAGTAGGTAGCATGGAAACATACATGATTGACAAATGGCAAAGGATGCTTCATACAAGGCAATGCATGCATAACACGTGGCATGAATGCATGTAATGTGTGCAATATTAGTTAAGTGCAAGTGCAAGTGCACGCAATCGTATCAAGTAATATAGGATTAAAGCTTATATATCATTCCCATAGGGACTGTTTTAATCTACTTATTTCAATCAAGTACTAAAATTAATCCTACTTAACTTTACCTAGATAATTCTAAAGGTGAATGTTATCTAATTAATTTAATTCTACCTACTAAACCTAATTTAAATCAAAAGCAAGCAAGGGTTTGAATTCACTAATAAAAGGAAATCTAAGGTTTCGAATTATCCTCTAATATTTTATTGGATTTAATAATCTCCTTGTTAATCCCTTAATAACAAATGTTGTCTAGACTCTAATCTCATTATAAGCCTCTATCGATGGTCAAATAACTATATAAGTCTAATCATGTCATACATGCCATCTATGTATATTTTTATCCTATATGGAACTCATAGTTGTTACCTTATATTATGCATCAAACTATCTTAGGCTAAACACATAAATTCCTTTGTCAAGTTCATTAGCATTCCTTGATCATTCAAAATATTGGCAAGATATAATGAAAGCAATAAATACAAGACAGAATGAATCAATTTAATCTATTAAGTTCATAAACAAAGAGAGTCAATAAATCCAACTACATATTATGTTCAAAAGTCTAACCCTAGATTTTAGATAAAAAGTGTTTAGTTTACATAAATTCAAGAGTATCAAAGTAATAAATGGAAAACATCATGAACAAGATCATAATGAATAAATAAGATGAAAAACTAAATAAGAACATGCCCTGTGTCGCTTCTCTCTCTTGAGTGTTGTGCAAGTTTTGATCTTCAATCTCCAAATATTTGCTTTGATCTATTGTATTTGTGATGTGTTTTGTTTGCCTTAAGTTTGCCTTTGATTTTATGTGTATTTTGGCTCTGAAAATAGTGCTTTTATAGGTCCTTGTAACCTTGGGGACATAGGGCTTTAAATCCAAGTAGAAATATGACTTTAAAAAAGGGTTTTTTACTTATCGTACGGGCTTTGCAACGTTGGTGGTTAGGCACTTCAGCGTCCAGACCTGGAAAATGCAAGTTGATAGAAGCTACCTAGGCGCTGCAATGCTCAACTTTCTACTGCTGATGCCACAACACTCGTCCTATTTCACTAGTTTGTCCGATTTTTTCCAATTTGTGTTTGAATCTTCTAATAGCTTCACGCCTTGGTTAGTAAACCTATATATGATCAAAAACTTCAAATAAATAGCCAAATACTCTTGATTTAGGGTAAAATCTAAGTCTAGAAAGTTAGAAATAATAGACTATATAACCCCTATCAAATACTCCCCAAACATAAAACTTTACTCGTCCTCAAGCAAATAAAAACAAAAATAACCTAATTATAAATAATCAATTGAATAGGTCAATTAGAAGTTTGTATAGTTGTCTCAAGATTGAATTACACTAATAAAATCTTTAGAATGATGAATTACTTATAATCATCCCATATTATAATTATCATGTTTAATTTTATCCTACAAATATTAACTTGTGAATGTGTATGGAGCTATTTGTCTATGCATTAATTATATTCAGAATAATTTATTCTACAAGAAAGATCAACATCGAATCAATTGTCTATAAGCTTATTTTTCATAGTATTCTCCACTAATGTAGGACAAATATTTAACAAAAGATCAAATAGGTCTTTACAAAACTTGTAATGAAAGGCTTAGGTTAGGGTAAGGAAAATTGGAAATATTTAAGTTCAAATTGCACGATAACTATAACCTTCTTGTTTTTAGATCAATTCAACCTTTCTCTCTCTAAATACACCCTTAAACTTATTTTCTTGAACACAATTTCAACAGCTCTTTAATTCTTGACTTTTTTTCTAGGAGGGATCTTTTTTTTTTGGAATCCTCATATGCTTGTAATTGTACAATAATATTTCCAAAGCTGAATTTTTCTCATCTTTCTCCTTAACCTTTGAATTTAAATTTCTTCATGATCCCATAACAAAACATTATACTTATAGTGCAAAGGGTATTTATGAAGGACTAAAGTTCAATCGTCTTTAGCTTCTAATGTAGTTCAAAAAATATGGTCAATAAGGCTCAAAAGGGGTGACTAAGGGTTAAAACATATAGTAAGGTAGCCTTGAAAAGCTCAAACAACCCAAACATAGCCTATAATAATTTCTTTTGCTATATATACCCTAGGCTTTCGCCTCGCATGCTAATCAAATAGGTTCTAAACATTAGGTAATCTTAATTACTCTTTTGATATGAATAAATGTCTTATAATTTAATCAACTAATGCACATCTAATAGCTCTAATCTGAAATATGTTTGAAGAGAACAATTATAAAATGAATATAACAATTTTTGATTACAATATAAGATAAACATATTAATTAATAACTCTAGAGAATTTGTAGCTTTTCTTGAACTCATTTTTTCATCATTGACCTCAAATTATTTTTAACCCAAAGAAGACATAATGAAAAGAAACGAAACTGAAAATAACAAATAAAAAGAAAATAAATATTGAAAATAAAAGAACAAGAAATAATTAATGAAACCAAAATAAACCCAAATCTAGAAAGTGTTTCCTTGCCCCCAAACTTAAAATAAGCCATGTCCTCATGGTGGTAGAAAAATAAGAAAATTGGAATACTTTCCTTTTTTGTGGATCGAGACTTATTCATCGTCTAAGTCATCCTCCATCTCCTCGTCTTCCATATCATTATCATTATCTTCATCCTCATCATCATCGGTCGGGTCTGCGAAAGCTATTGGATGTGGATATGGTGGGAATGGTAGAAGCACATTGGTATCCATACCAAAGTGAGTGAGGATAATCCTCAACACCTGGTTCTAATAGGCAGCATGGGTCGTAAAGTAGAATTTCAAGCATGTGAGACATGATTTATGCTTTACTAGTTAAGCGCAAGTGCACGTTATCGTATCAAGTAATATAAGATTTAAGTTTAAATATCAATCTCATAGGGACTATGTGATCTAATTCTATAAATCAAGTACTAAAATTGTACCTACTTAACTTTTATTCAAAAAATCACAATTTAAAATTTATCAATTAAACTGAACAAAAGTAAAAGATAAAGTTCGCAAATAAAGATAATCTAGGATTTTGACTCATCCCCTAATATTTCATTGGACTCATTAACCACTTAGTTAATCCCTTAATACCAATTGATTGGCTTAGACACTAATCTCATCACAAGCTTCTATCAATGATCAAGTGACTATATTACGTATTCTAACAATCACCTATATATCTATGGTAATCAAATCAGAATGTAATTCATTAAGATCAAGTTTAAATTATACCATACATGCCACCTAGGTATATATGTCTATCCTGAATGAAACTCATAGCTGTTACCCTATGATCATACATCAAACTACCCTAGGCTAAACACATGAATCTCTTTGTCAAGTTCATCATGGTTCCTCAATCATTCAAAATATTGATCAGGTATAATGAAAGCATTAAAACACAAGATACAATGAATCAATTGAATGTATCAAGTTCATAAACTAAAAATTAACACAATCCAAATTCATATTAGGTTCACATAGTCTAACCCTAGATGAACAATTTAGCCCATCACAAAATTAAAAGTATCAAAACCAATTCATAAAAATCAACAAGAACAAGAGTATAATGATAAAGAAAAAGAAGAAAAACTAATCAAAGTGACTCCTTAATATGCTTCTCGCTTAATCTTAACTTGACGCTTGAATCTTGATCTTGGTTCTTCAATCTTTGGCTTTGATCTTTAATTTTGTGTTGTGAATTCTTTCTCAAAGTTTTTGTATCTTTACTTCTCATCCCCTTAATTAGGGTTTTGGTCTTCTATTTATAGGTTTATGTCTTTAAATTACTATTTATGAGTTACTACAGTACCTGCTACAGTGATTTACTACACTAATGAGCTATAGTAACATGCTACAGTGATCTGCTACATTACTGTAGCTCATTAGTGTAGTAAATCATTGTAGTAGGTACTGTAGCAAATCACTATAACAGATACTGTAGCAATTTGATGTTTTTGGCTTATTTTCATTAGAGTTTTGTCCTTATTTGCTCCATTGACTATAAATCTACAATAATAATAATAAAATACATCAAAAATCAAATAATCTTAATTTCTATGAACAAATATTAAGTTTGGAAGATGAAAATATTAGACTTAATTAACCCTTATCAAGACACTCATCAATAGTGGGTGGTAGAGATGCAACTAGTTCTTGAGGTAAGCATCATTGTCTCTGCTATGTTGGAGGCTAGTCCTGTGGATCTGGTCTATCTACAATCTGATTGATCTTGTTGTTATCAAGGACATGCGCCAGGTGAAGTATATCCTCCGTGGGTGCTCACTCAACCCTAGCTTGGGCATATAACGCAGTGATTAAGAATGAGCAGTAGAAACCCATTTTCATGTATCGGATGTTATGTAAGATGTTGTCCTTAATCACTTTACCCAAGTCAATTAAACATGCAATGAGAATGGCATAAAGTAAAACAGTCCGCTAAGCGATGACTGAGCTGATATAGCGCACTAGCATGAGGCGGCTGTAATGAAGTAATGTCATGCCTTTTACTCGCGGCACAAATAATGAATGGGAAATAAAATCGTAAAACTCCCAAATCATTTCCATTATGCTTCTGGTGTCATTAAGAAATAGATAATGGCCTCGTAATCGAGCACCTTTAGCAGCTCCTGGTAGTCATCTCGTGGAATGCTCAGGGTTCTGAAGAAATAATTGATTGTGGTGCTAGAGATGTTTATATGGTGTTATCGCACAAAAACCTTCAAGTTGTGGCATTCTTGGCCGTTGGCGTAAAACTCCTAAACAATTAGTAACACTGCTGCTTCTGGTTGTGTACATAATTTCTACCATCCTTGTTCTTCAATAATCTGTGTAATGCTAGGGTATTGGATAGGGACAAGTCTAAAACCCCATTCAGGGATTACAATACGCTTGATGAGGAAGGTGTTGTGGTTTACAAAAGCCTTTTTGGAAATGAACCTAGATGTACCGTAAGTGGAAAATTATGAGACAATGAATTTCTTTTATTTTTGCGGAGCCATTGAGAATAAACCTGAAATAGAACATTAACACTCCTAAAATGGTGAACCATGTAACTTAAACTCCTCATTATGTCTCTATTCACAACTTCAAACTTCATGTTGTGTCAATTTAATTCAATCATACCATCAATAATAAGATGGAAAAACCATGTAATTGCCATGATATGTATAGCATAAATTAACTCAAATCAATCATTACATGATCTTAACTTAATCAAAATCATAATTCTATAACATTTGTCTCTCAAGCATAACACCACAAAACAATGACCACACTATATGGAAACTATACACCACAACACCCAATTTAACCACTAATTTATCATAAGCTAAAAATTTAGACAAGCAACACAAATTTCCTCATCAATATATTTAAAGTACAACAAAACCATAAAAATAATATCAATAAATATATAATATCCCTAAATATCCAAAAATAAGCACATTAATCATTAAGAGGTGTAAGATATTGAATGGTGTGGTGTTAATTGATGGAATTGATGGAATGTAGTTTTAGGGTTTTGGAGAGTAAAGAGGAAAGTGTGGAGTTGTAGGAGTTGAGAGATTTAAATCCCTCTTTCTTGACTGAGTGCCATGGTACTTGGATATAGGCGAGTGTGCTCTATAATGTATTAGTAGCGTCGCGGCACTGGTGTGCCAGTGCTACAACACTGTAGGTTTTGCCTTCAGCATCGCGACACTAGCTTAGCTATGCCTCGACACTAAGACTTACTCTCAACCCATTTTTTTAAATTATGGTTCTAAACCTTAATTATTTAAAACAAATGCATAAACAAACAAAAATAAAAGGAAGAATACTAATGAACCCCTTTAGTTTAGCCTAGTACCTAAAACACCCCATTATTTTTAAAAATACCTTGGAGACCCCCGTCCGTTAATGTTTACTTTTTTTTGACAGAATCATTTTTTAGCAGCCTCAAATTATGATTTTACCCTTATATCATTATGTGTGCATTTAAATAAATATTTAATAAATTGAAAAAATCCATTTTATCCTTATTTATTTACTAAAAACCAAAAATACCTTCACCTCCTTCTTTAATCTATATTCTTCTCTCTCTCTAATTTTGGAACATATATTTTATAGTTCAGACTTACATGAATAATATTTTCCTTGATTTTTAGGCAAATATCATTATGATTTAATTGCTCATTATGGAGCTATTCCAATCATTCTTCCTCGTGTATTAGAAATTGGCAAGTTTTTAGATAGCTTTCAACCAATTCATGGTGTTCTTCCTTGTGAGATGGAAACTTCTGGCATTTCACCAGAGGAGCTAGAAGAAATCAAGAAAATGCATGCTAGTGACACAGTCATTGACAAGACAAAGATTTGATTGAGCTAAAACTAGCAAAACGTTGCTTGAAATGGGAATACCGTATTTGGGTATTTGTTTCTGAAAGCATTTTTGAATTAAAGTTGGTTTTTTTTACAATAAAAATCCTGAAAAACCCTTGATTGGATTGAGTTTTGAGTCTGCAGAGATTGTTTCAAGTGAATTGGATTAACATTTAAGGTACTCCTGAAGTTTTTGGGTAAATTTAGTGAAGTGATTATTTTTTTTACTTTGAGCAACTAATTGGTTATGTTTGTGTATTTAGAGTTTGTTCAACTATTGAGTTTTGTGAACTAGTGCATGAAATGAGATGATTGTATGTGAGAGTTTGCTCAGTTGTTCAATTTAATTTTCACTAATTTGTATTGCTTCGATTGAGTGTTGTTTTTGTGATTTGTCTCAATTTATTATAGTTTTGCTTCTCTACTCTTCTACTATGGTTCAATTCAACAAATCTAAACAAATACATAAATTAGTATAATTACAGTATTTTTTAGAGAGAAGAATAGAGATTGAAGAAGGAGGTGAGAGTATTTTTTATTATGTTTGTGTATTTAGAGTTTATTCAGCCATTGAGTTTTGTGAACTGGAGCATGAAATGAGATGAGTGTATGTGAGAGTTTGTTCAATTGTTCAGTTTAATTTTTACTAATTTGTATTGCTTCTATTGAGTGTTGTTTTTGTGATTTATCTCAATTTATTATATTTTTGCTTCTCTATTCTTCTATTGTGTTTCAATTTAACAAATCTAAACAAATACATAAAGTAGTATAATTACAGTATCTTTTAGAGAGAAGAATATAGATTAAAGAAGGAAGTAAGAGTATTTTTGGTTTCTCGTAAATAAATAAGGACAAAATGAACTTTTTTAACTAATTAAATATTTCTTTAAATACACGCGTAATGATACAGGAGCAAAATTATAATTTTGAGCTATTAAAAAAAGATTATGGCAAAAGAAATGATAAACACTAACGAACGGGGTCTCCAAAGTATTTTTGAAAATAATTTGGTGATTTAGTCACTAAGGCCAAACTAAGAGAGTCCATCAGTACTTCTCCCAAAATAAAAATAATACAAAAAATTAGAATAAAAAAAAATCAAAGAATACTACACTTGGGTTGTCTTCTAAGAAGTGCTTGATTCAACGTCATTAGCTTGACATCATAATCCCTCAATTACTTGGGTTTAATTAGATTGACACTGATTTTCTGTCAATTGATGTGTCCTCCATGATAATGCTTGAGGTGCTGGCCATTCACTATAAATGAAGCTTGAGTGTTTAGGTCTTTAATTTTAACAGCTCCATGTGAACACATCGTGATGATTTGGAATGGCCTAGACCATCGAGATTTGAGTTTTCCATGAAATAATGTTATACGTGAATTGTAAAGCAACACTTGTTATCCTTTTCCAAATGATCACTGAAGTGTTTTCTTACCATGCCATCGTTTAGTTCTTTCCTTGTATATATTTGCATTCTTATACATTTGAAGACGAAATTCGTCCATGGGGTTAAGTTAAAGTAACTGCTTGGAGATCAAAGATTTGAGCTTTAATAGCCCAATATACTTTGTGTTCCAACTCTAAAGGTAGATGGCATGATTTTTCAAAGATCAACCAAAATAGAGACATTTCAATAGGGGCAGTATGCCCATAAAGCGTCATCCAAGTGTAGTGCCCAGTCCTTTCAGTTTGGCCTAACCGTCTTCTCTGAGATCTACTTTATTTCTCAATTAGAGACTTTCACTTGTCTGCTTGTTTGGGGATAGTATACAGTGGATATTTTGTGCTTGACCCTGTATTTTAGCAAGAGGGTTAAGAAGTATTTTTTTTGCAAAAATGCGAGCTCTCATCACTTATGATCACTCTCGGGATTTTATATCTTGTGAAAATATTCTATTGAAAGAACTTAATCACTACTCTAGCCTTATTTGTTGGTAACATTACTACCTCTACCCACTTTCAAATGTAATCCACTGATACAACGATGTACTTATTGTTATGAGATGGTGAAAATGGTCTCATAAAGTCTATGCACCATACATCACAGATCTCAACTTCTAGGATGTTCTACTGTGGTATTTCATGTCTTTTCAAGATGTTCCCCATCTGTTGCCATTGATCATAACCTGCAACAAAAGAATATACATCTTTAAATAATATGGGCCAATAAAAATTGGATTGAAGTAAACTTATTATTTTTTTATCACCCGTAAAATGTCCACCATAACTAGAAGCATGACAATGGTGTAAGATGTCATGAATCTCCTATTTGGGGACACATCTCCGAATGATATAGTTTGCACACAATCTAAAAAAGAATGGCTCATTCCAGAAGTAAAAGTTTGTGTCATTGAGGAACTTCTTCTTTTGTTGAAATGTCAAATCATAAAGTGTTAGGCCACAAACTAAATAATTGACAATATTAGCATACCAAAGGATCTCATGATGTTATGTTGTAAGTTATTGTTCATCTGGAAAAGTTTCATTGATTATGATCTTCTCTTGGTGTTGATTTGGTGCTTCTAATCGAGAGAGATGATCTGTTACTTGATTTTCAACTCATTTTCTATCTTTGATCTCCATATCAAACTCTTACAGCAATAAAATCCACCAAATAAGTCTAGGCTTTGCATCTTTCTTGTTAACGAGGTATTTAATTGTTGAATGATCTATGAAGACTATGACTCTAACTCTAATGAGGTAGGCTCAAAACTTGTCAACGGCAAGGACTATTGCAAGAAGTTCTTTTTCTATGGTAGTGTAGTTGAACTTTACATAACTTGGCATTTGTTCAAGAGAATCCGCAAAAGGTATGTTAATGTGAAGTTTCTTAAAGATATCCAGAAACTTTGAGAATTGCTTATCTAGCTTATGTTACTAAGGCCTCTAAGGGAATGGTAGAGGTGGATGAAGAGACTGCACCCTATTTTTCTACTAGTTTTTAGTGTTATTTATTGCTGCCTCTACACTTTTCTACTTTTTTGTATTGTTTTTTACACTTTTCTACTATTGTACATCATATTTTATAGTATTTTCTACACTTTACTATATTTTTACATTATTTTTTACATCACTTACTACATTTTTCCTCTTTTTTGCACTGTTAGACTGTAAATCTTTACCACTTCTCAAACAGATAACTTTGTACTGCTTTTTATCACCTCTTGGATTAACTTCAATGTTTCTTAGTAAGGTCCCTTAAGGTTAATTATTTAGGGTTGCAGCAAGTTGCCCTATTTGAGTGTTACTTGGCATTATTGGACTTCATATATTGCATAAACATATCCTCTAAAACCTACTTCTTCTATTATAGGGATGAAATCCAAAAGGGTTTGTTGGTTTAAAAGGCTGCCCTTAGTTTTTACTCTAGGAAACATTATGATGATTCCTCCACCTCTGATTGTAATAGTTTAAATGTGGATTGTTTTGCTTTCTATTATAATTCCTCACATAGCTCGCTGACTCCATGCATTATCCATTCATGTGGTTGTCATCACAAAAGTCACAAGTCATAGTTTGAGTATTGATAGCATTCATAGCATCGAACTTCTTTAATAGCATGTTAATTTGCATAGCCAATGCATTAATGTCATGAACTCCAGCGATCTTTTTTAGTGTAACCCTTTCAGAAGGCTATTTGTAACTATTCGACGCCATCTCCTCCAATATATCATATACATCATCTGTGAATTTATTCATTAAAGCACCTCTAGCAATGACATCTATAATAGTCCTTAAATGACCCATTAGTCCATTATAAAATATTTGGACTAATAGCCATTAAGGTACTCCATGATGAGGACACTTCCTCAATAGGTCCTTGAAATGCTCTCATACCTCATACAATGACTTGCCATTGATTTGAACAAATGAGGTGATGTCATTCTCCATCTTTGTTGTCTTTTTTGGTGGGAAAACTTTTGCTAGAAATGTCTGCACTAAATCATTCCATGTCGATATAGATCCAGACAGTAATGACATCAACCAACTCTTGGCTTTATTCATTAATAAGAAAAAGAATAATCTAAATCTGATGGCGTCATCTAAGACTCCACTGAACTTGAATGTATCACAAATCTCTAGGAAATTCATGATGTGTATGTTTGGATCGTCAATAAGATGACCGTAAAATTATACAGAATCTTTCAGCATCTTAATAGTACTTGACTTGATCTCAAAGTTGTTTTCATTAATAGTCGAGTGTCGAATACTAGATTAAATACCCTCTATTATAGGAACAACATAATCCATTAAAGTTCTCTGCTTAACCATAGGTTTATACTGTTGGAGCTGGTGCTCGCGTGCCATTCCAATATTGTATGAATATTAATTGTTAATATTTATACAATAAACATTTCGAATAAAGATTGTTAATATCATATTAATATGGTATAATGCTTGTAACATTAGAGACATTGTTTGATCTGAAAGAGTTCAGATATGATCTAAAAGAGTTTAGATCAGAAGTAATAGTTAGCAAAGCTGAGAGTTATAAATGGTAAAAGTTAGCACTGTTAAGAGTTAGCAGGTTATAAGAGTCAGCGAGGTCTAAAGAGTTAGAACCTTGTCTATAATGGGACAAAGACCTGAGAGTATACTTGTAATGATATAATTGTAAAGAGTTGCAATAGGTGTTAAGAAATATCATTATGTAAGTATGTCTCAAAGATAATGTTCCTGATCTATAATCACCAATGCTGGTCTATCGGTGATTCACTTTATATAGATTAGTGTATGTCTATTTCTGACTGGATCAGATGGTTGTTCTTAGCTGACCATGAGCTTAGAGCTTGTATAGGCATGCGGGTATCCAGTCAGGACTGGATACTGAACAGACTTATAAGGACCCCAATAGATATCCTATGACACCGTCAAAGAAAGATCCTCTCGAGTTGAGTAGTATTCGTGGTCCTTTGACCTGAGCGCCACGGTGGTCTTGTGAGTGATCCATCATGCTTTGGCTCCACATATGTCAGAAACCTTTCATGGTCTGACCGCTATGTGTCGCTGGGTATGGTCCGATGCTCATAGAGTCTGGTGTGTGTAGATACGGGATCCGTCAGCTTACGTAGGTAAGTTGTATATCCGATGCTCCGAGATTGTATTTCATAAAGTCTTGTGGCCACAAGCATAAACCCGGGAAAAGAGTTTCCCACAGGGTTAAACAATATAACAAAAGTGTTTGCGTATATTGTTTATCGAGATACGAATCTGGAGATAAGATTATGGATGAGCAAATGGGGATTTGACGGTGCTGATCTATATCCCCGCACATCCAGGGTATAAATGATGGAAGGATTATACGTATACGTTATGACCTCAACTTGTATGGTCTGACACGCTGATTTGTAATATTCGTAACGTGTGCGTGGGGCATCGATTACGGATTAATGGAATAGTTCCATTTGACAAATCGGGTGTGGACCTAGAGAGTCCCAATATGAAATGTACTCTTTGAGCACTTGGGCAGTGTACCGTATTGAATTGTTCAATACAGTATAATTCAGCAATTACTAAGGTTACGTTAACTAAAGTATATGGTTACATAGTGGGATCCACTTTAGGTTAACTTGGTAACCGAGTAAGGATATAATAGTAATTTCACTTTATGATTATTTAATTGTTAAATAATAAGAATAAATATTTATTTATTTAATTGTTAAATAAATGATTTAATTTAACTATGATTAAAGGTTAATCATATGGTTAATTTAGTTAACTTTACTTAATGATTAAGTAAATGTTAACCTAACCAAGATTAAGTTAGTTAATTATGGTTAGAATAATTAAATATTTATTAACTTAAAGGTTAAGTTAAAATAATCCAACTAAGGTTAAATGTTAACTAAGGTTAGGTTAAACCAAATGAAATTCAAATTAGTTTGGAATTTATGCATTAGTATATAAAGTGAAATGAAATTCAAAATTCATAAGTTTTTAGTTTATATGTTTTGCATTTTTGGGAGCCATTTCAATTTGAGAAATTGGAATTCTTTGTTTTGTGTTTTAAGTGTTAGAACAACAAAACAAATTGAATTAATGGTTTCTAAATGTAATAACTAAAAACATGATGTGTTTTATTTATTCAAGAGTTGAATAAAAAGAAAAACAAATTTAATTAAGTTAAATAGTTTAACTTTGAAAAATGTTTAAGAGTTAAACACATATGCTGGATTAAGATGCTGCCATTCTAGACAATCAAACCCACCCTTGTTGATTGCTAGAATTGATCAAAGATTCATTTCATGGTGGACTTCAAAGAAAATTAATCCAAAGGCTTCATTGGTGATATTTCTCAATCTCAAATTTCAGTTTAATCAAATGTTATTTTGTGTTTATTATATTTAATCTTCCGCTGTGCACATGTATGTATGAGATATGTATAGTCTGTATGATGATCACAACCCACATGCAAGAACCCTAGTTGATTTGCCCAACCCAACACACCCAACATATACATAAGATTATTGATGTTATCATTGTCTTCCATGTTTTTGTGTTGATGTTGTTCGTGTTGAAGTCTTCGGAGTGTTCTTTCAATCTCAAGATCAAAAGAAGTCAAATCTTCGCTTTTGGTTCTTCGCATAAACTATCAAAATTCAAAAAATTTAAAAGTAAATAATACTAAAAAGGAAAATCTAAATTAAAAGTAAGATAGTTTAGTATTAGTATTGATATAAGAATAGATAGAAATAAATTTTGGGCAACAACGCCAAAAACTTGATGTGTGCGAAATAACTAAGCACAAGTGCACGCTAATATATCAAGTAAATACAATTGAAGACCAGATATCATTCCCACAGGGACTATTTTAATCTACTTCTTTCAATCAAGTAATAAAACTAATCCTACTTTACTTTTATCCAAACAAATTTAAAGATGAATGTTATCTAATTAATCTAATTTTACAAATTAAACCTAATTTAAATCAAAAGTAAGCAAGGGTTTGAATTAACTAATCAAAAGGAATATATGGTTTTGACTTATCACCAAATATTTCATTTGATGTAATAATCTCTTTGTTAATCCCTTAATAACTGTCACGCCCCAGACCCAAAAGATCTGACACACGACATCACTTACATTCATTCAATAATACATAAGCATTTATTCAATAGGGACAGACCAAATATCCTATCCCACGTGTCCCCAAATGAAACACACAACAACCTAGCAACTTAGGGAACCCAAGGAACAGCAGAAGCCTTGCCAAATCCACTATGCACACATGTACCTTATTTACCTGAAATCACCATAAACTATAATGAGTATAAAACTCAGTAAGCATACTAGTTTTTCATATATCAAATACAAATACATATATGTACACAATGCATATGTATGATATGCTGTGATCAATCAAAATCATAATCTTATCAAATAACATATCATGTAAGCGCTTACACATTCTTTCAAAACACATAATAGGAATACCATCACTCAACTACTACTTAGTAAGACTTACATATCACATATCACATAATGAGCCAAATGTCACTCGTAGGTGACATACCGTATGAGAGGAATAGTACAAGTGAGGTCTTTAAATCACACATATATAACGCTTATGCCCGAAGGTAAAAGCCAAACCCTCACCCTGATCATCGGTGAGTCCTCTCACATGTACCAATACGCCACCACACGAATGTGATGACTCACACTTCCTTTAGGTACCAATAGGATCCTCCCTACATACGGAACACATAACATATACCTATCCCGAAGGAAAGGCCACACATAAAGGCTCCACAAATCACATAAGATGCCTACTAAGTCAACAGTGAGTTCAAGCATCCTCAAAACACAAAATCTTTCTCATTGACATATTGCACCTCAAAACTTTCTTTGTCAAACACATTTCATTTTGAAAGCTCGCTTTCAAAAACACATGTATGTCCATGTTCAATGTCAATGCTCACATTCATAAACATATGTCTTTCACATTTCATATCAAATACACTTTGGCATAACATAAACATATTTTTAAGCACATTTACAAAATCATACATAGACAATTACTATGCTTATAGTGATTTCAGTAAAAGTCTAGTATACTTACCTCTTAACACTTTCAGCTACAAGGCTTAAATCTCCTTAACCTATCAATGGAGATTAATCCTTTCATAAGCCTCACAATTCACACAAAATACTTTAAATAGCTTACAAAATTATACATAATGCATTTATCACATCAAATTGGTCTAAATATTTGGTTTCTCAAAACCTGTCATTCTGACCACTTACACTTAACAAAAATTTCTAATACATCAAATGATATCCAATTGCTCCGAAATCAGAATATATCATTCTTGACTCATATATACTTCTTATATATGAATATTATATCAAAATTCCTACACAATCCATTCCATACACACCATCGAATCCAAACTACAAACCTGACAGGATCAAGATACTTACTGAACAGTATTCAATCTCCCAATTTTATAAAATCATATACTAACTCAAAAATTATAAAACTACCACATAATTACTCTTGACACATATCTCAGTCCATGATAAATATTTGGCTTCCAAATAACTGCCAAAAGTATTTTAAAACTATTTTATTTCATAACTTTAAAAATCTGTTAATCAAATACTACAATGAGCTGATACACTTTAGAAATTCATAACACTTCAACCACATTGATCCAAATTCTCAATTCTGAGTATATCATATTAGACATATAAAATTATCATATTCCACAAATTCATAATTTTTAAAGATCATTCAGCAGGTCAAAAATTATTTTCCACTGTATCATACTGTTTACACAGGAAATTTCCAGAATTCCAGGGTCATTTTGGTAAATTCACTACAAATTCAATTTCCGAGATTTTCAGTCGATTCAAAGTCTCAGATGATCCTAAACATGTTTAATTTCATATACTCAAAATTCAAAACCAGAATCGAATCACAACAATTTATAAAATTCCTAGATCAAGAGGTTATCCAGCAGAAATTCCATAATTCATCATGATTTATCAAACTATCTTATAGATCATCATCAATTCTCACAACATCAAACGAAATACACATCAAATCCTTAATTATACATATTTCCAGAAATCAAAACTTAAAGAAATTAACTTAATTAACACCAATAAATTGATAATTAGTTGTGATATACCTCTAAAGATCCAAAATTCTCATTTTCTTCTTCATTTTCTTCTTCTTCTTCTCTTTCTCTCTCCTTTATTTCTCTCTTCTCTCTCTAAAAATGGGTAGCTCGACCAAAATGAGAGAATTAGGGTTTTTTAAAAGTGTATTTTTATACTAAGTGGTTAATTTTTGGTATTTACGAATTCACCCCCAAAACTTTCAAAGTATAACAATTTGGTCCCTAAAATAATTCCAAAGTCTTGCAAATAAACCCAATACTAATAGTATATCCTTAACCTATAAAAACACTACTAATAGCAATATATAAATCAAGGATCACCCACATACAAATAAAATACGTATATTTATATATATAAATATACATATTCTTACCGGTTATGGATACTGGTTACTACAATAACAATTATTGGCTAGACTCTAATCTCGCTATAACCTCTGTCGATGGTCAAATAATTATATTACATCCTAATAATTACCTATATATCTATGATAATCCAAATAGAGTGCAATTCATTAATAATAGGTCTAATCATGTTATATATGCCATATAGATATATTTATATCCTATATGGAACTCATAGTTGTTACCCTATAATCATGCATCAAACTATCATAGGCTAAACACATAAATTCTTTTGTCAAGTTCATTATGGTTCCTTGATTATTCAAAATATTTGCTAGATATAATGAAAGCATTAAATACAATATAGAATGAATCAATTTAATATATTAAGTTCATAAACTAAGAAAGTCAACAAATTCATCTACATGTTAGGTTCAAAAGTCTAACCCTAGATAAAAATCATTTAGTTCACCATAAACTCAAGAGTATCAAAGTAATGGAAAACATAATGAACAAGATCATAATGAATAAAAAAGATAAGAAACTAAACAAGAATACGCCTTATATCACTTCTCTCTCTTGAGTGATGCGCAAGTTTTGATCTTTAATCTCTAAATATATGCTTTAATCTCTTGTATTTATGATATGTTTTTTCCCTAAGTTTAACTCAAACATTGTGCATTTTGTCTCTGAAATGAGTACTTTTATAGGTCCTTGTAACCCTAGGATATAGGGCTTTAAATCTAAGTCGAAATGAAACTCAAATGAAAGGGTTTTTTATTTGTCGAATGGGCACTGGGGGTTGGGTGTCACAGCATCTAGAACTAGAACGCAAGTTGATGAAAGCTGCCTTGGCATCACAGTGTTAGTGGTGGGTGTTATAGCACTTAACTTTTTGCTTGGGCACTACACTATGGCACACAACTTTCTGCCTGGGCGCTACGTTTGGCCCTGTTTCATCGGTTTGTCCAATTTTCATCAATTTGTATCCGAATCTTCCAGTATCTTCATACCTTGGTTAGTAAACCTATATATGATAATAAAAACTCGAATAAATTGCCAAATACTCTTGATTTAGGGAAAAATCTAAGTTTGAGAAGTTAGAAATAATAGACTATATGAAACACTATCAGCATGTCTTTTTGGTTGACAAGTGTTTACACTCAAAATGTAATGCACCTGTCACAGTATAGATTGAGGTGTCGATCCTACGAGGAAGCTTTTGGTAAAATATATTGGTGAAGTAAATTCAAATAATAACAAGGAGAAAAATTAACTAATTGGTTTAAGTGGATGAGATAGAATTGTCTATGAATTAAATGAAACATCTTATGATAATTTAAGCAAGGCTTCAAGAATCACAATTATGTTTTATAAATCTACTTTACACTTTGATTCAATGTTTATAACTCAATTGAAAGTTTCACATCTCAAACAATCAATCAGAAGATATGTAAAATATAGCACATTTGATAACACATATATTTGATATGACTAAACTCTTTGAAACCATTAACACAAACAATGTTCATTTATACAAGTTATCTGAGATCGACAATATATCATTTTGACAATATTATAGTAAAAGATTAACTTGAATATCAAACAATTATTGTCTTTACATGTTATCCAAGATCGACAATATATCGATTAACAATATTGCAGTAAAAGATTAACATATAAAATAATGCAACCAATAACAATTATAATTCAACAAGAATCACATAAAGAAAGTATGACTGAAAATATATGAAACATGAGAATTATAACCTTTTGAATATAAAAAAAATACTAGATAAGAGTTCAGGCACAAACAAACTTACAAACATTTGTAGCTCTTCACAAAGAATCAAAGTATAGAAGTAGATTTATTACACATAAAAGTTCATCTCTTAGCCTTGCCAAGAGCTCTAACCTAGTTTACAATGCATGTTAAAGAGAAAAAAATATAAGAGAATTTGCTAATGTTGAAAACGTCCTAAGAGTGTCCTTATATAGGCAATGAAAGAAAATATGTTTAGTGTGACATCAATCTTTAATAATTTAAGCCAACTACTCGTTCACCCAATTGCAACACCTTTTGATAATGAAAATAACCAATATAGCCTTTTTGTCCAACATAAAAGTTGTATAATTTTGTCTCTTCTTTCCATAGCCACTAGGTTCATACAATTTGGATGAGTATCCAATGAGATATAGGAAAAATGCCAAAGATATGTCAGATTTCGGCCAATAACCCTTTTACCAATTTGTAATATAATTTGGTCCATGATAACGGCTAATTTGAAATTTACCATCAACATAAGAGTTGTTTATAATTGAGTCAGTATTTCACAAATTTAATAATTATACTGATTCGGTACATATTTTATAAAATACAGTCCAAATACGTGAGGTGGGTCAAGCTAAGCAGAAGTTGTAATCCAATTCTGTTGTATCCCAATTTTGACTCATAAAATGTTGGATTTGGCTTTTCAACTGTTCTTCAAGTTTGTGTAAGATTGAGTCATGTTACTCTAGTTCAAAAATTTATTCATTTTTATTTCTACATTGAGAGTTACGTTTATTTTACGTAAACCTGTGCAAATAATATTTATTAATCATAATTTAAGGACAACATTTTATTTAAAGCCTAAAAATATAAAAATGCTAAAATTAGTGACATTAAATGGTGACTGAATCTCTTAATAAATATGCATTTTAATGTGTTCATCAACAAGTATTGTCAACTTTATCATATATGCATTTTTAATTGGACAAGGTGTCAGCATCTCAATGGTTAAAAGGGAAATAAGCTTTGAAATTGTGTCATTTTAGTCCCTAAAAGAGTGACATTTGTTTATATGAAGAAAAATAAGCAAAAGTTGTAGTTTTGTCTTCTAAGATATTCAGCCAAAGCAAATTGAGAGAGAACAAGAGTTGTTCATCCATTTTGCTAGAAATTAACAAGTTACTATTCTAGATTCTACAATCCCATCGGCATTGGAGACTAAAATTGCTCAACGAATCACTTCTGTGTGAGACTCAGATTTTGTTTCTTAACTGAAAGTCTTCAAGGGTAAGTTTACATAACTCTTATTATAATTGATTCAATTCAGTGTGTATTTTTTAAATGATTAAATACAATTCTGTTATGCCAATGTATGTATGACATGCATTTTTGATTTAATGAATACACATTCACATGCATGCACTCTTAGTAAGCAGACTTTTAGAAATTATATTTAGACTTGTATTTATTTAATTACTTGCCATCTTTTTGATATATTTATGGGACATATATAGACATTGCAGGTTGAGAAAATGAATTCTATCTAATTGGAGAAAAAAAATTTGGCTTATTCTTCAAGTCCCATGAGCGCATTTACATGAATTACTTTTAATAAATAAGAAAACTGAATTGATTAGTCCTTGCATTAGTTAGGCCAACTAAGAATGGGTCCAATATATATGAAAGGGTTGAAATTCTTTATTAAAAATTATATAAAAAAATTAGGGCTATGGAACCTAGGCTTGGGCATAGTTTAGATGAACAAAAAAACAACTAGCCGAGCTAAACCTAAAATTTCTTTTTAATTCAAAAAAAATTTATCAAAAATTATATAAAAAATTAAGGTTGTTGAACCTAGGCTTGGGTATAGTTTAGATGAACAAAAAAACAACCAACCGAGCTAAACCCAAAATTTCTGTTTAATTCAGAAATTCTTTATTAAAAATTATATAAAACATTAGGGCAATTGAACCTAGGCTTGGGCATAATTTAGATGAACAAAAAAATAACCCGCCGAGCTAAGCCAAAAAAGTTTATTTAGGGTTCTTGAACTGATTGATTCTACTATAGCAGAATCAATTGGTTTTATAAGTTTTCATTTTATTGGTCTGAACCAAAAATCGAAACTTGAACTGACTGAAAAAAACCCTCAAGACACAGCGACTGACTAAGCTCATTTATATTAGGTCATTCTCTAGGATGAAGATGCCAAGGATCTTCATCGACTCACTCAGATCATTATTCTTCATGATCCGCCCATCACTGTTCTTGTCAAATATTTGAAACACTCGATGAAGTTTTGCCTCGACTATGATAAATGTTTATCAATGATGATAATTATGATGATGATGATCACTTGGAAAATTAACAAAATAAGTAATTACTAGCCAAAAGAAGATGAAAGGATACGAAAAATAAAAGAAAAAAAGTGCATTAATATCAAAGAGCGGGAGATTTGTTTTGGTCAATATTATTAAGAAAAGTTGGCAATTAGTGGTGGGTATTAGAGAAATTAAAAAAGGGGATTAATAAAAAAAATTAACATAGTCATGTTAGACATAATCATAAATAGAATTGATATCCTATAAAATACAACTCTAGATCTATTATGTAAGATTATTAGGATAGATATTAAGTAAAACATAACTAAGGAATCCATAGCAATTAGAATACAAAGATCATCAGCCTTCAATGAGAACCGATAGTATAATGATCTTCCACAATCAAATCTATGCAGCACTCAATAGAGTTCTCTCTCTGTGATGAAAAATAGGAGAAGAGTTCTATGTATAATGATTTGACAAAGAGACAATAATTCTATAAGAGGTCTTTATTTACTTGGTTAACTATCATCACATTAGTCATAGTTTAACTAGTATTAGGTCTCTACACATAATAAGCCCATACCCAATAAATGTTTCTAGAGGCCAATAAGAGATAGTATAAATAGATCACTTAATTTGTCCCTAATTTTAAGATAGCTGATAATGTATAATTATTGTTAATATGTGAGCCCATATATACGAAATGATAAAACCCAACAATCTTCTACTTGGGCCACATAAGTCATCTGGAAATAATTATATATTATAAATTTTAATGTACACAATAAATGCTATCTTATCTTGAAACCCCTCTTTAAATACAATCTAGTTTATTAACTATAACAATATGAGATCAAACCACCCTTTGTTGTATGTATTCACAACTAGACCCATCAATGGACTCGTACCAAATATAATTAATGACATAGATCAAATATGGGTGCATAGTAAAGAAATTACATGAAATATGATCTTAAACATGTCTATTTCTAACACGTCCTACTTTATTACTCTAACAAGTTAAATACTTTCTAAAATTTATGCAAAATCATAATAAAAAGTGCAGCTTCTTAACTTCAATGAGTTAAACTAAATACTTTCTAACTTTTTACAAAATTGTAATGTAAAGTGTAACTTTATTTTAGAGTTTCAATAAATAATCCATCAAATTTATTTCTATAGAAAATATATCATAAATGTGTCTTAACTAAATGAACTTAAATGATAAACTCCCATTATTCAACCATATCATGAAATAACACAATACCCATACAAGCAATATGCTCATGAAACATCTTGGGTGGTAGCTCTTTGGTGAGCAGATTCATAATTATGGAGTTTGTATTAATATATTTTATTAGAATTTGTTGACTTTGAACTCTCTCTTTAATAACTAAAAGCTTAATATTTATACACTTAAACTTCAAAAAGCTTCTATTATTATGGGAATACATCATTGCGATTTTATTATCACAATCAATTTTTAAAGGTCTTTTAATACAATTGATAATGTATAGCCTCGTGATAAAGTTACGCAATCATGTCCCGTAATTTGATGCCTCATAACATGCTATAAACTTAATCTCTATAGTGAAAAAAGCTTTGAATGTCTACTTAACATTTTGCCAGGAAATAGCTCCTCGAGCCAAAGTGTTAATATAGCTTAATATATTAGAGTTAGAATATTTTACTATCTAGGTATCTAGCAAAATTAGAGTTAGAATGCCCTAAGATTTTTAATCTATTTGATCTCCTATATGTGAGTGTGTAGTCTTTTATTCTTTGTAAGTATCGGATAACTTGTTTGGCTACTTTCCAATGATCCATTTTAGGGTTACTTAAATATTTGCCTCGTATTCCAACAATGTATGCAATACCTGGATGCGTACATAGTTTAGCATACATAAGTTCCTTATGGTTGAGGCATAAAAGGATTTCTACATCTCTTTCTATTCAATATCATTCTTAGGGCATTGACTGAGATTGAACTTATCACCTTTAGCAATGGGCGTATCTTCTGGAGTACAATCCTTCATGTTAAACCTATTAATCACCTTATCGATATAGTTCTTTTAAGATAATCCAAGGATACCTCAAATGCGATCTTGATGTATCTGGATCCCTAATACAAAAATACATTTTAAAGATCTTTCATCTCAAAATTCCTTGATAAAAATCTCTTGATTTAATGCAATAAGCCTATATCACTACTTGTTAGTAGTATGTCATTGATATACGAAACTAAGAAGATAAATTTACTCTCATTGAACTTGTGTATTTATATTCTTTAATTGTATTTTCATTAAAGCCAAATGAGGAAATCACTTAATGAAACATGTGATACCATTGACGGGATACTTGCTAAAGACTGTAAATGGACTCTTTCAATTTGTTGACCACATTCTTTGGTTTTCTAGACATAAAGTTTTCTGGTTGCACCATATATATCATTTCCTCAATATCTTTATTAAGAAATATAGTTTTTACATCCATTTGATATAGCTCCAAATTAAAATGAGCTATAACTACTATAATGATTCTAAAAGAGTCTTTCGTTGATACTACAGAGAAAGTCTCTTTGTAATTAGTACTTTTCTTCTAAATGATACGCGTTTTATATTTCTTGATATTACCTCTTAATCCCTTTTAGTCTTAAATATTCATTTACAACTAATGGGTTTTGCACCTTTAGATAACTCGACTAAATCCCAAACATGTCTTTCTTGGATTTCATCTAATCCTCTATAATCTCAATCCACTTATAAAATTAGAACTTTGTTTGTCTTGACTAGGATTGATTGGATTATTTTTTAGTCCCATATTAAACTTATGTTCTTAGAGATAGATGACATAATCATCCAAAATCACACTTCTTCTTTTTTTAGTGGATATTCTCAATAGTACTTTTTCTTGAGGTTATTGATGTTGCTCTTCATAAATAGGAGAAAATTCTTCATTTTGGATTAGGGGCTCTTGTATATTGTCTTGTATTTTTGAATCTGTGTCTTGAATAACGTCAAAAAAAAGTGTCGAATCATTTTCAATAATAGTTGAAGAATAGAAATAAATTTCTTCTCAAAGACAATATACTTAACCTTATCTCTCCCCCAAACTCAACATCCTCAAGAAACCTAGCATAATTCGTCTTTAAAAAAAATTACTTGAGGGATCATAAAAATTGAAACCCCTTAATCTTTCAGAGTTTTCAACAAAATAGTAGCTCATTGTTCTTCAGTCTAATTTCTTTCCATTAGACTGATATGGCTTAGCCTCAGTTAAATAACTCCAAACATACGAGTTCTTAATACTATAATTCTTGCCAGTAAATAACTCGTACAGGATTTTAAATAATGCTTTATTTGGAATTCTATTTATGATAGAAACTGTAGTCTTTAATGTTTCTCCCCATAGTGATTTAGGTAAAGAAGAATGATTAATCATACTTCTCGCTATATCCTTAAATGTCTGATTTTGTCTCTCAACAACACCATTTATGCTTGGTTTTCCAGTCATTGCGTATTATGGGACGATGTTACATGGAATTTTACAAAAAGTCTCGAACGTTGTTCACTTGTATCATTATATCTGTCATAGTATTCACCACTACGGTTAGATTTGACAACTGTAATATTCTTGCCAAGTTGATTTCAATTTCAACTTTGAAAACTTTAAATATGTTTAGAGATTAAGACTTCTCATGAATCAAGTAAAGGTCCCATAACAAGAATAGTTGAGACTTCCCATAAATCAAGTAAAGGTACCCATACTGAGAATAATCGTTAACAAATATAATAAAATACTATTAAACATTCTAAGAAATTATAAGGAATGGTTTATAAATATCAATATATAATAGTTCTAAGACGCTAGAGCTCTTATTAGTACCTAACTTTTTATTGTTTGTCTGTTTTTTCCTTGATACACTTAACACAGATTTTAAAATCTATTAAGTTAAAAGAATCAAGAATCTCATCTAACACATCTTTCAATTCTTAGTTTAGAGATATGCCTTAAACGCATATGCCATAGCATAATAGAATTTTCTTTAGTTAACTTTCAATTTATACCATATTTATTAACATGAAAAAATTCATTAAAAGAGGCATGAGTATATGATTTATAAAGATTATCAATCAGAGAACCAGTACTAATAAGATTTGAATTTTGACAAAGACTAATTATTTTTGAATAGACAAGAATATCTTAATATGTCCAAACTAAAAACAAAAATTAAGTTTCATCTAAATGATGAGATATAATGTCTCATTTAAATCCAAATAACATCTAGTCTCTAATTGTAATTTAAATAATCCTATAGCCTCTACAGGAGTTGTATTGTCGTTTCCTACATAAATGCATCATTTAGCATTAATTAGCAACTAACTTCTTAGATAACCTTGCATATACACACTTATATGAGTAGTTACACCTATATTCACCCGTCAAGTGTGTTAGTACAGAAGCTACTTAGGACAAACAAAGTTGATAAATGTACCTTTCTTGACATTCCATATGTCGTAATTAGAACAATCCTTCTTCACATGACTAGCCTTCTTGCAAAAAAAAAAAGTAATGACAATATCTTGTTTTTTTTGCACTTTATTATGTGAAGTCTCCATTGTAATTTCCTTTTTCTTTTCTTATTGATAACTTTATCTTAATAAGTACTTGCTAAATGAGCACTTTCAAACATTTCTTACTTTAATATATCGCATAATTTAACTAATATTTTTATTTTATTTTAGTTAGAGTCTTACTGATAATTTTGTTTGATTTGAATTTTATTTAGGAATAAGTTTCTTATTTAATTTATCTTATTACATTAGAATATAAGTACTATAAATAAGTATCTTTTGTACCTTATGAAGGCATATTTGTTATATGATAATTTGAGTTATCTCTTTATTTATGTTATTTTTAGTATTCTTTTGAATCAACGAGTTTTAACCACCTAAATTTGTGGGTATTCTTTGAATTAATGTTAGTTTAGTATATATATATATTTTTAGACATTTTTAGACTAAATAGAATATTAAACCCTTCACCTACCCACCCACCACATCAATTCTCTAGTTATATATACACACACAAATAACATTGCCATATAAAGTAACTTTTAGGAGTTTATTTGGTTGAGATTCTCTACTAACTAAAAGAGATTTTTTTTAAATAAAAAATCAAAAGCTTTTTATTTTTTTAAGGCATTTAATTACATTTGGAGAAGAGTTTTATAGATTAAAAACAATTGTAAAGCTTTTTAAACCTTTTTTTTAAAAAAAAATATTTTGTATATCAAATATAGCATAAATTTATTTTCTTATTTTCATATTATACCCCTAATAAAAATAAAGCAATGCTACACTTCCAAATCTTATCCCAAAATTTCTTCCCAAATTGAGGTATTAAACAACCATTAGATGGTGAAATAGTGTAACTTCCAAAATTACCTATTCCATCATTTTATCATGCAATAGTTACTTAATACATTATTTAGGATATAAATTTTAAGTTAACATTTAAAATGTGTAGCATTATTCATAAAAATAAAACCATGTTCAACTATATTTATTATAATAGTTGAAGTTGATATCTCTATAATGTGAAATATACTCTCTATCAAAATTTATTCGTTACTTCCAAATATTATTATTATTATTATTTTAATTTATTTATCAAAGATAACAAATTATTCGAGTTATTTTGCAGGTAATATTATTCATGAACCTTATCCTACCAAATTTATATTGTTTGGCTTTAAATAAAATATATTGTTTAACGTATTTTATTTTGAAAACAACTTCAATTTCAATAGTAGATTTCATTTAATTATTGTTCTCCCTTAAATTTTGATCCATAGGTCCAATCACTACAAAACTCAGTTCATCTATTATAGCCCACAAAGTATAAGCCCACAAGCCTTTGGCCTAGACGTTACAAGGGTATATAGATGTCCTTAAGTAGGCTTGTAGCTCTCACTTCGCCAGCATCGTCCTCAGTCGTTGGGTATCTTCCTCGAACTAATCAACCACTTTGCTCATGCACGAGCATCCTAAAAAGGACTTGCCATTGAGAATCATAGACTCAATATATCTTTCATAAATACGAATCGTATAATCTTAGCATGAATTCTATATAGGCAAGAAAGGTTTAACCCTATTTGGGTAAAACTCTAATATATGAGTCCAAGAAGAAAAATTCTTAATGATTTCTAACCCTAGTAGGATTCTCAAACTACGTATTAAGCTCACAATATAACCCTGTAAAAAAGATCCAAATTGCTAAGTTTATGAGGATTATCAAGATCAATTTCTACATATTAAAATTAGTATCCATGCTTACATATGTAGATTACTTCTGCAAGCTCTAAAGCCTTCATTGCCCTCAAAGTCACAACAAAAAGCCTATTTCTATTTATTGCTTCTTTTTATTGCCTTCAATTTATATTATTATTTTTAGTTATTGTTAACTTAAGCATCACAGTACTTATGTCAAAAATATTTCTGGCACGACCTCACATTTTTCTTTGGTTGCAGGATTTTCATTAGGCCCACCATCTTTGAAGTAGACTGGTCTAGCTCAGTTCATCTCAAAGTGCAATTTTTGTTCTTAGAAGAAACAAATTCAACTCATTAATCCAAGAGTTAAAGAAATTTTTGAGTTAACAGTTTAGCCCGTCTGTAGGAAGCAAAAAAAAGTGATTGAAATGACAGAAATCATGAGAAACATGCTTTCAAAGATTATGACTACCTACTCCATGGCCACTTGGAATAGCGAACAGAATCTACGAGCTAAAGGGAATCTTACTTTATAGAATCAAGAAAGGTCTATAAAAGTACTAGAGAAGTGTAAAAACTTAGAAGGACTGTAAAATCCTATACAGATCACCAAACTACAACACAACCTTTTAGATATAAGAAGCACCCTCTTAATAGCCCAGAGAAGTAAAACCCTCATCAATTCACCTAGGAATTGAATGGGAAAGAAGTTATAGCAAAGTCCTTCGAAGAAGACCCTACCGAGCAGGAGGTTATATTGAGGAAATCTTAACCATACTCTTATCTAATTAAAAGTTGGCATCTTAGACCTTCTGAGACAAACATGAGGTATTAACTTGAACAAGAATAATTTGGATGAAAATAATGCTAAAAGAAGACTAAGCTGGCTCAGAAGCGATAATGGAAGTGTACGAGATGTCAGAAAGTCATAGAGCATGCTCAGCAAAGGTAGTAGAATTGAGGGAGATGCCAGAGAGATCCTAAACAAGTGTAAAGAGGAAAGCGAAATTGAAGAGGATGTAAGAAAAATAATAAATAATCATTGGAAAAATAACATAGGCGAGGAGGACGCAAGAAAAATATTGAACATAATCAGAGAACGCAACTAACAATAGAGCTTAGCACTTAAGTCGAGAGATTCTCTTGAAGAAAAAGTTCAAAGTATAGAAAAGCAGGTGCATTAACTTCTCGAGAATGGTAAAAGGAAAAAAATTCCTCCCCTAAAAGCAATGGAGTGAGATATAATGTCTCCTCTCACTGACAAACTCAGATGCTATGATTTCTTTATTCTTGTTTAGGATTTCTCGGGCATTCTGTATATGCTCATTGTCTCTTTTGAGCCAGTTTATGATTCTCCATGTATCGTTTCCTTCTAGATATAATTGGTATTAGTTCATCAGAGAAGGTCTTAGCCTCTGATCTCTGGTTGGTTATGAGAGCGATCGTGACCTCCATAGCATGATCTTCGACTCAGTGGATAACTCTCCCTTTTGGAGGATTCTGCTAGAACCCTTTTTTCCTTCTATTCTCGGGCGGGTTAAGGAGGATTTTTGGCTTCTCCTACTATTGAGAGAACATTTCTTAAAGACAAGAAGTGTTGTTGTGGCTCAGGGTTTAAATGAGAATCTTGTTATCATTTTGGGCTATTACACTTTTTAAAAATTTTGCCATTATCCTTTTCAATTTATCCCTTTCATGTTGTAATTTTATTAACTCTTCTTCCAATGCTTTTTGCCAAGCTATTGGTTTTTCTTGGTAGTACGAGTTGTTTTTAAGCTATATTTTCACTAATTTATCTAGCTTCTTTAATTTAGGATTCTTATCAGGCTGTAGGGTATGTTCATTGTTTCATGTGGACATGGAGCAAGTAGTGATAGGTTTTTATTATCCATCCTAAATATTCTCTGTCTGGTATTGATAGTTTTCTCGTTTGCTTCTCATAGATAACACCAAACTGTTGACCTCAAAGTTTGGTAACTCGGAGCTCAACAAGTTGAATTTATTTTTTTAAGGAAGCTTAGCCTTGACTTCTAGAATGGGACAAGATTTAAACTAAATTATATCATTTTTCTCCATAGGTGTTACATTTAACGGGAATCTTGTAACAAAAAAAAAAGTGAGATCACATCACAAGTTTTTTTGGCATAGCCACTCAAACGCTTAAGTTAACAACGATTCAAAAAGATAATAATAATAGGGCAAAAGAATAGAAAGCGAGAAAAAAAGATATATGGCTTGATATGTGTATTTTGGTTTATTCTCTTATATGTTCATGTATGTGATAATAATAAGATGATAATAATGACCATGGTCTCTTTCTATGTTTAACCCATAACATTAAAATTATTTTAGGATTTAAAAGTAGGCATTTCTTTTTAGGATTTTGCTATTTGAAATTTTCTAAAATTTGCACTAGATCTTTACTGCTCTAGTAGAACTTATATTGTGAATTTAGGGATCCCTCCCTAATAATGTTGATCTTATCTACAATTCCAAAAAATTAAGTACTTTTAGAAACTATTTTTAGTTTACGGGGTGGTTGAGTTTTGACCTATGCTTGATAAGAGTAGAGATTGTTCTCTTGTTCAGAGTCTGACCGAACAGGGTACCCGAGTTACGAATAATGTTTGATAGCTCTTTGAATTTTAAGTCTGACTGAATATGATAGCCACGCTATGACCAATATTCTGACCAACTTGATGATAGCATAGATCATTTTGCTCCTTTAGAGTCTGACCAAACGGGGTAACTGAGTTATAATCAATGTTTTACCAGCTTAGAGAGGGTGCCCATGATTCGTGAACATTGTCCGAATCGACGTTGTCTTTGGGTATTGTAGACCAAGATCCTTTAGACTTCATGGATTGAAGTCTTTGAGTCTCATAGGTTAAAGTCTTTAGGTTTTGTGGGTCGAAGTCTTTAGGCCTTGTGGGCTTAAATTCAGGGGAGAGCAATTTAAAAAAAAAAACTCTTTTTAAGTTTTATAACAAAAATTTTATTAAATCAAAAGAGTTTTTTAAGTTGATACTTAAACTGTCATAATTGTTTTTATAAAAAAATTTAGGGTAAATGATACATAGACCCTCAAAGTTTAGCAAAAACGACTAAAAAGACCCTTGAAGTTTCAAAAGGGCCATAGAAACCCCGGTCAGAAGATGAAAACATTTGAATAATCAATGTTTTACCAGCTCAGAGAGGGTACCCATGATTCGTGAACATTTTCCAAATCAACGTTGTCTTTGGGTCTTGTAGACCAAGATCCTTTAGGCATCGTGGATCCTTTAGGCATCGTGGATTGAAGTCTTTGAGTCTTATAGATTAAAGTCTTTAGATTTTGTGGGTCGAAGTCTTTAGGCCTTATGAGCTTAAATCCAGAGGAGAACAATTTAAAAAAAAACTCTTTTTAAGTTTTATAACAAAAAATTTTATTAAATCAAAAGAGTTTTTTAAGTTGATACTTAAACCGTCATAATTTGTTTTATAAAATATTTTAGGGTAAACGATACATAGACCCTTGAAGTTTCAAAATGGCCATAGAGACCCTGGTCAGAAGATGAAAACATTTGAATCATGGTCAACTGGTTAAAATGGATGAAAGTATTAAAATGCCCCTGTATATAGTTTTAAAATGAAAGGATAAAAATATGCACTTAGTGGGATCTGAACCTAAGACCTTTGGTTCAAAACTAAGTACCTTAACTATTATGCTAAAAGTACTTTATTGACTCAAGACTATCTATTTTTTATATATACAAGATATATTATCATGAATATTCTGAAGCTATCGCCTAATTTCGATAATACCCACTAGTTTGAAAAATTGGTAGTAATGCCTAATCGTTAGGGAATATTCCTTTAGAATTAACAAAATTATATGAAAAGTCAAAATGCCTTTGATTTTAAAAAAATAATGAAATAACTACTTTACCCTTACACAACAAACAAAAATGCACAATTTTACAATTTCTCATAAAAAATTAATTCTTCTTAATAAAAAATAAGTTTGACTTTTCAAAATAAAAATTTATTTCCCATAAAACTAGAAAATTTAACTTAAAAAAGAACATGTTCTTGATATAGAGTTAGACTCGAGCTTCAATAATTCCACCTCTCAACAATTTAACTAAATAATTCCACAGAAAAAGATCAATTTATCTAAACAATTCCACACCTCAACAAATATACAAAGAGCTTCAGAACAATTCAATAACACTATATAAATACACCAAATTAAAAATTAAAATTGAAATTCTAAACCTAGAAAAAATTTCAATAACCTGCACATATAAACACATGTGCAGTACCCAAAGAGAACCATTTCAAAATCATCCAAGTTTCAAAGGTCATCACAAATTCAATACATGTGTTTCACTGATTCAAATCATCCAATTCAATAACACTGCACAAACACGTGTTTCACATATATAAACACATTCACCACTCCATTGCCACTCCAAAGGCAAGCTCATTCCGTACGGGGTTAGGCTCAAGCTGGTAACGGGGTTATTCACCACTTTGAAATAGAGACTAACGCACGCTCCATCGCTGATTCGCCATAAGAAATGAGAAATCACAATCCACTGCTCCAACGCCAATCCACCACAAGTGCTGGATTTTCTTATGCATTGGGAGAAAAATAAGGGAAAAAAAAGAAAAGAGGAAGAGACGCAAAAGATGAGAACAGGAAAAGAAAGAAAGAAGAAAAGACAAAAGAAAAAAAGAAAAAAAGTATTTATGATTGATAGGGCGACTGATTGATTAAGGTTTATGATTAAGAGATTATTTTGAGATAAAATTTAAGAGAGTGTTTTGATTAATGGTTTTTTTTTTAATTTTGATTAGTACATTTAATATTTTTTAACAGGTTTTATTTAATATTTATTGATAATTTTAAGAATGCAATAAGGGGTGTTTGGAGATAGAGGTGCTTGGATATCTGGATAAGGATGTTTGGATACAAAATATGAGGTGTTTTGACAATGCAACATTAAAATGACAATACTACCATTTTCTCAGTTAACTCTAACAGACGATTCCTTAACTGTTGGGCATTACTGTCTATTTTCTAAACTAGTAGATATTAATGAATTTAGGCAATACTTTAAGGGTATTCATAATAATATCCCTATACACAATAAAAGGATTGTATATGTGTTTTTAAAATGGAATGATAAAATTATGCACTTAGTAGAACTCGAATCCAAGACATTTAAGCGAACATCTAACACCCTAACTATTAGGCTACAAATAATTTATTGATACTAGGTGTATTTATTTTTTGTATATACTATAAAGATATTTGGACGATGAATGAAATAAGTGAAATTTAAAATAAAATAAATAATAAAATAAATTATTTTAAAGTAAATTAAATAAAAATAAAGAAATAAAAAATAAATTAAAAAAATAATCAAGTGGCCATCGATCACCAACTCATTTTATTAATTTAATTTTAAATTTGATTCATTTTAAATTTAATTTATTTAATTCTTTTGAAATTTATTTTATTTTATTTTATTAATTTTAGAATTTAATTTATTTAATTACTTTTTTACATTTTAATTATTTAATTCATTTTACATTTAATTAATTTAGTTTTTTAAAAATTTAATTGTTTAATTTATTTAGTTCATTTTAAATTTATTTTATATAATTCATTTAAAATTTTAATTTTTTAATTTATTTTATTTGATTACTCGATTGATTTTAATTTTAGTTATTTTATTTATTGTCTAGGTGTCTTTATAGTATATATAAAAGATAGATACACTTAGTAATAGTAAATTACTTGTAGCATAATGGTTAAAGTGTTAGTTTTTTCGCTTAAATGTATTGAGTTCGAGTCCCACCAAATGTCTATTTTTATTCTTTCATTTTAAAACACACACAAAGTCTCATTATTAAATATACAAAAAATACTTAGCCATGGGTTAATAACATATTTGTAGCCTAATGGTTCAGGTGTTTAGTTTTGTGTCAAAAGTCTTGGATTCAAGTCCCATCAAGTCCATACTTTTATCATTTTATTTTAAAATACATATAGGGGTATTTTGATACTTTTAACTAATTTGATAATCAAAAGATGATTTTTTTTAATTCCAATAATTTCTATTAGAATGTAGGGGTATTTTGGTACTCTCAACCCATTTGATAATCAAAAGATGATTTTGTCATTTTTTTCATTAATTTTAAAATACATACAATAGTATATTTGTACTTTCAATCCATTTGATAATCAAATGGTGATTTTGCCCTTTTTTTTCTTTCGTTAATTCAAATAATTTTCGTCTTTTCACAAATGTCTCTATGACCATTTTAAAACTTTGGATGTCTATATGTCCTTTACCTCAAATTTTATGTATAAAAGTTTTACTTTCAGAAGTTATATTTAAAAGGAAAAAGGATATATGAATCCCATATTATAGTGAAAGTGAACGTTTATTCACCTTATTTTTAAAATTACAAATTTTCATTATTTTTTTATAAAATTTTTTGTTAAATTTAATTGAATTATCTATTTTTTAAAATTTTAATAAATGTTAAAGTTATAAATAATACTAATTGACAATAAGAAATTTTTTTTAAAAAAAAGGTAATTTTATCAAATTTAATAAAAAAAGTTATAAAAATAAATAAAAATAAATAATTTTAAAAATAAGGGAAGTAAACAGTCACTGTCACTATAACATAAAAGTCTAAATGTCTTTTATTCTATTTAAAAGGCATAACCAAAAATTTTACAAATAAACACTTGTTTAAATAATTTAATAATAAAAAATTTACATTCTTTCACTAAAATAAAATTTCTAAATTCGAATTCTTCTTCTTTGTGCTCTAATAAAAAAGTCTTAAAAAAAAACATACAACCAAAAGGACCTAAGACAAATTTTTTAGGTGATGGGGCCTGGGATATCTTCAAGGTAACAGTTGTTAATTATTTTGGTCATACCGTCGAAGAAATTCTTCTTTCGGTTAAAGATGTGTGTATTCAGAAAATATTGGGTGCAATTAGAAATGGCTCTAAATAATGAAACTCGGTCTAATAAGAACGCAATGCTTAGCCCATCAAGCTCAAAGGGAGGATAATGCTTCAGCCCGTCAAGCCCAATAACGGTTGCTCAGACGAAAATTTCATTTCACTTCGAGTACCGACACACGCCCTTTGTCTCTTTCTCTACGTGTAAAAAAAAAAAAATGGATCACCCGCTCACATCTCGGCGCTCCCGTAAACCGCCGACGAAATCGGAAATTTACTCTACGGTCGTAATCCACGACGACGATGAAGACGAAGAGAACAGAATCGACTTCGAATCCAGAACCTCCGAAAACGCCACAACAGACTTCCCCCAAAACGACGTCAATATGGAAGACGACGACTCCCTGCCTCCGCTACTCAAGCGCCTCCCCAAAGACTTCGGCGGTGTAGCTTCCGAATACGAGGACGACGAAGACGATGGCGATTTCGGCACTATGATCGTCAAAACCAAAACCAAAACCAAAACCAAAGCGATAAACACTCGCACGATTGTAAACAAGCCGTATTTGGATTTTAAGAAAACGGTTGGTGAGGTTGATGAGTACGGGACATTTGTGGTTAGATCAAGCGAGAGAGAGAGGAGGAGTGGAGGAGGATACGAAGATTCCACGATGGGGAGAGCGGTGGCGAGCATGCGGAGGTTCGGGAGTAGCTCGTCGTTGCAAGGAGAGGAATGGCGGCAGCAGAGTAAGGTGTCGTCGAGCTCGATTCCGGAGAGTGTTACGAGAGAAGATCCTACTACCAAGTATGAGTTGCTCAATGAACTCGGTGCGTTTCTGTCATTTTCACATTGAAATTGATTTTGAATTTATCACTGAATAAATCCAGGTTTAATAGTATGTTTATAACTATTATACTACTTTTGGCTTAAATTTGAAAGCATATAGCTAAAGTATTTGGTAACTGGTTTATCTTTTTTTTGGGACATCTAGAATTTACCAGTTACACCCTATGGGTTGCTAGTGGTTCTATTTCAAAGCACGACAATCATAAGCATAACCTAAGTTTGAGTCAGTTATGCCTTTTCTTGTTATAATTTATGCTTTCATCTATTTACATTGACTGTGAATTACCATTAGATTATCTTGCCATTTGTGCCAACACAAATCTTTTATCATTTTATATTGGTGAACTTGGGGATTTTAGTATCGTGTTTTGTCATTGTGGTTTAGTCAAAATTTGAAATCAATTACAGTTCTGGGGTTTTAAGTTGGCACGTGTGTGATGATAATTTAAGCATGTTTAGTTTTTCTATGAGGTTTATAATTGTGCTTTTTAAAATTAATGCCGACTGGGAAATCTAGGTTTATTAGTGTTTTGTTTGCATGAACAGAGCCGATTTCGTGGCATTTTGATGCTCTTTTGATTCTTCTAGTGTTTAACTATTGTTTTAATTTGTGAGGAGACAGGGAAGGGGTCTTATGGGGCTGTTTACAAGGCTAGAGATATCAAAACTTCAGAGCTTGTTGCCATCAAAGTTATTTCATTAAGTGAAGGGGTATATGCTTCCGTATTTGCATGATATCTATTTTTGTTGTTGTTTAAGTTGGGGGAGGTAGTGGGAATTAAGAAATCAAATTTTCTTGCTGTCTATATTCAGGAGGAGGGATACGAAGAAATTCGTGGTGAAATTGAGATGTTGCAGCAGTGTAGTCATCCAAATGTTGTGCGCCACTTTGGTAGTTACCAAGGGGAAGAGTATCTTTGGGTGGGTGTATAAGCATTTTCTGATACTTCCACTGCTATAGCTTGACGAATCATTTGGATTTCCAAGTTTTGTTCTTTTTGAAGCATTATTTGATTGCTACATTTCTTTTCTCGTGTGTCAGAAATTGGAATAAATATGTATGTTATTTTGGCAGATAGTGATGGAGTATTGTGGGGGTGGAAGTGTTGCTGACCTGATG
The DNA here is from genome assembly GCA_946807835.1 of Ailanthus altissimus. NCBI lineage: Eukaryota > Viridiplantae > Streptophyta > Magnoliopsida > Sapindales > Simaroubaceae > Ailanthus > Ailanthus altissimus. The sequence continues at coordinate 22,619,903 of OX327685.1, read as the reverse complement.
AATGTTACTGAGGAGCCTTTGGAGGAGTATCAAATAGCATATATTTGTAGGGAGGCTTTAAAGGTATTTATGAACTGTTGATTAGTTTGAAAATGAAGATTCAAATATCATACATCTTTCCACTTAAAGCATAAGGAAGAGAATTAAATGTGACTTCCTTTTTCCACAAGCGTGAAAGAAAGGCTCCCTTACCTTCTCTTATTATATGTAGGGCCTTGCTTATTTGCACTCAATTTTCAAAGTCCATAGAGATATTAAGGGTGGTAATATCTTGTTAACTGACCAAGGAGAGGTCAAGTTGGGTGAGTACCAATTAATCGTTCTATATTTATTTATGAAAAATGATGAGGAAGTGCATATGGTAGCTTTTGCTTTTCATTTCCAGCCAATCATATTGATAATTTTTTGTTTACACTTGAAACCTTATGGTTGGCCTATCTCTATTCTCCACCATCCCTTTGTTTTTCTTCTTTTTATTTTACATTATGATTTTTTTTTTCAGTTTGTGGTTTCCCTATGTGAAGTTAAGCATCTTATTCTCCATTTGCTTGTAAGAGTTTACTGATTCAGAACATTGGTGTTAATTTGTCAGGTGATTTTGGAGTTGCAGCACAGCTTACAAGGACCATGTCAAAGCGTAACACAGTATTTAATTAGTTACTCTTATATATTCTGTTGCATTTCTGCTGAGCAGAAGTAACTAGAATGATTTTATAAGAGTTTTATATCCCAGCTTTTATGATAAAAAGATTCCACGTCTGACAATTTTTGGAAAAGTACAATATTCTACATTTTGTATGGATTGTAGAGGTAAAAGTTTTCAAAAGATCAATTTTTATGTGGTGAATCCTGTTAATCACATAACAATTTACGTGGTGAATACCAAAATATAGTTGCTTGCATATGTATATATGCTCATTTATAGTGCAATAGGACAAAAATAGAGGTTCACGTTCCTTGTAAGCCCACCCTTATAAGATAATCCTGAAGCTTGTTTCTTAACCAAATTTCTGGAGTCATTTTTACAGGAGAACTTTGTTTGTGAAAAACTGGCATCGAATCCTTCATCCTTAGGCAAGCAGACAAAGTTTCAACTAAGGATACTCAATGACAATAGAGTTTATTTTCCTTCTAGACTCTTATGAACCATGTCTAGTTTCTGGAAATCTGGGTTGAGGAAAATTTTATGTTAATCTTGAAAATTTCCTTCTTGATACCAGAAGCTGGCATTAGAATGCTGAGTAATGTTTAATTGAAGTGATAGAGAGTTTTAATTTAGTGTGCTCACCTTGAAACAAGTAATCTGATTTCCTAGTGGTTTATTTCTTATGATTTCTCTCTCCTATGATCTGGATTATGTTCCCAAAAGGGACCTCTTTTATGTATTTGATACACGGATTTTACCTTATACTCTGTCAACTGATGTGAGTTTAATTTCTGATTGTCCTATTCAAAAAGTTTTAATATCTGAGGAGTACTAATATTATCACAGATTTTGCCAAATGCAACTTGGCAGGAGAAAAGAAAAGATAACAGAAAGAAGGGCTTTCTTATGCCTGGCAGTTTCTTATGGATCATTCGATTTTTCTTATGTGAATTGAATTTATTTTTTATCTGAAATTCTTTGTTTTAGTTCAGTATCTACTTTGCTTTCATGTTTATTTTTTCCCCCATTCTTTTCAATCCTTTTCTGCCAATATTTTCAGTAAGTTGGCCATTTTCAATCCTTTTGGTGGTATTTGCCAATGTTGATCCTAGATGGATGACTCTTTTACATGCATTTGACTTTTGATAGTATCTCTACTGACTGTATCTCACATCAGTTTATTGGCACTCCACATTGGATGGCTCCAGAAGTTATTCAGGAAAGTCGGTATGATGGAAAGGTATTACATATATATGTCTGCCTGCGCTTTAGTTTCTTTGAGTCTCTCTTCTTGCTTCTTTATTCACCTTCAGACTTTTTCCATCATTGGTAGATTTAAGGAGTACCTAATTAGCTTAGATGTGTATGCTAACGCTTATGTAGGACAGGCTGGGCTAGTTTTGATGTCATGTTTATTGTTCTTCTTTTAGTTGAACGTGGGTTTTATTTTTCTATTGGGGTGTATTTTAGTTATTTTTGTCAGGTGATTTTGCTATGTTAGTTGATGATATGGCAGATTTTTGCCTATTTCAATTAGGGTTTTGGCCATTGTAAATAGGGCCTTTTGTCTTAAGGTTTTAATGGACTTGGTTTGATGAATTGGATAAAATTTATGGCTTCTCCCCTATTTTCTTCTTAATTTTCTCCCCTTTCTCTTTATTGTCTCTCTCCTTCTATTTTCTATTTTGGTACTCTATATCACATACTTTCACGCATTATGTGAGGCATTGGTTATGCTGTTGCTGGACCCTATAATTGTTGAACCATCCGAATAGATTGAAAAGATATTCCTTCTACTACTTGGAATAGCTTAAATAATTAGTTGTACCGGGATTTTGGACCTCAGTACTAGTGGAAAAGCATATGTAAGAAGTTTGTTCAGTGCTCTTGTGCACAAATATACTTTTGATGGGTAGATGAGGAATAAGTTTAGTTGGACATCTTTATAAGTACTATTTCTTCTTCTTCTTATTTTTTTCCTTCAGTTCTTTTATGTGGATTTGGTTCACGTTGTAACAGTATCTCCTTTTCATGATTCTAAGTTATATTTGAAGGTGACTAATCTCCAGAGATGCACAAAAAACACATTATAAAATACCAGTAAAAAGTTTGAAGAAACATAAGTAGACTAATGTTGGGGCAAAATCAGGTGGAAGTCATGTCAAGCTTGAGAAACATTGTGGAAATTTTGTTACATGCACAAAAATCTCTCTGGCGACTGAAGAAAAAAATGTCCATGAAAGCACTCTGATTATGGGAATAGGGTTTTAAACTTTTAATGTCCTTTGTTGCATACAGTAAAGGAAATAAGGTTTTTTTATTCGCTTGGTCAATAAGTACAAATCCCAACTATTCATAGGGTGATGTTTTTGAGGGAAATCTCCCTTTATGTTATTTTATTTTTTTGTATTATTGGAAGATTACACTTTTCAACCATCGCATTCAAAATTTGAACCTGTGAGTTTAGACCATTTATAATATAAGCATGAAGGTTATATTGATATTTTGTTTGGGAGCGAGGGAGGGAGAGCTGTAAATTCAAGTTTTCTTTTTGAAATGAGCAGAGGATAGGACAAAGGTCCTTTGATTAATACTTGGTTCTTGTGCTTTTAGGAAGCATTGATACTTTGTAAGTGATTTTTCATGATCAAGTCATTGGTCATGCTAACTTATTGGTATGTTTTTCAATCTTCTTCCAGGTGGATGTATGGGCCCTTGGTGTGTCAGCAATTGAAATGGCTGAGGTATGTTTATTCAGTGCATAATGGTTCTACATTTCTCTAAATAGCTAAAAAAAGAATTGGCAGAAAAGAGAACTGTTTGTTGATTGGAGATTCCTTTTATCAATTGTATCTTTTTGGTTCACTTGCACTTGATGAACTCAAGTCTTTTTTGTATCAGCCAAAGTTGTCCTTGTATGATAAAAGGCATTGGTGTTTGTCCAAGTTCTTACTTGGTCAAAGCATGAATATAAGCTCCCTGGACTATGAATAAAATAATGCATTAAAGTTGGGTACGCCAATCTTGGCTTTCTCATCTATCAACATCTCTTTTTACTGTATTGAGTGACTAATTGACTCCTTGACAATCCATGTAGAAATGAGATTCTATGACTCTTTGGTAATAATTTTAGAAGTTGTAATGTGTATTTATTCTTTTTTTCTACTTTCAGGGACTTCCTCCGAGGTCAACAGTCCATCCAATGAGGGTTAGTGCTTTTATTATTTATAATCTTAACTCTATATCTTTTGGAATATTGAAGCATTTGAACTTTTATAGTTAAATTGCTTTGAGTTATACAAATTATTACTTTCACTATATTTTTTCTTCACAAAGATGTTAAATCTTGATTTTTAAATTGTAGGATGATATGAATGAATAAACCCGAGGATAGATCTCCCAAAACATAATATTGGAAGTTTACTTGGGTGTGCAAAAGGGCACCATTCAGTTTTATGTGTTACTATTGTTGGAAATAGTGTTGGCCTTAGTCCCTCAGAATGGTGTCTGACCAAGTTTCCTGCCTGTACTATATTCTGGTTAGAAAATGGCATTGGCTAATCCCTTGATAACACTGTACATCATACTCTGTTAATCTGCTTGCTTGTTTGTTTTATGCTTACTCTGCAACTTGGGACTTTTGGTCTCTGAAGCATAGGGGTATATCATATACTGTGAAATTGGGCTCCATTGATGTCATTGGAAACCACAATATGTAAATGCTGTCTGGAAGCATTCGGGAATCTATACTCTGCTTAACTATCACTTCTATAAGTATATATTTTCTATATTTTAATCTACATTTATCCAGTTTTACAAATTGAACTTTTACTACTTTTCTCCCCTTATCTAGTGCCATACATGATGCCTTTTCATTTATCATATTCGGTAAGATGAAGTAACATATTAATTGTGTGTGATAGGTTTTGTTCATGATATCCATTGAGCCAGCTCCGATGCTTGAGGATAAAGAGAAATGGTTCGTCCTTTAGTTCTTTCTATCAATAATCTCTTAATAAAAGTTCTCTAGTACATTCTCATGCAGCCATTGTTTCCTATGCCATTTATTATGTTGAATTGAATTATAGGCTATCTTGTCTTTTTGTAAAACCATAGCTGCAGTTCTTTCAGTACGGTTCTTCAAGGGGTTCATTCTGAAATATATATCCTTTTGCAGGTGCAGTCATCAGATTCATGACAAATGATAGAACAAAAAAATTGAGCTATTAAGTCATTTTTCCTTCACTTTTTAAACACTAGCTTTTCATATCTGCATCTGTAGTTCCATTCTGTTGCCTTTTTGCTTCATATATTTCAACATCCTTAATATGTATATACATGCTGTGATTATTTAGCTGTCATGCGTCATATCGCTTCTTAACTTCCTAATCCCTCAAGTTTGGTAGGCATTCATTGATCATATGACATTATATTATTAGTTTTTGCTACAATCCATCCAGATCGTCTTTGATCTCTTTTGATTTCAGTTTTCTTTCCATAACCAGCTAGTCCGCGTTTTCCTTTCTAAATTGCATATTGTCTCCCTTTTGCAATGCTTATCCTATAACCTTTTGGTCGTAAAATATGAAATTCTAGTCTCATGTAGTTAATATAGCCTCAGTTGTGCCCCTAACAAATAATGAAGGACATTTTTTTTCTGCATTTAGGCTGCCTTTTGGTTATACTTCATTCCTTGATCCCATACAAACATGTAATAATTCATGTTTTCAATGACAATGAAGCCTCCTATAATTAATCTTTTCAATGAGAATAAAGCCTCCTGAAACCTTTAATGAAGTTCGCTTAGCATTCTCTTTCAAATTTATTATTTTGCAGTCAACCTATCAATTTTCTTTAGGTTTTGATGGTTATATGACAGCTTGGCCTTTTCCTGCCTATAAAGATTTGAATTGAGTGTGTTTGGCTACCGAGAAAATTATCAGAAGAAGAGATAATGCTATTCAACTTCTCAAACTTTTCTTTATAATATCTTTCTCATATTGAAGAAAAGAAACAAAACAAGGCTATTTATATTACAGAGAGATGAGAGAAAGTGAAATTGATTTGGGCGGGAAAGGAAAGGTAAATATCTTCTAGCTTCCTGTGCTAACTCATCATGCCACGTCACCATCACTTGTTCATAATACCAACTCAGCAGCAACTCAGCAAATTCGTTTCTCAGAAACAGATTACTCCACTGTCTCCAATATCCCCCCTTAAGCTTAGGGTTTGGGGGAGACCATGAGCTTGCTGCGAAAATAAGAAGAGGCAGGAAAAGATAAAGGTTTGGTAAGGATGTCAGCCACCTGGTCTTCACTGGGAACATAGCAAATTTCGAGAGCTTTGGCAAGAACTTTATCCCGGAGGAAGTGAACATCAATTTCGATGTGTTTCTTTCGCAAATGAAACACAGGATTGAGAGCAAGTGCCTTAGCACTTCGATTATCACACCAAAGAATGGGAACCCGAGGTAAAGTAATGGATAATTCAGAGAGAAGTGAAGTAATCCAAAGTAACTCAGAACAGGCAAGAGCAAGTGCTCTGTATTCTGCCTCTGTTGACGACCTTGCAACAGCATTCTGCTTTTTCGAAGACCAGGAAATAAGGTTGTCTCCAAGATAAATGCAGTAACCACTGATGGACTTTCTGTCAAGGGGATCAGCACCCCAATCAGCATCAGAAAATCCGGAAAGGTGCAATGAACTTGATGGAACAAATGTGAGACCAAAATCAGCAGTAGACTGTAGGTATCGAAGCACAAGTTTACAAGCTTGCCAATGCTTGACAGTAGGCGCTTGAAGAAATTGACTGAGCTTGTGTACGGAATAAGAGAGTTCAGGTATTATAATGGTGACATACTGAAGAGTGCCAACAACACTTCGATAAAGGGAAACATGATCAAAAGAATCAGCATTTGAGTGGAACATTTTCTGACCAACAACCATTGGTGTGTCACTGCCTTTGCAGAAAGACATGTTGGCTTTAGAAAGAAGATCATGAATGTACTTGGATTGACACAAATGCAAACCAGCATCAGTGGTAGTAACTTCAATGCCCAGGAAATAATGAAGTTGGCCTAAGTCTTTAAGAGCAAATGCATTATGTAACTTAGCAATCAGCAACTCTATATCAGAAGGAACATGGCCGGTAATTAGAATATCATCAACATAGATGAGGATGAGAACAAGAGAACCATTGGTATTCTTGAAGAAGAGGGAAGTATCTGATTTAGAATTTACAAAACCCCACTGAAGCAAAGCTGATTTGAGCTCATACCAAGCTCTAGGAGCTTGTTTAAGACCATAAAGAGCCTTGTGAAGCTTGCACACAAAATCAGGATATGCAGCATTGATAAAGCCCTCTGGTTGATGCATATAGACAGCTTCTGACAAATCCCCATTCAAAAAGGCATTGTTAACATCTAGCTGCCTGATCACCCATTTATTCATGACAGCTAAACTTAGCATAATCCGAATAGTTGACGGTTTGACAACTGGGCTAAAAGTCTCAAGATAGTCTATCCCGGGTGTTTGAAGAAAATCTTTGGCCACCAACCTGGCCTTGTATTTAGAAATAGACCCATCTGTATTGTACTTGGTTCTAAAGACCCATTTGTTGGCCACAACTCTGGTTGCTTCAGAGGCTGGAACAAGAGTCCAAGTCTTATTCTTCAATAATGCTTGAAATTCTTCCTCCATGGCCAATTTCCAGTTTTTATCAAGCAAGGCAGCGTGGACAGTAGTTGGTTCTGAATTGGATGTCTGAGCAATCAATACCTTTGGCTTAGAAATGCCTGCTTTCCCTCTGGTAATCATAGGATGCTGATTGACAACTAGAGGAATATTCTGAGTTTCTGTTTCAGTGGTACTTGCAGAAGTATGAGAAGAGGGAGACTCAATATTTGATAGTGGAACATCCAAAGCTGAAGAAGTAATATCTGCAGAATTACTAGCTCTGTTGCTACTGCTGCTGGAAGACAGTTTAGGAATGATAAAAGAAGTGGAAGGAGAACCAGTGGCAGGAATAGAAGAAAGGAGGGATGGAAACATTTCTGGATAAGGAAAGAAGTTTTCATTAAAGGAAACATGTCTGGCTATATAAAGTTTGCCTAAGGAGTGAAGACATTTATATCCTTTATGATGACTACTATAACCTATAAATAGGCACTTGGATGTATGGAAGTCAAGCTTGTGTTGTTGATAAGGTCTGAGTAAGGGAAAACACTCACATCCGAATGGTTTGAGAAAGTTGTAGTCAGGATATAAATGATGTAATTGAAAATATGGAGAAGTATTTGACAACACTGGAGTGGGAAGTCTATTAATAAGAAAAGAAGCAGTGTGGAAAGCTTCCCACCAAAAATGAAGTGGCATTGTAGCTTGAGCAAGAAGAGTCAGATCTGTTTCGACCAAATGCCTATGTTTTCGTTCAACAACCCCATTTTGATGATGTGTATGTGGACAAGTCTTAATTGGATTCCTTGTGAGGACAAATAATTGGCAAAAGGTCTATACTCACCCCCCTAGTCAGATTGCAGTGCTTTAATGTTATGGTCAGTTTGTTTTTCAACTTGAGATTTAAAGGAAATGAATGCTTGAAGAGCTTCTGATTTAGTCTTTAAAGGAAAAATCCAGCAGTATCTAATGAAATCATCCACAAAACTTATATAATATCTATAACCCTCTCTTGAAAGAGTAGGAGTAGGCCCCCAAAGATCAGTGTAAACAAGTTGTAAACATGCTGTAGTCTTTATAGCATTTGATTGAAAGTGAAGTTTGTGTAATTTCCCATACTGACATGCACTACAAAAATTTGGTTTAAACTTTGTTTCATTGTTTTGCAAAAGCTTACAACCTTTCATTACATTCATCAGGATAAAGGAATTAGGGTGTCCTAGCCTCAAATGCCACAAATCAAGGCTATTATATTTTTTGTCAGTGACACTGGTACAGTTATTGGAGTTTATAGCAGTAGACATATTAGCAGAAACAGGGACTGACAGACGTAGAGATTTGTTCACATCACAGGGTCTTTTAACAGGAAGCATTGACAGCATAGATTTTGGACTTAAGAGAGAACCGGGATTTTTGTAGGATGAACAGGCTTGAGAGTCCAGCAGCAGCTTGTAGAGACCATTTTCAGCAGTACCCTTCAGCAAAGGAATGTTCATCTTCTTATACTTGATAATACAGAAATCACCATGAAACTCAATAAGAATATCATTAACCTGAGTTAATTTAGAAACACTTATTAAGTTCTTGGTGATTTGAGGTACAAACAAGATATTGGTCAATAATAATCCATCATTAGTAGAAGACCTTAAGACTAATGTGCCAATCAATTTTATAGGTAAACTACTACCATTGCCAATGATTAAATGATTTTTACCTGTAAAGATCTTCTTACCACCAATATTTGCGGAATCATACGTAAGGTGATGAGTGGCACCTGAGTCAATGTACCAGTTTGGATCAAGAGGAGCTTCTGGTGAGATCCATTCAGATTCTTGAAAGGATTCTGGTGTGGCTTGAGCAGCCAGAAATGCTGATTTATTTGGAATACCAGTAGCTGAACCATTTAAAGTACTTCTTGCAGAACTGGCAGCATTCATGTTGTTGCTATCACCAGGTCCAGAATCAGCATAAGTGCTGCCAAAATTAGGTCCAGGACTAGCATAATTGTTCCCAAAACCATGATTGTTTAATGGATTGTCTGGTCTTGAGATGTAATCTCTATCAAATCTATAAAAGCATTTTGCTGCTATATGTCCAATCTTCTCACAAATTTGACATGTAGGCTTATTGTTTCCAGCAGAATAATATCCTCTGCCTCCTTGAAATTTGCTTCTTCCAAAACCTACTCTGAATGGCACTTGGCTACTGTTACTTGTCATAGCTCTACCTCTACCAAAGGCTCCATTAAAATTGTTTTGATTATTGAAACCAGTATTATTCATCATTCCATATCGACTGAATCCATTTGAACCAGAAAAATTATTTCCTCTTCTTTGAAACTTTCCAGCAAAGTTGGCTTCAATCAAATTACTTATATGCAGGCTACTTGTATTTTGAATGTTCCTGCTTTCTTGAGCTAATAACATAACATAACATAAGCTTCACTTAAGGTAATAGTTCCAATCTTGCTGATTTTTAAGACAACTACAGGATCATAGTCAGATCCTATTCCAGATATCAGATACCTTATAAATTCATCATCATCAATTGCACAACCAGCAGTTGAAAGTTCATCAATCAAACTTTTAACTTTCAGAAAGTAATCAGACATAGACATCGAACCTTTTTTAACTGAAGATAGTTGAATTTTGAGCTGTGTGGCTTTAGCTTTAGATTGTGATCCAAATTGCTTTTCAACAGCAGTCCATAATTCAAAGCTTGATTTGCTAGCAATGACTAAACTTAAGATGTTTTCATGAATTGTCGGAAACAGCCATCCAAGCAAGGTTTGATCTTGTCTAGTCCACCAGTCGAAATCTGGATTCTCAGTTAGTGTTGTAGATCTATCAGAATTCATTGTTCTGATATGTTGTACAAGACAAGTTTTGGTTCCAATGAGAATTTCTTCCAATCGGTTACCTCTTACAGCAGTCAAAATCTGAGACCTCCATATCACAAAATTAGATCTATCAAGTTTTACAATTGTAGGAAAAGAATAGGTAATTGAAGAAAAGAATTGATTTAGATTTATTGTGTTTGTTGTGGAAGGTACGGCAGTGGCCATTTTCAAGCTCTGATACCATATAAAGATTTGAATTGAGTGTGTTTGGCTACCGAGAAAATTATCAGAAGAAGAGAAAATGCTATTCAACTTTTCAAACTTTTCTTTATAATATCTTTCTCATATTGAAGAAAAGAAACAAGACAAGGCTATTTATATTACAGAGAGATGAGAGAAAGTGAAATTGATTTGGGCGGGAAAGGAAAGGAAAATATCTTCTAGCTTCCTGTGCTGAGTCATCATGCCACGTCACCATCACTTGTTCATAATACCAACTCAGCAGCAACTCAGCAAATTCGTTTCTCAGAAACAGATTACTCCACTGTCTCCAATACTGCCCAAGGATCTATCACTTCAGAGCCCATATTAGAAATTACAGTATAAGAGGAATGGCACCACACCGTTGTATGGTGACCATGCAGGGATCATCGGCCATTATTTTCCTAGAGTAGCAGATTCTAGATGATTTTTTTTAAACATATCGTTCATGCTTATCTTGATATGTGGCTCATAGCTGTGATACAAAATAATAATTCCTTGTGGTTGACCGCAAGTGGTTGTGAGCTCATCTAGGGCAGCCTTTTTAAGGTTCAGTTTCTCTTATCTTGATACACTGAGGTCTGGCTCAAAATTGGAGAAAAAATAATCATTATATGCTGACATCCTTTTGTTAAGTATTGTTACAACTTTTCCTTCATCATTTGGTGTTTGAATTTGATGATTCTCATGCAGGTCTCTTGTCTTTCATGATTTTATCGCAAAATGTCTAACAAAGGAACCACGCCTTCGTCCCACGGCAGCTGAAATGCTAAAGGTATTGATTTATTTTCTGTATTATGTTCTAGATTTGTATTCTGAGAAAGCTTGGTGCAGTTATTTCTTGTGTAGTTGCTTTATATGCTTTGTGGTTTGGGATAATGATTATGATAAGATGCTTAGGTTTCTCGGAGAATTGTCAGAGCTTGACCACAGTGTGGCTCATTGTGAACCGTGTAATAGTTTGATCTATTAATAACTGTAAGAAAAGTTATTTTTACTACCGCTATCACCGTGATTTAATCAAATCTTTGGGAACTGCATGATTTATATTCATATAGGTACACACTGTTGATGGTTAAAAATGTAGGGATTGTTTGAAGATATAGATATTTGAGAGCATCTTTAGCTCAGAGTTTTTAGTTTTTAATTATAATGTACAAATATTTATAGAACTACCATGCATATGCGAGTCTTTAAACAGATAACCCTGTATTGAGTTTCATGTTCCAAACACTTGTATGCAAGTGTATATGTGTGCGTTTGTTTTTTATTTTTTATTTTTCATTGTAGTCTCTTATATTTGTCCTTTTGTTTTATGCTTCTACTTTCTGACTTGGAAGTCTTTTTCCCTTTATTTGAAACTCAGCATAAATTCATTGAAAGATGCAAATGTGGAGCTTCTGCGATGTTGCCGAAGATTGAAAAGGCAAGGCAAACTAGGGCCTCAATGGCTCAGCAAGTACAAAATCCTCCCCCAGATGTATCAGGAGTCACAGTATGCTAAATTTCTGCTTCCTTTGTGTGTTCTGATATTTTAATTTCATTCATCAAATTATTATTCAAAAACATGTTCATTTGCACAAATACAGAAATATATTATATTAATGAATATGTGATATATTATTGATTGCATTCCTATTGTTCTTGGATTGGGACAGGCACCGGTGGTTCCAAAATTGAACGAGGATTATGGAGATACTATACCATCAAGGCCTCATAATATTGGATATCAAGTGACAAATGAAGTATCTGCAACTAGTACTATGAGGAAGCAACATGTTTTGGAGAAAATGGAAGAAGGTATTCCTTGCTTTGTGAATGTTTATATTGTTGTACAATTCAGTTACTCTGCTTGTGGGAAACTTAATCTATTTAACAATTTGAGCACATTGCAAAATAGTTATGTTGCTGTATCTTCTACATGGTGAAAGTAGGGGGTGGATGGAGGGGTAAATGGCAGTGCACATTTAACTAAGATAAGATAATGAATAAACTCAAATTATTATTTCTACTTTCAGAATAAAAATTATTAAATCGTTAAAATTCATTTTTCTTATAAATTAATCTCTACAAATGTGGAGAAATATTCTAAAGTTTATTTTTTAGTAATACCAATTTGAAACCTTTGCCCAGGTTTGGATTGTTTTCTTCAATTTGTTTGGTGGTAATTTAGAGGAACTTTGTAATTTTTATTGGTGAATTTAACCATGTTCCTCTGAGATGTATTGTCTCTGGGTGGAGATAAAGAAGTGGTTTTCATATCAGTTCAGTTCTTTCTGATTTATCTGAAATCTTTGTCAAATAGGTGACTTTGGCACTGTTGTAATTCATGATGGGAATGAGACTGATAAGACAATCTCCAAAACTCAACATTCCAATGATAATGGATCCCCATCACTTCTTGGACATTCTGAAATAAGTGATGCTGGCGGCAAATCAGCTGACACCAGGTATTTCCTACAATATGTATGTCATATTTAGATTTAAGCACCTCCACGTTCTTGTCTTTCTTTTTGCTTCAGTAAAATGCCAATTTTGTTTATTTGGCTGAGATTACCTTTCGGTACACATATACTTGCGGCCATTCCTTTCATAAATTTGGCCTGTAACCTATCGGTTGATTCTTGTTATACGTCTACTGGAAGAAGTGATATTTTTTGCCTACTGAAGTGCACAATTCACTGTGTCCTATTAGTGTGGATGGTGCGAGAGATGTTGCTTCAAACAATAAATTGGTTGGAGAATCTCATCTTGTTCCACAGACAATACAGGCTACTTCTGCTGAGAAAAATCTCAAGATAAACAAATCCCAAGGACAGATTGGAGGTGGCAGAGATACCAGCGGTGGCACATTGAAGAGTGAAACTGTCAGCAAGAAAGCTTTTGCATTGCAAGACAAGGTTATTTTTGTTCTGAACTCTGTATTTATGCCAAATAATAGATGAATGGTGTGAATTTTTCTCTAAATTGCTCTATAGCTGACCTTGTGTCTAGTGTCACTCTGGAGTTGGAATGATTTGTTTGGAGTTGGAATGATTTTGTTTAAGGTCTGGAAGTACATGAAAACACGTAACACTAATTTAAAGTTGATGGAATTTTAAATTGTTAGCTTTTTATTCCAATTTATTTTATTTTGACAGTGACATGGTCTGTCAATGTGTAGTAGTTCAATTCATAAGGATCTCAGTATTTCTTGTCTTGAAGTTCAGAATGACTTGGTGTTGCTTTTATGTAGTCATTTTCCCTTGTTTGCAGAACAAAATGCTTAGATGTCATATGCTTGTGTAATGATCATTTTGTTTGGGTTGGCCCACCTCCACACCTTCAGTAATGAATTCCGTTCTCTCCCTTATTTTATTTATTTATTCTTTTTGGGTCCATTGATTAAGGGGGTTGAGTGGGATGTGCGTTTATGCATTTTTTGTGCTTGTCTCTGTTACTGCAGCTTAGATACATAATGATCTGGTTCTCTTTGTTATTGCAGCTTTGGTCCATATATGCAGCTGGTAATACTGTGCCAATTCCCTTTCTGAGGGCAACCGATATTTCCCCTATTGCTCTTTTGTCTGACAATGTACTGGGAACCATGCAGCAAGACAATAGAGGAACTGTAGCCGTGGAAGCATTGCAGGAGCTTTTTACTGGTGATGGACAGTCCAAAAAGGGTCGAAGGGGGCAGAATGAGGTTACATCTCTCTCTCTCTCTCTCTGAATGTGTTTGCACTCTATTTTCATAGGTCTTATAGCTTGTTTACTGTGTTGCAGATGCCCCTTCCTCCTAGCGTCTACCAAAGGCTCACCTCTAGTTCCACGCTGTTGAATCTGACACAGGCTTTAGCTTACCACAAAATGTATGATTTCATCATTTCTTCTATTGTAATTGTGTACTGTCAACTTGAGGCACGGTAATTTTCCCCAGTTAGCTTAATCAGAGCCATCATACAGTGTATCAGTCTGCTTGTACAATGTGAAAATTGACACTCAACTGAAAACATATAGTGATTCTTAATTTCTGCATGTTTCAAGCATGTGTTACAATTTAAAGTTGATTGTTCAGTAAGAACTTGTCAACTTAAAGTTGATTGAGTAGAAATTGTCTTGCATGGATGGTTTGCGAAAACGCTTATTTGCTATTGCTTGTTCATTACTGTGTATTCTGTTCGTTGCAGGTGTTATGAAGAAATGCCACTTCAAGAATTGCAAGCAACGCAAGAGCAACAGACCATTCAAAATCTGTGACACACTACGAACTATACTCCGCTTGTAGATAAAGTTGTCTGAAATAAAAAAAAAAAGTAAAGTTGGAAAATTAATGTATCTTTTATTCATATTATATTTTTTCCCCCTCAAATATTGTTTTTCTTAATTTCTATAGCATAACATTTTAACGGTTTAAGGAAGGCCAAAGTGAGCGGCAATGTATTCGGCTGTTTTTTTTCCTGTGCATTACATAGTTATAAGAAATTAAAATGGGTATTTTATGTTACTCGCATGTTAAATTCCATTTTGAATGCGCTCTTCTCTCTCTCCACGGATAAATTTGATTGTGTGGCTTATTAAGTATGAATGTATGATTCTCCTCAATTTACAGAAGGTAGCCCTCTCTTTTTTCTTATTCACTCTTCTTTATTGAAAATTGAAGTTCAATTTTAGTCAATGACCCATTTCTATTTTGGCATTTAAGTTGCTTATGAAGCATCGTTACAGAGCATCACCGGACTCTTGAGTATGTCGAACGTTTTAGGTATGGCAGAGAAAGCTAGAAATGTTGTGCGTTTTCAGATGTATCATAGAATTTGATTCGAATCATAAAATGTATATTCATAGCATGGAAGGTGAACGAAAATACCATTGGACTGATACAAATTAATCCATCTCATCGTTTCCAATGCTAATAAATCTACTAGGGCGCTCGCATTAATTCTCATCCTTATGCTAGTGATCAGTGAGGGAAGCTCAAAACGATAATTTCTCTAATATTAAACTTATAAATATGAGAAACTCGCGCTCACATGGATAAATTGGTATGTTGCTCGAATGGTAGTTTAAAGCAATTTTCTTTTTTTTTAAAAAAAAAAATTCCCATAGCATTTTGTAATAAATTTTCTTTCACATAGCATGATAATTTCTGCTGGTACTTGCTTTCAGTGTTAACCAAAAAGTCAATGTGCTATTTATTAATTATAACGTTGGGTAAGGGTGGACATGGTCCGATTCTGTTTTTTATATAAATAAATTGAAACTAATTTTTATAATAAAAAAAATTGAATTAAATTGAACCAATTTTATTTTTTTGATTTTTTTATTTTAAATTATAAGTTTTATTAAATTTTTTTTAGAGAAAATTAAACCAATTTTTTGTTTAAAAAACGAACCGAACTAGTTCGGTTTGATTTTTGATTTTTGTTATCCACCGTTAGTTATGTGTGCATTTATATCCTACTTGATGTGATATATTATGATGCATTTATTATTGATTAGTATATATAATTATATTTTAATTGAAATACAAAATTTATATATTATATATGATATTAAAATTATAGTTTTTATTATTATGATATTAATAATAAAGTCAGTATCTGTGAAGATAAATTAATGACCCATAAAAAATGATAGATAAATTAATGAAATAAATATAATAAAATAATAATGTTACTAATTATTATTTACAGAAATAATATTGTTATTAATATAATATTAAATGTTGTTGTTATAAATTAATCTTTAAATTTTTATTATGCAAATTTTGTCTTGAGAGTATATTTGTAAATTTATAAAAAAAAAATCAATTCTATTTCAAGTTTAGGTAAAGATATCAATAATATTAGTAATAATTCCAATTTCGATTCTTACATAAATAAACAATTTATTTATTCTCATTTTAATTTTTCAATCCAAGTTTTAATTATTTTGATTCCTGCCCAATCCAATTCTAAAAAAATTTAAAAATACATTGTTATGTAGTGCATTAAGATAGGCGCACACTTTTATGGTGGAATTTGGCATAGGTTGTGGCAAACAGAGACGGTGAAAACAAAGCCATCAAGCCGCCAAAAGATTGTAGAATTAATTTGTATAAGAGTAATTTCGTTGTATTTTAAGTATTTTTAGGGATAGGATGAGTTTGGGTATAATAAGTTAAACTCGAATTAAATTTAAGTTGAGTTTGTAAATAAATTAATTTTTTAAATCCGTCTCAAATATTTAATTAAAAATAAAATAAATAAAAAATTTAATGTAAAAATAATTTATTTATTTATACAAATCAAAATTGAATATGCTAAATATAGAGGTATAAAATTTATTTACATTATATTTTTAAAAAATTTAATTCTTATTCATATATTTTATTTTAATTCATTTCTTTTTTTTTTAATATTAAATACTTGCTTTTAAATTGCAATGAACTTATTTGTTAAAAAAAAATAAAGAGGAACAAACAAAAAAGGTAAATAACTTTATCACCATTCTTAGTTTTTTATTCATCACTTATCTAATTCAAATTTTCTTTTACTTTGTGTTATAAGTTCGGAAAGAATCTTAATAGAGACTTGATATTTGGATTACAAACAAAGTATGATAATTTAGATGTCAAAGTTCAAATGAATTATGATAATTTAAATGTCAAAGTTTAAATGAATTATTAATTTTTATTATTTTATATTTTAATTCATGTTATTAGTTTTTAAAATTAATGTTCAAAACTCGATATAGTTTATATTTTCATGTAATATTTACATTTTTTTTGTACATTATGATTGTACAGGGTAAAAGACTTTCATAAAATTAAATCGGTGTAAATAAAAAAAAATTAAAATTTAAAAAAAAAAATTAGATACGAGGTACCCATGGAGATTCCTAACCCCAAACTCGAATTATATATATTGGATATGGGTGAGTATGGGGATTCTCACACCATTTGAGTATGGAGATGAAAATTGTAATCTCTACCCCAACCTGCTCCATTGCCACCCCTAAATTCAAATAAAAAAGAGTTTATGTCATAAGGAGTCTTGAGATAAGTTCTTCATTAAATAAATAATTTTTAATTTAATAAATTTGGATTAAATTATTTTATCTTTAAATATAAATATAAGTAAAAAGAATAACAAAATATTATTTACAAACGAAATTAAATATTCATAAACTAATAATTAATATTACAAAGTAAATATATATTTAAAACATAGATTATAATAAATAAAAAAATATTTAATTATTTAATAATTAAATTAAAATATCTAATTAGTTTCATTTCATTAATGCACAAAAATAATATTTAAATAATTAGTTATTTTTGTAATATTTTAAAAATTTTAATAACAAAAGTTATATATTATCAAATCGTATCCTATAACACACTAGATACAATACAATATAAATATAATGAGTAATGCTATGTATGCGTAGTTGGAATACAAAATAAATATAATGAGTAATGCTATGTATGCGTAGTTAGAATACAAAATTGATGTAGTATCTAATGTGTTTATTATTGATTGATATTGTATATTTACCATATTAATAAGAAGTAAAAAGTTAATAATAATCTGATAACAACTATCCAACAAGTGATAGTCATTGATTAATAACACATTATTTAAATTATAAATTTTATATCTTAAGTATATATATGTAGCACAACTCAAATATAATTTAATCATTTTCTATAATATCTAATCTGGATAATTCAAATTTAATCCTATCCCATCTTCTTCGACATTACTAAATAACCATTATGTATTAATTTAGTTGACATACTAATATCAAAGCAAACATGAAAATGCGTTGAGCCACTGGATGGCTAGAGAAAGAAGAGAGTATTGTATCATTGTTCAAATAATATAAAATTTTGAATTGCAAATAAAGGTTCTTGAAAATTGAAAAGGGAATATAAATATTTTAGTTTCTCAACTTTGGCCTAATTGATAACTCTGTCCTAACTAGATCAAAAATACTTGATTTTATTTTAATTTATTAATTTTTTTTTATCTATTTGAATGATTGAAGAGTAAAAACAAAATGTGACCATGAAATTTAAAATGGGTTGATACGAGTTGTTAAGTCAGATTCATTTTAAAACGCAATATGTCTTATCATGTACATGAATCAAGCTTTGATTAGATTAATGATACCACTTGGTCTCTCGCACTCAAAGACACAAAAACCTTTTGTAAATGTGCTTCAAACCCTAGAAATAGAGAAGATAAACTCAAACCAAATATAGAACAAGGACCAATGACACTACGAAGGGGATTACGACGAGCAAGCAACAAAAAGCCAGCTATTAACAGTTTATCAAACTTTTTTTAAAAGTAAGCAAATCGTTGTAATAGACAAAAACTCCAAAATTCTATTAAAATTATTGTTTTATGATGGATGGGTAGGTTTTAAATTTTTTTAAATATTTTGTGGATTCAATATTTTCTTTAATAGTTAGGTTTTAAATATTTTATCATTTTAATTTTGATATTTTTTATGTGGTTTTGAATATATGCATGTCGTTCATTTTGATAGTTAATGAATTTCATATGGTTTAGTGATATTATGAAAGATTAAAGAGTTTTTTCATTGTTACAATGGGTGGGAAGTTTATATTATTGATGGAAGTCAACTAAAAATGAAAATTATATAGTTTAATGATGTTATTGTGTGATATTTGATGAATTTGATTGAATAAAGTTATTCATGGTAGTAGATTGTTGTCAAAAGTAGTTTTCGTTAAGATGTTTGCTGATGTTATGGTTGCAGAGGCATTTAAAGATAGTGTTTTCATTACTAATAACATATTAGATTGAAATGAGTATAATTATTATGCAATGCTTGATTATTATAGCTTGATTACACTGAAGAATGAGGTATGTGAAAAGGTGTTTGAAAGACCACTCTTTGCTCGAGATAGGTGTCAGGTGACTGCCACAATTCCTTAAATAAGGTAAGCACTAGAGTTGGAAAATGATAGTGATTTAGCACTGTTAGTGATAAGTGTTTGAGGAGAAAGTGGTATTGTCTGGATGTTGACCTAGAGGTGTACTACTCATGTCAGTGTCTCCCACACGTTATAAGGGCCCTAAAGTCCAACAACATACACATATAAGAAGTGGCCTAAGTATAAAAAGGAACTTGTTTTATGCCCTTAACCTTGCCCCTACTCCAGTCTTAGCATACAACATAGAAATGGAAGATAATGACCATTGCTCTTAAGTAGACTAAGGTTCTCAACCTTACCCTCAGCATCATACTAAAAAGACATACTCTACTCTCATAAATTGAGTTCCAGTTTCAAGTGCTATAACAAACCCAAGCCTACCAAACCCACAAATAGTATCTGACCAAGAAAGCCTAAGTCTACCATATCAAACACAGCCCAACCTTACTTTATTAACCAGAAAGCCCAGAACAAACAAAAGCACATTACCAATATAGCTCAAGCCTACCAGAATAAATAGTGCTTGACCACCAACTTAACCAAGCCTACCACAACAAACAGTGTCTGACCACCAACACAGCCCAAGCCCACCATAACAAATAGTGCCTGACCACCAACATAACCCAAGCATACCACAACAAACATAACCAAACCTATCATAACAATAGTACTTGACCAATAACATAACCTATACACAAAATTAGTACCCCATGTGTTATGTAGGCCTAAAAATAGAATCAAAGAAATTCAAAAAAAATAGTATCATGGGGTTACATTTTAAAAGATGAAGTATATTTTGTCAAATAATGTATAAGAAAAAGAGGTAACCGTTAAAGGGTGTCAATGTTGAAAAAGAGGGGAATGATGGGGAAGCTAGTAGAGAAAAGAAGAATAGTGACAGTGAACCTGATTATTCATTATCAAGTTAAAAGTCAGATGATAGAGACAATCTATTGATTTTCTCTTTAGATAAAGATGATGCAACAAGTAGGATGAAAAGATCAATTTTGGTAGAGATTATGTTTGATAGGGCAATGACAAGGAGGCTGACTTGCATGTTAGATAGGAGTTTAATGATGTTGGGAACTTTAGGTGTGCTCTGAATAAGCATTACCTTATGGGGGATTTAAGGTGTAACAAATAAAATATGACTTATTGAAGTTCAAAGACAAGTGTAAGTGGCCTAGATGCCCATGGTTCATTTATACTATAAGGATACAATCTGAAGTTCTATTTAAAATACAACAATTTTAGGAAGAGCACACTTATAATAAGGTATCTAAGATAAAGAAAGCAACTAGTGCATGGATTGCTTCATAGTTTGTTAGCAATTTAAGGGCTAACCCAAAAATGTCACCTAAAGCAATGAGGATTAAGTTGAAGCAGAGGTTGGGTATTTATTGTAGTTGTAAAAAATAAGTAGAGTTAGAGCTAAAGCATTGAAAGAAGCCAATAAAGATCATGACTCCTCATATTAGAGGTTGAGGACTATGCTCATATGCTAATTGATGGAAATTCTAGTGTTTTTGTTAAAATGCAGTTTAAGGCGAACATTAAAGATGATTCAATTAACTATAAAAGATTCATATTCCACTTTTCAGCTTTAAAAGATGGATTTCTTTAAGGTTGTTGAAGGTTCATAAGTTTAGATGGATGTCATTTGAAGGGTCTTTATACATGGGTTTTGTTATATATTGTTAGTTTGGATATAAATGATAGAATTTTCTTATTGTTAGTGCATATAGCTGTGATTGAGAGTGGAGATTCATGGGCTTGGTTTCTAGAAATTTTAAAAGCAATGGATTGAAATTGCTAATAAGTAGTCAGTTACTTTCATAATTGATAAGCAAAAAGGAATACTGCAATCATTATCTGACCATTAGCCTAAATCCTCAAGAAGATACTGTGCCATACACATCATCTTCAATTTTAGGAAGTAAAGGTATGATTTGAGATTTAGGCTTTTGTTTTGAGAGGCTTCAAGGGCTATCAAAAATTCAGTTTTTAATGAAATGATGAGTGAGATTGAAAAGGCTAATGTAAATTCATACAACTACCTAGCCAAGATTGAGACAAACTAGTGGTGTAGACATACTTTTTAGCATTATATGAAGTGCAACCATATAATACATAGGATGATAGAATATGATCACAAGGGCAAACTTGTTTTGAATTTATATTGAAAAATGAAAATATTGCAAAAAAGGCATATATATGCACTATAATATGAGGGAGTATTGCCACGATTAGTAAAAAGAAATAAGATGAAACAAGAAAAAAGGATTGAGGTATATGAAAATTATATATGCAACTGTGAATGAGTTTAAAGTACTGGATACTCAATACAATTATATTATAGATTTGGAAAAGAAGATTTGTGATTTTTGTGTCTACCAAGCCAGTAGCATCCCATACAAGTATGTTTTACCATGTGTTTCTCATAAAAAGGAGAGTATTGTTGATTATATGGATAAACAACTACCAACTGAGGCCTATTTTAAAGCCTATGTTGGTTACATTCATCCACTATCCGATCAAATTGATTAGCCAATAATTGAAGGCCCACAAATTGAACCACTTGAAATCAAGAAAATGGTTGGCTAGCCTAAAACTAGTAGAAAAAGGGATCTAATAGAAAACTTTGATAAATAAGATCTTAATAAGATATGCACTATTAATTTGGAAAATGCAATAATTTCGGCTACAATAAAAAAAAGTTACAAGTTTCAACCATCTACAAGCCATGTAATATGCCATTTTAATATCTTTTTTTTCAATATATTATAATTATTTTTAAACAAATGTCAATAATTTACTTGTCTATATTGTAGGAACTAGAGTCTGCAGCTAATAGTTAAAGAGATTCAAGTGTGCCTCAAACCTCAAAAGTTATAAATATAATTGGTCCAAAAAATATTCATATGTCAAGAAGACATTCATAGCTCTTGGGAGGATTTAGGCATACTGACATGGTCAGAGGCAGAGGTTTAGACAATGGTAGGGGCAATGGTAGCAGTAGGACAAGTTAACATTGACAACAAGTTATGTACATAATATACCTATTTCATATTTCATATTTAAGATATGTAGTCCCATAACAACTAATTTTAGCTTTACCATTTTTAACTTTACCGGGTTGGTTACAAAAAATTTCATGAATTTTGGTGAATTGTTAAGGGAATCCAAATCAGTTCACCCGAATAGTAATAGTAAACTTTTTTTTTATGTCTAATATGTTTATAATTAGTAATAGGATTGGAGAATGGTTTTTTACTCTTATAAGTTCATTTGATTACCAAGATATATTACTTTCTTTCTCTTATAACTTTTATAAATTCATTATAAATACTATTGTGTTTGCATTATTTCCATAGTTATTACAACACATACATGGGCACTTTGTTGCTAGTACCAAACAAAACCCTAATATTAAAACAACTATAATTATGACAACAAGAAGTCACGTTTTATATTTATATTTAAACTAATATTTATATTTACATTAAAGTAAATATCCATAAAGACCTAATATATGAAGAACTTATTAAGTCATCTTATAAGGCAATGTAAGTCTTTATTAGAAAGAACAAAGAATGGAAACCTCACTAAATAGTGATTCCATTCTCCTACAAAGCCAACATATGGGAATCTTACTAAATAGTGAAAAACTTATTCTCTTTCAACCTATGTTGCTCAGTTTATTATTCTCTTTTAGCTTATAGAGCTGGAATTTAGCCTATAGTGCCTAGATTATCATCCTCTTTCAATATATGGTGATTGAAATATTATTATAAGGCACCCTATGCTTATATTCACACTCATAGTGCTTGAGTTTGTTTTGTTATTTTTCAGCATCAAGAGATCAATTTTTGGTACTTAGCATATGCTTATGGAGCAACTCAAATCCAATTACTTTCTGCCATGACAAAGTGAAAGTTTTGACAATGATAAAGCAATATCCTGAGAACCTCCAGATGAAAAACAAAATGAAAGCATCGAGGCCTATTAGTTAATGGCACTAGCACTCTAGGCTTTAATTTAACTAGAACCAACTAGAGGACGTCCATGAGTTAACCTACAAACCTCAACCCCTCATAAATTATCCTCAACATGAACATTATTCATGATATAATATGGTCAAACTGACCACTAAAGTAACCATCCAAGGTCTAATATTGTCCTTACATCTAAGGATAAAACATTACTTGAATGCTCCTCCACGAAGGGTAAAATCACAAGAAGGCTTTCTCCACGAAATGTAAAACCACTAGAAGACCCTTCTGCAAGACGAAATTCTTAAAGACCCTCATAAAGGACAATCAATACCTCAATCAGAGACCTTTATAATTGAGAAACAAAGACTACTGAGTATTCACTTTATTAAAATATCTTTGGAAAAAAACCTTAAAAAGATATCAAACTTAAAGATGAACCCTAGGATCAAGGACTACAATTTCTAGAATGCCTCGTAAAGTCATTAAACCAAGGATTTAATCAACCTAATACTTTGAAGGCACCCCAAAAAGCCTCCTCAATCCAAGGACTACTATAAATTTTCCATGTTTTCCCCAAAATTTTGACTAGCCCAATTTATTACAAGGCCTAGAAAAGACTCCTAAATAGATAAAAAGAGAGTTGCCATATTTTAAGTAAGATTCTACAAGAAAATTATTAAATAAAAATGAAATTATCATCCTTATTTTAGCAAGACTAATAAAAGAAGACTAATTGAGAAAGTATTATAATATCCTACTTTTATTCATATTTTATGACCCCTATATTCCTACTACCCTATAAATAGGGGGAAAATTAAAGACGGGGCATCATTCATGATCAAATTGAGAGGAATCAATTATCAGTACACGTTATTTTATAGAGGGTGTTATACATTTTTATTTTTACTCTAAAAGGCTATGCATTCATGTATCTCTACTGTAGCAATAGTATTCTTTAAGAAAGTTGATGAAGTTCGATAAAATGGACATAGGTTCACATTAAGCCAAAATATTGTAAATTTAGTGTTCTTGTTACGCTTTTATTTTTTTTATTAATCTCAACCAATGGTTCTTGACAACCAACAAATTTACCGCGTTGATTTTAAGATGACCAAATTTTGAGATCAACACGTTGTTTTCTCTATTCCATGACCCTATAACATCTAACCACTCTTAGGTTTCTATTAATAAATTTTCCATCGGGGATATACTTCAAAAAAAAACAAATTGGTTACTTCTATTTAGGGATGGCAAAATGTCTTACGGGCCCATCCTAAAAGAAGTGGAAATAGAGTAATTTTTGTAAAAATATGGTGGGGCATGGAAAAAAAATTATTTTTCAGATTATTAAGAAAGATAGGATTAAGCATCCCACCCTATTTTTCTATGAATATGTTAAATGAATTTTTTAATATATATTTATATATTAAATAATTTATCATTTTTTTTATTTTATAATTTATATTAACTAGAATATACTTTAACTATATATTTTTATTAATAAAAATAAAAAATATATAACCCCCTTAAAATATACTTTTTCTATATTGTAAATGAAAAAAGACTTCTACTTTTGAGTTAGGTGTTTGTTGATTTTAATGAAAATGTGAAATAATAAACAAGAGAATCAATGATGCTAGCAGCAGAACATTATTTAAATTTTTTTTATTTTATTTATTATTTGTTTATAAAATTTGTTGAGGGAGAAAACACCATTCTCCTTCTCGAGGTTATGTTGAAGTGAAAAACTCAAGATTCAACCTAGAACCCTAACCTCCTTACGCAGCGGAATAACCTGTCAATCATGCAAAAACAATAAGAATCCAAAGCAGAAAACAAAAGAGTACAACACAATCTTACATAGTTCAGCCAATTGCCTACATTCACGGTGGATCCAAGGATCCTAGCCTCTCTTATTATAACTCCCTAGAGATTTTACAAGGAAAATCCAATGAAGAACCTTCAAAAGAACCTAAATATTTAGTGAACCCTTCCTCTATCACGAACAATGATCACCCAAATAACGGTTACACTCTAGCGCACACAAGCACTTAGTGTCTACCCAATTCTTCCCCTCTCTTAGAGTCTCTCTTAATATTTAATCTAAAATCAAGGGTTTACAAGCGTTTATATAGGGTGTATTTCGTGCCTACTAACCCTATTCTTTGTTGGAGTAAGAGTCCACTTATTTTGGAAGTCCAAAACTTTCTAAAACTCGAAATCCAGATTAAAAACAAACTTCTGACGCGTCTGGCGCCGCGGCACTGGGTATTATTGCCCCCATCGCCGCGCTGCTGGGTTGCTGTCCTGGGCGCCGCAGCGCTCAGCCCTCATTGACAGTTCCTCCCGCATTTTTTTCGCGTCCTTCGCTTCTTTGAGTCCCGTTTCGCTTCCCCCTTCGTATTCCATACGTCCTAGACTTCTCCATACGTGTCCTATACGTTCTAGACTTCTTGTGACTCTCTACTTTAGTATTCATCTCAATTCTTGTCCAATCAAGATTGTTGAATCACTAATTTTTCAACAAAATTATTTATTAATTAGTATTCACATTATTAAAAGATATTGTTATATTATTCTAAGTTGTTAGTGTAGTTTTTTAATCATAATATAGATTAAATTTTTATATTGTTAAAATTTATGAATATAAATTTATATTAAAATTTTAAAAATAATGAATGGCATAAAAAAAATATTTTTCGTATGTAGATTTTCCATCCCATCCTGGTGTCTATAATTAACTAATCAGAGAATAGCCACCTCAAATTTTAATAATTTAAATTAACGAAGGAAGCAGAGATTTAGTGATCACTTAAATCTAATCATTTAATGGGATGGACAGGTTCAAGAAAGTAATCTTCTTAAATAGTTTAAAGAAACCAAAAACAAAAAGGATAATTAATTGTTTTAAAAATGAAAGCAATAGAGTCGAGTAAAGTCCCTGAATCACCATAGATTGAGTTTGTCTCCCACTTCCGGCTTTCTATTGTTATGTCTAGTCTTGTTTAATTGTTATTCATGATATATTTGATATTACCAGAAATTGTTTTTTGAAAACATCAAGCACACAAAGACCAACGAGTAATGAAGGTCAAATGAAAAATGACCCAAATCAATTGAAGCTGAAGTATATAGAAAATGCAAAAGAAATATCGAGTGGGCCGAAATTCTTGTTCTGAAAATAAAAGTATTTGCTATCAGTGTTATTGTGTTAACAGTTCAATAAAAAAGTATTAATATTACACTTACATCTATTCTAAACTTAGTAGAATTTTGAGTTCAAACTCCTTTTTTTATGTATAAAGAAGAAGATAAAGAAGAAGGAGGAGAGGGAGGAGGTAGGTGTTGGTGTAAGCCTTAGGAATCATTTGTGTTGTCGATTTTAGAGACATAATATTATGTAATTAATAAAATAATTATTTAGTAAAAGAAAAAGTTCTTTATTCATATGTGTAAGCTATTTTTTTTATTCAGTCATGTATTTAAATAAAGTACGCATATGAATATTCAAATAATTTATTTAAAAGTTAGATAGAATTATCAAATTTGTTTCCTATAGAAGCAATATTATTTGAACAATAATACTGCATAGTAGGCATACTGAATGTTTCTGAAAAGGATATCATAAGATGATATGAATTTGGATGACATAATAGTTATGTCACTAAAGCATTAGTGTTGACTATTAGTTAGAGATTATCGAACGTGACCATTAAATGATGAATCACATGATATTGCATGTAGTTAAAGATTCGTCATTTAGTCATATTAGTGTACGATATAGTCCATCGACCTGAAACATCGTGATCATAACAATTTGGATGCGTATGGTTCATATGGTATATATGGACGGAGCTTGTCATGTTTTGAGCAAAAAGCCTACTTAGTTATTTGTTGTTCATTCGCAGAAATGGTCGGTTGTCAAGACGGGATCCCTTAGCTTAAGTAAAAAGGATGAGAGTTACCACTGACTCCATTCGGGATTCCTGTTCCTAAACGAATGTTTATAAATGTCAAAAAATTAAATCTGTGGCCAGAGTATATGAAATGTCATACAAAGAGTTTGTAGTGACAAAGTTCTGCACATATCGATCGATGATTATAAAAAGTATCTAGTTTGAGATTTTGACATTCCATGAATCTAGAATCGATCAGTATTAGACAATAGAGGGATATTACCTACATGACAAATATGACCAAGAACAAAATTTTCAATGAGTTGTCAAGCCATTGTGGTTAGGGACTATGAAACATTGCTATATGTATCCTATAGTCATTGGGCATTTTAGATCCGTCCGGATTCGGCTCACGGTTAACCCACAATGGTCCCAGAGGTCACACTATATACCTTTGGTGGTGAGATATATTAGAGAGAAAGAGTTAATTATCCAAAGATGGCTAACACTTTCCGATGATAATAACTGTATTTTTGCATAAAGTGTTACACGGATATAGTCCACAAATATATTTTAAGAGTTAAATATTCAGAAAATAACATAAGTAGATTAATTATTAATTATTTTAATATGTTAAGATAATTATATAGTGGGCTTTAAAAGGCTTTTAAAGAGTTTAAAAACTAAAATTATATTGATGGGCTTTAAGTGAACTAATGAGTTCACATGGGCCATGGACAATGAAATTGTCTTTAGGCCAAAGAATTTAAGTCCCCAAGTGTTATAAAAGAATTTATAAAATATTTTGGGCAAAATTTGTAATTTGTAAAATGTTGGTTAGTATATAAACTAACCTAAAGTTTATATTAACGTGAAGAAAAAAACATTCTTGGGAAGAAAAATACAAAAAAAAAATGGCTCTCATTTCTCTCTTAGGTTAGACCAAGCACATCACTCACTCAAAAATGGTGCTCACTTTGGAGTTTTGGTGTTTTCTAAGCATAACTCGACCATCCAACCATCAAAGCAAACTTGAACTCAAAGTATGTTGCCTATTTCATCAAAATGTTTCCAATATTCACTCATCTCCCAAAATTATATTTTATACCTATATGTATATCTATTTTTTAACATTTTCTATCATACTTACACCATTCCTTCAGTAGATACTTGGTACTGGTGGTGTGTAGCATGCATTACTATTGGCTATTGGACGATGATAACTGACAACGGATGGACGATGTATTCAAAATTTAAGTAGAGCATAAAAGACTATGTCAATTGTGAACAGAACATGTCCATCTATCTAAAATGAGCAAGCTACCTAGCATGCTCATAGGTAGCATGCTCATTTTAGATAAGTGGGCCACTAAAATACTTCTTAATTTTTTTTTTATGCAATCTTATCAAGTGATTTAGACATTTCTTTCATCGCTTAATTAAAAATTAGGTCACCCAATTTATTGTGGAAAGACTTTTATGGCCTTCAAAATTTGGTTTTTTTTTTCGGTACAATTTCTGTACATATTTTTGGCCTTAAACTAATTGTTACCATCTCAAGGAAAATAACATTGAAATAAATTCCCATTGAGGAAAAGATTCAATTCTATTACTTATGAAATTGAGAGTTGTTTATTTGCTAAAATTTTGTGTAATTCCAATGGAAATTCTATGACCAACCATCTCATTGGTGGAATGGGAGTATCAAGTGCCAAGTATGACAACACGAGTATATTAAATTTTCATGATAATAATCATCAACCTAATGACCAATTTGTTGATAAAAGATGAAACCAATCTCACAACTCTATGAACAACACGGTGACCCATGATATAGAAGTGACAAATGAGTCATGTTAATCATGGACGGCATGGTACAATAGCGTGTTGTGTTTCAGCACGGTACAATAGCATGTTGTGTTTCGGCACAACACACTATAATGTCATACTATTCAGGCACGGCCCAAAGAATCATGTCATGTTGGGCTATAATTTGAGACCTAGTGTGCCGTGCCAATACAAGCCCGTGATAGGTAGTGCCTGACACAATCCATCACGAGCTCAACATGGAATGACCCTCGGATCGTGCTTATTTTTTAAATATTTAATGTTGTTTAGATATTTTAATATATTTTCAATGTTTATAATTTTTTTCTTACAAATATTTTAATTGTAATTATAAATATTGTAATAACAATTAAAATTAATAATTATAATGACAATTAAGATTATATTGGATTGAAATTTTGAAATTGTGTTATAATTATAAATTCATTATTGAAATTGTAATTCTATTAAAGATAAAAATTTATTGATATTACTCAAATATGAAATTATTGGTTACTAGATACAAATACAAAAATAAAGGGTTAAATTTATATTACTATAATTACAATATATCCTAACTAAGTTCGCACCTATTGAACTATCTATTATTTATAAATTCATCATTGAATTATAAATTTTTATTTTCAAATTTTAATGATTAAATTCCAAAGTTCTAAAAATCTTTGATTATGTCTTCTTTCTAATTTTTCTTTCGATCCTCTACATCTTCCTAATCTTTTAAATACATTAAAGCCTCCAAAGTTTTTAACGTCAATCTTAATAACTTTTTATTTAATATCTTGCCCCTATACTAAAAGCATATTCAAATGCTACTGTGAACACCGGAGGTGTTAGTAGATTTCGAGCCATGATGGATAACACAAAGTAAACCCTTTCGTTTGATTTTCATCAATGACAAAATATCAAATTCTCTTTACTGTTGTATATTGAACATAAAAGTATAGTCAGTATCAATAAATTTTTTCAACTCAAACGCAATGAAAATACAAGAACTAGAACCAACATTTCTTTTACTTTTTAACAAAATAGTTCAAATAGTCTAATCGTAAAATAGGCTGTTTATTTGTTTCTTCTATAGCTAAAGTTGATCCAAATTTTTTTTCATAAAAAAAACAGTTGTGATAAAAGTATAAATTTGGTCAAAATCATAATAAAGTCCAGAATTTAAATTTTTTAAGATCTCATAAATTAAAATTTTTACACTAGACCAATTGATTCTGAGATCTATTATGGCTGTATAAATAAATACATAAGAATTTTCCTTCAATATTTTTAGAATTTAATCTCCATAACAATACAAACATAAAAAAAAATATTTTTTTTTGGAAATATTTTTGGAATTTAAAAGTATTTAAGTATTTTTGTCATCTTCAATAATCTTTTCTTCTCGTCAAAAGCAAAGTAACTAGTAACTACGCTTAAGTAGATAAAACACAAGACCAAACAGAATTAAAATGACCAAACAAAAAGCTAACTTTAATTGGGAATTTCTCTTTTTTTTTTCTTTATGTCTTGTTCAATATTTTTTTTAAAAGAAGAAAATGCGTTCATTACTTAAGGATCAAAAAATTCTCCATCCAAAATTTATTAACTTTTTGAGCTACAAACTTTGCTAGCTTTTGAGCTAAGAAATTACATGATCTTGGGATAAACTTTAGGCTTGCTTGACACCAAGAGCCTAGCTTCTATTTGATTTCTTAAATCAGCCATTTAACATCTTCTAAGATAGCAGTATCCCCATTAGTCATCTCCATAACATTTTTGGCATCTGACTCCAAAACTAAATAATCCTTAACTCTCTCCACAAATTTAATTAGGGCTCCTGTTTCCCAACTACTATTGAATTGTTCCTTCTTTGCCAGCTTGCCTAGAGGATTATGGTCATTTGTTCTAGTTCATCTATAGTTGTGCTTGACTTGAATTACATGATGAAATCCCACAAATCTATTTTTGATTCTTGAAGTCAGCTTCTCAACTCGGTGTATTTCCACATATTTATGGCTTCCTTGCATTATACCAAAGTATAAAGACTACTTTCTTTGTCTTTCCCACATCTTTGGCATATGAGGTTGTCAATTATTTTCCTAGAAAACATATTTTCTTTTGTAGGAAGAATATTGGACATAACCCTCCAAAAAAGATTTTCACCTTCTGGGGTGTTGTTAGGCTCAATAGTAATTTTAACAATCCTTCATTCGAGTTGAAGTTGTAACCCTTAGAGTAAAATTCCCATTTTAAGCCACATAGTATCACTTCTCATAGAATAAATATCCCTCTTGTTATAATGTCAGCATAAAGCATCTTTAGATTTATTAACAAAGAAGGGAATGTTTAGGATTTGGTTTACATTGTCTTCCATAAAGTGTTCTCTAATAAATCTTTCCCTCTATCATTAATAAGCACTTCTACTTTATACTAACCATCCAGTACTTTTAGAGATATAAGTTTGAATGGAGATCTCGAGATCCAACTCATGTTGTACACTTTTATTTTGTCATCTTTGTCGATGAGCCACCTAATTTCTTACTCAGAAGCTCCTTAACCCACATCATGCTTCTCTAAACAAACAAGGGATTACCCCTAATTTTAGCCCTTAAAAAACTCCCCTACTTGTAATATATTTCTCTCAAACTCAAGATCCCAAGATCTAACTCATGTTGTACACTTCTATTTTGTCATCTTTGCCAACAAGCCACCTAATTTCTTACTCGGAAGCTCCCTAACCCACATCATGCTTCTCCAAACATATAAGGGATTACCCCTAATTTTAGCCCCTAAAAACTCCTTTACTTGTAATATAACCAGGATCTCTAAACCTAAGATCCCATCTATTTTTTGGCAAACATAACTTGTCCCAGTCCATCCAATATGCATTTCTTTCTAAGTTAGTAGATTCCCAACAAAAGATTACAATCAACTTCTAAAAATCATCGTATAGGCTTCTAAGGAGCTTGAATATGCTTATTGCATATGTAGGCATAGCTTGGGCTATAGCCTTAATTAATATCTCTCTTCCCTTTTTGGAAAATAATTTCCCTACCAACTCTTTACTCAACTTAACAGCCTCAATTTCAGCTCATTAAAAAATTACTTCTTGTTTCTCCTAACCATAGATGGTAAGCCTAGGTATTTCTCATGCATTGACACCTTCTTTAATTAAAGAATGTACTTGATAGCATGAGCTAAATATCTTAGCACACTTGGGCTAAAGAATATGGATGATTTCTCGTAGTTAAATACTTATCTTGAAGCCTTAGCATAGACTTTGAAGAGCTGCCTTATGTTGCTACAATCTTTTATTTAAGCTTTCATATAAATCAAGTTGTTATCAATAAACAGAAAGAGGGAAATATATAGACTTGGACTAAGTCAATTTCCTTTGATTAGTTTTTCTCCTTCTGCCTTATGTAACAAGGATGAATGAGCTTCAACACCCAATATAAATAGATAGAGAAGGGAAGGCATCCCTACCTTATCCCTTGATGTACTTTAAAGCTCTCTTTTACCCCTCATTTTAGCAGCACTGAGAAAGATGTAATGCACCTCATTTTAAATTAATCCAACTTTTCAAAAATTTAAATCTCCTCATAATTTCATCTAAAAACTTCCACTCAACTATATCATAACCTTTGTTAATATCCAGCTTGAGACTTGCATATCCTTCTTTCCCCATTTCTCTTGCTTATAATTTTATACAAGCATTCATATTCTATGGTTATATTGTTACTGATCAATCTGGTAGGGATAAATGCACTTTAGTTTGGGGAAATAATATGGTTGAGGGATTTCTTCAATATATTTATTATTGCCTTAGTAATAAACCAGTAGATGACATTGCAAAAGCTTATGGGCTTAAAGTCTGTTGGTTTTTTAAGGTTTTTTATCTTTAGGATTAAGGCAATGAGTGTATGGTTAATATCTTTTACATTGCCCCCCGATTTAGGATGTATAGGCATACCTTATTAGTATCCTCACCCACCTATTCCCAATGTTTATGATAGAAACTAGTTGGTACCCTATCAGGTACAAAGGCCTTAGAAATACAAGACTGCTATACTGCCCTAGTGATTTCCTCTATATTATTGTTGATTTGATTCCTTAGATAACCTTATTAATTTACATCTCAGAAGGCATTATTATCTCAAATAGCTTTTTAGTATTCTCTTCATTTTATAGTCCGTTTCAATCCATTCCCCTTTTCCATTTAAAAGTCCCCTAATTTTTTTTACTTTCCTTCTACTTCACACTTTTGCATGAAAATATTTAGTATTTCTATCCCCCTCCTTCAACCAACTCACCCTAGATATTTGCTTCTAGTAAATCTCCTCTTCTTAAAATAATAAATCAATTTATTTCTCTACTTCTCTAATTCTGTTATTTGGCTCATATTACTTCCCATCCATTTTGCTTTACTTAAGCTCCTCTATCAACCTCTCTAGCCTTCCTTTTCTATCTCCCAATTCTACCTTGCTGCTGCTTTTAATTGTTGCCTTAGATTTTCCCATCTTATGTAAGAAACTTTTTATAGGTCCACATTCTCTTTCTTTTGTGCACTTTAACTTTCCTTTACTATCTCTAGACATCTTCCATATAAGCTCAAAGTATTTTCATAGTGAAATCTTAGAACCGTTCTTGATCTCCTCTATCTCTCCATAATTCCTTTCCAAATTTCAAGTGTAATTGGCAATGTACTGAGCCCTTAGCTACTAGATGATGAACTTTAAAAATTGTAATAATTAAACTAGCCTTTATTGCATAGAAATATATCAATCATCTCTTTAATTAAGTTAAGACCAAAACGTTTGTTTGACCAAGTGTATGAGAATCTACTCCACCCAATGTCATTAAGATTGTTTGCCTCAATTGCACCTCTTAAATCCTCCACAGGATCAACTCTTCTTAGCAGCCCTTCACTATTCTGTTCTAGCTTTAAAATTTTGGTAAAGTCCCTCCACACACCCAAGGCAAGCTTGACACTATTGCTAGCCTTTTTAGTAATTACCATTGTGTTTTTTCTGGCATGTATTTGGTAATCCAGAGACTCTAGTATATCTTCATTATTAACTTCACTAATCCTAATTATTGGGTTTATGAGGCAATTACTGTAAGACGAGATATGGATATCTACTTCCTCATTCCACATCAATGTTCCCCCATTTCATCCTAACTCTACTGATTGCAAAATAATTTACAAAATGAAGCCTTCCCTCAATTCGCCTAATCTAGCTATCAAGGAGTTTGGTCTCACATAAAAACACTATATTGGAGAACATTATTTGATGCTTAGAATGTATAAGGGTTCCCCAATCCTCGGACATTCTAACTTATAATTTTTATGATTTTTGATAAGGCTGAGGACCAACCACTGCCGATATTTTGTAATCTCCATTGCCATCAACTGCATTGTTTTCTCTTACTCCCTAAGCTGTCCTAAGCTCCTATTTTGTCTTTGTATTCTCGCATTTGTTAGGGGGGTTTCAAGATCTTTTCATTCTTTTGTTTTCCCACTTCTGGTTTTTCTTTCTCTAGGTCTAAATTCAGCCTTCTAGCCATAAACTTCCATCTTTTACTCCAAAATCAGAATATATAATTCTTGACTCATATACCCTTCTTATGTATGAATATTATATCATAATTCCTACACAATCCATAAACACCATCAAACCCAAACTATTATCCTGACAGGATCAAGATATTTACTAAACAGTATTCAATCTCCCAGTTTTATAAAATTATATACTAACTCAAAAATTATAAAACTACCACAGAAATACTCTTGACACATATCTCAATCCATGATAAATATTTCACTTCAAAATCACTGCCAAAAATATTTTAAAACTATTTTATTCTATAGCTTTAAAAATCTGTTAATCAAATACTGCAATGAGCTGACACTCTTTAGAAAATCATAACAATTTATCCACATTGATCTAAATTATCAATTCTGAGTATATCATATTAGACTTATAAACTTATTATATTACATAAATTTGTAATTTGTGAAGATCATTAAGCAAATCAAAAATTATTTGTCACTGTATCATACTGTTAACATAGGAAATTTCTAGAATTTTAGAGTCATTTTCATAAATTCACCACAAAATCAATTTCTGGAATTTTCAATCGATTCAAAGTCTCAAATGATTCTAAACATGTCTAACTTCATATACTCAAAATTCAAAACTAGAATCAAATCACAACAATTTATAAAATTCCTGGATTAAGAGACTATCAAGTAGAAATTCTGCAATTCATCATGATTTATCAAGCTATCTACATAGATCATCATCAATTCTCACAATATCTTACGAAATACACATCAAATCCTCAATTGTACATATTTTTAAAAATCAAACCTTAAAGGAATTAACTAATTTAACATCAAAGAACTAATAAATGGTTATAATATACCTCTTAAAGCTTAAATTCTAACTTTCTTTTTCTTTTTCTTCTTCTTCTTCTCTTTCTCTCCCCTTTCTTTCTCTCTTTTCTTACTCTAAAAGAGGTAGCTTGACCAAAATGAGTAAATTAGGATTTCAAAAGTGTATTTTTATACTAAGAGGCTAATTTTTGATATTTATGAATTTGCCCCTAAAACTTTCAAAGTATTACAATTTGGTCTCTAAAATAAATCTAAAGTCTTGCAAATAAACCCAATACTAATAGTATGTCCTTAACCTATACAAACACTACTAATAACAATACATAAATCAAGTATCACCCACATATAAAAAAAATATGTATATTTATATATATATATATATAAATACTTATTTTTACCGATGGTGGATACTGGTTACTACACCTTCATTCCAATTATCATTTATTTCCCCGTCTTTTTGTTCTCCACTCCCAATACACCATTAGCCTTTAGCCTCACCTTTCCTGACATATGTCATATTTACTCCAATCCATTATCCATAAGAAACAGTTTTTATTGTATTTTTTATAGGATAAGGAAAGCCCATCTACTAGTTCAAGAGTATTTTCGAATTCGGATCCTATTCAGGGAGTTTTCACAGGGTTATGTAAAAGGCTAGGCCGTGAAACCCATCGAGACAAGAGGTCGTTTAGGGTGTCTGGCCAAAGCATACCTCATAATCTAGTTCTGACTCCTCTTACTGGTATTAAAGCCATAGCTTTTGCCTTTTGGTTTTAACTTTATCAACTCATCCTATCTTGATATTTAAGGTTACTAAAAAGAATAACTACATCTTAGAAATATGGATCCTTCTTCCTCAAAATTAGTTATTCCTCTCCCAGTTATTACTCATTCTCCAACTACCATTTCCCCTTCTTCTTCCCTCAGATCTACTGATTCCTCTCGAATGGATCATCTATATGAGATCTCTTACCTACCAGAAGAAAATAAAGTACCAGTAGCCGACCTACTAATAATAAACCTCTATCATGCCTTTTTAAAATTAAAAAAAATCTCTTTTTACCTCTATCAAGCAATTGATTACCCCAAACCGCATTAAAAATAAAGAATATGTGCAATAAATCATATTTGACGAACACCTTCTCTTAGCCTCGATCGAAGA
Organism: Ailanthus altissimus; assembly: GCA_946807835.1. Taxonomy (NCBI): domain Eukaryota; kingdom Viridiplantae; phylum Streptophyta; class Magnoliopsida; order Sapindales; family Simaroubaceae; genus Ailanthus; species Ailanthus altissimus. The sequence goes on along the minus strand of OX327685.1, from coordinate 22,583,265 downwards.
ATAAATAGTAACCCTCAGATTCCTAGAAGACCTCCCTCCTTCCCTCCCCCCCCCCCTCTCTCACTGGTTGAAATAGTGCTATACTCACATGCACTTTGGTGCTATAAAATTTGTCCTAACCCTCTATGGCTGAAAAGGGGTTCGAAACTATAGCCCGTATTGCTCTGCTTCATGGACTCTTTTCAAGATACAAAGATGCTTGTATCGGCACAATCCAAACAACATTGAATCTAAGCACAGTACTAGTCATACTGTACCCTAACTTCTAAATGCCTCTTATAGATCCCAACTTGTTTTCAACACTAAAAGTATAAAATCCACATTACGAGAGCAGTTCTAGAAGGAAACATATATTCAGCCACACTCTATTACTAAATGGTTTATCGAGTCCAAAATCATGCGTTGGACTTTAGGATACTCCATATAAACCAAGATGCCATTCTACTCTCTGTAGAATCCAACAAGGTACCAATGTGTACCTATGTGCCAAAATAACTCTCTAATAAAAAATTGGTAAAAATCCTTCTAGATACGTGGATAACAAAGTACAAACAAAACCATAAACAGTCTCAACCACTTAAACTACTACAATTTACAAATCATAACTTTTTCCAGAGACGTGACGAATAAACTAAGATTTGCTTTAAAAACAACCAAGGCTTTCAGCCCCATCTTTCCCGACACAATTCACATTTTCTCCAATCAATTATCCATAAGAAACAGTTCCTATTATTTCTTTTACAAGACAAGAAAAGCCTATCTACCAGTTCAAGACAAACAATGACCACTGCCACTGTGACTTCTTTTGCAACTGTCAGTCATGCCAATATGACATATTAAACGATGAAACTTTTGTTAAAAAATAAAGACAGAGAAAGCAGAAGCAGTATTCGCAATGCACCCTTAAGAAAAGATATGATAATTAAAATACAAATGTCGAACTCTTGGGACAACCGTCTAGAAAATTTGACTACTATGTCATTTACTCTGCCCCAAAATACAACTCTTCTCCTTTTTGTAAACCACAAAGAGAAAATACAAAACCACCATCAACCTGCAAACCAAAACACCAAACTCCAAAACCCTTAAACACTATCTAATAATTATGTATGTTCTCGCCGGCAGATTTTCCTCCATTAACTCCCCAACACAATCCTGAAGAAAACACTGTCTAACAATGAAAGACAAAACAACCAAACACTAAATGGGCAGACGACAGCTTTGAACAAACAAGTCCTACAAATGCAATGCTTAATTGGTAGTCACAAAATGATATGGCTCAAAATAACGACTCAAGAGAATTAAAGAATCTCAGACAAGAATAGAAGCCACAATTGACACTGGCTTTATGGCCTATCAAATGCTGATAGATAAATTTAGACTTGAGATTAAGGTATTACACGAACACATTCTGAATCTAGTTCAAAATGGCTTTCCCTTCCGAAGTAAGAAAAGAAAATCAACCATTAAAAATCCCAGCTACGAAGCCTTAAACAAGATGTTTTCCAACCATAGCGTCCAGTAGATGCCTTACCTAAAGCATTACAACCTTTACCATTTTCCAAACCTCCGTTCACACTTATCCTAAAAAAGAAACACAAAAGGAAAAAGCCTGCCTCTGAACCATCTTCTATATTTATGGCATCAATCATCGAAACTACTACAAAACCCATCTTTAAAAAACTATTAACCCTACCACCAGAATCCAAACCCTAATTTTTCCCTTAACCATTATGAATCAGATCTTCACCCTTACTAACACACCAACATCACAAACTGCCTCAGAAACAGAATCTATTTCTGGGTCCACATTATGGTCAACATCCTCCCCAATCCTACCTCAATACATGAATACTACACCCCAAGGCTGCAAACTGAAGTTCATGAACTAGATTTCTTTATGAATGAAGCAGAAACTCCTCTACATATACTAGTTCAAACATCATGTGCAAACAACACGGAGAAAAAATATTGGCTAACTCTTAATGACATCGGCCCACATAAATGGGTTGATCAAATTTTTGAATTTTAAGCATAGTGTCTAGCTGAACAATAAAATGCTGGTATGACCATCCATAAAGTCATCCAAAAAGCCATCGCAAGATTCTAGGGAATATTGAAATATTGGTACTTTTATCTTAGAGAATACAGACAGCGTATACTACAACAAAATGAATCAATCGAACAATTCATTGACATACTCTTTAATGAGTTTGTTGGAGAAGAAGGCCAAATAACAAGAAAAAAAACGTGAAGAATTCTTTAAAATGAAGTGTTGTTTGTATAAAAGAAAAGATCTTGAGTTACACTTTAAGAAAGCTACAATAAGATACTGCATTCTGGGAATTGATGATCTAAATCTAAAGCAAGCATATCTCTACTCAGTTCCAGATCTATTAGGCCAAGAGGCTTTAAGAATTCTTGATTCCAAAAATACAAATTTACAAAACTCCTCCATAGGAGTAATCCAATAAGAAATCTTGTCAGCACTGGATAAATTATGTGTATGCCACAAAATTCTTTAAAGATGTTGATCTCACAGGAAAAAAGATCCAAAAGGGTTATGAACAGCGTAACTTATAAATCAAATGTTCAAGAAAAGAATGCTCTTGCAGAACTTGGAAAAAGCGTCATCACTGGAAGTTCCAAATTTGATGACCATTCTCCAGGCCACGTAGAAAAAGATTCTATCAAAGAAAGTCTATTTCCTCAAAGAAAAGAAACATGTGTTTTATTTGTGGGCAAAAAGGATATTTTGCAAAATATTGTACTGACAAGGATAAAAAGAAAAAGATGTTATCGGCCATCAATGCTATCTCAAAAGATGAACCCATCAACTCAAACCTTAAATCACTTTTATCTGAACAAAGCTGTGAAAATAGTGACATTATCCTCATTCTCTTAGAGTCTGGGTCAGAATCCACCTTAAGCTTTATTTCAGAATCACTAAACATCCAACCAGGACCATCATTGTCATCATCACCTCTACCATCCAAGCCATTACACACAGTATCTGTCCTGATGTTAGAAGTTCGGTTGTACCCATCTAAATACAGTAAGTCGATCAAGGTAATCGGATTACTTAACACTGGCGTTGCTGCATCAATCCTCAACCATGTCATCCTCCCCGAGTCTTATTAGAAACTTTATCATCAAACCTTTCGTACAGCCAACGATGAATTATTTAATGTATCTATGATCAATAAAATAATTTATCTACAGTTCTTTCCAGATCTCAAAATTTGCCATAAACTTTTAGGCTCAAACCTCACAGGAAAGGATTTGATCATAGGTTTTGATTTAATCCAAAATATTTTAGAAAAAAAAAAATTTACCAAGCCTAATTGATTAAAATTCAAAGCCTATTTCTTACCTTGGTCTACCATTTTAAATTAGTTTTCCATCACCTTCTTCAACACTATTTTTGAATAAATTAAAGCACACTCTGTGTCAAATAGTCACTCTAAATTTCTTCTCAAGTGTCCTTACCCACTATGGAAAAGTCAAGAATATTTTTTCCGACTACCCTTTCACAAAAATAAAAATATCAATCTAATAAAAGCAAACCACCCTAACATGCCACCAGACCATGTTGAAATTGCCAATGCAGAACTCACACAATTGCTATAAGAGGGACTTATTGAACCCACTTCCTCATAATGGGATTGTCAAGCTTTCTACGTCAATAAACGTAGTGAGCAAATCACAGGAAAGTTAACATTGGTTATTAATTATCAATCTCTAAACTCTTTTTTGCAAAATGATAAATTCTCTTTACCTAACAAGTAGGCTCTGTTATAAAGAATTGAACAAGCGAAAGTATTTTCAAATTTTGACTTGAAAATAGGATTTTGGCAATTAGGAGTTCACCCTAATGATAGACAAAAAAAATAGCATTCTGCACACCTCACCCTCATTATCAATAGACCGTCTTACCATTTGGATTAAAGACTGTCCCATTACTCTTTCAAAAAATAATGATGAAAATATTTGAACCAATCTAGGAGCAGACCCCATCTACATTGATGATATTTTTCTCTTCTCAAAAAGCATTAATGAACACTATAATCTTCTTTTGAAATTTGGCAGTATCCTACAAGATAAAGCATCATGATTTCTCCCACCAAGTGTCACGCGAGACTTGCAGAGATAAATTTTTTGGGAATGCAAATAAAGAATAGATAATACGAGCTTTAGTCTCATATTGCTGAACAGTTGGTCAAATTCCCCGATGAAAACCTGTCAAGAACCCAAAGCCAACACTTTTTTGGCATCGTGAATTACATGTCAGACTTCGTCCAACATCTTTCACAGATCACGAAGCCTTTATTCCACATTCTTAAAAAGAATCCTCCACAGTGGCAACACCAATAGACGATAACTATGAAAAAGCTAAAGAAAATAGCAACAAAACTGCCACCTTTATAGATTCCATCATATGGCAAGAGGATACTACAGACAGATGCAAGTGACTATCACTAGAGGGCGCCATCCTTCTAGAAGAAATCAATGAAAAAAGAAAGATATACGAGTATAAAAGTGGAGCCTTTTCTAATTCAGAACTTCACTACTACAGTACCTTCAAAGAAATCTTGGCGGTAAAATGGGCAATCAAAAAATTTGAATTCCATTTGATTGGACACAAATTCATGGTTGAGCTGGATATGTCAACTTTTTCTCATATGTTGACATTCAAACAAAAATAGATTCTAAATCAATAACTGCTATGATGGTAACAATGATTTCTAATTTTTTTCTTCAAAGAAAAATACATTAAAGGTAAAGACAACACAGTAGCAGACTTTCTCTCTCGCAATCCTATAAATACCAATACCCCACTCACCAACCATATCACCAAACACTCAGGAAGAATACCAAAGCACAAATATTATTCCATTATCTTCTTAATGGCAGCCTCTTCCTCCTCAGTTCCACCAAAAATTTTCATAGTCCATCCACTAATTCCATTCACACCTCTGGAATTTGAAGAAAGAATCAGAACCAAAACCATTAGAGCAAACCCCATCGAGCTCATAAAATAATATGCCATTCACACCTCACTTACCCCTTCATCTATCTATTCACTTTTACCTTTCTTGAAGCGTGGTCTAAAAGTGTTATTTATCTCATATGGTACCTGTTAGACTCATACACCATTGCAATAGAATTCCTTATCCTAAAAATAAAAAATGGCTCGAAATAGCCTCTGCTAGCCATGATGTAATCGCATTCTTACAATGGTTCTTCCCCCGAGAACAATGGTTAATCAAGTTAAAAATACTGATACACCAACACAGTCAATCAAGAATGCCACTAAGAAGAATTCATATAGTCCTTCTCTTTCAATGAAAATGGATGATTATATTCGATCATGAGGTGCATTACTATCTTATTGTTGAGAACTATTTTATGTTTCCATACTCTCTTCATTTGTTTCAAGACAGATGTAAAATAGAGATGCGAGACTTAGAAAAAGTCATTGCAGAAAAAAAAAAACCAGATCATCTTACCATTAGTATGGATAAACCCTGAAAACTGTATCCCTTGGGAAACTATAGACGACGACTTCTCATACAAGCTCCAACAAGTATCCAACCTACACCAATATAAACAAAGTGAACAACACCAACATTATCTCCAATAGTACTACCAGTACAACCAGGCTATAATTGATCATGAAAACCCTATTCCCATAACCATTCTATCATAAACCCATGAGACAGACACAAAAATGCATGATGTTCCACCTGACTTATCCCTTTCCTTGTACCAAGGTGCTCAACCTCTACCCACTGAGTCAAATTCAACAGGAAGCAAGACTATTATCTCACGAGCTTGCACCATAAAAGGCAGAAATCTGTGAAATAAGTCCTGATGACATCATAATCTTGGAAGAATTCATGGAAGAATATTAAAACATACAGGCCCAACATGCCTAGAAATAGTTCAATGATGACAAAAGTCCTAATAGGTCCAGCTAGTCGAGCTTCAGATCTTAAGCCATATGATAAAAGTAACCCTTAAAAGCTGAGCCTATTGATAAGGGCAAATTTGTCATATATTTTCTCATGTTTTTATTATTGATATTTTATGGTTTTATGAGAATAGATGGCTATTTATGTGCATTATTGTTATTTATAAGGACTTGAACAAAATTTAAAGAAATGATGCAAAAAGAGCAAAATAGGGACTAAAATGTAAAGTTTTTAAAGTATATGTCCATAGCTCTAGCGCCACAAGGATTATCGCCCCAGCGCTGGAACAGTGATCAAAATAAGAAAAATGACATGTTGAAGTCGCATCTGGCGCCCCAACGCCGGCGATAGGCCAGCGCCCTAGTGCCATCATCTCACCGCTCCAACGGTGAAGCCTATTTTACGTGTCACCCCAGCGATAACTGCATAGCGCCCCAGCGGTATCGCGATTCCTAGTCTGATGAGAATTGAGATTTTCAAGCTCATATCAATCCCTATAAAAAGCCACTCGTTCCCATCCTTTAAGAATCATTCAAGATAAACCTAGAGCAATTCAAGAACACCAAGAATACAGAGCACGAGTCTTGGTGAGCAATAGAAGTTTAATTGAAGAAACCTTATAGAGAGATTCAAGGCGTTCTTCGGCATCAAGAGATCTTAGGCAGCACAATTAAGAGCAATTCGACGTCTATATCGTTTGCTATTGATTGTATCATGATTTATTATTATTTTTACTGTTGTTCTCTTGTAGTCATGAGCTAAACTTATTTTCTATGGTTAATACTTGAACTCAATATGTGTGCTTAATTGTCATATCTTTTGAATATTTAATAAACTTAGTTTTTTATATTTAAATTACTTGATCTTAATGCTTCAATATATCTGGCCAATATATGGTGAATGAGTTGGTAATATTGTTGATAAACTCGAAAGAGGAATCATAATATTTAGACCTAGGTAATTATCAGCATGATTGTAGAGTAACATTTAATATTGCATATGCACGTTTCAATTTAGGATAGGAATATACTTAATTGGCATGTATGATTAATAAGACCTAATCTGAATGAATCTTAATTTATTACAAATACCATAGGAATATAGGTATTTGGTAAAGTAAGGTATACTTGCATGACCTTGGAAGAGGCTTGTGAATACATTAGTGTCTTTATCAATAACAAAGACTAAGGGAGTTAAATATTAGAAGATTAATCATTAGAAAGCATATTGAGGGATAGTATTAATCCTAGGTTTTCTCTATATTGCTATCACTTAAATCTCTTTGCATTGTGTTTTTGCCTTTATATTTTCTACATTCATTCTTAGATTTTTATTTATCTGAATAATTATTAGGAAGATATCATTTTAGTAATTAGTTAAAAAGAAGAAATTATCTCTGTAGGTTCGACATTCGACAATTTAGTCCCTTTATTATTTACATACGATAGTGTATACTTGCACTTAATTTTATGATATAGAATTATCGCATCACCTATGTGCTCATAATTATCGCGTGGCCCCAACTTTATATTATGTTTTTACTTTTTGTCTAGTCTATAATAATTTCCCTATACGGTGGTCTGCGTGCCCCATCAAAAATTTTTTAATTATTATTATTTTGTTTGTATTGAGAGTCCTAGGCTATAAGGCCATTCCTTCCTTTGTACAAAGTATAGTTTGGAAAAATAAAATCTTCTTTTCTCTCATTCCATGAGTTTTTAAATTTCCTCCTGGTTGTTCTGAAGTAATCTTAGGCAAAAGAATAAAATGAGTTGATCTATTTTCTTAAGTTTTAAAGAAATTTAATAAGTTAATTATGCTTTATGGTTACCCTGCTTAAGGGATCCTCTGTATCAGAAAGACTGAAAAAAAAGAGTATTTTTGAATTTGTATCATATTCGGGGAGTTGTCACTGGGTTATGTAAGAGGCTAGGCCATGTAAACCCGCCAAGGAAAAAGGCCGTTCAGGGTGTTTGACCAAAGCATACCTCATATTTTCGGGTTCAATACCCTAGCCTACCCATCCGAATCTAGGTGTCGAGTTAGGTTATTATCTTCTTCCTCCTTTACATTCTTTTCTCCATTTTGAGCTGGGTTCTGGACCTGCATGCTACTTCCGTCACTGCTCTTTATCTATGCCCCTTTTCTCTTAGCTTGTTTTTACCTAATCTGCCTTCATTATTATCCATTTCTGTGCCTCCCTTCATCCGTTTAAATTTTCTCCTTGTCACGACTCTATTTCTAAAACTCTCCCATAGTTCTTGCTTTTATCCATACCTCAAATGCAAAATCATGACCCTCATTTTCCTCTTCCGTGGTTGTTCCCTCCCTGTCCTGTCTCTTCTCCACTCTCTTTATAAAATCCTCACATTCCCTATATATATGCCCAACTCTATCACATTGATAACAAAATTCTGGCAACTTCTCATAAAGCATGGGCATGGTGAAATCTTCATTTTGTCAGCAATTGGTACTGTGTGCCAGCTGTAAATTTGCAATGGTGGACAGCCTTAATAAGGCTGTCCACTTGCTCAACTCTCTCTATAAAAGGGAGAGTTTAGAAATTTTGTTCTACAATACAATTTTGAGAGAGATTTTAGAAATTTGAGAGAATTAGGTGTATTGAAATTTTGGGTTGTAAGGCTAAAACATTACAATACTTGTATTCTCTATTTCTAATAGTAAAAGATTCTTCTGTCTTCACCTGTGGACATGGGCTAAAAGTCGAACCACGTAATTTTGTGTTTTGTCTTATTTTTATTTTCATTATTTTTCTCAATTTCGCTTTACCTGCGACCCTGCATCACCCCTCAAATTCCTAACAAGTGGTATCAAAGCTTCTGGTTGAAGGAGGTTACTATTTATATATACAACACTATTTATGTATACAGGCACTGTTCATATGTATGGGTACTATTCACGTGAAACAGTGGGAACCGATCCTAGCAGAAAGCAGTTTGTGGTGAAAAGCAATGGCGGCAAAATACGAAGTTAAGAAGTTCAATGGAGGTAATTTTACATTGTGGAAAATGAAAATAAAGGCGATTTTAAGAAAATAAATAAATGCTTAGAAGCAATTAATGAAAGGCCCGCTGGTATCACTGATGATATCAAATGGAATGAGATTGATAATAATGCAGTTGCTGATCTGCATTTAGCACTTACTGATAATGTGCTATCCAGTGTGGCGGAAAAGAAGACAACAAAAGAGATCTGGGATACTCTCATAAAATTGTATGAGGCTAAATCTTTGCACAACAAGATCTTCTTAAAAAGGAGATTGTATACTCTTCAAATGGCAGAATCCACTTCAGTGACAGAGCACATCAACACGTTAAATACTCTATTTTTCCAACTCACTTCCTTGAGGCATAAAATAGAGGCAGGTGAACGTGCGGAGATTTTACTTCAAAGCCTACCAGATTCGTATGATCAACTCATCATCAATTTGATGAATAATATCCTAACGGACTTCTTAGTCTTCGATGATACAGCTACTGTGCTGGGAGAAGAACGAAGACGAAAAAATAAAGAAGACAAACAGGAATGTTCGCAGCAAGCAGAAGCTTTGACAATGATGAGAGGTAGATCAACAGAACGTGGCCCTAGTGGGAGTCAAAATCATGGTAGACCAAAATCCAGAAGTAAGAAGAACGTCAAGTGCTACCATTGTGTCAAGAAATGCCATCTGAAGAAGGATTGTTGGGGATTAAAGAAAAGTGCAGAGGATAAACCGCAAGGGAATATTGCAAGCACCTTAGATGATGGTGAAATTTTATACAGCAAGGCAACAACAGTTATTGAAAGCAGAAAATGGTTCTTTGATGTATGACTCATGGATTCTGGAGCTACATGGCACATAACCTCTAAGAGAGAATGGTTCCATCAATATGAACCTACCTCTGGAGGATCTGTATATATGGAGAATGATCATGCTTTAGAAATCGCTGAAATAAGATCCATCAAGATGAAGATGTACGATGGTACTGTTCGTATTATCCAGGAGGTGCGACATGTAAAAGGCCTCAAGAAGAATCTTTTGTCATTTGGACAATTAGATAACACTGGGTGTAAGAACCAAATTGAAAATTGGATAATGAAAATTCTCAAAGGTGCACTTGTAATAATGAAGGCAGAAAAGGTTGCTGCAAATTTGTACATGCTTAATGGAGAAACACTGCAGGAAGAAGATGCATCTGTTGCATCAACTAGTTCAGCAGAAGAGTCAATGATAATGTGGCATCGCAAACTAGGCCATATGTCAGAACGAGGTTTGAAGATTCTCTCTGATCAAAATTTACTTCCTGGGCTCAAATTGGTTCATTTACCTTTCTGTGAACACTGTGTCACAAGTAAACAGCACAGATTAAAGTTCAGTACATCCAGTTCTAGAAGTAAAGAAATTCTAGAATTGGTCCACTCTGATATTTGGCAAGCACCGGTGATGTCCTTAGAGGGAGCGAGATATTTTGTATCATTCATAGATGATTACTCAAGGAGATGTTGGGTGTATCCAATCAAGAAGAAGTCATATGTGTTTGAAGCTTTCAGAATATTCAGAGCGCGGGTAGAACTTGAATTAGAAAAGAAGATCAAGTGTTTAAGGACAGATAATAGAGGAGAATATACTGGTGAGGATTTTATTGCATTCTGTCAACAAGAAGGCATCAAGTGGCAATTCAGCACAGCTTACACGCCTCAGCAGAATGGAGTAGCAGAGCGGATGAACAGAACCTTGTTGGAGAGAACAAGAGCTATGTTAAAAACTGCAAGTTTAGCCTAGACATTTTGGGCTGAAGCAGTCAAAACCGATTGTTATGTGGTAAATCGGTCACCATCAACAGCAATCGAGTTGAAGACACCGATGGAGATGTGGACTGGGAAACTAGTTGATTATTCTCGCCTTCATACATTTGGAAGTCCTGTGTACATTATGTATAATCCCCAAGAAACAACGAAGCTGGATCCAAAATCCAGAAAATGTCTTTTCTTGAGATATGATAATGGAGTCAAGAGGTATCACTTGTGGGATCCTACTACCCACAAGGTCGTCATCAGCAGAGATATGATATTTGCAGAAGATAAACTACAAAAGAATGATAAAGATGATAGCACAGTGAAGGAAAATCCAGAGACTACAACGATACAAATGGAAAATAATCAAGTACAAGAAGATTCAGATTCTTCTGAAGCAGCACCAGAGCATGAAGAACAAGAACTAGTAGAGTCTGAGGCTACAGATGATCGTTGATGAACTCGTGAGAGACGATCACCATCATGGCACTCGGAGTATGTCATAGAGGCTCATGTTGCATACTGCCTTCTAATAGATGATGGAGAGCCAACAACTTTCCAGGAGGCTTCTAAAAGTCAAGATGTTTCTCTATGGATGACAGCAATGCAAGAAGAAATTGAAGCCTTGCATAAGAACAAAACATGGGAGCTGGTTGCACTACCACGTAAAAGAAAAACCATTGGTAACAAATGGGTCTACAAGATCAAATGGGATGACATGTTGATGGCAGGCCCCAACAAAGATCGAGTCTAAGAATTGAAGGCACAGTTGGCTAGAGAATTTGATATGAAGGACTTAGGACCAGTAAACAAGATTCTAGGGATGCAAATTCACCGAGATAGAAATAATAGGAAGATTTGGCTTTCTCAGAAAAACTACTTAAAGAAAATATTGTGGCACTTCAACATGCAAGATTGTAAGCCAATTAGTACTACACTCCCTGTTAATTTCAAATTATCCTGTAAGATGTGTCCTAGCAAAGAAGCAGAGAGGAAAGAGATGTCTCGAGTACTGTATGCATCAGTAGTGGGAAGTTTAATGTTCGCTATGATTTGTACCAGACCAGATATTGTACAAGCAGTGGGAGTAGTTAGTAGATACATGACAAATCCTGGTAGAGAGCATTGGGGTTGTGTCAGGAGGATCTTTAGATACATTAAGGGTACTTCAGATGTTGCTTTATGTTACGGAGGATCAGATTTTATTGTTAAGGGCTATGTGGATTCAGATTTTGCAGGAGACCTTGATAAAAGAAAATCCACTACTGGCTATGTGTTTAATCTTGCAAGAGGAGCTGTAAGCTGAGTTTCGAAACTACAAACTGTTATGACATTATCTACTACAAAAGCAGAATACATGGCAGCTACACAAGTTTGCAAGGAAGCAATTTGGATACAAAGATTATTGGAGGAGCTCAGGCACAAGCAAGAGAAAGTTCAATGGTTTTGTGATAGTCAGAGTGCCTTGTACATTGCAAGGAATCCAGCTTTTCATTCAAGAACGAAGCACATAGGTGTTCAATATCACTTCGTTCGTGAAGTGGTAGAAGATGGAAGTGTGGATATGAAAAAAATTCATACAGATGATAACCTAGCAGATGTGTTGACCAAGCCCATCAATATCAACAAATTTATATGGTGCAGATCCTTGCATGGCCTAACAGACACGTAGGCAACATGACTTTGGTGGAAAAGAAAGAATGGTGTGGAGATTTGATTGATTTTCAATCAAATCTCCAAATGGGAGAATTGTCAGCAGCTGGCACACAGTGCCAACTGCAAATTTGCAATTTGCAAATCTACAAATTTGCAATGGTGGACAGCCTTATTAAGGCTGTCCACTTGCTCAACTCTCCCTATTATAGGGAGAGTTTAGCAATTTTGTTCTACAATACAATTTTGTGAGAAATTTTAGAAATTTGAAAGAATTAGGTGTATTGGAATTTTGAGTTGTAAGGCTAAAATATTACAATACTTGTATTCTCCATTTTTAATAGTAAAAGATTCTTCTGTCTTCGCCCGTGGACGTAGACTAAAAGCCGAATCACATAATTTTGTATTTTATCTTATTTTTATTTTTATTATTTTTTTTAATTTCACTTTACCTGCGACCCTGCATCACCCCTCAATTTCCTAACACTTTTGAGTTCTTTTATTCCTACTGACAAATCCCCCGAATAGCTTGGTAACATCTATTCTCACCCGTATTCACATAAACGTTCCCAAGCAGCTTCCTTGCTCATCCAGATCAACTTCTTCTATAGTCCCAATCTTATTCCCTAATAGCCGCGTCATTTTCTTCTGCATACATATTGATTGGGACATTATGTATTTGGACCTAGAACGATGTAAACTGAAAAGGGAGTTTGTTAATCTCCCCTATTCCGTAAGTCTGTTAGTATAATAAGCGATTTGTCAAAGTACCACGGTTCCCCTGCAACAACTCTCAGCTTATCTTCCTTTGCTACAAACACGAACAAGAACCTTTTTCCCTTAGACTTTCTAACTTCAACCCCTCCACAAGCTTCCAAATTTGCCTCATATTGTTCCTAATGCTTCCCTATTAACTGCCCACTTAGAGAGCACTTTTTCAACTAAATATCCTTCATTCATTCTCTCCTTCGCGTCTTTAATCTCCTCGTAAACTTTGACTATTCCCCCCTCCTCTTCCGAAATGTTTAAAGAGCTGCAGAGTTTTATTAGCTCCTCAGTGTCCATCCTTTTTCTTTATACCTGCTATTCCTTAACTTACCAACCTCTTTAATTGCACCACCTGCCAATTTGATCATCGTTCAAATGTAATAACTTCTTCACTCATTTAGAGCGAGTTGATTAAGCAACAAAGACTTCAATCTCCTTTTCTCATTATAGTTGGAGAGTTTAGAGAGAGTGGAGACAAGACTCGTCTTGTTCAATAGTTATATCTGCACAAGTATATCAGCATTATTATTGTCCCATTGAGATGATATTTCATCCGTTAATAGACTTCATAATTGAGATTCAAAAATAATTTTTTTTATTAAGATAAAAAAAGGCCTGTTAGATCCAAAACTTAAGAGACTGATGGGATTGGGATCTAGGATCTAACAAAGTATAGTGAAACACATCATTGATATTGATTTGATGATTCTCTTCTCGTCTTAGTTGGTGGGGTTTTAGGCTTGTAATTCATGAGTGTACCAGTTTCTTTCCCTATTAAATAATGCTATGCTCACCATAATAATTGGGAAAAAAAAAACAGAATTTGGTGCACTTGGTTACTGTTCAATACTTCGTTAATCTAACCAGGAATAATGTGTTATTTAAAATGTTTCGATGTTATAACTTACAGGGTTAGAATTTTTGGTCAGTCAATATTATGGTATTACATAATATGATTTCTATTAATTACTCTCCATTCGGTAGGTAATTTAGGCAATTACTTAGGCCCCACCTAAAATTAGAGTCTCATATTAATTTTGTCAAGATTTTATCACCAAAATTAAGATTTTATTGTGATTGTACAATTAAGGTCTTATCTTAATTATAATCTTATTAAATTTTACTATATAATGGAAATCAAATATTTCTCATTTATAATAATAACTAACTTAAATTAAACATTTATTAAAATTTAGCTCATTATTCATTTCTATAATTTAAAATTTAAATTTTCATAATGAATACATTTTTATATATCTTCTACAAGTATTTATTTTTCTAACTAAGTCATCCATCAGCGTAATCTTGTAAATTATATTTGAATTTAACACAAAAAAAATATAAAGAAGCATTAATTGGAAACAAAATCTCTAAATTTTATGTACTTTAAATCTGATCTAAAATTAATAGTAATATAAATTAAAATAATATAATTAACTAAAATTTAAATGTACAAATCTAATTAACATTTTATGTCTAAGAAAAGGAATAGATTTAAAGTAAAATATTTATTTGGAACGTTAGTTAGTATTCTATTTTGAGATTTCGACTTGAACTCAATTTTTCAAAAGGCGCAATACAATTCACATATCTCAAACTTAAACATCTTGAGAACTCTTTACTTGAGTCTCATAAGAAGACTTGTTGTATAGGCACCTCTCTTTGAGAAGACTCAATATTAAAAAAAATATCCTCGAAACTTGCCTAATTGGTTGTATAGGCACCTCTTTTTGAGAAGACTCAATATTAAAAGAAATATCCTCAAAACTTGCCTAATTGGTCTTTAGCGCCTAAAATCTTTGGCATTAATATTTTCAACAATTTGTTCTAATTGAAACTAACTACTAAAACCTTCTAAGACAACAAGAAAATACATATCAACTAAGCACTTAAACTGTCCTTATCTCTGAGAATCTTAAAATTCTACGATTTTTTATAAAAATTCTACTCTTAAATCTCATGATAAATTTAAAATAGGAAAGTAAAGATATATCCTGATTTTAAAAGATTTCTATAACCTAATATTTAAAAACTTATAAAAAAAAATAGGCTAAACAATAAAGTAAAAAGGAGACATTTTGTAACATATATTATGTATTATTTTTATAAAAAATTATATTTTTTTATTTGTATATAACTTGTTTTTAAAATTTATAATACTTTTTTGAAACTTAATTTATGAAATATCTAATTAATTCTCTATTTAAAATATAATTAATAATGGTTAATTTAAAAATTACCATATTACCCTAAGTTCTCAAATCTGAATACACTAATAATGTATAGGGATAGGATCTCTAGTAAAACACCCATAACCACGAAACAAAATATTTAAAGAGGGAATCTTTATAATAGTTTAATTAGCATTGACTGAAAAAATTTCAGGTAAAGCAAATCAAAGATTCCATGTGAGTTTTTTCCAAGTTTACAAATTGGGGTAGTTGAAAGAGTAGAATTTTGCACAAAGTGAATGATTAATTCATTTTCAGAGGTCATTTTAAAGTCATAATGACTAATTATTAATAGATAGGTTAACGATGTTTTCAGTCGTTAGATTTGAGTGTTGGTGTGGGTTCAATCAAGGAAAAAGAACCGAATTTGCCTTTTTAAATGTGAACTTTCAAAAAAAACAAATGAAAAGGAAGAAAGAAAGAAGAATGTGGCAATTTGCTTTGCTTAAGGAAGTAGTAGGAGATGTTGATCCCTTAAGGAAAAGCTGGTTTGATTGGTAATCAATCATTTCAGACTTCAGTGGTCATTTCAAAGTCATTTTCAATCTATATCAATTCTCAATGTGCTGCTACAACAGAGAAGCGTGGAGCATCGATCCCCCGCTATGGGCTATGGCCTATGCCCCTCATCCTCATGTCATGGGTTGAGGTTGAAGTTGAAGTATTTGTGGGATCCAAAACTCCTTCAAGAAAAGTAGTTCAGGTGAGGAAAAGTGTCAATTTTAGAGCCTGATATTATTTAGATGAATCTTATTCTCTCTTAAATTTTTAATGTCATACTAGAGTTAGTTATGACTTATGACTGAAGGTCTCATGCTGTATTTGCATTTGAATTCATTTCTGTATGATGTGTTGGAGTCACATTTGCTCAGTGCCTAAGCCTAATT
This sequence comes from Ailanthus altissimus, assembly GCA_946807835.1. Classification (NCBI taxonomy): domain Eukaryota; kingdom Viridiplantae; phylum Streptophyta; class Magnoliopsida; order Sapindales; family Simaroubaceae; genus Ailanthus; species Ailanthus altissimus. The sequence continues at coordinate 22,566,957 of OX327685.1, read as the reverse complement.
CATGCAACCGCGTTAGAATTTGATATTTGATATTGGTGAACATTCTTCTATATGCCATGGACCGATACTGGCGTCATCATCAACATTCCACATTCCACGGCCTATAGAATTAAATAATGACCATTTTCAAATTTATCCTCATCTTAAAGTTTACATTTCAAATTATTTACCTATTTCCTTGTCACATAACTGCAATTGACTATTTCCTTACTCTTTGTAAATCACTTAGATGGACCGACCATTATCTTTCTTTTCTTTTTCTTTTTCTTTTTCTTTTTTTAAAGATGAAAGTGAAATTAAAGAATTTCAATGGATTTGCTTTTTTTTTTTTAAAGTTTAAATATAATATTATAAATAACTCACAATATTATATTGGTATTAGTAAGACTGTTGATATACACCAGACAAATTACCAAGATGCTTCACATGAATAATATAAACTTTTTATAGCCCGTCGAACCTATTTCTCCAACAGCAAAGATATTACGAGATCTCGAAATAAGACCAATTTTATATAAAATATCTACCTCGATTACAATTGGAAAGAAACTGACTTTCACACGAAGAATTTAACCTTACAAAGAAAATGGCTACCTCATATAGGAGGATTGTTACATAAAAATTACCTAAATAAAATTACAAAAATACCCCTACTATATACATTCAAATACATCCAACATTAACCTATCACTGCACACAATACGCAAAACAGACAACTGCTAATATAATTTCAATAGATGGTCGGCGGCGAAGCTTATGGTCAGAACAGTAACAACGGGTTTGGAGCCAAAGCTGAGGGGCATGGGAGGAAAAGAACTCAACGGTGGTGCGGGGGTGGCAAACAGCCCAAAACCGGGATCCAACTCGGTACAGTATCCATGGTGTAAATATCATGCAACTTGGCCGCTGAGGGGGTAGGGGGCTATAAGGAAAAGCAATGTCGGCCGGTCCTATGTGAATGTTGGCTAAAGAGAAAGTTGCAAAATCGAGGAAGAAGGCATCTACATGGTGGTAAAAACAGTGGATTAACGGGTCCCAGAGGATGCAACGATAGGGGGAGCACACTAGTGCATCAGCCTTGCGTGACGACACGACAGCGTCGCGACTTCTCGACCAGATCATTGCTGAGTGGCCACCGAAGAGGAAGAGAGAAATCAAAAAGAAACAAACGAATCATTAATTTATAGCCACTTTGAGTTTGCAAAATCAAATTAAGGGTGGTCTTATGATCACAATATAAAAAATTTGAGTTGTCGCGCAATAGAATTTTATTGCGTCATGTAAATTTTATCATGCTATATAAATTCTATCACGCCATAAAATTGAGGTGATAAGATCCTATTGCCTCAATTCAATCTATGTGATATGATTCTAAATTTTTGTTGAATTTTTATCATCTCCTTATTGTGAACAAATGTGTCTTATTTATACACAAATTTATTTTCAACAATTTAATATATATTTTCAATAAATTTATATTTAATTTAATAATTTCAACACATCCCTACATTACGTAACAATATAAATAATTATTTAAAAAAATTTATCTTATCAGTTTTTTAAAAAAGTGAATATTTCAGTGATTGCTATGTTCAAATGATGGTGGAGTTTTTTTTTTTTTTGTATTTTTTGACATAATTTTAGTTTTAAAAAAAAAAAGTAAGAGTGAGTGTATATTTGTTTGGCCGGTCAAATAATATATACAGAGGATATTATCATACAAAATTAATAAATTTAACTAAAAAAAAGTTAAAAATTTTAAATAGAGACAAAAAAAAATTAAGGCCTCTCAATTTTAGCATTTTCTAAAAAATTTCCATTAAGATTTAAGCCGAAGCAAGAGGTGAATTGATGATGATAGGCAAATTGACTTTTGGGGTCTACATAATCTATGACCTTCGGATGGCATTTGTTTACAACGTGGGTTCAAATTGTACCATAAAAAGTGAGTTCCAATGTGCATGTTCACACACAAATACATACACAACGAAACATTTTAAAAAGTATAAATTAGCTGATTTTCAGAAGACAACCCAAAGAAAACTCGAAAGAAAGTTATATAAAGTAATAAAGAAAATTCCAAAACTCAAAAAAAGATTGCTGTGAGTAAAAAATTTCGGACTGTGATAGGAATGGATCAAGAATTTGGACCTTTTTGCATACAAAAAAAAAAAATTCTCAAACTCGAAATTAAAAAAAAATTCCAAATTAAAAATTGAAATTAAAATTTTTCTAAATTTGTCAATTAAATTTTGCCATTTTTTTAAAAATAAAATATTTATTAAGATGTCCATTGTTTAAGTTGGAATTAGAATTTAAAAATTTGAAATTGTTATTTATTTTGCAGATTTTTTTTAAAAATCTATTATTATCATACATCAAGTTCAATTTAAAATTTTAAACTTAATATAAATTGAATTGGAATTAGAATTTGAATTATAAAATTTAATGGAATTGGAATTAAAATTATAAAATTATAAAATTTAATGTAAATTGATTTAGAATTGCAATTATAAAATTTAATGGAATTGGAATTATAAAATTTAATTTAAAATTAGAATTATAGCATTTAATGTAATTAGAATTGGGAGTGTAATTATAAAATTTAATGTAAATTTAATTAAAATTAGAATTATAAAATTTATTGTAATTGCAATTATAAACTTTACTTTAAATTGAATTAGAATTATAAATTTTAATGTAAATTGATTTGTAATTGCAATTATATACTTTAATGGAATTAGAATTATTAAATTTAATAGAATTAGAATTATAAAATTTAACATAATTGAAATCGAATTTGAATTTAGAATTATAACATTTTATGTAATTGAAATCGAAATTAAATTTGAAATTATAACATTTTAACATAATTGAAATTAAATTTGGAATTGAAATTATAATATTTAACATAATTGAAATAAAATTATATTTGTAATTATAATATTTAACGTAACTGAAATCAAAATTAGAATTAGAATTATCACTTTTAACATAATTAAATTTTAGATTAGAATTAAAATTATAATATTTAGTGAGACTGAAATCGAAATTAGATTTAAAATTATAATATTTAACGTAATTAAAATTGAGTTTGAATTTGGAATTATAATATTTAATGTAATTCAAATCAAAATTTGATTTGAAATTATAAAATTAAACATAATCAAATTTATAATTGAAAATAGAATTATAACATTTAACATAATTGAAATTAAAATTAAAATTAAAATTATAACATTTAACATAATTGAAATCGAAATTGAATTTAAAATTATAACATTTAACATAATTAAAAATTAAAATAAAATTAAAATTGTAAAATTTAACATAATTGAAAATAGAATTAGAAACAGAATTATAACATTTAACATAATTGAAATTAAAATTAGAATTAAAATTATAATATTTAATGTATTGAAATCAAATTTAAATTTTAATTAAAATCGAAATTAGAATTATAACATATAACATTAAAAATTTGAAATTTTCGATTTATCTCATCTCATTCCAATCCAACTTAAGTTTGGGTTAGATTGAAACATATCTCAAAAGATGTCCTGATCGAAACTTAAGTAAGATTGGTCGACCTAAACTTAAGGGTGGACAAAATCGGTTCAGAGTGAACCAAAAATCGAATCGAGCCGGTCAATTTTTAAAAAATAAAATTGAAAATTGAATCAAAAAATAGTGAACAGAGTCGAACCAAACTGATTGGTTTGACTTCAAATAGGCTTTTATTTTTAGTTTAGTTCGATTCAGTTCTATTAGGTTTGATTTTTTTTTTAATTTTTTAATTTTTTTTAAATTCAATTTTTAGTTCGGAAGGCAGAAATAAAAAATTGAATTAAATTTTTAATTTTTTAAATTATAAAACTAAAAATCGAACCAATAAAAAAATTTGAACTAAATTAATTGATTTGATTCAATTTTTTAAGTCTAATTTAATTTACTGATTTTTAACCCACCTATCTAAATCCAAAATTTTGGACCTTAAAAAAAAAGGCAGCAGATTTTTATTTTTTTTTCACATTTTTTTTCAAGCCAAAAAAAAAAAGAAAAGTAATTAAGCTAAAAAAAGAAAAAAATAAAACAAAACTCATTAAAGTATAAAATATTATTGTGCAAGACAAAAGTACTCGTTGGCACATTTGTCAGCCAAAAAGATTTGACAGGTGTCTGGTTGCTTACTTCTCCAACTCAACGCTTGTTTTCTTTTCCAAAAATCAAACATCACTAATTATTGCTTATCCACTGCAAAAATTAACTTATTAATCTTGAAGGTAAAAAATTAAATTAAACCCTACTCTACTCATAGAGATTTTAAATAAGCATAAATTTGTGTCAAGAGATGTTAAAGAGAGAGCAGAGATAATAGGACAGCGAGATTTTCTCATCATCTGTAAAAACTTCAAAAAATATCAGAACAAAATAGAGTGTTAATTCTATCAAGTGCTTTATTCATCTATTTATCTAATCTAATACTTATCCAATTACTTTTGTTTTGTATCTGTGTGTGTTTTGTCACGATCATTGGATGCACGTGGAAGCCCAGAAGGTAAGTTCTTTCTCAAGAAGAGAAGAAGCTTTTATTTACTTTAGTACCCATCTTCCTCCTCCGTCAGTTTTTTACTCCTCTCTGCCACCCATCTCTTTTTCTTTGTCTTCTTTGTAAGCATTTCTCTTTTGTTTTTCTGTTTCTTTGTTTTTATTATTTTGTTGTGCTATGTGTTTCTGTTACTGATATCATAGATTGCATGTCTTAATGTTTTTAAAAAAAAAACTCTTATTGTCAATCTTTGTATGCGTTTGGTTTCTTGGTTTAATGTGGATGTGAGTTGAGATTGTTTTATGATCTGGGTATGTTCCGTTTCTTTGAAATTTATTTGTTTAATGTGTCAAGCTGATTCAGGTTTTTCACATATTGATCTGGGATTATCTGGTGTTAATGTTCATACCCTTTGAGTTGGATTGTCTTGTTGAAGTCAATTATGACTACATGCATACTAGGATCTGTTTGCTGTTACGGCAATATTATTTTTGGTTTTGTTACATTGATTTCAACAGCTAAATTTTGTAATTTTGTTTTTATTCAGTTCTATTCAGGAGCCTAGATTGTTTGGTTGGTGTTAATGATCTATAGAGTTGGGGGTATTTTCCTTTAAATTGCATTGTCTTTTTTCAATAATCACTAATGTTTTTCCTTTGTTTTTCAATGTATTGATGCTCAAGTACTCAAATGTTCTCTAAATTTTAGTTGATAATACACTTTAGTTTTTTTTTTATTCAATCTGAATTTGGTAGTATTGTTGCTGTTGTTGTGATGAGAGTTATTAAGCTTGTTGAAAGCATGGCTCTTTCTGGGGTTCACCGAGACAGAGGGGAGTTAAAGATTCACGAGACTGTAGAGGAACTTAGTACTGATTTGGCAGGCTATATTGCTGACTTATCAGAGGCTTCCGTGAAGGAAAGGGGCGTCTTCGCCATTGCCTTATCTGGTGGTTCTCTCATTGGCTTAATGGGGTATTAGTGCCACCCTTTTCATACTCGATTCATTGATTTTGTGATGTTAGTCTTGGTTTGAATATCTTGTATGAAGCAGGAAACTCTGTGAAGCTCCTTATAACCAGACTGTGGACTGGGCTAAATGGTATATATTCTGGGCGGATGAACGTGTGGTGGCAAAAAACCATGCTGATAGCAATTATAAGCTAGCTAAGGATGACCTTTTGTCTAAGGTTTGTACTTTAAGTTTCTATCTTTTCATGTTTCTTTTTCTTTTTCTTTATTCATACTCTTGCTCTGTATGTAGCCTGCTTTTGGTTCTTGGAAAGGTTCAAGTGAAGTAAATGCTCATGCATCAGCTTCCTTTCTGAAGCATGTGGTGCATTCTGTTTCCTCTGTTCTTGATAATGAGAAAAGGAAGATGATCTTAACTGTTGTGGTCTTCCTGACTATGCGGGCATATTCAGGTGGTTAATATGGGGTACAGCAATGTCAATACAAATCCATCTATAGAATTGGTGGCCAACCCACTCAGTTTCTGGATTTTTTTTGGTTGAGAATAGCCGTCTTGTGAATGAGTTTGGTGTTTCTCACCTTCTACGGTTGTCATAGTTTCATTTGTCATTAGTTAGTCAAAAGCACAGTTTGGATCATCAAATATTTTCCCTTGATGGGTTTTAACTGCTTCAGACCTGTGTTTCATGATGTGGCATGCTGTCATTTGCAGTTAAATTTTTGTTAGTGGATAATAATATTTGCTTGGCAAATATATCAAATCAAGTGTCTTGTATGCGAGCATTAATACATTCAATATTACTTTCCTTAGTTTCACTACCTATTCCAAGTTTGCTTTTGAGTGCGCATTCTCTTTACTACTGCTGTTTTCATAAGGAAACTCAAGTATGATTAGTATTGCTGCTGTAAGTAGTATGCTAACAAATTTGGCTTCTAATAAAGGAAAGGGCTGTTGCCACTGTGTTTGTGATGAGGAGGAAATAATTGCATCATGTGTTGACTTTGAGGTTGTGGTGAATCTCCGTGGGTTAAGAAAGAAGGGAATTTTATTCCCTGAACAATATTGTTTGTTGGTTAGTGTAGGTTTTCCCTGATGCTCAGGGACAAACCAATACAAAACACTGCTAAAAAAATCTCAACTACTTATACTCCTTTGAAAGCTATATCATCCTTAATGTGGTTCACTACTTAATGGGTTGCTTCAAATGATATTGTTTAATCTGACAAATGGTTTGGAAAGGATGGCTGAAGTTTAATATTTATGCCTGACTGCTGACTTCTAATTGAAAAATAAGTTTACTGCAGTTCAGATCCTATACTTGGTTTCAGAATTCAGACCTCTGATTGAATAGAATATGTAGCCTATCATGCTATGTTATCTTTTGTAGGAACTCCTAGAACAGTTTCGTACATCTTCCTAAGATAACAAAGGAAATTTGTATGACAGACCAATTTTGAATTTTGTTTATATTCTTTCCTTTCTCATATTTTCCAAGTATTTTCTTGTGGGTCTATGCAAAAGCAAATGGACAGCCATTTCTGAATCTTGGGAATGTTTAGAAATTCTCCTGCTGCTCTTATTGGATGTTGATATCTCTGATTGAATTGAGTTTCCCCACATGTGCGCTAACTTTTATCTTTCCGACTCTAGAACTGTCCTCACTGAGACAGTATCTGATCTTCCTTCCAAAAGTCTTTTTTTGGCTTATTCGCTATATATCATGTGCCATCTACTAAACCATCCGCAATTTCATAACTGCAACCTTTGTTGTTATGCTGGTTTCTGAAAGAAAAATCTTTGATGTTTCATTGAGCATCACATTTTGGACTCTTTTGAATGTCTGAACTTCATTTTTGACAGGATATAGTTACTGAATGCATAAATAAAAATAGCCTTGGATATGGTGCAGCAAGTTGCAAAATTTATATTTGGAAGCTTTAGCAGGATCAACAGTAGTATGTTTTTGGGGAATGTTTAATTGAATAATATTGGATCAAATGACCATCCTTGTCAAATTTACTCATTTGCAGATCACTACAATATTTTATAGTGAAAATTAGGATATAATTAAGATGTTCTTCTGGATTTCGTAGACACATATCACTTACCAAAAGTACAATCATTTTTCACTTCATCTAACATTATTATCCATTTACTATCATATTTACATTATATAAGAAAAAGACTACTTACGCCTTGGTAGTTATCATAGCCGGTGAAAACTACGGTTTATGTTTTTCCTCCTTGCATCTGGTGTTCCTGTCTTGTGTAAAGTCCAAAACTATTAGTTATCCTTCTACTCTTTAAGTCTGTCCATGCCCTGTTGTAAGATATAACGGCCTTCTAAAATTAGATATCAAAATGTAGTACTTAAGTTTTGTTATATCTTTCATTGCATAGGTTTCATTTGAAGAGGTTGAAGGAGTCCATTGCTTTACTAATCTTGCATTCTTTTTTGTAACTCCGCCATTTAATTATTATTCTCATCATACGCATTTTTGTATTAGCAGGTTCCTATAGTTCCCAGTCATGTGCATTCCATTAACGATTCATTGTCAGCAGAGGAGGCTGCCGATGAATATGAGTTTGCCATCCGACAGTTAGTGAAAACACGGACAGTCAATGTTTCTGATATCAGCGACTGCCCCAAGTTTGACCTCATCCTTCTTGGTATGGGCTCTGATGGCCATGTTGCCTCACTATTCCCTAACCACTCTGTACTTGATGAGAAAGATCAATGGGTGACTTTTATTACTGATTCCCCTAAACCCCCACCTGAGAGGATCACATTCACTTTGCCTGTCATTAACTCGGCATCCAACGTGGCCATTGTCGTGACAAGTGAGAGCAAAGCAGAGGCTATGCATTTGGCAATTGATGATCTGGGGCCTGACAGCCCATCATTGCCTTCACGAATGATCCAGCCAACAAGAGGGAAGTTGGTGTGGTTTTTGGACAAGCCGGCTGCCTCAAAACTTGAAAGTGTTCAATTTTGCGAGTAGTGTCAAAACTATTCCGCCAAAGTGTACTTTTGTATGTAGTTGAGGGATTTCAAAACTATCGATCCTTTTAGCTTCCTTTAGGTTCTGCTTCTTTTATTTTTGCTTTGGGTGGACTTCTCCATTTTGGCTTTTTTTTTCCCTGTTTTTTTCCGCGCTCAGTTGTGCTGGGGTTGGTAAGTTTTAATGATCCTTTTTTGTAAGAAGAGGGAAATATTGTTGGAGCCTCAATGGAAAAGCCTTTTTCTGGGTTTTGGTTTCTTTAAGGTGACTGGTCGGTTAAAGAAACCATAAGGGCAGGCTTGTGTGCTAGCCAGTATATGGTGGAAGTCATTTTCATGAAATCAAGTAGATGTGTCTTCTCATATTCTGGAATGCTAGTCTGACTGCCATTTCAAATGCCGTCATTATCAGCTCCTAGTTGTATATTCTCTATTCCCATTGAATTTTAGACGCTTCCTGAGATGAGAAGACAAAAACGAAAGAATTCTAACCCTTAAAAAGCAATTTTCATTATAGTGAGAGGTTATCATGTTAACGCAAGTAGAAATATAGGAGCATTTAACACCCCTCTTTTTATTGCATCAACAAATATAATTTATGCATCCATGGAAAGGGATGGGAAAATAAAATCCCTCTAAATCTCCGCAAACTATTCACTTTAAAAATGAGAAGACAATAATAGCCAATGTGATTCATCTCGCGACTCTTGTTTGTTTGAGGATTCCCATTTATTTGCTGTCAAAGTTTCTCCTTAATTGCCCTTGGATCTTGCTTTCTGAAATCTTGCCTATCATATAAGTTTTTAGATTTAACAATTACTCAATATTAATAGTTACAAGATTGAATTCAGTCTGCTTACACATAAGATTTTTTTTTTGAAGGGTACTTACACATAAGATTAAAGTCACGAACTTTGATATTTTTTTTTTAATAAAAAAAGCTGTACTTATAATTTCAAAAAAAAAAAAGTTTTTCTAACATAATACAAATTAGATCATTTTCATTCTTTATTTTAATATGACCCAACTTAATTTGATCTAAATAAAAAACTTTCATCAATTGACACCTAACAGTTACTCTTTAAACATGGTAATTGAAAAGTGGCTTCGGCTATTATACTTCAGCAGCATTAATACTTTTTGGAGATAAAATTGTAGTTGTTCGATTACATTTAACGGTTGTGAAAAAATGAGCTGTTTGATTGAAGAAAATGGGCAACCGATGAAGATTACTCGTTACTCATGCAAATGCTGCAATGACCACCAAAAAAAAAACCAACTATCATGTCAATTGTAAACACCCAATCCGAGATCCAACACATCCTAATCCACATACAAATATCAAATGCCTCCCCTTATATTTGTTAAATATCAAACATTCGTGTGTTGATTCAAACATTATTAAAGGATCCTACTTATATAAAAAAAAACCATTATGTACACAAAGTGTTATAATCATGACAACTATTCATGAAAATATACATCCTTATAAAATAATTATAGCTATAAATTAGTCATTATAAATCATTAAAAAAAATTGAAAGTAAAATTTTAATTTTGTATTCTCTAAGTCATCACTGCCATTTAACCCTCGCCACTCTGTCAAAATTGATTTAGGGGCTACCATTACACAATTGTGATAGAGAATAAATGTTAGTTTATGATATTCAATTCATAATACAAATGTCTCATTTTGAGTATTACACATTTAATTAATACATTTGCAACATTTAAGAATTTTAATTTACAATTCATAATTTATTATATGTTTGAGAAATTTACTTGTTACACATTTATTAATACAATTACAACATTTAAGAATTTTAATTTACGATATTCAATTCATAATTCATCAATATGTTTGAGAAATTTGGGTGTTACAAATTTATTTAATACATTTACATTATTAAAAATTTTAATTTATGATATTTATTTCATAATTCATTAATTTGTATTACTTGTTACTTCGTGTTATAAATATGATTATAGTTGTAATTGCAATCACATTCTGATGTAATTATAATTATCATATTGTAATTTAATTACAATTATTATATTGTAATGATAATTTAATTATAATTGTAATTATAGTTTTATCATAATTGAAATTGCATCTATTTTAATTGTATTATAATTGAAATTACTATTAAGTAAATTGGATTGTGATTACACTTATAATTATAAGAGTAAATATAACTGTAATCATAATTGTAATTGTAATATAAGAAAAAAGTGCATCTGAACCTTTAAAATTTTTGAAAAGAGATAGCCAAACCTTACCATTTTTAAAATCTCGTTAAGACCCTTGTGGGGTAATAATTTTTGTATATTTAAATGAAAAGGGGTAAAATAGTATATTTACCATAAAGAATATGTGTCAAAAATTTAAGATGACATGTATTACTTCATAATATAATTATTTAATACTTTTTAATTAATGAAATTATAAACTAAAAGGACAAGTTCCATTTTGTAATAAGTTGTAAATGACATGTATAACCATATCATTGAATTTATTATATTTCTAATTAGAAAACTTGAAAATTAATTAATTAAATAAAATTTAAAATTAAAATATAAAAATAAAATAAATTAAAAAATTAAAAAACTAAAATAGCGGCCATTAATGATTGCCGCCATCGGTCAACAGTTACCACCATCGCCAACCATTAATGATCGGTGATGAAATGACTACTTAAAATTTTGAGATCAACTTAATGATGTGGTTGTTTTCATCAATGGAGCACATAAGAGTGTTAAAATAAAAAATAAAGTGGCAGTCACCATATCTCTATTGCCGAATGACTGTGAATAGAGGAGCATCACTACTACCATCGAGGTCACCGGTTGATGATCTAGCTGATGGAGCTAGTGGTGCACCTCTACTCGCTGTCATTCCATAGCGGAGATTTGGTAGATGCCACTTTATTTTTCGTTTTGGCACTCGTTCGGTGCTTTGTTGTGGAAAAAAATTATATCAATGCGTAGATCTCAAAATTTGGAACTCGATGATATAAAACTAGATTTATTTTATCACCGATTATCAGTGTCGGATCAATGACAACTATTATTGACCAGTGGTCGTCTGTTTCTCTTTTCAATTTTTTTAAATTTTTTCTTTAATTATTTAATAGATTATTTAATTAATTTTTTTTTACTAATGAAATGTTCTAGCATAATGTGGAAGTACTATTATGCCTATGTTGTGTTAGCATATTCCATTGGTTTGGCTTCAGGAATTTGTCTTTAGTAGCTTTATACATATAACTTTGGCATGTTATGTTGTGATCCTATTCTTATATGTAACTTTCAGTGGTAGGTCGTAATTATGAGTGATGCATGTGACTTAGAGTGCAACTTTATATATAAGCTAATTAGTTGTAAGTCTCGTAGAGTATAGTATGCTAGAAAGAGAAATTAAAAGTTAGTTCAATTGTATTCTTCTATCTCATGTCTTCCCACTTCCTATCACATAGTTTCTTCCACAAAAGCCTCTCATAGAGTTCTTCTCAAAACGCTCATCTCATAGAGTTTCTTTTATAGTCTTCTATTTTTCTCTCATAAAGTTTCTTTCATAATGTTTCTCTTATAGAGTTCGTCTCACAGAGTTCCACTCAGAGTCTTCTCATAGTGTTTCTTTTATAGTGTTTCTCTCATAGAGTTTCTCTTATAGAGGTCTTCTAAAGAGTTCCTAACATAGAGTTCCTCTTAAAGTATTTCTCTCATATCATTCTCTTTATAGATTTTCACTCATAGAGTTCCTATCATAATGTTCCTTTTTTTAGAATTCCACTTATTAAAGTTCCTCTTATAATGTTCATCTTATAAAGTTTCTATAATAATTTTTTCTCTTATTCTTATAAAATTCCTCTTATAATGTTTCTTTTATAAAGCTCTTCTCATAGTGTTCCTTTCATATAATCCATTTTATAGTGTTTATCTCATAGAGTTCTCTCATAATTTTCTTACAATAGAGTTCCACTCATAGAGTTCCTTTCATAGAGTTTCTCTTATAGTAACTCATATAGAGTTTTTCTCATAATGTTCCTATCACAGAGTTCCTCTCATAATCATCTTTCTTTCTCTCATAGAGTTCCTCTCGTAGTTCCTCTTATAGAGGACTTTTTTAATTATAGAATTTCACTTATAGAGTTCCGTTCAAAGTATTCCTCTCATATTATTCTTTTTATAGATTTTCACTCATAAAGTTTTCTCTCATAGTGTTTCTTTCTTAGGTTTCTTTTTAAAGTGTTTCTCTCACAGAGATTCTTTCATAAAGGTCTTCTCATAGTGTTCTACTTATATAGTTTCTCTTATAGTTTTTTTTATCATAAAGTTCTATATATAAAGTTTCTCTTAGAAAGTTTCTCTCACAGAGTTTCACTCATAAAGTTTCTACCATAAAATTCCTCTCATAATCGTCTCTCTTCATCTCATAAAGTTTCTCGCATATAATTTTAATCATAGAGTTCATCTCATAGTTTTCTTTCTTCCTCTCATGGAGTTTATGTCATAGAGTTCCTCTCATAGTTTTTTTCTTATCATAGAGTTTCTCTTACAGAATTTCTCTCATACCATTCCTCATATAGAGTTTCACTTATAGAGTTCTTCTCATAATGTTCCTATTATAGAGTTTCTCTTATAATCTTTTCTTTTTCTCTCATAGAATTTCTCTTATAGATTTCAATTCATAGAGTTTCTTTTATAAAGTTCATCTTATAGAGTTCCCTTGATAGAGTTTCACTTATAAAGTTCTTCTCATAGAGTTCTTATCATAGTCTTATCCCTTCCTATCATACAATTCCTCTTATAGAGTTCCCTTGATAGAGTTTCACTTATAAAGTTCTTCTCATAGAGTTCTTATCATAGTCTTATCCCTTCCTATCATACAATTCCTCTTATAGAGTTGCTCTCATAGATTTCAACTCATAGAGTTCATTCATAGAGTTCCTCTCATGGTATTTATTTTATAGAGTTCATATTATAATATTCATTTCATAGAGTTAATCTTATAGTGTTCTTTTTATAAAGTTTCACTCATAAATTTTTTTTTTCATAAAGTTCCTCTCATGGAGTCTCTTTTCTTCCCTTCATAGAGTTGCTCTCATAGTATTTATTTCATAGAATTTCTCTTATAGAGTTTCTTTTATAAAGTTTATCTTATCTAGTTCCTCTTATAGTGTTCTTCCTATAGCATTTTTTTAAATAATATTTCTCCTATAAAGTTCTTCTCATAAAGTTTCTCTTATTAAGTTTCTATTATAGAGTTCCTCTCGTAGTGTTTCCCTTATAGTATTTATCACATAGAGTTTTTCTCATATAGTTTTTTTTTTTATAGAGTTCCTCTCATAGTGTTATTCTTATAGAATTTTTATTATAATGTTCATCTTATAGTCTTCTCATAGTATTTATCTCATAAGATTCTTCTCATAGTGTTCCTCTCATAGAGTTCATCTTATAGTCTTCTCTTATAGTGTTCTTTTCATAGAGTTTTTTTTTTATAATCATGTTATAAGCTTCCTCGTATAGAGTTCTTCTCATAGAGTTCTTCTTATAGAGTTCCATTCATAGAGTTTCTCTCATATTTATTTATATCTTACTTGTATTCGATATATATTTTAATTTATATATTCGTCTTGCCAACCTTACGTCAACTAACTATCAGGTGGATCATAAAATTCTAAGTTTGATGAAGTCTATTTTGAGTCAATTCGTTGTTGGTCATCATCGAATAGTCGATCGGCTAGCAACTAACGCTGGCAGTATTGTGAGAGCAATGTCCATGACTATTTTTTGTTTTTTTGTTTATAGTTATATTTAATTTCAAAATTAAAAAAATAGATTATTAGACATGTCAAATTTGTGTAACCCATTTAAACATCTTGTGAATTCATGTTTTAGTATTCTAATTCATCAATTCATTTATAAAATATTACTATTTAAATAATTAAATTGAATCAATTTGTTTAAGACACGAATTCATTTAGAAAATTAATTGAATTTGAAATGAGAAAATGGCACAATTATCAAATGGTTTAAATTTTGTCCTCTATTTAATAATCATGTCAAATTTGTGTTTGAGATCATGATTTGCCAATTCGTTTAAGATACGAATTCATTTAGGAAACATTTAGAGTAAAAATTTATTAAATTCATTTAAGTTATAATGTATTTAATAATTTAAATAATGTGTTTTTATCATTTTAAAATAATAATTATATATAATAATTGAATCATATAAATAAATTGAATCGTGTTTATCGTGCAAACAAATCAAATTATGTATATTCATATAAAAAAATCTAATATGACCTATTTATTAAACATGTCTAATTATTTTATTTCATGTAATTCGTTCATTAAACGAATCAAATTTTTATTTGGCTGTCTAATTTGTTTACTTTAACAAATCATATGAGTGGATTTGAATTCCAAACCTCTTGATCCACCCAAGAGAGCTTTTCTAATTAAACTAATACTCATAAAAAGACCTTTGCACTTGTTTGCATTATATGCCAGTATTTTTTAATTCATCACCAAATTGACTACATATTATCAATATATGTTATAAATTCTATGTCAAGATACTTTTCTTATAATATTCTAAATAAAAATAAATAAAAAATTTAATTTTTTAACTACATTATTGTTATTCTATGACATGATCATATTTACATCATACATCCTTCATTTGATTTGTAAGACGTATATATTAAGAAAAAAATTTCATAATAAAAAAAGTAATTTTTAATAAGTTTTGAGCATTAATGGGCATATTTATTATTTGACAAACGTTGAAGACCTTTTTTTTGGCTGTCACACAAATTATGATATAACTATATTATTCAAGTGTTGATTGTAGATCTAAATACTTTATTGTTAATTGTAGACACTATTATTAATTGTAGATACTAGACATTTTATTGAAGTGATATATGCATACTAACTTTTTCATTTCTTCTTATATCAATTTTTTTTGTTACTCTACACATAATACTATTTACATTCAATATTTAACCTCAACTTTTGGGTTACATTACCAAGAATAATAGGTTCACTTATAACTTACACGTAGTAATTCTTTAGTTGACTATTACAACCCTACTACTTTATTTTTCTAACTAATTACTTGTGACTTACCACTATTTATTTATGTCAATTGTGCATAAAAATTCAAGTCGATCATCATAAATCGATTTACCAGTTGCCACTCTTAACGTGGAACTATCTCATTATCTCATTCTCTCAATTTTTATCGACATTGTTTTTGACAGTATTTTTACTTGAACTGCATATTAGCTTCAACCTTTAAAGATAAGCTCTAATATCTATGGTTATAGAAGCATCTAACTTGGGTCTACAACTATAAGATAATTTGTAAATTGACACAATACTCAATGCCCTAGAAATTAACACAATTGATGCTTAGTGGCGTTGGCACCACCGATCAACCAATAATGAAGGAAAATTAATGTTATCTATAGAATAGTTGTGCAACCTTAGATAATAAAAGAAGAGCGGTACTTGAAAAGAAGAGCGGTATTTGAAAAGAGAAGCTAGTCCCATTGCTGATGGTTGTCTTGGATTGCAATGAGGAAGAACCCAAGGCAGAGAGAGCAAGGTTCTCAATTTGCTTTTTGAGTGACTTGCCAATTTCCGTCTTTTGTATTGATTAGAACTCAACATGAGAAGTTAATAAAGTTATTGAATCACTTTTAGTGGAGTTGGGTACAAGAAGGAAAATGAAAATCCATGTTTAAAAATATTCAAAGACATTTTCTAAACACCCTGAAATTCAGTGATACCATTGGCAAAGTAAGGAAAATAGGGTCCTTCTAAGCCCAGCTCCGAAATTTGGTTAAAACAACTTAAGAGGCCGTGATCTAGGAAGAACACTTGTAAGCGGCTTAGGGTAGTATGAATACTCGGAAAAGATATGAGCATTTGCCAGAGCAAATAATTGCCCACCTAACCCTAAGCCTATTCCTAATCCTAATCCCTACCCCTAAAACACTGACGTCACCCTAATTCATATTCAAGTACTAAAATCTCATATCATATTAAATAATGTAAGTTAAACCCATGGGCTCTCTCTTTCAAGAAAGTGACTGTATTCATATGTTTATGAGTTACATTACATATGCGACAAGAAGAAGGATGCCGTGCTAATAGTATTCAAGTAGAAGCCACTTTGATATGAAAAAAATTACATAGTCATTATCAAGTTAAAAATAATTCATTATTCTAATGTTCAACAGCTTACAATTTATTTATGTTCTTCTCTTTGAAACTAGATTGTTTACTAAGAATTTTTAATCAACCCTAATTCACGTCATAAAAATAAGGTCAAACACGAGAAAAATAATAACTTATGACTATTTTAGTTCAATAAAAATACTTATTTATTTGCTCATATAGTGAAGATTCAACAAACAATATGTACATCCACTTAGAATACTTTATTTACATCAAGTAATTTACATTAGTTCGAATAAAATAAAGTCATAGGTAAAGTACAATGCACAAAAACCGAAATGAATATATATATATATATAGAAAAAAGATTTAAAAGATAATTCAAGAAAGTAATTTTGAAAATAATATATATTTTAACCACCTATAGGAAGGATTAGATAAAGAATAATTTCAAAAATTAAAATTGAAACCAAATAAAAGAAGACCAAAAAAATGTGCAAATAAAAATATGTAATAATCATGTTTGAGATACAAAAAATTTTGGTTGGATTAATGAGATAAAAAACTTAAAGCAATCTCTTATTGTATAAAGAATAGACCATTAGAGTTCTGAGAATTATTTCAGGTGAAACTATGAAAGTTCTGTCCAAAATCAAGGCATTGGAATCCGTTAATATGCAAAACCGCTATTTCCAATAAAATTAACAGCAGAAATTTTTAGGTGTGGTCGATAGTAATTCTATAAAATGTGGATTTAACCTACACAGCATGTTGAGGTCGATACAACATTGTTTAGCTATGAAAACGACATTTGTTTTAAGCTAAACAATGCTACATACTTGGGTGACGTTAGCACTGGAGACGGACTCCTACTCCTCACAACAATTTGAACAGCTCAATCAGTTAAACCTCCCCAACCAAGGAATTGACTTACTATTGTGTGCAAAAGATGTTTTCTAAGGACTAGATTAGCATAACTACAATACTTACCAAGCCCAGATCTGGGTGCAACTATCCATCCACCTTAAACCAAATCGTCAAAAGAAGATAAGAGAAAAATGTCCATTCACTATGCCATGAGAATTGGAGATAAAGCATACTTGGCATACCAGTAAACTAGGCATTCTAGCTTTGGTCATAGATGCTATCAGTACAACTCAAGATTGGTGTAACAAAATTAATGCAACTTCCATTAACCCCCCGCCAATTGGGAAAGAAAATACTCAAATTACTTTACAAGAGGAAAGAAAATCAGTCACAGGAATATAACGCAATGAAACTACGAATCAGTATACCTCCCTGATCAACTAACAGGGTTCGAGTGTGTGGTATTCTTTTCTGTTATTGATCTCATCCCATATGGATCAGGTTCCGCTCACTCTTCCATATCTTCTTTAGGAGGAAAGCCGTGTATCCGCCCAAGCAACCATTGATCGGTTACCACACGTTCAATAGCATACTTGCTTGTCCATTCCAAGTATTCTTTAGCTGTAATGAGGTGGCTGAACTGTTAACATTCTCATGTTACCTGAAAAATTGTCACAAAACAGATTTTAGCAAGCATGTTCATTTTCAGGAAAAGATTTAAGGGTTTATCTGGCTATGTATGGATCATTAGACAGTCCGTGAACTTTTACATGTACACATTAAGAAACATTGATGAACAAAAGAGCCATATCCATGTAAAAGTCTTTGTTTTGGGTAAGCCACGACTATCAAGCCGTTCTTTGATCAGTTAATTTATTACTTAATTTCATAGGATATAAAATTTAATAGCAGGTAGTGAAAAATGAAACTATATAAGCATGAATACAGAAATGCAAGTGTGCAACACCAAGTTGGCGAGCCTCAAATTTGTTCTCACGTACTTTTCCATTTTAATGTACTTCTTGATTGGATCCATTTAACTTGGGCTAAATTCGACCTAAAGGACCTTCTCAAATTTCTCCTTAATGTCGGGAACTAAGATTAGTTTTAGAGGTAGTGACCGAGGAATCCTGGCATCCTTAGTAGAAGCCAACCATGCCAACATGTTAGCTCTATGATTTTCATTTTGAGGATTTTTGCTGGATTTCTAATTCTTTAAATTTGGCCGTCAAATCCCTCACTTTTGACAGATAAACCGACATGTTCTCTTTTTGGGCTTTGAAGTCTTGTCTAACTTAGTTGATCACCAACTTTGTTAGTAGTGGTCGGGCCACCCCGGAACCAGCTAAGAGGACTTTATATTTTAGCTTCGTTATTTGACACCTAAAACCCAAATTCGATTGCATGAGTGAGCTTATCTTACTCGGGCCTAATAAAGACAACCTTGATACCATATCCATTAGAGTCAGATGCCCTATTAATATAAATGACTCAAATTGGAGGTTTTAGGTTCTTAATTGTTTGGGTCCTTGTAGTTATCTTATTCTTGCATATGACTTCTTCATGTGTGCATTCAGCTACAAAAGTTGTCAATATTTGTCCCTTGATATTTGTCTTTGACTTTTAATGTATGTTGAACTCATTGAGTTCAACAACTTACGGATTAGTTGCCTTGATATATCAAGTTTATATAGAATTTGCTTGAAAAGCTAATCGATGAGGACTATCATTGTATGCGTGTTCGCTAATGTGGGCACACAATATATTAAATTGCAAGTCCATGGGTCGTGAGCAAGTGATAAAGTGATGAGTATAAGTATCGTTCCCACAAAGATTGATCTTTCGAATTTACAATAAGTATTATAGGTTTTAGCAACTTGATTTTATTTAGACAACTTGATTTAATGCAACGACTACAAAAAATTAAATTAACAACCTAAATTAAGCAAGAACTAAAATTGATTTAATGCAATAACTACAAAAAATTAAATTAACAACCTAAATTAAGCGATAACTAAAATTAATAATCTTGCAAAAAGGTGAATTTATAATAAAATGGGATCCTAAAGTCTTGATTTCACTTTATTCTTCCCATGTTCTTACTTTTTAACAATTTCATTCAATTCATTAATTAAGGGTCTACAACTAATTTTATTTCCTCTTCCAAGAGTCAAATGAGATACTATGCATACATATTTAAGTTGATATTCCTATCTAACTTGCTACTTATACATGCATTACGCAACTCTTAAATTGATTATCCAAAGATTAATCTCATTACTTCTCCAAAGCATCAAATGAAATTCAAAGCATAATGCCACGCCTTAAGTGTTCTCATGTATTTTTTCTAACACTTGGTGTGCGCTATATACAATCAATGAGCAACCTTTAGTGATTACCAAAGTACTATTAGCTTCCCAACTCAATAACAACTTAAGGCTATGTTTCTCGAATTTGATAAATAGATCAATCTCTCTCAAGTATTAATCTATAGATCAACAAAGACCAAATCATTTTTTTAATCAATTAAAAGTATTAAACATAGAGAAACATAAATGAATTAATCAACAACCCACTAAATCATCCAAACATGGCATAATTAAAGCTACATCAAACATTAGAATTCAAGTTTAGCTTCATATAAATCTAACTACAACTAAAATTATCATGAAATCCATAGATGCAAATATGTTTAAACAATATTCATAACTACAAACTTTAAACAAAAGAGATAAAGTAAAAGGAAAAGCAAGAAAATAAAAATAGAGATGTCTCCAAGGCTTTATTTCTTCAAGTGTCTTTAATAATTCTCAAGAAGTCTTGGATACATATTCTCACTTTAAATATTGGTACACCTCTCTCTAAAAATGGGTTTTCTCCTATTTAATTTTGTGCTTTCTTCCTCTCTTCTTCTTCTTTCTTTTCTATTGAATAGAGGCTTTATATATTTATAGGTTCAAATTGAACAATAATTAAGGCATTAATGTTTTAGATTTGCTGTTGGTACTTAAGCGTCAACTTTCTAACTTGTTGGCTAGATTTGGCATATAGGGGCCAAGATCTGGGGTTTTGTTTTTTACCCCGTGACACAGGCATTATAGTAAAATACTGTTAATAATTATTGTAGCAGTTCACTATAGTAGATTTGATATTTTTGTTTTGTTTTCTTTATATTTTCATCTCAAATAGCTTTATTAATTTTAAACCTATAAAATAATAATAAAGCACAACAAACGTCTAATATTCATACTTAGAACAAACAAACATCAAGTTATGAGAGATATAATATGATGTATAAAATATGCTTATCAATGCGCTTAGAAATAATGTCTTAGCTTTTTTTCTGATATGACCAATGTAAGAGTAAACTTCTCTATTGATAGGTATCGACTTTCAAGGTTGGTGAATGCCTTATTGGAAGAGTAGACATGACTTTGAGCTTTTTCTTCTTCTTTGACTAGTATTGAACTTATGACAAATGGACCGAGACTCCTAAGTACACAAACAACTGATCTTTTATCCTTCACACAAAAAGATTGACAAGTTGTGCCAAATAGGGCTTCAGCTATTGAAAAGCTTCCTCGCACTAAAGTGTCCATCTCATTTTCTCCCTTTTATTAATCGCTTGAAAAACTCAAAGCACTTGTTAGTGACTTTAGAAATTAACTTGCTCAGGGCGGCAACTCTACCAGTCAGTCTCTGAATTTCTTTAATAGTGCTCAGTGACTTTATCTCAAGGATAGCTTTGGCCTTGTTTTAATTAGCCTTGATCCCATTTTGGCTAACCATAAAAGTGAGGCACTTCTTTAATTCAACTTTAAACTTGCACTTTTGGGGTTTAACTTCATGTTATGCTCAGGATTTCAAAGGTCTTCTTGAGATCTTCTAGGTAGTTATCAAGAGTCATAAACTTGGTGATCACATTGTCCATGTAAATGTTTATGCTCTTATTAATTAGTGGCTTGAGTATATGGTTGACTAGACTTTGATAAATGGCTCCAACATTCTTTAAGCCGAAAAATATAACCTTGTAACAGTATGTCTACTGATGAATGATGAACAATGTTTTCTCTTAATCTATGAAAAACATCTTGATCTAGTTATACCTTGAGAAAGTGTCCATGAAGTTGAGAAGGGCGTGCCTACTTCAAAATCCACCACCTGGGCAATCTTTGGTAGGGGGAAGCTATCTCTTAGGCAAACGTTATTTATGTTAGTAAAGTCCACACACATCCTCAATTTCCTATTATCTTTTCTCACTATCACTAATACTCTTCTCGAATGAAATTTGTCACCAATAACTTCTCGGCCTCTACAGTTACATATTTGTTCCTTTTCTGGTTAAAAATCCTCATATATTTCTTGACAGGTTTGAAAGTTGAACTGATCATTAATCTATGAGAGATTAGCGAAAGATTAATACTTGATATATCCTTGTGCGACCAAGCAAAGATTTTTGAGTACTCTATTGGCATTGAATGCAAATCTTCTTTGAGTTTAAGCCTTAGATTCAAGCCAATCTTTACTACCTTTTCAGGGGAGTCTACTTTCAACTAAATATTAACCAACTCATCTATTGGCTATTAGGACTGAGCTTTAGCTCTTCTCTCGGATCTATCGAGCTGATATAAAGGTCTTCATAGCCAAGGTTGTATAATAGCTCTACATCATATTATGGTCTCCTAAAATGACAATTACTCTTTCTCCTGCTAAAAATTTCAAATTTAGATAGTGGATGAACATGATTGTTATGGAGTTTCTCATGAATGGTCGTCCTATAAGGATCTTGTACAGGAATAGTTGCTCGACCACTATAAAACTTACCATTATAGTTGTCATATAAGGTCTCTCATAGATATAAAAAGGGTGACCACCCCGAATACTATCATGTAGACTTCCCTGAAGCTATAGAGTGGAGTTTGTGTCCTCTCTATTTTCAAATCCTTGATACAAAGATAATCCAAAGCTTCATTAAAGATGATTTCCACTAAACTACCTATATCAATAAAAACTTTGTTTATATCAGTCCTTGCCACTTGTAAAGTGATCACCAGTGTGTTATCATAAGGATAGATAACTCTCTAAGTGTCCTCCTCGGTGGATATGATGGATAAGGATTATTAGGGTTTCTTTGCAGCTGGGATGTTGTATATTACCTGCTATTCCACCAAGGAATATCGAGAGTAATTCTTCCTCTAATAGTTAAAATCTCTAGCCAATGTTAGCCCCTCCAATAATTATCGTGGTCATCCTAAGTTAGGATAAGGGCTGAGGATCTTGATTTACCAAGCTTTTCTATTCTTGATGCATTTAAAACTAATCTAAGTATATATTTCTATCTAGCTACTCTATTTACACTTTGAGATTGTAGTAGTTTCTAGTTGTATAACCATGATTGATGTATGCAATAATAGCTAAGTGCAAGTACACACTATCATATCAAGTAATATAGGATTTAAGTCTAAGTTATCGTTCCTACAGAGACTATTAATCTATTTCTTACAATCAATTACTGAAATTAATCATACTTCAACTTTTATCTAGAAAAATCAAAATAAGAATCTTAACTAATTAACCTAGATCTATCAAATTAAATCTAAATTAAATCAAACATAAACAAATGGTTAAATTCACCAATAAAAAGTAATCTAGGATTTTGACTTATCCTCTAATATTTCATTGGACTTATTAATCTCTTAGTAATCCCTTAATAAGAATTGATTGGCTAAACTTTAATCTCATCACAAGCCTCTATCGATGGTCGAATAACTATATCACACCCAATAATTACCTACATGTTTATGGTAATTCAAATAGAATGCAAGAACAAGTCTAAATCAAACCATACATGCCATTTAGGTATATTTCTATCCTACATGAAATTCATAGTTGTTACCATATGATCGTCATTAAACTATCCTAGGCTAAATATATAAATCCATCTTTTAAGTTCATTATGGTTTCTTGATCATTCAAAATATTGACTAGATATAATAGAAGTAATAAACACAAGATAGAATGAATCAATTATATATATTAAGTTCATAAACTAAAAAAGTTAATAAAATCTAACTATATATTAGGTTCAAAAGTCTAACTTTAAAAATAAAAACTTAGGTCTTGGTGAAATAAAGAGTTCTAGAGCTTATCAATAATAACATCATGAAAATCATAGAAAGTTAGAAAGATAAAGAGTTGAAGAGATAACATCATGAAAATCTTTTAGCCTTCTTGATCTTCTAGAAATTGCTCTTTCTTTCTCTTCTTCTATTTCCTTTTTGATTACTAAAAATTCGCTTTTCAGTATTCTATTTATAGGTTTATATTTTCAAATTAGAGTAAAACATCAAATACAAATCAGATTATTATTTACTGTTCATGCAGCGTCAGAGTTTGAGCATCTCGTCTTAAGTACTGTAACAAAGTTACTTTAGCTCATCATATTAGTTCGTTACCATAACAATTTGATATTTTTGGCTTATTTTCATTTGATTTCCATCCTTATTTGCTCTTTGAATCCAAACCTATAAAATGACAATAAAATACGTAAAAGGTCAAATAATTTTAATATCAACAAGCAAATATTAAGCTTAAAAGATAAAAATATTAGACCTGATTAACCTTATCAATGATCTTTATAAAACTTACATTTCATCCATCCTCCCTAGGCCTCTCTTCTTTAGAGTATCTATTTAATCTAGGTGTAGTTATCTCTCTTTTTCCTCCATATCGCCTCCTTCTATATTCTGGGGATCTCTTGAATTCCTTCTCCCAAGTTTACCATTAGGAGTCCACTACCACTAATCTATTTGTTTCTTCTTCTTATTCTTTTATCTTGATGTAGCTCAAAGCCTTTTTATACATAACTGAGAAGGTAAGAATATGTTCAGCTGTAAGCTATGCTTTAAGGCTTCCAGGGTAGTAGACAAATCGAAAAGCCCTGAGGTGGATCACTTCTCTATGGAATCCATCTATAAACTTCTCCAAGCTCTCAGATCAACATTGTTTAATCTTTCTCAGCTATTAAGGATCTTTTATTATTTTAGAGGCTCCTAAACAATTCTTCATGAACCAGTCGATCAGTTGACTATACAAGGATCCTTTTGTGCTTAAGCCTTCAGTACCATAAGAGAATTTACCCCTATAAGTTTATATGAAATAACATACATATATCTTACTCTACCTAAGTCCAGCAATGGGTAAGAGATCAATTACCTAGTCCACATAGTGATTAGAGTTTGAAGTCCATTTGTAAGTTGTAATATTAAGCATTCTAAAAGTGATTGGTAACTTGTTATCACCGAGGTCATCAGAGAGTGGCGACTTATACTCCCTTTCGGTCTTGCTCTGTAGATTTAGTTCTTATTGCTTTCTCCTTTCCATAAGCTCTACAATTCTCTACTCTATCGTTTAACCTTTTCTTTTAATACTGCCTCTCATAATCTAT
This sequence comes from Ailanthus altissimus, assembly GCA_946807835.1. Taxonomy (NCBI): domain Eukaryota; kingdom Viridiplantae; phylum Streptophyta; class Magnoliopsida; order Sapindales; family Simaroubaceae; genus Ailanthus; species Ailanthus altissimus. The sequence goes on along the minus strand of OX327685.1, from coordinate 22,541,925 downwards.
CCCTGACTACACTCTTCTCTCTACTCCTCTGCTTTTCCCTAAAGATTCATCGGTCATTGTGCTCACCTAGCTTATCATCTTCTTCTCTGTCTTAGACATGCCTCATCGCTATCTAACTCATACATTTGGGACCTAGATGAAACTAGGTATTCTTTTCTACCCTAGGGTCTCTCAGTTTGAGGCTTGGTCTCTTATGCTTCATAAGGTTCCCTCTTCTTACACCTACTTTTGTTTCTCCTTATGCATGAATTGCTGACTATTTTTAATTGTATCGACTAGTGGATGGCTCTTGTGGTCACTCAATAACCTCAATGGTCATGTAACTTGTTTATGAGGTTCTTGAGTCTTTTTTGATATTCGTTGGGAATTTAAGACATCTTTCAAGAGTTTTTTTTAATCTTCTTTATATCTTTCCTAAATATCTCTAATTCCTTCCTTAGGCTTTTCCTCCAATTTGAATTACATTGTGACTTCCCCTGACAGCTAGAATTATTCTCTCACTAGTCTTATCCTTTTATGCTGTGATTCTTAAAATTAAAATTTTGTGTTGTACTTTAATCTAATTCAGAATCTCGTGCTGCCCTCTCATGGGCAACCTTTTTACTTAGTCTAGGATTAATGGTATCTACGTCTTTTTACATCGTTTCCTACAGGCAATGCCAACTTGATAATTGTGGGTTTTATTTTTTAACTCAAATGTTGAGTCCTCGGTCAAGAGATGAATTTATATCACTAGTGGAAATGATTGTTTGGTCTGAAGCTGACCTAACATTATTTTTCCTAAGTCTCATAAATTTCTAAACCTTAGTTACTACAATCATAAGAATAGTTAAGTCTACATTGGTGGTTGTTCATACACTGACTCTTCGATGCTTAAGTCAAATGTTTTGGTGAAGTAGAGAAAAATAATTCTTGAGTAATGTGAATGTGTAGAAAGAATCAATTACTTGTCCTTGTATGGGAGTCATAGCCATTCATTATATAGGTTCCTTTAGCAGTTAGCACACATTATAAGTTCCTCTTTATTCAAGGTTATGCACGTAGTTCGGAATCATGAGTTGTTGGTGAATTCCCTCGTGCCTTGCATTTTATGGGGGGAAGTAGGTGGTGTGCCTTGCCTGGCTTAGAATCTTCAGTGTCCATCACTGCTGGATTCTCACTTAGATGATCCTTGGAATTTTTTTAGTGTTATGTATTATTTTTACCAATTTATTAATTAAAGGGTTTTAAGAAATTTCTTAATTAATTTTGTTTTCATATTTTATAATTTCTTGTTACATTGTAGGAAAGGTTTGAAAATTCGTTGGCTTTTCAATTTGTATGATTTATTTGAGTTATAGAAATGTTGCTCCTTATTTTTCTTTTCTGACAAGCAATAGATAGGAACAAAAAAAAAATAATTGAATAGAACTTTAAAAAAATTAGTTTGGTTCTCTATTTAATTTAAAAAAATTGAAAGTTTTTAGTTTAGATGTGACATAAACTGGATTGTACTAAACGGTGCTCACCTTAGTAATGGGTAATTCACTTAAAAGATGAAGAAATTTTTTCAGAAATGGTTTAAATTTTGAGTCTATTATCATTATAGTCCAAAATTAACTACCCATTCTTTTGTAGCCTAAAATATAACTAAAATATTAAAACCTAATCTTTTAAATCTTCACTCTTAAATCACTTCTAAATATACACACTTTAACTTATCCGATACACACTCTAATATATTTGAATTTATAATACGTGATTTGAATTTTGTAACTAGAAAAAGGTACAATTATTTTGTATCATTATTGAAATACAAATAATTTTTTTATACTTTTGTATACTTAAACATTACTATATATGAGTTCTTATGTATACAAATCAAGTTTTGAGTTAATAAATATCCGATGAAGTCTTTGTGTTTATTTTGAAAATATATGAGTATAAAAATATAGATGTAGTGTAATATTATTTATTGGAGAAGAATGAATGTGGATCTCAAAATTTTGAGACTGAGAAAAAATTAAAAGAAACTTAGAAAGGGCATGTGATGAAACTACTTTGTCCTGCATGATTTGAATGGGACCATGGGTGCAAGAATGGCATGCTAAGCCATTTTTTCATCATTTGTGCACAACCATCTTGCAAATTTCCAATACTAGATGGTTGCGCGTCTTCTCACTCGGGAATGGTGCACGAAGGCTATGCGATACTGTTTTCTCGCGGCTTCACACATTTTTCTAGAACATCTATGTTTTTTTAATGTTTTTGAATAGTTTTCTAATCATTTGTTTTCTTGTTATAGGTGACATGGAGCAAGAGTCTCTTATTGCATATTTTGAAGAACGATAAGAGAGTTTTCAAAATGTGGGTATTTTAGTTATATAGGACATGAATTATCATCAACTTTTTACTACCGTGTGTGGTACAACTGGAGTTGATATCGTATAGTATAATGTGTATAAACAATTTCTATTGATGCAATAAGATTGATAATGATAATGATGATGTATAAATGACAATGATGATTATAAATGATAATGATTATAATGATAATGATGATTGTAAATGATAATGATGATTATAAATGATCATCATCATTGTCTCGAAGGTTGTAAAAAATAGCACAAGACTCTTCAGAAATCGATAAACAACTTTCAGCAATCTTTATACCATTCATCAAGTCCTTTATTCACCCTTATAATTGATCACTTGTGTGTGTGTGTGTGTGTGTGTATGCAATAAGTAAGTAAATAGCTAAATAAAATATAGATTTACTCAATACTTAAGAAAGTACAAAAAGATGATGTTTTGATATAATTTAATTTATCATAACAATACCATAAGGTTGCTGTTCATACTTACTCCCCACTAATGTAAAAAATCACACGTCTAGGGATCTATTTAGGACTTTAATTAGCTTGTAACATAAAGTTAGGGTCAATGTGAGATATAAAGATATACATATGAAGTTCAAATCATACCATGAATACTTAGACTTCACTTAGAAACCTCTTGACCTTATTCTCATTGAATTATCTCTTCCTCAAAACTTATGATATTTCTATATTTTTTTTAATTACTTTTGTAAAGAATTTCTTCTTTTTCTCAAGCTGGGGGTATTATGTAATTAAACACTTTCCTTTATTTCTTTTTTTTTGTTTTTTTTGTAGCCCTAAAATTATACTAATATGCATCTTCAATACTTATTGCTTTTCATTACATTACCATTTTTTCACACATATGATAATAGCATAATGACAATAGTAGTTTAGCATTCTAACTTAGGTATTTTTGCTTTAATCCATTAATATTTGGCTACGTATTTGTGTTTTTAATCTTAAATAAGTGCGTGAAGGAAAATATGACATATAGGATCAAATAGGAGGCGATTTGGGCGAGAAACGAGCGAGATGTGCTCAAAAGACAAAAGTAGCTCACTCACTGATCTGGGTGACCCTTGTGCTCGTGCCTAGCACTGTGGCACCCATGCAGATACTTAAATACCCCTCTCAACTCTCCTATTTTTGAGGAGTGGATTCGAAGCTCTTCGCTCTTAGGGTTTCTCATAGCAACAAAAATATTATTTTGAGGCAAAAATAGGGAGACTTAGCAAAGAAAAAAATGCAAGAAGCAAATACACATTCAAGTCAAAGAGAGCAAAGTGAATTTATTTAAGATTGAAGAATCAACTCTTGGGCAATCAGGACAAGAGGAAGAAGAATAACTCAGGACATCACCTTTGTTATTTTCTTCCTTAACTTTAAGAGATGATCTTGTCATGATATTTTCATATTTTTGCTTTGATATTCTTGTTGTAAATATGAGCTAAATACTTTTGATCTAGGGTTAGACATTCTTGAACATAAGATGTGATTGACTCTTTTAAACTCTTAGTTATAAACTTTTATCCCTTAATTGATTCAATCTATCTATGCTCAATGCTTTCATTATACTTGATCACTATTTTGATTGTTTAGGAACCATGATAACTTTGACAAAAGGATGTATATGTTTAGCCTAGGGTAGATTGATACATGATTATAGAGTAATATCTATGGGTTTCATCTAGGATAAACATATACTTAAGTGGTATGTATAGTTTGATTAGACTTATTCTTAATTAGTTGCATCTTATTCGGATTACCATAGACATATATGTAATTGTTAGGGTGTGATATTATCATTCGACTGTCGACAAAAGCTTATGATGAATTTAGTGTCTAGCCAATCAATTGATAATAAAAGAATAACTAAGGGGTTAAAGAATTCAATGAACTACTAGGGGATACGTTGAAACCATAGATTACTTATCAAACTAGTGAATTTTATCTCCGAGTGCTTGTGATATTTTAATTAGGTTTAATTTGATAAGAGTAGTATAGTTAGTTGAACTCCATCTCAGAAGTTAGTTTTGATAAAGGTAAAATAGAGTAATTTTAGTAATTAATTAAAGAAATAGAAATAATAGTCTCTGTGGGATCAATAATCTGAACTTAGTCCTATATTACTTGGTTCAAAAGTGTGAACTTGCTCTAGGTTATTAAATCAGACATCAAGTTTTTAACGCCATTACCGGGGACTATTTTATCTATTCTTAGATCGATACTAATACCATATTATATTATTTTTACTTCAGATTTTATTTTATTTCATTATTATTATTATTATTTTTTCGTTCTAGTTACCATTTTTTTTTGTTTTGACAGTTCATGCGAAGAACAAAGAGCAAAAATTTAACGTCTTTTGATCCTGAGATTGAAAGAACATTTTGGAGACTTTTTCAAGAACAACATCAAAACAGAAATATGGCAGAGAATCACGACAATATTGATAATCCAGTATTTGAGACTATGAATCCATAGAGATTGTTGAGGGATTGTGTTGTTCCTACAACAGAAGGTATTTAGTCTAGTATTCGTTGCCCCACTATTAATGCAAACAACTTTGAAATCAAGCCAAGTACTATTTAGATGCTTAAGGAGTCTGCGCAATTCAGTGGAGCTCCTAATGATGATCCCAACATGTATATTGTGAACTTCTTGGAGATTTACGATACATTCAAGTTCAATAGGGTTTTAGATGATGCCATCAGGTTGCGACTATTCCCTTTCTCATTAAAGGACAAGGCCAATAGCTGGTTGATGTCATTATCATTAGGATCTATATCAACATGGGATGATCTAGCATAAAAGTTCTTAGCAAAGTTTTTCCCACTAGCTAAGACAGCTAAGATGAGGAATAACATCACCTTATTTGTGTAGATTGAAGGTGAGTTATTTTAAGAGGCATGAGAGTGATTCAAGGACATGTTGAAGAAGTGTTCCCATCATGGAGTTTCTAAATGGTTATTAGTCCAGACGTTCTACAATGGGCTAGTAGGTCATTTAAGGACAATTATCGATGTCGCTGCTAAAGGAGCTTTGATGAATAAGTCCATAGAAGAAGCATATGAGTTACTAGAAGAGATGGCATCCAATAGTTATCAATGGCCTGCTGAAAGCATTACACCAAGGAAGGTTGTTGGAGTTCATGAGATTGATGCATTCAATGAATTAGCTATGCAGATCAACATCTTAACCAAGAGATTTAATTTTATGAATGCTATCAAGACCCAAAATGCGACTTGTGACTTCTGTTGTGACAATCACATGAATAAGCAATGCATGGAGTCAACAAATTATGTAGGGAACCATAATAGACAGTAGACTAATCCACATTCAAATTATTATAATCCGAGGTGGAGGAATCATCCTAATTTTTCTTAGGGTGGCAACCAAGGGCAGCAACTTAAACCTAACCTACCCGGATTTCATCCCCCACAGGAGAAAAAAGCAACTTTGGAAGATATGTTTATGCAGTATATGAAGTCGAATGATGATATTTTACAAAATCATTCTGCATATTTGAAAATACTAGAAACTTAAATAGGGAAACTTACTGCAGCACTAAATAATCGACCTCAAGGGACTTTACCAAGCAACACTGAAGCTAATCCAAGAGGAGATAAGGAGCAATGCAAAACTGTCTCTTTGAGAAGTGGCAAAGAGTTACAGTCAAACAGTGCAGAAGTAGAGAAAAGTGCAGAATGTAATGAAGAAAATAGTGCAGAAGTGCAGAATTTACTGTAGAATATGATGTCCAGCAGCAAGAAAATGCAGAAAATAATAAAGAAATGTAAAACAATTCTAATGTAGTAGCACAAACTAATAAAGCTCAGCAGAAACTTACAATTCAATCTCATCATCGACCTCCACTATTTTCTCAGAGGCTACAAAAACAGAAGTTGGACAAGCAGTTTTCGAAGTTTTTAGATGTCTTCAAGAAACTCCACATTAACATACCTTTTGTGGATGCTTTGGAGCAAATGCCAAGTTATGTAAAGTTTATGAAGGAAATTTTATTAAACAAAAAGGAGATTAACTGAGTATGAAACCGTGGCACTCACCAAAGAATGTAGCACAATATTGCAAAAGAAATTTCCACCAAAATTGAAAGATCCAGGCAGTTTCACTATACCATGTACTATCGGAGAGAAATTATTTGGTAAAGCATTATGTGATTTAGGTGCTAGCATCAACCTAATGCCATTATTCATCTATAAGAAGTTAGGTTTAGGAGAGGCTAAACTTACTAATGTCACCTTACAATTGGCCGACCGCTCACTCACGTATCGAAGGGGCATTATTAAAGATGTTTTGGTAAAGGTTGACAAGTTCATCTTTCTGGTGGATTTTATAGTGTTGGATATGAAAGAGGATCATAAGGTACCTATCATACTAGGAGGACTATTCTTAGCCACAGAAAGAACCCTTATTGATGTGTAAAAAGGGGAATTAACTATGAGGGTGTAAAATGAAGAAGTAACATTCAATGTTTTCAAAGCCATGAGAAGGCCAAGTGAAGAAGAGGAATGTATGAGCATTGATGTTATTAACAAGGAAGTGCAGGATATTTTCAACAAAAATAGCATTGAAGATTCTCTAGAACATGCTGTGGTAAATGGAGTTGAGGTAGAAAGAAGTGAACCTCGAGAGTATCTATAAACCTTAAGTTTTTCTCCGAGATTTGAAAGATTCAGGAGGAGAGCTAAACCTTTAGATAGACTAGAAGGCTTGTAAACTCATATTAAGCCTTTTATTGAAAAACATTCTAAACTGGAGTTAAAACCACTACCAAGTCACTTAAGGTATGCATTTTTTGGTGAATCTTCTACTTTGCCAGTTTATGTACAACTTAATGAATCGCAGGTAGAAAAATTGTTGAGGGTCTTAAGAGATCATAAGAGAGTTATAGGATGGATAATTGCTGACACCAAAGGAATCAATCCCTCTTTTTGCATGCATAAAATTCTGTTAGAGGAAGGGCACAAGGCTACAATTGAGCAGCAAAGGTGCTTAAATCCAGTAATGAAAGATGTAGTAAAGAAGGAGATTATTAAGTGGCTAGATGTAAGGATTATCTACCCAATTTCTGATAGCTCTGGAGTAAGTCCGGTGCAATGTGTACCAAAGAAAGAAGGGATCATTGTAGTGGTAAATAAGAATAATGATTTAATTCCTACTAGGACTGTCATAGGTTGGAGAATATATATGGACTATCGGAAGTTGAACAAAGCCACCCGCAAAGATCATTTTCCCTTACCTTTCATCGATCAAATGCAGGATAAATTAGTAAGACATGATTATTATTACTTCTTGGATGAATATTCTGGCTATAATCAGATTGCAGTTGCTCCTGAAGATTAAGAAAAAACTATGTTCACTTGCCCATATGGTACATTTTTCTTCCGGAGGATGCCATTCAGACTATGCAATGCTCAAGTCGCCTTTCAGTGCTATATGATGGCCATATATTTAGATATTATAGAGCATTTCATGGAGGTATTCATGGATGATTTTTCTTTTTTGTCAATTCATTTAATCAATGCCTTGGTAATCTAGCATTTGTGCTCGAACGGTGTGAAGATACAAATTTAGTGCTCAATTGGGAAAAGTACCACTTTATGGTTAAAAAAAGGCATAGTCTTAGGCCATAAATTTCTGCACATGGTATTGAAGTCGATAGAGCAAAGATAGAAACCATCGAGGAGTTGCCACCATCGACTAATGTGAAAGAAGTGCGGAGCTTTCTTGGCTATGCTAGATTTTATCGAAGATTTATAAAAGATTTTTTCAAGATCTCTAAACCCTTATGCAACTTACTAGAGAAAGAAGTGCAGTTTTATTTCGATGATGCATGTCTTGAAGCTTTTGAACTGTTGAAGAAGAAGCTTACCACTGCGCCGATCATTATAGCTCCACATTGGGACTTACTTTTTGAAGTGATATATGATGCAAACGATTTAACTATGGGGGCTGTACTAGGACAACGCTGAGAGAATGTGTTTCACACGATATACTATACAAGCAAGACTCTCAACGACGAGCAGTCCAATTACACCACCACAGAAAAATAGCTTTTGACGGTTGTCTTTCCTTTTAACAAGTTTCGGGCTTATCTCATTAGAGTCTAGGTCACATTCTTCACTGATCACTCAGCAATCAAATACCTCATCAACAAGAAAGATGCTAAGTTGAGGCTCATTTGATGGATTCTCCTACTGCAAGAATTTGATCTAGAGATCAAAGATAGAAAAGGAGTTGAAAATCAAGTTGCAGATCATTTCTCTTGTTTAAAAGAATTAATCAACACCAAGAGAATATCCAAATCAATGAAACCTTTTCGAATGAACAACTCTTTGCAACACAATATCATGAAATTCTCTGGTATGCTGATATTGTCAATTATTTAGTTTTTGGCCTAACACATTGAAATTTGACTTTTCAACAAAAGAAAAAGTTCCTCCACGATGCAAGAATCTATTTTTGAGATGAGAAATTCCTTTACAAATCATGTGCAGACTAAATCCTTTAAAGATATGTCCCTATAGAAGAAACTCAAGACATCTTACACCATTGTCATGCATCTAGTTATGGGGGACATTTTACGGGTGACAAAACAGTAGCTAAGGTACTTCAATTTGGTTTTTATTGGCTCACATTATTTAAAGATGTATATTCTTTTGTTGTAGGGTGTGATCGATGTCAACGGACGGGGAACATCTATAAAATACATGAAATGCCACAATAGAACATTCTAGAGGTTGAAATCTTTGACGATTGAGGAATAGACTTCATGAGACCGTTTCTACCATCTCATAATAGCAAATATATACTTGTAGCTATGGATTACGTTTCAAAATGGGTAGAGATAGTAGCATTACCAATAAATGAGGTGAGGGTAGTGATTAAGTTCCTTCAAAAGAACAAATTTACAAGATATGGAACACCGAGAGCAATTATAAGTAGCGAGGGCTCATACTTCTGCAATAAATATTTTCAGCCCTCTTACAAAAATTCAGGGTCAAGCAAAAGATGGCTACTGCATATCATCCTCAAATGAACGGGTAAGTTGAGGTTTCTAATTGACAAATAAAACGCATCTTGGAGAATATGGTTAAACTAAACTGAAAAGATTGGGCATCACACTTGGATGACGCTTTATGGGCATATCGTACTGCTTACAAAACTCTAATTGGTATGTCCCCATTTCGTATGATCTTTGGAAAAGCATGTCACCTACTTTTAGAGTTGGAACACAAAGCATATTGGGCCATTAAAGCTCTCAACTTTGATCTCCAAGCCACAAGTGAGAAACGCCTACTTCAACTAAATGCCATGGATGAGTTTCATCTACAAGTATATGAGAATGCTAAGCTTTACAAGGAAAAGATGAAATGGTGGTATGATAAGAGGATACTTAAGCTTTTATTTGAAAAAGAACAATTAGTGCTGCTCTACAATTCACGGCTGAAGTTATTTCTTGGAAAACTCAAGTCCCGATGGTCTAACTCGTTTCAAATTATAACGATATACCTAAATGGAGCGGTCAAAATTAGAGATCAAAATAATCAAGCTTCATTTACAGTAAATGGCTAGCGCCTCAAGAATTATCATAGAGGATATATAGATCAACAGAAGGTCAATGTCAATCTGCTAGATCACAAGTAACTGCAAGATCAATACGTCAAGTCGAAGACGTTAAACCAATCGCTTATTGGGAGGCAACACAAGTCTAGTATCCTTTGATTTTAATTAGTTTTTTTCAGTATTAAAAAAGTAAGAAAAAAAAAGAGAGGCTTGCGGGCGCCGCGGCTCCCACTCATGGGCGCCATGGCCCCACTCATGGGCGCCATGGCCCCTCTCATGGGCGCCATGGCCCCACTCATGGGCGCCATGGCCCCTCTCATGGGCGCCATAGCCCCTAAAATAGATTACCAGCACTGCAGCGTGATGAACACTTGAAATTACACATTTAATAAGAGTTTTACATGATTTTTTTGTATTACTAGTGTATTTAATTTTCTTAACTTAAGTATGTTTACAATATTGTACTTAATTATCTTATAACTGTTTTGTGGCAGGTTCGGTAAAATGGGCATAACTTTCTACCTAAAGATCCAATTGAGGTGATGCTTAATCCTGTGCAGAGCTAACTCAATGGGCTAACATATGGTATTTCACAAATCATTGGAAATTCGAGTGTTTAGAGGGTAAATATTGGCCTAGAACAGAATTGATCTGCAGTACAAGCCCAGTTTGAACAGTTATCAGTATTTGGCCCATAACTATAGAAATGCGTATCTAATACGTATGAAATCACTCAATTTGGAAAGATAAGAGGCTTATCTACAACTTTTATGTTTTGAGTGACAGATAATTCGGATCACATCAATTCCAAATTGGATAATCAAGTGGGTGCCCAAGTGATAATGAATGCAAATTATTTTGCCACCATTCTTGACTTTCATCAACCAAGTGGTTCCCTCCAAATTTGTCTCGATTTATCCATGTTTTTCTATAAATAGGTGGCTTGTTTATGCCTAAAGAATGTAATTAGAAAGTTAGAATTTAGTTCAAAATACTTTTCCTTTGTATCCATTTCCTTGTACTATTATTTCTCTTGTTTACTATTAAGTCATGTTATTTCTTCTTCCATTTCTTTTCTTTTCATTTAGTTTTATTATGTCCAAATAATTTTGTTTAAGCTAAGGTGAAAGGGTGAAGCTCTTGGCAAGGCAATAAGATATGTTTAATATTTATTCATGAATTTAATGCTTCATTTTTAAGTTATGCAAATTTATATATGATGTATTTATTTTGTTTGTAGAATTAATACCATTTCTTCTAAAGTGGTGATTCTTGATTTATTATTGACAAACTTAATACTTGGCACAATAAATTCTTGAAACCATTTACAAGATTTGGTTTATATAACCTTTCTTGTAAAGTGGGAGTCTTAATTTATTGTAGACAAATATAAAGATTGGCATAATAAATACTTGAACCCATTTATAAGATTTGGTGTATAATAATTGAAAGAAATAAATACTAATCAATATATAAATGATAATGAACTTTAATTGCTATATTTTCCGGTTGGAACCTCCTTTGTGTGAGGATTCCAATTGAGTTATAAAAAAATAAAAAGTTAAATATATTCTTACTTCTTATGCCAAGAGTGAATCCCCGTAACCTTAACTTTTTATTTGAATTGGTTAATTGAAATAATATTTACAAACATCTTATACTGCATTAATTATCTTTAAAGTGTTTATAATTTGTAATTTTAGTTCTACTTCCCTGTGGATCGACCCCGTTCTCATCGAGTATTTATTACTTCGACAATCCTGCACTTGGAAATAACTTCTATATTCTGGACGTGTCAAGGAGAGAAAACAGGGACTAAAATGCAAAGTTTTCAAATTATGAGTCCAGCGCCCCCGCGCCACAAGTATTTTCGCCCCAGCGCTGCAATAGTGATCGAAATAAGAAAAACGACCTGCTTAAGTCGCGTCTAGCGCCCCAGCGCCGAAGAGTCAGCGCGCCAGCGGTGAAGCCGTTTTCATACAGCGCCCCAGCGCCAAGATCCCACCGCTCCAGCGGTAATAGCTTTTTCACGCGTCGCCCCAGCGACAGATGCATAGCGCGCCAGCGGTAGTGCGAGTCCTAGTCCGACGAGAATTGAGATTTTCAAGCTCATATCAATCCCTATATAAAGCCACTCGTTCCCAGCCTTCAAGAACGAATCCAAGACGACCCAAGAGCACCAAGAATACAGAGCACGAGTCTTGGAGAGCAATAGGAGCTTAATTGAAGCAACTTTAGAGAGAGATACAAGACGTTCTTCGACATCAAGAGTTCCTAGGCAGCGCAATTAAGAGCAATTCGACGTCTATATCGGTTTGCTAATAATTGTATCATAATTTATAATTATTTTTACTGCTGTTCTCTTGTAGCCATGAGCTAACTTATTTTTTAGGGTTAATATTTGAACTCAATATGTGTGCTTAATTGCCATATCTTTTTAGTATTTAATAAACTTAGTCATTTATTATTTAAATTACTTTTGTTTAATGCTTCAATATATCTGGCCAATATATGGTGAATGAGTTGGTAATATTATTGATAAACTCGGAAGAGGAATCATAATATTTAGACCTAGGTAATTTGATGCATGATTGTAGAGTAACATTCAATGTTGCATATGCAAGTTTCAATTTAGGATAGGAATATACCTAATTGGCATGTATGATCAATAAGACCTAATCTTAATGAATCTTAATTTATTACAAGTACCATAGGAATATAGGTATTTGGTAAATTAGGGTATACTTGCATGACCTTGGAAGAGGCTTGTGAATACATTAGTGTCTTGATCAATAATAAAGACTAAGTAAGTTAAATATTAGAGGATTAATCATTAAAAAGCATATTGAGGGATAATATTAATCCTAGGTTTTCTCTACGTTGCTATATCCTTATTCTCTTTGCATTGTGTTTTTACTTTTATATTTTCTACATTCATTCTTAGGTTTTTATTTATCTGAATAATTATTAGGAAGATATAATTTTAGTAATTGGTTAAAAAGAAAAAATTATCCCTGTGGGTTCGACATCCGACTTATTTAGTCTCTTTATTACTTGCATACGATAGTGTATACTTGCACTTAATTTATGATATAGAAATATCGCATCAGTTATGCACCATATATCCCACCTCCTAGGAAAAATCTTGAAGAAACCTTGCATACATTCATTGAAAAACAAGAGTCTGTTAATTCTCAAAATGCTCAAACATTTGCTGATTTGAAAGATACTCTTGCTAAATTTGCATCTGCACTGAACATTCATGAGAAAGGAAAATTTCCTTCTCAACCACAGCCAAACCCCAAAGGACAACATAACTCAAATGCATGTAGTTCAGGAAGCCAACACATGGATCAAGTTAAAGCAGTTATCACTCTTCGGAGTGGTAAAATTGTTGAAAAAGAAATTCCTGAACCTCATGAGAGCGATGAATCAATCTCTAAGGGCAAGGAAAGTGTTGAACCTACACTTAATGAAGAAAACACCAAACCTTCACCTCCACCCCCATTTCCTCATGCATTACGTAATACTAAGAAGATGAATCACAATCCTGAAATTTTTGAAATCTTCAAACAGGTAAAAATTAATATTCCTTTACTGGATGCTATTAAACAGGTTCCATCTTATGCAAAATTTTTGAAAGACTTATGTATAGTAAAAAGAAAACTGAATGTGAAAAAGAAAGCATTTTTAGCTGAACAAGTAAGTTCCATTCTTCAGAACAATAATTCTTTGAAATATAAAGACCCTGGTTGTCCTACAATTTCATGTATTATTGAAAGTCATAAAATTGAACAAGCCTTACTTGATCTTGGTGCTAGTGTGAATTTATTGCCGTATTCAGTTTATCAGCAGTTCAATCTCGGGGAGTTAAAATCAACATCTGTAACTCTTTTACTTGTTGATAGATCAATAAAAGTACCAAGAGGGACAGTGGAAGATGTCTTAGTTCAAGTTGATAAATTCACATATCCTGTGGATTTTATCGTCTTGGACACAGAACCTGTCAAAGGATGTAATCCGATACCTGTTATTTTAGGTCGTCCATTTTTAGCAACTTCTAACGCTTTGATTAATTGCAGGAATGGAGTAATGAAGCTTTCATTTGGAAACATGACACTTAAACTCAATGTTTTTAATATGTGTAAGCAACCATATGAAGAGGATGATGAAAGTGAAGAAGGTGACATGATTGAAACGATTGTGGAGGATCATATTTAAAAAGGGAGTTCTACCGATCCCTTAGAAATGTGTTTAATAAATTCATTTGAGTCAAATATACAATTAGATCCTGAAATCTCTGACATATGTTCTTTACTTGACTGTGCACAAGTGATTGAAAATAAAAGATGGAAACTAAAGTTTGAAGAATTGGGAGAAAATGAGGATAAAAAGAACGAAATTTCAAAGTTGGAGTTAAAACCTCTGCCTGAAGGACTGAAATATGCATTTCTTGGAGAGAAACAAACTTACCCGGTGGTAATCACTTCTACACTCACAAGTGAACAAGAAGATAAGTTGATTGAATTATTGAAAATGCATAAAAATGCAATTGGGTGGACTTTAAAAGACATAAATGGTATTAATCCTTTGATTTGCACACAAGAATACACCTAGAGGATAATGCCAAAACTTCCCAACAACCTCAAAGGAGATTAAATCCACATATGAAAGAGGTAGTGAGAGCTGAAGTTCTCAAATTACTTGAAGTAGGAATTATCTATCCGATCTCAGATAGTAAGTGGGTAAGTCCTACTCAGGTAGTACCAAAAAAATCTGGAATCACAGTCATTGAAAATGAAAAAGGTGAGTTAATACCAACTCGAGTCTCATCTAGTTGGAGGATGTGCATAGATTATAGAAAATTGAACTTGGCCACTAGAAAAGACCATTTTCCTTTACCATTCCTTGATCAGATTATAGAAAGAGTAGCAGGACATCCATACTATTGCTTTCTAGATGGTTACTCTGGCTATTATCAAATTCCTATAGCACTAGAAGACCAAGAAAAGACTACATTCACATGTCCTTTTGGAACCTTTGCTTTTAGAAGAATACCCTTTGGACTTTGTAATGCCCCAGCAACATTTCAGAGATGTATGTTAAGCATTTTTAGTGACATGATTGAGCATTATTTAGAAGTTTTCATAGATGATTTAACTGTGTTTGGAAATTCTTTTGATAATTGTATTGAAAACTTAGAAAAGGTCTTAAAAAGATGTGAAGAAAAGAGTCTTGTATTGAACTGGGAAAAATGTCACTACATGGTTACTTCTGGAATTGTTTTGGGACATATAGTATCTTCTAAAGGAATTGAAGTGGATAAGGCAAAAGTCGAACTCATTACACATTTGCCTCCACCAAAAACAGTCAGAGAAGTCCGATCCTTTTTAGGACATGCTGGATTCTATAAGAGGTTCATAAAAAACTTTAGTGCTATATCTAAACCTCTTTGTAACCTCTTAGCAAAAGATGTATCATTTAAGTGGACTCAAGAGTGTCAAAATTCATTTGAAAAATTAATTGGCCTCTTAACATCTGCTCCTATCATACAATCTCCTGACTGGTCTTTACCTTTTGAGCTCATGTGTGATGCTAGTGACTACGCTGTTGGTGCTGTATTAGGACAAAGAAAGGAAGGTAAATCCTATGTAATTTATTACGCGAGTAGAACTTTAAACAGTGCACAAATGAATTACACAACAACTGAAAAAGAACTACTTGCTGTAATATTTGCATTAGACAAATTTCGTTCTTACTTAATTGGTTCTTCAACTATTGTATTTACTGACCATGCTGCTGTAAGGTACTTAATGTCAAAATAGGATGCAAAACCAAGACTGATTCGATGGATTCTATTGCTTCAAGAATTTATTATCACTATCAAGGATAAGAAGGGAGCTGAAAATGTTGTTGCAGATCACTTATCAAGACTCACACCAGATTCATCAACAGAAATAACATCTATTAATGATTCTTTTCCCGATGAATTTTTATTTTCTACTGTTACAATGCCCTGGTATGCTAATATTGTTAATTTTCTTGTAACAGGAGAAATGCCACCTCAATGGAATGCTCAAGACAAAAGAAAATTTTTAACGGAGGTGAGAAAGTTTTATTGGGATGATCCTTATCTCTTTAAATATTGTCGTGATCAAATATTTCGAAGATGCATACCCGACAATGAGGTAAATAAAGTTATTGAATTTTGTCATTCTGAAGCATGTGAGGGACATTTCTCATCAAAGAAAACAGCTGCAAAAATCTTACAGTGTGGATTTTATTGGCCCACTTTATTTAAAGATACACATGCATTTTGTATAACTTGTGAAAATTGTCAAAAGTTGGGATCAATTTCAAAATGAAACATGATGCCTTTGAACCCCATTCTTGTTATTGAAATCTTTGATTGTTGGGGGATAGATTTTATGGGACCATTTCCGTTATCATTTGGATTTACGTATATCTTAGTTGCAGTAGATTATGTCTCAAAATGGATTGAGGTTATTCCATGTCGACATAATGACCATAAAACAGTCATGAAATTTTTGAAAGAAAATATCTTAAGTCGATTTGGAATCCCTCGAGCCATTATAAGTGATGGGGGTAAGTATTTTTGTAATAGACCATTTGAAACATTAGTGAAAAAATATGGTATTACTCATAAAGTTGCCACCCCTTATCATCCTCAGACAAGTGGACAAGTTGAATTAGCAAATAGGGAGATAAAACAAATTTTAGAAAAAACTGTAAACCCAAATCGCAAAGATTGATCTTTAAGACTAAATGATGCACTGTGGGCTTATAGAACTGCTTTTAAAACTTCATTGGGTATGTCTCCCTATAGGATAGTTTATGGAAAACCTTGTCACTTACCTGTGGAACTTGAGCATAAAGCCTACTGGGCTATTAAAACTTTCAATGAAAATCTTGATTCTGCTGGACACATACGTAAATTACAAATAAATGAACTTGAAGAATTGAGAAATGATGCATATGAGAATTCAAAAATTCATAAAGCTAAAATTAAAACCTTTCATGATAAAAAAATTCAGAGAAAAACATTTGACACTGGTCATAAGGTTTTGCTTTATAATTCTCGACTTCACATATTCCCTGGAAAATTAAGATCAAGATGGAGTGGCCCTTTTATTGTGAAACATGTGTACCCTTATGGAACAATTGACATTGAAAATCCTAGAAATGGGAATGTGTTTAAGGTAAATGGGCAAAGACTCAAGCCGTTTCTAGAAAAGCAAGCTTTTCATGAAGAATTTATGTTCCTGTCGGATCCTTGTTACGAGACCAATTAATCTTTGTTTTATATATTTACATATTTATTCTTCTTCTAACATTTTTTTTTTACTTGCAGGTTAATTTAGTAGTTTTGTTAAAGTTTTGTTTTGTACCCCGGTTAAGCGGCGGATAACGGTACTTCGTGATATTTCAAATCGGTTTTGTCAGTTTCCCATAATTACTGATATCTTCTCTTCTTCCCCCTTTTCTTAAAAAAAAAAATGGATGACATTCTAAAAAATTTGAAAAAGCGTTTTCCCTCATTGCCTCAAAATTCCTTGAAGAAAATTTACCAAGCAAGATGTGAAAGATTAAGGTTATTAATGATTATGAATATACCTGTTGATTTACGTTGGTTAATTGAAGCCAAAGTTAGATTGACAGGTGAAATTTTAGACTCATTAATTTCCTACATGCCTGGCTTAGGTAAAAGCTCTTTTTCAAAAAAACGAAGAGCAAAACGATTAAATGTTTGTTACAAGTGTGCACGCACGACTTGTAACACACGTTGCCGCACTTTAGGAATGGTGTCTATAAATCGTGAAGATAAAATTAGGTTCATTAAGGATGGCCTGAGTAAGGAGTCTTTAGATAATATCTTATCGACTCTTGAGACGCATCCTAGTGGATATGTGCATATTGCAATTCATGAATTATGGGACATATTCCTAAAAGAACATGAGCGGTACAGTCTCGGGAATCTGACTTTAAAAGACCCTGTTTGCCAATTTATAAGAAAATTGGATGGGAAGCCTATCCCCGACCCATAGAGGGCGTTTAAGCCGTTACTGGACGTAAAATCAGAGGAAGATGTGAGCCACAATCACAACTACTTGTATATATTTACTATAGCTGTTATTTTTAAATATTTCATTTCAAACTCAAATGTCTTTTCAATAATCAACCACCTATAATCCTTTTTGAAAATTTTGCATTTTAAGCTGACAACCCATGTGACTTTTCTAGCTAACAAATTGAAAATTGGTAAAAGGTATTGAATCTTGTATTTCAAGCCAATAGCCATGTGATTTAACTTTGCAATACCTTTTGGCTCTATAAATACATTGCATTATTTCTGCATCTTTGTACAAACTCAAAATCATTCAAGAGAGAGGGTGAGTGTAATCATGGAAGGATCATTAACTCGTAAATTCACAAAAATTTGTGTCTTTTGTGGATCCAGCCCTGGAAAAACTAGTGAGTTTATAGAAGCAGCAGAAACCCTTGGTAAGATGTTAGCTGAGTGCAATATTCATTTAGTATATGGGGGAGGTAGTCTTGGATTAATGGGACGTGTGGCAACCGCTGCACAAAATAATGGCAGTCGAGTTTTGGGTATCATACCAAAAGCTCTAGCTGTTGGAGACATTGTAGGAAAAACAATTGAGGATGAGTTACAGGTATCATCAATGCATGAACAAATTTCTTTTATGCTTCGTAATGCTGATGCCTTCATAGCTCTACCTGGAGGTTTCAGAACATTGGAGGAAATTTTTCAAATTGTCTCATGGGCACAATTGCAAATCCATAAAAAAACCCATTGGTTTGTTAAACGTTGATGGTTTTTATAATGGGTTGTTATCTTTTCTTGACTATGCGGTGGGAAAACAATTCGTCTCATCTGCAGCACGACAGATCCTCATTTCTGCTTCAACTGTTGATCAGTTACTCGATGAACTACAAGGTTTTACACCTCTATCTGATCCAACAATGAGTCAGATAGATTGGTATACTGATAACAGTGAAAAGAAACGCAGGATAGATTTGACGCTTCGTCTGTAGCCTATCTATTTCTATGTATTTTTAAGCTTTTTTGTGTAGCTTGTTTTATTTTTTTTGTGTGGCTTGTTTTATTTTGTTGCAGGTTTAATTTTCAATAAAAGATGTTTCAGGTGATATCTTCTATATTTTACTCTTTCTATATTTTGACATTGAGGACAATATCTCAATCTGATTGGGGGAAGGATAGTTGATATATAATGTTAGTGTTAATTATTTTATTTTGTTGTTGTTATCACTTTGTTATGTAAAAAAAAAAAAATTATCATGAATGGCGTGAGTAAAATGTTCATTTATGTATTCTTGAGACGCATTCTAGTTCTAGAATGGCAGAGTAAAGAGTACATTATAAACTTTTGAAACACATTCTAATTGGTTTATTTTTAATGCATTTTATGTATAATTGTTTGTTGCTTAAGTTTTTGGTAACTCTTGAGTAAATAAATTTGCTTTACTATCGATGTATGATTTCAAAATTGTTTAGTTTAAATCACTTTCTCTATTTAGGTTACTAAAGAATAACTTCTGAAATTATTTCTTGAGAACAATACTAAGCCTTGTGGTAAGATGGATGATTCAATATATATAGCTAAGAGAATTTCCATGTTTAAGTATACATATTATTTTCTAAACTCACATATCTTTTGTGAGTGAGTGGAGAGGTTTGAGATAACAGCTTACGAACTTTCATTGATCCTTTGAAATGGTTAATTTTTATTTGGAATGACATTATTTGGGATGATGAATGATTTGGTTGCTTAGCTGAAGGATAAAAAAAAAAAATTGGAAAAGTATTATGGTGATAAATTGCTCTTATGTTGTAATGATTCCTTATGTCTTTCAAAAAAAAAAGAGTAAAAAAAAATTAAAAAAAAAAAGAAAAAAAAAAAAGAAAAGAAGTCAATTCAATTCAATAAAGTCTTCATTCAATTTTAGAAGACTAAAGTCATTAGGAAGCAATCTTATCACTGAATTCTATATTCGTAAGATTCGCATTAAATAATTAAAGTCTTGAAGCTGGCATTTGACAATAATGGTTTGACTCTAAATATTTGATTTTCCTATCTTTGGATCAATGTTAGTTTGTCTGTCTGTCCTTAAATGTAACTTTTTCTTGAGCGATTATCTGTTTTCCAACTCCATGAGTGAAATCCTAAGTCATTAAACAAGTTATTCACCTGTAAGGATATGGAGTTGAGGCTTTTACTTGAAACATTTTTAAGGCTATATATATTGTGGTTTGTGGTAAGAAGGCTTTGGCTTAATTCACACACACACAAAAATATTTTTGGAAGTTATGATTGAAATAACCTTTATAGCGATTGTGATTTTAAAACTGACGTTTTGTTTGAAATACTTAGGTAGTGTTCAAATTTTATTTATGCTCGAATTGCTAGGGACTAGCAATAAGCTAGTTGGGGGGTGTGATGAACACTTGAAATTACACATTTAATAAGAGTTTTACATGATTGTTTTGTATTACTAGTGTATTTAATTTTCTTAACTTAAGTATGTTTACAATATTGTACTTAATTATCTTATAACTGTTTTGTGGCAGGTTCGGTAAAATAGGCATAACTTTCTACCTAAAGATTCGATTGAGGTGATTCTTAATCCTGTACAGAGCTGACTCAATGGGCTAACATATTGTATTTCACAAATCATTGGAAATTCGAGTGTTTAGAGGGTGAAAATTGGCCTAGAACAGAATTGATCTGCAGTACAGGCCCAGTTTGAACAGTTATCAGTATATGGCCCATAACTATAGAAATACGTATCTAATACGTATGAAATCACTCAATTTGGAAATATAAGAGGCTTATCTACAACTTTTATGTTTTGAGTGACAGCTAATTCGGATCACATCAATTCCAAATTGGATAATCAAGTGGGTGCCCAAGTGATAATGAATGCAAATTATTTTGCCACCATTCTTGACTTTCATCAACCAAGTGGTTCCCTCCAAATTTGTCTCGATTTATCCATGTTTTTCTATAAATAGGTGGCTTGTTTATGCCTAAAGAATGTAATTAGAAAGTTAGAATTTAGTTCAAAATACTTTTCCTTTGTATCCATTTCCTTGTACTATTATTTCTCTTGTTTACTATTAAGTCATGTTATTTCTTCTTCCATTTCTTTTCTTTTCATTTAGTTTTATTATGTCCAAATAATTTTGTTTAAGCTAAGGTGAAAGGGTGAAGCTCTTGGCAAGGTAATAAGATATGTTTAATATTTATTCATGAATTTAATGCTTCATTTTTTAGTTATGCAAATTTATATATGATGTATTTATTTTGTTTGTAGAATTAATACCATTTCTTCTAAAGTGGTGATTCTTGATTTATTATTGACAAACTTAATACTTGGCACAATAAATTCTTGAAACCATTTACAAGATTTGGTTTATATAACCTTTCTTGTAAAGTGGGAGTCTTAATTTATTGTAGACAAATATAAAGATTGGCATAATAAATACTTGAACCCATTTATAAGATTTGGTGTATAATAATTGAAAGAAATAAATACTAATCAATATATAAATGATAATGAACTTTAATTGCTATATTTTTCGGTTGGAACCTCCTTTGTGTGAGGATTCCAATTGTGTTATAAAAAAAATAAAAAGTTAAATATATTCTTACTTCTTATGCCAAGAGTGAATCCCCGTAACCTTAGCTTTTTATTTGAATTGGTTAATTGAAATAATATTTACAAACATCTTATACTGCATTAATTATCTTTAAAGTGTTTATAATTTGTAATTTTAATTCTACTTCCCTGTGGATCGACCCTGTTCTCATCGGGTTATTTATTACTTCGACAATCCTGCACTTGGGAATAACTTCTATATTCTGGACGTGTCACAGCGCTGGCATATAGGCACAATTATGCCTAGGTATGTGTGAGCGTCGTGGCGTTCATACGGGAGAAAGGTTAATACTTCTTCCCATTTTCTCTCACACTCCACATAAACCCATATTTTTCATCTCACACTTTCAATTCTTCACCTTACAATCAAATTTAACCACTCTCGTATGCTACATTTAGATTCAAATTCATTACCCACTCAAATTAACACCACATTAGCACATAATTCACCTAATCATTCACATTCATCACAACTCCCAATTGCTTCTCTCCATTAGCATTCAAGGTACAAATTTCTATCTTTCCTAATTTTCTTTCTTGTTATTTCTCTTTATTATATGGTTACCATGCATAATTAGTGTCTTTATTGATAGATTATGATTATTAGGCCTTGTTAATGAAAAAACAATTGAAATTTTTTTTTAAAAACAAATCCATGAATACTTGTGAAACATGTCCAAATTGGTGAGTTGATTGAGATTTAATGGGTTATACTTGAATTCCTCTATTAGCAATCCTAGTTACATATTAGGATGCTTGTGAAAACATGTTCCAATTAGTGTTTATTGATGTTTAATGTTTAAATTGGTGTTGATTAATGTTTAATGTTCAAATTGGTGAGTTGATTATTGTTTAATTGGGTGACTTTGAGCATAAAGCATAATACTCTTATTAGGATATTTCTATCAATCTATATCTATATATTAGGCAAGTGGTGAGTTGGTGTAATATTACTACATTATTGTTGCCTATATATAGGTAGTGATGCCATATTACAGTTACAAGTGGAGAATGATATATTGTAATGGGTAATGGTATTGTATAATGAGAGAATGGACGTGTGCACATAGGTACGGTAGCAATGTTGAGCTAAAAAAAAGAGTGATATGTGGCATATATATATGATTTGATATTGCAATATTTGAGAGGCAGTTGTTGTCCATATTCGGAGTGCTCATTATTGTTGTTTTAGGTATTCAATAGCACCCAAGAACTCAAAGAAGTCCATTGCATCATCGTTTGTAGGCTACGATACTAATAAGTTTGTTTCCAAAGAAGCCGTAAACTTATATCACTCTTTCATAGTCAAACGAACAATTATTCCTAAAAGAGGCTTCGGCATCATGGGAAGGGGCTATCCAAGAATCTCTAAAATTATTGCAGATAGGGGTTGGGGACGCTTGTGTACACAACCGGATGCGCATTTATTCCACTTCAAGAATTTTATGCTAATGGCAAAGAGCACTCTTATGGGAAAGTCCAAATCAGAGGTAGAACTGTTCACATCCATAATGAGGTACCAATAGATACTTTAGGGTACCCAATATACAACAAGATGACTATATAGAGCTCTACTAGAACCTAGATTATAAAGTCGTCATCCGTTACTTGGCCACCCCAGATGGTCAATGGACGATCTCTGAAAATCTTTCGGTCTCTTTTCCTGCACGCTACATATGCAGAGAATTCAAAGTGTGGCACTATTTCATAGCTGCTAAGTTAATGCCAGCCAGCCACATGAGCACAGTAACTGCAAAGAGAGCTCTCATTCTATATGCCATTAATAATAATAATAATAATAATAATAATAATGCATATGATGTCTTTATGTTTAGTAAAGGTGATCGTAAATCTCTCACTACTCTTATGACCTTTATAGATATATAAGGTATAACCTCATGAAAAATAGGTAATAAGGAAAAAAACCTTTTCTTCCTTGGAAAATCTTTCATACATCATTAGCAAGAAATTTTAGATATTCTGGATTCTGAAGGTAGCCTTTCTTTTTATTATTGGGAGTGCCAATTTTAAAGGTTATCCGCGAGCTCAACATTTGTAAATCCTTGCAAACAAGACTATTGCACAACATACAGATTTGAAAGATGAAATTCTATCTATGGTCAGTATAATTGAACTGGTACATACTGTGTTTCAAAGTATTTTATTGCATAGTTTTAAAGTCTATCTTTGGCTAGTTTCTCTCTTGGAAACATTACATAGATGTGCTTGAAATTTTATTATTTTTGGTGATCATCTTAATCAAAAAATGGCTTTGGTATCCTTGAATCGTCTATGCTTGCCTAAAAATGATAGAGGAATGGGGCTTTGACAGCTGGATGTTTTGAATAATTCAACTACTTCCTACTCAAACTTCCTTAAGGGGTAGTATAACTTCAATAACAAAAATATGTCCCCCCAAAGATTAGTATTTTCATGTGGCACATTCTTTAACACCTTCTCCCAATAGATATGGTTCTAAGATTTCTTTGTTTAAAAGATTATGAATCGATAGATCATTTATTTATTTACTGCTATTCTTTTAAAGATCTTTACGATTGGTTTGCCCATAATTTTTGAACACACATTTCGAATGCCACCATAATTATAAATCTATGGTCTGCAATTCTTGTTAAGTCTTTCAGCCTTCAATTGTATAACATTTGGCTTCTATCTACAGCATACTTATTATATTCTATTTAGGGTTGTAGAAATTGTCTTTGGTTTGATAAGGCGAGTTTTAGTTTGCATAGGATTAAGGCAGTCTGCCTTGCTCATATTTGATTATTTGCAGATTTATATCCTGGATATATCTCTTTTGGTGATGACCGCTTTATCTTAGAGGGTTTGGGTATAAGTCCTAAGCTTGGTCGTGCTTTAAAGATTTTTGTGATTTTAAGGAATTTCCCCCCAAATGGACGAATTAAGGTAAATACAGATAGACTTTTTAAAGGTAATCTGGGAAAAGCAGCTTGTGGATGAGTTTTTCTCTATAAGAAAGGTACTTTCTTTGAAGGCTTTTCTTATTCTTTACAAATTGAAACAATTTTTTTATGCTGAAATCATGGGAGCGATTCTGGCTATTGAAATACCCTATGCTCGTAGTTGGCATAGATTGATTCTAGAAACTTATTCTTTGCTTTTCATTTATCTCTTTTCAAATCCCAAGTTGAATCCTCCCTGGAACCTAATTATTAGATGGAAGAATTATTAGTGGTGTATGTCTAATATACATTTTTGCTTTGTTCACTCTTTTAGAGAAAATAATAGTATAATGAATTACTTGGCAAAGAATGGCTTGAATTATAATGATCTTACATGGTGGGTACGTCTACCATCTGAGATTATATTTTTGTTGTATAAAGATGCCAATGGTTACCCCAATTACAGATTTTATGATCCTTTTTGGGTGGTTGTAATTTTGTTAAACCTATTTAGTTTTTCTTTTCTTTCTCATTTTAACTTCATGAGCATTTTACGGTATAAGGCCCATTATGTCCCCCCTTGATCTATAATTCTCTTTTTACTCTTTTGATAAAAAATTTTGCTCAACGAGATTTACCTAAAAGAAAAAAAAATTATTATATCATCAATGTACACCTCTATAGGCTTCTTGATTAGTGGCTTGAAGAGTCTAGTTCACTAATTTATTATACGTTACACCTGCATTCTTAAGGCCAAAAAGAATAATATTGTAACAATAGGTCCTCTTATGTTTGATGAACAAAGTCTTCTACTTGTCAGAACTAAACATTTTAATCTAGTTATATCTCGAGAATAAGTCTATGAAGTTGAGGAATTCATGCATTGTTGTTAAGTCCACTAGCTAATTAATCTTAGGAAATAAAAAGTTGTCTTTGAGGTATACCTTATTCAGATTGATGAAATCCATAAACGGACGACAGTTTCTAGTCGCATTCTTCACCATCTCTACATCGGCTAACCACTATAGGTAGTTAACCTCTCTAATGAAGTCTGTACATAAAAATTTCTCAACACGAACTGCCACTACTTCATTCCTCTCTTGGTTTAATATTCTCTTCTTTTGTTTTATTAGTTTAAACATCGAATTAATGGCTAGCCCGTGAGAAATCAAAAGTAGATCAATCCTTGACATATCTTCAAAGACCAAGTAAAAATGTTTGAGAATTCTTTTAACATAAAACTTAGCTCCCCATTGATTTTAGGACTCATTTTCGAGCTAACCTTTACAACCTTCTTAGGGTAGCCTTCTATCACTTAACACCTTTGATAATTTTCCTAGAGGCTCCTACAACTTTAGTTTTTCCTTTTCTTTACAGTAAACAAAGGTAATATAGAGAGTCCTCTTGGTCAAGGTTGCGTAATAACTCCTTGCTATTTGTTTTTATTCTCCGACATCATTATAACTCCATCTTCAACTAGGAACTTTAATTTCAAATAGTGAATCAACATTGCCATATCTGAGTTCCACATGGATCGACATCTTTCATGAAGATTTTGTTAGGATTTATGCTTACGTGTCATCCCATTATGTATAAATATTTAATGATAGTATTTATACAATCATCGTTTCTAATAAAATTGTTAATATTATTTATAATAAATGGTAAGATGCTTATAATGTTTAGACGTTGTATGATCTAAAGGAGTTTAGATCAGTGCTAAGAGTTAGTACATTAATAGAGTTAGCAAAATTTAACCAGTTAGAGCCTTGTCTGAAATGGGACAATGACTTGAGAATATATTTATAATGAAATAGCTGTAAAGAGTTACAAATGGTGGTAAGAAATGTCAGTATACAAGTATGTTCTCAAACATTATGTTCCTGATCTAATTTCATCAATGTGGGTCTATCAGTGGAACCCATTAATATAGATTAGTGTATGTCTATATCTTGATAGTCTAGATGGTTAGTTTTAGCAAACTATGAGCTTAGTAGAAGTTCGTATAAACATACAGGTATTCTGTGAGGACTGAATACTGAACAGACTCACAAAGACCTCCAATAGACATCTAATAAAGCCGTCAATTAAAGGTCTTCTGAGTTTAATAATATTTGTGGCCCTTTGACTTGAGTCCTACGGTGGGCGTGTGAGTGATCCACCATACTTTGGTTTCACACATGTTAGAGACCTTTTATAGTCTGACCGCTGTGTGTCGCTGGTTATGGTCCGATGCTCATGGAGTCTAGTGTGCGCAGATATGGGATCCATCAGCTCATATGATTAGGCTGTATATACTGATGCTCCAAGATTGTATTTCAGAAAGTCTTGTGGCCATAAACATAAACCTTGAAAAATATATTCTAAAGGGATAAACAATATCACAAAAGTGTTTGTGGATATTGTTTAAGTTTATGATATTGTTTAAGGAAATATAAATCTAGAGATAAGTTGATGGTTGAGCAAATAGAGATTTGACGGTGATGATCTATATCTGTGCTCTTCTAGGATATATTTGATGGAGAGATTATACAAATATGTAATAACCTCAACTTGCATAGTCTAACGCGTTGATTTGTAATATCCGTAACATGTGTGTGGGGCATCATTCACGGACGTATAGAGGAGCTCCATATGACAAATTAGGTGTAGACCTAGAAAGTCTCATAATATGAAGTGTACTCGTTGCGGACTAGAGTAGCGTATTGAATTAAATAATTTGATCCAGTAAATTTTAGCAAAATAGAATAATTATTTTGAGATCTCTCGAGATGTGCATTTGTCAAGACTTAATTGTTAAGTACATCATTGAATTAATTAACAAGAGTTGTTAATTAATAAAATGTTGACAAGTGGCAAAATTTGTTCCATGATTTGATTTTACCTTAGTTTTACCATTTAACATTAATAGTAAAAACTAGTAAGGCAAAAAGTAATTATTCAAAATTATTTTGAATAATTAAATTAGATATTATTAGATAATATGATAATATATATTAATCATGGCCATTGTATTTTAATATAATGAGGGGCCTAGATTTGGCCATTTATTTACCTAATATGATTAAAATAATTATATTTGTTAGGTAATAATTTATTTAGATGGCTATTATTCTAGTGCTTAATAAATTAATCCTAAGTGGGAGACTAACAATTAAATTGGTGGAGCACTTGTTTTAGTTTTATAAAAAAATGTTGAATAACAAAAATAAAACTTTAGCTAACAATTGATTTATTCATTCATTTTGGAGGAGATGATTCGGTTAAGTAATTCAAGGTAAGTGAGAGATTTTTGATTTTGTGTTTTTCAAGTATTGAAAGAAAAATGAACTTTTCTTCATCTTCTTCTCTCATGAATGGATCAAAATGAATAAATGAAAATGGAGAAAAAGATTAGTAATTGTAGACAAGAGTTGTACTAAAATTAATTAATCTATATAAATTGTTTCCATCATTTAAACAAGAGTTGTATGTAAATGTTTACCATCTCCAATTAAGAATCAAATAATTTGTGTTCAAAGAGTTTGAATACATGTGCTGGAAATTGTAAAACTAAGCTACCATTCTAGCTCTATAATCCCACCAAACCGTTATGGACTAGAATTGTTCAATAATTCACTTCAAAGTAAGCTCTTCAATTGGATTGTTGGAGAACTTGAAGAATTTGTAAAGTTACATTCATTAGGTAAGTGTTTTTTACATTTTAATTTTAAATACACAATTATTCATCATGTATAAGTTGTTGTATAATAGTTATACTTGAGCATATATGTGATATATGTGGTTAAATTTGTTAAATTAGGCGTATATGTTAACATGCTTCCGCTGCGTGTAATAATTTTTGAAATTACGTATACACACATATGTCACACACTCGATTTCTCAACAGATTTTATAAGGAAATGGTTATTCAACTGACAGAACTCGACCTGAGACCCTTTACAGTAGATCCCAATAGCCCTGTTGGGCACTTCGACAAAAGTTCCTTAGAATATAGTTGTGTAAGTTAAAAAATTCTGTGAGGCGAATCCTTTTTTAGTTCTTGCCATTACTGAAATTTTTTTAGAATATACGTGAAAATAACTTATTAAATTTTAAAAATAACGGGCAGAGTTTCCCTTAATTTTTGAAAAATTCAATATAAAACCTATAAAGAAATTACACTTTTATTTCAAACACTTCTCAATACTACTAAATAGGACCTCTGATCCTTTCCAAACTAAATTCAACACAACTCAATAGTTTCATTAAAATCATAAAACTAGAATACTGATAAAGAAGTGAAACGATCATCAAAATATCGAAACCTCTTCGTGTTTGTCCAAAATATATGTACAAATACATATGCCTATAACTACTACTATGCAAAAAATAAAAAGAGTACTACTTAGCACATTTACATTTACAAAATATTCATCAGATTGGGCCACTAATGAGTCGTAGGAGAATTAGTGAGTTGCGCACTGAGGCCTGCACTTGGAGGGGGATAAAAAACATAAAACACAAACGAGTGAGTTAAAGGAGCTCAGTGAGTGCATTTAAGATTTCAAATAAAATAAAATTTTGCATAAATATTAAATTCTAAAAGACATGCATAATTAATGTTTCTAAAACTTGTATAAATCTGTAAAACGGTTGTAAACATCATATGTCGATGAAATCTTGCCAAGCGGGTTTTATTTACATCTATAGAAATAAATATCAAAATCTGTACAACATAATAAGAAGCATGTGCATATAAACACATAATATGCAATCAGTAAATTGAAAACTATTAAAGCCCTTGCTCGGCTATTTTTTTTCAAAATTGTGCCAATGGTAACCCTAAAACTCTATACTCATGCAGCGACTTAACTAGTACCGCACAAGTGAGTAAGTTACAGGGCGCCTCAACTAGCAGCACCCACAGTGACATCATCAAGACATCTCACTGGCTATGCAGCGAAATCCTACATCGTATACATATAGTGAGACAATACCCGGTACACATAGAGCGACTCGCATGACTCTACAATCCTAACTTCTCGAAGTTAGTGACACCCCCCCATAACTTGCCCATGTGTACGGGATATATCGGTCAGGTTTAATATAATCACCACAACTATAATCTGAGAGTACCAATAACCTTTGAAATGGATGCAATAATTTTAAAGATGTTTCTTAAACCAAACATGTAAAAGCATATATATATAGATATATATATCAAGGTCATAACTCATGTTTATGCATTAAAAGCACATAAAACGTACATTTTCATTATGCGGAAATATAATAAACGAAAGATAAAAGAAATGACAAATTTTCTCTCACAACCGATCTGCGTTCAATTTTACTCTGGATTTCTGCTCCCGTTATCGGTCTCGGTTTTCTTCACCTACGCGCCATAAATGACATTTAGAACTAATTCAAATACTAGAATCTCATTTAACTACTAAATGCTCTAACTGGCATATAAAGCTCGGATGGCTACTACTTTCCGATTTTCATTTATAGAGTCATTTAATCTAATCTCACTCACCATCCAGCGTCTTGAAAATTATTAAATGCCTTATAACTTGGTTGGACATAATTGTCCTTCACCTTTCCAAAATAGACAATTATGTCCCATTTTTTTCATTTTTGATTTTTTCATCAACTATATACATTCAATTTACATAAGACACTATTTATACATCACAATTCAACCAAAACACAACTCAATCCTTAACTTCCCTAAAGTGGCAGAATTTCACCTTATATTCCAACACATTTCTTTTCTCAATTTCTTGTTCCAATTGCATCAAAATCAAGTCAATTTCATTCTAATGCCCTAATTACAACCAATTGAAAGTCTCTACATCCAAATCACCTAAAACCCTAATTCTTACCTTGTTAATTTCTTCAATTTGATGACTCCTTCAAGCTCCACACTAGAATTCAACTCAATCTAAACCAAGAATTCACACAAGAACATCAATTGAAACAATCTTGAAAGTTCACATATCAATCTCACAAAATAATGCTTTTCTTACCTCTTTTTCTTGGATTTTTACTAACGGAGGCTTCAATTGAGCTTAGCAACTTATACTTGACCTTCTTATAGCTTGATTAAACATGAAAAATCATGAAAAAAAAACTTGAAATGTCACTGTAGTAGCACCACTCTTCTTGCACGAATTTTGCTCTCTTTTGCTCTAAGTGTTATACTTTTGATCACTTGAAATTTCTACACACTTTTACTATATATATAGTGCTCATCCAAAAGACCAATTTGCCCCTCAACTAACTCTACATTTCTAAATTTTCATTAGTTGAAAACTAAGTATGAAATTGGTTCCTTTGTAACTATCTAGTTAGAATAGTCTAATGGACTAACTAGAATTTCCAACTTGGCAATCTATGAGATTGTCTCTAATTAGTCTATTCTCTAATATATGGATTGTGTTTCTTAACAAAGGCTTATTCTATACATAACCTTTAAATGAAAATTCATGTAATAAATTAAAATGTCATTTTCCAAGCCAATATAGAAAATTTTTAAAACTATTGTAGGGTCGTCTGACGCTCCGACCGAGTGTAAAATTATCAAATTAGGTCTAATATCTCTCACACATCCTATAAAAAAATATTTCTAATGGGGTTAAAATCGGGTAACCCTACGATGTCTTTATTACTCTATACCGAAATCGATGCACCAATACTACTAGTAGGGATTAAATATTACATCAACTATCATAAAGCTCATTATTATAGTTTCGAATATGGCTTTGCACGTAATAATAAGGGCAACGATACCACTCTGAGAGGCATTACACAACTATCCCTAAAGCTATACAAAGAAATTTGTGTTTTCTCTATCTTTAGATTTTTTATTGCGAGGTTATCTAATGCCTCCTTAAAGATTATATGTACTAAGTTTCTAGGGTCAATAACCACCTTGTTAATATCTGACCTTATAACTTGTACAGTAACTACTAATGCATTATCATGAATGTAGTTTAGATCCCTTATATCCTCATAATTAAACATTATTAGTATCACCTGAATTTTTGGCTTCTTCGTGGTAGTCATATTATTTAGCATCCAATGCCTAACCATTGAATAATGATAATAAGTTTTTTTGTCTATTAAAGTCCCTTGCCAAACTAGGCCTACAGAAAATTATCATCATGATCTTTAGCAACAAGAGATTTCTTTCTCGATCTTGCGTTTCTACAAGCTTTTCACGTTCTAAGTCAGCTCTAAATTCCTTCAAGTTCATACTTCTTGTTCTTATTATGCTGCGATGTTAGATTTTAGATTACATTTGGTTTAGTGAGCATCCCTTTCCCCTTAATCGCCTCACAAATTATGTCAAAGGGACTTTGAGTGGGATATAAGTTTCCTTTCAAATCCACCCTAGGTGGGCACCTCTAAGGCTTCTAACTTTATCTCTCATCCTAAGGTATATCTTCTTTGAAATATTTTATAGGACGGGGAAGGGTTCTCTCCCTGTTTCTCCTACACTCTCTCTTATCTTGGGATCTCTTAAAATTCATTTTTCTTACTTTTCCCCAAGGTTCCACAATCACCATTTTTTTTATCTCTTCCTCTATTCTTATATAATCTGGAGTGTGGTCATATACGACTACATAACTAGAAATATTGTTCTCATTAAGATGATACCATAATCTATTGTGCTGCAACATTTATTTCAAGATTTCTAAAGCAATCAAGATATCCAAAACACTTAATTGTATCACGCCCTCATGGAATCTCTTTATAAAGCAATCAAGATGTCCCCCCCCTCCACCCCTGCTTAATCTTCTCGAGTTGTCTTATATCCTTAGCTAATTTGTATGCTCCTCGAAAGTTTTAATTGAACTTATCTATTAGCTATATGTAAGGTGTGCTGTTTCTCAACTTTAACCCCCCTACCACATTCGTGCCATTTAATCGCATATGGAAAAATGGACACATTTGGCGTTCTTGAAGTCTTGCAATCATTAAGAAGTCGATAACTAGGTCTACGTAGTCATTGAGATCTATGGTTCCATTATAAGCAGGGAGTAAGAGCATCTTGAAAGCTGCTAGGAGCTTCATGATCCTTAGTTCATCAAGTAACAAAGACTTCCATACCTATTATAATGACTATTCTATCAATGTCTCCAATTGTTGTATTCCTCCCACCATCTTCTGCAACTTTTGTTCCAAAATTTTCATTTTCTCCTTTAAGGCGAGTTCTCGTGCCTTATTTTTAACAACACTTTCCTCTCTGCTTTTTGTCATTGCCCTCAACGGGCAATAGGAATCATTCTTATCTACGTTATCTTAATTCGACTTCAGAGAACAATTCCTCATCCATCCAAAATCACCAACCTGAGGTTGAGCTAAGACCTTTCCTTTAGTCCAACTCATGACCTATTACTTATTGGCCATGACTCTAGTGGTTCTTGGGAGTTTCACCTTGCAGCCAATTTTTGTTTCTCCTACCAAGTCTGTCTGTAACTTGGCTCTATAGTATTTATTGGTGGCTTCACATTCTGGGCATGCAGAGAGGCAGGGAGTGGGTCCACACCCCATTTATTAGTTCGACCTTAATCTAAGTTTTGTGAAGCTTACAATTATTCCTCTAACAACTTTTTTATTACTTCCCTATCTTTCATAGCCTCCTCAAGCTCCTTCTTGTTTTTGCGCAACTTCCTCTCTAGTTTATATCTCTATTCCCAATCTTGAGAAATCTTCTCCCAAAGACCTTGGTTGTCTCCACCATTCTTCACCTTTCTCCACTAGATCTTAGTTCTAAACTTCTTGCAGTGCTTTGATCTTGTTCTTGGGAACACACCACAACTTTTTCGAGTTGATTTCGTACTTCAGAGTGAATTTGTTGCCATCCTGGTTATTTACACCTTTTTTCTCATAAATGGTGCTAATTATTTTACTTTGGTCCCTGGAGAACTTGTGTTGAGTTCTTAAATGTAATTTGGGCCTTAATGGGTAGATGAATTTCTTGAAAATAGTTGACTTCTAATGCCTGAATCTCCCAAGATCTTTTCTTCAATCTCCCTTCATACACAAATCCTAGTTAAACTGCGCTAATGGTTAAAGTTAGTCCTTGTTTTTTTTGTTCAAAATGAGTAAACAAAATGAGTGTAAATTAAAGAGAGATTTTCTTTCCTTTTTCCCGTATGTGTCTAAAAGAGTTATTACCCTCTTACGTTCAAATCCCCATCTCTCATTTATAGGTTCCTCGATTAGTTAGTTGTATTCCATGTTCCGTACTATACAAGGGGTTAGAAAATTAAAAAATTGAGTCATTGGAGTCTTACATGTTCGTGTTTTTAGGTATGTGGGCTTAATGGTTTCTCTCTTATATGTATCGGGCATTATAGATCTAATAACATGTGTGAAGTCCTTGGAGTTAATAACTCACTTGTGTAAGAATTATTATCATTGAGAATGTATGATTATGTAGAAATGTGAATCTTGTAGTTCATGGCATAGTCTGAATCTAGCATTTGTCAGCAATAGGATTTGGCTTCTATGAGTTTATCATAGGACTATGAATGTCGGAGCAACATTGAGCTAGTGATCATCTCTTTAGGTAGCATGTGCTATTGGACTAGTTGAACTTTTGAGATAGCTTTATGATTGGGCTTTATAGGTCTTGAATTAAATTCCTAGGGCGAAGCAATTATCACTTTGTCAAGGTTAGGATTTGAGAAATGGGTCATGCTCCCAATAAAGGCATTTTTGTCATTTTAACTATGCCTTGAGGAGAGGTGAGTGTAGTTTTAGAAAACCTTATATTTATGTGCGATTTCTTCAATCTCTAGGAAGGCTATGTGTTAAATTTCTCTATTTAATTATTTGTTTTTTTTTAAAAAGATTTATTTACTTTTAATTAATTAGAGTAGTGTTATAGTTATATAACTAAATACAAATTTATATGTAACTAATTATTAATTATCACTTATCAAGTACTTACTGACTTTTTACTTTTTGTTAATGTGATAGTTACACAATACTAAATTAAGATACAAATACAAATTTTGTATTCATAAGTATACTATTACTAAATTAATTAATAGTGTAAATGGAGAGTATTAACTTCTATCCACATCTTCAATTTAGTATCTACGAATATGACTTTATATATTAAAACCTTTTATGTTTGTTTGGTTAGGTTTTTCTACTGGCTAAAAGAAATTTTTTAATGCCAAAAATTTTTTTCAAATTTTTTTGATGATGTTTGGTTGCTATTAAAGACTTTTGGAAATTAAAAAAATTATTTTACCTTTACTTGTAAAAGCTTAAAATTTAGACTATTAGGAATAGAGTTTTTTGAATTTTTTTAATATTCGTGTAATGTACATATACCCTAATAATTGTTTTAACTTCTATAATGTATTTTTAATTAAAAAGTAAATAAATAAACCTTATTTACAAGAGTTTTTATCAAATCTTTTTTGTCATCAATAAGTATTAATTTTATTTTGTTTTTAATTGTTTTATTAAACACAATAATTTATTTAATTTGTTGATTGTTATGTATTATTTTTACTTGAATTCTTATATTTTAAGAGATTGGATTTAAGGAAATATAGGATAAATTTAAACTTATATATAAAAGGTATTAATTTATTTAGAATTTGGATATAAGCTTTATTAGACATCTTTTTTAGTAATTTAATAACAAATAAGTACTTTTAATAATATATAATCAAAAGTTCTAGCACTTTAACAAAAACATTTTAAGTGACAACTAAATGATTAATTAATTTTTCTTTAAAAAAAATTCTCTTAAAAGCTCTAAAAGTTGTATTTCCAAATACTTTATTTGAAAACTCAACCAAACACACTTTAATCTTAAACTCTTAGTTCTTTACATCTCGTTGTTGTAATCTTAGTGCTCGTTTAGTTGGGCTTCTCTACTAGCTAAGAGAGCTTTTTTAATGACAAATGCTCTTTTTAAATTTTTTGATGATGTTTGGTTGCAATTAGAGAAGAGTTTTTGGAGATTAAAAAAGTTATTTTGTCTTTATTTGTAAAAACTCAAATTTTGGACTTTTAGGAGTAAAGCATTTTGAGATTTTTTAATATTTGTGTAATGTTACATATGTCTTAATAATATTTTATTATTTTCATATTATACCTTTGTTAAAATCAACCTTATTCAACTAACATATTTTCAATATTTTTTTTAAAGTTATCATATCTCAAATTCTCCTTATCTCTATAACTATCATATTTTTACAAGAATTTACCAAAATATTTGTTGATTATTTTATTTTTTTTGCACAAATACCTATTTGCACAAATACCTTGACGATTCCCGCTCGTTAATACATAGAGTCCAAGCAGGTTCAAGTGCATGAAGAACATATCTACCAAAACAAATATGATTACCTCAATAAGATATCATGGAAATACCATGAAATAAGGTTTGATCCTATTCGTGAAAATTTCGTAAATATTCCATTCCAAAAATAAAAAGTTCGAAACAATTGGGATTTTTTAAATAAAAGAAAGTATTATTTTATTTTAATTTTTGTACCAAATACAATAATTTATATTGATTCGTTGATTGCTACGTATTAATTTTACTTAATTCTTATATTTTAAAAATTAAATTAGAAAAAATACATAATAAATTTAAATTTATATATAAAAAATATTAGATTGTTTAGAATTTGAATATAAGTTATATTAAGTATCTTTTTAGTAATTTAATAACATATAAACACTTTTAATAATATATACCCAAACGATCTAATATTTCAAAAGAACTTTTTTAACTGACAACCAAACGATCAATGGTCTTTTCTTAGAAGCTGTACTTTTAAAAGTTGTACTTTGAAAAACTCTACTTTTAAAAGCTTTATTTGAAAAGTTCAATCAAACGGGCCATTAGTGCCTATTTTGGGCTTCTATATTAGAAAAAAAGATATTTTTTAATGCTAAAATCTCTTTTTAAATTTTTTTTTATGACGTTTGGTTGTAATTAGAGAAGAGTTTTTGGAGATTAAAAAAAATTATTTTGCCTATACTAGTAAATGTTCAAATTTTAAGCTTTTAAGAGAAACTTTTTAAATATTTATAATATCATATATCTCCTAACAATATTTTCTTATTTCCATAATGTATAATTAATAAAAATTAATTCTATCCAACTAACATATTTTTTATATATTTTTTTAAAAATTATCATATTTTTAATTTTCTATATCTCTACAATCATAATAATTTACAAGAATCTACAAAAATCTTTTGTTGATTATTTTATTTTTTTAAAATAAAAAGAATTATTATTTTATTTTTTAAAATAAAAAGAAGTATTATTTTATTTTTAGTTTTTGTACCATATACAATAATTTATATTGATAAATTTGAATTTATATATAAAAAAATTAGATTGTTTAGAATTTGAATATAAGTTTTGCAAAGTGTTTTTTTTTATAATTTAATAATAGATAAGCACTTTTAATAATGTATAACAAATGATCTAGTACTTCAAAAAAAAAATTTTTAATTAACAACTAAACAATTAATCTACTTTTAAAAGTTCTACTTTCAAAACTCTATTTAAAAAGTTCAACCAAACGAACTCTTCTATAAAACTCTAAATAAACAAGGTAACCATGTACTTGCTCGCATTGTAATCTTTATGTTTCAATTATTTTTCCCTAGAATTCAAGAATTTTCTTTATGTTGAATTCAATCAATTGATTTTAGTTTTATTACTTTCTTTTTTTTCTTCTTTCACTTTCTTATTGTAGCACCATCAAATTTTAAATTATTACTACTTATTTTAGTGCAGGCGAATAGTTTTTCTTTGTTAGCGAATTTTAGATTAATGTAGTGTTGAGGGAGTTATTATATTTAGCTTCACATTTGTTATCAAGAACCTGTTCATGATGATATGTTTTCAAGCTGCTTTTGCCCACCAAACGTGGGGTTGGTAGTGTCATGAATTGCTGTATAGGTAATGTGGATTCATTCCTTTTATCATTTGAATTATGCTTTGTTGCTAATAAAACTAGCAAATTCAACCTTTTTTGGTATGTGTTTGATCCATGAATTTATGCATTGTGATCACCAAGTTATGTAATATTGGAACTTTCATAACATAGAGGAGAAAAATGTTGATATTTGTTGAAAAATTGGTGACTCAACAATCTTGGTTGGATAAGAATTAAGATGAATACCAAAGTGGAGAGTCACAAGAAGTTTAGAACGTGTAGGACACGTATGGAGAAGTCTATGACGTGTGGGACACGAAAGGGGAAGCAAAACGAGACTCAAAGACTTAAAGGAAGCAAAGAAAACGCGCATAGAAGCACCAGGACTGAGCTTTGCGATGCCTAGCACAGCAACCTAGCGCCGCGATGATAGGCACGTAATAGCTAGAGCCCAGGGATGAGTGCCGCGGCGCCAGAAGCATTAAGATGTCTATTTTTTATTCGAATTTTGAGTTTTGGAAAGTTTAGGACTTCCAAAACAAGATGACTCTTACTCCAGTAAGGAATAAGGTTAGTAGGCACGAAATAAACTCTATATAAACACTTGTAAATCTTTTAGTTGAGATTAAGCATTAAAAGAGACTTTAAAAGAGGAGAAAAATTGAGTAGACACTAAGTGCTTATGTGCGCTAGGGTGGAACTGTCGTTTGGGTGTTCATTGCTCGTGGTAGAGCAAGGGTTCACTAAACATTAGGTCTTGTTTTAGGGCTCTTCATTGGGTTTTCCTTGTAAAATCTCTAGGGAGATAATAAGAGAGGTTAGGATCCTTGGATCCACTGTGGACGTAGGTAATTGGCCGAATTACGTAAGATTGTGTTGTGCTCTTTTATATTCTGCTTTGGATTCTTGGTATTTTGTTTAATTAACAAGTTATTCTGCTACGCAAGGAGGTTAGGGTTCTAGGTTGAATAGGTTGAACTTAAAGTTCTTCGCTTCAACCTAACCTCAAGAGGGAGAAGGGCGTTCCCTCCCTCAACAATATTCATTTTGAAACTATCACAGATGGTAGAAAAATCAGTAATCAGTTAATTGAAATGTAGATTTTTCCTGCTTCCTTTACTTAGAAGTTTTTATACATTAGTGGATTTCTAGATGCAAGTATGTAGATAGGCTAATTGTGGCCAAAAAGAAAAAAAGATGTTGGAATATTTTATATTTTGGAGTTTAAAAATCGTTGCTCAATTCAATTCTTCGATGGTTGTTAAATCTTTATTGCAGCAACTTGTTATTCTTTTTTGTCTTTATCTTTAAAAATCTCAATAGAAATTCATTCCCAACAGCACGAAGTAGTGACTGCTTTGGGAAGCAATGTTGGTGACAGACTTCATAATTTCAATGATGCCTTGTAATTGCTGAAAAAATTAGGCATAAACATCACAAAGCATGGTTGTTTGTATGAGACTGAACACGCCTATATAACTGATCATTCTCATTTTCTAAACTGTACAGCTAGAGGTGTTACAAAACTTGGGCTACATGAACTCTTGGGAGTGCTTAAGAAAATTGAAAAGAATATGGGTCGTACAAAGGGGATAAGGTATGGTCCACGGCCAATTGATCTTGATATATTGTTTTTGTTAAAGGAAAATGCCATTCTCCTTGTGAGATTAGATTAAGCAAACAATCCTAATTAAGATCAACTTTGAACCCTAATCCCTTTATACATCAAAATAATATGATGGCAAACAAAAATAGTAAGAATATAAAGCAGATAATAAAAAGTACAACACAATCACTTACGTGGTTTGACCAATTGCCTACATCTACGGTGAATAAAAAAATTCTAACATTTCTTATTAACTCTTTAGAGAACTTATAAGAAAATAATGAAGAACACTCAAAATGATCTAATGAATAGCGTACTTTTATTCTTCCAAGAACAATGAACACCCAAACAACGATTGCACTCTAACACACACAAGCACTTAGTGTCTACCTAATTCTTCTCATTCTTAAAGTTTCTCTTAATACTTGATGATTAATCTAAAGGGTTTACAAAAGTTTATATATGAGTTATTTCATGCCTACTAACTTTAAAATTAATTGGAATAAGTTCACGCATTTTAAGAGTCCAAAACCCCCCAAAACACAAAAATTTGAAGTTGTTTCAAAATTGTCCTCGTCTGGCACCAGGGTGTTGCCCTTACTGTCTTAGGCGCTACGGCGCTCAGCCCTAGATGGTAATCCCGTGCTTTTCTCGCCTCCTTTCACGTCTCCAAGTCTCGTTTCGCTTCTATCTTGCTTGTCCTATGCGTCCAAGACTTCTTGTGACTCTTCTATTTAATATTCTTCATAATTGTTGCTCATATAAGATTGTTGAATTATTAAATTCCAATAGTTGTATAAAAGGTTCAATGTTCATTCTAATATACTAACTGTTCCTCATGAGGGAATTTGGGAGAGTCGTGGCCCCATTGTTGGATTTGATGGGATCAGCTATTGATAGTGATACAATTGCAAGTTGGCATTCATTCTCAAGACAACCCAATGGAGTTTCTGAAATATTGGTGAAATTGGGTGGTGAGTCCTTGATTGGACAGGAAGGAATGAAAAGGGTTTTACAAATTGGAGATTATTTATGGGATTGGTCTCAGAAAAACATCTGGCATGGTATCCTCATTTTGACCCCAGATAGTTTTAGTAATGGGGGAAAGTTTAAACCAGTAGAAGCTGCAGTTTCCCAGATTAGCTTGATGATTTCAGAAGGAGCAGATATGATTGATATTGGTGCACAATCCACACGGTGTATGGCCACTAGGATTTCTGCTAAAGAAGAATTAGAGACCTGTCTTAGAAGCTATTCTAAGAATGCCTGAGATGGAGGGGAAGCTCATCTCTGTGGATACTTTTTATTTAGAAGTTGTTTCAGAAGCAGTCAGCAAAGGGGCTCATATTATAAATGATATATCTGCTGGGCAGTTAGATGCAGACATGAGGAGAGTTGTTGCCGGTCTCAAGATACCAGATATTACAATGCATATGAAGGGAGACCCATCCACAATGCAGAATGAGGAGAACCTACAGTATGGTGATGTTTGTAAGCAGGTTGCTTCTGAGTTGTCCTCAAAGGTCAGAGATGCACAATTATTGGGTATCCCAGCTTGGAGAATTATTG
Source organism: Ailanthus altissimus (assembly GCA_946807835.1). Lineage (NCBI taxonomy): Eukaryota > Viridiplantae > Streptophyta > Magnoliopsida > Sapindales > Simaroubaceae > Ailanthus > Ailanthus altissimus. Next base: position 22,501,235 of record OX327685.1, on the reverse strand, counting down.
TTGGCCCTGGAATTGGATTTTCAAAGAAAACTGAACATAATTTGGCCATTCTCCTTAGTATATCTCATGCAACTTTATTCATTAGACCCTGTACAAAGAGATTTTTAGGTGACATTTGGAATTGCCCTTCTGCTGTCGAGAGAGATCCTATTACCATTGCCTTTATCACTGCAGGTGTTCTAGAAGGTACAAACATTGTAGAGTACATAATGTTGAAGTTAATTTAGATGCCATGAAGCTGTGTGATACAATGCTGAAACGGAGGAGATATGAAGCATGATTTCGGAAGATCCGGGTGAGTCTTTCACTACTTTATTTTCTGTGGATTTTACTCTTTTATTCACTCTCACACCAATGAGTCATTGTATCGGCCTTTAGAAGATCAATGTCTACTGCAAGGAGGTCAAGATCACCGAGCTCAGATACATAATTTCTGAAGATTCTACAGATGCCTTTTATTTTATTTGTTGATTAACATGTTATGATGGATATACAAAGCAACACATGAAAGTTTGCCGTTAATTTTCCCTTCTTATTTTAAGCAACTTCGCTGGAAGATAAGAAAATTGAATTTGGTGCGGAGAATAAAATTTTACAAAGATTACAGAATTCCCATCAGTTGTCATTTCACCATCTGCATTTAAACCTTACCCTGCAGATAATAATTATAATGAACGTCGAAATTGCATATCAGTACTGATTAGTGAATGGCTTAAAATAGAGGCAAATGCCCTTCTAAACAAGTGCAGGTATTCCTTTCAGTCATAAAAGTTATACAAGAGAGTTAAGGCAGCTACAGATAGAGATGGAAGGGAAAAAATGTTAGATTGTAATCGGTTCGTGCATCGAGGGCTTCCTTTTTTCTTTAACTACTAAGGGAGGAGGGTTTGAACCCCCGACATTGAGGGCTGCCTTGAGTTATCTAAGAACTATTATTTTGCTTCAAAACCTCAGCTTCAGCCTGTGCCATTGGGTCATCCTTGATCTCAGAATCATCTTCTTTTTCTCCTTCTCTCTCCTCTGCCATTTTCTTTCTATGCAACTCCTCTGCAGCCTGCATTGCAGCACGATTCTCTGCCTGAATACGCTGCATCTCCTGTTCTTGTTGTTGCCTCTCAAACCATGTGTCGGCATCCGCCCAAACTGAAATGATAAATACATCTCATAAGCAAAACATTGACCCAGCACAAACAGCATTTAACACTTGATCCAACCCTGGCATTTAGAGCAATTTGAAGAAGTCCTAAATATCTCATACTTCATAAGATAACAACAAAGATTGAGCTTAGACACAAGTATCCTAAGGAAGAAGGCAACATCTTCACATGAAATTGACAGCAAACTATTCTCTTTCTTTTGTTTTTTTCGCTGATATCATAGTAATTGTGAGAGAACTAATGTACATACAAATGCATTGAATTGATTTTCGTACTTTACCACAAAATAAGTCAATTAATACCTATTAGTGAAAATTGATGACAAAATCTCATTATGTTTCTTAGAGGCCCTAACCTTGTCAAGAAAAAGAAAAGTATGGAAGGAAATTGAAAATCTTAAACATACAGCATTAGATTAAAACAATCACCAACTCAGATGCTTCCTTGCATCATTTAAAAACACCATGTAAAATGTATATAGAATTAACCAACAGAAACCACATTGACATGGAATAGCTAAGAGAACCCTGCAAGTTCTCTCCATCTTTACAACTGGCTGAAATAGATTTAAATATGACCATCAACGATGTTACAGACAGATCGAGCAAGCAGGGGAGCTAATGAGAATGTTTTGCATTACTCAAGAAAGCTCAAGGTGGCTACAGGAAACTACGATGCGCACCCCATCCTAAATCCTACATCAACTTGCATATGCAACAAAATAAACTAATATTTTTGTTTTATGTAGTCATGCCATTTAAAAAATATCCCTGCTAATGCAATTTAAACACACCTAATGTCTTTATTAACTCCAAACGTGTATCTGTTTCAATCTGATGAGAGAATATGTGCCTAAACACACCTAATGTCTTTATTAACTCCAAACGTGTATCTGTTTCAATCTGATGAGAGACTATGTGCCCAAAAGCTCCTTTCTATGATTTCTTCTATTCAGATTAACAATTAATTGTCACTGCTTTGAAGAACAAAGAAAATAGGGTAAGTGCAACTTCTGCTCATACATGGGGAACCCATGTGATAGTGTTTTGGTGGTGTACCCCGTGATTTTCCACATTCATTTAGTTTCTTTCCTAGTAAGACACGCCATCATAGACTCTCTTCAAGCCTCAAATTCCAGTAGAAATAAATGTGAATCCAATTCAAGCAAATAATATTTTCTTTCAAACCACAAACCCTAAACCCCTAATATCTCCTAAAACCCCAAATACCCGATCATATTCAAATTCAGCAACAAATTCCAGAACCCAAACACACAAATACCTAAATAAAAGAAAATAATGAACAAATAAGGAAGAAAAACTTACTGGGCTGGGCGGCCCAACCCTGCTCCCCACCCTTGATGCGTTCAGGGAGGGCGTAGTTAACAGTGAGGACACGGCCATTTAGTTCAGCGCCGTCCATGTTGTCCATAGCCGCGGAAGCGTCTTCTTTTTCGAGGAAAGTGACGAACCCAAAAGAACGATGCTTCTGGGTGGCCTGATCCAACGGCGTCTTAACGTCTTTAATTTCGCCGAATGGTATGAATGCGGAGTGTAGTATGGCCTCGTTCACTTCCTCCGCTAATCCTCCCACGTACAGCGTGTTCTTTTGTACTGGCAGATTCGCCATTCCACTTCCTCTTCTTTCTTCCTTTTTCTACGTCGTGATTTCTTTATTTCCTTTGTTTTTATCTTCCCATAAAACTAGTTTCTATTTCCTACTGAGTTCGATTTTCATTTTGTTTTAGGGAAATAAAGTTTTTTTTTTTTACTCGGACATTATTTTGAAGAAAAAAATATTTAAATCTAAAAAGATTTATTTAAAAAAAAACACAAACGGAATATTTTTAAAAAAAACATTATTTATATCTTTACTAAATAATAGATTTTCGTTAACTTTATATAAAAAAAATTGTAAAAGTAAAAATATGGTTACGCTCCCGTATTAAATTAAGTCCCTTTATCTTAATGTTTATGTTAGCAAGAAAGAAAGCAAATTATTATATTATCCTAATTTGTTGATTACGTATTTATGAAAGTATCCTTATCCTTACCTAGTGTGCCAAACTTACCCTTAAATATATTTTTAAAAAAAATTATATACTTATCCTAAATCTTCACCGAATAAACATCATCCACAACAACAACAATAATAATAATAATCAAAAGAAAATATTTACTATTAATCTCTTTATAAAACTCCTAATTTTTATAATAAAAATTATTTAACTAATCTTAATTAGGTAAGAAGATAATAAATAAAAAAATTATTCTTATTAATAATATAAATCAAAATAGTTATTGTTTAAACCACAAAATTAATAAAAAAAAATTATCATTATTAAAACATATTTGAAAAAAATACTTTATAAATTAAAAATAATTTTATAAATTAATCTATAAGAAATATTATTTATATGATTATTTTTTATATTTTTTATTATTTTGTATGTATAACAAGAATAAATAATATATTTTAAATTTTTTTATGTTTAATTGTAAAACAATATAAATATAATAATATTATACTCTAATAAAATAAAAACAAATAAAGTTTCGATAAAAAAATAACAGTATATCACAAAAAAAGAATAAAATTGATGTGCCTTGATTTATAACAAAATTAAATTGTGGAGTTGATGGAGGATAGAACTAAATAGATACCTTGATAAGTCGAATGGACGCCACAAGGATCAGTTTAGGGTTTTGACGCCACACTCTTGATGATCAAAGAGTGATAAGTCAGCAACTATCTTCAAGAGTTGAAAAACTTGAGAAGACAATTTTGAGAGAGAAATAGCTCTTCTATTTCGTGCTTCCAATTTCAAAATGAGGCAACTGCCTCTACAAGACTTTTACATGCCTTATATAGGCTTACAAAATGAGGTGAAACCCTAATGTTACCTAATAAGCTTAAAAAGGCCCAAAATAAGCCCAATATGACTTAACAATTTAAAACAAAACTAAACAAGTTCAAAATAGCCCAAATACATAAAAGTAGTAACATAAGAAGTAAATAAAGCCCAATAGCATGAAAAGAAAGCCCTTAGCTGCTTCTTAAAGCCCAACGTCACCAAACGTCTCCAAATCACGTCCCAATCTCAAATTGAAGACAAATAAATACATTTAGCTCGTTTCCATTCAGATCGCAAGCTTCTAATTCCATAGAAGCTTCAATAGCTCCAATTTGACTACTTATGGCCCTTTGAAGCTGTTTAGCCTTAGCCCTTGTTATTGGACCATCTGAAATCTCCTTTATGCTCAGCTCGCCTTCTTGAGTTGATTTAGAACCTTCATGATGCACATCATCACCCCCGGGCAGAGAATGATTTGCCCTCAAATCAGAATCTTCTAAATCTTCCAAATAAGGAGATAAGTCCTTCACATTAAAAGTGGCTGAAACATTGTAATCACCAGGAAGGTCAACTTTGTAAGCATTACTATTTACCTTCTCTATAATACGAAAAGGTCCATCAACTCTTGGCATCAGCTTGGACTTTCGCTTGCTAGGAAATCTTCCCTTGCTAAGATGAATCCAAACAAGATCACCAGGTTCAAAGCTAATCATTTTCCGTCCTTTATTAGCATGCTTAACATACCTAGCTGTTTTCTCCTCAATATGAATTCGAACCTGCTCATGAAGCTTCTTCATCAATTCTGCCTTCTTAACACCATCCATAGATGTCCTCTCATTAATTGGAATAGGAACAAGGTCAATAGGAACAAATGGATTAAATCCATACACAATCTCAAATGGTGAAAATTTTGTAGCCCCATGCACACTACGGTTATATGCAAACTCTACAATAGGCAAACAAGTATCCCAACTCTTTAAGTTCTTGTTTATAACAGCCCGTAATAAAGAAGATAGAGTACGGTTCACTACCTCAGTTTGCCCATCAGTTTGTGGATGACAAGCAGTACTGAAAAGCAACTTTGTTCCAAGCTTCTTCCAAAGAGTCTTCCAAAAATAGCTTAAGAACTTTGTATCACGATCAGAGACAATGCTTTTAGGGATTCCATGCAAACGTACAATTTCCCTAAAAAACAAATCAGCAATATGAATAGCATCATCAGTTTTGTTACAAGGAATAAAGTGTGACATTTTGGAGAACCGATCAACCACAACCATCACTGAATCCTTCCCACGCTGTGTTCTAGGTAATCCAAGCACAAAATCCATACTAATATCCATCCATGGTTGCTCTGGGATAGGTAAAGGCATATATAGTCCATATGCATTCTCTTTACCCTTAGCTTTCTTGCAATTTACACATCTTTCAACAACTTTATGAACATCCCGCAGCATATTAGGCCAAAAGAAGTGCTCTTTCAGTAGCTCATAAGTTTTCTTCTCCCCAAAATGACCACTAAGACCACCCCCATGAGCCTCACGCACAAGCAACTCACGTAAGGATCCTGAAGGTATACACATTCTGCCCAACTTGAACAAGTAACCATCATGCACAAAGAACCCATCACAAGCTCCTTTAGCACATTTAGACATCATATTAGCAAAGTATGAATCACTGGTATATTGTTCTTTCACCTGTTCAAAACCCAAAAGCCTTGCATTTAACATAGAAATCAATGCATACCTCCTAGAAAGAGCATCAGCAATGACATTAGTTTGCCCCTTCTTGTATTTTATGACATATGGAAATGGCTCCATGAACTCTACCCATTTGGCATGTCTTCTATTCAGCTTGTTCTGCCCTTTAAGATACTTTAATGATTCATGGTCAGTATGAATAACGAACTCTTTAGGTAATAAATAATGCTGCCATACCTCGAGAGCCCGAATCAATGCATAAAACTCCTTGTCATAAATAGAGTAGTTTAACCGTGCCCCATTCAGCTTCTCACTAAAGAAAGCAATTGGCCTCTTTTCTTGCATCAACACAGCCCCAATACCGACCCCTGAAGCATCACACTCTATTTCAAATGTTTTAGCGAAATCGGGAAGTGCTAAAACTGGAGCAGAACATAATTGTTCTTTTATCAGTTCAAATGACTTCTGTGCATTCTCATTCCACCTAAACTCATTTCCCTTTTTCAAACACTCTGTCATAGGCGCAACAATAGAACTAAAGTCTTTAATAAATCGCCTATAGAAAGAGGCTAAACCATGAAAACTTCTCACATCCGCAACACCAGTAGGTTTAGGCCAATCACGAATTGCCTTAACCTTCTCCTCATCAACCTTAATTCCGCTACCAGAAACAACATACCCCAAAAAGATAACACTATCTTGGCAGAAATAGCACTTCTTGATGTTTCCATACAACTTAGCATCACGCAAGGTCTCAAATACAGCCATAAGATGTTTCACATGATCATCTAAAGTTTTACTATAGATCAAGATATCATCAAAATAGACCACAACAAACAGCCCAATAAACTTCCTCAAAATATGGTTCATAAGTCTAATAAATGTACTAGTTGCATTAGAAAGCCCAAACGGCATCACCATCCACTCATACAATCCATGCTTAGTTTTAAAAGCTGTTTTCCATTCATCACCTTCTTTCATCCTAATTTGGTGATATCCACTCATTAAATCAACTTTAGAAAAATAAACAGCACCATGCAATTCATCAAGCATATCATCAAGTCTAGGAATAGGGAATCGATACTTAACCGTTATCTTGTTGATAGCCCGACTGTCCACACACATTCTCATGGTACCATCCTTCTTTGGAACAAGCAAAGTAGGCACTGAACAAGGACTAAGTGACTCACGCACATAGCCCCTCTCTAAGAGCTCACCAACTTGCCTTTTGATCTCCTTTGCTTCCTCCGAATTACATCTATATGCTGGTCTATTTGGAAGTGAAGCTCCAGGCACCAAATCAATTTGATGCTCTATCCCTCGAATAGGTGGTAATCCCAATGGTAGCTCTTCTGGAAATACATCTTTGAACTTTTCAAGTAACTCCACAACCTGCCTTGGCAAATCCAAACCCTCCACCTGCAATAAAGGCTTTGCCCAAGTCATGAAAACAACCCCCACAGAAGCTAGTGCTTGCTCAACATCTCCCTTTTTGGCTAACATTAACCCTTTACCAGATTCCATCATCTTCCTTTGATTCCGCAACTGATCTTCTCTAACTTGTTGAGAACTCAATGGCATCAAATTCACTTTCTTCCCATTCAGCACAAATGAATAAGTGTTCCTTCGCCCATTATAAGTCACATCATTATCAAATTGCCATGGGCGTCCTAATAACACATGACTAGCTGTCATCGGAACCACATCACATAAAACCTCATCATGAAAGGTTTTAATGGAGAATGGCACCCGAACCTGTCTTGTAACTTGAATCTCTCCCTTATCATTAAGCCAATGTAATTTGTATGGTTTTGGATGTGGAACAGTAGTTAATCCCAGTTTCTCCACTAAAGTAATGGATGCAACATTGGTGCAACTACCATTATCAATGATCATGGCACAAACCTTATCTCGGATTTGACATCTTGTATGAAAGATGTTTTCGCGCTGTTCCAAACCAATATCAACTTCAGCACTCAAAATCCTTTGAATAACTAATAAATTTCCCTCCATTGGCTCAAGATTCTCTTCTTGTTCAGTCACTTCGACTTTAGATTCCTCTTCCATCTCAGCTTCATCTTCACTTACAAGCTCTCCATACTTCCCTTGTAAAACCATCACCCTCTTATTCGGACATTCAGAAGCAATATGCCCATTTCCCAAGCACTTGAAACACTTGATGTCTCGTGATCTCCTGGAAAATTGAAGTTCAAATACCTTCTCCTTTCCTTTCAATGAACCTGAACTAACACTTCCTTTACTGAACTCCACTTTCTCATCACGTTTAGGTGTGTTCCATGTTCGCGAAGGTGAAGAAACAGCCTTTGTATTACTTGTTGTAGTTGACCTCATATGGATACCCCCTCTTTTCTGCTGTCTTTCTACTTTAGTTGCAAGCTTTATGACATCCTCAAGAAATATGAAGGGCTGTAACTCAACAACATTAGCTATGTCCCTCTTCAATCCATCAAGGAATCTAGCTATTGTTTGCTCTTGAGGTTCATTTAAATCACAGCGAATTAGCAACAGCTCAAATTCTTTCACATACTCCTCCACACTCAAGGAACCTTGCCGCAAAGTCTGGAGTTTGATGTATAATTCTTGTTTATAGTAATCCGGAATAAATCTCTTCTTCATTAATCTTTTCATAAGTGGCCAGCTTGTAACTTCTTCTTCGTCATCCCTTCTTCGCTGAGCTTTTAAGTTTTCCCACCACAAAAGTGCGTAATCGGTAAACTCAAGTGCTGCTACCTTACACTTCTTTGCCTCAGGATACTCATGCCAATCAAACACCCTTTCTACCTTCTGAACCCATTCAAGATACTCCTCAGGAGAACTAGTACCTCTAAATGGTGGTATATTAAGTTTGATACCACTAGTAGGGTCATTTTGCTGCCTCCTTATCCTACCCCTATCTTTAGCCTCATCATCCCTATTTGGCTCATCTCCAGCATTCCCTAGGTCATTTTGAGGTACCCTATGCCCTACCCGCCTTTGTTGGGGTTGCAAAGTGTTTCTTTGCATCATTTCTATAATTGCAGCAAGTTGTCCACGAATTTCAGTAATCTCACCTCGAAATTCATCATGAGCTCGCTGTAAGCCCACGAGTTGAGCTTGTTCTAAACTCAATCCCTTTGGTACTCTACTTGCATCATCATCAGCCATTATTAACAAAAACCCCAAACAAGTATGAACAATTGAACAACACAACCAGTAGCTAAAACACTCTTCTCAAACTGAATTTTCCACCAATTCAGTAAATACAATCAGATAGCAACAATTTACTCAAATTCGAAATTTCCAGGTTCACAAAATTTCCAGGTTCAAGAACAATTTAATTCAGCCAACCCATCTCCAGTTCACAAACTACTAAGAATTAATTTTAATGCTTCAGAGTTGCAATTCAACTCCTCAAATATTAGAAACCCAAACTGATAATAACCCCACGAAATTATGTAACACAAAAAATAGTAAGACACCTTCAATAGTTAAAACTTCAGTTTGCACACTGAAATCCTGTGCTCTGATACCAGATGATGTGCCTTGATTTATAACAAAATTAAATTGTGGAGTTGATGGAGGATAGAACTAAATAGATACCTTGATAAGTCGAATGGACGCCACAAGGATCAGTTTAGGGTTTTGACGCCACACTCTTGATGATCAAAGAGTGATAAGTCAGCAACTATCTTCAAGAGTTGAAAAACTTGAGAAGACAATTTTGAGAGAGAAATAGCTCTTCTATTTCGTGCTTCCAATTTCAAAATGAGGCAACTGCCTCTACAAGACTTTTACATGCCTTATATAGGCTTACAAAATGAGGTGAAACCCTAATGTTACCTAATAAGCTTAAAAAGGCCCAAAATAAGCCCAATATGACTTAACAATTTAAAACAAAACTAAACAAGTTCAAAATAGCCCAAATACATAAAAGTAGTAACATAAGAAGTAAATAAAGCCCAATAGCATGAAAAGAAAGCCCTTAGCTGCTTCTTAAAGCCCAACGTCACCAAACGTCTCCAAATCACGTCCCAATCTCAAATTGAAGACAAATAAATACATTTAGCTCGTTTCCATTCAGATCGCAAGCTTCTAATTCCATAGAAGCTTCAATAGCTCCAATTTGACTACTTATGGCCCTTTGAAGCTGTTTAGCCTTAGCCCTTGTTATTGGACCATCTGAAATCTCCTTTATGCTCAGCTCGCCTTCTTGAGTTGATTTAGAACCTTCATGATGCACATCAAAAATTGAGACAAATAATAAGATGAAGCTTATAAGGAATTGCGTGCCCTTTCTCAACTTCGAATTTTTTTGTATATAGTTTATATAAATATAAATATTTAGTAGTAATGTATTGTATTGAAAAGAAAACATAAAATATCATTGAGAATATATGATAAATTGAGAGAAAAGAATGAAATCAAAATCAAAGAATAAGACGAAGGCAAGAAAGGGTTGTGCGCTCTTCCTTGTGTTGCGCAACAGAGCGCAAGATTTAGTCGTGTGCAATTTTAACGTTGAATTTGAGACTTTGTCTTCTTTTTCATTTCTAATTTCATTATTTTTTGCTCATGTTTTGAATTTATATTTCTTAATTAATATTTTTAAGTTTTAGTTTTTAAAATATCCAAATCCAAACATTCGATTTACTTATTTTTAAGTTCAAAAATTTTAAAGTATATTTTAAATAATTTTTAACAAAAATTTTTAAATAATTTATTATAAAAAATAAATAAAATATACTTCAAAGTAAAATAATTTGAATTTAAACATTATAATTATTAAAAATTACATTTTAATTTTATAACTATAAAAAAAAATATAAATTTAAAATAGTAGCTATCAACGAACATATCCCAAAATCAAATCTCTCTCTTTAAGTTTCAACGAGATGCCCCGAATCGGACCGTTCTGGATCCGTTTCATCAAGTGGGTGGAGAATCCGGCGATCTTGTCACGGAGTCGTTTTGATGGGATGATAGCTACTTCTTCGAGGATCTTCTTGGAGACACTGTTTGGTGAAAACAGAGGTGGGGTTCCTGTGGGTGAAAAATGACAGATGGGGGTAGTGGGTCATATAAAGGAGCTTGTGAAAATGGTGGTTTGGATTTTGCTAGTGAACTGTTTGAGGATCTGTTTGATGAGGTCAGTTGGGAGAATGGAGTTCTAGGGACTGCTGGTGAAGGAATTGACAGCCTTTTTTGGTGACGTGAACGGTGGTGGTGAAAATGAGAGCTTGAATTTTTGTAATGAAGGATTTGGTAGTTTATTTGGAAGTCTGGCCCAGAATTCCCTTTTTGGTTTGGTGTCGGATGAGATAAACCCACAGATTTTGGATCAAAAATTAAATTTTAATGACTAAAACGAGTAAATAATTGAAATCTAAAATTATGGGAAGTGAATGAAACTAGTATCTACATGTAAGAAAGAGAACTTCCATCCCGATTCGTCTTCCAGAAGATTCTCCTCCCTCTCTCCATCACCTCCTGTATCAGCTGCTTCAGCTTCATAGCGAGAACCAACTTTGAGAAAATAAAATAAAGAAAAAATAAATTAATATTAAAACTTGAAAATCAATTAAATAAAAACTGATATAATATGTGGGGTTTATTATTTTCAAAATTTAAATTTAGATTAAATTTTTATTTTTATTATTTCTTCAATTAAAATTAACAAATTCGTTATTTGATAAAAATACAAATCAAAATTTTAAAAATATTGAAATTTATGTCTTAACATTCATTTTAATTGATTATTTTATATATTAAAAATAAATCTTTAATCTTAACATTCATTTTAATTGATTATTTATATCATTATCTATAAATATTTTATATCTTTACTAATTTATTCTATTTGAGATTATTTGTATTTGTATATTTTAAATAGTACTTTCTTGAGGATCGACCCTATTTTCATCGAATATGATATTATTTTGATATTCTTATATTTGATAATAGAATCCAATATTTTAGATGTGTCAGCAAATAATATTATCTTTATATATAATTGTTAGAGTATCTGTATTATAAGAGAAATCTTATGTTTTCTTAATATATGGATAACTAATCATAGCCATATATACTCTTTATTTGCTTCGTATCATGAAAGAATTTCTACATGATTTAAAGAGATAGCAATAATAGTTTGCTTCGTAGATTTTCAAGAGATTATTATGTCATTATAAATAAAAATATATCATGTCTTTAAATGGAATTTATGAGGATTAGATAAATAACCTGCATCAGTATAACTAATTAGATCTAAATTTTGTATTAGTTCATTAGGATGATATAATTTTAAATTCATTGTTCCACAAAGATAACACAAAATTTGTTTAACACTATTTTTGTGTCTTCTAATTTGTTTAGAACTAAACCTTAACAATAAGTTTACTAAGAATGCTATATCTAGTCTAGTGCATTGTGCTGAATACAATAAAGCACCAATCACACTCGAGTACTTATGGACCAAGTACTTACTCGTCTTCATATTTGGAATGAAATGGATCTTTTTTAGCATTAAAAGACTGAACGACCATTATAGTACTTAATGAAAAAGTTTTATCTATATTGAAACGTTTTAAACTTTTCTCAGTATAATTTGTTTAATGAATAAAAATTCTATTTTAATTATTCTCAATTTGCAGTTTAAGACAATATTTAGTTTTTTTTCTAAATCTTTCATCTCAAAATTCACTTTTTAAATACGCAGCAATCTTTTGGAGCTCTTTAGGAGTTCTAAATAGATTCATGTCATCGACATAAATTGTTATGATGGTTTATTCAGATTCTAACTTCTTAATGAATACACAAGGACAAATAAGATGATTAATATATCTTTTTTTCATCAAGTACTTACTGAAACGATTATACCATAGGCATCTAGATTACTCCAAACCATACATAGATTTATGTAACATTATAGAATATTAGTTACGATATGGTAATTGGAATGCTTTAGGAATTTTGAGTGCTTTATGGATTTTCATTTAAATATCAATATTAAATAACCCATATAAATAGGTTGTCATTACATCCAGGAGATGCATATTAAATTTTTTTGATACAGTTAAACTAATTAAGAATCAAAACATAATGGCATCTATTATTGGAAACTAAGTCTTCTCGTAATCAATACTAAGTCTTTGTAAGAAGCTTTAAATAACAAGTTTGGCCTTATATATTATAACTTCATTTTTCTTATTATGCTTATTTACATAAATCCATATGTAGCCAACAAGTTTGAAACTGGTGTTTGGACCATAGGTTCAAATATTTTATGTTTGGCTAAAAAAGTCAATTATGCTTGGATTATTTCTTTCTAGTTGGTCAATCATGTTTTAGTTTGCATTCATCAATAAATAGTCATTCAAAATCATCATTTATGATTTTAGTAGCTATTATGAATGCAAACACATTATCAATGATTCAATTTTTCTCCTTAGTCTTTTTTAAGTCTTGACTTACTTTTTATTCTTGAACCACTTATGGGACTCTGATTATATTAGGATCATTACACTCCTCAAGAGTGTTTTCAATCATTGCCCGAGCATCATTTATAATAAGCTTTCAATTATGTATTTTTCTTTTATATAGAATATAATTTTTGAATCAAGTGGTCTACCATATTTTTTGTGTGCAATAAATATTTTCTCTACTGCTCTTTTAATAACTAGCTCTTTAAGAATTACTAACCAAGCTAGTACATTAACAATTGGGACATATGATTTAGTTACTTTTGATGCAACTGCAAATGTTTAGGTAGCTGATATGTAATTTGATGTAGATAAACTATTCCTCATAGTTCATTTTCACTTTGTGTAATACGAGGATCTATGAGACGTAAAAATCACTTTCCAAGATAATTGTTGCCTATTTTCTAAAAGTATTATCCTTACTCCCGACAGAGGAAAATTTGTCTCATTAAAATGATAATCTATAAAATGTATACTAAATAGATCACCCATTAAGGGTTCTAAATACCAGATAATAGAAAATATACATAAAAGTTTCAAACAATATTAAGATCCCATCTTGCTATGTTGAGGAGGTAGTTAGAACCTGTACATCACAACAAAAAGTACATAGATGAGATATATTAAGTTGATAACCAAACACTAGTTGCAATAAGAATTATTCATAATACGTAGTTGGCCATAGGCATACTAATGTTACAGCATACAAAATTGCATGACCCCATGCTAAAATAAGTAATTGAGTATGTAGTAGCAGAATTGTTTTATAATAATTTGGAGTCTCTTAATGAATGATTTTGCCGACCTATTATAGGTATGAACATGTGGCACTAGATGTTCTATGTCAATTCCTACTAGCATGCACTAGTCATTAGGGGTGGGTAAAGAAGTACTTGAACTAAAAATACCAAATTGAACCAATAGTGCAATTCGGCATTAAAGTATAAATTAATTGATCAATTTTTTTATATTTTTGTCCCTGAATAAATTAGGTTTAGTTTGGTTTTTCTTAAAAAAGACTGAACCAAACCAAATGTCATAATAAAATTTCACATAAATTTTTCATATAATTTGTTTGGTTAATTTTAATTTTAATAATTTTCTAATTTGTTTAGTTCATAGACTTTTATTTTAGTTGGTGCTTGAAATTTGATGGTCACTTTATGTGTTTGGATAGACTTTAATTTTAATATTTGTCTAACTTTAGTTAATTCATAGACGTTTAATTAATTCAGTGCTTAAAATTAACTAATACTTTATTTGTTTAGATGATTTTTTTAAAATTTTTTAGTTTATAAACTTTAATTACTTCGGTGTTTGAAATTTATGTATACTTTTTTTCTTTATTTTTTTTCGCATAAATTTTATTTCTTATATATATAGTTTTAGTCTTTTTAAAAAATATTTTGGAGATCGAACCAAACTGAATCAGATCCAATCAATTTGGTATAGTTTGGTTCTCATACATGATTTGATTTGATTCGATTTGGTTCTAAGAATATAAATTTTAAAAGTTTTTTGGTTCAATTTGATTTTAAAGAGTATCTAACTGAATCGTACAGCACCCACCTCTAATAGTCATCAAATGTCTTATAAGTAAACTCACCAGCATTATCAAGATGTAAGCTCATGATTGGGTAATCTAAAAACCTATACACTTAACTTGATAACCTGAGCCAATAATCTAGCAAAAGTAAGATTGTGTAGATAACAAAAAAATATGTGACCGTCTAGCAAATACATCAATCAAGACCATGAAGTAGCGAAATGGTTTACTTGGGTAAATTGATTTCATAAAGATCTTTTTGAATTGTCTGCAAAAATGATGGAGATTTAAAACTAATTTTAGAAGGAGATGATCCAACCACTAATTTACCCTGTGAACAAGCAGTGCAAATGCTATCATTGGATAATAGAATCTTTAGATCTTCAATATATGTCCATGAGAATTTTTTTATAATTCTTCGCATCATCGTTGATCTAGGATGGTAAAGACGATCATGTCAAAGCACAAAAATCTTTGGATCTTTTAACTTCTCATTCATGGTTACATAGCTCTCAAATGCTTAGATCGTCGTATAGTATTAGCCAAATGAGAAAGTATAAGGTTTCTCTAATGTTTACTTTTAGCTTGAGAATGTATTATTTATAGTCTCTATATAAAAATTATTATATCAAATATCTTTAAAGCTAAGTAGGGATCTTTTTGATCTGGTGAATACAAAACGTTAATGATGCATAATTTATGCCATTTGTTAAGAAAATTATAATTCTTCCAAAACCTTCAATCAAGTCTGTAGAACTTGATATAGTATTCACCGTTGATTCAATTTGTGTCAAATTTAAGAAATACTTCTTATTTTGAAGAATTGTATACATTATAGTGCTATCAGCTAGATAAGTTCCACTGCCCTTCTTAAGAGTATATAACTTGTTATTTAAATTCATATCCTTCATAAAGAGAAGAAAAAACATTTATATTAGACATTAAGATAACAATATATATTAAAATTATGATACAAACATGTAAAAGGAATAGTAATTAAAATTTAATTAGTATGGATATTTTCATTACTAACTAAGTGATTAATTTTAGATTAAAATCTCCAAGTCAGAGACATCGAGATGTATAATGTTTTCTAGATATATGTTATCAAGATAATTGATCTCGACATAATTCTTTCCCTTTTCTCTCAAAGATTTCTCATACAAATCAACCAAATATTTGGGCATATAGCAAGCACGCCAAAAATGACAATTTGTTCCATATCGAAGAAAAATGTATTTATCTTATACTTCTTTTCCTTGTCTTCTTTGACTATAATTGTCATAAGATTGATAATTGTATTGACTATAATCTTGACCTCAACTTCAGCTATGACTATTTCTGTGACTACAACTACGATTATGGTTGTGTCAATGATTACTACTACAACTACGTTAGGCCATATTTATTTTTTAATTCTGTGAGACGATATTTGCTTCAAGTATTGATGTAGTACTAGTAGGATGAGATTGATGATTTTTTTATTAAAAGCTCCTTATTATTTTAACAACAATGAGACAAAAAATTAGATCATAATATTCTTATATTCACATGCTCGATATTATTGTTGTAGAACCATATTTGAGGTTTAGAAAGTTTAAAATGTCATTTTTAGTAAATCTTCATCTATTACTTTTTCTCTACATAATATTAACTATGAAACAATCTTAAAAAAATGTAGAATTATATTAAGTGACTATCTTGAAATCATGCAAACACACATGCATTCACTCACATAAGCTTGTAGTAGTATCAATGACTTTCAAGTGGCCAAACCTTTTGTTTAAGTTATTCTAAAGGAGACATAGGTCCTTTAAGTGCGGATAGTGGTGGTGAAGAAAAATTATAGCATGACCACAATCTTGTAAGGATGCATTATTTTCAATCTTAATTATGTTGCCAATCCCTTTAACATCTAGATAGACTTTGGCATCTAAGATCCAATATAAATAGTTATCGCCTGAAATATGTAAGGCATTGAATTCAAACTTTATGAGGTTGGACATCTTGATGTAATCTTCAATTTCTTTTAATAATTCTTCAAATTCTTTAAGATCTTTAAAATTCAATGTCTTCATATTCTTGAGTTCTAAATTTTAATACTATATATCTCTCCTTATTTGTTTCTAGAATATAGATAAGCACAAATTTGGGAAACTACAATAATATAATAAAGCATATAGAACTAATCTTTATTTTTTGATGGAAAATTTAATAATACTACCTAAAATAAAGTCTTTGTGGTGATTACAGGCTGTGGAAATAAAACAATATACTAAAGCGTAATAATAATAATTTTGGAAATTGAGAGTAAATAAAACAAAACCCAACTCGTCTCTTTCTCATTTATGATTCTTCAATTTGCAAAGACACACTCTATTTATAATAAGAGAAGTAACTTGCATGCAATAAGATGTTGGTAAAATGAATAAAGGATATAACTTGAGATGGTTGCCAAGGCATGAAAAGCACTATTCTTAAGAATATTTTTGGCTCCACAAGATAATAATCTTAATTTAAAAGAGTTTGAATGATAGTATAATCTTCAGAATTCAATGACAAATGAATGTTATAAGAGTGCATACCCAAGTGTAACTTTCTTAGACAACAAGTAATAACTTTTAAAGATGGAGTATATAGATTGTAGAGAAAATAATGAATCAAAGAGTAAGTATATTATATTTCTTTCATTTGAGACGTGATTGTAATTTATAGAGAAAAGATGGCTTTTAGAGAGACACTAAACCCCTTTAAAGATCCATAATTGTTGAAAAAGGTATAGTGACTTTTCCAATAGTCACATCTAGCAATCAACACCACAATTCTTTAGGGCCACGATGCTGAGTGTTTTGACTTCAGTGCCGCAACACTGTTTCTCTAGTGCCTTGGTGCTGAGTGTTCAATTTTTAGTGTTATGGCACTGCTTCTCTAGCGTTGTCGTACTGAGTGTTCTAACTTTAATGCCATGATGCTCCTTCTCTAGTGTTGTGGTGCTGAGTCTATACTCAGTGATAGTTTGTGATTTTTCCTTTGTTTTACATTATCTTGGTTCCTCTTTGTTTATGTGAAATACTCTTGAAATTCATAATAGATAGTTTAATGTGCACATTAAAGTGCATGTCTGCTTAGTAGATTTTCAACATCATACCTCCACCCAAGGTGAACATAAATTCATTAGTAAACTTAATTTCATTAAATTTAGAAATTCAATTTGCATCGCAATAACCTTTTAACATAGGTTGTGATCTACTATATATGAATTCAAAATATTTATTGCCTATCAAATACTTTGCAAGTCTATCCAATGCATACCAATGCTCTTTGCCCGAATTCTGAGTATATTTACTTAGTCTCCTTATAATATATACAATATCAAACTTAGTATTATTCATTAAATACATAGACTACCAATTATTTGAGCATAATGGATCTGATTATCACTATGCTCAAAGTTCTTAGAAAGTTTAGTACTAGCATTATATGGTGTTGCTACTGGTTTACATACAAAATACCCAAACCCCTTCAAGAACTTATCCACATAGTGTTCTTAAGATATGGTGAGACCATTAGATGTTATCACTATCTTGATCCAAGGATTACATCCACCTTTCTTATGTCTTCCATATTAAATTTAGTTGACAGAAATCTCTTAGTCTCATTTATCACTTATATACTACGATTGAATATAAGCATGTCATCTATATAGACATATATGATGGCATAATTTTTAGTATTAAAAGTTTTAAAATATACACACTTGTATGAATCATTAATCATGAAACCATTTGATATTAAAGCATTGTTAAATTTCTCATGTAACTATTTAAGTGATTGTTTCAAGTCATATAATGATCTCACAAATTCGCATACTTTTGGCTTCATACTAGTAGTTACATAACCTTTCGATTGTTTTATATAGATTTTCTCTTCTAAATCTCTATTTAAAAAGATAGTTTTAACATCCATTTATTGTATGTGTAAATCATGTAATTCTAATTACAGGAGCATAAGTATCAAAGTAATCTAAATCTTTCTTTTGTGTGAGACCTTTGGCAACTAACCTTGCCTTATATTTTTTAATTGAACCATCAACATTTACCTTTTTTTTGAAGATCTATTTACAACTGATGGGCTTAGTTTGAGGATGTAAATCAATAATTTTTCATACATAATTACTTATAATTGAGTTGATTTTATCATTTATAGCCTCTTTTTATAAAAGAGCATCATAATAAGATATAGCCTCTTTAAATGTTTGAAGGCTATCTTCCATTAGAAAGATATAGAAATCATTGCCAAAGTTTTTAGCATTCCTCATTCTTTTACTTCTTCTAAGTTCATGTTTAGAACTTTCTGAAGGACTATGGTGTACTTCTAAATAAGTTAATATTTTTTCAAGTTGGGTTTTCTTAGGAAAAATAGTCTCAAAGAACTCTTCATTTTTAGATTATATTATATAGTTTTCATCAAACATATCATTTGTATTTTCTAATACCAAAAATTAATATGTAACATTATTCTGGGTATAATCTTTAAACATACAATCAATTATTTTAGATCACGTTTTTTCCCTTTTAGGATCAGGAATTAATACCTTACTAGTTTTCTTGTATGGTATTTTATTTTGTATGTGGCAAGCAGTAAGTATTGCCTCCCTCTATAAGTTTATAGGTGCTCCAAAATATATCAATATATGATTCATCATATCCTTTAGGGTTCTATTTTTCCTTTCAACTACCCTATTTGATTTTAGAGAATATGAAGGTGTAACTTTATATATAATTCTATTGTTTTCATAATAAAAATTAAACATGTTTGACACATATTCTCCACTTCGATTAGTTCTTGACCTCTTAAATTTCTTCTCAAGTTAATTTTCAACTTCTTGTTTGTGGATTAAGAACTTATCATATGAATCATATTTATTTCTCAAAATAGATATATCTCAGTATATCTTGAAAAATCATCTATAAAGATTATGTAAAATATTTTTCTTCCTCTAGTCATGGTATCTTTAAGATCACCAAGGTCATTATGTATAAAATTGAGTAATTTAGTTTCTCTAAAAGTTATTGGTTTACAACTTTTTGTTTTTTGTGGACTTTACTTCTACACACACATCAAACTTACAAATATCTTCTAAGTTCATATTGGGAAGTAAACCAACACTTTTTATTTTCTTTAAGTAAAGATAATTCAAGTGACCAAGTCTATCATACCATATACTAAAGGACACAACAATATAAATAGAAGTACTTTCATTATTGGTAATTGTATCAGATATATTAAGTTTGAATAAATCGTTATAATAATATCCATTTTCAATAAATGTCCCACTCTTAGTCATTGCAATTTTATCTCCTTCAAATGAGACTTTTGCATTAGCCTTACCAAGCATAAATATAGAAATAAGATTGTATCTAATGTTAGGAATATGTAATACATTATTCAATGCAAGAGTTTTGCCAAAAGTTAACTTGAGAAGAACCTAAATTTTTTCCACCATAGGTGCAGAATGAAAACGCCAAGAGAAATTTGTTCTTCTCATTCTTTTGCTTAAACATAGTAATAAAAAGTATTTATGTTACCCCATATGTATCTCGTGGCTCCAGAATCTATGATCCAATTTTTGTTACCAATGGAAACTATGTTCACTTGGGAAATCACAATAACAACAATTTCTTCATTTCCCTCAACTAAATCAGCCTTGAGAGATTTATTGTTGCTCTTTCTATCTTATTTCTGTACTTATACTGATAAGTAAAATAACTACTCTTACCACAAACATAACAATTACCTTTCTTCTTGAATGAGAGTTTTGAATTTTTAAAGTATGGTTTATTTATAGATTTATGATGCTTCTTACTTTGAGCAACATCATTCTCAACTAGGTTAGCTGTAGAAAGTATGTCCTTGGCCTTCTCACTATTCTCTCGTTGGCGATTCTTTTTTTCAATCTAATATAAACAATAATATCGTCTAATATCAAATGTTTCCTTTTATGCTTGTTCTTTTTCTTATAGTCTTTTCAAGAATCTAATAATTTTTCTATCAAATAATTAGCTACAAAAGGCTCTAGGAGAACAATATCCTCATTGTTTTTAAATCATTGATTAACAAATGAAAATCATGAATTTGTGAGGTAACATATTTGTTCTCAGACATTTTAAAGTCTAGAGAATTGACAACTACATATTATTTTAGCATTAGCATCTTCTATAATATATTTTTTCTTAACTTTTGCACAAATTTCATATGCATCTTTATATGAAGAGTAGACATCATATAACTCATTTGAAAGTGTGTTTAAGATAGTCTTTTCTGTATACCTTGTTTGCCTTATTCCATTTTAGAAGTTCTTCCGTATAGCTTTCTACATCAACCTTTGGTGGAAGTTGTGTAAGATCCTCCGCCATGTTTATCACATCTAAAGTATCGAACATCTAATCTTTCCATTACTTTAAATGCTTTCCATCAAAAGGTAAAATTTTGGTTGCCTTAGGCAATGATTTGGCTATAGCCAACAATGAGGAATCTAAAGTTGTATCCATGTAAAAAAAATAGTCTTAAGATTGTTAGTAAATTGAATGAAGGATACAACTTGAAATGCTTGTTAAGGCGTGCAAAACACAGTCCTTAAGACTATTTTTACCCCCACAAGATAATAACCTCAATGCAAAAGTGTTTAGATTGCAGTATAATCTCTAAGATTAAATGATAAATGAAAGTTGCAAGAGTGCACACCCAAATGAAACTTTCTTGGACAACAAGTAATAACTTTTGAAAATAGAGTATATAGATTGTAGAGAAAATAATGAATCAAAGATTGAGTAAATTATATATCTCTTTGATTTAAGATGTGTTTGCAATTTATATAGAAGCGGTATCTCTCTAGAGAGACACCAAACCCTGTAAAGAGCCACAATTGTTGAAAAAGGTATGGTGACTTTTCCAATAGTCACATCTAATAATTAGTGCTGCAGTCCTGCTTCTTTAGCATCGGGACGTTGAGTATTCTAACTACGGTGTCGTGGCACTGAGTGTCAAATCTTTAGTGCCGCAATGCTACTTCTTTAGTGTTATAGTGCTAATGTTCTGACTTCAGCGCCACACTGCTATTTCTCTAATGCCATGGTGCTGAGTTCATACTCAATACTAGTTTGTAATTTTCTTTTTGTTTTACATTTCCTTGATTTCTTATATTTTACTTTATTTATTGGAAAATACTCTTGAAATATCCAACATAAGATAGGTTGACATCTGTTTTTGAAGGAAAACAATATATTTCTATAAAAAAAAGAGGAATTAGATAAAAAAATAAGAGAGCTAATAAAACTTACCCTTTTATCTAATGCAACATACTCATTACTCACACAACTTATTTCAGTAATGCAAATTTAAGCGAAGGTTTTGTTAATTCACTTGGTCAACTTTCTTGTACTCATCCTTAAAGTAAGTTTGTCAATCCTGATAAGCCAAACCTCTTGTTCCTCTATTAAAAAAATGGGAATAATATTTTTGTCACTATATTGGGCTCATTACTCAAATTTGTCTCCTTATTTTAAATTATCCAACCCTCCATTAGTAAGCTACCGTTTAAGTTGATAGAAATATAGTTATTTTGATATAATGTCATTTTTTTCCTTGGTAGTTATAAATATTACTGGTGATGTTTGAATTGACTGCCAGGTCAGCAAAAAATATTATTTTAAAGGATAACAAAGCCTTAGCATGAAAATTATGATTTTACCCTTAATATTATTTGTTTATAGCCGTTATTTATGGCTGTGAACAGGGGCCATTTTACTTGCAATTTTTATGTATATCAACAGGTTGAAAGCTCTTATTCAATAAACAAATACAACCTAAAATAAAATTAAAGCAAGCTAAACTCTTCATTAGTTCCTTACAATAAATACTTATTAGCCTCCAACATATAAAAGAAACTTAATTAACAGTTATCAAATAGTAATCATAGGTCACAACATATTATATGACCACAAAACTACTTAACACAATAGTTTTCAGTTTATCCCATACATAAAATTTGCAATTCTATAGCAAAGCTTCAATGCCATCAAACAATCAATTAGTTCCAAAAGTAGCTTTGATAAAATAAATGGTCACTTGATAAAATTTCAAAACAAAATTTATCAATGTAATGAAAGAGTGTTTCTTGGTATATTAAACTCTAAAGAAAATCCAAATAAGTTGTATTTTACAAGCTTGGAAGCCTAGATTAAAGGAGTCCAATGGGCATGTAATTTTTAAGGATCAAAATAGTCATATTTAGCATAAAGGAAGTGTATCTAATGCTTACGCTCCAAATTAGGAACCTCATATTAAAAGTCATGTAAACAATAATGCAATGACCAAACAATGGCTTTTGACTTTGATAATTATAGTAGTATCTATATGAGGTTTTTTTTTTTGGGATTGGTTATGTGCGTTGTAATCAGATTGAAAATGTAGTGCACCATCGAATTTGAAATTAAGTAAAGAAATAATTGTGTTTTCAAAACTAATTTGTGCTATTTCCGCCCTTTCTCCCCTCTAAACATTGCAATGTGCCTTGCTCATCTCAAAAGCTCTAAATGTCTTCTTGATATGTTACATGCTCCCTCAAAAGCACTTACTTCAACATTCGTATATCTTGAATTTGTTTCAGCATTGGTTGAAGCTTGTGGTCCCTGCCAAGTGATCAAACTAAATTATGTTCTAATAATTAAAAAAAATAACATGACCAATAAATTGGCCAATGATAATTACTTGACTTGTTGAAGGTTGGAGTTTGTAGCTCCTTTTTATTATGGCCAAATAGGTTGCACTTGTCACATCTTATGGAACTTCTCTTGTTCATATCTTACTTATCCATCCTCTTTTCTGGTTACCTCTTTCGACTAGTTTTAGGCCTGCCAGCCTTATTTATTTGAGTTGGTTTAATTTGTGAGCCTTCAACTGTCGGTCATTCTGACTAATCTAGCAGAGGATAAATCACACCTGTATATGTTTTCAAGTGTGCCTTAGTGTTAAGCTTATGATCTACATAAGCTTTTACTGGCTTTTTCTTATGATTCAAACAAGGGAAAACATGCTTAAAGGGGATGCCACTAATTTGGCAAGCACCACAGTCATATATTTTCTTCTCCAAGTCTACACTGAAGGTATATTGACCATCCATAACCTTAAACTATGTTCCAGTAGCATCTATGTTCTTCACAAATCTCCTTACCTTTCTTAAATGATCCAAACTCCTTTTAACACTTGGTGGCAATGTCTTTTTCTCAATCTCTTGATTATTTTCCTTTTTATAAACATTTAACTAACTATTTCATGACTCTGTCATATTATTGGTCACATAATCACACCTCAATTTATATTATAAAGATGTCTAGACCATTGGCTTGGCTCAATACCTACTAAATAATTATAGGCTTCCACATTAGTAGTTTTAATTTTACTTATTGCTTTATTGAATATTAATTTCTTAATTGCCCTTACTGCCTCCTAAAATAAAGGCCTAAATCTGTGATCTGTCCATTATTTTTGAAATTGGCAATGATATATTTGGCACAAAATCTAGTAAGGGATCTTTGCCAATGAAGTGATAGTGCTTACAGTATCCCTTTTTGTCTGTTAGTCTTGAAAATAATTGGTTGCTTATTACCAATGTTCAACCACTGTCTAAGAATCTCTAGGAACCAACATTATAAATCTCTATTTTTCATCTCAGCCACACATATAGCTAAGGGGAAAATCTTATTGTTAGCATCTAAATTAACAATATATAACACAACTCCTCCAAAAAAGCCCTTCAAATGATACTCATCTAGTCCTATAAACCCTCTTTAACCTTGAAGAATGCCATCTCATAAAGTTGGTAAATAGAATATAAATCTCTTAAATCTAATTGGACCATCCTCAGTACTGACATCATACAGCATCTTCACAATCATACATGGATTCCTCGCCATCAGTACCTGAGCACAATCTTTAAGTTTTTTATAAGAAGATTTATAACTTCTAAAGTCTCGCCTCAGTGTCATAGCTTTAGCTCTATAAAGTTTTTAATACTACAATACCCCCCAAATGTCTGGTTCAACTAATTTCTCATTGCCTTGCATGGTATTATTGGGTTACTCCTCAGGGAATTAAAAAATTTGAGGCAATCCAACCACTGGTAGCTTCCTTGCTTGCTGGAAAAAATCCATAGTCTTAACTTCTCTCGAATTCAAGGAGACTTTTGTCTAGCCAGTAACAGTATACATGGACAAGAACTTTATTTTTGCAAACATCTTTTTGGCGCGGCCGGTAGGACAATTCCTTGTGTGACAGTAACAACTAAGCAGGTGGCCAAAAATCGCATAGGAATGAATGATGTTGAATTGGAAGAACCATCAGAAGTTGAGCAGGATTAAGTCTCTCTATTTTTACCTCAAAAGAGTGTTTTTGTTGCTATGAAAAACCCTAGGCACGAGGAGCTTCGAATCCCTCTTCAATAGGCGAGTTTAGAAGGGTATTTAAACATCCCCATGGGCGTTTCGGCGCTAGGGGCTCAACGCTGCGGTGCTGGGTATGAGTACAGGTCTGTCAAGATGTTGACGAGCGCCGCGGCACTGGGTGCTGAACGCTGCGGCGCTCACACGCTATTCTGGACGCTGTGGCGCCTAGCCACCACCTGTTACTACTGCGCTACTTTCGTATTTTGAGCGTAATTTCTTCGTTTGACGTTTGATTTGCCTCCCGTTTGTTCCTATGCATCACATTTTCTGTCGTGCATCTGTTTATGATCAGAAAACACAATTAAATAGTCAAATACTTATGATTCGGAGTAAAATACAAAAGTTAAGTACAAATCCTACTAGCACTTTTATGCCCCTATCAAATACCCCCAAACTTAAGACTTTGCTCGTCCTCGAGCAAAACAAAGAAAAACATTCACAACTTATTCATGACTCAAAAATAAAAATTAAAAACTAACAATAAGCTCAGGTTGATTAGATGATCAATATCGTTGTCTCAAAAGCTGCGAAAAATAGCATAAGGCTCTTTAGAAATCAATAAACAACTTTCAACAATCCTCATACCATTGATCAGGTACTTCATTCTCCCTTATTAATGATCACTTGTGTGTGTGTGTAATAAGCAAGTAATTAGCTAAATAGAACATAGATTTACTCAATACTTAAGAAAGTACATAAAGATGATATCTCAGCATAGTTTTAATTATAACACTACCATAAGCTTGCTTTTCATACTACTCTCCACTAATGTAGAAATACACATGTCTAGGGATCTATTTAGGACTTTATTAGCTTGTAATGTAAGGCTAAGGTAAAGGTGGGTTATAAAGATATATATAAAGTGCAAATCACACCATTAACACTTAGACTTTACTCAGAAACCTCTTGATTTCTTCTCTTCCTTGATTATTCATCTCTTCCCCAAAACTTATGCTATTCCCATATTTATTTTAATCCCTTTTATAAAGAATTTCTTATTTTTCTTAAGCTGGGGATATTATGCATTTAAACATTTCTTTTTTTTTTCTTTTCCTTTTTATTTTTTGTATCCCAAAACTTAAGAATGATATGTACATTCAAAACTTATTACTTTTCATTACAGTACCCTTCTTTCATACATCCACAACCTTCTTCATTTTAAGAATATTTTAAAGTAAACTCAAGGTTTATGGTGCTACCGGTAGATTTTAGGGTAAGTAAACTCAAAGTCTTTAAGCTTGTAATGTGGTTAAATAGAAAAAATGGTTAATTAGGCTCAACCGGGGCGACTAGGGATAAATATACATATAAGGTAGGCTCAAAAAAGCTCAAACGGTCCAAAGATGGCCTAATGTCATTTCCCTAAGCATGTGAATTCTAGGATTTCACCTCAAGTAGTAATCAAGCAAGTTCTAGAGTATTGGTCTTCGAGATTGTGGTGTACTACTTAAGCATGAATAACTCTATGCAAAAAATTCAATTAATACATGCTTATTTCAATGTGCTCAAGAGTAAGTGATAAAAAATAAGCTTGAATTCAATCCAAGAATCATGATATAAGAGTTATCTCAAGCATCTATTATTTTTTAAAGACTTGTGAAAATAAATTTAGCAAATATTTTATTTCTTATCATGGACTAATGATCATCATCTCAACTAAAACTTAACAACCTAAAAAAAACAATTTACTTCACAAGACAACCAACCAATATAAGCAGTAAAATAAACACAAGAAAGTGTGTTTCCCACCCCCAAACTTAAATTAGACATTGTCCTCAATGTCTAAAAATAAATTTAAAAGTAAGAGAAACTCCCCTGGTAACTGAAGTTGAAGCAGTGCAGCGTTGTGCTCTGTTGAATGTGAATGTGGTTCTCTATGCTCCCAACGCTTGAACTTGCTCATACTGCTTCATTGAATGCTTGAATGGCTGATTTATTCCTACAAAGAAAATAAACTAACATAACTAAAACTAAAAATAAGCTAATAAAAATAAAATTTTACTTGGGTTGCCTCCCAATAAGCGCTTGATTTAACGTCATCAGCTTGACGGGGCTCTTTCTACTCTTTATGGAGGATAATCGTTAATAGTAGAAGTATCTTTATATGTAAGCTTGCTGGGATTTCGCTCATTTGGCTTCCACATTCTTGCACTTAGACCTTGGGCAATAACTTGTTCTTTTTTCTTGTGCTTATCCGAAAAGACTTAAATCTTAGATCGGTGAAGTGTTTCTCTTGTGGCATTTTCTTCTATCCTCTCATCAAACTGTTGCTTCTTCTTCTTCTTCTTTTTTCTTCTCCTTCTATGCCTTAACACATTCTTTTTAATGTGAGGGTTCAATATCTCTATGTCTTTGAGTTTTTTAGTATTTAGGTGCACCACATCAATATTACAACAATCTTTACCTTCAGCTGGCAACTTAATTTTCTTGAAGACTTTAAATGTTGCAGTGTCATCTTGTATCCTTATGGTCATCTCCCCTTTTTGAACATCAATGATCGTATGTCCTGTAGCTAAGAAGGGTCTTCCAAGGATGATAGGGATCTCTTTATCTTCTTCCATGTCTAGAACAATGAAATCAGTGGGGAAGATGAATTTATCTACCTTTACTAGCACGTCTTCAATAATTCTCTTTGGGTAGGCAAGAGAGCGATCAGTAAGTTGAAGTGTGATATTGATCGGTTTTGTTTCTCTCAAACCTAGCTTGTGGTAGACGAAAAGGGGCATGAGATTAATGCTCGCTCCTAGATCGCATAGGGCTCTACCAAGATCATGATTGCCAATGGAGCACGGTATGGTAAATCTCCCGGGATCTTTGAGCTTAGGAGGTAGCTTTTTCTGAAGAATAGCGCTATACTCTTCTGTCAATGCCACTGTCTCATAATCCTCCAGTTTCATCTTCTTGGCAAGAATGTTCTTCATGAACTTGACATAACTAGGCATTTGTTCAAGCACATCTGCAAAAGGGAGATTAATATGTAATTTCTTAAAAACATCAAGAAATTTAGAGAATTGCTTATCTAATCTCTTATTTTGCAGCCTCTGTGGAAATGGTGAAGGAGGTGTGAATGACTGCCAGGGCTGTTTCTGTACATTTTCTGCACTTGTATACTGTTCATCTTTCTTTTCTACACTTTCAGGATTTTCTTGCTGCAATTTTTCAGTTTCAGCACTTGTTTTGCACCTCTGTAACCTTTGAGGAAAAAGAATAGGTGGTCTATATGGTTGCACATTTTCTTGTTGATCAACCCTCTCATTTTCCTTCATCTTTGGAAGTGATGTTGGTAGTGTGTCATTATGTAAGATCTTACCACTTCATAAGTTGATGGCTTGGCATTGCTCTACACTTCCTCTTGGATTAGCTTCAGTGTTGCTTGGTAAAGTCCTTTGAGGTCGATTATTTAGTGCTGCAGCAAGTTGCCCCATTTGAGTCTCTAGATTTTTCAAAGATGCAGAATGATTTTGTAAAATAGCGTCATTCGACTTCATGTACTGTGTAAACATATCTTCCAAGGATGCTTTCTTTTCCTGTGGGGGGTAAAATCCGGGTGGGTTTGGTTTAAGTTGCTAGCCTTGGTTGCCACCCCAAGAAAAATTTGGATGATTTCTCCACCCTGGATTATAGTAATTTGAATGTGGATTATTCTGCTGTCTATTATGGTTCCCCATATAGTTTGCTGACTCCATGCATTGCCCATTTAAATGATTGTCGCCACAGAAGTCACAAGTCACAATCTGGGTCTTGATAGCATTCATAGAATCAAACTTCTTGGTTAATATATTGATCTGCGCAGCCAATGCATTAACTGCATCAATCTCATGAACTCCAGCAACCTTTCTTGGTGTGACTCTTTCAGCAGGCCATTGATAGCTATTGGATGCCATCTCTTCTAATAACTCATATGCTTCATCTATGGACTTATTCATCAAAGCTCTTCCAGCAGCTGCATCAATAATTGTCCTTAAATGACCCACTAGCCCATTGTAGAACGTCTGGACTAATAACCATTTCCGAACTCCATGATGGGGACACTTCCTCAACATGTCCTTGAATCGTTCCCATGCTTCGTATAATGACTCACCTTCAATCTGTACAAATGAGGTGATGTCATTCCTCATCTTAGCTGTCTTTGCTGGTGGGAAAAACTTTGCTAAAAACTTTTGTGCTAGGTCATCCCACTTCGATATAGAACCTGATGGTAATGACATCAACCAGCTCTTGGCCTTATCCCTCAATGAGAAAGGGAATAATCGCAACCTGATAGCATCATCTGAAACCCCATTAAACTTGAATGTATCACAAATCTCCAAGAAATTCACAATATGCATGTTGGGATCATCATTGGGAGCACCACTAAATTGCACCGACTTCTTAAGCATCTGAATAGTACTTGGCTTAATTTCAAAGTTGTTTGCATTAACAGTGAGGCACCAAATACTAGACTGAATGCCTTCTGTTGTAGGAACAACATAATCTCTCAACGATCTCTGCGGATTTATAGGCTCAAACATTGGATTATCAATGTTGTTGTGATTCTCTGCCATGTTTCTGTTTTGATGTTGTTCTCTACGAAGTCTCCGGAATGTTCTTTCAATCTCAGGATCAAAAGATGTTGAATCTTCACTCTTGATTCTTCGCATGAACTGTCAAAATAAAATATATATATATATAATTATTAACTAGAACGGAAAAAGACCAATAACAATAATGAAATAAAAATAAATTCTAAAGTAAAAGTAAATAGTATGGTATTAGTATCAATCTAAGATTAGATAAAATAGTCCCCGGCAACGGCGCCAAAAACTTGATGTCTATTTTAATGACCTAGCGTAAGTGCACGCTTTTTGTATCAAGTAATATGGGACTAAGTCCAGATTATCGATCCCACAGAGACTATTGTTTCTATTTTCTTCAATCGAATACTAAAATTACTCTACTTTACCTTTATCCAGACTAGCTTCAAAGATGGAGTTTAACTAACTAAATTATTGCTATTGAACTGAACCTAATTAAAATATTGCAAATACTTAGAGATAGAATTCACTCAATTGATAAGTAATCTAGGGCATCGACGCATCCCCTAGTAGTTCACTGAACCTTTTAATCCCTTAGTTATTTTTCTTTTTATCAATTGATTGGCTAGACACTGATTTCATCATAAGCTTATGTCGACAGGCGAATGATAATATCACACCCTAACAATTACCTATATGTCTCTGGTAATCTGAATAAGATGCAACTCATTAAGATTAAGTTTAATCAAACCATACATGCCACCTAGGTATATGTCTATCTTAGATGGAACTCATAGATGTTACCCTATGATCATGTATCAATCTACCATAGGCTAAACACATGATTCCTTTCGTCAAAATTATCATGGTTCCTAAATAATCAAAATAGTAATCAAGTATAATGAAAGCATTAAACATAGATAGATTGAATCAATTATGGGATAAAAGTTCATAACTAAGAGTTTAAACAAAATCAATTACATACTAGGTTCAATAATGTCTAACCCTAGATCAAGAGAAATTAGCTCATGTTCAAAACAAGAATATCAAAGCAAAAGAATGAAAATATAATGAACGAAATCATCTCTTAAAAGTAAGGAATAAAACAAAACAAGTGATCCCCTGAGTTGTTCTTCTTCCTCTTGTCTTGGTTGCTCAAGAGTTGATTCCCCAATCTTCAATCTTCAATAACTTCACCTTGATTTCTTGACTTAAATATGTGTTTGTTGCTTGTGTTATTCTCCTTGCTAAGTCTCTCTATTTTTGCCTCAAAAGAGTGTTTTTGTTGCTATGAGAAACCTTAGGCACGAGGAGCTTCGAATCCCCCCTTAATAGGCGAGTTTAGAAGGGTATTTAAACATCTGCATGGGTGTCGTGGCGCTGGGCACGAGTACAGGTCTGTCAAGATGTTGACGAGCACCGCGGCGCTGGGTGCTGAGTGCTGCGGCGCTCACACGCTATTCTGGGCGTTGCGGCGCCCAGCCACCACCTGTTATTGCTACGCTACTTTCGTATTTTGAGCGTAACTTCTTCGTTTGATGTCCGATTTGCCTCCCGTTTGTTCCTATGCGTCACATTTTCTGTCGTACATCTGTTTATGATCAGAAAACACAATTAAATAGTTAAATACTTATGATTGGAAGTAAAATACGAAAGTTAAGTACAAATCCTACTAGCGCTTTTATGCCCCCTATCAACAGGATGGGGCAAGTTTTGCTCATGTTGAGGAAGACCTGTTAAACCATCAATTGGAAGAAATTCACTATAGTACTATTTCATACACAAGATCATTCTTCATGGTCAACATTCAAGGGCTGGTCTCTCAGATTACCCAAGAAAATCAACAGCTTGACACTATGTTAACTAACTAAATGGTTACAGTATTTCGGCCTCTGATTAAAGATATTCTAAGCATTAGCTGAAGCATACTTAAAAATTTTGAGACAATGAGGTAGAACCAAACTGACTTGACAACTTTACTGCAAGGTCGACCAAATCCTAAATTATAAAAGCCTAGACATAGGCAGTCTCATCAAACAGACCAATAATATAGTTCAGTCAATCTCTTAAAGCGACCTAAAAGAGCTGGGTCATCCAATTCTTAGGTCTAAACCAGTACAGAAATGTTTTTACTTATGACCAAGCTGGTAATATGATCAATGTAGGGAGTCTATAACAGCCCATTCCCTAAAATCAAGATTATGTTAGCTAAGCCCACTCCAGTTTGATTCAATTTGAGTTATTGGAACCACTACACCTCTCCAACAGTCTCGGGCGACTTGAAATAGATTAAAATATGATGGACGAGGCATTACAAAATATAGACGGTCAACTTGAGGCCTATGGCACGTCCTTCTTATAGAAAGCCATACCTCATAGTATCGACATATTATTCTATTTTCTGAAAGGATACAAGATTATCAAATTCTTTTTATTTTTGGGTGAAGAAAACATCACTACTTTCGAGCATATCTCTAAGTTCACAGTGCAGTGTGGAGAGGCTAGTTCGTCACTCTTTTTGAAACTAAGGCTATCTTGCAATTCTTTAACAAAACAGCCTTCTCTTGGTAAACCAATTTGGTGCCTGAGTCGACATCAATTGGGAGTAAATAGAGGACAAGTTTCATGCCAAATTCTACAAGCCACATACAGAAGTTACCTTGGCCGACCTAGCTAGATTTACCTAGATTCCAGGTAAGTTAGTTTCAAAATACATAAACTGATTCAGAAAATTCCAGACATGGTGTCAGACTCAAATCTCAGAGGCTGACTCCATACCTATGGTTGTCCGAAGAATGTCTTTTGTGATGCAAAAGCACTTCAAAGGACACTATTTTTGTGATCTATATGAGTTGGCGACTCAAACCTCTAGCTATGAGAGACTTCTGATAGAATAGGATAAGAAGAGGGCGTCCTCAAAATGAATATATTATAAAAATTAGATGGACATTATAGCTATCCAGGCTAATTCAGAAACTAAATTAGAGGAGTCCGACTTTGATGAGAAGGTGTGCTTAGCTAAAGTTTTCAAAGGTAGGCCCTATGACTTCTCAGTGCTAAAAAAAGCCACGCCCAACAAAGAAAAAACAAGTTCAGCAAAAATACCTAAATCGCCAAAGAATATTCTTTTGATATGAGGAAAGT
The DNA here is from genome assembly GCA_946807835.1 of Ailanthus altissimus. Classification (NCBI taxonomy): domain Eukaryota; kingdom Viridiplantae; phylum Streptophyta; class Magnoliopsida; order Sapindales; family Simaroubaceae; genus Ailanthus; species Ailanthus altissimus. The sequence goes on along the minus strand of OX327685.1, from coordinate 22,468,343 downwards.
CGATCAAATCTTTGATTGGCTATTAAAAGACAAACAGATTAAGCTGTCTGAAGGTCACATCATCCCCTCAATTGATTGGCTATTAAAAGACAAACAGATCTAGCGACATAGTATGAATAATTGTATTGCCTTTAGGAATGAGATTCAATGCTTGATCGATGGGGGTCGATTTCTCTTCAACTCAAAAAAGAAGGCTCGCTTCATAGAAACAGCCTCATTCCCCATGGGGGGAGTAAACATGATTATTCTTACTAAGAAGAAAATATTAGGAGAGGGTAGTGACATTAGAGACAACTCTAAGCGACCAGAATAAGTGATTCGGCTTTTGAAGTGACCAGAACCGATAGGGTAGTGACATTAGAGACAACTCTAGAAGAGCATCTGACTTCAAAAAAGGCTTGTCTCACCTGCCCTCAGTGCCAAACCATATACTTGAAGGTCGTGGGTGACCTAGATGATACAGATACCCCTAAACAGCCTTTGCGTACTTTCAAGTCAATGCCCAACACCATTAGTAAATAGGAAGTTAAAAGGCCGAGATGAAGTATTTTTTATCATCTAAAAAGGCGTATTCCTTAATCTGGGCCAACTAAGACTCAAAAAAAGAGACAACAAAGACGCGAAGAGTTTAAACATCTCGAATAGGCCACCTAAAGTCAAGGAAAAGATTGAGAACCTCAATAAAAAGCTTTATGGAAATAGGGCTTCAAAGGACCAATGGACTTCTAGGCTAACCAATAGGGATGATTGACCCCCAGAAGAAAGTTTGGGTACCAGTTGATAGAAAAAAAGACATACGCAAACCGACGACAAGATTTAGGCCACCCTTGATGATCCTAATGATACGGCTCATAATGATCGGCCTTATCAGAGGCAATGAAGAATCCCTAAACAGAATATTAACATAGTGGTCACATTGCCTGAATCATTTCAATCAACATTAATCGACCATTCTTAATAGCGATGTAGTCGACATTTGTCATGTTAGAGATGTGCCAGACGAACCAGTACCTTTAACGCTTCCCCATCTAACTAATAATATGACCAAACACATTCGGCCATTATATGTGAAGGTTAACCTCAATGGAGTCCTATGCAAAAGGATCCTGATTAATAATGGGTCCAGAGTTAACATCTTGCCCTTAAGGATGTTGAAGTTATCATGACCGACTTCGTAGGTCACGAAACACCAATTGATGGATACATTTCCTTCAAATTGAAAGTCAATTATATTAAAATAGATGAACCATTCTACATGGTCAACGTACTTGGTGATTACAACGTATTTTTGGGCAAGATTAGATTCATTCGAATAAGACACTGCCATCTATCATGCACTAAATGACTTTCAGATGGAAACTAAACGAGGCGGTTAAGATAATTTACGCTGAACCCAGACCATTTAAAAGTGATAAGCAAGTGGCATCTGCCGTATTGTACTACCCAACCATTACCACAACTTTATTACATCGAGGTATCCTAGGCTGTTATGACTCAAAAATGGTCCAAACAAACACTCAAGTCATCAAGGACAACCGACCTCTAGTCTATTTCTCTAATGAGAAGACAATAACATACAACTGCCTTGACCAAATTTACCTATAAAGATGAAGTTTAAAACCCATAAATCAGCTATGAGTTAAAACCAGCTCTAAAAACGTTAGACGACTACAATGCTTAATGCAAACTAAAGGAATTCAACTTAGGGAGAATGGGTGACCACAAACCGATCTTCGTTAGCGAGGGCCTCAATCTAGTTTATGAGGCTAAATTATTGGCAATTCTCAAGGAATTCACAGATTAGTTTGCTTGGGACTATATTGAGATGTCTGGCCTCAGTAAAGTGTTGGTCGAGCATAGTTTATAGATCAAAGATGGGTTTGAGCCACACAAGCAGCATATGAAGAGAATTTTCAGGGAATTCGAAGATAAAATAGCCAAAAAGATTAAACGACTTCTCAGTGCAGAGTTTACCATACCAATTAACAATGTATAATAGTTTTCAAATATCATTCCAGTGATCTAGAAGAATGGCAAACTCAGGCTGTGCGTCGATTTTCATAACCTGAACCTGGCAACTTTAAAATATGAATATTTAATACATATAGTCAACATGTTAATCGATTCAGTTACATGCCACCAAATACTTAACATTCTTGATTGGTATTTAGGTTATAACTAGATATTCATTAAGAAGAATGACGTATATAAGATAACATTTAGATGTATTGGGGTAATCGATACTTATGAATGGACAGTCATGCCATTCAGTCTAAAGAATGCTAGGGCGACCTATCAGTGTGCCATGAATGCCATTTTTCATGACAACATCTGTTGGTTTTTAGATGTCTACATCAATGATATAATGATTAAATTAACATATAATGATCAACACCTAGCCAACCTGAAAACAACGTTTTTAGAGAATGCATAAACACCATTTTAAAATGAATCCTTTGAAGTACATGTTTGGTATTTCAACATGTTACTTTCTTGAATTTTTGGTACACCAACGACGGGTAGAGATAGATTATAACAAAGGTAAGTCAATAAAAGACGCCCCTACACTAAGAACCAAGAAATAACTATAGCAGTTAATCAAAAAATTAAATTTTTTAAGATGATTCATTTCAAACTCCATCGGTTGCCTTCATGCTTGAATGCCCTTATTGAGATTAAAAAATAGAGAAAAGTTTAAGTAGACTACTCACCATCAGAAGATCTTTGATGAGATCAAGAAGTACCTGACAAGACAACATGTTATGGTTCCACCCAAGCCAGGACTAGCTTTCCTTCTTTATATATCAGTAGCGTAAGAATCAATCTATAGTATGTTGTCATAAGAGAATGAGGGTATTGAGAAGGCCGTATATTATCTTAGCCGAATTTTAAATGACCTAGAAACTGGATATACGACGATTGAAAAAATTGAATATAGCCTTGTATTTGTCATGTACGAAGTAGAGATACTACTTTCTGCTTATGACAGTGCATGTGATAGCTTTGATAGACATCATAAAATATCTCGTCAAAATATTTTTTTAAAAATCAGTTAGGTAAGTGGCCAATTGCGTTATCAGAGTTCAATTTGAAGTACATTACCTAGAAAGTAGTCAAGGGGTAGACATTAGTTGATTTTTCGACAGATCATCCTCCCCTTATATAGAATTAATCGATCATGAAATTGGCATATTAAGTACAAGTTGGTAATTATCATTCGACAGCTCAAAGACAAGTTAAGCCGCTGGAGTAGGAATCACCTCATATCTCCTACAATAATGAACATGAAGATGTCGTTCTACTTGGATTTCCCATATACTAACAATCAGGTCGAATACGAGGCGCTAATAATTGGGCTTGAAACATTTGCCGAGATGGGAATTAAAGACATTGATGTTCGAGGTATTTCCTTGTTGGTAATAAACAAAGTGACCGGGGAATATAATTATGAGGTCAACCTACTAGTCTTATATTGCAACAAAGCAAAACACCTCATCTAAGGCTTTAATTCTACCTTGGTCAAATACTCCATAAGAATAAATAATTCAGAAGCCAACGATCTTGCCCAAAGGGCATCAGAGTTCAGACGGGCGATTGCAGAAATCCTTTTGATCCATAAGTCATAATCTTACTAATATACTTCAGGGCTAATTAGTTACCTACTCTGCAGGTTTATTTAAATACTGATTGGAGGACTAATGTGATTGCATACATAAAAATCCAAAGTGAGCAGGGTGATCAAAGAACAAAGATCATCACTCTAAAATTTGTACTTTTCGTAGGAGAATTGTTTAAAATGGCACCTTTAGGTGAACTATTAAGATGTATCAACCCAAAATAAAGTATCCTTATGATGGACAAATCTCATTAAGGATTAGTCAGTGCATATCTCAGCGGAGATTTGATTTTGGTGGCTAACTATGTGACAAGACTGCCACAACTATACCAAAGGTTACAAAGAATGCCAGAAGCACAGTTTGATATAGATCGTCCTATCACAAGAAATGCACGTAGTTATCAGACTTTAGTTATTTAGAGGATGAGACATAGACATAATTAGAAAAATATATCCACCATCATCCAAACAACTTAAGTTCATCCTTGTGGCGATTGATTATTTCACAAAATAGGTGAAAGCCACCATATTGAAGATAGTAAATAAACAATCGGTCATAAAATTTATTAAAGAAAATATAATTTATAGGCACATTGTAAATGAGTCAATCATGACCGACCAAGGAACGATCTTTATAGGAGAAGAAATGGTCAAATGTTTTAAAACATTCAGCTTTATGTTAATATATAGTACACCTTATTATGCACAATTGAATAGCCAAGCCAAGTCAACAACAAATCCATTATCTACGAATTGAAGCAGGCAATTTCAAATAACTCTAGGTCATGGCTTGATAAGCTCAATGAGGTGTTACAGGTAAATAGAGTTAACCCAAAAATAGCCACGGGTACCTCACCTTATCAGTTAGTGTATGGGTATGAGTCTATGGTCCCAATGGAACTAATATGAGGCTCACTGAGGAGGCGATTCTAGAATAATTTAGACCTTTAGGGATACCAGAAGGCCATGACTGAAGAATTAGACGCGATAGATGAGCATTGCCTTGAAGCCCTAAATCACCTTGAGATTCAAAAGAAGAGGGTTGAAATGGCTTACAACAAAAAAAGTTAGGATTAAAATCTTTGACCAAGGTGACCTTGTATAGAAGGTAATCCTCCTAATAGGTTTCAAGAAAAGAGAGCTTGGGAAATTCAATGCCAACTGGAAAAGGCGGTTCAAGGTAACTAAAATCCTCGACAAAGGGACATATTTACCGAGCAACTTAAATAGAGAAATTTAATCTCAGTCGATCAATGATAAATATATTAAAGCTTACCAACCTACCATTTGGGAAGGAGTTAACAAAATGATCTTCCAAGACTCGTGAAAACCATAATGTTTGTTGAAATATAAAATGACCAACATTGTGGCAAACTTTTATTATCCATGAAAAAATTGTTGAGATTGAAATTAGCCGATTTTGTTCTTAAAAATATTCATAGCGATCGATTGTTTTGGGCTGATCTAAAATTTTAAACTTTTGTACATCTTTTCATTCAATTAAAGATGAATGATTATTTTGGTTTATACAAGGCATTATGACAGATCGATTGAGAATATTTGTTAAGGTGTTACTTGAATATATGGAGATAATCGGAAGAGGCGATTCAAAGAAAAGAAATTTCATTAAGCCAAAAAAGAATTTACCAGGGTGGTCTTCCAACAAAGAACATAAATCAGTCACCTTCACATCTGCTTCAGCCTTTACAACAAGGGCATCCTTTAACTTCAACTTCTTCTTAAGCTCATTTTTCCTTGGCCGAAGCTCTATGACTTGCCTGTCCAGATCAAGTGAACGGGCTATTCTTTCTACCTCTTTCTCTCTTATTTTTGCCAAAACGCTCTCTAACTCTTTCATTTTTGCTTGGTGATCTTGCTCTGGTCTCCAAGCTCTTACACTTCAAACATTAATTAGACCTTGAGATGATCCAAATATGCCTTCTCCTTAAAGTCGTTCTCGGCCTCCTTAACTACTTGAATGACCGACTACTTTTTTATGGTGATAAAAGTAAAAGAAGCAGCAAAGCTATTTATCTGCATCTTTAAACCAATAGAAATATTGTCGTCTGTAGCATTGTTAGACAAAAACTTGAGCTTTTGGTTTACTTTTATCACTTGTTAATCATCTATCAACATATCGCTTATTCTTCCCTTCAACCTCTTAAGCTCTTTGATCATAGTCTTAACTTTATTCTAAACAAAGAAATGACAAGCAGGCGATATTGTTAGAGAAGACCCATCAATCGACTCCTCATTATTACTAGACGATTCCACCAGTAGAGCTGATTAAAACATTAAAGGCTTAAGTTGCACCAACTAAAGTTGGCCTTTTTAGAGTAATTTTTCCAAAGGGTTCAGGACAAGGAGCTTGAGGAGATAGAGGCGATCCTCTTATAAAAACTAGATTTTGAGTTAAAGTAGGAGGAGCTGGAGGCGACTTTCCCACAAAGACTAGGTTCAACCTATCACTTGAGATATAAGAAGCTAGAGAATGACTAGCAGGAGTAGATTGCTTAACAGGATTGCTAAATTGATGAGAAGCGATCGATTATGAAGGTGTTTTTGAATGAATGATCTTTATTCTCAATGGTGTTTTTGTGGTTGTCTGCACAAAAGTAAGAAAGTTATTAGACAGTCAAAGTACAATTAAAAAGTCAACGAGACAACCATTTACCTTGACACACTTTTTGGGAAGAGCTAAGTCTTCCTCCACTCTGGCTGGTGAAGTGTTCAGGGTGGTCGGTATGGCCTCTGAAAAATAGACATGAAAAATTAATATCAGATAAAGGCTATAGTCCAAAAACAAGTACAATCATTACCTTGAAAAGAATAATTGCCAACCATTGATACTAGTGCGGGATCTAGAGTCGGCTTAGAATAATTATTTAAATAAAAATCCAAGTAGGATAATTTATTCCTTTATTAGGAATGTGTCAAGCTCTGCTGAAATTAACAGTTCGAATCGGTAGCCTCGGATTGACAAAGGGCTGCTTAAAGAACACCTCACTAAGCCATGGGTCACCTTCACGAACACATTTGGTTTGGAACTCAATGGTTGCCCAATTGTGTTCCAAGATCAGTCTTCTCTTTCTTTGGTGACTAAGCCATTTCATTTCATCTAAGTTATTATAATTATATTAAATACCCAAAAATCGTTCATAATAAAAAAAATTCTTAGATGAGTTTACCCCTTGTGTTTTACCTTTCGACCTGTATAACATCAACAAGATCAGTGTCACCTGTAAAATTATGCAAAGGAAGAATTTTATCTATGAGTATTATAAAATAAAAGAAGACTAGTCCCTTCCAGTATCGATCAAAAGACATTAACCGACTAGGTAAAATACGAAGATCAGTTGTTTGGAGCAATTTTTGTAAATCTTTATTAACAACGGTGGTCTCTAGAACATAATTTAGACTCCTAAAGACCACTTGAGCTCTAAATGTTTTGGTTAGCTGAGAAAAGGTTGGTGACGACTTACCAACTAAGGGTGGTAAGTCTCAGTGCCATACTTCTTGTTATTCCCAGTAGTAATAACAACACTATGATGGAGATCCCTGGTAGTAAGATAGGTGACCCAAGATTTATGCCAGCTGATATCAGACTCCACCACTTCTGAAGAAGATAATTGACCATGATTAGCTTGACGAGTTCACTTAGGGCCAAAAAAGGCTGGCCTAAGGCGACAAAATAAAGGTTTAACTAAAAAAGGGGTCGAGTAAAAGAAAGAAAAGTCATCCTCAAAATTTCATGGTTGAGTTGCCATTGAATTAACCAAGGGGCATAGTCACGAAGGTGACCTTCAGTGGGCTGGAAGTTGACTTTGGAAAAATAAGGAAAATATGTGGCGATTCAGAAATAGAGTATCCAAAAGGGACTTTCTGCGTTGGGAAAATTATCCTCGTCCCTACTCAGGACGATTTAGGCTCTTATAAAGGTGGGAAATAAGAAAATGCCCCAAGGCAAGTTTGGTGCCATTAGTAATGGCGATTGCCACCTTCAAGTATTCCCTAGTTATCTTCTAGAAAGGTAGGCAAAATGCATACTTACTTAGCCAAAAGAGTAAGAAGGCGATAGGTTTTACCCTAAAGGGAGTGACCAATTTCTCTATAAAGCAAGTCATGAACTTTTTAAAACTTGTTTCTGACCCAAAATAGTAAAGGTTGACAACATTTATTGAGAGGTCAGTATTGTTGTTGACTCTATGAATATGGATGTTAAAAATCACGGCCAAATCATAAAGGGTAAGGGTCATAAAGTCGAACCTAAAACAGAATACATTTAAAGCCCTAGACTATAACAAGAAAGCCACCAATATCAACTATTATATAAAGGTATCTGATGCCTAGACAGTTGGATTAAATCATATTCCCCAATCGATTTCCATATAAACTTGAAGTAGGGTTTAAGGCTATTTAACCATCCTACATAATCACTAGATGATTTTGACTAAGACTTAATTGACTCAGAAGTCGACCATATAGACATGATATATGGCTGGCCAAACCTAAGTGGATCATTGTAATAAGTAGGAAAATAATCAAAGTATTGAGGGATGGCATGGTTATTATAAATACCTAGAATATACTAAGAAGAGTCAGCTTTATAAGATATTACCTTATAAACGACCTGTTCATTGACCAACTTTGACTTGGAAAGGAGCTCTAGGGGCATTTGTTGAGCTTTAACGGACTTAGATTTCTTGGAACGATAGGTTGTCGATTTGGAGGCCATTAGAATTACTACATGGATTAAAAAGAAATTAAGCTAAACAAAGCAAGCAAGCAATAAAACAGAAAAGAAGATTAAAAGTAAATATTTTAAATATTTTTACTGTGAAGATGAATTTTAAGGTGAAAGAATGCTCAAGAGTTACTTGCCTCGAGGATTTAAGAGAAAAGAGCTTAAAAAAATAGTAAAAGTAAAAAATGAATCATTTCTCCTCTTATAGTGGCATCAAGACAGTTAAAAACAAAGATTCACACTCGAATAGTTGAACATTTAATGAAGAGTTGATCTAGATTTTCATTCCCAATGAGTTAATAGGGGTAATGATTATACGATTGCTAATAATTATTGACATTTAATGATATGACAGCTGTTAGAGCAGTTAAAAGGTGAAAGGTTGGTCGAGAAAAAAATAAATGACAAAAGGGAGTTAGCTACAAAATCAAAATATAAAGTAATAATCTTAAGGAATAAAAGACAACGGCTGATCTATGAAGGATTAGAAAGTGGCATGGGGTAATCTGAACGATTTTGAAGCATTGAAGCCTAAAGTATAATCTCAGGCGATTTTTAATAGATAAGTTAGTAGCAGGTGATTTTCGGCCCGCTAAGTGTTGCAAGTCTTGACAAAATTCATTCTTTTGATCGGCTTGCAGGGGGCATTGTTGACGCCGGCCTAAAAAGTGCTTTTGGGGCTTTTTTCTGTTTTAAAAGTCTTGGCCCAATTGTATGTTATAGCTTATATAAGAATTCATATATAGTAGAAGTAAGTTTTTTTCTTCTTATAAAAGTAAGTTTTGTATAAGATTTTATGGCCTATAAATAAGCTTGATTTCCTATTACTTGTATCATCAACAATTCAATACACATTATACATAAGCTTTTTAACTTTTATCTTTTCTCTTGTTTTAGTCATTTAACTAAGGACCTCGCGTCCTTACTTGTTAAAAACTCTACAGTCCTGTTGTTGAACTTTGCTTATCCTTCTTTGAGAAGAACTAAAGTTCTGTGACACGTTTGTTGTATCATAGCCCAGATCTAGCAATAGATCTCGCTTGTTGTGTTCCAACCTAAGTTTAGTGATAAATCTCTTTTGTGGGTAAAAATTTCTAGTCTCGACTTTTCTCAAATTCAAGGCTGTCTCTATCTAGTCGAACACAATATACACGGATCCAAACTTTATTTTTCCAAACAGAAAGTGATGCAAAAGAAAAGTAGGAATGTAGCTGATAGCTGACCTTGTTATCAATAACGATCCAGCAATCGTCTTTGGTGGTGCGATGGGCTTCTTGCATTGTGTATAGCTTCGGGACAGTCGGCACCTTTTTTTACTTAATTCCCTGTATCTGTGTGCGATTCCTCCTACAAGATTGTTTTGAGCCTCAAATGTCTAAGAAACACCCACTGCGCTTACCATTTATCAAACCTAACCATTTTAGAATTAGGATCCCATTCCGCAGACACTTTCTCCCTCCCGTGGTAAAGGGCCCTACTTTTGAATCCGAGTCTAATATCATTCCACTCAGAGATATTCATATTAAATTGAGGGGGTTTCCTTTTTTTAATATATATTTTAAGTGTATTAATATTCGAACTTGTTACAAGCTATGCATTACTCAAATATCTTACATTAAATAACCTTTAATGCCACTTGTCAATCATGCATATTACTATGCATGTCACTTGTTAATATTTTATTAGTTAACTACTTTAATTAATAAAATATATGTTTAAAATTTAACCTTGACATCTTTAGGGCAACATTCAGGTGGTCACCAACCTGCACAAAAGTCGTGTCTACCTAAGTTTGAGTAATATGAAGGAGCAAGGTTTAGTTAATTAGGGGTATCTAACTCCCCACCAAAGCTTTAACAAAATTTAAACTTTCACAAGTGTGTTACTTGAAAGATCTTGAAACAAATCATACTTTCCAAAATTTTCTCGAATCGAACTGTTCGACCCGGCCCACTGCCTAAATGCTAAACAAGTACACTTTATATTGTGATATTCCATAGGTTCACACCTATTTATTTTATTGAACTCTTTCACAAGTTCGTGAACAATTCCCCACATATAAATTATGAATATTACAGAAAGACGCATTGAACTATAAAAGATGAGGTCAACCATATTCGTATAATCCTTTTGTCATATATATCCTGAAAGAGTAGAGATATAGATCATCACCGTTAAATCTCTATACGGTTAACCATGAATTTATCTTCAAATTTTTATTTTTGTAAACAATATCCACAAAATTCTTTGCAGTATTATTTAACATTATGGTAAACGTTTTTTTCGGGGTTTATGTTTGTGGTTACAAGACTTCCTGAAATACAATTCTTAGAGCATCAAATTATATAACTCATCTAAATGATATGACGAATCAATATCTATACACACCAGACTCCATGAGCATCAGACCCTACCTAATGACATTCAAAGGTCAGACCATGAAAGGTCTCTAATAAGCGTAGAATCAAAGTATGATGGATCACTCACAAGCCCACCGTGACACTCAATCAAAGGACCATGAATACTATTTAACTCAAGAAAACCCTCTATTATTAGCTTTATAGAATGTCTATTAGAAGTCCTCGTGAGTCATTTCAATACTCACTCCTCACTAAATACTGCATACCTATACAAGCTTCCTCTCAGCTTATTGTCTGCTAAGACTAACCTTCTGAAAAATTTAGATGTAGATATACACTAATCCAAAAGGAATACTGATCGACCCATATTGGCAACCATAAATCAGGAATGATATTTTCAAGAATATATTGCACAATGACATTTCTTAGCACTAGTTATAACTCTTTACAGTTGTATAATTACTATAATATTCTTGGGTCTTTGTTCTATTTTAGACAAGGATCATATCTAAACTCATTTTGATAGATCTAAATATAATGTCTAAAAAGCAATAAGATTGGTAACATGTAATTAATTATTAATGATTTACTATGAAATGTTTCTAGTATAAATATTAAATAATTAGTAGTCATAGAAAATTAGAATGACGAGTAAGCATAAAATCCAATAGTCAGTAGATTATTATTCTAACTAACATGGAAGGTGTGAACTCAATTTTATTTCCTTTATGAGTGTGATTAAACAAGGTAGGATATAGCCCAATTTTTTGGCTCACTCAGAGAAGGCTTTTGGATCCGAGGATATATATGGGTCTTACTTATTCGAGGTCCTTATTCGACTTTTTAGGCTTAAGATCTTTGGGCCTCGTTCACAAAAATCTATAAGGAAACACAGGTCCTTTAATTTTTAGAGTTAACTTGTTTGACACTAAAAATTTTATAATTAGTGTTCCTGGATAGAAGTGCTTATGTACTGCCTTTTGCTCGACCAATGTCCACATTTCTTAGGCCATGTTGTAATTACTCTTTCTGCTAGATGGGTTTTTGAGTAAGTGCTTTATAGGCCAACTTTTAGATGCAATTTATGGCGGTGATTGAGCTTCTTACTTTTAGTCGTTTTGCTTTTTATTGCATTAAATCCTCTGCAACCCCTCAAGAAGTTCACCATAGTCTGGCATATATACAAGTAGTTATTCTCTTTGGTTGGTGACATGTCGTCATCTAGTGATGAGTAGTTTGAACTTAGGCTATGCCCGAGCTGATTGGGCCTACTAATAATGGGCACAACAATATATATATGAAAATAAAATTATTTTTATTTATATTCTTTGTGGTTATCTTTTGAATTAAAACTTGTAATATATTTAATAAATAAAATTAAATAATTATAATAATATTAATTGTTTCAAGAGAAAATGACATCTTTATCCCTAGAGTTTGGGCTAACTCTCAATTTTATCGCACGAGTTTTAAAAATATTAATTTTGTCCTAATTTGTTAGTAAGATTCTATTAATTTGACTGAAAATCTCATTTTGCTATGCAATGACATTTTTGTCCTTCATACTTTATTTGTCCTTATCTTAATTTATTTTTAAATATGTGGCATGATCTCATCCATTCTAAAAAATTTATATTTATTTATTTCTCTCTCCCTCTCATCTGTCTTTCTTTCTCTCCTTAAATTAAATAATTTTCTTAAAAAAATATATTATTTTAAAATAATAAACATTTATCATCATCGCCGGCGAGCAACTGCTGATGGCCGACGGCTTTCAGTGACAATTGCAGTCGTAAAAATATCCAAGTTTACATTATTGAAATATTTATAAGCTTTAAAAATCAAAACTAAAATGGCTACAGGCAAACAAGATTCTTATAAAGGTTACTCTATCATCAATACCATGAGTTTTCATGACTTTGAAAAGTTTAATGGCTTCTTCATCAATTATGTATTGAGCTAAACCCACCAACATGGCATTCCACAAGGCATTGCTCCTAACATTCCTTTGTTTAATAAAATATATGCATTATCTATGTTCCCACATATGACTTACATGTCAACAAGGGAAGTCCCAACAAAAGGGTCCGAAGCACAATCCAATAATTACATCCAAATTAAAAACTAATTCAAAGTTATACAATGGATCTGTTGGCCCAAATCTAAATTACCAATGCTTGCAATTTCAACAGATAAGCTTGAACCTACTCCTTGTGTCTCTTTTTTGTATCAAAATAAACAATAGAAATCCTGCTCAACACACATTGCACACTCACATCATCAAAAGACAACCAACTTTTGTCAAAATTTGTAAATAGACAAAATGCTTTTTCTTCAAAACCCTTGTCTACATATGCTCTCAACATCAAATTCCACAACACAACATCTCTTTCTGGCATGCCATCAAACAAAAACACAACATCTCTTTTTGGCATACCATTAAACAAAACCTTGGCCTCTTAAATTTTCCCAAATTTCAAGTAAATATTTACATGAGCCCTTGAAACAAACTCATCCCACCCCAAACAGTTGTTTTAGATGAGTTTCAAAACAAATGAAGAGGGCGATCTATTTTTTTTTTGAGAAAGCAATCTATTTTTTTATATAAAATAAGTATTCATTTAATTATAAAATAAATTTAAAAAATTAAACCTATAAGTTTGAGCCACATAATTCCATGTTAGTTTGTGTTTGCCACTTTAAAATTTTGAATTGAATTTTAATTTTATCCTCCAACAATAAAACAAACAAGATCTTGTTAGCAGATTAGGATAAAATTGACCTTTTTGAAACTCGTGGAACAACATTGAAAATTATACTAAACTTTAAGGATAAAGTTGTCTTTTTTTCTTTTTCTTTTAAAACTATCACTTTGGAGGTTAAATTGGCTGAATAGTCAATAAAGTAAGTAGTTGACGAAATCTTTTGTTTTTAACATGGATATTTTTAACAGTAATCACATGCTTATATAATAGGAATATAAAATTTGTATTTCAAGTGATATAGTATTTGATATATTTATTGTTGATTGATGTTATATAACTACCTATATAAAGATCAAAAAGTCAAAAATTACTTGACACTAGTTATTGATTGGTGGCACATCAATTGGGATACAAAATTTATATCTTAACTTTAAAGTATTGCTACACTTCCTAAATAATATTCTAAATTGATGTGTCAAACAATTGTTAGGTGATAAAATGTTACAAATTTTAAAATTACTCATTATATTATTTTATAATCCAATAATTACTTGGCACATTATTTAGGATATAAAAATTTTGAAATACCATTTGATAAATGTAGCCTTATCCCCTAACTTTATAACTTTATAAGGCTAGCACTATTCTTCAAAAATATAAAAATTAAAGTAGTAATTTATATTTTATATAAAAGAGGGGGAGGGGAGAAAACTAACAATTTTCCATCTTCAATGTACGCTTTATCTTAAAATAAGTAGTCAGACTGCTCTAAAAAAAGTGGGAAGATAAGAAAACAAATAAATAAATTATAAAATTATGTAAATGACTAAACTTAAGTTATGTATGGAAACATATTTGCTAGCAACACTAAAATTAAGTTATGTTGATAACTTGTTGTTGGAGCTTTTAGCATGCACTCTATAAAATCTTCTAAGTACTTTATGGAAGATTTTTATTCATAAATAAATAAGAATAAGAAAAGATCACTCAACAAAGAGATGAACAATCACATAAACTAAAAACATCACAAATAATATACCTGGTTCGACAATAACCATTTATGTCCATGGTAAATCTTAGCATTCTAGTTTCTTTTACCTAATTTTTTTGTACATAAAGAACTCTCACAAGAGATTACAAAAAAATCTAATATTCAAGAGCTCTCAAAGATTTATACCACACTATCTTGTATACACAAATCACTCAAATGTGACTTAAACTCTATACTATCTCTCTTATTAATGCTTTGATGTTTCATTAATTTTAAGGGTTTATAAGAGTTTATATAGTGTTTTGTCCCTAAAAATTCTATTTCTAGTTTGAATAAGAGTTCGCGTAATTAGAAAATCCAAAATTGTCTTAAACTTGTAATTAGACTTAAAAAAATCAAATTTCCAAATGGACAATGTTGCAATGAAACAAGGCTCTTACCACAGCGAAGCTATGGTTTTGCCTCCGTGTGTTGCGAAAAGACCCAGCCTCACAGCAATGTGCCTATATTTACGCTTAAAATGTAATGCGGCTATCATAGTATAGATTGAGGTGTCAATTCTATGAGAAAGCTTTTGGCAAAATAAGTTGGTGAAGTAAAATATTAAAGCAGTAGCAAATGAGAAAATTAATTAATTAGTTTAAGTGGATGAGATAGAATTGTCTATGAATTGCGAAAAATGTCTTATGATGATTTAAACAAGGCTTCGAGAATCACAATTATGCTTTATAATCTACTCTCTACTTTGATTCAATGTTTATAACTCAATTGATAGTTTTACATCTAAACAATCAATCAGAAGATATGTAAAATATAGCATATTTGATAACATATGCATTTGATATGAATAAACTCTTTTGCAAATATTAACATAAATCATGTTCATTTATACAAGTTATCTAAGATTGACAATATATTTTGATAATATTGCAGTAAAAGATCAACTTGAATATCAAACATTTATTGTCCTTACATGTTATCCAAGATCGACAATATATCAATCGACAATATTGTAGTAAAAGATTAACATATAAAATAATGTAACCAATAACAATTATAATTCAACAAAAATCACATAAGAAAAGCATGACTGAACATATATGAGACATGCGAATTATAACCTCTGGATTATAGAAAATAAAATAGATAAGAGTTTAATCAAAACCAAACTTACAAACATTTGTAGCTCTTGACAACGAATCAAAGTATAGAAGTATATTTATTACACATAAAAGTTCATCTCTTATCCTTGTCAAGAACTCTAGCCTAAATTACAATACATGTTAATAAGAAAAAAATAAGAGAGAATTATCTAATGTTGAAAACGTCATAAGAGTGTCCTTATATAGGCAATGAATTGAAATTTTCATGTGTGACATTAATCTTAAATAATTTTAGGCCAACAACTCGTTCACCTATTTGCAGCATATTTTGTTATAATATAAATGACCGATGTAGCCTCTGTGGCAGATATAAAAGTTGTATCATTTTGTCTCTTCTTTTCATAGGCACTAGATTCATGCAAATTGGATGAGTATCCAATGAGATATGAGCAAAATTCCAAAGATACATCAGATTTTGGCCAACAACCCTTTTACCCACTTACAAGACAATTTGGTCCTTGATAACGGTTGATTTGAACTTTACCATCAACATAAGAGTTGTTGATAATTAATTCAGTATTTTACAGCTTTAAAAATTATATCAATTGGGTACGTATTTGGTGATATATGGTCCAAATACACGAGTTAGGTCAAGCTGAGTGGAAGTTGTAGCCCGATTCTATTGTATCTCAATTTTTGGCCCATAACGTGTTGGATTTGGCTTTTTCACTATTCTTCAAGTTTGTGTAATATTGAGTCATGTTGCTCTAGATTCAAGAATTTCTTCATTTTAATTTCTACATTGAGAGCTATGTCCATTTCACCTAAACTTGTGCAAATAACATTCATTAATCACAATTTAAGGAGAACACTTTATTTCAAGTTAAAAGTACAAAATCGCTAAAATTAGTAACATTAAATGGTGACTGAATCTCTTAATAAAAATGCATTTTCATGTGTTCATCACAGCCCCCAATCAGCTTATTGCTAGTCTCTAGTAATTCAAGCGTAAATAGAATATGCAAATATAACTTGGTGAGAAAACTGCCTTACAAAAAATTTGTCTTCTATAATTGAATGAAGACTTTATTGAACTGAATTGATTCTCAGTTTTTTTTTCATTATTTTTTGGAATTTGCTTCTTTTTTTTTTTTTGAGATTTTTTTTATATTTTTGAAGAATACAAGGAAGTATTACAAAGGTTTCTCACCAAACTATATTATACACAAATGTAACCAACTTATTCCGTAATTTAAATAATATCAATCTAAACAAAAATTAAGCAATTCAAAGGATCAATGAAGGTTCATAAGCTGTTTTCTCAACCTTTCCACTTACTCACAAAAGATATGTGAGATTAGAAAAATATATACTTAAACATTGAAATTCTCTTGGCTATATAAATTGAATCATCTGTCTTATCACAAGACTTAGCATTGTGCTTAAAAATATTTTGGAAATCATTCTTTAGTAACCTAAATAGAAATAGTGACTCAACCTAAACAATTTTAAAATCATACCTAGGTAGAAAAGTAAATTCCTTTATACAAGAATTACCAAGACTACAAGCAATAAACAACAATACATGAAAAACAAAACAAAACAATAAAAAGTTAGTTAAAATGCGTTTTAAAAGTTAGAACTTAAACTCCTTACTCTATCATTCTAATTTGACTTCGAATGCGTCTCAAGAGTTCAAGAATGAACTCTTTACTCTGCCATTTTAATCAAATATCGGACTACAATTTTTTTTTTGAATGCAAAATACAACTTGTGTCTACTATCCTCCCCCAAACTAGATGAAACATTGTCCTTAATGTTTAAATAAAAAGAAATAAAGTAAATAAGGCATTACCTAAAACGCCAGTTATTTGAAAGAAACAAACCTGAGAGACACTTAAGCAAATATAAACTAAAATAATGATGCTGATAAATAAATAAAACAAAGAAAAATTTACGAACGAAGTGTCAAATCTAATTTTCGCTTGTTAAGGCTCACTGATCAATCGATCCGAGTTATTGTTGGGTTAGGTTCGTAGGTAACTATCAGTAATTTGTCAATTAATTCATCCACCTCGGTAGCAGAAACCAAAATTTGTCCACCGAATGTGCAATAAAATTCTGTTCCACAGCTTGATCAAGAAAACAAAGTAAGCAATCAAAATAGTTATTAAGATTCAATAAACCTATGGGTTTTCGATGGATATTCAATTGGGCCCAAGAGGCAATTTGAAAAATTTCTTCTAAGGTACCAAAACCACCTAGTAAAGCAATAAAAGCGTATGCATTGTAAAGCATTCTAACTATACGTTCATGCATGGATGAGACTCGTAATTCTTCTCCTATTATTTTTCCACTCAAGTTTTCCACAGATAAAGCTGTAGGAATAATACCTAAAACTTGACTTCCTCCTAAATGTGCAGCTGTTGACACACACCCCATTAACCTAAGGCTACCCCCTCTATAAATCAAATGATTTTTTTTTGCAGCTAATGCTTTTTCTAGATTGTTTGCTGCTTCTACAAACACTTTATTTCCCTCAGGACTAGATCCACAAAATACAAATATATTTTAGAATTTTTGAACTGAGGTTTCCTCCATATCTACACTCACATTTATCTCAATATATGAAAATGAAAAAAATGTGGTACTGTATTTATAGAGTACCAAATGATAACAATGATTGTGGTAACCCGATAGTTTATCAGAAGAGAGTTAAAAATAAAACACAAAAATTTAAACATAATGACCCACATACATTATTGAACAAAAATATTTAAATTTAAGACTTCTACATGAGTAGTCCTACTATTTATAAAACAAAATAAAATAAAATATTGAATTTAAAACACATGTATTTACAGGTAGTTGTGATTGTGGCTCATATCTTCCTCTGGTTTTACGTCCAGTAATAGCTTAAACGCCCTCTATGGGTCGGGGATAGACTTTTCATCTAATTTTCTTATAAATTGGCAAACAGGGTCTTTTAGAGTCAGATTCCCAAGACTATACTGTTGATGTTTAGTTTTGAATTTGTTCCATAAATCGAGAAGTTCACGTTGCATGAGCCTAAAGGGATGCTTCTCAAGAGTCAATAGGATATCATCCAAAGACTTCTTACTCAGTCCATCCTCAATGAATTGAATTTTGTCTTTTCGATTTTTAGATGCAAATCCTAAATAATGATAACTCCGCTTACAATTCCATCGAGCATATTTATGACAGACTTATAACCTCTTTGCTCGTCGCCTTTTGGCATAAGAGCTTCTTCCAAGACCAGGCATATGAGAAATAAAATTATTTGCAGACTCACCAGATAATTGAACCTTGGCTTAAATTAACCAACGAAGATCCACAGGGATATTAGTCAACATCAATAGCCTTAGTCTTTCACATCGTGCTTTGTAAATCTTAAGTATAGCATTTTAAGGCAATGAAGGAAAATATTTTTTAAGGTTGGCAAGAATGCGATCTATTTTGAAAGAAAGAAAAGAGATAAATGCACAGTTTGAGGGATAGTATTTAGGGAACCGAGAAACTAACTTTAATAGTCACGGAGTATCGTATCCTCCACTTGACCGAAAAATAAAATCACACTGAAGAAAAAAGAAAAAAAAAGTAAAATAAAATATGAAAGAAAATAAAAGCAAAAATAAAAAAGTTAAAAGGCAAAATATAGACAAAATATAAAATATGATACAAATAGATTGAACCTGATCAAGCATAATAGACAAGATCCACAAGAGGGATCTTGTTTATGTACATAGAGTAGTCTACCTTTTCCATATAACTTATCAGTCACTGTCCATTCACTTTAAAAGTTCGCCCATCAGTGGGGTCCTTGATTTTGACAGCACCATTAGGAAAAACGTGCCTTACCATAAATGGACAAGTCCATCGAGATCTCAACTTTTTATGGTGTAAATGCAATCGAGAATCATAAAGATAGACCCGTTGATTTGGCTCGAAGTGTTTCCTTGAGATTTATTTATCATGCGCTGTTTGCATTTTAGCTTTGTAAATTCTGAAGTAATCATATGTATCATTTCGTAGCTCTTCTATTTCTGACAATTGTAACTTTCTCTGAAGACCTACAACACTCAAAGCTTTAAAAGAACGGTTAAAAAAATGTGTTCCTTGGTCACTAATAATGACACGTGGTGTCTCGAGGTTTGATGGTTTTGGCTTCTCTCTCTCTCGTGGCAACTCTTCAATGCCTGGTTTCCAAAATCGAATCCCTTTATCCTGTGAGTCAAAAATACTAAACATATCAGTTGTTTCTTCAAGATAATGCAATTCTTCAAAATTAAAATCAATGAGATTTTCTAAAAAATCAGAGCCATAATTTTTATAAGCTTTCTCCGCTACAAGTGTGTCTATCATATATGAATGATAGCATTCATCTTCTTCTCGTGGTTGTTTGCCAATATTGAAAATGTTCACCTCAAGAGTCATATTCCCAAAAGATAATTTCATTAGATCATTTTTGCAATTAATAAGAGCGTTAGCCGTGGCAAGAAAAGGTCTCCCCAAAATAAGAGGGATTTTTAACTCCATGTTAACAACAGAATGAGTATCTAAAATAAGAAAATCAACGGGGTAGTAAAATTTATTAATTTGTAACAAAACATCTTCTACTATTCCCTATGATTTCTTGATTGATTGGTCAGCTAATTGTAGGACTACAAATGTAGGTTTAATCTCACCAAGTCCCAATTGCAAGTAAATAGAATACGGCATTAAATTTACACTTGCTCCTAAGTCCAACAAAGCTTGACCAAACTCATGTGTCCCAATTTGGAAAGAGATTATGGGACATCCTGGGTCTTTATACTTGAGTGGTGTCTTTTGTTCAATCACTGCACTTACCTGTTCTGCCTCAAATGCAGGTTTCTTTACACTTGTGTTTTCTTTTAATAGTGTATAGATCCTTGATGACTTTGGCATAAGGTAGAACTTGCTTGATCAAATTCAATAAGGGAAGATTAATCTTAACTTATTTCAAATGTTTTAAAATCTCACCTTGAATTTTTGAATTTTTCCTAATTGATCGAAGAGATTGAGGAAAAGGCACTAAGATTGAAAACTTATTTTCGGGCTCTTTTTCCACTGTGGCCTCTTTTTCAATGGGGGTGTCTTTACTACTTGTAGATGTGTTAGTTTCAGAAGTAGGCTCACTCACATTCTTACCACTTCGAGTAGTAATGGCATTGACTTTTTTGAGATTTGAGCATCAGAAGTAAAAGCTTGTGCCATGAATTATCCTTTTGGATTGGATTGAGGTTGAGATGGAAACTTACCTCACTCTTGTACAGTTAAGGCACTGGTCAGCTTTGTGATTTGACTCTTAATTTCTTTGTTTTCATCTATCACCTGCGCAAGAACTGTTTCAAATTTTTTATTAGTCTTACTTTGTGCCTTCATAAATACTTGTAATGTATCCTCTAAAGGACTCCTAGTTGATTGTGTATTATATTGAGGTGTAACATAAGACTTGGGTGCTTGTTGTTCTTGTTTTCAATGGTTGTTGGCTTGTTAGTCAGATTTCTAACTAAAGTTTGGGTGGTTTCTCCAGCTAGGATTATAGGTTTCAGAGTATGGTGAATAAGGCTTCTTGTACATCCCTAAGGCATTACACTATTTCTCATATATCCCTCTCATCTCACTATAAGTGGGGTAATCCTGAGCTAAGTGTTCTGCTCATCCACAGACAAAACAGATATCTTGTGACTCAACCTTAGCAACTGTGTGGGTAACCCTTCTATCTTTGGTTTTCAAAGCCTCTAACTCCATAGTTAAGACCTCTAATTAGGTTTTGAGGTTATCCTCTTCCCTAAGATGGAAACCTCCACTGGGTCATGACCTATTTGTGTAGTAACCAGTATCTACGACTGGTAAGAATAAGTATTTATATATGTATAAATATACGTATTTTATTTGTATGTTGGTGATACTTGATTTATATATTGTTATTAGTAGTGTTTGTATAGGTTAAAGTGATACTATTAGCATTGGGTTTAATTGCAAAACTTTAGATTTATTTTAGGGACCAAATTGTAATACTTTGAAAGTTTTGGAGGTAAATTCGTAAATACAAAAAATTAGCCACTTAGTATAAAAATACACTTTTAAAACCCTAATTCTCTCATTTTGGTCGAGCTACCTCTTTTAGAGAGAGAGAAGAGAGAAAAGAGGGGAGAGAAAGAGAAGAAGGAGAAGAAAAAGAAGAAGAAATTGAAATTTTGGATTTTAAGAGGTATATCACAACTATTTCTCAATTTATTGGTATTAATTATATTAATTTCTTTAAGTTTTGATTTCTGGAAATATGTATAATTGAAGATTTGATGTGTATTTCGTATGATATTTTGAGAATTGATGATGATCTATAAGATAGTTTGATAAATCATGATGGATTGTAAAATTTCTGCTTGATAGTCTCTTGATCTAAGAATTTTATAAATTGTTGTGATTCGATTCTGGTTTTGAATTTTGATTATATGAAATTAGACATGTTTAGTATCATCTGAGACTTTGAATCGATTCAAAATTCCAGAAATTGAATTTTTTGTGAATTTACCAAAATGACCCTAAAATTCTGGAAATTTCCTATGTGAACAGTATAATACAGTGACGAACAATGTTTGTCCTACTGAATGATCTTCAAAAATTACGAATTTGTGGAATATGATAAGTTTATATGTCTAATATGATATAATCGGAATTGAGAATTTAGATCAATGTGGTTGAAATGTTATGATTTTCTAAAGCATATCCGCTCATTACAGTATTTGATTAACAGATTTTTAAAGTTATGGAATAAAATAGTTTTAAAATATTTTTGGCAGTGATTTGGAAGAGAAATATTTATCATGGACTGAGATATGTGTTAAGAGTAATTATGTGATAGTTTTATAATTTTTGAGTTAGTATATGATTTTATAAAATTGGGAGATTAAATACTGTTCAGTAAGTATCTTGATTTTGTCAGGTTAGTAGTTTGGATTCGATGGTATGTATGGAATGGATTGTGTAGGAATTTTGATATAATATTCATATATAAGAAGGATATATGAGTCAAGAATGATATATTCTGATTTTGGAGTAATTGGACATCATTTGATCTATTAGAAAATTTTGTTAAGTGTAAGTGATCAGAATGACAGGTTTTGAGAAATCAAGTATTTAGACCAATTTGATGTGATAAATGCATTGTGTATAATTTTGTAAGCTATTTAAAGTATTTTATGTGAATTTTGAGGCTTATGAAAGGATTAATCTCCATTGATAGGTTAAGGAGATTTAAGCCTTGTAGCTGAAAGTGTTAAGAGGTAAGTATACTAGACTTTTTACTGAAATCACAATAAACATAGTAATTGTTTTGTATGATTTTGCAAACGGGGTTAAGAATATGTTTATGTTATGTCAAAGTATATTTTGATATGAAATGTGAATATATGTTTATGAATATGAGCATTGACATTGAGCATGGACATACATGTATTTTTGAAAGTGAGCTTTCAAAATAAGATATGTTTAACAAAGAAAGCTTTTGAAGTGTAATATGTCCATGAGAAATATTTTGTGTTTTGAGGGTACTTGAACTCACTGTTAACTTAGTAGGAATTTTATGTGATTTGTGGAGCCTTTATGTGTGGCCTTTCCTTCGGGATTGGTATATGTTATGTGTTCCATATGTAGGGAGGATCCTATTGGTACCTAAAGGAAGAGTGAGTCATCACATTCGTGTGGTGGCGTATTGGTACATGTGAGAGGACTCACCGATGATCAGGGTGAGGGTTTGTCTTTTACCTTCGGGCATGAGCATTATATATGTGTGATTTAAAGGCCTCACTTGTACTATTCCTCTCATACGGTATGTCACCTACGAGTGACATTTGGCTCATTATGTGATATGTGATATGTAAGTCCTACCAAGTAGTAGTTGAGTGATGGTATTCCTATTATGTGTTTTGAAAGAATGTGTAAGCGCTTACATGATATGTGATTTGATAAGATTATGATTTTGATTGATCACAGCATATCATACATATGCATTGTGTACATATATGTATTTGTATTTGATATATGAAAAACTAGTATGCTTACTGAGTTTTATACTTATTATAGTTTATGGTGATTTCAGGTAAATAAGGTACATGTGTGCTTAGCGGATTTGGCAAGGCTTCTGCTGTTCCTTGGGTTCCTTAAGTTGTTAGATTGCTAAGTGTTTCATTTGGGGACACGTGGGATAAGATATTTGATTTGTCCCTAGTGAATAAATACCTATGTATTATTTTATTGTGTGTGGTTGGATTTAGTTTAAGTTTCACCAAGTGTAGTAATGGATTGATTTTAAGTAAGAATTTGCAATGAATATATTCTGGGCTTCCGGTAACAAAGTTGCTACTGGTGACGTAGTAGAGTGTTAATCTCTGAGAAAACTCTGCGTATCTCCGGTTTACTAATTGTCCCAGTCATAATTCAATTGCTATAGTTCTGAAAGAAATTAAAATGAATGTTTAAGTATTATTGAATGAATGTAAGTGATGTCGTGTGTCAGATCTTTTGAGTCTGGGGCGTGACAATTTGTGCTTTCAGTAATGCTAGGTCTAGTCCATGTATGGGACTTTTTGGTTAAGTCATTAAGGAATTCTATGGCTTCCTCAGGATCTTTGTGAAGGAACTCCCCATTACACACCATCTCCATAAATTGGCGCTATGTAATTGCGAGTCCCTCATAAAAATAGCTAACCAAGCGCCAATTTTTATACCCATGGTGAGGGCACAAATTTAGCAACTCTTTAAACATTTTCCATGCTTGATATAAGGTTTCATTGTCTTTTTGGGAAAATGAAGAAATTTATCTTTTCAAGCCATTAGTTTTGTATTGTGGAAAGTATTTATTGAAAAATGCTTGGGTCATTTCTACCCAAGTTCCTATAAACCTCGGCCTCAAAGAGTATAGCCAACTCTTTACTTTATCTTTCAAAGAAAAAGAAAAAATTTTAAGTCTAACAATGTCTATGACTTCAGGTTGGCTATGGAAGATGGCAATTACCTCTTCAAATTCTATAACATGTACATAAGGATTTTCAATATTTATACCATAAAAAGTGGGTAGAAAGTTGTATCATTCTAGGTTTAAAATCCAAATGTGGTGTGTTAGGTGAAAATATAATGCATGATGGTATGGCTGTGCGAGTAGGATACAAGTAAACTTTTAGAGTCCTAACAGGGTTATCTTCGTGTTGGCTCATTGTGTTTGAATTACAAGATGAACTAGATAGTGAATTTTCTTTCCTTACAAATTATGGTGATGTAACAAAAGATAATAAACTGTAAAGTATGATAAAAAATACAATAAATAAAGTACAATAAATAAATAAAATAAAAGAAAGTGTAATAAATAAAGGAAAATAAAATACAAAGTACAATAAAGAAAAGTACAATAAATAAAAAAAGATACAATAAATAAACAAATAAAAAGTTAGGCAGTGCCATTAAAATAAAAAAATACAACATATTAACTAAAGAAAATAAAATGTAATAAATAAATAAAAGTAAATAAAAATAAAGTACAATAAAATAAAGTGCAATAAATAAATAAAATAAAAGAAAATAAAGTGCGAAGCACAATAAATAAATAAAAGAAAATGAACTAAGTTAACTAGCCATTAAAATAATATAAAAGATAACAAATTAACTAAGAAAATAAAATAGGTAGTAGAACCAACCATGAACAATAAAATAAATTACAACAAAGGAAAAAAAATTAAGATTTTACAAAGAAAAAAAATGTACAAAGTTACAGCTTTAGTATTGATAAACGCAATCGACTTTCGCTTAGTATGCCTCTCCAGCAATGAGGCCAAATTTTATTTACACTCAAAATATAATGCGGCTATTGCAATATAGATTGAGGTGTCAATCCCATAAGGAAGCCTTTGAAAAAATAAGGTGGTGAAGTAAAATATTAAAGCAGCAGCAAATGAAAAAATTAATTAATTGGTTTAAGTGGATAAGATAGAATTGTTTATGAATTGAGAAAAATGTCTTATGATGATTTAAACAAGCCTTCGAGAATCACAATTATGCTTTATAATCTACTCTATACTTTGATTCAATATTTATAACTCAATTGATATTTTTACATCTAAACAATCAATCGAAAGATCTGTAAAATATAACACATTTGATAACACATGCATTTGATATGACTAAACTCTTTTGCAAATATTAACACAAATCATGTTCATTTATACAAGTTATCTAAAATCGATAATATATCATTTTGACAATATTACAGTAAAAGATCAACTTGAATATAAAATATTTATTGTTTTTACATGTTATCCAAGATTGACAATATATCAATCGACAATATTGCAGTAAAAGATTAACATATAAAATAATGTAACCAATAACAATTATAATTCAACAAGAATCACATAAGAAAAGCATGATTGAATATATATGAGACATGAGAATTATAACCTCTGGATTATATAAAATAAAATAGATAAAAGTTTAATCAAAACCAAATTTACAAACATTTGTAGCTCTTGACAACGAATCAAAGCATATAAGTAGATTTATTACACATAAAAGTTCATCTCTTAGCCTTGTCAAGAACTCTAGCCTAAATTACAATACATGTTAATGAGAAGAAAATAAGAGAGAATTATCTAATGTTGAAAACGTCCTAAGAGTGTCTTTATATAGGCAATGAATGGAAATATGTCATGTGTGACATCAATTTTCAATAATTTTAAGCCAACAACTTGTTCATCTACTTGCAGCATATTTTTTATAATATAAATGACCGATGTAGCCTCTATGGCAGATATGAAAGTTGTATCATTTTGTCTCTTCTTTTCATAGGCACTAGATTCATGCAAATTGGATGAGTATCCAATGAGATGTGAGCAAAATTTCAAAGATACATCAAATTTCGGCCAACAACCCTTTTACCCACTTACAAGACAATTTGGTCCTTGATAACGGTTGATTTGAACTTTACCATCAACATAAGAGTTGTTAATAATTAATTCAGTATTTCACAGCTTTAAAAATTATATCAATTGGGTACGTATTTGGTGATATATGGTCCAAATACACGAGTTGGGTCAAGTTGAGCGGAAGTTGTAGCCCGATTCTATTGTATCTCAATTTTTGGCCCATAACGTGTTAGATTTGGCTTTTTCACTATTCTTCAAGTTTGTGTAAGATTGAGTCATGTTGCTCTAGATTCAAGAATTTCTTCATTTTGATTTCCACATTGAGAGCTATGTCCATTTCACCTAAACTTGTGTAAATAACATTTATTAATCATAATTTAAGGAGAACACTTTATTTCAAGTTAAAAATACAAAAAAGCTAAAATTAATAACATTAAATGGTGACTGAATCTCTTAATAAATATGCATTTTCATGTGTTCATCAGCCTACTTTCTTTGGCGTCCCGAGCAGGTTTCCTTTTGTGCTTTCGTTCCCCTCTTCGTGTCTAACATTCTATTTTATTTTCTTTATCATTTGTTTATTGCGTTCTCGGCCACGTGTTGATTTCATATTGATTTCTAATTAAAAATTAATATTTATCCTTATTTTTAAATCACCAATTCCAATAATTATTCTAACCGTGCATCCTAGTAACATTCTTGTTTGTGCTGATAATATTGAAATATAATTTGTTTACTTAAGATTACTGATGAGAATGAAGGGATGCATCCTGGAAATTGTTCTAACTGTGCAGAATCAGCGCCTCGATGACAAAACCAAATCTCTAGTGTCGTTAAATCACTTTGGCTCAGTTCCAATTAAGGAAATGGGTTGTGAAGACAATTCAGAGGAAGTGATTGATATGCTTCATGCATGTTATGGTAAGGATGGCCTGGCAACCGATGGGCTAACTTCCTTGCCGTCAACTTTTACAAAGTACGCAACATTTTTTGTCACGGAGTAAATTCCCTCTTATTCAATAATTGTTTATCAGATATTTAAATTCAATCCTTTAATATTATCATTAACTAATTTAAACATTAATATTGATGCACAGAAGCAAGGGAGGAGGAGCATTTCAGGCTGTAGACACGCTGAACGGGAGGCCATTGTGCGGCTGTGACGATGTTCATGGATGCGTGCTAAGAGCAAGGTTTTCATTTGAAATTGAACTGCTTTCCAAAGAAGCACAACACTTTCTTTCAACTACTTTCATGAAAACAACATTGTCAATTGTCATGGCACAAAGCTACTGGGCTCGCTATGCAATCTAGTAGTCTGGTCAATTGGGCTTACGTAGAAGAAGGCAATAGTATGGCCATAATGATACTTAATTTTATCTTATCCCACTAATCTCAAATGCAAATTGTGTGATTAATTACTATACTGTACTGACTTTTTGTCTTTCGTAGATTGGATCGTGGTTAAGGATCAACGGGGAACAACACGCGGTTCCTTTTATTTAGTTAATACTCGGTACGGAATTAGAACAGCCTTAACTCTCAGGCTAATTGTTGCCCTACCAAACGGTGGCTGTTTGTTAGTTGTCACATAGGTTTTAAATGAATAAAACAGGCTATGTGTAAATGCTAAGTTGTAACATTTGTTAATTGTTTTTCCTTCTCCAATCCTGCGAAGAACGTACCAAGCTATGTCCCTATCCCTATCCGACTATTCTTTTTCAGCTATCTTATTTATTTGAGCTTTTTTTCTTATCTATCTCTATCCTAATTACATGTTTTTTTTTTATAGATATATGGATGAAGTGATATGCCCATCTCATACTTAAATGATTCTTTCTAATGAAGAACATAAGCTGGGTTAAATTAGGCTTTTAACACTGCTTGAAAAAGGCATTTGAAATTTAGAATTATAAAGTATGGCAACATTGCAAACATTATTGTTGAAGGAATCGTAACTTTCTAAATGAGATTAAGTTAAAGTAAAAAATTTTAATTAAATTTAATCTTAAAATTTAACTTTTTTAGCAACAGCATAACTTAAATATTAAGCAAAAATAACATAAATATAAAGAAGATAATAAAAAGTATAACATAATTACTTACGTGATTTAGTTAATTGTCTATGTCTACGGTAGATCTCAGGATCCTAATATCTTTTATTAACTCTCTAGAGAATTTATAAAAAAATACAATTAAGAACACTCAAAAGGATCTAATGTTCAGTGTATCCTTACTTTCTCACGAATAAAGAATACCCAAATAACGGTTGCACTCTAGTGTACACAAGCACTTAGTGTCTACCTAATTATTCCCTCTCTTAAAGTTTCTCTTAATGCTTGATTTCAAACTAAAGAGTTTACAAATAGAGGTTTTTTCGTGCCTGCCTACTAACCCTAATTCTAATTGAAATAAGAGTCCATGCATTTTGGAAGTCCAAAACTCAGAAATCCAGATTGGAAACAAACTTCTCTCTTTTTATACACTGCGACACTCAGCCCTGTACCAAGCTTCGTATTTTTCTCGCCTCCTTTTGCATCTTCTAGTCCCGTTTCACTTTCCTCTTTGTGTTCTACACGTCCTAGACTTCCTCATACACGTCCCTTACATTCTAAACTTCTTATGACTCCTATTTTTTGATATTCTTCACAATTCTTGCCTAAATAAGATTGTTGAATCACCAAATCTGCAATAAACTTTTTCTTGATTCAAAATCTCAAAATTAGAAGGCTTCTAGATCCGATCCACACCAATACTCTATCACCTAGAGTTAGGTTTAGTTAAGTCTCCACAAAGACTTAACTTTTTTCGAGCTAGTGACTTTAGTCTCCAAATGCATTTATGCACCTTGCATAGAGGTATTGATGCGTTGCACTCCTTTTCGACCCTCATCACCTTGTTGAACACAATTTGGATGTCGCCTAGTGGTATGCATTACCCCAACACCCTGCGTTAGGCCACTCATGGTCATCTCATTAAGCATATAGAGCCTCCTCCCCCTCAATTGTACTTCTCACCTTCAAACCTTATAGATCTTTTTTCTATAGCTAATTTTCTCTTTTTTGCTCTAACCGAATACCCCTCCTCATCGAGCTTACCTAAGGATATCTTTAGATTATGAATATGCCTTACACCATGTAAGTCTCTAGTTTTTCTACCTTGCATCCCCAGTCTTATGTCACCAACTTTTATGATCTCACAAGTCATGTCGTTTTTCATTAGAGTTTTACCTCTCTTGGCTTTGTAATTTGTAAAAAATAATCTGTCGAGACACATATAGACGATACACCCCGAATCTAGTATCCATTTTTTAGCTTACTTTCTTCTTAAGGCTACCAACATGTCTACAACTTCGGCATCTTCCCCAAGACTACCGATAGTAGCACACCTATCCTGGCCTTTTGATTTAGGACAATCCTTCACAAAGTGTCATTTCTTATAATAAAGAAAACACTTCTTGGATCTCCTTCTTGATTGGTTGCTTTTCTTCCCTTGTGCAAGCAATACCGCTCCACTCTCGGATTTAGATCTCTTTATCAATTCTTTTGAGTTCAATGATGCCTTGACATCATTCATCGTTAAGGACTCTTTATCATATAGCAGCATATCTACAAAGCTCTCATAGCTCTTCGAGAACGAATTTAACAGAATTATGACATTGTCTTCATCCTCGATCTTGATGCTTAATTGTTCAAGACTTATTATGATTTTGTTCAGCTTATTAGTGTAGGCTCTCAATGAAGATCCCTCGTGCCTAGTTAACTAATGTAGTTTCTTTTTCATAAGAAGTATATTTACAATAGACTTCTTCATACATAATGCGTCGACTCTCTTTCATAGCCCCAAAACAGTTTCTTCATCACTAACTTCCCTTAATACTTCACCACTCAACGCTAAGATTATGGTACTGTGAGCTTTCTTTTGAATCGTGTCCAAATCTTTCTCTCCAAACTTTGAGGTTGTCATCCAATCTCTAGTTAAAGATTTGGTTTCCTCCAATGCTGAGTCTAGCTCTTCTTTCACTACTAGAGCCTTAACTTTATTCCTCCAAAGATTGAAGTCATTCATCCCAATGAACTTCTCTATTTCTTTTGATCATAGCCATAGTTTAAATACTCCTGATGTGTATTATAGAACCTTGCTCTGATACTAGTTTGTTAAAGGAATCGTCATTCTCCCAGTGAGATTAGATTAAAGCAAAGAACCCTAACCAAGTTCAACGTTGAACCTTAACTTCTTTGTACAGCAAAATAACCTAGATTACAAGCAAAAATAGCATGAATATAAAGTAGATAATAAAGAGCACAACACAATCACTTACATAGTTCAACCAGTTGCCTACGTTCACGGTGGATCTTAGCCTTTCTTATTAACTCCCTAGAGAATTTATAAGAAAATACAATTCAGAACACTTAAAATGATCTAATATTTAGTGTACCTTTACTCTGCCATAAATAATGGACACCTAAACAGCCGTTGCACTTTAGTGCACACAAGCACTTAGTGTCTACGTAGTTATTATCTCTCTTAAAATCTCTTTTAATGCTTGATTTTAAACTAAAGGGTTTACAATGGTTTATATAGAGGTTATTCCGTACCTACTAACCCTTATCCTAATAAAATAAGAGTTCACGTATTTTGAAAGTTTAAAACTTTTCAAAACTTGAAAATCTAGATTAGAACAAACTTCTCTCAATCTGGCACCACTGCATTGGTTCATGCTGTTGCCAACACCGCGGCACTAGATTCCCGTCTCCGCGATGCTGGATTCCCGTCTCCGTAGCGCTGACATGCTATTCTAGGGGCTGTGGTGTCCAGCCCTGGGCACCATGGCGCTCAGCCCTGTATCGAGCTCTGTGTTTTTCTCGCCTTCTTTTGCGTTTTCGAGTCTCTTTTTTCTTACCTCTTCATGTCTCATGCGTCCTTGACTTTCTCATACATGTCCTACATATTTTAGATTTTTTGTGACTCTCCTTTTTTAATATTTTTTATAATTTTCACCCAAATAAAATTATTAAATCATCAAATTTTTAATAATTATTTTGTCATAAATTAAAGAGAATAAAAAAAAAAGATGTTATTAGCACTACTCCAACATATTGGGAGGAGAGATTCTTTATGTGTTCAGTTTAAATCTATGGCAAACATTGTAAGACTAAAAGATCTAGTTTTGTCAAATTAAGCTTGACTCTAATAATTTGCTACTGAATATTCAACTCATTAGATTTAAAAATGTGCGTACATTAATATGGATCACCATGTGAGTTGGTAATATCAAATGCATCAATCACATGCTACCTATATATATATATATATGCCTTAAATATAGAAATAAAGAAGTGCTATTATTAGCTCCTAGTAAATGTTTGTCGTTTATTTTTTACACTGACATATATGAAATGAACATAAACATGCTTCCATGTTACTAATGTTGATGCAAATATCAATGCAATTTAAATGATTGGTGGATGTATATAGTGTTAGAGTTATTAATATTAAGCAGAATATTTATGCATAAAACTCTTTATTAGCAAATCTTTAGAATTTTATGATTTTTTCAATATAATTAACATAATATAGAGCATATTTTGATTTATATATATTTGTTTCTTTTTCAAATTAGACTTATAGTACTTAAATGAAGAAATTATGTTTCTCTTTCTTTCATTTGAATTTGATAAGTATTATACGAGAGAACTCTTATTCTTTTTTTATAAGATTAAAAGATGATTAGTTTCTGACAAAGATACTTTATCTACACATATTCTTAGGAGTAAGCAAAATACCTAAACTTGACCCATTTTTGGTGTCCCGACCTAAAAATTTCAGGACAGGACAAAACAGGTTCGGGTCCAAGGGTCAAGACACATTTGCTCGCTCCAAGTTCCGTCCTCAATTTTTTTCTTTTTTATATTTATTTTTGTAATTTATAAAAATGATATAAATTTTCATTCAATTTAATTCACATTTGTTTTAATCACAAACTAATTACATTTGATGGTATGATTAGAATGAGTCATTGGGTTGAGAATTTTCAGTACTCATCATGTATGTTACAATTTATTCAAAAAGTGTATAAAAAAATTTAATTTATGGCATCATATTTATTGATATTTTTGTAATAAAATAAAAAGTGTATATGGTTAAAATTTAATAAAATAATGCAATTCAGCGTAACATTTAACGTAATTGATATTGAAATTATATTTGAAATAATAACATTTAACGTAATTAAAATTAGAATTGGAATCAAAATTATAATATTTAATATAATTAAAATTGGATTTGGAACTATAATATTTAATCTAATTGAAATTAAAATTATAACATTTAATGTAATTGAAATGAAAATTAAAAATAGATTTGAAATTATAACATTTAACATAATTAAAATTACAATTGGATTTAGAAATATAATATTTAATATAATTGAAATTAGAATTATAACATTTAACGTGATGAAAACTAAAATTAGATTTAGAATTATAACATTGAACGTAATTAAAATTAAAATAGAATTAAAATTATAACATTTAACGTAATTAAAATTAGAATTATATTTGAAATTATAATATTTAATGCAATTGAAATAAAAATTAAATTTATGACATTTAACGTCATTGAAATTAGAATTAAAATTCTTACATCTAACGTAATTGTAATTAAAGTTAAATTTAGAATTATAATATGTAGCATAATTGAAATTAAAATTATAATATTTAACGTAATTGAAATTGAAATTGAAATTTGAATTATAATATTTAACATAATTGAAATTGAAATTAGATTTAAAATATAATATTTAACATAATTGAATTTAAAATTGAAATTATAATATTTAACGTAATTGAAAATGAAATTAGAATCGGAATCATAACATTTAATGTAATTGAAATTAAAATTAAAATTAAAATAATAACATTTAACGTAATTAAAATTAAAATTTGAATCAAAATTATTATATTTATAAATATAGAATAAATTAAAGTAATTTTTCATAATGAAATTATAAACTAATAATTAAAATTATTAAATACTCTACAAATTTTCTTTAAATATAAAAAATTTCAAAACTAAATTTTTGGGCTAAATCTACAAATTTAGAGTAATTAAAAATATGACAACAAACAGACCCAAATTGTTTAGGCCAAAATGACAAATTTAAAGCAATTATGGATATGGGTCAAAAATGGCCTATGTCCCAAGTTTCAAAATGTCTGGTGTTTGACCTATCACAACTCGAATCGGGTCATTTTTCATCTCGATTAACTGTAATGATCGAGACAAATTTTTTTGTCCTATTCATGACTTGGGTAGTCAGGTCTGTCTCAAACCATACCTGAACCCTAGCTATCCACCTTTACATATTTCATCAAAATTCATAATTTTTCAAAAATTATTTACTTTTCTAATTGACCCTTTTAATTTTAGTAATAATCTTTAGAATTTAGCAATATTTTAGATTTTATTAATTATCTATAAATTTTAATAACTATTCATTATTAAAATTATTATCATTTAAAGTAATTTAAATAAGAATTTGTTAGAATGGCACATGGGCCATCATTATTATTAAAAAACATCTAACATATAGAGATATAATTAATCTGCATTCCTATCAGCTTTACAGACACAACCCAGCAAGATTATTTCTACTCTCTTCAGGTAATGTATTCTATCTATTTTAGCTACCGCTTTCATTTTCATGGATCGTCATATCCAGCAATGGGGACTCTGAATCTCTTATTCAAAGTGAAAATTTTCTGAGAATTGATGTGTTATGTAGGTGCTTTGAATTATTAATTTAAAGAGTATAGAAAAAGCCTTCACATCGTTATCACGCATTGACGATTGACCTGTAAGTTTAATAGAGAATGGAAGGATCCGCAGCTTCTTGAATGGATAGGATAGTTGTAGAGAATAAGGTAGCATGTGCCTAGATTACTATAAATCAATGCTTTCACATTAAGAAAAGAGGAGGTTTATTTGGACCATGAACACCAAATACAATATATGTATATAGGAAATCAAGGCAGCGTAGGGTACTAAATATTAAAGTACTGAAAGCAGATGGAGTTGTCAGCTGTATTAATATTATTGTTTATTGACTATATATGAAAAAAAGCTCACATAACATGAGAATGTTGCTTCGTAGATGGTTGGGTAATTGGTCCAAAATGGTCCGCCCACAAAGTTAAAAGAAAAGTATAAACATCAAACATCAAATTTGGTGTTTCTTTTTTTAACTTCTGGAAAAAGCACTTTGCCTAAAAGCTTGCAAAATCTTTTTTTGACAAAACATTTATCAAATGCTTATTCACATTTGTAAAGACGATCGTCGATTTTGTTCAGGGCAATATCTACACAAGAAAGGAAATCGTATGGATTATCTCAAATATTCAGAAGGTGATCAAAGATGGAAGGCTATTCGAAGTTCAGTTTACTCCTAGAATAACAATTTCCAGGGCTCACATTATACCCTTTTTGTAAAAATAAAATAAAATAAAATATAATTTTCTATTCCGATGGAATGCTATAACATATAATAAAAAAAAATTAAAGTAATTGTAATTAATTATTAAGAAATGCTTTGGATAACATTAAAACACTTCTAAACACATCAAAGTCACATGGGCACGGATGCTTGTGCTAAGGTTAGCTTGACAACCTCATCTTTCACCAAGTGGAAATATAATGGAGGTCGCCATTGAACTTTGGGTTTTAGTTTAAAGTATTCTTTTTTTATTATTTAACCAAACAGGGGCTTTGAGGACAAACCCATAGCCCTACGAATTTATAACTCATTAATTCCAAACTCACTTTTCTAACTCTCATTTTCAACTCTCACTAAACATTTTTTTCTAATTAATTTTATATTGTCAAATTAAGTAAGAATAATATCAATTCATCTAGCCTGGATCTAGAATTTGGGTGCTAAAATATTCATTGGCCGAACATGACCTAAACAAGGTTAGGTCAAATCTATTAATTTTGTTTTTTTAATTGATCCACAGTAATAATTTATTATATTTGTTGTTGAGAATTGATTAGATGTATTTGAGGTATGTGAATGATAATATAGAGAACTCATTAAAAAAAATAAAAAGAGAGAGTTGGCGTGCTTAACAAATTGCTCAACCGAGCAAACCAAAGGCTGTAGAGCCCCCTTGTTGGTAGCTCGGCAAAATTGTTGAGGCTCCCTTGCTTGGGGGCTTGACAATTTTTGTAGATGGCTTCTAAAAACTCTCTTTTATGCTTTTTCTTTATCTTAATTATTAAATTATTTTATGCCTTTTAAAATATTTGTATATATTTCAATTTTTTTTTGTCCCAAATAAAAAGGTTCTTACCAACAATAAATATTTATATTGATACTAGAAAAATAGTATACAAAAGAGAGCATAAGATATGCACAAGAGAGTACAATGGTTATGTAAAAGAGAACAAAATAGTGCATAATTGCACAAGAGATGTCAAAGAGTTGTTATAAGGTTTTGTTTCGTAGGAATACACTCATACATAATCAAAGTCATAGAATGTTGGGGTTAGATTGTCATATAACCTAATTGAATCATGATAATATTCTAGAGGGGCAAAAATATACCTTAAGTACAGTGTACTCTTATACGCATTGATTTACTATTTATTATGTGTGTGATCCATGTTTGTGAAGCATCCATCAACATTCTAAAATTATGCGTAAAGTGATATATATGTTGTTATAAATCATAGAAATTTGACATTTGAAGATTTGTTCAATGTCAATAAATTAGACTTTTGAAGTCTTCTTTAATATATATTTGATGATGAATATTGAATGCAATTGAACAAAGGTGTGTTTGTTCTTATTTATTCTATTTGATGGCTCTAGACTTGTAATTTATTATGTATGGTATATTATAATTTTCACTTCTTGATGCATTCAATTATATGCATATGAAAAGTTGTAATCTTTCATTTATATATACAATTATTCATGAGGTTGCATATTTTCATATTAAATATGAAATAACACAATTTTTGGTGATAATTTTTAGTTTGAAAATAGTAATCGTTCATTTAGTGTGCATAAGAGAGCACAATGATAAATAAGTTCACAAGAGAGCACAATGGTGCATAAGTCCACAAGAGATGTTAAAGAGTCATTCTAAGGTTTTGTTTTATGGGATTGCACCCATACAGAACCAAAGCTATTGCACAATAGGGTTAGACCGTCATATAATCTTATTGTACCAAGGCAATGTCCTAGAGGGAAAAAAATCTATCCTTAAGTACAATGTACTCTTATATCCCTTGACTTACTATACGTTATGTATCTAATCTATATTTGTGAAGCATCCATCAACAATCTAAATTTTTTAACAATCTTAAGGATACAATCTTATTTGATGGATGGAGAGATCTACAATAACAACAAGAAAAATCAATGCAAGTGAAGAGCCTAGCACTACGATGCTAGAGAAGGGATGCCACAGCACTGAATGCAGAAAGCCCAATGCCACAGCTTTAGAGGAGTGACGTTCGACGCTAATCACAAAATGCCCAACGCCGTAGCTCCAGAGAAGTGATGCTGTGTCGCTAGGCATATATTCTGCCATTATGTATCTTCTGTTTGAAGAATTGAGGCTGCAACACTAATTTGTTCGTATGTGTTTAATTATCTTTGATATATCAAATTTATCCTATTAAAATGAATATGTTCGAATATTCAAAAGTTATGATTGAATATTATAATAGGAAATGTAAGCAATTGCTTGTGTTTGGCTTTGAGAGCCAAAATTTTATAAGGTCAGAGTTAAATTTGGCCAATTCTCTGATAAATCACTAAATGAGGTTAGTGATTCAAAGTTGAGGGGGAGTGGATTATGCCTATAACATAAGGCAAGAGTGATGGTAACCTTACCTATGTGATTAGAGATCCCTCTCTAAGGCTAGGTAGTACATCTGCAATGAAATAGGATGAGTGGTATACTCTTAATGAACTCCATAGCCCGTTATTGTATAGTGGTATATTTAACTATAGAACACATTTGATGGAAGTTCACCTATATGAGTATGTAACTAGGTTGGTTCCTATGAGAGCTTAGGCATGCATCTCTAAAGCACTCATGAATCTAGCTAGGTATAGAGCCATAAAAGTGACAAAATCGCAGAACAACTCACCTAGAAAGAATTTAATATAGATAGCTATATATATATTCTGTAGGGCCCATGCTCGTCAAGTGCTTGATAAGCACTTTGCATAGCACTCGATAATTTTGTCGAGTACCCTCAGCATAATGATTAACGAGCATGCTTAAAGGCACTCGACAAAATTATCAAGCACGTTACATTGAGTTCAACAAAATTGTCAAATAGTTTTACCAAGAGCATGTATATCAGACCTTGGCTTATATTTATCTACATTTCACTTGAATAAATACCATTAACTGAGCAAAATCCACACAAAAATATGTATTCTAAGTAGTACCATAATTGTAATCAAAATAATACAACAATTTTTAGAATATAAAATGCTAACACATATTTCTTGTCTTTATCAATACTTTACATAACAATAAATATATAAAATCAAATTTGTCTATACACTATAAGGTTTTGCATGCCACACAATTATGAGCATGTTGTTTATAACTACACTTTTTATTAGTAACTTCTTCTCCTTAAAATAAAATCTTTGCTTCTTATGATGACCTAATGAGAATCGCTCAATTAGAGGTTTTATGCTCGCGCTCCACATGTCTTTAAGGACATCCCAATCCAATTAATTACGTATTGGATGTATTGACTCGACATAGGTAATAGCTACTGTATCTTTGGTAGAAAATTGTGAACTCATACCTTGAAATTACAATCTAGCTTGTCTGCAAGTAGCAAAGGCATAAACACAATAAAGTTGCCAAAGATCAAACTTTCGACATGTGCATGTCTATAAGCTCAAATTTATTATTCTATAATTCTTCCCATTCTTCAACTAAAACACAAATTCATTAAAGGGACAAATGATCATGGTAAGTTTTTTTTTTTTTGGGATTTAATTTTTTTTAGTCCCCATGATGTTAAGAAGATTGTCAATTGAACACAAAATTTTCTTTTATAATAAAATCATTGTTATAACAAAACTCTCACATAATCAATATTGTGATATGAAGGGTACATGCTTTACTAAGAATGACATCAATTCAATCTATAATGTTGGTTGTTATGATATTATATCTTCAAATACTAAATTAAGATCAAATCCACCTTTGACTACAAACCTCATCCTTTAAATACATTATAGCATAATGATTCAACTTTCATAATTTTTTAAGCTGATCATTGAAGTCATCAAGATTATATGCCTTTGTCGCAGCCCTATATGCAATCATGAAATCTTTTTTTTTTCTTCACAGACATTTTGAATTTAGAGTTTGAGTATCCCTATAACATGTTATGCACACACCTTTTGTGTTGAAAACAAAATGAACACACCAAATTTATGTAGAATGTCGAGTTGAATGTCTTTTAGCTTGTAATTCCTTTTAACATCTCAAAATTTATCTTTGATGCACCCCGTAATAACTTAATTACTTACTTGAAATTGAGTATACTGTAACTAGTCTAAAGAACAAGTGTGGGTTGTGTCATACTTCTAACTATGAAGTGTGTTCGTGCACTTGTCATTGTTACATGAATGCGCCATTTACATTTTTCATCAACACATATTGCCTCAAAATGATCCTTTGTTGACATCAACACCTTAAATCTCTAATTCTCCTTAAGTGCAAGTATTCTCAAATTGTAAAAAGTTTTAACAAAATTTTCCTCAGAACTTATGTTTAGTAATATTGAGGAAGGTGTAGAATCTACTGGTGGAATTTGAGGCAAAAACTTAAATGAATTGTAGACGTAACGAGATAAAGGAGTGACACTTAGATGAGAGTATATCCCTTCTTTTATTAACATATCATCATTATTGTTGACATTCACTTTATTGGCACCGTCATCAACATCACCTTCATTATTCTCGCCTTCATTTCTATCAAGATCGTCATAATTGGGTTCATTGTTATAATAGTTACGAATTGAATCTTTATTATAATGTGGCAGAGAATAATATTGTTTAAATGATGGCATAGTTAGAAAACTAGTTCCGTGTGCCACAAATAAATCATGTGTAGAAAAACTACCATTTACTATAATACATAGAACAGTAAAAATCTTGTCCTTCATCAAATTGTTCATATATGGTATTGCCAACGGTAGAGATGTTTTCATCTCCAAAGCATACATTGTCAAGTTAACACCAAGAACATTGTATATCATATCACAAAATTATTCACATATGGTATCTAATTGAATCATAATACCCAAATTGTCTCTATAATCCTCAATGCTTTTAAATGAACTCTCCAATTTTTTTTTTACCAAAATAAGACATAAGTGACACTTTTGCCATTATACATAAAATAAAAATAAATTTCGTAAGTTGGATAATTACTCAAAAAAAATATTTTGTTTTATTTTATGATATTTAATTTTTTAAATCATAAAAAAAAATGTCAAATTAAGAGGACAATAACTTATTTCTCGATAATTTTTGTCAAGCACGATTATTGTGCTTGACAAAAAGTTTTCAAATTGCAATTGCTTGTTTTAATTCCGTTTGATAGCAAAACACACTAAATCGGAATCTAATCAAAACTAATATACTAAATTACATTTAAAAATATTTTTCATCTTATATCATTAAAATAAACTCTATAAAAAAAAATGTAAGAGCATATAATAAGAATAAACTTTAAACAAATTACAAGAAACTTATCTTATTTATTTTAAAATATTCTATCTATAAATTCTTTTATAAACAACTGGTTTTTTTGTGTTATTTTTTTTTAATTTAGATACACAAAAGTTTGCATAATTTGTTTGCTTTATTTTAAAGTGAATTTGGTGCATGTATTAATGAAAAATTATTTATTATAAATAAAGTTGTTGGGATTATGAAGATATTTTATCCTTGCACCTTATTATTTAACTAAAATGATAATTAAATATAAACTTTAACTAAAAAAAATGAAAACCAGAAAAATAGCTAATTTGAATTAAAAATCTTGAAGTTTTCCATGAAGTTTAATTAGATGTGCTTACGAAGACGTTATGGATTGAAAAGCATGGTCTTGATTGAACTTTAATTAGTGCTACCTGTTAAATTTGAGGGATGGTAGTTGCCTAGTTGTATTTC
Source organism: Ailanthus altissimus (assembly GCA_946807835.1). NCBI lineage: Eukaryota > Viridiplantae > Streptophyta > Magnoliopsida > Sapindales > Simaroubaceae > Ailanthus > Ailanthus altissimus. The sequence goes on along the minus strand of OX327685.1, from coordinate 22,427,636 downwards.
AACTTTCAAGCAGTAAATATACTTCTGGGTTGAATTGAAAACTTATATTATATTATATATATGAATGATTTGATGAATTACATAATATAATAAATAATATTGTCGCTTAATATGATATATAATTTATAATATATTATAAAATTTTAATACGTATCTAAACAATTTATATATAATAAATTATCACGTTAAATGAATTCTATAGATATTTATGGAGTTGGAGAACGAACTGAAGTGAAACTAATTAACCCTAATTTGATTCGACTTGGAGAAGACACTGGGAAAAAAATTGCTAATTCTTAGTGTCATTGCCGACAAAGATTGCAATGTATTTCGTCTGACACTTGAATATAAATATATAATGAGATTTAATGCTGGATTATGTATTTTGTAAATGGCATTATATATTTCATCTTAAAGTTATTTCATTTGAAAAATGTATCATCAGAATTCAGAAATGGAGAAAGAGGAATGGGAAAACAGAAACAATCAGTTAGGAGCAGAGTGATAATATGAATAGAGACAGTAACAAGTTGCGATCTATCACATCACAACAAAAAGAGCAAGAAGAATAACTGCAGACGGGGCCTGACTGACATGCTGCACAAGCTTGCAGTCTCAGCAAGGCATGCACGTCGTTCAAAGTCAATATATTCATCATTGCAGCTTAGAAATTAAGAGTTTTGTTTTGCAGTATTTTGTTCTCTTAAACAAGTCAGCTCACAATCGTACCAGCTCTTGAGCATCGGATGCGTTGTTTGCAATTCCTTTGTTTAGGTGCCAACTTTGAGGACAATTCGCGTCCTCTTTGTTTGCTTCGAGTGGCAAAATTTTTAGTAAGTATTCTCCATAATATTCTTTTTGTTTATGCACCTTTTGACGTTAATTTCTAACTTTTTGTATTATTGTTTTTCGAGACATTTTGATTGCTTGCTTCACACACGCAATATTGTAGTTGAAATGCAAATGGGCAACTCATTTCTGTCCTGAAAGCCAACTAGCCAAGAATTAATGTTAAACCAGTTTTGTACACATGATTGTTTGTATGCAACAAAATTCAAGTCTATTGACATTTGAGTGGCACATTTGAGAGAAGTAAAATTGACTGGATGAGTTTAATTCTTTCCGATAGTTGAAAGAAAATCTGAACCAATTACAAATTGTCAAAAACCTTTATCGCAGGCTAAACAGTTATTGTAATGTTGAATTGACGTAGAGGAACGTATTGCAAACAATTCTTATCAACAGTTTCAAAGAGAAATATTTTAATACGACGAAAATAGTATAATTATCTAATAATGTTATGATATATGTGTTTTTATTTGTTGCAATTGTTAACTCAAAAATTTTATCAATCTCCGATCAATGAGTTGAGTTTTTGTTTCTTTTGGAAATAATAACTAGACTTCGATAGAATTTGAGCTAGACTAATCTGTCATAAGGGTTTCGAGCTTATTGAAAATCATGCAACTAAAGAAGGAGTTAGGTTATGTCAAAAGTTTTTCTAATAATGACATTTTGATGCTTAAGTCAACGATCACTAGAAAAAAAATAAAAAGAATAAAAATACAATAAAAAGGGCAACAAATAATAAAGATAAATTTTTCTAGGTGTTTTGAGAGAAGCGGAAGCTTAAAAATTGTCAATAAGGTTCAAAATCTAGAATTTATAATGTCTCCATAACTATGCAATTTGAACCTTATTTATAGTGTTGCAATGAGAGTTCAATACGTAATTGCAAAATTTTATTAAAATTGAAAAGTATCAAGACTTTTTCTTCTTGAATTTATTTATTAAAATTTTACTCAAATAAAGTCAGACCTTTCTTGTTCTTATACGATTTATGTCAAGATTATTAAAGTTATATTTTATAGAAGGAATTTCAAATTTGTAATTCTCAATTATAAGTCTATTTCAAGATATTGTGTACGACCAGGATGGTCAATTAGATTGAAAATGGTATCTAATGTCGATGACTCCTATGGTAAGATGAGAACTACAAGCTAACTTAAGAATATTCACGTAGCTTTATAACATGTAAGCCCATGTCTATAGGCCAGGCTATGATAAAGTTTTATAGACTATATTAGATGGACTGGGTTGTATAGTAATTTGGCCTCTGGGTCGGAATCCAAGGGAGAATAGAGATCTCTCAGTTTTCAGTGTTGACTTATCAACAATGAAAACTTTATAATTATAGTCCATTGGATTAGGTAGTCTTCAAAGTGCTTTCTGGTATGAGCGACCAGAGTCCTTAGTTTAACTGCTTAACGAGGTGCTCGAGATCATGTATTATGTCTTCGTAGGTGGATTGATGCACTAGTTAGTGATATACCCTTTACTGATGATCCTATGACCTACATGACATAGTCATGTTGTTATAACATCGATGAGACTAATTGTTTCAAGTTGACACCAAAAACTTATTTAATGTTGGTGACCTTTCAAAAAATGTACGTTGACAGGTGACTAAATAATCAATTGACTTTTTTTGAATTATAGATGATATGGCCTCATCTTAGAGCATTAGTTTTGATTGAACGACTAAGATATGCCCTTTAAGAGGATATGTTAGTTCAAAATATGATTTGCCTTTAGAGGTGTTATAACATTTAGATCTTAAGTTAATGATTATGATTGCTCCTGAAAACTATATATATAAGTGTTCTTTTTACTTTACCACTTCGATTTTACTTGACAGTTTTCAAAAGAGAGAAGCTTTAGCAATTTCAAAGAGAATTCTTGCATACTTATAAAAGCACATTTCTTTGACAATTTTCACTTCTTCTACTTTGTAATCCTTACACAAGTATTTTGATGCTGTCTTTTATCTTCTATTTTGATGCTGTCTTTTATTTCTCATATTATTTTGGTTTGCTTTTCTATATTTAATGTGTTTATGGGTTTGTTCTTCAATGCTTGAGTGTTTGTCTTGAGTCAACTTTGAGTGTTCATCTTGTTGGTTTATCTAGGTAGAATTTTGATAAGGTGTGCCTTTATTTATTTAGGTGTAAAAATTATGTCTTCAGTAGATGACTCTTAACTATATCTGGTCATAAGTTTGGTCATCTCAATGAGGTCTTAGCTGTTAAGAGTGGCTCAACCTGAGAAATGGATAGTAAGAGTACTCGAGGGGTTCAATAACTTGGATTAAAAATGAAAGGGTCTGTTTGAAGAGGCAAATGCTGTAAAGCTACATGAGAGTCCAAGTGATTTTGAGAATACACCTAGTGGCGTAATTCCATCTCAAGTTCCTTAAGAGCGAGCGGGAACCTCTGGCCAAATAAGCTGGCCAAAAAAGAAAAATAATTTTATTTCTTGGATCGACAATGAGGTCCCCTTCAAACTAGATTGCTTACCCTTTCACCCTTCAAGTGTTCGTGAGGAAGACATTCTCCAACCGAGGAAGAGGTTTGACATCCAATGGACGTTACTTTAAAAGTTTCTTAGAAGGATGAATATGTAAGTGTGCGACCGATTGGGAAGGTAGCCCTCAACATGTGTTTTTTTAATTTAGGGTTGAGGTTGTCTCTTCATCCATATTTTTTGGATATGTTAACTCACTTAAATTTGGCATCGTGGCAGCTGAATTTAAACTCTCAAAGGATATTGGTCGGCCTATATATTATATGACATAAGGCAAGTTTCGGTGACCCATATTTCTCGAGCTTCAAGAAATGTATTAAGTCAAGGTAAACACTGATCAACCAAAAGGGTTCCATTATGTGACTACTTATGATGGTGAGAAAAGAATCACCTTTATATGAGATTTTTCTTCAAAATCTAATGTGGAAACATTTTTTTCTTATTGGGGACTAAGGGTAAGAGCATGAGGGATTGCTCGATCTCTAGTCGTGTCCTAGAGCCTTTTATAATTCAAGCTTTTATTGGTTTATATTTTCAAATTTTGGTATCTTCATTTGTATTGTATAATAATATTTGTTCAAATTAGCAATGTACTAGTCAATCAAGCTTGAGCTCACCAAGGAAGAAAATAAGCTGATTGACAAAGCTCGAGCGTATGATGTCCTATATAGGAAGTTGATCTCTTGGAGACTCAAACAGGTTAAAGAAATTTTTTAACTAACTCAGCTATAGTACAAATGAATCGACCAAGGGATCTGAGGGAGGGGCCAACTTAAAGGGCTTCTTTAATGACAAAAAGAAGAGGTTAGTTGAGGCCTCTACAACTGATAAAAGAAAGAGGCCGGTCAAGGCTTCACCTTCTACTCTTACCAATCCAATGCCCCTTTTTATGGGTACATCATCCCCTTTATCTCTCCACTTCATCCAAGCGGGGTAATCCTATAGTAAGGGCCCATCATGAATCTTCAGCCTTGAGAGCCAACGTTTCTTTACTCGTTCGACCTTCACTTTTTGAAGATGAAGAAGTATTAGCATTTGGTGCCCCTAATGAGAAAGGTTAAATATATAGTACAAATGACCATACTGCTCCAATGATGACATAGAGTCCTTCCCAATCCCTTACACATGGCTCGGGATGTATTTTGGAGTTAACTTCGTGGATCTTGCTCTCTTTTTCATAGTGTCTTCTTGTTTCTAACTAGTCATTTTTTTCTTGTAAGGGGTATTCACTTTTACTAATCATCGAAATACTCTTTATAAGGTAATGACTAATGAGAAAATATCGGTGATAGCTAAGGTTGAGATGGCCAAGCTGAAGGAGGCCAAAAAGAAAATGGAAGTGTTTGAGTATAAGCTTAATGGCTACTCGATGCCACAGTGAAGAGTCTTGAAGCCATAGCTATTACTAAGGTTAGAGAGGTTGAGGCTAAGGCAATGATGATGGATAGTAAGTTTTAGTCCTTGAGTTAAAAATGAAGGAGCTCGAGGCCTAAGTAAGTGTTTTTTAGGGGAGAAATGTCAACCTCTTAAAAAACAATGAAGAGCTGGTAGATAAGCCCAAGGCTTTAGAGGACCAGCTTGCTAACAAGGTTTCTAAGGCTTTCGGCAAGGTCGTGAACCTATTCTAGCTATACTGATATCAACTTTTATGGTTGGATAAGCTACTTGATAACCAGGAGAAAGTTAATGAATTTGCCAAAGGTCTAGTCCCTCAGATGGTCGAGAAGGTCCCTCATTCATCTTTCCTTAGTGAATCTGCACCAATAACTAAATAAGTTCCTTATGTTGAAGATATCCCTGCTTTTTTTTATTGTTGCTGAAGATCTTTCTCATTCTCCTTACACTTAGGTCTTTTCCCTTTTCTTTATCTATTGTCCCCTGTACTTAGGTCTTGATGTAAAATTTTCATTATTAATTAAAGACTAATTTTCTTCATACTTATATAAATTCAATCTTGCTCTTTTGTGTCTTATTTGATGCACCCGATGTGCTTGTAGATGCTTTAAGTGATTTTTACATGTGAATACTTAGTATTTCTTCAGTTGTTGTTCTCGCTATAAGTTGTTAGTTGATGTTTGAATGAACAAAAAAATCTTTAAATTCTCAGCTTCTTTAATGCCTTATACAAGGACTTCTTGTTTGTCTGAGGAGGTTTAATAATGTTAAGTTTTTAAAGAGTTTACTTACTACAGAACTTGAGAGGTTGTCTTTTGATTACCGCTTTTAGTTTAAATTGAATGTCGAACTTATTAAGCTTGACTACCCACTTAATTAGACACTTAAAGAGATTGGGCTTATGGATAATTTGTCTCAAGTATTGGTTAGTGAGGACAACTACGATGTGGGCTTAAAAGTATAGTTGTAGCTTTTTTCTTGGTATAACTAATGCCAATACGAGCTTCTTAGCCAGAGGGTAGTCAATCTTGGGATCTATGAAGGCCTTACAAGAAAAATATATAGGTCTCTAAACTTTTTCCTCATTTTTAACCAGAATTACTCTTACCGCCTATATCGAAACCCTCAAGTATATAAGTAGTTAGTCCTCGATTTTTAGTACTATAAAGTTGGGTGGGTAGGCGAAGTATGCTTTCAACTTTTGAAAAGCCTTCTCACACTGAGAGTCAACTTTGTCTTTTCTTAGTATTGATAGCCTGAAAAAATTCAAAGTATTTATTAGTAGCTTTGGAAATAAACCTATAAATAGTAGTTATTCGACCTGTTAGCCTTCGAAATTTTTAATAGTGTTTGAGGACTTCATCTCAAGAATTGCTTGAAATTGTCAAGTTTGGCCTAAATTCCTCTCTATAAATCCCATGAATTTTTCAAAGTTAACTCTGAAGGCACATTTTTCATGATTTAGCTTAATGTTATATTTTATCATGGTCTCAAATGCCTTCCTCAGGTTATCTATATAGTTTTTAGACTAAACTAAATTTGCAATCATATCATCCATGTATACTGATAGAGGCGTAAAAAACACTAATATGACCAGTAACCAACTTTTGGATTTTGTTCCAAATCATAAATATTTGGTTATTTAATTGTGTTTTTGATCATAAATACGTGTACAATGGAAAATGTGATGTATAAAAACAAATGAGAGGCGAATCAGACGTAAAATGTAGGCTTGAGCACTGCAGTGCCCAAACAAATAAGAGGCGAATTCAGATTGTGATTTTCTAAATAAAAGTTAAGTAGGATACTTGAACTTAAAATCCTATATTACTTAATACGATAGCCTGCACTTGTACTTAGCTACTATAGTATCAATCAAGTTTTTGGTGCCCTTACCGAGGACCAGGTCTATCTATTCTTTAGATCAATACTAATACTAAGCTACTTGCTTTTAATTTAAATTTTATTTTTTATTTTATTTTTGCAGCTATTTTCTTCTTTTTACTTTGATTTTCTTTTTATTTTACTTTGATAGATCATACTATGGAAGAAAACAACGATAACATCAACAATACTGTCCTTAAGCCTATGATACCATAGAGGGCATTGAGAGAGTATGCTGTCCCAACTACTAATAGTGTGCAATCTAGTATTCGGTGACCAACTGTTATTGTCAACAACTTTGAGATCAAGCTAAATATTATTCAGATGCTAAAAGTGATTGTAAAATTCAGCAGAGCTCCCAATAATGATCTAAATATGCATATCATAATTTTTTTTTTAAATTTGTGATACCTTCAAGTACAACGGAGTCTTCGATGATGCCATTAGATTGAGACTATCTCTATTCTCCTTAAGGGATAAAGCCAAGAGTTGGTTGATGTCATTGCTGTCAGGATCTATATCGACGTGGAAAGATTTAGCACAATAGTTTTTAGCCAAGTTTTTCCCACTATCGAAGACAAAAAAATATTAGGAATAACATCACCTCGTTCAGTCAGATTGATGGAGAGTCATTGTATGAGACATGAGAGCGCTACAAGAATATGTTAAGGAAGAGTCCTCATCATGGAGTCCTTAAATGGCTATTAGTCCAAACGTTCTATAATAGAATAGTATGCTATTTGAGGACTATTGTAGATGCCATTGTTGGAAGAGTTATAATGAATAAATTTATAAATGAGGTTTATGATCTATTGGAAAAGATGGCATTAAATAATTACCAATGGCTAGCTGAGAGAGTTACACCCAAGAGAGTCGTCGATGTATATAAGATTGATGCATTCAATGCATTGACAACATAATTCAACTTATTATCCAAGAAGTTTAATGCATTGAATGCCGTCAAAATCTGACAAGTGAGATGAGACTTTTGTGGTGATAACCATATGAATGAGCGGTGCATAGAAGCACATTTTGTGGGCAATTTTAACCGACAACCACCTAAACCATAATCTAACTTCTATAATTCAAGGTAGAGAGATTATCTAAACCTTTCTTGGAATTACAACTAAGAGGAGTCATCTAGACCAATGAATCCCCTAGGATTCCCGCCACCACAAAAGAAGAAGCCAACATTGAAAGACATGTTTATACAATATATGAAGTCTAACGATGCCATCATACAGAATCATTTCGCTTTCTTGAAGAATTTAGAGGTTCAAATGGGATAACTTGCTGCTGCAATTAATAGGAGACCTCAAGATACTCTACCAAGAAATACTGAGATAAATCCAAGAGGGAATGTAGGGCAATGCCAAGCTATCAACTTGAGGAGTGGTAAGATCTTACAAAAGAACACATCCACACCTCTACCATCAAGTATAAAGATGAAGAAAAATAAGAAGATTGAACAACAAGAGGATGTAAAGCCATTTAAACCTTTCATTCCTTTTCCTTAAAGGCAATAAAGGTGTAACACAAGTGCAAAAACTAAAAAATAATAGCAAGGCAATCCTAGAAGTGCAGTAAAGAAAGATGGGCAGTATACAAATGTAGAAAATACTATAGAAAAAAAATAAAATCAGCCCATGCACACTATATTACTTTACTGTTACAGCATTAATGTGGTGCCACCAAACTCCTAGGAGCTCAAAGATATGGAGATGCACATAAAAAGAATGTGTTAAAGTATTGGAAGAAAAGAAGAAATAGAAGCATAAAGAAGAGAGGATTAAAGAGAATGGCACAAAGGAAGCACGAGGAGAAAGGGCAACAAGTTATTGCCCGAGATCTAATAAAGAAGATATGGAAGTTGAAAGAAAGAAAACATAACAAGCTTATATACAAAGATGCTTCCGCTATTGACTTTGATCATTCATAAAAGTAGAAATAACTTCGTCAAGTCGATGGTGCTAAATCAAGTACTTATTGGAAGGCAACTCAAGTAATTTTTATTTTTATTAGCTTATTTTCAGTATTAGTTATGTTAGTTTTTTTTTTTGTAGGAATAAATTAGCAAGTCAAGCATTCACGAAACAGCACAAGCAATTACAAGTGTTAGGAGCAAAGGAACATCATAGTCTAACCAATAAAACACAACGTTACAATGCTCCAACTTCATTTACCTGGGAGTTTTTTTACTCTTAAGTTTATTTTTAAACATTAAAGACAATGTCTACTTTACGTTTGAGGGTGGAAAACACACTTTTTTGTGTTATTTTGCTGTTTTTATTGATTAATTGTCTTGTGTGAATTTTTTTTAGTGTTAAGTTTTGGCTGAGATGATGATCAGTAGTCCATGATAAGAATTAAAATATTAGCTGAATTTATTTTCACAAGTTTCTAGGAAATAATTGGCGCTTAAGATAATTCGTATTTCATGAATCTTAAGCAGAGTTTAACTTTATTTTTGATCACTTATTTATGAGCACATTGATAATAACCTTGTATTAGTTAAATTTTTTTGCTTAAAAATACTTTATGCTTAAGAAGTATACCACAGTCTCGAGATCAAAACTCTAGAACTTGCTTGATTACTAATTGAGGTAAAATCTTAGGAAATACATGAATAGAAAAATGACATTAGGCCATCTTTGGACCGATTGAGCCTTTTTTAGCCTACCTTAATTGTATATTTATCCCTAGATACCCCGTTTGAGCCTAATTATCCATTTCTTTTTGTTTAATCACATTACAATCTGCAATACCTTTTACTTATTTATCCTAAAATCTACTGGTAGCATTATAGACCTTGAGTTTATTTAGAAATGTTATTAAAAGAAAAAAAAGGTTGTATGTGTGAAAAGGGTAATGCAATGAAAAGTAATAAGTCTTGAAGGTGCATATCAATCTAAGTTTTGGAGTACCTAAAAAAAACAAATTGTTTAATTGCATAATACTCCTAGCTTGAGAAAAAGAAGAAATTTTTTGCAAAAGTGATTAAAAGAAATATTATAATATCATAAGTTTGGGGGAAGAGATAAATCAAGGAGAAATTAGATCAAGAAGTTCTAAGTAAAGTTAAATGCCCATGGTGTGAGTTATGCTTCATATTTATATATCTTTATATCCCACCTTGACCCTAGCCTTACGTTACAAGCTAACTAAAATCTTAAATAGATCCCTAGATATATGTATTTTTATATTAGTGGAGAGTTATATGAACAGTAAGCTTATGGTAGTGTTATAAATTAAAATATACCAAGACATCATCTTTATGTATTTTCTTAAGTATTAAGTAAATATATGTTTCATTTAGCTAATTACTTGCTTATTACACAAATGCACAAGTGATCATTTATACGAGAGAATGAAATACTTTATGAATGGTACAAAGCACTAGTATGAACAGTATCCAACTTTTGTATTTTGCTTCAAATTATGTATATTTGTCTATTTAATTGTATTTTTTTATCATAAATAAGTGCACGGTGGAAAATGTGATGCATAAGAACAAATGAGAGGCGAGGTGAATCGGACGTAAAACAAAAAAGTTGTGCTTAAAATAAGAGAGTGCTAGAACACAGGCCTAAGCGCTATAGCGCCTAATTCTCGAATGTGAAGTGCCGCGGTGCTCAACGTGACAAATAAAAACCCACCCTTTTTGAGTCCTATTTTGACTTCGAATTGACTCCCCTCAACCCTAGGGTTCTCACACCTATAAAACTATACTTTTAAGAGCCAAAACATAGACTTGAGAGAGGCAAAAATTTAGAAAAATAATTTACAATACAAAATTAATGATCAAAGCCAAAGATTGAAGAATCAAGATCAAGATTCAATCTTTAAGTCAAAGAAGAGAGAGAAGCACATCAAGGAATCACTTTGATTAGTTTTCCTACTCTTTCTTTTCATTATGTTCTTGTTCTTGTTGATCTTTATGAATTGGTTGGATGCTTTTAGTTTTGTGACGGGCTAAATTTTCCATCTAAGGTTAGACTTTGTGAACATAGTATGGATTTGAATTTTGTTAATTTTTAGTTTATGAACTTAATTATTATATCTGGCCAATATTATGAATGGTTGAGGAACCATGATGGACTTGACAAAGGGATTCATGTGTTTAGCCTTAGATGGATTGATGCATGATCAAATAGTAACAACTATGAGTTCCATTTAGGATAAACATACACTTAGATGGCATGTATGGTATAATTTATACTTGATTTTAATAAATTACATTTTGATTTGATTAACATAGACATATAGGTGATTCTTAGAATGTGTAATATAGTCACTCGACCATTGACAAAGGTTTGTGATGAGATTAGTGTCTAAGCCAACAATTAGTATTAGGAGATTGACTAAGAGGTTAATAAATTTAATGAAATACTAGAGGATGAGTCAAAACCCTAGACTAGCTTTAATTATGAATTCTACCATTTGCTTTTATTTAGTTTAATTGATAAAATTAGATTAGTTAATTAAATTTCAGATTGTGATTTTTTGAATAAAACTTAAGTAGGTACAATTTTAATACTTTATTTATAGAATTAGATCGCATAGTCTCTGTGAAATCGATACTTGAATTTAAAATCTTATATTACTTGATACGATAGCATGATCTTACTCTTAGCTACTATAGCATCAATCATAGACCTCAATGCTCTTTAAATAAATGGCACTTGCATTTTTTTGTCTAAATGGCATGACCTTGTAACAGTAAGCTCCTTGATAGGTAATGAATGAAGTCTTCTTCTAGTCAAGAGGAAACATCTTGATCTAGTTGCACTTTGAGAAAACGTATATGAAACTTAAGAGAGTGTGACCAGTCGTGGAGTCTACCAACTAATCTATCTTTGAGAGTAGAAAGCTATCTTTAAGGTATACTTTATTTAAATTTGTAAAGCCTACATACATTTGCCACTTCTTGTTGGCTTTCTTGACCATCATGATATTAGCCAACCATTTAGGGTAGTGGATTTATCGGATGAACTATGCAGCTAAGAGTTTTTTTACCTCCGTTGGGACGACTTTGTTTCTTTTCTACTTTAAGATTCTTCTCTTTTGTTTAACTGAATTAAAAGATTAATCGATGACTAGTACATAAGATATCAAGGTGCAATCTATCCCTAACATGTCTTGGTGCGACTATGTGAAGATGTCTGAAATCTCCTTAACTAGTGCACTCAGTTCTTTCTTTATCCTCTACTCTAACTACGAGCCTATCTTTACTACTTTCTTAACTGATTTAGACATAAAAGGCACCTAAAGTAATTCCTCAATCGACTTTGGGGATCTAGACTCTTTTTTTTCCTTTTGAGTCCACTGTCGAGATACAAAACATTCTCTTGGATGAGATCACATAGTAGCTTCTTGCCACTTTTTGATCTCTATTAATAACTCTCACTTCATCTCTAGTAGGAAACTTTAATTTCAAATAATGGATGAATATGGCTGCATTTGAATTTCTCAGAAAGGTCTTCCCTACATAACTCGGTAGGGTATCGCCTGATCGATCACCATAAAGTTCTCTATCAATGTCTTAACTTAAGGCTTCTACCCCATAGATATAGGCAAATTGACGAACCACAGTGACATCATGCAATTATCCCTAAATTTGTATAATAGAGTTTACATTCTCTCTATCTTTAGGTCTTTAAATCGATTTCATCCAATATATTTTTGAATATTATATCTACTAAGCTTCTTGTATCAACGAGCACCCAATTTACCTTCATTCCAATATCTCTATAGTTATGACAATGCATTGTAATGCGTATAACTTAACCCTCATACATTTTCCTTGGTAAACATGGTGGGACCATCTAGACCCGTAGTTTCTTAGCAGCTGAGGTGTCATACATCACCTGATGTCCCACTAATAAGTACCAAAAGTAATTCTTCCATTGTTTATTTGAATCTCTAGCAAGTAAGAAGCCTCCTCCTAAGATTATTATAGTCATTTTCTATCAAAGATAGTTCCTGGCTTATAAGGTCTCTGCTGCCTGATATTTTTCCTTCTTTAGGTCGGCTTTGATTTTTTCCAAGTACCCAATCCTTATCATTCGATCCATCTGGTACTTTGAAGTTGCGCACCTTTGGTAGTGCAGTCATGATCTTAGTGGTATTCACACCTCATATCCTTGTTTCGTTGTTCAAGCAAGGTCATGGAGGCTCTTGGCTCCTTAAGTAGGTATTTTTCTTTGATATCTTCAAACACAACTGCCAATAGGATGGTCAGATGAATATATTTTCCCTTTAAACTCTCACAACTCTAGAGGAAGGCCTCCTCATCTGATCCCCCTATTCTTCTCTTGAGGTTAATTCCTCAGTGAAGATATTTCATCACCTTCAACGGTGTTCTATCTCTTTATTTCCAAACCATCCTCCTTTTAGAGGATTTTCTAGGCTTGTAACTCCCACATTTCCCCAAGTATCTACTGCAGCTAGCCTTGTTATCTTTTTTTTCTTTAATCTTTATGTAAATGGGAGCTTGGTCGTAAGTAACCATATAAGTTACGATCAGATTTTTAAACAAGTAATACCAAAATCAACTCAGCTTCAATCTTATCTTAGAGGCTTTTAAGGCGACCAGAGATTCAAATGCCTGTTGAATTACCTATTGGTGGAACCACCCCATTAAACTCCTCAAACTTTAATTCTGACTGTGCTTGAGTCGTCGTAGTTGTTGTGGATCCTTATCCTTATTGCAATTTTCTTAGAAGTGTTGGACAAACCTTTCAATCAGTTCACTATAAGATGAGGTACTCCTTTATCTCAGACTTCAGTATTAAAGAAGGGCCTATCCATTTAGGTTTATATGTACAAGCGGCACATTTAGTTCTACCTATACCTGATGATCGACAACGGGTCGGCTATCTAGTCTATATAGTGGTATGGGTTTAATATACCCTTGTTAGATAGTAAGCTTGGTAGTTTAAAGACTACTAGTAACTTCATGTCTTTAAACTCTTCAGTAAGAAGAGATATTCTTTCCTACCCAGTTGCTCTTGAAAGGGAAATTCCTACCTTTTACCACTCTCAAGAAGTTGACACAGTCATTCCTTTATACTTTAAACTTTCTCTTCTAGAGGATCTCTAGGCTTAAGTACTAAGCTCTAATGCTCATTATGTTTCTTGATTCTATTTAGTATTCTCCTTGTATCCTTCTTGATTTTTCTACCAACTCTACATCTGTTTGATATTTCTTGGACGTCTCGTATACCTCTGTTTCCCCTTCTGAACTTGTCCAATATCATTTAGGTGTCATTTTCATACTAATCACTCCATTCACGTCGATACCTCCGATCTATATCAGAGTATCTAAATCACCAACCTCTGATAGAACATGAGCACAGTCACAATTCCTTTAGTGAGACCTCCTGCTCAGTGGGTGACTCTCTTCTTCAGCGTACTCTGCTAGAACTCATTTTCCCTTTATTCTAAGTAAGTCGATAAGGGTTTCTACTTCCCTCGGTTATCGGGAGGGTGCTCTTTAGATTCAAGAGGTTATAGAAAGAAAAAGAACTTTTCTTTTTTAAGAATTGGAAAAGGGAACCCTTAAAATAAAACAAAAAATAAAAACCCATTTGGGAATAAAAATAAAGCATAAATAAACACCCGTTTGGGAATAGAAGGGGAGAGAAATAATTTATAGAATTTAATCTCATAGTAGAATAGAAGGGAAGAAAGATAGTTTATAGAAGTTTAATTCTATAATAGACTAGAAATAAAGAGAGATAGATTATAGAAGCTTAATTTTATAACAGAATAGAAGTAATCTGCAGAGATAGGGAGAAAGGGTATGTCTTTTTGTTTTTTCTTTTTTATGAGAATGAATTGTCGGTGTTAAGGAGGATAAAAGATTGATTGAGTTCCCGAATAACAAATTGATTATTTGTAGCAGCCATAGTTGATAGGAATAATGGCTAACTAAGGTAGTAGGCACTATTTATAAGGTACTATTTACTGGGTACTCAGTTACTGTTTACACACATTAATTATGGGAAGGAAGAAACACATTGATGGAGGGGAATTTAATATGGTATTAGGAAGTTAGCTAGTTAAATTTTGAAAAAAAGAAGAAAAAAATAAAGAAAGAATTGATCATGAACTTATTTTTTGGAGTCGAAAAATTAACCCAAGAGAGACTATGATACCATGTAGAGATTACAGAAAATAGAAAATATTGCATTACTTGTTATACTCTCATTAATGAAGGCTTGAGTATTTATAGAGTTTACAATAAACTAAAAAAAAAAGTAAACTTAAAAGAGAAATAAATCTAATAGGAAAAATAAATCTAATAAGCATAAATCAAAATAGGAAAATGATAAACCTAAAAAGAGAAATAGCTCTAGTAGGTTGAGAATCTGAAAAAGGTAATTCCTAAAACAAATAAATTTAAATTAAACTAAATCTTTTTATTTCCTCCTGATAAAAATAAATCAAAATAAAAAAAACTTAAAAAGAGAAATAGACATAATATGTTTAGAATAAAAAAATGGTAATTTCCAAAACAAATAAATATAAATTAAATTAAATTAAATCTTTTAATTTTCTTTATCTTGCCCCCGTAAGATGAAGAGGTTTGAGGAAGGGTCCAATCTTGTTCTTCGAGGGAAGAAGGTTTGAGGAAGAGTCCAATTTTGTTCTTCAAGAGGTGAAATTGAGTATGCGAAAGAGGTTTGGTAAAGGCTCTGTGACTGTTGAAGCGGGCAGTGATACAGTAGCTGTGATGCAGAGAAATGGTGTTGTGGTAGCATCTATATCAACTGTGATGGAGACTACTGAGAAAGGTTTAAGCACAATTGCTCGATAGGAGTAGACAATTGTTGTTGATTTTACCTAGTAGGCAATAAACTATAAAAAGATAAATAAGAATTTTGCATCATCGGTGAGAATTTTTAATTTTGTGTTGTTGGTGATTCTCCTTTATTAAATAGGGAAATGATGGGAATGAAAGTTAAAGACTAGTTCAAGTTGTTAAGCTTGAAGAATTTTTAAACTAGAAGAGGAAGAAGTAGGAAGTAATGGAAGGAAAAAAAAACTTTTTGAGAATCGAGGGAAACCCTTAAAATAAAAACCTATTTAGGAATGGAAATAAAATAGAAATAAAAGACTTGTTTAAGAATGAAAGGAAATTAAACTTTAAAATAAAGCAAAAAAAAGTAAATGTCACGTTTGGGAATGGAATGACGTTAACCCTTAAATAAAGTAGAAAAGAAAAGTCATGCTTGAGATTTGAAGGTAGGTCAACTCTTAAATATAGCAAGAAAATAAAAGATTTATTTGTGAATAGAATGGGAGAGAGATAATTTATAGGAGTTTAATCTTATAATAGAATAAAAATAACCTATAGGGACAGATAAACAAGTTTTGTTTTTAGAAGAATAAGAATAATGGTTGACCAAGGCAGAGGGTACTATTATGGAATACTTATTTACTGTTCATGGGCGTTATTCATAATTACTGTTCACCAACATAGTTTATGATTATTGTTTATGTATACTGTTCATGAAAAGGAAACACATTGATGGAGAAAAATTAAATATGATGTTAAGAAGTTGGCTAGTATACTTAACCATGAACTTATTTGGTTGTTGCGCAACAACCCTTACTTGGTTGCACGTAGTGGCTTCGTTTGGCCATTGAACAACGGCTTGGTAGAGGGGAAAAATTAAACTAGGAGAGGCTCTAATACTATATGGAAAATTATAGAGAAAAAAAAATATTGTATTATTATTTTCTCATTGATGAATGCTTGAATATAAATAAAGTTTACAATAAACTATAAAAGAAAAAAGATAAACCTAAAAAAGAAATAAACCTAATAGGAATATTTCAAAATAGGAAAAATAAATCTTATATGAATAAATCAAAATAGGAAAAAGATAAATGGAAAAAAAAATAGACCTAATAGATTGAGAATTCAAAAAGAGTAATTCCTAAAATAAATAAATTTAAATTAAACTAAATCTTTTGATTTCCTTTATCACATTGTAATTACACAGGCAGGAATCGCGATATCATCACAATTAACACTTAAGTGGCATCCTGCCATGTAATAATCTCATGTGCTCCTCAATAGAAATGTCATAAATTTCAATAAAAAATAAATTTTCACTTTTAATATTTTTGGGATATTATCATGAATATCCTTGAGATTTGGCCTAATTTTATTAATACCCTCAACTTTAAAAAATAGGCAAATGTGCCAACCGTTAAAGAATCTTCTATTAGAATTAATTGAGAAAAAGGTAATAGCATCATTTTGATGCCATTTTGTCTAAACAACCTTTATCCTGTGTCCAAACATCATTATCCATGTGTTCAAACACTCTTATACCTGCATCCAAACAATTCTATCATTGTATCCAATCACACCCTAAACATTTATTATTATTTTTTAAGAAAATAATAAAACATAAATAAAATAAACAGAACAAATAAACAAAAATGGTCGTTGGAGCAGCTGCAGAAATTGGCTACTACTCCAGTGGTCGAAAATGGCCACTGGAGCAATATTCTCTAACGATTGGACATTATTGCCTATTTTTCAAAGTTGAAGGTATTGATAAAATTAAACCAAAACTTAAGGGTATTCATAATAATATTCTAATTTATTTATTTTATGTGACATTGAACCCGCATGATGTTCCTTAATATTAATGGTAGTGATTTAAATACTTCATACGATAGCTTTCTTGTTAAATGATTTATTCTCTCATAAAAGAACATAACATCACTTCGAGAGATATCAAGACAAAATGCAAGAATCCACAATCAAACTATTAATAGTACTTGCACTTAGGAGCTTGCTCCAGCAAAAACACTTGTGCACTTCTTTGGCTTAGATTAAAGGTTCAAGCTTTAGCAGATGTCAAGATGGTATAAGTTTTCCTCACACCTCATAGTAGCCTTATAGTTTAGGTGGGGTGTGCTCAACGTTATATGTATTGTTTCTGATGAACTCGACTATTTAGTTTAATGTAAATATTAGTACTGAGTCTGATGTAATATTAGTAGTATAATCTAATTATTGTAATACCCAATTGATTAATGTAATACCAGTTGTAAAGTGCATCAAAAAAAAGAAAGAAAAAAAAACTATTGGCAGTACTTTGATGCTACCTTCAAATTTATGTACAGAATCTTGTTAGAGATGATGCTTATGTGCCATTCCATTGTGAATGAATAATTTTTTTTAATATTTATATAATGTAAATTTCAATAAACTATTAATTTATTTATATAGTATTAATTTTGTTACTTTTTAGACATTGTAGATCTAAAAGATTTTAATAAATAGTCTTCTTAAGTTAAGTAGTATTTGTGGTCATTTGACCTGAGCACTATAGTGGGCTTATGAGTGATCCACCATACTTAGATTCCACACATGTTAGAGACTTTTCATAGTCTGACCTCTGAGTATCATTGGGTATGGTTCAATGCTCATGAAGTTTGGTGTGCATAGGTATGGGATCCATAAGCTTATATAGGTAAATTGTATATCCTGATGCTCTAAGATTGTATTTCAAAAAGTCTTGTGGCCGTAAGCATTCATCACAGAAAAGAGTTTCCGTAATGTAAAATAATATCGCAAAAGTATTTGCGTATGTTTTTTTTTTATAGAAATACAAATCTAGAGATAAGTTCATTGTCAAGCAAATAGAGATTTGACAGAAAAGATCTATATCTGTGGTCTTTTGGGACATATGCAATAGATAAACTATACGAATATATTTTAACCTCAACTTATATGATTCAACGCGCCATTTTGTAATATCTGTAACATGTCTGTGGGGCAGTGTTCACAGACTTATGGAAATGTTCCATAAGATAAATCATTGTAAACCTAGAGAGTCTTATAATATAAAGTGTACTTGTTGAGCACTAGGGTAAAGGGCTGGGTCGAACAGTTTGATCTAGCAAAATTTCAGATAAGCAGGATATGTTTCGAGATCTCTCGTGCACACTTGTCAAAGTTTAAGTGTTAAGCTTATGATTAATTAAGTTAACAGTTGTTGTTAACTTGTAAATTGGTGACATGTGGCAATATAATGGCTTGTACATGTCAAAATGGTAGGCAAGTGTCTATTGGAAAAAGTACCATGCTATAGTAGACTGGTATAGTGATGAGTTATAGTAACTTTATTACTGTGCCAAAAATGTGTAGATTGGTACAATGATGAATTATAGTAACTTAGTTATAGTGCTAAGAAAATGAGCGTTGCAGCGCTCAAGACAATTTGTTTAGTGCCAAAGTGTCATAAAATGAGTGCTGCTGTGTTGTGTAAATAGTAAAACGTGAACCGTAAATGCATGAATAGTACAGCACAGTTAAAAAAGGAAAAAAAAATTCCTAAGCTAACTTATATTTGATGTTTTGTCCTAATTTAATGATATAAACCTATAAATAAAAGACTAAAAAGCCTATTTTGAAGAATCAAGAAGAGAGAGAAAGTACAATTTTTAGAGAATAAAGAAGACTAGAAGATTGTAGAAAAATTAATTTTATCTCTTCAATTCTTTATATTTTTAGTTTTCTATGATTTTATAATGTTATTCTTGATAAGTTCTAAATGTTGATGATGCTTATAACTTGTTAGAGGAGATAGAATTCAATAATCATCACTAGATAGTTGAAAGTGTTTCTTCTAGAGAAATCACTGAGATGAGAGAACAAATCATATGTGATCTTTATAGTAACAACTATCCAAATGGACAATGCATAGAAAATTCACATTATATGAGAGGTTGTAACCAACAACAACATAACCCCACTTCCAATTTCATTTATTAAGAATTAAGGGATCACATAAATATTTCTTGAAGTAGAAACCAAGAATAAACTTCAAGGCAAGTGAATCCTCCTGAGCTTTCAATAGAAAATCTACTATAGCATGAAAAGAATTCCACTTTAGAGGATGTATTTATACAAAGCATGGAGAATGCAAATTCTCTCTTACAAAACCAATCTGCTTTGCTGCGAGTAATAGAGACTCAAGTTGAACAAATTATAGACATAAGCTATAATCATCCTTAAGAAGCATTGCCTAGCAATGCAGAGATCAATTCTATTGAAAATCATGAACACTACAAGGCAATTATTGTAGATAATGGAATAGAGTAACCTGCATTTACTAAGATAGCCAAATCAGAAGAGAATCATTACAAGGATAAAGTGCAAATGGAAGAAGATGAAGAGAAAGTGCAAGAAGAAGAAAAAGAAAAAGCCATACAACCAAGCTTCTGGAGTAATTGCAATTTACCACTTCCATTACTTGAGATACTTCAAGAGGATTACTTTGATCTGTAGATTTCCAAGAATATTTTCTATTGTTTCAAGATAGACATGGTTATTCTGGATGAAGCAAAACCACGTCCTAAACCGAAAGTGATTGAAGCCATCAAAGATCAAGCGTATAAAAAGCCGATGCCGCACAAACAAAAGACCAAGAAGTGGTGAAACAAGTTCATCAAAGGGAAATTAATAGATACTTCCAATAAGATTCACTCTTACGATCTATGATAAAAAAATTTCTGGTAAGGCTCAAAGCAAATTAGTCGGAACTGCTTCTTTAAAATATTCTCATGGAGTTATGGAAATCGAAGAAAAGGAATATCAATAAGCATTGACTAAAGTTTTATAGATGCGATACCATTAACATATAGTTTGATTAGCCATGAATCTAAAAGACTTCAAGCCGATGATGTTAAATTAAGTGCTTCTTGGGAGGCAACCCAAGTATATTGTATTTTATTTTTTTAATATAATTTAATTTAATTTATTTTTTATAATGTTAAAACAAAAAGTTGGCATTCAAGAAGCAAAAAAAGAAGTTGCATCATTAGGAGATAAAAAAATTCAACACTATTGTATCAAGACTAAAATACCGTAATACTAAATCTTCATTACCAAAGAAGTTTCCTACTCTCATTTTTATTTTTGTTTCTTTTTTTGCTATTAGGGATAATGTCTAATTTAAGTTTAGGGGAGGGAAACAATTATCCTGTGTTTATTTTCTATTGTATAAATTTCTTACCATCTTGCATGTTAAAATTTTTATTTTATTATTTTTATTATTATTTAGTTGTTAGTTTAAGGTTGAGATGATGTTAGTTCATGATAAAAAACAGAATATTGACGGAATTTATTTTTACAAATTCTTAGGAAATAATAGATACTTGATATAATTATTATACTAGAATCTTGAACTAATTTTAACCTTATTTTTTATCACTTATTCTTAAGCACATTGAAATAAAGTTTGTATTAGTTGAATTGTTACTTAGAAAAATATTCATGCTTAAGTAGTACACCACAGTCTTAAAGACCAATACTCTAGAACTTGCTTGATTACCACTTGAGACAAAATCTTAAGAAACATATGAATAGGAAAATGACATTAGATCACTTGAGCCTTTCTAGCCTACCTTAGATATGTATTTATCCCTAGTTACCATTTTTGAGCCTAAATATCTATTTTTTATATTTAACCACATTTTGAGCCTAAGACTTTAAGTTTATTTATCCAAAATCTACTCGTAACACTATAAAACTTGAGTTTACTTAGAAATACTCTTGAAAGGAGAAAGGTTGTGATTGTATAAGAAAATGTACCATAATGGAAAACAATTAAGTCTAGGTGATACTTTGCAAACTAAGTTTGGAGGTATATCAAGTATTTAGGAAAAAAAAAAGAGAAAAAAATGCTCTTTAAATTCTTTATACCCCAAGCTTAAGAGAAAACATAAATTCTTTGAAAAATTGTGGTTAAAAGAAAAACGAAAACATAATACAATTAAGGGAGGAGATAAATTAAGAAAATGGAGATCAAGAGATTTTTAGGTATAGTTTAAAGGATTTATGGTATGACTTGAACCTCATATATTTATCCTTATATCTCACATTGACCTTAACCCTTCATTACAAACTAATTAGAATCCTAAATAGATCCATAGACTTGTGTCTTTTTACATTAATGGAGAGGGGTATAAAAAAGCATACCTATGGTAGTGCTATTATAAATTAAAATATGTTGAGACATCATCTTTTTGTATTATCTTAAGTAATTGAGTAAATCTAGGTATCATCTGACTATTTACTTACTTATAGCACACAAATACAAAGTGATCAATTATAAGGAAGAATAAAGAACTTGGTAAATGGTATTACAAGTTATTAAAAGTTGTTTATTAAATTTCGAAAGGACTTGTGCTATTTCAACAGCCTTTGAGACAATGATTATGATCATCTAATCAACCTAGGATATTATGTTTTATTTTTAAAATTTATTTATTTTGAGCCAAATATAATATCTTTCAATTCTCTCTTTAATTTTATTTTTCATTGCTCGAGAATGAGCAAACTATTAAGTTTGGGAATATTTGATAGGGGTCAATTAGGTATAATATTTTAATTTTTAAACTTGATATTTGTTCGTTTAAATTAAGATTATATGACTTTTATAAGCTTTATTATTATTTTATAAGTTTGGAGTTGATAGAGTAAATAAAAATAAAAATTCAAAGAAAATAAGGCAAATACAAATATGCTATAGTACCATGCTACAGTAGATTGGTACAAATATGAGCTACAGTAACTTTACTACAACACCCAAAAATGAGCACCATGGTGTCACGTAAATAGTAAGACATAAATAGTGTCGCATGAACAATAAATGCGAGAACAATACTGGCATAGATTAAAGAAAAAGAAAATTCATAAGCTAACTTATATTTGATGTTTTACCCTAATTAAAGACATAAAACTTATAAATAGAATATCAAAAAACCTATTTTAAAGAATTAAAAGGAGGGAGAAAAAGTAATTTTCAGAGAATCAAACAGACTAGAAGATTGATGATTGCAAAAAAATATTTTTATCTCTTTAACTCTTTACCTTTTAAGTTTTCTATAATTTTTATAATGCTATTTTTGATAAGTTCTAAAACTTTTTATTTTACAATGAGTTAAGTTTTTATTCTAGGGTTACAACTTTGAACTTAATATGTGGTTGAATTCGAATTCTTTTCTTATTTTTATGAACTCAATAGTAGAATTATTCAATTATTCTATGTTTAATTATTTTTAATTACTTGATCACTAATTAGATTATTATGGGAATCTTAATCAACTGGACAAAAGAATTTAGGTATTGGCCTTGAATAATTTGATATATGATCATAGGGTAACAACTATGATTTTTATATATGATACAAATATAAGACTTATATGACATATATGGTAGTAATAGACCTCAGTTCTTAATAAATCTTATTCTCATCTGATTATCATAGATATATAGGTAATTGTTTGGGTAAGATATAATCACTCGACCATCGACAATGGCTTATGATGATATTAGAAATTTAGCCAACAATTCATATTGAGAGATTAACCTAAGAAAAGATTAATTAGTTTAAGTAACATATTGAGGGATAGTTATAATCTTTGGTTTTATCTATTATTTGTGCTTCTATCTTGTTATTCTTAGTTTTTTTATTTTGTCAATTTTTTGTTATTTATTTTAAATTACTATCTTTTAATTTTCTTGCATCTAAATAAAAGTAAGGAGATAATTTTAGTACTTAGCATAAACAATAATAATAATTTCTCATGGGAATAAAACTCTACTCATCTTATATTACTTTGTTTATGATAATGTGCATTTGTGCTTAACTAAAGCATATTAATAGCACTTTAGGGTGAGACCTTACAGGATTGAAATCATTAAATTGCACCGAACGGTCTTAAAATGTATAATTTCTATTATTGTAATAGAATTTATTTTAAGAATATGATTGTTGAAATGATTTTTATGTTTCTGCCTGTGTGTGACACACATATGCATTTTAATAATCACACACATGTAAACACTTAGAGCATATTATGTGTTGTATGTGTAATATAAGAATTATGTATGGGTGGATATTGAGTATTTTGCAATGTTTGACATGCCCAGAAACAATGGGTGTCATTGTTTCAAGAGTTGAAACTGTAACACTAGGTCATTGTTCAAATGAATGCTAGGGTGTTTTATGTGTGGCATATGGGCATTCATGAAAAATAGAATGAACGTTGCGGTGTTGCATATATGGCATTAGGGCAGTTCATGGCATCAAGATGTGTTAAGATTGGTCCTTACTTGCCATCCATGTATGTACAAATATTTATAATTTATATAAATGTACATTTTCGTTAAATCGTTAATTACTTAATTATATGGTACTATACTTATTACGCTATAGATATTGTATGATCTGAAAGAGTTCAGATCTGGTCTAAAAGAGTTTATATCAGCTCTAAGAGATAGCCTTGTTGAGAATTATAATTGCTAATAGTTAGCACCGCTAAGAGTTAGCAGGTTATAAAAGTCAGCGAATATTCAAAAGTCGGAGCCTTGTCTATAACAGGACAAAGACCTGAAGGTATACTAGTAATGACATAGTTGCAAAGAGTTGTAATTGAGTGTTAGAAAATGTCATTACATAAGTATATTCTTGAACATTATATTCCTGATCTATTTTCATTGATGCAGGTTTGTTAGTAGATTCCTTTTATATAGATCAGCATATGTCATACCTGTAGGGTATAGATGGTTGTTCCTAGTTGACAGTGAGCTTGGAGCTCTTATAAACATACAAGTATCTAGTTAAGATTGGATATTGAACAGACTCACGAGGACCCTAATAGACATTCTATATAAACCATCAATGGAAGGTCCTATCGAGTTGAGTAGTATATGTGGTTCTTTGACCTGAGTGCCACTATAGGCTTATAAGCGATCCATCATACTTTGGTTCTACGTATGTCAGAGACATTTCATAGTCTGACAGCTAGGTGTCATTAGATATGGTCCGATGCTTATAAAGTCCAGTGTCCGTAGATATGGGATTCATAAGCTCACATAGGGAGTTGTATATCCAGATGCTCTGAGATTGTATCTAAAAACATCTTATGGCTATAAGTATTAACTCGGAAAAAGAGTTTCCCACAAGGTTGAACAATATAACAAAGGTGTATGTATATATTATTTATTGAGATACGAATCTGGAAATAGGTTATGGATGAGCACATGGGATATAACGGTGATGATTTATGCCATCGTACATCTAGGATATAGATGACGAAAGAACTATAAGTATGCGTTATGACCTCAACTTGTATGGTCAACGCGTTGATTTGTAATATTCATGACGTGTGCATGGGGCATTGATCACAGACTTAAAAAATAGTTTCATTTGACAAATCAAGCTTAGACCTAGAGAGACCCACAATATAAAGTATACTCGTTGTGCACTGGGCAGCGTACCAGATTAAATTGTTTAGTCCAGTAATATCTATCTTGACCACGGGATGCGCGTGTGTTTGTATTTAAGTGTTAAATACATTAGTTAGTTGACAATTATTATTG
Source organism: Ailanthus altissimus (assembly GCA_946807835.1). Lineage (NCBI taxonomy): Eukaryota > Viridiplantae > Streptophyta > Magnoliopsida > Sapindales > Simaroubaceae > Ailanthus > Ailanthus altissimus. The sequence goes on along the minus strand of OX327685.1, from coordinate 22,402,573 downwards.
ACTAATAATATATTGACACGTGACACATGGTGAACCCTTAGTTGAATTTACTCAAATGTGTGGTATGGCAGGACCCATTAGAGGGTACACTTAGTAAAAATGTAAAGAAAATGACAAAATGATAATTTTACATATTAATTATTTAATAGTTAAATAATCAAGGTATTTATTATTTTATATTATATTATTTAATATAATATTAATATATATATATACTTGGTGGCCAAGTATATATATAAACAATATTTAATAATAAATTATATTTATATATATGTGTGAAATTATGAATAGTAATGTATGATAGTTGCTGAAAAATTAGGTTTAGAGTGAGAAACTCTTGAAAAATTATTTTCTAGAGAGAGAAAGTACAAGAAAATTTGTTTCTCTTCATTATTCATCATCTCCCTCAAGTAATTAACCTACTACAACAATATTGGCTATTGTTTTACTGATCAAGAGTTGATCAATGGTAAACATGTAACATAGGTTTAAGAAATTAAACCAAGATCTGCTGGATCAAACTACTGTTCTAGCTAGTCAAGCCCATCCTGTTGACTATTAGAACTGCCATCTAGTTTTATTTTAGGTGGGTTTTGTTTTTGAAGATTTCAAAAGAAACCAGTGGTGAATTTCTCAATCTCTTTATATTAATTTGATTAATATAATTTTTTTTTGTTAATTATATTTTATGACTTCTGTTGCGCCACTCTGGTGCTAATATATGTATGTAATGCATATATGTATGAGATACATATTTGGCATAATGAGCACATGGCATATGTATACATTGTAGAACTATTGACCCGAATCACATACCCCTACAAGATGCACGCAAAGGCAGTATGTGTCTAATGTTGAAACATCGAAGACATTAGGATGACCACCAGGGTGTCCAAGATGTTAGAATTCATGTTGGGGCAATTGCATTTGTCACATTAGGGCATTATGTGACAATGTTGAGGCGATGATAATTTCTGACACTAGGCTGTGCTTCTTTGACGCTAAGGCATTGAAGACATTAGAAGTTACGTTAGGGCGTTGGAATTCCTAATGTTGTGACATTCAAGGCATTCACTTTATTTAATTTTAAATGCATAATATGTTTATTTTTTGTAATTATATAATTTGTGATCATTTGATTACATTGTTAACTGTAATGGGATCCCTACTAGTAGGGGTTAATTATGCTTATGTAAAACAAAATGTGTGTTTGAAAATGTTATACTCATGAGATGTAGATAGTTTTAAAAACTCTTTTCATCAAATTAAAATATGTTTCATTTTGAGAAAATATTATACATGGTCCGTCTAATCAATACGATGTTAGGTAGATCATCTTGGTCTTTTTTAATATTGTTAAAGTGTGAGGGATTGGTGGGAGTTATTTGGACTATACTGGTTAAATATGAGATGAGGCAAATATAAGCGAACGTATTACCGAATATTGCTAAAGCATTAGGGTAGTATCAGTAATTTATATTTGATCATTAACAAGTAGATCTGGAACACACTTATTTAATATTCCTAAAGCATGGGGATAAGGTGTGTTTAGGACTAGAGTTAAGAGTTGCATGAGATACAATTAACAAGAGTTGTCTACCCTTTGAGTTTACAAAGACCAATATTACTAAAGCGTGAGGTTGGATTGAATGCTGATTAAGTCTACTTTCCATTGTAAAGTTTAAGTGTTAAACTTTCGTTTTCTTATTTGAGAGATTAAAAGAAAAATGTAAAACAATGGGAAGACATCTTTAGATTGAAAACATATAAAAAGTTATATCCATATTCTAAAGTATTTAACAATTTGAAACATTTTGCCAACATCTCTTCTTTTGTCTTTTAAAGATAAAATGGCTACGAGTAACCCCTTGGTACATATACTTGATGTACACCAATTAAAAGGTGTCAAGAATTATTTTAACTAACTTATGAATCTCAGAATAATTCTGGATTCAAAAAAGCTTGAATACCCGAAGGTGTTTCTAATAAAGCTACTTTAGAAGAGCTTGAGACATATAAGAAATGGGTTAATGATAATTTGAAAGTCAAATCATATTACCTGCCCTAGATATCTACTGATCTTCAAATGAAGCATGTGCACATAGATAATGCAAGTAGTATTATATTTCATCTGAATGAACTATTTGGTGACAAACTATAGGCTGAGATTTACTGGGTCGCCAAAAGTTATTTCAATCTAGACTAGTAGAGGGTAGTCCAATGAGTCCTTATGTGCTTAAGATGATTTCTTACACTAAGAAAATAGAGACCATGAATATATCTCTGAACAATAATTTAGAGAATAGTTTGCTCATTTACTGGGGTCATTTACACAGTTCATCACGAACTTTAATATATAAGGGACAGCCTCCACATTTACTGAGTTGTACAATTTGTTACAGACTACTCAAGAGGACATGAATAAAGGTGGTTCAACCCGCAACATTCAGGGTGCTTCATTTCTGCTTCAAAGGTTTCTAAGAAGTCATAGACAAGAAGAAAGAGAAGCAGACACCATCTGTAGGTCCTCAGAGATATATAATATCCAAGTCACAAGAGAAGAATAAAGGCAAAGAAAAGTGTTTCCATTGCGGTAAGGACAAACATTGAAAACGCAATTGTCCGAAGTACCTTACCATAATCAAGAAGAGACCCTCATGTATATATTTACATATTATTAATATTTCGTTGGCATTTAATGCTAGTACTAATTGGGAATTAGATACTGCATGTCCTTCTCACATCTACCATATGTTGTAGGATTTGAAGAAAGTTAGATAGTTGCATCATAGAGAAATACAGCTTCGTGTTAGAAATAGAGATTTCCTAGATATTGAAGCTATTGAAAAATTTGAGTTGTTTCTCCTTTCTCGCAAGTCTATTATGTTGTGTAACTTTTATTTTATACCAAACATTATTAGGCAAATTATATCCCTCCCTATGTTAGACAAAAAGGGTTATTATGTATATATTAGGAATAATTTCATATATTTATATGATAAAGATAATGTTTTGCTAATTGGTTGTCAATTGATGAATGGCATTATATTTTAGATACAACAAAAAATGTCTTAAATATACAAGTGAATAAAAGAAAGAGTTCAAAATTTTTGAATAATACAAAATTGTGGCACATGCGATTATGTTATATAGGTATGAGACGCCTAATTCGTTTGGTTAAGGATGGTCAGATACCTGATTTTATCATAGAGTCTTATCTAGTTTGTGAATTCTGTATTCAAGGAAAGATGACAAAATCTCTTTTTGTTAGTATTGGACACCAAGCCACTAATTTATTAGAACTAGTATATAGTGATGAATGTGGTCTAATAAATCATACTATCATGGGTGGGTTTTGATACTTTGTTGTCTTTATCGATGATTTGTCATGATATGGATATGTGTTTCTGATGAAACACAAGTCAGAAACCTTTAAATTGTTCAAAGAATTTTGACTAGGGGTAGAGATACAAATCAGTAAAATTATTAAATGCCTTCGATCAGATCAAGGCAGTGAATACATAAGCAGTCAATTCACTAATTATTTGAAGAAGAATGGGATTCTTGCTCAGTGTAGTTCTCTAGGTACTGCTTAACACAATGGTGTTTCACAAAGGAGGAATCAGACTTTATTAGATATGGTTTGGTTGATAATGAGCTTTACAGATCTTCTTGAATATCTATTGGGTTATGCTTTATAGACTGCTGCTCATTTATTAATCAAAGTTTAATCAAAGGTTGTTCCTACTACTTCGTATAAGATATGGACTGGGAGGAAGCCAAGTCTTAAGTATGTTAAGATTATAGGCTATCCTACTTATATAAACGTTACGTAATATGATAAATTGGCACCAAAATGGTACAAGTATCAGTTCATTAGATATCCTAAACACTCTATAGGATACAAGTTCTATGATTTTGAGGAACGAAATGTGTTCATTATTTGTAATGCCTCTTTTATAGAAAGACAGTTTTTAATGGATTGTGGAGATTGTAGAAAGATTGAACTTGATCAAGTTAATCAAATATTGATGAATTGATGATGGAACCACAAGAATAATCAAGTTAGATACCTTGACACACCTTCATCGTAGGTCAGAAAGGATCTCAAGACCACCTGTTATGTATAATATAATGTCTGAAGGTGCCTTTGATATTTTCTTAGTTAAAGAAAATAATCCTTTAACTTATAGAGAGGCAATGTTAAACATCAATTTAGAAAAATGGTAAGACGCCATAGTATTCGAGATTTACTCTATACATAACAATCAAGTTTGAGACTTGGTTGAGCTTTCAAAGGAATTATTCCTATTGGTTATAAATGAATTTACAAGAGAAAACGTGAGACCGATAGAAAGGTAGAGACCTTCAAAGCTCGACTAATGAAAAAAGGTTATACTCAGAAATCTGGGATAGACTACAAAGAGACCTTCTCACAATTAGCCATGCTGAAGTCAATTCAAATTTCATTGGCTATTGTTGCATATTATGATTATAAAATCTAGTATATGGATATAAAAATAACTTTTCTAAATGGAAATCTCGAAGAAGAGATATACATAAAGCATCCTAAAATTTTTACATCCAACTATACAAATAATAGAAGTCCATTTATGGACTTAAGCAAGCCTCTCAAAGCTGGAATCTTCATTTTGATAAAGTAATCAGAGGGTCTGGATTTATCAAAAATAAAGATGAAGAATATGTGTATGAAAATGTTAGTAGGAGCATGATTGTCTTTTTAGTATTATATGTGGATGACATACTAATTATCAAAAATAATATTGGTATGTAACAATCGATCAAAAGTTACCTTAGTAATAACTTCTCCATAAAGGATTTGGGAGAAGTTTCTTTTATAGTGAGTATAAAGTTTTATAGAGATAGAGATAAGAGGCTAATAGCACTCTCCCAACCTTTATATATAGATAGTATTCTAGAAAGGTACAACTTCACTAGTTGTAAGATAATTAATGTATTTTTCTAACATGACATCCATCTTTCTAAGAGAATGTGTTCTTAAAAGGAAGATGAAAGGGTTATAATGTTTAACATACCTTATACATCAGCTGTGGGTAGCTTAATGTATGCCATGTTATATATAAGACCTTACATCAGTATGGCTGTAACTGTTATAAGCTGGTATCAGTTTGATCCAGGTAAGAACCATTGGATGACCATGAAACATATCCTGAAATACCTTAAAGGTACACATGATAAGTTTTTTATTTATAAAGAGAGTAACTTACAAGTGAATGATACATTGACTTAGACTTCTAGTCTGATTTGGATGATAGAAAGTCTAAATTCGATTATGTATTTCTTCTTAATGGTGTCACTGTCAATTGAAAGAGTGCTAAACAGAGATCCACAATTGATTTTAACATGGAGGCAGAATACATTACGGCTTTGGAAGCTATAAAGAATGTAGTGTGGATATAAAACTTTGTTGCATAGTTTGGAGTAATCCCAAATGTAATAGATCTTATCCCACTATATTGCGATAACAACGGGCTAATTGCTCAAGCCAAGGAGTTAAGGACGCACTAGAAGTCTAAGCTTGTAGATTGAGATTACCACATAATTAGAGAGATCTTAGTTATAGGAGATGTAATAGTATCCAAAGTAGATTCTATTGATAATGTAGCAAACTCATTCACTAAAGCCTTAACTATTAATGTATTTTTCAGACACATGGAGTCGATGGATATTAAATATCATCGTGAATGGCACTAGAGCAATTGGGAGATAGTGCTTTCATGTCATTCTATTTTGTATAAATATTTTTTTTTTATATTTATACAATATACATGTCAATAAATCATTAATTTATTTATATGATATTAATCTAGTTACTTTCTAGATATTATATATCTAAAAGAGTTTATATATAATTTAAGGATGTTTAGGTGAGTACTAAGAGTTAGTAATTCTAAGAGTTTGAACCTTATCTGGACTGGGACAAAGACCTGAGAATATTTATAGTAATGACATAGTTGTAAAAAGTTGTAAATAGTGCTAAGAAATATTATTATTATACAACATATTCTCGAAAATATCGTTCGTGATCAATGTTTACCGACAAGGGTCGATTGTAAACCTTTTGAATTAATGTATGTCTATATCTTGATTATCCAAACGATTAGTTTTAGAAGATCGTGAGCTTAGGGGAAGCTTGCATAGGCATGCAGGTATTCAGTAAGGACTGGATACTGAATAGATACACAAGAACCTCCAATAAATATCCCATAAAACGTTAATTAATGGTCTTATTGAGTTATATAGTATTTGTGGTCATTTAACCTGAGCACCATAGTGGGCTTGTAAGTGATCCACCATACTTAGATTCTACATATGTTAATGACTTGTCATAGTCTGACCTCTGTATATCGTTGAGTATGGTCTGATGCTAATGGAATTCGGTGTCCATAGATATGAGATTCGTCAACTTATATGGATAAGTTGTATATCTTGATGCTCTAAGTTTGTGTTTCATAAATTCTTGTGGCCACAAGCATTTATCTCAAAAAAGAGTTTTCGTAAGGTAAAACAATATTGCAAAAGTGTTTGCATATATTATTTATAGAAATACAAATCTGAAGATAAGTTCATGTAGTCGAACAAATAGAGATTTGACGGTGAAAATCTATGTCTCTGCTCTTCCGAGATATAGATAATTGAGGGATTATAAAAATATATTTTAACCTTAACTTGTATGGGTCAATGCATCGATTTGTAATATCTATAACATATTTGTAGGGTAGAATTCATGGATTTATAGAAAGGTTCCATTAGATAAATAGGTGTGAATTTAAAGAGTCTCACAATATGCAGTGTACTCGTTGAGCACTAGGTCAAACAGTTTGATCTGAGAAAAGTTTGGATAAGCAAATTTTTTTTTAGGATTTTTAGGATACACACGTGACACAGCTTAAGTGTTAAGCTTATGATTAATTAAGTTAAGAATTTTCGTTAACTTATAAATTAGTGACATGTTGCAACATAATGGCAAAATGGTGGACAAGTATCCATTGGAAAAAGACAATATATAAAAATGCAAAAGTTGCATTTTTTGTTTGTTGTTGGTTCGGCCATTCATCTTAACGAGGAAAAGGTTTTCCTTATTTATGCCTTAAAACAAGAGAGAGAGAGTGAAAAGTAAGCTTAAGGGTTAAGCACTAAAATCAATCCAGTATTCAAAGCTACAATTTTAGCGATCCCACTGACATCAATTTCTAGAATTATTTACAAGAGCACTTTAGAATGACCCTATGTGATTGAAATAGTCAAACTACACCGACAATCTTTATAAGTATAGTTTTTATTATTGTAATAGGTTTTTATTTTGAGAATGTGATTGTTTAAATAATTTTTATATTTTTGTTGCATACCATATATGACACACATGCATTTCAATAATCACACACACGTAAACACTTACAAATTTACCATAAAGCTTTGCATTATGAATTCATTTGAAATCTTATCATAATAAGAAAAATGACATATAAACCCCTAAGGTTTTAAAAAAGGACATATAAACCTAGTATTTTTAAAATTTTTATTTATATCCCTGTCAATGGATAGCTTTCGTTTATTTTAATTGCAAAATAGGTCAAACTAATAAAAGTACGGTTATGGATGAATTCATCTAAAATTTTATTATAATGAGGGGAAAGAAAATCTAAACCATTAAGGTTTCAGGAAAATGACATATAGACTTAAACATTTCTAAAATTGTCATCTATACCCCTATCAAGTAATGGCTATGGTTTATTTTAATGAACAAAACATGTAAAGCTAGTAAAAGTATAATTATAGCCTCATTTTGACTGATAAAAAAGTCCAAATTCAAATAAATGCTAGAAAGAGGGCTTGTATTATTAAGAGCTACACATTTTAACCAATTAAGATATTCTAACTTTATCTTTATGTATGAGTTTACAAATCTATTAACATAATGTCCTCAAGACCACATGTTAATAATTTAAAAAATATCATTGATAAGGATTGAACCCTAGTCACCAACATAACAAGTAAAAGTACTATCATTCTGTTATAACAAATTTTGTTAAAATAATGTCAAAATCAATATATATATAACGACTAACCCTGACCTCCTTCATGACATTGTCTGCTGTAGTCAACCACCATTCGTTGTTGGTCACCATCTACCACCAATCACTGGTCAACATTCTAATAAGCTCAGAAATAGTCGATCAACTAGATGATGACTAGCGATGGTAGACAATGAAGGGTGATAACTGACCGGTGACAATGGTAAATGGTGGCATGAAAGTGGCTAGGATTTTATCATTTCATATTTTTTTATTTTCTATTTTAGCATTATTCCAACAAAAATTATTATAGCACAGCTCTTACTTATCATGTGAGTGACCGGGGTTCAATCTCTGTCAATATCTTTTTTTTTTTTAGTATAGATCTGAATTCAGACTGATTTTTATTTTTATTTTTACTCATTGTCTAATTAAAATTAACAAAAATCATTACTTGACATGAATGTAAATAGAATTTTTAAAAGTATTAATGTTTATATATCTCTTTTCTAAAATTTTAGGGATCTAAATATATTTTTTCTTTATAATAATAGATATTGATAATATGGCTTGGTTGTTAAAAAAATTATATATAACTTGAATACAAAACTTACCTTAGTAGACTCTGAGGCAATGTATTTTTTTAAAAAACTTGTTTTTAAATGTTGACTCTTGTTTGTGGAGATCTTCTAAAATTTGTTTAAATTAAATCCATTTAAGATTTTACTTTAAAAGATATATTCTTAAATAAGAAAAAATTTATCCTATTTTAAAAAATGAGAGGGGGAATTAACAACCAATATATAAGTAGGATAAAGGACATTTGGATCCCTATGTTATAGTAAAAGTGATAATTTACTCGTATTATTTTTTAAATTATTTATTTTCATCAATTTTTTACAATTTTTTTATATTAAATTTGATGGAATTATCTATTTTTAACTTTTTCTTATTGTCAATTGGTATTATTGACAACTTTCACTTTTATTTAATTTTTTTTTAAAATTTTTTTTTAAAAAAAAGATAATTCTACCAAATTTAACAGAAAAATTATAAAAAATAATAAAAACTAATAATTTTAAAAATATAGTGAGTAAATTATCATTTTTACTTTAATTTAAAGTTCAAATATCTTTTTTTTAACTCGTTTTTAAATGTTGACTCTTGTATGTGAAAATCTTTTAAAATTTGTTTAAATTAAAACTCATTTAAGATTTTACTTTAAAAGATATATTCTTAAATAAGAAAAATTTTACCCTACTTTAAAGAGATGGGAAATTGACAACCAATATATGGGGTGGTATTTATGTATAATGAACTATATTAAAAAAGATTAAAAAATTCATCTAAATAATAAATACCATCCCAATTAAAATGAAAAACTTAGATAAACTACTTAATTTGTATATTATAAAGAGATATTTGTTTGCCAACCAACATTTACTAATGCCAAATCTCGGAGAAGAGATTCTGCTGGTATTTTTTTTTTCTTTTTCTAATCGTGATTCTCGTTTAAGAGACGAATTTTGCATTCGCCAATTTTGCCGCATTTATTACATTACTACTAGATATGATAATGAGGTCACTAGGTAGGTGCATGGTTTGGCCTATGTAGCATTTTCCCTATTCTCTCTCTCTCTCTCTCTCTCTCTCTCTGTGATACTTGTAGTATTTGTTTAGAGTCTCGTTATACTCGGGCATCCGACTGAACTATTAGCTGAACAAAGCCATACTACCATTTACAGAAGCAGAAGCAGAAGCAACACTTCTCCTCGAGGCTCTTCTGCTTCTTGGGAGCATCAACTAATGGCAATCTTAGCGGTGGTGCTATGCGTTTTGGTTTTTGGGTTCTGTTTCTCATGCTTTGCTCTCTTGAAATGGAATGAGATTAGATACACAAGAAAAGGCTTGCCTCCAGGGACAATGGGGTGGCCACTTTTTGGTGAGACTACAGAGTTTCTCAAACAGGGTCCAGGTTTCATGAAAAACCAGAGAGTAAGGTACTGTTTTCCCTTGCCGGAACTCTTTCTTCTTGTTAAGACAGATTTTTGGCTCAAGTTTCTTTGCTTCCTTTTCAAGTACATTTCTCTTTGTTCAGTTTTTCTGTCTGTCTCTCTTTGGCTTGTTTATTCTTCTCCCTCTCTCTCTCTCTCTCTCTCTCTCTCTCTCATACACACAAGCGTTGATTGATCTGTAAAGCGACTTCTATCTTTCACTAGAGCTAGGGGTTTATGATTCTTTCACTTGAAAAGTTCGCAAAAAAGCAGAGTACTTTAGCTCCAATCAGTTTATTAATCAAAAGAGTTTCTCTTTTCTGGATTCAAAATGGCAACAGGCATAAAATGATTAGTGGGATCTTTCCAGGTGGTTAAACACATTTTTTTTATTTGCATGAACACCAACATGGCTTGCAGTGGGATCCGTTTCAAAAAGGAATTTATCGTCTATTGTTGTCAGCAAAGCTTAGTTTGCAATTTGGGTGTCATCATACGTCTGAAAACTTGCACAATGTTTCCATCATTTACACTGGTTAAGTGATCATTTGATGAAAAGTTTAACTTTATATTCATTTATTTATTTTAGCAAAAAGTCTAAGATATTCATCCCAAGGCAACTTTCATTCCTGTCAGTATTTTTATTTTTCACCTCAAAAGCGAAGGCAATTTTTGTACAGTTGAAAAGAGAATTGTTTTTGGGTATCAGATTCGAGTACGCATTTAGAATTTGTTTTTCACCTCAGTTTTACAAGAAAACTTTAAGTTGTAATGTGGTATTTGAGCTGCGGCCCTCGTAAACCAATTTTCCTTTCTTAAATGTACATTTTGTTTTGTTATCACTACAATTTTCGTCATTGTGAGATTTACTCATCGACTAAAGGATCAATACTTCGACAGGTATGGAAGTTTATTCAAGTCACATATATTGGGATGTCCTACTGTTGTGTCCATGGATCCAGAGCTTAACAGATATATCCTTATGAATGAAGGAAGAGGACTTGTTCCTGGCTATCCACAGTCCATGCTTGATATATTGGGCAAATGCAACATTGCTGCCGTTCATGGTTCCGCTCACAAATATATTAGAGGATCATTGATGTCACTTATCAGCCCTGCGATGATTAAAAAGCAGCTTCTTCCTAAAATTGATAAGTTTATGAGATCCTATATTGACAACTGGGATGGCGAAGAGATTGATATCCAAGAAAGAACCAATGAGGTTTGCACAATAATCAGAATCCTTCAGGAAACAAGAAAACAGTTGTCTATGTTAATTGTCACGTATAGTTCATAGGTCTTAATCCGTTGTCGTTTTACTTTCTTTTGCAGTTAGGTTGTTTCAATCTAAAAGTAAGATCACTCATCATTAGAAAGCTATTACAATCACATGAGGTTCCCTCATTATTTATAATTAAAGTTAGATTTAGCGTTTATATCATTCCTGAAAAGCTGTAACGTTGCTGACACAGTCCTTGTAATGACCATTTGTTTGAATTATCATTCAGGATAAAGTGGACATATTAACAGAAGAAAATTTTGAAAATGAAATTGGAAGATTGCAAGATAGAGTTTCTGACTTTTTCCGGTATTTTTTTAGATGGCATTGTTCATATCCTTCAAGCAGATAGTGGAAATTGAATCGAGTCAGATATACGAGACCTTCAAACAAGAGTTTGATAAGCTGTTTGTAGGAACATTATCACTGCCTATCAATATTCCAGGGACGAATTACCATCGTGGGTTCCAGGTATATCGTTGAAGACTTAATCTTATTTTAAGTTTCTGCAAGATAACGATTCATTTGAAACCTCAGTTGACTTAGAACTGAGTCTGTTTACAGGGAAGGAAGAGAGTCGTTAAATTTTTTAGACAAATTATGGAGGAGAGAAGAGCTTCTTCGGTGACACATAATGACATGCTTGATCACCTTCTGAGAAATGAAGACTCTAACTACAATCTCAGTGATGAGGAGATAATAGATCAAGTTATTACAATTTTATATTCAGGTTATGAGACCGTTTCGACAACTTCAATGATGGCAATTAAGTATCTCCACGATCATCCAAGAGCTCTTAAAGAACTGAGAGTGAGTGAGAGGTTTATAATCTTCATTGTTAATATGTAAATTTTTTGTTATGTAGTTCATGATCATGATTTTGGTTAATTCATGCAGGATGAGCATTTAGCAATTAGACAAAGAAAAAAACCAGAGGAGCCAATTGACTGGAATGACTACAAGTCTATGAGCTTTACTCGCGCTGTGAGCAATTTGATTCTAACACAGGCCTTTCATTTTGATATAGTAATTAATGTGTCAAAAAATTTTACTTTTGCAATGCAGGTCATATTTGAAACCTCAAGATTGGCTACGGTTGTTAATGGGGTTCTGAGGAAGACAACGAAAGATATTGAAGTGAATGGTACATTCATAGAACTCTCTTATAGTTTCATAGTCGGAGCTTTTCTTTATACGTTTGTAACTAATCCAACCACTCTTGGGACTTATGCCAATCAGTAATCTTGTAACATTTGTATCAATGATTTTTCAGGATTTATTATTCCTAAAGAATGGAGAATATATGTTTACACAAGGGAAATCAACTATGATCCTTTCCTTTATCCAGAGCCTTTAACATTTAATCCATGGAGATGGCTGGTGAGTGACAGAGTGTGCTGTAGCTTGTGGATCTTCCTATCAGGCTAAAGTCTGATGACCTTGTCAAATGAAATGTGAATAATGCAATTGCAGGATAGGAGCTTGGAGTCTCACAACTACTGCTTTATATTTGGAGGAGGAAGCAGGCTTTGTCCTGGCAAAGAACTGGGCATAGTCCAAATCTCTACATTTCTTCACTATTTTATTACAAGATATAGGTTAGCTATATTATTCGAATAATTTACTTCATCCCTTCTTAGCGGATAAATCTCATCTAAATGACATTACTTTATCTGCCAATAGATGATTTCATTAGTAAACTTCAGCTCATGTGTTAATTGTTTTTCTGTTTGCAGATGGGAGGAAGTTGGGGGAGATGAAATTCAGCAGTTCCCTAGAGTTGAAGCACCTAATGGGCTGCATATAAAAGTGTCAAAAGAACTAATGTTTTGAAATTAAAAATAAATGGATATATATATATATGTAGTTTGTGGTTTGAGGTTGTTAAGATAGAATTAATATGGATATTATTTTACATTCCTACAGCCTAAAGAGGATGATGAATTGATCCAAAGATTCTATTATAGAATTAATTAATGATCGACATCTCACATTTTCAGTTCATTGCTTACAAAACTTTGCATTATGTTTCTATTTCATAAGCTTATGTATGGAAGATTTAGACTGTAATTCCCCCCAATTATGCTGACCAATTGAAACCCTACAAGGTGCTTTATTGACAATATTTTCTTCAAATGCAATGAAGCTTTTCAGGATTTAATTTGGGGAATGTCAAATTTCCATGTGTCTTGATGAAAATTAATTAGGTCAGGTATTAATATTAACAGCTCAGTCGTAAGTCGTAAAGAACTGGTAATATATTTATCTTGATCAGAGTGAAAGTTTTGATTTCAAATCTCTTCGAAAATTGATTAGGTCAGGCTCATCTCAGTCCAAAAATTTAAATATTATTACATAGGGTGGATAATATTGGGTTTGAATCGGTTTTGAAAATTTTTGAATTATTTTTAAATTCAATTGGGACACTTTTTTGATTGAGATGAATTGGATTGGATCGAAAAAAAATTTTAAAAAAAAAATTATATTAAAATTACGTAGTTTTTTATCAGGTTGGTTCGGATCGGATCGGAAATTCTCGAATTATATTTTTAAAAAGAAATTAATTTTAATTTTAATTACGTTAAATATTATAATTATAATTTCAATTTTAATTACATTAAATTTTATAATTGTTAATCCAATTTCGAGTTCAAGTTTAATTATGCTAAATATTATAATTATAATTTTAATTATGTTAAATATTATTATTTTATATTCAATTTTAATTTCAATTACGTTAAATATTATAATTTAATTAATTTTGCATCCAATTTTAAATTCAATTACATTAAATATTATAATTTTAAATCCAATTTCGAGTTCAATTATATTAAATATTATAATTTCAAATCCAATTTCGAGTTCAATTACTAATAAATATTATAATTCTAAATCCTATTTTGAATTCAATTATATTAAATGTTATTATTTCAAATCTAATTTTAATTTGAATTGCGTTAAATTTTATAATTTTAAATCTAATTTCGAGTTAAATTACGTTAAATATTAAAATTCTACATCTAATTTTAAATTCAATTATGTTAAATATTATAATTTTAAAATCTATTTCGATTTCAATTACATTAAATGTTCAATTTCAATTTTAGTTTTAATTATGTTAAATATTATAATTATAAATCTATTTCGATTTTAATTACGTTAAATATTATAATTTTAAATTCTATTTCGATTTCAATTATGTTAAATATTAATTTCAAATCTAATTTCAATTTTAATTATATTAATATCATAATTTTAAATTTAATTTGGAGTTCAATTATATTATAATTTCAAATCTTATTTTAATTTTAATTACATTAAATATTATTATTTTAAATTCAATTTTAATTTCAATTACGTTAAATATTATCATTCTAAATTCAATTTCAAGTTCAATTATAATAAATATTATAATTTTAAATTTAATTACGTTAAATATTATAATTCTAAATTATATTTCAATTTTAATTACATTAAATGTTATTATTTTAATTTTAATTTAAAATTTAATTATGTTTAATATTATCATTCTAAATCTAATTTTGAATTTAATTAAAATTAAAAAAAATTATTTTTAATTTAAAAAAAAATTCAAAGTCAAGAATTTTTCAAACTTGACCTAAAAAAAAAATTATGACCCAAACATGTTTCAAAACCATTTTCATTTTTGTCCCGATCTAAAATTTCGGAAGCAATCAGGTTGGATCGAGTGGAAACGAAAATAATACCCACCCCAATTATTACCCCAAATTTGCCAGACTAGAAAACGATTTCAGGAAAGAATGAGATTGACTTGGACTAAAATCTAGAAAATACAATTTCCGCTTATAACCCAACATGAAGATGGGCTTGGGCCATGAACCATGACACAAGTATACATTGCGGTGATATTTTACCCCATTTTTCATTTTATTTTTTAACAACATTCTATTTATATTTCTTAAATTACAATTTTGCCCTCCAGCTATATAACTAGAAAGAGATAAATATAAATAATTACATGGAAATAAATATGTTAGCAAATCTCTCATAGCATATAAATTTTAATTTTTTATCTAAATAATCCAAATCATACCTTATAACATTTAAGAGAAAATCATTGTCATGCTATTTTAAATTTTGCAAAATTACGTTGTTAAGTACTTGAGACTTGACAACTCAAATTTGATTGTCTTCAAAACTTATGAGAAAAAAATATTCAATGCTAAATAGATAATGACGACAAGGAGAATATAATCATACCAAAAGAGGTCCGAGAGAAAATTTATTTGCTATAAAAACATATTTCTTATATATTTATTAATTAGTGTTAGACTTATTTAGAATATAAAGTTGATCTTAATTGATGTCCCACCAATCAGTGATTAAGGGTGAGCATGACTTAATTTGGTCTAATTTTAATTAAAATTAAATAAAATTAGTTACGAAAGAATAATCATACCGGATCAAATTATTATTTTTTTTGTTTGATTTTTTTGGTTTTAGGCTAAATAGAATTTTTTTGGGTCAAAAATTTGAATCTACTTTAGGTCTTTTTTAGGCCATTTGGGAATTTTTTCCCCCTTTTAAATCCTGGGATATTTTGGGCCAAAATTTATGTGAAATATTTTTTCATTCAGTCAAAAATTATGTGAGTTTTTTTTTATTATTTTCAAATAATTTATTATCCATTAATTTTGGGTCAAAACTTTGAACTTATTACAGATTTACATTTGAGCCAACTATTAATTTATAGTTATTTTATTTTACATAAATATAATATAGGATTGATTTATCTTAAAAGAATGTTTATGATTGCATTAGATTATGAAATAATCATTTCTAGCTTAAGTTATGAAATGACAGCTTTAAAATAAGTTGGTAAAATATTTGGTAGATTTAGATTACAAGATAATCACTTATGAACTAATTAGTCATAGTGTACTGAGCATGTATAGTGACCAAAAATGAACATTTTTACTATTCGGTGTCATATTAATGTAGATATCTATTGGTATTTCCTTTTCAAAATTTATCTAAAAGTGTATTATTAAATTATCAATCTAATTTTTACTTACTTTTTACATTTACTAAATAAACATTATCCTAATAATTTTCTATTTCATATTTAATGATAAAAAAGTTTAAATATTTACATTTGAAAAGTAATAATAATATATAAAATAAAAGTTCATGAAAATATTATTAAATCCATAATAGTAAAATAAACAATTTCGTTTTTGAAGTCATAGAATAGACAGAATTTCAAAATTCACAAAAAATAAAAAATAGAAGTCATACATTTTAAATAATTACCTTGTTACAAATTAAAAGAAAAAAAGGGAAAATTTCACAAATAACCATTTTATTTTTTTATTATTTTTTTAACCAAATCAAAATTAAATATAATTTATTAACAAAAAATTTATATTTTGGACATATTTGTCCAAATATGAAATTAACAATCCTCTCCACCGAAAATCACCGAAAATTATCAAAAATTGTTAGATCAGAAATTTTGAAGTTATCATTGTAAAGATCGGAGCTTATACAACATATTTCTCACTTTAAACAAAACAAATGACCGAATTTTGGTAAATTTTGTCGAACTTTTGAAAAATCTAAATTTCTTTATAAAATTGTTAGAAATTTATTAGAATTTGTATTTGAAACTAGAAATAGATGAAATTATTGAATTCTATGTGAAAAATGGGTTTGCATGGTGTAAGAAACGTTGAAAATGGGCAAAAAATGAGATTTTTGGGTCGATATTTGCGATGCAGACGGCGGCCGGCCGCCGTTGCCAATCTCGGGGCCATCTCAGGCCCAAGATACTCCCTTAGGCCGCATCGCGAAAGTCCGCAATGCCACACTGTTGCGCCACGTGGCGCCTGTATAAGATGCCACGTGGCGCAAATTTTTTTGAATTTAATTTTTTTAAATTAATTAAATTTAATATTATTTAAATTAATTAAATTTAATGTTATTTAAATTAATTAAATATATTAATAAAATTACATTAAATTATTTTTTTTTAATTTTAAATTAAAGGATAAATGCAATTTTATTTAAATTAAATAAAAAAAATTTCATAAATAGAATTTAGAAGGAATTGATCTAATAGATGGGAAAATTTACTTAAATGACTCATTAATTTTGGTTTGTAACATTATTTATTATTATTATGAGTACCTTATGTAATTATAATTTATATATGATTATTTTGATTTTAATATATAATTAATTATTATAATATGTTGATTAATATGTTAGTAATTAATTATTATAATGTATTATGATTTTTATGTATGTTAAATTAATTATTTCTGTAAATAATATTGTATGTTATATATAGCATGTTATTTATGAACTTTTTTCTTATTATTATTTTTCCTAATATTAATGTCTTTTGTTTATTTTTTTTATTGTTACAAGAAAGAAAACGTATTGAAAAAATATAGAATTCCAAAGCATATATTTTTTCGTACATCAATGACGGTTTATGCGAAAATGTGGGGTTCAAATTGTATAAACAATAAATTGACAAAAAATCAGAAAATATTATTTAGACAGACGTGTATGGGGCATTTCTTAGATATGTCAGAGTTGACATTCTCTGGTATTTTGGTGCACGAGTTATTGTTGCGTGAGTTGCATACCTTTAATTTAGAAGATAAGATGTGGTTTTACATAGGGAGGAAATGCATCCGATTTAGTCGGCAGGAGTTTGTACTAATCACTGGACTACAAATGCGAGATTACCCTCCCGTCCAGCAGCTGCATAGGAAATTGGGCACTCGATTATGGGATATATATTTTTCTAGGGTAAAAAAATTATCTTACATATTTCTTGATCAATGGTACGGACGTCTGGATTTGAAGAAAATGGACGATGCAAATGCAGTAAAGTTGAGTTTATTTTATTTTGTGTATCGTGTTTTGATCCCACGTGACGAGCGTAGTAGGATTCAAAATTTTGTTCTATGTTTAGTGGATGACTTTGATGAGTTTAATAAGTATTCATGGGGCAATATTGCATGGACCGTGCTTCATAACTCACTTAAGAAGGCTGCATTCCAAAAATTTGAGAAAATAAATAGGAAAAGGGTTTGCACATAGGAAGTTTGAGAGTTACAACGTGTATGACTTTTCACACGTATTTCTGGTATGCCATAATTTTCCTGTACTTAACTTTTTGATCTTAATTATATATTTATTTTGTATATGCCAAACTTATATTTTAAAAATAATTATATTAGGTATGGATTTTTGAGGCAATTTCAGTGTGCGGAGAGGTTTTTGGTTATCATAATGGTGATCGCTTCCCTCGTATTTTGAATTGGACGACTCGAGGGACTCCACAGTTTGATGAGGTTCAGGATACAATATTAGGAAAGGATTTGGTATGTGTTGATATGAATAAAAAATATATATATTGGTTTATAACTGTTATTTTGTTTTAAGCATAACTTAATATGGTTGGTTGATTTATAGGTTCTTTCGGTACATTGTAAATTAATACCAAAAGACCATGAGAAGAAAGAGGCAATTATGCGCTTGGTTAGACGTGTATGCATTCTAAGCGGAAGTTATGCTGGGGACTTATCAAATATGTCTGATTACAGTGAGAGCAAGCACCTCAGGACCTATGCCCATTTCAGCAACCTTAACAATGATGTTATAGATGTGGAGGAGGTGGATATGAATGGACAAACCCACAAATGTCAGCACTAGTGCCAAGAGCAATGGTATATTACTTATTTATGTGATTAACTAAAGAGAAATTTTCATATATTTCTAATATTTCTAAATAAGTCATTAACTATGGTTATGTTTCTTGTAGTTTGAACACAGTGCATCTGCAGACCATGGCGTAACACATCAGATTGAGCAGCTGCGGGAGGAGATGATTAAGAGATTTGAGCGTACTGAAGCTGCACAAGCTGCACTTCTACAAAGAATGGACAAGAATAGAGATGAAATTTTAACAAGTATTAATCAACTCCGAACCGATCTTACACAACAGATGCAGCAGATGATGATGTGGTTTAGGCAGTCATGCTCATTCCAACAGAACGAAAGCCATAATATAGTAAGCAAAATAAATTTTAAACGCAATAATTTTCCCTTACCTTAATTGCAGTTTAATTTATTTTAATATATACATATATTTTAGTTTGGAGAGAATACATCGGCAGGCTGTCAATATGATTTTCAGACCCCAGCTACTAGTCATGATATATTGCCCCAACCACTGATTGACAGTCCTGCAAGTGTTGAGATCTTGCCTGCCCTGCATAAGGGAGTGAGTCAATTTGGGAGACTGTATAGACCTGCATGGTATTTGCACACCCCATATACAAATCTATTTCCATAAAGGATACATGAGAAGAAGAAATTTGAAATTGAAGTACAACCTCAAGCAGACATGAATCCATTGCAGCAGATAGACTCGACTATCATAGTTGCATTTCAGGCCTGGATGGACAAGGATGAGGGTGTAGTCAGCTTACCTGGGCTAGACGCTAACCCGGCATGATTTCGGGAATTGCTACACAGCTGGCTGGATGACTTTGTAAGTGCATTATTCAATAATTTTATCTCATTTTATTTTTTTTATAAAATTTACACATTCACTTGACGGTAATTGTTTCTTAATGTAGCATATTAATAAGTATTTGAAGGTGATTCGGCTTAAGTAATACGGTTGCACTAATGTATTGCCTCAATTGTCCACTTCTGTGGATTCGTACTTCTTTGTGAGTGATGAATTAAATTAATTATATTTTGTTATTTCATTTTTATTAATTATTCGATGGCCCTGCATTTGTAGGAGACTTTTAGACTCCTTTATGAGCAGCACAAAAATGACATGACTGGCATTGTATGGAGTGATGAAGTGATGGCATATGCCCAAGGCGCTAAAGAAGATTTATTCGGTGCACGTATGTGGATTGAGGTTAATAAGGTAAAATATAATATTTTGTGTGAATGTTGTTATTTTTGTTTATAACTTGTAGTACTATTTGTAAGACTTATTTGAATTTTATGTAGGTTTATATTCCTGTCAACTACAATCAACAGCATTGGGTGACGGCAAGTGCATGAGGACACGGTAGTTGCCGCATATCAAACTTTCGACAACTACATGACTTCCCCGGGATGTCTACTATTCCATTTCTTTTTCCGTCCTTAACAACAAAATGAGATCGATCTATTGCATGCATTGTCATGCGAGCAGAATCATCTTTGTGCTTCCAAATCTTGTCATAGGCCCAAGTTGTCAAGAAGTTTGACATATTTTCTACAGCCTCACGTCTCTCAACAAACCATTTTTGCATTAACTCTCGAATCCACTCAATTAAGGCAGTCACCGTCATGACACGTGCTTGATTTGTGTGCTATAGTAGCTAAGCGCAAGTGCACGCTATCGTATCAAGTAATATAGGATTTTAAGTCCAGATATCGATCCCACAGGGACTATGCAATCTAATTCTATAAATCAAGTACTAAAATTATACCTACTTAACTTTTATTCAGAAGATCACAATCTGAAATTTATTTAACTAATTTAATTCTTTCAATTAACTAAACAAAAGTAAAGAGTAGAATTCACAAATAAAGATAATATAGGATTTTGACTCGTCCCTTAGTATTTCATTAGATTCATTAACCACTTAGTTAATCCCTTAATATCAATTGATTGGCTTAAACACTAATCTCATCACAAGCCTCTGTCGATGGTCAAGTGACTATATTACGCATTCTAACAATCACCTATATGTCTATGGTAATCAAATCAGAATGTAATTCATTAAGATCAAGTCTAAATATACCATACATGCCACCTAGGTATATGTCTATCCTAAATGGAACTCATAGTTGTTACCCTATGATCATGCATCAAACTATCCTAGGCTAAACACATGAATCCATCCGTCGAGTTCATCATGGTTCCTTAATCATTCAAAATATTGATCAGGTATAATGAAAGCATTAAACACAAGATAGAATGAATCAATTGAATTTATCAAGTTCATAAACTAAAATTTGACACAATCCAAATCCATATTAGGTTCACATAGTCTAACCCTAGATGAACAAATTAACCCATCACAAAACCAAAAGTATCAAACCAATTCATAAAGATCAACAATAAAGAGAACATAATGATAAAGAAAGAGAAGAAAAACTAATCAAAGTGATTCTTTGATGTGCTTCTCCCTCAATCTTGACTTGAAGCTTAAATCTTGATCTTGGTTTTTCAATCTTTGGCTTTGATCTTTGATTTGTGTGAATTCTCTCTCTAAGTTTTTGCCTCTTTTCTTTCTTTTTCTCCTCTTTTTTTTCTTAGGGTTTTTGGCTTTCTATTTATAGGTTTTTGTCTTCAAAATACTGTTTACGAGTTACTGTAGCAAAATACGGTTCACTGGTACTGCAGCAAATACTGTTCCCGACACTGTTCATCACATTAAGCTCTGCGGCGCTGGGCTGTGGGCGCTACGGTGCTCAGCTACTGACCTGGGCACCACGGCGCTCAGTCGCTGGCCTGGTGCCCCTTTCGTATTTTAAGTGTAACTTCTTCGTTTGACATCCGATTCACCTCCCTTTTGTTCCTATGCGTCACATTTTCCATCATGCATCTATTTATGATCAAAAACCACAATAAAATAGCCAAATAGTTATGATTTGAGCAAAATACAAAAGTTGAGTACAAATTATACTAGTGCTTTTATGTTCTTATCAGTGTTTCCTTTGTAACAGCGTTAATGCTCTCTGCAATATTGGTGGTCATGATGTCATATTTTCTGAATGCTCCCATTGATCGAGCCCATTTTGAAAAACCAACCTCCTCCTCCTCCAAGTATCTCGTTGTCTCCGGTTTCATTTCTCGCATCTTATAAATTTTCCTTTGAAAGTCAGCTATGCGATACGCCTTGGCAGCAATAAAATAGGAGGCCAAATATCCCCCTCCTTTTATTCTTTGCGATGCTATCTTATATCGTGCTACCAAATTACACTTCAAGTGATGGATGCATACACCATGATATACATTAGGAAATACCTCTTTAATGGCGTTCTCGATACTAGTATGTCGATTAGATATAAATACAAGGTTCTCAAGATCGCCAATAACTCCTCGGAGTTTTTCTATAAACCACTTCCATGAAGCATCATTTTCAGAGTCAGCAATACATGCAAATGGAAAAATCTGGTTGTTTCCATCCTTGCAAATAATCACAAACATTGTTCCCAAGTATGCATTTTTTAAAAATGTACCATCAATTGTAATAACCGGTCGGATGAAAGACTGGAACCCTCTAATACATGGTTCAAGAGCCATGAAGAAATATTTGAAGTGCTTGCAATCGTCAATCTCCGAATGCGTGACTGTACCTGGGTTCTGTTGTTCCAATATATGACAGTATGCAGGAAGTAATTTATATGAACCCTCTGGAGTACCACGTATCAACACCAATGCATGCTCCTTAGCCCGTCAAGCAGTAGGGTAAGTTATGTCTACACCAAACTCCTCACGTATGTGTGTTTGGATTTCCTTCAGTCTATAAAGTAGACTCGCAGATGCAAACTTATTTTTTATGAATTTGTCAATAATCCGAGACTTTACTTGTCGATAACCATCGCGCAATCGATCTAATTGGTACACGTGACTTGAATCAATTCTGCGCACAATAAAATGTTTCCTTGCATCTGTCGACACTGCACATAATCACCATCGACATCTATCATCATCACATTTGATCTTAAAATGATCTTTTATCGACCTTGACACTTTAAAGCTCTAATTACCTTTAAGTGCTACCATACTAATATCCTGGTGAAGTTCGTCTTTGCTATCAAAAACTTTCCTACAAACACATCGCCAATTCCACTACTCGATATCTTATCCGAAATACCCAAGTCTGATGGTGGTATTGGAGGCATAAACGCAAAGGGGTTTTTCGCTTCACAAAAATCTATTCTTCTAGCTTCAACATTTAGGGACCTTGTCGAAACATAACAACGTCCGCCTTCTGCTAAATCATCTCCTTCTAAATTATCAACATTTCTAACATCATCATTGTCCCCTTCCACATCCCCAACATTTCCAATGTCATCACAAGCGTAATGTGTATAGGCTGGGTCTTCATTAAAGAGTATAGGAGAAATATTGTGATACTCGTTTCGTGTGTTTGCAGGAACCACTGCTGGAACTGATAGAGATGTATGATTCACTTAGTTGTTACCGCTAGCTGACATAAAATAAGTATAAATTGACGGTGGGTTTTGATTGAGGGGCTGTATATCATCTTCATAAACGAGAGCTCTAGGATCCACTGTTACACATAAAGAACAGTATGATCTTCTATTGGCGCTAAAAAAAAATCGAACATTACTATCGTTTCTAATCTCAATAGGCTTTAGGTTATACCTCGTTGCATCAATTTTAATTTTTAAAGTCACCTTACAGTTCACATTGTCGACTCCCAAGGTATAACATACTACATTTAAAAGATCTTCAAAATTAATATCTTTCAGAACCGAAATTCCAAAATTACTATAATCAATATAACTTTCTTCCCCATCGCTAGAACTCTCTCACTTTCCTCCAAAACAAATAACTATTGCATCATACTCCATATGACCTGAAAAACAAAAAAGAAAAGTAGTAAAATTATTTTAAAAAATAAAAAAATGCGCATCGCGGGGGCACATCTCGGACCTGAGATGTGCCCCCGAGATACGCATATTGTGCGTGCTGCGGGGCCATCTCGGGCCTGAGATGGCCCCGAGATGCACACAATGTGTGCGCTGCGGGGCCATCTCGGGCCCCACGGTGCCTAAATTGACGGCGGCCGCACCGACCACCGTCTGGTTTTCGCCAAACACACTCCAAATCTTATTTTTGGCCGGATTTCAATGTCTTTTGAACCATTCTAACTCATTTTTCACATTTAGTTCGTCAATAACAACTACTTTTAACTTTAAATGTAAATTTTATCTAATTTCTAACAAATTTAAATTTTCTAACAAAGTTTAGAAAACTTACCAGAGCTATTTCTTTGATTTAAAGCGATAAATATACTCAACAACACTTGATTTTTGCAATAACAACTTTAAAAATATTCGGCCATCAATATACTTTAGTTCAATATATCAATTTTGAAGTTTCGTAGAAAAATAGAGAAAGAAGTTATAAGTTTGATATAAGGACAAATATGTCCAAAAATAAGTTATTTGATTAATAAAATATAATCATTTTACATTTGGTTAAAATAAAATAATCAAATAATTAAAAGGCTATTTGTAAAATTTTTCAAAAAAAAACAAAAGACAATTCCTATTATATGAACGCAAGAATTACAAATAAGTACTTAACTTATTAAAATAGAATAGACAATTTCATTCACATAAAATAAAAAAGGGAAAAGTTCACAAATAACCTCATTATTTTTTTATTATAATATTTTAACCAACTTAAAATCAAATATACTTTATTAACCAAACATAAACATTTTGGACACATTTGCCCATTTTCTCTATTAACTTTTCCCTCACCCGAATATCAATCAAAAAAACCAAAAATTATCAAAATTCGTTAGATCGAAAAATTTGAAGTTATCACTGCATAGATCGAAGCTTTTACAACAGATTTCTCACTTCAAACAAAGAAAATGGCCGATTTTTGGTGAGTTTTGTTTAAGTTTTGAAAATTTTAAATTTGTTTATAACATTATTAGAATTTATATTTAAAGCTAGCAATAGATGAAATTATTGAATTCTATGTGAAAAATAGGTTTGAATGGTGTAAGAAACGTTGAAAATGGGCAAAAAATCGTGATTTTTGGGTCATATTCGTGATGCAGACGGCGGCCGAAGCGGCGGCAGCCACCGTTGCCAATCTCGGGGCCATCTCGGGCCCGTGATGGCCCCGCGATGCGCGTTAAGGGCGCATCGCGGGGCGCGCAACGCGGACCCGAGACGGCCCCGCGATGCGCGTTTAACAGGCGCATCGCGGGGCCATCTCGGGTCCGTGATGCGCGCCCGCGATGCGCCCTTAACGCGCATCACGGGCGCACAACGCGGACCCGTTATGACCCCGCGATGCGCGTTCAATAGGCGCATCGCGGGGCTATCTCGGGCCCGCGATGCGCGCCCGCGATGCCGCAAAATTCGCGCCACGTGGCACGAATTTTTTTGAATTAGGTTTTTTTAAAATTAAATTTAATTATATTTAAATTAATTAAATATATTTATAAAATTACATTAATAATTTAGATAAATGTAATTTTATTTAAATTAAATAAAAGATTTCATAAATTCTATTTAGAAGGAATTGATCTAATAGATGGGAAAATTTGCTTAAATGACTCATTAATTTTGGTTTGTAACATTTTTTATTATTATTGTGAGTACCTTATGTAATTATAATTATATATGATTATTTTGATTTTAATATATAATTAATGTTGATTAATATTAATATGTTAGTAAATTAATTATTAAGTTTGGTTTGATTTTATTATTATAATATGTTGATTAATATGTTAGTAATTAATTATTTTAATGTATTATGTATGTTAAATTAATTGTTTCTGTAAATAATCTTTCTCTGATTATTATTTTTCTTAATATTAATGTATTTTGTTTATTTTTTTTTTATTGTTACAGGAAAGAGAACGTATCGAAAGAATATAGAATTCCAGAGCATATGTTTTTTCGTGCATCAGTGACAGCTTATGCTAAGATGTGGGGTCTAAATTGCATTAAAGATAAACTGACAACAAGTCAGAAAACATTATTTAGGCAGACGTGTATGGGGGTATTTCTTAGATATGTCAGAGTTGACATTCTCTGGTATTTTGGTGCACGAGTTATTGTTGCGTGAGGTGCATACCTCTAATATAGATGATGAGATGTGGTTTTACATAGGGAGGAAACGCATCCGTTTTAGCCGGCAGGAGTTTGTACTAATCACTGGATTACAAATGCGAGATTATCCTCCCGCCCAGCAGCTGCATAGGAAATTGTTTCTAAATGCAACATATTAATGAGTATTTGAAGGTGATTCGGCTTAGGCAATACGGTTACACTAATGCATTGCCTCAATTGTCCACTTCTGTGGATTCGTACTTCTTTGTGAGTGATGAATTAAATTATTTATATTTTTTTATTTTAATTTTATTGATTATTCGATGGCCCTGCATTTGTAGGAGTCTTTTAGACTCCTTTATGAGCAACACAAAAATGACATTACTGGCATTGTATGGAGTGATGAAGTGATGGCATATGCTCAAGGCGCTAAAGAAGATTTACTCGGTGCACGTATGTGGATTGAGGTTGATAAGG
Organism: Ailanthus altissimus; assembly: GCA_946807835.1. Classification (NCBI taxonomy): domain Eukaryota; kingdom Viridiplantae; phylum Streptophyta; class Magnoliopsida; order Sapindales; family Simaroubaceae; genus Ailanthus; species Ailanthus altissimus. The sequence continues at coordinate 22,375,913 of OX327685.1, read as the reverse complement.
TAAATGTTGTTATTTTTGTTTATAACTTGTAGTACTATTTTGTGTGAATGTTGTTATTTTTGTTTATAACTTGTAGTACTATTTCTAAGACTTATTTGAATTTTATGTAGGTTTATATTCCTGTCAACTACAATCAATAGCATTGGGTAACGGCTGAGGTGGACATCTTGCATCGGCAAATATTGATCTACGATTCTAGCATCAAGGGATTTGCCGATGGCGTGATTGAGAATCATGTCCTGCCATTAGCTATGTTGTTACCCCGTTACTTAGATGCTTGTAGATTATATGAGCAACGACGAATTACACCTGACTTAACCCCTTTTCATGTAATTAGATTAAAGGATGGAGTGCCACAACAGACAGTGAATAGTGGAGATTGTGGGGTTTATGTTTGTATGTTTATAGAGTTTTTGATGTGTTGTCATCCCCTAGATTTTGGTCCTGAGCATGGGTCATTTTTTAGGACCAAAATGGCGACCGACTTATGGAAATGTGCAAAAAAGTAGTGAAATGATGTTGATTGATTTGTATGTTTTTATGTATGTTTATAAAGATTGTAAAATGATGTTGATTGATTTTGGTAGGGACGGGAGGTTCCCTTTACAGCTAAGAGATGTGAGAAATATTTGAAGTGTATTTTCTGCAGGTTTATGAAATATAGATTTTGAGAAAAAATAGGGGAAACTCTGTCCGTTTTAATCCAGAAATTTTAGAAAATAAAATAAAATTTCCATGTTTATAAGAGTACAAATAAAGTCCATAACTACATGACTTTAAAATACAAATACAAATATAACTCATAAAGAACACATCAACTACCATGTAATGGAATTGGGTTTCGACAAGTTTGTCGATTATGTCCATGCTGCTTACAGCGACTGCATACATTCTTCATGGGAGCCTCACCTTGCGATAGAATTCTATTCTTCCGACGTCTTCCTGATTGCCGACGTACTATAGGAGGCTGGATGTCAGCAGCTCTCAACTCCTCTGGAACAATCCAATCTAACGGATGACCAACCGGATTTACTGGTTCATTGTATGCACGCAACAAACACTCAGTCGTGTAATATCGCGAACAAAGAGTCTGGTACTGGAATCTGACCTGCCTGCATACTGTAAATGCATGAGGACACGGTAGTTGCCGCATATCAAACTTTTGACAACTACATGACTTTCCCGGGATGTCCACTATTCCATTTCTTTTTCCGTCCTTAACAACAAAACGAGATCGATCTATTGCATGCACCGTCATGCGAGCGGAATCATCATTGTGCTTCCAAATCTTGTTATAGGCCCAAGTGGTCAAGAAGTTTGACATATTTTCTGCAGCCTCACGTCTCTCAACAAACCATTTTTGCATAAACTCTAGGATCCACTCAATTAAGGCAGTCACCGTCATGGCACGTGCATCCTTCGCAACAGCGTTAATGCTCTCTGCAATGTTGGTGGTCATGATGTCATATCTTCTGAATGCTCCCACTGATCGAGCCCATTTTGAAAAACCAACCTCTTCCTCCAAGTATCTCGTTGCCTCCGGTTTCATTTCTCGCATCTTATATATTTTCCTTTGAAAGTCAGCTATGCGATACGCCTTGGCAGCAACAAAATAGGAGGCCAAGTATCCCCCTCCTTTTGTTGTATGCGATGGTATCTTATATCGTGCTACCAAATTACCCTTCAAGTGATGGATGCATACACCATGATATACATTAGGAAATACCTCTTTAATGGCCTTCTCGATACTAGCATGTCGATCAGATATAAATACAAGGTTCGCAAGATCGCCAATAACTCCTCGAAGTTTTTCCATAAACCACTTCCATGAAGCATCATTTTCAGAGTCAGCAATACCTCATGCAAGTGGAAAAATCTGGTTGTTTCCATCATTGCAAACAGCCACAAACATTGTTCCCAAGTATGCATTTTTAAAAAATGTACCATCAACTGCAATAACCGGTCGGATGGAAGACTGGAACCCTCTAATACATGGTCCAAGAGCCATGAAGAAATATTTAAAGTGCTTGCAATCGTCAATCTCCAAATGTGTGACTGTACCAAGGTTCTGTTGTTCCAATATATGACAGTATACAGGAAGTAATTTATATGAACCCTCTGGAGTACCACGTATCAACACCAATGCATGCTCCTTAGACCGCCAAGCAGTAGGGTAAGCTAAGTCCACACCAAACTCCTCACGTATGTCTGCTTGGATTTTCTTCGGTCTATAAAGTCGATTCGCAGATGCAAACTTATTTTTTATAAATTTGCCAATAATCCCAGACTTTGCTTGTCGATGACCATCGCGCAATCGATCTAATTGGTACACGTGACTTGAATCAATTATGCGCACAATAAAATATTTCCTTGCATCTGTCGACACTGCACGTAATCGCCATCGACATCTATCATCATCACATTTGATCTCAAAACGATCTTTTGTCGACCTTGACACTTTAAAGCTCCAATTACCTTTAAGTGCTACCATACTAATAGCCTGGTGAAGTTCGTCTTTGCTATCAAACAACTTTCCTACAAACACATCGTCAATTCCACTACTCGATATCTTATCTGAAATGACCAAGTCTGATGGTGGTATTGGAGGCATAAACACAAAGGGATTTTTCGCTTCACAAAAATCTATTCTTCTAGCTTCAACATTTAGGGAGCTTGTCGAAACATAACAACGTCCGCCTTCTACTAAATCATCCCCTTCTAAATTATCAACATTTTTAACATTATCATAGTCCCCTTTCACATCCCTAACATTTTCAATGTCATCACAAGCGTAATGTGTATAGGCTGGGTCTTCATTAAAGGGTATAGGAGAAACATTGTGATACTCGTTCGTTGTGTTTGCAGGAACCACTGCTGGAACTGATAGAGATGTATGGCTCACTTGGTTGCTACCGCTAGCTGACATAAAATGACCATGAATTGATGGTGGATTGGGGGGCTGTACATTATCTTCATAAACAGGAGCTCTAGGATCCACTGTTACACATAAAGGACAGTACGATCTTCTATTGGCGCTTAAAAAAAATTGAACATCATTGTCATTTCTAATCTCAATAGGCTTTAGGTTATACCTCGTTGCATCAATTTTGATTTTCAAAGTCACCTTACACTTCACATTATCGACTCCCAAGGTATAACATACTGCATTTAAAAGATCTTCAAAATTAATATCTTTCGGAACCAAAATTCCAAAATTATTATAATCAACATAACTTTCTTCCCCGTCACTAGAACTCTCTCACTTTCCTCCAAAACAAATAACTATCGCATCACACTCCATATGACCTGAAAAAACAAAAAAGATTAGGAAAAGTTCACAAATGGAAAATTTAGTAAAATTTTTTAAAATGATAAAATATTTAAAAATAAAAAAAATGCGCATCGCGGGGGCACATCTCGGGCCCGAGACGTGCCCCCGCGATGCCCACATATTGCGCGCCGCGGGGCCGTCTCGGGCTCGAGACGTGCCCCCGCGATGCGCACACTGAGCGCATCGCGGGGTCACATCTCGGGCCCGAGACGGCCCCGCGGCGCGCACTATGTGCGCATCGCGGGGGCACGTCTCGAACCCGAGATGCACACAATGTGGGCACCGCGGGTCCATCTCGGGCCCGAGATGTGTCCCGCGATGACTAAATTGACGGCCGCCGCAGCGACCGCCGTCTGGTTTTCGCCAAACACACTCCAAAACTTATTTTTGGCCGGATTTCAACGCCGTTTATACCATTCTAACTCATTTAGTTGGTTAATAACAACTACTTTTAACTTCAAATGTAAATTTATCTAATTTCTAACAAGTTTAGAAAATTTACCCGAGCTATTTCTTTGATTTGATTCGAAGCGATCCTCAGCAACCCTTTGATTTTTAGAATAATAACTTCAAAAATATTCGGTAAGCTATTTCTTTAAAGTTTCTTTAAAAAAACACGAAGTTATAAATTTGATATAAGGATAAATTTGTCCAAAATTAAATTATTTGGCTAATAAAATATAATTATTTTATATTTGGTTAAAATAAAATAATAAAATAATTTAAAAGTTATTTGTGAACTTTTTTCAATAAAAAAATACAAATAAATATTTACATCGTTAAAATAATAATGACAAATCTCTATAATGGAAACTGATTTAAGAAATAGAAAGGGTTTTAGATAATATTATTTGGGTAATTAATTAGTAATAAAATTATTTTTTTATAGTATATTAATTTTTTTATATGGCTCGACTTGCTTACTTTTACTTAAATTTGAGTGGCTACAATCGTACAGCTCATTCATGATTATCCAAGTTATATTTAAGCACTCATTTCGTATAATTTAATACAGAATAATATTATATTTTTGATATTATTCTAACTTTTTCATCTTGAATAATATTTTATGTAATCATTGAATAGAAAGTTTTTATAATTAATGAAATATTTTATTTCTTAATTTTTCTATCTAATAAATAAATAATAAATTACTTAGAATAAAAAATTCTGAAAAAAAATTAAAAAATATAATATTATTTATCAATTAAATTATGTCCCCAAGCCAGGTGCAGTGTGCAAAAAAAAGAAGAATTTATCAAATTAAATTATGTAATTTATTAACTTTTTTCGGTATTAGATAAGAAATACCGAAAAGATGGTTGATTTCATTACAAAAAAAAATTCTTTCGATTTTTAATTTTATAGTTTATTATACTATAAAAGAAATTTTTTTTTAAAAAGAAAAACCAACATCAAGTTTGAACCAGTGATTTAAAGAGGTCTATTACCTCTATTCTACCGATTGAACTAAAGCTATTTTTTAAATTAAAACACATTCTATTTTTTTATATTTATATTTTAAAATATTAATAATTAAAAAAATACAATATGTTGGATTCAATCGAGAGACTTGAGGAGGACTATTAACTCTTACACTACTAATTAAGCTGAAGCTAATTTTAAATCAAAACACATTCTATTCTTCTATATTTAAATTTTAAAATACTAATAATTCAAAAAAATACAATTTGCTAGATTCGAACTTAAGACTTGAGGAGTGCTATTACCTCCACTCTACCATTTGAGTTAAAGCTATTTTTTGAATCAAAATACATTTCGTTTTTTATATTTAATTTTAAAATATTAAATAATTAAAATAATAATATTTCCATCCTAGTATATGTATAACCAAACTGGATCCAGACTAGACTATTTGATTTTTTTAATGTAAGAATCGAATAATTATTTTGAAGTGTAAAAATTGAACCGAACAAATCAGTTCGTTTTAAATTGGTCTAATTTTTTTAATTTTTGATCTTTTTACCCACCATTGTTAGTGACTACTATTTATCAAGTAATTGTGACTTTTTATTTTTTATTAATATGATAGTTATACAATGTCAATTAATAACTGACATATCATATACTCTATCAGTTGAAATACAAAATTTAAATTTCAATTATGCAAACATAGTAATACTCTTATTTAATTAATATTTTTATAAAGCCCCACAAACATAGCATTATGGATGTTCAATTTAAAATCTATACAACTAATCTTTCTCAAAATATTCTATAGAGATTTACAGTATATGATTTTTTATTTAATATTAATTCAATAATAATTATTCTTTTAGAAGAATACAATAATAACTATTTTTTTTTGAAAAAGGAAAGATAAGAATTTTAAAAAAAAAATTAAACAAGATTATTTTTTGTACTAAATAAAGTGTATTTACAAAATCTTATAATTTTATTATGTATTTAAAAAGAGTAAAACTAGGCACCTCAAATTTTATCTTAAATTGTATTCTAAAAAATGATGTGTCAATGAACTATTAGGTAGTGAAATGATAAACTTTTTGCAAAATTATCATTAAACCATTTTACCATTTAATGATTGCTTGATACATTATTTTTTTAAGATACAATTTAAAATGCTTAGCATTACTCATTTAAAAATGATAGGTATGCTTGACACATTAGGGAGCCCATTTTAATACTTGGACCCAAAATCTCCTGAGTGCCCAACCCAGAGAAGACTGCCTCAGTAGGACTGCACCCAGATTAAGACACTCAAGCCTTTATAACTTGGCCAATAAAACTCATGAAGTGGAACCAAAGCTATACCATTTGTCATCATTCAATTGTAGTGACAAGGGATACGTCATCTAAACTCAAGCACCTGCCATGTCAGCATGAGCCCATTAACAGTGCACACGTCAGCACCACTCATATCTTGCTATGTCATTAACATCTAGCCTACTAGAGGAGTACTCTAGTTATCTGATCTAGAGATAAGGTTAGATATGGGAATCTTGAAAGGCTTAATGAGCCACGTCAGCCTAGGCTAGTATATGTCATGCCACCAATAGAGCCTAATAAAAGAGTACCTGGATGCCACCTCAGCTAACTGTTAGACCTAGAGGATAAGATTGGATAAGAAAATCCCCAATGAGCCAATCATCAAGTGCCACATCAGTAAGACTCAGTGTCCTGGCTACAGTTGATGCCACTGACACTGTTGAGGTAGGTGAACAATTTAGCATTATTCACACCGGGTATAGAGGGGACAAAGTCAGAAACCCCTCAGTGTCCCTCAGAGCTCCTCAGTCATCACTAACTCAACTCAGTGCCCCTCTAAATGAAAAACTCCAAAATGACCCTCATGACAAAGGCTGTTCGTCACGTGTCACCTTTAAGGGAAGTTCTTCAACTGGAATTCTCCAAACTTAAGTTAAGTTTTTAGAATGTAAAAAGAGTGAAAAACAACTGGTATTTTTTAAATTCACATTTTCTCTTTAGAAAATCAAATTCTTCACATTCTCTCTAAACTCTTTTCACTTTCTTTGGGGCAAATTAACTTTAGAGAACACTTTTCAGAGTATTTCTGCCTGACTTAAACATCGGAGAGCCATCGTCGGCCACCTTGCCAGCGCCTGCCCCCTGACATTCGTTGTGTTGTGTTCCTTAGGTCCCTTCAGGTGTGCTCAGTTAATTCTACCCCGATTCAGAGTTCAGCTACTTCTCAATACCATTTCAAATTTCCACCATCAGTACAGCTTTAATCTTGGCCCTTGATAAAAGGAAGCCTAAAAACTCAAAATTCTCCATCCTCTCTTATACTCAAACTTAAGTTTGGGGTCGAGCCTTCCCCTTAGGCCAAAAATTATTCCCAACATTTTGGAACCTTCTGTGGAAAGTTGAGAAAAGCCTTACTTTTAGACACTACACCAAGTCTGACCAACTAATGGTGCGTATAAGCCTTTCACCATGTTTGAAACGTCAAGGGATATTGGGGTTATGCCCAGAAACCCATAAGTTAAGAGAGTGGCTGAAGATTTGAAGAGCCAGGGTAGAGGTTTCTTAAGTAAGCCTAAGGAAACACCTCAAAGTCACCTTATAGAGTGCATAATAGAGATGCTCTGATTACCCGAAAGCAATTTGAAGAATTTGTTGAAGAATTACACCGTATGATGATGATGAACACATGAAAATGCATATTTGTTAAGAGATTCAATCACCATTTAATGTCACTAATTTTAGCATTTTCTGTATTTTTAGCTTGAAATAAAGTGTTGTCCTTACATTGTGATTAATGAATGTTATTTGGACAGGTTTAGGTAAAATGGACATAACTCTCAATGTAGAAATTGAAATGAAGAAATTCTTGAACCTAGTACAACATGACTCAATCTTACACAAATTTAAAGAATAGTGAAAAAGCCAAATCCAACATGTTATGGGCCAAATATTGAGATACAATAGAATCAGGCTACAACTTCTGCCCAGCTTGACCCAACTCAAGTATTTGAACTGTATCTCAAAAAATACGTACTCAATTGGTATAATTATTGATGCTATGAAATGATGCATTTATTATCAACAACTAGTATGTTGATGGTAAAGTCCAAATCAGCCATTATCATGGACCAAATTGCATTATAAGTGGGGAAAATGGTTGTTAGTCAAAATCTGATGTATCTTTGAAATTGTGCTCATATCTCATTGGATACTCATCCACTTTCCATGAACGTAATGCCTATGGAAAGAAGAGACAAAATTCTATAACTTTCATGTCGGCTACAGAAGCTATTTCGGTCATTTACATTATCAAAAATGTGCTGCAAGTGGATAAATGAGTTATTAGCCTAAAATTATTGAAGATTGATGTCATCCACGACATATTTCCATTCATTGCCTATATAAGGAGACTCTTAGGACGTTTTCAATATTAGATAATTCTCTCTTCTTTTTTTCTCATTAACTTGTATTGTAATTTAGGCTAGAATTTGTAGCAAGGCTAAGAGATGAACTTTTATGTGTAATAAATCCACTTCTATACTTTGATTCGTTGTCAAGAGCTACAAATGTTGTAAGTTTTGTTTTGATTAAACTCTTATCTAGTTTATTTTCTATAATCCAGTGGTTATAATTCTCATGTCTTATATATGTTCAGTCATACTTTTCTTATGTGATTCTTGTTGAATTATAATTGTTATTGGTTACATTGTTTTATATGTTAATCTTTTACTACAATATTATCAAATTGATATATTGTCGATCTTGTATAACATGTAAGGGCAATAAATGTTTGATATTCAAGTTGATCTTTTACTGCAATATTGTTAAAATGATATATTGTTGATCTTAGATAACTTGTATAAATAAGCATGATTTGTGTTAATATTTGCAAAAGAGTTTAGTCATATCCAATGTATGTGTTATCAAATGTGCTATATTTTACATATCTTCCGATTGATTGTTTAGATGTAAAATTGTCAATTGAGTTATAAACACTGAATCAAAGTGTAGAGTAGATTTATAAAGCATAATTGTGATTCTTGAAGCTTTGTTTGAATTTTCATAAGACATTTCCTTCAAATCATAGACAATTCTATCTCATCCAGTTAAATCAATTAATTTTATCCTTTTCATAAGACATTTCCTTCAAATCATAGACAACCTATTTTGCCAAGAGCTTCCTCGTGGGATCGACACCTCAATCTATACTGCGATAGCCGCGTTATATTTTGAGCGTAAACAAAATTTGGGGCCGTTGCCGGGGAGGCACACTAAGAGAAAGTCGGTTGCGATTACAAATACTAAAGTGGTAACTTTGTACATTTTTCTTTGTAAAATATTAGTTTTATTTTCTTGTAATTCATCTTATTGTTCATAGTTGGTTCTACCACCTAATTTATTTTATTTTCTTTAGTTAATTTGCTATAATTTATATTGTTTTAATGGTTGGTTTTACCGCTTAACTTTATTCACTTTCTTTTATTTATTTATTATACTTTATTTCTTTAGTTAATTTGTTATATTTTTGTGGCTGGTTCTACTGCCTAACTTAGTTTTTTTTTTGTACTTTATTTATTTATTGCACTTTTGTTTCTTTAGTTAATATGTTGTATTTTCTTTTTATTTTAATGGCCGGTTCTACCGCCTAACCTTTTATTTATTTACTTATTATATTTTTTTTTATTGCACTTTATTTTATTTATTTGTTATACTTTGCATTTTATTTTTCTTTATTTATTGCATTTTCTTTTCTTTTATTTACTTATTGTATTTTTTTTTTATTATTTATTTATTGTATTTTTTTATCGTACTTTACAGTTTATTATCTTTTGTTCATTTATTGTATTTATCTTTTATAGTTGGTCTTACCACCTAACTCATTTCTATTTCTTGTTGTGTTTTATTCCACTTCTTAATTTTCCTTAAGCATTTCCTTCCTTAAAAAAAAAAAATTAGGATGTATGCATCGACTTAGAGACAAACGAGGAAGATTTGTGAGAGAACTAGAACTAGAACCACCCCCACAATTTGTAAGTGAAGAGAATTCACCTTCTAGTTCATCTTGTAATTCTAACACAATGAGCCAACACGAAGAAAACCCCGTTAGAACTCTAAAAGATTACTTGCATCCTACTCGCACAGCCACATCATCATGCATTATATTTCTACCTAACACACTACATTCGGATTTTAAACCTTAAATGATACAACTTCTGCCCATTTTTCATGGTTTAGATAGTGAAAATCCTTATGTACATGTTAGGGAATTTGAAGAGGTAATTGCCACCTTCCATAGCCAACCTGAAGCCATAGACACTGTTAGGCTTAAATATTTCCCTTTTTCTTTGAAAGACAAAGTAAAGAGTTGGCTATACTCTTTGAGGCCGAGGTTTATAGGAACTTGGACAGAAATGACCCAAGCATTTTTCAATAAATACTTCCCACAACACAAAACTAATGGCCTGAAAAGACAAATTTCTTTTTTCTTCCAAAAAGACAGTGAAATCTTATATCAAGCATGGGAAAAGTTTAAAGAATTGCTAAATCTGTGCCCTCACCATGGGTATGAAAATTGGCGCTTGATTAGTTATTTCTATGAGGGACTCACAATTAAAAAACGCCAATTTATTAAGATGATGTGTAATGGGGAGTTCCTTCACAAAGATCCTGAGGAAGCCATAAAATTCCTTAATGACTTAGCTGAAAAAGTCCATACATGGACTGGACCTAGCATTGCTGAAAGCACAAATAGGTCACGACCCAATATAGTTTTCCATCTTAGGGAAGAGGATAACCTTAAAGCCCAATTAGAGGTCTTAACTAGGGAGTTAGAGGCCTTGAAAACCAAAGATAGAAGGGTTACCTATACGGTTGCTAGAATTGAATCACACGATGTCTGTTTTGTCTGTGGAGGAGCGGAACACTTAGCTCAGGATTGCCCCACTTATAGTGAGATGAGAGGGATATATGAGGAACAATGTAATGCCCTAGGGATTTACAAAAAGCCTTATTCATCCTACTCTGAAACATATAATCCTAGCTGAAGAAACCACCCAAATTTCAGTTGAAAATCTGACTAACCAGCCAACAGCCATTGGAAACAAGAACAACAAGCGCCCAAGTCTTATGTTGCACCTTAATATAATGCACGACCAACTAGGAGTTCTTTAGAGGATACATTACAAGCATTTATGGAGGCACAAAGTAAGACTAATAAAAAATTTGAAATAATTCTTGCACAGGTGGTAGACGAAAACAAAGAAATCAAGAGTCAAATCACAAAGTTGACCAGTGCTTTAACTGTACAAGAGCAAGGTAAGTTTCCATCTCAATCTCAATCCAATCTGAAAGGACAATTCATGGTACAAACTTCAACTTCTGATGTTCAAAATCTCAAAGAAGTCAATGCCATTACTACTCGAAGTGGTAAGATTGTAAGTGAGCCTACTTCTGAAATTAACTCATCTATGAGTAGCAAAGACGTCCCCCTTGAAAAAGAGGCCAAAAATAAATTTTCAATCCCAGTGCCTTTTCCTCAAGCTCTTTGACCGGTTGGAAAATATTCAGAAATTCAAGGTGAGATTTTAGAACATTTGAAACAAGTTAAGATTAATCTTTCTTTGTTGCATTTGATTAAGCAGGTTCTAACTTATGCCAAAGTCATCAAGGATTTATGCACTATCAAAAGAAAACACCATGTGAAGAAAACTGCAGTTTTGGCAGAACAGGTAAGTGCAGTGATTGAACAAAAGACACCACCCAAGTATAAAGACCCAGGATGTCCCACAATCTCCTGCCAAATTGGGACACATGAGTTTGGTCAAGCTTTATTGGACTTAGGAGCAAGTGTAAATTTAATGCCTTATTCTATTTATTTATAATTGGGACTTTGTGAGATTAAACCAACATCTGTAGTCCTACAATTAGCTGACCGATCAATCAAGAAACCACGGGGAATAGTAGAAGTTGTTTTGTTGCAAATTGATAAATTTTACTACCCTGTTGATTTTCTTGTTTTAGATACTCATTCTGTTGTTAACATAGAGTCAAAAATCCCTCTTATTTTAGGGAGACCTTTTTTAGCCACTGCTAACGCTCTTATTAATTGCAGAAATGGTCTAATGAAATTATCTTTTGGGAATATAACTTTTGAGGTGAACATTTTTAATATTTGCAAACAACCACGAGAAGAAGACGAGTGCTATCATTCATATATGATAGACACACTTGTAGCAGAGGAAGCTTATAAAAATCATGACTATGATTCTTTGAAAAACCTTCTCAATTTTGATTTTGAAGAATTGTATTATCCTGATGTAACAACTAATGTGTTTAGTGTTTTTGACTCACAAGATAAAGGGACTCGATTTTGGCAGCCACGCTTTGAAGAGTTGCCACGAGAGAGGGAGAGACCAAAACCATCAAACCTCGAGACACCACAAGTTGAGCTTTCTCCACTGCCCAAAGGTTTGAAACACGCATTCTTGGGACCAGGTGATACCTTTTCCTATCATCATTTCTTCTGAACTTAGTGCTGAACAAGAGGAAAAATTGATAAAATTGTTAAAAGAATATAAGTCTACACTAGGTTGGACTATAGCTGATATTAAAGGTATTTCTCTATTGATATGCTCCCATAGAATTCATTTAGAGGAAGGCGCCCAATCTCGTAGGGACTCACAAAGAAGACTTAACCCAACAATGAAAAAAGTAGTGAAGAAAGAGGTCTTAAAATTATTAGATGCGGGTATAATCTACCCAATTTCTGATAGTCAATGAGTAAGTCCAACTCAAGTAGTTCCTAAGAAATCTGGGGTTACTGTTGTTAAAAATGAGAATGGAATATATGTTCCAACTAGGGTAGAAAGTGGTTAGAGAATGTGCATTGATTATAGAAAGTTAAACACAGCCACTAGGAAAGGCTATTTTCCATTGCCTTTTATCTACCAAATTTTAGAACGTGTAGCTAGACATCCTTTTTATTGCTTTCTTGATGGGTATTCAGGATATTATCAGATTGAGATAGCTATAGAATATCAAGAAAAAACCACTTTTACATGCTCTTTTGGTACTTATGCTTTTCGTAGAATGCCATTTGGATTATGTAATGCACCAGCTACTTTTCAGCATTGTATGTTGAGTATTTTCTTTGATATAGTTGAAAAATGCATAGAAGTCTTTATGGATGATTTGACTGTTTTTGGTAATTCTTTTGATTTATGCCTACTTAACTTGAAATCTATTTTAAGTAGATGTGAAGAAAAAGGACTTATGCTAAATTGGGAGAAATGTCATTTCATGGTATCTTCAGGAATCGTTTTGGGGCACATTGTATTTGAAAGAGGGATAAAGGTTGACAAGGCAAAAATTGAATTAATCTCTAAATTACCTACACCTAAAACGGTAAAAGATGTTCGATCCTTTCTTGGACACGCTGGCTTTTACAGAAGGTTTATACAAAATTTTTCTGCCATATCTAGACCATTGTGTAACCTTTTTCTAAAAGATGCAGAATTTACATGGACACAGAAGTATGAGGAGGCATTCCGAATACTCATTGCCAAACTCACCACCGCTCCTATCATGCAATCACCGGATTGGAACCTCCAATTTGAAATTATGTGTGATGCAAGTAATTATGCTATAGGAGCAGTTCTTGGGCAACGTAGAGAGGGAAAACCCTTTGTTGTTTATTATGCTAGTAGGACTTTGAATGATGCTAAAATAAATTACACTACTACTGAAAAAGAACTACTAGCTGTTGTTTTTACCTTAGATAAATTATGTTCTTATTTGATTGGTTCACTTATTGTTATTTTTACTGACCACACAGCCCTCAAGTACCTTCTTTCTAAGAAGGATGCTAAAGCCCATTTAATCAGGTGGATTCTTCTTTTGCAAGAATTTGATTTAACCATCAAAGATAAGAAAGACGTTGAAAATATTGTTGCTGATCATCTATCCCGCCTTGAGTTCATTGACTCCACTGATTTTCCACCCATTCGAGATGATTTTTCTGATGAACATTTTTTTGCTATAAGTCAAATACCTTGGTATGCACATATTGTAAATTATTTGATTTGTGGTGAACTTCTATCTGACTGGAGTGCACAAGATAAGCGTAAGTTCTTAGTTGAGGTACGTAATTTTTATTAGGATGATCCATATCTTTCCAAATACTGTCTTGACCGAATCATAAGACGTTGTATTCCTGAAAGTGAAGTTTCTAGTGTCTTAAATTTTTGCCATAGTGCTGCTTGTGGTGGCCATTTTTCTATGAAGAAGACAGCTGTGAAAATTTTACAATGTGGTCTTTACTGGCCCACTTTGTTCAAAGACACTAATAATTTTTGTCGTTCTTGTGAAAGATGTCAAAAGTTAGGTGCTTTATCTCGAAGAAATATGATGCCTCTTGACTCTATTCTTGTTATCGAGATATTTGACTGTTGGGGTATTGATTTTATGGGACTTTTTCCCTCATCTTTTGGCTACCTTTACATCCTTTTAGCTGTTGACTATGTATCAAAATGGGTGGAGGTTGTAGCTTATCGTACTAATGATAATACAACTGTGGTAAAATTCTTAAAAGAAAATGTGTTATCTAGGCATGGTACGCCACATGTCATCATTAGTGACCAAGGAACACATTTTTGTAATCGTTCTTTTGAAGCTTTGATGTGCAGGTATGGTGTTCTTCACAAAGTTTTCACTGCATATCATCCACAGAAAAATGGACAAGCTGAGCTAGCAAATAGAGAGGTTAAACAGATTTTGGAAAAGACAGTTAACCCGAATCGCAAAGATTGGTCTCTACGCTTTTCTGATGCATTATGGGCATATCGCACTGCATACCAAACCATCTTAGGAATGTCTCCATACCGGCTTGTTTATGGGAAAGCTTACCATTTACCTGTTGAGCTAGAGCACAAAGCTTATTGGGCTATCAAAGCCCTTAACTTTGATTTGAATGCTGCAGGTCTCCAAAGAAAGTTACAATTATCAGAAATAGAACAGCTACGAAATGACGTATATGACAACTTCAGAATTTACAAAGCTAAAACAAAAGTAGCTCATGATAAACATATCTCAAGAAATACTTTGAGCCAAATCAACGGGTCTATCTTTATGATTCTCGATTGCATTTGCACCCTGGAAAGTTGAGATCTCGATGGACTGGTCCATTTATGGTAAGACATGTTTTTCCTAATGGTGTTGTTGAAATAGAGGACCCCACTGATGGACAAACTTTCAAAGTGAATGGACAGCGGCTAAAAAGCTATGTGGAAAAGGTAGACGACTCTATGTACCTAGGCGAGATCCCTCTTATGGATCCTGTCTATCATGCTTGATCAGGTTCAATCTATCTGTACTATATTTTATATTTTGTCTATATTTTATCTTTTGACTTTCAATTTTTGCTTTTATTTTCTTTCACATTTTATTTTACTTTATTTTCTTCTCTTTATTTATTTTTCTTCAGTGTGATTTTATTTCCTGGTCAAGTGGCGGATATGGTACTTCGTGACTATTAAAGTCGATTTCTCAGTTCCTTAAAAACTATCCCTCAAACTGTGCATTCATCTCTTTTTTTTCTTTCAAAATGGATCACATTCTTGCCAACCTTAAAAAATGTTTTCCTTCATTGCCTCAAAATGCTTTACTTAAGATTTACAAAGCACGGTGTGAAAAACTAAGGCTATTGATGTTGGGTAATATCTCTATGGATCTTCGTTGGTTAATTGAAGCCAAGGTTCGGTTATTTGGTAAGTTTGTAAATGATTTTGTTTCTCATATGCCTGGTCTTGGAAGAAGCTCTTATGCCAAAAGGCGACGAGCAAAGAGGTTACAAGTTTGTCATAAATATGCTCGATGAAATTGTAACCGGAGTTGTCGTTCTTTAGGATTTGCATCTAGAAATTGAGAAGACAAAATTCAGTTCATTAAGGATGGACTGAGTAAGGAGTCTTTGGATGATATCCTATTGACTCTTGAGACGCATCCTTGTGGGCTCGTGCAACGTGAACTTCTCGATTTATGAAACAAATTCAAAAATGAACATCAACGGTATAGTCTCAGGAATCTGACTCTAAAAGACCCTGTTTGCCAATTTATAAGAAAATTGGATGGGAAGCCTATCCCCGACCCATAAAGGGCGTTTAAACCGTTATTGAACGTAAAACCAGAGGAAGATGTAAGCCACAATCACAACTACTTATAAATACATGTGAATTAATTTCAAAACTTTATTTTATAAATAGTAGGGCTACTCATGTAAATGTCTTAAATTCAAATCTTTTTGTTCAATAATGCATGTGGGTCATTACGTTTAAATTTTATGTTTTATTTTTATCTCTCTTTTGACAAACTGTCGGGTTACCATAATCATTGTTATCATTTGGTACTCTATATATACAACACCTCATTTTCTTCATTTTCATATATTGCGATAAAGGTGAGTGTAAATATGGAGGAAACCCCAGTTCAACAATTTCGAAATATATGTGTATTTTGTGGATCTAGTCCTGGGGAGAGTAAAGTATTTGTAGAAGCAGCAAACAATCTAGGAAAAGCATTAGCTGCTAGAAAAATTCATTTGATTTATGGAGGGGGTAGCCTTGGGTTAATGAGGTGTGTGTCAACAGCTGCACATTTAGGAGGAAGTCAAGTTTTAGATATTATTCCTATAGCTTTAGCTGTGGAAAACCTGACCGGGAAAATAATAGGGGAAGAATTATGAGTCTCATCCATGTATGAACGTATAGTTAGAATGCTTTGCAATACAGATGCTTTTATTACTTTACCATGTGATTTTGGTACCTTGGAAGAAATTTTTCAAATTGTCTCTTGGGCTCAACTGAACATCCACCAAAAACCCATAGGTTTGTTGAATATTAATAACTATTTTGATTGCTTACTTTGTTTTCTTGATCAAGCTGTGGAACAAAATTTTATTTTACATTCGGCACGACAGATCCTGGTTTCTGCTACTTAGGCGGATGAATTGATTAACAAATTACAGGCAGTTACCTATGAACCTGACTCAACAATAACTCGGATCGATTGGTTAGTGGGCCTTAACAAGCAAAAATTGGATCTGACACTTCGTTTGTAAATTTTTCTTTGTTTTATTTATTTATCAGGATCATCATTTTAGTTTATATTTGCTTAAGTGTCTCTCAGGTTTGTTTCTTTCAAATAACTGGCGTTTCAGGTAATGTCTCCTATACTTTATCTCTTTCTATTTAAACATTGAGGACAATATTTTATTTGGTTTAGGGGAAGATAGTAAACACAAGTCGTACTTTATTTTAAACATTGAGGACAATGTTTTATTTGGTTTAGGGGAAGATAGTAAACACAAGTCGTACTTTATTTTTTAAAAAACAAATTTGTGGTCCGATATTTGATATGGCAGAATAAAGAGTTTATTCTTGAACTCTTGAGACACATTCTAAATCAAGTTAGAATGGCAGGGTAAGGAGTTTTAGTTTTAACTTTTGAAACGCATTTTAACTAACTTTTTGTTGTTTTGTTTTATGTTTCATATATTGTTGTTTATTGCTTGAAGTCTTGGTAATTCTTGTATAAAGGAATTTGCTTTTCTGCCTAGGTATGATTTCAAAATTGTTTAGGTTGAGTCATTGTTTCTATTTAAGTTACTAAAGAATGACTTCCAAAATATTTTTTGAGCACAATGCTAAGCCTTGTGGTAAGATGGATGATTCAATTTATATAGCCAGGAGATTTCCCATGTTTAAGTATATATTTTTCTAATCTCATATATATTTTGTGAGTAAGTGAAAAGGTTGAGAAAACAGCTTATGAACCTTCATTGATCATTTGAATTGGTTAATTTTTATTTAGATTGATATTATTTGAATTAAGGGATAAGTTGGTTGCATTTGTGTATAATATAATTTGGTGAGAAACCTTTGTAATGCTTCCTTGTATTCTTCAAAAATACAAAATTAAAAAATTAAAAAAAAAAGAGAAGCAAAATACCAAAAAAAAAAAGAGAATAATCAACTCAGTTTAATAAAGTCTTCATCAAATTTTAGAAGACAAATATTTTGTAATGCAGTTTTCTCACCAAGTTATATTTGTATTATTCTCACAAGCCAATTGAAATTCTAAAGCTGGCATATGACAGGAATAATTGATTTTTAAACAAATAATTTTTCTATCTTTGGATCAATGTTAGTTTATATGTCTGTCCTTAAAATCGACTTTTTCTTGAGTGCTTAACTGTTTTCCAACTCCATAAGAGAAGTCCTAACCTTTTAAACAGTCATACACCTGTGAGAATATGGAGTTGAGGCTTTTACTTGGAGAAATTCTCAAGGCTATATCTATTGTGGTTTGTGGTCAGATGGTTATGGCTTAGTTCACACACATATAAATTTTGGATGTTGTAATTGAAAAAAAACCATGATAGCAACAGTGATCTTGAACTGACGTTTTGTTTGAAATGCTTAGGTAGTTTTGCATATTCTATTTACGCTTGAATTGCTAGAGACTAGCAATAAGCTGGTTGGGGGCTGTGATGAACACATAAAAATGCATATTTGTTAAGAGATTCAGTCACCATATAATATCACTAATTTTAGCATTTTCTGTATTTTTAGCTTGAACTAAAGTGTTCTCCTTAAATTGTGATTAATGAATGTTATTTGGATAGGTTTAGGTAAAATAGACATAACTCTCAATGTAGAAATCGAAATAAAGAAATTCTTGAACCTGGTGCAACACGACTCAATCTTACAAAATTTGAAGAATAGTGGAAAAGTCAAATCCAACATGTTATGGGCCAAAAATTGAGATACAATAGAATCGGGCTACAACTTCTGCCCAGCTTGACCCAACTCAAGTATTTGGACTGTATCTCACAAAATACGTACTCAATTGATATAATTCTTGAAGCTATGAAATGATGCCTTTATTATCAACAACTAGTATGTTGATGGTAAAGTCCAAATCAGCCGTTATCGTGGACCAAATTGCATTATAAGTGGGGAAAATGGTTGTTAGTCAAAATCTGATGTATCTTTGAAATTGTGCTCATATCTCATTGGATACTCACCCACTTTCCATGAACGTAATGCCTATAGAAAGAAGAGACAAAATTCTATAACTTTTATGTCGGCTACAGAAGCTATTTCGGTCATTTACATTATCAAAAATGTGCTGCAAGTGGATAAATGAGTTATTGGCCTAACATTATTGAAGATTGATGTCATCCACGACATATTTCCATTCATTGCCTATATAAGGAGACTCTTAGGATGTTTTTAATATTAGATAATTCTCTCTTCTTTTCTTCTCATTAACATGTATTGTAATTTAGGCTAGAATTTTTAGCAAGGCTAAGAGATGAACTTTTATGTGTAATAAATCCACTTCTGTGCTTTGATTCATTGTCAAGAGCTACAAATGTTGTAAGTTTGGTTTTGATTAAACTCTTATCTAGTTTATTTTCTATTATCCAGTGGTTATAATTCTTATGTCTCATATATGTTCAGTCATACTTTTCTTATGTGATTCTTGTTGAATTATAATTGTTATTGGTTACATTGTTTTATATGTTAATCTTTTATTGCAATATTGTTAAATTGATATATTGTCGATCTTGTATAACATGTAAGGGCAATAAATGTTTGATATTCAAGTTGATCTTTTACTGCAATATTGTTAAAATGATATATTGTCGATCTTAGATAACTTGTATAAATAAGCATGATTTGTGTTAATATTTGCAAAAGAGTTTAGTCATATCCAATGTATGTGTTATCAAATGTGCTATATTTTACATATCTTCCGATTGATTGTTTAGATGTAAAATTGTCAATTGAGTTATAAACACTGAATCAAAGTGTAGAGTAGATTTATAAAGCATAATTGTGATTCTTGAAGCTTTGTTTGAATTTTCATAAGATATTTCCTTCAAATCATAGACAATTCTATCTCATCCAGTTAAATCAATTAATTTTATCCTTTGCTACTGCTTTAATATTTTACTTTACCAACCTATTTTGCCAAGAGCTTCCTCGTAAGATCAACACCTCAATCTATACTACGATAGCCGCATTATATTTTAAGCATAAACGGATGACCAATGTCCCTAGAGGTCAAAGAATGACAAAGAGAAATCTGTAGGCCAACTCAAGCTGCTTTTACCGCTCTTAGCCTGAACAGTCCAGGAGCCACTATTCTAAATAGCATAAGTTGAATGGATAAGCCACCAAGAGCAAATCAATGTCCCATACCAACAGAGAGCTTCACTCTACTGTCGAAAAGAGATCCAAAAATATAAGGGAGAGGACTGAAGCAATCTCCTATGAGTGACCTATGGGACTCCCTCAATGTCAAGCATCAGGCCTACAAGAAAGCGAAAGACTTCGAGGTGGGTACTACCACAGCCAAGCTTCTGAAGAAGCTAAAAACAAGACCTAAAGGATATCTGTCAAGCAAAGGATGTTATCTATAATCCTATCCTAGTAGTAGAGGCTAGGTCTATTTTTACAAAAGGAATCAAGAGTGCACGGTTGCCTCTAAATTTTAAAATGCCGCAAATTGCCAACTATGAAGGAAAGATTGACAAAGTAGCTCACTTGGAACTCTACAGGGACTATATGCTGATCCAAGGAGTGGAAAAGGATGCTATGTGCTGCCTATTTCCCCATACTTTTTATAGAATAGCTCAAGCTTGGTTTCAAAGCTTAGAGCCAGAGTTGGTGAGTAGCTTTGACCAGCTAGTGAAAGCTTTTGTGTTTCAGTTCCAGTATACACGTGATAGGCCCAAGGATTTTTCCACCCTAATGTATATGAGACAAGGAGAGTACGAGCCTCTCAAAGACTTTGTGCAGAGATTTCACAAGGAATTCACTGACATAGGTGTTTTCGGTATCAAAGAGACACTCATCAACTTTCAAAAGAACATTAGGCTTAGGAAGTTGTGGTTAGCTTTCTAGGAGTTAGATAAAAAACCTATGGGTAAGGCCTATGCTAGAGCCATGAAGAAAATTGAGATAGAAGAGAAGTCGTTGATGAAGAGGCAAGATGAGAGAGAAGATAGTTCGTGGCCCAAACAAAGACTCAGGAGAGTTGAGCCCGAACCAGTACCTCAGTCTTCACCAAGAAAGTCGCGCCTCAAAGAGTACTTAGTCCATCCTAATGCTACCTCCCTTGTCACCCAAGCCCAGTCTGCAGAGCTTGTAGCAAAGTCTGGAGGTCTTTCAGTCTCATTCCTATAGCCCACTGAACACATCAAGGGAAAACATTTTCTATGCCATTCGAAATAAAAGGTAGCTCCAAAAGCCATCTCCTATAAAAAAAATAGCCTAGATCGAAAGAAAAAAACTTTATTGACTGTTTTGAGTTGAGGGAGCAGATTGAGGCCCTAATAAAAAATAGCCCACTGAAAGAGTTCCTCGGTGAGGTGAGAAATGCTTAGCGCAAGTAAGGCACTGAGCAGAGAAGAAGACCCGAGGGCAAAGGAGGAGCTCTAGAAAGACCCACACTAAAGAATGGCCCTAAGGTCAGTGTAATCTTAAAATGTCCTACTAGGGCAGGAACCTTTAAGAGGGTAGTGAGGAACTATACCCCCAAGACTAGAGGGGACATTATATAGTTAATATCGATACCTGTTAACTACCTAGCCCCTTCTGAGATAGTTCTCCTGTATACTCCAATTATGTTCAATGAGAAAGATTGTCGAGGAGTTATATTTCTCCATGATAATGCTCTTGTGATCACACTAAAGATAGACAACAATGAGGTCGTCTGTGTAATGGTAGATGATAAGAGTTCATTAAGTCTAATATTTTCATCTTCTAAACTTAATATTTGTTCATAGAAATTAAGATTATCTGGCTTTTGATATATTTCACTATAATTTTTTTAGGTTTGGAGTCAATGTAGTAATTAGGGTAAAAACTCTAATGAAAATAAGCCAAAAACATCAAATTGCTATAGTGCATGCTACAGTAACGAGCTTCATTACCATGCTACAATAACGAGCTTCATTACCATGCTACAGTGATATACTATAGTACCCTAATGCCGCAGCAACTAGACATGAGCACCGCGGCGTCTGAAATAGTTTTTCAGTGCCCAGGATTCAGTTTTACAACGCGTGTGGCGGTGAACAATACTAAGCGAACAGTAACACGTGAACAATATTTTTGCTATAGTAAAGTATGAATAGTAATTTGAAGACATAAACCTATAAATAGAAAGCCAAAAAACCTAATTAGGAGAAAAAAAGAGGAAAAAAATTAGAGAAAGAATTCACAACACAAAATCAAATATCAAAGCCAAAGATTGAAGAACCAAGATCAAGATTCAAGTTTCAAGTCGAGATTGAGCGAGAAGCACATCAATGAGTCACTTTGATTTATTTTTCTTCTCTTTCTTTATCATTATATTCTTGTTCTTGTTGATCTTTATGAATTAGTTTGGTACTTTTGATTTTGTGATGAGTTAAATTGTTCATCTAGGGTTAGACTATGTGAACCTAATATAGATTCAGATTGTGTGAATATTTAGTTTATGAACTTGATACATTCAATTGATTCATTCTATCTTGTGTTTAATGCTTTCATTATACTTTACCAATATTTTGAATGATTAAGGAACTATGATGAACTTGACAAAGGACTCATGTGTTTAGCCTATGGTAGTTTGATGCATGATCATAGGGTAACAACTATGAGTTCCATCTAGGATAGACATATACCTAGGTGGCATGTATGGTATAATTTAGACTTAATCTTAATGAATTACATTCTGATTTGATTACCATAAACATATAGGTGATTGTTAGAATGTGTAATATAGTAACTTGACCATTGTCAGAGGCTTGTGATGAGATTAGTGTCTAAGCCAATCAATTGGTATTAAGGGATTAACTACGTGGTTAATAAGTCCAATGAAATAATATGGGACAATTCAAAACCCTAGATTATCTTTATTTGTGAATTTTACTATTTACTTTTATTTAGTTTAATTGATAGAGTAGATTAGTTAAATAAATTCCAAATTTTAGTTTTCTGAATAAAAGTTAAGTAGGTATAATTTTAGTACTTGATTTATAGAATTGATCACATAGTTCATATGGGATCGATATCTGAACTTAAAATCCTATATTACTTGATATGATAGTGTGTACTTAAGCTTAGCTACTATAGCACACATCAATAGACACAGGGAGCTCAATATAAGTGATCTATAAAGATGCATTGGGTAAATTAGGGATTGAGTCCCTTAAGCTATCGTATATCTCCACTTTGTTAGTGGGATTCATAGGGGTTAATGTGTTGCCTCTCAGATCCATCACCGTTCCTGTCTTTATTGGTAGTGCTACAAACTCCGTGGTTTGTATGATTGACTTCTTGGTTGTAGACCAACCAAATGCTTATAATGTGATTTTAGGTTAGCCTTTCTTGATAGCTACTTAAGCTGTTATCTCCATGTGTCACCTGGCTATGAAGGTCCCAGTCAATAAGGAGGTTGCCATTGTAAAAGGTAACTAGCTAGTAGCAAGGAGTGTTATTCCACTGCTGTGAAATCAAGCTATCAGATAGACATGTTAGACCTGAAGGAGAAGAGTAAGAAAAAGAAGGGGTAAACCTGCTGGGGAGCTCACCCCAGCTTTGATCTCTCTGAGTGATCTAAATAAGACTGTCAAAATAAGCTCTTCATTTTCTGAAGAGATTAGAAGGTCTCTAGTCACCTTCCTCGGGGAGTACACAGATGTTTTCGCTTGGTGATCTGAGGACATGTCTAGTATTGACCCAAGGTTGGTATGTCATAAATGGAACGTGGATCCTAATCACAAACCAATCAAGCAGAAGAGAATACCTTTTAACTAGGAGAAGTATGAGGCTATTGAAGCTAATGTGGATAGACTACTCAATGCTAGCTTTATTAGAGAGGCTCAGTACCCTTAGTGGGTTTAGAATGTTGTATTGGTAAAGAAGGAAAATAGAAAGTAGCGTATGTGTATAGACTTCATCGACCACAACAAAGCATGTCGCAAAAATAGTTTTCTTCTGCCCCGAATAGAGCAGTTGGTTAACTCAACCTCAGGGTATGAGCTCTTCAGCTTTATGGACGCCTTCTCAGGCTATAACCAGATCAATATGTATGGCCCAAATGAAGAAAATACTATTTTCATCACCAATCGAGGTATGTACTACTAAAAGGTAATACCTTTTGGGCTGAAGAATATTGGAGCTACCTACTAGTGCCTAGTGAGCAAGCTCTTCAAGGACTATATAGGGAAGATTATGGAGATCTATGTTGATGACATGATCACCAAGTCCACGCTTGCTATTGACTATGTATCAGAACTACGAATAATGTTTGAGGTGCTTAGGAAGCACCACATGAAACTAAACTTGGAGAATTGTGCCTTTGGTGTGACTAAGGGTAAATTCCTAGGGTTTGTCATGCAACAAAGTGGTATTAAAGCTAATTTGGAGAAGATCAAAGCTATAAGGGAGATGAAGACCTCTAGGACCATGAAGGCAGTGTAAAGCTTGTTAGAAATCCTTCAGTACCCCTCAAAGCTCCTCAGTTCTTACTAACTCAAGGCTAACAAGTTCAAAAGTAACAAATCAGATTATACCTAGTACTTTAGACAACAGGGAAAGCTAAAATGACTCATGTATCCCTCCAAGTAAAAATCTCCAAAATTCCTTTCATGACAGAGACGTTTGCCATGTGTTACCCTTGAGGGAAGTTCTCCAGCTGGCACCCTCCAAGCTCAAGTTAAGTCTTTAGAATGCAAAGAGAGTGATAAACAACTGGTATTTTTGAAATTCACATTCTATCTGTAGAAAACTAAATTTTCTACCTTCTCTCTAAACTATTTTCACTTTCTTTGGGGTAAGTTAACCCTAGAGAACACTTTCCAGAGCATTTTTGCCTGACTTGAGCGTCGCAGGGTTGTTGCTGGCCACCCTGCTGGCATTTACCCCCCGACCTCTATTGTGTTGTGTTTCTCAGGTCCCCTCAAGTGCCTTCAATCAGTTTCACTTCGGTTCGGAGTTCAGCCACTTCTTAATACCATTTCAGATGTCCACTACCTGCACAACTATAATCTCTACCCTTGACATTCAGAGGCCCAAGAACTCGAACTTCCCCATCCTCTCTCACATTTAAACTCAAGTTGGGGGCTGTGCCTTCCCCTTAGGCCAAAAATCATCCCCCAATAAGGTTTTGTCTTTAA
This sequence comes from Ailanthus altissimus, assembly GCA_946807835.1. Taxonomy (NCBI): domain Eukaryota; kingdom Viridiplantae; phylum Streptophyta; class Magnoliopsida; order Sapindales; family Simaroubaceae; genus Ailanthus; species Ailanthus altissimus. The sequence continues at coordinate 22,350,885 of OX327685.1, read as the reverse complement.
AATGATGGATTTGATTTTGATTGGAATTAGATATTTTGATAGATGAATTGAATTGAAAAATTAAAAAAAAAAACTAGATTTCAATGGATCTCAATTATGAATGCTATTAAACTAGATTTAAATCCGTCCTAATAATATTTTAATGGATAATAAGGTGAATTCATGATGTCTAAATTCAATTCTTTATTAACTGCATGTTTTGCTCATTTCAATCATGCAAGAACAATATTTAATGCATGATAATTAAAATAAAAACTAGGATCAAATCTATTTTCACCTTTTCATAGTGTCCACAATTCATTTGTGGTATTCATAGATTATTATGTTTAGGTTATCTATCAAACTAGATCTAGAATCGAGCTAGTCTTTCTATATTTATAAGAAAATAGGTCTGCTTTATCATAGGTTTCCTCCCCTGAAGTAGATCTAGATACTTGGCATGAGTTGGTTGGGTCTAATAATAAATGGGTCCAACAGATGCCCTTATAAGTGAAGGAATGTGTCTCTTCAGTGGGAAGTTTTTAAGATACTTCTTCATTGACCAACCAACAAGCGCCATATGCTCTTCCATTGGTCTTTTGATTTTTTTGCCTCTTTTTTACCTTTACTATCCCATTGGTCATGTTTTTTTATCCTTCATCAGGCGCATCAACGATTAGCTACCAGCCTATAAAATCTCATTATTAAACTTAATTTTCACTATTCACTTTATCTTAAAAAGAGTTTTGTACTTCTAATTTTCCCCTTTCTTAGTTTCTCGAAAAACCATAGATTTTTAAAATTTTCTCTGGTATTCTATAACAATGGTAAAGAGACTAAACAATTTCTTAATTGACAAACTAAAATTGATGCTCCAACTTCCTAACAACATTTAAATTAGGAAGCTTTCCGCAATCCTCTATTCATACGAGCGAGTGAACTCCCCTTATTCAAGGAACACATGATGTGCTTTAGATTTCCTATTCCCCTCTCATCCATGAGTTCCTCCATGTGACTAGCTTGTCACTACTACAAATCTATTCCAATATTTTTCACCTCCTTTAGAATATCTCTCTCATGAATCTTATAATTCCTCTCACCTATTGCTTAATTTTACATGTTGTCTTCATTATTCACAACCTTAAAATAAGAAAATCTCAATTACTACTTCTCCCTCAGGAGGCAAATATTGTTCTTTAACTTTGGAGAGAAGAAAGTTGGATTCGAGAAGTATGTGGTGCTCATTAGTGGCGAATGGAAGAAGACAAGGTATCTATACAAGGTCGCTACTTCCTTCAGTCACTTTGATAACAAGACTAGCTTGACCTTTCCTTCCATGCCTAAGAGGGAAATGTTCCTTAAGAAAGTCTTTTTCAAAGAGATGATCTCCCATGCAGATCTATACAATTATAACCTCATCTTGGCTTATGCTAATGGAAAACAGGTGCACCATTTTCCATATGCCTTGACCCTATTATACTTATGGGTTCCTTCTCTCTTGACGTCAGGGTTTATCGACATCTTATTCTATGACTTTCTTCTAGATGAAATCTTATTCCTTATCGGTATTGGTAAGGAGCTTCTTGATGAGGACTTCTGTGAAAGCTATACTTATAAGGGGATCTTCTTCGATATAAATGAATTTTCTTTTATCTTTTTTTTCTTTTCATTGATTTTCATTTCATCATGTTCCCAACATCTATTTCTTACACAAATTTCAATGTTCAAGCAGTTCTGGTCTCCCCAAAAGGTGAGATTCTAAATTTCTCCTTTTTGGCTTTCTACCAAATGTTGACTGCTCATTTATTCTAGGTGAAAACTCTAAAGATAGTTCTAAGACCTCAGAGTCGATTCCTCCATTAGATCCTAAGGTTCAGAGGGGTGATTGTTTCCACTGGTTCTGTTTCTCCTATCAGTTCAACTATTTCTAAGCTAAACGTGGTTGGCCCTTTAGGCACTGAGCCTTCGTCACCTCACTTTCTAATCCTTCAACAGAAGAAGTAGTCTCATTAGGTCCTCTACGTAAAGAAGATGATATGTATGCTTACTTCTGGGTTCCCATTATACAAAGATACATGCATGTTTTTTAAAATTTCAATTTTCTTTTCTTATAAACTTCCAAACTTTCATAGAGGATAACTCTAACATGATTCCTGACCTTTCTCGTTATGGAGAAAAAAAATCAAGGACCTAAAAGACAAAAAAAAAAAAGAGAGTGTAATATCTAATCACTATTAGTAGTATTGGTGCATAGATTTCAATATAGAGTAATGAAGACACCATGGGGTTATCCGATTTTAACCCTATTAGAAATATAAAAAAAATTATGATGCGTGTGGGAGATATTATACCTAATTTGGTAATTTCTAATGCGATATTTCTATATCTTATAATTAAGCGCAAGTATATGCTATCGTAACAAGTAATAAAGGGACTTATAAAGTCGGATGTCGAATCCACGGGGATAATTTTTATTTTCTACCAAGTACTAAAATTATATATTTCTTATAATTGTTCAGAAAAATCAAATCTTAATTTTGTAATCAATTTGAATAAAATAAAAGTGCAGAAAATAAATGATACAACTTAAATAAAATAAGAAAATAGCAATATAGAGAAAGCCTAAGGTTAATTACTATCCTTCAATATGGTTTCTAAAGATTAATCCTTTTAATATTTATATCCCCCAATTCTTTTGGTCAAGATACTAATATATTCACAAGCCTCTTCCAAGGTCATGCAAGTATATCCTAATTTACCAAATACCTATATTCCTATGGTACTTGTAATAAATAAAGATTCATTAAGAATAAGTCTTATTGACCATATATGCCAATTAGGTATATTCCTATCCTAATTCAAAACTTGCATATGCAACATTGAATGTTACTCTACAATCATGCATCAAATTATCTAGGTCTAAATACAATGATGCCTCTTTCGAGTTTATCAAAATATTACTAAAGTAATCACAATATTGATCAGATATAATGAAGCATTAAGAACAAATAATTTGAATAATGAAGAATTGAGTTCAAATAAATATTAAAAGATTCAACAATTAAGCTCACATATTGAGTTCAATTAATAGCCCTAGAAAATAAATTTAGCTCATGATAACAAAAGAATTATAGCTGAAAAATAAAATAAACATGATACAACCAAAAGCAAACCAATATAGACGTCAATTTGCAGTTGGTTGATACGCCAAAGATTCACCAATAATCTCTTACTTCCTTGAATTGCCCTTACTTCTCTCTCTAAAAATTGCTCTACTTCAATGTGTTGTGGCTCTAAGAGCCCTAAGTTGTGTGTCTTTTAGGTCTGAAATGAGTGGCCTTTATATAGGGATTGATTGAAGTCTTAAAGTTGTATTTCTTTTAGGATTAGAAAAAATTGCACTGTAGCACTCGAGATACTGTTCACGTAATACTGTTTACAAGTACTGTTTATAGACACTGTAGCATACTGTGGCATATGTTTTTCCTTGTTTTTCTTAGATTTTCATCACCAATTGCTCCATTGACTCCAAACATAAAAAATAACAATTAAGCATATAAAAAACCTAATATTCTTATTATAATGAGTAATTAATCAAGTTAAGGGAGTGAAAATAATAGATATAATTTACGCTTATCAATTTCACACTTGGTCGGAGTGTTAGGCGGCCGTAGAATATTTTTGAAAATTTTCTCTATGGGCTTGGAAAAGGAAATTTTAAATTACTACTTGAATTTCTATTTAAGGGTTATGTATGGAACAAGCCTTTGTTGAGAAATATAATCCATATATTAGATAATGGACCAATTAGAGACAATTTCATGGATTGTCAAGTTGGGAATTCTAATTAGTTCTTTTGACTATTCTAACTAAATAATTACAAAGAAACCAATTACATACTTTTCCAACCAATGGCAAATTAAAAATTTAGAGTAAGTAGAAGGAAAAATTAGACAATTGAGGGAGCTCTATATATATAGTAGAATTGTGTAAAAATTTCATGAGAAAAAGCAAACATCTTAGAGCAAGAGAAGCAAAATTCGGCCAAGAGTAAGGAGGGGCTGCTACAGTGAAATTTTATTTTATTTTCATGATTTTTCATGCTTAATCAAGCTAAAATAAGGTCAAGTACAAGTTCTTAAGATCAATTAAAGCCCCCATTAGTGAAAATCCAAGAAAAAGAGGTAAAAAAAGTATTATTTTGTGAGGTTGATATGTGAACTTTCAAGATTACTTCAATTGATGTTCTTGTGTGTATTCTTGGTTTAGATTAAGTTGAATTCTAATGTGGAGCTTAAAAGAGTCATCAAATTGAAGAAATTGACAAGGTAAGAATTAGGGTTTTGGGTAACTTTGATGTAGAGACTTCAATTGGTTATAATTAAGAATGAAATTTGCTTGATTTTGATGCAATTAGAATAAGAAATTGATGAAAAGAAATGTGTTGAGTGGTGGATGTAAATTCAGCCACTTTAGGAAAGTTAGGGTTGAGTTGTGTTGTGATTGAATTATTGTGTATAAATGGTATATTATGTATATTGAATGTATATGGTTGTTGAAAAAATCAAAATGAAGAAACTAGGATATAGTTGTCCATTTTGGTAAGGTAAAAGGCAATTATGTCCAACCAAAGTTATAGGGTGTTAAGCAATTTTTAAGGCGTCGGATGGTGAGTTAAATTAGATTAAATGACTCCGTAAATAAAAATCGAAAAGTAGTATCCATCCGGACTTTGTATGCCGATTAAGGCGTTTAGTAGTTAAATGAGATTCTAGTATTTGAATTAGTTATAAATGTCATTTATGGCGTGTAGGTGAAGAAAACCAAGACCGGTAACGGAAGAAGAAATTCAGAGCGAAATTAAGCTCGGAGCGGTTGTGAGTGAAAATCTGTCATTTTTTTAATCTTTCGTTTATTATGTTTTCACATAATGAAAATGTATGTTTTATGTGCTTTTAATGCATAAACATGATTTATGATTTTGATATATATATATCCATAGATATGCTTTTACATGTTCAGTTTAAGAAACAACTTTAAAATAACTACATTTTTTTCAAAGGCCATTCCTACCCTCAAATTATAGTGGTGGTGATGGTATTAGACCCGGCCGGTATATCCCGTACACATGGGCAGGTATTGGGGGTGTGTCAATAACTCTGGAAAGTTGGGTTGTCGAGTCATGTGCATCGCTCTATGTGTACGGGGTATTGTCTCGCTATATGTAGGCGATGTAGGATTTCGCTGCATAGCCAGTGAGATGTCTTGAGATGTCACTGTGGGTGCTACTAGTTGAGGCACCCCGTGACCTACTCACGTGTGCGGTGCTAGTTGAGTCATAGCTTGAGTATAGAGCTTTAGGGTTACCATTAGTACAGTTTAGAAAGAAAATGGCCGAGCGAGGGCTTTACTAGTTTTTGATCTACCGATTGCATATTATGCGTTTATATGCACATGCTAGTTATTATGTTGTACAAATTTTGGATATTGTTTTCCGAAGATGTAAATAAAATTCGCTCGGCAAGATTTCATCGGCATATGATGTTAGAAACTATTTTACAGCTTTATACAAGTTTTAGAAACATGAATTATGCATGTCTTTTAGAATTTAATATTTATGCAGAATTTTATTTTAATTTGAAATCTTAAATGCACTCTCTGAGCTCCTTTAGCTAATTCGTTTTGTATTTTATGTTTTCTAAACCTCCTTCCCAGGTACAGGTCTCGGTACGCAAGCTGCTGATTAATAGTCCAAATTTGAAGATCATTTTGTATATGTAAATGTGCTAAATAGCACTCTTTTTGCTTTCTGCATAGTAGTTATAGGAATGTGTATTTGTATATATGTTTTGGATAAACACAAAGAGGTTTTAATATTATGATGATCGTTTTTACTTTTTATGATTGTGCCAGTTTTGTGATTTTAATGAAATTATTGAGTTGAGTTAGATTAATTTTGAAAAGAACCGAAGGTCCTATTTGGTAGTATTGAGAAGTGCTTGAAATAGAAGTGAAATTTCTTTATAAGTTTTGTATTAGATTTTAAAGAAAAACAGAAGAAACTCTACTTTTTAAAAAAAAATTAAGATGTCATTTCTATGTACATTCTAAGATTTTCTCAGTAATAGCAAGAACTAAAAAGGGGTTGGCCTCGCAAAATTTCTCAACTTATCCAGTTAAATTCGAAGGAACTTCTGTCGGGATACCCGACAGGGCCGCTGAAATCTACAGTAGAGGATCTCAAGGTGAGTCCTGTCAAAGAGTTTAGTTCCTAAAAGTATAGAGGCCTCTTTTACTTCTGAGAAAACAAAATATTGATGCCCATTGAGGATTTGATTTTTGGAGTATTGCTGATAGCTATTTGAAGAAAAGCTCTAGAAGCTATATAAAAGCCTATTTCAACCGATGGTGTTCCTCTTCTAGGCCCTGAAAAGGGAGCTCTGCCATAAGGAGTGAGAAAGGTTCTAAGCTCCTCAACTGAACCTCCATTTAAATTTAATCCTAGAATGAAGTCATTCCCATTTTTGATAAGTTAAAAATTTTCTTATTGGGCAATTGTTATAAATTTTGACAGATTTTATCATTAAATATATTTTATTTTGATCTATAGGTTACCAAGGACGCATCTGGCAAAGAGATCAATGCACTCGAGCAGCACATAAGAAACATGTTGTCACCATTAATTCTATTTTTCTTCAATACCCTTTATGATTATTAGAATGAAAAGTATTTAAGTTAAGTTGATTGCTTGTTTCTAGAAGTCAAAGTAAAAGGCTACTGTATTTAGAGCACAAGATTTACAGAATGAATATAAACTGATCTAAGCTGGTTAGAGTGTGAATTGATAAGAAGTTGCTGAGTTATCAATTGGTAGCAGGTCCACAAAGACTGACATGTATGCTAATGTGTGAGAGATTTATATGCTTTCCGCCATTCTTGAGTAATATGAAAGTTACTTAGAAGTTTGTTATGAATAATAGCTACAAATGTGGACCAAATGCCACGTGTACAAGATGATTATTTTGTAACTATAAAAGAAGCTTCAATGCTCTTCCTATTGTATTGAAGATTTAGTTTAATAAAATTACTCTCGAGTTTCTTTCATTCCATTTTTCTTTCTCTGCAAATTTTCTTGTCAAAAAGAAAAACAAACTTATTTCTTTTACAATGATCCATATAGAGAAGTTGTGGACTTTTGATAGATCATAGTTAGAGCTAGATCACAATTGTAATGTAAATCGAATACTATTAGGGTGAGAATAAACCACAAGATTTAGTTTGATAACATTCTGACCTTTTTCATTGAATTTGAATGAAATTTAAATACATCAACATTGCAACTTCTCTTAAATTGTAGATACACGTAGACAATTATTACTTACACATTTATATTAACTAACTTCTAAATAACTACTACTTTTACATATCTTTCTTTCATGTCTTTGCAACTTGTAAAAGAGGAGAATATGATTCTGTTGTGTTATTCATTATAAAGAAAGAGTACAATATATAAAAAAAGAGATAGCCCTAGAAAGGAAGTCTTCTATACAGAAAAGGAACAGCATTAGTGCTTTTCTATTTTATGCCTACCATATATATACCTATTATATACAATTCAACATTTTCCTTCAAGCTGAAGCATATAAGTTATATGCGTCAAGCTTGTTACAAATGAAATTAATTCAAGGACCCTTGAGAGATTTAGTAAAAATATCCGCTAGCTGGTTATTTGAACTAACATGATCAGTAGAGATACAACCAGACAATATCTTCTCTCAAATAAAGTGACAGTCAACTTTTAAATGCTTAGTCCTTTCATGAAAAACCGCGTTGAATGAAATATGAAGTGCAACTTGATTATCACAAAATAACTTTATGTGTGAAATATCTGTAAACTTTAATTCTTAGATTAATTGTTTCAACAATTTAAGCTTACATGTAGCTAAGGCCATGGCACAATATTTTTCTTCTGCACTTGACCTGGTAACAACATCTTGTTTCTTATTTTTCCATGATACAAGATTATCCCCAACAAGAACACAATACCTGGTAGTAGACAATCTATCCAATGGAGATCCTACCCAATCTGTGTCTGAGTATCCCACAATTTGTGTATGGCCCTTATTCTCATACAATAACCCTTTACCTAGAGTTCCCTTGATATATCGTAAAATTCAAATAACTGCATTTCCAATGACTATCACATGGAGACTGTAGAAATTGACTGACAATATTGACTGAAAAGAAAATAGTAGGCCGTGTGATAGTAAGATAATTAAATTTACCAACCAGTCTTTAATATCTCACAGCGTTTGAAAATAGCTTTTCTTATCCAAGTAGAAGTTTAGCATTAAAATCCATGAGAGAATCTATAGGTCTGTAGTCTAACATTCTTGTTTCCTCTAAAATATCTAGCACATATTTTCTTTAAGAGATAATAATTCTAGACTTAGATTGGGCAACCTCTATACCAAAACAATATCTGAGCAATCCCAAATCTTTACTTTGAAAATGATGAAATAAGTGATTCTTTAATTACTTAATACCTTCTTGATCATCTCTTGTAATGACAATATTATCAACGTAGACTACTAGATATATGCATTGACTATGTGGTGTATATTTATAGAAAACGGAGTGATCTGACTCACTTTGGATCGTGTAAAACTCTTGAATAACAATATTAAAGCAGCCAAACCAGGCACGGAAAGATTGTTTCAAACTATACAAAGAGCGACGAAGCTTATCTACTAAACCAAACTCCCCATAAGTAACAAATTCAGGTGGTTGCTCCATATATATTTCTTCCTGAAGCTCACCATGAAGAAACGCATTTTTGATATCAAGTTATTATAAAGGTCATTGACGAATGACAGCCATTGATAAGAACAACCAAACTGATGACATTTTAGCCATAGAAGATAAAGTCTCGTAATAATCTTGCCCTTAAGTCTGAGTGTATCCTTTTGTAACTGACAGAGCTTTCAATCTATCCACTTGACCATTAGGTCCAACTTTGACAGTGTATACCCATCGACAACCAACTGTAGAGTGCCATGGTGTCAACCGAACTAATTCTCATGTACCATTAGTATGCAAAGCATCTATTTCCTCAACCATTGCTTGACACGAGCTAGAGTGTGAAAGAGCCTCATGAAGTATTTTTGGGACAGAAACAAAAGATAAAAATAGACACAAAGGCATAATATGGAGAAGATAAGCGATGATAACTAAAAAATTTATATATAAGATGAGGATTGCGAGTAGATCGTATACATTTATGAATAATAATAAAAAACTATTCATCAAAAGGAAAGATCGCAGTCGAAGAGGAATCAGGGGCAGACAGTGAGTCAATAAGAATAGTATCAATGGCATCGTCTGTATCAACAACAACACATGCAGGATCTACATTAGGAACAATAGTAATAACATCATCTGGAAAAGGAACGAGGACAAGAATATTATAGGCTAGAGATGAAATGGCAGACTCCAGCTTAGATACTGGCTTATAGGATGACACAGAAGGAGGAGCAATATAAGAATTGGAAGAACTTCTGTGATGATCTGTGTTTCGAACCAAGAGGAAGAGAAGAAATAGGAAGACTCGAAAAATGTGACATCAGCAGACATAAATACCGATATGTGTCAAGAAAATAACACCTATATCCTTTCTGAAGATGGGAGTATCCGAGGAAGACACATTTTATGGATCGAGTAAATAACCTGTTTTGGCTAGGAGAAAAGACATGAATAAAACACATGCAGTCGAAAACCCGAGGTGAGATAGGATATAATGGCGTATCAAGATGTAGAAGAGAATGAGGGACTTTTATGTTGTAAGATGGAAGAAGGCATACGGTTGATCAAGAAACACGCAGTAAGAACGACGTCGGCCCAAACACGGAGAGTACGTGATTATGGATTAGTAAGGTACGAGAAGTTTTAATAAGATGTCTATTTTTACGCTGGACAACTCCATTTTAATGTACAGTGTAGGTATAGGAGGACTGATGTAAAATTCTCTGAGAAAACATAAATTTAGTAAAGGGAGCGAAAAAATATTCATATGCATTATCACTATGCAATGTATGCATTATCATTATGCAATGTATGAAGAGTAGTAGAGAACTGTGTCTTAATTTCTGTACAAAAGGATTCAAAGATGGAGAATAGTTCAGATAGATCTTTTATTAAAATAACCAAATGTAACGTTATCGTGGGTCATTTCACGCTATCGTTCGACAGGCCTTATAAATAGGATATAATTAAGAATCGATGGTTTGCCATAATTGATTACATAATAAGGCATCAACCATTTTTCACTAAATTGTATCTTTATTTTTTAAATCTGTAACCCTCGTAGTTAAATGGTCCTCTAAGCTATATCCTATACACCATAATTCAATAGATGCAGCCCAAAAAGTATATTTACTACTCCCTACTAGTTTTTCAGCAAAAATAGTCACGAATGAATCAAAGAAAAAAATTGAACCTGTTTTAAAGCTCTCAGTAGTCATATTGACTCACATATCAGAGAGAATGAGGATGGAGAGAACAATGAACAACTAGGAGCAATTTTCTGGTGACACAGTAGCATGGGACACAGTGGGTGGTTTTAGGTCACTGGCATCATCTAAGTGATTAGTGTCTGTAGTGAAGTCTCATGCGCATCGGAGACTAAGATCAAAAAATGTGAAGCTGAGGAAAAAGGTGGCACATGCAGAATTTGATGACTGTCGGGTCACCGTAGAAGTGATTGCCAGTGCTGACTGAGAACAGGGATGCCGGTGTTTACGCTCAAAATATAACGCGGCTATCACAGTATAGATTGAGGTGTCGATCCCACGAGGAAGCTCTTGGCAAAATAGGTTAGTGAAGTAAAATATTAAAGCAGTAGCAAAGGGTTAATTGATTTAAACGGATGAGATAGAATTGTCTATGAATTGAGGAAAATGTCTTATGATGATTTAAGCAAGGCTTTGAGAATCACAATTATGCTTTATAAATCTACTCTATACTTTGATTCGATATTTATAACTCAACTGAAAGTTTCACATCCCAAACAATCAATCGGAAGGTATGTAATATATAGCATATTTGATAACACATGTATTTGATTTAGTTAAACTCTTTGCAAGCATTAACACACATCATGTTATTTATACAAGTTATCTAAGATCGACAATATATCATTTTGACAATATTGCAGTAAAAGATTAACTTGAATATCAAACATTTATTGCCCTTACATGTTATCCAAGATCGACAATATATCAAATTGACAATACTGCAGTAAAAGATTAACATATAAAACAATATAACCAGTAACAATTATAAATCAACATGAATCATATAAGAAAAGCATGACTGAACATATATGAGACATAAGAATTATAACCTCTGGATTATAGAAAATAAAATAGATTAGAGTTTAATCAAAACCAAACTTACAACATTTATAGCTCTTAACACCGAATCAAAGCATGGAAGTAGATTTACTACACATAAAAGTTCATCTCTTAGCCTTGCTAGGAACTCTAGCCTAAATTACAATACATGTTAATGAGAATTAAAGAAGAGAGAATTATCTATTAAAAATGTCCTAAGGGTCTCCTTATATAGGCAATGAATGGTCATATGTCATGGATGACATTAATCTTTAATAATTTTAAGCCAATAACTCGTGTATCCACTTGCAGCACGTTTTTTATAATGTAAATGATCAATTTAGCTTCTGCAGCCGACATGAAAGTTGTAGAATTTTGACTCTTCTTTCCATAGGCACTAATTTCATGCAAATTGGATGAGTATCCAATGAGATATGAGCAAAATTCCAAAGATACATCAGAATTCGGCCAACAACCATTTTACCCACTTGCAATGCGATTTGGTCCATGATAACGGCTGATTTGGACTTTACCATAAACATACGAGTTGTTGATAGTTAAGTCAGAAATTCACAGCTTCAAGAATTATACCAATTGAGTACCTATTTTGGGAGATACGGTCCAAATACGTGAGTTGGGTCAAGCTGGGTAAGAGTTGTAGTCCGATTCTGTTGTATCTCAATTTTTGGCCCATAACATGTTAGATTTGGCTTTTCCACTATTCTTCAAATTTGTGTAAGATTGAGTCATGTTGCACCAGGTTCAAGAATTTCTTCTTTTCGATTTCTATATTGAGAGTTATGTCTAATTTACCTAAACCTGTCCAAATAACATTCATTAATCACAATTTAAGGAGAACACTTTATTTCAAGCTAAAAATACAGAAAATACTAAAATTAGTGACATTAAATGGTGCTTGAATCTTTTAACAACATGCATTTTCATGTGTTCATCAGCCGGCGAGGTTCAACTTTTATTTTCTTGGAGTTTTGCCTGTGAACTATCAGTGATGTCAGAATAGAGGACATTACCATTGGAAAAGAAAGAACACACAGTGGCCGAAAAGAAAACAGGCGAATTTGTCGAAAAAACTAAAAATTAGAGAGAACACAATGGCTCTGATACCATGTAAAAGAAGAGAATATAATTCTGTTATGTTATTCATTGTAAAGAAAGAGTACAATATATAAGAGAAGAGACAGCTTTAGAAAAAAAGTATTCTATACATAAAAGGAATATCATTACTGTTTTTCTATTTTACGCGTACCATATATATATACCTACTATATACATTTCAACATAACTCATCCAAATCGCACATCCACTGCCTTATGCACATATGTCTCCTTGCCATGCATGCACGTCTCTTTGCCATGCACATATGCTATGTACATCCCCTTTCCATTCACGTTTATTCCCTCGTACAACTTCTAGCCATACACAATTTGATCCACTTTCTCATTCTTGATTTCACACTTTTTTTTTACCATGCACGTCTCCACTCTTTTCACGTTTCCCTTCTTATGCACCTCGTAGTTTCCAAGACTTCCATGAAAAGATCCCCACACGCCCATGCTAGGCCATACATCCAATATCTCAATACTGATCCTTAACTCTGGTGCAAAGTGCCGATGACTCCCATCATACAGCTCCCTTAAAATGATTCCTTTCTTATTCTATGTACTCGAGGTTTCTTTTAAGTGATGTGACCTATCAATACTCCCTCTGTCAAGTGGATCCTTGTTCTTAAAGTCTATAGTTGAGAACTTTTCTCGCAATAGTTTCGTCAATGATGTCTTCGTATATTATGTTGTCAGTATCCGTGTGCCATAGTAGTCAAAGAACTAGTTCACATGGTTGAACCACTTCATCGAGTCATCCCTTGAAAACTAAGGAGACTCATGCTTTGCTGTTATAGAAGAAAGATTTATCATCCTCCATTGTTTCTTCCAAACGATAAAGCTTGTTAGCCATGCTAAGCTCTATGCAGTGTAACTCATCTTGCACTCTCCTTAGTCTAGTTTTCAAGTTCTCAATTCTATATTTGTTGGTTGCCATAATAAACCCGACTCTGATACTAATTGATAGATCTTAGTCCGAGTTAGATCACAATTGTTATGTAAATAGAATTCTTTTAAGGTGATAATAAACCACAAGATTTAATTTGATAACATGCTAACCTCTTTCAATGAATTTGAATGAAATTTAAATACATCAAAGTTGCAACTTATCCTAAACTCTAGATACACATAGACAACTACAACTTACACATTTATATTAACCAACTTTTAAATAACTACTACTTTTACTTCTCCTGCCTTCACGTCTTTGCAACCCATCCAAATCGCACGTCCACTTCCTCATGCACGCATGTCTCCTTGCCATGCACGTATGCCACGTGCATCCCCTTGCCATGCACGTATGCCACGTGCATCCCCTTGCCATGCACTTTTATTCCGTCGTACAACTTCTAGCCATGCACAACTTAATCCACTTTCTCATTCTTGGCTTCACACTTGTTTTTGGCCTTGCACGTCTCCACTCTTTTCACGTTTCCCTTCTTATCCGTGGATACCCTTTCAGTCTCCGAGAAGGTTCCTCAAAAGCTGTTACTCATGGCCTCTGGCTGAACATCCCTGAATATGATGCTCCCACTCAGCTTGTCAAGCATCTTGAGAGAAACACCAGGTATATGATCTCTTGGTATTACAAGTAATTACATCCGTCATAAATAGTGCACCATTTTGATTTTCTTTTTCATTTATGTTTTTGGTCCTTTTCACCTTCCAGGTATGTGGATGCAGTTTTAACAGTGCCTAAGGGAACGTTCAACCGTTAACTGATTGGACGAGCAATGTACTGACGCATGGGTGATAGACAGCCAATTGGACGTTATTATGACACGTGGGCTGGCTGGTGCATTAAGGTACTTGTTCTTTTTAACTTCCCTTGTATCCACTCCCTCTGGCCTCATCGTCTTGCTTCGATTAGGATCTAGGCCAGTTAGGAAAAAATAAAAAAAATAAAATTATCAGATAATGTAAGGCAGGAAGCTTACTATTGGTAGACATCTCAATCTATTGTGATACTAAAAGCCTGCTTGATTTAGTATTAAACTAAAACTCATTTGAAATGGTGAATCTCACATTTGTCATGTCAAGGAAACTTCAGGTAATATGTGATCATATGGGCTGGGGGTAAAAACTGGTCTGCCTTACATATAGCATAGCAAAGCTAGCAACCCACTCGTTAATCTGAAAAAGGAGTACAATGGTATCTTCTGGCAAGAGGAGCTGATCCCTTTCTTCCAATATTGTATTCTTCCAAAAGAGTGCACTACTCCTCAACAAATGCTATCTTGAACCGGCCGAACAGGTCAGGGCGAAGCTCGGAAAATTGGATCCAGACTTCAACAAGTTAGCAGGTTGTTGCATTTCAGATTTGGAATAAATATTTATGTAGTTCTAGACTGACAGCCTATAATTATGTCCATTGGTCTGTAGCCTGTAGTCTGTACCAATGGCCTGAAAAATTCTGGAGTCAAACATGTTGCTGCATTTGGCCAAACATTCTATTGTCACTTTATCGTCCATTGAATTTCTGTGCTGAGTGATTTACTGGTAATTAATCCACGAATAGTGAATGCAAAAAATGGCAGAAGAAAACCCGTCATCATGTTCATTCTTACTGTTACTTCTGTATGTTCTCCAAGTTTTTGCAGATTCTGAGGCAAGACATGAAGAACAAGCAGATTTGCAAAATTAAATAGAAGTTAAAAGGTTTCTTTCTTAAATTTTGGCTTAGGTTTGGTATTATTGGTTCATCCATCGAGTTGAAAATGGATTCATCATATTCAGCAAGAAGGAAGTGAAATTCAACCAATCACTTCAAACGCAGTGGTTATGTCACTGTTCCAAACTAGATTTTGCCAGTCATCAATGGGCCACAGTCATCTCAAGTAGAAAAACAGAAAATAGTATGAGACAATATGCTAAATTTTTGGAATCATAGTAAACGAAAAGGTAATGGACAAAGCAACCCTTCAGCTGAAATTGTACCAAAAAAGATATGTATACATGGCTAGTTAAGCAATAATTTCCAGCATTTTGATGTAGATCACTAGCTTCTCAATCTATATCAACAGCAAATAACTCTCAAGTGATACTGAGTATACCTTTGAAATGATGCAGAGTGCCAAGTTTATTTCCTGAAGACAATTCCCATGCGTAAACAAGTCCATCATGTGTACCAATGATCCCATGGCCAGATGATGCACCAATGGCAGCAGACCAACACAATACATTCTATAATTCAGACTTCAGTCGCATTTAATGTCCAAGGATAGAACTCAGAATGACATAAACATGAAAGAACATGTGAATACCTCAGCTATGCTTAAATGTATTATTTCATCTTTGATTTTTTTTTCCCTTTTCTCCAAAACAGACAAATTCATAGTGCATTTTCAATCATTCTAGACGTATAATTTATTGAACCTATTTCTCTGGAAAAGTAAAAGTAGGTCATTTATATCTTGTCTTCTACTTAAGTAATTTATCTTGAACTAGTCTACTTAATGGGTGGTAGAGGTAACTAAAGTATTCAAGAGCATTGAGAAAATATGTAAGACTCCATAAACTATTGGTTATTGTGAACCAGAAAAGCTGGACAACATTAGTAGTAAGATGTAAATGATGAAGCAACATCAAACCCAAAATCATATAAAATTTGTCGCCTTCATCAAACTACACTTCTATAAACTGCTATACACTAATGTTCAGTACCAAGATAATCAACAGAATGGAACAAAACCATTTTTTTAGCATCTTAAGAACTTCTGATTTCTGTAATTAGAAAAAATCCAGTTTTGAACTTGAAAATTAAAACTTCAAAGCACCTTGGATCCAATGGACCTCCCAAGATCATCAATTTTTTCACCAGCAGGGCCAGCCTCCACAATCCGACTGGATTTATTTGGACATCAGTTGATATATGATCATGTTGAGCATCAGAATCAGAGATGGTTGAGACAAGAAGCCCAATGGCAATATCTTCCCCCTTTGATGGGAGAAATGAATGGTTCTCCCTGTGCTTTGGGAACCACAATTTTGTTGCAGCCATAATTCCACTGGTGAGCTCCACATTAATGTCTATGGAAAAAGAGCCATTTGTTTTTGCCAACTAAACAAATTGACTGGAACAAATTGATAAATGGAAGTGCTTGGAGCGGAGAACCTTGAAACAAAGGCTCGTTTGAAAATATCCCTGAAAAAAGGAAATAAATTTGCAATTGATCAGATGAGTGTGAAATATGAGATTGTAGCACCATACATAGAGAGAATTGAAATAAAAAGAACAGAACCCCATATGTAAAGAGAATTGAAATAAATATAACAAGACTCCAATACATAAAGAGAATTGAAGTTAATTGGATTGCCATAGTTGGTAATAGAAGCTTAATTATGTTAAATTGAGTTAATGTTGACAGAAAAAGAACTCATATATAGTTAGTTCCAGGTTCCAGCTATAGTAGTGAGCAAGATGAAAATCAAAAGACATCTTTTTGGGTCTCAATCTGCTCATGTTCTCCGGTTTTGGTAGTGAAAGTGCCTTACGGGAAGTGAATTTTCAATAATGCGGAATAAGTTCCAAAAGGCTAAGTCAAAAAATGATTTAAGAGTTCTCAGTGGCTATAAAAGCATTTAAATATGACATAGCAGAAGCAAATTAAGAAACAATAAGAGGTGGAAAAAAATGAAAACCGGGGGATATCACAAGTGCTTTTTAAAATCTTGAACCTTAGCTATTGGACAGAAGAAACAATCTAAACGAATCAACATACTTTTAGGACAAATGGCTACAGTATAACCAATAGCCCAATAATTCTTTGTCAATTAATGAAATAAAAACAAGGACTCGCGCTGATCAAATTTAGAATACAGAAAATACTGAACACTTCCACAAGCTTCTAAATTTCCATTCAGCACGTACTATAATCCTGCCAGTTAAATTTCATCAAAAAACCTGACATGCAAATTTTGACCAACAGGAAATGGCCAAATATAACTATTTAAATTTCAAAATGGGTTTAACTAAGGGAATGGAACTTAAAGCTCAAAATTTTGGGGAAATATCTCAAGGGTAACAGCAAATTTAAGACGGATGAACTTTTAGGCTTGTAATTGCTAGTGCATTGTACAATTGTTTGTAGGATCAAGGTCGATGTGCTTTAGAAATTCCTTTCCCCAATATTAGAGGTTTAAATTCCTGTCATATCTTTGCTTTTGCCCTTTGGCAACATTAAATAAGGCAAGTGATTCTCATGTTGAGTTATTATACTTGGGTAAAATATAAGAAGTCTAAAGTAACTATGAGATTCCAATTATGAAGCACCAGAAACTAGTTAGATCTATTGAAGGTTGATAATATATTTTGTAATAACAAAAACTTACAAGTGTGCACAAAAGAAAAGGAAAAAGGAAATAAGGATGCAAAATTCATCTATGGATCCAAGTTCTTGTAAAACCCAATACGAACCTAAATTGTTTGAAGAAGTCCAACCAATGTTTGGTCTCAATCCAGAACTAGGAAGACCCTTTAGAAATTGTAAGTATAACAACACAATTGATATCCAGAATTGTAGAAGTCAATTAACTTCTCAACTAAAATAAAAATGATTTTAATATTGAAATTAAACCCTGCTCTAATTATATTTTATATAACAGAATCTCAAGCGGGCATGAAATGGATGATAAAACCTAAGGTATGAAGTGATCTCTATGATACTACTAACTGTTACCAGTGGCAAAAACTGAAGAAATGCATGAAACAATGATTGATACACAATGCAATGTAATTATCATAAATGAACAAGTAATAGAATAATATGCAATATTGGTTTCCATTACAGTTGCCATCAAGTAGTGAGTAGAGAAAAGAAACACACCCACTGATTCTGGAATTAAATAACTTACAACAAATTAAACAAGACAGTTTACAGACAGTAACCAGGTAGTGAAAGCAACGTACCATATACCAAATTCCCCAAAACCATTATGACCAACAACTAGAGATGAACACTTTGGGATCCTCTTCAACTCCACTATGCAAGGATATATGCAATCATTACTTGGTATGATACATTCTTCTATATGTGTATCGAAATGGTGAAAATGAAATCAAATGAAATTGCAATCTCCAATTCAAATAGATGAAAATTTAATAATCACAATTCCAATAAGAGCTACCCAAGGATAAAATATTAGAAAAAAACCATGTATGTCTACCAACATGGATCAAGTGATTTATAGTATATTAGGGACCATCAGTTCGAGCAAGACCTTAGGACTACTAGAAGGGGGTAACATAAAGCTCTTGCCAAATCAAATACATCATCAATTCAAGTTAGCATCAGCTAAGCTTGATGAATAATGAATATATAAAGATCCACTTCTAGCGATCTAAAATTTGCCTACTAGTTACTCTGCAGAAAGGAGCTTATGAAAATGAGGCCACCAAAAGATTTATTGTTGAAAAAAAAAAAAAAGGAAAAAAGCATGGATATAATATCCTAAAAATCAGGTTTCCCCTAATAAATACCATGTTCCCCTTTTACTAGCATCAACCCCTCCAAGATGCCATGAGTATCTGACTAGGAGGAATTGAAGCAAGAAAAAGGGGGAAGTGTTTATCCTCAAAAATGAATTTTAGCATCCATTGACTTTGCCCCACCTGTTCTTCAATCTTAAGAGACACAGGTCAAGAGAGCAACAAAACAGTTTTTGACCTTGCCGCCCATTCACTGCTGCAATACTAATCCTCACTATAACTAAACAGATTTTCCATTTTTTTAAAGCATAACAATTTCAAAGGAGAAAAAGGAAACTAGAAACAAAAATTCACCTCCACGTTGAACTCATTCCCAAAGATGCAGTTGCCCACTCTCCAACAGCAATGAGATGGTTAGGTTCACGAACCAGTAAACACCGCACGCAGTCAGCTGTTTTCAATTTTGCTACAACAGAAACATAACCAGGTTTTACATGCACAATCTTTACTGTATTCTCCTCAAAACAGCCTGATGTGCATGTTGAGCACAAACAATCAATTTTCCCTTCCCTGACAGTGCATAGGAAATTATTTCCAGTATTCTTGCACCTGGTTCATAAATATTTTATGTAATATAATAAACAGAAATAATCAACCTTTGATAAGGTGTTCTCATACTGTCTAGTAAAACAAGATATTGCCCATCAGGAGTGAATAGCAAGCAAGATCTTTCCAGTGCAATCTAGTAAAGAGTAAACATGTCATAAATTCATCAATAAACACACAATCACCAAAAATAAATTATATAAAGGCCTGCAAAGTATTTATATGAAAACTTACCTCTCTACCAAAGTTGTCCTTTCAAAAATGGTAACATTACTGATGTGAAATCAACAAAAGAAGGATACCCCACCCTTGGTTCTTGAAGTACTACCTTATAGATAAACAGAGTTCTCTTCTTATCAACAGGAAAACCACATGAAACACAAACACTGATTTCATTTCCTATTGTGCACAACAATACTGATAAAACAGGCATCAGGTGAAAATAGCATCCTACAAGATCAAAAGTGCCTGCTAGCTCATTATTACTCTCCACATTCTTTTGAAGCTTCAAATCTGAACTAACTTTAGCTTCCTTGGTATTAGATGAGTTATACTCAGAGCAACTTATCTCGTGTTTCTGAGATGCCACAGAAGAGTTAAAATCTACAAGGTTCAATTGCTCAATCAGATCCTTGTAAGAATTGGGTTCAGATTTCTTCATGTGTAAGGTAGATGGGTCAACAGAGTTACAAAAATTGTTGTACTTGGAGTCAAGCACGCCTTTAGCACCAACAAAATCCTCTTCAAGTGGTGTCGTCAGAACACCTCATTTGACTAATCTCTGAGGCATGCATAGTTTTTGTAGCATGATGCCTTTTGGAGACAGAATCATCTCCAAAATTTCTGCATATGATGCTTTCCGTAAGAGGACCATCAAATTTCTTTGACGAAGGAGCTCTCTTTGAGACCTTTCTGGAATATACTTTATTTGGGACTTGCACAGAGGACCCAGTCTCAATAGTTGCTGCACTAACAGCAATATCCTTCCTTGATAGTTGCAAAGTACTGCCCATCCCTCTTTTATCAACATCATTTACATCTGTGCAGTAAAAACATGATTATTATTTGGTTACTTGAAATCATGAATGACTATAGTTTTTGAGCCCTAAAAGTAAAACAACAATGTGAAATTCCAGATATTTAAACTGGTCCTCAGATAGTAGATAAGGTTATGTGCATCAATTTATAACTTCCAGTTTTTGCTGAGGGACAAGAATAAGCTCCTTAAACAAATAAACTGTTTCTGGAAAGAAAGGTACTATAATATATCTATTTATTGATTAATTTGGAGGTTAGGGAAAAAGTTTGCTCTTTGCTTCCTGTGCCAGGCAAGGTGTCATACACATGCCCATACTTTAGCATAAAAAGTGTAGAGATGCCCTTCAATTAGCCATTGCTATGTTTGTGTGGCTTGAAAAGAAAAAAAATAATAACAAAAGGCTAAAGAAAGGACACGAGGCATACAAGTGGTGCAGTTCTATTGGTTAGGAGGGTGGCTAGCTTGCTTATATGTAGTGGGAATGAATTGCTTCATTTCTTTTGCTCAAGAGAAACAGAAGCTAATTAAGAAAAAAGACAAGAAAAAGAATAAGAGAGAGAAAAAGGAACAAAAGAGGGAATTTTAAGAAACGTATTTAGGTAGATTTATCTAGTAATTCAGTAGGTAATAATTTTGTGAAATTAGAATATTTATGACATATACTAGTGCTAATAATATATTTTTATACCATATAATTTAGGAGGTACATTGGTAGTTGGTAGATTCTAAATTCTAAATCTAACTCAAATTAACACATTTTTATGAGTGGATACTAATATATTTACTATATATTTTCAATATAGCAGTTTTATCATTTAATTTCACGTTATCATGTTTATTTCGTCCATGATTTTTTTAGATAAATAAATGTTATTTTTAATTAATTATATTTTTGAAATTTATTAGAGCATGTCTATGATTATGTTAAATATAAAAGTATTACATTTAAAATAATTGTATTACTATGATATTGTATAGTAGTAATTTTTAAATCACCAAGTATGCACCCTCCCCTTTAGTTTAGTTTACTCTACACATACATTAGACCATGTCATTTTACTCCGCTCAGCGATGCAAAATTCCACCAGTTGAGACAAGATAAGACTACGTTTCGTCCGAGTAAAAATTTAGTGTAATTTTTAGTATGTATGCAGTATATGTTATATTCCTAGTACTACGTTGTGTACATTCAACTTTAAAACAACTTATGATTTCAACATATGTTTCATGTTTACCCATTACACAATTTTATGAGTTTTTACAAGATGTAAATTTATATAGATGTAAAGGTATAGTATTTATATTAAATATGTTATATATATGGTATTATTTGTTAATATAATATTATCAATAAATCATAGTATGTTTCAAAGCTTGTCTATTGATTGAGCCACAAGTTCACTCTTTTCCTATTTTTCCTATTTTTCTCAAGTTATCACAAGCTCACTCTTTTCCTATACATTAAATATATGTAAATTTTTAGACATGCATGTATAGTTAAGATAGGAGTATGAAGCATGTGTGCATGTTTTCACAGATCTGAGTAGGGCTCGGGTCGAGTCCTGACACAAGGTGGGTATATCAATGTCATATCATGTCTTACCATGCAAATACTAAATAGAAAACCCACAAGAAAAGATTGAATCAATGACATTACCCTCAGTGCAATCAGGTTCAATTTTAAGGTCTTTCTGCACAGGACGGATTTCAACACCTGCTAAGTTCTTGTCCAAATTTACAAAAACATCAGGGGCATTTTCAGAGAAAACTTCCTTGCTGGAAGATCTGCAATCTAGAAGAGACTCAGATATGCGCACATCTCTGTCCAGAAGCTTTTTATCCAAGGTCATATTCGCCTCATTACACAAGACACTTTTATTGTTTCTTGTCTGAACATGATAAACTATTGATTCATTCCACGAATTTTCAACCACAAGCTCTTTCTGAGGATTTGTATCTTTATTAACACTAGGTTCATCAGCTTCCACAATATCAGAAGACAACATTATTTGGTTAGTTATATGATCCACACATTGATCGTCTTCAAAACTGTCAAGAACAACAGACTTGGGGAGCTCAATACTTGGGATGCCCAGACCAAAATCCACATCCTGAGTTTGCAAATTTTCCTCCCTTTTTCCATTTGTCTTATCAACTAGCTCAGCAACTGCAAGTTTAAGGAAAAAAGCAGTGACCAAACAATAAGGACACAAAAGCCAGAATTTACTTGAGAAATCTTGGCATATTGATGCATTGGAGATCCTGTACTTTATACTAGCACTAAAATTATCAGTACATGCAAAGGTTTTGGAGTTCCACTATACCAGGTAAGGCAGTATCCATCACATGACTAGTTTCATTTTCCCCCCCCTGAAGATCCACCCGACAAGGCGAAGTTTCTGAAGGTCTAATGGTTGCCTTGTTCTTTCTTGAGACTTTATTGAGCTGAGGAATTGCCTGTGGAAATAAAACTGTCATCATAGCTTTGGTTATTTCCTGACCGACTGAATTGAAATCACCCTTTTCAAAACTTGCATTTGAGTTAGATGCACCAACTTCTTCTACATGTGAACCAGTCACCAATCCTTCAAAAATGACATTGTTGACTCTAGTAAAGTCTTCTTCACTGTAATTACATTTATCAATATTTGATGGAGAGAAATGCACAGTGTTATCTGCATCAATTAATGTATCAATAAATAGGGAGATGATGATATTATTACTAATAACGGTATGCAAGAATAGCCAATCCAATATCTATGCAGTAGAAACAACAGTGTATAAGTTATACCTTCCACAAAATCTAAAGTCTATGGTGCAATAAAAGATTGACATTTTCTACACATGAAGAGTCTTTCAGGACTGGTGCATATCCAGCTTCATCTTCTGTTACCTCCAGAGAAGTGAAATTCTTTGATCTATCAAGCTGTGAGAAGTTAAGAATGTTTCTCATTCCACACTTCATAACAATTGAGCATAAAATCACAAAATTACACAAGTCATGAAATAACTGACAAAAACAGAAGAATAAAAAATAGCTCTAAATGTTATCATCTGCATTTTTCAATTAACAAAAATATAAAAATAGTGTGGAAAGGTAGAATGAAAGGTGTGCAGATCACAAAAAATTAACATATCCTAGAAATTAATTTCTAGTGTAAAAATAAAATTTAAAAATAAAAAAGGATCCATAGGATAGATGTGCTTACAGGCTTTTCGTCTTCAACCAAGTTGCGGGCAAGTCTAGTGGATTTTGAAATTTCAGGACCAGCAAATTTGTTCACTTCTTGAGCAAGAACAAATCCCTCCACAAGATGGTCAGAGAAGTCAACGGATCCCAAAACAAAATTGTCTTGCACTAATAAGTTACCATGTTTCTCAATTCTTCTGGAATTTAAGCACACTGATGGTGTCAATGCTCATTGAATTTGATGAAAGTCATTCATTCCTTCTGAACAAGATGGAGGTACAGAACTTCCATGCCCATGATCCATCTGATTTGCAGACCGAGGTTTTTTAAAGCAATTCCGGCCAAACGGATTCATTGTGGTGCTTTCACATCTCCTACTTCTCTTATTTGTAATTGGTATTCTCTCCAAGTGTGGCTGTAAATCTGAAGATGCACGTGCATCTGGGTTTTGATTATCACGCTCTGTGCTGGAAGCCCCATTGCAGAAGCTTGAGGATAACAAACTCCTTTCAGATGTTCCATTGATATTTGCCACCAGTTGCCAGAGTAACCTCTGAACAAATGAATTCTTGAACCCAAAAAACTGCAAATCAAATGCAGAGATAAGAAATTCCATTTAGCATAATATCTCAGAAACTTTGTATTGACCTGGTATAACCCACTGGGCACAACTTCCATTCCAGATTATGCAGATATAGATTCACAATATCAACAGTGTAAGATGAAACATAACCACAACCATTTGTATTTGATGCAAAGGAAAAACTAACTGCTAATAAACTATACTAAGATCTACCTCCATGCCATCTATCTTGCACAAAAATCTCTTTCCATGCCATGTCTTTATGTGGGAACAATGCTTCTTTTGAAACTTTGCCCATGCAATATCTGGAGTTTGCCCAGTGCACAAGTTCCCATCTGCAGAAGTAATCTGCATGAAAACATTGGAAACTTAACTAATTTTCTTACAGAACATGTCAAAAGAAAGGGTTAGCATCACAAGTTGAAAGTGCAAGTTCCACCTACCCACCATGAATAAAGGGCCTCTTGGACCTTCCTGAATTTCCATCTTACATGTGCTCCCATTCTTAGCTCATACAGCATGGTATCCCACAGGATAAGGATAGCGATCTTTACCCTATGTTAACAAGTGTGACTGCAAGTGTGAAATGAAAAAACAAGTTGAGCACATAGGATATTGCATCCAACTACCATGTCTAATTCCATATTCTCTAACGATAATTGCCCCAAATTTTGCAGAATATTCACATAACAAACTCCAATACAAGCATTATGTAGTACATTCTTGCTCTTTGATTCAATTTAGTTGTTTTAAGGTTATTCAGTGTATCGGATCCAAAAAAAGATTATTCAGTGTACAGAACCTTGCTCATATGAGTATTTTGATGCAGGATTTAGGTTCACAGACTGACACATGATATACGATGAACTCCTTTGCATCTTATTCTTCTTCCAAATGCAAGAAATTTTACAAATCTTGATCCACCCATCACCTTGAGGACCCCTTCTATAGTAAACCCAAAAATTTGAATTTCCAATCAGACATTCAAAACTCTTCATAGTTTTCAGAAAACAACAGAAACTAAGATGTGTCAATGCACACCAGGACAGGAACCCTTAATAAAATTGGCATCATTAGCCTGGGATTCAGTAACACAGCTTTTGCATGTTGTTGTAGAATAAACATTTATCTTGTTCCCAACTGATTTACCCAGTACCAGTAGTTTGGATTTTTGGAAATCGATTCAAACATATTGGAAGCCTCAACGGCTACTTAAATTTGTTTAGAGTGTAGATACAATTCTCTCTTCTTAACACCTTGAGAAACAGTAGATTAAAATGAAATGTCTGCTTGAGATAGTTTTTGGAAATTAATTTTCAACTCTTAAAAATAGTTAAAAATCAGAGAAAATATAAAACTATTTTTGTTGTTTTCTGTGAGATTGTAACAAAAGTAGTCAAATTGCGCTCAAATGCTCCCAAAAACTTCCTTATCAAAGAATCATTTTATGCTACGTTTGATTAGTTAGTGTAGCCTGTTTGAATTTCTCTTCTCAAATTAAATACACCAGATAATTATTAAATATTCAATCATCGGTTCAACATTTCCAAAAATATCACAAAAATAGTTGTCAAAATATCTCTAAAGCATTTACCTTGTAACTTTACATTTTCGTAAACTTCCATAAAAATTGTGAACAATAAGCCAAAAATTAGCTATCTATTACAATTTATCTATATACAGTAGTGTGCATATTTCGTACCAAGAGATGCAAGACTTTTCAAAAGCATTTTACAAAGAAATTGTGATTCGAGCTATTTGATTTTCTTGTCGTTTCAAATTCTAAAAGCAATAATTGCTAAACAATCATATTATTAGTAAAATTGAAGGCCAAATTGAAATTGGAGAAAAAGAAAATGAAGAATAGGAAGAGAAATGGAAAACGAACCCTAGAGGAGCTCCAGCACCTCTTCTCCCAGGGACCTTCGTAAAGAGATCCAATCGACGTGACTTCAAGACCGCCTGATCTCACTTCTTCTTGTTGTTCTACCACTGCTTCTTTAGGTCTCGGCATTGAGAACGCAAGTGCGGAGATCTAGAAAAAAAATTGAAGAAAATAAGAATCTGAAATGAGCGGTGATGGATGGAAACTTATTTTTTTTTTTTTTTTGAAATTATGGATGGAAACTTATTGTTTGCCGGGAGAGTGAAAGAGAAGCGTGAGTGCGCGCGCACGTGTTTATGTGTTTTTAAAATGGCGGGAATGGAAATCACAAAAAATCTCGAAGGGGTTTAGGTTCCCTTCAGGCTCCAGTCCACCATAAAGGTGTGACGTGTGATAGTGTGAAAGTACCTAAAAATTTTATTTTTTATCCACTTTTAATTCCCAACTCAAACTAAGATTATTCTCATGTTGGTTACTTGAGTTTGAGGTATATTATACAAGAATTCTATTTTGGATGAGTGAATTTTTTTTAATATTTATTATTATTAATGTGTCCCTTCTTATTTTAGTTAAAGCTGGTCATAAGTGGATTGAACTAATCGAATCGAATTAAGTTGATTCAATTTGTCTAATTCTAATTTTGATTCGAAGTTAGTTTTTATTTTTAAAAATTAATTTGTTCAATTTCATTTTAGTTCAATTTAAAATTAAAAAAATTAAAGTTAAAATAGACAAAAATTTAATTAAAAAAACGAGCACGAAAGTTAATATAAGAATCAATTGATTTAGTTCAAGTAGTTATGAATTGAATCTTTAAATGGGAAAACATAACCCTACATTTGAGCTTTATAAAAAAAATTATGATTTGACAACTCTATTAAAATTATTTTAAAAATTTTTTTGGAATAACCTAAAATTTTGGGCTTTTTTCTAAATTAGCTATATACCTATTCTCTCGACTTTTATAATTAACTACACTCTAAATGAACTGGAGTACACTTTGAATTGAATTCTCTAATTTTCTTCATTCCCTAACTTACAAACACTCATTCATAAAAAAATCATTTATCTTGTTAATAGATAACAAAATTTTGTTAAAAATAATATATTAGGGTTGTCTTTGAGCCACATACACAAAAAAAAAAAATTATGTCTTAAAAAAAGAGAGATTAAAATAGAGTAATTATGTTAAAAAAGGGGAAAAAAATCAAATTAGAGATATTTGACGGTGAAATTACACGCGGTGAATCATCGAATGAAACATTATATAAGGTTGCACTTCTTCTCGTCCTGGGTGAATGGCAGAGCAAAGTTGTTCTTTGTATAACATTCCTGCTACATAAACGGAAGCGCAAAGCTTACCTTTATTCAACGCGAGAGTGACCTCCTTTGAATTATTAAATTTTGAAGAATTTGATCATCTCCATATAAGACTTAAACATGATTTTCTATGCATAACAACCAATGCATAAGATCAAATGCGAAAATTAAATCGAGAATTTTATTAACCTCTAACCATTGATGTTGTATCCTTGGATAGCAAGTTTGAGCAACTTTTCTAGTTATTCTAAGTCTTCAAAAACTCACTTAATGGTGTTTTCAATTCTCAAAGAACCAAAATTCAGAGAACTTAGGCTTAGAGACTAAAAAACTTATCATTATATTTGTTTTAACCACCAACTCCTTCTATCAAGAAGTTGGAAGTTAATGGAGATTACTAGGGCAGCTTTATGGTAGATATCAATAGTTATGGACTATAATTGTTTCAGGATAGTTATTAATAATTAGAAACTATAATCAAAAGTCACAATATGAGAATGTTAACATTCTTTCACTTAGTCCATACGCTTATTATAATATTTAAACTCATTAATTCGCTTACTTAGGAAATAAAATAAATGAATCACGGTGACATGTCCTCTAAAAATAAGTATTAGCTCCCATGTATTATAATATATTATGCTTCTTAAAACTTAGCCCATACTTAGTAATACTACTTAATGAATTATATTTATTCTAGGTCCAACATCAATGATTTTTCTTAAAATAGATAAATACGCACACAAATATGAGAAAACATCACAATAAATAAGAGTTTAAAGTATATATAACATTGTCAATACAACAAAAATTACGTAATGGAACTAAGTTTTATTCTAACTACATAATCTTTGAATCTTAACAGTGGCATGTCTTTTGTCAAAGGATCAACGATTATCAAATTTATACTAATGTGTTTAATGACCACTTTCTTTCCTTTAACATGTTCCTTTATGACTAAATACTTGATGTCGATATACTTACTTCGACTTTCACTTTTGTTATTTTTTGCCATAAAGATAGCAGCTGAATTGTTATAATATATTTTCAATGGCCTAGAAATTGAATATACATTTCTAAGACCCAAAATGAAAATCCTCATCCATACGTCATGCAAAGTACCCTCAAAAGACAAAACGAACTTAGTCTCTATAGTAGAGGTAGCAATCAAAATCTACTTTATACTCCTCTAAGATATAACTTGTTGGAGTTGGTGCTTACGTACTATTCCAATACTGTATGCATATTAAATTATTCGATATTCATACAGTAAACATTTTGTATAATTGTTAATACAATATAAATACATGGTACAATACTTGTTACATTACAAACATTGTATGATCTGAAGGAATTCATATCTAGTTTAAAAGAGTTTAGACCAATGCTAAGAATTAGCAGAGCTAAGTATTATATATATGCTAACAGTTAGCACTGCTAACAGTTAGCACTGCTAAGAGTTAGCAAATTATAAGAGTCAGCCAGATCTAAAAGGTTAGATCCTTGTCTATAATGGGATAAAGACCTAAAGGTATACCAGTAATGACATAGTTGTAAGGAGTTACAATAGGTGCTAAGAGATGTCATTATGCAAGTATATCCTCAAACATAATGTTCCTGATCTACTTTCACCGATGCAAGTCTATCGGTGGATCTTCTTTTATATAGATCAGTGTATTATATATCTACATGATATAGATGGTTGTTCTTAATCGACCATGGGTTTACCAAAAGCTCGTATATGCATACAAGTATTCAATCAGGATTGAATACTGAACAGACTCACGAGGACGCCAATAGACATCCTATGAAGCTGTTAATGATGAGTCCTCTCGAGTTGAGTAGTATACATGGTCTTTTGATCCGAGTACCATGGTGGGCTTGTAAGTGATCCACCATACTTTGGTTTCACACATGTTACAGACTTTTCATGGTGTGATCCTTGGGTGTTGCTGGGTATGGTCTGATGCTTATAGAGTCCAGTGTGTACAGATATGGGATCTGTCAGCTCTTATAGGGGAGTAGTATGTCTAAATGCTCTAAGATTGTATTCAAAAAATCTCGTGGCCACGAGTACTAACCCGGGAAAGGTGTTTCTCAAATGGTTAAATAATGTAGCAAAGGTGTTTGCGTACATTGTTTTTGAAAATATAAATCTGGAGATAAGTTTATAGATGAGTATATGGGAATTTGACGATGCTGATCTATATCCCCGCATATCCTGAATATAGATGATGGAAGAATTATACATATGCGTTGTAATCTTAACTTGTATGGTTTGACATGCTGATTTGTAATATCTGTGACATGCGCGTGGAGCATCGATCACAGACTTATGAAATAGTTCCATTTGATGAATCGGACATGAACCTAGAGAGTCTGGCAATATAAAGTGTACTCGTTGTAGACTAGGGTAGCACACTGAATTGAATTGTTCAATCTAAAATTGTTTGTGAATACACTTTGATGTGAGACTCCAGATTCGATTCTACACCAACCAAATGCTTCAAGGGTATGTTTTTTGAATTCTATTACTATAATAGATTTCAATTAAGTATGTATTTATTGAATAATAAATTAGATTTCTATTATATGTATGACATGCATTGAATATTCAATGAGCACTATCACATGCATGCATTTAGATGTAACACCAACAGTTTTCAATATTATTAAAGTTAATACTAAAAGCCAGGTGACTTGTTTACGCTCAAAATATAACGCGGCTATCGCAGTATAGATTGAGGTGTCGATCCCACGAGGAAGCTCTTGGCAAAATAGGTCAGTGAAGTAAAATATTAAAGCAGTAGCAAAAGGTTAATTGATTTAAACGGATGAGATAGAATTGTCTATGAATTGAGGAAAATGTCTTATGATGATTTAAACAAGGCTTTGAGAATCACAATTATGCTTTATAAATCTACTCTATACTTTGATTCGATATTTATAACTCAACTGAAAGTTTCACATCCCAAACAATCAATCGGAAGGTATGTAATATATAGCACATTTGATAACACACGTATTTGATTTAGTTAAACTCTTTGCAAGCATTAACACACATCATGTTATTTATACAAGTTATCTAAGATCGACAATATATCATTTTGACAATATTGCAGTAAAAGATTAACTTGAATATCAAACATTTATTGCCCTTACATGTTATCCAAGATCGACAATATATCAAATTGACAATACTGCAGTAAAAGATTAACATATAAAACAATATAACCAGTAACAATTATAAATCAACATGAATCACATAAGAAAAGCATGACTGAACATATATGAGACATGAGAATTATAACTTCTGGATTATAGAAAATAAAATAGATAAGAGTTTAATCAAAACCAAACTTACAACATTTATAGCTCTTGACACCGAATCAAAGCATGAAAGTAGATTTACTACACATAAAAGTTCATCTCTTAGCCTTGCTAGGAACTCTAGCCTAAATTACAATACATGTTAATGAGAATAAAAGAAGAGAGAAAATTCTCTCCTAAAAACGTCCTAAGGGTCTCCTTATATAGGCAAAGAATGGACATATGTCATGGATGACATCAATCTTCAATAATTTTAAGTCAATAACTCGTGTATCCACTTGAAGCACGTTTTTGATAATGTAAATGATCAATTCAGCTTCTGCGGCCGACATGAAAGTTGTAGAATTTTGACTCTTCTTTCCATAGGCACTGATTTCATGCAAATTGGATGAGTATCCAATGAGATATGAGCAAACTTCCAAAGATACACCAGAATTATGCCAACAACCATTTTACCCACTTGCAATGCGATTTGGTCCATGATAACGGCTGATTTGGACTTTACCATAAACATACGAGTTGTTGATAGTTAAGTCAGAAATTCACAGCTTCAAGAATTATACCAATTGAGTACGTATTTTGGGAGATACGGTCCAAATACGTGAGTTGGGTCAAGCTGGATAAGAGTTGTAGTCCGATTCTGTTGTATCTCAATTTTTGGCCCATAACATGTTGGATTTGGCTTTTCCACTATTCTTCAAATTTGTGTAAGATTGAGTCATGTTGCACCAGGTTCAAGAATTTCTTCATTTCGATTTCTACATTGAGAGTTATGTCCAATTTACCTAAACCTGTCCAAATAACATTCATTAATCACAATTTAAGGAGAACACTTTATTTCAAGCTAAAAATATAGAAAATACTAAAATTGGTGACATTAAATGGTGATTGAATCTTTTAACAGCATGCATTTTCATGTGTTCATCACAGCCCCCAACCAGCTTATTGCTAGTCTCTAGCAATTCAAGCGTAAATAGAATATGCAAAACTACCTAAGCACTTCAATCAAAACGTCAGTTCGAGATCACTGTTGCTATCATGGTTTTTTTAATTACAACTTCCATAATTTGTGTGTGTGTGAACTAAGCCATAACCATCTAACCACAAACCACAATAGATATAGCCTTGAGAATTTCTCCAAGTAAAAGCCTCAACTCCATATCGTCACATGTGTATGACTGTTTAAAAGGTTAGGACTTCTCTTATGGAGTTGGAAAACAGTTAAGCACTCAAGAAAAAGTCAATTTTAAGGACAGACATATAAACTAACATTGATCCGAAGATAGGAAAATTATTTGTTTAAAAATCAATTATTCATATCATACGTCAACTTTAGAACTTTAATTGGCTGGTGAGAACAATACAATTATAACTTGGTGAGAAAACTGTTTTACAAGGTATTTGTCTTCTAAAATTGAATGAAGACTTTATTAAACTGAATTGCTTTTTTTTTTTTTTTTTCTTGTTTTTTTTTTTTCTTTTTTTCTTTTTTTTTGAAGAATACAAGGAAGCATTACAAAGGTTTCTCACCAAATTATATTATGCACAAATGTAACCAACTTATCCCTTAATTCAAATAATATCATTCTAAACAAAAATTAACCAATTCAAAGGATCAATGAAAGTTCATAAGCTGTTTTCTCAACCTTTCCACTTACTCACAAAAGATATGCGAGATTAGAAAAATATATACTTAAACATGGGAATTCTCTTGGCTATATAAATTGAATCATCCATCTTACCACAAGGCTTAGCATTGTGCTCAAAAATATTTTGGAAGTCATTCTTTAGTAACCTAGATAGAAACAGTGACTCAACCTAAACAATTCTGAAATCATACTTAGGCAGAAAAACAAATTCCTTTATACAAGAATTACCAAGACTACAAGCAGTAAACGACAATGCATGAAATATAAAACAAAATAACAAAAAGTTAGTTAAAATGCATTTCAAAAGTTAGTACTAAAACTCCTTACTCTGCCATTCTAATTTGACCTAGAATGTGTCTCAAGAGTTCAAGAATGAACTCTTTACTCTGCCATTTTAATCAAATGTCGGACCACAAATTTTTTTTTTTTTTTTTTTTTTTGTTGCAAAATGCAACGTATGTCTACTATCCTCCCCCCAAACCAGATGAAACATTGTCCTCAATGTTTAAATAGAAAGAGATAAAGTATAGGAGACATTACCTGAAACGCCAGTTATTTGAAAGAAACAAACCTGAGAGACACTTAAGCAAATATAAACTAAAATGATGGTACTGATAAATAAATAAATAAATAAATAAATAAATAAAAAAATTTACAAACGGAGTGTCAGATCCAATTTTCGCTTGTTAAGGCCCACTGACCAATCGATCCGAGTTATTGCTGGGTCAGGTTCGTAGGTAACTGCCT
Organism: Ailanthus altissimus; assembly: GCA_946807835.1. Classification (NCBI taxonomy): domain Eukaryota; kingdom Viridiplantae; phylum Streptophyta; class Magnoliopsida; order Sapindales; family Simaroubaceae; genus Ailanthus; species Ailanthus altissimus. The sequence goes on along the minus strand of OX327685.1, from coordinate 22,317,619 downwards.
GTAATTTGTTAATCAATTCATCCGCCTCAGTAGCAGAAACCAGGATCTGTCGCGCCGAATGTGAAATAAAATTCTGTTCCACAGCTTGATCAAGAAAACAAAGTAAGCAATCAAAATAGTTATTAACATTCAACAAACCTATGGGTTTTCGGTGGATATTCAGTTAGGCCCAAGAGACAATTTGAAAAATTTCTTCCAAAGTACCAAAACCACCTGGTAAAGCAATAAAAGCGTCTGCATTGCAAAGCATTCTGGCTATACGTTCATGCATGGATGAGACTTGTAATTCTTCCCCTATTGTTTTCCCAGTCAGGTTTCCCACGGCCAAAGCTGTAGGAATAATACCTAAAACTTGACTTCCTCCTAAATGTGCAGCTGTTGACACACACCCCATTAGCCCAAGGCTACCTCCTCCATAAATCAAATGATTTTTTCTTGCAGCTAATGTTTTTCCTAGATTGTTTGCTGCTTCTACGAACACTTTACTCTCCCCAGGACTAGATCCACAAAATACACATATATTTCGAAATTGTCGAACTTGGGTTTCCTCCATATCTACTCTCACCTTTATCTCAATATATGAAAATGAAGAAACTGAGGTGCTGTATTTATAGAGTGCCAAATGATAACAATGATTATGGTAACCCGACAGTTTGTCAAAAGAGAGTTAAAAATAAAACACAAATATTTAAACATAATGACTCGCATGCATTATTGAACAAAAAGATTTGAATTTAAGACATCTACATGAGTAGCCCTACTATTCATAAAATAAAGTTTGAAATTAAAACACATGTATTTACAAGTAGTTGTGATTGTGGCTCACATCTTCCTCTGGTTTTACGTCCAGTAACGGCTTAAACGCCCTCTATGGGTCGGGGATAGGCTTCCCATCCAATTTTCTTATAAATTGGCAAACAGGGTCTTTTAGAGTCAGATTCCCGAGACTATACCGTTGATGTTCATTTTTGAATTTGTTCCATAAATCGAGAAGTTCACGTTGCACGAGCCCACAGGGATGCGTCTCAAGAGTCAATAGGATATCATCCAAAGACTCCTTACTCAGTCCATCCTTAATGAACTGAATTTTATCTTCTCGATTTCTAGATACGAATCCTAAAGAACGACAACTCCGGTTACAATTCCATCGAGCACATTTATGACAGACTTGTAACCTTTTTGCTCGTCGCCTTTTGGCATAAGAGCTTTTTCCAAGACCAGGCATATAAGAAACAAAATCATTTTCAAACTCACCAGACAACCGAACCTTGGCTTCAATTAACCAACGAAGGTCCACAGGGATATTACCCAACATCAATAGCCTTAGTCTTTCACACCGTGCTTTGTAAATCTTAAGTAGAGCATTTTGAGGAAATGAAGGAAAACGTTTTTTAAGGTTGGCAAGAATGCGATCCATTTTGAAAGAAAGAAAAGAGATGAATACACAGTTTGAGGGACAGTTTTTAGGGAACTGAGAAACCGACTTTAATAGTCACGGAGTACCGTATCCGCCAATTGACCGGGAAATAAAATCACACTGAAGAAAAAATAAAAAGAAGAAAATAAAGTAAAATAAAATGTGCAAGAAAATAAAAGCAAAAATAGAAAGTCAAAAGATAAAATATAGACAAAATATAAAATATGGTACAGATAGATTGAACCTGATCAATCACGATAGACAGGATCCACAAGAGGGATCTCGCCTAGGTACATAGAGTCGTTTACCTTTTTCACGTAGCTTTTTAGCCGCTGTCCATTCACTTTGAAAGTCCGTCCATCAGTGGGGTCTTCTATTTCAACAGCACCATTAGGAAAAACATGTCTTACCATAAATGGACCAGTCCATCGAGATCTCAACTTTCCAGGGTGTAAATGCAATCGAGAATCATAAAGATAGACCCGTTGATTTGGCTCAAAGTGTTTCCTTGAGATCTGTTTATCATGAGCTACTTTCATTTTAGCTTTGTAAATTCTGGAGTTGTCATATGCGTCATTTCGTAGCTCTTCTATTTCTGACAATTGTAACTTTCTCTGGAGACCTGCAGCATTTAAATCAAAGTTAAGGGCTTTGACAGCCCAATAAGCTTTATGTTCTAGCTCAACAGGTAAATGGCAAGCTTTCCCATAAACAAGCCGGTATGGGGACATTCCTAAGATGGTTTTGTATGCAGTACGATATGCCCATAATGCATTAGAAAGGCGTAGAGACCAATCTTTGCGATTCGGGTTAACCGTCTTTTCCAAAATCTGTTTAACTTCTCTATTTGCTAGCTCGGCTTGTCCATTTGTCTGTGGATGGTATGCAGTGAAAACTTTGTGAAGAACACCATACCTGCGCATCAAAGCTTCAAAAGAACGATTACAAAAATGTGTTCCTTGGTCACTAATGATGACACGTGGCGTACCGTACCTAGATAACACATTTTCTTTTAAGAATTTTACCACAGTTGTATTATCATTAGTACGACAAGCTACAGCCTCCACCCATTTTGATACATAGTCAACAGCTAAAAGGATGTAAAGATAGCCAAAAGATGAAGGAAATGGACCCATAAAATCAATACCCCAACAGTCAAATATCTCGATAACAAGAATAGGGTTAAGAGGCATCATATTTCTTCGAGATAAAGCACCTAACTTTTGACATCTTTCACAGGAACGACAAAAATTATTAGTGTCTTTGAACAAAGTGGGCCAATAAAGACCACACTGTAAAATTTTCACAGCTGTCTTCTTCATAGAAAAATGGCCACCGCAAGCAGCACTATGGCAAAAATTTAAGACACTAGAAACTTCACTTTCAGGAATGCAACGTCTCATGATTTGGTCAGGACAGTATTTGAAAAGATATGGATCATCCCAATAAAAGTTACGTACCTCAACCAAGAACTTACGCTTATCTTGTGCACTCCAGTCAGATGGAAGTTCACCACAAACCAAATAATTTACGATATGTGCATACCAAGGTATTTGGCTTATAGCAAAAAGATGTTCATCTGGAAAATCGTCTCGAATGGGTGGCAAATCAGTAGAGTCAGTGAACTCAAGGCGGGATAGATGATCAGCAACAACATTTTCAACGCCTTTCTTATCTTTGATGGTTATATCAAATTCCTGCAAAAGAAGAATCCACCTAATTAAACGGGCTTTAGCATCCTTCTTAGAAAGAAGGTACTTAAGGGCTGCATGGTCAGTAAAAATAACAATAGGTGAACCAATCAAATAAGAACGAAATTTATCTAAGGCAAAAACAACAGCTAGTAGTTCTTTTTCAGTAGTAGTGTAATTCATTTGAGCATCATTCAAAGTCCTACTAGCATAATAAACAACAAAGGGTTTTCCCTCCCTCCGTTGCCCAAGAACTGCTCCTACAGCATAATTACTTGCATCACACATAATTTCAAATGGGAGGTTCCAATCCGGTGATTGCATGATAGGAGCGGTGGTGAGTTTGGCAATGAGTGTTCGGAATGCCTCCTCACACTCTTGTGTCCATGTAAATTCTGCATCTTTTAGCAAAAGGTTACACAATGGTCTAGATATGGCAGAAAAATTTTGTATAAACCTTCTGTAAAATCCAGCGTGTCCAAGAAAGGATCGGACATCTTTTACCGTTTTAGGTGTAGGTAATTTAGAGATTAATTCAATTTTTGCCTTGTCAACCTCTATCCCTCTTTCAGATACAATGTGCCCTAAAACGATTCCTGAAGATACCATGAAATGACATTTCTCCCAATTTAGCACAAGTCCTTTTTCTTCACACCTACTCAAAACAGATTTCAAGTTAAGTAGGCATAAATCAAAAGAATTACCAAAAACAGTCAAATCATCCATAAAAACTTCCATGCATTTTTCAACCATATCAGAGAAAATACTCAACATGCAACGCTGAAAAGTAGCTGGTGCATTACATAATCCAAATGGCATTCTACGAAAAGCATAAGTACCAAAAGGGCATGTAAAAGTAGTTTTTTCTTGATCTTCTATAGCTATCTCAATCTGGTAATACCCTGAATACCCATCAAGAAAGCAATAAAAAGGATGTCCAGCTACACGTTCTAAAATTTGGTCGATAAAAGGCAATGGAAAATAGTCTTTCCTAGTGGTTGTGTTTAACTTTCTATAATCAATACACATTCTCCAACCACTTACTACCCTAGTTGGAACAGGTATCCCATTCTCATTTTCAACAACAGTAACCCCAGATTTCTTCGGAACTACTTGAGTTGGACTTACCCATTGACTATCAGAAATTGGGTAGATTATACCCGCATCTAATATTTTCAAGACCTCTTTCTTCACTACTTCTTTCATTGTTGGGTTAAGTCTTCTTTGTGGGTCTCTACGAGGTTGGGAACCTTCCTCTAAATGAATTCTATGGGAGCATATCAATGGAGAAATACCTTTAATATCAGCTATGGTCCAACCTAATGCAGACTTATGTTCTTTTAACAATTTTATCAATTTTTTCTCTTGTTCAGCACTAAGTTCAGAAGAAATGATGATAGGAAAGGTATCACCTGGTCCCAAGAATGCGTGTTTCAAACCTTTGGGCAGTGGAGAAAGCTCAACTTGTGGTGTCTCGAGGTTTGATGGTTTCGGTCTCTCCCTCTCTCGTGGCAACTCTTCAAAGTGTGGCTGCCAAAATCGAGTCCGTTTATCCTGTGAGTCAAAAATACTAAACACATTAGTTGTTACATCAGGATAATACAATTCTTCAAAATCGAAATTGAGAAGGTTTTTCGAAGAATCATAGCCATGATTTTTATAAGCTTCCTCCGCTACAAGTGTGTCTATCATATATGAATGATAGCATTCGTCTTCTTCTCGTGGTTGTTTGCCAATGTTGAAAATGTTCACCTCAAGAGTCATATTCCCAAAAGATAATTTCATTAGACCATTTCTGCAATTAATAAGAGCGTTAGCAGTGGCTAGAAAAGGTCTCCCCAAAATAAGAGGGATTTTTGACTCCATGTTAACAACAGAATGAGTATCTAAAACAAGAAAATCAACAGGATAGTAAAATTTGTCAATTTGCAACAAAACATCTTCTACTATTCCCCGTGGTTTCTTGATTGATCGGTCAGCTAATTGTAGGACTACAGATGTTGGTTTAATCTCACCAAGTCCCAACTGCAAGTAAATAGAATAAGGCATTAAATTTACACTTGCTCCTAAGTCCAATAAAGCTTGACCAAACTCATGTGTCCCAATTTGGCAGGAGATTGTGGGACATCCTGGGTCTTTATACTTGGGTGGTGTCTTTTGTTCAATCACTGCACTTACCTGTTCTGCCAAAAATGCAGTTTTCTTCACATGGTGTTTTCTTTTGATAATGCATAAATCCTTGATGACTTTGGCATAAGTTGGAACCTACTTAATCAAATGTAACAAGGGAAGATTAATTTTAACTTGTTTCAAATGTTCCAAAATCTCACCTTGAATTTCTGAATTTTTCCCAACCGGTCGAAGAGCTTGAGGAAAAGGCACTGGGATTGAAAACTTACTTTCGGGCTCTTTTTCCATTGTGGCCTCTTTTTCAAGGGGGGCATCTTTACTACTCGTAGATGTGTTAATTTCAGGAGTAGGCTCACTTACAATCTTACCACTTCGAGTAGTAATGGCATTGACTTCTTTGAGATTTTGAACATCAGAAGTAGAAACTTGTGCCATGAATTGTCCTTTTGGATTGGATTGAGGTTGAGATGGAAACTTACCTCGCTCTTGTACAGTTAAGGCACTGGTCAATTTTGTGATTTGACTCTTGATTTCTTTGTTTTCGTCCACCACCTGTGCAAGAATTGTTTCAAATTTTTTATTAGTCTTACTTTGTGCCTCCATAAATGCTTGTAATGTATCCTCTAAAGAATTCCTAGTTGGTCGTGCATTATATTGAGGTGCAACATAAGACTTGGGTGCTTGTTGTTCTTGTTTCCATTGATTGTTGGCTTGTTGGTCAGATTTCCAACTGAAATTTGGGTGGTTTCTCCAGCTAGGATTATATGTTTCAGAGTAGGGTGAATAAGGCTTCTTGTACATCCCTAGGGCATTACATTGTTCCTCATATATCCCTCTCATCTCACTATACGTGGGGCAATCCTGAGCTAAGTGTTCCGCTCCTCCACAGACAAAACAGACATCGTGTGACTCAACTCTAGCAACCGTGTGGGTGACCCTTCTATCTTTGGATTTCAAGGCCTCTAACTCCCTAGTTAAGACCTCTAATTGGGCTTTGAGGTTATCCTCTTCCCTAAGATGGAAAACTCCATTGGGTCGTGACCTATTTGTGCTTTCAGCAATGCTAGGTCCAGTCCATGTATGGGCTTTTTCGGCTAAGTCATTAAGAAATTCTATAGCTTCCTCAGGATCTTTGTGAAGGAACTCCCCATTACACATCATCTCAACAAATTGGCGCTCTCTAATTGTGAGTCCCTCATAGAAATAACTAACCAAGCGCCAATTTTCATACCCATGGTGAGGGCACAGATTTAGCAACTCTTTAAACCTTTCCCATGCTTGATATAAGGTTTCACTGTCTTTTTGGGAGAATGAAGAAATTTGTCTTTTCAGGCCATTAGTTTTGTGTTGTGGGAAGTATTTATTGAAAAATGCTTGGGTCATTTCTGCCCAAGTTCCTATAGACCTCGGCCTCAAAGAGTATAGCCAACTCTTTGCTTTGTCTTTCAAAGAAAAAGGGAAAAATTTAAGCCTAACAGTGTCTATGGCTTCAGGTTGGCTATGGAAGGTGGCAATTACCTCTTCAAATTCCCTAACATGTACATAAGGATTTTCACTATCTAGACCATGAAAAGTGGGAAGAAGTTGTATCATTCCAAGTTTAAAATCCGAATGTGGTATGTTAGGTGAAAATATAATGCATGATGGTGTGGCTGTGCGAGTAGGATGCAAGTAATCTTTGAGAGTTCTAACGGGGTTTTCTTCGTGTTGGCTCATTGTGTTAGAATTACAAGATGAACTAGAAGGTGAATTCTCTTCACTTACAAATTGTGGGAGTGGTTCTAGTTCTAGTTCTAGTTCTCTCACAAATCTTCCTCGTTTGTCTCTAGGTCGATGCATACATCCTAATTTTTTTTTTTTTTTTTTTTTTAGGAAAGAAATGCTTAAGGAAAATTAAGAAGTGAAATAAACACAACAAGAAATAGAAATAAGTTAGGTGGTAAGACCAACCATGAAATATAAATACAATAACTAAACAAAAGACTATAAAATACGAAAAAAAGTACAATAAATAAATAATAAAAAGAAAATACAATAAGTAAATAAATAAAAGGTTAGGCGGTAGAACCGGCCATAAAAAGAAAATACAACATATTAACTAAAGAAAATAAATTGCAATAAATACATAAAAGAAAATGAAAATAAAGTACAATAAAAAAAAGTGCAATAAATAAATAGAGTACAATACGAAATAAAGAAACTAAGTTAGGCGGTAGAACCAGCCACAAAATAAAAAGAAAATACAATAAATTAACTAAAGAAATAAAGTACAATAAATAAATAAAAGAAAGTGAACAAAGTTAGGCGGTAAAACCAGCCATTAAAAAAAAAGTGCAATAAATAAACTAAAGAAAATAAAGTGCAATAAATAGATAAAAGAAAATAAACTAATTAGGCGGTAAAACCAGCCATTAAGATAATATAAAATATAACAAATTAACTAAAGAAAACAAAATAAATTAGGTGGTAGAACCAACCATGAATAATAAATAAATTACAACAAAGGAAACAAAACTAAGATTTTACAAAGAAAAAAAAAATGTACAAAGTTACCACTTTAGTATTTATAATCGCAACTGACTTTCGCTTAGTGTGCTTCCCCGGCAACGGCGCCAAATTTTTGTTTACGCTCAAAATATAACGCGGCTATCGCAGTATAGATTGAGGTGTCGATCCCACGAGGAAGCTCTTGGCAAAATAGGTCAGTGAAGTAAAATATTAAAGCAGTAGCAAAAGGTTAATTGATTTAAACGGATGAGATAGAATTGTCTATGAATTGAGGAAAATGTCTTATGATGATTTAAACAAGGCTTTGAGAATCACAATTATGCTTTATAAATCTACTCTATACTTTGATTCGATATTTATAACTCAACTGAAAGTTTCACATCCCAAACAATCAATCGGAAGGTATGTAATATATAGCACATTTGATAACACACGTATTTGATTTAGTTAAACTCTTTGCAAGCATTAACACACATCATGTTATTTATACAAGTTATCTAAGATCGACAATATATCATTTTGACAATATTGCAGTAAAAGATTAACTTGAATATCAAACATTTATTGCCCTTACATGTTATCCAAGATCGACAATATATCAAATTGACAATACTGCAGTAAAAGATTAACATATAAAACAATATAACCAGTAACAATTATAAATCAACATGAATCACATAAGAAAAGCATGACTGAACATATATGAGACATGAGAATTATAACTTCTGGATTATAGAAAATAAAATAGATAAGAGTTTAATCAAAACCAAACTTACAACATTTATAGCTCTTGACACCGAATCAAAGCATGAAAGTAGATTTACTACACATAAAAGTTCATCTCTTAGCCTTGCTAGGAACTCTAGCCTAAATTACAATACATGTTAATGAGAATAAAAGAAGAGAGAAAATTCTCTCCTAAAAACGTCCTAAGGGTCTCCTTATATAGGCAAAGAATGGACATATGTCATGGATGACATCAATCTTCAATAATTTTAAGTCAATAACTCGTGTATCCACTTGAAGCACGTTTTTGATAATGTAAATGATCAATTCAGCTTCTGCGGCCGACATGAAAGTTGTAGAATTTTGACTCTTCTTTCCATAGGCACTGATTTCATGCAAATTGGATGAGTATCCAATGAGATATGAGCAAACTTCCAAAGATACACCAGAATTCGGCCAACAACCATTTTACCCACTTGCAATGCGATTTGGTCCATGATAACGGCTGATTTGGACTTTACCATAAACATACGAGTTGTTGATAGTTAAGTCAGAAATTCACAGCTTCAAGAATTATACCAATTGAGTACGTATTTTGGGAGATACGGTCCAAATACGTGAGTTGGGTCAAGCTGGGTAAGAGTTGTAGTCCGATTCTGTTGTATCTCAATTTTTGGCCCATAACATGTTGGATTTGGCTTTTCCACTATTCTTCAAATTTGTGTAAGATTGAGTCATGTTGCACCAGGTTCAAGAATTTCTTCATTTCGATTTCTACATTGAGAGTTATGTCCAATTTACCTAAACCTGTCCAAATAACATTCATTAATCACAATTTAAGGAGAACACTTTATTTCAAGCTAAAAATACAGAAAATACTAAAATTGGTGACATTAAATGGTGATTGAATCTTTTAACAACATGCATTTTCATGTGTTCATCATGACTCCTATTTCTATCAATGAACACTATCACATGAATATTAGATGTAACACCAACAATTCTATTACTATAATAGATTTCAATTAAGTATGTATTTATTGAATAGGAAATTAGATTTCTATTACATGTATGACATGCAATGAACATTATCACATGCATGCATTTAGATGTAACACCAATAGTTTTCAATATTATTAAAGTTAATACTAAAAGCCAAGTGACTCATATTTCTCCCTAGATTTAGGATTTTCAAAGCTCAAATTCTTCGGCCCAAAAAAGGCACAAAGACTCCGGCTCACAAGGCCTAAGAACTATCTCAGTCTATAAGACCCAAAAAGAAGTGTCGGCCCAGTATAAGTCCTCGAATTATAGGCACCCTCTCCGAGCTAGTTAGAATAATAGTCCTAACCTGGTTACCCTGTTCAGTTAGACTTAAAAAGGAAAAATGATCTATGATCTCTTTGAGCTGGTTAGAACAATGGTCATAACCTGACTACCCTATTAAGTTTGTTTCACCCTCTCCGAGCTAATTGGGACAATGATCATAATTTACTATCACGTTTAGTCAGACTCAAAAATCAATGAATAACAGTTACTCTACCAAGCATAAGTTAAACTCGACCACCCTGAAAATCAAAGACAAGTACTAAAAGAACTTGACTTATGAAAGTCGTTCCTAAAAAGACTTAACTTACAAGAGTTGTAGACAAAGAACAACTTTATCAGGGAAATATTTCTAAAATTAGATACAAATCCTACTAAGAAAAAAAAGCTCAATCTAATTTGAGAAAAAAATTGATAGCAAAATCCAAAAAAAGAATGTCTATAAGACTTCCATATAAAAAAAGGACTAAAAACATTACTAGTAAAACTAGAAATCTTTATCGTATAAATAGGGGAGGAGATTAGCACACTAGGAATCATAAGAATTATTGTTATAACTCATAAAATAAAAATCATTGAGCTAGTGCATGTTACGAATCTTGTTATTATATATGTGAAAAATAAATAAAAAAGACGTTAAAACACACAACACTAAGGCATCTTATTCCTTTTTCTCCCTATTTTATTATTTTGCCTTTTTTTTTATTTTTCTTTGTTGACTTAAGCATTAGATTGCCTACACCAAGAAAACTTTTGATGCTGCCTCACATTTTCTTTGATTGTAGGATTCTTGTAATATACGATTTTTATTGAGAAAATTAGTGGTCCAATTTGGTTCAATTTTAGCCCAAACATTAACATCCAAGCTAAACTTCCCAAGAAAAAATAAATTCAACTCGTTAACTCTCGAGTTATCAAATTTTGAGATTAATAATATATTTTATTTTTATTTTTTTCCTACAAGCTTGACTCTAGACCTAAACATGGGTTTGCCACTACGTACTATGAAATTGTTTTTAAATGATCTTAAAATTAGTGAGTTTGAGTTACAATAGTAATTGTTTTATATATACTATCACAATTGTTTTTTTAAAAAAACTTTCTTTTCTTTTAAAAGAAGGAGAAAAAGATTAAGAGATTGAGTAGATAAATCTTAATATATTTCTACAAAAATTTACAAATACATCATTGTTCTTGGGATCTTGAGTGTACTTGCAAGGATTGCTAGACTAATCCTATTTGGGATGATAAAGATGAAAACCCCAGAAGAAGAAAAAAAAAAAGACTTCTCAAAGGATTCTAAAAGAAAGATATGAGGTAAGAGATCCTAAGTTTGCTATATTAGGAGAACCATTTAAAAAGTTTGATTATTATATTCTTTATTTTGAGAAACTCATCACATATAATCTCCTCCCCTAACTAGTAAACCTCCTCCAAGACCATTCCCTCAAAAACCCAAAAGATCTCAATCATCCTCCCTTGAGCCTTACTACAAAAAGGCTCTTAAATGGATAATAGCTCATATTAATATATCCCATTGATGCTTATTAAAGAGATCATTCATCTCATTATGGAATCATCTAGTATTCAAATCCTACTTCCAGCTTTATTTTTAAGTTTTAGTTCATAATAGTTATTTTTGGGGGAGTTTAATTATTTTAGCCAATTCTCCCATTTCTTATTATTAGTCAAAGAAAGAGTTGTGTGGATAAAAATACCCTCAAACTACAACAAAGTACAAATAGTGCTCATATTAAGTAAAATAAAACAATATATATATATATATATAAAACATAATTCTTTAAAAAATCCATAATTTTTTGAAAATATATAAAAAATTAAAAAGCAAAAAAAGAATGCATAAAATTAAGAAAGAACAACTAACACATTTGTCATGGTGCTGGATTGTCGATACCAATTTGGTGCTTCACATATTTGTCAGCACCAAATTTGGGGCTCGTTATATTTTAAAAAACACACTTAAAGAATTATTTAAAAAAAATAAAATATAAATTTTCAAAATATTTTTTTAAAAAAATAAAAGATAAAAATGCAGAAAAATGAAAAGACAAAACATTAAAAATATTTTTAAATAAATAAAAAAGAATTTTTTAATTTATAAAATAATAAAATTAAAAGACTTCTAAATTCTAAACAAACAAAAAAGAGAATTTTTTAAAACAAACAATGGCGCTAGCGAACCTTGTATGGCACTTGATAGCACCCATACAAGGGCTGTGGAGTACCCAACAACACTTTTGTTTCCGTAAAAATGTCTCCTTAATTATATGTTTGACAATTTTATCGAGCACAACTTTTGTGTTTGATAAAATTATTGAGCGTATAATTAAAAAACTAATTTTGAAAAAACAATTGCATTTTACAAAATTGTCAAGTACAATCTTTTGTATTCAATAAAATTATCGAGCACAATTTTTTGAGCTTGATAAAATTTAAGAAAAATGTCGAGCGTTTTAGCTTGACATTCTATTGAGTACTTAGTGTGCTTGATATTTCTCAACCTTATTTATTTATTTTTTCTAAACACTTTTTCACATTATCAATTACAACTTTTAAACACATTATAAATAATTTGTTAAAAAAATTTACACTATGATTTTATCTTAAAGAAAAATATTTATAATTTATAATTAATTTCAGTCATACCCTATTTATTTAGCTAAAATAAAAATTTGCTTTCAAATCTGCCAAACTTCCTAATTCATGTAATTTAGAATTGTTGTTGTATTTTATTATTTTAATTAAATCAAATTGATAATTTTGACTTGATTTGATAATGTGTTTAAAGAGTGTTGAGGGAGAAAGTTTAATTTGAAGTGACAGTTGAGAGAGACAAGAAATTGTTGAGAACGAGAGTGAGAGTGAGGATTAAGCATCGTGACTTTATGGACATTTTAATTTTCACAATCTATTATTTAACTAAAATAATAATAAATTAAAGTCCTCTTATTGTTTTGATATTATAAGTTAAAACTCTTTGTTTTCTTAGAAGAAAAAAATTTGTACGTTGGAAAACAACATCAACTACAACCCGAAGAGGGGGTAAAACAGCAACAAAAGATAGAGATTCATCTTGAGAAACGATAACAAGGAAGCTTCCACAACTCTGAAACTAGTAATGGACATTTTTATTTTCACAGTCTATTATTTAGCTAAAATACCATAACCTCAATTCAACTGAGGACACTATAAACCAATGTTAGCCAAAGCATTAACAACAAGGTTTCCTTCTCAAAAAGGTAAATGGATTCTTAATAAGTTCATATGAACAATAATATCAAAATAATTTTGATAGCAAAAGGAAAAAGAGAAAGTTCACCCAAGAGGAGGTAATTAGATTTTGAAGAGAATGAACTACACAATGCCTGATGAATTACACTCAAGCCAAACGTCCTTCTCCACCTCTTGCCAATCACTGCTTTTACTATTGTTAAAATGTTATGAGATGTTCACTTGTGAAGACAGGACAATGCTCAAGATGAAAAGGAAATGTAGATTCATGCATATTACAATTAAAGTAGTAATGACTGATCTATGGGTGTGATAACCTCTAAAAGCTATAGAGAATTTTCTGACCAATAATGTAATTATTGTTGAAAAACTAGAATATATTGATGGATGCTACACAAACATAGATCTTGCACACAACGAATAGGGAGTCAAGGTGTAAAAAGTATATTGTATTTAATGATAGATTTTCGTCCCTCAAAGGCAATGTCCTAGTGCAATCAAGTTATATGGTAGTTCTAACCCAAGCATTCAATGACTTTGGTTCTGTATGGGTGCACTCTGACGATACAGAACCCTAGAACAACTTTGTTGACATTATATCCTTATATTATGCATTATTGTGTTCTCTCTTACACCATTGTGCTCTCTTGTGTACATATATACCATTTTGCTCTCTTATACTCTCTCTTACATATTCTTATGCACAATATTCTCCTCTTCAATTTTTTGGTATCAACACATATTTATAAGCAACAAGTACCCTTTTATTTAGGATATAACCCTTCACATACACCTTTTAGTTTATGACCGTTATATTAAATTCAAATTTAATCAATGGTTCTAAATGAACCATCACCATTTTCAAACTAAATGGTGTCTCCAATAGTTGTATCCTTTCATAATGTTATATCATTTTATATTTAGTATGAAAGGATATAATAATTGGAGACAACATTTGGTTTAAAAATGGTGATGGTTCATTTAGAACTATTGATCAAATTTAAATTTGATCTAATGCTCATAAATCAAGAGGTATATATGAAGAGTTATATCCCAAATAAAAGAGCACTTGTTGCTTATAAATATATGTTGATACTAAAAAATATGAAGAGGAGAATATTATGCATAAGAATGTGTAAGAGAGTGTACAAGAGAGCACAATAGTGCATATGTATACAAGATAGCACAATGGTGCAAGAGAGAACACAATAATGCACAATATAAAGATATAATGTCAACAAAGTTATTCTAGAGTTCTGTATCATAGGAGTGCACCCATACAGAACCAAAGCCATTGAATGTTGGGGTTAGAACTGCCATACAACCTGATTGCACCAGAACATTATCCTTGAAGGGGAGAAATCTATCTTTAAGTACAATGTATTTTTACATGCCTTGACTCCCTATCTGTTGTGTGCAAGATCTTTATTTGTGTAGCATCTATCAACATATTTCAAGTTTCCAATAATTGTTAATACACTCATGACATGAAGCTCACGGGGAGGGTGCAACAAACGAGACTCGCCCAAGTCTCTATCACTAGATCATCACAATTAATGTTTCAATATGTTTGAAAATTATTGTAAAAAATGGTGTTCTCTAGATTTACGAGAACAATAATATCCTAAATGCAAACTAATTTTAAAAAGAAATCTTATCCTTAAATTCTCAAGATTAAATAATAATAAATTGTATTTTTAAAAGAATTTTATAATTAAACTTAACAAATACTTATAAAAAAAAGACTAAACAATAAAGTAAAACATCCAATTTCTCTTTACAGCTACATTGTATTCTTTTTTTTCTTCTTATGGCTAAAATATCTTGTACTACCATTATAAAAATATTATTTAATAGTGTTATATGAGTAAGTCCATCAAATTCAATAAAGTAGATGTAAGCTTACATTAAGCTGAACTATTATAAATTGTGTCTTGTTATACTTTTATTTATTTATTTTTGTTAATCTCGATCTCATTTCCTACACCCGATAAATTTGACAAGTTAGCTTTGGGATCACTTAAAATTTCAGGTCAATAGTTTGGCACAGTTTGTAGGAAATAACATAAAAATTCATAAAGATTAACAATTTAAAGATAAGTTCTAATCTTTATTAAGTCAATAATTTTTAGAATATTAATTTTTTTGGCTAATCTTTGATTTTATAATAATATATTTTAATTTTATAGTGAATTCTTTTGTGTGATATAAATTCAACTCATCTCAGTTAGAAGATTTAATATTAATCTTCTTTTAAACCTATATCTTTAGTGAAAAATTCGAGCAAAGTATGGTAGTAGAACTATCAAGTGTCACGGACTATTTTCGAACCGTGTGGCCTTAGACGTGTTGCGTACTAAGCAGCCAAGAAAAATCACACAAAGAGAAGAAAGAAAGGCACACCAAATGTTTGCACGAATGCTCTCTTATATTGCTGAAGAGAATACAAAGCTATGAGATGAGATATACAAGTGAGGGTCTCCCCCTTTTATAGTAGCAGCCCTATACAATCAATGGCTGAGATCTAAACAATCTAATGGTGTACATACAAGATGGATAAGTATGCTCTAGAATATTCCTAGATGCTATTCTATCTCTTATAGATGGATAAGTATGCTCTAGAATATTTCTAGATGCCATTCTACCTTAATTAGGGTTCTAATTAAGGTGAACTACTCTAATAAGTCATGGGCTTGGCCCGGTTCTTCACCCATGTCAGCGGGTCTTCTAGAAGCTCCGGTCCACGATCCATTCCAGCAGCCCATATAACCTCTAGGAGGCTTTGTCGAGCACCAAGTGTTCAAGGAAATGCTTGAGAACACTTGGGGCGTGACATTCTCCCCCACCAAATTCACGCGATGCCCTCGTCGCATCTTCACTGGAAATTACGCACCTCGTTCTTCAATCTGCTGCTGTGCGCTCTCGAATTTTTGGCGTGCACCAATATCGGGTACCCTTTTCCACTTGACAACGTACTCATGTCGTGGAGGTGGATTTCTTCTTTGTACCGCCTGTCCGCTTTGACTGAGTTTCACTCCGTTGTTGTCCCATATGGAAATCCCTAAAGGTCCCTGTTTCTGCTCCATGTCTTTCATACCCCCTCGGTATAGCTCCAAACAGCTCTCGAAAGGCAACGGATGCAGCTGCTGTCTCGAAGATATCCCCACCTTATGCGAGACGTTGCCAACCCTTTTGGCAATAGAAAATGGCCCCTCGTCCCTGCGATCAAGGCCCTTGTGAAGTGGGTGTGTTGTCTTGTGTTGTGGTGGAAGTAGCGTCTCCATCACCAAGTCCCCCGCATTAGGCTTGTCAAGCCGCTGCTTGTCTTTGACCCACTCTTTGTGCTGCATATCATGTGACGCCTTGGACTTTTGGATGACACCTGCATCCAACAACTCCTCGAGCTGCCCTTGCAACTCTCCCATCTCTAATGAAGGCGTCTGCACCATAGTTGGAAGCGTAATCCCCAGCTCTAACTTTTTTCCATGTTCGGTATCACCTTGATGTGGCTGCACCTGTGGTATGTCAGTTGGCACGACCCCCTTGTGCTCCTCGAGCATTTCCGCAACCCTCGTTGGTAGCTTGGCCTCGCCCTTTGTCGCCTTATCATCCATACCCCTTACTGTGGCTGGATGTACTTCTCTTTTGCGTCCAGTAACTCCCATAAGTTGAATGATGGAAAGGATTTTAGTGTTGGCTTTTGGCTGAGATTGCCCACCCTTGGGCTTGTCTACCGTCGGTATCATGTAAGGCCCTCCTTGCATGATGCACACGTAGTCGTGTCGAGGAAGCGGCACTACGTCGTACTGCTGCAAGAACTCGATACCTAACATCACATCGAAATCATCAAGAGGTGCTACAGAGAAATTTACCTCGCCGCGCCATTTGCCCAGGTGAATATCAACCCCTCGAACCACCCCATCCAGTGGCTTGGCCGCAGCATTCACTGATTTGAGAAACCCCTCATCTTTCTCTACATAAAGTCCCAAGCGCCTCGCCTTCGTACGCTTGATGAAATTATGCGTCACACCCGTATCTATCAGCACTTGAGTCTTTATACAGTTGATGTAGGCTTCAACATACATGAGCGCCTTTCCCGTTGGCGTGCTGGTACGCTGCTTGGCTTTCATTGTATTGAGCAGCTGCAAACACCCCATTTGACTCTGTTCGCAAGCCTCATGCGCCGTAACCATGGCGTTGATAGCCTTCTTCTTCGGGAAATCTTTGACCCAGTGATCCTCATCGCAAAGGAAGCAGCTTGTCTTCGGTCCATTCCCTCTATGGCCGTTGCGCTTCTGCTTTTCCCATTTGGGCGGCTTACTTCTCTCCTTCTCATCCTCCGGAGGTTGAAATTCCTTGGCATCCCCACCTTTGCTGTGATTGGGTCTCGAATGTTTGGACTTTTCTGAATCACCCTTGCGGTAATCCATGAGCGTTTCTGTCAATATTAGAGCGTTAGATATTCTGGTCACCCCGCGCTGCTTCAGTTCATTGGACGCCTATGTTTGTAACCCGTCCAGGAAATTAAACAGTAAGTCCTCCTCGCTCATGTTGGGAATCTGGAGCATTAACAGGGAGTACTCCTCGACGTACTCGTTGATGGACTTGATATGTTTCAATTCCTTCAACCGCTTTCGAGCGTCGTGTGCCACATTCTCCAGATAGAACTGGCACTTCAGCTCCCGTTGCAATTCTGCCCATGTGTTAATTGTGCAGGTACCCTTGCGTATCTCATCACTTTTCCTGCGCCACCATAGAATTGCATGGTCGGAAAGATATAAGGTCGCGGTATTTACCTTGTCTTCATTCCGCACGCCCATGGCGTCGAAGTATCTTTCCATCTGCCAAAAGTAGTTATCCAGCTCCTTGGCGTTTCGCTTGCCACTGAACTCCTTCGGTTTAGGAGCCTCAACTCTCGGCGCCCCTTGAGCAGCAACAAACCCATTCGCCACTTCTCACTTGCACAGCACTACGTCATCTTTGACAACGTCAAACCCTCTACGCAGCTCCTCCACTTGGGCTTGAACTTTGTCAAAGTTGGCGTATACCTTCTTCTGAAAAGCCTTGATCCAGTCACGCTGCCGATTAGCGTAACTCTCGATAGATGTGTTGATGAGGAAGCGCAGCTCATCCCCTTGAGTGTCGAGTCCTGCCTCGATCTTCTCTACTTGCTGCTCCAACTCCCCAAGACGATCCGTCGCCTTTTCCACAGCGCCACCGAGCGTTTTCACCATGGTCCCGAACTTATGGCCTGGATCGATAGACTTGTGGCGAGGTCCACTGTCATGCCTCTTAGCTTTGGGATTCTGACCCCTCTCTTCAGTCAAATCTGATGGTCCAACGTCTTTCTCCATCTCTGAACTGAACCTGCTCTGATACCAACTGTCACGGACTGTTTTTGAACCGTGCGGCCTTAGACGCGTTGCGTGCTAAGTAGCCAAGAAAAACCACATAAAGAGAAGAAAGAAAGGCACACCAAGTGTTTGCACGAATGCTCTCTTATATTATTGAAGAGAATACAAAGCTATGAGATGAGATATATAAGTGAGGGTCTCCCTCTTTTATAGTAGTAGCCCTATACAATCAATGGCTGAGATCTAAACAATCTAACGGTGTACATATATGATGGATAAGTATGCTCTAGAATATTCCTAGATGCCATTCTATCTCTTATAGATGGATAAATATGCTCTAGAATATTTCTAGATGCCATTCTACCTTAATTAGAGTTCTAATTAAGGGGAACTACTCTAATAAGTCATGGGCTTGGCCCGGTTCTTCACCCATGTCAGCGGGTCTTCTAGAAGCTCCGGCCCACGATCCATTCCAGCAGCCTATATAACCTATAGGAGGCTTTGTCGCGTACCAAGTGTTCGAGGAAATGCTTGAGAACACTTGGGGCGTGACACAAGGCATATGACTTATGATGACAAAAAAATATGAACAAAAACATAAAAGAAGATGGAAGTTGAAACCCTAGCCACAACAAGCTTCCACTGCCATTGCTTATTGTCGCCGCGTCAATCGTAATTCATCATTGAAGAACCCATCAATTAACTTAGAAATTTTTAAAGACCTTAACCCAAGCAACATCGTCGCCTACTAGTATAAAAAATCCTAGATCGAGGATGTCAATCATTCAACCATCACCTCTCTCATGTCTACCATTTTGGCCCGTATTATTACTGCCCAAGTGGGAATATAACTGCTATAACAAACCTCAACAAGCATTGCCATTTAGGCTACCATTCATATTGGTCGATAATAGTTATAAAAAGAGAGCTTATGTGATGCGAGAAAGAAAAAATGAAACTAGTGTTTTAATCATTTGGCTTTTTTCACTCAGCCCCTTTTAGTTTTAAAATTTTTTATTTTAGCTATCATGTTTTCAATACTTTACAAATAGACCAAATTCAATTTTGGCTAGTATATTTTCAACATTTTATAGATAAGCCCCCGATAGAATATTGACCTTCTATAAATTTGAGGATTGAGGCTGATAACTAAGGGGCTGAAATGCCCAAATTCTCGGACTGAGGTCGAGAACCAATGGCCAAGAAGCCTAAGTTCGAGGATCAAGGCTAAGGGCCAAGAATTGAGGAGTCATGAATCAAGGCTGATGAATCAAAAATCAAGGACCAAAGGGACTAAAGATCGAGAACTAAAGACTCGAGGCTACCATAAGCCCTCATCGAAGCCATCAAAAGCCCCCATCGAGGTCATAATAAACCCTTATCAAGGCTGTTATAAGCCTTTATTGAGGCTATCATAAGCCTTTATTGAGGCTATCATAAGCCTTCATCGAGGCTATGTAAGCCTTTATTGAGGTCGTCATAAACCCTCATTGAAGCCACATAAACCCTTATTAAGGCTATGTAAGCCCTCATCGAGGCCCTTTAAGTCCTCACCAAAACTAATCATTTAGACAACAAAGACCTCTTC
Organism: Ailanthus altissimus; assembly: GCA_946807835.1. Lineage (NCBI taxonomy): Eukaryota > Viridiplantae > Streptophyta > Magnoliopsida > Sapindales > Simaroubaceae > Ailanthus > Ailanthus altissimus. Next base: position 22,297,627 of record OX327685.1, on the reverse strand, counting down.
GGTTAATGACTTGAAGAGCCTATGTGATCCTCCTGATTTCTAAGTACACAAATACAGACTAAATCGAGTTTGATCTGAGTATAATGTTAGAATAGATTGAGGAATTATACTACTTGAGCATTCTGAGACATATCGGTTTGAGGGTAGATCTTTTAGCCCTAACTATTATAAAGATTTCAATGTTAACAAGTCTGTACTGAAAACTGAGAGACCTTTGTTCCCCATTGAATTTAGGAAAACAATAATATCCTAAAGGAATTTTATCCTTAAATTTTTAGGATTAATCCTAATTAGAAAATTAATGATAAATTTTATTCCAAAAAGAATTTAACAATAAAACCTAGCAAACACCTATAGAGACCTATAAAAGGTGATAGGGTAGGGAGAGGGGGGTTGGTTTAACAATGGAGATGGGCATTCAGTTTTTCTTTGTAGCATCTTCAACATCGTCTTCTTATTCTTCTTATACCTAATAATCTCTTGTACTACTATTGTAAAAATATTATTCAATAATACTATATGAGTGAACCCGTCAAATTTGGTAAAATAGACATAAGCTCACATTAAGTTGAATTATTATAAATTCTTTATCTTGTGCTTTTTATATTTATTTTTGTTAATCTCAATCTTGTTCCAACAACCAATAACTTCAACTCGTTGATTCTAAAATTGCTTAAATTTTAGGGTCAATAGATGGTTGATGCGATAATTCTTATATCTTATAACTAAGTGCAAGTATATACTATCGTATGCAAGTAATAAAGGGACTAATTAGTCGGATGTCGAACCCACAGGGATAATTTCTTCTTTTTAACCAATTACTAATATGTCTTCCTAATAATTATTCAGAAAAATAAAAATCTAAGAATGAATGTAAGAGATATAAAAGTAAAACATAATGTAAAGAAACTTAGGTGATAGCAATGTAGAGAAAACCTAGGATTAATATTATCCCTCAATATGCTTTTTAATGATTAATTTTCTAATATTTAACTCACTTAGTCTTTATTATTGATCAAGACGCTAATGTATTCACAAGCCTCTTCCAAGGTCATGCAAGTATACCCTAATTTACCAAATACCTATATTCCTATAGTACTTGTAATAAACTAAGATTCATTAAGATTATATCTTATTGATCATACATGCCAACTAGGTATATTCCTATCCTAAGTTGAAACTTGTATATGTAGCATTGAATGTTACTCTACAATCATGTATCAAATTACCTAGGTCTAAATATATTGATTCCTCTTCCGAGTTTATCAACATATTACCAACTCATTCACCATATATTGGCCAGATATATTGAAGCATTAAACACAAGTAATTTAAATAATAAAGGACTAAGTTTATTAAATACTAAAAGATATGACAATTTAAGCGCACATATTGAGTTCAAATATTAACCCTAGAAAATAAATTTAGTTCATAGCTATAAGAGAATCACAACAATAAAAATAAAAATAAAACATGATACAATCAATCGCAAACCGATGTAGACATCGAATTTCTTTTGATTGATGTTGCTCTGGATTCTTGGTGCTCTTGAACTGCTCTAAGTTCTCTTTTTCTTGCCCTAGGTTCTTCTCTGGTCTCCCCTTTTATGTCTGGGTTTGAGTGGCCTTTTATAGGGTTTGATTTGAACTTGAAGAACTCAATTCTGGTCGCACTAGGATTTGCGCTACCACTGGCGTACTATGCAGTTGTCGCTGGGGCGCTGCATGAAAACGGCTTCATCGCTGGAGCGGTGAGTTGATAGCGCTAGGGCTCTGTAGCGTCGCTGGCACGATGACTATTTGTCACTGGAGTGCCAGATGCGACTTAAACAGGTCTTTTTCCTATTTCGATCACTATTCCAACGCTGGGGCGATAATACTTGTGGCGCGGGGGCGCTGGACTTATATTTTAAAAACTTTATATTTTAGTCCCTATTTTTGCTCATTTTACATTCTTTCTTTAAATTTCGTTCAAGTCCCTATAAATAATTATAAAACATATAAATAGCCATCTATTTTTATAAAATAATAAAATATTAAAATAAAATTATGATAAAATATATGACAATTTTACCCTTATCAACAGTAATATTTATCTCTACTATTTAATTTTAACCTTGTATGAGATGGAATTTTGGGAAACTTGTTTAGTTTGCTGATTTGCTTCCAGCAAGAAAAACGTCGTAATTTGGTCAACACTCTTTTGGTAAATCTCTTTTGGTTAAACATTAAACTTAATTTGGTTAATTAGCTAACTCGATCGATTATTTAACTGTCGATAAACAAGAATAAAAAAAGTTTAGTTGTTTAAATGAATGGTTATTTGCCAGCCAATGACGTATTTACTCTATTTATTTAATCATTACCATGCTCTTTCTATTTGCTCCCCGTAATCCCCTAATATTATTTTTGTGATATTTATATTCTCATTCACCACTATAGCAGAGAAAAGAAAATGGCAGAAACTGTTTATTTACACGGAGAGAAAGAGTGCAAGAGAGAGATAAGATAAGAGAGCAAGGGAGATAGAGATGTCAAATCGAAATTCCCTGATATAGATAACAAAGAGAGTGAACAAAGATCAAATAATTGTGTCCAAATCCGTTAATGAACAGAACTATGTGTGAACGAGTTGATTAGATTCAAAGGAAAGACATGGGAGTCTCGTGGCAAAGGAATGCCTCCCTATAAAATGTATCAGAGATGGCAGTAAATAACAAAGCCAAGCTAACAATAAACAAACAAATACATCGGACTAAGGGCAAGAGCAAAGGCAAAGGCTTTGCACCTAGGGAAAGTCGAGTTATACAAGCAAAGAAAGTATAGGGTTCCAAGTGTGAGAATAGCTTTATTTCCATCAATGGCAATGGAGGAATCGTCCCATCAAAATAAAGATACAAAACCCATCTCCCTCTTTCCCAAATTCACTGCCCTCATGATTTATGAAAGTGACATTGACGTGTGATTTCGGCTTCTGTCTCTATCAACTTTCCTTGTTTAACATTGCACCCACAAAAGATGGAATGCATGGACAGGTGCTCTTCTCTTCACTATCTTTTCATTCATTCAATTCTTAATATATATATCAACTTCTCTCTATATGATATATTTGACAGGACCCACGTTTTCTCTAACTCACCTGATTATCAGTTCCTGCCAAAAATTCACTGCGGCCTCTGCAAGATTTGGTTAAAGATGTTAGCTCGATGTGATGTGAATCGTGACTTTGTTTTCAAAGTGTTTGTGTCGTCTTCTAAGAGGACCAAAAGGATATATCTTACTCCCCAGATCCTTATCAATTTTTGTGTTTTTTATTTTTATTTTTCACATTATATAACAGTGATAACACAAAGGCTTTGTGTATTATACTTCTCAAAAGATTGTAATTAATATTTGAAGGTGCGAGGAATATTGGTAAAACGAAACAAAAAGAAAAAAGATTTCTTTGGTAAACTTGGTAAAAGAATGTTGATGACCAATTCTTCGATAATCTTTGAGCTGCTGGAGGATTGTTATCTCCATTTACCAAGAAATGGTGAACTTGGAATAATCAAGGGGACCCACTCAGTCAATTTGAAGCTGGTCGAGGATTATATTTGATGTGATGCTGGAATTCTTTCGTATTTTGAACTGTTGTTATTTCATTACTGCACGAAAACCAATTTGTATCTTGTTAAAGCCCAAAGAACGCTTGGTTTTGGAGCTACATGCGCTCAGTTTTATCGGTTATTTTGTACAACGGAGACTAACTTCTAGGACTTGTGTGCATATTTTTAAACCTTTAAACTGATGTGCAACAAATGCAAACATGTGGAATTCAATGTATTTACGCTTAAAAGATTTTTTCAGTTCTTATTCCTCTTGCACTTTGAAAATGTCATTCTAATTATTATAATTATAAGCCATCTAGTTTTATTTGTATTATCTCTTTATTTGAGCTTATATAAACTGTGGAGAAAGTCCTGTGATGCGTTTGACGATTGGCATTGATGTGTGATCAAAATGTGTTTTTCTTTAGTAACCATTAACGATCATAAGTATTTCGTTTTGTGAAAAAGTTTTGATGGGACTTTGTTTTATTAATGCATATGTAACTAAGGAGAGACATTAAGATATGACAAAAGGAAAATATTTGCAACGATGCGAAACAGAGATGGAAGAGTAAGAATTACCAAATAAATTGATATAAGGAAGCCGGCACCTAACACAATAACTTATTGTAAATACCTTATTATTTACAAGTAAAAAATTAAACAAAATTTATACCGGCTAACTATAGCATGATATCTGTCTAAGTAAAAGTAGACTTTAAATCGAAATCGTACTCTTTTTAATTAGAATTTGAATTAAATTCATACATACATACTTTAAATAAGATTTAGATTCATACTCTATAAATATGCGTAATTATTTAAAATTAATCATAGAATATTAACAATTCATATTCAAATTGATGCATACATATTCATATTCACCATTTATTCATTTATACAAAAACAAATATTACTACTCTGCTTATTTTTATGAACATTTCCCACACATAAGCACCTTCCCTTCTTGGATAAACACTGACTTGTGAGATGGAATATTTTTTTCTTATGAGAGGACGGTGCATTTTCATTATTTCAATGAATACGCAAGGGCAAGGAGATAATTATTTAGAAGTTCTAAACTTGGGAACTTTAGTGCAACCTATGTGGGAAAGTTTGAATGAAAAGTCAACTTTTCGGTAACCACTTACAAAAAATCTAAAAAAGGGAAAAAAAATTCAAAATAAGAAAAAATGTGAGAAGAAGACAAAAACTGTTGAAATCTTAGCCACTATAGGAGTTATTGCATTGGTCGTTGTTCAACCAATCAATAATTCGGCCAACTTAGAAATAGGTAGCCAACCATCCCCGTCGTCACCTGCCGCTAGAATCACCAAAAACAGACAAAGACCCGAATCAACCATTGTCTTTGATCCTATCGTTTCATCCACCAATTACTACCAATTGATCCTCTGATCAACTTAGAAAGGGTCGACCGATCTATCCTTGCCATCATTCACCGCCAGATTCACAAGAAACAAACCAAAAATTTGATTAGTTGTAGCTTATTCAATCCTCCTGTTTTAACTATTGTTGATGCTGACCAAGACATCCCTCGAACTAAGCAAGACCTAAGTGACCAAATCTAAATATCATCAGCCTTAAAAGATACTGAAAATAGACAAGATCGCAATAAGTTCAAGGCCTAATTGCCACTGCCTCAAGTTTCATGTGTTCTCATCTCTTCAAATTCCATCATTATCGAATGAAATAGAAACAACATTAGTTGCTACCAACTGATTTATCTTGGCCAATCTGCCATGAAATATTATTGAAAAAAATGAGAAAATATGGGGGTATAAGAGCTTAAAAGTTGTCGCAGCTTGCCAATCATCGATTCCACACCATCGGTAGGCCAAAGCAACAATAAAAGCTTAGATTTAAAAATTGCTTCATCAAACTTTCATCTAACAACTCTACAAAATTGATAAACTCCTTTATATTTATGAATAGACTACAAAAGAGGTACAATTCTTTCTTTGTATACTAAATTCATTTAAACTTAATTAAAAATTAACTTTAAAGTTATAAAATGAGTATACGAATCTAATGAAATCTGAGCTTGCTTTCTCGAAAAGGCCAATGTGAGTCTAGGTTCAACGCTTTTACAAATTATCTAGGCATGCTTCCTTAGAAATAAAACACTGATAACCATCTACGCCTAAACATGCTTCCTCAATAAGAAAAATAGTCAATACTTGCTTAGTTATCACAATATGATTGGCAATCTAGACTCACTTTCTCAGATATAGTCAATATTAGTTTAGATATGACGATTTGGTCGATAAATATATCTTTCTTTTAAAAAATAATTAAACTTGGACAAGTAACTTTTTTGAAAGACTTTTGTAAGTACTAAATTAAACATATTTTGTGAGGGCCAATTATAGCATGCGGTCCATCTAAATAGAAGTAGACTTTAAATTGAATTCACATTCTTTCTAATCAGAATTTGAATTAAATTAATACATGCATACTCTAAATAAGATTTAGATTCATACGCTATAAATACATGTAATTATTTAATATTAATCATGAAGCATTCATAATTCATATTCATGTTGATATATGCACACATTCACCATTTATTTATAAAAAAAATATTATTATCTTATTTGTTTTTGTAAATGTTTTTATATATAAATATATATTTTTTAAATAAATACTAATATGACTATCAAAATATTTTTTTTACAAGATAACAGTGCATTCTCATTCTTTAAAGAATACATCAGGACAAGAAAATAATTATTATGAAATTGAGAACTTCCTTATGTAAAATGAGTTAAAATTTCTTGGCATTTATAATGATTAAGTTTTGTCGGTTCTAACCCAACAAATTCTTTCGAAATAGGAAGCATGAATCTAAGAGCTCAACAGTAATGAAAATTCATTGTAAAGCTGAGAACTTACCGTACTTGGCACTTTTGGGTTGGTGTCCAATTCGTCTTTGACATGTGCTGATGCTCAGAAATGTCCCTGCCTCCTTCCTCTACTTCAAATTGTAGGAAGTATAATTTTTTCAAAGTAGAGTTTTTTTATTTTGAAAAAATTAATATTTATGGTTTTTATTATAATGAAGGAAAAAGTCCAAAAGAAAAAAAAAGGGGGAGATATAGAGCCTTGCCAACCGATACACAGAACCAAAGGTAAAATAAAAAAGAAAGACAAACCAAGGCAAACTCAGCAAACAACATATTCAAGAGAACCCATAAAAGAGTGGGCACCACCATGAATATCATAAAATCAAAGCACTAAACTTGAGATTTTAAAACAATCTAAAATTTCATAGCATAAAAAAGGGATTCAGTCCCTTGATACAATAATCATTGAATCATGTTGTTTTTATTGTAATTAATAAATGTCTAATTTAGTTCAAGTTTGCAAGACTAACTGCACTTTCACATGATTATGTGAGTTAATTAATCTTCATAAATCGATGCAATAGAAAATGTAGAAAGAAAAATAATAAAGTAACAATAATATAGGACCTAATTTGTTTGCCTGCTTTTATCGTTATTGTGTCATGGGATCGGAACAAGACCACGTACAACAAGAGGATAATGGCAATGGCCAAAGAGTAAAAAGATAAATATATCGTGAGTTTTTTACCAGTATGTAGAGTCTGAAAGAGCATCAAATTAAGCGCCCGTGCAATTCAGCTCTGCAAAAATTGCAGAGCATGTACAATTTGACTTGTATAGCAACCCTAGAATTATCTTTTTGACGCCTAGCTGCTCACCCCCCACTATTTACTCACTCACCACTTACCCCACTTCTCTCTTCTTTTCAATTATCACAAACCCTAAGCCTGTCTTTCTTCTTTCTTCTCTCAAAACCTAAGTGCTATAGCTTTGTATTCTTCTTCTCTCCTTCCCTTTGAAAATGAACCTTGAAGAGAACACCATGGACCTCCAAGTTCCACCATCTGAGCATCTCTGCTATGTCCGCTGCAACTTCTGCGACACTGTTCTTGCGGTAATTTTACGTAGACCCATTTTTATATACTCTTACACATATTAGCTAGAGAAACCAAAACAAATCGTTCTTTCTTTCTATCACACGCATGTCAAGTAAAGCTATTTCTTAATTCATATCCATATAAAGGTGTTGAATATATTGAAAGGCAAGGTGCATGTATATAAGGAGAAATAATTGTGTTTACGCTTTGTAAATGTTTTTTTTTTTTCTGTCTTATATTATCAAATAAAGACGTTTGAAGTTTTGTGTTAACTGTGCGTATATATAGAATATGAGAGTGACTTTGAGATCATATTCTTTAACAAATCTTCTTCTTCGTTTTCTTTGCGAGTTATTCTCTTTTCCATCGTTGGTAGGTTGGGATTCCATGCAAGAGGTTGCTGGATACCGTGACAGTTAAATGTGGTCACTGCAGTAATCTCTCCTTTCTCAGCACTAGACCTCCACAGCAAGGTCCATGCCAATTGACTCTTAGTTTTCAGGTACTCCATGTACTCCAACACAAAGCAAAATGGAATAATAAATTTCATATATATATATATATATATATATATATATTGTTTAACATATGATTCCTGTAAATATAACAATTCAACATTCATATTGCCTTGTGAATATTATGAAGGCCAGCTGTTATAATATTAAATTTTGACTCTTTTTTTTTTTCCGTTAAAATGAGAGCATATTTTATTCGCCGTCATCAGTTGTGTATCATACGAATATTATGTAGCTAACCATGAAAGGAATATATATTTCTAATTCCTCATGGAAGGTGCGTTGTCTAATGTTTCAGGAGAAGCAGAGCTTTTGCAATGACTTCAAATTGGGCAATTCCTCCTCCTCCTCATCTTCATCTATTTCTAACGAGCCTTTGTCTCCAAAAGCACCGTTTGTTGTGAAACGTAGGGACATTTTTCTATGGCTTGCAGGCATTAAAATTTAGATCAATTATTAGTACTTGTACGTAAAATTTACTTCTTTTTTTCTTTTTTCAATTTCTGCAGCACCTGAGAAGAAACACAGGCTTCCATCAGCTTACAATCGATTCATGAAGTAAGCCGAAGAGTTTTTCCATACTGTTTATGTGTTGTCCATTTTCATAATATTATATTTGTGAACTTTGATATGATATGATATATGATGATTATGTATTTTTTTTCAAAGAAACATTAAATGTTATACCGATGCTACTTTAACTTGTTAACGATATTATGTCAGAGCTTAGATTTCCAAGGTTCTTCTATTATTACTTTTCAAACGAATTATCACATATATTTTACAAAAATTATGAAATTTCAAATTTATCTATCTGTTTTCACAATGAAAGGGAGGAGATACAGCGCATTAAAGCGGCTAATCCAGAGATACCACACCGAGAAGCTTTTAGCACAGCAGCCAAAAATGTAAGTTACATTTTCAGCAGCTCGCTAATTAAGATTTCCTTTTTGTACTAGAAAATACTTTCAAGGGAATTCCATCGTAAACCAGATCAATCGCCAAATGCATATGGAGTGTCTCTGTAAAAAAGGAAAAAAAAGAAGATAATTTCTCACATCTGCTACTTGTTATGCAGTGGGCAAGGTACATTCCAAATGCGCTAAGTGGGTCTGCTTCTGGGAGTAGCAGCAAAGTAAGAGTAGATCCTCTGTCATTTTGTTTTACAAATATCATAAAATTTTGATGGGATTATATTCATGAGAAATTTTGTGTAAGCCTGAAGCGCGTTGATGCCTCATAATTTGCAGGAATGAAGGAATGTGTGCTTAATCAACGCTGCTGAGACATGAATGCATATCCAAATTTAAGAGCATCTCCAACTTGAAAATCAGTACTTTTGTTAAATTAGCTTCCGTTTCAAACTTTTATCGTCTTGTTCCACTTTACGTCTTGTTTGATGATACTAATTCCTCTACTGAATGACCGTTACAACTTTGTAATACTGTTTTATGTTATTCGTACGTATGCATGCTGCGCTAATCTAAATGAAATGACTCTTTATCTGGTTTCTTTTAGATGCCATAACTTTTTTCCTTCGTTTAATTTTTTTTTTTTAAAGAAAAGAAAAGGTCTTAACTAAGGTTTTAGGTGACGGGCGGCATGGCTCTAGTCTCTAGAGTCCAGGTTTAATAAAACAAAAATAAATGTCCAGGTATAGGTTAGAGTTTTGACACACAATGACATTTAGACTTTAGTATTTTTAAAAGTCTCTTCAATACTTTTTCTCGTAAGCTCTCAATTTAGCAGAAAAATATGCTCTCATTTTAACGGGAAAAAAAAGTGTCAAAATTTAATTAAATAATTAAAAAAGAGTTTAAATCTGAACTTTGTGATTAAAAATCATACACTTTAACTATGTCCTATTTTATTATTATTTTATTTTTAAATCTGTAAATTTGTTAATATATTATTCTTAAAATTATATGTTATGATTCTTAACTTTTTTTAACTATTCTAACATTATTTTTATTTATAAATCTATTAATATATTATCTTTAAGATTACATATTAATAATTTTAAAAATGTCTATTATCCTTAAGACCACACGTTAATAAATAAATAAAAGAGTTTGAACCTCTAACCTTTTGATTAAGAGTCACACACTTTAAATATATGACCTATTCCATCTTTATTTTTATTTATAGGTCTATAAATATGTTAACATATTATCCTTAAAACCACATGTTATGGCCCTTAACCATTTGAGCTATTCCAACATTATTTTTATTCATAGATCTATAAATTTGTTAACATATTATTTTTAAGACCACATGGTAATAATTTTTGAAATGTCATATTATTCTTAAGATCACATGTTAATAATTTTAAAAACGCAATTGATTAGAATTAAACCCTAGTCATTTGCATGACAAATAAGGGTAATCACCACTATGTTATAATAAATTTTGTTGAAATATACTAAAACAAAATACAGGAAATGATAGAACCCTAGCCACTGCTTGCTACCAACCACCGCTTGCCTTCGGTGACTAGCGGTGGCAAATGATGGCGAGCAATGACTTCTACAGTAGTTAGAGTTCTATCATTTCATATTTTTGTATATTTTATTTTAACATTATTTAAACAAAATTTGTTGTAACATAGTGGTGAATTCTCTTACTTTCCATTTGGATGACAAGGGTTCAATCCCTGTCAATAGTGATTTTTCTAACTTCAGATCTGAGTTTAGATCGAATTTTTATTTTTGCTCTTTTTTCTAACTTCAGATCTGAGTTTAGATCGAATTTTTATTTTTACCCTTTCTTCAATTAAAATTAATGGAAACCATTACTTGATAAAGGTCTTGATGAGATTTTTAAAAATACTAGGGTCTGCATGTTCATTTCCCGAAACATTAGATGTTTGGATATCCTTTTCCCTTCTATATATTTCAAAGTTGAAATTGTATTTAATGACATGCATGATTTTGATATTTACAAGCAGGGGTGTTGATATTCAATTCAATTCTCTTAATTCATCCGATTCAATATCAATTGGTCTATTATTTTTTCTTTGTTGAATTTGATATTGGTAGATTTGATTGAATCAAAAATTTTAATATCTACTCTTAGTGGATTAATTTGTAAATTTACTTTTGATAAATATATTAAAGTCCAATCCAATCTCAAGAAATTAATATCATAATATGTATAAATAAAATAATGATAAAATTTTTAATTAACTTATTTCTTCAATCATATCGAAGTTAAAAAAAAATTTGAGCCACACAATTTATATGAGACAACTAATTACTTTTGTTGAATTTAAGTTATTTTTCATTACGAAACTATATAAATATGAATTTTTCAGTCTTTTAATAGAATTGGTGAGCCTAAAACATAACTTTAAGTCACCCACCATACAATCCACTATATAAATTGGGTGAATCAGGTTATAATACAACGATTTTAACTAATTTTTTTACTTAAGTGGCTTAACTTAGTTGAAATTTTTGAATGTAATTAATGTATATTATTATAATTTTGGATCTTATTAGATTGGATATGAATTTATAATTTTTTTAGAATATTAGATTGGATTTTATATTTTAATAGGTTAGATTAGATTAAAAAATCACTGATCTGCTTAACGATGGTAGATAAATTATTAGTCAAACACCCTAAATTTAATTCAATAAACACCCCCTTACTGCTATTTATTTTTGTAATTGTCTAAATAAAAATTTTTAAGGACAAATATTTGCACATTTTAAAATATGTGCCAGGTTTACATAGAGATAAACTAATTAGTTATAAATATTGTTTTTGTTTTTTTTTTTTATGATTCAATTTCAACTTTTCGGTCGTTATCATTATCACTAATATAATATATCAAGTTCCAAATCAATATATTTATGACAAAATTTAATCAGTTAGGCGCATGAATAACTTGGAATGCCTGTCTCACTAAGACTCTCTCTAAGCCTTGAATTAGCAAACTGGAAAGCCCTTAACAACTATATATGTGTACCTTAATTTGCCAACATTAATTTAAGAGATTTACCTTAAAACTAAATGAATAAATCTTTTTCACCTTGAAGGACTATTATTCTCTCCAAATTTGAGTAAGAAATTTTAACATATATTAGAAGCAGTACAACCATAGAATAGTTTGCTAAAAGCTCCAATTTTGGAATTATTCAAAAATTACGTTTTAGCTCCTTGAGTTGTCACAAATTACTGTAAATAAGAGCATTGTCCTCCTGTAAAAAATGACACTTTAACGTTCAAGTTAGTGTATGATCAACACAAGTGTGCGGTGTATGTAAGTGCTCTTAATCAAGAGGATAATACTCTCTAATATAATTGTGTAATGTATTTGCTCATGTTATTTCTCAATGTATTTCTGAATTCATATTGAATGTATAATGCATGTCTTTTTACAGTGCAAAGTGATAGTGTTTCAATTATAATTTACGTATAGTGATAGAGTTCAATACACACTTTAATGTAATCTCTTTGGCAATAAGATGATGATTCCTATCATCTTACCATTATGCATGTACGTGATAAAATACGAATCATATAGTAGACAAGAGATATCATAAAAACAAATCGTGCTCAAGTAGAATGATGATTCAAGAAGAAAGAAATAGTATATTCGTACTCTTGTTTCTCTTAAACAATTTTGTCTTTTTACCTTTCTTTAGGGGTATTATGTTCTTCTTATCCCTTTTTGAATTTGGTTAAGTTTTTTTTCCGTGAATAGGTTGTTGGATTTGTGCTTACATGTCATCTCATTTTGTATAAATATTTTTATTTATGCAATTAATATTTCACTAAATCGCTAATTAAATTTATATATAGTAAGATGCTTGTAACACTTCAGACACTGTATGATCTGAATGAGTTCAAATCTATTTCAAAGTAGTTTGGACTAGCGTTAAGAGTTAGCAACACTGACAAATATAACTACTAAGAGTTAGCATGTTATAAGTATCAACGAAATGGGATAAATGTCATTGTACTAGTAATGATATAGTTGCAAAGCATTGCAAATATTGCTAAGAAATGTCATTGTACAAGTATATTTTCAAATGTTAAGTTCCTAATCTATTTTGTTGATGAGGGTTTATCGGTGGAGACTTTATTTAAAATAGATTAGTGTATGTCTATATCTGGATGGTCCAGATCGTTAATCTTAACAGACTATGAACTTAGTAGAAGTTCGTATAGACATGCAGGTATTCAGTGAGGACTGGATATTGAACAAGTTTAATTAAGATCTCTAATAGACATCTCATAAAATCGTCAATGGATGATCCTTTCGATTTGAGTAGCATTCATAGTCTCTAGACCTGAGCACCACGGTGGGCTTATAAGTGATTCTCTATACTTAGGTTTCACACATGTTAAAGACCTTTTATAGTCTAACCGCTGGGTGTCGCTGGGTATAGTTCGATGCTCATGGAGTTTCGTGTGTGTAAATATAGAATCCGCCAACTCATATGGGTGAGTTATATATCCAGATGCCCCAAAATTAAGTTTTAAAGATTCTTATGGCCATTAGTAATTAACCCAAGAAAAGTGTTTTTCATGTTAGAAATAATATCGCAAAAGTATTTGTAGATATTATTTATCGGAATACGAATCTGTAGATAAGTTTTAGAGTTGAGCATATGAAGACTTGATGGTGATTATCTATAGAATTATTTTACTGTATCCAAACTAATACCAATCCAACCCATTTCATGAATAAAATGTGACCAATTAACCAACCAACAAAACTACTTGTTACAAATAACATCTTGTTGTTGCATCGAACATATAAATGTTGACTAATCTAACTAATATTGAACTTGGTAAAATGAAATGGTTGAATAATTGAAAAATGAGATTATTCAAGAATACACATTGAATGCTAAGATTATGCATTGAATTTCTGGTAGTAGATCCATAATCAAAAAAGTGTTTGTGATTGTTCCAAAAGAAATGAAACAAAAGATACGGTAGAGCTAAGACAGTTATTGCGTGAAGTCTACCCAATACTAGATGCAGAGACGCATAATAGATCAATATGAACATCATAAGCTGTCCTGCAATAAAACCATTTATTGCTGATATGATGAATTCTATTTGATTCCTAAAAGGGCACCCGATTTGGACCAAACCATTTTTCAGGCTATTGTTCTCTTGTTTTGTTCCCTACAAGTCATGGAGTCAGACATTGATTTCTCAAAAAGATCAATTTCTTTGATTTCATGATGGACTCCTATGAAAAACATTGGCGTGCGTGTAAACGAGTTGCTCTACCTAACTGAGCTATAGCCCTTGTCCCTGTGATACGTATTTTATCATATTATGTAGATAATTTCTTGTCAAGATGAATATTCCAGGATCCCGCATCATATCTCTTTGATCGTTTTGATTGGTATGTCTTCACTCTTCTAGGATATAAATGACGGAGGGATTATACGAATATGTATTAACCTCAACTTGTATGGTTCAACACGCTATTTTTTTATTTTTATAATGTATGTGAGGGGCATCGTTTATGGACTTATGGAAGAGTTCCATAAGACAAAATGAGTGTAAACTAAGGAATTCTCACTATGTGTAGTGTACTTATTATGCACTAGAGTAGCGTATCGAATGACTAATTCGATCTGAAATTTTTTTAATAAATCAAAATTATTTCAAGGTCGCGTGGGGAGATGATATGGTTTAAATGTTAAGTCTCAAATCTCGGTAAGTAGGACTTGCCACTTTAACCTTTCTATTAGATGTCATATGTCATGCTATTTATTGGTAATGGCATAATACATGGCATGTTATAATTGATTGGTCATTATTTTGTTAAGTGTTAATATTTTAATTGGCCAAAGGAATGAAAATGAAATCCTGCCATTTGCTTTTAAATCATGAGGTGACATTGTTAAGCATATGCTATCCTTTTTGTATTAGAAAGTAATGCCATTAATTTGGCTTTCATTTGACCATTTAATTGGCAAATTAAAATGTGATTTATCATGTATTCCTTTAACATGAGTTGGCCTTAAACAAATGATTTGTGGACACTTATAGTTCTTACATTCAGCCACTATGTGTTTAAAAGCCATTCATCAATTAAAGCAAGCATGACAAGAAAAAATTTTACATTGTCATGCTTTGCCATGAGATTATTTTTTATTGCAGGAATTTGTGGCAGTTTTGGCTATAAATAGCCAAGTTCCGTTTCAAGGCAATAGATACAAAGAAGAAAAAGTTGCTTCCAAGTTTAAATAATTTTGGTGAGTAATAAAACTATTATTCTAGTTTCAAGGTTCCTATCGAGTCTTCGACTAGAACTGCACAAAGCACGTTTCGAGGGTGAGTTCTCTAATACTTTATTAGTGTAATAAAATATTTTTTATGTTTCGTTGTACTTAATTATGCATATGTGATGTGTAATTAAAAAAAATATTAAAATGTACATACTCACCCAATGCACTTTCATAGGTCTGTTTCTGGCTTTTATCCTTTATTTGGGCTTGTTTGCTTTCTCCTCATGCCCAACTTTGCATAAGTTTTTATAGGCTTTATTTGTAAATGGAGTGGGCTTGCTGAGCTTATTAATAATAAGCCCAACAGATGTCCCACTATAAGTGAAGAAAAATGTGAGTCTTCGATCATTTTTTAGGGATGCATTTTTCCTTCACTTCGTCCATTCAGCACAAGACATGTGGACACTACAAAAAAATCCCTTATTTGCGTCGGCATTTGCGATGGCTTGACAGGACTCGACCCGAGACCCTCTACTATAGATCCCAGCGGCCCTGCCGGGTACCCCGACGGAAGTTCCTCTGAACCTAACTAGGTATGTTGAGAAATTCCGCGAGGCAAACCTCTTTTTAATTCTTGTTACTACTAAGAAGGTCTAGTAACATACACGAAAATGACATCTTAATTTTAAAAATAAACGGACAGAGTTTCCCCTGTTTTTCAGAAAATTCATATAAAACCTGCAAAGAAATTTCACTTCTATTTCCAATACATCTCAATTCTACAAATTCGAACCTTCGGTTCTTCCCAAATCAAATCCAACACAACTCAATTATTCATTTGAATCACAAATAAGCGTAATCATAGAAGTAAAAAGAACGATCATCATAAAATTGAAATCTCTTCTTCTCGGTTCAAAACATACATCCAAATATACATGCCTACAACTATTATGCATAAAGTAAAGGGTGCTATTTAGCACATTTACATGTACAAAAATGATCTTCGGATTCGGCCCACTACTCGGCAATAGAAGAATCAGCAGCTTGCGTACCGAGACCTCCACCTGGGAAAGGGGTTCAGAAAGCATAAAACACAAAACGGGTGAGCTAAAGGAGTTCAGTGAGTGCAAATAAAATTTCAATAAAATAACATCATGTATAGATAGCAAATTCTAAAGTTCACGCAGAAATCATGCTTCTAAAATTGATGTAAAACTGTAAAACGATTTTTAACATCATATGCTATTGAAATCTTGCCAAGCGGGTTTTATCTACATCTTTGGAAAACTATATTCAGAATCTGTATAACATAATAACTGTTGTGTGTATATAAATGCATAAATATTATCGGTAAATCGAAAACTAGTAAAATCCTTGCTCGGCCATTTTCTTTCTAAACTGTACCAACGGTAACCCTAAAGCTCTATACCCACGCAGCGACTCAACTAGCACCGCACACGTGAGTAGGTCACGTGGCACCTCAACTAACAGCACCCACAGTGACATCTCACTGGCTATACAGTGGAATCCTACATCGCATACATATAGCGAGACAATACCCCGTACACATAAAGCGACTCACATGACTCAACTTCCCGACTTCCCGAAGTTAGTGACACACCCCCAAGACCTGCCCATGTGCACGGGATATACTGGCTGGGTCTAATGCAATCATCACCACTATAATCTGAGGGTACCAATGGCCTTAAAAATGAATGCAGAAATTTTAAAACTGTTTCTCAATTCGAACATGTAAAGGCATGTCTATGAATATGTATCAAGATCATAAATCATGGTTATGCATCAAAAGCTCATAAAACATACATATTCATTATGCGAAAATATAATAAATGCAAAGTAAAAAAAATGGCAGATTTCCACTCACAACCGCTCCGCGCTCAATTTCGCTCCCGATTTCTGCTCCCGTTAACGCTCTCGGTTATCTTCACCTACGCGCCACAAATGACATTTAGAACTAAATCGAATGCTAGAATCTCATTTAACTACTAAACGCCCTAATCGGCATACAAAGCCCGGATGCATACTACTTCCCGATTTTAGTTACGGAGCCATAATCAAAACTAACTCACCATCCGGCGCCCTGAAAATTATTGAACACCTTATAACTTGGTTGGACATAATTGCCCTTCACCTTTCCAACATGGACAATTATGTCCCATTTTCTTCATTTTTGGTTTTTTCATCAACCATATACATTCAATTTACAATATGCACTATTTACACACAACAATTCAATCAAAACACCACTCAATTCCTAACTTCCCTAAAGTGGTAGAATTTCACCCTAGGTTCCAACACATTCCTTTTCTCAATTTCTTGTTCCAATTACAACAAAATCATACCAATTTCATTCTAAAGCCCTAATTACAACCAATTGAAATCTCTACAACAAAATCACCAAAAACTCTAATTCTCACCTTGCCAATTTCTTCAAATTGATGACTCCTTCAAGCTCCAAACTAGAATTCAACTCAATCTAAGCCAAGAATACACATAAGAATGTCAATTGGAGCATTCTTGAAAGTTCACTTATCAAACTCATAAAACAATGCTTTTCGTACCTCTTTTCTTGAATTTCCACTAATTGAGGCTTAAATTGAGCTTAAGGATTCATATGTAACCTTATTTTAGCTTGATTACACATGAAAAACCATGAAAAAAAAACACTAAAATTTCACTGTAGCAGCACCTCTTCACCTTGCCCGAATTTTGCTCTCTTTTTTGCTCTAAGTGTTTGCTTTTTGATCACTTGAAAATTCTACACACTTCTAACATATATATAGTGCTCCCTCAATTGACCATTTTGCCCTTCAACTTACTCAAAATTACTAATTTGCCATTAGTTAAAAACTAATTATGTAATTAGTTCATTTGTAACTATCTAGTTAGAATAGTTCAAAGAACTAACTAGAACTTCCAACTTAGCAATCCATGAGATTTCTTCTAATTGGTCCATTCTCTAATATATGGATTATGTTTCTCAACAAAGGCTTGTTCCATTCATAACCCTTAAATGGAAATTCATGTAGTAAATTAGGATTTCCTTTTCTAAGCCAATAGAGAAAAATTCTAAAAATATTCTAGGGTCGTCCAGCGCACCGATCGAGTGTGAAATTACTAATTTAAGTCTAATATCTCTCACGTGCACTATAAAGGGAATATTTCTAATAGGGTTAAAATCGAGTAACCCTACGGTGTCTTATTTGCTCTATACCGAAATCTAGGCGCCAATACTACTAATAGGGATTGGATATTACACGGCTAATTTAGCCGTCACAAATGAACCTAAATACGATGTCGTTTATATAAAACATACAAAAACAAAAATAATTCTTTAGCAGCCCTAAATCACGATTTTGTCTTCTCTCATTCTCCCTCAAACCCCAAATCACGATCCGCAGCCCTTATTACCAGAAACTGAAACATTCTCAACAATTATCAATCATAAAAAATCATCAATCATTCGAAGTTTTAAAGCTAGATCTCTCATTTCTTAAGTAAGGTTATTACGATTGTTGAAGTTTTGAAGCATTTGATCTCTCTTTTCTAGCGATTTGAATTGAATTTTTTTGTTTTATTAAGTATAAGGATTCATATTGTGTTATATTTGTTGACAATCAAAATGTTATATTTTTTGACGATCAAAAGAACTTATTTCTAGGGTTTATGGTTTGCTTGTTTGATCAAATAAGTAAATGTATTCTGTTAGAAGGATCAACTGACAAATTTCAACGAAATGACTACTTGAGTGTTAGAATTATGTATTCTTTTAGGAGATTATAAAGCCGGAGAGCATTACATCCATTTCTCCTAATCATAAATCTTGCTTTCATACATCATACATGCTTGTATTACCTTTGGGCTTGTGCCTTAACCCTTATAGGCTTGTATGAAGTTTTCTAAAGATGTTTTTACTAACAGAAGTGTTAATTAGCACATAAAAAGACCATAATATTGTTACTAATTATTTGTTCAGACATTACATAATTTTAGTTAATGAGATTAATAGTGAGGGTATATATTGTGCTCTCACCTCTTGTAGTAGCATATTGCAATGGCAAAGCCAATGACATGGTCAATGATTACAAATCAAGGACATAATGGAGAACTATTTTCACTTTGAAAAGTGCTTTTGCATTGCAACCGCTCTTGATTCTGTGCTGTAGGTAGATAAAGTTACATTGTTGTTAGTAGTCTGTATTTTGTTGTAAGATTATCCAAAACCATCAATACAATAGAGCTGCAAATTTTCTCAAACCAACCTGTGTAATGTTTTCAAACTGGATCGCCAGTCTTTTTTATCTTTCATCTTTTCTACGGGTGTGTTATAGTTTATCCTTTTTATTAACAAGTATCATTATTGTTCACACAGATAAACATGGAAAATGTGCTTACAAATAAGTCTATTAATGTGATGTGGTTATCTGTTTCAGATTTTATGAACTTAAATCTGTGCTAGCATTTACCATAAATATGTTCAATTCATTGACAGATACTTGGGCCTAATAGTAGTTGGCATCCAATTTCGTTAATGGATTTATAACTTCTGTAGCGGTAAAGAAAGCTTACAGGAAAGCCACTCTCTGTCTTCATCTTGACAAATTACAACAAAGAGGTGCAAGTATCTAACAGAAGAACATATGCGAGAAAGTGTTCGATCTTCTTAAGATTTGCTATTGGCCTCCTTAACTTATGATTTGTTACTTATAGTAATGCTTGAAATGATAAGATTCACATATGCATGTAATGTTTATAATAATTTTTTGTGTCAGTCTAATATCCTCTGCAATGGATTTATAACTTCTGTAGCAGTAAAGAAAGCTTACAGGAAAGCCACTCTCTATCTTTATCCTGACAAATTACAACAAAGAGGTGCAAGTATCCAACAGAAGAACATATGCGAGAAAGTGTTCGATCTTCTTAAGGTTTGCTATTAGCCTCCTTAACTTATGATCTGTTACTTACAGTGATTTTGGTCAGAAATATTGAAAATTTGGCGAAGGGATAGATATCTGGCCAAAATATTCCAATACATCTTGGGAGATAACATTCATACAACTCTCACATAGCTAGAAAGCCTCTTTCCCTACACCAATTCTGCTTTCATTGTTAGGGGAAATATTGTCTTCTTTCTTGCCTTTAAGGGTTTACATTTACTCTTTATGATAATAAAACGATCAAAATTTCTAGTCTTCTTTGATTTAAAATTCTTTAGTTGTCAAGGGATCATCAAACATGGTTTAGTACATTCTTATATTATCTACTTTATAACATTTCCTATTCCTCAAGCTTTTATGTTTATTTCTAGGGACTTTTATTCATTGTTAATGCTTAAGGGATAAGAAACGATCTAAGAAGAATTGGTTTTTCAAGAACATGAACCGAGTTTGTGAAACGCTTTAAACTCTTATCAAGGTAGCATCTAAATTTATTCTACTACTAGTTAATTATTCTTATCCACTAGTTTATATTTCAATTTTTTTTTAGAAAAGGAAAAAATAAATTCTATTATAGAAAAGGAAAAGCATCTCTTATAGTTGGAATGCAGCTTTTCCTTCAGTGAAGTGAAGTTATTTGATGATTACTTTTTAATGCTGCAGAAATTAATCTCCCAACCCCAGATCATCTTCAAAACTTACTGATTTCTCCTTTCTCTTTTAAGAGAAATCTCATTTGACAACTAATTTCTTGGCGATGCTGTGTTATAAGTTTTAGACTTTCGCCATTTATAATAAATAATTAAAACTGAAAAAGGGATGCATCTACCATAAGTTTTAGACTTCTTCCTGTTACTTGCAAGTTCTTTGAACAGGAAAGATAGATTTGTCTCAGTTTGGGGTTGACACAAATAAATGTATGTATCATGCAGTTTTGAAAATTATTTTTTTTGCTATTTTTTTTTTGTTCCGTTTTAGTTATGGATATACAATTGATGATTTGTGTATATTTTGATAATGAGGATCATGGTAGTTTTGGCTCAATGGAATTCAATATGTTAGAAATTACTATTAAACCATTAATATTTAGTTATGATTAGTGCAGTGAAGTATACACGGTAGAACTGGATCTGTTAATTTCTTTGTATTTCACTTATTTTTCTGTTTGAATGCATCTGATAAATATTAACAGTGTGTATATTGTTTTCAGTACTGCTAACATCTTTTCCCAACTTAAGCTTCAATTTTGTTGGTAGTGTATCCCTAATTTTAAACCCTTAAGACTATCTTATACAATAGAATTCTATTGTAAGTTTCTAAGCACTTTAAATATAAATGGATGATATAAATATCCACATACATAAATATATTAGTTGTATATGAAAAATTCAATTTGTTTTATTTTACAAGTCTTAGCTTTTGAATCAACATAAATAGCTATACTTATAATAATATAATAATAATAATATAATGCACTTGTATGCTAGTCGATGCTATAAATAGCTATACTTAAGCCTAAATGAATAATTAGTCCCAAAAATTCTAACCTAGTTTAAAAATTCCTAACTAGGCTCAAAATTATTAACTTATCCCATAAATTCCTAATTAAGCCTAAATTTGTTATATTATTAATAATATAATATTTGTTCGATCTATTTTACATTTGTAAGTGATATTTATTAAAAATACTTTGTAGTTTTATGCTTGCTCATAATCTATGAAATTTAATGGTTAGTAATTAAACTGGTATGACTTTTAGATAAAGAACTATAAGTTAAAGTTAATAATGGTAGAGGCTATGTAAGTAAGGGGATTGTTTTAATTTATTAATATGCTTAATATGTTTTAATATATTTTTATTGATATGCTTAATATGTTTTAATTTATTTAAAAATAATATGTATTTAATTTTTAATTTAGACTTGGATTGGCAGCTGACAGTTTTAAACCATTTAGGACAATGTCTATATCACATAGTACATGGCCAGTTGTTCTAATGCCTTATAATTTGCCACCATGGTTATGCAGGAAACAACCATTCTTCATTTTATCTGTACTTATTGATGGATCTAAAGGACCTGGTAATAAAATTGATGTTTATTTATAATCGCTAATTAAAGAGTTGAAGGAATTATAGTTTAAAGGGTAACTCACTTATGATGCATCATGTAATCAAATGTTCAAACTCTACATAGCATTGTTATGGACTATTAATGACTTACCAGCATATGGTAACTTGTCAAGATGGAATACAAGAGGTGAATAAGCTTATCCTGTTTGAAATCAAAACACTAGATCTCTTTGGTTGTTAAATGGTAGAAAATACTATTACATGGGTTATCGACGATATTGACCTATATCACATAAGTTTCAAAAATATAGAGTATCATTTGATAACACAAGGGAATTGAGACAAGCACTTAGTCGATTGTCAGGGACTGAGATGAGGAGATAGTTGAATGACATACTTACTAAGTATAAGCTAGAAGATCTTTAAAAAAGAAAAATGAATGAGACTAAAAAGAAAAATGATAAGACTACTTAGAAGAAAAAAAGTATTTTTTTTAATTTTCATATTGGGAGTTCAACTTAATTCACTACAATCTAGATGAAATGCATATTAAGAAAAATGTTTGTGATAATATTCTTTGGACTTTATTAGGTGTTGCTAAAAATTCTAAAGATAATTTGAAAGCGCGATGTGATTTTCAACATATTAGCATCAGAAAGCCATTATATCCTAAACTAGGAGGTGCTAACAAATTACGGTTACCTCTTGCTTGGTTTTCTATGAACAATGAGCATAATGATGCTTTTTTTAAAGTCTTAAAGGAAGTGAAGGTTTTAGATGGCTATGCATCGAATATTTCTCGACGTGTGAATATCAAGAAACGTCGTATTTGGGGCCTTAAAAGTTATGATAATCATATATTAATGCAACAATTACTTCCTGTGGTAGCTCGTAGAGCATTTCCTAAGAATGTTGTAGAAGTGTTGATTGAGTTAAGTAACTATTTTAGGCAATTATGCTCAAAACTGAATATGCCAAATGATCTATTATATATTCAAGATAGAATTGTACTTACACTTTGTTATCTTGAGAAGCTTTTTCCAATGTCATTTTTTGATATCATGAAGCATTTACTAATTCATTTAGCTGA
Source organism: Ailanthus altissimus (assembly GCA_946807835.1). Lineage (NCBI taxonomy): Eukaryota > Viridiplantae > Streptophyta > Magnoliopsida > Sapindales > Simaroubaceae > Ailanthus > Ailanthus altissimus. The sequence goes on along the minus strand of OX327685.1, from coordinate 22,274,238 downwards.
AGAGGCGCTACTTGTTGGTCCTGTATAGTTTCGATGGATGTATAATATTGAAAGGTATGGCTGGCAATGTTATTGCATTTTAAAAAATTAAAACATATGTTAATTATATCTAATATCGTTTCACTGTAGGTATCTATTAACTCTAAAACTTTATGTGCGCAATCGAGCACATCCTGAAGCTTCAATTGCTAAAGGGTATTTAATAAAAGAATGTATGAATTTTTGTTCAACATACCTTAATGAAGTGGAAACTAAAAGTACTCGATCAATTCGTAATAATGATTATGGTAATAAGTTTGGGCGTCCTTTGGGAAAAAGAGTTAAGGTTCATCTTGATGATGTTTCATGGGTTCAAGCACATAGGTATGTGCTAGTGAACACCGATGCCATCAATTCCTTTTGAGAGTAAGTTATTTATTTCTATTGAAATGCTTTTATCCCTAATTCATTATTTTTCTAAAAGTAACTTATCCAATTTTTATTTAGGCAAAATCTTGTTGAACTAGCAAGAGAAATGCCTCATAGTGCAAAGCATTATATTAAAAAATTTCATAATGATTCATTTCACAAATAGTTTATGAATCATGTAAGTTCTCTAAATCTTTTGATTCATAAATTATTTCTCAAATCATAAATAATGCAAGCTTCAATTGTTGTCATTTTTAATAATTATAAGTTTATACAGATTCAAGCCTTGCAATGAACATCAAATATAGCATTGTTTGAAAAAATAAAAATTCTAGCCAATGGTCCTGACCAGCTTGCTTAGAGATTCAAAGGCTACATTGTGAATGGCTTTCGATTTCGAACAAAAGACAATGATAGAAGTAGAACCACTCAAAACTTTGGTGTTGTGTTAAAAGCTAATACTGTGAGCTATGCGAGTGTAAGGGATAAAAATCCTTGCTCAGGCAATTTAACATTTTATGGGGTGTTGACAGATATACTTGAAATACGTTATACTAATGACATAAAATTTGTTCTTTTCAGGGGTGATTGGGTAGATAATGAAATTGAAAGGATGCATAATGAGTTTAAATTCACTTTGGTGAATTTCAATAATTTATTATACAAAATTAAACAAATAGGTGATTAACCTTTTATTTTAATAGGGCAAGCAGAGCAAGTTTATTATGTGAAAGACCCTTTAAATGTAGATTGGCATGTTGTTCTTAAAATGACAGTTAGAGATTTATTTGACGTATACACAAAAGATTCTTCTTATAGGCCATCAATAGTACCTCAGATTGAACTATATGCTGAACAACAATTGGATGAAAGCTTGTATGTACAAGACGAGGATATTGGTTGGGTTAGGAAATAAGTTGATGGAACAGTAGTATATGCAAATGTTATTGATGATGATGATAATGATGATAACGATGAAAATAATGTCATGGAAAATGTTGAATGATCTTTCTTTACATATTTGTTTTGAGTAAGTTGTAATAGATTCCATTTAAAGGGTAGGGCTAATTATGTCCCCCCTGTTTAGGTATCATTATATGTTTTTTGATAATGAATTTTTTTCTTATATATTTTAGTAATTACATTCTTCTTTTTCTTAATAATAAATTTCATTGATATATTAATTTTTTTATGAATATTTTCTAACAATACATTTTGATATCTAATTGCAATTAGTTATGGCACCTAAAAAAAGGAAAAGGCCCATCTATGGATGTCTTACTTCTATAGTAGGCAGAGTCACAGCGACAGACATCTATGTCTTCTCGTTCTTTTGCACAAGATGATGAAGAAGGTATAATAATTAATTTTAACTTTCATTATTTGAAAAATCACACTAATATGATTTTTTTTAAGACCAAGTGAATCAACATATTATGGCCCAGCTCTAGGTGTTAATGATTGGGGCACAGGAAATATTATGCATTTAGAGTTTAATTCAACGTGACAAGTAATTGGTCCAAATTCTTATCAGTTCAAATCCTAACTTGGGACCATAGCACGAAATAGACTAAAAGCGCCTTTGATATATATTGAGTGAACTGACATGCCAAATGATCTCTTAGAAAATATTTGGAGAGAGGTGAAGGTAAGAAAATACTACTATAACATATAATTAGTTTAGGCTCATGTTTTATAATATAATTAGGTTCATATTATATTATAGGTAAATATAGATACTCCAGATGCTTATAGACGCCACTATTTAAGAAATGTGGGAAGACTTTAGAAAGATTAAAAATATTGATTGAAGAATAAGTATTATGATGACAAGACAAATGTTGAACGTCTTGCATCCATTCCTTCCAAAGTTATTGAAGAGCAATGGAAGACACTTGTAGCTTATTGGGATAGTGAGGAAGCTAAGGTATAACTTAACTAAACTTAAGTTAATGTTGTAATTTATAATTAGTAAAAAATAATATTTTGCATGATTATTTCGTATTGTAGGCCATTGCTAAGAAGAATAAAACAAATCGTATACAAGTGTCTTCACTTTTTAAAATAAGTCGACCTTCATTTGCTAATAAGAGAGAACATGGTAGTTATAGTTTTATATGTTTAATGATTATTTGGGTGAGGAGTTTTGTTAAATTGATCATTGCTTGAATTTGAGCTTATTAGTTTTTTTAAATTGGTTTGTTAGTGAATGTAATGTTGATATTTATTGTTGTATTGAATATAATATTAATTGTTGTGTGTATATATGTGTAATGTAATGTTAACAATTGTTAATTGTTGTGTGTATTATTATGTGATTTCTATAACACAAACTAACGTAAGTGCACGTTATCGCAACAAGTAATATATGATAAGTAGAGTGTCGATCCCACGAGGAATTATTATTACTACTTGCTAAGTACTAAAATTATGTTCTCCTATTGTTATTCAAGCTACTGGCAATTCAAAGATTGTTATATCTAAACTAACTAAATAAAAAGAATAATTACAAAAATTGTGCAAAGAGAACAAACGTGATAGCACAAATACTCAAATGCCTAGGATTACAATAATCTCTCAATACTTCACTTGAATCCAACTACTCTCCTTAGAATTATCAATATGAATGTTAACCAAGAACTCTAATATCCTCACAAGCCTCTTTCGATGGTCAAGTGAGTAAATCTCATTCAATCAACTATCTATATGTCTATGATAATCAAATTGAAATAAGATTCATTAAGTTCAAATTCTCTAAATGGTCATATATTCCATATAAGTATATGTCTATCTCATATGGAACTCATGCTTTTACATAATGATCATACATCAATTTATTCATGGCCAAAACAAAATTTCCTTTTTCAAGTTCATTAAGGTTCCCTAATCAATCTAATACATTGTCATGTAATTAGAAGCATTAAACATAGAACAAATTGAACAATTCTATACCAATATGAGAAATAAGGGAAAATGATCAATCCAAGTTACATATTGAGTTCACATTGTAATCCTAGCAATAAAACTTAGTTCATAATTGAAAACATAAGTTTAGAGCATCTAACAACATCATTATACATGCTAGAATCAATAACAAATACGAAATTGAAGAAAATGAGAATTTTCCCTTGATGCAATAGTGATGTTCTTCCTCCAAAATGCAGACATTCTTCTTCTTCCTCTTGATTTTTTCCTCTTATTGTCAATTCTTGATTCTAAGACCCAAATGAAGTGTTTATTTTCGTGCTCTCTACTGCCTCCCTCTTTTTAGCTTAACAATGGGTGTTTATATAGGTTTAGGGTTTCAAAAAGAGGACAAAAATGCCCTTAAAGAGTGCCTAGAATTCAGTGCCGCGGCATTCGGGTTCAATGTTGCGGCGCTCACTCTTTGGAATTGGCACCTCGGTGCTCAAATTGAATGTCCCGACATTGCACTGTTCATGCACTATAGAAATTTCATTGTTCATTCGTATTGTTCACGTTTTGAGCATTTTAGTCCCTTCTCGAATTTTCATCTCAAATAGCTTCATTTGCATCCGGTTTCTGGTATTTTTGCTCCGATAGTACTTAAACCTATAAAAACAACATTAATATGTATAAATAGCTAAATTATTGGGATAAATTGAATAAATATCAAGTTAGGAAGATAAAATAGTTTATACAACTACGCCTTCTAATGTATGTATGTGCGTATTGAATGTAATGTTAATTTGCTAATAATGTTGATATTTATTATTGTATTGAATGTAATGTTAATTGTTGTGTGTATGTATGTGTTTACAATGTTTTAGATGAAGAAAAAAGGAAAAAAGACAGATCGTATGAGTGTATTTATTGAGACTCGATCAAAATTTGATGGTAGTATAGCTGATTCAGACAGTGCAGAAATAACTGTAAGTGATATAAATTTACAATAGTTATATATTTAAAAAAATTGTTAAACTTCTATATTCTAACTAAGTTTCAATGTTTTTAGTGTCAACTAAATGAAATTTTATCTCAGTTGCTTGATGATGAACAAACAAAAGTTGCGAGAGACCAAATATTTATTGATGTGATGGGACGCGATAGTCATGAATATGCTAAAACTTATGGGCATGGTCCATCACCATCAGATATTGCACAACAAAGTTCAAGCCAAAACAATGAACAGGTAAAGAAGAGTTAGATTGTTTAAAATCTAATTATAATAATCTTCAAGGAAAATATATAGTTCTGCAAAATCAATGTGATGAGATGCGTACAATGACGCAATGATTTTTTAATAGTCATGGGTTTCAGCTATCTACTAATGATCAGGTATGAATGTTTAATGTAATATTATTTTTAATTTAATATTAATTTTTTACTTGTAAAATCACAACTAAAATATGAATATTTCATTTGTAGGTTCAAGATGCTTCCAGTGCGCACCATTATCATACAAAAACTAGATAGATGTTAAAAAGTTCATAATTGCTATTAACATATTTTAGATCTTATTAATACATTTTGGATGGTCATATTTTAATGTTATTAATATATTTTGGATGTTATTACTATGTTTTGAATGATATTGTAATATATTTATGTAAAAATATTAAATTAAAAAAATATGATAAGACTTTTTGTTATTGTAATATATTTATTTAAACTTATTTTGTTATTGTAAGACCCTTCAATAATTTCCCACATGTAGCAGCAACAAAAAAGAGATAGACCTTTTTGCGACGGCTAATTAACCGTCGCAAAAGAGTCATGCGTTGTGCACTTTTTACAATGGCTAATTAACCGTCGTAAAATTTTACAACAGTCGCGTATGCGACAGCTTTTTAGCCATCGCAAAAGGCCTTTTCTATTGTAGTAGGAAATACCTTTTCATAAACTACTTTGTGCTTCAAGTAAGCATTTGGCCTCTTAGATTAAATACAAGACAGTTGATAGTGACTGCTTTTAAATGTCAAATTATTGCACTTTCATTCTCACTTTCAATCTTTGAAAAAAGAAAAAAAAAACTTCCCTAAGCTTCCTTCTTTTTCCAAGAAATCTCCTGTCCCTTTCTTATTTCTCATTTCAAGAAAACTAAGAAAACAACTAAAATGGCTAGAACTATTCAATCTTTTATTTTAGAGGAACTGAAATCCCTCTTCGAATTCCCTTAAGAGGTAGAAATTAGAAATTTTCCACATAATAAACCTTATACTTCTCTTCCCTCTGAGAAATTCCTCTTTTTAGAGAGCATCTCAACTACTTATATTTTCCTCTTCCTCCCCTTATCCAAGAGTTCTTGCATATTATGGGTCTTTCCCCACTACACGTTCATCCAAATGTCCTCTACCTACTTCAAGACATGTCAATCTTGAATCATATGTTTCCTCTTCCATCCACATTGTTCCTGTATGACATGATGATCTCTTACAATCTTCAGTGCATAAAAAGGAACTATTATTCTCTCCCAAGGGTAAGAGGGCTATTATCTACGACTTCGATAATAAAAAGGCTAGTTTTGAGAAGCACGTAGTAGTGGTCAGCGACGTATGGAATGAAAGCGATTGAAATACTTCTTTGAGGTTCCCACAACCTTTTAAAACTTTAATTGAAAAATTGAGAATGATTTTTGAAGAAATGTTTCTAGAAGAAGTCAATGAATTACAACGAGTTAGATTATGCTAATCTTTTGAGATACTATGCACATAGAGAAATGGTGCATCATCAGCCTTGGGCCATGTCTTATGCAGAAGGTCTCTAGACCTTGATCCCTTTAGACCTCAAATACCTGGGTTCATGCTTAATTTTCAACGATTAAACTTTTGGCCTGCCTTGAGACTATCCTTAATTTGGTCATTTTTCCTCCAGAGATGGATGTCAAGGTTGGAGGCTTAAATGGTGAGCAAATATACCGCTCTTTCAGATAAAGTTGTTTTTTTTCCTCACATTTGTAAGTCCTTTTTTCCAAAAGAGAAATAAAGAAATCAATTTTCCCTTTCTTGCAACTTATCTCACAGTTGTGTTTCAGGTACAAATTTAGATGTTATTCAAGTCTCTTTAGAAGGTAGAATAATTGATTATTCTACCGCTCAGTCTCTTTTTGATTTTGACACTCTTTTTATTATGAGTGTAGGTTAGATACTGATGAAGATCTTAAAGTAGATCTTCTTGAAAACACTATTTTGATTGCTACTTCAAGTATTCCAGAACCTGTTATTGTTATCGAACTAATATGCTACTTCTATTGTAGTTTAAAGATACAACTTCATCATCCGCATAGCTTTTTGTTTCTATTGGGATGGTGATAGGGGCATAAAAGCACTAGTAGGATTTGTACTTAACTTTCATATTTTGCTCCAAATCATAAGTATTTGACTATTTAATTGTATTTTCTGATCATAAATAGATGCATGATGGAAAATGTGATGCATAGGAATAAATGGGAGGCAAATCAGACGTCAAATGAAGAAGTTACACTCAAAATACGAAAGTAGCGTAGCAGCAAGTGGCTGGGTGCCGCGGCGCCGCAACGCCCAGATCAGTAAGTGAGCGTCGCAGCCCTCAGCACCCAGGGCCACAACGCTCATCAATGTTTTAACAGACCTGTACTCATGCCCAGTGCCGTGGTGCCCGTGCGGATGTTTAAATACACTTCTAAACCCGCCTATTGAAAGGGGGATTAAAAGCTCCTAGTGCCTAGGGTTTCTCATAGCAACAAAAACACTCTTTTGAGGCAAAAATAGAGAGATTTAGCAAGGAGAAAAATGCAAGCAACGAATACATATTCAAACCAAGAGATCAAGGCGAATTTTATTGAAGATTGAAGAATCAACTCTTGGGCAATCAAGACAAGAGGAAGAAGAACAACTCAGGGCATCACTTGTGTTATTTTCTTCCTTAATTTTAAGAGATGATTTTGATCATGATATTTTTACACTTTTGCTTTGATATTCTTGTTTTGAACATGAGCTAAATACTTTTGATTTAGGGTTAGACATTATTGAACCTAGTATGTAATTGATTCTTTTAAACTCTTAGTTATGAACTTTTATCCCTTAATTGATTCAATCTATCTATGCTTAATGCTTTCATTATACTTGATCATTATTTTGATTGTTTATGAACCATGATAATTTTGACAAAAGGAATCATGTGTTTAGCCTATGGTAGATTGATACATGATCATAGGGTAATATCTATGAGTTCCATCTAGGATAAACATATACCTAGGTGGCATATATAGTTTGATTAGACTTAATCTTAATGAGTTGCATCTTATTCGGATTACCATAGACATATAGGTAATTATAAGGGTGTGATATTATCATTCAACTGTCGACAGAAGCTTATGATGAAATCAGTGTCTAGCCAATCAATTGATAAAAAGGGAATAACTAAAGGGCTAAAAGGTTTAGTGAACTACTAGGGGATATATCGATACCCTAGATCACCTATCAATTTAGTGAATTTTATCTTTAAGTACTTGCAATATTTTAATTAGGTTCAATTCGATAACAATAATTTAGTTAGTTAAACTTCATCCTTGAAGCTAGTTTGGATAATGGTAAAGTAGAGTAATTATAGTATTCGATTGAAGAAAATAGAAAAAATAGTCTCTGTGGGATCGATAATCTGAATTTAAGTCCTATACTACTTGATACAAAAAGCGTGCACTTGCACTAGGTCGTTAAATTAGCCATCAAGTTTTTGGCGCCGTTGCCGGCGACTATTTTATCTAATCTTAGATTGATACTAATACCATACTATCTTACTTTTATTTCAGATTTATTTTATTGCATTATTATTACAGTTCTTTTTCCGTTCTAGTCACCATTTGTATTTTTGTTTTTTTGACAGTTCATACAAAGAACAAAGAGTGAAAATTTAATGTCTTTTGATCCTGAGATTGAAAGAACATTTCGGAGACTTCGTCAAGAACAACATCAAAACAAAAATATGGCAGAGAATCGTGACAACATCGATAATTCAGCGTTTGAGCCTATGAATCAGCAGAGATCGTTGAGGGATTATGCTATTCCTACAACAGAAAGCATTCAGTCTAGTATTAGGCACCCCACTATTAATGCAAACAACTTTGAAATCAAGCTAATTACTATGTAAATGTTTAAAGAGTCTGTGCAATTCAGTGGAGCTCTCAATAATGATCCTAACACGCATATCGTGAACTTCTTGGAGATTTGCGATACATTCACGTTCAATGGGGTTTCAGATGATGCCATCAGGTTGCGACTATTCCCTTTCTCATTGAGGGATAAGGCCAAGAGCTGGTTGATGTTATTACCATCAGAATCTATATCAACGTGGGATGACCTAGCACAGAAGTTCTTAGCGAAGTTTTTCCCACCAGCAAAGACAGTTAAGATGAGGAAGGATATCACCTCATTTGTGCAGATTGAAGGTGAGTCATTATACGAAGCATGGGAACGATTCAAGGACATGTTGAGGAAGTGTCCCCATTATGGAGTTCGGAAATGGTTATTAGTCCAAATGTTCTACAATGGGCTAGTGGGTCATTTAAGGGCAATTATTGATGTCGCTGCTGGAGGAGCTCTGATGAATAAGTCCATATATGAAGCATATGAGCTATTAGAAGAGATGGCATCTAATAGCTATCAATGGCCTGCAGAAAGAGTCACACCAAGAAAGGTTGCTAGAGTTCATGAGATTGATGCATTTAATGCATTAACTGCGCAGATCAACATATTAACCAAGAGGTTTAATTCTATCAATGCTATCAAGACCCAGATTACGACTTGTGACTTCTGTGGTGACAATCATTTGAATGGGCAATGTATGGAGTCAGCAAACTATGTGGGGAACCATAATAGACAGCAGAATAATCCACATTCAAATTACTATTATCGGGGGTGGAGAAATCATCCAAATTTTCTTGGGGTGGCAACCAAGGCCAGCAACTTAAACCAAACCCACCTGGATTTCATCCCCTACAGAAAAAGAAAGCATCCTTGGAAGATATGTTTATACAGTACATGAAGTCGAATGATGCTATTCTACAAAACCATTCTGTATCTTTGAAAAGTCTAGAGACTCAAATGGGGCAACTTGCTGCAGCACTAAATAATCGACCTCAATGGACTTTACCAAGCAACACTGAAGCTAATCCAAGAGAAAATGTAGAGCAATGCCAAGCTGTCAACTTACGAAGTGGTAAGATCTTACATAATGAAACACTACCAACACCACTTCTAAAGATGAAGGAAAATGAGAGGGTTGATCAACAAGAAAATGTACAACCATATAAACCACCTATTCCTTTTCCTCAAAGGTTACAGAGGTGCAAAACAAGTACTGAAACTGAAAAATTGCAACAAGGAAATCCTAAAAGTGTAGAAAAGAAAGATGAACAGCATACAAGTGCAAAAAATGTACAGAAACAACCCTGACAATTATTCACACCTCCTCCACCATTTTCACAAAGGCTGCAAAATAAGAGATTAGATAAGCAATTCTCTAAATTTCTTGATGTTTTTAAAAAATTACATATTAATCTCTCTTTTGCAGATGCGCTTGAACAAATGCCTAGTTACGTCAAGTTCAAGAAGAACATCCTTACCAAGAAGACAAAACTTGAGGATTATGAGACAGTGGCATTGACAGAATAGTGTAGCGCTATTCTTCAGAAAAAGCTACCTCCTAAACTTAAAGATCCCGAGAGATTTACCATACCGTGCTCCATTGGCAATCTGATCTTGGTAGAACCCTAAGCGATCTAGGAGCGAGCATTAATCTCATACCCCTTTTCGTCTACAACAAGCTAAGTTTGAAAAAAGCAAAATCGATCAATATCATACTTCAACTTGCTGATCACTCTCTTACCTACCCAAAAGGAATTATTGAAGATGTGCTAGTAAAGTTGGATAAATTCATCTTTCCCGCCGATTTCATTGTTCTAGACATGGAATAAGATAAAGAGATCCCTATCATCCTTGGAAAACCCTTCTTAGCTATAGGACATACGATCATTGATGTTTAAAAAGGAAATATGACCATGAGGATACAAGATGACACTGCAACTTTTAAAGTCTTCAAGGAAATTAAGTTACCAGCTGAAGGTGAAGACTATTGTAACATTGATGTGGTGCACCTAAACACTAAAGAACTCAAAGACATGGAGATATTAAACCCTCACATTAAAAAGAATGTGTTAAGGCATAGAAGGAGAAGAAAGAAGAAGAAGAAGCAGCAGTTCGATTAGAGGATAGAAGAAAATGCGACAAGAGACACACTTCACCGGTCTAAGATTCAAGTCTTTTCAGATAAGCATAAGAAAGAAGAACAAGTTGCTGCCCTAGGTCTAAGTGCAAGAATATGGAAGCCAAATGAGCGGAAGCCCAGAAAACTTACATACAAAGATGCTTTTACTATTAACAATTATCCTCCATAAAGAGTAGAAAGAGTTTGAGTTTGAGTTTACTATCTAACCACATTACAAGCCACATTACAAGCCACATTTTTTTCTATCTAACCACATTACAAGCCTAAAGACTTTGAGTTTACTTACCCTAAAATCTACCGGTAGCACCATAAACCTTGAGTTTACTTAGAAATATTCTTAAAATGAAGAAGGTTGTGGATGTATGAAAGAATGGTACTACAATGAAAAGTAATAAGTCTTGAATGTGCATATCATTCTAAGTTTAGGGGTACATAACAAAAAAGAAAAGAAAAGAAAAAAGAAATGTTTCAATGCATAATTCCCCCAGCTTAAGAAAAGAAGAAATTCTTTGTAAAAGGGATTAAAAGAAAAATAGGAATAGCATAAGTTTTGGGGAAGAGATGAATAATTAAGGAGGAAAATGAATCAAGAGGTTTCTGAGTAAAGTCTAAGTGTTAATGGTGTGATTTGCACTTTATATATATCTTTATAACCCACATTTACTTTAGCTTTACATTACAAGCTAATAAAGTCCTAAATAGATCGCTAGACATATAAATTTCTACATTAGTGGAGAGTAGTATGAAAAGCAAGCTTATGGTAGTGTTATAATTGAAATAATACCGAGCTATCATCTTTATGTACTTTCTTAAGTATTGAGTAAATCTATATTCTATTTAGCTAATTACTTGCTTATTACACACACACACACAAGTGATCATTAACAAGGGAGAATGAAGTACTTGATCAATGGTATGAGGATTGTTGAAAGTTTTTTATTGCTTTCTAAACAGCCTTGTACTATTTTTCGCAGCTTTTGAGACAATGATATTGATTATCTAATCAACCTGAGCTTGTTTTTAGTTTTTAATTTTTATGTTTTGAGTCATGTATAAATTTTGAATGTTTTTTCTTTGTTTTTCTCGAGGACAAGCAAAGTCTTAAGTTTGGGGGCATTTGATAAGGGTATAAAAGTACTAGTAGGATTTGTACTTAACTTTCATATTTTGCTCTAAATCATAAGTATTTGAATATTTAATTGTGTTTTCTGATCATAACTAGATGCATGACGGAAAATGTGACGCATAGGAAAAAACGGGAGGCAAATCAGACATCAAACGAAGAAGTTACGCGCCCAGATTAGTAAGTGAGCACCGCAGTGCTTGTCGATGTCTTGACAGACCTGTGCTCATGCCCAACGCTGCGGCGCCCGTGCAGATGTTTAAATACACTTCTAAACTCGCCTAGTGAAAGGGGGATTCAAAGCTCCTGATGCCTAGGGTTTCTCATAGCAACAAAAACACTATTTTGAGGCAAAAATAGAGAGATTTAACAAGGAGAAAAATGCAAGCAACGAATACACATTCAAACCAAGAGATCAAGGTGAATTTTATTGAAGATTGAAGAATCAACTCTTAGGCAATCAAGACAAGAGGAAGAAGAACAACTCAGGGCATCATTTGTGTTATTTTCTTCCTTAATTTTAAAAGATGATTTTAATCATGATATTTTTACACTTTTGCTTTGATATTCTTGTTTTGAACATGAACTAAATACTTTTGATCTAGGGTTAGACGTTATTGAACCTAGTATGTAATTGATTCTTTTAAACTCTTAGTTATAAACTTTTATCCCTTAATTGATTCAATCTATCTATGCTTAATGTTTTCATTATACTTGATCATTATTTTGATTGTTTATGAACTATGATAACTTTGACAAAAGGAATCATGTGTTTAGCCTATGGTAGATTGATACATGATCATAGGGTAATATCTATGAGTTCCATCTAGGATAGACATATACCTAGATGGCATGTATGGTTTGATTAGACTTAATCTTAATGAGTTGCATCTTATTCAGATTACCATAGACATATAGGTAATTATAAGGGTGTGATATTATCATTCAACTATCGCCAGAAGCTTATGATGAAATCAGTGTCTAGCCAATCAATTGATAAAAAGGGAATAACTAAGGGACTAAAGGGTTTAGTGAACTACTAGGGGATACGTCGATACCCTAGATTACCTATTAATTTAGTGAATTTTATCTTTAAGTACTTGTAATATTTTAATTAGGTTCAATTCGATAACAATAATTTAGTTAGTTAAACTTCATCCTTGAAGCTAGTTTGGATAAAGGTAAAGTAGAGTAATTTTAGTATTCGATTGAAGAAAATAGAAACAATAGTCTCAGTGGGATCGATAATCTAGACTTAAGTCCTATATTACTTGATACAAAAAGTGTGCACTTGCGCTAGGTCATTAAATTAGACATCAGATGGTTCCTAAAGTTCTAATTCTAGTCCCTAATATAAAGAACTTTATAGACATCCTCCTAGACATTTTTCAAGAATGCTCCAAAGAAGGAGCGAGTTTTGTATAAGCGGAAAGCATCGGAGAAGCCTTATGTGTCAAAAAGCAAAAAAGCTTATGCTTTGGGTGCTTTTAAAGCTGTTCCATAGGCCACTATTATTGTTGCTGAGGTTACTAAAGGTCCTCAGCCTATTTCTAATGCTTCTAGGGTCCTTCTACTGAAGCTCCTTCAAAATTTAAAAGAGGTGAGGATTGGCTCTTTGGGAGGAGATAATTCCTCTTTACAAGCTTTCTAAGACACTCTAGTATCAAAGATTAGTGTGATTCAAGAGAAGTTGTTAGCAGCCAGCTGTAAGGTGATGAAAAAGCACGATGAACTCTGGGTTGTTGCTAACTGTGTACCTATTAGTGTTGATTTGCTCAAGGCTTTCAAAGGAAATGTCTAAGATCTGAAGCACACAGGTGGAGAGCTCAGGATGGCTCTAAAGTCAAGACAGAGTATGGTGACATCACTTAATGAGTAGTGGATGCTCTTAATGAGACCATGAAGTTTTGTTACCAACGTCAAGTGACCATATCTCAGCTCAAAGATTCTGCAAAAGGTTTCATTCTAAGAAGGAGCCTTGGGTTTATCAGAAGCTTCCAAAGGATTATGATCAGGCCTTGAGTCTGTGCAAGGGATGGTCTACAAGGCATTATGATGATGATTCTTGTAACATTAACTATGATTCTGCTGGAGATGGGACCTCCGAAGCAAACCCTGATTCAATTTTTTGAGACGATTCGGAGGAGTTTTATTTTTGTATTATTTTTACTTTGTACTCTAAACTAGACTATTTAATGAAAGAATAATGTTTTATACTTCTTTTGGCCTTGGTATCTATGTTTCTTGCTTGTCTAAGTTTGTCTATTTTATTAGCTTGCTTCCTAAATGTGAAAGGAATGTGAAGGGTATCCTCTTCCTTTCGACCTCTGTTGTTTTTGTGCTTTTAATTTTCTAGACTTAGATGGTTTTTTGGATTGAGGGGATGATAACAGCGAAATATTTTCTCTTAATCATTCCTTCTGACTTTGAACTTTGATTTTCTTTTAAATCTCGGATTTCTGGAGTCTAAAGGCTTCTAAGGGTTGAGAGAAAGTTGGTAGAACCTTTTCTCTCTGGATTTTTTTTTGTTTCTGGATTTTAAATTTTTGTTATTGAATATTGACAAGTGGCGAAAGGAAGGCAGTAGGAATCTTCTCTCTCTCAAATATTCTTATATTTCTGAGTTCTAATACTGTCAAATGATGATAAGAATATAGTAAGACCCTCCTTCCTTCGGACTTTTATTCTTAGGTCTCTAGATTCTAATACTGTCAAAGGATGGGAGGAAGGTAGTGGGAACTTTCTCCCTCTCGAATCTTCTTTTATTTTTGTTCTTCACAGAGGGAAGGTATCAAGTACTTTTAGTCTTTCAGGAAGACTCATATAATTATATGCTTGTGAATGGAATGCACCAAGTACTTCAATTGCCTCTTGAAGGCTTATGAAATTGTATGCTTGTGGAGGAAAGGTATTAAGAACGCCAGTCCCTTAGAAAGCATTTATATATCTGTATGCTTATAAAAGGAAAGTACCAAGTACTCCAATCCCTCCGGAAGGTTTATGAAATTATATGCTTACGAAGGGAAAGTACTAATTACTTAAATCCCTCTGGAAGGCTTTATGTAACTATATGCTTGCGGAGGGAAGGTACTAACTACTCTAGTCCCTTCGAAAGGTTATATATATCTGTATGTTTATCGAGGAAAGGTACCAGGTACTCTAGTCCCTCTAGAAGGCTTTATGAAACTATATGCTTGCGGAGGAAAGATACTAAGTACTTTAGTCCCTCTAAAAGGTTTTACACATTTGTATATTTATAGAGGGAAGGTACCAGCTACTCGAGTCCCTCCGGAAGGGTTATAAAACTGTATGTTTACAGAGAGAAGGTACTAAGTACTCTAGTCCCTCTAGAAGGTTTTATGTATCTTTATGTTTACGGAAGAAAAGTACTAGGTACTCCAGACCTCTAAAAGGCTTATAAAACTGTATGCTTATGAAAGAAAGGTACTAAGTACTTAAGTCCCTCTAAAAGTCTTTATGTATCTGTATGTATATGGAGATAAGGTACTAGGTACTCCAATCCCTCTGAAAGATATGTATCTATATCTGTAACCTCGCAAAAGAAAGATACCAAGTACTCTAGTCTCTTAAGGTTACTTAAGGTGTGAAAGGAAGGTATCAAGTACTTCAATCCTTTCATAGATGTGTTTGTAACCTTGTAGATGGAAGGTACTAGGTACTTTAGTCCTCTCACAGCTGTGTCTGTAACCTTGAAAAGAGAAGGTACTAGGTACTCTAGTCCTTTCACGTTATTTATTTTACAGTATGAAGGAAAGGTACCGGGTACTCTAGTCCCCCCATGCCTTATCATTAGTACTTCATAGTTTAAAAGAAATCTTTATTTAATAATAATTGAAATTGTTCTTACATGAAGAATCGTTTTAGCTTCAAAATGTTCCACGGAGTTGGTATATGTTCCCCTTCCATGGTTTGTAGTAAGCAGGTATTTCAGTCCAATTTCTTGATGACCTTATAGAGACCTTCCTATGTTTCGGTAATGTGCGAATTAACAGTTAGGCACAAGTACAAGCTATTGTATCAAATAATATAGGAATAGTCTAAGTATCGTTCCTACAGAGACTTACTTAATCTACTTCTTTCAATTAAGTACTAAAATTAATCTTAAATAACTTTTATCCAGACGAATCTAAAGATGAAGTTTATCTAATTAATCTAATTGTATCAAATTAAACCTAATCTTAATAAAATAAAAAAAGAAAGGGATTTAATTCACTAATTAAAAGGAATTTAGGGTTTCGACTTATCCCCTAATATTTTATTAAACTTATTAATCTCTTAGTTAATCCTTCAATAAAAAATTGTTGGCTAAACTCTAATCTCGTTATAAGCTTCTATCAATGGTTAAATAACTATATTACAATCTAATAATTACCTATATGTCTATAATAATTTGAGTAGAATACAACTTATTAAGAATAAGTCTAATCATGCCATTTAGATATATATATATACATATATATATCCCACATGAAACTCAAAGCTGTCACTCTATAATCATGCATCAAATTATCTTAGGTTAAACACATAATTTTTTTTTTTTTTTGAGTTCATTAAGGTTCCTTGAATAATAAATATATTAGAAAGATATAATGAAAGCATTAAACACAAGATAGAATGAATCAATTTAATCTATTAAGTTCATAAACTAAGAGAGTCAATAAAATCTAACTATATATTAGGTTCAAAAGCTAACCCTAGATCAAAAGAGTTTAGTTCATAATGAATCTAAGAGTATAAAAGTAATTAATGGAAAACATCATGAACAAGACCATAATAACAAGAGAAGATAAGAAATAACTCAAGGAAACGCTCTGGATTGCTTCTTTCTTTCTCTTGACTTGATGCACAAATCTTGATCTTTAATCTTTAATTCCCTACTTTGATCTCTTATTTTTATGATGTGTTTTTTTTATTTTTTTGGCCCTAATTTGCCTTTGATAATCTCTGTTTTTAGGTGTGAAAAATGGTGCTTTTATAGGTCTTCATAACCCTAAGGACATGGAAATTTGATTCTAAGTTGTATTAAGACTTTTAGGATAGGGTTTCTTTTATCGCACGGGCATGGCAGCGCTAGATGGTGAGCATCACAGCGCTAATACCTAAAACAAGTCGAGGTGCTATCTCTCGTTGGGCATTGTGGCACTGGATAGTAGGTGCTTTAACCCTCGCCTTATTTTTTTGACTTCTTCATTTTTCATCCGTTTTATGCTCGATTTCTCTAGTATCTTTACATATTAGGCTTTAAACCTGTATGTGATCAAAAACCTCAAATAAATAGCCAAATATTCATGATTTAGAGCAAAATCTAAGTTCGAGAAGATAAAAATAATAGTCTATATAAGCCTTTATCAAATAACCTTAAAGTTAAGACTTTGCTCATCCTTGAGTGAAACAAAAACAACCCACAGAATTCATTATTGACTCAAAATTAAATGAAAACTTAAAACTAAAAACAATCCTAGGTTGATTAGACAATCATAATCATTGTCTCAAAGACTGTTGAAATGGCACAAGTCTTTTCAGAAATTAATAAACAACTCTTAATAATTTATAATACTATTTATCAAGTTCTTCATTCTCCCCTATAATCGATCACTTATGTGTGTGTGCAATAAGCAAGTAATTATTCAAATGATACCTAGATTTACTCAATAGTTTAAAATAGTACAAAAAGATGATGACGTCTCGACATATTTTAATTTATTATAATACTACCATAAGTTTGTTTTTCATACTACTATTCATTAATATAAAAAGACACATCTAGGAATTTATTTAGGACTTTAATTAGCTTGTAATAAAAGGCTGGGGTTAAAGTGATATATATATATATATATATATATAAATAAAGCTCAAAGTATACCATAAATACTTAGACTTTACCTAGAATCTCTTGATTATTTCTCATTGATTTATCTCCTCCCTCAAACTTATTGTACTTTCATCTTTCTTTTAATCATTATTTATCAAAGAATATCTTCTTCTTTTTTTAAAGCTGGGGGTATAAAGAATTTTAAAGAGTTCTTTTTTTTGTTTTTAGAATGAATACCCCCAGATTTAGATTGATAAGTACCATCAAGACTTATTGCTCTCCACTTCAGTACCCTTTTTACACAACTACAACCTTTTTCCGTTTAAAAATATTTTTAAGTAAA
Organism: Ailanthus altissimus; assembly: GCA_946807835.1. Lineage (NCBI taxonomy): Eukaryota > Viridiplantae > Streptophyta > Magnoliopsida > Sapindales > Simaroubaceae > Ailanthus > Ailanthus altissimus. The sequence goes on along the minus strand of OX327685.1, from coordinate 22,256,307 downwards.
CTTAAGGTTTATAGTATTACAAATATATTTTGGATATTTAGGTTTAAAGTCTTGAGGCTTATAATGTAGTTAAACAAAAAAAAAAAAATTTAAGGTCAAAATGGATAACTAGGAATAAATATATATAAGGTAGGCTAGAAATGCTCAATCAGTCTAAAGATGGCTTAATTTTATTTCTCTATTCATGTGTTTCCTAAGATTTTGCCTCAAGTAGTAATCAAATAAGTTTTAGAGTGTTGTTCTTCGAGACTGTAATGTACTACTTAAGCAAGAGTATCTCTAAATAACAATTCAACTAATACATGCTTATCTTAATGTGCTAAAAAATAAGTGATCGAAATAAAGTTAAACTCAGTTCAAGATTCTTAATATGAGAATTATCTTAGCCATTTATCATTTTCTAAAGACTTATAAAAGATAAATTCAGCTACAATTCTATTTCTTACCATGAACTAATGATCATCATCTCAACCACAAACAAATCAAATGAAAAAATAATCAATTAAAAACATTGAACACTTAAGAAAACAAAAAAAAAATTTTATGCAGCAAACATAAACACAAATTAAGTGTTTCCCTTCCTCAAACTTAAATTTGACATTGTCCCCAATGTCGAAAAGTAAAAGCATGAGAGTAAGAAACTCCCCTAGTAATTGAAATTGAAGCATTGCAACATTGTTGTCTTAATGATTGTAGTTTTTCTTATATCTTAATGATTGCAGTTACTTGTGCTGCCTCTTTCAATGCTTGTCTTGCTGTTTTCTTCCTAAAAGATAAGAAAATAAAGTAAATTAAAATAAAAATAAGAAAAATTAAAATTAAAATTTATTTGGGTTCTCTCTCAAAAAGCACTTAATTTAACGTCGTCGGCTTAATGGAGCTTTCTCTATTCTTATGGTGGATCAAATGTAATCTTTGAGGCGTCTTTGTATGTGTTCTTTCTAGCACTCCTCTCTTTCGAATTCCATTGCCTTATAATTAGGCTTTGGGCAATAGCCTTTGTTTTATTTTTATTGTGTTTTTTTTAAAAGACTTTAATCTTAGATTAGGAAAAACAGTCCATTTTGCCTTTGTCTTTGATCCTTTCGTGAAATTGCTAGTCCCGCTTCTTCTTTCTTTTCCTTCTATGACTTAATGATTTATTTTGAATGCGAGGATTCATTATATCCATCTCTTTGAGCTACATAAATTATTTCTTGTCATTTAGGTACACTAAATCATTGTTGAAACAATCTTCATTTTTAGTTGGCAACTTAATCTCTTTGAAGAATTTGAATGTTATTATGTCATCTTACACCCTCATTGTCAACTTTCCTTTTTGTATATCAATTATAGTTCATCCCATGGCTAGGAATGGTCTTCCAATGATGATTAGAATTTCATTGTCTTATTTCATATCAAGAACGATGAAATCAGTAGACAAGATGAACTTGTCCACCTTTACTAGCATATCCTCTATGACTCCCTTAGAATAAATGAGAGATCTATCGGCAAGTTAGAGTATGACATTGATAGGCTTAACTTCTCTCAAACCTAATTTTCTGTAGATGGAGAAGGGCATGAGATTTATATTTGCTCCTAGATCGCAGAGTGCTTTTCTAAAATCATAATTGCCAATGGAGCACAGTATGGTAAAGCTCTTATGACCTTTGAGCTTAAGAGGTAGATTCTTTTAAATAATGACGCTAAACTTCTCTGTCAATGCTGCGGTCTCATAATCCTCTAGTTTCTTTTTATTCAAAAGAATGCTCTTTATAAACTTGACATAGATAGGTATTTGTTCAAGTGCATCTGCAAAATGAAGATTAATGTGTAAATTCTTGAAGATTTCAAGAAATTTTGAGAATTGCTTGTTTAGTTTCTTCTATTGCAGCCTTTAAGGGAATAATGAAGATGGAGTGAAAGTTTGAACTTGGACTGTTCTGCATATTGCTATTAGTATTTTCTGCTATTTCTATACTTTTCTACACTTCAAAATTTTTATGCACTTAATTCTGTAAAAACTTTATGCATTTTTCTGCTATGTTGTCTAATTTCTTCACTTGTTTATGCACTATCTTGATGCTTTTGCACTTATTTTGCACCTCTATACCCATTCAAGAAAGGTATTAATGGTTTATAAGGTTGCACTCCATCTTGATGTTCTACTTTTTCCTTCTCTTTAATGTTGGGCATGCTTTGATGATGGTGGTTTGGATGTGTTGTCGTGTAAGACCTTATTACTTCTTAAGGAGACAGCTTGGTATTGCTCTACATTTCCTCTTGGACTTGCTTTTATGTCACTTAGTAAAGCTCCTTGAGGTCGCTTATTAATTGTTGTAGCGAGTTGTCCCAATTAAATCTCTAAATTCTTCAAAGTTCTTAAATGATTTTTAATAAAGGCAAATTTATCATATATTTTCTCATATTTTTATTTTGATATTTTATTATTTTATGAGAATATATGGCTATTTATGTGTATTATTATTATTAATAGAGACTTGAACGAAATTTAAATAGGGACTAAAATGCAAAGTTTTTAAAATATGAGTCCATCGCCCCAGCGCTACATGGATTTTCGCCTCAACGCTGGAATAGTGATCGAAATAAGAAAATCAGAAAAGACAACATGTTAAAGTCGTAACTGGCGCCCCAGCGCCAGACCTTCATCACACTAGCGACAGGCCAGCGCCTCAGCGCTATATCTTCATCGCGTCAGCGAGGGGACAGTGTTCCAACGCCATCATTACACCGCTCCAGTGATGCGGCCTTATACACGCAGTGCCCCAGCGATAGTATGCAGCACTCCAGTAGTAGTATGAGTCCTAGTCTGACGAGAATTGAGATTTTCAAGCTCATATCAATCCCTATAAAAAGCCCCTCGACCCTAGACGTTAAAAATCACCCAAGACACATTCAAAAACACCAAAAATACAGAGCATGAGTCTTGGAGAACAACAAAAGTTTAATTGAAGCAACTTTAGAGAGAGATTCAAGGCGTTCTTCGGCATCAAGAGTATCTTAAGCAGCGCAATCAAGATAAATTTGACATCTATATCGGTTTGCGATTAATTGTATCATGATTTATTATTATTTTTACTGTTGTTCTCTTGTAGCCATGAACTAAACTTATTTTCTAGGGTTAATACTTGAACTCAATATGTGTGCTTAATTGCCATATCTTTTAAATATTTAATAAAATTAGTTCTTTGATATTCAAATTATTTGATCTTAATGCTTCAATATATCTGGCTAATAACCTCAGAAGAGGAATCATAATATTTAGACTTAGGTAATTTGATGCATAATTGTAGAGTAACATTCAATGTTGCATATGTAAGTTTCAATTTTGGATATGAATATACCTAATTGGCATATATGATCAATAAGACTTAATCTTAATGAATCTTAATTTATTATAATCTTAATTTATTGCAAGTACCATAAAAATATAGGTATTTGGTAAATTAAGGTATACTTGCATGACCTTGGAAGAGGCTTGTGAATACATTAGTGTCTTGATCAATAACAAAGACTAAGGGAGTTAAATACTAGAAGATTAATTATTAGAAAACATATTGAGGGATAGTATTAATCCTAGGTTTTCTCTATATTGTTATCACTTAATTCTCTTGGCATTGTGTTTTTGCTTTTATATTTTCTACATTCATTCTTAGATATTTTATTTTTTTGAATAATTATTAAAAAGACATAATTTTAGTATTTTGTTTAAAAAAAAAAATTATCCTTGTGGGTTCGACATCCGACTTATTAAGTCCCTTTATTACTTGTTACGATAGCGTATACTTGCATTTAATTATAAGATATAGAATTATCACATCAATTTTGCATAATGGCGTTATTTGACTTCCTGTAATGCATGAGAATATCTTTTAGGGACGACTTCTTCTTTTGCGGTGACTGAAATCCTAATGGATTTAATGATCCAGATGATTATCTGTAATTATTACTCCAAGAAAAGTTTTTATGATTTCTCTACCCTAGATTGTAGAAGATAGAATGTAGATTATTTTTCTGTCGGTTAAAGTTTTCCACATAACTTACTAATTCTATGCATCGCCCATTCATGTGATTATCATCACAAAAGTTACAAGTCATATGTTGAGATTTGGTAGTATTTAATGCATTAAAATTCTTAGATAAAATATTTATTTTCACTGCCAATGCATTGAATGTGTCAATCTCATATACACTAGCGAATTTCTTAGATGTAACCCTCTCAGTTGGCCATTGGTAGCTATTCGATGTTATTTTCTTTAGTAGATCATAAGCTTCATCTGTAGACTTATTCATTAATGATACTCTAGTAGCGGCATCTATAATAGTCCTCAAATGCCCTACTAGTCCATTGTAGAACGTTTGGACTAATAGCTATTTAAGGACCCCATAATGAGGACACTTTTTCAAAATGTCCTTGAATCGCTCCTATGCCTTATATAACGATTCGCCATCGATCTAAACAAATGAGGTGGTGTCATTCCTCATCTTTGTTGTCTTTGCTGATGGGAAGAACTTTGCTAGAAACCTTTGGGCTAAGTCATGACATGTCGGTATGGATCTGGATGGCAATGACATTAACCAACTCTTGGCTTTATCTCTCAAAGAGAAAGGGAATAGTCTAAGTCTGATGGCATTGTCTGAGACTCTATTGTACTTAAATGTATTACAAATCTTCAAAAAATTTATGATGTGCATATTAAGATCATCATTGGGAGCACAGTTGAACTGTACAAACTCCTTCAGCATATGAATAGTACTAGGCCTAATCTCAACGTTGTTCGCATTAACCATTGGTCATTGAATACTAGATTGAATATCATATACAATAGGGATCGCATAATCCTTTAAAGATGTTTGTGCAATCATAGGCTCAAACACAAGATTATTGATGTTTTCTTCCATGCCTATTGATTGATGTCGTTTATATTGAAGCCTTCATAATGTGCTTTCAATCTCAAGATCAAAAGAAGTCAAATTTGCATCTTTTATCCTTTACATGAACTGTCAAAACAAAATTTAAAAACAAATCAAAGTAAAAAGAAAAATAAAATAATATTTGAAATAAAAGCAAGGTAGTTTGTATTAGTATTGATGTAAGAATAGAAAAAATTAGTCCTCAGCAACGGCGCCAAAAACTTGATATGCAAATTAATAGTTAAGTGCAAGTACACACTATTATATCAAGTAACATAGAAATGAATTCCAAGTATCGTTCCCACAAAGTCTTATTTAATCTACTTCTCTCAATCAAGTACTAAAATTAATCATACTTAACTTTTATCCAGATGAATCTAAAGATGAAGGTTATCTAATTAATATAATTTTATCAAATTAAACCTAATCTTAATTAAAAAAGCAAGCAAGGATTTTAATTCACCAATTAAAAAGAATCTAAGTTTTTTACTTATCCCTTAATATTTTATTAATCTCTTAGTTAATCCCTCAATAACAAATTGTTGGATAAACTCTAATCTCATTATAAGCCTCTATCAATGGTCAAATACCTATATTACACTCTAATAATTACCTATATGTCTATAGTAATCCGAATAAAATGCAACTCATTAAACATAAGCCTAACCATGCCACATATGCCATCTAGGTATATGTCTATCCTACATGGAAATTATAGCTATCACCATATGATCATGCATCAAACTATCATAGGCTAAACACATAAATTTCTCTTCCAAGTTCATTAAGGTTCCTTAAACAATCAATATATTAGCAAGATATAATGAAAGGATTAAATAGAATTAAACACAAGATAGAATGAATCAATTTAATTTGTTGAGTTCATAAACTAAGAGAGTCAATAAAATCCAACTATATATTATGTTCAAAAGCCTAATCCTAGACAAAAAGTTTTAGCTCATAATGAATTTAAGAGTATCAAAGTAATTAATGAAAAACATCGCCTTCATTGATAGTTCTTTTCTTAATTTCGTGCTCTCATTAATTTTTCACCCTCCTCTTATATATTGTCACATGTATTGTAACAATGTCTTTAGCTTCATCTACCAGATCTTTAGCGAGAGTTAGAGCTTCATTGTTCAGTTATAACTTGATTATCCTTATCCATAGAGTCAGAAGGACAGCTTCTATAAGGAGCATGACTTCTATCCCATACACTAGTGCATAAAGTGAGTTTCTAGTGGATTTTTTCTCAGTTATTCTGTATGCCCATAGGATAGCTGGCAGTTATTCAAACAATCTTCCTTTCTTCCTCTCAAGTCTTTTCTTCAAGTAAGATTTTGTTTGTGATTTCTATTTGATCATTTTGTTTGTGATTTTTGTTTGGTCATTCCCTTGTGGGTAGCTTCTAAAGGAGAATTTTTGCTCGATTCTATATATTCTACAAAAGTTTGTTACTATGGTACTAATGAACTGCCTCCTATTATTTGACACTAATACTTATGGCATCTTAAACCTAGTTATGATGTTAACTCATAGGAACCTCTTATCTTTTACGCTGATTATGTTGTTGTAGGCTACTGCTTCCACCCATTTGGTGAAGTAGTCGGTTGCTAACAACATAAATCTTTTTCCTCTTCTAACCGTAAGTATTAGTCCAACAATGTCCATCCCCTATTGGATGAATAGCCAAGGATTAGAAACAGTATGCGGGCTTTTCTAGAAAAAGGTGTATGTATGGTATATGATTTTAGTATTTCTCACATTTCTTGATAGGTCAGACTTCATTGTTGAATATAGGCCAATAGTACCATTGCGTCATAATCTTGTGTGGTAATGTCTGACCACTAGAATAATTTTCACAAGTTCCCTCATATACTTCTTCTAGTATTTTTTGTCATTCCTACTTAGGTATGCATTTGAGGTATACTCATGAAATGCTCTTTTAAAAAAGGCATCCTCATATAGGGTAAAACTTCTAACTTTACTTTTAAGCTTTTATGCTTTCTTCTTATCCTTTGGGAGATTACCATCTTTTAGATATTCTAGGTAGGTGTCATCTAATTTTGAGAAGAATCATTTTTTGTGCAGTTTATTTTTTAAATAGATGTCTAGTGGGACCAGCCTGCTTGTTGCTATGTCTTTAACTAATTAAGCAACTTTTGTATTTTAGGCCTACATTATCTGTTGATTATGACCTCGTCCAAATTCTAGGCTCTCTTTTGCCTATTGGATGTAGTGTTTCATCCTGTCATTTTTTACTATATAGTCACCATTATATTGGAAAGTGACTAACGCTGAGTTGGTATAGATCCACAACTTCCTTACTAATAGCTGGAGGCTAAAAGTTAGCCATTCAATTAGAGTTTTGTATTATGCCTCGTTATTAGATGTTCTAGATGGTAATTTTGTTGTGTGTTCTAAGATAAGGCCTTCTGGTTTTTTATTCTGATACTTAAGAATGCTCTTTTTTTGTTAGAGGAGCCATCTATGTGCATTAGCCATGATTTCATGCTTTTAGCAAGTTTTGCAGTGAGTGTTTCATCCTCTAACTCTAACTCACATTTTAGAAGAAAATTTGCTAGTAGCTATCTTTTAGTGGCAGTTCTAGGTTTATACTATATGTCCAGATGGATAAATCCCATTGCCATGTTTGTTATTCTGCCAACTACATCGGGCCTAGATAATATTATTTTCAATAGGTCGAAGGTAAGGACAATGATTAGATGGGCTTCGAAGTAGTGCTTGAGTTTGTTCTTGGCTTGAATAAAAGCAATCATTAATGTTTTGCCAATGTATCTATTTTCTGGGTCTGTTAATACTTTGTTGGTATAGAATATTGGATGTTGTTGCTTTTCTTATTCTCAAAAGAGAATTGCACTGACCACAACCTTAGATACTATTAGATATATGTACAACATTTCATGCAGTGTTGATAAAGACAAAATTAAAGGTTTTCCTAGGTATTCTTTTAGCTTTTGTAGCTCATTTGTCTGTTCAGCCCCTTTAAAAGTGTCTTTCTCTTTTCTTGATTATCTGGAAGAAATGCTGGCATCAATTGGACATCTTAGAGATGAAATAATTGAGTGGAGCTATCCTTCCTGTTAGTATTTGCATTTCTTTATGTGTTTGTGGAATTGTTGTATTACAAAGTGCTTAGACCTATACTAGATCAGCTTTTATTCCTCGAGTGCTTACTACATGGCCTTAAAAAGGTTCTTGATGATATTTTGAATAAACACTTAGATGGGTTTAGGCGTAGCTAGTACTTTCGTAAGGTTTCAAAAACTTCTTGTAAGTTCGGTATGTAGTTTGGAGCCTTTTTACTTTTGACCATGGTATTGTTTATATTGGCCTCCACTATTTTGTCCATAATGGTCCTAAAGACCTTTGTTACCAGTCGTTGGAAGGTGGTTTGGTGTTCTTCAATCCAAATGGCGTCACTTTACAGTAGCAGATTCCCCTCTCAGTTATAAAACTAATTTGTTTTTCATCATCTTATAGATCCATTTTAATTTGGTTATAACCACTATAGGCATCCAAGAATGATAGCTTTTTGTATTATGTAGTGGCATTTACCACCTGGTCGATCTTCGAAAGGGAGAATGAATCATTGAGTGTTTCTTTATTTAGATATGTGTAATTCAAGCAGACCCTCTATTTTACATTTTTTTAGTACTACTACAACATTTGCTAACTAATCGGGGTGTTGTACCTATCTGATGAAGCTTACTTTGAGGAGCATGTTTACTTCCTCACTAATTATTTTCTTCCTTTCTAGTGCAAATCTTCTCTGCTTCTAATTATTGGTTGAAAATCTTTTCGGATGTTGAGCTTGTATGTTATAACTTCTGAACTGATTCTAAGCATGTCCTTATATGACCAGGCGAAGATATCCTGATTCTATTATAAAAGTCGAACGAGAGCCTTTTTCTCTATTTTGTTCATCATGGTTCTGACCCTTACTTTCTTGTTTGGCTACAAGCAACGGGTCGAGGGTTACCTCTTCTGTTTCTTCCTTATGAAGAGGAATATTTTTCTCTACCTTTTCGTCTTCTCAAGGTAACGCATTCGGCCAGACATCCTATAATTACTGTTGTTATTTAGGATTCACCAATTACTTGGGGGAACGCATACTTCCCTTATCGGAACTCCTTTTGCTTTTAGAGGATGTTCTTCCCCTACAGCAAAGTTCTTGTTGGCTTCTTTCAAGGTCTTTAGGGAATTAGCATAGCATTATTTTCCTTTTAACTTGCTCAATTTTTATATCAGCCATTGATCTTCCATCTGCTGATACACATCTTACCACTTGGTAGAGGGTGAAAGGTATCGCTTCTATGCAGTGGATCCAGAATCTTTTGGCGACAACGTTATAAGCTATTGAGCCTTTACTATTAGGTAGTCCACATCTAGATCTTTTCTTGCTGCCATGACAAGTAAAGTTATGAACCCTTTAACTTGTACACTAGATCCTCCGAATAATATCAGCTCGGTTTGACATCAACGGATGTCTTGTTTTGCTAGATCCATCCTTTTGAAGGTATCTCAAAAAAGGATATCTGTACTAATTCCTCCATCTACCAATACCCTTTTGACAATGTTTCTAGCTATCAACATTTGTTTAAAGAATGTAATCTCTCCTGGGTCCTGCTCTATAGTCGTTACTATAGGTGTGGAGGTCCCTTATATACCTTGTTTTTGTACTTTTGTCGTCTTTCCACCGTTAGTCCTTCCTACTCGCTCTGGGGCTCTACCGTGTAAGACTTCTATTACGTGTTGGTTTATTACTATACGAACAGTCTCTATGTCCTCTGATTCTCTAGTAGGTTCCCTATTCTTCTGTGGTTCTTCTATCATAAAAAAGGTACTAGTTTCGTTGTAAGCATAGATGGGATCATATAGGGATCCATGCACTACGTCCAGCATTTTGGTAGCTATATCTTTTGCTTCCGTTACCTTTCCAGTGGAAGTCTCTACTTTTTTTTTATTATTTGTACTCGCATTTTCTAGTCCTACTTTTTCCCAGAACTCTTCGAGAAAGCCATTCTTTATTAAAGCATTGATTTTTCTTTTTAGTGCTAAGCAGATGTACAGCTCATGCCCCTTTTCATTGTGGAATGGGCATATCTTGCTCTTATTTCTCTGATGGTCTGAGACATGGATCGACCTTGGCTTTTTGAATAATCCTTGATCTTTGTACTTTAACAAGATTTTCTCTACTGATGTGTTTATGGGATGAAGTACTCAAAGACTTTAGACCTTTTATCTTGCAAATACCTTTCTATGTTGAAAGGTCTCTTTTTGCATCCCTCATTGCAGAAAGTTTGAATTTCCCTTTAGGTGGTTCTCATTAAGGCTTCCTTTATTGCTAGAGCTGCTTTTTTTTCCTGACGGTTCTATTGCTTCGACTTATGACTTAGCAGTTCAAATGATGTAAATTTCGAACTAGATATTGGTAATAGGTTGTGGTCAACCTTATTGCCTTCTGATAGCCCTACGTTGTTATCTCTAAATTATAATTTCCTATTTTACATAAACTCTTTGTTAAACCGATTTTTAAGCTATTAATTATCTCGTTGTCTGTTTGTCTCAGAAGGAATAAGTTTGATATGGGCTTCTTCACTTTTCTATTCTAAATGTATTAAGTAATGAAGAAGGCGGTAAGCTCCTTTAATAATGGGATGGAATCTTCCTCAAGTGTTAGAACCAGTTCTAGGTTGCTCCTTTGAGCCTAGAATGGTTACTTATGCACTTGAGAGCTTTATAGTTGCTATACATGATCATCTTTGAATTATAGTAGAAAATGTGCTCCTCAGGGTCCCCTGACCCATTATAAGGAGTAAAATTAGACAGTACGAACTTCATTGATCTCTCAGACTTTCTTATTTTTTTTATGAAGGGATCTTAGTTTGTTTTCTTCACTAGAGAAAGTATACCTTTGGGATTCCAATTTTCTGATCCTTTCTGTATAGTTCTCCTATCTCCTTTAAGATTAAGGTTTTGAGCAACTTCTTCTTTCGTGGCTCTCTTTGCCACTACCTACACTTTGAGTTCCTCAAGTGAATCCAAAGTCTCTTTTCTCTTGAGATCTTCATATGACTAATAAAGGTTTCCAACATGAGTCTCTCTTTATGGGACCTCTTCATAAACTACTAGGAGGCTTCCTCCGGCCTTTAAGGTCTCCAGACGACTACGGAGTTTCTATTTCTCCTTTTGTGATTCTTTTATTTTCTTCAGATTTTTGCTAGGATCCTTAGCACAGTCACGGAAGCTACGTCATCGTTAGGAAGGGCAAGGCCTCCATCACCAACTCTTATTTCAATTAATCTTGAATTGTTAGATACCATGATGTTTTTTCGAGAAGGTTGGTGTTTACGCTCAAAATATAACGCGGCTATCGCAGTATAGATTGAGGTGTCGATCCCACGAGGAAGCTCTTGGCAAAATAAGTTAGTGAAGTAAAATATTAAAGCAGTAGCAAAGGGTTAATTGATTTAAACGGATGAGATAGAATTGTCTATGAATTGAGGAAAATGTCTTATGATGATTTAAGCAAGGCTTTGAGAATCACAATTATGCTTTATAAATCTACTCTATACTTTGATTCGATATTTATAACTCAATTGAAAGTTTCACATCCCAAACAATCAATCGGAAGGTATGTAATATATAGCACATTTGATAACACATGTATTTGATTTAGTTAAACTCTTTGCAAGCATTAACACACATCATGTTATTTATACAAGTTATCTAAGATCGATAATATATCATTTTGACAATATTGCAGTAAAAGATTAACTTGAATATCAAACATTTATTGCGCTTACATGTTATCCAAGATCGACAATATATCAAATTGACAATACTGCAGTAAAAGATTAACATATAAAACAATGTAACCAGTAACAATTATAAATCAACAAGAATCACATAAGAAAAGCATAACTGAACATATATGAGACATGAGAATTATAACCTCTGGATTATAGAAAATAAAATAGATAAGAGTTTAATCAAAACCAAACTTACAACATTTATAGCTCTTGACACCGAATCAAAGCATGGAAGTAGATTTACTACACATAAAAGTTCATCTCTTAGCCTTGTTAAGAACTCTAGCCTAAATTACAATACATGTTAATGAGAATAAAAGAAGAGAGAATTATCTATTAAAAATGTCCTAAGGGTCTCCTTATATAGGCAATGAATGGACATATGTCATGGATGACATCAATCTTCAATAATTTTAAGCCAATAACTCGTGTATCCACTTGCAGCATATTTTTGATAATGTAAATGATCAATTCAACTTCTATAGCCGACATGAAAGTTGTATAATTTTGACTCTTCTTTCCATAGGCACTGATTTCATGCAAATTGGATGAGTATCCAATGAGATATGAGCAAAATTCCAAAGATACATCAGAATTCGGCCAACAACCATTTTACCCACTTGCAATGCGATTTGGTCCATGATAACGGCTGATTTGGACTTTACCATAAACATACGAGTTGTTGATAGTTAAGTCAAAAATTCACAGCTTCAAGAATTATAGCAATTGAGTACGTATTTTGTGAGATATGGTCCAAATACGTGAGTTGGGTCAAGCTGGGTAAGAGTTGTAGTCCGATTTTGTTGTATCTCAATTTTTGGCCCATAACATGTTGGATTTGGCTTTTCCACTATTCTTTAAATTTGTGTAAGATTGAGTCATGTTGCACCAGGTTCAAGAATTTCTTCATTTCGATTTCTACATTGAGAGTTATGTCTCGTTTACCTAAACCTGTCCAAATAACATTCATTAATCACAATTTAAGGAGAACACTTTATTTCAAGCTAAAAATACAGAAAATACTAAAATTAGTGACATTAAATGGTGATTGAATCTCTTAACAACATGCATTTTCATGTGTTCATTAGTTGGCTTTTGATTTTTATTGGTGCACAGATTTTATACACGTGGGTGTATGCATGTGCAATTGTGTCTATTGCCTAAATATATATCAAATACATATTTAGGTCTGACAGAAGCATGAAATTTGTAATAAACACAATAAATAAAATATATTAATTGCATTAATATATTTATAGTGTAGAGAACTCACCTCCACGTGTAACGTTATATAGGTATTTTTTTCGGAGTCCACATGGAGACCAACTCGCAGGTAGTTTTAGTCACCAACACGGTGGGCTTGGTAAGCTAGAACAGCAGCCCACTACGCAGCACTGGGTTTAACTCTTAAACCTCAAAATGTTCAGTGTGTGTTTATATCCTTTTCTTCAAAATGATAAGAAATAGAAAATTTGAAGCAATCCACCATTGCTTCAATTGGAAGCATAGAGAAAAATGAAACAATTTCATCTTTTTCTTTTTTTTGTTTTCTTCATTTTCTTTCTTTCTTTCTTCTTCTTTCATTTTCTCTTCTCTTCACTCTCGGCCAAAATGGCTGAGAAACACACAGCTCACTCACCCTTTTCAATTTGTTTCTCTCTTTCACTTTATATATATCTAATATAATATATATTATATTATATAAAATATTGATATAATAATAATAATATAATATTACAACTAATGGGTGCCAACTATTTGGCACCTAATATATTATATTATTATATACAAAATATCTTATAATATAATAAAATAATATAATATAAAAATATATTATATTATATAATAAGAGATATATTTTGATTATTTAACAATTAAATAATTAAAGTGTGAAATGACCATTTTGCCCCTCATATATAGTTACCAGGTCTACCTTTAGTGGGTCCCACCAAACCCGCACTTGGGTAAACTTAACCGAGGGTCCACAATGCGCTACATGTCCTAATACAATTAGTAAATAATAATTATTAACTAATTGTTATATTTAACACTTAAATACAGACATGTACGCATTCCCGTGGTAATGCTGAATATTGCTTGATTAAACAATTTAATCCGGCACGCTGCCTCAGTGCACAATGAGTACACTCCATATCGCAGGACTCCCTAGGTCCTACGCCCGATTTGTCAAATGAAACTATTCCTTGAGTCCGTGAGCAATGCCCCACGCACACGTCACGAATATACAAACTAACGCGTTGAACCATGCAAGCTGAGGTTACAACGCATACGTATAGTCCTTCCGTCATTATATCCTGCATGTGCGAGGATATAGAATATCACCGTCAAATCCCCATGTGCTCATCCATGTCCTATCTCCAGACTTGTATCTCAATGAATAATATGCGCAAACGTCTTTGCCATATTGTTCGACGCTGGCGGAACTCTTTCCCGGGATGATTGCTTATGGCCACAAGACTTTTTTAGATACAGTCTCGAAGCATCTAGATATCAAACTCTATATAAGAGCTGACAGATCCCATATTTGTATGCACCGAACTCCATAAGCATCGGACCATACCCAGCGGTCACACAATGAAAGGTCTGTGACATGCGTGGAACCAAAGTATGGTGGATCACTTATAAGCTCACTGTGGCACTCAGGTCAAAGGACCACGTATACTACTCAACTTGAGAGGACCCTCCGTTGACGGCTTACATTAAATATCTATCGGAGGCCATTGTGAGTCTGCCCATATCCAGTCCTAACTGGATACCCATATGTTAATACGAGCTCCAAGCTCATAGTCGGTCAGGAATGACCATCTATACCCGATAGGTACGACATATGTTGATCTATATATAAAGGTATCCACCGACAAACCCGCATCAGCAGAAATAGATCAGGGACAAGTATTCGAGAACATACTTGTGCAACTTGCATTTTCTAGCACCCAATTGCAACTCTTGTAACTATGCAGTTACTAGTATATTCCCAGGTCTATGTTCCATTACAGACAAAGCTCTAACTCTTGGATTTGCTGAGTATTATAACCAATTAACACTTAGTTGTGCTAAAATTTATCAATTATATCTCTTAGCATGGCTAACTATGAGCCTTTATCTAAACACCTTTAGATCTGATCCGAACTCCTTCAAACCTACAATGTCTGCAACATTACATACATAATACCATATAAATTGGTATTAGCAATTTAATGAGAATGTACACTTGTATAAATATACAAGTATACATACATTCAGGGATGGCACGTAAGCACCGACCCTAACAGTTTTGTCGCAGTATACAATGTTCCCACAGACGACGCCACTGAAAGCTCCAATTCTGGAACTCTCCAAATATTATGTCTTAGCCCCTTGAGTTGTCTCGAATTACCGTGAAGAAGAACACTATCCTCCTACAAAAAGAACACTCCGATGCTCAAGTCAGTGTATGATCAATACAAGTGTGCAGTAAGTGAAAGTGCTCCTAATCAAGAGGATAATACTCTCTAATATAATTGTTTAATGTATTTGCTCACAATATTTTTCAATGTATTTCTAAATTCATTTTGAATATATAATGCATGCCTTTTTATGGTGCGAAGTGATATAGTTTCAATTGTAATCTATGTATAGCGATAGAGTTCAATTCACACTTTAATATAATCCCTTTGGTGATAAGATAATGGTTCCTATCATCTCATCATATGTATGAGCGTGATAAAATACTAATCACATAGTATATAGAAAATATCATAAAAGAAATTCATGCTCAAGTAGAATTATGATTCAAGAATAGAGAAGTAGTATATTCATACTTTTATTTTTGTTGGACAATTTTGTCTTTTTACCTTTCTTCAAGGGTATTCTAGTCTTCCTACCTTATTTTTGGATTCTATCCAACTTTTTTTTCCTATGAATAGGCTTTGTTTCTAGGCATTTATTATTTATTTGGATTTAGTTTGCTTTCTCCTTGGGCCCAACTTTGCATTAGTTTTTGTAAGATTTATTTATAAATGGAGTAGGGTTGTTGGGCTTATTAATAATAGGCCCATATATATATATATATATATAATTTATTATAACTACTAACTATAATTGTAGTATAGTCGTTGGTACTTCATGACATTTGTAGAAGAGTAAGTGAGCACTTGTTTGATGGTTATTGCCAACCTAGAGGCAGTAAAAGAAACCTAGTGAAACTGAAGGTAAAGAAGTCAAAGTAGCTGTCTCTAAGACAGTTCCTATGGGATTTGATGATCTTGTGTCAACTAGCACTAGCTCGATCCTCATTGTTAATGTCAACTAAAAAAGACGTCATTGCCTTCCTTTCTTCCTCAAGGAAATTTCCAGAACGACAAGCCTACTAGTAACAACTTTAGAAGGAGGAATATATACGATATCAACTGCAATGAGCAAATGGATTTTCTACCCCGATAGGGAGACATTCTAGCAATTTTCAATATATATAATTTTATTGAATTGTTGTGCAAATAATGTGGCACTTTCGATTATTAAGGTTAAACTTTAAGGCCGTTACATAGCAGAATATTACCGAGGATAGTAATTTATATGTATGTGTCAAGTCATAAAAATAAGCTAGCTTGGGTTTCCTCACTAGGTCTTAGAGTCTTCAACTTTATAGAGTTAAAGAGTTTAGCCTAGTGCACCCTTGAAGATCTCTTTAGAGTTTAAGGGCTCTAGTGTTAAAATTTTACTTTTATAGTCTTTTTCTTAAAGCTTTTTAACTTAATAAATTGATATTAAGCTTTAAAAAATGTAGGAATTGAGCTTGCAAAGTATTGATTGAAGAAAAACGCTAAGACATATAAATGGTATATTTAGGCTGATTTGATTTGTCTAGGATGAATTTTATGTATGAATTAAGTTTAGAGTTCCAGATCGTAAAAAATTTTATATTTACGGTTTAAGGGATTTAGCCTTTTTTTATGTTTCTCAAGACCTTTTAATATATATTTGTTCTAGTAATATGGGTACCAAAAATGGTTTGATATTTATCTTGAGGACTATTCCAAGAGTCTCGACCTGGGTGGTCATGATAACTTTACTCATTGTTCTCCTTACTTTTTTTAGAAGTCACTTAGAGATGTTTGTGGATTTTATTGACTCAAAGAGGTCATATGGTGGGTCATTTAGGTTTTTCAGTTGATCATTGAGCATTAAATGCACCTTTCTTGAATAATGTGCCCTTCCTATCAATCACCCTTTAAAGGTGACTAAAGCAATGTAGATGTTTTTATAACCCTTAGATCGCTTGAGAATCTGACAATCGTAAATCATATTTTGTAACCAAAGGGACATTTTTAACCGTGATTTTACACGCGCCATTAGATTTAATCTACAGCCCAGTCTTATGCAAGAACTCCTAAAAGCCTATTTTAATTAGAAAACTAAGGTTAAACTTTTAGAGCCTACCTTTTTTCTTTTTCTTTTCTTTTGAGAGAAAGTATGGCATCTGTTAGGTAACCACTATTTTCTAATTCAGTTGTTTTTCTTGCAATTACTTCTTCTTATCTCATTCTTTAATACAAGTAAGCCATTACTTCTTATGATCTTACTTTCTTTTTTTCTTCTTTTAGTATGTTCTCAGGATTCTTCCTTGGCTTTTGAAATTCTAGGAATTTCTTGACTTAGGGCTCTATGCCTAATGATGATAATTTTTTATCTTCTTTTAATTATCCTTCATCTTGGGGTTGTAGTGGTTGCTCTTCAGATAAGTAGTGGACTAGATTTCTTTTCTTATTAGGAATCATGTTAACCCTAAACCAACTTAGATCTCGTAGTATGAATGGTCATTAAGATTGAATTAAGTGACTATGGAGACGAGATGATTCCTTTGGTTAGAAAGAACAATCGAGGTGTTCGGCCTTATGGTAAGTGAATTTGAAGAAGGTAATGTTAGCTTGTCCTTGTTTCTAAGTCTTTATAGTTGATGTATTTTACTGTTTGCATTTTGTAGATATGCAAGGTGAAGATGGCAATAGGAAACATATTTGCTATGAGGAGTCCTTTACACAGCCTACTGCTCGAAGGGCTATTGAGAATCTATTTAAATATGGCCGAGGGGACCAGACTCATTCTACTATTGGTAGGGATACAAGGGTTTCGAGGACATCGACTTAAAGACCTTCTACAAGGGGTAAGAAAGGGAAACGATTAGCTAGTTTTTTTAATTTTATCAGATACTGGTCTTACGCTTTTAAAGGATGAACTAATTGATTGAAAGGTTTTATATGAGTTAATAATAAGGGATTCTTTAACCTTCTCATCAAGTAGTTTGTCTTTCACTTCTTGGAGCAAGTTCAAGCACCTGTTCCTCTTTATTAGGGAAAAAGATAGGGTTATTGGTCCTATTTCTGACTATCAAATACAGGATTGAAATCTTTTAACTACCTTTAATATGTTGATTGTGAGTGCAATGGAGGTAATCTTCTTGTATCCTCATTTTTCTAAGATGAATTCTCTTTCACTATCTATATTAATCAAAATTTCCTTCTCATGAGGTATATGGCTTGTCACTTTACTAACAAACTGTCCTTAAGGGAATTTTTGATGGTTTGAAGGTTCCAAACCTTAAGAAAGACATAGTCGAAACTAAGAACCAGCTTAATTATAAGCAATGAGGTGAAAGCTTTGAAGGAGAAGCAGGAGGAGATGGCCATTAAAGTGGCCACAGCTGAAAGTCGTGTCCCTAAGATCGAATAACAACTTAAATTTAGTTATGATAAGGCCATTAGGGGTTTAGTTTCTACTGAGAGTAGGGCCTCTAAGTTAATAAGACAAAATAAGTGCCTAAAAGATCGAATGATGAATATGAAGAAGCTTGTTGATGCCATTAAACAAGAGTCTGATTAGTTGTAGACTAAGACATATGAGGCCAACGAGTGTGTTGATAAAGCTATTATAGCCAAAGAGGGTGCGTTTTCTTTTAGGGTAATGGATAAATTTAAGAAAAGTGTTCATCCCTTTAAGGAACACTACCCAAATATTTATGTTCAGTGGTTGGATGACACTCTAGATGCCTCAAGCAATTAAAAGGATGATGACGATATTGAAATCTCTTCGACCACGACCACCCAACCTCTAATTAAAGATCGACTTGCCTCTTCCTGCTTCTGATTCTTGAGATTTTTTATTTTTGTTTTCACTTGTGTATATTTTTTGTAATCTCTCTTTATATCAATGGAAATTTTTTATTTTTTCCCATGTCTTCTTGTACTATAATAGTTCTTCTCTAGGCTTTAAAGATGCTAAATTGACTATGTTTTCATACTCTGGGATCTAATATACCCTTCTTAAAGTTTTTTTTTTTTTTGGTCTTTTTAAGGGGAAAATGTTTATCTTTTAAATGGGGTATTTCGAGGATGTCTTCATCTTTCACTCTGTTTAGGTTTTAAGGATGCCTCTTTATGCTTTTAACAGTCTAATACTTATTTGCCCTCCCTTCCCTTTTTTGTTTTTATGAAAAAAAGATATTATTAATGACTTCTTTAACTTTTACAAGTTTAAAGAGTACAAAAAGATAAGTATGATAATATATTTTTTTAAGAGCTCTGCATTCCAAGGTTTTTGACAACCCTTCCACTTATATGCTCGATCTCATATGCTCATAATTATACTTTTTTAAACACTTTGCAGGGACCTTCCTAGTTTAGTCTGAGGACCTCTTTCATTGGATTTATGATATTTTGTAATCATTTCCTCAAAACCAGATCCCCTTATTGAAATTCTCATGCTCGAACTCGTTTATACTATCAAGTGATTTTTTGTTGATAAGCAACGGTTCAAATCTTGGCTAATTCCCTCTTCTGTTCGATTAGGTCCAAGTTCTCTCTTATGATTTCTTTGTTTGTCTTTATCAAAATACTACACTCGGTGGGTGGGATACTTACTTCTACTTGGATTATTGCTTCCCATCTAAAGGCTAGGGAAAAATGAGTCTCTCCAGTAATTGTCTTACTAATGGTCTTTAGTGCTCACAATATTTTAGGTAACTTATTGACCTATACCCCTTTTCTTTTAAGCCATATTTGTCTTTAGCAATTTCTTGATAGTTTATTAGAAGATTTGACCTGCCCATTTTTCTTCAAGTAAGCAGAGGAGGCAAACAAAAACTGTTTACAAAATTCTTTAAAGCTCTCGCCATCAAACTATTTGCCATGGTCTGTAATTATGGTATATAGTGCTCCAAATCTGCAGATCAATTTCTTCCATGCAAAATCTCTTGTCCTTTTAATAGTGATGCTTGTTGGAAGTTTGACCTATATCCATTTAGTGAAGTAGTTAATAACAATGACAATGTATTTGGTCGAGCCTCTTCCTTAGGATAAAAGGTTGATCAAGTTGAGCCCTCATTATGTAAAAGGCTAAGGGTTGGTCATCATCTTTAGATTCTCTGGCAAAGTATAGATGTTGTCAGTGTGTTTCTAGCGCATGTCATATTTCTTGACCAACTCCTTGTCATTTTTTAGTATAGTACGCTAGTAGTATCCTATTATAAAGGTCTTGTAAGCTAAAGCTGCTACTTCTGAGTGGTTTCTAAAAATTCCATTTTGTATTTAACGAAGCACATATTTGACTTTGTTAGGTGCTAGACATCTTAAGTAAGGGAATGAATGTCCTCGTCATTAAAGGATGCCATCAATGATGGTATATCAAGTTGACTTATATCTTAGTTGTCACGCTTCTAGCTTATTTTGTGGCAAGCTTCCCATCTCAATGTATTCTCGAATTAGATCAATCCAACTCGGGTGTGAATTGATCTATATAATATCTTTGATTTCAATTTCTTGAATGCTTGGTTCAGAGATGACCTTAAAGGGGACAGATCATGGTATTTAAGCTTCTTCCATTGAAGCTATTCTTGCTAATATGTCTGCTTTATGGTTCTCTACACTTGGAATCTATTGGATGTCCACCTTCTCAAACTATTATATTTGCTCTATAACCTTCTAAAGATAAATGGTCATATGATCTCCTCGCGCCTCGAATCTTGTATTGACTTAGTTGATAACAAGCTGTAAATCACTTTTGATGAGGACTCTTGATGAACACTTGAAATTACACATTTAATAAGAGTTTTACATGATGTTTTTGTATTACTAGTGTATTTAATTTTCTTAACTTAAGTATGTTTACAATATTGTACTTAATTATCTTATAACTGTTTTGTGGCAGGTTTGGTAAAATGGGCATAACTTTCTATCTAAAGATTCAATTGAGGTGATTCTTAATCCTGTACAGAGCTGACTCAATGGGATAACATATTGTATTTCATAAAGCATTTAAAATTCAAGTGTTTAGAGGGTGAAAATTGGCCTAGAATAGAATTGATCTGCAGTACAGGCCCAGTTTGAACAGTTATCAGTATTTGGCCCATAACTATAGAAATACGTATCTAATACGTATGAGATCACTCAATTTGGAAAGATAAGAGACTTATATACAACTTTTATGTTTTGAGTGACAGCTAATTCGGATCACATCAATTCCAAATTGGATAATCAAGTGGGTGCCCAAGTGATAATGAATGCAAATTATTTTGCCACCATTCTTGACTTTCATCAACCAAGTGGTTCCCTCCAAATTTGTCTCGATTTATCCATGTTTTTCTATAAATAGGTGGCTTGTTTATGCCTAAAGAATGTAATTAGAAAGTTAGAGTTTAGTTCAAAATACTTTTCCTTTGTATCCATTTTCTTGTACTATTATTTCTCTTGTTTACTATTAAGTCATGTTATTTCTTCTTCCATTTCTTTTCTTTTCATTTAGTTTTATTATGTTCAAATAATTTTGTTTAAGTTAAGGTGAAAGGGTGAAGCTCTTGGCAAGGTAATAAGATATGTTTAATATTTATTCATGAATTTAATGCTTTATGTTTAAGTTATGCAAATTTATATATGATGTATTTATTTTGTTTGTAGAATTAATACCCTTTCTTCTAAAGTGGTGATTCTTAATTTATTATTGACAAACTTAATACTTGGCACAATAAATTCTTGAAACCATTTACAAGATTTGGTTTATATAACCTTTCTTGTAAAGTGAGAGTCTTGATTTATCGTAGACAAATATAAAGATTGGCATAATAAATACTTGAACCCATTTATAAGATTTGGTGTATAATAATTGAAAGAAATAAATACTAATCAATATATAAATGATAATGAACTTTAATTGCTATATTTTTCGGTTGGAACCTTCTTTGTGTGAAGATTCCAATTGAGTTATAAAAAAATTAAATATATTCTTATTTCTTATGCCAAGAGTGAATCTCCATAACCTTAGCTTTTTATTTGAATTGGTTAATTGAAATAATATTTGCAAACATCTTATACTGCATTAATTATCTTTAAAGTGTTTATAATTTGTAATTTTAATTCTACTTCCCTGTGGATCGACCCCGTTTTCATCGGGTTATTTATTACTTCGACAATCCTGCACTTGGGAATAACTTCTATATTCTGGACGTGTCAAGTTTTTGGCGCCGTTGCCGGGGAGGTAACGTTAATATTTTGTTTTGTTATTGTTTGTTTGTTTATTTTCATGGAAGGCTGAGCCTCTTACTCGTTATTTATTATTCGTTTTTTTTTGTTTTTTTTTTATTTTTTTATTTTCATGGAAGGCCGAGCCTCCTAACGTACTTTATTATTATTCTTTTTTTATTTTCGCGGAAGGTTGAGCCTCCTACTCTTTATTTCGTTTATTTATTATTTTTTACTTTTTATTTTTGTTTTTTTTAATTTTCATGGAAGGCCGAGCCTCCTAACATACTTTACTTTATTTATTATTCGCCTTTTATTTTCTCTTTTTATTTTAATGGAAGGCTAAGCCTCCTACTATTTATTTATTAACTTTTTATTATATAATCTAACATCACTAATCTAACTTCTAATTATTTATCTTTATTTTGCTTTTAGTTTTACATATTTTATTTACTTGTGTGTAATATTTTATTTTATTTACCTGTGTTCAATATTTTATTTGTATTATTTATTGTTATTGTATTTTGTTTTGTTTCTTTTTATGAGCGGTTGGTTTCGAGATCCTAATTCTCATCGTTTAGTAAAAGGTAATTTCAAAACTTCCTTTGATAATTTGTTAGATTCTCCTTCATCTTCTCATTCTTCACCAAGTAACACCATTAGCGAAAATCAAATTGAGGGACTCATAGACCCAGGGGACAATCAGTCCCAACATAATGACCATAGCCGACCTAGGACACTTAGAGACTATATGAACCCTACACGAACCGATGCACCATCTTGCTTAATTTTTCCACCGGATGCAACGCATTTTAACTTTAAGCCAGGTATTATCCAACTTTTACCCACTTTTCATGGCTTAGATGCAGAGAACCCTTATCTACATCTAAGAGAATTTGAAGAAGTGTGTAACACGTATAATGATCAAAGTTGTAGCATGAACACAATTCGACTTAAGCTTTTCCCTTTTTCTTTAAAAGATAAAGCTAAAACATGGCTACAAAACCTTAGGCCAGGATTCATTTCTTTATGGGATGAGATGCAACAACAATTCCTGAAAATTTTTTTTCCCTCCCATAGAACAAATTCTTTCAAAAGACAAATCACCACTTTTGCCCAAAAACCAGGAGAGACCCTTTACCAATGTTGGGAAAGGTATAAAGAATTACTTAATACCTATCCCCATCATGGTTTTGAGACATGGAGAGTAGTCTCAAATTTCTATGAGGGCTTAACACCCCAAGTTAGGCAAATGGTAGAAATGATGTGTAATGGAACATTTGAGGAAAAAGACCCAGAAGAGGCAATGAACTATCTTGACTTACTAGCAGAAAATGCTCAAAATTGGGACACTGCTGGTACCTGTGAGGCACCTAGCAAAAATCAAACCATTACATCTAGTGGGGGTATTTATCATCTTAAGAAAGACCATGACCTTCAAGCCAAATTAGCATCCCTTGCTAGAAA
The DNA here is from genome assembly GCA_946807835.1 of Ailanthus altissimus. Taxonomy (NCBI): domain Eukaryota; kingdom Viridiplantae; phylum Streptophyta; class Magnoliopsida; order Sapindales; family Simaroubaceae; genus Ailanthus; species Ailanthus altissimus. The sequence continues at coordinate 22,232,582 of OX327685.1, read as the reverse complement.
AGTCGAAACCTTAGAAATGAAAAAGAGTGGTCAAATAAAATCTGTTCAAGAAATTGTGTGTCACATTTGTGAAACCCATGATCACTCTACCAATGATTGCCCAACTTTGCCTGCATTTAGGGAATGTCTCCATGAACAAGCCAATGTTTTAAACACGTTCAAACGGTCAAACAATAACCCATATTCACAAAACTATAATCCTGGATGGCGAAATCACCCGAATTTTAGTTGGAGGAATGACACTCAAGCACAGGCTTCGCAACCACCTTTCCAACCACACCAAAACTTTCAAAATCATCAAGGTTATGCACCATATGTCCCACCTCCTAGGAAAAATCTTGAAGAAACCTTGCATACATTCATTGAAAAACAAGAGTCTGTTAATTCTCAAAATGCTCAAACATTTGCTGATTTGAAAGATACTCTTGCTAAATTTGCATCTACACTGAACATTCATGAGAAAGGAAAATTTCCTTTTCAACCACAGCCAAACCCCAAAGGACAACATAACTCAAATGCATGTAGTTCAGGAAGCCAACACATGGATCAAGTTAAAGCAGTTATCACTCTTCGGGGTGGTAAAATTGTTGAAAAAGAAATTCCTGAACCTCATGAGAGCGATGAATCAATCTCTAAGGGTAAGAAAAGTGTTGAACCTACACTTAATGAAGAAAACACTAAACCCTCACCTCCACCCCCATTTTCTCATGCATTACGTAATACTAAGAAGATGAATCACAATCCTGAAATTTTTGAAATCTTCAAACAAGTAAAAGTTAATATTCTTTTACTGGATGCTATTAAACAGGTTCCATCTTATGCAAAAATTTTGAAAGACTTATGCACAGTAAAAAGAAAACTGAATGTGAAAAAGAAAGCATTTTTAGCTGAACAAGTAAGTGTCATTCTTCAGAACAATAATTCTTTGAAATATAAAGACCCTGGTTGTCCTACAATTTCATGTATTATTGGAAGTCATAAAATTGAACAAGCCTTACTTGATCTTGGTGCTAGTGTGAATTTATTGCCGTATTTAGTCTATCAGCAGCTCAATCTCGGGGAGTTAAAATTAACATCTGTAACTCTTTTACTTGCTGATAGATCAATAAAAGTACCAAGAGGGACAGTGGAGGATGTCTTAGTTCAAGTTGATAAATTCATATATCCTGTGGATTTTATCGTCTTGGACACAGAACCTATCAAAGGATGTAATCCGATACCTATTATTTTAGGTCGTCCATTTTTAGCAACTTCTAACGCTTTGATTAATTGCAGGAATAGAGTAATGAAGCTTTCATTTGGAAACATGATACTTAAACTCAATGTTTTTAATATGTGTAAGCAACCATATGAAGAGGAGGATGAAAGTGAAGAAGGTGACATGATTGAAACGATTGTGGAGGATTATATTCAAAAAGGGAGTTCTACCGATCCCTTAGAAATGTGTTTAATAAATTCATTTGAGTCAAATATACAATTAGATCCTGAAATCTCTGACATATGTTCTTTACTTGACTGTGCACAGGTGATTGAAAATAAAAGATGGAAACTAAAGTTTGAAGAATTGGGAGAAAATGAGGATAAAAAGAACGAAATTGTAAAGTTGGAGTTAAAACCTCTGCCTGAAGGACTGAAATATGCATTTCTTGGAGAGAAACAAACTTACCCGGTGGTAATCGCTTCTACACTCACAAGTGAACAAGAAGATAAGTTGATTGAATTATTGAAAATGCATAAAAATGTAATTGGGTGGACTTTAAAAGACATAAATGGTATTAATCCTTTTATTTGCACACATAGAATACACCTAGAGGATAATGCCAAAACTTCTCAACAACCTCAAAAGAGATTAAATCCACATATGAAAGAGGTAGTGAAAGCTGAAGTTCTCAAATTACTTGAAGTAGGAATCATCTATCCTATCTTAGATAGTAAGTGGGTAAGTCCTACTCAGGTAGTACCAAAAAAATCTAGAATCACAGTCATTGAAAATGAAAAATGTGAGTTAATACCAACTCGAGTCTCATCTAGTTGGAGGATGTGCATAGATTATAGAAAATTGAACTTGGCCACTAGAAAAGACCATTTTCCTTTACCATTCCTTGATCAGATTATAGAAAGAGTAGCAGGACATCCCTACTATTGCTTTCTAGATGGTTACTCTGGCTATTATCAAATTCTTATAATACTAGAGGACCAAGAAAAGACTATATTCATATGCCCTTTTGGGACCTTTGCTTTTAAAAGAATACCCTTTGCACTTTGTAATGCCCTAGCAACATTTTAAAGATGTATTTTAAGCATTTTTAGTGACATGATTGAGCATTATTTAGAAGTTTTCATGGGTGATTTAACTGTGTTTGGAAATTCTTTTGATAATTGTCTTTAAAACTTAGAAAAGGTCTTAAAAAGATGTGGAGAAAAGAGTCTTGTATTGAACTGGGAAAAATGTCATTACATGGTTACTTCTAGAATTGTTTTGGGACATATAGTATCTTCTAAAGGAATTGAAGTAGATAAGGCAAAAGTCGAACTCATTACACATTTGCCTCCACCAAAAATAGTTAGAGAAGTCCGATCCTTTTTAGGACATGCTGGATTCTATAGGAGGTTCATAAAAAACTTTAGTGCTATATCTAAACCTCTTTGTAACCTCTTAGCAAAAGATGTATCATTTAAGTGGACTCAAGAGTGTCAAAATTCGTTTGAAAAATTAATTGGCCTCTTAACATCTGCTCCTATCATACAATCTCCTGACTGGTCTTTACCTTTTGAGCTCATGTGTGATGCTAGTGACTACGCTGTTGATGCTGTATTAGGACAAAGAAAGGAAGGTAAATCCTATGTAATTTATTACGCAAGTAGAACTTTAAACAGTGCACAAATGAATTACACAACAACTGAAAAAGAACTACTTGCTGTAATATTTGCATTAGACAAATTTCGTTCTTACTTAATTGGTTCTTCAACTATTGTATTTACTGACCATGCTGCTGTAAGGTACTTAATGTCAAAACATGATGCAAAACCAAGGCTAATTCGATGGATTCTATTGCTATAAGAATTTATTATCACTATCAAGGATAAGAAGGGAGCTGAGAATGTTGTTGCAGATCACTTATCAAGACTCACACCAGATTCATCAACAGAAATAACACCTATTAATGATTCTTTTCCCGATGAATTTTTATTTTCTACTGTTACAATGCCTTAGTATGCTAATATTGTTAATTTTCTTGTAACAGGAGAAATGCCACCTCAATGGAATGCTCAAGACAAAAGAAAATTTTTAACGGAGGTGAGAAAGTTTTATTGGGATGATCCTTATCTCTTTAAATATTGTCGTGATCAAATATTTCGAAGATGCATACCCGACAATGAGGTAAATAAAGTTATTGAATTTTGTCATTCTGAAGCATGTGGAGGACATTTCTCATCAAAGAAAACAGCTGCAAAAATCTTGCAGTGTGGATTTTATTGGCCCACTTTATTTAAAGATACACATGCATTTTGTATAACTTGTGAAAATTGTCAAAAGTTTGGATCAATTTCAAAACGAAACATGATGCCTTTGAACCCCATTCTTGTTATTGAAATCTTTGATTGTTGGGGGATAGATTTCATGGGACCATTTCCGTTATCATTTGGATTTACGTATATCTTAGTTGCAGTAGATTATGTCTCAAAATGGATTGAGGCTATTCCATGTCGACATAATGACCATAAAACAGTCATGAAATTTTTGAAAGAAAATATCTTAAGTCGATTTGGAATCCCTCGAGCCATTATAAGTGATGGGGGTAAGCATTTTTGTAATAGACCATTTGAAACATTAGTGAAAAAATATGGTATTACTCATAAAGTTGCCACCCCTTATCATCCTCAGACAAGTGGACAAGTTGAATTAGCAAATAGGGAGATAAAACAAATTTTAGAAAAAACTGTAAACCCAAATCGCAAAGATTGGTCTTTAAGACTAATTGATGCACTGTGGGCTTATAGAACTGCTTTTAAAACTTCATTGGGTATGTCTCCCTATAGGATAGTTTATGGAAAACCTTGTCACTTACCTGTGGAACTTGAGCATAAAGCCTACTGGGCTATTAAAACTTTCAATGAAAATCTTGATTCTGCTGGACACATACGTAAATTACAAATAAATGAACTTGAAGAATTGAGAAATGATGCATATGAGAATTCAAAAATTCATAAAGCTAAAATTAAAGCCTTTCATGATAAAAAAATTCAGAGAAAAACATTTGACACTGGTCAGAAGGTTTTGCTTTATAATTCTTGACTTCACATATTCCCTGAAAAATTAAGATCAAGATGGAGTAGCCCTTTTATTGTGAAACATGTGTACCCTTATGGAACAATTGACATTGAAAATCCTAGAAATGGGAATGTGTTCAAGGTAAATGGGCAAAGACTCAAGCCGTTTCTAGAAAACTAAGCTTTTCATGAAGAATTTACGTTCCTATCGGATCCATGTTACGAGACCAATTAATCTTTGTTTTATATATTTACATATTTATATATATTTACATATTTATATATATTTATTCTTCTTCTAACATTTTTTTTTTTTACTTGCAGGTTAATTTAGTAGTTTTGTTAAAGTTTTGTTTTGCACCCCGGTTAAGCGGCGGATAACGGTACTCCGTGATATTTCAAATCAGTTTTGTCAGTTTCCCATAATTACTGATATCTTCTCTTCTTTCCCCTTTTCTAAAAAAAAAAATGGATGACATTCTAAAAAATTTGAAAAAACGTTTTCCCTCATTGCCTCAAAATTCCTTGAAGATAATTTACCAAGCAAGATGTGAAAGATTAAGGTTATTAATGATTATGAATATACCTGTTGATTTACGTTGGTTAATTGAAGCCAAAGTTAGATTGACAGGTGAATTTTCAGACTCATTAATTTTCTACATGCCTGGCTTAGGTAAAAGCTCTTTTTAAAAAAAAACGAAGAGCAAAACGATTAAATGTTTGTTACAAGTGTGCACGCACGACTTGCAACACACGTTGCCGCACTTTAGGAATGGTGTCTGTAAATCGTGAAGATGAAATTAGGTTCATTAAGGATGGCCTGAGTAAGGAGTCTTTAGATAATATCTTATCGACTCTTGAGACGCATCCTAGTAGATATGTGCATATTGCAATTCATGAATTATGGGACATATTCCTAAAAGAACATGAGCGGTACAGTCTCGGGAATCTGACTTTAAAAGACCCTGTTTGCCAATTTATAAGAAAATTGGATGGGAAGCCTATCCCCGACCCATAGAGGGCGTTTAAGTCGTTACTGGACGTAAACTCAGAGGAAGATGTGAGCCACAATCACAACTACTTGTATATATTTACTATAGCTGTTATTTTTAAATGTTTCATTTCAAACTCAAATGTCTTTTCAATAATCAACCACCTATAATCCTTTTTGAAAATTTTGCATTTTAAGCCGACAACCTATGTGACTTTTCCAGCTAACAAATTGAAAATTGGTAAAAGGTGTTGAATCTTATATTTCAAGCCAATAGCCATGTGATTTAACTTTGCAATACCTTTTGGCTCTATAAATACATTGCATTATTTCTGCATCTTTGTACAAACTCAAAATCATTCAAGAGAGAAGGTGAGTGTAATCATGGAAGGATCATCAACTCGTAAATTCACAAAAATTTGTGTCTTTTGTGGATCCAGCTCTGGAAAAACTAGTGAGTTTATAGAAGCAGCAGAAACCCTTGGTAAGATGTTAGCTGAGCGCAATATTCATTTAGTATATGGGGGAGGTAGTCTTGGATTAATGGGACGTGTGGCAACCGCTGCACAAAATAATGGCAGTCAAGTTTTGGGTATCATACCAAAAGCTCTAGCTGTTGGAGACATTGTAGGAAAAATAATTGGGGATGAGTTACAAGTATCATCAATGCATGAACGAATTTCTTTTATGCTTCGTAATGCTGATGCCTTCATAGCTCTACCTGGATTTTTCGGAACATTGGAGGAAATTTTTCAAATTATCTCATGGGCACAATTGCAAATCCATAAAAAAACCCATTGGTTTGTTAAACGTTGATGGTTTTTATAATGGGTTGTTATCTTTTCTTGACTATGCGGTGGAAAAATAATTCGTCTCATCTGCAGCACGACAGATCCTCATTTCTGCTTCAACTGTTGATCAATTACTCGATGAACTACAAGATTTTACACCTCTATCTGATCCAACAATGAGTCAGATAGATTGGTATACTGATAACAGTGAAAAGAAACGCAGGATAGATTTGACGCTTCGTCTGTAGCCTATTTATTTCTATGTATTTTTAAGCTTTTTTGTGTGGCTTGTTTTATTTTGTTGCAGGTTTAATTTTCAATAAAAGATGTTTCAGGCGATATCTTCTATATTTTACTCTTTCTATATTTTGACATTGAGGACAATGTCTCAATCTGGTTGGGGGGAGGATAGTTGATATATAATGTTAGTGTTAATTATTTTATTTTGTTGTTGTTATCACTTTGTTATGTAAAAAAAAAAAATTATCATGAATGGCGTGAGTAAAATGTTCATTTATGTATTCTTGAGACGCATTCTAGTTCTAGAATGGCAGAGTAAAGAGTACATTATAAACTTTTGAAAAACATTCTAATTGGTTTATTTTTAATGCATTTTATGTATAATTATTTGTTGCTTAAGTTTTTGGTAACTCTTGCGTAAATAAATTTGCTTTACTATCGATGTATGATTTCAAAATTGTTTAGTTTAAATCACTTTCTCTATTTAGGTTACTAAAGAATAACTTCTGAAATTATTTCTTGAGAACAATACTAAGCCTTGTGGTAAGATGGATGATTCAATATATATAGCCAAGAGAATTTCCATGTTTAAGTATACATATTATTTTCTAAACTCACATATCTTTTGTGAGTGAGTGGAGAGGTTTGAGATAACAGCTTACGAACTTTCATTGATCTTTTGAAATGGTTAATTTTTATTTGGAATGACATTATTTGGGATGATGAATGATTTGGTTGCTTAGCTGAAGGATTAAAAAAAAATTGGAAAAGTATTATGGTGATAAATTGCTCTTATGTTGTAATGATTCCTTATGTCTTTCAAAAAAGAAAAAAAAATGAGTAAAAAAAAATTTAAAAAAAAGAAAGAAAGAAAAGAAGTCAATTCAGTTCAATAAAGTCTTCATTCAATTTTAGAAGACTAAAGTCATTAGGAAGCAATCTTATCACCGAATTCTATATTCGTAAGATTCGCATTAAATAATTAAAGTCTTGAAGCTGGCATTTGGCAATAATGGTTTGACTCTAAATATTTGATTTTCCTATCTTTGGATCAATGTTAGTTTGTCTGTCTGTCCTTAAATGTAACTTTTTCTTGAGCGATTGTCTGTTTTCCAACTCCATGAGTGAAATCCTAAGTCATTAAACAAGTTATTCACCTGTAAGGATATGGAGTTGAGGCTTTTACTTGGAATATTTTTAAGGCTATATATGTTGTGGTTTGTGGTAAGAAGGCTTTGGCTTAATTCACACACACACAAAAATATTTTTAGAAGTTATGATTGAAATAACCTTTATAGCAATTGTGATTTTAAAACTGACGTTTTGTTTGAAATACTTAGGTAGTGTTCAAATTTTATTTATGCTCAAATTGCTAGGGACTAGCAATAAATCAATTGGGGGGTATGATAAACACTTGAAATTATACATTTAATAAGAGTTTTACATGATTGTTTTGTATTACTAGTGTATTTAATTTTCTTAACTTAAGTATGTTTACAATATTGTACTTAATTATCTTATAACTGTTTTGTGGCAGGTTCGGTAAAATGGGTATAACTTTCTACCTAAAGATCTAATTGAGGTGATTCTTAATCCTGTGCAGAGCTGACTCAATGGGCTAACATATTGTATTTCACAAAGCATTGAAAAGTCGAGTGTTTAGAGGGTGAAAATTGGCCTAGAACAGAATTGATCTGCAGTACAGGCCCAGTTTGAACAGTTATCAGTATTTGGCCCATAACTATAGAAATACGTATCTAATACGTATGAGATCACTCAATTTGGAAAGATAAGAGACTTATATACAACTTTTATGTTTTGAGTGACAGCTAATTCGGATCACATCAATTCCAAATTGGATAATCAAGTGGGTGCCCAAGTGATAATGAATGCAAATTATTTTGCCACCATTCTTGACTTTCATCAACCAAGTGGTTCCCTCCAAATTTGTCTCGATTTATCCATGTTTTTCTATAAATAGGTGGCTTGTTTATGCCTAAAGAATGTAATTAGAAAGTTAGAGTTTAGTTCAAAATACTTTTCCTTTGTATCCATTTTCTTGTACTATTATTTCTCTTGTTTACTATTAAGTCATGTTATTTCTTCTTCCATTTCTTTTCTTTTCATTTAGTTTTATTATGTTCAAATAATTTTGTTTAAGTTAAGGTGAAAGGGTGAAGCTCTTGGCAAGGTAATAAGATATGTTTAATATTTATTCATGAATTTAATGCTTTATGTTTAAGTTATGCAAATTTATATATGATGTATTTATTTTGTTTGTAGAATTAATACCCTTTCTTCTAAAGTGGTGATTCTTGATTTATTATTGACAAACTTAATACTTGGCACAATAAATTCTTGAAACCATTTACAAGATTTGGTTTATATAACCTTTCTTGTAAAGTGGGAGTCTTGATTTATTGTAGACAAATATAAAGATTGGCATAATAAATACTTGAACCCATTTATAAGATTTGGTGTATAATAATTAAAAACAATAAATACTAATTAATATATAAATGATGATGAACTTTAATTGCTATATTTTCCGGTTGGAACCTTCTTTGTGTGAGGATTCCAATTGAGTTATAAAAAAATTAAATATATTCTTATTTCTTATGCCAAGAGTGAATCTCCATAACCTTAGCTTTTTATTTGAATTGGTTAATTGAAATAATATTTGCAAACATCTTATACTGCATTAATTATCTTTAAAGTGTTTATAATTTGTAATTTTAATTCTACTTCCCTGTGGATCGACCCCGTTCTCATCGGGTTATTTATTACTTCGACAATCCTGCACTTGGGAATAACTTTTATATTCTGGACGTGTCAACTCTTTTGGTAAAGAGTGATCGAGCAAGTCTTAACTAGCTAGGAGGGCTTCGTATTCAGCCTCATTATTTGTAGCAAGGAAGTGAAATCTTACTACATAACTAAGCTTATCTCATTTTGAGCTAGCAAGAATGATATCAGCTTCACATCCTTTAAAGTTAGAAGCTACATCGATGAAGAGCGTCCAAGTCGAGGTAGATGGTATTTCTTTATCTTGAATGTTTAAGGGTTCTCCATAAGAAGCTTCTGTTTCGACCTTGTCTCTATAAGTGCACTCTGTAATGAAATTGGCGAGGACTTATCCTTTAACGGCCAACCTCTATTTGTACTAAATGTCGAATTCACTGAGTTTGTTTCCCATTTAACCAAAAATCTGGAAATTTCAGGCTCAATGTTTGGTCAATAAGGACAATTATTGTGTTGGCCTAAAAGTACAATCGTAGTTTTTCTCCTATCATTACTAGTGTCAATGCAAGTTTCTCTACTAAAGAGTGGCAGGTTTTGGGGTTTATAAAGGCTTTGATAGCAAATTAGACTGGTCTTTGAATACCTTCTTTTTCTTTGACTAGTGCTCTGTTTATTGCTCGAATTGAGACCCTTAAATATATGATTAATTGATCTCTAGTTTTTGTTATAGCAAGGTGGAGAGGTTGAGCCAAATATTCTTTTAACTTCTAAAAGGCCTCTTCGCATTAGGGGGTCTATCTCATTTTACTTTTGCTCTTGATGGTTTGAAAAACTTTGAAGCACTTGTTAATGGCTTTGGAAATAAATTTATTGAGTAATTATTTAGCCTATGAGCCTTTGTATTTCTTTAATGATGCTTAAAGACTTCATTTCAAGGACTACTAGGATTTTGTCTAGGTTAGCTTCAACTTTTCTCTAGCTTACCATAAAGCCCAAGCAATTTCTTGATTTGACCTAAAAGGTATATTTTTTGGGATTTAGCTTTATGTGATGCTCTCTTAAAATCTCGAAGGTCTTTCTCAAGCTGCACACATAATCTTCAGATTATATTGAATTTGCGATCATATTATCTACATACACTTTCATACTTTTTTTTATCAATGGTTTGAACAACTTATTTCGAGCCTCTATTAGGTGGCACCCATATTTTTAAGATCAAACAATATGGTTTTATAACAATAAGTCCTCTAATAAATGATAAATAATGTTTTTCCTCAATTGGGTGGAAACATCTTGATCTAGTTATATCTTAAGAAAACATTGATGAAATTGAGGAGCATGTGCTTTGCCTAGAGTTTACTAACTGGTCAATCTTCGAGAGTCAAAAACTATACTTATGGAGTACTTTGTTCAAATCTATGAAGTCCATACACATCCTCTATTTTCTGTGACTTTTTTAACCATTACGACATTAACCAGCTATTTGGGATAGTGAACTTCCTATATGAACCCTGCTACTAAAAGTTTCTCAACTTCGATTGCGATAGCTTTATTCTTTTTTTTATTAAAAATTCTTCATTTCTATTTGCTTGGCTTGAAGGATGAATCAACAGTTAGTGTGTGTGATATAAGGGCGGGCTCTATTCTTGGCATGCCTTTATACAACCAAGCAAAGATGTCTGAGAACTCTCTAACAAGTAAACTTAGTTCTTTTGTAAACTTCGGCTCTAGCTATGAGCCTATTTTTACTATCTTCTTAAGAGATTCTAGTCAAACAAGTATCGAGGGTAAGTTTCCTATTGGCTTTAGGGATTTTGATTTGTTTTCTTCTCTTAGATCCACTATAGATATGCAAAAAGTTCTTTTAGATGAGGTCAAATAACAGCTCATTGCTACTTTTTAATCTCCACTAGTAACTTTTACTCCATCTCCAATAGAAAATTTAAGTTTTAAATAAGGCTTCTCTCCTAGAGACACGGGTAAACTTACAACTCCTAGTGACATAACGCAATTGTCACCGAATTTGTATAGGGCAGTTTATATTTATTTGATATTCAAATATTTAATACCGAGCTTGCTCAATATGTCTTTGAATATTATGTCCACTGAGCTTCCTATATCTACGAGCACTCAATTTATTTCCATCCTAGCTATTTGTATAGTTACAACAAGTGCATCATTATGGGGATAATTGACACTTCATGCATCCTCTTCGGTAAATATAATAGGGATTGACTAACTCGTGGTTTTTAGTTGCTAAAGTGTTGCACATTACTGATGTCCCACCAGTGAGTACCGAGAATAATTATTTTTTTTGTCTATTTGAATCTCTAGACAATGTAAAACCCCTAAGATAATCACGGTTATTTCTTGCAGTAGAGATTTCACGAGTTTTAGGTCCTATTCTAGTTTAGACTTCTTTGGTCCCATATCGACACTAAACTATTTCAAGTACCCTTTTCATCAACTGATCCACATAGAATCTTAAAGTTGGGCATCCATTGGTAGTGTGGCCATGGTCTTTGTTCGGGCAGTACTATAAAGGGCCTCAGCTCTTCGAGCAAACCTTTCTCTTTGATAGCTTCAAATACTACCATTAATAAGACAATCATGGGAATGTATCTCTCTTCTTGTACCTTTGCCACTCTATGAGAGATCTCTTTATTTGATCTCCTTGAGGTCCTCTTTGAGAGGGGTCCATCTGAGGATACTTTGTTACTCTTGATGGTGTTCTATCTCTTTGTTCTTATGTCTTCATCCTTTTGGGGGGATCTCTTAGACTTATTTTTCTATGTTTTTCCTCGTGCATCTTTTTTAGCTATGTTCTTTGTTGTCTCTTCTTCTCCGATTTCATATATCGAAGAGCTTGTTTGTATGCAACCGCATAGGAGGCTAATGAGTTTTCAAATGGGTAATGCCATAATCGGCTTAGATTTAATCCTGCTTTAGAGCTTCTAGTGATATTGGTAGATCAAACACCCTAAGTTGAATTACCTCTTAGTGAAATTGTCCTATGAAGCTTCTTATGCTTTCAATCTTATCTTATTTGAGTCATCGTAGCTATTGAGGATCTTTAGTCTTCTCACAAGCTTCTCAAAAGTATTGGATGAACTTTTTGATCAACTCACTAAATGAGGAAATACTTCTCTGTCTCAAGCTTCAGTACTAGAAAATGGCTTATCCGTCCAAATTCATATGGAGTAATGATGGGCGTATTTTATACATATTATTTAGGCTTCCGTAAACTTAAAATCTGTTCTTTTTAAGCATTAATAAATAGACTTTTTATGTGTTTTATTATTATTTTGTAGGTCTGATGTCAATGGAGCTATTTAGAATAAAAATCTAAAGAAAACAAGGTAAAAATATCAAATCTGCTATATTAGATTGCTACATTAATTTTGTTATAATACCTGCACTATAATGCGTGAATAATACCCTTATGAATAGTAATTCATGAACAATATTTTTTAAACAGTTTTTGCATTTGACATAAAAAAAAATCCTAATTTAACTTATATTTGATATTTTACCTTAATTTGAAAATTAAAAAATTACAAATAGAAGATCAAAAAGTTTATTTCAAAAAAGAGAAGAAGGGAGAAGGAGCATAAGAGAAAATAACTTTTTAAAGAGAGAGAGAGGGTAACTTTTGGAGGATTTAGAAGACAAAAAATTGAAGATTGTAGTAAAATCAATTTTATATCTTCAACTCTTTATCTTTCTAGTTTATATAATTTTCATGATTTTTTTCTTAATAAGCTCTAGAACTTTTTATTTCATAATGAACTAAGTTTTATATCGAGGGTTACAACTTTGAACTTGATATATGATTCTTAGTGGTTAAATTCTTCTAGAACTATTTGAGCATGACCAGAGTAGTTAGTCAAATCAAAGAGTATATACCCAATTACTAAAGGCAGTGTTAGCGAGATGAGCACTATGAGCCAGTTGATGACACCTGCTATCCTTGTAACCATTAGACTTGTGCATGTGGACATAACCTTGTGAACTATAACAGACAAAGTGGGGATACATAGTGATTAGGTCTTATGAGCCAAAATCTATGGGGGGGGAAGCACATGTTTTACTAAATAAGGATTTTGTTTTCTTAAAATTTTCATTTAAGTTAACTCTAGCTTACTTGACTTTTTTTTTTTAAAAAAAAAGTAATTTAAAGTGATTTATTTTATTAAAATATTTTTTAGCATTAAATAAAGGAATTTTTCTTAAAACCATAAATAAACTTATTTTAAAATAAAAAATTTATCTGAAAATGATTATAATTAAGGTTTGAATCAAATTCCATTCGAATCCATTGAAAGACCTTTTCTTAACCCTAAAGATACAAACTAATCATGGTAAATTATAAATATTGGCTAGTGGCTAGCCGTCAAACCACTTGTGTTTGATGCTTAAAACACAACGATTATTGAAAAGTGGTAGGTTTTTACTAGAAAATCAAAATTTTGCACATATTAAGTGTGATGCCGAAATGTTTTTAAACATTTTCTCAAATATTTATTGCATGTCACACCTCGTAAATACTATTTAAACTCATAAAATATTATATAAATTAGAATTTTTAGAATGCTTGTTGATTTAAGTGAACAAATAGGTCAAACCTATTATTGGTGAACAAGGTTCTAAAATGAAAAATATTCTACAAGATATTTAGTGACATTTTAAAATATTCCCTAATATATTTTCTCATCTTCATGCACTCTATTAGAATATTATATAATTTTGTAAATTCTAATCATTAATTATATAGAATTAGTGCTATAAATGGAAAAACCTTTAGTTGAACTCATTGAGTTAAATCATCTTATTTTATACTTTTTTTTAAATATATAAGGGAGTTTTTTTTAAACCACTTTTATTTTCTCTTTTTATATTATAATTGTAGAATACTTAGCACTTAAAATATTTAAGTCCGCAGAATTCAAAAAACGTTCATGACATAAAGCAAGTTTAAAAGAAAAAAAAAAGATATTCTTGCAGCAATGCCTCGTGATACATACTAGAGTCATAAAACACCTTCATGGTACTAAAGGCCTAAAATGCGTACTTACAAATCACAAACAGGTCGCACCTTGCATAGCCCAAACCAAGCCACCTCACACACGCCTTAATTTAAGCATTCCATCAGTCATCAGTCATCAGTCTTCTTCGATCAACACCAATTCACCATAAAGGAACAATTAAAATCAGAATTGTAAGGGTAGGCCAGAGCAGCATTTTATATTATTTATCCTCTATATTAATATGCTGGGCAATCTCACTCTCAAACCCTCTATAAATCATTTTGCACCTCAGCGCAAGATCGTACTCTGCAACAGTACACACATACATGTATATATATATATATATATAATATATATATATATGTTGACATTTGAACGTCCCCGAGATCTCTATCTTGGTCTTAGACTTAGTAGTCCCAGACGATTATTGAACAACTACTGGGCTCTGCCATTGCCGTTGGCAATATGTTCTTGAAGTTGAAACGTGCATGCTAAGTGGGCTATATCTTCATCTGCCGTCCTCACAATTTCCCAAAATTCTTCTAGAAAAGACGATCTTAAGTGCATTTCATTTTCTATTTTAGTTACATACACCTAATATCACAGTCCATGTATAAATTCCACATGAATCCTTTGTATCTGAGAGTTAGAATGGAGATATTTGTTCGTGGCTAATTTTGGTAAGGGCCGTTCCAAACTATTGGGAGAATTTGTTGAAAAAAAAATCTGACTTTTTAGGTTTGGTGGTGCTAAGAGCTAAGTTTGAACTCTTATTTTAGTAGAGTTAGAATTGAAACTGAGTGGAGATTGAGCTGAGAATTGAATACAAGTTAAGTTACTTTTGAAATTTTGAGGAACATAGAAAACGCAAGGTCCACCGACGCCTACTTTTTGACACTCAAGTTAGGTGGTGGCTCAAAAACAAATCTCTCTTAGAGTTTATGTCCTAAAAAGAAAATGGAAGAGAGACAGTGAAAATTTTTCTTAATAGAGAGTTGTTGCTCGACTCCAAAACTTATTTTACTTTCATTCAAAATTAGAGATAAACCTTAAATATGAAGGAAGCCGGCTTAAAGATAATAACTTAAGGGTGATACATCGCGATACTCAAACAGAGAACCATCCCTTTCATAAAGAGTATTTTGGAGAACAAACTCAAATAGGGGCATGTGGGTAATTATATTTTTATGATGTTTAGAATACTATGTATCTTCTTGATTGGGTGTTTTTAGAGTAACCAACTTTGTTAGATGAGCTAGGAATACTAAGTGAGTTGTAGGCTTTGTTCCCCAAAGCTCAGTAAATTTAATGTTGGATCATCCTAACAACTTTACACAGCTCTGATTCGTGTGTCAATAGAGGACAAGGGCCCGATATATGTTGACATAGAGACTTACCACTGTTTTTTTTTTTTTTAGATTTCTCCTATTAAACTTTTTCCTTAAGTCTAATCATTAAATGATATGGCTTCCAACTAGACATCGATGGAATCTAATGGTGACGTGGCAATGGTATGAACTCTGCTGATGTGTACACCCTTTGGTGAGCTTGATGATGATATAGCATGTGACTTGGCCATAATAACGTGTCTTCTGATAACGAGAGTAAGTGATGTCGTGTATCCTTAAACGAGTCCCACTCAATAACTTTTTTAAACTAAATTATAAAGGTCCATGAATTCAAACTCGTGCTCAACTTGTTGAGGTAGCCTGTTTTGGATTAAGTTACGCTTTTGGGGAAGTTAAGCCTAAGAGCCTATTTGAATTTTTGTGAGTGGACTAAGTGTCACTTAGTTTTTTTACCCAATAATATTAAAAATAGAATCATTCATACTCTCAATTTCAATTTTAATTTTTTTTATTTTAAATAATATATTAAATATTTATTAAATAATTTATTTTATAACTTTTAAAATTATTTTTATAGTATTTTATAACCCAATAATTATTATTTGACACATTATTATAAATAAAAATATTGAGATAAAAATTAAAAATTCAGCATTTCTCTTTAAAATACAACATTATGTAATTAGTAGATAATATATAAGAAATTTTTTAGTTATTTATCCTCTATCTTGATTCATTAAATAATATAAAATAAATCTTCTTGATCATTCATCATAGACCGTTGATGTTCTAATAAAAAATTATACGAATAATAATTGCAAAATATTATTCTCGTCCAACTAACCCTGTACCCCATCATCCCCATGTTTGCTTTTTTTTTTTTATAAATAAAAAAGAATAATAATCTTATTAAAAATACAAAGTATAATCTTTCCTGATTGCATTCTGAATCATTTGGGATGCCATGCCAAACTTTTTAAATAATAATGATTTTGTTTAATATATAGTTGATTGGCATGAATTATGAAAATGACCATGCGTCATCAGTGACGTCATTCACTCAAGAGTCCAGATTATAAAGGACTTTAGAAGTTGGCAGCATATGGAGCCAGGGCACAGCCAGAACCAGAGCCAGAGCCAGAGCCACACACGACACATGCACAAACGATAATTAACTTCACTTTTAATCATATTATTATACAGATTATGCAAAGCTAAAAAAGACAATGCTGATACCGAAGGTTTCATATTTTATAATAATCAAAGTTGTATTTCTTTGGAATGATCAAAAGTGGGGATTGATATTTGCGGGCTTTTCTTCGTTTCTTAGTAACTTTTTTGTGATTGGTGCCTTTTACAACTCACTGCTGTCGGCAAAAATAAATGGACTTGTGATGGGTTTGATTTTGGACGAGGTGGAAACACCTCCACTTGTTGCTGGTTTGCGTGGGATGAGATTCAGGAAAAGGTACCTAACTAGAAAATTTTAGATCTTGTTTATAAATTATTAATATCCAGAGAAACAAAGTCTGGTCAAAACTCCCACGATTTTGGGGTAGTTTAAAAGGAAATGCAGAAAAAAGTTATGATGGCTCTCCAAGAGCAAAACGCTTCATATTAAATTAACAACAAAAAGCATGAAAACTCACCTAGTTGTTCAAGCATAAACCTCTTTTCAAGTACATTATTAACAATCATATAAAGGATTTTCGCATAAAATGCTGCATTAGTGCCCACTGATTCCTTTTATCAACTTTTTAAGGTGGCTTATTCCTCTTTCCCTTTAGTTTGTCCCTTGACTAACTTGTTCAAATAAACTATAAACACTATGGCGATGGGTGTAGGTTCTTGTTCAAATAAACTATAACCAAAAAGTTCAAATTTCTTAATGATACAATAGTTCTGTAGTTGATAATTGAATCCTTTGGTACACCAATATATTCACACTTAAACAGGAGCATAAAAGAGTTTTTCAGAAACAAACTTGCATCATTTCACAATTACAAATTTAACAGCAAAAGTCTTTGGATCATATAATAGTTGTATATTTCAACAATTGAAATACTTGAACAAGCATTATATTTGCATTTAAAATAGAGAGGAAAAAAGAGTTAACCAAAGGAACCGAGACAGAGTGTAGAATAAGAAAACAGGCATTACTTGCTTCCTGTTAAATACCATTAGGAAACGGAACAAAATATAGATCGATTTTCTACCATCCTTTTACAAATGCTGAAATGAAGTTAGTAAAAATTCTCTACGTAAAGTATCTGTTACCGGCTCCCATTAACCTGCAGCGACAACACCCTGTGTCATTCACTCCCCAAGACAAATTTAGCACAACATATCCAGGCAATTCATTGTTTCTCTTATTGTCAAACAACTGGTTTGTTCATTATCTGTGCAAGAAAAACAAGTTTCACTGAAACAAAGAGAAATGCATGAGATTGGAAAAGAAAAATAAAGAGAAGTTTCTTTCCACTGAAGAGAAGTTATATTCATTGGAGGGGACAATTTCTCTTCATTGAAATGAAATTCTTTAATGTGGACAGATGATTTTTCTTCGATGAAGAGCTCGTCTCCAGTGAAGAGAGGACTATTTCTCTTCAACCAACCACAAGTATATCCTATCTGAATAGCTAAGCAATAATTTTTGGCGCCTGTTAAAAAGTTCCGGGAACAGGGATTTCGGATGGTTATGCTTACATACCTCGTTCCGCTGGCACCTTTTAAGAATTCAGGAAACACCCTAAATCATCGGTATTCTGTTTTGGTTGCACGGAATTCCTTTGTTGCTCCACTCTTTTAAGCTGTGATGATAATTGTATCAAATCAACAGTGCACCCATGTTCAGGAGAGCAAGAATACTTTTTATTCCAAAGATCCGACTCTTGAGAAACTCCATCTGTTTCAAGTTTCAAGTCAACAGCATGACCAGTATCAGGAACCATAGTGGACTCTGTCTGAGCAACATCCAAGTAGTTCATCCCAGATAAATAAAAGCCTTTTGTTGCACATTTTCCCATTGCCGTTAGACCTGACGTTTTGTCAAAATCTTGACGTAGACTATCATGGGCACAGCTTCCTTGGTTGATCAAGGGTTTAGCCGTTACGATTCCAGTTGAATGACCTGACAATATATTTGATTCAGCTGACAGAAGAGAGAGAGCACGACTGAAGGGTGAAATCCCCAATGATTCTTGAACGATTGATGCTGCATTAAGAATACCATAGCTTTCTGTTGCTGATGGAGGATTTCCAAGATTGTGTTGTTTCTTATTGCCTTGATAGAGGAAGGATTTTGTTAAGAGCTGCTTGTTAGCGATTAGAACTACCAATTGAGGACAATAGAATGGTTTCTCTGAAAACTTAAGACACTTACATAGGTTAACCTGGTCATATCTGTCTGGAAAAATAATGCCACCTGGTAGCATTTCTGGGAAAACAAAAGATGTTCCCTTTGGCAAATAAGTCCATGGAAAGTTGGTCCCTGGACAACGCACATATGTTAGAGAGAAGACCTTAATAAAAATTTATGTTACAAATGAAAATGCAAAGTTTTCTGAACATGCTGCTGATAGATTATCAAAGTAAGGTTGATGACCCGCACAGGATCTATAAAAACATAATAATTCAATTAGGATTATCCTAAGAAACTATTTCTTACCAACATGATGAGCTACTGATTATTGAAGTCAGGTTACTTATTGAACTTGTCTAGGTTCCACAGACACATAACAATAACTTCCAATCACCACTAGAATTTATGAAATAACCTACTTAAGATTAGGGGGAAGCAAAGCGAAGATAGATAGCTACACTGTTATATATCTCCTTTAAACTTTCAGTTTGCTTCATACAGTTTAAATTGCTTGAAGCAGCTGGAATGATGTGACATTAGAAACATATATTAATGCATGACACATGATTTTTTACTTCAAGTAAATTAGTTCACTTGGATATTTTTTTCAACACAGATTCAGGTGTTTCTAGACTGGTGTATTGTTTGCTTTATGATCCTTTTGCAAGCAATGACATTAATCCTTAGGATTCTCAATTCCAATTATTGGATGATCCAGAGGAAATGATTCACTTGTTCTTCAGACCAACATAACTTTCTTTTTGTGTTTATTGTTACTGCTCTCACAATTATCTCTTGAGAGACTCATATTGTTTGCATAGACAAGGATTAAAGGCGACTACAATAATTGATTACAGAATCAAACATATCATTGTGGGTTTCTTCTGTACCCCAAAAGTGCCTAGTTGCCAATCAGATTGATATATAGCAGATTCTAGTGGCTATCACAAGCTTGTCTTTGACTGCAAGTGATCTGCAAAGATGACCATTGGAGAAACCACATTTAAAAGTAATCCTAATAGTTGCTGACTTGGCAACTCCATTCTTATATGGGATAAGAAAATTTCTAAGATAGAAAGTTTCTTTCTATACAACCGCAAAACTTAGCCTGACCAGGATGACAGGATAAGTTATACAAACAAAGTGGGATTAGGGAATAATAGAAATCATCATGCTCTAATGACAAAGTGCTACCCATTAAAAAAGTCAGGCTACAAGACATTTATGGAATTTAATTGTAAATTTATGTAAATAACTCATAATTGGCTTCAACAACTTGCAGATTATACAGTGACCAAGTGTAAGAATAAAATGATCAGAAGTTTGTTAGTTAGGCTGGCATTTAAGAAATTTATTCACAAGGAATAGAAATATCAGAAAATAAAGTGTTGCATCAAAACTCAGCTCAGTTACTATCCTTGAAACAAGCAAAAAGAGTTACTAACCTTACAGATGGTGCATGATAGCAGAGGCAAACATAAAATAAATTGTTCTAGTGGCTTTTAATATGCAGATCTAGTTATAGCTCTTTAGATTTAAGGGAGAGGGAGCTTACTTATTCATACCTTGATATGACTGCAGCAACTTATGTGATTTATCAGAGAGGACATTAAATTGAGGCTTCCTTCTACGCTCATTGTGGCCTGCAAGGCGTCTACGACAACTGCGCTTACTATCATCAAATTCAGACAGCATATGAAACCTGATAAACCAAAAAATTATCACAGGTCATACCAGCTGTGACATAAGAAAATCGACCTAACAAAGGGTAATGATAATATAACTTCAAGGAGAGTGTTCAACAAAGCAAAGGAGAATATATGAACTTTGGATTCATAACATGAAGAATTGAATTGATAACAATACACATTAAAGAAAACTTAAGCCTACCGGAAACTTGAACATAATCGAAATAGCCAAGTAATGCTATCAAAATGAACACAAAACTCGAGACCTCAATTATTCCATAAGACTCTAAACATAAAATCTTCATCTCCCACTATTTTGTCATCTCAATTCAAGTTCATTGAATACCGATAAAGCAGCGGAAATAAATTGAGAACTTAAGATCTTACACTATTTGCCAAGGTCAAGTCGTCCTGTGTTTCCCTAATTTTGCCATCCTTGTTGCATAAAGCTCAAATCCACTATTAGTGGACAGGGTTCTATAGTTGGTTTTTGACTTCTAGATTCCAAAGATGCTCATGGATTTAAGGAATATATGTCAACTGGTAGAGCCTTGTTCTTGTAATAGGGGGCATTAGTGGAGAACCCATATACCATCATCTACATACAGACTCTGATCTTTTCCCAAGACATCAACCTCCCTTTAAACATAAAGCATTTTATTTGTATATCAGTTTGCGAGGAACAAGAGACGGCTAGGGAGGTATGTTAATGATTATTTTGGATGCAAAGCACATTCTTGAATTTGTTTCGTTGCTTCCTCTGAGAAATTTGAAATACTTTGTTCATAGGCATGCCCCTTTTCTTTGTTTCTAATCAAAATTTCTTCCTTGTTACTCGGCCTAACTTGATCCAAATGAGAAACTTCTCTAACAGGGTTATTCATGCAGAATCTTCAAACAAGGTTAGTACAACTACTGTGAGCCAATTCTAAATGCAATGTGAGAATGATAAATAAGATCTTTGTGATGAACTGCTTTGATTTCTATCATAAATTAACTATAATCAAAAGTGAAGGCAAGAGGGAGGGGAAAGGAAAATCTAACCTGCTACATTGTTGACAAAACCTTTGCTCATTGCCATTTACAATAACTTTGGGAGTTTTTGAATGAACCTCACAAACTTTATGCCTTTTGTGATAATCCTTTGAGGAGCTAAGATCCTTGTTACAGCCATAAACTTGACAAAGGGGAGTCTGAGAGCATGAACTTGTTGTGCGAGCTTTCTTTGCAGTCAAAGGTGGAGACGCTGAAGATATAACCGACCTCTCCTCCAAAAATTTACCACTCTGCGCATCTCTGCAATCAACCAATCTCCCTAACTTCAAGTCAACAAGTGTTGAATCCTGACCAGTAGACTCCAAACAAGAACTTGAAATCTTTGAGCCAGATTCCTCCTCCACATAAAATGAATTTGAGGCAACCAAATAAGAGGGTGTAATTACTCTTTTGTTAGAATTACAACCTACTTCACAATTAAGTGCCCCCAAGCTTGTGTTACTATGACAAGGTTTTCTTGTCAAGTCAGTGACACCAAGATCCATAAATTCCATATTTTCAACAGCATCACCATCTGAAATAAGCTTATTGATATCAAAATTATAAGAAGGTTTACTTTCCCATCCCATCAATGCATTTCTACTTCTTGAAAAAGAGTCAACAGACAAGTCGACTTCATCTGAAAACAAAAAGCCTTTCCCTTCAGAACCGTAGCTCCAAGACTCCATCATAGAACAGTACCAAAGTTGCTGAACGTGTGAAAAAATCTAAATGCCTAGCACAACACAAAAAACAACAATTAGCACTCCAAAAAGGCCAAGTAATTAAGGAAAATATATAAAAGCATACAATTTCATACTTTGTATATAATAAATAGCAGTTGCACAAACAACACAGAAGCAACAGCATTAAGATCAATAAATATGAACACAAGGTATCAGTACACCGGCATCACTGCAAAAAATTGATAATGCCCAGTTTCAGTTGAAATACAATAACACAAGTCCAAACATCAAAACAAAATCTTCGCTCCATACACTAATTTTTTTTTTTAAAAAAATTAACTGAGTGAAGCTGAAATTTTGTGTTTTACTGTTCTTTTTATAATTAAAAGAAACAATTAAGTGGAAGTTGAAGAAAACTCAAATTTCTTTTCCTTGGATAAATTCAGTTTTCCCATTGATCAAACAGGAGCAGATGAAAGTAATATTCAAGCCACATCACCACAAAACACATTCAATGCTCAAAATCAAACTAACCCAGGTCAAAAAATTACAAATTTCAACCATTTTCCCTTTCAAAATCCAAAATAAACAAAGTAAGAAGCTCAAAAACTCACAACTCTGCTGCACAGGACCTTTTATTAAGAAAAACAGAATCTTTAGAACATTAAAAGAAGAAAACCGTTAAAGAATTACAAAAAGATATACAACAGCAATTAGGCAGCATTCCAAATTTTCTCTCTTTTCCTACAGTTTCTCCAGAAACCAAACTTGCGAAAATGACATACAGTGAGAACAAGACAGCAAAAGAAGAGCCTGAAAAATAATGGAGGAGCGTTCTTTGTTTCTTGCCTTTCTTACCAGAACGAATAAAAACGTGATCGGTGAACAGTGAACAGTGAAAGACAATCAAGAGAGAGAGAAAGAGTTGAGCTTTTTCCTTGTGTGTGCGCGCACGCGCGTGTTTTATTTCTAATAATCTTTCAGGTGAGTAGTATCGAGGAGGTCGAAGCAGATATACACTGCGAGTCAACATTCAACAACACGATTTCCACTACAACAAATATTAGCTACTCAGACCTCACTCACTCACTCACTCACTCCCTCGTCTCAAAAGCACGTCCAGGTCTTTTGTTGCTTTTTTTAGAGTCTTGAAATTCCGCTTTTGTACATGACGCGGATATGAGATTGCTCTTCTGCTCCGGTGGCTGTTTCGTAAATTGAAGATGATGATGGGGATGCTCGTCTCTGTCCTGTCATTACTCATGACTCATGATTTGCCTGCTTGTATTTATAAATTAAATTTTAACCCAGTGTTTCTGTTTTCTTTTTTATTTATAATATAAATTTTTTTTTTTATAAGAGGAAGTGAGATTTGGAATCTCTATTAGCAGAGATAAATACATTATTAATTCTTTATCATTAACTGTTAACATAAGTATATTTAATTAATTGAAATACATGCCTAGTAATAATTTGATTTGAGAGGGACGAGGTTTATTGTCTTAAAGTAAACATAAGGAATAATTAACAACTCAATCATTCATGTTTGTTTTAAGAAAACTGGATCTCCATTTTCTCCATTTCAATATCATTTTTCCCACATATACGAATAATAAATAATAAACTAAATTGTATTTGAAAATGATCTCAATAAATTTTCTATTAAAGAAAAAAAAAAGAAAACAATCTTTTTTTCAATAGAATTCAATGAATACTAATTATATGAGAGTATATTATAAAATTTTGATAGTGGTGGGTTAAATCAATAGAAAACACTCAACAACTGCTCGTATATGCAACCCTTTCCATTTAGAGTTTTCTAGCACCAAAAAAATCTCTCTAATTCAAATTCAATAACTCGGTAAGGAATAAGGATTAAAGATTAAGGGGTGGTTGATCCTCCAGAGTTGAGATCTCGAAGTTTTGAATGTTGATGATTCAATGACAAGACGACCCCTGAGGGCCACGTCTATATCTTAAAAAGGAAACATGTGTCCGAACAGAAAAGGAAAGGCCAAATGGAAGTGGGGGTGGGAGTGAGTGAGGTTGCTTGTTGCTGGTTGCTGCTGCTAGCCTGACACACCAACTTTTGCTTTTAAAAATAACCATTGCATGGATGACAACTAAAGGCCAGCCAGCCTTGCCCTTCTGCAAAAAGTTGTCCATTATGCATTATGCATTATGCAATTGCAACTCCAACTCCAACTTTCAACTGCCCCTCTATCCCATTCAAAATCACCATCAATCTTGATACTTGCACGCTCCAACTCCAAACAGCCCTCACTTTCCATTTGTTTCTCTTTCTTTTCTGTACAATTTTGTTTTAAACTTCAAGTATGGTTATGTTAATCACCTATATATTCCTTAGCCTTTACATCTCTTCTACGCCAAGATAACACTTATATAGATATATATGCTTCCAATCATGACTTAGGCGCAGACACAATCAAATATTTCAGTTTTAAATGGCCTTGCTATATCATTTTAATAAAAGACTTTTGTCAATTATGGTCAATTTGGATCACAAAGATTTTACTTTATTTATCTTTGTTTTGTGTCATCAGTCATGGAATAATCATGGACTCTTGATGGGGATAAAAGATGGTTAAAAGTGGGGACACGATTGTAGTATTTGTAGATTGGTAGAAAGAAAAGGGCAAAGGAGAATTGTGGCCATGGATATACATTCATGCCTTTCTTTCATAAATTGATTATGAGTGGGAATAATTTATGAAAGCCTATTCAGACACGACAACACAACACACACGAAGGTGCAGTTGTCCTTATCAATTATCTTTCAAATGAAATGGGGTGACATGTGTGTAGACTAGAAAAAGCTGCAATCTGCTTTGTTATCATTCGAGTTTTTGACGGCCCACATATCGAATGCCATTAGCATTTTGCGAATGTGTTGGTTAGTATATGTATGTGTAACATAGAGCCTAGAGGTCACACACGATCAAGGCTTGAACAACAACCAATATCTGGTCAATGACTCATTGATTCCTCTTAAAAAGAGAGAAAAATTTGAGTTTGAATTAATATTAGACATCTTTAAAATTTATTTTAAAAGTAATATAATAAGTATACATTAAATATAATAAAAAAATTTAAAATTTATACCATTTCATCACTTAATATTTATTTGATATATTATTTTTAATATATAATTTAAAATAAAATTTTTAAATACTTAGCATTATTTTTTAAATTTGTCTATTCCTCTATTTTTTATTATTATTTTTCTATACACAAAAACAAAAAAAAAAAAGTTATAGACAGAGATAGGTTGATGATTGAACACAAATACAATTAGTTGTTGATGGAGAATAAGGATGGTAAAAAAGTTTGGATTTTGATGGAGAATAAGAATGGTAAAAAAGTTTGGATTTAAATCCGAATTTGAATTCGAAAAAATTTGAAATCTGACCTGTTAAAAAAAAAAAATCCAAAGTTTTTTTTTTGGATTCAAATCCTTTTTTTTTTTAGAAATTTAGATCTGGATCCAACTTGAATCCGAAAATTTTATTTTATTTTTTATTTTTAAATATATTCTAAATTAATTCCTAATCCTTGATATATATATATAAATCTAATAATTATTTTATAAAATAAATATCTTAAAAATTTAAATTTAACCTAAAAATTAAAAAAAATAAGGATGAAAAATATATTTTAAATTATCAATGCAAATTACACATGTCACTTATACAAATTATACATATTAAACTATAAATATAAATTATAAATACAAATCTAACTATTATTTTATAAAATAAATACCTAAAATTTTAAAATTTACCAAAATAATTAAAAAAATTAAAAAATAAATAAAAATAAAAGACCGGACTTAACTCAGATCTGGCCCAACTTAAAAAAATTCGGGTTAAATTCAAGTTTTAAAATAAAAAAAATTTAAATCTACATTCGAGTTGAACATAACTTGAATTTTACCATCCTAATAGAAACCAGAGAAAAAAAAACACGTGCACCATTTAATTTAGTCCCTGGGTCTCAAACAATTCGATTAGTAAACAAGTAATGCTAATTGCTAAATCCACCTCATTTTAATTTTGGGCAGGCCCCTATCTCTTTTACCGAAGAAAATAATTAAATCATAAAGTGAATTTATAATTACTCTATCGAAGTTGAGAAGCCCGAAAACCGTCGGGCTCGGCCTAAAATCACTCGGTTAAGAAGAGCCCACTAAACATGTTTCTCTGTTGTCCTCAGGCCGTTTAACTAGAGCCATTCACATTGATAATGAGTGTGTTTACTTAAATTTTTATTTATTTATTTTTATTTTTTTGGGAAGAGTTCACTTTTCTTCAATCCGATTAGTAGGAATTAGAATCGGTAAAAATCGAATTAAATAAAAAATGAATTGGAGAATCGAAGTAAGATTATATTATTTATTTATATTTTAAAAATAAAAAATTAGAATCATTATTAATGTCATCAATGTATTGACTAACACTTGGAAAATGATATTGAGTTCTTACAAATTATTAAATGTCATTTTTATGATAAATTTATATCTTAATATTTTAAAATATTAATAATAAATAAATATATTTCAATAACTTATTATTTAATATATTAACAATATATAATAAAAAAATAATTGCATATTTATATAATATAATATTTACTTATTAAAATTCAATTAATTAATTTTTAAAAATATATATAAATAAATAATAATAATACCAACGAATCAATATTTGCTATCCATTCTTATTCTGTCAATTTCATCTTTAAGGAGGGAGCGGGAATGGTAATCCCAAGGCCATCCCATACTTTAAAAGTGTATCAGTCATGTATGTGAATATTTATTATTAACTTAAAAAATTAGTTTATTAGATAATACTATAACCTATTATGATATATTCAAGATTCACTTAATTTTTATTTGATGTGGGATGTGACATTCTTTCCCACCTAATCATATGACGTTCTCGTTACGATGTGACCTAAATTGAAAGACCAACCTGACCTCTATTATCCATCCTCTCAGAATTAGAGAACCTACTACTTACATAGCAATCTCCTTTAGGGCCCAAGACACAAGATTTATAAGGTTCACTTGGCCCGTATTGTCCATGCCCCTGACAGTATATAGGACTCACATCTTATGTGGCAATGTACACTGAAGCGATTTTTGAGATTCACATATGAATAAGAATTTGAGTTTGTTTTGATACCACTTGTCACGGGTCGGACGCTTACTATTGACGCAAGAAATTAGCTTATTAAGTAATGTTGCATACCCACTCTTATATATCCAAAATTCAACTAATTTTTATTCGATGTAAGACGTGACACGTATAAGACCCATGACTTTATTTTTATTCTTTTATTGTTATTATTATTATTTTGATTCAATAAGTAAAAATTGATAGTGATTCTCATTCCACATTTGTTTAAGGGATAATAACATTTTTATTTTATAAGTATGGATTAATATTTAGTTTTATTTTAATTATTTTAAATTAGATAATTTTGTCTTAATCCGTTTATCAATTTTTGTTAAATTTGACAGTAGAAGGTAAAATCAAAATTCAACACAAATTTAAAACATACTGATAAAGTAAGATATATATCAAATTTTTTAATTGGCTTATAATAAAAGTTAAAAATAAATAAGACACGTGGCACATTCTTATAGAATTTTATTTTAATACTAATTTTTAATAATTTAATAAAAAATAAAAAATAATTCTATCATCATCATTGGTGATTAGTGGCGGCGGGCCACCGGCAGCCAGATTTCGATGATAAAAATAATCAAATTTTATATCATTAGACTACATTTTTCATGAGCTACATAATAATATAGTCACTTTTAGCAAAAGATAACAAAAAATAGCTAAAAATGGCCAAATATTCTCTGCCCACCCCTTCTATATCTTTTTGGCCATCGTCAACCGTCGTCAAATGGGGGGTGGGGGCACTATTATGTAGATTATGAAAAATACAATTCAATAATGTAAAATTTGATAATTTTTAAAACTTTTACCATCGTTGAAAAACGACGGCTAGCGACGGGTCACTAGAGATGTTATCTATTTATTTATAATTTATAAAATAAATTTTTAAACCTATTATAGTGTGACATGTGTTTATATATATCTTTTATTTTCTTAAAGGGTTTAATCTTATTTATGTATCATGTATCTTATTAAAATTGTATCATGTAGACTTTAATAAGAATAAGGTTGTCATTGTACAGAGAAAGCATCTTTTCTTTTTAATTCAACCGAAATTAACTAATAAATTATGATAAAACTATTAATTTTAAATTTTTTGAGATAAAAGTGAATATTAATCTATATTCTTAAGATAAAAATGTCTGTATCCCTTTTTTTAAACACACCATGATGAAGACTTATAAAATATTAATTATAAGTATAAGATTACTTAGCTACTTATATTAATAGTTAAGCGGTTAACAGTATATTTGTCTTCATTTTAATAGAGGTATTGAGTTTTTTTTTTTTTTTCTATATCAAACAAATAAATAAAGCTACTTAGCTCTTCTAGGTATATTTAACGGTCTACAGTGTGTTGTATCATTCTAATAGTATGTACTATAAATTTTTATTCTATGTTTGGTTACAAAATTAGAATGGATTGTATTGTACAATTCATAGTAGAAAAAATAAACCTTTGCAGATGGTAGGCTCAAAGGTGAATTGGAAAGTTTTGTTTCATGTAACAATTTATTAAAATATAAATATCATTTAAAAATATTAACCAAAATAAAAAATCATGGTAATATTATTAAATAACAACAACAATAATAATAACAATATAATACTACTTATAATATTATTGTTAAATATTGAAATTGTTATTTGTTAATATTAAACTATTATTATTTTGTTATACTAATAATAACTGTAATAAATAAAAAATGTTGTTTATAATATAATATTAAATAATTATTATCTTATTATTAGTAAAAATAATAATCCAATAACAAAATAATAAAAATAGTAATATATAAAGCAATAGTAATAAAACTAATAAAAATGTATATTATGATTCATTGATCATATAATAATATTAAATATAATATAATACTAAATTGACTACACTTTAATCCACTTCATTCCAATCCAATCTAACTTTTATTATCCAACCTAATTGCAATGTACTAAACATACTCTTTAGAATTGGACTAAAAATAGTCCAATCCTAAACAATTTTTAATTAGTGAGAATAAATGATGGGCCCTATTAAAAATAATTTATCCCTTTAAAATATGAAATAACTTATCTCAAATTACATAATTGATTCAAATTATTAATAAAAATTAATTCATAATACAAATTTATAGTTAAGAATAATACTAAATAATATAATTTATAAAAAAAAATCATTAATGGATAAAATATTATATAAGTCAAAAGAATAACAAAATATATTTTACAAACATAATTATATATTTATAAAAAATTAATAATTAATAAGTATTAATATAAATAAAAATTATTGAATTATTTAATAACTAAATTGAAAGTAAGTATTTAATTAATTTCTATTTACATTAATGTAGAAAAAATTGATAGTTAGATAATAAATAATTAAATTAGTATTTAAAAAAATGTTAATAATTAATGTATATTTACAAAATGTATTTAATATATTTAATTGCATTAAATAATATTAATATTATAAATTAAAGTATTTATCATTAATTACTTATAACTTATTATTGCAAATATATAATTTTAAATTATTTCAATCCAATCTCAGGTAACTGGACACAATACTTCATTATAACTAATCCAATCTTATCTTATCTAATCCTATTAAATTTATCTAATTTGAGGGGGAAAAAAAAAGAATCTTATCTTATCTAATTCTATTAAATTTATCTAATTTGAGGGGGAAAAAAAAAGAATCTTATCTTATCTAATTCTATTAAATTTATCTAATTTGAGGGGGAAAAAAAAAGAAGAAGAAACCAGAATCATCGTCACTGGCAGTAGATCTCTAAGTTGGGCCGTTGAAAATGTGAAATCATCACTCCAACCATGAATGTCCATCCAGCCTCTGCCG
The DNA here is from genome assembly GCA_946807835.1 of Ailanthus altissimus. Lineage (NCBI taxonomy): Eukaryota > Viridiplantae > Streptophyta > Magnoliopsida > Sapindales > Simaroubaceae > Ailanthus > Ailanthus altissimus. Next base: position 22,202,333 of record OX327685.1, on the reverse strand, counting down.
CCTTTAGCCACTGCGAATAAATTTGTACTTAAAACACCAAAAATAATCTGACATCTTCTTTTTCCTTTATCCTCCTTTTTAAAATAAATTATCTTCATAAACGTAATATAAATTATCAATGAGATAATTACCAATTAACTATATAATTGTCGGACAATTCACCCTTTGTCACATATACATCATTGCCATTTACACATTGGAATAAAATCCACGTATATTATGTTTTCTTGTATATATTTTATTTTCTTGTTTTATATCAGTCTAAAATCTATATAAAAGTTCATTTTATATTATATTATCATAATAAAATACATAAATTTTTTTTATCTTTCTTATATAATATCAGAACCTTATATTTTCATTATCTGTATGCTTAACTGAAAACTTGCTAAAGTTTAATCGGAGACTCGTTGAAAATTTGTCGGAATCTTGCCGAAAATAATTGGAAGTAAAATTTTATTTCCATTCATAAATCAGCCGTGCAAGTCTTGTTAACTCTCATTTTGACTAGATCAGCCCTTGTTGTCATAGAAAATTGTCAGACACTTCCTAAATTACAACTGATAGTTGAATTGATCACCACTATCTTTGAAAAAAGTTGTGACTATCATCGTCTTGCCTAAAACATTCTAAACTCATTAACCGTCCGAATGCCACTAGAAACATGCTGATTGAAGACTGTTGTTGTAGTAATTAGTATCCACAACTGGTAAGAATAAGTATTTATATATGTATAAATATACGTATTTTATTTGTATGTTGGTGATACTTGATTTATATATTGTTATTAGTAGTGTTTGTATAGGTTAAGGTCATACTATTAGCATTGGGTTTAATTGCAAGACTTTAGATTTATTTTAGGGACCAAATTATAATACTTTGAAAGTTTTGAGGGTAAATTTGTAAATATCAAAAATTAGCCACTTAGTATAAAAATACACTTTTAAAACCCTAATTATCTCATTTTGGTCGAGCTACCTCTTTTAGAGAGAGAGAAGAGAGAAAAAGAGGGGAGAGAAAGAGAAGAAGGAGAAGAAAAAGAAGAAAAAATTGGAATTTTGGATTTTAAGAGGTATATCACAACTATTTCTCAATTTATTGGTGTTAATTATGTTAATTTCTTTAAGTTTTGATTTCTGAAAATATGTATAATTGAGGATTTGATGTGTATTTCGTATGATATTTTGAGAATTGATGATGATCTATAAGATAGTTTGATAAATTATGATGGATTGTAGAATTTTTGCTTGATAGTCTCTTGATCCAAGAATTTTATAAATTGTTGTAATTCGATTCTGGTTTTGCATTTTGAGTATATTAAATTAGACATATTTATAATCATCTGAGACTTTGAATCGATTCAAAATTTCAGAAATTGAATTTTTTGTGAATTTACCAAAATGATCCTGAAATTCTAAAAATTTCCTATGTAAACAGTATGATACAGTGAATAACAATTTTTGTCCTACTGAATGATCTTAAAAAATTACTAATTTGTGGAATATGATAAGTTTATATGTCTAATATGATATACTCGGAATTGAGAATTTAGATCAATGTGGTTGAAGTGTTATGATTTTCTAAAGTGTATCAGCTCATTGCAGTATTTGATTAACAAAATTTTAAAGCTATGGAATAAAATAGTTTTAAAATACTTTTGGCAGTGATTTGAAAGTGAAATATTTATCATGGACTGAGATATGTGTGAAGAGTAATTATGTGATATTTTTATAATTTTTGAGTTAGTATATGAGTTTAAAAAATTGAGAGATTGAATACTGTTCAGTAAGTATCTTGATCTTGTTAGGTTAGTAGTTTGGATTCAATGGTATGTATGGAATGGATTGTATAGGAATTTTAATATAATATTCATATATAAGAAGGATATATAAGTCAAGAATGATATATTCTGATTTTGGAGTAATTGGACATCATTTGATGTATTAGAAAATTTTGTTAAGTGTAAGTGGTCAGAATGACAGGTTTTGAGAAACCAAGTATTTGGACCAATTTGATGTGATAAATGCATTGTGTATAATTTTGTAAGCTATTTAAAGTATTTTGTGTGAATTGTGAGGCTTATAAAAGAACTAATTTGTATTGATAGGTTAAGGAGATTTAAGCTTTGTAACTGAAAGTGTTAAGAGGTAAGTATACTAGACTTTTTACTGAAATCACAATAAACGTAGTAATTGTTTTGTATGATTTTGTAAATGTGGTTAGGAATATATTTATGTTATGTCAAAGTATATTTTGATATAAAATATGAAGATATGTATTTAAGAATGTGAGCATGGATATACATGACATACATGTGTTTTTGAAAGTGAGCTTTCAAAGTGAAATGTGTTTAATAAAGAGAGCTTTTGAAGTGTAATATGTCCATGAGAAATATTTTATGTTTTGAGGGTACTTGAACTCACTGTTGACTTAGTAGACATTTTATGTGATTTGTGGAGCCTTTATGTGTGGCCTTTCCTTCGGGATTGGTATATGTTATGTGTTCCGTATGTAGGGAGGATCCTATTGGTACCTAAAGGAAGAGTGAGTCATCACATTCGTGTGGTGGCGTATTGGTACATGTGAGAGGACTCACCGATGATCAGGGTGAGGGTTTGGCTTTTACCTTCGGGCATAAGCATTATATATGTGTGATTTAAAGGCCTCACTTGTACTATTCCTCTCATACGGTATGTCACCTACGAGTGACATTTGGCTCATTATGTGATATGTAAGTCCTACTAAGTAGTAGTTGAGTGATGATATTCCTATTATGTGTTTTGAAAGAATGTGTAAGTGCTTATATGATATGTGATTTGATAAGATTATGATTTTGATTGATCACAGCATATCATACATATGCATTGTGTACATATATGTATTTGTATTTGATATATGAAAAACTAGTATGCTTACTGAGTTTTATACTCATTATAGTTTATGGTGATTTCAGGTAAATAAGGTACATGTGTGCTTAGCGGATTTGGCAAGGCTTCTGCTGTTCCTTGGGTTCCCTAAGTTGTTAGGTTGCTAAGTGTTTCATTTGGGGACACGTGGGATAAGATATTTGATTTGTCCCTATTGAATAAATACTTATGTATTATTTTATTGTGTGTGGTTGGATTTAGTTTAAGTTTCACCAAGTGTAGTAATGGATTTATTTTAAGTAAGAATTTGCAATGAATATATTCTGGTCTTCCAGTAACAAAGTTGCTACTGGTGACGTAGTAGAGTGTTAATCTCTGAGAAAACTCTGCGTATCTCCGGTTTACTAATTGTCCAAGTCATAATTCAATTGCTATAATTCTGAAAGAAATTAAAATAAATGTTTAAGTATTATTGAATGAATGTAAGTGATGTCGTGTGTTAGATCTTTTGGGTCTGGGGCGTGACAGTTGTAGCCCTTACGCACCGCTTTAGATTCTAGCATTTTTCGGTGATCCATCATCATTGTTGACATCAAATCACTTCCTGTGATCTGATCGTTTATTCATGGTGCCCTTTTGCCTGATTTGCTTATCGATTCTAAAAAATAGTCTTTTTGCAAATTATTCAAAATTTTGTGGTCAGATTGTATTTTTTTATAATTTTGGAGTCATTCTGCAATTTATAAAGATTTAGGATAATTTTAAAATTATCAATTTCTTTTAGGGGAGATTCTATAACTATTATATTCTTATAGGTCATTCTTTAATTTTCTTTTAATTTTTAATGGGCTATTTTATAAATTTTCAAAATATTTAGGGTCACTTTATAATTTCTCTAAAATTTAGGGGCCAATTTGTAAATTTTTAAATGTTAAGGGGTCAATTTGTATTTTTTTACTTTTTTTGATTTGTTCATTTTGTGATCTACTACTATAAATAACACTAGCGTATCTCAACCTATTTATATTATTCTTGATGGATATAATTATGTTTTATGGATACAAATTATGTGTAGTATTCTCAAACTTAAGCGTTATATCACCAGTGCTATCACTTTGCCTAAGAAATATGATAGTAAAATCCTGTAGGCCTTTATTGATTGATAGAAAGATTGGGATAGCGAAAATCATCAAATTACATAGTTTGATAATTAATCTATACCATCAATTAGTCTTCATTAAGGTCAATTTGACACTGATAAATTACTTTTGAACTTTCTTGTACATTGCTACACTGCTATTGATCTTTTTCATTAGTAACAGCTTTTGCATAGTTTACATTAGCTCCATAAAAAACTAGGGCAATCCATCACAAATTTTTATTATTTTATGTAGTTTATTAGGATTAATTGGCTCTTTTAAAAGTAATTTGGAAGAATAATACAAATGCTTAAGCTTTTATTACCTATCAAGATTATTAGTGTCTAATTTAGTTTCTTATGACATTACAAGACAATTTAAGCCTATTCATACTTCTGCACTTCATCAAAGTCTACTACTTGTTTCGGATCAGACTATTGATGATCTTATCTTTAAAGAAATACGATTTTGTTACTCTCTAGCCAATTCGTATAGACACAATAATTGCTACTCCTTAATATAAATTTTCGAACTCACTTTGCCTAAGATGTGTCGTTATTACCGCTTACTTGATCATGTAATTCTTAGTTGCCCAATTGTAGATGTAGAATATGTCGAAAGCTTGGTCTTGGTCGTTATGAAAAGGATTGTCCCAACAAAGGAAAATTATCTCAAAGTGCTATTTCTACATGACCTTCATCACTTTCTGCTATTATTGCTACCTAGAATAGTGCGAGGCTTTCTTTTAACTTAGCTAGTGATCTTGAATTTTTACTCTGCTAACTGCTCTCGAGCTTTGGCAAACCTTTTATTTTTGTTTCCTCTAATATTTCAAGTAATTCTTCTTAATATTTTGATTCTGCATATTGCAATCACAAAACTTTTAACCATACTATTTTCTCATATAAATCTCTATCTTCTTATTTACCCTCTATTTAAATTGTCATTGTTTCTTTAATGAATGTTAGTCATGTTAGTCAAGTTTCTTGCTCTAATCTCTCAATGTCTAACACATTTGTCATTCCCAAACATACATTAATCTTTTATCTATTGGTTAACTTTGTGAACTTGCTTTGAACATCTTGTTTACTACTTTTTATTGTTGTATATAGGATACAAAGATAAGTCGAACACTTGGGATAACCCGTAAGGTTGGCCATTTATATAAGCTCATCTCTTTATATTCATCCTCTCTATGCTATTCGTCTTCAACATCTACTTCTCTAGTATCTTAATTACATTTTTAGCATTCTTATTTGGGTTATGCGTCAATCCATTGCATATGTTCTCTAGTATCTAGTGGTCATTTAGAAGTTGTTTATGATAATAAAGATGAGTTTTTGACTTATGCTTTAGCAAAACAACCAGCTTTGCCTTATAATGATAATATTACTATTTCTTATACTCATTTTAATCTTATACATTATAATATACAAGGTCTAAAGTCCCCCTCCCAGTGCAACTATGAGAGGGTCAAAATATTTTGCTATTTTCATTGATGACTATTCTTGATATATATGGTTATTCCTTATGAAATAATTATTATAACTTACCAAAATTTATTGTAATTTTACCTAGATGGTTAAAACATAATTCTCTTGTCTAATTAAAGTCTTTCATATTGATAATGTCATAAACTATAGAGATGCTAACTATCTAAATCTCTAATAGAAATATGATACTATTTGTCAGAGATCTTGTCATGGTATTATTGGAATTTGTTCTTATGTGCCATTCCATTATTGTATGAATATTTTATTTTATAATATTTATACAGTTCATTATTCGTTAAATCGCTAATTACTATTATTAAATGGTTCAATGCTTGTGATACTATAGACATTATATGATCTGAAGGAGTTCAGATTTGATCTAAAGAAGTTTAGATTAATGCCAAGAGTTAACATCACTGAAAACTATAAATGCTAAAGAGTTAGCATGTTATATTAATCAGTGAAGTCTAAGAATTAGAATCTTGTCTGTGACGGTACAAAGACCTGAGAATATATTAGTAATAACATAGTTACAATAGGTGCTAAAAAAATATTATTATGCAAGTCTATTCTAAAATTATATATTCTTGGGTCTCAATTCACCGATGTAGGTCTGTCGGTGGAATTCTTTTATATAGACCAGTGTATACTATACCTAGATGGTCTAGATAGTTGTTCTTAGCAGACCATGAGCTTACTGGAAGTTCGTATAGCATACAGGTGTTCAGTGAGGACTGAACACTGAACAGACTCAACGATGACCCATATAGACATCTCATGAAGCCATCAATGGAAGGTCATCTTGAGTTGAGTAGTATACGTAGTCCTTTGACCTGAGTACCATGGTGGGCTTGTAAGTGATCCATCACACTTTGATTCCACGCATGCCACAGACCTTTCATGGTGTGACCACTAGGTGTCAATGGGTATGGTCCAATGCTTATAGAGTCCGGTGTATAGAGATATAGAATCCGTCAGCTCACATGGATGAGTTATATATCCGGATGCTCAGAGACTGTATCTTAGAAAGTCTTATGGCCATAAGCAACAAACCCAGGAAAAGAGTTTTCTACAGGGTTAAACAATATTGTAAAAATGTTTGCATATATTGTTTATTAAGATACGTGTCTGGAGATAAGTTCAAGGATGAGCACATAGGGATTTGACGGTAGTGATCTATATCCCCGCTCTTCCAAGATATGATTGGCGGAAGGATTATACGTATGCACTATGACCTCAACTTGTATGGTCTACTGCACTAATTTGTAATATTCGTGACGTTTGCATGGAGCATCGATCTTGGACTCACAGAATAATTCAGTTTGACAAATTGAGAATGGACTTAGAGAGTCCCGCAATATGAAGTATACTCGTTGGGCACTGGAACAGCGTACCAAATTGAATAGTTCAATCCAGAAAATTCCAGCAGACCGAACATTTACTTTGGTCTCTCTCCGGTCGTGCAAGTGTCAAAATTTAAGAGTTAAGTAAATCAATTAGTTAACAATTAGTTGTTGACCAATGGGATGTTGACACATGGCACATTGTGGGCCAATTATTGTTTGACTTAAAAATTACCAAAATGACCTTTTTTGTTGGATAAATAATATCATTATTTTATTCATTAAAATGTTTATTGAATAAAATAATAATAATTATAAGATATTATTATTTAAATTAAAATCAAACAATTAATTTTTTAATTTAAATTGACATGTGTTTCTACCATGATTTAATATAATTAAATTATTTATTTAATAGTAATTAAATGATATAATAAGAATAAATGGATGACAATTGTAAATGGTAGACTTTAACATGTTTCTTAATAATGAGAAAGTGTTTGTCATTTGGCCTAGATTTAGACCAAGTTCATTTAAATAATTTTTTATTTTATTTTATTTTCATTTGGTTTATTGTAAATAATAATAAACAAAATACTAATGGCAAATATTGACCATAATAATAGATGCCATTATGTGAGAAAATATACGAAAAATAATAAACAAATAAAATAGCAATATGTTGCTCAATGGTAGTAAAGAAATTCGGCCAAGTAGAGATAAGGAGAGAGAGAAATGAATTTTTCTAAGTGTTAGAAAATTCTCTCAAGTGTTGAGAGTACAAAAACACATCCTCTCTATTTTTCCTCTTCCATTTTGGTCACCCATACTACAAGATAGAAATAAGGATTCAAGAGTTGAATCCTTTGCTAAAACAGCTGCTATTCTAGCTTCCTCAATCCTACCGTGTTGAGGAACTAGAATTGTGAACAGATTGCTTCAAGACGGGTACTCCGGTTTGACCAAATACCAAAGGCTTGACAAAGTACTATTTCTCAATCTTGATATATTTTATATTTATGAGATAACATTTAAAAGTTTATTTATTTTATTATTGAGTAATTTATATTCCTTTCATTCGCTATGCATATATGTATGTGATACACATACTATATTTGAATGATAGACACAAACTCACATGCATGCACCTTAGGTTTAAAATCACTCACAAAATGGTATCAGAGCAATTTTGAGTCGATATTTGGTGTTTTGAGTGCAAAATTATTGTTGGTGATGTACCGGTGTTTAAAAGGCGCATTTCAAGTTGTTAAAATAGGTATACCGAATGTGGGGAGCACCGGAGCACTGCGACCATAAGTGCTCAACGTTGAGGCTCTAGAAATTTTTGTTCCAGCGCCCTAATGTTGGGTAGCTGGAGTTGCAGCGTTAGGGCTTCCAGGCTCTGGCACTGCAGCGCCAGGTGCTGGGGGCTTTAGTACCGATTCTGGAATTGAAGCCCAGTGCTGCAGTTTTGAGCGTTGAGAGTCCTCCAGGTCCTGGTGCCGAAACGGCAGGCATAGAAGGCTGCATCGCTGGCTGTTGAGCGCCAGAAGCTGGGCAACGCGGCGCCAAGGGCTATGCCCCTCGGTGCTGCCATACAGTGAACTAGCATTGTGGCACTGACGATACTCACTTTAATTATGTTTTAAATTGTTTGAAATATTATTTTAATTATATGGGGGTTTATGAGATACAATGATAAGAGTTATTAGATTGTATCATTTTTCTGTGTTGGTAAACACAATGAGAGCCCTACTGGTGGGTGTTAGTTATGCTTGCATATAAATTAATGTTTGATTGAGAATTACCTCCTCATGAGATGGGTATTAAGTCTTTGTGTTACTAAAAAATTTAAAAAAACGAGTAAAAATCTCTTTTAATTAGATTGAATAATATTATATCATAAGATAGTATTTTATTGCTGATCCGTCTTGTCAATATGGTATTAGCTGTATTATATTGGTCTTTCCCAAGATCATTACAGTGTGAGGGATTTGGTTGGTATGATTTAAACTATATTGGTTAAATATGAGATGAGGCAAATATATGCAAAAATATTGCCTTAGATCGCTATAGTGTGCAGGCAGTACCAGTAGCATATATTTGATAATTAACAAGTTAATCTAGAATATACTTACCCTAGATCGCTACAGTGTGCGAATAAGGTGTATTTAGGATCAAGAGTAGGAGCTGCATGAGATGCAATTGACAAGAGTTGTCTACCTATTGGGTTTATAAAGGCCTAGATCACTACAGTGTGTGGCCCAAGTAAAATACCAATGGAGTCCACTTTCCGCTGTATAGTTTAAAATAGTTTAAACTGTCGTTATCCCATTTTGAGAGATTAGAGAGATTATGTAAAATAGTGGGAGGGCATTTTAAATTAAAAAATGTATAAATATTATACATATGATTTAAAATGTATTATTAGTGATTTAATGATATTTTTCACTTACATCTCCTAATGTTATTTTATTTGACTTGTATAAGCTAGGATGTCATCTTCAAATCCCTTGGTGCATATACTGGATGCACACCAACTCAAAAGTGCCAAGAATTTATCTGACTGGTACATGAATCTCAGAATTGTTCTGGATTCGAAAAGACTAGGATGCCCAGAAGTGTTTATGAGGATGCCACCGAAGAAGAAAATGTGACATATCAGAAATGGTTGGATGATGATTTAAAAGTTAAGTCGTACATCCTCGCCTCCATGTCCACTGAGCTGCAGAGGGAGCATGTCCACATGAATAGTGCCAGCAGCATTATGCTCTATCTCAGGGAGCTCTTTGGTGACTGACCCTAAGTTGAGAACTATAGGGTCATCAAAGCGCTGTTTTAGAAAAATCTCCATGAGGCAGTCCAATGAGTCCTCATGTTCTCAAGATGATAGGATTAATCGAGAGGCTTAAGTTTATGGACATTATTTTTAGCAATAACCTAGGGAACAATTTGATTCTCCAGTCGCTGCCTGGGTCATATACACAGTTCATCATGAACTTTAATATGTAAGGAATAACTCCTATTTATGCTGATATTCACAATATGCTGAAGATAGCGGATGAGGATATGTATAAAAAAAGCTCGACCCTTCTTATTAATGGTGCTTCATCTTTGACCCCGAGGGCTTCTAGGAATTCTAAAGGAAAGAAGAAAAGAAAGGTGAGGCAGACACCCAAGATGGGTCCTCAGCGGCGATAGATATCCAAGCCACTAGAGAAACCAAAACTGAAAGCGAAAGGCAAATGCTTTTATTGCGGTGAAGAAGGGCATTGAAAATGTAACTGCCCCAAATACCTTGCCATTGTGAAAAAGACTCCCTCAAGTATTATCTTTTCTATTATTGATATTTCTTTAGCATTTGATGCTAGTATTAGCTGGGTATTAGATACTGTAAGTTTTTCTCACATCTGTAATATGTTGCAGAGGCTGAAGGAAGTTAGATTTCTACAGTCGGGAGAGGTACAACTTCGAGTAAGAAATGGTGATCTCCTACGGGTCGAGGCTGTAGGACATTATGATTTGATTCTCACTTGTAATAAAATGGCTGTACTTCATAACTATTATTTTGTGCCTGCTATAATCAGACAGATTATCTTTCTTCTTGTACTTGACAGTGAAAGGTATTATATGTATATTAAGAACTGCTCTTTATATTTATATGATATGTTTAATGTTTTATTAGCTGAGTATTTGTTAATTAATAGGCATTATATTTTGGATACAATGAGAAATGTCATGACTGTACAGGGTAGCACTAATAGTAGTGCAGAAGCTTTAGATGATACTGAATTGTGGCACATGAGATTAGGTCATATAGGTGTGAGACGCCTAACTCGTCTGGTTAAGGATGGTCGGATACCTCATCTGACTATAGAACCTTACCCAGTTTTCAAATCTTGTATTCAAGAAAAAATGACTAAATCTCTATTTATTGGTGTTGGACATCGTGCTATTAATTTATTGGAACTAATACATAGTGATGTATGCGGTCCAATGAATCACACTACAACGGGTGAATTTTGATACTTTATTACCTTTATAGATGATTTGTTACGACATGGTATGTGTTTCTTATGAAACATAAGTCAGAAATCTTTGAAACGTTCAAAAAGTTTAGATATGAAGTAGAGAAACAAATCGAAATGTATGTCAAACGCCTTCAATTAGATCGAGGCGGTGAGTATATGAGCAATGAATTCTCTAATTATTTAAAAGAGAATGTGATTTTGGCTCAGTATAGTCCTCCAGGTACTCCTTAACACAATGGTGTGTCGAAGAGGAGGAATCGAACTTTATTAGATATGGTTCGATCGACAATGAGCTTCACCGATCTACCTGAATATCTTTGGGATTATGCTCTGGAAACTGCTCCTCATATGTTAAACAAAGTTCTATCTAAAGCTGTTCAAACCACTCCATATGAGATGTTAAATGAAAAGAAACAAAGTCTTGAATATTTTAAGATTTAGGATTGCCTTGCTTACGTAAAAGTTACGCAGTAGGATAAACTTGCTCCAAGAGGGTACAAGTACCGGTTCATTGGGTATCCCAAGAATTCAATGGGATACTAATTCTATGATCTCAATGAGCAAAATGTGTTTGTTTCTCGATATGCCAGTTTCCTTGAGAAAGATTTTCTCATGGATCGTGGAGGTTGTAGAAAGATTGTGCTTGATGAAGCAAAACATAACAAACATGAAACCGAGATGAAACCTCAAAATCAATTTAGCGGAATACCTTTAACCTACCCTCACGTAGGTCTGAAAGGATGTCCAGGCCACCTACTAGGTATGGTAAGATGCCTGAAGGTTCACTTGGAGTTTTCTTAATGGAAGAAAATGATCTTTTAACCTATAAGGATGCGATGTTAAACATCGACTCGGAAAAGTAGCAAGAAGCCATGAAATTCAAAATTGACTCAATTCATCACAATTTAGTCTGGGACTCGGTTGAGCTTCCTGAAGGAATAGTTTTTATCGGTTGTAAATAGATTTACAAGCAAAAGCGTAGGGCCGATGGGAAGGTAGAGACCTTCAAAGCCCGATTGATTATAAAAAAATATTCTCAACGATTTGGGATCGATTATGAGAAAACCTTTACACCAGTAGCTATATTCAAGTTAATATGAATTTTATTGGCTATTGCTATATATTATGACTATGAGATTTGACAGATGGATGTAAAGATGGCATTCTTGAATGGATATCTCGAGAAAGAGATATACATAGAACAACCTAAAGGTTTTGCATCCAGCCTATCCACGGGTCTAGTATGCAAACTGAAGAAGTCTATTTATGGGCTTAAACAGGCTTTCTGAAGGTAGAACCTTCGTTTTGATGAGGTAATCAAAGGGTCTGGTTTCATAAAAAATGATGAGGAACCGTGTGTGTATAAAAAGGTCAGTGGGAGCATGATTGTATTCTTAATTTTCTATGTGGATGACATACTGATCATTGGTAATGATATCAGTATGTTACAATCAGTCAAGAGTTATTTAAACAAAAATTTCTCTATGAAAGACTTTGAAAAGACTTCATATATATTGGGTATAAAGCTTTATAGAGATACTACTAGGAAGCTAATAGGACTCTCACAATTATTATACATCGATAGTGTCCTTGAAAGGTATAATTTTACTAACTGTAAGATAGCTAATGTACATTTCAGACATGATATTCATCTTTCAAGGAGAATGTCTCCTCAGACAGAACATGAAAGAGTTAGAATGTCTAAGATGTGTATGAGACCTGACATCAGTATGGCTGTAAGTGTTACTAGCCAATACCAATCTGATCTAGGTGACAGTCATTGGATGATAGTCAAACATGTCCTTAAATATTTTAAGGGTACAAAGGACAAATTTCTCATTTATGGAGAATGTGATTTGCAGGTGTTTGAGAAACACGTGGAGTCTATGGATATTAGATACTACTACAAATAGCACTAGAGCAAGTGGGAGTTTGTTGGGATTTATACTCACGTGCCATCCCATTATTGTATGAATATTTTGTTTTATAATATTTATACAGTTCATTATTTGTTAAATTACTAATTACTATTATTAAATGATTCAATGCTTGTGACGTTACAGACATTATATGATCTAAATGAGTTCAGATTTGGTCTAAAGAAGTTTAGATCAATGCTAAGAGTTAACATCGCTGAAAATTATAAATGTTAAAGAGTTAGCATGTTATATTAATCAGTGAAGTCTAAGAGTTAGAATCTTATCTGTGACGATACAAAGACCTGAGAATACATTAGTACATAGTTGTAAGAGTTGCAATAGCTACTAAAAAATGTTATTATGCAAGTCTATTCTCAAATTATATATTCCTGTCTCAATTCACTGATGCAGGCCTGTCAGTGAAATCCTTTTACATAGACTAGTGTATATTATACCTAGATGGTTTAGATGGTTATTCTTACCTGACCATGGGCTTACAGGAAGTTCGTATAGCATACAGGTGTTCAGTGAGGACTGAACACTGAACAGACTCAACAAGGACCCTAATAGACATCCCATAAAGTCGTCAATGGAAGGTCCTCTTAAGTTGAGTAGTATACGTGGCCTTTTGACCTGAGTACCGCGGTGGACTTATAAGTGATTTATCATACTTTGGTTCCACGCATGTCACAAATCTTTCATGGTGTGACCGCTAGGTGTCGTTGGGAATGGTCTGATGCTTAGGGAGTCTGGTGTATACAGATATGGAATCCGTTAGCTCACATGGATGAGTTATATATTCGGTTACTCAAAGACTGTATCTTAGAAAGTTTTATGACTATAAGCAACAAGCCTAGGAAAAGAGTTTCCTACAAGGTTAAACAATATATTAAAAGTGTTTACATATATTGTTTATTAAGATACTTGTATGGATATAAGTTCACAGATGAGCATATAGGGATTTGACGGTAGTGATCTATATCCCTGCTCTTCTAGGATATGATTGGCGGAAAGATTATACATATGCGCTATAACCTCAATTTGTATGGTCTACTGTACTGATTTGTAATATCCGTGACGTGTGCGTGAGGCATTGATCTCGGACTCATAAAATAATTTTGTTTGACAAATCGAGAGTGGACCTAGAGAGTCCCACAATATGAAGTGTACTCGTTGTGCACTGGGGTAGCGTACTGAATTGAATAGTTAGATCTAGAAAATTCCAGCAAACTGAACATTTACTTTGGTCTCCTTCCGGTCGTGCACATGTCAAGACTTAAGAGTTAAGTACATCAATTAGTTAACAATTAGTTGTTGATTAATGAGATGTTAACACACGGCACATTGTGGGCCAATTATTATTTGACTTAGAAATTACCAAAATGACCTTATTTGTTGGACAAATAATATCATTATTTTATTTATTAAAATATTTATTGAATAAAATAATAATAATATCTGATATTATTATATAAATTGAAATCAAACAATTTATTTTTTAATTTAAATTAGCATGTGTTTCTACCATGATTTAATATGAATAAATTATTTGTTTAATATTAATTAAATGATATAATAAGAATAAATGGGTGACAATTGTAAATGGTAGGCCTTAATATGTTTTTTAATAATGAGAAAGTGTTTCTCATTTGGCTTAGATTTAGACCAAGTTCATTTAAATGAGTTTTCATTTTATTTTATTTTCATTTGGTTTATGGTAAACAATAATAAATAAAATACTAATGGTAAACATTGACCATAATAATGGATGCCATTAGGTGAGAAAATGAAAGAAAAATAATAAACAAATAAAAGAGCAATATGTTGCTCAATGGAAGTAGAGAAATTCGGCCAAGTAAAGATAGAGAGAGAAGTGAATTTTGCTAAGTGTTAAAAAATTTTCTCAAGTGTTGGGAGCACAAAAACACATCCTCTCTATTTTTCCTCTTCCATTTTGGTCACCCATACTACAAGGTAGAAATAAAAATTCAAGAGTTGAATCCTTTGCTGAAAAAGCTGCTAATCTAGCTTCCTCAAGCCCACCGTATTGAGGAACTAGAATTGTGAACGGGTTGCTTCAAGATGGATACTCTGGTTCGACCATATACCAAAGGCTTGACAATGTACTATTTCTTAATCTTAATATATTTTACATTTATGAGATAACATGTAAAATTTTATTTGTGTTTATTATTGAGTAATTTATATTCTGCTCATCCGCTGCGCATGTATGTATGTGATACATATGCTATATTTGAATGATAGGCATAAACCCACATGTATGTACCATAGGTTTAAAATCACTCACAGGTATATCTTAGCAAAATGAGAGAGTCAAATATAAACACAGACATATTTAAAAAACCATTCATGCTCTCCTTATCTCTGCCTTATGCCTTGAGCATTTTCAAAGAAAAGCTATCTTAATTGTTATTTTTACCATCAATCATATTCTTTCTCTTGTTATCGAGAACTAGTCACCTTGTAAGGGTCTCTATGAAACCCCACCTAATTATAATCTCCTCAAGGTCTTTAGTTATGTCTACTTTGTCATACTTAAAAAATTTGAGCACATCAAATTTGAGCCACGTACTCAATTATGTTGCTTCTTGAGATACATAACATAATATAAAGATTATAAGTGTTGGGATCCCATATCTAAATGTCTTCGTATCTCTTGTAATGTAGTATTTCTAGAGGATAAAATATTTTCTTATGTTTCAAACTTTGTTCTATATCTCTTTCTACTCCATAATTTTTTTTTATAGATAATACTATTAGTTTATTTCTTTATTCTTTACCTATGGATACTTTTTTTGAGTTTCATATAGGTGAGTTTGCTAATATGATGTCTGCTCTTAAGCTACCTACCTTATATGGATGATCTGCTTTAGACACCTCGATTCTTTCTTTACATCCCTTCCCCGTTGCTCAACTCGAGTAAGAGAGAGCTTCGTGTTAAAATTGATAACCATTAGTGTTTTTTCTAATACTATTTTCTTATATGAGCCTCAGTTCTATCTGAGGCTAACCTAATCCTGTTTTGGCAGCAAACAATGATATAAAAGTTACAGGCTTTTGAAAAGTCACATACTTAGGATTTTGATACCCTTTATCTTAATAAAACTACAACTGGTTCAAATTGGTGTATAAGATTAAGACAAAGTCTGATGGGTCCATTGATTGATATAAACCCCGTCTTATTGCAAGTGAGCTTTAATCAAAAGCATAGAGTTGATTATGAAGAAACTTTTGCTTTAGTTACTTGACTTTTTTTTTGTTTATAGTTTATTAGTTGTTCTGCAGTGTGTGATTAGATTTTGTTCTAAATGGACGTGGAAAATACTTTTATTAGTAGAGATCTTGCTGAAGATATATATATATGAAACCTCTTTTTTTATTATCTATATTCCTAGGGTAGGGTATACAAACTTCGTTGCCCTTTGTACGACCTTAAAAAAGAACTTTATGTTTGGTTTGAAAAGTTTAGTGCACTATTCTATAACATGGGTTATAGTCTAGTCCTTATAACTCAGCTCTTTTTTTTATAAGATAAAATAGGGTTATGTTCAATTATTTATCTATGGTGATAACATGATTATCACAAGTAATAATCTTATTTGTATTACCACTCTTAAGAATTTATTTAGCAACAGTTCAATATGAAAGACCTCGGCACTGAGCTATTTTCTTGGTTTTAAAGTTCTCTCTAATCTACTGGATATTACCTCTCACAAGCTAAATATGTGTTGAATCTACTTGCTAGAGTTGGCTTGACAGATAGTAAAACTACATTTACTCTCTTAGAGCCTAACGGTAAACTTTGACCCTATAATAGAACTTCTTTAAGTAATGCCATTTTTTATCATCAACTGGTTAAAAGTTTAGTATATCTTACCATCACTCGTCTGAGCATTGTTTATGCTGTTCATATTTTCAGTTAGTTTCTAGTCTTTCATCAATTTTCTCACTATGTTGCAGTCCTTCATATTCTACGCTATCTCAAGCGTACTCTTTTTCATGGTCTCTATTTTTTTTACTCACTCTTTTTTTTTGTTATGAGCCTGTGTCGATGTTGATTAGGTTAGTGGTCTTATATATTGACATTATACTATTTTATTTTATTTTTTCTAAGAAGATTCTTTTTTTTTATTTTATGGAAGAACAAAAATTAGACAACTACTACCCATTATGGTACTGAGGTTGAGTATCATGCTTTTACTGATACTACTTATGAGATTGTTTGACTTTGATGGCTTCTTAAAGATATGTGTATTTCTCATTCTAGAGTTACACCTTTTTATTGTGACAATTAGAGTACTATTTAGAGAGCTCATAATGATGTCTTTCGTGAGTGGGCTAAGCATATTAAGATAGATTGTCACTTTATTCAGCAACATGTTTCTCAAGAAATGATTACTCTCAACTTCATCTTTTTTTTATGATTAACTTGTTGATATTTTTACCAAATCTCTTCTTCTAAAATGTTTCTAATATTCAAACTTTAGTTTGCTTCTACTTCGTTATCTTGCAGATCGATCACAATGATGTCTTTCATGAGTGAACTAAGCACATTAAGACAGATTGTCATTTTATTCAGCAACATATTTCTCAAGGAATGATTACTCTCTACTTTATCTTTTTTAATCATTAACTTTTTAAAATTTTTAACAAGTCTCTTCTCCTTAACTGTTTCTAATATCCAAACTTAAGCTTACTTTTACTTTATCATCTTGCATTGGGTGGGAGGGAGAAGAGGTATTAATGATATAATTATCTGTCAACTGTGCTATTTGGGATCAATTGTGAAGATTATGGGAGAAGATTATTTACTCCATTTGTTGTGATTTTAGTATAATTTGTTTTACCCTTTTGGCATTAAATTCAAATTAACAAATGTGAGAGAAAGGTAGTTGGTGTAATATCCAATCCCTATTAGTAGTATTGGCGCCTAGATTTCGGTATAGAACAAATAAGACACCGTAGGGTTACTCGATTTTAACCCTATTAGAAATATTTTCTTTATAGTGCACATGAGATATATTAGACCTAATTTGGTAATTTCACACTCGATCGGTGCACCGGATGACCCTAGAATATTTTTAGAATTTTTCTCTATTGGCTTGGAAAAGAAAATTCTAATTTACTACATGAATTTTCATTTAAGGGTTATGAATGGAACAAGCCTTTGTTGAGAAACATAATCCATATATTAGAGAATGGACCAATTAGAAGAAATCTCATGGATTGCCAAGTTAGAAGTTCTAGTTAGTTTTTTGAACTATTCTAACTAGATAATTACAAATGAACTAATTACATAATTAGTTTTTAACTAATGGAAAATTAGAAGTTTTAAGTAAGTTGAAGGGCAAAATGGTAAATTGAGGGAGCACTATATATATGTTAGAAGTGTGTAGAAATTTGAAGAGAAATCAAAACTAACACTTAGCGAAAAAAAGAGAGAAATTCGAGCTTCAAAGGGGGGTGTTGCTACAGTGACTATTCAAGTTTTTTTTTCATGATTTTTCATGTGTAATCAAGCCAAATTAAGGTTACAAACCCATCCCTAAGTTCAATTGAAGTCTCTATTAGTGGAAATTCAAGAAAAAGAGGTAAGAAAAACATCTTTTATGAGTTTGATAAGTGAGATTTCAAGAATGTTTTAATTGATGTTCTTATGTGTATTCTTGGCTTAGATTGAGTTGAATTCTAGTTTGGAGCTTGAGGGAGTCATCAATTTGAAGAAATTGGCAAGGTGAGAATTAGGGTTTTTGGTGATTTGGTTGTAGAGATTTCAATTGATTGTAATTAGGGCTTTAGAATGAAATTGGCATGATTTTGTTGTAATTGAAACAAGAAATTGAGAAAAAGAATGTGTTGGAACCTAGGGTGAAATTCTGCCACTTTAGGGAAGTTAGGAATTGAGTGGTGTTTTGATTGAATTGTTGTGTGTAAATGATGCATATTGTGAATTGAATGTATATGGTTGATGGAAAAACCCAAAAATGAAGAAAATGGGACATAATTGTCCATGTTGGAAAGGTGAAGGGCAAGTATGTCCAATCAA
This sequence comes from Ailanthus altissimus, assembly GCA_946807835.1. Taxonomy (NCBI): domain Eukaryota; kingdom Viridiplantae; phylum Streptophyta; class Magnoliopsida; order Sapindales; family Simaroubaceae; genus Ailanthus; species Ailanthus altissimus. The sequence goes on along the minus strand of OX327685.1, from coordinate 22,183,474 downwards.
ATTATAAGGTGTTTAATAATTTTCAGGGCGCCGGATGGTGAGTTAGTTTCGATTATGGCTCCGTAACTAAAATCGGGAAGTAGTTTACATCCGGGCTTTGTATGCCGATTAGGGCATTTAGTAGTTAAACGAGATTCTAGTGTTCGATTTTGTTCTAAATGTCATTTATGGCACGTAGGTGAGGATAACCGAGAGCGTTAACGCGAGCAGGAATCGGGAGCGAAATTGAGCGCGGAGCGGTTGTGAGTGGAAATATGCCATTTCTTTTACTTTTCGGATATTATGTTTTCGCACAATGACTATGTATGTTTTATGAGCTTTCGATGCATAAACATGATTTATGATCTTGATATATTCATAGACATGCTTTTACATGATCAATTTGTAAAATAGTTTTAAAATTTCTGCATTTGTTTTAAGGCCATTGGTACCCTCAGATTATAGTGGTGATGATTGTATTAGACCCAGCCGGTATATCCCGTGCACATGGGCAGGTCTTGGGGGTGTGTCACTAACTCCGGGAAGTCGGGATGTCGAGTCATGTGAGTCGCTCTATGTGTACGGGATATTGTCTCGCTATATGCATGCGATGTAGGATTCTGCTGCGTAGCCAGTGAGATGTCTTGAGATGTCACTGTGGGTGCTGCTAGTTGAGGTGCCCCGTGACCTACTCACGTATACGGTGCTAGTTGAGTCACTGCGTGGGTATAGAGCTTTAGGGTTACCATTGGTACAGTTTAGAAAGAAAATGGCCGAGCGAGGATTTTACTAGTTTTCGATTTACCGATAGCATTTATGCATTTATATGCACCCAACAGTTATTATGTTATACAGATTCTGAATATAGTTTTCCAAAGATGTAGATAAAACCCGCTCGGTAAGATTTCATTATCATATGATATTAGAAACCGTTTTACAATTTTACATCCGTTTTAGAAGCATAACTTCTGCATGTACTTTAGAAATTGCTATCTTTGTATAATATTCTTGTAATTAAATTCTCATTTACACTCACTGAGCTCCTTTAGCTCACTCGTTTTATGTTTTATGTTTTAAACCCCTTTCCCAGGTGCAGGTCTCGGAACGCAAGCTGCTGATTCTCCTATCGCCGAGTAGTGGGCGGAATCCAAAGATAAATTTTGTACATGTAAATGTGCTAATAGCACTCTTTACTTTATGCATAATAGTTGTAGGCATGTATATTTGTAAGTATGTGTTGAATCAAGAAGAAGAGATTTCCAGTTTATGATGATCGTTTTTACTTTTTATGATTATGCTTATTTTGTGATTTACACGAAATAACTGAGTTGTGTTGGATTTGATTTGAAAAGGACCGGAGGTCCGAATTGGTAGAATTGAGATGTGTTAGAATTAGAAGTGAAATTTCTTTGCAGGTTTATATGAATTTTCTGAAAAACAGGAAAAACTCTGTCCGTTTGTGTTTAAAACTAAGATGTCATTTTCATGTATATTACTAGATCTTCTTAGTAGTAACAAGAATTAAAAAGGGGTTCGCCTCGCAGAATTTCTTAACTTACCCAGTTAGGTTCGGAGGAACTTCCGTCGGGGTGCCCGGCAGGGCCGCTGGGATCTATAGTAGAGGGTCTCGGGTCGGGTCCTGTCAGTTGGATGAAATAATTTTAAAGCTTTAATATATGTTTTTCGGTAAAAGATATATAAACCTCAGAAGTTTAATGAAAGGGATTGAAACAGTCTCAAAGTTTTAAAAGCGTTATAGAGTCCCCTATTACAAGACGAAAAATCGTCCAAATTAACAGTTAACTGATCAAAATTGATAAAAATACCAAAATACGCTTGTAAATTCTTTTCTAAATTAACGGTTAACTGATCAAAATTGATAAAAGTACAAAAATGCCTTGTATGTGCTTTTAAAATTAAAGATAAATATATGCACTTAATAGTACTTGAACCTAAGACCTTTAGAACCAAATTAAGCACCTTAACCATTAAGTTACATGCACTTTATTGACAATAAGCGTATCTATTTTTTTAATATATATATTATAAGAGACCTTGTATGTGTTTTCAAAACGGAATGATAAAATTATACATATGGTGGGACTTGAACTTAAGACATTTGAGCAAAAAACTAGTACCTTAACCATTAGGCTGCAAGCAATTTATTGAGATTAAATGTATTTATATTTCATATGTACATAAAAAGTCTGAATAATGATTAAATAAATGAAATTTAAAGTGAAATAAATAATAAAATTAATTAATTAATTAAATTTAAATTAAACTAATAAATGAAAAAAGAGTCCAATAAACTAAAATTAAAAAATAATCAAGTGGCCACCACCACCGACTCTAAAAATTATCATTTATTTATTTTAAATATAATGTATTTAAATTATTTTAAATGAATTATACTTATTTATTTATTTAAATCAAATAAATAAATAAGATGGTCACAAGTGATCAGTGGGCACTTGATTCTCTTTCTAGTTTGTATTTAATTCATTTTAAAATTTCATTTATTTTAACTTTAATTTATTGAATTAAGTTTAAATTTACTCCATTTTAAATTAAATTTTTTATTTAAATTTAAATGTTTAATATCTTATAACTTTTAATTTAATTCATTTTAAATTAATTATTTATTTCATTTTAAATTTTAATTATTTTATTCATTATCTAGATGTCTTTAAAGTATATATAAAAGAAAGATACACTTGGTATTAATAAATTGCTTTCAGCCCAATGCTTAAAGTGCTAATTTTTGCTCAAATGTCTTAGGTTCGAGACCCACTAAGTGAATATTTTTATTCTTCTATTTTAAAAACATATATAGGATCCTTTTATTATATACATAAAAGATAAATACACTTAGTATCGATAAAATTAAAACACGTACAAGGCCCCTTTATTGTATACATAAAAGTTATATACACTTAGTATTTATTATATATATATATATATATATATATATTAGATACCTTGTGTTGATAAAGTCAAAACACATACAAAGCCCTTTTATTGTATACATAAAAGATAAATACATTTAGTGTCAATAAAATCAAAACACATACAAGACCCTTTTATTGTATACATAAAAGATATATATATATATATATATTTAGTGTCAATAACATTTTTGTAGCCTAAAAATTAAGATGCTTAGTGTTAAGCTAATGCAAAATCTCTTTATTGTATATGTAAAAGATAGATACACTTAGTGTCAATAAAGTTAAAACATATACAAGATCCCCTCATTGTATATATAAAAGATAGATATACTTAGTGTTAATAAGGTATTTGTAGCCTAATAGTTCAAGTGTTTAGTTTTGAGTCAAATGTCTTGGGTTCAAGTCCCACACCAAGTATATATTTTTATCTTTTTATTTAAAAATATATACATGGATAATTTGATATTTTTAATTCATTTGATAGTCAAAAGATGATTTTACCATTTTTCATGAGTCCCACACCAAGCGTATATTTTTATCATTGTATTTAAAAAATACATACACAAATATTTTAGTACTTCTAATTTATTTGATAGTCAAAAGACGATTTTGATCTTTTTTGTTAATTTAAACAATTTTCACCTTATGAGTCTTTATAACTTTTATTTTAATATTTTCAATTTATTTAATAATTAAAAGAAGAGTCTAAATATTTTTCTTAATAATTTAGATAATTTCTACCTTCTAACAATGTCTTTATCTCTCCCTTTCAATAAACATTTTCTGACACTTTTGTTACCATCTACATAATGCTAAACAACTTCTTTCAACCTAAACAACATTTTCAAACAAAATTTTTTTTAGCATTATATTGTATAATGCTATAACGTTCAACTTCTAACGCTGATCATTCCAAATATAATACTTCTATTTACAAATTTTTCAAATGAAGTATATTTAATACAATTATAATTGTTATATTATTGTATTAAAATAACAAATCATTTGTTTACGTTATTAACCACAATAGGAATCCTATTGGTGAGGGTTAGTTGTGCTTACGTAAATAAATATACTAATTATGAATTGAATTCGTATGAGATGCGAAAATTTATTATTATTATTATTAATTTCAAATAAATATTAATTAATGAAATAATAATTAAAATTAAAAATCTCTCTTGATCAGATTGAATAGTATTATATTATAAGATAATATAAAACAATGATCCATCTTATCAATACGGTATTAGACGGGTCATTTCGATCAATTCCAATATTGCTACAGTGTGAGGGATTGATCGGAGTGATTCAGGCTATGCTGGTTAAACATAAGATGAGAAAAATATATATGATTGTATTACCCAATATTGCTACAGCGTGAGGGTAATACAAATAACATACATTTGATGATTGACAAGTTAATCTGGAATACACTTATCTAATATTGCTACAACGTGAGGATAAGGTGTATTTAGGATCAGTGGTAAGATTTGCAAGAGATGCAATTGACAAGAGTTGTCTACCTTTTGGGTTTACAAAGGCCAATATTGCTACAGCGTGAGGCTAGAGTAAAATGCCAATGGGGTTCACTTCTCACTGTAAAGTTTAAAACGTTTAAATTTTTCGTTCTCCCGTTTGAGAGATTAAAGGGATTATGTAAAGCAGTAGGAGGGCGTCTTTAGATTAAAAAAAATGTATAAAAGTTATATCCATGATCTAAAGCGTTTTTTATTAACGATAAGAAATATTTCACTAAACATCTCTAATTTTATCTTATTGTTATAAGATAAGTAACTTATAGAGATAAGATGACTATAAGGTACCGATAAATATTAAGACTTGCTTATAAATCTTAGAATTGTTCTAGATTAATAAAATATATAGATATATAATAGATCAATAGATAATAAAAGAAGTGTTTCTGATAATGTCTCTTGAGAAAAGACGGTAGATTGTCAGAAAAGGATTAAGAATAATTTGAAAGTTAAATTATATATTGTAGTAACCAGTATCCATAACCGGTAAGAATATGTATATTTATATATATAAATATACGTATTTTATTTGTATGTGAGTGATCCTTGATTTATATATTATTATTAGTAGTGTTTTTATAGGTTAAGGATATACTATTAGTATTGGGTTTATTTGCAAGACTTTGGAATTATTTTAAGGACCAAATTGTTATACTTTGAAAGTTTTGGGGGTGAATTCGTAAATACCAAAAATTAGCCACTTAGTATAAAAATACACTTTTAAAACCCTAATTCTCTCATTTAGGTCGAGCTACCCCTTTTAAGAGAGAGAAGAGAGAAATAGAGGAGAGAGAAAGAGAAGAAGAAGAAGAAGAAGAAGAAGAAGAAATTGGAATTTTTGGATCTTAAGAGGTATATCACAATTATTTCTTAATTTATTGGTGTTAATTATGTTAATTTCTTTAAGTTTTGATTTCTGGAAATATGTATAATTGAGGATTTGATGTGTATTTCGTATGATAGTTTGAGAATTGATGATGATTTATAAGATAGTTTGATAAATCATGATGGATTGTAAAATTTCTGATTGATAGTCTCTTGATTTAAGAATTTTATAAATTATTGTGAATCGATTCTGGTTTTTAATTTTGAGTATATGAAATTATACATGTTTGGGATCATCTGAGACTTTGAATCGACTGAAAATCTCGGAAATTGAATTTGTAGAAAATTTACCAAAATGACCCTGGAATTCTGGAAATTTCCTGTGTAAACAGTATAATACAGTGGAAAATAATTTTTGACCTATTGAATGATCTTTAAAAATTACGAATTTATGGAATATGATAATTTTATATGTCTAATATGATATACTCGGAATTGAGAATTTGAATCAATGTGGTTGAAGTGTTATGAATTTCTAAAGTGTATCAGCTCATTATAGTATTTGATTAACAAATTTTTAAAGTTATGAAATAAAATAGTTTTAAAATACTTTTGGCAGTTATTTGGAAGCCAAATATTTATCATGGACTGAGATATGTGTCAAGAGTAATTATGTGGTATTTTTATAATTTTTGAGTTAGTATATGATTTTATAAAATTGAGAGATTGAATACTGTTCAGTAAGTATCTTGATCCTGTCAGGTTAGTAGTTTGGATTCAATGGTGTGTATGGAATGGATTGTGTAGGAATTTTGATATAATATTCATATATAAGAAGGATATATGAGTCAAGGATGGTATATTCTGATTTTGGAGTAATTGGACATCATTTGATGTATTAGAAAATTTTGTTAAGTGTAAGTGGTCAGAATGACAGGTTTTGAGAAACCAAGTTTTTAGACCAATTTGATGTGATAAATGCATTGTGTATAATTTTGTAAGCTATTTAAAGTATTTTGTGTGAATTGTGAGGCTTATGAAAGGATTAATCTCCATTGATAGGTTAAGGAGATTTAAGCCTTGTAGCTGAAAGTGTTAAGAGGTAAGTATACTAGACTTACTACTGGAATCACAATAAACATAATAATTGTTTTGTATGATTTCGTAAATGGGGTTAAGAATATGTTTATGATATGTCAAAGTATATTTTGATATGAAATGTGAATATATGTTTATGAATGTGAGCATTGACATTGAGCATGGACATACATGTGTTTTTGAAAGTGAGCTTTCCAAAATAAGATGCGTTTAACAAAGAAAGCTTTTGAAGTGTAATATGTCCATGAGAAATATTTTGTGATTTGAGGGTACTTGAACTCACTGTTAACTTAGTAGGCATTTTATGTGATTTGTGGAGCCTTTATGTGTGGCCTTTCCTTTGGAATTGGTATATGTTATGTGTTCCGTATGTAGGGAGAATCCTATTGGTACCTAAAGGAAGTGTGAGTCATCACATTCGTGTGGTGGCGTATTGGTACATGTGAGAGGACTCACCGATGATCAGGGTGAGGGTTTGGCTTTTACCTTCGGGCATAAGCGTTATATATGTGTGATTTAAAGACCTCACTTGTACTATTCCTCTCATACGGTATGTCACCTACAAGTGACATTTGGCTCATTATGTGATATGTGATATGTAAGTCCTACTAAGTAGTAGTCGAGTAATGGTATTCCTATTATGTGTTTTGAAAGAATGTGTAAGCGCTTACATGATATGTGATTTGATAAGATTATGATTTTGATTGATCACAGCATATTATACATATGCATTGTGTACATATATGTATTTGTATTTGATATATGAAAAACTAGTATGCTTACTGAGTTTTATACTCATTATAGTTTATGGTGATTTTAGGTAAATAAGGTACATGTGTGCTTAGCGGATTTGGCAAGGCTTCTGCTGTTCCTTGGGTTCCCTAAGTTGTTAGGTTGCTAAGTGTTTCATTTGGGGACACTTGTGATAAGATATTTGATTTGTCCCTAGTGAATAAATACCTATGTATTATTTTATTGTGTGTGGTTGGACTTAGTTTAAGTTTCACTAAGTGTAGTAATGGATTGATTTTAAGTAAGAATTTACAATGAATATATTCTGGGCTTCCGGTAACAAAGTTGCTACTGGTGATGTAGTAGAGTGTTAATCTCTGAGAAAACTCTGCGTATCTCCGGTTTACTAATTGTCCCAGTCATAATTCAATTGCTATAATTCTAAAAGAAATTAAAATGAATGTTTAAGTATTATTGAATGAATGTAAGTGATGTCGTATGTCAGATCTTTTGGGTCTGGGGCGTGACATATATCCTGACCTATTTAATAATTTTCAGTAGGAGCATATGCACATGAGATGTACAAGCTGTATAATACTTCATTTGAATTTTATTTTATATATCTAAAACAAATATAGAGAATAATTAACAATAGAAAATGTTTCCATTATTAAAGAGGTTTGAAATAATAAGAGTTACTATTTAAGAACCCTTAACTTAGAAATGATAAACCTCTTAGATATCTGTTTATCAATCATTGACATTCTATGTGCAAATGATGTGTAAAAGTGTAGGGATATGAGATATCGCATGTCTTTCTCACATTTGAAAGATGTTGCATGTTTTAAGCAATATTAGATTAATAATAAAATGCATAAAATGTCTAGGTAAACAAAACATATAGTAGTTCAAAAACTTTGAATAATTACGAATTGTGGCATAAGTGATTAGGTTAAATAGCCATAAGATGACTATCCCGTCTGGTTAAGGATGGTCAAATACTTGATCTGACCATAGAATCGTTCTCATGTATGTCACGATACAAACATGTGTTTCTAGAAAAACATAGGTCGACAATTTTGAAGTGTTCAAAGAATTTTGACTAGTAGTAAATGAAATAAACCTATATGTATATTAAACACCTTTGATTAGATCGAGGCTGTTTATACATAAGTAATAAATTCACGAATTATTTAAAAGGGAATGAGATTCTAGCTCAATATAGTTCTTTAGATACTCCTTAACACAAATATATTTTGAAGTATAGAGATATCGGACTTTATTAGATCTAGTCCGATCGATATTAAGCTTTACCGATCTTCTAAAATATTTAAAGGTTATACTCTAGAAACTGTACTCATCTATTGAATAAAGTTCCATTGTAAGTTGTTCATTCTATTACATATGAGATATGAACTATAAGGAAAGAGAATCTTAAGTATGTTAAGATTTGGGGTTATTCTACTTGTATAAAGGTTGTGCAATAGCATATACTTGAACCCAAGGGGTACAAGTATCGGTTCAAAGGATATCCCAAATGTTCCATGGGATATCAGTTTTATGAACTAAAAATGGAACCTAAAAGATCAATTGAGTTAAATACCTATAACACACTTTCTCGTAAGTCATGTAAGGATATGAAGACTACTTGTTATGTATATTACATACCTAAAAGGTATTTTGGATATTTTTTTTAGTTGAAGAAAAATGATCCTATGACTTATAGTTAAACGATATTAGACATCGTTTAAGAAAATTGACAAGATGCTAGAAAATTCAAAATTAACTTTAAGCATGACAATCAAGTCCAGGATTTGGTTGTGATTCATATAGGAATTGTTCTTATTAGTTGTAAAAGAGTTTACGCATGAAAGTGTGGGCTCAAAAAGAAGGAAAGAATCTTTATAAGCCCCATTGATGTAAAAGGTTACCCTCACCGGTCTGGGATCGATTATGAGAAAACCTTTCACTAATAAACATGCTAAAGTTAATTCGAATTTTGTTGGATATTATAGTATGCTAGACTCTTCGTTTTGATGAGATAATCTGATTTTATTAAAAATGAAGAGAAGGCATGTGTGTTCAGAAAAGGTAGTGGGAGCATAAATTACCTTTCTAATTCTCTATATATATAAACATACTGATCGTCAATCACAACGACAATAGTATGTTGCAAGTCAGTCAGTTAAGAGTTAACTTAGTAAGAAAATCTTCATAAAATATTTGGTAGACGCTTCCTGTATACTAGGTATAAGGCGTTATACAAATAGAGTTAGGAAGTAGATAGGACTCTCCAAATCTTTGTACATAGACTGAGTCCTGTAAAGGTACAATTTTAATAACTATAAAATAATTAATGTATCTTTTAGACATGACGTTCATCTTTCTAAGAGGAAGTGTCCTCAAGTAGAAAATAAAAAAGTTAGAGTGTCTAATAAATAATATACATCTGTTATTGGTAGCTTGATGTACACCATGTTATGTACGAGTACTGTATTATGATGGCTGTAAGTGTTATGAGTCGGCATCAACTTGATCTAGGTAACGACAATTGAATGGTCATAAAAACTGCTTACAAATGAAAGGATATATGGAATCAGACTTTTAATCTGATCCAGAAGATAGAGAATCTACATCTGATTACGTGCTACTTCGCAGTGGTACCAAAACTTGTAGCATAAGTGCAATTTAAATGTCCACATTTAATTTTACCGTAAAGGTAGAAAATGTTGTAGCTTGAGAAGCCTGCAAAGGAATTTTTGTGGATATTCAAGTTAGTTGCAGAGATCAGAATAAGTTCTAAGCTCTATAAATCCTATCACACTATATTGCAATGTTAACGGGGTAACTGCTCAAGCTGAGATACCATATAATTAAAAGTATCTTGGCTAATGGAGATATATAAAAATCTAGAAAATATTCTTACAGATTATAGCGGACCCGCTTTCTTAAGCCTTAACTCTAGAAAGTGTTTAAAAAACACGTAGAGTCAATAGATATGAAATACCATCATGAATGGCACTAAAGCAAGTGGGAGTTGTTGGGATTTGTGCTTACCTGCCATCCCAAAATGTATAAATATTTAATGATAGTATTTATGCAATTATCATTTTTAATAAAATCGTTAATATTATTTATAAATAAAATGGTAAGATGCTTGTAACGTTTCAGACATTGTATGATCTGAAGGAGTTCAGATCTGGTCTAAAGAAGTTTAGATTAGTGCTAAGAGTTAGCAACACTAATAGTTATAAATACTAAAAGTTAATGCTACTAAGAGTTAGTGATGCTAAAAGTTAGCATGTTCATATAGTTAGTGAAATCTAAGGAGTTAGAGCCTTGTCTGAAATGAGACAATGACCTGAGAATATATTAGTAATGACATAGCTGTAAGGAGTTGTAGATGGTGCTAGGAAATGTCATTATGCAAGTATGTTCTCAAACACAATGTTCTTGATCTAATTTCATCGATGTAGGTCTATCGATGCAACTCATTAATATAGATTAGTGTATGTCTATATCTTGATGGTTCAGATGGTTAGTTTTAGCAAACCATGAGCATAGTGAAAGCTCGTATAGAGATGAGAGTATTCAATAAGGACTGGATATTGAACAAACTCACAAGGACCTCCAATAGACATCTCATGAAGCCGTCAATGGAAGGTCTTCTGAGTTGAGTAGTATTTGTGGTCCTTTGACCTGATCGTCACGGTGAGCTTGTGAGTGATCCACTATACTTTGGTTCCACGCATATCAGAAACCTTTTATGGTCTGACCGCTAGGTGTCGCTAGGTATGGTCCGATGCTCATGGAGTCCGGTGTGCGTAGATATGGGATCCATCAGCTCGCATGAGTGGGTTGTATATCCTGATGCTCCGATTTTATTTTTCAGAAAGTCTTGTGGCTACAAGCATAATCCTCAGAAAATATATTCCGAAGGAATAAACAATATCACAAAAGTGTTTGTGAATATTGTTTAATGAAATATAAATCTGGAGATAAGTTCATGGTTGAGCAAATAGAGCTTTGACGGTAATGATCTATATCTTTACTCTTCAAGAATATTTTTGATGGAGGGATTATACGAATTTACAATAACCTCAACTTGCATGGTCTAACACATTGATTTGTAATATCCGTAACGTATGTGTGGGACATCGTTCACAGACGTATAGAGGAGATCCATATGACAAATCAGGTGTGGACCTAGAGAGTCTCACAATATGAAGTGTGCTCGTTGCGCACTAGGGTAACGGATTGGATGGAATGATTCGATCCAATGAATTTCAGCAAAATAGAATAATTATTTAGGGATCCCTCGGGATGTACATTTGTCAAGACTTAATTGTTAAGTAAATCACTCAATTAATTAACAAGGGTTGTTAATTAATAGAATACTGACAAGTGGAAAAATTTGTTCCATGATTTGATTTTACATTTTTACCATTTAACCTTGGTGGTAAAAATTAGTAAGGTAAAAAGTAATTATTCAAAATTATTTTGAATAATTAAATTATATATTATTAGATAATATTATAATATATATAGATCACGGAATTGTATTTTAATACAATGAGGGGCCTAAATGTTGACAATTTATTTACCCATTATAATTAAAGTAATTATATTTGTTAGGTAAAAATTAATTTTGGTGGCCATTATTCTAGTGCTTGGTTAGATTAATTCTAAGTGGGAGACCAATAATAAAATTGGTGGAGCACTTAATTTTGTTTAATCAAAATGTTGAATAACAAAATTGATTAGCAAAATAATTGAAAAATTCATTCAATTTTGGGAGAGCAAAATTCGACCAAAGAAGAAAGGTAAGAGAGAGTTTTGAGTTTTGGTTTTTCAAGTGTTGAAAACATGTAAAACTTCTCTTCATCTCCTTCTATAATGAATGAACCAAAATGAATGAAATGAAAATGGAGAAAAAGATAATTATTCTTGAAAAGAATTGTTCAAAATAATTATCATGTAGAAATTGTTGCTAAGAATTATACAAGAGTTGTATGTTAAATGTTTCTAATTAATACAAGAGTTGTATAGAAAATATTTACCATCTCCATTTAAGAAACAAACTTGTATTCAAAAGAGTTTGAATACATGTTGTTGAAAATCCTAAAACTAAGCTATCATTCTAGCTCCTTAATCCCACCAAAAGTTATGGACTATAATTGTTCAACATATACTTTAAAGTGAGCTCATCACATGGATTATTGAAAGATTTGAAGAATTTGTAAAATTACCTTCATTAAGTAAGTATTTTTACATAATGTTTTAATATAATTGATAATCATATATAAATTTGTATAATATTTATACTTACATATATATGTGATATATATGTTTAATTTGTTAAATTGGGTGTATTTGTAACATGCTTCCGCTATATATAATAATTTTTGAAATTACGTATACACTCTTATGTCACACACTTGATCACCAACATTAATTACACCTTTTACCATTTGATTGGTGCATACTACATCACTTATAATTGAATGTCAATTTAAGATTGTAGTAATACTTAAGTTTTTTGTTACATTGTGTCAATAAATGATGTCATTGCTCGTAAGTATTGATCAAGCAACAGTCAAGAATTTTCTAAATGCTATATATTTCACTTATAGATTAGAATTAACCTAATATATAGCATCATATGATTTTGTATCATTGAAGCATAATATTTTGGTTTTAATTTGGTTTAGCTAAAATTATGTGAGCTTTTTTTGTTGTTTTAGTCAAGTCTTATAATTTATCATTTATTTAGTCAAAGATACGGGTGTGAAGACAATTACAACTCCATCTCCTTTAAGCGCTCTCTTAAATCACCCAACGTTATCATGAAGAAAATATTATTTAGGTATAATATAGTTTATTAGGTCTAACTCCATCTCAGATTCATATGTTGAATGAAGTGAAATTATTAAGGGATAAGGTGCAAATGGCTCGACAAAATTGTCGAGTACTTCATACTCATTTGTGAATTTTGCTTGACAATGTTTTATATCACGCTTGACAAATTTGTCAAACAGAATCATCACATGGAGAATTTGCTTGATAAAGTTGTTTTGAGTGTAGTATAAAATGCTCAACAACTTTTCAAGCAAAATTGTCATGCCCCTTTGAATGAGCAGTCGAAATGTTACTAAAAAAATTTGTTAAGAGCATTGGAAAGCTAAACACGTAAGGTTATTAAACTATTTTTGCTGTACAAATCCACAAAGTCCTAGGTTTTAACTGTCTAAGCCTATAGATGTATTTAGATATATGAAACAAAGTAAGTATTAGTTTATCACTCAATTCAAAAGTTTAAATCTTTATTTCATAAATTAAAAACAAAAAAATCTCATAAAGTGAAAACTAATAAGTCAAGAAATTAACTAAAAACATAGGGGTTCAAACTCAAAACTTTAACTTTGAAACTACATTAATTTATCATTCAAATCAAAAATTTAAATTTATAAGTGAAAACCCAATATTAATATTAAAGACAAGTCTTTAACAATAAAATAATGAATCCTAATTACTTTACAGGGCTTAATCTATAGGTTATAATTTAATAGGCACAAAGTTATACAAAAGCCAAAATATATGAACCCTAAGCTAAGGCTTACTCTATGAGAAACTTAGCCATAAGTAAACGTAAATATATGTAATAAGATTAATAGAAAAATACAAGTCTAATAAGAAACTTGTTGGCCTTTGAGTCCTAAAACAAAAATATAAAATTATTTGCTTAATATGGCAAGTGATTAATATATTAGTATTTTATTCATAATCGGGATCACTTTTATTTTACTAAATTCGTTTTTCCCATTTAACAAGGACAAAACTCATTAAATAATCTATATTCTAAGAGGATTAGGAGCCGAACAAAGAATTTTAACCTAACACAAAACTCTAACCCTATAAAAGCTTTCTTTTACTTCTAAAACTGAGAGGAATTCAACATAATTCATCGTAGCTCTCTTTCTAATTCACGATAAGATCCTTTTTTTTTTAAATTCCATTTGATGTTTTCCTCAACCATCTTCATAATTCAATAGTTTAGCATAAATTTCAATATCCATTATTTTCATAAAATAGTTCCAAAAACCTTAGACAAGATTTTAGAGGTGAATTTCCTCTAATTTCTAAAATAATATTTTTTCTATAGCTAGAAACACTAAATTTGTTCTATATGCAAAATACACTAAACGAAGTTAAAACACTTATAACAATATCATAATGTCCTTACTGGCCTTGTTTCTCTATTATTTATTATGCGGACCTTAATCTAACATCTTTCATACCTTAAAATTAGATTTATTCATTGGGGTAGATGGGATGTGTTGTGTCGAGGGAAAAAGAATAGTGGCATTAGATTTCAGAATCTATTTATCTTTAATCAAGCCATAATTACTAAATAAGGATGACAAATTGTGTCTAATCCGAAATCTCTTATGGCTAGGGTTGTGAATAGGTTATATTTTCCAAATGAAAATTTTTGGCCAGCGAAAGCAACTTCTTGTTTTTGGCGCAGTATCCTTTGGGAAAGGAACATCTTTTCTAAAGGGACTAAATGGCGGATAGGCAATTGAAAGAACATTCTAGTGTACTATGATCAATGGTTACCTAGACCTATATCCTTTAAACCTTTGTTCCCACACAAGTTAGCTGAACATACTATTGTTTCTGAGCTCATCTCTACTTCGGAGGAATGGGATGTTGATGTCATTCGTAGGGTTTTCTCTTTAAATGAGCAACAAACTATTTTAGGTATCCCCATTCTATGGTATGGTCTCAATCAGATAGATAGTATTATGTGGCATTATGATCGATGGAGTAGGTACACAGTAAAGAGTGGGTATTGGCTGGCTTGTCAACAAATTAGGATTGTTAGTAGTTTTAAGAAGTTAGGCGTTAACGAGTGATGGAAGTATTGTTGGAAGTTAAACTTTCCACCAAAAGTGAAGAATTTTCTTTGAAAGGTATCTCATGATTGGATTCTAACAAATGCTAATCTAGTGTGTCATCATGTTCCAATTGATGAAACTTGTCATAAATATGGGAGAGGCGTTGAAAATACAATTCATACGCTTTGATTGTGTCCTTATTTGAAAAAGGTACGTGAGTGGTATGGTTTTATGATTGATAGTAGATACTCTCATAACATCCATGTGTAACTTCTTTATTTCCTGTATGAACAATTTTAATATTGTTGATTTTGAATTTCTCTATGTTCTATTATAACATATTTGATATGTGAGAAACTAATGGACTAATGGTAAGAGGATAGTGGATATTGAGGCAGTGTGTGGTTGGGATGAGAATTTTTAGGAGGATTTTCGAATAAGCTGAGTCAAGACCTACCCTACCAAATTTGCATTGAGGCACTTTGGAAGCCGTTGCCTATGGGGTGTATTAAGATTAATTCTGATACAACAGTAGATACTCAACATAGTATTACAGGTTTTAGTTTTGTGGCTCGAGACCATTTGGGGATTGTGGTGTTATTTGAAATTACAAAGTATGATGGTCTATTCTCTATTCCAATTGCTAAAGCGATGGCTATTCTTAAAGGTGCAGTGGCACTTCATGCTTTAAATCTTGATTCTATTATGATTGAATTGGATGCAGAACAAGTAGTCAATGATATTTTGTCTAATAATTTGCCATACTCTGAGATATGTTATATTTTTAAAGAGATTTATAAGTCTTTCAAGTCATTTGTTTTTTTTCTAAAGTATCATTTACTCATAGAGAAGCAAATGTAGTTGCTCATAATTCAGCTAAATTAGCACTAATTTTTGAGTCAACTTACATTTGGAGAAATTTTGTTCCACGGAAATTTGAACACTTAATTTATGAGGATTCTCGTTCTTATACTTGAGTTTTGATTAATAAAAGTTGTTTAAAAAATTAAATTTATTCAATTCATTAGCTTTAATCCTAAGACTGCCAGAAAAAAATTTGCAATAATCGCTCTCTTGGACTCCAATATCATTTAAAAAACACAACGACCTTTATTCCTAAACTAGCAAAGGCCAAGATGTTGAGATCCAATATTCAAATCCAACTTGAATTATTTTTATAATCTATTGTATCACTGTAATTAATGGTAGTTTTCCACGTAATGGTCTCCCAATTGTACCATTAACAACCTTAAAAATTCATTTAAATTGCCAAAAAAAACTTAATAAATATGCCCAACTTCAATTTGTGTAATGTGTATGTTTTGTTTCCTACAAATTTGGATTGGTTCTAAATATAGTAATTTTAGATGATATGAGAGATTTTTTAGAGAGTGTTAGTGCTTGAAATGAAGGAGAGTTGTTAAAAGAGATGCGGGGTATAATTGTCTTCACCCTCCTATTTTTGGCTAAATAAATGATATATGGTAAGACTTAACTAAAATAATTAAAGCTTCCTTAAGTTTAGCTAAATCAGATTAAAACCTTAAAATATTTTTATATTAGGATGAGTGTTAAAGCTTAACTATTAGTGTTTGAGCTCTTACTTTTAAGTTAATTAAGCTTTGAGAAGGGTGGTTTGTAGTTAGAATTTAGAAATTAGAATAATACTACATTTATTAATTTTTATTTAAACTTTTTTCTATTCCAATTTTGATCCTTAATATTTATAACTTTCAAAATTATCCTTTATAGTATTTTACAATTCAATTAATGCTTTTCACATTCTTTAAGATGAAAAATATTGTAATTAAAAGGAAAATTATAAATTTCCCCCTTGATGTTTGAAATATTATCCACTTACCCTTTTGATGTTTTAAATTACCCAAAAATATTTCTACTATTAAAACAATTCTATTTAATGCTAACTATTCATTGTATTTTTACTAATCTACTATCACATTACTATTTTTTTTTATAAATTATTAATGTAATATTATTTTTAAAATAATACTAAAATAATAAAAATTAGAACACATTTTTATTATTATGGAAGGATGAATATTTTGGTTATTTTATTTTTATATTTTTTTGTTTTGTATATTAATTTTGTACTAATATTAATATTTTTTAATGCATTAATATTTAATGCTCATTAGAAAGAATAAAAATTTATAGTTTTTTAAAAACATAATTAATTAAAAGTAATAAAAATTTAAAATTATAATATATTTATTATTTCTAAAAAAATATTAAATACTCATTTAAAAATTAGTGTTTTTAAATAATGAATTTCATTAATGACTTTTTTTAATGAAAATAGTATTAAATACTTTTTGAGAAAGAATAAATATATTATGGTTTTAAAAACATAATTACTTAAAAGTAATAAAAATTTAAAATTGTAATGTATTTATTATTTATCAAAAAGTATTAAATACTAATTTAAAAATTAGTTTTTTGAATAATGAATTTCATTAATGATTTTTTTCAATGACAATAGTATTAAATAAGTTTTGAGAAAGAATAAATATATTATGGTTTTATTTTTTTCATTATTTTTTTAATTTTGTTTTAAAAAAATAAAAAATAAAAAATTTATATTCTTTCTAATGAGCATTAAATATTAATATTGGTGAAAAATTAATATACAAAATAAAAATATAAAAATAAAATAACCAAAATATTTATTCTTCCATAATAATATAAATGTGTTATGATTTTTATTATTTTTAAAAAATATTATATTAATGATTTATAAAAAATATTCATGTGAGGGTAGATTAGTAAAAATATAATAAATCGTTATCATTAAATAGAATGTTTTTAATATTAGTAGAGTTTTTGGGTAATTTGAAACATCAAAAGGATAAGTGGGTAATAATTCAAACATTAAGGGGACACTTTATAGTTTTCCTAATTAAAATTGTGACGTGTAATGTTATTTATATAGTTATAAACTCACAAAGTAACTATGACACTCATTTTTTTTTAAATTAAAATATATATTATTAAAATATTACTTCTAAAAAAGACATATAGACCTCTAATGTTTTAAAAAGAGACATGCAAATCTTAATGGTTTCAAAATTCTATCGACACCCTTATTAAATATGGTTTCCATCTATTTTAACGGTAAAAAGAGGTATGCATGTCTTTTTTTTAAAAAAAAAAATCTTAGAGATTTAAATATCATTTTTTTTATAAAAAAAATATGAAAATTGTTATCTGACTAGAGTATTGATGAAAATTTTGAAACCATTAAAGTCTGCATATCTCTTTATTAAAATATTAAGAGTCTATATATTATTTTTTCTATTAATAATTAATTGACTGTAAAGGAAATTAAAAAAGGAAAAACTTCATCTTATTCGTAGTTCTCATCCAGTATATATCTCACTTTTTTATCCTTGACTGCCATTATAAAAACAAAAAATGTAGAGAAAAAAGAAAAACCATATAGTTGGCAAGCAATGGAAGTGTCCTAACCTTCTATTAAAAGTAATATTATTCTATTGATGGTAGTGTATATAATACAATTGGAGTGAATTATGGCAATAATGATATCATTTGATAAATATAAAATAAAAATAAGACTCTCACTCTCTGTAGTAACTAGTATCCATAATCGATAAGAATAAGTATTTATATACATATTTTATATGTATGTGAGTGATACTTGATTTATGTATTGTTATTAGTAGTGTTTGTATAGGTTAAGGACATACTATTAGTATTGGGTTTATTTGCAAGACTTTAAATTTATTTTAGGGACCAAATTATAATACTTTAAAAGTTTTAGGGGCAAATTCATAAATACCAAAAACTAGACTCTTAGTATAAAAATACACTTTTGAAACTCTAATTTACTCATTTTTGGGTCGAGCTACCCCTTTAGAGAGAGAAAAGAGAGAAATAGAGGGGAGAGAAAGAGAAAAAGAAGAAGAAATTGGAATTTTGGATTTTAATAGGTATATCACAACTATATCTCAATTTATTGGTGTTAATTAAGTTAATTCCTTTAAGTTTTGATTTCTGGAAATATGTATAATTGAGTATTTGATGTGTATTTTGTAAGATATTGTGAGAATTGATGATGATCTATGTAGATAGCTTGATAAATTATGATGAATTGCAGAATTTCTACTTGATAGTCTCCTGATCCAGGAATTTTATAAATTGTTGTGATTCGATTCTGGTTTTTAATTTTTGAGTATATAAAATTAGACATGTTTAGAATTATCTGAGACTTTGAATCGATTGAAAATTTTAGAAATTGAATTTTTAGTGAATTTACCAAAATAACCCTGAAATTATAGAAATTTCTTGTGTGAACAGTATGATATAGTAACAAATAATTTTATGATCTGGTTAATGATCTTCAAATATTATGAATTTATGCAATATGATAATTTTATATGTCTAATATGATATACTCATAATTTAGAATTTAGATCAATGTGGTTAAATTGTTATGATTTTTTAAAGAGTGTCAACTCATTGCAATATTTAATTAACAGATTTTTAAAGTTATAGAATAAATAGTTTTAAAATACTTTTGGCAGTGATTTTGAAGTGAAATATTTATCATAGATTGAGATATGTGTCAAGAGTATTTCTGTGGTAGTTTATAATTTTTGAGTTAGTATATGATTTTATAAATTGGGAGATTGAATACTGTTCAGTAAATATCTTGATCCTGTCAGGATAATAGTTGGGATTTGATGGTGTTTATGGAATAGATTATATAGGAATTATGATATAATATTTATACATAAGAAGGATATATGAGTTAAGAATGATATATTCTGATTTTGGAGTAATTGAACATCATTTGATATATAAGAAAATTTTGTTAAGTGTAAGTGGTCAGAATGATAGGTTTTGAGAAACCAAGTAATTAGACCAATTTGATGTAATAAGTGCAATATGTATAATTTTGTAAGTTATTTAAAGTGTTTTGTGTGAATTGTGAGGCTTATAAAAGGATTAATCTCCATTGATAGGTTAAGGAGAATTAAGCCTTGTACCCGAAAGTGCTAAGAGGTAAGTATACTAGACTTTTACTGAAATCACAATAAACATAGTAATTGTCTATGTATGATATTTTAAATGTGCTTAGAAATATGTTTATGTTATATCAAAGTATATTTGATATGAAATGTGAAAGAAATATGTTTATAAATGTGAGCATTGACATTGAGCATAGACATATATGTGTTTTTGAAAGTGAGTTTTTAAAATAAGACGCGTTTAACAAAGAAAGCCTTTGAAGTGTAATATATCCATGAGAAATATTTTGTGTTTTGAGGGTACTTGAACTCATTGTTGACTTAGTAGGAATTTTATGTGATTTATGGAGCCTTTGTGTGTGGCCTTTCCTTCGGGATTGGTATATGTCATGTGTTCCGTATGTAGGCAGGATCCTATTGGTACCTAAAGGAAGAGTGAGTCATCACATTCGTGTGGTGGCGTATTGGTGCATGTAAGAGGACTCACCAATGATCAAGGTGAGGGTTTGGCTTTTACCTTCGGGCATGAGCATTATATATATGTAATTTAAAAACATCACTTGTACTATTCCTCTTATACGGTATGTCACCTACGAGTGACATTTGGCTCATTATGTGATATGTGATATGTGATATGTAAGTTCTACTAAGTAGTAGATGAGTAATGGTATTCCTATTATATATTTTGAAAGAATGTGTAAGTGCTTACATGACATGTAATTTGATAAGATTATGATTTTGATTGATCACAGCATATCATACATATGCATTGTGTACATATATGTATTTATATTTGATATATGAAAAACTAGTATGCTTACTGAGTTTTATACTCATTATAGTTTATGGTGATTTCAGGTAAATAAGGTACATGTGTGCTTAGCAGATTTGGCAAGGCTTCTGCTGTTCCTTGGGTTCCCTAAGTTGTTAGGTTGCTAAGTGTTTTATTTGGGGACATGTGTGATAAGATATTTGATTTGTCCCTAGTGAATAAATACCTATGTATTATTTTATTGTGTGTGGTTGGACTTAGTTTAAGTTTCACCAAGTGTAGTAATGGATTGATTTTAAGTAAGAATTTACAATGAATATATTCTGGGCTTCCGGTAACAAAGTTGCTACTGGTGACGTAGTAGAGTGTTAATCTCTGAGAAAACTCTGCGTATCTCCAGTTTAATAATTGTCCCAATCATAATTCAATTGTTATAATTCTGAAAGAAATTAAAATGAATGTTTAAATATTATTGAATAAATATAAGTAATATCGTGTATTAGATATTTTGAATCTGGAACGTGACACTCTCATTGCTCTTAATTCCTTTTATCATTTACTTTGAAACCAATAAAAATGATTTCGCTATAGAGCCATCATTTTAAATATATTAATATATCATTTACCACCGTATTTAGTAAAAATCAGAATCATGCCTTTTTACTAAGGTGGATCTTTTTTAAATTCTCCATCCAACATATTCTTAATTTTCAATATTTCAAAAGTGGGCTTGTTGCAAGTTTATGTAGATTTTATGGAAAGCATGATTTGCAAGAAAATAAATCAAGGTTTGTTTTCGAATTTTAAGGCATGCAAAGAATGAACTTTTAATTTTCAAATTTAATAAAAAAAATATATTAAAAATTGAGCATTTAGTTTTTATTTTATTGGTTCATATAATCCCATCCTTGAGTTTTGGTTTTGAAGTACTAATATTATATTAAAGAACTACTAATATAATAGTAAAAGATTATTAAAAAAAATATTTTATATTTTCATATTAATGCACGCTTGAACACATAGAGAGGTAGACTCAATGATATTAAAATAAAATTGACTTTATGTTCTTGAATTCAAATTCCACCCAACACTTTAAGGACAGAGTTTTAAATTTAAATGCTATTATTTGAGTGTTAACTTCAAATAATTTTCGCTAACATGTGCTACTCACTTTTTAGAAATATTTAGAGCATAAAAGTTTTATGGATTTTGTTGGATAAAATTTCACAAGAATATATAAAATATAACATTTCAGATTTTTTTTAAAAAAAATTAGTAACAAATCACACGTTGTACATTTATACAATAGAGGAATTAAAATAGAAAACAACCTTTTTGGAAGAAAAAAAGTATATATATATATTTATATATTAAAAAATGTAAATAAGAAAATAATATTAGAATTATTTTTTCTAATATAAGGATTTGTATTAAAAAGAAAAAGAAAAGAAAATAATTGTTTTGAATTTAAGAGTTTGTAATTAGTATAGAGACACATTAAAAGAAGAAAGAGGTGTGTAAATTTTTATGTTCATTTATATATGATAATTTTCAACAAGGTTGAGATTTAGTAAGTGGGAGCTAACATATTATTTTTGGTTTTGTATTCACTTTCATATTTTGAAGTTTTTAGTTCAAAATATTTTTAGTCAATTATATTTTTCTCTTAACATTATTCATTCGATTGGTGAATGCCTCTTCTGTTCTCTTACAATTTCTTAGCTCAGAACCTCCGTAGTCAATTATCTTTTTGTTCTTGTATTACTCATTTGATTGATGAGTACACCTTGTGTCCTCCTGTAAAAAAATATAAAAATATTTAGAGTATATAAGTTTTGTGGGTGTTGTTGGATAAAATTTCACAAGAATATATAAAATATAACATTTCAGATTTTTTATTAAATAATTAACAAATCACATGTTGTACATTTATACAGTAGAGGAATTAAAATAAAAAACAACCTTTTTGGAAAACAAAGTATATATATATTTATATATTGAAAAATGAAAAAAAGAAAATAATATTAGAATTATTTTTTCTAATATAAGGATTTGTATTAAAAAGAAAAAATAAAATAAAATAATTATTTTGAATTTAAGGGTTTGTAATTAGTATAAAGACACAATAAAAGAAGAAAGAGGTGTGGAAATTCTTATGTTCATTTATATATGAGAATTTTCAACAAGATTGAGATTTAGCAAGTGGGAGCTAACATATTATTTTTGGTTTTGTATTCACTTTCATATTTTGAAGTTTTTGGTTTGAAATATTTACAGTCAATTATTTTTTTCCTTAATATTATTCATTCGATTGGTGAATGCCTCTTCCATTCTCTTACAATTTTTTAGTTCAGAATTTTCATAATCAATTACTTTTTTGTCCCTGCATTACTCATTTGATTGATGAGTGCACGTTGTGTCCTCCTATAAAAAAATATAGAAATATTTATAGTATAAAAGTTTTGTGGTTTTTGTTGGATAAAATTTCACAAGAATATATAAAATATAACATTTCAGATTTTGTTTTAAAAATAATTAACCAATCACACGTTGTAAATTTATACAGTAGAGAAATTAAAATAAAAAACAACCTTTTTGGAAAAAAAAGTATATATATATATTTATATATTGAAAAATGTAAATAAGAAAATAATATTAGAATTATTTTTTCTAATATAAAGATTTGTATTAAAAAGAAAAATAAAATAAAATAATTATTTTGAATTTAAGGGTTTGTAATTAGTATAGAGACACATTAAAAGAAGAAAGAGGTGTGTAAATTCTTATGTTCATTTATATATGATAATTTTTAACAAGATTGAGATTTAGTAAGTGGAAGCTAACATATTATTTTTGGTTTTGCATTCACTTTCATATTTTGAAGTTTTTAGTTCAAAATATTTTTAGTCAATTATATTTTTCTCTTAACATTATTCATTCGATTGGTGAATGCCTCTTCTGTTCTCTTACAATTTCTTAGCTCAGAACCTCCGTAGTCAATTATCTTTTTGTTCTTGTATTACTCATTTGATTGATGAGTACACCTTGTGTCCTCCTGTAAAAAAATATAAAAATATTTAGAGTATATAAGTTTTGTGGGTGTTGTTGGATAAAATTTCACAAGAATATATAAAATATAACATTTCAGATTTTTTATTAAATAATTAACAAATCACATGTTGTACATTTATACAGTAGAGGAATTAAAATAAAAAACAACCTTTTTGGAAAACAAAGTATATATATATTTATATATTGAAAAATGAAAAAAAGAAAATAATATTAGAATTATTTTTTCTAATATAAGGATTTGTATTAAAAAGAAAAAATAAAATAAAATAATTATTTTGAATTTAAGGGTTTGTAATTAGTATAAAGACACAATAAAAGAAGAAAGAGGTGTGGAAATTCTTATGTTCATTTATATATGAGAATTTTCAACAAGATTGAGATTTAGCAAGTGGGAGCTAACATATTATTTTTGGTTTTGTATTCACTTTCATATTTTGAAGTTTTTGGTTTGAAATATTTACAGTCAATTATTTTTTTCCTTAATATTATTCATTCGATTGGTGAATGCCTCTTCCATTCTCTTACAATTTTTTAGTTCAGAATTTTCATAATCAATTACTTTTTTGTCCCTGCATTACTCATTTGATTGATGAGTGCACGTTGTGTCCTCCTATAAAAAAATATAGAAATATTTATAGTATAAAAGTTTTGTGGTTTTTGTTGGATAAAATTTCACAAGAATATATAAAATATAACATTTCAGATTTTGTTTTAAAAATAATTAACCAATCACACGTTGTAAATTTATACAGTAGAGAAATTAAAATAAAAAACAACCTTTTTGGAAAAAAAAGTATATATATATATTTATATATTGAAAAATGTAAATAAGAAAATAATATTAGAATTATTTTTTCTAATATAAAGATTTGTATTAAAAAGAAAAATAAAATAAAAATAATTATTTTGAATTTAAGGGTTTGTAATTAGTATAGAGACACATTAAAAGAAGAAAGAGGTGTGTAAATTCTTATGTTCATTTATATATGATAATTTTTAACAAGATTGAGATTTAGTAAGTGGAAGCTAACATATTATTTTTGGTTTTGCATTCACTTTCATATTTTGAAGTTTTTGGTTCGAAATATTTGCAGTCAATTATTTTTTCCCTTAACATTATTCCTTTGGTCGGTAAATGCCTCTTCTATTCTCTTGCAATTTTTTGGTTCAAAATCTCCTCAGTCAATTACCTTTTTGTCATTGCATTACTCATGAGTGCACCTTGTGTCCTCCTGCAAGAAAATATATTCCAACACTCAAGTCTATGTTTATTAAAGAAAAAAGGTGTTTATGTGTAAAAGAATATATGTATAAATAAGTAGGGTTGTATTGTTTGTTGTATTTATGAATAAATGATTAATCACCTATTATTATAGAGTATGAGTTTAATTCATTTTCAGAATATGGATGCATGAATTCAATTTAAACTCTGATTAAAGAGAATACAAATTCATTTTAAAGTCTCTTTTCACTATTTTTATTGGTTGGAGAATTTTGAAAGAAATCAATGAACTTTTCTCAAAAATCCTTTTATCTATTGAATTTATCTTATAGTCTATGATCTATTTAATTTTTAATATTGATTATTTTTTATTTATTATAATTCACTTGAATGCTCTTAGATAGGTGTGTATCGTAATTGACTAATACAAATTATATTTTATTTAGTACCTAAATATTTAATTAATTTTTGATCCCTATTTGTTGCTTTAAATAAATACATTTTTTAAGAGCAAAATACAATTTTATTTTTATAAAGGAAAAAAAATATAACTTCACATCTTTAAAATCATGTGGGGAGATTTAGTAATGCAGCCCAGCCCAACTCGGCCAACACCCCGTGTCTTCTTTGGTTATTCTTATAAGAAATATTTTCAAAGATCGGCTCATATTTTTAGACAATTATCTTTTTTAATAATAAATTAATAGTTTAATTTTTGTTAGCTAAAATTATGATAAATGGACATAATTGTCCTTCTTGATAAAATATAATGGTAAATAAAATATTTAAAAATAAATATACCAAAATTGACTAATATTTTCAAAATCAATCATAAAATTAATGTAGTTTTGAAGTTTTTATTTTATTTTATAAATTCATAAGTATCAAAATATAATATAATGAAGTGGAAAAGAAATATGATAAATTCAAAAAAAAATCATAAATCAAAATTTTATTTTGAGTAGTTGCATCGCGCAATATGCAATAAATAAATAATAATTTTGTACGCCTCAGTTGTTTATTAAACAAATCAATAATAAATAATAAATAATCTATTTTTTTAACAAAAATTAATTGAACAAATTGTTTATTATTAAATATTAATTTGTTCAATAAATTCATTAAATAAAAAACTATTAAATTAAATAATTAAATGTTATTTTACTAAAAAAGTAATTATTAAATTAAAAAAAAAATTTGTCAAAAATAAAAATAAATGAACATTTCGCGTGCCATTTCCCGCGTGCAAGAAAAGGCATGTGTTGAATTTTTGATCCCACAAAGTTCAGATTTTTTTAAATTTATTATTTTTCTCCCGCATTTACTTTATTATCTTTAGAACTTCATCACAAAAATTTGGAGTGTGTTTATTGAGATAGATTTTAAGAAACTCAACCGATTTTTGTTAATTTATTTTTAAATATTTTATTTATCATAATTTTTAATCAATAAGGATAATTGTGTCCATTTTTTTATAGTTTTAATTAATAAGATTATATAATTATTTTTTGGTTAAAAAAGAAATATGTCTAAAAATATTAGCCAATTAAAAAAAAAAATTCCTTCTCATAATATGCAGTTTGCAATTGCACCTGATATAGGCGTGTGCATTTCCATTCTCACTATTATTCTTACAATATTGTTTCTGTTTTTTTTTCTCTTCTTTTTGGTTGCTTGCCGCTACTTCGAATTTTCAACATATCCTTTTGCCTAAATTTGGAGAAATACAACATGAAAAAAATGAAGCTCTTCATTATTGTCATTATGATTTTACAATAGCTTAATTTATACCAAAAAAAAAAAAATTGAAAGACTAAAAGCAAATAGAATTATACCATAATTTTAGGGATAAATAAAAAAAAGATTATGCTTTAAAATAGTAAAATTTAATTTTGACAATTCTTATCGTATTCATCATTTTAACTAATGAATTTTCTATGTGTGATTCTTGTGTTATAGGTAAATATTGTAGAGATTTAGAAAAAAGAGAAAATATTACATTACTTGTTGTATTTATTTTAGTAAATGCTTAAGTATTTATAGAATTTACAATAAATTAAAATAAAAAATATATAAATTTTTTAAAAAAATAACCTTAATAAAAATAAACTAAAATAAAAAAAATAAACTTAATAAGAATAAATTAAAATAAAACAAATATAAACTTAAAAAAAAATAGATCTAATAAATTGAAAAGTCAAAAAAAGTTAAAATAAATAAATTTAAATTAAATAAAAAAATTAAATCTTTTTATTTACTTTATCATGCCCTCGCAAAATAGAGTAATAAGTAGAATACTGTTGCTCGAGCTAATTTCATTGTTCAATTGATGTAAACATACAATTCTATTCTTTTGAGTACCTATAATCTCAAAATTTTGTCGGTGAAATCAATTTGAATTCTATTGAGTTACGATACTGATCGTTAAACTTAAAAGTTTCAACTACAGGTTAAAGACACGACAGTTACCCAATCCTGGTGAAATTTAATTGCTTTCATTGTTGAGTTTAAGTTTTCCTTTAAACAAGTCATCGGGTATATATGATTTTGTCCTGCTTGAATTATTTTTCCCTGCATGGAAGATTTGTCAGTTTTCTTCAGAGTTTGTGTCAAGGAACTTTACGTTCGGGGCTATTTCTCAAAATTTCCCAGTAGATTTTCATCTATACAGTCTTAAATTGATTCAGAATTCTAAGTATTGATTAGAAAAAAGAAGTCCTATTGAAATCAAATGATAGACGTGGGTTCTAGGATGGCTTTAGTTGTGAAGCCAAAACTTTTAACTACAAATGTATTATGAACTTGCAAGTTTCATCTCAATTTCAATGAACTAATTAACCAACCAGCTAGAATTTGGTGATAATTTGATTATCTTTGAACCATTTGAGTCACATTGATTAGATCAAATATTTAGGTGAAGCACTTGATGGGTGAAAGTCAGTTTTCTGTGAAACAAAATTAGGTGGTTTTGGTTACTTAATATTTACCTTTTACTAAAGAAAGTAAGACTTGATTGTTTGGCTCTCCATTAGAGTTACAAAAAGCTCATCAGTAATCAGCTCTTCGTGCTCTTTCTCCAAGATTCTTGATTACATTGATATAAAAAATAGAAAAACAAGATGTTTGGGCCCTCCACCCACTTTAAAATGCAAACATGCTTTGCTTTGATGATGAATGTGAGTGTGAGTATGGGTGAGCCCCATTGCTCATTTGCGTATGTCATGCCGTCTTATGGGCTTTTTCTGGCCTAGTGCCCCCCCACCCCACCCCCCATTGCATCATTTTTGTATATCATTCTTTCTAAAGGCTATCCTTAGACTTAATCATCGTGCTCCTGCTTTAAGCTTTATACGCATGATTTCTCATACAGAGGGAAATAGGCACTCAGCTAGTTCATATAGCTCGTTTTCAATTATTCTCTTAATCACAATTCACAAAGAAACTAAATCAGTTTGTTAAGGACACAAAGCCATATACTGCTACGATATTCTTTCAATTTTAACCATACCACTCTCATATTTATTAACTAGTCTTGGAAAAAAAAAATACAATAATATGTGGATGTTTGTTCATTTATTTTTCCCAAACAAAAGGTTTAGAAGCTATATATTCACTCAATTTCTTTCTGTTATGTTGTAGTAAGAGTAATGTTAGGTATTTTAAATTATATTTTAAATTGTATTTTAAAAAATTAGATCAAATAATTATTAGGTGGTGAAATAGTAAAATTTTTAAAATTATTTATTAAATTATTTTATCATCTAATAATTATTTAACATCATTTTTTTAAATATAATTTAAGATATATAACATTACTTATTATAATAATAAGAACTAGAATTAGTTGAGGGATATGTCAATATTAAAGCAAAATGACCAAGGCTGACTCTTTGCTAAACCCAGGGGTTAATGTTGATAAAAGATTATATAAAATATTCATGGCTTTGTGAATTATTGCAGGCATGATTCTATCATCAACAAGACTTCATCACTTTTCCCCTCAGCTTAATCATAGAGCTTAAAAAGTTGGGCCATTATTTATCCATAGTTAATCTTTAATTAATCGATCAAGCAAGTTTTTCTTTTTGTCTAGATTTTGTCCCTAATGCTGAGAAAAGAGCACATTTTTATCATTAAGATTTCCCTTTTCTCTTAATTTAATTATTCAAGTAGTTTCAAAAGTTGGGCCATTATTTATCATAAACTAATTTTTTTTTAATGGAATCTAGTATATGTTTGTCCCTAATACTGAGAAAACGGATTAAAGCTTAGTTGCCTTCCGATGTTGATCTTTTGATAAGACAGATATGTATTCCAATATAACAACCGCAATTATAATTTCATGCTTAGCCGAAAATTAATTGCAATTATGTGAATTTATGATGTCCGTACATTGCTTTAGCTTTATGTGGATATATATGCGCCCTTCCACGTTTCCTGCACATGCAAGAAACAAGAATGATAATGTCTAAGCTTTTCAATTTGCAATAAATCCAGCGTTGTTAACCATGCATCTAGTTTTTTTTTTTCTTTTCTTTTTTCCGAACTGCAACACAAGGTATATTAAAAGAAAAGAAATAACGAATAATTGAGGGTATTAAATCTTTCATCTAAAAATAATTAATATTGATGAAATAGTGTGAGGTAACTGCAAATCAAGAATATAATTTATACGCATACCCTATGAATCATATGATAACAAAGATAAAACTAGATTGCCTAATGTGAACTTAATTATTATTTTTTTAATATAAAGAGGAGAGATTTGAATTCAAATTTTCACAGAATGCACAATGCACGGTGAATTTAATTATTTTATTTAGAAATAGAGAATATGGCTTACATGCATCACACGTGCAATAGAAATTGATGAATTATTGCCCTTGTAAGTTGTGTCCAATCCAAAGACAAAATGATTAAAAGATGTAGTCCACATAGCGTGATTATGCATTTTATCGCCATTGATTTAGTGGAAAATCCTTGTTCACGACCCACAATCGAATTAACCAGTCACTCCAATGGTGGACATTTAACTCATTCTTACTCTTATACTCCGCAAAGAGAACGAGAAAGAGACATGAAAAAGGAAAGACAAGCAAACATTCCAAACTGTATGTACAGAGAAAAAGCATTCAAAGAAGCTTAGTAATAGGGCAAAAAAAGCAAATTCTAGGACATAAATTTCTTCTCACATCTTCTAGTACTAGTAAATAGTGATAAGAACAAAGAAACAATCAACAAGAGATAAAAAAAAAAAAATATATACAGAGTAGTTCATAGAGCTCCATTGGAAATTGGTGCTTCTCTCTTGATGCTGTCCATATGAGTAGTCTCATACACAGGTAGACCGTTTGAGTAAATACCCAAGTCATAATTTTGCAACTCAAAGAGATCTGAGCTTGAATCACTTTCTGCACCATCATCAATCTCATTAAATTTTCTAAATTCCTTCTCTTCAGATGAATACTGATCAACCCAAATCCTATCTTTTTCCCTGAACCGATTACCGAAATTCTTCTGCTTCTCTGAGTTACATATATTATTGAACTTGAATTTTTCATCCAGCCAAGATAAGTCTGCATTCCTTTTGTCATCAAATATTACCTCATTTTGTAAGGCTATAGGCTTTACTTGCCCAATATGCTTTGACAAAGATTCCACGTGCTTATGATCTGAGTAGCTTCTAATATCCTTGTAGCACTTTGTGGGTGTGTGTGCATATGGAGGAGGTGTTCTAAAGCCTGAACTTGAAGAAGAGTACAAGGACTTTGAATCAGTGGTGCTAGAGCTTCGAAAATGACTGATGCTGCTCCTTCTTTTTCTCCTCCCACCAGGGCTTTCTTCTTCATCTTTCATGGACAGAGTTGTTGACTTGGATTTCTTTTTCTTGGAACTTGATTGATTGAATAGAGAGTTCAAGAAGCTGGCAAGTCTACCACCTGGAGAGCTAGGTTGCTTGTATTTCTTCTCTTTTATTTGCTTTTGATCACTAACATGAGACCGTTTTTGGTAGCTAACAGCAGCATTAGCATGATGCTGAGGAAGAGGTTCTCTCATGGGCACGTCTAAGCTGATTCTGCCTCCTCTCAAAGCCTGTCTTCGATGATCTTCTCTCAAGATCTTCTGAGAAAATGCTGCATAATGATTACCGGCAGCTTCATTGTACCCTGAGAAATAGCGGGCAGCCTCAAAAACGTCAAGCTCGCCAGAATCATTCCTGTAATGGAATGATTTCTTGTAAATCTTGTCTGTGTCTGAAAGTGCGAGGGACATGGCTGAACTGGAAAGTGTTGAAAGTTCTGTTAGGGGATGATCAGAAAGTAGTGTAAATTTGGAAGTAATATCAAAGGTATAGAATGAAATGAAGGTATATATGGGAAAAGAAGTACGAGAGAGGGAAAAATAAAAGGAGGAATTTGTGAGATTGTAGAGGGAATGAGATTAGATTTTGAAATGATTGAGAGTAGTGGGAGGGTAGCTTTATAATAACCAACTGCACTGTTAATTAATAATATAATATGATGAAGAATGTTTTTGGACAGGTCCACTTGATGTGAATTTATGCTTTAGTTGCACAAATGAAGTGGGGTACAATTGCAACAAAGCTTTTATCCTTCTCATACTGTCAATACCAGAGCTTATGCTGGGGATTGTGGGGGGCAAAGTGCTGTGTTTCCTTGGATTCTAGGGTTTCTACTTTCTACTAAATTTTAGTGGGATTAGCTTTCAAGTGGATGTTGGTCATGGGGCCATGGAATATGGTTACGTATATTGATATCATATATATATATATATGGGAGTATAATTTTGTATTCATCTTATTTAATACCTATTAATACTTGGTGTGCAAATCAATAGATAAATATTCTTCTTTTTTTTGTTATTAATTTATTAGTAATTTTTTAACGCAAAAACAATGAATGACATTTTAAGTACTTCCTTAATTTATACTCAAAAAACAAAAAAAGTACTTCCTTAATTTATACCTATTAATACTTGGTGTGCAAATCAATAGATAAATATTCTTTTTTTTTGTTATTAATTTAATAGTATTTTTTTTTTTAACGCAAAAACAATGAATGACATTTTAAGTACTTCCTTAATTTATACTAAAAAAAAAAGTACTTCCTTAATTTACTCAAATATACAAATTTCCTTATCCCTATTTTTTGTATATAACTTCACTTGTGGCTATGTGGAGATGTACTATGTGCACATTACTATTTACTTGTATATCATTATAGAAATAGAGAATTGGTAGTTCCCACTCTTCTTTTCAGACCTTGAAAGTCACTCTTTAATAAATTGGAATCTTTAGTAAGATGAAAGTTAATTTGTTTGCTAAGATATCTTTGACTGTCGTGCATAAATCAACCATGGGGCATGGCCCAGTAATATTTGAGTGCCTCCTCTTTTTGGGGGTTATGGGGTTGGGAAATTTGAATTGAGATAGTAACTTTAAGGGGTGAAGGTCTTAGTCCAAGGCTCTAGTAGGCAAATTCCATCCCGGTTGGGCTAGTTGTGAGGAAAAGATAAATATTCCTTGGCATAATTTTCTTTACTTATTAATTTTGGGAACTTGAATAAAATACCCTTTCACGATCTCCTTTTAAACACGCCTCAAAGATTGTTTTACATGAAAAGAGAAAAGTGAAATGTGACGTAAACCCCACTTCCCAGTTAGGAACTACAATGCATCTTGGAAGCATCATTATCAAGTGACGACGCAGAAATATATAATCTATAGAACACATAAGTATATATGTTATTAACACATCTTGATCGAATGGTTTAATTAATACCATAAAATAACACCATTAATATCAAAACGTTCAAGCCTTTTTTTATGTACACTTTTCAAATGTGTCTTAAATGGGACTAGGCAGGGGTTCGGTTCTTCCAAAGTGGTGTCTAGGTCACTACTCAGAAGTATCAATTATATGAACTGGCAACCAATCAATAGCGAGTCTTAGAAAGACAAGTCCTTCATGTTTATTCCTTGGAATTTGCATTATATATTACAACGTTAAACAACCTGAAAATTCCAATATATAAACAGAAAAAAATTCACCTGTACATTGTCGTTTTTTCTCTCTCTCTCTCTCTCTCTATATATATATTGATAGAACTAAGAATTATATATATTTTATTATGATATAATATCGAGTGAGTCTTTATAAAATTTTAAATTTATATAAATATGAAAATAAAAATATATATAAAAAAATAAAATATAACGAATTAATTATAAAATATAAATGGTAATTATATATATGACAATAATTGATTGTCTTGATAATTGTATTTCATTAACATCTTCCCTCAATTTTAAGATGATACAATAAAAATAAGTTTGAGTTTGAATATTAGAGTTTAAAAATTATTAAGAATAATTTATTTAATCAATACAAATTATGACTCTGATTTTACAAATATTTCGATTCTAGTAAACGATGACGCTATAGATTCAATATGATTAATTCTTAACAAATTATTATTCGCAATTTGTGAGGGTCATTCTTGTTGTCGGGGTTCTAATACACGTGGGTGTATGCATGTGCAAGTGTGTCTATTTTTTAAATACGTATCATATACGAATTTGTATGCGGTGGAAGCATGAAATATAGCAATAAATACAATAAATATAATATATTAATCGCATTAATATATAAGTATGGTTTGAGAACTCACTTCAACGTGTAACGTTATACACGTATATCCTTAGAGTGTGCATGGAGACCAACTCGCGTGCAGTTTTAGTCATCAATTCGGTGGGCTTGGTGAGCTAGAACAGTAGCCCTATATCCAGCATAAGAATAACTCTTAATTCCCAAAATGATCAGTGTGTATTTTTCATTATTTTCTCTAAAAGGATAAAAAATGGAGAATTTGAAGCAATTCACAATTGTTCCAATTAGAACATAGAAAAAAATAAAACAATTTCATTTTTTCATTCTTCTTTTTTCCCCCTTCTTCTTTCTCCATTTCTTCTCCACCTCTCGGCCAACACACCCACACCCACACCCACCTCTACTTCTATCTCTCTTTCTCTTTATATATATATATATATAAATATATATAATAAAATAATATTATATAATAATAATATAATAGGTGCCAACTATTTGGCACCCAAATATAATAATATATATAATATAATAATGAGAAAGAATGATTATTTAATAATTAAATAATCATAGTGTGAAATAATCATTTTGCTCCTCATAAATAGTTACCAAGTCTACCTCCTTGTAGGTCCCATCAAATATCACACTTGGGTAAACTCAACTGAGGATCCACAATGCGTTACGTGTTATTATACAATTAGTAAATAATAATTATTGACTAATTGTTGTATTTAACACTTAAATACAGACACGCACGTATTCCCGTGGTAGTGCTAAATATTGCTAGATTAAACAATTTAATCCGGCACGCTGCCCCAGTGCACAACGAGTACACTCTATATCGCTGGACTCCCTAGGTCCTACGCCCGATTCGTCAAATGGAACTATTCTATGAGTCTGTGAGCAATGCCCAACGCACACGTCACGGATATACAAATCAGCGCGTTGAACCATGCCAGTTGAGTTTGCAACGTATACGTATAGTCCTTCCATCATGATATCTTGGATGTGCTGGGGATATAGATTATCACTGTCAAATCTCCTAGTGCTCATCTATATCTTATCTCCAGACTTGTATCTCACTGAACAATATGCGTAAACTCCTTTGTCATATTATTCCACCCCAACGGAACTCTTTCATGGGATGATTGCTTATGGCCACAAGACTTTCTGAGATATAGTCTCGAAGCATCTGGATATCTAACTCCATATGTGGGTTGACGGATCCTATATTTGTACACACCAGACTCTATAAGTATCAGACCATACCCAGCGACATCCAGCGGTCACACCATGAAAGGTCTGTGACATGCGTGGAACCAAAGTATGGTGGATCACTTACAAGCTCACTGTGGCACTCAGGTCAAAGGACCACGTATACTACTCAATTCGAGAGGACCCTCCATTGATGGCTTACATAATGTGTCTATCGGAGGTCCTTGTGAGTCTGTCCCATATCCAGTCCTAATTGGATACCCATATGTCAATACGAGCTCCAAGCTCACAGTTGGCTAGGAACAACCATCTATACCCTATAGGTACGACATATGATGATATATATAAAGGTATCCACCAACAGACCCACATTGGCAGAAATAGATCAGGGACAATTATTTAAGAATATACTTGCGCAACTAACATTTCTTAGCACCTGATTGCAACTCTTGCAACTATGCAGTTACTAGTATATTCCTAGGTCTATATCCCATTACAGACAAGCCTCTAACTCTTAGATCTGCTGAGTATTATAACTAACTAACACTTAACTGTGCTAACATTTTGCATTTATATGTCTCAGCGTGGTTAACTATGAGCCCTGATCTGAACTCCCTTAGATCTGATCTGAACTCCTTTAGATCGTATAATGTCTGTAATGTTACATGCATAGTACTATATAAATGGGTATTAGTGATTTAATGGAAATGTACACTTGTATATATATAAAAGTATATGTACATTCAGGGATGACACGTAAGCACCAACCCTAACAATTCTAACTATATATGAAATCCTTGATTAATAATAAGAATAAGATAAATAAATTTTCTAACCCTTAGACGAGTAAGGCCTAGGCTTATGGTAGAAAATTTAAAATTTAATATTTAGAGCTCAAATATCGAAAAACAGTTCTTTTATAAGACTTTATCAAAAGTCAATCCATCAGTTTTAAAACTAAAAGGCAAAAAATAGTGATTTATGTCATCGAGGAGGCCTAAGTAAAGTTGTTATCCTATAACCTTTCATTACTGTTATGAGATAAATATACATACAACATTTAATGTACATTTCTATGATATATTATGGTGGGATATAGAAGCCTAATTACATAAAGAATAGAAAAACACCCTAATCACACACTCATGAGATATAGAAATATCTATAATCTTTCATTGCTTTTATGAGATAAATAATTGTTGGAGTTGGTGCTTACATATTATTCTAATATTGTATGAATATTAATTATTTTTTATATTTATGCAATAAATATTTCGAATAAAATCATTAATATTAAATATATATGATACTAAGCTTGTAACGTTACAAACATTATATGATATAAAGGAGTTCAGACCATGGCTAAGAGTTAGCAACACTAAAAGTTATAAGTATTAAGAGTTAGTTGGTTATAAGAGTTAGCAAAATTCTAAGAGTCAACAAAATTCTAAGAGTTAGAAGTCTTATCTAAAATGGGACAATGATATGGGAACATTAGTAATGACATAGTTGTAAAACGTTGTAATAGGTGTTATGAAATGCCATTATACAAGTATGTTCTCAAACATCAGTTTCTAATCTATTTTCATTGATGCGAATCTATCAGTGAATCCCTTTTTATATAGATCAGTGTATATCTATATCTTTCCAGTGCAAATGGTTGTTCTTAGTTGACCATGAGCATAGAACTTGTATAGGTATGCTGGTATCTAGTCAGGATTAGATACTGAATAGACTCATGAGGACCCTAATAGACATCCTATGAAACCGTTAAAGGTAGGTCCTCTCGAGTTGAGTATGGTCATTTAACCTGAGCGCCACGATTGACTTGTAAGTGATCCACTATACTTTGGTTCCACATATGTCAGAGACCTTTCATAGTCTAACCATTATGCGTTGGGTATGGTCCGATTCTTATAGAATCTGGTGTGTATGGATACAAGATTCATCAGCTTATATAGCTAAGTTGTATATCTGATGCTTCGAGATTATATCTCAGAAAATCTTATGATCATGAGTAATAAACCTAAGAAAGTAATTTTCCTTAGGGTTAAACAATATTGCAAAAGTGTTTGTGTATATTGTTTATTGAGATACAAATATAGAAATAAGTTTATGGATGAATAAATGAGAATTTGATAATGTTGATCTATATCCCCGCACATCCAGGGTATAATGATGGAAAGATTATACGTATGCGTTTTGACCTCAATTTGTATAGTTTAATACGTTGATTTATAATATTCGTGACCTGTGTGTAGGATATTATTCACAGACTTATGAAATAATTTCATTTGAAAAATCGAGCGTGGACCTAGAGAGTCCCAATATGAAGTGTACTAGAGTAAATAGTTCAATCAAGTAAAATATAGCAAATTATTATAGTTAACTAAAGTATATGGTTACGGTGAAATTTACTTTGAGTTAACTTGGTAACCTAGTAAAGGTATAATGATAATTTCACTTTATTGATTATTTAATTGTTAAATAGTCAAAATATTTATTTAAATAATAATTAAATAAAAATCTAACTTAACCATAGTTAATTGTTAACTATAGAGTTGGGTTAAAAGATATTATGTGCTTAACTCAATCATGATTAGGTTAAATAAAAATCTAGATTTTTTTATTTTGTTTTATTAAATAAAAGTTAACCTAACTAGGATTAATAGTTAACTCAAGGGTTAGGTTAAAGTTAAATTAAATGCAAATGAAATTCAAATTAATTTAAAATTTATACATTAGTATATAAAGTGAAATGAAATGAAAAATTCATAAGTTTAAGTTTTAGATTTTAAATTTAAAATGGTGGCCAACTTTTTGAGAGCAAAAGAAAAGTGTTTCTTGTTTTTAGTTTTTAAGAGTTGATTTCCATATATCTTTCTCTCAATTTAGGCTATTAATTATAATAATTAAAATAGATTTATTTTAATTGTTCAAAAGTTGAACAAAGGATAAAACAAATTAAATTTTCATTTAATTAAATGATTTAAAGAGTTAAATCAGTGTTGGATTATACTGCTATCTAGCTAATCAAGCTCACCCAAGTTCATTACTAGAATTGTCAACAAATTCATTTTATGCAGACTCCAAACAATTTTAATCCAAAGGCTTCAAAGGTTATATTCTCGATTCTGTAATTAATTTGATTAATTGTATATTTGCGTTCACAATTTAATTTTTAGACTTTTCCTGCGCTTGTATATGTATGAGATATATATATATATATATATATATATATATATTTGTATAATGAACACATACACCATATGCATACACTATAGAATAATCGACACCCAACAATTGGTATCAGAGTAACTTTGTGTTGATTTGGGTGTTTATGAGCATTGGACATGTTGTAGAACAAGTTCCAGGGCTGTTGTGGTGCATTTCAAGTGTTGAAAATACAAAACCGGTGAAAATAGCAGCTGAAACGTTGCAGCATTCAGGACCAATGCGCAACACTCATTAACATTAGATGATTATTGTCGCGGTGTTGAGGCTTACATGCCCCAGCATCGTAGCGTTCATCCTTGGTGCCATGGTGCTGGAGGTACTGCCTTTAGCGCTGCAACACTAAAGGGTTAACGCTACATCGTTGGAGCATTGTCCCGAATGCTGTAGCATTGGTAGGCCAACGCTGCGGCGTTGCATTGTTAAAATAAATTAAAAAAATAATATATTTTTAAATTGTTTAGAAAATATTAATATGCATGTGGGGTTTATGAGATGTAGTGATAAGAGTTATTATTCTGCATTATAAAATATGATTATTTTTTCTGTATTGGTAACCATAATAGTAGCCTCACTGGTGGGGTTAGTTGTGTTTACACAAATATATAATTGATTGAGAATTACCTTCTCATTAGATGAGAGCCTGTGTTTAAAAAAAATCCCTTTTAATCAAATTTAATTTTATTATATTATGAGATAGTATTTTAAATGGTCCGTTTTGTCAATACGGTGTTAGACGGGTCACTACGTTCTTTCCCAATATTACTTTAGCTTGAGAGATTTGGTCAGTGTGATTTGGACTATGCTGCTAAAATATGAGATGAGGCAAATATATGAGAACATGTGATCTAATATTGCTTTAGCGCGAGGGTAGCGTCAATAACATATATTTGATAATTGACAAGTTAATCTAAAATACACTTACCCAATATTGCTTTAGCATAATAATAATGGGTATTTAGGATTAGTGGTAAGAGTTGCAAGAGATGCAATTGACAAGATTTGTCTATCTATTGAGTTCACAAAGGCCAATATTGCTTTAGTGTGAGGCTGGAGTAAAATGCAAATGGGGTCCACTTATTACTGTATAGTTTAAAGAATTTAAACTGTCATGATCTTGTTTGAGAGATTAAAGGGATTAAGTAAAGCAGTTGGAGGGCATTTTTAAATTAAAAAAATGTATAACTGTTATACCAATGATCTAAAATGTTATTAATTATCTATTGAGTTCACAAAGGCCAATATTGCTTTAGCGTGAGGCTGGAGTAAAATGCAAATGGGGTCCACTTATTACTGTATAGTTTAAAGAATTTAAACTGTCATGATCCCGTTTGAGAGATTAAAGGGATTAAGTAAAGCAGTTGGAGGGCATTTTTAAATTAAAAAAATGTATAACTGTTATACCAATAATCTAAAATGTTATTAATTATCTATTGAGTTCACAAAGGCCAATATTTCTTTAGCGTGAGGCTGGAGTAAAATACAAATGGGGTCCACTTATTACTGTATAGTTTAAAGAATTTAAACTGTCATGATCCCGTTTGAGAGATTAAAGGGATTAAGTAAAGTAGTTGGAGGGCCTTTTTAGATTAAAAAAATGTATAACTGTTATACCAATAATCTAAAATGTTATTAATCCCGACCCGAGCCCTCCTCGAGAATTAAAGCGGATCCTGCGATGACATGTGACTAACATACTCTTTTCTCATACATATGATATAAAGAGGCTACCTGCTTCAACAAAAAGTGTACACATGTACTCCAATATACAAAACCATATACAAATACACCGACTAAGACACTTATGCAGCTATGCACGTTGGCCAACCTCAAAATGTGATGACTGTATCACACTGCACAAATTCTTGTGACAACCTGGAAAAAAAATAGGGAAAATAGGAAAAAGGGTGAGCTTGTGGCTCAGTGAGTGGACATAATCTAAAAATATTATATACTTTATATATATTGTACACGTATAAATTTGTACGATAAAATAATTATGAGACTGTATACTGAGTAGTCAATAAACTTGTACTGAAAGCATGAGCCGTCATAAAATCTGTGCTAAAACTAAAATCGTGACATAATACTGGGATCTGAAAATCTGAAAGCACAAACTATCATAAAATTTATTATCAAGCTGAAATATGTAACATAGCTCTGGAAACATGTACTACATATATACTGAAAACTATACCAAAGTTGTACCCCGGGAAAATCTGGTCTAACCTGGCGGAGTAATTCACGCATAGGTAGAGCGGGGGATCTAAGCTGGTCTAACCCGGCAGAATGCTGCATCGCTCGGGCGGAGCAAACTAAACTGGTCTAACACATGCGCAGAGCAACTACACTAAAGGGGAGGGTACGCATATGGTGATTCAAAAACTAATACTATATAATATCATGAAAGCATAATTGTTCTAAAATAAATAAGTCTGTATTGAACAAAATCATAAATTATACTATAATAAATTCTAAAATATTTTCTAAATATACTAAATAGTATAAATATTTATCTGTCTAAAATAAATCATAACTAAATTTGATAACACGTAATTTAATCATAAACGGTTGTATTAAAAACATATAAAATATATATATATATATAGTTATCTACTCACAAATGTGCGTTAATTCTGAGCTGGGTCTGGATTCTGAGATTTACCCTCTATCGGTATACCTCCTATATCATAGGGTGTAAAAATATATCATTAGTACCGATATGTATTATAAATATTAAAAAATAAATATTCTAATATCGTAAAACTATTACCCGTTAAATCACTGGGATTAAATCTAACTACCCAAATTAATTTCCTAAAATTTCTTATTTTTTTCTCTTTTTTTCCCTTTTTTATTTCTCTTTCTCTTTCTTCTTCCCTTTCTTTTCGGTTTCTTCCTTTCCCTTTCTTTTATTTCTTTTCCGATTTTTCTTCTTCTTTCTCTGTTTCATTTCTTTTTCTGTTTCGATTCTTTCTTCTTAAATGCAGAAAGCAAAACAAATATATATATATATATAAAACACCACCGCTTAATATAATATATATATTTTATTCTTTTTTTTTTACTTATTCATACCAAACATACACGTTACTATACACGTGTATGACATAAATAGTCAAAATATTTCAGAAATTGAATTTATAGTGAATTTACCAAAATGACCCTGAAATTCTAGAAATTTCCTATGTTAATAGTATGATACAGTGACAAACAATTTTTGATTTGATGAATGATTTTCCAAAATTACGAATTTATGGAATATGATAAGTTTATATGTCTAATATGATATACTCAGAATTGAGAATTTAGATCAATGTGGTTAAATTGTTATGATTTTCTAAAGAGTGTCAGCTCATTGCAGTATTTGAT
The DNA here is from genome assembly GCA_946807835.1 of Ailanthus altissimus. Taxonomy (NCBI): domain Eukaryota; kingdom Viridiplantae; phylum Streptophyta; class Magnoliopsida; order Sapindales; family Simaroubaceae; genus Ailanthus; species Ailanthus altissimus. The sequence goes on along the minus strand of OX327685.1, from coordinate 22,141,927 downwards.
TAACATATTTTTAAAGCTATAGAATAAAATAGTTTTAAAATACTTTTGGCAGTGATTTAGAAGTGAAATATTTATCATGGATTGAGATATGTGTGTCAAGAGTAATTCTATGGTAGTTTTATAATTTTTGAGTTAGTATATAATTTTATAAAATTAGGAGATTGAATACTGTTCAGTAAATATCTTGATCCTGTTAGGATGATAGATTGGATTTGATGATGTTTAAGGAATGAATTGTGTAAGAATTATGATATAATATTCATACATAAGAAGGATATATGAGTCAAGAATGATATATTCTAATTTTGGAGTAATTGAACATCATTTGATGTATAATAAAATTTTGTTAAGTGTAAGTGGTCATAATGACAGGTTTTGAGAAACCAAGTAATTAGACAAATTCGATGTGATAAGTGCAATATGTGTAATTTTGTAAGCTATTTAAGTGTTTTGTATAAATGTTGAGGCTCATTAAAAGATTAATCTCCATTGATAGGTTAAGGAGATTTAAGCCTTGTAGCTGAAAGTGCTAAGAGGTAAGTATACTAGACTTTTTACTGAAATAACAATAAACATAGTAATTGTTATGTATGATTTTGTAAATGTGGTTAGGAATATGTTTATGTTATGTCAAAGTATATTTTGATATGAAATGTGAAGACATGTGTTTATGAATGTGAGCATGGATATATATGACATATATGTGTTTTTGAAAGTGAGCTTTCAAAATGAAATGTGTTTAACAAAGAGAGCTTTTGCAGTGGAATATGTCAATGAGAAATATTTTGTGTTTTGAGGATGCTTGAACTCATTGTTGAATTAGTAGGCATTTTATGTGATTTATGGAGCATTTATGTGTGGCTTTTTCTTCGGGATTGGTATATGTTATGTGTTCCATATGTAGGGAGGATCCTATTGGTACCTAAAAGAAACGTGAGTCATCACATTCGTGTGGTGGCGTATTGGTGCATGTGAGAGGACTCACCGATGATCAGGGTGAGGGTTTGGCTTTTACCTTTGGGTAAGAGCATTATATAGGTGTAATTTAAAACCTCACTTGTACTATTTCTCTCATATAGTATGTTACCTACGAGTGACATTTGGCTCATTATGTGATATGTGATATGGAAGTCCTATGAAGTTGTAGTTGAGTGATGGTATTCCTATTATATATTTTAAAAGAATGTGTAAGCGCTTACCTGACATGTGATTTGATAAAATTATGATTTTGATTTATCACAGCATATCATACACATGCATTGTGTACATATATGTATTTGTAATTTGATATATGAAAAACTAGTATGCTTACTGAGTTTTATACTCATTATAGTTTATGGTGATTTCAGGTAAATAGGGTATATGTGTACTTAGCAGATTTGGCAAGGCTTCTGTTGTCCCTTGGGTTCTCTAAGTTAATAGGTTTCTGAGTGTTTCATTTGGAGACACATGGTTTAAGATATTTGATTTGTCCTTATTGAATAAGTACTTATGTATTATTTTATTGAGTGTGGTTGTATTTGGTTTAAGTTTCACCAAGTGTGGTTATGGGTTAATTTTAAGTAAGAATTTGCAATGAATATATTCTGGGCTTCCGGTAACAAAGTTGTTATTGGTGACGTAGTAGAGTGTTAATCTCTGAGAAAACTCTGCGTATCTCCGGTTTATTAATTGCCCCGGTCATAATTCAATTGTTATAATTCTGAATTTTTTTTTGAAAAGAATGTTTAAATATTGTCGATAAATGTTTATGTTTATATTTTAAACATAAGACCAACCCGTAAACAAGAATTTAAGAATATACTAGAAACATTAAGATTGTATTTGTGTTCATTATTAAATGAATGTAAGTTATGTTATGTGTCAAATCTTTTGGGTCTAGGGCGTGACAGCTTTTAGTGGTATCTGAGCTAAGATATGATTCTGTAGACTTTTAGGTGTCAAGTTAGGGGAATTGAGCAGATGGCAAATCCTTAGGATTGTATTTGTAACATTGTTGTGTAAATTTTTGACATCTTGCTTAAACTTTTGTATGATTTTGTGAAGATTACACGTTATCCAAGAGCTACTAAGATTTTTGATATTATAGATAATGATACTTTTATGGATATTAATGTTATCATCTATGATTTTTGTTTTTAGTTGTGACTAATATGTTTAGCAAGAATGATGTCGAATATCTTATAATGATAATTTGTATGTCATAGATCAAATTGAGATAACTTTCTCAATGTCAAAATATAGAAAAGTAGAGTATTGAAGACATCAATTGAAATAATTTTTATTGAAAAGAAAAACAACAACAATAACAATAGCAGCAACAAAAATACAGTAGAGGCTACGGAGTGAGATTTAAGTCTATTTTGCATTTCTTCTCACTATCATGAGTGGACCAATCTAACTGATACAATGTTAGATTAGAAAGAGGAATAAAAGACTGCAATTGATCAATCAGTTGATCAATAGTTAGAGAAGAAATAAGAATCCGTCGTACTAGAAGTGGGATGAATTGTCTTCCCGCTGCATAGTCAAGAAAAGATAACAACCCCATTATAAAAACCATTAATATTTAACAAACCAATGAGTTTTTGGTAGATTTGTAATTGTGCCCATGAGGCAATTTGAAAAGTCTCCTCTAAAGTCCCAAAACCTCCTGGTAGAGCTATGAAGGTATCTGCATGCCTAAGCATTTGAGCCATTCGCTTGTGCATAGATGAGATTTGTAACTTATCCCCAATTGTTTTTCCTACAATATTTTCAATAGCTAGAGGTTTTGAAATGATACCCAAAACTTGACTACCTTTATTGTGTGCAGCTTTTGCCACAGACCCCATTAACCCACGGTTACCTCCTCCATACACTAAATGTATATTTCGCTCAGCTAATACCTTACCAAGATTTTCTGCAACTTTTACAAACTCTTCAGTATTTCCAGTGTTGGATCCATAAAAGACACAAATGTTTATGAATCGACGAGCTGAGGTTTTCTCCATTATTACGCTCACCCTAATCTTTGAATGTTTTCGAGTTTGTATAAGGATGCAAAAATAATGTATTTATAGAAACAATATTGATAACAATTGTGGAGCATATGTGTAAGTATGTTTAAGTATATATTTTTCTCGGTTCTTATGAGGCAAAAAAGAAAATAATAGGTTTTATTTTATCATTTATAAGGGACAATAGGCCGCAAAATTTTGAATAAATATTTGTTGATATTTAAGTGTGATAAAGTTGTGTTGGAAGCGGGATGAGTTAGGTAAGATGATTAAGAAAAGTCAAATAAAGGCTCATTTTATAGACTTAGGGACCTTGCCGTCTTGGCACTAATGGCCGACAATACATTTATAACTTGAAGACTTTTGGGCTAACATCTGGACTTTTGGACTTGAGGCCAAATTAACTTTAATAATTACAAGGATTTTTGTGGTCGTAACATGGACTTTTTGGCCGATAAATTAAAAGCAGATATGACTTAAAGATAAAGCACACTTGACATAAAGATAAGCAAAAGTACTCTTATCATAATTAACTGCTAAATGATGAGTAGCTTGAATTATCACTATTGTATCCTTGGGTAAAGTTATTGAATTGGGCCCAAAAACCTATCGTGTCTGGTAATGTGGTATCCATTGAGCTGGTTCTCATCAATGCAGTTGCTTCTTTTTGGACTTCGCTGGCAGTTGTATAAGGTTAGGAATCGTAGAATAATGATAAAATCAAGTTGGGTTGGTGAGATGTTTCATCAATCTATATGTGGTCACCTGGCACACTGGGATGTGGAAAGTTGTCTAGGTTTAGAGGAAGTTCATTTAGATTTGGAAAGTAGTGGTGGTGTTTAGAGTAGTCAGTCTTTCTTTGATGTGAGAGCGGCACGGATCTGATTTCTGTGAAAATTGGAATTTGCATTATTCATTCTTTCAGAAAAGTCTGGTGGCACATTCTCCTAAGGTGCTTGGCCATAGGGAGAGATCCATATCGAAGGTGGAATAATTTAATTTTCTTCTGCTAAAACCTTTTCAAGTGCTCTGAGCTCTATTTTATGTTCTTCTTACAATAACTGCAAAGAGTATGGGAAGGTGAAATAATCTTTAACAGTAGGGTAGTAATGAATCTCATAGTTTGAGAATATCATTCCTTTACTTTAGAGTAATAGGACTGTGTGCAAATGTCTAGGATTGACTGAACTGTTTACGTGCCTATACAACATGTGTTGTAGTTTTCTATTCCACCAAGATTTTGGATAAAACCATTGAAGGAAAATGCATACATGATTTTCTTCATCATATTGTTGTATCCAGTCCAGAGTATTTTGTAATGGAAGCTCCATTGCAATGATGTATAAATCCAACAGATACTAGAGTAGGTAAAGGACGGATTTTGACCATTTTTGGAGAGGAGTGATTCAATGGAGATAGAAAAATAGGTAATCCAGATTAAAAAGAGGACCGCCAATTACAGAGTAACCATGCTCTTGAACTGCCTCTATTGCATAATGCTGGATTAATTCTTTAGCTGCTGAGTGAAGTGTTTTGGTTCAGATGAGCTCTGATGGTTCAGGAGGAGTAAAAGGTACCGGAGGAGCGACTGTGAAGTTACTCATCATGCATATGGTAAGAGGGTTGGTTTTCTTTATTGCTAGAAAAGTGATTATGAAGTTTAGGCTATTTATAGAGTTTCGTGAAAGGAAATCAGCAATCGTTTTGTCCTTTCCTTTTACATGGATGATGTTAAAGGAATAGTTGAAAAATTATCTTTGCCATCGCAGTAATTGTGCTAGTGGAATCTTTTCTGTTTGAAATTGAGCATATTAGAAAAAGCAGACATGTCAATCTCAATGAGAAAATGATGTCCAATAAGATGGACTATGTTTTAAAGAGTTAAAGTAAGAGATATAATGCTGAGATCTCTGGTTTAAGAATTAACTAAACTAAAGGTCTTTTCATTGAAGCTAATTTATGATCATTTAAGATAATGCCTTCAACATTCTGATTTGAATGACAACTTACTTACGTAGAAATGCTAAATTATTTTTGTTTTGAGAATGATATTAAGGTAATGAATGATATTATGACATATGAGTACATGTTGAAGGGATTAAAATTTTTAGAGGAGTTAAGAATTATATTTAAGAGGCTAGTATGAGTATTCTACATCTATGTCATTCTTTAATGAATAAAAAGTGAAGTGTATAGATGCTAATTAAATATTGAACGAACAGGTGAAAAGAATAAAAATATGTATGTATAAATTTTATACGTTCATAATGTGTGCCATGTGTTTATTTTTCGAATATATGTTTTGTACTCATCTCATATACTAAGCTATGAGTCACTTAAACTTAGAAATTATCTAACATATGAATGAGTATTTATTAGGATTTTGGACCAAAATGAGAAAATTCTATATACTAAGAAGATTGCTTTGTAAAGGTTTTATGAATAAATCATATAGTTGAAAAGGCAACTAGGGAACGAGAAGAGGAAATGAGATCTAAGTATCCTCATTTGTTTGCTTAAGTCATGAATTTCGAGGACGAAATTCTTATAAGGAGGGGAGAATTGTAGTAACGACTTATCCAACACCGAAAAAAATAAATATTTATATATATGTATAATATTCATATTTTATTTGTATGTGGATGATACTTAATTTATGTATTGTTATTAGTAATGTTTGTATAGATTAAGGACATACTATTAGTATTGGGTTTATTTGTAAGACTTTAGATTTATTTTAGGGACTAAATTATAATACTTTAAAAGTTTTGGGGGCTAATTCGTAAATACTAGAAGTTAGCCTCTTAGTATAAAAATACACATTTTAAACCCTAATTTACTCATTTTTGGGTCAAGCCACCCTTTTAGAGAGAGAAAAGAAAGAAATAGAGGAAAAAGAAAAAGAAAAAGAAAAAGAAAAAGAAAAAGAAGAAGAAATTGGAATTCAGAGTTTTAAGAGGTATATTACAACTATTTCTCAATTTATTGGTGTTAATTAAGTTAATTTCTTTAAATTTGGATTTATGAAAATATGTACAATTGAGGACTTGATGTGGATTTCATAAGATATTGTGAGAATTGATGATGATTATGTAGATAACTTGATAAATCATGATGAATTGCAGAATTTCTTCTTGATAGTCTTTTGATCCGAAATTTTATAACTTGTTGTGCTTTGATTCTAGTTTTTGATTTTGATTATATAGAATTAGACATGTCTAGAATCATTTGAGACTTTGAATCGATTGAAAATTCCAGCAATTGAATTTATAGTGAATTTACCAAAATGACCCTAAAATTCTGGAAATTTCCTGTGTTAACAGTATGATATAGTGACAAACAATTTTTGATTTGATGAATGATCTTCAAAAGTTACGAATTTATGGAATATAATAATTTTATATATCTAATATTATATACTCAGAATTGAGAATTTAGATCAATGTGGTTAAATTGTTATGATTTTCTAAAGAGTGTCAGCTCATTGCAGTATTTGATTAACATATTTTTAAAGCTATAGAATAAAATAGTTTTAAAATACTTTTGGCAGTGATTTAGAAGTGAAATATTTATCATGGATTGAGATATGTGTGTCAAGAGTAATTCTATGGTAGTTTTATAATTTTTAAGTTAGTATATAATTTTATAAAATTAGGAGATTGAATACTGTTCAGTAAATATCTTGATCCTGTTAGGATAATAGATTGGATTTGATGATGTTTAAGGAATGAATTGTGTAAGAATTATGATATAATATTCATACATAAGAAGGATATATGAGTCAAGAATGATATATTCTAATTTTGGAGTAATTGAACATCATTTGATGTATAATAAAATTTTGTTAAGTGTAAGTGGTCATAATGACAGGTTTTGAGAAACCAAGTAATTAGACAAATTCGATGTGATAAGTGCAATATGTGTAATTTTGTAAGCTATTTAAGTGTTTTGTATAAATGTTGAGGCTCATTAAAAGATTAATCTCCATTGATAGGTTAAGGAGATTTAAGCCTTATAGCTGAAAGTGCTAAGAGGTAAGTATACTAGACTTTTTACTGAAATAACAATAAACATAGTAATTGTTATGTATGATTTTGTAAATGTGGTTAGGAATATGTTTATGTTATGTCAAAGTATATTTTGATATGAAATGTGAAGACATGTGTTTATGAATGTGAGCATGGATATATATGACATATATGTGTTTTTGAAAGTGAGCTTTCAAAATGAAATGTGTTTAACAAAGAGAGCTTTTGCAGTGGAATATGTCAATGAGAAATATTTTGTGTTTTGAGGATGCTTGAACTCATTGTTGAATTAGTAGACATTTTATGTGATTTATGGAGCATTTATGTGTGGCTTTTTCTTCGGGATTGGTATATGTTATGTGTTCCATATGTAGGGAGGATCCTATTGGTACCTAAAAGAAACGTGAGTCATCACATTCGTGTGGTAGCGTATTGGTGCATGTGAGAGGACTCACCGATGATCAGGGTGAGGGTTTGGCTTTTACCTTTGGGTAAGAGCATTATATATGTGTAATTTAAAACCTCACTTGTACTATTTCTCTCATACAGTATGTTACCTACGAGTGACATTTGGCTCATTATGTGATATGTGATATGGAAGTCCTATGAAGTTGTAGTTGAGTGATGGTATTCCTATTATATATTTTAAAAGAATGTGTAAGCGCTTACCTGACATGTGATTTGATAAAATTATGATTTTGATTTATCACAGCATATCATACACATGCATTGTGTACATATATGTATTTGTAATTTGATATATGAAAAACTAGTATGCTTACTGAGTTTTATACTCATTATAGTTTATGGTGATTTCAGGTAAATAAGGTATATGTGTACTTAGCAGATTTGGCAAGGCTTCTGTTGTCCCTTGGGTTCTCTAAGTTAATAGGTTTCTGAGTGTTTCATTTGGAGACACATGGTTTAAGATATTTGATTTGTCCTTATTGAATAAGTACTTATGTATTATTTTATTGAGTGTGGTTGTATTTGGTTTAAGTTTCACCAAGTGTGGTTATGGGTTGATTTTAAGTAAGAATTTACAATGAATATTCTGGGCTTCCGGTAACAAAGTTGCTACTGGTGACATAGTAGAATGTTAATCTCTGAGAAAACTCTATGTATCTCCGGTTTACTAATTGCCCCGGTCATAATTCAATTGTTATAATTCTGAAAAAAAAATTGAAATGAATGTTTAAATATTGTCAATAAAGGTTTATGTTTATATTTTAAACATGAGACCAACCTGTAAACTAGAATTTTAGAATATACTAGAAACATTACGATTGTATGTGTACTCATTATTGAATAAATGTAAGTTATGTCGTGTGTCAGATCTTTTAGGTCTGGGGCGTGACAGGGACAGTTTATATGTAAGTAATAAATCCACATATTATTTAAAGGAGAATGTGATTCTCACTCAACATAATCCTTCAGATACTCCTCAATACGAATGTATTTCGAAAAGGAGGAGTAAGACTTTATTAGATACGGTTTGATTGATGTTGAGCTTTACTGATCTTTTAAAATATCTTTAGGATTATGCTTTAGAATCTACTGATCACTTATTGAACCTAGGTCCATCGAAATTTATTCCTTGTACTCTGTATTAGATATAGACAAAAAGAGAATCGAGTCTTAAATATGTTAATGCTTAGGGTATTCTGTTTGTATAAGAGTTGCAAAACTGGATAAAGTTGTACCCGAAGTGTACAAATGTCAGTCCATTTAGTATCCCAAGCATTCAATGGAATACCAGTTCTATAATCTAGAGGAATGAAATATGTTCGTTGCTTGCGATCCCACTTTCCTAGAGAAAGCGTTTCTCATAGATCGTGGAGATTGTAGAAGGATTGAACTTGATGAAGTCAATCAAAATATAAATATATGAATCGGCAGTGAATTTTTAAGTTCAATTGAGTGAAATACATTTAACACATTTTCCTTATAAGTAGGAAAGGATATCAAGGCTAACAATTAGGTATGTCTGATACTTAAAGGTACCCTTGGTTTTTTTTATTTGAAGAAAATGATTCCTTAATTTATAGAAAGGGGATGTTTGACATCGATTTGGAAAAATGGCAATATGCTATAAAATTCAAAATTGACTCTATGCATGACAATCAAGTCTAGGACTTGGTTGTATTTTCTATAGGGATTGTTCCTATTTGTTGTCAATAAGTTTACGTGGCGAAAGCATGGGACCATATGAAGTTAGAGACCTTCAAGGTCTAACTGGTGATAAAAGGTTACACTAAGAGATGTAGCATCAGTAATGAGGAAAGTTTTTCACCACTAACCATGCTAAATTCGATTCGAATTTTGTTGGATATTGCCACACATTATAATTTTGAGGTCTGACAGATGGATGTAAAGATGGCATTCTAGGATGTATATCTCAAGTAAGAGATATACATGAAACAACTTAAAGGTTTTGCATCTAGCCTAACTTCTAATATAGTGTGCAAACTGATTAAGCCTATTTATGGACTTAAACACTTTTTCCAAAGCTAGAATCTTTATTTAGATGAGAAAATCAGAAAGTCTGATTTCATCAGGAACGAAGAGAAAGCGTGTGTGTTCAAAAAGGGCACTGAAAATATAATAATCTATCTAAGTTCTCTACGTGCAAGACATATTCAATGTCGGAAACAATGTTGGCATGTTACAAGTCTATCAGGTAAGTGTTATATGAGTAAAGAACTTCTTCATAAAAAATTTGTGAGAGACTTTCTATACACTAGGTATAAAACTTATTAGAGATAGAAGGCTAATGAGACTTTCTCAATCTTCATACACATAGACTAAGTCCTAGAAAGGTTTAACTTAATTGATTGTGAGACAGTTATTGTGCCTTTCAGACTTGGCATTCATCCTTTTCGAAGGAAGTGTCATCGAAAAGATAATGAAAGAGTTAGAATGTTTAACTTATTATATGCATTAATTAAAGATAGCTTGATACATTCTATGTTATGTATGAGACTTAGATTTGGATAGCTGTAAGTGTTACAAACTGGTATCAGTTTGATCCAAATCACGACCATCAAATAGCTGTGAAATATATCTGAAATATTGAGAGGTACAGAAGATAAGTTTCTAAAATATGGAGAAAAGTTCCTTACAAGTGAAGGGACACACATATTCAGACATTCTGTCTGATTAGAATAGTAGAAAATCTACATCTGGTGATGTGTTTCTCCTCATCTATACTGGAGCTAGTTAAAAATGTGTAATTTAGATGTCCATAGCTGATTCTGTCTTGGAAGTAGAATACGTTGCAGTTTGAGAAGCCTGCAAAGAAAGCACTATGGATATTTAAGCTAGTTTCAGAGCTTTAAATAGTTCCAAGCTTAGTGGATCCTATCCAACTGTAATGCAATAATAATAGAATAATTGCTTAAGCTAAGAAACTAATAGCACACCAAAATTTATATCATGTAAACTCTGAATACTACATAATTAGAAAGACTTTGGCCGCATAAGTTGTAATAATATATAGGATACATTTCCTGGATAATTTAGCAAACCCACTCAGGCTTAAACTCCTAGGGTGTTTGAGAAACACGTGGAGTGTATTAGTATGAGATACTAGTACAAATGGCACTAGAGCAAGTGAAAGTTTGTTCGAGTTAGTGCTTACGTGCCATTCTATTATTGTATGAATATTAATTATTTAGTATTTATAAAATAAATTTTCAAATAAATCATTAATATTAAATATATATAGTACTATGTTTATAACATTATAGACATTGTATGACATGAAGGAATTCAGATCTGGTCTAAAAGAGTTTAGACCAGAGCTAAGATTTAGCAACGCTGAAAGTTATAAGTGCTAAGAGTTAGCATATTATAAGAGTTAGCAAAATTCTAAGAGTTGGAAGCATTGTCTGAAATAGGACAATGACCTATGAATACACTAGTAATGACATAGTTGTAAAGAGTTACAATAGGTGCTAGGAAATATCATTATACAAGTACGTTCTCAAACATTAGTTTATGATCTATTTTTATTGATGCAGGTCTATCGGTGAATCCCTTTTATATAGATTAGTCTATGTCTATATTTGCTGATGATGATGGTTATTCTTAGCTTACCATGAGCTTAGAGCTTGATAGGCATACATGTATTTCGTCAGGATTGGATACTAAACAGAATCATGAGGAGGAGCCCAATAGACATCCTATAAAATTGTCAAAGGTAGGTCCTCTCGAGTTGAATAATATTTTTGGTTCTTTGACTTGAGCGTTACGGTGGGCTTGTGAGTGATCCACCATACTTTGATTTCACATATGTTAGAGACCTTTCATGGTATGACCGTTTTGTGTTTGTGGGTATGGTTCGATTCTCATGGAGTCTGGTGTGGGTAGATACGAGATCTGTCAGCTTACATAGGTAAATTGTATATCTGATGCTTTGAGATTGTATCTAAAAAAATCTTATGATCATGAGTAATAAACCTAGGAAAGTAATTTCCCTTAAAGTTAAATAATATCGTAAAAGTGTTTGCGTATATAATTTATCAAGATAGGAATCTCGAGATAAGTTTATGGATGAGCAAATGGAAATTTGATAGTGTTGATCTATATCCTTGCATATCCAGGGTATAATGATGGAAGGATTATACGTATGTGTTCTGACCTCAACTTGTATGGTTTAACATGCTGATTTGTAATATTTGTGACATGTGCATGGGACATTATTCACAGACTTATGAAATAGTTTCATTTGACAAATCAGATGTAAACCTAGGAAGTCCCAATGTGAAGTGTACTCATTGAGCACTAGGGTAGCATACTGGAGTGAATAGTTTAATCCAGTAAAATACAACAAATTACTATAGTCTAGTTAACTAAAGTATATAGTTATGGTCGGATCCACTTTAGGTTAATTTAGTAACCTAGTAACCTAGTAACCTAGTAAGGGTATAATGGTAATTTTATTTTATTGATTATTTAATTATTAAATAATCAAAATATTTATTTAAACAATAATTAAATAAAAATCTAACTTAACCATGGTTAATTATTAACCATAGGGTTAGGTTAAAAGATATTATGTGCTTAACTCAACCATGGTTAATTGTTAACTATCGTTAGGTTAAATAAATATCTAGAATTTTTATTTTTATTATTATTAAATAAACGTTAACCTAACTAGGGTTAATAGGTAACTCTAAGGTTAGGTTAAGATTAAATTAAATGCAAATAAAATTCAAATTAATTTGAAATTTATGCATTAGCATATAAAGTGAAATGAAATGAAATGATAAATTCATAAGTTTAAGTTTTAGATTTTACATTTGAAATGGCCGACCAAATTTTTGAGAGAAATAGAAAAGTGTTTCTTATTTTTGGTTTTCAAGAGTTGATTCCTATATATCTTTCTCTCAATTTAGGCTATTAATTGTAATAACTAAAATAGATTTGTTTTAATTGTTCAAGAGTTGAACAAAAGATAAAACAAATTAATTTTTCATTAGATTAAATGTTAATCTAAACGATTTAAAGAGTTAAATCAGTGTTGGATTGTACTAATATTCTACCTAATCAAACACACCTAAGTTGATTACTAGAATTGTTAACAAATTTATTTCATGTGGATAAACAAATTTAATCTAAAGGCTTCATATGTTATATTCTCAATTCTGTAATTAATTTTATTAATTGTATATTTGTGTTCATTATTTAATTTTTAGATTTCCACTGTGCTTGTATATGTAAGAAATATATATACTTGTATAATGAACACGTACAATACATGCATACACCCTAGAATAATCGACATCCAATAATAATATACACTTATGAGATAAAGCAAGAAAATACTTGGTGAAGATATCAACAGGTTGATCATCAGAAGAAATTGAGTGGAGAGTAACTAACCCTTAACAATTATGTTGCTGAACAAAGCGATAATCTGTCTCAATGTGCTTAGTTTGCTCATGAAAAACATCATTGTGAGCAATCTAAATTGCACTATAATTATCAAAATAAAAATGTGTACCTTTAGATTGAGAGATACTCATATCTGCAAGAAACCATTGAAGCCAAATAATTTCTTGAGTAGTATTAGTAAAAGCACGATATTCAGCCTTGGTACCAGAATAGACAGTAGCTATTTACTTTTTACTTTCTATGATATAAGATAATCTCTTAAGAAAATATAAAACCAAGTAGTTGAACACCAAGTCACAAGTTCACCAACTTAATTAGTATCGGTATAGGCTCATAATATAAGAGAAGAGTGAGATAATGTAGAATATGAAGGATTGCTACAAAGTGAAAGGTACTAGGAGTAGCTATAAACTGACTAATAACATTAACAATATAAGTAATATCTAGACGAGTGACAGTGAGGTATACCAAACTACCAACCAACTAGTGATAAAGGGTGGCATTAGTAATAAAAGTTCCATCACAAGATTGGAGTTTGACATTAGGCTCTAAGAGAGTAGAGGTATTCTTATTGTTTGTCAAGTTAGCTCTAACAAGTAGATTCGATGCATATTCAACATGTGAGAGATAATACGTAGTATAATCAAGTAGTATTTCAAGACCTAAAGAATAGTTCATAGCGCTAAGGTCTTTCATTTTAAAGTATTACTGAAGAAATTTCTTGAGAATAGAAATACTAATAAGATCATCACTCATGATAATCATGTTATCAATATAGATAAGTAATAGAGCACAACTATAATATGTATTATGAACAAAGAGAACCGAGTTATAAGAACTAGAAGGAAAACCATGTTGTAGAACTAAATTTTGCAAACCAACAAGTAACTTATTTAAGACCGTACAAAGCAAGATGAAGTATGCATACCTTGCTTAGGGGATAAGGATAACTAAGAGGAGATTTCATATATACTTCTTTAGTAAGAACTCTATTAAGAAAATTATTCTTCACATCTATATAGAATAATGTCTAACCATGAACTATAACAACAACTAATAAACTCTGAACAGAAGTAAGCCGAGCAATTAGAGCAAAATTTTCTTCATAATCATATCTATACTTTTGAATAAATCCCTATGCAATAATAAAAGCTTTATACCTCTTAATGGACCTATTAGATTTAGTCTTGATTTTATACAACTATTTGTAACTAATTGTAATTTTATTAGGTGAAAAAGTAACAAAATTCCAAGTTTGGCAACTTTTCAAGGGTCTGCATTTTTTTGTCATTACTTATAGCTAGATAGGATTAAAGTTAGCCTCGGAATAAGACTGAGACTTATAGAAGAAAAGAGTAGTAGAAAATATTGATAATCACAAAGTTTAACAAGAAGTTTTGCTATTTAACTAGAGCAATAAGGGAGGGGTGTAGAGAAAGAGTCGGATGTGTTTAGAGCAAATCCTTTAGACGAGGTAGGTAGCTTAAGAGTAGACATCATATCAACAAGCTTACCTATATGAAACTCAGAAAAAGTATCTATGTGTGAAGTATCAAGAAATAAATCAATATTATTATCTATAAAGAATTGTGAAATAAAATGAGACATAAAATGAAAGTTTGATATAGAGAAAACATTTTATGCTTGAGAAATACGACATGACGAGAGTGTTAGAAATGGTACTTATTTGCCATTTAAATATTGTATGAATATTGATTATTTAATATTTATATAATAAATATTTTGAATAAAATCGTTAATATTATAAATAAATAGTAAGATGCTTATAACATTTCAGAGATTGTAAAATCTGAAGGAGTTCAGATATGATCTAAAGAAGTTTAGATCAATGCTAAGAGTTAGCAACGCTGAGAGTTATAAATGCTAAGAGTTAGCACTATTAAGTGTTAGCAAAATCTAAAGAGTTAGAGTTTTGTCTAAAATAAATATTTATTATATAAATGAGAGTTATAAATAAATGTTTATTTTATAAATATTAATTCTTTAATATTTATACAATAAATATTTTGAATAAAATCATTAATATTATAAATAAATAATATAATATTTGTAACGTTTCAGAAATTGTATAATCTAAATGAGTTAAGATATAATCTAAAGAAATTTAGATCGGTGCTAAGATTTAACAACGCTGAGAGTTATAAATGTTAAAAATTAGTACTGCTAAGAGTTAACAGGTTATAAGAGTCAGTAAAATCTAGAGTGTTGGAGCCTAGTCTAAAATAAATGTTTATTTTATAAATATTAATTGTTTAATATTTATACAATAAACATTTCGAATAAAATCTTAATATTATAAATAAATGGTAAGATGTTTGTAATGTTTCAGATATTATATAATCTGAAGGAGTTCAGATCTGGTCTAAAGGAGTTTAGATCAGTTTTAAGAGTTAGCAACGTTGAGAGTTATAAATGCTAAGAGTTAGTACTGTTAAGAGTTAGCAGGTTATAAGAGTTAGAAAAATCTAAAAAAATAGAGCTTTATCTAAAATGGGACAAAGACCTAAGAATATATTAGTAATGACATAGTTTTAAGGAGTTGCAAATGGTTCTAGAAAATGCCATTATACAGTATGTTCTCAAGCACCTCATTTTTTATATACTTTACTGATACAGGTTTATTTGTGAAGACCTGATCATATATAGATCAATGCATATTTATATCTAGATGGTTATGACGGTTAGTCTTAGCAGACTATAAGCTTAGTGAAAGCTCATATAGGCATATGGGTATTCAGTGAAGACTCGGTACTGAATAGACTCAATAAGAACCTTCAATAGACATCCTATAAAGTCGTTAATGGAGAGTCTTTTCGAGTTTAGCAGTATTCGTGTTCCTTTGACCTGAGCACCATGGTGGACTTGTAAGTAATCCACTATACTTAGGTTCCACACATGTCAAAGACATTTCATGGTCTGACTGTTGGGTGTTGCTAGGTATAGTTTGATGCTTATAAAGTTTGGTGTGTAGATATTGGATCCGTCAACTTATATGGGTGAGTTGTGTTGGGATTTGTGCTTACGTACCATCTCATAATGTATAAATATACAGTGATGGTATTTATACAATTATTATTTCTAATAAAATCGTTAATATTATTTATTATTAAATGGTAAGATGCTTGTAACATTGTATAAATATATAGTGATAGTATTTATACAATTTATATAATTATTATTAAATCGTTAACATTGTATGATTTGAAGGAGTTCAGATCTGGTCTAAAGGAGTTTAGACCAGTGCTAAGAGTTAGCAACACTAATAGTTATAAGCACTAAGAGATAGTAAGTTTATAAAAGTTAGCAAAATCTAAGGAGTTAGAGCCTTGTCTAAAATGAGACAATGACGTAAGAATATATTAGTAATGATATAGCTGCAAGGAGTTGTAGATGGTGCTAGGAAATGTCATTATGCAAGTATGTTTTCAAATACAATGTTTCTGATCTAATTTCATCGATGCGGGTCTATCGGTGGAACCCATTAATATAGATTAGTGTATGTCTATATCTGGATGGTCCAGATGGTTAGTCTTAGCAAACCATGAGCTTAGTAGAAAGCTCGTATAGAGATGCAAGTATTCATAAGGACTGGATATTGAACAGACTTATGAAGACATCCAATAGACATCTCATAAAATTGTCAATGGAAGGTCTTCTGAGTTGAGTAGTATTTGTGGTCCTTTGACCTAAGTGCCACGGTGGGCTTGTGAGTGATCCACCATGCTTTGGTTCCACACATGTCAAAAACCTTTTATGGTCTGATCGCTGGGTGTCGCTAGGTATGGTCTGATGCTCATGGAGTTGTACGTAGATATAGGATCCATAAGCTCATATGAGTAGGTTGTATATCCTAATGCTCCGAGATTGTATTTCAGAAAGTCTTGTGGCCACAAGCATAAACCTCAAAAAATATATTCCAAAGGAATAAACAATATCACACAAGTGTTTGTTGATATTGTTTAATGAAATAAGTTCATGGTTGAGAAAAATAGAGATTTGAAGGTGATGATCTATATATCTGCTCTTCAAGGATATAAACGATGGAAGGATTATACGAATATGCAATAACCTCAACTTGCATGGTCTAACACGCTAATTTGTAATATCTATAACGTGTGTGTGGGGCATCGTTCACGGACGTATGGAGGAGCTCCATATAATAAATTAGGTGTGGACCTAGAGAGTCTCACAATATGAAGTGTACTCGTTGCGCACTGGGGTAGCAGATTGGATTGAATTAATTCGATCCAATAAATTTCAGCAAAATAGAATAATTATTTCGGGATCCCTCGGGATGCGCATTTGTCATGACATAATTGTTAAGTACATCACTTAATTAATTAACAAGGGTTGTTAATTAATAAGATAATGACAAGTGGCAAAATTTGTTCTATGATTTGATTTTACATTTGTACTATTTAACCTTGGTAGTAAAAATTAGTAAGGTAAAAAGTAATTATTTAAAATTATTTTGAATAATTAAATTATATATTATTATTATATTATTAGATAATATTATAATATATATAGATCATGGCATTGTATTTTAGTACAATGAGGGGACTAGATGTTGGCCATTTAATTACCCATTATAATTAAAGTAATTATATTTGTTAGGTAAAGATTAATTTAGGTGGCCATTATTCTAGTGCTTGGTTTAATTAATCTTAAATGGGAGACCAACAATAAAATTGATGGAGTACTTCCTTTTATTTAATCAAAGTATTGAATAAACAAAATTGATTTTGGCTAACAATTGAATTCATTCATTCAATTGTGAAGAAAGAATTCGGCAAAGGAAGAGAAAAAGAGGTAAGAGAGAATTTTGGTTTTTGTTCATTTTCAAGTGTTGAAAAATGTAGAACTTCTCTTCATCTTCTTCTCTCATGGATGGATTATAATGAACAAAAGTAAATGGAGAAAGAGATTAATAATTATGACAAGAGTTGTTCACTATAATTAATCTTATGGAAATTGTTTCCAAGACATATACAAGAGTTGTATGTTAAATATTTCTAATTAATACAAGAGTTGTATAGAAAATATTTACCATCTCCATTTAAGAAACAAACTTGTATTCAAAAGAGTTTGAATACAAGTTGCTGAAAATTCTAAAACTAAGCTACCATTCTAGCTCCATAATCCCACCAAAAGTTATGGACTAGAATTGTTCAACAATACACTTCAAGGTGAGCTCTTCACATGGATTGGTGAAAGACTTGAAGATTTTGTAAAGCTACCTTCATTAGGTGAGTTTTTTACATTATGTTATACTACAATTGTTCATCATGTTTATAATTGTATAATTGTTATACTTATGTATATATGTGATATATATATTGAATTTGTTAAAATGAGTGTATATGTAACATGCTTCCACTGCATATAGTAATTTTTAAAATTACGTATACACTGATATATCGCACACTCGATTTCCAACAAGTTGTTTATCCTAATGTTCTAAGATTATATTTCAGGAAGTCTTGTGGCCACAAGTATAAAGCTTGGGAAAGAGTTTTTCATGGGATAAATGATATCATAAAAGTGTTTGCAGATATTGTTTATGAAAATACGAATCTGGAGATAAGTTTATGGTTGAAGATATAGAGACTTGACAGTAATGATCTATGTCTCCACTTTTTTAGGATATAAATGATGGAAGGACAATACAAATATGTATTAATCTCAACTTGTATGGTTCAACATGCTCTTCTGTAATTTCTATAATATGCATGTGGGGCATCGTTTATGGATTTACGAAAGAGTTCTGTAAGATAAATAAATGTGAATCTAGGGAGCCTCACAATATGATTTATACTCATTGAGCACTAAGGCAGCGTACTAGGTCGAATAATTTGATTTGGGAAGATTGTAGAAAGCAAGAATTATTTTAGGGTCTCTCAAAAAGTTAATAAGGGTTTAGTGTTAAGCTCAGGAGCCTGACAAGTGAAAAATGATGATTTACCACCTCATACTCAAGCTTGCCACTACTTGGTTTCCGTTCATCAATTTAATAGTTAAATGGATGACATATGGCATAATGATGCCATAAACACTTGACAAATGACAGGTAGCTATTGCCACCATTTTGTTAATTGAGGACACTTGTCCTAAATAAGCAAGAGGTGTTATTCAATTGTAAAATTATTTGCAATTTAAAACCCTTTGCTTTGTAGATTCGACAAATGGAAAAACTATAAGACCACTACTTATGTAAATATTGCCACACCTTGTACTTCAAGGATGCATGTCCTTTTAGGTGAAAAATATACATAGTTTATTACAAAGATTTGTAATTTAAAAGGCAGTGTGTAAGTGGCATTCGGTGAGAGATAGTGGCATGAATTGTAATAGTTACAATTACTAATTTAGAAGTCTAAATATTAGACATAAAAAAATAAAAAGAAAGAAAAGTGTTTTATTTCTTTGTTTATAATATATGCTGAGAGACACAAAAAGAGTAGCAAAAAGAGTTGCTTCAGTATAATTAAAGCTACCATTCTAGCTCCGCAATTTCATCGGTGTTGCGAACTAGCATTGCTCGCGAGATCACTTCAAGGTAAACTCCGATAAGAAAAAAATACCCCAAATTGTCTTCAAGGGTAATTTCTAATCTCATAAGTGTAATGAGACTTAAATTCAGTATATATGTATATTGCAATAGAAAATTAGATTTCTTTTTCGCTGCGCTGATTTATATATGAGACATGTGTTGGAACTGGTGCTCACGTGCCATTCCAATATTGTATGAATATTAATTGTTAATATTTATACAATAAACATTTTGAATAAAAATTGTTAATATCAAATTTATATGGTATAATGCTTGTAATATTACAAACATTGTTTGATCTAAAGAAGTTCAGATCTGGTCTAAAGGAGTTTAGATCAGAACTAATTGTTAGCAAAGCTGAGAGTTATAAATGCTAAGAGTTAGCACTGTTAAGAGTTATCAGTTTATAAGAGTCAGTAAGGTCTAAGGAGTTAGAACCTTGTCTATAATGGGACGAAGACCTGAGAGTATACTTGTAATGATATAGTTCCAAAGAGTTGCAATTGCTGCTAAGAAATATCATTATGTAAGTATGTCTCAAAATAATGTTCCTGATCTATATTCACCAATGCAGGTCTATCGGTGAATTCAGTTTATATAGATTAGTGTATGTCTATTTCTGACTGGTTCAGATGGTTGTTCTTAGTTAACCATGAGCTTAGAGCTTGTATAGGCATGTGGGTATCTAGTCAGGATTGAATACTGAACAGACTCACGAGGACCCCAATAAATATCCTATGAAGCCGTCAAAGGAAGGTCCTCTCGAGTTGAGTAGTATTCGTGGTCCTTTGACTTGAGCGCCACGGTGGTCTTGTGAGTGATCCACTATGTTTTGGTTCCACATATGTCAGAGACCTTTCATGGTCTGACCGTTATGTGTCGCTGGGTATGGTCTGATGCTTATGGAGTCCGGTGTGCGTAGATACGGGATCCGTCAGCTTACGTAGGTAAGTTGTATATCCGATGCTCCGAGATTATATTTCATAAAGTCTTGTGGCCATAAGCATAAATCCGGGAAAAGAATTTTCCACAGGGTTAAACAATATAGTAAAAGTGTTTGCGTATATTATTTATCGAGATACGAATCTAGGGATAAGATAATGGATGAGCAAATGGGGAGTTGACGGTGCTGATCTATATCCTCGCACATCCAGGGTATAAATGATGGAAGGATTATACGTATACGATGTGATCTCAACTTGTATGGTCTGACGCTCTAATTTGTGATATTTGTAATGTGTGCATGGGGCATCGATTACGGATTAATGGAATAGTTCCATTTGACAAATCAGGTGTGGACCTAGAGAGTCTCAATATGAAATGTACTCTTTGAGCACTTAGGCAGTTTATCGTATTGAATGGTTCAATACAGTATAATTTAGCAAATTACTAAGGTTAAATTAACTAAAGTATATAGTTAAATGGTGGGACCCAATTTAGGTTAACTTGGTAACCTAGTAAGGAAATAAATGTAATTTCACTTTATGATTATTTAATTGGTAAATAATTAAAATAAATATTTATTTATTTAATTGTTAAATAAATAATTTAACTTATCTATGGTTAAAGGTTAACCATATGGTTAAGTTAAGTTAACCTTACTTAATGGTTAAGTAAAGGTTAACCTAATCATGGTTAAGTTAGTTAACTATGGTTAAAATATTTAAATATTTATTAACTTAAGGGTTAAGTTAAACTAACTTAACTAAGGTTAAATGTTAACTATGATTAGGTTAGGTTAAATTAAATGCAAATAAAATTTAAATTAGTTTGAAATTTATGCATTAGTATATAAAGGGAAATGAAATTCAAATTCAGCAGTTTTAAGCTTTTAGATTTTGTAATTTTGGTAGCCATTTCAATTTGAAAAATTAGAATTCTTTATTTTGTGTTTTAAGTGTTAGAACAACAAAACAAATATATAATTGGTTACTAAATGTAATAACTAAAATAGATTTATTTTAATTGTTCAAGAGTTGAACAAAAGATAAAATAAATTAATTTAATTAGATTAAGAGTTAATCTAATAAGGTTAAGTTGTTTTTGATTGGCTAGAAAATTAAGAGAGAAATAGAGAACGAAAATTGAAATGTTTCAATAGTTGAAATCATTTCTATTCATCATCTTCTTCAATTAATTTAACCATTAAAATATGAATTAAATTTATTTTTATTCAAGAGTTGAATAAAAGAAAACATAAATTTAACTAAGTTAAAGAGTTTAACTTTGAATCAAGTTTAAGAGTTAAACTAAATGTCAGATTAATATATTGCTATTCTAGACAATCAAACCCACCCTTGTTGATTGTTAGGATTGATCAAAGTTTTATTTCATAGTGGACTTCACGCAAATTAATCCAAAGGCTTTATAGGTTAAATTTCTCATTCTCGTTTTTCATTTGATAAATATGTATTACATGTGTTCATTGTATTAATTTTAATCTTCCGCTGTGCACATATATGTATGAGATATGTATATTTTTTGTATGATGAGCACATTCCACATGCAAGCACTCTAAAATAATCAACACCCAACAACATGAAAACAATTAATAAAATTAAAAATTGTAATAAGCACATTAGCGCATGTATTTACCTATTGATTAGTATACTAATAGAGAGATGCAGATGTGGTTATATATGAGGTCAATAACTATAAATTTTTTGTTCTATCTCTTATCCTAAGAAGTAACATAACTGAGTAGATGTCTTGAGTTTATTGTGTTCATAAGGTGACTTATTCTCTATAATAAGAGAAGGAACATGATGGTAAAGCCAAAAGTCAAGGCTGCTTCTCCCTAAAAGCATTTAGGACAAGAGGAAGAGATAAGGGGGAGGATGAATGATATCTAAAATATCTCTGTATTTACATTTAACTCTCCCATTTTATTGAGATGTGCTAGGACCATATCTTTGATAAATAGTACTATACTTCTGTAAAAGATTTAGAAAGTCAGAATCTCTATATTTTATAGAATTATTAATACAAAAAACTTTAATTGGACAAGAGAACTATGTTTTAACTATCTGAGCAAAATCATGATAAAGTTTAGTAAGTTCTGAATGTTATTTTATAAGAACAACCATGTACGTCTCGAATAGTCATAAATGAAAAAAAAAATTTATATTCTCCCATAGTAGCATTGGAAAAAGGAACCCGTATATCAAAATGTACAAGATTAAAAGGAGCATGAGAATTAGTTATATTATTAGTAAAAGGTAAATTTGGTTGTTTTGCTATAGGACAAGTCAAATAAAGATCTTTATTATAAACAATAATTCTTTAATGGCCACTAAATGCTAGAGAATATATATGATTGATTAGTGCATAATCCAAGTAAAATTGTCAAAGATGTAATGAAAATACTGGGTAGGTAGATGTTGCAAACGGATGGCATAGAGGGTACGAATCTAAATAGATGATCTTATACAAATAACCAACCTTAGGACCTATCTCAAATGTATGACCTATCTTCAAATCTTGCACACAACAACTAGAAGGAGTAAACAAGATGTTAAGACCAAGTTCGCAGAGTTGAGTGACAAACAAAAGATTTAATATGAATTTATAAATGAGAAATGTATTAGATAATGATATATTAAAGTAAGACACTTGACCAACGTAAATAATATTCATGAGAGAACAATTAGCAGTTTGAATAAAGGGTAAATAAGATGCAAGAGATTTAGAGTTGAAAATCGTATGATTAAAATTTATATGATTGCAATATGCGTAATCAAAATACCAAGAAGAATTAGTTGAAGAAGAAGAAATTGAAGGTTTACTAGAATTCGAGAGGAGTTGGTAGAGTAAAGACTCAAGATCAACATAAATGAAAGGTTTACTAGAGTTTAAGAGGCATTGATGAAGTAAAGAATCAAGATCACTCGTTAAGTTAGACTCCGCATTCTACAATCATAAGCTCGATCACGAGGGTCCAAATCAGGGTCTCCATCTCGCCTTATTAAAGAAGTTTGGGCAAATCTACATTTTCAGAAATTATAGGTATAGTTCAGGAGATAGGATTAGATTCGAAATTAGGGGCTTGCATTATTGTGGGTAGCAATAACAATAGGTCCTATAGAACTAGCACCTTGAGATATTTTCTCTTTGTTGGGACAATCACTTTCATAATGATTGAGATCCAAGCTATCGACATATTCTGCACTTACTTGTTAGGAAGCTAAGAATTAGATGACCAAATAAGTGGCAATAGTGGCATGTCTTAGGCAGAACCGACAGAGATATGAATTTGAGATATATCAAACTTATCCATTATAATAGATCAAAAGTTGAACAAAGAAAGAAATTAGATAAAAAAAGGTGCAATTTCAACCCCTAAACTCTTAAGAAATTATAACTAGCCCCTAAATTTTAAAGGATTGCAATTTGACCCCAATTTTTTTTTATAAATTATAGAATAACCCAAAATATTTATGAATTACAGAATGATCCCAAAACAAATTAATAATTCTATAACACTTTATACATTACAAAATTACTCCTAAAGAAATACATAATTTTAAAATGACCTAAAAACTTTTATAAATCACAGAATTACCTCAAAAATATAAAAATTATAATTAGACCTCATAATTCAGAATATTTTGCAAAAAGACACTTATTACAAATCAGAGAGCCGATCAAGTAAAAGGAGATCATGGATGAACAGATTGAATCACGGGGAGTGATTTGGTGCTACCAGTAAGGACAAATGCGCCGAAAAATGACTTAAATCTAAGATGGCAATGGATGACTATAGAACCTTTGGACGACGTGTGCAAGCTACATCGGTCTCTGATCATCGTAATTCTAGTGAATTTGAATGGCTGGTGAGTTCTAAATATGTCGGTCATGGTTAATTATTGTTGACCTTTTATAAAGACTCTGATAAACTTTTTACAAGTTTCCAAAAAATTTTGACAAGTCTCCGACTAAATAGAAACACAATAAAAGTATAAAGACTCTTATACCATAAAAGAAATATACAAATTATATATATTTTACAGTGATAATATAATATAGAATGAATTTTATATAAGTTTTAAACTGACATAAATAAAAAAAATAAAAATATATATAAAAAAATTAATTATATGGTAATGATATATATCGAGGATTGATTGTGTTGATAACTCTATATCATTAACATATATAAATTAACAAATATTAGTATGCGGGTCAAATTGAAGATATATAAATGATGAGATGACTAGAATATAAAATTCTAAGAAAATATCTTAATTCACATCGTGGCGTGCGTGTCGCCACGAGCACACGTGCATGGCAAACTCGTAAAGGGTTGTACATGTGACATGAGTGATGTCATTTGTCGACTTCTAAAATTTGGGCTTTAGAATCCACTAATAGATCATCCAAGATGATCAACGTTGGCTAATTCAGTTAGACGATGATCTTGACATGAGCTAAAATTATTATGATCCCAGGGTCTAGTCAATTTTAATTTAGGTATCGGTCGTGTTATTGAAAATGAGAATGAGATGGTCCCTGCTCTATTTTTTTTGCAATAACCACCAAAATGTGCAATAATTTCAGTTCACCGCTGCCTTCGAGTTTTGAGAGTTTTCAGTGTCATGCACCTTCTATGTATAACATAGGTAAGAGCCCTTTGCATCATTCAAATTTGCAGGCAGCCCCTCCCTTCACCATTTTGATAAGAATGCATTGTTTTACACTGACACTGTTAGGTGAACAATCACTTCACCAACTTAGGATTCTGCTTTCTTAAAATTCATATGCATTGGTCGTCGACTAGACTATTACGTTTTGACGTAATAATATCACTAAAACGATTAAAATCTACTTTAATTTCAACTAGATTAAAATTCATATACCCGGCCCCATGGATTGAATTGAATTTGAATGGATTATAGGAAACTAGCTCACATATGTAGCACGTGTGTACTTTAATTAATTCATCAAACTCAATCAATTTCCTTGTCTCGGTGAAGTTTTCATCTATATGTGTTTGTCGAGTTATCTCTTATTGCAAGGTACAGAGGAGGAAGGCTGGTAGCCTGGTCTGTATATTCAAAGAATCAAGTGCCTGAGATATGAGGTCCATAGATAATCAAAGAATCAAGTGCCTGAGATCTGAGGTCCACAGAGGACCTACATCATAAAATACACAATCTCGAGTGGACGGTGGCCACATGTATAGATCATTAGGCCCCTGTTAGGCAGATTGTTCAGATCAGAATGTGGTGTCAAATGTCAAATGGCCGTTGAACACTTGTCGTGACTCGCCCTAGCCATTTTCTACGTGATCTTTTGGATTGATACGTGTTTGATGTTTCGTTCTTTTCTTTTATTATCCACCATGCATTCTTAAAGTTACCTTGCATGGCCATGGTTGTTCCATCAGTCCCATCTCTCTCTCTCTGTGTTCAAGACTGTTTTGTACCTTTTCACTAAAATTTTGTCAAAAAAAATTATTTCATGGAATTGATCTATCTTTTTGTGAATTTGCTATATAGCTATAAGGTTAGAATTTAGGAATCGAATGGAGAAAAAGATTTTATTGAGGTTTTGTTAAATAAGCAAATCGACCCAGTAGTGCTAATGCCAAACCAACATAACTTGGTATGATTTTTAACCCATCAAGGGTGCTGATTGTGGGAGTAAAAGCCCAGCAGGAGACCCCACGATAACCAAATCTTGTGTCAACACTATGGGTGCATGACCCTAGTTGTCATTCTATCTCTAATCTCACCAATATAGTAGCTCTAGTTATAACTCTAAATTTTCGTTGGTATGCAATATCCAATGGGATGCCTTCAACTTTGGTTTACAACTTCTTTGCAAAGACGAAGATGAGATATAAGATAAAAGAAAAAGAGAATTTGGAAGGTGGATACATGCGGATCAGATTAAGATGCAACAAAAATCTATGAAATTTTATGACAATGATACACTTTTTATTATTATTATTATTATTATTATTATTATCTTTGTCTAAACACACTTGTTTTACCACTTAAATCATGTGCTGGATCTTGATTCTTGACCATAACCTAAATAAAAATGTGGCCTAGCAAGCTGCATAAATACTGCCTTCCATGACCATATATACGGAGGCTTTCAAGTTCTGAAGTTTTTATGCTATAATTGTAAAGCATGTGCATGTGGTTAGTAAGTAGGAACTTGGCATCTCAGCTTTCTTAGCCCGATATGGATATCACATTATGGGGAGTTCTACTCAATTATCTTATCAGGAGTAGGGAAAGCATCTCTTCTCTGCTTTCTTAACCCTGCATTATATAGATGGAGATATATCACATCCATCACTGGTGTCCCTTAACTTATCCGAGTAAAAACTGATTCCGAGTCAAAAAGTGCTTTTCTCGATGTGATTTTGTGTTTTGTTTCTTGCTCTTATAACTATAACGTGACTTAAAAAGGTCCGTTAAGTGTTACACACGTACATATGCAATAAATCTCGAATTTTGGTTTTACTTTTTTTATGCCTTGGAAAATGAAAATCTTGGCGAGGATTCCGGATGTCAAGCATTATCTAGCAGACAACTTTCGACTTCTGCTGTAAATTATTATAACTAGAACTAGAAGTATTTTATTACTCTACTATTATGCCTCGGATCTTAGTTTCAGTGATTGTTAAGGTACAATGTTTTTGCGAGTTAAGAGTAAAATTTAAGAAATATTTTAGTAGATAAATTTTTTTTCCTCTTACATAATTTTTTTATAAAAATTACTCTGTTATTATAATTTTGTTATCAGTGCATGGAAAGCTTATTAATTTGAAAAGTAAGAGTCTTTTTCTAATATTACCTTTACTAGGAAAAAGTTATTTGCTTTATACAATCTCACCGGTAATCATTTAGGAGACATGTTTGCGTCAAAATAATGTTAAATATTTTAAAATTTTATTTTAAATTATATTTTAAAAATAATATGTTAAATAAACATTAAATATATTAAATAAATTTAAAATTTATATTATTTTATTATTTAATATTGACTTAATACATTATTTTTAAAATATAATTTAAAATAAAATTTTAAGATATTTAATATTATTTTTTGGTATAATAAAATAAATAAATAAATAATGTTCTTTATTATGAGTGTAGTATTTCTATTTTCCATCTACCGGCTGCTGAGGATTTGATAGAGATTGTAATTAAATATTTTCATTTCCAAGAATTTATTGATTGAGGTGAGGTGAGGTGAGGTGGCTGGATCTGCTGAACTAGGGACCACAATCGTAGCTATCCACATCATTTCCATTTTCGACCGCTTTCCCAAAAAAATCATCTGGTTCAGGCTCCAACCAAAACAAGTTATAAAGTTTACGATAACATCATTTCTTGTTGGCCCATGCAGGTTCAGACCTTCGCCTTATTAGGCACGACGATCCAACCATCTGAGCCAGTAGACCCCTTATAACTTTCAGGTATTAAACTTACTAAAATTTTTAATAAGACATGGTTTTTATGTTTATATATTACTAGGTTCGGTTATAAACTAAACTGAGCTCAATTAACTTCCTAAGTCAGAATAATTGGAAACCATTGTTATTGTTCTGCTAGCAGGCTAGATAAAGTTTCTTTGCATTAAAAATATTATATTGTTTCTTGTAATTCAGTTTCAATTTTTCAATGTTTATTTTAACTGCTTGCCTTTGTATATTATTATTAGCCTTATCCATTACTCCAGATAAGGAAGAATGTACATTTTTCGGCATTCAGTCACGTGTTTAGAGTATTTCATCCTACTTTTATTGTTAATATCTTTTATAATAACAGTAATGTAGTGTTTCTTTGTTAATTTACCACTGAACTTCTTTTTTTTCATATTATTTTCTAAAATCTTAAATTATATTTCTTTTAATTCCTTCTTTGTTAAAGGCACCATTTATTGGCTATGTTTGATTTATTAACTTATTGTCTTTTAATATCTCTTATCAGTTCTAGTCAATTTTTTAAACCCATCAATGCCACTGCTATTATTATTGTTCTTAATATTGTTCTTAAGGTGCTTAATCCTCAAAGATTAGGGGATTATAGGTTAATTGTTTGCTGCATTGTGTTATATAAATACATTACCAAAGTAATCGCATTTAGATTGAGGAGAGTCTTGGATTACTTAGTTTGTTCCAGTCAATCAGCTTTCATTCCCTTTTGAAAAATAGCTAATAATGTGATCTTGGCCCATGAATTAGTAAAGGGTTGTGATAGGCAGAGAGGAGCGCCTAGCTGTGCTCTCAAAATTGACTTGCAGAAGGCATATGATTTGGTATCTTGGAATTATCTAGAAGAAGTGTTGATGGGGCTCAATTTTTCTTCCTCTTTCAATAAATTGATCATGTTCTATTTGAGGTCAAATATATTTTTTGTGGTGGTGAATGGCAGTCTTAAGGGGTATTTCCTAGAAAAAAAAGGTCTAAGGCAAGGAGACCCTATGTCTCCTTTGTTATTCGTACTAGTTACGGAATACCTTAGCAGGTGTTTGAGATGCATTTCTGAGAATCAGTTTGTCTATCACAAAGGTGGTAAAATAATGAAGTTAAACCATTTAATGTTTACTAATGACTTATTCCTTTTCTCTCATGGTGACCAAAGATCAATTGGACAATTCAAAAAGGTGTTAGAAGAGTTTCATACGGTCTCTAAGTTACAACTAAATAAGTATAAAAGCTCAATGTTCTTTAGGCATGTACCTAGCCCTAAAAAGGAGGCCATTTTATAGTAAAATCTATTTTAGCATAGTATACTTCCTATCAAATATTTAGGTGTCCCTTTGCTTTTTGGGAGGCTAAAAAAACAACACTGCCAGAAGTTGATTAGAAGGATAAAAGCAAGAATCACTAGCTGGACAGTAAAAATCCTCACTTATACTTGCCGGCTGTAATTGATTAATTATGTCCTAATGAATATGAATGTCTATTGGTACTTTATTTTTATTCTCCTTAAGGCATTGATTAAAGAAGTAGAAGTTATGCGCAGGAAGTTTTTATGGTATGGGAATGACTCACAGGCAAAGGGTGCCTTAGTGATCTAGACTGACATTTGTAAGAAAAATGCGAAGGAGGCCTAGGCATTAAGCCTCTTCAAATTTAGAACTAAGCAGCTATCACTAAGTATATATAAGAATTGCTAGATCAAAAATCTTCCTTATAGGCTGAATGGGTAATTGTTAACAAGCTCAGAAGGCTCAGCTTCTAGGGCATTACAAAACCCATTGATTATAGCTGGGTCTAGAGGAAGCTTTTACAACTAAGAAGGCAAGTGAAGGAACTATATAATTGCAAGATCATTATTCAATTTTTGGCATGATTCGTGGCTTAATAAAGAATCCATAGTAGATAATTCCCCTTATGTAAACATTAATAATTCAGATATTCCTTGGGATGCCCAGGTGAAAGAATTATGGCATAATGGGAACTAGAGCTTGCTTGACCTCTTAGATGAGCACAACGCTCGAGCTTGAGAGTTCATTAAAATCAATATCTCTATTATCACAGAGATGAAAGTTAGTATTTCTTGGGCTAGAAGTCCTAATGAGCACTTCTCTATTACTAGTGCTTGGAGGGCCATAATAGATGTTGGAAGGTGGGCTTTGTATAAATTTGTATAGGGTTTTTAGCAAATCCCTAGACACAATTTTATCATATGACTGGCATTGAAAGATAGATTGACTACAAGGGCGAGAATAGCTACATGGTGTCATATTCC
Source organism: Ailanthus altissimus (assembly GCA_946807835.1). Taxonomy (NCBI): domain Eukaryota; kingdom Viridiplantae; phylum Streptophyta; class Magnoliopsida; order Sapindales; family Simaroubaceae; genus Ailanthus; species Ailanthus altissimus. The sequence continues at coordinate 22,111,713 of OX327685.1, read as the reverse complement.
CTCATTGGATTGTCCTTTATATGGTAAATATAGAGAAATAATACAACATCTATTTTCAATACTGCTTCTCTAAGAAGGTTTGACAAAAGATTCTGTATGCTTGCTAGATCTATAGAAATCCTCTCACTTGGTGAAGAGATATCTCACTCTTTTGTAGGAAAACTAGAGTGAAATCCCTCCTATGTAAAGTTCAAAGAATTGTACTTTGTGCTATAATCTATTTCATATGGTAGGAACGTAACTAGGTGTTGTTTTAACAAAAGAGCCCTAACACTCATATTATTTTTTAAAGTATTAAGAATGATGTTTGGAGTCAGTGTCTTAGTAATGTAAGTAGTTACAGGATAGATAATATAGTAAATTATTGGTGAGGTTTTTTGTTCCTTTTTAGACATTGTGTAGATTTTTATCTTTTTGTTTTTGGCCATTCTTCAGGGTTACTCCTTTTTGTTAAATAGGTTATTTTTTTTATTTAATTAGCTAGTTTTAAAAATAAAAATGTCTCTTTTAGTTCCCTACAATATATATCTCTTATCAATTTGTAAGGCGTGAGGCCAAAAAGAATCTCTCAAGATATAGAATTGGATGAGCCTAATGCAAAGAGGAGAAATATTAGAGGTGAAGTCGTGGAACCAGGTTAGAATAAAAATTTAAAGAAAACAACGCTTCTTCTCTAATGTACAATATCTCAAAATGTTTGCAAACAAACTTCAGCTAATTCTCAAATTGAACTCAATGATGCATCAGCGGTGACTAAGCTCCAGTCTCTATTGGAGCCATACAAATCCTAAGTTAGAATATTTAGAGTTTAAAGAATCCTTAAACATTTAACACTTTGTACAAAATTCTCTAAATCCACAAGCCTCAGGTGCCATTTTTATGTGAAACCAAAATGTCGGATAAACAATTAGAGAAGGTTTGGTGTAGGCTCTAGTTTAAAAATTATTTTATAGTTAGTCGATTTGGGTTTAATGGGGGTCTTGTAATGTCATGGACTCATAAATTTGATCTATAGATAGTTATATTTAGTCAGCACCATATCGGTATAAAAATACACTACTATAAACTATGCTTTTTGTGATAGAATTTTTGAAAATAATTTGCAGAGTGTGGGGTTTCTATCACAAATTTGAGTGCCTTTTATCAATTTTTTTCCTCTCAAACAACACTGTTTTGGGCACTTCTTTTATAGTAATTGTTAGGAAAATGATACCATTGTTTCATGAAAATTAAAAAAAATACGAATGATGGGCCATAAATGGCGTTGTTTTTCTCAATCACAACATTGTATTGAAAAAATACAATGTTGTTCACTTCAAAGTATTTAAAAGAAATGGTGTCGTCTTACGGCAAGCTACAAAAAAAAAAAAAAAAGAAAGAAAAGCGATTCATCACTCATCATTCATCACTTAGAGTTTTTGTGTTTGACAGAGGAGATATTTTTAGAAGGAAAGTGATTCACAACCCCAAACTTATTATAATTCCCAATTTTCTTTTCAACCATTTTTTTTCATAGAATTGTTTTCTTTTTTCTTAAGGTAGGGGTATTATTTAAGTTTTTTTTTTTAAAAAAAAAATACACCCAAACTTAGATTTGACAAATACCATCCAAACTTATTTTTCTCATACAACCACAACTTTTTTTCTTTCAAGAGTATTTCTAAATAAATTCAAGATTTATGGTGTTATAGGTAATTTCTAGATTAATGAACTTTAAATCTTGGGTTTGTAATGTGGTTAAACATAAAAATGGGTAATTAGGCTCAAAAGGAGTAACTAAGGATAAATATACAATTAAGGTAGGCTATAGTCCAAAGATGGCATAATGTCATTTTCTTATTCGTATGTTTCCTAATATTCCACCTCACTAGTAATTAAAGACAAGTTCTAAAGTGTCGGTCTTCGAGACTTGAATGTACTCCTTAAAGAATAAGTATCTCTAAATAATAATTATATATATATATATATAAATGCTTATAAAGTACTCAAAGAATGGTGATTATAAATAAGGTTGAACTTGTTCCTAAATGTAGATAACAAAAATTGTCTCAAGTATCTATCATATTTTAAGGATTTACGAAAATAAAATCAGGTATGTATTCTATTTCTTATCATAGACTAATGATCTTCTTTAACAACTTAACAACTAAAGAAAAAAATTTATCTCACAAGGCAACCACTTAATTTATATAGCAAAAATAAACACAAGAAAATGTTTCTCACCCCAAACTTAAATTAGACATTTTTTTCAATGTTAAAAAATAAAGAATTGAGAGTAAGAGACTTTTCTCGTAATTAATGTTGCAGCATTGTAACATTGTTGTCTAGTGATGTGATTGTGGTTTCCTTTGCTCTTGATACTTGCAAATGCTCATGATATTTTCTTGAGTGTTTGACTTTCTGTTTAATCCTAAAAGAAAACAAAACTAAAGTAAATAAAACTGAAACTATATATACTTAAAAATAAAAATTACTTGGGTCACCTCCCAAAAAGTGCTTGATTTAACGTTGTTAGCTTGATGGAACTTTCTTTCATTTTTATGGTGGATCAAAGGTGCTGGTGGAAGAATCCTTGCATGTGATTGTTGTGTGATTTTGTATGTATATTTTTTATGTAAGTGCACGTTATCGTAATAAGTAATATATGATAAGTAAAGTGTCGTTCCCACGAGAAATTGTCATGACTACTTGCTAAGTATTAAAATTTTATCCTCATACTCTTATTCAAACTATTGAAATTTCAATTTGTTTGATATATAAATTAACTAAAGGATGAACTAATTACAAAGATTGAGCAAAGAGAATAAATATGACAACATTAATACTCAAATGCCTAGGATTACAATAATCCCTCAATACTTCACTTGAATCCAATTACTCCTCTTAAACTATCAATATGAATTGTTAGAACTCTAATATCCTCAAAAGTCTCTTTCAATGGTCAAGTGAGTATATCTCATCCAATCAATTATCAATATCCCTATGATATCAAATTGAAATAAGATTCATTAAGAGTAAGTTCTCTAAATGGTCATATATGCCATATGAGTATATTCCTATCTCATATGAAACTCAAAGCCACTTTCAATGATCATACATCAATTCATCTATGGCCAATATGAAATTTCCTTTTTCAAGTTCATTAAAGTCCCCAAATCATCCTAATTTATTGTCATGTAATTAGAAGCATTAAGCATAGAACAAATTGAAAAATTCAATATCAACATGATGAATAAGGGAAAATAATCAATCCAAGTTATATATTGAGTCCACATTGTAATCCTAGCAATAAAACTTAGTTCATAATTGTAAACATAAGTTCAAAGCATCTAACAACATCATTATACATACTAGAATCAACAACAAGTACGAAATTGAATAGAAGAGAAAATTTCCTTTAATACAACAGTGATGTTCTTCCTCTAATATGCAGAATTCCTTTCTCTTCTTATTGATTCTTGCTCCCAAGTCCAAATGATGTATTTAATTTTATGTTCTCTAGTGCTCAACATATTTTTGGCTTAATAGTGAGTGTTTTATAGGATTAGGGTTATAAAAATAGGACAACTATACTCTTAAAAGAGTGAACAAAAATTGTCCAGTTAAAGCTATTAGTTTTAGTGCCATGGTATTGGATCCCAATACCTTGGCAATGCATTGCAATGGATGAACAGTAACCATTATATACTATTCATATACTGTAGAAATAGTAATGTTCTACATACTATTCATGGACACTGTTTATATTTTGAACAGTTTGGTCTACTATTAGATTTGATCAATTATTGGTTTCTTAATGTTAATGGTTGAAAATGTCACTCTCACACAACTATCTACAACTTAACCATTCTTGTTTAAGGTAAAGGGTTTACCGATCTCTATTCTTATTTGACACAAGGGATTCATATACTGATAATTAATAGATTAGAGTTTTTTTTCTTATATTTATATGTAATATATTTTGTAATTACATCATTTAACTTTATTTTAATTTTCTTGATTTTATTTACTTTAAGGAGCTAATGTAAATATTGTCTTCATTTACCATCCTCCATTTTTAAAAAAATAATAATTTAGAGAGTGCTTTAAAAGCACGCAATCTCAAATTTTATAATTAATATACTATATTAAATCACCTACAATAACATTCTATACTGATGCAGATTATTGTGATATAGTTAATCTTAACACCAGAAACTTTCCTTGTGGCTTTGTTTCTGGAACAACTTTCTTTGTGGCTTTGTTCTTTAAACAATAAGATCATCTTATTAGGTAATTAATCAATAACCATACTTTTGAATATTAACCACTGCTCTTAATTATTTTTTATGGCTGTAGCATTCTATATCTTTAAATTTTATACTGACCATGAATTATATTGATTAAATTCCTATACTCTAAACTTTGTGTAATAACACATAAGCTTACAAGTTAAGTAAAAATTATTGGTTATATTATTCTGGAATTGAGAGTTTTTAGCTAGGTTATTTGATTTGTTTAAAATAGAATGACTCAAAATAGTTAGTATTAGTTACCTATTATGATCCAATTTAGTCCTAGACACTTATTTAATCTCCAAACATAAATCTTTGCCATAGAATAGAAGGGAAAAGAAATATAGAAACCTTGTGCATTGCAAGTTCATCAAATCCACCTTCCTAAGGTTTAGACAAAAGTTTTCCCTAAGAAAACCAAAATGACTTAATACTACTTGTAATAGTATATGGCATAGTGCAAAGTGTGAAAAGGTGAACCCTAGTACGAAATTCAAAACAAACTAAAACAAAGGAAGCCTTTTCTAACAAATAAATAACAAAAGGGAGCAGTGCATGTAGATTTAAAGGGAACTTTTTTAATTAACTTGGTTGGCATCAATGATTGGTTATTACTATCATGTGGTAGTTTCATACTGTTATATTTTATTAATAATATGTTGTAATTTTTTTTTTGTGTTTTTTAATTTTAGTCTTGACATGGATAAGTCTTGAATGTCACACAATAGAATATCTAACGAATATGAAGAATGTGTCAAAGAATTCTTGGAATTTACAGTATCACATTAAAATAATCCCATTTTGATAAGATGTCCTTGCATTAAATGTCTTAATATTAAGGTTTTGAACACCCTTGATATTAAAGATCATATACTTGAGTTTAGTATACATAAAACTTATAAGACTTGGTATTGGCATGGTATAAATTAACATCTTCACAACATGATGACCAAGATATGAAAGAAATGTACACAATAATTTTGTTGAAACTATAAAAATTGTGCATGAAGCATATAAATATTATGATTTTGTTGATAGATTTTATGACAACTAAAAAGTGCTAATAAACCTTTGTACCTCAATTGTTCTAAATACACAAAGTTGTCTCAGTTGATGAAGCTGTTCAATTTGAAAAGGAGACATGGTTGGTCAGACAAGATTTTTTCTAACTTGTTGAGTAATGTATATGATATTGTATCTGAATAAATTTATTGCCTTCTTTAACCTATGATGCCAAAAAGGTACTAAGTGCGCTAAGCAAGGACTATGAAAAAATACATGCATGCTCGAATAATTGTATCTTTTTTAGGAAGAATTATAAGCATGTAAATAAATGTCCTTGTAGAAGTTCAAGAGGGAAGAGTCAAGGGAAGGAGAAGGTTAAGAGAAGAACCAAAAGTATTGCCAAAACGTTATGGTATTTTCCAATAACTTTAAAGTTGAGATGTATGTTTCAATCACCACAGGCTACCAAGGATTTGACATAGCATGCATATAAGAGGTAGAAGGACTATATGCTTCGTCATCCAGATGATTCCCTTTTATGACAATTTGTTGACCATAAATGGTCTAAATTTGCTTTTGAGAATAAAAACCTTAGATTGGCATTATCAGCTAATGGAATCAATCCCCATAGATCTCTAAGTAGTACATATAGTTGTTGGCAAATTATAATTACAAATTATAACCTTCCATTGTATGTATGAAGTGAGAATTCATAATGTTGTCTTTGTTGATTTCTGGTCCTCGTCAACCGAGTAATGACATTGATAAATATTTGTCTCCATTTATTGATAACCTTAAAATTCTTTGGGTTATGGGAGTTTAGCCTTATGATGCTTATAAGAAAAAGTAATTTAACCTTGAAGGCCATATTATTATGGATAATAAATAATTTCCCTGTATATGTTAACTTGTCTGGTTGTACCGTAAAAGGATACAATGCATGTCCATATTACAGGAGGAAACTTCCACAACTAGGCTACCATTTTCCAAGAAGATTTGTTATATGGGCCACCTACACTTTCTTCTACCAGAGCATCTATATTTATGTAGAAGAAAATGTTTAATCATAAACAAGAAATTATATCTCCCCCTGATTTATTAAGTGGTGAGAAAACATAACCTGTTATGGAGGGTATTAAGCTTACATATGGGAAAAAGGGAAAGAAAAAGCAAAAAAGAAGGAATAATATGAAGAATACTCAAATTGGTAATGATGATTATTATTGAAAGAAGAAATTAATATTTTTTGAATCTTCATATTGGAAATATTTGTGTATTAACCATCAATTAGATTTTATGCACATTGAAAAAATTATGTGAAAATATTTATGATACTTTGTTAAACATTTCGAGTTACACTAAAGATAGTGTTAATGGAAGGTTAGATCTTTTGGCAGTGTAGATAAGAATGGAATTGGGTGTAAAATTTAAGGAAAAAAAAACCACCAATACCTACTTGCAGCTTGTTTTATATTAAGTAAAGTTGAAAGAACTTTTTTTTGGTCAAAGATTGAAAACATTTAAGGTGCCAGATTATTATTGTTCAAACTTTAAGAACCTTGCATCCATGGATGATATGAGAATTGAAGATTTAAAATCTCACGATTACCATATTTTGATGCAATAGTTTCTTTTAATAGTGACACGTTCAATTTCAACAGAGCATGTGCGAATTGCTATTACTAGAATAAGTTTCTTTTTCAGCAGTTTGTGTAACATTTTGATTGACCCTGAGAAGTTAGACAAGTTGAAAGTGACATTGTCATTACGTTGTTTTTGTTTGAGAAATATTTTTCCTCGACATTTTTGATATTATGGTTCACTTAACTATCTATCTTGTTGAAGAAGTTAGGGTATATGGGCCAGTATACCTAAGATGGATGTATCTATTTAAGAGGTTCATGAAATTTTTAAAGGGTTATGTGTGAAATTATTATCGGCCAGAAGGTTACATTGTAGAGAGTTATCTTTTTAAGAAGTAAGTTGAATTTTGTACTGATAATATGTCAAGCTTATATGACATTAGGAAGCCTTCTAATCATAAGGGTAAACTAGTGATTGATAGACCATTAACATATGGTACAATTATGAAAGTAGAGTATGATTTGCTAGATCAAGTCCATCTTTATTTCCTACTTAATACTTAGGAGGTACAACATTATATTGAGTAAGTGTTTCATTCATAATAAAAATTTATTAGATTCTATAGACTTAACCTTTTTAATAGTGAACATAGTAATAATTACTCTATATGTTGACAAATTAGGGAGCATTACAGTTGGCTAAAGCAATAAAACCCATGTAATTCATGTAAGAAAAAATGTTTGCAAGACCAACACAATCGTACTTTCATTTATTGGTTCAAAGAAAAGGTATGATCATAAGAAATGTCATATTGATTTACTATATACTCTAACAAGTAATCAATTACCTATTCTTTGCTACTTCTAATAATGTTCAATTTATAGGTTTCAAGTGAAATAGAGAATGGGAAGTCCTTCTATCCAAGGTATAAAATTAATGGTTATCATTTTCTAATGTATAATTGAGAAAAGGATTAGGTTACTTAAAATAGTGTTGTTAGTTTAGTTATAATGATAGTGCAAGTGGCTAGTATGAATGACCAAATTTCTTTGGTGGGGGGAATAATCTTTTTATGGAGTAATCGATGAGATTTAGGACATTAATTATTATATGTTCAAACTTGAAGTTTTCAAGTGTGATTGGGTTAACAGTAGAGGCAGTGTGAAAGTTGATGACTTTGGGTTTATATTTATTGACCTAAAATGTTTAGGTTATAAGTCAAACCCCTTTATATTAGTTTCTCAAGCTGAGTAAGTGTTTTATATTGTTGACTGAAAAGATAAGCGGTTATCAATTGTTGGCTCTTTATCTGGAAAAGAAAGTGTGATATACACAATAGTTGAAGAGGATGATAATGTAATAAGGTATCTACCTATAATAAAAGACCACCAAGTATTGATTCTTATGATGTGGATGATGAATAGAATGTAATGTACACACAGCTAGATTATGATGTTATATGGATGAACTAATTAAATATCTGTTTGAAAGTAAGTTGGAAAGTAACATATTGACTTTTATTGTTTGCTAATGTTTTTTGGACCATGTTATTCACTTATGTTTGGATTTCTTTTTAAATATTTAATGTTAATTTTTTTCTATTATTGGTTCTATTAGACAACAGTTCTATATTTTGCTATTTGGTTGATTCACTTATGTTTTGATTGAGATTGATGATGTTCGCGTGGAGTGAACAACCTTCATTTATACTAAGCTCAAGTATTTCCTATCTCAAATAGCTTATAATTTTGTATTTATATTTTCTTGTTTTATTAATATCTTTGTAAATTTATCTTTTTATAAGACCATTTCAATGGCTTTAAGTGAAGATACAAGTCATGTAATTGTAGAGACGGATAAAGTATAAAAATGGCCATCAATGGATTTGGAAAATGTTAAGTACACTTGGTTGAATGATTATTGTTTCATTATGTTAAATGATTTAGGATGAACTACCAATGTTTTTTTTCTTCTTTACTTTCAATGTTTGAATCAACTATCAATGAATGCAATATAAATTGTCTAGAATATATTTTTTAATTTTTATGAAACAATTTATTATGTTAGCAAGCAATATATTCAATTACTTTTTAAATGTTAAATGTCATAATTTGGTGATAGTTTTTGTCACAAATTTATGATAGTATTTTTGCTCTTGAAATGTATAATTTCAAAGTTTGGAGATGGTTTTTATCACAAATTAGTGAAAATATTTTTGTCATGTCATCAATAATGCATGCTATGTCTGATAAGGGTATATTTATTATTATTATTATTATTTTTATGTTTTTACCTTGATATTTTATTATTTTATAATAATAAATGGCTATTTATGTGCATTATTGTTATTTATAGGGACTTGAACAAAATTTAAAGTGTAACATTTCAAAAATATGCACCTGTCGCCTTAGCGCCACAAGGATTTTTGCCTCAACGCTAGCAAGCTACCATGCCAACGATAGCCCTGTGCTCCAATGCCAGACCTTCACTGCTCTAATCATACATCCTTTTACATGTAGTGCCTCAGCAACAACATGATAGCGCCCCAGCGGTAGTGTGATTCCTGACCCGACATGAATAAGAGATTTCAAGCTCATATCAATCCTTATAAAAGGCTACTCGTCCTCAGCCTTTAGAGATCATCCAAGAACATCAAGAATACATAACACAAGTGTTAGAGAGCAATTAGAGCTTAATTGAAGTAGCCATAGAGAGAGATTCAAGGCATTATTTGGCATCAAGAGTTTCTTAGGCAGCACAATCAAGAGTAATTCGACGTCTATATTGGTTTGTTATTTATTGTAACATGATTTCTTATTATTTTTACCACATTTCTCTTATAGCCTGAACTAAACTTTCTTTCTAGGATTAATACTTGAACTCAATATATGTGCTTAATTGTCATATCTTTTTAATATTTAATAAACTTAGTTCTTTGTTATTCAATTTACTTGTTCTTAATGCTTCAATATATCTGGCCAATATATGGTGAATGAATTGGTAATATTTTGTAACTTCGGAAGAGAAATCATTAAATTTAGGCCTAGGTAATATGATGCATAATTGTAGAGTAACATTCGATGCTGGATATGCAAGTTTAAAATTAGGATAGGAATATACCTAATTAGCATGTATGATCAATAAGACTTAATCTTAATGAATCTTAATTTATTACAAATACCACAAGAATATAGGTATTTGGTAAATTAAGATATATTTGCATGACCTTGAAGAGGCTTGTGAATACATTAGCGCTTTGATCAATAACAAAGAACTAAGAGAATTAAATATTAGAGAATTAATCACTAGAAAAAATATTTAGGGATAGTATTAACCCTAGGTTTTTTTTTTTTTATATTGCTATCTTCCAAATTTCTTTACATTATGTCATTGCATTTATATTTTCTAACTTCATTCTTAGATTTTTATTTTTCTGAATAATCATTAGAAAGACATAATTTTAGTATTTGGTTAAAAAGAAGATATTATCCCTGTGGGTTCGACATCCGACTCTTTTGTCTCTTTATTACTTGTATACGATAGTGTATACTTGCACTCAATCATGAGATATATAATTATTGCATCAAGTTTTTAGAGCTGTTGTCGGAGATAATTATCTACTTTTTTTGCCAATATTAATATTAATATTTTTAGTTTTTACTTCAGATTTTATTTTTTTTTAATTTAGTTTTTACTTTTTCTTTTAGGTACGAACGAAGATAAAAAAATGAAGACTTAATTGCCTTTGATTCAAAAATTGAAAGAACTTTAAAAAGAATTAGAAGAGAGCAAAATTAAGTCAACACCATGGAAAATTAAGTACCAATTGCACCTAATAATGAAGCACGACCACTAAGGAAATATGTTGTTCCCCTAGTCAATGTTATCTCAAAAATTTCTCATGACTACTAATATTAAAAAAATTCAAAACATTATAATAGTTCAAAAGGTCAATCTAATATTTATTCTATCCCAAAAGTGACCTATTTGGTATGTATATGTGTGTGTGTATAGTTAGAATCATTATTCATATGTAATTAGATTAGTTTATTCATATAAGACAATGAAATGGTCTCTATAAGTTTTTACTTAATTAACACTTCATAAGCTTATTTTTGGCATCATTCTCCTCTAATGTAGACATACACATAATCAAGGATCAAATATGACTTTATCTAGCTTGTAATGTATGGCTAGGATGAGGGTATAGCAAATTCAAACTACATAATTTTTTTAATAGAAATGAGCCAGTATACCCTAAACTTAAGATCATAAAATATTAGAATAACCAAATTCCATAGCCAAACCTATAACCCCATTTCTGATTCACTTTTTAATTTTCAAAATTCCCATTGCTCATATAACTCTCTAAAATAAGTGTCATACTTATGGTATGATGGGTATTAAGAAAGATGATTAAATTAAAGGCTCAAGTATTGATGTGGTTAGCAAAAAAAAAATTGTTATTAGGTTCAACAGGGTAACTAGGGGTAAAAATATACAATGGTTGGTTTGGAAGGCTTAATCGGTTCAAAGATGGCCTAAAATCATATTATAAATTTTGTATGCCCTAGGATTTTGTCTCGAGCAATGTTAAACAAGTTCTAGTATATTTTTGAGACCCTAAGTATTCTTATTATGCATAAACGTCTTCTAAGTAAGCATAAAAACTAGATGATAGCAACTACGTGCTTAAAAGATCAAACGGTCATAAAATGGTCGAACTTGTCTTTAAATTAAAACCATGTTTCTAGTTCATATCATTAACTTGTCTAAGTGACTCTATAGCAATTGAAATCATGTTTCCAGTTCATATCATTGACTACTAATCATTTAACCAGCCTATGTCTAACAAAATGTTTTTTAAAAAATTACATGCAAAATAAAACAACTAAAAACAATAATTATAAAGAGTAAGCATAATCAAACATGAAAAATGAACACCAAATAGTGGTTTCCTCCCCCAAACTTAAAGTTAACATTGTTCACAATGGAAAAAATAAGAGTAAGTAAAAGAAACTTATCTCATAGATGATCGGTTAGTATAGTGGTGTTTAAATTGCGAGGCTGAAATTGTTGCTCGAGTTAGTGCCCAAAGCCCTTGAGTTAGACTTCCCAAAACATGAATTTTAATGAGCCACGTTATTTGATGACATGTAAGGTGGAATTTGGTGATAATTTGGTGTTCGAACGGTGTAATGATGATTGAGGGAAGTTGAGAGGTGTTTAAAGGAGCTTAAGAATAGGTGTGGGTGAGTGGGGAGTTGGGTGGCGCCTAAGCTTGGGGTGGTAGCACCTAGGCACCACTTGCTTTCAAGTCCTTGTAATTGCTTCAATTTTGAGCTCTTTTGATGACTGTACCTTGTTGGCTCTACTTCCGCTCCTTTTTTCATGCTTTATGAGGTGCTGACTTGTTGCTTTAATATACTGCAAGAAATAAAAAATATTAAAACCTAAGATTGAAATTAAAAATTAAAATTCACTTGGATGCTTCATAAGAAGCACTTGATTTAACATCTTCGGCTTAATGATAGGGTAAATTAGATTTAATATTTTCATCTTCCAAACTTATTATTTATTTGTTTAAATTATGATTATTTGTCCTTTTTATATGCCTTATTATTATTTTATAGGTTTGGAGTCAATGTAGCAAATAAGAATAAAAATACAAATAAAATAAACCAAAAATATTAAATTACTACAACACCATACTATAGTAGATTGCTATAGTAATTTACGATAGTGCCAAGATTATGGCGCTGTGTGGATAGTGACTTATGAACAATACTCATGAACAGTAATTTTAATATGACTTATGTTTGATGGTTTACCCTAAATTGATGAGATAAATCTATAAATAAAAGACCAAAAACACTAGTTCAAGTATCAAGAACAGAGAGAGAGAGCAATATTTGGAAGATCAAGAAGACTAGAATATTGAATACTACAAAAAAAATATTTTTATCTTTTTAACTCTTTATCTTTCTAGTTTTTTATGATTTTTATGATGTTATTTTTGATAAGATCTAGAAATCCTTATTTCACCATGACCTAAGTTTTTATTTCTAGGGTTAGACTTTTGAACATAATCTGTAGTTGAAATTTATTGACTTTCTTAGTTTTTGAACTTAATATATACAATTGATTTATTCTATATTTTGTTTATTACTTTCATTATATCTAGCCAATATTTTAATTGATTGAGGAACCATGATGAACTTCACAAAGAGATTTGTGTGTAACAACTATAAGTTCTATATAGGATAGAAATATACCTAGATGGCATGTATGGTATGATTTAAAATTGTTCTTAATGAATTACATTCTCTTTGGATTACTAGTGACATATATGTAATTGTTAGAATACGTAATATAGTCACTTGACCATTGACAAAGGCTTGTGATGAGATTAGAGTCAAAGCGATTAATTTTTATTAAGCGAATAACTAAGAGGTTAATAAGTTCAATGAAATATTAGGGGATAAGTTAAAACTCTAGATTCTCTTTGATTAATGAATTCAACCTTTGCTTGCTTTTGACTAATCTTAGGTTTAATTTGATAGAATAAGGTTAAATAGATACAATTCATATTTTGATTCATTTGGATAAAAATAAGTAAAATTAATTTTAGTAATTAATTGTAAGAAAAATATTAATCGTCTTTGTGGGAATAGTAACTTTGACTTTAAATCTTATATTACTTGATATAATAACGTGCACTTGTGCTTTTTTGTTATTGCATACATTAGGTTTTTGGTGCCGTTACCAGGGATTCATTTTTCTATCCTTAGATCAATACTAGTACCAAACTATTTGCTTTTAATTCAAATTTTATTTTGTTTTGTTTTATTTTTGATTTATTTTAGATAATTTATGTGGAGGGCGAAAGTGTTGACTTGCCTTCTTTTGATCTAAAGATCGAAAGAATATTGCATGCTTCGACGTGAATAACGTCAATCTTTAAACATAAAGAAGAGCAACGATTACATTAATAATCCTGTGTTTGAACCTATGATGCCACATAGAGCATTGAAAGAGTATGCAGTACCTTATTGTAAATGGTGTTCAATCTAGTATTCGATAACCAACCATTAACATAAATAATTTTGAGATCAAGTAGAGTATTATTCAGATACTTAAGGAATCCATACAGTTCAGCAGAGCTCCTAATGATAATCTTAATATGCACAACATGAATTTCTTGGAGATTTGCGTTACCTTCAAGTACAACAGAGTATCAGACGATGCCATTCGACTTAGATTATTCCATTTCTCTTTAAGGGATAAAGCCAAAAGTTGGTTAATGTCATTGCCGTTCGGATATACATCGACATGGGATGACTTAGCATAGAATTTTCTAACCAAGTTCTTCCTACCCGCAAAGATGAGAAATGACATCACCTCATTAGTTTATATTCATGGTGAGTCAGCGTATGAGGATGGGAACTCTTCAAGGACATGTTGAGAAAGTGTCCTTACCATGGACTCCCTAAATGGCTATTAGTCCAAATGTTCTACAATGGACTAATAGGCCGTTTGAGGACCATTGTAAATGTCGCTACTGGAGGAGATGGCATCAAACAGTTACCAATGGCTAGTAGAGATATTTACACCCAAGAAAGTCATCGGTGTACATGAGATTGACGCATTTAATACATTGACAGTGCAAATCAATAAATTATCCAATAAGTTTAATGCATTGAACGTCGTGATAAGGGCATATTTTTTATATTTTTATCTTGATATTTTATTATTTTAAAAGAATAAATGACTATTTATATACATTATTGGTTATTTATAGGGACTTGATTGAAATTTAAGGGCATATTGGTTATTCCTCAAAGGCTACAAAAGAAGAAATTAGATAAACAATTCTCTAAATTTCTTGACATTTTTAAGAAATTATATATTAATCTTCCTTTTGCAGATGCACTAGAGCAAATGCCAAGCTATGTGACATTCATGAAAGATATTCTATAAAAAAAAAAGATATTATCCATGTGGATTTGACATTCGACTTTTTTATTCCTTTATTACTTGCATACAATAGTGTATACTTGCACTTTATTTTAAGATATAGAATTATCGCATCACGTTTTTGGCGCCGTTGCCAGGGATCTAACCACAACAAGTTTTTAACAAAGCTCCTTCTAGGTTTCAAGCACAAACCTAGCAAAAGAAGAAAAGATTAGATAACTTTGAGACTGTGGCACTGACAAAGGAGTGTGGTGTCATCCTTCTAAAGAAGCTACCTCCAAAGCTCAAAGATTCTGGCAGCTTCACTATACCATGGTGAATTAGAAACTATAATTTTGAGATTGTACTTTGTGATCTAGGAGCCAGCATCAACCTCATACCACTGTCCATTTATAATAAATTAGGACTAAAAGAAGCAAAACCAACAAATGTAACACTTCATCTGGCGAATTGTTCTCTCACCTATCCCAAGGGAGTTATTGAAGATGTGCTGGTTAAAGTTGATAAATTCATCTTCCTTACCGATTTCATCATTTAGACATAGAAGAAGACAAGAAGATTACCATTATTCTTGGAAGACTCTCTATAGCCACTAGAAGAACAATCATTGGTGTGCAAAAAAGGGAGTATACAAGAGGACACGATCATTTTCAATGTCTTCAAGAAAATTAAATTGCCAAATGAAAGTGAAAATTATTTCTGCATAAATGTGGTGCATCCAAACACCAAGTCAAATACATAGAGACACTAGATCCTTACATCCGAAAAAGGGCATTAAAGCATAAGAAGGTAAAAAAAGAAGAAGAAATAGTAGCACCTCGATGAAACAAGCAAAAAGAAAAGAAAATGAGAACTACGTCCCCAGTCTAAGATTAAAGTCTTTCCCGAAAGACACAAAAAGAATGCAACAAAAGATAATTCCCGAGGTTTAGTTGTAAAGTTATAGAAGCCAGAAGAAAAGAAGGTCAGCAAGATCACATGCAAGGATGCTTCTACCAGCATCTTTGATCCACTATAAGAGAATAGGAAGCTGTCAAGTCGACGATGCTAAATCAAGCTTTTCTTATGAGGCAACCCAAATAATTTTTATTTTTATGTTTGTTTAATTTCCATTTGGTTAATGTATTTTATTTTATTTTTAAGAATAAATCAACAAGTCAAATACTCGAGGAAAGTAACACGAGCACTAGCAAGTGTCTAGAGCAAAGGACACCACATTCACATCAATATACAACAACACTGCATGGCTTGCATTTCAATTACCAAGGAAGTCTCGTACTCTTAATTCTTTATTTTTCGACATTGGACATAATGTCTAATTTAAGTTTGGGGTTGGAAACACTTTCTTGTGTTTATTTTTGCTGTATGAATTGATTTGTTGTCTTGTTTATTTTTGTTAGTTTTTTAAGACGATCATTAGTCTATGATAAGAAATAAAATACATGGCTGAATTTATTTTTTACAAATCCCTAGGAAACGATAGATACTTGAGACAATTTTTGTTGTCTATGTTTAAGAACAAGTTCCACCTTATTTATTATCACTTTTTTTTAGCACTTTATAAGCATGAATAGTTGAAGTATTACAAAGAGATACTTATGCTTTAGGGACTACACTCAAGTCTCAAGGATTGACACTCTAGAACTTGTCTTTATTTACCATTTGGGATAAAATTCTAAGAAATACATGAATAAGAAAATGACATTAGGCCATCTTTGGACTGACTGAGCATTTCTAACTTACCTTAATTATATATTTACCTCTAGTTACCCCTTTTAAACCTAATGACCCATTTTTCTATTTAACCACATTACAAATGCAAGACTTAAATTTTATTTATCTAGAAATTTATCTGTAACACCATAAACCTTGAATTTGCTTGGAAATACTCTTGAAAAGAAGAGGTTGTGTTTGTAAAGGATATTACAAGAAAATAAGTTTTGGTGGTATTTGTCAATTTAAGTTTGAGGGTATTAAAAAAAGAAGAGAAAAATTATACCCTTAGCTTAAGAAAAATGAGAAATTCTTTTAAAAAAAAGTGGTTGAAAAGAAATATGGAAGCACAATAAGTTTGGGGGAAGAGCTAATACAAGAAAAAAAAGATCAAAAGGTTTCTAGGTAAAGTCTAAGTGTTCATTGTGTGACTTAACCTAAATTATTTATTCTTTTATCCCACCTTGACTGTAGCCATACGTTACAAGCTAAGTAAAGCCCTACATATATCCCTAGACATGTGATTTTCTATATTAGTGAAGAGTGGTAGAAAAGACAAGCCTATCAAAGTGTTATTATACAAATCAAATGTCGAGACATCATTTTTCACGTAAGAACTTAAGTATTAAGTCAAGGTATGATTTTAGCTATTTTTTGGTATTTGTATACACATATACTTGGTGATTATTTTTTAGGAAGAATGAGGGACTAAATAAAGATAATTAAAATTGTTAATAGTTATTTATCTACCTTAAGATTTATGCTATGTAAATAGCTTTTGAGATAATCATTTTTATCATCTTACTAACCTAGCATGTTTTATTTTATTTTGTTTGTTTGTTAATTGAGTCAATTTTAAACCTTTCTTAATCTCTTGATCTTTTATTGCTTAAGGACAAACAAATGTTTAAGTTTATAAGAATTTGATAAGGGCATATTTGTTATTTACTTTCTCATGTTTTTATCTTGATATTTTATTATTTTATGATAATAAATGGCTATTTATGTGCATTATTGGTTATTTATAGCGACTTGATTGAAATTTAAGATATTTAAAATATTCACTTCAAGAAAATCAGAAAATCATAAAAATAACCTGTTAAGTCATGCATTTTCGGCCCAACGCTGACCATCCACCACGCCAGCGATAGCCCAGCACCTCAGCGATAGGATGTCACCGCTCTAGCAATATAGGCGTTTCAATGCAGTGCCTCAGCGATAGCATGATAGTGCCTCAGCGATAGCGCAAATCCTGACTTGACAAGAATTGAGGTTTTCAAGCTCAAAACAATCCTTGTAAAAGGCCACTCATCCCCAGCCTATAGGGAATATACAAGAAGACACAAGACACTCAAGAAAATTACTATACAAGTCTTAGAGAGAAATTTGAGCATAATTGAAATAGCTATAGAGAGAAATTCAAGGCATTCTTTAGCATCAAGAGTTCCTTAGGCAACGCAATCAAGAGCAAATTGACGTCTATATTGGTTTGTTATTGATTGTATCATGTTTTCTTATTAGTTTTTGTCATTGTTCTCTTGTAGCCATGAACTAAATTCTCTTTCTAAGGTTAATACTTGAACTCAATATGTGCGCTTAATTGTCATATCTTTTTAATATTTAATAAATGTAGTTATTTATTATTCAAATTACTTATTCTTAATGCTTCAATATATTTTGCTAATATATGGTGAACATTGTCATAGCTTTTTAATATTTAATAAACGTAGTTATTTATTATTCAAATTACTTATTTTTAATGCTTCAATATGTTTTGCTAATATATGGTGAACGACTTCTTTATATTGCTAATATATGGCGATAAACTAAGAAGAGAAATCATTATATTTAAACCTAGATAATTTGATACATGATTATAGAGTAACATTCAATGTTGCATATGCAATTTTCAAATTAAGATATGAATATACCTAATTGGCATGTATGATCAATGAGAATTATTCTTAATGAATCTTAATTTATTAAATACCATAGCAATATAGGTACTTGGTAAATTATGATATACTTGTATAACCTTGGGAGAGGCTTTTGAATACAATAACGTCTTGATTAATAACAAAGACTAATGAACTTAATTATTAGAAGATTAATCATTAGAAAGTATATTGAGGGATAGTATTAATCCTAGATTTTCTTTATATTGCTATCTTTTATATTTCTACTATGTCATTATTTTTATATTTTCAATTTTATTTTTAAGATTTGATTTCTCTTAATAATTACTAGAAAGATATAATTTTAGTATTTGGTTAAAAAGAAGATATTATCCTTATGGGTTCGACATCCATCTCTTTTGTCCCTTTATTACATGTATATGATAATGAATACTTGCACTTCATTTTAAGATATAAAATTATCGCATCACACCGTCAAAACTCAGTAAGTGACATGTGACTTTTATGGTGATAACCACATGAATAGGCAATGCATGGAATTAGCACATTATATGGGTAATTTCAACTGACAACAACATAACCCACAATCCAACTTCTATAATCCAAGTGGAGAGATCATTCAAAATTTTCTTAGTGTAACAACCAAGAGGAGTTATCTACAGCAATAAATCCCCTAAGATTCTAGCCACCACAAGATAAGAAGCTGTCATTGGAAGACATGCCCATGTATTACATAAAGTCAAATAACGCCGTTATGCATAATCGTTCAGTAACCTTGATTAATTTGGAAGTTCAAATGGTACAATTAGCTATTGTAAATAACAAGCAACAACAAAGAGCTCTACCAATTGACATCAAAGCCAATCTAAGAATAAATATAAAGCAATGCCAAATCGTCTCCCTAAAAGGTGGTAAGGTCTTACATGACAACACACCTAAACTACCATATCTAAGCATGAAAGAGAATAAGAAGGTAGTAAAACAAGATGATATACAACCATATAGACCATCTATACTTTTTTCTTAAAGGCTACAAAGGGGCAAACCAAGTGCTGAAACACAAAAAAAAATGTAGAAATTTCAACAAACAAAAGTGCAGAAACTAGTATACAAGTGCAACAAAATTTTGAAGTGCAAAAAGGTGAAAACTTAGCAGGAAATACCAGTAATACCATACCAAATTAGCATTTCACTCTACCTCCACCATTCTTCCAGAGGCTACAGAAGAAGAAACTAGATAAGCAATTCTCTAAATTTTTTGAATTTTATAAGAAATTTCATATAAATCTTTCTTTTACAGAAGTATTTGAACAAATGCCTAGGTACATCAAGTTTATGAAGACCGTCCTTTCAAAGAATACGAGACTGGAGGATTATGAGAGCATAGCATTGATCGAGGAGTGTAGTGTCATTTTTCAGAAACAAACTACCTTTTAAACTTAAAGATCTTGAGAGCTTTACCATGCCGTGCTATTTTAGAAATCATGACTGACACATCCAAAATATAAGAGTTTATTCTCAAGTGTAGGATTGTCAAAGTAATAAATAACTCAGTGAGAACGGGGCCAATCTATAGGGAAGTAGAATTAAAATTACAAATTATAAATACTTTAAAGACAATTAATGCAATATAAGATGTTTGCAAATATTAATTCTATTAACCAATTCAAATAAAAGCCAAGGTTATGCGGATCTACTTTGGCATAAGAAGTAAGAATATATTTAACTCTTTTTATAACTCAATTGGAATCTTCACATAAAGAAGATTCTAACTGAAAGATATAACAATTAAAGTTCATCACCATTTATATATTAACTAGTATTTATTTCTTTCAATTATTATACACCAAATCTTATAAATGGGTTCAAGTATTTATTATACCAATCTTTATATTTGCCTACAATAACTCAAGACTCCCACTTTATAAGAAAGGGTATATATGTCAAATCTTGTAAATGGTTTCAAGAATTCATTATGCCAATTATAAAATTTGTCTATAATAAATTAAGAGGCACCACTTTAGAAGAAAGTGTATTAATATTACAAACAAAATAAATACATCATATATAAATTTGCATAACTTAAAAATAAAGCATTAAATTCATGAATAAGAGTTAAGTACATCTTAATACCTTGCCAAGAGTTTCACCCTTTTACCTTAACATAAATAAAATTACTTGGACATAATAAAAATAAAGAAAAAGAAAAGAAATGGAAGAAGAGATAACATGATTTTAGAATAATAAACAAGAGAAATAATATTACAAAGAAATAATACAAAACCTAAGTGTTTTAAACTAAAATCTAGTTTTCTAATTACATTCTTTAGGCATAAACATGCTATGTATTTATATAAAAATATGGATAAATCGAGACAAATGAAGAGGGAACCACTTGGATGATAAAAGTCAAGAATGGTGGCAAATAATTTATATTGATTATCATTAATGCATTCACTTGATTATCCAATTTGGAATTGTTGTGATCCGAATTAGCTGTCACGCAAAACATTAAAGTTATAGATAAGTCTCTTATCTTTCCAAATTAAGTTATCTCATATATATTAGATACGTATTTCTATAGTTTTGGGCCAAATACTGATGAATATTTGGACTGGGCCAGTACTGCAAATTAGTTCTGTTCTAAGCCATTTTCAATCTCTAAACACTCAAATTTTAAATTCATTATAAACTACAATATGTTAGCCCATTGAGTCAGCTCTTCACAGGATTAAGAATCACTCCAATTGGATCTTTAGGTAGAAAGTTATGATCATTTTATCAAACCTACTACAAAACAGTTAAAAGCTAATTATGTACAATATTGTAAACATACTTAAGTTAGGGTGGTTAAAAACACTAGTAATATAAAACAACGATGTAAAACCTTTATTAAATGTATAATTTCAAGTGTTCATCATATCCCCCTAACCAGCTTATTGCTAGTTCCTAGCAATTCAAGCATAAATAAAATTTGAACACTACCTAAGTATTTCAAACAAAACGTCAGTTCAAGATCACAATCTCTATAAAAGTTATTTCAATCATAACTTCCAAAATTGTGTGTGTGTAAATTAAGCCTAAGCCGAAGCCTTCTTACCATAAACCACAACATATATAGCCTTGAAATGTTTTTTCAAGTAAAAGCCTCAACTCCATATCCTTACAGGTGAATAACTTGTTTAATGGGTTAGGATTTCACTCATAAAGTTGGAAAACAGATAATCGCTCAACAAAATGTTACATTTAAGGACAGACAGACAGACAGACTAATATTGATCCAAAGATAAAAAAATCAATTATTTAAAGCCAAACCATTTTTTTCACATGCTCGCTTCAGGACTTTAATTATTTTATGAGAATCTTACGAATAAAGAGTTTGGTGATAAAATTGCTTCCTAATAAATTTTGTCTTCTAAAATTGAATGAAGACTTTATTGAAATGAATTGACTTCTTTTTTTTATACTACTTTTTTTGTGTTTGTTTTTGTTTTTTTTAAAGACGCAAGGAATCGTTACAAAATAAGAGCAATTTATCACTATAATACTTTTCTAAAATATATATATATATTTTTATCATCCTTCAGCTAAAAAACCAAATCATTCCTTATCTCAAATAATGTCATTTCAAACACAAATTAACTATTTCAAAAGATCAATGAAAGTTCATAAGCTGTTATCTCAAACCTCTCCACTTACTCACAAAAGATATGTGAGTTTTGAAAAGAATATGTATAGTTAAACATGGAAATTCTCTTCGATATATATATTGAATCATCCATCTTACCACAGGGCTTAGTATTGTGCTCAAGAAATAATTTCGGAAGTTATTCTTTAGTAACCTAGATAGAAAAAAATGATTTAAACTAAAAAAAAATTGAAATCATACCTCGATAGTAAAACAAACTTATTTACGCAAGAGTTTGTCGAAAACTTAAGCAACAAACATAAAATGCATTAAAAATAAACCAATTAGAATGTGTTTAAAAGTTTAGTAATGTACTTTTTACTCTGCCATTCTAGAACTAGAATACGTATCAAAAATGCATAAATAAACCTTTTACTTACACCATTCATGATGAATTTATTTTTAACAGAGAACAAATTGATAACAAAAAAATAAATAAATAAATAACACTAAAATTATATATCAACTATTCTCCCCCCCAACAAGATTAAGACATTGTCCTCAATGTCAAAATATAGAAAAAGTAAAGTATAGAAGATATCACTTGAAACATCTTTTATTGGAAATTAAACTTGCAACAAAATAAAACAAGCCACAAAAAATGCTTAAAAATACATAAAAGTAGATAGGCTACAGACGAAGCGTCAAATCTATCTTGCGTTTCTTTTCCCTGTTATCAGTATACTAATCTATCTGATGCATTGTTAGATAGAGGTGTAAATGCTTGTAGTTTATCAAGTAACTGATCAACAGTTAAAGCAAAAATGAGGATCTGTCGTGCTGCAGATGAGACGAACTATTTTTCCACCGCATAGTCAAGAAAAGATAACAACTCATTATAAAAACCATCAATATTTAACAAACCATCGAAACCTCTAGGTAGAGCTATGAAGGCATCAACATTCCAAAGTATAAGAGATATTTGCTCATACATTGATAATACCTGTAACTCATCTCTAATTATTTTTCCTACAATATTTCCAATAGCTAGATCTTTCAGTATGATACCCAAAACTTGACTGCCTTTATTTTGTGCAGCTATTGCCACACATCCCATTAATTCAAGACTACCTCTCCCATATACTAAATGAATTTTTTGCTCAACTAATACCTTACCAAGGGTTTCTACTGCTTCTACAAACTCTCTAGTTTTACCAAGGCTGGATCCACAAAAGACACAAATTTTTGTGAATTTACGAGTTGATGTTCCTTCTAGTATTACACTCACAATCTCTCTTGAATGATTTTGAGTTTGTATGAAGATGCAGAAATAATGCAATGTATTTATAGAGCCAAAAGATGTTGTAAAGTTAAGTCATATAAGTGATTGTTATGCTATAGTAGCTAAGTGCAAGTGCACGTTATCGTATCAAGTAATATAGGATTTTAAGTCTAGATATCGATCCCACAGGGACTATATGAGCTATTCTATAAATCAAGTACTAAAATTGTACCTACGTAACTTTTATTCAGAAAACAAAAATTTAGAATTTATTTAACTAATCTAATTCTCTCAATTAGCTAAACAAAAGTAAAGAGTAGAATTCACAAACAAAGATAATCTAGGGTTTTAACTCATCCCCTAGTATTTCATTGGACTCATTAACCACTTAGTTAATCCTTTAATACCAATTGATTGGCTTAGACACTAATCTCATCACAAGCCTCTGTCGATGGTCAAGTGACTATATTATGCATTCTAACAATTACCTATATCTCTATGGTAATCAAATTAGAATGTAATTTATTAAGATCAAGTCTAAATTATACCATACATGCCACCTAGGTATATGTCTATCCTAGATGAAACTCATAGTTGTTACCCTATGATCATGCATCAAACTATCCTAGGCTAAACACATGAATCTATCTGTCGAGTTCATCATAGTTCCTCAATGATCCAAAATATTTATCAAGTATAATGAAAGCATTAAACACAAGATAGAATAAATCAATTATAATAATTAAGTTCATAAACTAAAAATTAACACAATCCAAATCTATACTATATTTAAATAGTCTAACCCTAGATGAACAAATTAACCCATCACAAAACTAAAAGTATCAAACCAATTCATAAAGATCAACATGAACAAAAACATAATGATAAAGAAAGAGAAGAAAAACTAATCAAAGTAACTCCTTGATGTGCTTCTCCCACAATCTTGACTTAAAGCTTGAATCTTGATCTTGGTACTTCAATCTTTGGGTTTTATCTTTAATCTTGTGTTGTGAATTCTCTCTACGTTTTTACCTCTTTTTTTTCTCTTTTTCTCTCATCTCTTCTCTCTTAGGGTTTTTGGCTTTCTATTTAAATATTTTTGTCTTCAAAATATTGTTCATGAGCACTGTAACAAAAATACTGCTCATAAGAACTGTAACAAAAATACTGTTCCTATGCCACTATTCACCACCACGAGCACCGCGGCGCTCAGCTACTGACCTGGGCGCTGCGGCGCCCAGCCCTAGTGCCCCTTTCATATTTTGAGCGTAACTTCTTCGTTTGACGTCTGATTCGTCTTCTTTTTATTCCTATATGTCACATTTTCCGTCGTGCATCTATTTATGATAAAACAAAATCACAATTAAATAGCCAAATAGTTATAATGGGAGCAAAATATAAAAGTTTGGTACAAATTATGCTAGTGCTTTTACGCCCCTATCAATGGGTTGTTGGCTTAAAATGCACAATTTTTAAAATCGACTATAGGTGGTTGGTTGTTGGAAAAGATGTTTAAGTTTGAAATCAAACATTTAAAAATAATAGCTATAGTAAATACGTACAAGTAGTTGTGATTGTGACTCACATCTTCCTCTGGTTTTACGTCTAGTAACGTCTTAAACGCCCTCTATGGGTTGGGGATAGGCTTCCCATCCAATATTTTTATAAATTGGCAAATATTGGCTTTTAAAGTCTCCCGAGACTGTACCGCTCATGTTCTTTTAGGAATATGTCTCATAATTCACGAATTGCAATATGCACATATCCACTAGGATGCGTCTCAATAGTCGATAAGATATCATCTAAAGACTCCTTACTCAAGCCATCCTTAATGAACCTAATTTTATCTTCGCGATTTATAGACACCATTCCTAAAGTGCAGCAACGTGTATTGCAAGTTATATGTGTACACTTGTAACAAACGCTTAATCGTTTTGCTCTTTGTTTTCTTTGCAAAAGAGCTTTTACCTAAGCCAGACATGTAGGAAATTAATGAGTCTGAAAATTCACCTGTCAATCAAACTTTGACTTCAATTAACCAACGTAAATCAACAGGTATATTCATAATCAGTAATAACCTTAATATTTCACATTTTGCTTAGTAAATTTTCTTTAAGGCATTTCGAGGCAATGAAGGAAAACGCTTTTTCAAATTCTTTAGAATGTCATCTATGTTTTTTAGAAAGGGGGAAGAAGAGAAGGTTCAGTAATTGTAGGAAACTGATAAAACCGACTTGAAATGTCACAGAGTACCATTATCCGCCACTTAACCGAGGTGCAAAATAAATCTTTAACAAAAATACTAAATTAACCTGTAAGTAGAAAAAGATAAAAGAAGAATATATATATATAAATATATAAAATAAAGATTAATTGGTCTCGTAACAAAGGTCAGACAGGGACACAAATTCTTCATCAAAAGCTTGGTTTTCTAGAAATGGCTTAAGTCTTTACCCATTTACCTTAAACACATTCCCATTTCTAGGATTTTCAATATCAATTGTTCCATAAGGGTACACATATTTTACAATAAAAGGGTCACTCCATCTTGATCTTAATTTTCTAGGGAATATGTGAAGTCAAGAATTATAAAGCAAAACCTTCTGACCAGTATCAAATGTTTTTCTTTGAATTTTTTGATCATGAAAAACTTTGATTTTAGCTTTATGAATTTTCGAATTCTCATATGCATCATTTCTCAATTCTTTAAGTTCATTTATTTGTAATTTACATATCTGTCTAGTAGAATCAAGATTTGCATTAAAAATTTAATGGCCCAATAGGCTTTATGCTCAAGTTCTACAGGTAAGTGACAAGATTTTTCATAAATTATATAAAGAGGTATACCCAATAAAGTTTTAAAAACAGTTTTATAAGCCCACAATGCATCATTAAGTCTTAAAGACCAATCTTGTCCACTTGTCTGAGGATGATAAGGGGTGACAACTTTATGAGTAATACCATATTTTTTCATTAATGTTTCAAATGGCCTATTACAAAAATGCTTATCCCTATCACTTATAATGGCTCGAGGGATTCCAAATCGACTTAAGATATTTTCTTTCAAAAATTTTATTACTATTTTATGGTCATTATTTCGACATAGAATAACATTAATCCATTTTGAGACATAATCTATTGCGACTAAGATATACATAAATTCAAATGATAGCGAAAATGGTCCCATAAAATTTATTCCCCAACAATCAAAGATTTTAATAATAAGAATGGGGTTCAAAGGCATCATGTTTCGTTTTGAAATTAATCCCAACTTTTGACAATTTGCACACGTTATACAAAATGTATGTGTATCTTTAAATAAAGTGGGCCAATAAAATTCACACTGTAAGATTTTTGCAGCTGTTTTCTTTGATGAGAAATGTCCCTCACATGCTTTAGAATGAAAAAATTCAATAACTTTACTTACCTCATTGTCAGGTATGTATCTTTAAAATATTTGGTCACGACAATATTTGAAGAGATAAGGATCATCCCAATAAAAATTTCTTACCTCAGTTAAATTTTTTTTTTTTGTCTTGATCATTCTATTGAGGTGGTATTTCTTCTGTTACAAGAAAATTAATAATATTAGCATACCAAGGCATTGTAACAATAGAAAATAAAATTTCATCGGGAAAAGAATCATTAATAAGTGTTATTTCTATTGATGAATCTGGTGTGAGTCTTGATAAATGATCTGCAACAACATTCTCAACTCTTTTCTTATCCTTGATAGTGATAATAAATTCTTGAAGCAATAGAATCCATCAAATCAGTCTTGGTTTTGCATCTTATTTTGACATTAAGTACCTTACAGCAGCATGGTTAGTAAACACAATAGTTGAAGAACCAATTAAGTAAGAACGAAATTTGTCTAATGCAAATATTACAGCAAGTAGTTCTTTTTCAGTTGTTGTGTAATTTATTTATGCATTGTTTAATGTTCTACTTGCATAATAAATTACATAGGATTTACTTTCCTTTCTTTGTCCCAATACAGCATTAACAGCATAGTCACTAGCATCACACAAGAGCTCAAAAGGTAAATATCAGTCAGGATATTGTATGATAGAAGCAGATGTTAAGAGGTTAATTAATTTTTCAAACACATTTTGACACTCTTGAGTCCACTCAAATGATACATCTTTTGCTAAGAGGTTACAAAGAGGTTTAGATATAATACTAAAAAATTTTATGAACCTCTTATAGAATCCAGCATGTCCTAAAACTGATCAAACTTCTCTGACTGTTTTTGGTAGAGGCAAATGTGTAATGAGATCGACTTTTACCTTATCCCTTTTAATTCCTTTAGAAAACACTACATGTCTCAAAATAATTTCAGAAATAACCATGTAATGACATTTTTCCCAATTCAACATAATACTTTTTTCTTCACATCTTTTTAAGACCTTTTCTAAGTTTTCAAGACAATTATCAAAAGAATTTCCAAACACAGTTAAATCATCCATGAAAACTTCTAAATAATGCTCAACCATGTCACTAAAAATGCTTAACATACATCTATAAAATATTGCTTGGGCATTACAAAGTCCAAATGGCATTATTTTAAAAGCAAAGATCCCAAAAAGGCATGTGAATGTAGTCTTTTCTTGGTCCTCTAGTGCTATAGGAATTTGATAATAGCCAGAATAATCATCTAGAAAGCAATAGTAGAGATGTTCTGCTACTCTTTCTACAATTTGATTAAGGAATGGTAAAGGAAAATGGTCTTTTCTAGTGGCTAAGTTTAACTTTCTATAATCTATGCACATCCTCCAACTAGATGAGACTCGAGTTGGTATAAATTCACCTTTGTCATTTTTAATGATTGTGATTCCAGATTTTTTTAATACTACCTGAGTAAGACTTACCCATTTACTATCCGAGATAGGATAGATGATTCTTACTTCAAGTAATTTGAGAATTTCAGCTATCACTACCTCTTTCATATGTGGATTTAATCTCCTTTGAGGTTGTCGGGAAGTTTTGGCATTATCCTCTAAGTGAATTCTATGTGTGCAAATCAAAGGATTAATGTTATTTATGTCTTTTAATGTCCACCCAATTGCATTTTTATGCATTTTTAATAATTCAATCAACTTACCTTCTTGTTTACTTGCGAGTGTAGAAGAGATTACCATCGGGTAAGTTTGTTTCTCTTCAAGATATGCATATTTCAGTCCTTCAGGTAGAGGTTTTAACTCCAACTTTGAAATTTCGTTCTATTTATCCTTATTTTCTCTTAATTCTTCAAACCTTTGTTTCCATCCTTTATTTTCAATCACCTGTGCACAGTCAAGTAAAGAACATATGTCAGATATTTAAGGATCTAATTATATATTTGACTCAAATGAATTTATTAAATACATTTTTAAGGGATCGATAGAACTCTATTTTTGAATATGATTCTCCACAATTGTTTCAATCATGTCAACTTCTTCACTTTTATCTACTCCCCCATGTGGTTGCTTACATATATTAAAAACATTGAGCTTAAGTGTCATGTTTCCAAATGAAAGCTTCATTACTCCATTCCTGCAACTAATCAAAGCGATAAAAGTTGCTAAAAATGTACAACCCAAAATAACAGGTATCGAATTACATCCTTTAATAAGTTTTATGTCCAAGATAATAAAATTCACAAGATATATGAATTTATCAACTTGATCTAAAACATCTTCCACTGTCCCTCTTGGTACTTTTATTGATCTATCAGCAAGCAAAAGAGTTACAGAAGTTGATTTTAACTTACTGAGATTGAGCTGCTAATAAACTGAATATAGCAATAAATTCATATTAGCACCAAAATCAAGTAAGGCTTGTTTAATTTTATGAGTTCCAATAATACATGAAATTGTATGACAACTAGGGTCTTTATATTTCAAAGCATTATTGTTCTAAAGAATGGCACTTACTTGTTCAGCTAAAAATACTTTCTTTTTTACATTCAGTTTTCTTTTTACTGTGCATAAATCCATCAAAAATTTTGCATAAGAGGGAACCTGTTTAATAGCATCCAATAAAGGAATATTAACTTTTACCTGTTTGAAGATTTCAAAAATTTTAGGATTATGATTCATCTTCTTAGTATTAATGCATGAGAAAATGAGGATGGAGGTGAGGGTTTGGTGTTTTCTTCATTAAGTGTAGGTTCAATGATTTCCTTACCCTTAGAGACTGATTCAACATTCTCATAAGATTCAGGAATGTCTTTTTTAACAATTTTACCCTTCTGAAGAGTGATAATCGCTTTAACTTGATCTATGTGTTGGCTTTTTGAACTACATGCATTTGAGTTATGTTGTCATTTGGGGTTTGGTTGTGGTTGAGAAGGAAATTTTCCTTTCTCATGAATGTTCAGTGCGGATGCACATTTAGCAAGATTATCTTTCAAATTAGTAAATATTTCAGTATTTTGAGAATTGATAGACTCTTATTTTTCAATGAATGTATGTAAAGTTTCTTCAAGATTTTTTTTAGGAGGTGGGACATATGGTGTATAACCTTAGTGGTTTTGAAAGTTTTGGTATGGTTGGAAAAGTGGTTATGAAGCTTGTACTTGAGTGTCATTCCTCTAACTAAAATTCGGGTGATTTCTCCATCCAGGATTGTAGTTTTGTAAATATGGGTTATTGTTTGACCGTTTGAACGTGTTTAGAACATTTAATTGTTCATGGAGACATTCCCTAAATGTAGGCAAAGTTAGACAATCATTGGTAGAATGATCATAGGTTTCACAAATGTGACACACAATTTCTTGAACAGATTTTAATTGACCATTCTTTTTCATTTATAAGGTTTTGACTTTTCTAACTAGGGATGCTAATTTGGCTCGAAGGTTATGGTCTTTCCTAAGATGATAAATACCCCCACTAGATGTAGTAGTTGGATTTTTGCTAGGTGCCTCATAAGTACCAGTAGTGTCCCAATTTTGAGCATTTTCTGCTAATAAGTCTAGATAGTTCATTATCTCTTTTGGGTCTTTGTCCTTAAATGTTCTATTACACAATATTTCTACCATTTGCCTAACTTGGGGTGTTAAGCCCTTATAGACATTTGAGACTAGCCTTCATGTTTCAAAGTCATGATGGGGACAGGTATTAAGTAATTCTTTATACCTTTCCCAGCATTGGTAAGGGTCTCTCCTGGTTTTTGGGAAAAAATGGTAATTTATCTTTTGAAAGAATTTGTTTTATGGGAAGAAATTTTTTTTTCAAGAATTGTTGTTGCATCTCATCCCATAAAGAAATGGATCCTAGCCTAAGGTTTTGTAGCCATGTTTTAGCTTTATCTTTTAAAGAAAAAGGGAAAACTTAAGTCGATTTGTATTCATGCTACAATTTTGGTCATTATATGTGTTACACACTTCTTCAAATTCTCTTAGATGTAGATAAGGGTTCTCTACATCCAAGCCATGAAAAGTGGGTAAAAGTTAGATAATATCTGGCTTAAAATTAAAATGTGTTGCATCCGGAGAAAAAATTAAGCAAGATGGTGCACCGATTCGTGTAGGGTTCATGTAATCTCTAAGTGTTCTAGGTCGGTTAATGTTGGGACTGATTG
The DNA here is from genome assembly GCA_946807835.1 of Ailanthus altissimus. NCBI lineage: Eukaryota > Viridiplantae > Streptophyta > Magnoliopsida > Sapindales > Simaroubaceae > Ailanthus > Ailanthus altissimus. The sequence goes on along the minus strand of OX327685.1, from coordinate 22,080,771 downwards.
TCCCCTGGGTCTATGAGTCTCTCAATTTAATTTTTGGTCATGGTGTTAATTGGTGAAGAATGAGAAGATGAAGGAGAATCCAACAAATTATCAATAGAAGTTCCAAAATTACCTTTCACCAAACGATGAGAATTAGGATCTCGAAACCAACCGCTCATATAAAGAAATAAAATAAAATACAATAACAATAAATAATACAAATAAAAATAAATAAATAAAATATCAAACACAGGTAAATAAAATATATAAAACTAAAATAAAAATAAAAATAAAGATAAATAATTAGAAGTTAGATTATATAATAAAAAGTTAACAAATAATGAGTAAGAGGATTAGCCTTCCATAAAAATAAAAAGCGAATAATAAATAAAGTAAAGCAAGTTAGGAGGCTTAGCCTTCCATGAAAATAACAAGCGAATAATAAATAAAGTAAAGCAAGTTAGAAGGCTTAGCCTTCCATGAAAATAAAAAGCTAATAATAAAACCAAATATTTTTTATTAATTTCACTTCCCCAGCAACGGCACCAAAAACTTGACACGTCCAGAATATAGGAGTTTATTTCTAAGTGCAGGATTGTCGAAGTAATAAATAACCCGCTGAGAACAAGGTCGATTCATAGGAAAGTTGAATTAAAATTATAAATACTTAAAAGATAATTAATGCAGTATAAGATGTTTACAAATATTAATTCAATTAACCAATTCAAATAAAAGCCAATGTTATACGGATCCACTATTGGCATAAGAAAAAATAATATATTTAACTCTTTTTATAACTCAATTGGAATCTTCACATAAAGAAGATTCTAACTGAAAGATATAACAATTAAAGTTCATCACTATTTATATATTAACTAGTATTTATTTCTTTCAATTATTATACACCAAATCTTATAAATGGGTTCAAGTATTTATTATGTCAATCTTTATATTTGCCTACAATAACTCAAGACTCTCACTTTACAAGAAAAGATATATATGCTAAATCTTGTAAATGGTTTCAAATATTTATTATGCCAACTATAAAAGTAAATCAAGAGGCACCACTTTAGAAGAAAGTGTATTAATATTACAAACAAAATAAATACATCATATATAAATTTGCATAACTTAAGAATGAAGCATTGAATTCATGAATAAGAGTTAAGTACATCTTATTACCTTGCCAAGAGTTTCACCATTTCACCTTAGCATAAACAAAATTACTTAGACATAATAAAACTAAAGAAATGGAAGAAGAGATAACATGATTTTAGAATAATAAATAAGAAAAAAAATATTATAAAGAAATAATACAAAAAATAAGTGTTTTAAACTAAAATCTAATTTTCTAATTACCTTATTTGGGTATAAACATGCTATCTATTTATAAAAAAACATGGATAAATCAAAACAAATGAAGAGGGAACCACTTGGATGATAAAAGTAAAAAATGGTGGCAAATAATTTACAGTGATTATCATTAATATATCCACATGATTATCCAATTTGGAATTGATGTGATCTAAATTAGCTATCACTCAAAACATCAAAATTACATATAAGTCTCTTATATTTCTAAATTAAGTTGTCTTATATGTATTAGATACGTATTGCTATAGTTATAGGCCAAGAACTGATGACTATTTGAACTGGGCCTGTACTGCAGATTAGTTCTGTTCTAGGCCATTTTCACCCTCTAAACACTCAAATTTCAAATGCTTTATGAAATACAATATATTAGCCAATTGAGCCATCTCTTCACAGGATCAATAATCACTCCAATTAGATCTTTAGGTAGAAAGTTATGCCCATTTTTTTCAAACCTATCATAAAACAGTTAAAAACTAATTAGGTACAATATTGTAAACATACTTAAGCTTGGGGGGTTAAAGACACTAGTAATACAAAACAATGATGTAAAACCCTTATTAATTTTGTAATTTCAAGTTTTCATCAATGACATTGGAAAAGTAATTTGTAATCTATGAGCAAGTATTAATCTCATGCCCCTCTCTGTCTACAACAAGTCAAGTTTGAGAGAAGCAAGGCCTATCAATGTTATACTCTTACTTGGTGATAAATCTATTGTCTATCTAAAGGAAATCATAGAGGACGTGCTAGTAAAGGTGGACAAGTTTATCTTCCCTACAGATTTCATCATTTTGAAGATAGAAGAAGACAATGAGATTTTCATCATCCTTGGAAGACTTTTCTTAGCCACTGGATGAACAATCATATATGTATAAAAAAAGGGAGTTTACCATAAAAGTGTAAGAGGACACTGTCACTTTCAAAGTCTTTAAGAAAATCAAGATACCATCACAGAATGAAGAAGTGGTGTACCCAAACCCAAGTAGCTCAAAGACATGGATATCATAAATCTTACATTCAAAAGAAGGCATTGAGAGATAGAACGAAAAGAAAGAAGAAGAATAAGCAGTAGTGGAATGAAAGGGTCAAAGAGAAGGGTACAAGAGAATCACTTCCCCAGTATAAGATTAAAGTTTTTCAAAGAAGCACGAGGAGAATGAGGTGAAAGCTACATCCCAAGGTTTAATTACAAAGATATGAAAGCCAAAAGAGATGAGAACTAGCAAGATCACATATAAATATGCTTCTACCATAATATTTTATCCACCAAAAGAATGGAAGCATCCTCGTCAAGCTAACGACACTAAATTAAGCACTTCTTGGAAGGTAACCCAAGTAATTTTATTTTTATTTGATTATTTTCAGTTTTAGTTATATTCTTTTATTTTCCTTTTATGATAAAACAACTAGATGACCATACAAGGAAGCAGCATGAGCATTTGCAAGCATTGGGAGCAAAGAAAATTGCAATCACATTCATCAGAACACAACACTATATTGCTAAAACTTTAATTATCCGGGAAGTTTTGTACACTCTATGCTTTATTTTTTGACATTGGGGATAATGTCTAATTTAAGTTTAGGGGTAGAAAATACATAACTTTTGTTTATTTTGCTACATGATTTGATTAATTATCTTGTGGGTTAAATTTCTTTTTACGTAATAGTCTTGGTTGAGAAGATGATCATTAGTCTACTATAAGAAATAAAATATTGGTTGAATTTATTTTCACAAGTCTCTAGAAAATGATAGATGCTTGAGATAATTCTTATATCAAGAATCTTGGACTGAATTTGACTTTATTTGTTATCACTTATTCTTAAGCACATTGAGATAAGCTTGTATTAGTTGAATTTTTTTACTTAGAGATACATATACTTGAGAAGTATAACACGGTCTCAAAGACCAATACTTTAGAACTTGCTTGATTACTACTTGAGGTAAAATTCTAGGAAACACATGAATAGAGAAATGACATTAAGCCATCTTCAAACGACTAAGCCTTTTCTAGCCTACAATAGATATATATTTATCCCTAGTTATAATTTTTTTGCCTAAAGACCCATTTTTCTATTTAACCACATTACAAGCCTTAAGAATTTAAATTTATTGATTCTAAACATTATCCGCAACACCATAAGCCTTGAGTTTACTTAAAAATATTCTTAAAAGGAATAATATTATAGTTGTGTGAGAAAATTGTACTAAAGTGGAAAGCAAGTAAGTCTTGCAGGTACTTAACAATTTAAGTTTGAGGGTATCTATTCTAAAATAAAAGAAACAAATAGAGTCTTTCAATTCATAATACATCCAGTTTAAGAAAAAGAAGAAATTATTTGAACAAAAAGGTGATTAAAAAAAAGATGAAAATATCATAAGTTTGGGGGAGGGGATGAATCAAGGAAAATGGAATTAAGAGGTTTTTAGGTAAAGTCTAAGTGTTCATGGTATGAATTTTGAGCTTTATAAATATTCTAATATCTCACCTTGACCATAACCTTAAGTTACAAGTTAGCTAAAGTCTGAAATAGATCCTCAAACATATGTCTTTTTACATTAGTGGAGAGTAGTATGAAAAGTACGCTTATGGTAGTGTTATTATGAATTGAAATATAGCGACACATCATCTTTATATACTATTTTAAGCTATTAAGTAAATTTAAGTTTCATACAACTATTTATTTTCTTATTACACTCACAAACAAGTGCTCAATTATAAAAGAGAATGAAAGACTTGATGAATGGTATGATGATTTATTGAAAGTTGTTTATTGATTTCTGAAAAGACTTGTGCCATTTCAATAGCTTTTAAGAGAATGATTATGATCATCTAAATCAACCAAGCTTGTCTTTAGTTTTGAGTTTTTATTTTATTTAGAGTTAGTAATAATTATGAGTTTTTGGTTTTTGTTTTGCTCAAGGACGAGCAAACTCTTAAGTTTGGAGATATTTGATAGGGTTAATTAGGTTTAATATTTTCATCTTCCAAACTTAATATTTGTCCGTTTAAATTAACATTATGTTACTTTTTATGTGCTTTATTATTATTTGGTAGGTTTGGAGCAATTGAGCAAATAGGGATGAGAATCCAAAGAAAACAAAGCAAAAACATCAAATTGCTACCGTACCCTACTATAGTACTTATAAACACTATTCGTGAACAATACTTATAAACACTAATCATAATCTGACTTATGTTTGATGTTTTACTCTAAATTAAAGATATAAACTTACAAATAAAAGACCAAAAACACTAATTTAAGAATCAGGAAGAGAGAGAAAGAACAATTTTTAAAGGATCAAAAGACTAGAAGATTGAAGACTGCAAAAAAAATACTTTTATCTCTTCCACTCTTTATCTTTCTGGTTTTCTATGATTTTCATGATGTTATTCTTGATAGGCTCTAGAAATATTTATTTAATCATAACCTAAGTTTTTATTTTCATGGCTAAACTTTTGAACCTAATATATAGATGGATTTTATTGACTTTCTTAGTTTATGAACTTAATATATATAATTGATTTATTCTATCTTGTATTTATTGATTTCATTATATCTGACCAATATTATGAATGATTGAGGAACCATGATAAACTTGACAAAGGGATTTATATGTTTAGCTTAGGATAGTTAATGCATGATCACAGGGTAACAACTATGAGTTTCATGTATGTTAGACATATACCTAAATGGCATGTATAGTATGATTTAGACCTGTTCTTAATGAATTACATTATCTTCGGATTAGTATAGACATATATGTAATTATGATGAGATTAGAGTCTACGCAATTAATTTTTATTAAGGGATTAATTAAGAGGTTAATAAGTTAAATGAAATATTAGGGGATAAGTTGAAACTCTAGATTCCCTTTGATTAATGAATTCAACCTTTGCTTGCTTTTGATTAATCTTAGGTCTAATTTGATAGAATTAGGTTAATTAGATACAATTCATATTTTGATTCATCTCGATATTAAGTAAGTAGAATTAATTTTAGTAATTGATTGTCAGAATTAGATTAATAGTCCCTATGGGAATGATAACTTGGACTTTAAATCTTATATTATTTGATACAATAGCATGCACTTGCACCTAACTATTATTGTATTTATTAATTGACATTTTCATATTCATAAGGGATCAAATCGCACTTAAGAGACGTTTCACCCATGGAATACTCCTCTATTATGGTAATTTTATGTGTGCTCAATGGCCTCGTTAATCTCTTTCATTCATTTTCAAAGCTCCATAAGATGCTCATTAAGGAGTGACCTAAACTTTCTCGTTTTGATCTTTCTTGGAAAGGGTTTTAACCTTAGCCGAAAGAATGATCCTTGTTGGCTAGTATTTGATTGCCTTTCCATTATGTTGTTTCCTTGCCTTATCTTTTCCTTGTTTGGTTTATCTTCACTTTCTTATAAGCTATCTTCTTCATATTTGATGTCTTTCATCTGAATGCACATTATCAATTTTTAAATATTTTTCAAAGCCATTTGACAAATTCATCTCCTTGAAAACTTTAAATGTTACCTACTTATCTTGCACCCTTATTTTCATCTCTTTTTTTTTTCATATCAATGAGAACTCTCTTAGTAGTTAAGAATGGCAACCCAAGAAGAATAAGAACATTCTTATCTTTCTTCATGTCTAGAATAAAAAGGTTTATCAGAAGGATGAATTTGCCTACTTTGACTAGCACATCTTTAATAACACCCTATGGATAAGCAAGAGATCAATCTACCATTTGAAAGAATATTATAGTGGGCTTTATCTCATCAAGACCCAAACTTCGAAAGATGAATAGAGGTATTAGATTAATGCATGCTCCAATGTCACATAAGGCCTTTTCAAAAGTAGATTCTCCAATAAAGCAAATGATGGTAAATCTACCTGGATCTTTCAACTTTTAAAGTAATTTCTATTATAGGATTACACTAAACTCCTTCATTAGTTTAACCATCTTATGATCCTTTAAACTCTTCTTCTTTGACATTAACTCTTCTATAAATTTCATATAGTTTGGCATTTGCTCCGAGGCTTCTACAAAAAGGTTGTTTATATGAATCTTTTTAAAGACTTTAAGGAAGTTTAAAAATTGAGCATTCGACTTCTTTTTCTTTAACCTTTGGGATATGGCAATAATGGGTAAATTATTTAAGGAAGCTATAAAGTCGGGTTTTAAAATTACCTCAGATGGCTTCCAAACAACTTCTTCCTCTTTATATTCAACCACCTTTTTCTCTGTAGATTCTACTTCTTTATCACTCTTAAGAGTGATTACATTACATTACTCTATCTGAGTAGCCTCTGTGTCATTTAAAAACTTGTCAAAAATTGATACTTAATTGCATTGGCACGTTGACCAACTTGCTCCTCTAGGGACTTTAATGTAGCATTCATATGGGTGCAACGGGGTTTCAATATTATCAAGACGGGCCTTCTTATTATTGTTGAACCTCTCATTTTTCTCTCTAATAAAAGTATATAAGAGGTATTCCAATGAGGAGTTTTTTCAACTATCGATCGGTTGATTAAACCCCGATGAAGGTTGTAGAACATTCCTTATGTTACCATAAGAAAGGTTTCTATAATTTTTTAGCCCCAAATGGTTGTTAAAGTTCCTTATGTAGACAAGTTGTTACTCTAGTAGTTGAATTTTTAGTTGTCGATGTATTACACTTGTTCCAGTTTACTTCTTTTCATTGGTGTAGGAGATATTTGCTATCATCATTGGATTTTTCCTTGTTAAAGCCTCTGTAGCATGATTTGAAAAATTTTGGTTAGCCAAAGTTGAGACTTAGGCTAAAAGTGCAACCAAAGGATAAACTTCATGAACTTCAACGGCCTTCCTTATAATAGACATCTTATTAGTCTATTGGTAGTTGTTACATGCCATTTCCTCCAACAAGACTTGGGCTTTTTTTGCTATTTTTGAGAATAAAGTACTATCTACCACCGCATTTACAATGGTCCTCATTTGCCCATTTAGTCCATTGTAGAAGAGTTATATTTAGAACCAATCTTGGTATCCATGTTAGGGTCACCTTCTAATAAGGTCCTTGAACCTCTCCTATTTTTCATAGAATAGCTTGAAGTCTAACTGTCAAAATTGAGCTATATTTTCTCGAAGTTGAGAAGGTTTTTATGGTGAGAAGAGTTTAGTGAAGAACCTTTGGGCTAACTCTTCCCATGTTGCAATATTTCTTGATTGCAAAGCTTGAAGCATACCTCTTGCCTTGTCCTTAAGAGAGAAAGGGAACAAGCATAATCTAATGACATCATTTGAAATCTGTGTTCATCTTAATGGTGTCACATATTTCTACGAAAATAGCAAGGTGAACATTTGAGTCCTCATTTGGTAAACCTCTATACTGATTTTGTTGCACCATATTAATGAGGTCCAGATTCAACTCAAATTTTTTGGCATTAATTCCTTGACATCAAATCCTTGAATAGTTATCATTAACCACAGGCCTGAAATAGTCTCGCAAGGCCCATAGTTATTAGTGTTTGATAACGGTTACTTAGGTATAATATTTTCATCTTCCAAACTTAATATTTGTTATTTAAATTAATATTATTTGGCTTTTTAATGTGTTATTTTATTTTGTAGGTTTAGAGTCAATAGAGCAAATAGGGATGAAATTCAAAGAAAATAAAGAAAAAATATTAAATTGTTATTGTACCTTATTATACTAAATTGCTACAGTACATATTACAATGTCAAGCTACAGTATTTTTACTAAAGTGCCCAGTGCCGCAGCACTCAAGATAGTGTGTACAGCGCTGCGGCGTTATGCGAATAATACTCATAAACAGTGTGTGTGTGTGTGTGTGTGTGTGTGTGTGTGTGTGTGTGTGTGAACAGTACCTATGAACTGTAATCCTAATCTAACTTACATTTGATATTTTACCCTAATTTGAAAATATAAACCTATAAATAGAAGGCTAAAAATCCTAATACAAGAAATCAATAAGATAGAGAAAGACTAATATTTTAAGGATCAAGAAGACTAGAAGATTGAAAACTGTAGAAAAATTAGTTTTATCTCTTCGACACTTTATCTTGCTAGTTTTCTATGATTTTTATGATGTTATTCTTGTAAGCTCTAGAACTCTTTATTTCACCATGACCTAAGATTTTATTTATAGGGTTAGACTTTTGAACCTATTATATAGTTGAATTTTATTGATTTTCTTAGTTTATGAATTTAATATATACAATTGATTTATTCTATCTTGTGTTTAATGCTTTCATTATATCTGGCCAATATCTTGAATGATTGAGGAACCATAATAAACTTGACAAAGGGATTTATGCGTTTAGCCTATGATAGTTTGATATATGATTATAGGGTAATAGCTACGAGTTCCATGTAGGATAGAAATATACCTAAATGGTATGTATTGTATCATTTAGACCTGTTAATACTGAATTACATTCTATTCGAATTATTATAAACATATAGGTAATTGATAGAATGCGTAATATAGACATCTGACCATCGACAAAGATTTGTGATGAGATCACAGTCTAAGCCAATAATTGATATTAAGGGATTAAATAAAAGGTTAATAAGTCCAATGAAATATTAAGAGATAAGTCGAAACCCTAAATTGCTTTTAATTGGTAAATTTAACTCATTACTTACTTTTATTTAACTTAAGTTTAATTTAAAGAATTAGGTTAATTAGATAAATGTCATCTTTAGATTTTTCTGCTTAAAAGTAAAATAAAATTAATTTTAGTAACTTATTGAAAGAAATAGATTAAATAGTCCCTATGAGAATGATAACTTGGACTTCTACCAGCGCTACCAATGGAAGATGGATCTCCTTCCTGGTGACTTCAAAACGTCACCCAAAGCTTGAGCTTGATCTCCCCTTTTTTCTCTTAGGCCTCTGCAAAGTGCACTCTACTTCTAGATCATAAGGCCAAAGCTCTTGTCATAAACCTTCAAAACGCCATAATAACCACAACTAAAGAAAATAAATGTCTAAATTAAAATCAAGTTTCTTATCTACAATATTAGCAAATTTTCAAAATTCACAATTAAACAATCTAAAGAGATTAGAATTCTATTGTAAAAAGGTCTTAGGGTCTTAATTTCACTATACCTTTCCTAAGTTCTTCATGTTTTACTAATTAACAATTACTCTTATACATTCATTAATTAAAGGGTTAAGACTAATCTCATTATCTCTCCCGAGTGTCAAATGAAATTTTATGCATACATAATCAAGTTGATATACTTACGTAACTAGTTCATCTATATATGCATTAAGCAACTCTTATATGATTATCTAAGTTTTATTAGCATCCTAACTCAATAACAATTCAAGCTATGTTTTCCAAATTTGAAAAATGGGTCAATCTCTCTTGAGCTTTAATTCACAAATCAACAACAACCAATTGGTTTTCCAATCAATTAGATGCATTAAACATAGAGAAACATAAAATGAATAACAAAAATTTAGTTATTAATCAACTAACAACATCTAACATGGTTTATGGTAAAGCTATACCCAACCCTAGGATAAGAAATCTAGCCAACCATATTTAAGAGCACATTAACAATAAGCCAAAGTTTTACAAAATTTATCATGCTTAAATTAACATAAACTACCAAATTAAACTCTAAATTTAAAAAAAAAATGAATAAGAGAAAAAGAAGGAACTAGTTGGAGAAGTCCTTGGGCTTTCAATCTTCAATGATCTTCCACAAACCAACTCCAATAATACTTTTGTGCTCCTCCCTCCTTTTGAATGAGCCCTTTAACTCTTTTTTTTATAGGTCCTAAATTAGGGAAAAATAGGCGTTTTGCATATATTGGTGATACGGCATCAAATTTTTAAGGCTGTGTCACCAAGTTTTTATTTGAATTGGCATTGCAGCTTTCTAATGCGTTCACTATTCATTAGAATAGTACTGTCATGGGCACTATTCATTCAATGTTCATTGCTAGCATGCTGCAATGATAAATGCATTTCATACATTATTTAGTACCCCTCTTAATCTAATATTTGCTCAGTTTAAGTATCAAAATATGACCACTTATGCATACATTATTTTTTGTAAGTTTCAACCAATTGGAGTATTAAAAACATCAAAATTTGATTAAAAATAGGCAAAGAGGTCATTTTACAAAACGTTCAAGCTGCAGCCTCAGAAGTCTAAACCACAGTCCTTAGTTAAATAAAGAAAATAAGACCAGGTATTGGGGATGTGGCCTTAATGTTTATGGGTTGCGACCCTTTATCATAGAATTCTCACCTACTTGTTATTCATCTTTTTCTTTTTCTAAGTTAGAGGTATAGCAAACTCAGTCTATGCAGTATTTATGATTTTTTTATTTTTTGATAAACATAACTATAAGTCACTATGCCTCTAAAGAGGTGAGAGTTCTATGGTAAAGGGTCTTAATTTCACTTTACCGTTTCGATATTCTTTATCGTTAGTGATTAACAACTAATCTTGTGAATTCATTAATCATGAGTTGAGAATTAATCTTATTACCTCTCCCGAATGTTGAATGAGATCCTATGCATAAATAATTAAGTTGATATCCTATCTAACTTGTTATACATACATACATTAAGTTACTCTTAAATGATTACCCTAAGTCTATTAGTCTCCAAGATCAATAAACTGAAGGTTATATTTTTTACAAACCAACACATAAGTAAAACTCTCCCAAGCTCATACCCCATAAGTTTAAATCATCTAATCACTTTTCTAATCTAATTATAAATATTAAACTTATAAAAAGTATAAATGAAAAACACAAGATAATTATTAATCACATAATATATCAAAACATAGTATACTAAGTAGAGTTACATTAAGCCCGAGAACATGTAATCTAGCAATCCATATTTAAATCTATAAATACGATAGTTCTGCAGCTCATAGAAGTAACCATGTTTTCAAACAAAATAAATTACAATTATAAACTTGAAACTAGAGTAAATAAGGTAGAGAGAAAGAGAGAACTAGTTGGAGAAGTAATTGGGGGTCCTTAATCTTCAATGGTCTCCCACAATTTAGGCTCCAAGTGTATTTCTCTCACTAAAACCCTTAGTTTTCTCTCTCCGTTCCATGCTCTCCTCCCCTAAAAGAGACTTTTATCTTATATTTATAGTTCCTCCCGAAAATGCCCTTTTAAAATTAGGGCAAAGAGTCCAAAAACAAAAGTACAAGTGGTGGCATCGTAGCCTTGAGAATTGGTGCTGTTGTGCCACCCTTTTTCTAAATTAGAGCCATGGGCCCAAGATAAGTGAAGAAAATAAGACCGGGTGTTGAGGTCGTGGCCTAACTCTTCTGGGCCACAACACTACTTCATGCGGCGTCAAGACTTAAATTTTTGTGGTGTTTTTTGGCACCGCAGTAGGTACGATAACAATTATTATTATGGTTATTGTAGTATTTCATTGTGCAACCTACTATAGCATATTTGATATTTTTGCCTTGTTTGCTTAAGATCTTCATCTTAAATAGTTATGTTAACTTAAAATCTACAAAATGACATTAATGCACATAAAAAGTCATATATTCATATACAAAATGAGCAATTATCATATTAAGAGGGATAAAACATCACATATAAAACTCGCCTATCGGTGGCATGCCCAAAATGCATCATCCAATTACAATACCTAATCTCTATGATTGAATTTCACTATTTTCTTCAAAATCCTCTTGATTTCTCGGTTGGATATTTTTACTTGTCCGCTCGTTTGTGGATAATATACGATGTTGATCTTGTACTTAACCTTGTATTGTTTGTAAGAGGCCTAAACAATATTTGTTATAGAAGTGCGAGCCCTTATTGTTGATGATTGCTTTTGATGTCCCATATCTTGTGAATATGTTTTCCTTGAGGAATTTGAACACCACTTTTGCGTCATTGGTAGGTAATACTATTACTTCCACCCATTTAATTTAAAGATATAATCAACAACAGCAAGCATATATAGAGTATTGTGGGAAGATGAAAAAGGTCCTATAAAGTCTATACCCCATACGTCAAAAACCTCTACTTCTAGAATGTTTTGGAGTGGCATCTCATGTCTTTTGTGAATGTTCCCTGTTCATTGATATATATTATAATATACAATAAAGAAATATGCATCTTTAAACAATATAATCCAAAAAAAACCCGATTGTAGTACCTTTGCTACTGTTTTATCTCTTCCAAAGTCGTCACCATAGCTTGAGGAATGGCATTGGTGTAGGATGTCTTTAAATTCCTCCTTTGGTACACATCTCCAAATGATTTGGTCTATATATTGCTTAAAAAAGAATGGTCCATCCCATAAATAGAATTTGACATCATAAAGAATATTCTTTCTCTACAGAAATGCTAAATCTAGAGGAGTAATTCCACTAACTAAGTAATTAAAATAGTTAGTATACTATGGATTGTCCTTGTGTTGTGCTACCAAGAGTTACTCATCCAAAAATGTTTCATTGATTAGTGTCTTCTTTTGTTCTTGATTTGGATCTTTTAAATGAGAGATCTAGCACTTGGTTTTCTACACCTTTTATATCTTTAATCACAATATCAAATTCTTTTATTAACAAAATCCATCTAATTAGCCTTGGTTTTGTATCTTTCTTCGTGATTAAGTACTGAATGGTTGAATACTCTGTAAAGACTATCACCTTAACTTTAATAAGATAGGTGCGGAATTTTTCAAAGGTGAATACTACTCCAATAAGCTCTTTTTCTGTGGTGATGTAGTTTGATTGCGCGTCATTGAGAGTTTTGCTGGCATAACATATTGTATGGAGTACTTTGTGATTTCATTGCCCTAAAACTGGTCCTACTTTTAAATCACTAGTATCACACATTACTAAAGATTGTGAATTATATATACATTTTGACCTTATGTTAACTTAGATTTTGTCATTTTCAAGTAATTTCATGCTATATATGCATCTAAGTTTTAATTTTGTAGGATGATTCATGAAATATCCTACGATATGGAAGGAAAAAAAATCAAAATTTGTGCCAAAAAGTGAAAATTTAGAGAAGGAAGTGCAGAATAGGATTAACGCCCCTATGTTTTCCTTACCAATGCACCAGTGTTCATCAAAATGGATGAATACCCAAGCGTTCAAGTGCCAATTGTTGGCGGGATCTAAGGCACGTGTGGGTGTATGCATGTGCAATACATTTCAAATACATATTTACGTTTAACGGAAGTGTGAAACTGGCAATAAACACAATAAATAAAATATATTAATCGCATTAATATATTTATAGAATTAGAGAACTCACCTCAACGTGTAACGTTATACACATATTTTTCCTGAAGTCCGCATGGAGACCAACTCGCGGGCAGTTCTAGTCATCAACACGGTAGACTTGGTGAGCTAGAATAGCAGCCTTCAATGCAGCACTGGGTTTAACTCTTAAACCCCAAAATAGTCAGTGTGTGTTTTTATCCTTTTCTCTAAAAGGATAAAAATTTGAGAATTTAAAGCAATCCTCTATTACTTCAATTGAAAGTATAAAAAAAATTGAAACAATTTCATTTTGTCTCTTTTTTTTTTCTTCTTCTTCTTTTCTTCTTCCACCATTTCTTTCTCATTTCTCTCTCGCCCATCTTAGCCGACATACACATACTTCAAATTCTTTCTCTCTTTCACTTTATATATATATATAAAATAAAATAATAATAATAATATTAATATAATATATATAGTAATGATATAAAAATGTAATGGGTGCCAACTATATGGCACCCAATATTTAATATTAATATATATAATATCTAATAATAAAATAATATAATAATATATTATATAATAAAATAATATAATATAAAAATATATTATATTATATAATAAGAGAGATATTTTGATTATTTAATAATTAAATAATTAAAGTGTAAAATGATCATTTTGCCCCTCATGTATAGTTACCAAGTCTACCCCTAGTGGGTCCTACCAAATCCGCACTTGGGTAAATCCAACCAAGGGTCCATAATACGTCACGTGTCATTATACAATTAATAAATAACAATTATTGGCTAATTGTTGTATTTAACACTTAAATACAGATACGCACAACGAGTACACTCCATATCGCAGGACTCCCTAGGTTCTACGCCCGATTTGTCAAATGAAACTATTCCATGAGTCCATGAGCAATGCCCCAGCCACACGTCACGAATATTATAAATCAGCGCGTTGAACCATGCAAGCTGAGATTACAACGCATACGTATAGTCCTTCCGTCATGATATCCTGGATGTGCGGGGATATAGATTGACACCGTCAAATCTCCATGTGCTCATCCATGTCCTATCTCCAAACTTGTATCTCAATGAACAATATGCGCAAACTCCTTTTCCATATTGTTCGACCCTGGCGGAACTCTTTCCCGGGATGATTGATTGTGGCTACAAGACTTTCTGAGATACAGTCTCGAAGCATCTGGATATCAAACTCCATATGGGAGCTGACGGATCCCATATCTGTACGCACTGGACTCCATAAGCATCGGACCATACCTAGCGACACCCAGCGGTCACACCATGAAAGCTCTATGACATGCATGAAACCAAAGTATGGTGGATCACTTACACGCCCACCGTGGCACTTAAGTCAAAGGACCACGTATACTACTCAACTCGAAAGGACCCTCCGTTGACGGCTTACATTGGTGTCTATCGAAGGCCCTCATGAGTCTATCCTATATCCAGTCCTAACTGGATACCCATATGTTAATGCGAACTCCAAGTTCACAGTCGGTCAGGAACGACCATCTATACCCTATAGGTACGACATATGCTGATCTATATATAAAGGTATCCACCGACAGACCCGTATCGGCAGAAATAGATCAGGGACAATTATTCGAGAACATACTTGTGCAACATGCATTTCCTGGCACCTGATTGCAACTCTTGCAACTATGCAGTTGCTAGTATATTCTCAAGTCTTTGTCCCATTACAGATAAGGCTCCAACTCTTGGATCTGCTAAGTATTATAACTAGCTAACACTTAGCTGTGCTAACATTTAGCAATTATATGTCTCAGCGTGGCTAACTATGAGCCCTTATCTAAACTCTTTAGATCTAATCCGAACTCCTACAGATCTACAATGTCTGTAACATTACATACATAATACCATATAAATGGGTATTAGTGATTTAATGGGAATGTACACTTGTATAAATACATAAGTATATATACATTCAGGGATGGCACATAAGCACTGACCTTAACACCAATAGCCCTGCGTTTTTGGAAAAGATGAATGTTGTGGTATAGGTAGAGGAACGGAATTGAATGAATTCCATAACATATCCAAGGCAGCCAACACTCTCTTGCGCCTTTAGCGGGGCTTCTATGCCATAAACTTCCCAATGATGAGACAGTTAATGCCGTGACAACGGTACAACAAATCGTAGAATGCCCCAATGTTCTAGAACAAATGTCACAGCATTTGCTTCTTTTGCTGGTATTATAAAATGACACTTTTTGGAGCACACCAGTAGCTTGGACGTTTCATCTTTGTTTTTCCTTCAAAATAGATTATTATAAACCCAAAATATATACTTTTTAGTGTAAACAAACACAAAATAACACTTGGAATCATTTAAATTGTAGAATAACATAATCAAGAAAGCTGGTGACTTCAAGAAGGATCATTCAATCAAGACCAAGGAGTTGTTTTGAACTTCTCTTTCTACAATCTTGGGTTTGAACTTGGTTGTTTAATATTTTTTCTTGTATTTTGCTATCTATCTTTTATTATGTTGAACTAAACATATTTGTCTAGCGTTGTAGTTATGAATCTAAATGTGTTTGTAAATATTTATATCTTTAGATGTTATGAACTCGGTTGTTATTTAATTTGTTGATGCTTAATGCTTGCAATTAACCTAGCTAGTTATTGGATGATTTTTTGATTCATTTAAATAAACTTGGAAAAACGCATCTCAATAAATAGCCTAAGACAAACTAATGTATCATTACAGAATAGCATTTACAAATTTCAACTTAGGATATTAATATACTAATCGGCATGCATGGTTAAAATAACTTGTACTTAATGAATTCTGACTTAATCTCATTACCATAGGAATATAGGTATTAGGTTAGTTAGGGTATGATCGTTTGACCATCAAAAAAGGCTTTGTGGTAAGTCTTATGTTGTGACCAATAATTAACAAAGAGATTAGCATTCAAAGTCATCATAAACAAACATATTTTAGGGGATAACTATAATTATAGGCAATCTCGCTCATTGATTTCCTTGTGTCTTTACTTGCATATATAGGTTAATAAATTAGCATTAATCTTAGTTTTTAATTGCTTTTTAAAGAATTGAGTTGTCATTCTTCTTCTCTTCTCCGATAAAACTATCGATTTCTAGTCATTGCCTTTGGCACCATCAAACTTCCCACCATTGTCTATTAAAGATCCAACTAACTCATATCACTTTTCAGTCTTCGTTTGTCAGAAAAAATAATTGTGTTCAATTTCAGTTCTGCACTCCTTAAATTAGCTAATTATTGTTGTGTCAAATTATTTTATATTTATCTTTATACTCAATACATTAGCTTCCATTTTTTAATCTACCCCTAAATAAAAAGAAAAGGAATGAGAGAGTAAGGATGAGAGAGGAATAAATATATAAAGGAGAAAGAGAAAGTGCAAGAATAGAGGAAAAATTGATGGCTTTATAGTTTGTAGATTAGTTGTCTGAGAATCAATCTTAGAAGAGCAAGAAAAAGAGATCGTTTCATGTTTAAAAAAAAAAATGTCAAACTATGTTTTCTCATCCTCTTTCCTAGTATTGAGTCTAGAAGGTTACACTAATATTGATCCATTATTAATATGGTGTGTTAAAAAAAATCGCATATTGAAGGAATATTCAGAGATAAAAGTTATAAGCATGACCATTAAAGTTTTAAGTTCTCGTGATATGTTTGGCTCTAAATTTAAAAGAAATTTTCATTTGCCATTCAAAAAACTCATTTAAAAGTTAAAATGACTTTCTTGATAGGAGATGATAGGAATACTTTCTAAATTTAAAAATTTTCTTGATAAAGATGACAGGAATAATTTTTAATTTCCTAAACTGTCAATTAGAAGAGATATCTAAAAATTGAAAAAAATTTCTTAGACAAAAATCTAATTAAAAAAATATTTCCTTCTTTTTTATTATAAGAAAACCAAAAAAAAGAAGAATTTATGAACATCTCTACAAGTTAGGAGTCCAACAAAGTTTTCGTCGTCAACTTGAGGGGGATGATAAAAATCATTTATAAATTCTTTACTAGAAAAGTAAAATTGACAAGGATGAAATGTAAATATGACAAATGATAAAAAAAAAATCGAGATTTGCTATATGAAGCATATATTATTCAAATCTCTTCAATTATATTCTAAATCATGTTTAAATTCTTTTTATTTATTTCCACTAATAATGCTTATTTTTTTGTATAAATTGAATCTTTCTAAAGGTTAAAATCAACAAGAGTGAAAGCTATATTTTCTTAATTATGTTGTCAATTTCTTCAATGTCATTCTAAAGGCACACATTTTTTTTCTAGAGTTCATGATAGGTTAGCTTATAAAAAGTCAAGTTGTTTTATATTAAACAAAAGATCAATGATAATGCGTATATATTGCATCTACTTGATGATTGACGCATTTCCAATACTTTTAACTTGACTAACATTTATGATTATTATAAAGAGGAACCAATTTATCAAAATTCAAGGATGAGTTTTCTTCGCACTTGAGTGCTTACCACAATGGTAAGCACTCCTTCTAAGTGCACCTCCCTAATTTGGAGGAAGGGATTCAAATTTTAACGAATGCTAAGACGATGTAATAATCTCTTTTAAATAATAGGGGGTACTATCTCCTCTATTAGGGTGATATTTAGATGATTGTTAATATGAAAGTGAAATCATATCTCGATTAATTAAAATTTAAGAGCGCATCAATGTAAAAATCAAATTTTGTTTCAATTATAATAGAACCTAATTATTATATTAGTAGAGCGCATCAATGTAAAAATCAAATTTTGTTTCAATTATAATAGAACCTAATTATTATATTAGTAGAGCGCATCAATGCTTTAATTATACATCTAGTGCTTGTAGTTAAGAAGAAGAAATAAGAATGAATTTCCTTCGAGTAGAGGAGACTAATATAGGACAAGTTGCAGGTGGTAGGCAAGAGATGTAGGACAAGTCATAGAGGTACGTAAGCCACAAAATTAACTAGTCGCAAAACGACTTTTCCTAGCCTGACAGCTTGCAATCTTTATTTACCTCGTGCGAACCCGTGATGACGAGTTTCTCGATTTGAAGTAGTTTTCCAATTTTTCTAGAAAACCATCTTTTGAAGTTGAGTCAGATTTTAATTTTTGTATTTAGTTTTGTTTATTACTTTATATAAGAGTCTAATATCTAAATTTAGAATAAAATCCCTATCTCATAAGAACTTAATGAATTCAAATCTTTTCATCAATGAAATTAATAATATCTAGAAATTATTGGTAGTTTTTTTTTTCTCTTTTACGTTACTATTTTGCCATTATTATTTAGAGATCGCAATTGGATCGGGCAGCCTAAGTTTAGCACAATTCAATTCAATATTGTAGTATATTTGGGCTAAGAATTTGTGTCAGTATGAGTTCGTCACAAACCCAATACATTAGGCCAGTTAATTGTATTATTACTTTTAAATTACTATTTATCACAAAATTTTGTGACAATAAAATCTTGAATTCAAAGTCTCGTGGTCAAATATTTTATTAAGTGAAGATATTTTACCGCTAGTTCAATATATGTTTATATTTATGTTTATTTAATTTATATTTATATTATAAATGAATATACAATTAAATCAAAAATTACTTTTAAAAATATTTTAATTATTATTATTAATGTAACTATATTAATTTTGTGTTATTATCATAATTAAAATTACATTATAATTATAATTATAAATACCATTAATATACATATTATTAATTGTAATTATAATTTGTAATTTTAAACAAATTGGTAGTATACGTTGAAATATAATTTTATTATGGGCAAAAGATAAAATTAAAATAAAAATTTAACTAATGAATCAATTGTATTTATTTATATCATTCTAATCTATACTCAGGAAAATTCAAACAACCTCATTTTAAATGTTATAATTTTAAATTCTAATTTCAATTTTATGACATTAAATGTTATAATTTTAATTTTAATTTTAATTATATTAAATATTATAATTCACAATTAATTTTATTTTTAATTACGTTAAATGTTATAATTTCAATTACAATTTAAATTCTAATTACGTTAAACGAAAATTTAAATTTTAATTTTAATTTCAATTACGTTGAAAGTTATAATTTTAAATTCAATTTTAATTTTAATTACGTTAAATATTATAATTAAAAATCTAATTTTAATTTTAATTATGTTAAATGTTTTCAATTTCAATTTCAATTACGTAAAATATAATAATTTTAAATCAAAATTTAATTTAATTTATGTTAAATGTTATAATTTCAATTATAATTTAAATTTTAATTGCATTAAATGATGATTTGGATTCTAATTTCAATTACGTTAAATATTATAATTTCAAATTCAATTAAGTTGAATGTTATAATTTCAAAGCCATTTTTAATTTTAATTACATTAAATATTATAATTTCAAATCCAATTTTAATTTTAATTACGTTAAATGTTATAATTTTAAACACAATTTTAATTTTAATTAAGTTAAATATTATAATTTAAAATCTAATTTTAATTTTAATTACATTAAATGTTATAATTCTATATCCAATTTTAATTTTAATTATGTTAAATGTTATAATTTCAAATCTAATTTTAATTTAGTTATGTTAAATATTAAATTCCAAATCCAATTTAAATTTCAATTACCTTAAATATTATAATTTTAAATTTAAATTCAAATTCAATTTTAATTACATTAAATTTTATAACTCCAATTCTAATTTAGATTCACATTATGTGAAGTGTTAATTCAAATTTTATTTTTGATTCTAATTACGTTAATTTTATAATTCTAAATCAATTTTTAATTTCAATTATGTTAAATATTATAATTTAAAATCCAACTTTAATTTTAATTACGTTAAATGTTTATAATTTCAATTTCAATTTCAATTTCAAATACATTAAATATTATAATTTCAATTTCAATTCCAATTACGCTAAATATTATAATTCCATTTCTAATTCTAATTTTAATTTCAATTACGTTAAATGTTATACTTTAAATTTTAATTTCAATTTCAATTACGTTAAATGTTATAATTTTAAATTCAATTTTAATTTTAATTATGTTAAATGTAATAATTTCAAATCCAATTTCATTTTCAATTACATTAAATGTTATAATTTCAAATCTATATTCAATTTTAATTATGTTAAATGTTAATATTCCAAATCTAATATCAATTTTAATTACATTAATTGTTATAATTCTAAATCCAATCAATTTCATTTATGTTACATGATATAATTCTAATTCTAATTATATTAAATATTATAATTAATTTTAAATTTTAATTTCAATTACGTTAAATGTTATCATTTTAATTTTAATTTCAATTATATTAAATATTATAATTCTAATTCAAATTCAAATTCCAATTTCAATGTCAAATTTATTAAATGTTTATAATTTAAATTTCAATAACATTAAAATTATAATTTTGAATTCAATTTTAATGTTAATTACGTCAAATGTGTATGAAAATGTGAATAAAAAATAATAAAAAATATTGTCAAATTTAAATAATTAATAAAGAGTAAGTGTAAAAAAATAAAATTTAAAATTATGGGTGCTATAGTAGTAAACAAAAGTAGAAGACATGTGATCTCACTACAATAATATTATTTTTAATTAAAAATAACTTATTAAAAAATTATTAATTTTTTTATGAGTCATGGGTTGGTCCGTTAGGCCCATATGCCAAGTACGACACGACTCACTGTGGATCGTATCGTGAGCTGTGCTTAGGCCAAGCCGGCACAAATACTATTCGTACCTGGGCTGGGCTGGCATAACAACCCATATGAGTTTAAATTTCATCGGTCGGTCGTGCCAAACTTGCCACCTTTAATACTACTTAACAAGATTGGAGATTTAATTTCTTCTTGCATCTTCAAGAACAAATTTATCTGACTTAGCCAATAAAAAAAAATTAACATCACCACAACTTTTTTTATCATCAATAATTCTATTTAATATGCAATTCATACAAATTAAAAAAAACTCAAAATAACAGTAATCAAACTGATAAAATTATTTAACTTTGTCTTTGAGATCTCCAACAAACTAAAATTAAAAAGACTCACAACTGAACATCTAAAGCAAAGCCAAAAGCATACAAATCATTTTTATTTGTAACTCTCACATTTCTAAAGCTTGGAGGCAAACAAAACAAGAAAAAGAATTCCTTTGATCTTTTGCGCGTTTTGTTTTAAGCTTTCTCTTTTAAACAAAAATGACCTAGTCATTTGCGTATGAATTATAAGAGACCGAATCGACAATGTTTTACCCAAAACAATGTAGACCAGACATGAAAATGATCAACCTGCTATCATGAATAAAATGCGTGGACGAACTATCATCTTTGGTGTAACCCACAATACTCTTTAAGTTTTCCTTGAGACTATGGATTCAATCTTAAAGGAGAATATATATAAGAATTGGAGCTGCTTGACATTTATTATTAGAAACGTAGAGCAGTACTAGTATTAGTCATAACTTTTAAATCAATCATATAATGTTTACTTTTTTATGATGAGAGTAAAGGTATGATAATAATAAATATAAAAGAAAACAAATCGTGTTTAACAACTAATAAGCGATTGCATTAGTTGGGATTGATGCTACCACTCATTTATACATAAATAGTTAATGAAAAGATGCTAACACTTTTTTACTCAAAAAAAAAAACAGAAGAAAGTGGAATAATGAAGATAAGATAAAACAAGAGTAAATTTGGAAATAAATGAATATTTAGGGAAATTTAAATAAATTTTAAAGATTTTGATAATGCTCTCCCCTAAATTTAGGCTGCAAAGTCTAAAGGCTTAGGCCTAAGGATGACAACGGATAGGATTTGAGACGGATATTGTTAAATTTATATTTGTATTTATTTAAAAAATAAAATATCAAATTTTTTTCAAATTCGTTGCAAATTTGAAATTTTATTACCAAACCCACACTAGTAGATATGTACTCACTACCAAACCTGTAACGAATTATTTAGAAATTTTTAATGAGTTTTCAATTAATATAATAAAAAAATAAAATTATAATATTAATTTAATTAAAAATTTATAAAATATAACAATTAAAATAATATAAATAATTATTTCATATTTAATTTAATTACATTAAATGCTATAATTATAATTATAATTTTATTTACGTTTAATGTTATAATTTTAAATTCAATTTCTATTTTAATTACGTTAAATGTCATAATTCAAATTCAAATTCAAATTTTAATTACGTTAAATATTTTAATTTTAATTCTAATTTTGATTTTAATTACATTAAATATTATAATTGCAAATCCAATTTCGATTTTAGTTACTTTAAATATTATAATTTTGATTCTAATATTGATTTCAGTTACATTAAATATTATAATTTTTAATCTAATTTCAATTTTAATTACGCTAAATATTATAATGCTAAATCTAATTTTCATTTCAATTATGTTAAATATTATAATTTTGATTCTAATTTCAATATCAATTATGTTAAATATCATAATTTCAATTTTAATTTTGATTTCAATTACATTAATTGTCATAATTTCAAATTTAATTTTGATTTCAATTATGTTAAATGTCATAACTCTAAATCGAATTTGGATTTCAATTACGTTAAATGTGATTATTATAATTCTAATTTTGATATTAATTATGTTAAATATTATAATTATAATTCTAATTTTGATTTCAACTACGTTAAAATATTATAATTCTAATTCTAATTTTGATTTCAATTACGTTAAATGTTATAATTCTAAATCCAATTTTGATTTCAATTACGTTAAATGTTATAATTTCAAATCCAATTTTAATTATGTTAAATATTTTAATTTTGATTCCAATTCTAATTTTATTTACATCAAATGTTATAATTCTAAATTTAATTTCAATTTTAATTGTGTTAAATGTTATAATTTCAAATCTAATTTCAATTTCAATTATATTAAATGTTATCATTCCAAATCCAAATCCAAATCCAATTTCAATTACGTTAAATATTTAATTCTAATTACAATTACAATTTTAATTTGTTAAGTGTTATAATTCTAAATTCAATTTCAATTACAGTAATTATTAAATATTTTAATTCTAATTCTAATTTCAATTTAAATTTCAATTACATTAAATGCTATAATTTCAATTACAATTACAATTACAAATACAATCATTAGTCCATTTGAACTAATTTTATTTAATTTTTTATTGAACGGTATGAACGACATCAAACCAAATCTAGGACTCTTGATGTGAGCTAATAACAAATGCAGAAAAAAAAAACTCTTATTTTTTATTTTTCTCTAAATTTTTTTAAAAAAATGTAGTATGTACAGATACCTGTTGCGGGTATTCGCTGATTTTTCACCAAATTCATACTCTTATTAAATCGTTGCTAGTTTTAATTTTGTATACCAAACCCACTTTAAATCTTATTAAATTCTTTCCAATGCGGGCGGGTTTTAACGAGTAAATTTGCCATCTCTACTTAGGCCCATAAGGCCCCAAAACATCACCCCATAAGGCCCAAATGATATTGGTTCAAAAGACCTAAGAACAATATCCTCAAGTTACAGGCACCTTCTCTAAGCTAGTTAGAATATTGGTTACAATTTGGCTACCTTGTTTAGCCAGACTCCAAAAGAGAAAGCTATCGACACTTTCCTCAAACTGGTTAGAATATTGATCATAACATGGCCATCCCGTTCAGTCAAACTCACAACCTTTGAGTTGGTCTGACATTAGTCATAACTTGACCACTCTATTCAATTAGACTCACAATAGGAGAACAATATCTATTTTTATCAAGCACATGTCAAAATTCGACCACCCTGTTAAAGAAACTTTGTAAAAATACTTAACTTATGAGAGTTGTAGATAAGATAAATCTATCAAGAAAAAATTTTAAAATCACGATACAAGTCCTAGCAAGATAAGAAATATCCAGTGAGATTTCAAGAAAAAACTTTGACAGCAGAATCCTAAAAAAGAATGTATATGAGACTTCAAAATCTAAAAAGAATTCTAAAATGATGTGTCAAACTTACATCCTCGCCCTATAAATAAGGAAGAAAATTTGCACAAAGGGGATAATTAGATTGTTACGTAGGTGATTGTTATTACTGGCCTTTTTATTGCAAACATAAGAAAATAAGGAATACCCTAGAAACATATAGGCTAAGCCATCTAATTCCACCTTACTCTCTTGCTCTATTTTTGTTTTTTACTAGACCCTTATTGACTTAAGTATCAAAGTGCCTATATAAAAAAATTTTGAGTATGGCCTCATTTTTTTTTTATTGTGGGATTCTTGTTAGACGTGATATCTATAAAGGAAGAGTATTTTAATTTAGTTTAAGTCTTGTTCCATCCTTGACGTTAAAGCCAAGCTTCCTAAGAAAAAAAAAACTTACCTTGTTGACTTTCGAGTTACCAAATTTTTGGATAATAGTTTAATGCCATCTGTGGGAAGCATACGAAAAAGTTATCAATAATCAGACGGAGATCATAAAGAACAGACATTCAAAAATTGTCAATAACTGCTATATGGTTGCACAAAATAATGAATAAGCCCTATTTCTTGATGATAATGTTAAGATACAAAATCCTAATAAATTTATAGAAATGTAACACAACAATAACTCAAGCCAATAAGAAAATTTGCTAGCTTGGCAAGAGGCACTAAAAGAAGAACTATAAAAATCATGGCAAAAAGAATGAATTGAAAAAGATGAAGGCAAAACTTCTGGAAAAGTGCAACAACTTAAAAGAGTCATAAGAATCTCATCCCAACTCTGAATCATAATAACACATCTTACCACTAAGATGTGTTGTCTCAATAGCAAAGAAAGCCAGAAATCCTCCTCGATTTACTCAAAAATAAAATAGAAAAATAGTTATGGTAGAAAGTTTTAAAAGGGAGAATCATTCACCAAGTTGGTGATCATACCAAGGTAATGAAGATCACTAGCTTAACCAATCAGAGGTTGGAGACTCAAACCTCTTTAAGAGAAATAATGCCAATGGTGATTTGGAGGGAAATGGTGCTTTGACAATCATTGTCGGACATGGAAAAAATAATAGGTATGCATAAGAAGCCTGAGAAGTCTTGACTAGAAAAAGAGAAGATTACCATATCAGATGAGACACTAAAGATATATTCAATAAGAAGAAATGTAACAGTAGAATTGAAGATGACACAAAAAATGTTATTGATAGAATTAGAGAACACGAGCATAACAAATAGCATAGCTCAATATTTAGGAGCAAAGATCTACCGATCGAGAAGGTTCAAATCCTAGAAGAATGATTGTACCAACTCTTTGAGAATATGGAGAAATCAAATACCCCCTTACCAAAAAGAATATAGTAGAAGAGAAAATCTCCTCTCATCAATAAACTTATAGACGCTACTACAGGAATTTTAAATGTCAACCCTCCTAACCTACAAAGATACATAAGATCCCTATCACTATGTCAATTAGGTTACTAACCTAATATTGATCACTGGCCTCAGACAGAAGTAGATATGTCGATTGTTCCATGTTAACCTTAATGGACATAACCTTTTTTGGATAGAAGTTTGAGTTAGAGAAGCATTTCTTCATTTAGCAAATTGACTGAGAAATTCGTGTAGCATTTTCGAGGAGCTTGCAAGAAGGCTAAAGATCCTTAATAACTATTATTGTAACCACTTATCCACAACCGGTAATAATAAATATATATATAATATTCATATTTTATTTGTATATAGGTAATACTTGATTTATGTATTGTTATTAGTACTGTTTGTATAGATTAAGGACCTACTATTAGTATTGGGTTTATTTGCAAGACTTTGGATTTATTTTAGAGACCAAAATATAATACTTTAAAAGTTTTAGGGGCTAATTTGTAAATACTAAATATTAGCCTCTTAGTATAAAAATACACATTTGTAACCCTAATTCACTCATTTTGGTTGAGCCACCTCTTTTAGAGAGAGAAAAGAGAGAAAGAGAAGAGGAAGAAGAAAAAGAAAATTAGAATTGTAAGCTTTAAAAGGTATATTATAACTCTTTCTTAGTTTCTTGGTGTTAATTAAGTTAATTTCTTCAAGTTTTAATTTCTACAAATATGAAAAATTGGGGATTTGATGTGAATTTTGTAAGATATATTGAGAATTGATGGATCATGATGAATTTAAAGAATTTCTACTTGATAGTCTCTTGATCCGAGCATTTTACAATGTTTTGTACTTCGATTTTGATTTTCAGTTTTAAGAATATGAAACTAGATATGTTTAGAATCATTTGAGACTTTGAATTGATTGAAAATTTTAGAAATTGAATTTTTAGTGAATTTACAAAAATGACTTTGAAATTATAAAAATTTCCTGTATTAACAGTATACTAAAGTAATGAATAATTTTTGATCTATTATATGATCTTCAAAAATTATGAAGTTTTGGAATATGATTATTTTACATATTTATTATGATATATTCAAAATTGAGAATTTAGATCAATGTGATCAAATTGTTATAAGTTTCTAAATTGGTTCACCCACTGTAGTATTTTGATCAACAGATTTTCAAAGTTATGGAATAAAATAGTTTTAAAATACTTTTGGCATGGATTTTGAAGTAAAAAGTTTATCATGGATTGAGATATGTGGCAAGATTAATTATGTGATATTTTTATAATTTTTTAGTTAGTGTATGATTTTATAAAATTAGGAGATTGAATACTGTTCAGTAAATATCTTGATCTGTCTAGATAATAGTTTGGATTCAATGGTGTTTATGAAATAGATTGTGTAGGAATTATGATATAATATTCATATATAAGAAGGATATATGAGTCAAGAATGATATATTCTGGTTTTAAAGTAATTGAACATCATTTGATGTATAAGAAAATTTTGTTAAGTATAAGTGGTCAGAATGACAGGTTTTGAGAAATCAAGTCATTAGACCAATTTGATGTGACAAGTGCAATATATGTAATTTCGTAGGCTATTTTAAAGTGTTTTGTGTGAATGTTAAGGATTATGAAAGAATTAATCTCCATTGATAGGTTAAGGAGAATTAAGCCTTGTACTCGAAAGTGTTAAGAGGTAAGTATACTAAACTTTTACTGAAATCACAAAATATATAGTAATTGTTTATGTATGATTTTGTAAATATGCCTAGAAATATATGTATGTTATGCCAAAGTATATTTGGATATAAAATGTGAAAGACATATGTTTATGAATGTGAGCATTGATATTGAGTATGGACATACTGTTGTTAGGGATCTAATACACATGGGTGTATGCATGTGCAATTGTGTCTATTGCCTAAATACATTTCAAATACATATTTACGTTTAACGGAAGTGTGAAACTGGTAATAAACATAATAAATAAAATATATTAATCACATTAATACATTTATAGGATAAAGAACTCACCTCAACGTGTAACGTTATACACGTATTTCCTCGGAGTCCGCATGGAGACCAACTCGCGGGCAGTTCTAGTCACCAACACGGTGAGCTTGATAAGCTAGAACAGCAGCCCTATACGCAGCATCGAGTTTAACTCTTAAACCCCAAAATGGTCGGTATGTGTTTTTATCATTTTCTCTAAAAAGATAAGAAATGGAGGCTAAAGCAATTCACAATTGCTCCAATTGGAAATATAGAGAAAATGAAACAATTTCATTTTCCCTTTTTTTTTTCCTTTTTCCTTCTTCTTCTTCTTTTCTTCTTCTCTTCCCATTTCTTCCTTCTTTTCTCTCAGCCAAATTGGCCTCACACACACACTCACTCAATTTCTCTCTCTCTCTTTCTCTTTGTGTATAAATATATAATATAATATTAATATAATATAAATAATAATATAATATAATAATATATTATATGATATAAAAAGAGAGATATTTGATTATTTAACTATTAAATAATCAAAGTGTGAAATGACTATTTTGCCCCTCATAAATAGTTACCAAGTCTACCCCTAGTGGGTCCTACCAAATTCTACACTTGGATAAACTCAACCGAGGGTCCATAATGCATCACGTGTCTTAATACAATTAGTAAATAATAATTATTAACTAATTGATGTATTTAATACTTAAATGCAGATACGCACGTATTTTCGTGGTATTGTTGAGTATTGATGGATTAAACACTTTAATTTGGCACGCTGCCTCAGTGCACAACGAGTACACTCTATATCGCAGAACTCCCTAGGTCTTACGCCCGATTTTTCAAATGAAACTATTCCATGAGTCCGTGAGCAATGCCCTACGTACACATCACGGATATACAAATTAGCGCGTTGAACTATGCAAGTTGAGGTTACAACGCATACATATAGTCCTTCCGTCATGATATCCTGGATGTACGAGGATATAGATTATCACCGTTAAATCCCCTAGTGCTCATCCATGTCTTATCTCTAGACTCGTATCTCACTGAACAATATGCGCAAACTCCTTTGCCATATTGTTCTACCCTGACAAAACTCTTTCCTGAGATTAATACTTGTGGCCACAAGATTTTTTGAGATATTGCCTCGAAGCATCTGGATATCTAACTCCCTATGCGAGCTGACGGATCCCATATTTGTACGCATCAAACTCTATAAGCATCGAACCATACCCAGTAACATCCAACGATCACACTATGAAAGGTCTGTGACATGCGTTGAACCAAAGTATGGTGAATCACTTACAAGCCCACTGTGGCACTCAGATCAAAAGATCACGTATACTACTCAACTCGAGAAGACCCTCCGTTGACAGTTTACCAAGGGTGTATATCGGAGACCTTCGTGAATCTGTCCCAGATTCAGTCCTAGCTGGATACCTATATGTCAATACGAGCTCCAAGCTCACAGTCGGCTAGGAATGACCATTTATACCTTGTAGGTACGTCATATGCTGATCTATATTAAAAGTATCCACCGACAGACCCGAATCGGCAGAAATAGATCAGGGATAATTATTCAAGAACATACTTGCGCAACTAGCATTTCTTGGCACCCGATTACAACTCTTGCAACTATGTAGTTACTAGTATATTCTCATGTGAATGTCTCATTACAGACAAAGCTCCAACTCTTGGATGTGCTGAGTATTATAACCAGCTAACCCTTAGTTGTGCTAACATTTAACATTTAGCATTTATATCTCTTAACGTGGCTAACTATGAGCCCTTATCTAAACTCCTTTAGATATAATTCGAACTCCTTCAGATCTACAATGTCTGTAGCGTTACATTGTATAGTACCATATTAATGGGCATTAGCAATTTAATGAGAATGTACACTTGTATAAATACATAAGTGTATATACATTCAAGGATGGCAAGTAAGCACTGACCCTAACACATACATGGCATACATATGTTTATAAAAGTAAGCGTTTTAAAATAAAATGAATTTAACAAAGAAAGCTTTTGAAGTAGAATATGTCCATAAGAAACATTTTGTGTTTTGAAGATGCTTGAACTCACTATTTACTTAGTAGGCACCATATGTGATTTGTGAAGTTTTTATGTGTGGCATTTACTTCAGGATTGGTATATGTTATGTGTTCCATATGTAGTTAGGATCCTATTGGTACCTAAAGGAAGAGCGAGTCATCATATTTGTGTGGTGGCATATTGGTGCATGTGAGATGACTCACCAATGATCAGGGTGAGGGTTTGGCTCTTACCCTTGGGCATGAGGATTATATATGTGTAATTTAAACCTCTCATACGGTATGTCATTGACGGGTGACATTTGGCTCATTATGTGATATATGACATGAAAGTCCTACTAAGTAGTAGTTGGATGATAGTATTCCTACTATATGTTTTGAAAGAATGTATAAGCGCTTACTTGACATATGTTTTTATAAGATTATGATTTTGATTCATCACAGCGTATCATACACATGTATTGTGTATATATATGTATTTTTATTTTGATACATGAAAAACCAGTATGCTTATTGAGTTTTATACTTATTATAGTTTATTGTGATTTCAGGTAAATAAGGTACATGTGTGCTTAGCGGATTTGGTAAGGCTTCTGCTATCTTTTGGGTTTCCTAAGTTGTAGGTTGCTAAGTGTTTTATTTGTGGACATATAGTTTAAGATATTTGATTTGTCTCTATTGAATAAATACTTATGTATTATTTTACTAGGTGTGGTTGTGTTTGGTTTATGTTTCACCAAGTATGGTCATGGGTTGATCTTTGTGTCAAACTTACTAGCAACTTGCTAAGGATTCTTATGTTGAATTCAAGTTCGAAATTTTATGTGATATTAATTATGAGTGCACATTATTGAATGATTGTAAGTTATATCATGTGTCAGATCTTTTGGGTCTGGGTCGTAACAGCTTTTAGTGGGATTAGAGCTAAGAATAGAATTCTGTAGACTTTTATGTGTCTAGTCAAGGTAACCCAGCCGATGCCAAATCCTTAAGATTTTATATATGCTTATTTATATATATATTTGTTTGATATCTTACTTAATTATGTTTATGACTTTGAAAAGATAGGGCGTAATCTATGAATCACTAGAGGTGCTGATACTGTGAATGAGAGCACTTCAGAAGAAAACCCCGCTACTATCCAGAATTTTGTTCAAGCGGTGACTAATGTGCTCCAATAACAACAACGACCCGAAGCAGTATATAATGACAATTTTCATATTATTGAGCAATTCAAAAAAACTACAACCATCATCATTTAAAGGCTCAAAAGGCTCGTTGGTTGCTGAGAAGTGGATCCGGGAGTTAGAAAAGATATTCTGTCTCGTCGATTGTTTAGATTCACAGAAAGTAACTTGTGCCACTTACATGCTCAAAGAGAGTGCCAATCATTGATGGGAGATGACTATGCTGACTCTGACTGTTGATAAGAACCAGATGACATAGGATAGATTCAAGTATTTAATGAAAAATACTTTCCCAGTCCTTAAAAGATGAGAAAGAAGCATAATTTATCCATCTTACTTAGGGTACAATGTCAGTGACAGAATATGAAAGAAAGTTTGAGAAGTTGTCCAAGTTTGCTACCCACTTAGTAGATACGGAAGCACGTAAGACCAAGCGGTTTCAGATGGGTCTTAAGCCAGAAGTGAGAAGGTTAATCTCTGTATTTGAGGTACAGACATATAGTGCAGTGCTACAGAAGCCTTAAATATTAGCAAGGGATGAAGAACTAGTAGTTTTATCTGAGTCTAGGCATGTGAGCCAACATCAATTAGAAAATAGACCATGGTTTAAGAATACTCATAAAAAGTTTGACAAGTGAAAAGGAAAGAAGAGGCAGAGGAATGATGACACTGAAAAGAAGGATCCCCCATTGTGCGATACATGTGGGAAACGACATGGAGGCGCATGTTTCAAAAAGAGTGAAGCTTGGTTTAAGTGTGAAAAAATTGGTCATTTTATTCAAAATTGTCCAGAGATAAAAAGTGATCAAAGAGGATTTAGGAAGGATAAAAAAGCTCAAGCAAGAGTCTATGCTCTTACTAAGAAAGAAGCAGATGATTCACCTTCTGTAGTAATAAGTACAATTTCTATATCCGACAAGCATGATTTAGCTCTTTTTGATTCGGGTTCTACCCATTCATTTGTATCACATGCATTTGTTAGTAATATGGGTGTTATGCCAAAACCTTTGGGTGTAGATTTATGTGTTGTAACTCCTTCATGAGATTTGATGTATGCTACAAATATGGTGAAATCATGTAAGATTAAAATAGGAGAAAAGGTGCTACGAGCAGATTTGATAATCTTGAATATGTATGATTTTGATGTTATATTGGCATGGATTGGTTGTCTATGTACCATGCTAATGTTAGGTGCTTTGAGAAAGAAGTTATTTTTCAACCACCTGGTGAGCCTGAGTTTAGTTTTATTGGTTCTAAGTATACTATTTGCCAAAAGTAATATCTACTTTACAAGCTAGAAAAAGTCTTAAGAAAGGCTATCAGTGTTTCTTAGTGACTGTAATGGATACAAAGAAAGAACAAGTGAAAATACAAGATGTTCTAGTGGTGAATAAGTTTATAGATGTCTTCTCTGAAGATTTATCTAGAGTTTCACCAGATCGAGAGATCGAATTCACTATAGAACTTTTACCAAGAACCAGTCTCATATCTAAAATAACTTATTGTATGGCACCAGTAGAGCTTAAGAGAGTTGAAAGAACAGTTATATGAATTACTTGAGAAGGGGTTTATTCACCCAAGTGTTTCACCTTGGGGTGCTCCAGTTCTTTTTGTTAAAAAGAAGGATGGTTCAATGAGATTATGCCTTGACTATCGAGAGTTGAACCGTATGACTGTGAAGAATAAATATCCACTTACAAGAATTGATTGATTTATTTGATCTGTTGTAAGGAGCTTGTGTATTCTTTAAAATTGATCTTCGTTTTAGTTAACATCAATTGAAAACCAAGAAGGAAGACAATCCAAAGATTGTATTTCAACCAAATATGGGCATCACGAGTTTATTGTGATGCCATTTGGGTTGGCAAATGCACCTGCTACCTTTATGGATTTAATGAATAGAGTATTCAAGGATTATTTAGATAGGTTTGTTATTATGTTCATTGATGACATTTTAGTGTATTCTAAGAGTAAGGGAAAGAATAAAGAACACTTAAGAAAAGTTCTACAAGTGTTAAGGGAGAAACAGCTTTATGCAAAATTCAAGAAATTTGAATTCTGGCTAGATCGAATGGTATTTTTGGGATATGTTGTTTCCTCAAAAGGAATTTCAGTGGATCCAAGAAAAATTAAAGTAGTGGTGAATTGGTTCAGACTAACTAATGTTGGAGAAGTTCAGAGTTTTGTTGGGCTGGCAGGATATTATAGACGGTTTGTTGAATAATTTTTTAAGATAGGTTCACCTTTAACACAGTTGACAGGAAAGAATGTTAAGTTTCAGTGGTCAAAAGAATGTAAAAAAAGTTTTCAAGAACTCAAGCATCGGTTAGTATCTGCTCCTATATTAACCATTCCTTCTACTTCTGCTGGATTTGTGATTTATAGTGATGCTTCCAAGAAAGGGCTTAGGTGTGTATTAATGCAGGATGGAAAGGTAGTGACATAATCCTCATGACAACTAAAGAGTTATGAGCAGAATTACCCTACTCATGATTTAAAGTTGGCTGCAGTAGTTTTTGCTTTTAAAATTTAGAGGCAATATCTTTATAGAGAAAGGTATGAAATTTACACAGACGACAAAAGCTTTAAATACTTTTTATTCAAAAAGAGTTAAATATGAAGCAACGTCGATGGTTAGAGCTAGTCAATGATTACGACTGTGTGATTAACTATCATCCGGGGAAAGCTAATGTTGTAGCAAATGCTTTGAGTAAGAAATCTTTAGGACATGTAGCAGCACTTTTGACTACTCAAAAGAAATTTTTGTTAGATTTAGGAAAGTTTGGCATTAAAGTGGTAAGATCCAATGATAGGGCTTATGTTGCAAGTATGTCCATTCAGCCTACCCTAATTAAGAGAATTAAGTAAGCACAAGGTAGTGATGTGCATCTGAAGAAGATTATGGAAGAAATTCCATTGGGTAAAAGGCCCAGCTTTGTTATTTTTGATGATGGAGCCCTACATTTTGAATGTAGACTTTGTGTGCCTAATAATGATGAGTTAAAAAATGGGATCTTGACTGAAGTTCATAGTTCACCATATACTGTCCATCCGGGAGGTACAAGATGTATCAAGACCTATGAGCTATTTATTGGTGGGTTAATATGAAAAGAGAGATTGCAAAATTTATAGAGAAAAATTTGACATGTCAGCAAGTTAAGGCAGAACTTCAGAGACCATCTGGGTTATTAAAACCTTTGTTGGTACCAGAATAGAAATGGGAACATATAGCCATGGATTTTGTATTTGCGTTGTGATGCGATATTTCTATATCATAAAATTAAGTGCAAGTATACACTATCGTATGCAAGTAATAAAGAGACTAAATAAGTCGGATGTCGAACCCACATGGATAATGTTTTCTTTTTAACCAATTACTAAAATTATATCTTCCTAATAATTATTCAGATAAATAAAAACCTAAGAATGAATGTAGAAAATATAAAAGTAAAAACACAATGCAAAGAGAATAAGAAGATAGCAATGTAGAGAAAACCTAGGATTAATATTATTCCTCAATATGCTTTTTAATGATTAATCCTCTAATATTTAACTCCCTTAGTCTTTATTATTGATCAAGACACTAATGTATTCACAAGCCTCTTCCAAGGTCATGCAAGTATACCTTAATTTACCAAATACCTATATTCCTATGGTACTTGTAATAAACTAAGATTCATTAAGATTAGGTCTTATTGATCATACATGTCAATTAGGTATATTCCTATCCTAAGTTGAAACTTGCATATGCAACATTGAATGTTACTTTACAATCATGCATCAAATTACCTAGGTCTAAATATATTGATTCCTCTTCCGAGTTTATCAAAATATTACCAATTCATTCACTATATATTGGCCAGATATATTGAAGCATTAAACACAAGTAATTTAAATAATAAAGGACTAAGTTTATTAAATACTAAAAGATATGGCAATTAAGCACACATATTGAGTTCAAATATTAACCCTAGAAAATAAGTTAGCTCATGGCTACAAGAGAACAGCAGTAAAAATAATTATAAATCATGATACAATTATTAGCAAACCGATATAGACGTCGAATTGCTCTTAATTGCGCTGCCTAGGAACTCTTGATGCCGAAGAACGTCTTGTATCTCTCTCTAAAGTTGCTTCAATTAAGCTCCTATTGCTCTCCAAGACTCGTACTCTGTATTCTTGGCGCTCTTGGGTCGTCTTGGATTGATTCTTGAAGGTTGGGAACGAGTGGCTTTATATAGGGATTGATATGAGCTTGAAAATCTCAATTCTCGTCGGACTAGGACTCGCACTACCGCTGGCGCGCTATGCATCTGTCGCTGGGGCGACGCATGAAAAAGCTATTACCGCTGGAGCGGTGGGATATTGGCGTTGGGGCGCTAGACGCGACTTAAGCAAGTCGTTTTTCTTATTTCGATCACTATTTCAGAGCTGGGGCGACAATACTTGTGGCGCGGGGGCGCTAGACTCATAATTTGAAAACTTTGCATTCTTTAAATTTCGTTCAAGTCCCTATAAATAACAATAATGCATATAAATAGCCATCTATTCTCATAAAACCATAAAATATCAATAATAAAAACATGAGAAAATATATGACAAATTTGCCCTTATCAAATTCCCCCAAACTTAAATACTTGCTTGTCCTCAAGCAATAAAATAAAACTAAGAGAGAAACAAAGGGTTATACTTGACTCATTTAACAAAACAAAATATAGTAATACTAGTAAGATGATCAAAATCATTGTCTCAAAGGCTAACGAAATGATACAAATCCTTAATGTAGACAAATAGCTATTAACAATTATAATTATCTTCATTTAGTCCCTCATTCTTCCTCATAAATAATCACCATGTGTGTGTGCAAGCAGCAAGCAAATAGCGAAAACCATACTTTGATTTACTTTATACTTTAGTTTGTACAGAAAAGATGATGTCTCGGCATTTAATTTGTATAATAACACTTCCATAAGCTTGTCTTTATTACCACTCTCCACTAATGTAGAAAATCACATGTCTAGGGATCTATTTAGGACTTTACTTTAGCTTGTAACGTAAGGCTAGGGTCAAGGTGGGATAAAAGGATAAATATATGAAGTTCAATTCACACCATGAACACTTAGATTTTACCTAGAAACATCTTGATCTTCTTTTCCTTGTATTATCTTTTCCCCCAAACTTATTGTGTTCCCATTCTTCTTTTTCAACCTTTTTTTTTTTTTTCAAAAATTTCTTCTTTTTCTTAAGTTAGGGGTATTTTATTTTCTCTTTTTTTCTTTTTTTCTTTTTTTTTTCTTTAATTTTATATACCCCCAAACTTAGATTGATAAATACCACCCAAACTTATTTTTCTCATATCACCACAACTTTTTCCTTTCAAGAGTATTTCTAAGCAAATGCAAAGTTTATGGTGTTACGGGTAAATTTTTAGATAAGTAAACTTTAAGTCTTGGGCTTGTAATGTGGTTAATCCAAAGAATGGGTAATTAGGCTCAAAATAGGGTACTAGGGATAAATATACAATAAAAGGTAGGCTAGAAAGGCTCAATCGGTCCAAAGATGGCCTAATGTCATTTCCCTATTCATGTGTTTTCTAGAATTTCGCCTCAAGTAGTAACTAAAGACAAGTTCTAGAGTATCGGTCTTCGAGACTGTGGTGTACTCCCTAAAGCATAAGTATCTCTAAGTAATAATTATAACTATTCATGCTTATAAAGTGCTCAAAACATTGGTGATAATAAATAAGGTCAAATTTGTTCCTAGACTTAGATAATCAAAATTGTCTCAAGTATCTATCATTCTTAGGGCTTGTGTTTTGGTAGAAGTGAATCGAGTGCTATCGTAGGCATTACCACTGCTGCTTGCTGTACTGCGTTGCCTTTTTGGTGCCATGATTCTGTTCTTTACCTGTTTGATCACAAGAATATAGTAAGTTAAGAGATTGTAAAGGAATTGGTGTGGATTGTGTACCTATTTACGCCCTTTTATAGTTTTGAATCTGTAGTGGCGCTGCCGCGGTATCTGTCCTATCGTGCCAGCGCTTAATATCGCTGCAGCGGTACATCAAGAGTCGCGCCCGCGCTGTATATCGCTGAGGCTATACACTACGAATCACGCCAGCGCTTAATATCGCTGAGGCGATACATCATGTATTGCGCCCGCTCTGAGTGGCGCTGTGGCGCTAATCTTCTTGTCGCACCCGCGCTGAATATCGCTGCGGCTATAATCCCTGTCTCGCTCCTGCGCCATGATGGTATCATAATTTTTCAAAACTGTACTGGCGCTGGAGCGCCACTACATGTAGCGCGGGGGCGGTGAACTGGAGTAACGGCTTTTTCATCTTCTGTCTTTCGCTGCAGCGTTGAGGTTCCACCGCGGGAGCGACAGACTAGCGCGCCTACGATGCATTTATGTCGCGCCAGCGCTAATGCAATTTTTGGGATAGATACTGGAATTTGCGCTGGTGCGATGCGGAGTGTACCGCGGGGGCGGTGGTGTCTCGATTTTTCTGTCGCTGCCGCGCCATGTTATTCCGCTGGAGCGCTGAACCCTTTTTTTTTCTCTTTTTTTTTTTGTGCTGAAAAAGAAAAGAAGAAAAATGATAATATTAATAATAATAATACTTATCTTGGGTTGCCTCCCAAGTAGCGCTTGATTTAACGTCATCGGCTTGACGGGGCTTTCTTTTCTTTTATGGTGGGTCGAAGATGCTGATGGAAGCATTTGTGTAAGTGATCTTGCTGGCTTTCTTCTTTTTCGGCTTCCATATTTTTACAATTAAACCTTGGGCAATATCTTTTGCTGCATTCTCCTTATGTCTCTCCGAAAAGACTTTAATCTTAGACCGGGGAGATGGTTCTTCCTTTTCTTTCTCTTTGCTTGCTTCGTCGTGATGTTGCTTTTTCTTCTTCTCTCTTGCCTTCCTATGCTTCAATGCTCTTTTTCGGATGTGAGGATCCAATGTCTCCATATCTTTAATTTGCTTAATGCTTGGATGCACCACATTAATGCAGAAACAGTCTTCATTTTCAGCTGGTAATTTGATCTCCTTGAAGACCTTAAAAGTGACTGTATCCTCTTATACTCTCATGGTCAACTCCCCTTTTTGCACATCAATAATTGTTCTTCCAGTGGCTAGGAAGGGTCTTCCAAGGATGATTGGGATCTCCTTGTCTTCTTCCATATCCAAAACAATGAAATCGGCAGGGAAGATGAATTTATCGACCTTGACCAACACATCTTCAATTAATCCCTTAGGATAGGTGAGAGAACGATCTGTTAACTGAAGTGTGATATTTGTTGGTTTGGCTTCTTTCAGTCCTAACTTTTTATACATGGACAATGGCATAAGATTGATGCTAGCTCCCAGATCACAAAGTGCTTTCCCAAAATCATAATTCCCAATTGAGCATGGTATGGTGAAACTTCCAGGATCTTTGAGCTTTGGAGGTAGCTTCTTTAGAAGGATGGCGCTACACTCTTCTGTTAGGGCCACAGTCTCGAAGTCATCTATTTTTCTCTTCTTTGATAGGATTTCCTTCATAAATTTCACATAGCTCGGCATTTGCTCCAGTGCATCTACAAAAGGAAGATTAATATGTAATTTCTTAAAAACATCAAGAAATTTTGAAAACTGCTTATCTAGTTTCTTCGTTTGCAGCCTCTGAGGAAATGGAGGTGGTGGAGTGAATGACTGCGTAGGTTGCTTCTGCGGGTTGCTATTGGTATCTTCTGCTGCATTTTCTCTTTTCTGTTCTTGCACTTGAATACCATTTTCTATGCTTTTCTGGGTTTCAGCACTTTTCTCTTGGCTTTTTAACTGCTGTAATCTCTGAGGAAATGGTATAGGTGGTCTATATGGTTGCACATCATCTTGCTGGACCACTGTTTCTTTTTCCTTCTCTATCATCTCTGAAAGCTGTGGTTGAGGAGTATTGTCATGTAAGACTTTACCACTTCTTAGGGAGATGGCTTGGCACTGTTCTACACTTCCTTTTGGATTGACTTCAGTGTTGCTTGGTAGAGTTCCTTGAGGTCGATTGTTTATTGCTGTAGCAAGTTGTCCTACTTGATTCTCCAAGGCTCTAAGTGAAGCTGCTTGACTTTGGAAGAGTGCATCTGTTTTCTTCATGTATTGTAAGAGCATGTCTTCAATGTCTGGTTTCTTCTCTTGCTGTACTTGTGGTTGGAAGCCAGGAGGAGCTTTAGAATGCTGTCCTTGATTATTGCTGCTCCATGAGAAGTTTGGGTGATTTCTCCATCCAGGATTGTAAAAATTAGAATTGGGGTTATTGCGATTAAAGTCCCCTACATATTGAGCAGTCTCCAAGCATTGTCCATTTGCATGATTGCTTCCACAGAAATCGCAAGTGATGGGTTGACTCTTGATAGCATTAACTCCCAAGTTTCTTAATTGTTTGGTCAAGAGGTTGACTTGGGCAGATAATGTAGTCAAAGTGTCTACTTCATGTAATTCAGCGATCTTTCTTGTGGTTGACCTTTCGATGGGCCATTGATAGGCATTGGACGCCATCTCATCTAGTAGATCATAAGCTTCATCGGTGGATTTATTCATAAGTGCTCCTCCAGCTGCAGCATCTACTATTGTTCTGAATTGACCGGCTAATCCATTGTAGAATGTTTGTACAAGCAACCACTTCGGAACTCCATGATGAGGACATTTTCTTTGCATATCCTTGTATCTTTCCCATGCCTCATAAAGAGATTCTCCATCTAGTTGTAGGAATGATGTGATGTCGTTCCTCATCTTGGCAGTTTTAGCAGGTGGAAAGAATTTGGCGAGGAACTTTTGTGCAAGATCATCCCATGTCGCTATGGATCCAGATGGAAGTGATACCAGCCAGCTTTTTGCTTTGTCTCTCAAGGAAAAGGGAAACAATCTTAGACGGATTGCATCATCGGACACCCCATTGTATTTGAATGTATCACATATCTCCAAGAAGTTGATGATGTGCATGTTTGGATCATCATTGGGCAGTCCACCAAATTGTACCGAATCCTTGAGCATTTGAATTGTGTTTGGCTTGATCTCGAAGTTATTAGCTTGAACAGTTGGTCTTTGAATGCTTGAATGGATTCCATTGACTAAGGGAACAGCATACTCCCTTAGTGGTCTTGCTTCATTGTCAGGTGCAATTGGTACTTGATCTTCCATGGTGTTAACTTGATTTTGCTCTCTTCTAATTCTTCTTAAAGTTCTTTCAATCTCTGGATCAAAAGCAATCAAGTCTTCACTTTTCGATCTTCGCATGTACCTCGTAACAAAGAAAGTAAAACTAAATTAAGAAAAATAAAAATAAAAAAAATTCTGAAGTAAAAACTAGAAAGATTGGTATTAATATTGGTGAAAAAGTAGATAATTATCCCCGGCAACGGAGCCAAAAACTTGATGCGATATTTCTATATCATAAAATTAAGTGCAAGTATACACTATCGTATGCAAGTAATAAAGAGACTAAATAAGTCGGATGTCGAACCCACAGGGATAATGTTTTCTTTTTAACCAATTACTAAAATTATATCTTCCTAATAATTATTCAGATAAATAAAAACCTAAGAATGAATGTAGAAAATATAAAAGTAAAAACACAATGCAAAGAGAATAAGAAGATAGCAATGTAGAGAAAACCTAGGATTAATATTATTCCTCAATATGCTTTTTAATGATTAATCCTCTAATATTTAACTCCCTTAGTCTTTATTATTGATCAAGACACTAATGTATTCACAAGCCTCTTCCAAGGTCATGCAAGTATACCTTAATTTACCAAATACCTATATTCCTATGGTACTTGTAATAAACTAAGATTCATTAAGATTAGGTCTTATTGATCATACATGTCAATTAGGTATATTCCTATCCTAAGTTGAAACTTGCATATGCAACATTGAATGTTACTCTACAATCATGCATCAAATTACCTAGGTCTAAATATATTGATTCCTC
This sequence comes from Ailanthus altissimus, assembly GCA_946807835.1. Lineage (NCBI taxonomy): Eukaryota > Viridiplantae > Streptophyta > Magnoliopsida > Sapindales > Simaroubaceae > Ailanthus > Ailanthus altissimus. The sequence goes on along the minus strand of OX327685.1, from coordinate 22,039,507 downwards.
TTCCGAGTTTATCAAAATATTACCAATTCATTCACCATATATTGGCCAGATATATTGAAGCATTAAACACAAGTAATTTAAATAATAAAGGACTAAGTTTATTAAATACTAAAAGATATGGCAATTAAGCACACATATTGAGTTCAAATATTAACCCTAGAAAATAAGTTAGCTCATGGCTACAAGAGAACAGCAGTAAAAATAATTATAAATCATGATACAATTAGTAGCAAACCGATATAGACGTTGAATTGCTCTTAATTGCGCTGCCTAGGAACTCTTGATGCCGAAGAATGTCTTGTATCTCTCTCTAAAATTGCTTCAATTAAGCTCCTATTGCTCTCCAAGACTCGTACTCTGTATTCTTGGTGCTCTTGGGTCGTCTTGGATTGATTCTTGAAGGTTGGGAATGAGTGGCTTTATATAGGGATTGATATGAGCTTGAAAATCTCAATTCTCGTCGGACTAGGACTCGCACTACCGTTGGCGCGCTATGCATCTGTCGCTGGGGCGACGCGTGAAAAAGCTATTACCGCTGGAGCGGTGGGATATTGGCGCTGGGGCGCTAGACGCGACTTAAGCAAGTCGTTTTTCTTATTTCGATCACTATTTCAGAGCTGGGGCGACAATACTTGTGGCGCGGGGGCGCTGGACTCATAATTGGAAAACTTTGCATTCTTTAAATTTCGTTCAAGTCCCTATAATAACAATAATGCACATAAATAGCCATCTATTCTCATAAAACCATAAAATATCAATAATAAAAACATGAGAAAATATATGACAAATTTGCCCTTATCACGTTGCCAAGTACACAAAAAGTCTATAATGCCATATGGGTGATTATTGATAGGTTAACAAACTCAGCATATTTTATTCTAATATGTACCACTTATTCTATGGATAGGTATTTCTAATTATATGTTGATGAAATTGTGAGGCTTCATGGAGTGTCTGTGTCAATTGTATCTGATAGAGATCCTCGATTTACTTCAATATTCTGGAAGAGCCTATGTAAGGCCATGGGCACGAAGTTGAACTTTAGTACTGCATTCCACCTACAGACTGATGGTCAATCTAAAAAGATCATTTAAATTTTAGAAGATATGTTGAAGGCATGTGTGTTAGACTTTTAAGTTAGCTAGGACAAACACCTTTCATTAGTAAAGTTTACATACAACAATAGTTATCAATCACCTATTGGTATGGCCCCATATAAAGCTTTATATGGAAGAAAATATAGATCTCATGTGCATTGGGATGAAGTTGGAGAAAGAAAAATTTTAAGGCTAAAGATTGTCCAGTAAACTTGTGAGGTTATAGAGAAGATAAAAAAAAGAATGAAAATGGCTTAGAGTAGACAGAAAAGCTATGCAAAGAATAGAAGAAAAGATCTAAAATTTAAGGTGGGTGAAAAAAGTTTCTTAAGGTTGCTCTAATGAAATGGGTTATAAGGTTTGGCAAGAAAGGAAAGTTGAGTCCAAAATTCATTGGTCCATTTGAAATCCTTGAAAGGATAGGTGATGTGACTTATAGACTTCCATTCCTCCATCATTATTAGGAGTTCATAATGTGTTTTATGTGTCCATGCTATGAAAATATCTTTCAAACTCCTCACATGTGTTAAGTTATGAGCCACTTTAACTTAGAGATGATCTCACCTATGAAGAAGTGCCCATTAGGATTTTGGACCATAAAGAGCAAATTCTACGTATTGAGAAGATTGCTTTAGTGAAGGTTTTATGGAGAAACCATGCAGTTGAAGAGTTAACTTGGGAATGAGAAGAGGAAATAAGATCTAAGTATCCTCATCTATTTGCTTAAGTCATGAATTTCGAGGACGAAATTCTTATAAAGAGAGGAGAATTGCAGTAACCACTTATCCACAATCGGTAAGAATAAGTATATATATAATATTCATATTTTATTTTTATATGGGTAATACTTGATTTTATGTATTGTTATTTGTACTGTTTGTATAGATTAAAGACCTACTATTAGTATTGAGTTTATTTGTAAGATTTTAAATTTATTTTAAGGACTAAATTATAGTACTTTAAAAATTTTAGGGGCTAATTTATAAATACTAAAAATTTACTTCTTAGTATAAAAATACATAGTTATAACCCTAATTCACTTATTTTGGTCGAGTTACCTCTTTTAGAGAGAGAAAAGAGAGAAAGAGAAGGGAGAGAACGAGAAGAGGAAGAAGAAAAAGAGGAAGAAATTTGGAATTTTAAGCTTTAAGGGGTTTATCATAACTCTTTCCTAGTTTTTTGGTGTTAATTAAGTTAATTTCTTTAAGTTTTAATTTTTTAAAATCTGAAAAATTGGGGATTTGATGTGGATGTTGTAAGATATATTGAGAATTGGTGATGATTATGTAGATAACTTGATAGATCATATGATGAACTTGTAGAATTTATACTTGATAGTCTCTTGATCCGAGAATTTTGTAAATTTTTGTACTTTGATTCTGATTTTTAGTTTTTAGAATATAAAACTAGACATGTCTAGAATTATTTGATACTTTGAATAGATTGAAAATTCTATAAATTCAAGTTTTAGTGAATTTACAAAAATGACCCTAAAATTCTGGAAATTTTCTGTGTTAACAGTATGCTAAAGTGATGAACAATTTTTGGTCTACTATATGATCTTCAAAATTTATGAAGTTTTGGAATATGATTATTTTACATGTCTATTAGGATATATTCAAAATTAAGAATTTAGATCAATGTGATCAAATTGTTATAATTTTCTAAAATGTGTCACCCACTGCAATATTTCGATCAACAGATTTTTAAAGTTATGGAATAAAATAGTTTTAAAATATTTTGGAAGGGATTTTGAAGTAAGCGATTTATCATGGATTGAGATATGTGTCAAGCGTAATTTTGTGATATTTTTATAATGAGTTAGGATATGATTTTATAAAATTGGGAGATTGAATAATGTTCAGTAAATATCTTGATCCTGTCTAGATAATAGTTTGGATTTGATGGTATTTATGAAATAGATTGTGTAGGCATTATGATATAATATTCATCTATAATAAGGATATATGAGTCAAGAATGATATATTCTGATTTTGGAGTAATTGGAAATCATTTGATGTTTAAGAAAATTTTGTTAAGTGTAAGTGGTCAGAATGACAGGTTTTGAGAAACCAAGTCATTAGACCAATTTGATGTCATGAGTGCAATATGTGTAATTTTGTAAGCTATTTTAAAGTTTTTGTGTGAATAGTGAGGCTTATGAAAGGATTAATCTTCATTGATAGGTTAAGGAGAATTAAGCCTTGTACTCCAAAGTGTTAAGAGGTAAGTATACTAGAATTTGACTGAAATCACAATAAATATAGTAATTGTTTATGTATAATCTTGTAAACGTGCTTAGAAATATGTTTATGTTATGTCAAAGTATATTTTGATATGAAATGTGAAAGACACATGTTTATAAATGTGAGCATTGACATTGAGAATGGACATACATGACATACATGTGTTTATAAAAGTGAGCGTTTCAAAATGAAATGTATTTAGCAAAGAAAGTTTTTGAAGTAGAATATGTCCATGAGAAACATTTTATGTTTTGAGGATGCTTAAACTTACTATTTAGTTAGTAAGCACCTTATGTGATTTGTGGAGCCTTTATGTGTGGCCTTTCCTTCGGGATTGGTATATGTTATGTGTTCCGTATGTACTTAGGATCATATTGGTACCTAAAGGAAGAATGAGTCATCACATTTGTGTGGTGGCATATTGGTGCATGTAAGAGGACTCACCGATGATCAGGGTGAGGGTTTAGCTCTTACCTTTGGGCATGAACGTTATATATGTGTAATTTAAACCTCACTTGTGCTATTCCTCTTATACAGTATGTCATCGACGGGTGATATTTTGTTCATTATATGATATGAAAGTCCTATTAAGTAGTAGTTGGATGATGGTATTCCTACTATATGTTTTGAAAAAATGTGTAAGCACTTACTTGACATGTGTTTTTATAAGATTATGATTTTGATTTATTACAGCGTATCATACACATGCATTGTGTATATAAATTTATTTTTATTTTGATACATGAAAAACTAGTATGCTTACTGAGTTTTATACTCATTATAGTTTATTGTGATTTCAGGTAAATAAGGTACATATATACTTAGCAGATTTGGTAAGACTTCTACTGTCTCTTGGATTTCCTAAGTTGCTAGGTTGCTAAGTGTTTTATTTTTGGACATATAGTTCAAGATATTTGATTTGTCTTTATTGAATAAATACTTATGTATTATTTTATTAGGTGTGGTTGTGTTTGGTTTCTGTTTCACCAAGTATGGTCATGAGTTGATCTTTGTGTTGGACTTACTAGCAACTTACTAAGGATTCCTATGTTGAATTAAAGTTTAAAATTTTATGCGGTATTAGTTATGTGTGCACATTATTTAATGAGTGTAAGTTATGTCATGTGTCAGATCTTTTGGGTCTGGGGTGTGACAGTTGTGAGAATTCAAGCAAGGTCATAGTGAAAGCTTAAGGGATTTTATACAACAATTTCATAAAGAAGTGATCTAGGTCAGAGCATTTGACTTGCCAGTGACACTAGAAGCATTGAGAAAATGATTGAGCATAAATCAGTTCTGATACTTTTTTTTAAGAAAGTTCATCTATTATCTGGATAATTAGCCTTCAATATATCAAAATCAAAGAAGAAGCAACAAAAAGGAAGATAAACCTCTGAAAGCTCAGAGGGTGAAAGCTCAACAAATCCTCTAAAATGAGGACAACTCGAGAATAAGGAGATAAAACATCACAAAGAATAACAAAGTTCATATAAAGAGATCGACCTTAAGAAAATACGGGGGATGGAACAAGAAAATCCCCTTTAAGGGTGTCCAAAATAAAGGAAGATAAATATAATCTTACAACAGTTCTATTAGTAGAAATATTCGAGGCCATCAAGGAAAAAATGTTTGCTCAAAGAGCTAATACCTCTTTTCGAATCGCCTAAATGTAGAAATAGAAATAAAAAAGGGGCAAGTTCCCTAAGAACCATAGCCACACTACTAATGAATGTAGAAACTTACAGGTTCAAATAAATTGATTAATGAGGAGTAAATATTTGAAAGAATTCAAAGTTGATATCAAACTAAAAAAATCACAACCTAGAGAAAATTGAGAACTCAAAGACTCTTCAACATAGGAAATGACCATGATTATCTCAAAGAGCACAAAGCTAGTAAGAGACTCGAATAGGCAGAGAAAACATTATTCTTAATACTAATTTGTAGGGCATCAAGTAATGTATAACACTCTGACTATTTAAAAAAATATGAGTACAATCAGTATAATTATTTTTACCAAGAAGAACATCAAAGATATTAGTTACCCTTATGATAATGCTTTAGTTTGAACTATCCAGATAGTTGTAATTGAAGTAAATATAGTGTTTATTGATACAGAAGGCTTAATTGAAATGATATTCAAAGAATTAATACATATAGACTCCTCTATACAGGTTTAGAGACAACTACGTAATGTCACTAAGAGTTATACGCTTGCCAATTTTCACAGGGGAGAAACCCTCTAACAAGACAATGATGATTAACTTCATGGTGGTAGACAAGCTAATACCATATAAAGTCATACTGGGAAGATCCATCATGATAAATTCTAATGCCGTCATATCCAGACACTATCTAAAGCTCAAGTTCCTCTTAGGAGATAGAGTAGAAATCCTCAAATGTGATCAAAAAATAGCTAGGAATTGCTATGCACTCACATCTAAGAGAACCTTCTGCATAACCACCATAGACCCATGAGAGGAAAAATAAACTAAAATCCCTATAACCAGTAGGTAACCTACTCTCAATACCTATCTAGCTAAATCTCTTAAGAAGATTGTAAAAATAGGCTTACAACTGAAGCCAAAGGTGAAAGAAAACTTGATTTTCCTAATAAAAGAGTTCTCATATATCTTTGCCTGGTCATATAACAACATGCTAGGGATAGACCCTTAGCCAAAATGGCCTTAGCCTTAACTACCCCAACCTTAGTTGCTACCTTATTCTAGACATACTTGATCTTAACTGAACAAACTTAGAGCTTATGCTCAAAGATCTTTATCTTCTTTTTAGTCTTCTTCACCTTAGCAGCCTCGGCCTCAACTTCAAAAGCTGCTAATTTTTGGATGTCAGTCACCACCTTGTAAAGAGCGTTATGGTGATTGGCAAGGGCAACCATCCCTTACGATATAAAGATAAGAGGTTAGTGAGTATATCCAAGAAAAATAAAAGAAGATATTTAAGAAGAAAAGATTCAGGAATAAAACAGTACCTAAAAAAAGCACCCGAAATCGTGGCAAACAATTGAGATGCACTACATGTCAACAATAAGGCAATACATTCCTTAGGTACCATTCATTCTGCCTTCCTCAGTAAAGGCATTAGGTGCTTATATATTTTGCTTTTTGTGAAAGAAAGGTTAAATGAATATAAAGACCTTGTTCTATTTCTTGATCAGGGCTTTAAAATTGAAGGCCCACTTGAAGCCTCTATATTAATACCTCCCCATCCAGACTGAAAAAGAGAGGGAGTCATCGTGCTGAGAGGAGAATGATTTGTCATGTAGGGAGTAGGAGGAGTGTTCATGCCAAAAAGAGGCAAACTATCACAAATAGAAAGTTAAAGCTGTAGTTAGTTCTTTCTCTTGAGAAGTTTTCGAGACCTTATCTAGCCTTTTCTTAGTACTAGAGGAACTCTCTGAAGTTTTCCCACAGAATCCTTGCCTGATACCTTCTACATAGAGATTGCAGCAGACTGAGTTTGGGACGAATATCCCTAAACTAGCATTCGTATTTGCTTTAAAAATAAAGTACCAAATCCTTCCCAAATTCGTTATAAGTTTGGAGTTTCAATATCAAATCTGCTTTAGCAGGTATGTACTCATTACCAAACCCACAATGGGTTATACACTGATTTTAAGTGTGTTTAGTAATGAGTACATAGTGTTTAGCATGCATGCTAGAAGTGAACGTTAAAAGTGTGCAACGTTGTACGCCTAGTGCGCTTAGCACGTATGCTAAGCACGCAACATTTTTCGTCTAGCATTTAATATGTATGCTAAGAACATAACATTATGCACCTAGCGCTTAGTACGCTTCCCAGGAGTGAATGCTAAGAGCGTGCAATGTTATACCCTTAGCTTATTTAACACATATGCTAGGAGCGTACGGTAAATGCGTAACGTTGCGCACCTAGCACTTAACACGTGTACTAGGAGTGTATGTTAAGCGTGTAATTTTACGCACCTAACACTTAGCACGTGTGCTAGGAGCACAAGCTAAGCGTGCAATGTGCACTCCTAGCACGCATGGTAAGCGTGTTAGGCATGCAATATGCATCGTATTGCATTTTTTTCTTTACAAAATTAAGAAAAATAAATATAGTATCCATAAATACTCGTTGCAGGTATTAGCGAATTTTTTATCGAACCCATACTTGTCCCAAAGAAATAGAGTCAGGAATCTTATATTGCTTACTCAATTTAATAAAGACTTCCTTGCTTACACTTGAGTGATGGTAATGAGAACGATCCAACTCAAATGAAGACCCTTCACTACCTCGAGTAATAGTTTTATTTTTCTTCTTTGTCCTATCAAATCGGCCATGCTTTCCTCTATACTTTCAAAAAACTGAAAGAGATGTCCTATCACTAAAAGAATGCTTAAATTCAACAAAGTCATTTACTACTACCGCATCCTCTTCCTGAGTTGAGCTACTCCCAGCACCTAAATCATCCCTAAATTATCATAATTTCTGACCAAACAAGTTCCTAGAATTGTCTATTAAAGATATGATTTTTATACCTAAATAAAGTTCAAGGTCCACTTTATCAAGAATTTTTTTAAAAACCAACAAATAGACACTTAAGGGACAAAGACTCACAACAAATACTCAACTAAAAATATGCAAGAAAATAAATGCAAGATAGCACCAAGAAGAAAACACTTATTGGTATAAAGGTCTTAGAAGCTAGATCACTAGCAAACTAAAGTTGTAAAGAACAAAGAACTCTAAATCTCAAAGGTTACTCTTTCTTTAACAGAAAAACTAGCAATAGAAAAGAAAAAAGTGGAGATCTAAAAGAACCATAGATACCTATATACAATCATAAAAAGAAGAGATCTCGACTATTGATTCAAAGTTTAAGATGTAACAAATAAAAACATCTCTTTAATAAGACGTATCCCTTTAATAAATGCACCGCAATCATGTATTCAATAGATAATTATCCAAGATGATGGCATGTCACCAAATGTTCAAAAAAAAGGAGTAATAATTCATTTAAACTATCAAACAGTGGTAAACTTCTCAAGAGATTACCAATATCTAATGCAATAAAGGCGTCGACTAAAAAAATAGAAGTTAATCATTGCCATAAAATGTATATTCACAACATGTAAGCCTAAGAAACACCTGCTCTAGAAAAGCTCCACCAAGTCAAAATACATTCATAATATGAAGACCCAAAAAAAAAAACAAAGTGAATACATTGGCCGAACACAATCAAAGGCACTCTTAAAAGTACCTCAATCCAAAAACACCACTTATAAAGTTTCTAGTGTCAACAAGATTAATGCTACTGAGAGATCCTTATTCCCTATAGATTTAGGCTTTATAAAGCCCAAGTTTTCAACCTACAAGGCCTATAGACTTCGGCCCATAAGGCCCAAATGATCTCGATCCATAAGACACAGGAAGAATATCGACCTAGAAAAATGTCCTCAAGTTATGGACACCTTCTCTAAGTTAGTTAGAATATTGGGCACATTTTTGTTACCATGTTTGGCTAAACTCTAAAAGAGAAAACGATCTACACACTCCTCAAGTTAGTAAGAATATTGGTCATAACTTAGCTCTTGTTAGACTCACAAGCAACTGAGCTCGTTAGAATATTAGTGGTAACTCAGCTACTCTATTTGATTAAACTTATAACAGGAGAGTAATATTTGCTTTTATTAAGCGCAGGTCAAAACTTGTCAACTTTGAAAGTCAAAGAAAGTTTATAAAAAGATTTAACTTATGAGAGTCGTAGATAAAATCAACCTTATTAGAAAAATTCTAAAAAACACAATACAAGTTCTATAAAGGCAAGAAAGGTCCGGTGTGATTTAAAAAAAAAATTGATAGTAGAATTCTAAAAAAGAACATTTATAAGACTTCCAAATTCAAAAAAATTTCCAATGCTATGACTTAAATTTACATCCTTACCCTATATATAAAGGAGAAAATCAGCACAAAAAGGATGATTATGTTCATTACACTAGTGATTATTATTATTATTATTTTTGAGAAAATGATTTCATTTCATATCATCAAGATATTACATCAAATACCTTTGATACACAGATCAAAGGAATAACAGGGTAAGATAAATACATTTTGAGATCACCTGAATCTAGACTCTTACAATGAAGAGTAACAATCATACCCAAATCGGGTAAGGACAAATACGGACCCTTCTAAAAGAAAGGGATAATAGACATTTTCGGAGAAAGGGATAACAGACCTTTCCGAAGAAATGGATAATAGACCTCTCGCAAAAGGGAAGTACATATCCCTTAACAGGGATGAATTATTACTGACTAAATTAAATAGGAAGCCTCACTATTAAAATCGGTAACAATGACCGTATGCCACCTGCGATTGGAGGCTTGAGAGAGGAAAAAATGAAAGCAACAGTCCAAGAGGCGACACCCGCAAAATTGCAGCTTTCAACATCCAAGTGCAGTACACTCAGAAGAAGTTACAAACTACACATTTATAAAAACATATTCAAAATTCCCAAGTCCAAATTTGCATTCAACTCAGTCGTTCAACGTCATAGCTCAAAGTAGATCGTTGAAAAATGCATTACACTGACTTGGGAGCATAGCAATGGTTGGAGAGCGGCGATAGCTACCCACGGTGGTTAACCTCAACGAGGGACTGGATTAGAAGGCAGTAAAGAGCAAAGCTATGGTTGCCATGACTTCACCAGCGATGGCTGCCACACCATGCGCTGGCGAGCTACAGTGACCTAAAAGGAGCCGTGAAACAAGATGCTCAGACACGAAGGAGAGCCAGCAGAGGTGGCATGAAAATCGTCAAGGCCATGAGTCGACGGATAGAAGAGATGCGCAGTTGAAACAGAGTCAGAAAAGTGTGTTGGTTGTTGCGACTGGCATACCCGGATGTCAGATGACTGGCATAGCACAACGTTGGGCAGTAAAGGCTGTCGAAAAGGTTTGTTGGTTGTGGCGGCTGGCACAGCATGACATTGGACAGAAAAGGCTATCAAACTTACCTTTGTAGCAAGGCACCGCACCAGTGAAGTGACTACAAAGGCTATCAGGTGGCAGTAGCAGTTGAACTCGTCAGAACCAAAGAAAGCCCGCGGGAGAGATGGAGAGATGGCAAAGTCAGGAAAAATGAGTCAGAAGAAGACTAAAAACCAATGGAGGAAATAGGCATGAGGAGTGGTTGTGTCCACCGGACAGGGGGCCTAGACCCTCTCTCTGATGGAGGGGGGTTACAGGGTGACGACGGCTGCAAACTTGAGAGAGTTTTAATCTTAGGAAAATTGAGAGAAAGACGACCTACACTAGTGATTATTATTATTAGCCTTAATTTCATAAACAGGAGAAAACAAGGAATACAATAGAAACATATAGGCTAAACCATCTAATTTCATCTTACTATCTTTCTTTATTTTTTTTATTAATTTAAGTATTAAAATGTTTATCTCAAAAAATTTTAATACAATTTTTCTTTTAATTATAAGATTTTTGTCAAATTTGATATCACGAGAAAAGAAAGATTCAATTTAGTTTAAGTCTTGTTCCATTTTTTACGCCTAGGTTAAACTTTCTAAATTTTAATTCTTTCACTTTCCAAATTTCAAATTTTAGAGTAAAAGATAATATTATTCTAAAATGAGGTCTTATGAGGTTATAAAAGGTGTCCATATAAAACTACTTGTGATAAAACCAAAGTCAATAGACTTTTAGTTCGATGGGTACGGACTTCACGTTCGCCCCAGGGGCCGGGGGCTTGGCATGGGGTCCCCCTTTGGTCGAATTAGTGCCCGACACGCGTCAACATGTGACCCCGAAATTCGTGCATGTAAGAGTTGACGGAAATATAAAATACTGAATAATAATGAAGTCGTATTGGTAGCGATTTGCAACATGAAACGTTCGGAAGGCGGTATGGCAGCTTTTGATTAGGTCGCCATCAACCATTCATGTCTGGTATCACGATGGGCTTTCAACAAATGTTTCAATTACACTCACAGTGCCAAACCAAGAAACTGCAACTTTTGCGGTAGAGAAATTACCCTGATTAAGACAGACAGACAGATTGCATTACTGAGAAAAATGGAACATGATAAGACAAATTATGGAATCTGATATATTGAATTTTACATGCATATCTAATAAAATCCCTTCCGGAGAAGAATAGTGTTCTACATTTCCATTCTCAATTTAATTTTCATAATTTCCGTGGCTTGCTAATTAGCTCTTCAATTTTATCTTATTCTTTTTTTAAAAAATAATTTTAGTAGGGTAATCAGTGACCTTGCACCAGGAACGCATCTCAAAGTCAAGCATAGTGAATTTTACTGTTTTGATGATTATTTTTTGACAGAAAAAAATTAAATTATATTTTGAATCATTAATTTGCTACAATGACAATCTTATTATTAAGTTAAATTAAGAGAATGTTTGTGGAGTTATATATACAGCAATATTGCCTCCCCCACATCGTACAAAATAATGATTCTCCATTGGTATGCTACTAGCTCCCTCTTCTTTCTTTTAATTGTAGTTATAACCAAAACCAACCCAAGACGAAATTTGGCCAAGTAAAGTTTCAGTAGAAGCAAAGAGTAGGCCTCGTGGCTATTGGCTATTGGCTATTGCTTTGCAAAATACTAGATGTATTTTTGAGTCTTTCCATTTTTATTAGGCCAAGTAAAGTTGCAAGACGAAATTTGGCCAAGCAAAGTTTCAGTAGAAGCAAAATACTACCCTTGAGTGAGACGGACCAATATTAATTTACTGGAAACCACAATATATTTTTGCCAACCTTTGAAACCATTTTACGTGATAAAGTTTATAGGGAAATTTTTATAAATAATCATTTTTTTAGGTAAAATTTTAATTTAATTAATTATAAAATTTTCTAATTTTTGTAATTAAAGACTTAATAGATTAGAAAAAAATATCCTTATATTATATATGAGTCTTTCCATTTTTAAATCTAAATATAAACTTCATAATATTTTTTAGGGAAAAAAATATCTAAACTCTTACAATTTTAGAAAAGAGATATGTAAACCTCTAAAGTTTTAAAATTTTCATTTATATCCTGTCAAATAACAAAATTTGTTAAAGTTTGCAAAAAATATAGCGAGAATATAAATTCACACTATTTTGATCAAAAAAATGTCAACCAATGCTAGTTAATGGTTAGTCAACACGCGATCAACGATAATCAACAACGATCAACATTGATCAATAATGATCAATAATCGGTCAATGATAATCAATATTGGTCACTAATGAAGATCAACGATGGTCAACGGCCTATCAATGTGGACCAACAGTGGTCAATGGTTGGTGAACGGTTATCAATATGTTTAGTTGATTACAATATGTTAATAGATTTACAAATCAATATATAATATAAAAGTTGAAGTAGTTTTGATTCTTAATCATTAAGTCAAAGTTTCATACCCTCTCATTAGTATTTAATTGAATTAATTTTTTTTTTTCAATCATAACATGGGTATAATCGTATTTCATTGGATTTAAAAGATGTTTTGTTAACTTTAATAGATTTCATTACTTGACAGGAGTATAAATAAAATTTTTAAAATTTTAGGAGTTTGCATGTTCATTTTAAAAAACCTTAGGGGTTTAAATGCCTTTTTTCTTAATTTAATTTGTTTTAAGAAAAATTTTCAAAAATGACCAGTAATTTTATAAGGTATTTTTTTTAGCCACACATCAAATGTTTAATTTTTAATAACAAACAATTTTAAATTTTGATAGTTTTGCCAAAATATCTTCGATTTTCTCCCTTTTCTCTCGTCCAAGTGTGAAAATATATGAAAAATGGATAGATTTTATGAAAAAAAGTGTGAAAAATGGTAAAGGAGGGAGAAAATCAACGAAAATGCCGATTTTGACCGCCACAGGTAGTGGGGCATGCGTTAAGCGCACGTGCCAAGAGCAGCTTAGGTCGCTTCACATGGCACACCTAGGCACCGCCACGTGGCCCACCCAAGCACCGCCATGTGGTGTGACCTAATTTTTTGAAAATTTTTAATTATTTTAAATGTTTAATTAAATTTATTTGATTTAAAATTAAATTAAATTTAGTTATTATTTACAACATTAATTAATATATTTAGTAATATTAATTAAAATATTGTTACTTTAAAATGGTATAAATTTTATATAAAATATAGTTACTAATACATTTAATTTATTTAACTATTAATTATTTAATTTAGTTTTTAATAATAATTGGTCAACTATTAAATAATTAAATAATATAATGATCTATTTTTACTCTTAAGAATAACAAAATGTATATTTAAAATTTTTTTTCTGTTTAATAATTTATAACATCAATTGAACAAGTGAAAATATGGTAAATTCTAGACCTTAAACATATGATCCTTAACCTTAAACTTTAAATCCTAAACTCATGGTCCTTAGCGTAAACCATAAACCTGAAACTCATGATTCTTAACCCTACATTATAAACCCTATTGGATTCATTTTATTTCATTTACCACCTTATATTGCCAAGTATGATTGTAAGGAAAAAATGAGTTACAATAAGGAATTTATTAATATATGAAAAGATTAGCTTTTACATTTGTATCTGAGAGATAACCCAGTCAAAATAAGTATAGTTACAAGGAAACAATATGTTACAGATCATAAAAAGAATTGTCATCATGCACTATGTGTGTTCAACCTTGTGAACAAGGAATTAGTTGTATTGTAACTTCTTAAAAGTGAGGCAACTTTTACTATATTGCTTGATGTTGCTTTTAGCCTTACTTGATATGTTTAATTCTTAGGCAATTGAATAATTGAAATATGGTAAATCCTAAAGCTAAACCTTAAACTTATGATCCTTAACCCTAAACCTTAATAATAAACCTTAGATCCCCAAGACAGGTGACAAGAAATATGCCAACAATAGACTTTCCAAGTGCGGTTGTAATTGCATGTAGAGCAAGCATAAAATTGCATTTTTCATCCTATATGAAGTCTACTACAGAGGTTAAGTATGCCGCATTTCAAAAGAAAGTTAGATAGACGGTTTATCTTGACAACCTTTAACCATAAGTTATTAAGTCCATCCTTAGAACTACTCTTAATTAGTTTGGGACAATATAAAATGTTCAATTAATTCGTAACTACACAGAATCAAGAAACATTCCTTAGAAGTTTTATGATTTTCATTTTTTATCTTCTTTCATTGTCCCTAATGTAAAAATATAGTGAACATACAACATATTATAGATTCTCTAACTAAGCCTATATGCTTGACTTATAACTTGTATTTCTACTAATGGATTCCAATAACATCTTGCAATATAAATCTTGAAGCCTCTAACAAGATTTATGTCTTCACAAAAAGCCTTTGTTGAGGAAAATAATATCTTCGCTTCATCAACAAGGATCATGTTGTTAGCTAAAACTATTGATTATATTCATGCATACACCAATTTGCCCTCAAATTTTTTTAATAGATGGCAATTCAGAGAAGTATAAAATGCACTTTAATTCATAAAAGCAACTAACATCTTAGGAAAGAGTGAATACATACCCATGTTTGAGAGAAATGATGCCATTCTCTTTCAAAATCCCACAATCAAGAGATACATGATAAGTTTAAATGGATATATATTATTTTCTTATGTTAGCTTTGATTATTACTGTATTTGAGTAATTACTAGCTATTTATGCATACTTATATTAGAATTACAAGATAGGCACTTGGATGAACTAAGGAGAGAGAAAAGCAACAAAAAAGAGGCCAAAAAGTGAAAATTTCAAAGATGAAAGTGTAAACAAGGACTGGATGCAGCTGCATTCTAAAAGAAAACGCGCTAGCATTCATCCAGCAAAATGAACACTACAATGTTAAGCACTAAACGCCCTAACATTTTTGGGAATTTTTTTACATTGTGGTATTGACATAGAGGATAAGTAGCATGGATTCCATAAAGTTTTTAAGATCCCCAATGCCCCAGCATTGGAAGGCAATACAACAATGCCACCTTTTTAATGCCCTAGCACTTAAATGCAATGTAACAAGACTAAGATGCCACAACATTGCTAAACCTTAACGCGTAATATTTGTACATGATAGTTGGCAACCCCATGCGTTAAAAGTGAAAATACAGCAGCATTACAATTATTTTCTACATTATATAAAGTAAATATTTTGGAATTTTATAAAGGCTGGAACGTTTTACCTTTATCTCAGCATTTAAGGAGCCTGTTTTAAGTAAAAATCACATCTTTTAACTGTAAATAAATACATTTCAACACTTGGAATCTATTTAGAGAAGGATCAACATCATCAAGGGAGGCTAATACTTGCAAAAGAAATATTGGAATTAAGACTTGAGAAGATCATTTGAACTTCATTTTTGTTTTTATTAATCTAAACCCGATATTATTATGTTATATCTTGTAATTTGTTATTAGAATTTCATTATGTTGAACTAAATACATTTGTCTAAGATTGTAGTCTTGAACTTAACTATATATTTGTTAATATTTCACCTTTGAATGCATGAACTTAGCTTTTATTTATTTTGTTGGTGCTTAATGTTTACATTTGACCTGGCCAATCTTATGTATGAACTTTGGATTCATTGAGATAATCTTGAAAAAGGCATCTCATTGAATAGGCTAGAACAAAGTGATGTATGATTAAAGAGTAACATCTACAAGTTTCAATTAGGATAAAAATATACTTAGTTGGCTTGGATGATTAATACAACTTAGACTTAATGAATTTCACTTAAATTTGGTATCATAGGAATATAGATATTAGATTGAGTGGGGTTTAATTACTTGACCATCGAAGAGACTTGCGATGAGCTTAGTGTTGTGACCAATAATTAACCAAGAAATTTTCATTTAAAGTATATCCATAACAAACACAGGTTAAGAGATATCTATATATCCTAGACTTTACTTATCATTGAGATTGTTGAAATTTGTGACTTGTTAATTTAGTGATTGGTTTTATTTTCAAATTGAATTAATTTGTCCAGATAAAAATAGGATAATCAATTTTAGTACTTGAATAGAGTTAAATACTAGTCGTCGTAGGTTCGACACCCTTTACTATTTATTACTTGTTAGCAATAACGTGCACTTGCGCTTAGGACAAACACCCACATCACTTGAGTATAACTATACAATACAATAATAATACAACACTATGTTTTATACATGTACATGCTTTTATTATGTCTTTATGGGTTCTATAAACTTGTAGTGTGCCTAAAAGTTGATCTAATAAAGTCTCTTATAGACCATATCCTGTAATTGTACTTGTATATATTTGATGGTTATCTAGGTTAACATATTAACTGAAAAACCCGTTTCACCATAGTCTTTCTAGTTAATAAAAAAAGTGGAAAGTTATCTAAGAAAGTAGGTGATAATGTCAGCAAAATCCTTCTTAAGCTTCCAAGTTTTTTTGTTTGATGAAGGACACACTCCTCGAAACTAGATGTAAAGCAATAGTAGTCTTTGATTATTTCTATCTCTCTAAGTTATGAAGGTTTGTGAGATTCAGTTTGATATCATCCATAAATATGTTATATTCACCTTTTGTCTTATGAAGCTTTTTCAGAGCTTTCTCACATGCTTTATTTTGTCTCTCAATTGACCCCATAATCTTATCTAACTACTATAATCTTATCTAACTCTAACTTCAGTTCATCAATGAGTTTCAATGATTCCATGATTTCAAGAGATATAGATGTTTCAATGCCCAATATAGCTGGAATATATTGTAGGAATCCTAAAAAAAAAGAAAATTCAATACACCATATGCCAACCCTAAACCTTAAACTACGTGCCAAAAGCAATTGAACAATGTCTATATGAATCTTTTTTTGATGTTATTTACATTAATGCTATTTGAAAAGTAATTTAATACACAATTGAATATTGCATCTTCTACAGGTTTTGGGTTCCCTTTCACAATCTGCCAATTTAATAAACCGAGTGAAACATAGGGGAGAAAAAATATGCTATATCGAAATGGTGAAGTTGTACTTATGGACAAGAGAAAAGGGGATCTTGGGCTCATTTATAGATTATTTACTAAACTTATTAATATAAAAAAAGTTGAAAAATCATACAACTTGTTAATATAATTCTTTAGGCATCCATAATTATCACTAATTTCAGTGTGGACTTGAAATTGTTTTACATAAAATGGATAAGCAATCCTTCATTAAAGTATTTTTGACAGTAGGAAACTCAGCCATAGATAAGACAAAGGTTTTCACTTGCTTTGCGTTTTTCATCTCAACCAGAGCACATCATTGAATGTTCCTTAATTTTGTGTAGTTAGGAATCTGAAAATTTTTTACTGCTCCAAATCGACTAAGAGTAATTCTAAGGACAGACTTAGTAGCTTTTGGTGAGAGGTTGTCAAGATAAATCTTTCGTCTCACATTATTCTAAAATGTAGCATACTTAGTCTTTATAGCAGGCTCCATGTAGGATGAAGAATACAATTTTACACTTGCTCTACATGCCACTATAGCTGTGCTTAGAAAGTCTATTGTTGATAGATTTCTTGTGTTTTGCCATTAGTATATAAGGTTTACTATTAAAGTTTGTAGTTTAGGGTTTACCATATTTTTAATTATTCAGTTGCCTAAAAATAAAATATATCAAGTGGGATTAAAAGCGACACAAAGCAATATAGTAGAAGTTACGTCTCTTTCAAGATGTTACAATGCAACTATTTCCACGTCTATAAGGTTGAATACATATGGTGCTTGGTGGCAATCCTTTTTTATGATTATATTATTTGTTATAATGCATTATTCTCTTGTAACCATACTTATTTTGATTGGTTATCTCTCATACATGAATTTAAAAGTTAATTTTTCATATGTTAATATATTTCTTGTTGTAACTCATTATTTCTTTACCATTATTCTTAGCATTATAAGTTAGTAAATGAAATAAAGTGAACCCATTAGGGTTTCAGATTTATGATTAAGGATCATGAGTTTAATATTTAAGGTTTAGGATCAAGGATCATGAGTTTAACAATACAACTAATTCCATGTTTACAAGGTTAAATACACATAGTGCATGATGACAATCCTTTTTATGATCATATTTCGTGTTGTAACACATTGTTCCCCTATAACCATACTTATTTTGATTGGGTTGTCTTTAAAAATAAATTTAAAGTTAATATTTTCATATATTAATTTTTTTTTTGTTGTAACTCATTTTATTTTTACAACCATACTTGACATCATAAAGTGGTAAATCAAATAAAGTGAACCCATTAAGGTTGATGGTTTAGGATTAAGGATCATGAGTTTAGGATTTAAAATTTTGGATTAAGGGTTATGGGTTTAGGATTTATAGTTAAGGATCATGAGTTTAACAATATAACGAATTCCATGTTCACATGGTTGAACATGCATGGTGCATGATGAAAATACTTTCATGATTATATTTCTTGTTGTAACATATTGTTCTCTTGTAACTATACTTATTTTGATGGGTTGTCTCTCAGACACAAATATAAAAGTTAATATTTTTATATATTAATATATTTATTGTTGTAATTCATTGTTTTCTTACAACCATACTTTGGCATTATAAGGCGGTAAATGAAATAAAGTGAACCCATTGGGATTTATGATTTAGGGTTAAGAATCATGGGTTTATGATTTAAGGTTTATGACTTAGGGTTTAGGATCATGAGTTTGGAGTATAAGATTTAGGGTTGAGGATTATGGATTTAAGATTTAAGATTAAGGATTATGGGTTTAGAGTTTAGGCTTAAGGAACATGAGTTTAGGGTTTACTATATTTTTAATTGTTCAATTGTTATTATAAATTATTGTACAAAGAAAATCTTTAAAATATATATTTTGTTGCAATCTTAAGAGTAAAAATAGTTCACTATATTATTTAATTGCTAATCAAGTATTATTAAAAAAAAAAAAAATTAAATATGTTAATTAATAATTACTAATTAAATATTTAATAACAATATTTTATTCAAATCTAAAATAACAACACTTTAATTAATATTACTAAATATATTAATTAATTTTTTATTTATAACTAGATTAATTTAACGTCAAATCAAAATAATATAATAAAAAATTAAAAATTTCAAAAAATAGGTCACGCCATGTGGCAGCACCTAAGTGTTCCATGTGGTGGTACTTAAGTTGTGTTTGGAGCATAGCGTTGGTGTGCGTGCCAAAACACACCTAAAATCAGTGTTTTCATCGATTATTCTCCTTGTGAGGCTATTTTCCATCATTTTTCATAAAATCTACCAATTTTTTTTTAAAAATCAAATCTACCATTTTTTTTCCACAAATTTATGCACTTAGATGAGAGGGAGGAGAAAGATATTTGGAGTTGGAGTAAAACTGTCCAAAATTTTTGGCTAAAAAAGAATACCTTATAAAATTAGGGGCCATATTCAAGAATTTTCCTTTTTATTTTATATAAAAAAAAGCATATAAACACTTGAGAATTTAAAATTTTGAATTCAATCATTCAACAAGAATCATATTGTTACAAAAAAAATGTGAGATTGATATGTATTTTTTATATTATAATTTTTTTATGTTATTTTATATTAATTTGAAATTTATTAAAGATATAAATTTATCTAGATATATTTAGATCAAAATTTAGTTTGTAAACAAATATAGGTCTAAAACGAATGCATTATGTAATGGTATTAGTTATTGATTATGAAACGAAGAAAATAAAATGCTAGAAAAAATAGCCCTTCAAAAGTGCTTTTTATTGGACTTGGGCGGGAAAAGAAGTTAGCTCTAGTTCTTATCACGCCTTGGTTTATTTGCATGGTAGTTTTATCTCGTCAATAAATTGAATTATTGTTTCTGATATATATATTTTTTGGTAATTTACAATTTTTTATATAGGTATTATAGAGTGTTCGACGAAATTAAACACGCACGAATAATGAACCGCAAGTGCATAGGATGTGAGCAAGTAATAAAGTGTGAGTAGAGTATCATTTCACAATGATTGATTTCTAAATTAAAATGATCATTTCACAGGTCTTAGGGTCTTGAATTCATTCTATCTTTCTTAAGTTCTTTAATAATAATGATTAACGACTACTTTTGTGAATCCACTAACCAAGGGTTTAGAAAGCTCACTACCTCTCCCTAGCTTTAAGTGGACTCTATACATATATAAACAAGTTGATGTTCCTATTTAACTTAGTCATCTATACATGCATTATGCCATTCTTAAGAGGTTACCTTAATTATATTAGTTTTCCAGCTTAATACAATCAAAGTTTATGCTAATCAAATCCAACATATAAGTTAAACTTTTTCAAGTAAATAACTCACAAGTCTAAATCATCTAATTAATTTTTCAATCTAATTAGAAGCATTAAACTCGAAAAAAAACATAAATGAATAATGCAAAATATATGTATTAATCAATTATAACATAAAAAATAGTACTTTGTAGAGTTGTATCAACCCCTACAATATAGAGTTTAGTTATCCATACTTGCATACATTAATCCAAAGATTCATATAAGTACTCATAGTTGAAACAACACAAACTACAAATATAAACTTCAAATAAAAGTAAGTGAGACAGATTGAGAATGAAAACTAGTTGTAGACACTCTTGAAGCTTTTATTCTTCAATGATAATCCAAAGTTCAAACTCCAATGATGTCTCCTTTGTGAGGTCTCCAACTCTTTGATCGTGTTTTTCTTCTCCCATATTGGTTTTAAATATTGTTTGCCTTTGTTTTCACTAGAAATGAAGGATTTTTTTTTTTTTACTTGGAATGGCCTATGATAAAGAAACAAAGTTGAAACGTTTAGCCTACAAAAATTAAAAAAGAGTGTCTTTTTATAGTGCAAGCAATGCCACAACATTTTTCTCTTAAAATGTTAGGGCATTCATAACTGTACTATACAAACGCTGCAACATTCTTGTCTTTGATGCTGGGGCATTCTCACATTGCTACACTATTAAACCAGTGTGGGAGCATTTGCTATCTTAAGGATTCTCGAGAATTCACACAGCCTCATTCCTATCCTTAAGCCACAGTATTCATCTTTCCTAGAAATGCAAGGGCATTGGCAAGTTAACACTGGGGTGTTTATCTAAATGGATATATGTTATCATGTTTAATGATTGAACATTGGGGCATTCATCGCTTTCTTTTGAAGGCTTCTCTAAATTTTCACTCTTTGGCTTTATTTTTAATGCTTTTCCTTCCAATTTATTCATTTCATTATCTATCTTAAAAAAATCAAAACTTGAGTCCATAAATATAATGCAATTACTTGAAAAAGAAGAGAATCTAAGTCAAAATGGGGTCAAAATACATATCAAAATTATATTTATTATAGAGACTGAGACACTTTTAGTATATTTTAGGGGAAGATAGGAGAGCTTCAATAATGGCCAAGAGATATGTATTGGGTACCAAACCGTCACTATGTCAGTTTTTACAAATGTAACTTATCAACAACTTTATAATATTGTGTGTTGTAGAATTAAAGTTAATTCTGATTAGTGTAGTGGTGCTATAGGAATTTCAATGCCAATAATGGAAATGAATGATATACAATTGATAGACTAAAATGATCAAGATGTGTAATTTTTATAGAGGATTAATGGAAGAGGTTTGGTACCATTATTATTAATATGGATCTTAGACACTCTACTAGTGATGAGATTACACAAGTTCCTGTCGAGAACTAACAAGCTTGTCATAACCACTTTATGTCTGCAAGTAGTCGTAACCATGTTAGTAACACGTCCTTAACATTAACAAATGATGTGTTTCCAACTAATACTACAATACTAAATGCTGTGTTCCTAATCAACATAACATGGTACTATAAATTTTTCTAGTAAGATATAATGATGACCCAACTCATGCTCATTATAACACGCAGATAGATGAGTATGCTTATAACGATGATAAATCGATGATGATGGAAAAACATATAGGCTAAATGATATAGAAGAAGGCAAGGAAGGACACTTTTCAAATGATAATGGAGAAGGAATTCATGATTTGTGTCTAACACCATTGGATGAGCACGACAAAATTGTTGAACCACAAAACTCTTTGCAATTTTTCCCTCCGATACCACCTTCTAACTTGAATCTGTTAAATGGGGCATCGTGCTCAAAAAGTTGTCATTGAAAAGTTATTTCCTAGCAAGAATACAATATACAATGCTATTAATAACTTGCATTGAATGGTAATTGGAGCTTCAAAGTTAACAAATCCACTAAAGATTAATTTGTACACAAATATGATGATGAAAGGTGCAAGTGGCCATTTCATGTCCTGTCCACGGATGCTTGCAAATATTCATCTTGCGAATAATCAATAAGGAGAACACGTGTTAATTGGATCAATTGCATGATAGTCATCGTTAAGAAAAGAGTTGAATTATTGTTCAAAAATGATAAAAAATAAATAAATTTACAAATGCTAATAGACTTTATAAACCAAAAGAGATCCAAGCCAATATATGAGAGGAATATGGTGTGAATTTAGCATACATTGTAATACACATGTATTACAATAATACACGTGTATTATATATATAAAGCTTAGTGTAAGATAAAAAAAAAGAAAAAAAAGAAAGAGAAATAAAAGCAGTGGCGCTTTTATATATATATTGTTTTACTTTCTTCGTTTAAGAAGAAAGAATTGAAACAGAAGAAAAAAAAAACGAAACAGAGAAAGAAGAAGAAAAAAATGAATGAAAGAAAAGAAAAGAAAGAAGAAAAAGAAAAGAAGAAGAAAAGAAAAGAAGAGAGAAACCGAGGAGAAAGAAGAAGAAAAAGAGAAAGAGAAAGAAAAAGAAGGAAAAGAAAAGAAAAAGAAAGAAAATAGGAAATTTTAGGAAATTAGTTAGGTAGTCAGAATTATACCCAGTGGTTTAGCGGGTAATAGTTTTACGATAATAGAATATTCAGATTTTAATAGTTATAATACATATCGGTACTAATGATGTATTTTTACACCCTATGATATAGGAGGTGTGCCGATAGAGGGTAGATCTCAGAATCCAGACCTAGCTCAGGATTAACGCACTTTTGTGAATGGATAACTATATATATTTTATATATTTTTAATACAGCCAATTATGATTTAATTATGCGTTATCGGATTTCGTTATGATTTATTTTAGACAGAAAAATATTTATACTATTTAGTATATTCAGAAATGTTTTAGAATTTATTATAGTACAGTTTATAATTATGTTCAGTACAGAAATAATTATTTCAGAATAATTATGGTCACAATATTATATTGTAGTAGTTTTTGAACTACCATATGCGTACCCTCCCCTTTAATGTAGTTGCTCTGCGCATGCGTTAGACCAGTTTAGTTTGCTCTGCCCGAGCGATGCAGCATTCCACCGGGTTAGACCAGCTTAGATCCCCCGCTCTGCCTGTGCGTGAGTTACTCCGCCAGGTTAGACCAGATTTTCCCCGGGTACAAGTTTGGTGTGGTTTTCAGTATATATATGTAGTATATGTTTTCAGAGTTATGTTACATATATTCAGCTTGATAATAGATTTTATGATAGTTTGCGCTTTCAGATTTTCAGATCCCAGTATTATGTCATGATTTTAATTTCAGCACACATTTTATGACAGTTCATATTTCCAGTACAAGTTTATTGATTACTCAGTATACAGTTTTATGATTATTTTATCATACAGATTTATACATGTACAATACATATAAAGTATATGATATTTTCAGATTATGTCCACTCACTGAGCCACAAGCTCACCCTTTTTCCTATTTTCCCTATTTTTCCCAGGTTGTCACAGGAATTTGTGCAGTGTGATACAGTCATCACATTTTGAGGTTGGGCCAATGTGCATAGCTGCATAAGTGTCTCAGTCTATGTATTTGTATATGTTTTGTATAGTGGAGCACATGTGTATACTTTTTGTTGAGGCATGTAGCCTCATTGTATCATATGTATGAGTAAAGAGTATGTTAGTCACATGTCATCGCAGGATCTGCCTCGATTATCGAGGAGGGCTCGGGTCGGGTCCTGTCAGTTTGGTATCAGAGCATGGTTGTTAAATTCTGTAGACTAGTACATGATACATGCATGTTAGAGATGTCATTAATGAATTGTTGCATTTTATAGATTTTGATCATGCGTTCACGTGGCCAACCTCGCACGAAACTTGTGGCTGAACTGGGAGCTCCTTTAGTATCAGATAGAAGGGAGAAATCTATTAGAGAGGAAGTAGCTGAGTCAGTTCCCCCTGTACCCATACCTCAAACTCAGCCTGATCCTATTGTAGAGGAGATGCACCTTCAGCCAGTACCACAACCTGTGACACAGCCTACACAGGGACAGCCTGATAGACCTGCCCTAGAGCAATCCATAGATAGACTGGCTCACTTAGTTACAGTTGCAGTGGAGAGACAAACACAGGGACCACCCAAGAGAGAGAACACAATAGAGCATGTTCGTAGTTTGGGGGCAGAGAATTTTTCAGGCACTACAGAGCCAGCTGATGCAGAGTTATGGTTGACTAAAGTAGAACGGATATTTGATGTTATGAGATATACTGATGACGAGAGGGTTTCCTTTGCTACATTTTTACTTGAGGGTGGGGCATACCACTGGTGGAGATCAGTATCACGTAGATATGGAGGGGTGATTAGTTGGGCTGATTTTTATAAAGAATTTAATGTTACATTCTTTCCTATGGTTTACCAAGACATCCAGGCTAGTAAGTTCTTTGAGCTAGAATAGGGATTGATGACAGTAGAGGAGTACGAGAACCGTTTTAAAGAGTTATCGAGGTTCGCTTCTTATGCAATACAGAATGAGAGGGATAAATATAAGAGGTTTGAACAGGGCCTTAGAGGCAATATCAGGACAACAATTACAGCTATGGGGCACATTGATTTCAGTGAGTTGGTAGGGGCTGCAATGAGAGTTGAGAGAAGCCTAGTAGAGGCACGCAGAGCCCAGTCATTCAAGCAGAGACCAGGCCATAGTTGGTCAGTTGGTGGATCAAGTAGCAGTAGAGCATCTGGAGGAGAGACATCCCATGCAGGGTATTCTGGTAGACAACGGTATGGTCATAGCCCTATGCTATCAGGAGGACAGAGACAGAGTTCTAGTCAAAGTTTTGTGCCTCCATCTGTTGGAAGCAACATAGGGAGTCAGAGGCCCCGAGGTGGTAGCCAGTTAAGTATTAGTGCAAGCATAAGAAGGTACCCTCAGTGTTCCATGTGTGGGAGGAGTCATGAGGGACAGTGTCTGAAAGGTTTTAAAGGTTGCTACCATTGCGGACAAGTTGGACACTTGAGGAGAGATTGCCCTCATCTTCTTCGAAGTAGCAGCTTAGCACAGAGTATAGCTTCTCAGGGTTTTCAAGGTGGCAGTGGCAATATTCAAAGGCCTAGAGGATCTCAGACAAGAGAGCCTATCTCTAGTACTGGTGTACAACCTAGAGCTTTAGAAGTTAGTAAAGATCCACAGAGGGGTCAACCAGGTCGACCTTGTAGCCAGGCACGTGTATTTGCTTTGACTCAGCAAGAGGCACAGGCTACCCCAGATGTTGTTATAGGTATGCTGACTATTTTTGGCCGAGAGGCCCATATTTTAATTGATCTGGGCTCTACGCATTCTTTTATTTCCCGTATCTTTGCTGTGCATGCAGATAGAATGTTAAAACCCCTAGATTGTAGTTTAGTGGTAGCCACGCCGGTTGGAGAATCATTATTGGCTGAGAATGTATTTCGGGGTTGTGTTATCAAAGTTGGTGGTAGTGAGATGGTAGCAGATTTAATTCCTCTTACTATACATGATTTTGATGCAATACTTGGGATGAACTAGTTAGCTAATCACCATGCTACTATAGACTGTTTTCGAAATGAAGTTATATTCAGAAGACACGGAGAGCCTGATATTATTTTTTGTGGAGAGCGACGAATTCTTTCATCATGTGTTATATCTGCTATGACAGCCAAACGGTTGCTCAGAAAACGATGTTCAGCCTATTTGGCACATGTTATTGATACCAGAGTCAATGGAGTTACATTAGAAGATATTCTAGTGGTAAGAGATTTTCCAGATGTATTTCCTGAAGATCTTTCAGGCTTACCACCAGATAGAGAGATTGATTTTGGTATTGATTTGGTTCCAGACATAACTCCTATCTCCAAAGCACCATACAGAATGGCCCCTTCAGAGTTAAAAGAATTGAAGACTCAGTTACAAGAATTGGTAGATAAGGGTTTCATCAGACCTAGTGTATCACCATGGGGAGCACCAGTATTGTTTGTTAAAAAGAAGGATGGAACTTTGAGGCTATGCATTGATTATCGGGAGCTAAATAAAGTCACTATACGTAACAAGTATTCACTCCCTCGCATTGATGATTTATTTGATCAGTTACAGGGTGCAAAGATTTTCTTAAAGATCGATTTACGATCAGGGTATCATCAGTTAAAGATTAGAGATACTGATGTAGCTAAGACTGCTTTCAGAACTCGATATGGGCATTATGAATTTTTAGTAATGCCATTTGGGTTAACTAATGCTCCAGCTGCAATAATGGACCTTATGAATAGGGTATTTCATCCCTATCTTGATCGATTTGTTATAGTTTTTATTGATGATATTCTTGTGTATTCACGGAGTACAGAGGAGCATGTAGAGCATTTGAAGATAGTGCTACAGATTTTGAGAAATAAACAGTTATATGCCAAGTTCAGCAAATGTCAGTTTTGGCTAGATAAAGTTGCATTTCTGGGCCATGTGATCTCAGCAGATGGAATTTATGTGGATCCTCAGAAAATTGAAGCTGTAGTAAATTGGGAGCGACCAGCTAGTGTGACAGAAATTAAAAGTTTTCTCGGTCTAGCAGGTTATTATCGAAGATTTGTTAAAGACTTTTCTAAGATTGCTGCACCACTTACAAAGTTGACCAGAAAAAATGTAAAGTTTGTGTGGACTGATGAATGTGAAGATAGCTTCCAAGAGCTTAAAAAGAGATTGACTTCAACTCTTGTTCTCACTCTTCCATCTGGCACTAAAGGATTTATAATTTACAGTGATGCTTCTAGACAAGGATTAGGTTGTGTATTAATGCAGCATGGTAAGGTGATAGCTTATGCTTCTAGGTAGCTTAAGAAGCATGAGTTGAATTATCCAACCCATGATTTAGAATTAGCAACAGTAGTATTCGCCTTGAAGATTTGGAGACATTATCTATATGGTGTTACATGTCAAATCTTTACTGATCACAAAAGTTTGAAGTATTTGTTCACACAGAAATATTTGAATCTAAGACAACGAAGATGGTTAGAGTTAATAAAAGATTATGACTGTACGATTGACTATCATCCAGGTAAGGTGAATGTAGTAGCAGATGCACTCAGCAGGAAGTCTTATAGCTCCATTGCTTATTTGAGAGTGACTTATCTTCCATTGTTAGTTGAATTAAGATCTATGGGGGAATTGTCTGTAGCCAAATCTGGAGTCCTTCTAGCACATTTTCAAGTTAGGCCTATGTTGATTGATCAGATTCGAGAGATGCAAGATCAGGATCCTAATTTGGTTAAACTTAAGCAAGAAGTAAAGAATGGAATGCGAACTGATTTAACGTTGAAAACTGATGGGACATTAGTTATGGGTAACAGGCTTTGTGTTCCGAATAACTCAGAGTTAAAGAAGCAGATTTTAGAAGAGGCTCACAGCTCAGCTTATGCTATGCATCCTGGTAGCACTAAAATGTATCGTACTCTGAGAGAACATTAGTGGTGGCAAGGTATGAAAAGAGAGATTGCAGAGTTTGTATCTCACTGCCTGATTTGTCAGCAGGTTAAGGCAGAACATCAGAGGCCAGCAGGATTATCTCAACCACTTCCAGTTCCTGAATGGCAGTGGGAACATATTACCATGGACTTTGTTGTTGGGCTTCCTCGTACACGAAGGGGTCATGATAATATTTGGGTGATTGTTGATCGACTCATAAAGTCTGCTCATTTCTTACCTTATAAGATTTTATACTCATTAGATAGGCTGGCTCATTTGTATGTGAGTGAGATTGTACGGTTACATGGGGCTCCAGTGTCCATTGTATCAGATAGAGACTCTCGATTCACTTCTAGATTCTGGCATAGCTTACAGAAGGCCTTAGGCACTAAGCTAAACTTTAGTACAGCTTTTCATCCTCAGACAGATGGGCAGTCGGAGAGAACTATACAGATTTTAGAGGATATGCTCAGAGCTTGTATGTTGCAGCTTAAGGGTAATTGGGATGATTATTTACTATTGATGGAGTTTGCATATAATAATAGTTATCAGTCTAGCATTCAGATGGCGCCGTATGAGGCTTTAGACGGAAGAAAATGCAGAACTCCGATTTGTTGGGATAAAGTTGGAGAAAGAAAATTGTTGGGTCCAGAGATTATTCAAACCACTAGTGAGAAGGTCAGTATTATCAGAGACAGACTCAAGGCAGCTCAAGACAGACAGAAGAGTTATGCAAATAAACACCGTAAACAGCTAGAGTTTGCAGTAGGAGACAGAGTCTTTTTACGGATCTCACCATGGAAGGGTGTGCTTCGTTTTGGGAAACAGGGAAAACTAAGTCCTAGATATATTGGGCCATATGAGATTCTAGAAAGGGTTGGTGTGGTTGCGTACCGCTTAGTATTACCACCTGAGTTGTCACGCATTCATGATGTGTTTCATGTTTCTATGTTGCGGAAGTATATACCTGACCCTTCTCACATTCTAGATAATCAGCCAGTTCAGTTGAGGACAGACTTGACTTATGATGAGGAACCTGTTCAGATAATGGATTATCGCCAATAAGTACTACGTAATAAGACTATACCGCTAATTAAAGTCCTATGGAGGAATCATGTAGTGGAAGAGGCTACATGGGAGCGAGAGAATCAGATGAGAGTTCAGTATCCTCATTTGTTTCAGAGAGGTATACGAATTTCGAGAACGAAATTTTATAAGGGGGGAGGAATTGTAATACACGTGTATTACAATAATACACGTGTATTATATATATAAAGCTTAGTGTAAGATAGAAAAAAAAAAAGAAAAAAAAAAAGAGAAATAAAAGCGGTGGCGCTTTTATATATATATATTTTGTTTTACTTTCTTCGTTTAAGAAGAAAGAATTGAAACAGAAGAAAAAAAAAAACGAAATAGAGAAAGAAGAAGAAAAAAACGAAAGAAAAAAAAGAAAAGAAAGAAGAAAAAGAAAAGAAGAAGAAAAGAAAAGAAGAGAGAAGCCGAGGAGAAAGAAGAAGAAAAAGAGAAAGAAAAAGAAAAAGAAGGAAAAGAAAAGAAAAAGAAAGAAAATAGGAAATTTTAGGAAATTAGTTGGGTAGTCAGAATTATACCCGGTGGTTTAGCGGGTAATAGTTTTACGATAATAGAATATTCAGATTTTAATAGTTATAATACATATCGGTACTAATGATGTATTTTTACACCCTATGATATAGGAGGTGTGCCGATAGCGGGTAGATCTCAGAATCCAGACCCAGCTCAGGATTAGCGCACTTTTGTGAGTGGATAACTATATATATTTTATATGTTTTTTATACAGTCAATTATGATTTAATTACGCGATATCAGATTTAGTTATGATTTATTTTAGACAGAAAAATATTTATACTATTTAGTATAATCATAAATATTTTAGAATTTATTATAGTACAGTTTATAATTATGTTCAGTACAGAAATAATTATTTCAGAATAATTATGGTCACAATATTATATTGTAGTAGTTTTTGAACCACCATATGCGTACCCTCCCCTTTAATGTAGTTGCTCTGCGCATGCGTTAGACCAGTTTAGTTTGCTCTGCCCGAGCGATGCAGCATTCCGCCGGGTTAGACCAGCTTAGATCCCCCGCTCTGCCTGTGCGTGAGTTACTCCGCCAGGTTAGACCAGATTTTCCCCGGGTACAAGTTTGGTGTGGTTTTCAGTATATATATGTAGTACATGTTTTAAGAGTTATGTTACATATATTCAGCTTGATAATAGATTTTATGATAGTTTGCGCTTTCAGATTTTCAGATCCCAGTATTATGTCATGATTTTAATTTCAGCACAGATTTTATGACAGTTCATATTTCCAGTACAAGTTTATTGATTACTCAGTATACAATTTTATGATTATTTTATCATACAAATTTATACGTGTACAATACATATAAAGTATATGATATTTTCAGATTATGTCCACTCACTGAGCCACAAGCTCACCCTTTTTCCTATTTTCCCTATTTTTCCCAGGTTGTCATAGGAATTTGTACAGTGTGATACAATCATCACATTTTGAGGTTGGGCCAATGTGCATAGCTGCATAAGTGTCTCAGTCTGTGTATTTGTATATGTTTTGTATAGTGGAGCACATGTGTATACTTTTTGTTGAGGCATGTAGCCTCATTGTATCATATGTATGAGTAAAGAGTATGTTAGTCACATGTCATCGCAGGATCTGCCTCGATTCTCGAGGAGGGCTCGGGTCGGGTCCTGTCATACATGATGACTTATCGAGCTAAAGAACATAAACTGATGTTGATAGCTGGTACCCCAGAGTATCTATTCAAGCTACTTATTGTATATTACTATATGGTAAAAAAAAAGGAATTCAAGCTATGTGACTCATTTAAAGACAGATGATAGTGGATACTAAGAGTGGAGAAGGCCTTAAATTAATTTGAGAGAGAAAATAGGTGTAGGAAGAGAGAAATTGTATTTGAGGATAATTGTTTCTATTTTTATTTTTTGGTTATGAAAAGATACAAAAGTTTCAAGTTAGCTAAATTAAAAATTTACCCCAAAAAATAGCTACTTACGAAAATTTCCCAAGTTCATATAATAATCAAAAGTTCTTTACGCGAAAACAAATTCGATACATGTAAGTTGTATACATGTTAAGATCTTATTTATTGACGAAAGAAATGCAGGTTTCGGATATGATTTTCTTTGAAGGACTGATCAGATTTATAAAGAACCATAATACCCTAACTACCCTGACACTGAAGGTACCAAATTGGCATAAAGTCTTCCAGTGTTGAGATAAATTTACATGTTTTTCTAATCATGTTAATCAAGAATTCGACACAGATCTAGTCTATATATTAGCAAGGACAGATTTGTCAAAAAAATCGATACATATACAACACTCGCCTGTGGTTATGACACGTAGTAAAAACCCTAAATGCAGGAATGTTAAGGAAGCAATTGATGTTAATGCAGTCGTTCAATAGGGAAAGCAAGTAGTAACAACAAATTAGTGATCATGAAAAGCAAACACAGTCATAAAGGATAGTAAAAGAGAAAAAAAAAAAGAGCTAATTGATACATGATAGTACTATAGTATTTATTCTTTGGCTGGTTGAGAAGGGCTGGTATCTGGAACCAACTGGCAAAGCGAGAACGAAAACAAGTACCCAGTAAGTTCTAATTTTCTCTCCCTTATCTCTCTCTTTTCAGTAGTACTGTAGCAAATCTAAAAACCTAGTTACCTAGTAGCAAAGAGAATGCAGCTTCTTTCCCTAAAGAAGAATTAAGCCCCCGCCCCCCCCAAAAAAAAATAAAAATAAAAAGAACAAGGAGAAACAAAATCTACACAATCTATTTATAAATTATAAAAGAAACATCATCTTGTAGAAATAAATATCAGAAAAAAAGTATTGATGGGAAGGGGAAGAGTGGAGCTGAAGAGGATAGAGAAGAAAATAAATCGACAGGTGACTTTTGCAAAGAGAAGGAGTGGATTGTTAAAGAAAGCTTATGAGCTCTCAGTTTTGTGCGACGCTGAGGTTGCTCTTATCATCTTCTCTAGCCGAGGGAAGCTCTATGAGTTCTGCAGCAACTCTAGGTAATTTTATGTTCTATGAATTTATTTTTGCAAATATTTTATATGGGTTTATCTTGATGCTACTACTTTGATGGTTCTTTCTTGGTGATGTGAGAGGTTTGATTTTGGTTGATGATGGGCTAAAGTACATGCTTGATTTTTTATGTGTTTTTATGATGAATATGCTTCCTTGTCTCTGTTCTTACAATGGAGGAAAATGCCAATTCTTTAGCTTTTCTCATCTAGATTTTGATTTGGGTTTCAAAGTTGTTTGAGATCTGAGTTATTAAAACTCACTTTATTAGTGGTGTGAGAGGTTTGATTTTGGTTGATGATGGGCTAAAGTACATGTTTGATTTTTTATGTGTTTTTATGATGAATATGCTTCCTTGTCTGTGTTCTTTGGTCTACAATGGAGGAAAATGGCAATTCTTTAGCTTTTCTCCTCTAGATTTTGATTTGGGTTTCAAAGTTGTTTGAGATCTTAGTTCTGAAAACTCGCCTTATTCCTAATATTAATTTTCTTTTGTCTTCTTCGGGAGAATATTGTGTTTTCTTTTAATTGGAATGCAGTGGATTGTCTTAATGGAATTTCCTTTTTGTCTCATTAACAAAATTATCTATTCTTTTATGACTGATTTCATGGCATTTAAGGATGATTTTTCTCCTAGTAGTACAAAAAATGATATATATATAGAGAGAGAGAGAGAGAAACAAGCCACGCCAAATTAAGTAATATATAATATCCTTCACCTTTATTTAATTAACTTAACTTCACAAGATCTTGTTTTCTTGTTACTGTGTTTATCTTTCTCATTTCTGGGAGGAAATTATAGGTTCCACTCCGGCAATAAAGCTTGCCCTTTTGGCTATAAAGCTGCAAGCTTTTCCACTGCACCCTTAATGATGAAATTCCAAGTTCAATAAAATATTTGGCAAGATATATTCCATTTTTTTCGAGTTATTTAATGAACACCCTTTTCTAGCGAAGGCTGTAATATTAAACCGGGTAACATTCTTCTATCAATATATTAAATAAAGTATGTCAACTCATCCGACTATTAAAGCTAAATGCATGAGAGTTCCATATATTAAATCCAAGTCAGATCTCTGAAATTTGAAACCCATGCCGAACTCATGTCATATCTTACCATACTATCTATCTAAATATTTGTTACCCGTAATGGTTTTTTATGAGAGTATCCCATTATTTTCTTTCGTTAAGTATTCTATTCATGTCCATGCTTCCTATGATGTTGTGTCGTTTTTTTTGAAGCTACCAATAAGATGTTTGGTCTGAGGAAAATTTAAGTCGCTAATTGGAGATTAATATTAAGGATGGTTGAAAAAGGGTTCTCCCTTTTGTAGTCAAAATGATTGGAAATTTTTGTGTTAACGCATAGGAGTATCGAGACGAATTAAATTCGAAAAAGTTTGATTACATGTAGGATATGTAAATATCTTAGATCAAGATTGCCAACAATTAGTTATTTTGTCTTGTAGGGTTCTTTGGTTTTAGAAATGTTGCGTGCTGAACTCTCAAATTTCCCTTTTTCTTTGTCATGCTGATACTAAAAAATCCGTGCAATTGTATGATAAGTGTCAAATAAGAGTTCAATTTTATCAAATATCATGATAGTCCATTATTATCACACCATACTTTGTATTCTATTTTCAAAGGTCTAAAATAAATTATGATAACTTTTGTTTTTGTTTTTTTCTCAAAAATATTTTCATATCACACTCTCCACTATTCCCCTTTTGAATATAGTTGTGACGATGAACCAAATTTGTGCTATTCTTTGGGACAAAAAGAAAGCATAATTGGGCATACACATTTGACCGTGAAAAATGGTTATTATTTATTTAATCAATTAGAATTTTTTTATTTTACAAATTTAGTGTCATAAGAAGCATTATTTTTGGATTTTGTTAGTGATAAAACTAGAAGAGTTAAATTGTTTTCAACTTATTAGTGAACAAGAGAATCTAGTTCATATACCATACATCATAATTAAAAGTATTAAGACGAGGAGCTCTACATATATATCTATATATAGAGAGAAAAAGAGAAAAGGAAATGATCTAATAGGCAAGATAATTTATTAATCGGTGAACAATTCTGTCACGAGGTATTGTTTGTTAATCCACAACTTTTATATTATTTATAATGTGTTACAAAAATGTATTATGTGTTCAAATGCTTATCATATAGTAAGTTACGTTGTTTGTTAGAATAAAATATTTTTATTTTATATATATAAGGTTATTCATGACACATTAAAGTACAAAAGACATTTTATTAATTAATATCATTGTCAATATTTATGTTTTTTTTTGTTGAAATTGGAATCCACCTACCAATTTCAAAATTTCATAAATATCCCTTATCCTTTAGGATTCGTTTAATTTTTTTTGTGGGGGGATATTGGACAAGTTTTAGAACCATTTTAATTTTATTCTTTCAAGTACACATATATCTTTATTTTGTCTACGGTTGAATATCATGTTTGTATTTATAGTTGTACAAGAAGATAGATGTGCTAAAAGGCCTACGTTGATGAGGTCTCATTGCAATTTTCAAGGTTTTGTTTTCCCTTTTCTTAAATGTATTGTCGCAAATTTGTGCCTTTAATATTCTTTTCTTATGTCCATTGTTTTTTTTTACCTACAATCCACATAAAAGTATTGTACATTGATTGCTTATTTTCCACTCTTTAACACGTAAGAATTCTGTTGTTGAAGTGGAGACCGAATGTGGAGATAGGATAGAACTCTCTAGGATTTCTGTTTTGCAATTATTCTATCTTCTATTCTGAATATTTCATTCCATTCTTGAACTTTATGTTATAGACTATTGACAATTGTCGTTGAATGTTATTATAAAGATTATATTATAGGTTACATATATCATGTAGTTTACTGTAGAAAATGCATTCATCAAAGTAAAGAAAAATAATTTTATATAATTATAAATTTTGTTTTGGTGCAGAACTAAAGAAATTGTTTACTTCAGATATTGAAATTAAAGAAATTTACTTCAGACGACTGAACAAATTTTTACAAACTAAAGAAAAATAATAGTTTGCTTCAGATATTGTTCAGTTTATTACAAAATTTAATACAAATCTGAAAAGTCTAAAATTGACATAGAGTTTGAAGAAAAATTAGAGTAATTCTTTTTGTATTGCTATATTCAATGATGCATTGCCATTCGGACAAGATCTTTATATATATATTTGCTATTCTATTACAAGAAGTAAAGTATTCTATATGCAAAATTCTTTCTATGGTTATAATAAGAAGCCGTTGTTGAAGATATGGCAAGATCCCATTTTTGTCAACGTTCTGAGCTTGGCAAGTGGAGGTTGTGTTAGCTTGATTTAGGCTCATTCTTCTTCTGTGCTTCATTTATTTTCGGCAAGTGCTTTATTTTTCAACTGATTTGATTGCTCAAGAGATGGCCATGTATCTTGATCATTGATTGGCAAGGGACTGTTATCAGAGTTAATTACCATAAAATTTTATGGTATAAAAAATAATTAAAAGAATATTTATTGAAATTCAGATGCCTAGATCTTTTGAAAATTTGGACTACAAAAAAATTGTAAAATAAATTTTTTTTCTTAACTCTATGCACGTAGGGTTCATGCTTCAAATATAATAGGATGCTTCAAATTATAATTATTTTAAAGAGTAAGATGAGCATCGACAAAAAATCAATAAAAGGCGAATCCGCTCCTATTACATAAATCAACTTCCATATAAGTTGTGTTAAATATATAAATAAATCAAGACAATTGATTTTTATCATATGTATTTTATAATTAATATATTATATTTAATTTTCTTATATGTATTTATGTTCTTTATTTATATTAACCTAAGACCTATATAAAGGCCATCTATGTAATATTTGTAATATACAGAATTATAGTAACAATGTAGTCCTTAAAATTTTTTAGTTTCTCTTTATTATTTTGATTTTCTTTTTCTTTTCTTTTGTCTTTTCTGATATGGTATCAAAGGTAAGTTATGATAATTCTCAGAGCCTTTTGATAATTTCTAAGAGTTAGTTTCCATTGTTTTCTTTATCATTTTTAATATAGAATTCATCAATGTACTTGCACTTGCAACGGTTGATTTTCTGTCTCTTTATCAATGCATTTGCAATTGTAGTGATTGATCTTCTCAACGTACTTGCACTCGCAACAGTTGATTTTTTATTTTCTCTATCAACGCGTTTGCAATCACAGTAGTTGATCCTCTCGACGTGCTTGTCACTTTAACAACATTGTCACTTTACGACAACATTGCCTCTCTTCCACAAGGGTTGTCTTTCTCCAACAAAGTTTATCATTCGCCGACACTGGTTGTATCTCAACGTGCACCATTACAATCAAGAATGTTCATTTTTAAACTCAGGCTTCTATCATATTGAGTTTGAGAGGGGATGTTAAAGATAAAATAAATCAAGACAATTAATTTTTATCATATATATTTTATAATTAATAGGTTATATTTAATTTTTTTATATGTATTTATATTTCTTATTTATGTTAACTAAAACCTTATATAGAGGCCATCTATGTAGCATTTGTAATATATAGAATTATAGTAATAATGTAGTCCTTAGAGTTTTTTTAATTTTTTTTATTATTTCGGTTGTCTTTTTCTTTTCTTTTGTCTTTTCTAACAAGTTGGAGTATTAAAATATTGGAGAGAGAAGAGAAAGAATTAATTCAAATTGATTAATATAGTTTTATGATGATGACAAGATGACAGTGGACTGATATGTTTATATACTTGGTGAAGACTTAATTGACATTAATTTACAATGTTCAGAATTCAGGAGTCAAATAAACCATCAAAACTGTGTAAAGACTTAATATAGGTATATTAGGAGTCAGGAGTATAACCAAACCAAAGTTTGATAGGGGAAGCCAAATCACAATTAAAGAAGTACAAGGGCGAAAGTTTATATTATAGGAGGCCAAAAGATCTCTTATATTTTTAAGGGAGAATATTAGACGTGGCATGGTTTGTTTTAAGTGACCATGAAAAACAAGAAGCATTCCTTTAAAATCTCTGTAAAAGAATTTCTCATTTCAAGTTATGGTCATGCCCTTTAATTCGTAATCTTTTGCTAGACCTTTTTGAGGTTTTGACCTCCGATTGTCATATTTAAGCTATCTTCTTTCGTCATTCTCATTGGCCATAGTAGAAGCAATCCATCTTAGATGTAATCTTAGCATCTATAATATAAAATTTGAGACTTCATAACTTATTATTAAATAATTAAGCCACCCTTATGAATCACAACATTCTGTTTAACAACATGACTACACCAACTAAGTCACATCTCAATTTCAAAGTGACTAAAGAAATTGTAGAGAGCTAGCAACAACTTGCCATATGTTTATGCATGAACTATTGAAATTTGAAGAGAATGCAAATAATTTTATTATTGGGTGATAATGCAGCTTCATAAAATCTGAATTCATATGTGAATATAAACATAAATAAAAAATAATTAAAATAAAAATAGGGAATGAAAGCTTAAATATAATTATAGGATACATAATAAAATAGAGAGATTTAAGTGAATCGTGTATGAGTTGATAGGTCCTGGATTTAGATTATTCTTCTCATATTCATGCTAATCTTGAAAATCACGGTTGATTCTTATCGTTGTCTCTCAAGTTGGTGGTAAAGATTTTTAGACTTAACATACTCATTATTTTTACATGCAAGAAGGTAAGGTTTATTTCTATCATTTTTTTAAAACAAAATAATCTTCTAATTTATTTTCATATTTAGACTAACCAGAAAATGCAAGCAGAAAGCATTCTGTTGATCTTGTGAATGCGATCATCCCTTTAATATTATAAACAAAATCATTTCATTGATCTTGTTAAAGAAATCTTTTCAGCTTCAAGGTTTTTAACAAAAGCTTTTTTTTAAAAATAATTTCTCTCCATTTTTTATTGTTTCTAGAGGTGGCAGAATTCCCCATAGGATTAGGGCTCCGTGGGACCTGTCCTTAATAGGGCAAATTTTGGATTGCATTTTTATCAATTTTCGGAGATGAGGTGGGTATGGGGAAATTGATCCATCCCCAAATTAAATTCGGATCGGGGATGGTTTAGTTTCTCCAAACCTAGCCCGAAAATCCGATTTAATAACACAATTAAAAAATTCTAATAATAGCATTTGTTTCCCTTAAAAAATTAAAAACTATTCTTTATTATTAAAATGAAAATGAGTTTTCCGTCTTTAATGATGATAAAATATAAATATTCCAAAACTTTTCTATTTCTTTTTATTAAACTTATTTATTTAGTATTATATATGAAATTAAAACAAAGAATGGAGAAATTTATCTAGTCGCATTTGACCTCTTGCTAATTGTTCCATCAATTTATTTATTTATTAAAAATTGACTTATTATTACATGAGGTTCTAAATGAAAAGATAAAATGTTTGCTTGTAATAATTTTTATGATGTTAGTATTTAGTTTTTTATGAAGTTTCTTAATTATCAAAATTTAAAGTTTGTGAAAGAACTTTAAATTTTAAAATATTTCGTTTGGGATTATTTTTTTTTATATATTATGATTATACGGATGAAAGATTATTTTATAAAATTAAATTGGTACAAGTTAAAGAATATTTTTAAAATGTTAATTAAAAACAAATTGGGTATAGGATACCCATTTCAAAAATTCTCACCCTAAATTCGAATTACATAAATTAAGTATGGGATAAATATAAAGAGTCTCACCCCATACAAGTATAGAGATGGAGAATGTAATCTCCACCTTAATCCACTTCATTGCTAGCCCTATACATAGTATTATCTCGTTCATTCATAAATTCAATTTTTCACAAAGGTGTTAGCCTTATGTGTGTAGTTATTAATAGTGGTTGACATTAATCACTATAATTGTTTGAAAAGGATATTCTTATTTTATTTTATAAAAAATAGTTATTGGATTGACTTAATAATGCTCAAATTATTATTTATCGTGTAAATCCACTTGCTTTTGTAAGACAAAAAGTGATGTGTACGAAAAATAATTATCCTCAACTTTCTATATAGAGAATAGTTGTTCATATTAAGAAATGTGGACATCATATTTGTTTAAGCCAATCA
This sequence comes from Ailanthus altissimus, assembly GCA_946807835.1. Taxonomy (NCBI): domain Eukaryota; kingdom Viridiplantae; phylum Streptophyta; class Magnoliopsida; order Sapindales; family Simaroubaceae; genus Ailanthus; species Ailanthus altissimus. The sequence goes on along the minus strand of OX327685.1, from coordinate 22,000,116 downwards.
TAAAATGGTTGTGTCAGTTAAAAACGCTTTCATGTAACAGTACTATTGTGTGAAAATACCTGAATATGATTTTTTGAACGAGTACGTTCGAAACGCTTCATCAAAAGGAATAGTTGATTTTTTTTTTCAAAAAAAAAAATGGAATTGCTTCAGGTAAATTTATCAAGTGGTCAAATAAAAAGCATTTTAAATATTTTCGACGATTTAAAGTTATTTTAAGACGAGCATGAGAGTTTAGTCTAATTAACTTAATTCTTCCAAAACTCACATTTTCACTTGAATTTGAACCTCCCTCCCCCAAGTGTACAGAAATGATATATGTTATAATCCCCTTATAAAAAAAAAATTAATACCACAATATAACACTCTGTAAACCTGTAAGATCAAAGCACATATTTAGATGCTCTGCTATTTTATTAGTTAGATTTGGCACATCCTTACTATTAATCACTGGTCTCTGTCTGGGTGTCAGTATGGTCAAAACTCTTGAGAAGTACGAAAGACATAGTTATGGATCATTTGAAGCAAACCAATCAGCTAAAGAGACACAGGTCAGTTAATAATTGTACATATAAGATAATTTCTTATCTTACACTTAGTTCTCTTGAGTGTCTACTGAAGAACCAATATGTCCATTGTGGCTTTAAAGCCAGACCACTGAAACATTCTGTTCAGTAAAAAGTTAATGTTCTTTTAGGGTATGTGAAAGCCCCTAGATAATTGACAAAGTTGACTTGTACAATGTCCTCAAGCAGGCTAGCTACGAGGAATGCTTAAAACTCAAAGTAAAGTTTGAAGCCCTGCGACGCTCGCAGAGGTAATTCACCATACTACTCTTGCGCTCTGGGGCTCCAGCACATGTGAATAAAATATCTAGCTAGTCACATCTAAGACCTAATTGGCATTCTGTAGACATTTTCTTGGGGAAAATTTGGGGGACTTGGGCTTTAAGGAGCTTGAGCAACTTGAGCGACAACTGGACCTGTCACTGAAGCAAATCAGGTCTATTAAGGTAATCTCAATGTCAGTTAAATTATGTCATGTTTCTAATTTTTTTTGGCTTAGAGTGGTTCATCTTAGAATAATGGGTTTCCCAGTTTCCTGAGTAAGAAGATTATGGTTATCATGTTGGCAGATTTTCAGGATTTAAGAAGTTGCTGGCTTGTTCTCAATCTAGTCGACTTATTATTTCCTCTTTATTTATTTTCTTTTGTTTTTTCCTTTTAAAATTTGGAGGTGGTAAAAATTGTCTCTTACATTGTCTTGGGTCTCTTGGGAGGGTGAGATGGTAGGAGAAACAACACTTAGGGTGGTTGTTTTCATATATTTATTCCCTTGGTAAATTAATTAAGCATGTGTTTTGACATTTCTATTGTTAACTTGGTTCATTCTCAGGAGTGGAATTTGCTGATATGTGCTTTATGGATATTTATTAAGCAATACTCTTACCAATAAGAGTTTGATTTATCAAAATATTTGGATATAGTCAAACTTTTATCGACAACCAACCCCTGAGATTGTCGTTTCCGTTTCTCTTCGTGTGTTGTGTGGGAGTTGAAATTATTATTAGAAGTACATTTTTAGATTGAATTATAATTGAGCTTCCTTTAAGTGAGTCTAATAAGTATTATCTTAATTTGTGGTTATGAGTGTAACCTAATAAATATATCTCTAAGCTAATACTAAAATTTGAATACTTCATCTCCAAATTAGAACAGGAAAAAGAAGGAAAATGAAAGAAAGAAGAGAACCGGTGTATACGCACTTTTGTTTATTTATTTATTATGTGATTTGAAAAAGGCGAAAATCGAATTTGAAACCTTTAATTTTTTTATGAAAAAATACACTACAAGTTATTGAAACCTTCAATTTTTATAAAAAAGTACATTGCAGGCCTTTTACCACTAAACCTTCTAAATAAGTGCTAATAACTCTTATTGCTTAGAGTGTAATAAGGAAATGATTTTTATTTTCGAAGGCACTGGCTTTTGGTTGTGTACCGTCAGCTTTAATACGAATTTTCTCCTTCTTAAACTCATCTTATTAGACCATTTTTCTTTTTCATATCATACATCTTACGGTACACATCACGAAAAATGGTTTTGAATTTTTCAGTTCCAGTGATGCAATTAGAATGTGGCACCCATTTGACTAGCATATGGAGTTAGACATTTGAAATTTAAAGAATGATCCATGCTCTCCCGAGGTAGTTGAATCAATACTCATTTTTTTCAATCAAACAGATTTTGTTAGAAAGTGCAAGAGTAGAAGTTGATGATTTGATATGTAGGAGGGTGTGGATGAAATTTTTTTTATATTAAATGGTAAGAAAAAAAACTGAAGTAGTAAAGTGATAAAATCCAAAAATATTTTTGACTTTTTGTTATCCAGTTATACATACAAGAGGAGAGAGTTTTGGGAGGTCCTATACATTGCACCTTCTCTTATTAAATTTATGTCATCAAGAAAGTAGTGTTTCTAATGCACTGCTTCCCTTTTGTCAATTTCAGGTTGTATATTAATTTTTCATATTGATAGAAAGAAACATATAAAAATTTTATTAAAAGAGAGCAATATATTAAGATTAGTCAAAAAATAAAAAACATTTTAATATTAAATATGTTTAAATTTTTTTGTTTAGTTAAAAGATATGTGAAAAAAATCTATCAAAAGGAATGTAAGTACATCAAAAATAGCAAAGATTTGTTCTTACAAGAGGAACTTACTCTTGGTTTTAAAACTCTTTTAGCCGCATACTTGAAATTGCACTCTAGTTATAACTTTTCCTTATTGAGATATCAATAGTTTCTTATTGAATTTTGTTACTGTTAGACATTGATTTCTTAGACTTTCTAAGAATTGTGCTGAATTTTCAAAAGTGCGTTACCTTTTTCCTTCTAACAATTTTATACCCCTAGAGAGACCAACATAAGTATGATTTCATGCAGCCATTTAATTCCGGATGATGAATGTAGTTTAATTGTCATATTCTTTTTGTATACTATTCATATGATCAGTGAGGCTGAGTTTATTGTGAGGTTCAATATTCATTTACTGTATGCAGACACGGTCTCTGTTGGATCGGCTTTCTGAACTTCAGAAGAAGGTATATATGCTTAGAGAATTCAGTTTCTCCCATGCACATATAGATAACAGTTATATTAGATATCTCCCACCTTACTTTTATACTTGTGCAGGAGCAAATATTGCTGGAAACTAATAACATCTTAACAAAGAAGGTACGTCAACCTTTTCCTTAACTTTAAATTCTATTATGTAAAATGTTTGCTCTATTTCGATACCGAGTTAACTCTAGCAAGTATCCGGATGTATCTTTTGTGTGCGTATCTTGATCTAGAAAGATTAACATTGCCGAGACCAAGGTGATTTATTTTGCTTGTCTCTTGGTTTCGGATTATTGATTTTATATTGTTGATCGGTTGCCAATCTATTATGACTGATTTTCTCCAGACTCGTGTTTAGTTGTTTCAGTATCATAATCATTCCATAGAGCTACTTATCCAATTTATAAATTTAAGTATCTTCGTGATTCTATCTAATGTGACCAACACAGCAATCCATCCCTTAGAGGAAATCTCCATCGGTGAAAGGCCTACACCCATCTTTTCTCAATAAAATTGAGTGAAAACTTTTCAAGTGTCATTTTTATTCTTGTCAATAGGATACGATTCAACCATCTCTAAAAGGAGGAAATTTTCGTATGTGGAAGACTTACGCAAATCTTTTTGTCCAACGTATTTTGGGTCTATCCACATTTTAGTTATTTGTTGATATGAAAAACTTATTAAGAGTTACGCATAGAATTTACATGTATTCTGAGTTACGCGTATGATACCACTTAGAAAACTTATATATAGCCCCTATTCTAGCAAGTATAGATAACTTAACATGTATTGTGTTGTTTGCATGTATATTTCTTGGTTAAGTTAGTCTAGTGTTTTTCATTCATCCAAATGAACTGATCTTTCCCATAATGACTTCAACCTGGGTTAAAGAGAGAATTTTTTTTTTTATCATCATCACTGTTAAGAAACCAGTAAGACTCTTCCATTTGATACCACTTAGGTATTAACCTAAACCATAACACTAACATTACTTGTTGGGGCTTTTACATATTTTAATATATCCATAGCTAGAGCACACTAAGACCACTTAAGCACTTTGCGAACGACCTTACTTGCAAGTAACTATGAATATAAAAAAAAAACATAATAAAGATAAAAAAAATAATTATTAAAAGACATAAGATATATGTGATTCGGCAACAAACACCTATGTTCACAACGGGTCAAAGACCTAACTTCTTTTATTAACAATTCAAAAAGAACTTTAGGTTATAAAGACCTATCAAATTATAATGATCTTCTATATCATTAAGATTTTATAATAAAAGATTAATAAAAAAATATAACAAATAATCAAAGCTCTCTCTCAAAGGATTTATCATCACTCTCTTACACACTCAGCACTCAAGTGTTCTCATAATTACTCTCTAGTATATTCAACACTTTAGTGTCTACCTCTCTATTCTCTTTTATGTTTACATATTTGATTCTTGTATATACTAACACTACTACAAAACTGGCATTAACTAACGCTAAAATAGTGTCAATGAATGGTTTCACTAACACTATAATATAGTGTTAGTATTGCTCCAATAACAATTTACTAACACTAAGTTAAGTGTCAGTGAATCACTGTGTCACGCCCCAGACCCAAAAGATCTGACACACGACATCACTTACATTCATTCAATAATACTTAAGCATTTATTTTAATTTCTTTCAGAATTATAGCAATTGAATTATGACTGGGACAATTAGTAAACCGGAGATACGCAGAGTTTTCTCAGAGATTAACACTCTACTACGTCACCAGTAGCAACTTTGTTACCGGAAGCCCAGAATATATTCATTGCAAATTCTTACTTAAAATCAATCCATTACTACACTTGGTGAAACTTAAACTAAATCCAACCACACAATAAAATAATACATAGGTATTTATTCACTAGGGACAAATCAAATATCTTATCCCACGTGTCCCCAAATAAAACACTTAGCAACCTAACAACTTAGGGAACCCAAGGAACAGCAGAAGCCTTGCCAAATCCGCTATGCACACATGTACCTTATTTACCTGAAATCACCATAAACTATAATGAGTATAAAACTCAGTAAGCATACTAGTTTTTCATATATCAAATACAAATACATATATGTACACGATGCATATGTATGATATGCTGTGATCAATCAAAATCATAATCTTATCAAATCACATATCATGTAAGCGCTTACACATTCTTTCAAAACACATAATAGGAATACCATCACTCAACTACTACTTAGTAGGACTTACATATCACATATCACATAATGAGCCAAATGTCACTCGTAGGTGACATACCGTATGAGAGGAATAGTACAAGTGAGGTCTTGAATAACACATATATAATGCTTATGCCCGAAGGTAAAAGCCAAACCCTCACCCTGATCATCGGTGAGTCCTCTCACATGCACCAATACGCCACCACACGAATGTGATGACTCACTCTTCCTTTAGGTACCAATAGGATCCTCCATACATACGGAACACATAACATATACCAATCCCAAAGGAAAGGCCACACATAAAGGCTCCACAAATCACATAAAATGCCTACTAAGTTAACAGTGAGTTCAAGTACCCTCAAAATACAAAATATTTCTCATGGACATATTACACTTCAAAAGCTTTCTTTATTAAACACATCTTATTTTGAAAGCTCACTTACAAAAACACATGTATGTCCATGCTCAATGTCAATGCTCACATTCAGAAACATATATTCACATTTCATATCAAAATATACTTTGACATAACATAAACATATTCTTAACCCCATTTACAAAATCATACAAAACAATTACTATGTTTATTGTGATTTCAGTAAAAAGTCTAGTATACTTACCTCTTAGCACTTACAGCTATAGGGCTTAAATCTCCTTAACCTATCAATGGAGATCAATCCTTTCATAAGCCTCAAAATTCACACAAATACTTAAATAGCTTACAAAATTATAAACAATGCATTTAACACATCAAATTGGTCTAAATACTTGATTTCTCAAAACTTGTCATTCTGACCACTTACACTTAACAAAATTTTCTAATACATCAAATGATGTCCAATTACTCTAAAATCAGAATGCATTAATCTTGACTCATATATCCTTCCTATATATGAATATTATATCAAAATTCCTACACAATCCATTTCATATACATCATCGAATCCAAACTACCAACCTGACAGGATCAAGATACTTACTGAACAATATTCAATCTCCTAATTTATAAAATCATATACTAACTCAAAAATTGTAAAACTACCACAGAAATACTCTTGACACATATACCAATTCATGATAAATATTTTACTTCACAATAACTGCCAAAAGTATTTTAAAACTATTTTATTGTTTAACTTTAAAAACCTGTTAATCAAATACTGCAATGAGCTAATACACTTTAGAAAAATCATAACACTTCAACCACATTGATATAAATTCCCAATTCCGAGTATATCACATTAGATATATAAAATTATCATATTCCATAAATTCATAATTTTTGAAGATCATTCAGTAGGACGAAAATTATTTTCCACTGTATCATACTGTTTACACAGGAAATGTCCAGAATTTCAGGGTCATTTTGGTAAATTCACTATAAATTCAATTTCCAGAATTTTCAATCGATTCAAAGTCTCAGATGATCCTTAACATGTATAATTTCATATACTCAAAATTCAAAACCAGAATCGAATTACAAAAATTTATAAAATTCCTGGATCAAGAGACTATCAAGCAGAAATTCCACAATTCATCATAATTTATCAAGCTATTTTATAGATCATCATCAATTCTCACAACATCAAACGAAATACACATCAAATCCTTAATTATACATATTTCCAGAAATCAAAACTTAAATAAATTAACTTAATTAACACCAATAAATTGATAATTAGTTGTGATATACCTCTAAAGATCCAAAATTCCAATTTCTTCTTCTTTTTCTTCTTCTTCTTCTCTTTCTCTCTCCTTTATTTCTCTCTTCTCTCTCTAAAAATGGGTAGCTCGACCAAAATGAGAGAATTAGGGTTTTAAAAGTGTATTTTTATACTAAGTGGTTAATTTTTGGTATTTACGAATTTGCCCCCAAAACTTTCAAAGTATAACAATTTGGTCCCTAAAATAATTCCAAAGTCTTGCAAATAAACCCAATACTAATAGTATATCCTTAACCTATAAAAACACTACTAATAATAATATATAAATCAAGGATCACCCACATACAAATAAAATACGTATATTTATATATATAAATATACATATTCTTACCGGTTATGGATACTGGTTACTACACACTGACACTTTAATATCAAAGAATCCCTGACACTATGGTATCAAAGAATCTATAGCACCATAGTATCAGTGATTTACTAAAATCATGGTGTCAATGAATCCCTGACGTTATAGTATCAATGAATCCTTAACACTATACTATCAGTGAATCTCTGACATCATAATATCAGTGAATCATTGACACCATGATATTAGAGAATCTATGATACTATAATGTTTGTGATTCATTGACACTTATTTTAGTGTCAGAATAGTATCATAAATTGATAAAATATTTAATAATTGAAATTATTTTTTAATAATTTGGAATATGAATAATTATACTAGAATTTATATATAAATATCACATTAAATATATATCAAATAATTAAGTATCATGAAATTACATTTAAAAACCATAATCGTCAAAATATTACATAGTGTCATATAACTATAATTGTCAAAGTATTCAAATTAAGTTTTAGAAATAGTACTTTCACATCTCAAAATAAAACTTAAAAAATTATAACAGTTTCTTAAGCATATCACTTATGATATGTAATAAAATATCCCAATATTTGAAGATTAAACACATGGCCACCTAAAAAGAATTGTACAAACCAACACATGGCCACCTAAGAAGAATTGAACAAAATAATCTTCTACGCTCACCTATATCAAAAGAAAGAAGAATATATGAATAAATTAAAAAAGTTGAATTGAACAATTTACTTATCTTCAAATCTTCATGATACCCAAAAACTATATTTTGCTTGAAGCTAAATATAATTTAGCTTTAGTTTAAACAAATGAAAAAGTTAGAAAGCCAAGCAAATGATCTCCACACACTCTTATTCTTGAATAAGAATAATTCAATACAATAATCATTTTTATTTGTTCCTTTTTTTTTTTTTGCTTTATATGATAAAAATTTAAGGTGGAAGTGGTAGCGCTATGTATACTGCACAATTACAAGAACAAAAAGCTTGTTTATCCCCATCTGCTAAAGTTAGCTACTTAACAACAACAACAATATAAACAAATACTTATATCTTAAATAATGTCAATTTTTCAATGAATTTAGCACTTGTTCCTGGTACTAACCCACCTCAAAATTATGATAAATACTTTATGATAAAAAAACTTTAAGTTTAAATGGTTCTAATAAAAAATAACTTACCTATTTTGAATTTTTTGTGATTAAGTCTGCCACTCATCACGGATAGAGGTAATGTCATCTTCAGTGTAATCATCCATTCTATTAAACTTCAAATAAGTAAGAAATTTGTTAATAGTGAATTAGAAAATTTCAAAACTTTCTATTTGATTCATACATTATTTTCAGTACACTAATGTCCCCAACAATTGTTTTTATATATTTCGTGAAAAAAGTATCTACACTCAACTATTCCAAGTTACAAAGGGCACTATAAAACATTTGATTGTAAATATTATTTTAGAATAATTGTAATTGAAATATAAATCACAAGTTAGCACCGTATTTTAAAAGGAATATTAACAACAAAATATATGATTGTAATAAAATTTTACATTTACCTTTATATTAATCCATTAAAAATTAACCTTGTTAGATATTTTCTATGTTAGGTGAATTTTGGCCCCTCTAAAAGAAATCAATAACTAGGCATATTAAATTTAAAGTAAATTACAAATACATAACGTAAAACATAAGTAAGTGAATCTTAACTAATTGACAATGTCCTCCAAATCTTCACAAGGTTTATTTCCCAAATGAATCAAGGTAAAACACAGTTGATGTCAAAAATCAATGGCAAAGAACACCCAATGATTGCTACAAGCAAGATAAAATATGTTAACTTAGTAATGATTTATTAATATTAAATCAATTTAAGGAGAGTCATACCTAGGATTATAAGGGAGAAGTGTAATTTGCCCTGATTGTGACAATGCCAAAGTCTCAGTAATATAGTTAGATTGATCAATACGTGTTTTCATATTATTCAGACAACTTGATGCAGATACGTTTGTAGGAATGAAAAAGTGCACTTGAAAGCCATATCCAACATTGTCTATAACATGGAAAATGTATCTAACAAAAAATTAGATAATCCATGAATCTTATAAAAGAATGTATATTTCAAAGGTTTTTCTAACAACATAAATTAATAATGGACTTATTTGATCCAAATTTCAAGGTAAATGTTGGACAACTTAGTCATATTTATAAGAATATCACAATCTCTCTTACCCATATAAGTAACCCAAGACTGACCAAATGTAGATAACTAGTGTTTCACTTTGATTGTTGTTTGGAGACAATTTTGGACTAATACAGAAAACATAGCCAAGTACCCAATATTTTGTTTTCTTGAATTTATAGCACCTCTTGTATTCTTTTTAAGCAAAAGCTTTCTTGCAGTCAGTTTTATGATTTGTAGAGGTGATTCATCACATGCATCTTTTGGTGTTGAACTGATTTTGGGGGATCTTTTAGAATTTGGTGGCTGAATAGGGGTGATGACAATAGATTTCTTTGTTGGTGTTTTCTTTGATGGGGTTTTCTTCTTTGTTGGAGATTGTTGGACATGCAAAAAAACAACTCACTTTAATAATAAATAAAATAATTGAGATATGACAATTGCTTTAAGTAATTGTACTTTTCTCTTTTCCAAGAGTTTTAAAGATAGATGATCGACTTCAATATTTCCCTTATTGATAGTGTTAGGTCTAAGACTATAACTACCAACTTTAGTTTTAGTCTGCGCATTTACCCTTGCATAAAGTACTTCTAGTTGTACAAATAACAATGCAAATTTTTCTTCTTGTAACATTCTGTCTTGAGTTATAATGAAATCTTTAAGAGCACAAAAATACATGCCTGAAGTAACAAATAGGCCAACAACCTGTACTCTACTCCCATTTGGCTGCTTGTCAAGTGCTACAGTTAGAATGTCATTCTTGCTTTTTGGCTTGAAAGACCCATTTTTAACTTGACCATCTAGCTCCTTCTACAATTTACAAGTAATGGCATTTGATGTATTCTTCTATTTTTTATATAAATAAGATAATATTTAAAATATTAGATACCACTTGCAATTTTTTCAACAACTTGTTGCATTTCTTTTGAATAATTTCCTTTTTTATTCAGTCGAGCCATTTTTCATAATACACTTCGGTCCATTTGGCTTGAACTTTCTCCTTGTTCTTTACACTAAAAGAAGACAAAAAGTATGATAAATTATTTGTAAATTGGTTTGGGTCTTCATATATTTCAATGGCCATATATTTCAACTAAAGCATTTATAAATTATTTTTAAATTGACTGAAAACTTACAATTCTTTAATAAAACCCTTTGTACCTCGTGCTACCTAAACAATGGTTGTACTTATGCTTTGCACATTTCCCCTTGGTTTTTTCACTGGTTGCTTGCAAAAAGTGAATATGTCAAGCAATTATTATTTAACTCTATTTTTAATACATAAATAAACTAATTGTTAATTTAACTCAACTCAATTGCATTAGACATTACTCTATCAATAAATAATTTCTAATATTATTTATTAATATTTGGGTATTTAAGCGGCAACAACCTCAATTGAGTGTGATTGTTCTTGTATGGAAGAACATGCTCATGAGTTAGAGTATATCTAAAGCTCCTTAGAGAGATTCATATCCACTAGAATACTTGTTTTTCACTTTTCAAATCTAATTTGAACTTTCCCTACAAATAGTCATAAATAAATTATAAGGTTTTTAGCCCCAGAACATCCATAAGATGCCTCAATACAATAACTAAAACTGCCCTTAATTAGTAGCTAAAAATAGTCTTTAAATATCCTCAAATCAGTCTCCAAACAGTAGCTAAAATACATCCCCTAAGTTTTCCCAAAGTATCCTTAAGACAACCCTTATATAGGAACTAAAAATAGACCCAAACAGTTCCAAAATTGCCTTAAGACATAGCTTAAATAGTTGTTAAAAATAGTCCCAAATAGTTCCTTTATACAGCCCAAAGACATGGCTTATAGAGTAGCTAAAAGCAGCCCCAAACAAATCTAAAATAGCCCTAAGACAACCTTTAAATAGTAGCTAAAAACAACCATTAAACAACCCCAAATCAGCCTAAAATAACCTTTAGACAGTATCTAAAACACATCCTTTAAACAATCCCAAAACAATTCTAATTCAGTCTAAAACAATAGCTACAAACAGCCCTAAACAATTCCAAGTCAGTCCAAAAACAATAGTTAAATATAACAAAACAATAGTAAACAATACCAAACAAACCTAAAAATGAAGCCAAAAATCTTCCTTTTGATCAAAGGGTACCTGCCTTCAATCATTATATATGATTGAAATATTATCTTGGACCATACCACTAATGTAATTTCACAATTTAGTCAATGCATCTCCTATAGCCACACCATATGAATTGTAGTTAATATTAAACATCTTATCGGGTGATAAATAATTGCAAATGTTTCTTCTTAGAGTTTCCTCTTATTTTTAGTCTTCCCTTAAATATGTCCTCACTCTTAGCCATATGGAGCTAATATACAAGAATAGAAAAATATATCAATATACATATAAATAATGGACAAGTAATTAATTCTATAAGAATAGAAAACTCTATCAACAATTACAAATAAATGATACATGTAATTATTGGCATAAGTTAACCATGTACATACACTTACAAATCAATTATATCTCTAATTAATGCATACAAAGTGAATCAAATATTTTATTTGACATTATTCATATGTCGTGTCTATGTCCATGCCAACACCTTCACAATCATATCTTTAATAAATTTCAACATCATCTTTATTGTCAATCTTAACCAAAGGCAATGTCTTGGATAAAGGTGCATGTAGTACTATGTCATCACATTTATCATTAGTTGCAAATTTGTTAGCTCTTTCGGCCACTAACAAACTATTGATTTAATATGCTCTTTTTAATCCTTCACATAAAATACTTGTTTCATATGTGAAGCTAATATAAAAATATCAGATTTATGATCAATTTGATTCAAGTCAACAATTACAAAGTCAAATCGTCAACCATAACACCATTCCTACTATCCATCCAATCACAATTGAACACTATCTTTTTCAACATTATATAATCAAATTCTCATATCTCATCAAGGACTTTATAAAATGCCATTTTCCTCGAGTAAGGTTTTTTATCCTTTGAACTAAATATTTTCATTATTATTGCAATAACATTAACACTACTATTTTGTGTTACCCTGTTGTTGTCTGAAGCTCTAGTTACAAATTTATAACTATTTACAAGGTATCTGACATATGTAATGGTTGAAGAACAAGGTTTTTTGGCCAACCAGCTTACTGTATCATTAACAATCACATTCTTCTCTACGTCATCTAACACCTACATTTTGTTGAACTTTATGTCAAACACTAACTTATAAAATATATAACTATAAATAGTAATGTAATCTGACCTGCTTCTGAAGCCAATCACTAAAAGTTAGAGTATGCTCATTTTGCAACCAAAGTGTTTTTTAGCTTATCGAGGGTAATATGTTTTCAAATATTCTATATGCTCTCCAAAGGTTAACAATTATGTTAGTTAGTGGAATAACATATATAATAAGAAATATATAACTATAATATAATCAAATTAAATTACTTATTTACTATAAGGTTGAACCTCGGGTGTGTTCTCTAAAATACAAATATGTGCTTGCTCCAATATCTGAGAATCCACATGCTTTATATCTCCAAAACTCAAAGGTTGTGAAATATGTGAATCATGCAAACTAGGTGGTAACCTGATTGCATCGTGATTAGAGAGGTAATTAGCACAATATTAAAGTGCTTCTTTAGCAATATAACTTTAAAAAATATACCCTTCTAGACGATTGTGATTACGCAAATAACCTCTAAGGACCTCTATACATCTCTTAAATGGATACATCCATCTAAGGTAAACTAGCCCACATAACCTAACTTCTTTATCAAGATGGACAATCAAATGAACCATTATGTTAAAGAAGCTCTGTGGAAAGTATTGTTCCATCATGCATAAAGTTACAATTAGGTTACTTTGTAACTTATCCAATATTTCAATTTCTACCACCTTATTGCATAATGAATTAAGGAAGAAGCATATCCACATTATGGTATGATGGACATTATTTGGCAAATAATCTTGAATCACAAAAGGTAACAAATGTTGCATCAAAGTATGACAATTATGAAACTTTAGGACTTAAAGCCTACAATTGTCCATTGCAACAATTTTTTTGAAATTTGCAGAATAACCACTCGGAACCCTTATTTTTAACAAAGTTATAAAAAATTTGCTTCTTTTTTTTACTCAAAGTGTAAGGTACAGCGGAAAGTTTCTTGTTTTGTTCATTAGGTTTTAATGTATCCCTATCGTCATATCTACAAAATCTTTTCTAGCATTTACCCTATCTTTTGTCTTACTCGGTTGATGAAGTAATGTGCTATAGATACTTTCACAAATATTGTTATCAATGTGTATCACATTTAATTGACGGCAAACCAAAAAACATGGCCAATATTCCAATTCAAAGAATATAGACTTTTTTTAAAACAACTTTTCAATATTACTATTGTCCGACTTTCGCTTCTTATGATTTTTAAAAGTAATACTACTTCTAATTTCATCCATCATCCTTAGAATCTCATGACCAGACAAAGTAGTGGGAGTTGTGCATTATTGAAAACTTTTTTTAACTTACGAAATGGATGGTCAGTTGGTAAAAATCGATGGTGGCCCATATAGGAATTGTTGCTACTACATGTAAGCTAACATGATGAAGTGTTTATCTCACAGTATGAACAAACTTAATATGCTTTCACTGTACACCAAGATGGGTTCCCATATACAAGAAATTCATTGATCGTCCACGCCTTCAACTTGAAATTTCTTTCTTATAGGTATTATACACTTCTACACCACAATCCCATAATGCTTTCAAATCTTCAATCAAGGGAGCCAAGTACACATCTAGATTATTCCCAGGTTGTTTAGGTCCAGATATTAATGAAGATAGCATTATATGTTTACTTATCATTACAACTATGGAGGAAGATTGTATGTTATAATTATTACTAGGTAACAATTATAAGTAGTGTTAAGTGTGCTATGTAGATTGACTCTATCACTTGAGAGAGCTAATTGAAGATTTTTAGGCTCTTGTGCAAATTCAGGCCACTTGTTATCAAGTAACTCCCATGCCAATGAGTCGGATGTTGAAGCTTACCATCTTTTGTTCTCCTAGTTGCATGCTAAGTTAAATACTTAGCAATTTTATATGATTGGCAGATATGTTTTAAGCTTAAGAATATAAGGAAAAATACCATAAAACCTTCTTAGGAATCCCAAATCTAACTTCCTTAGACCTATTTCCTTTTTCCTTCCATTTAAACTCTCTATAAGTAGGACACTCAGTGAGCTTCTCATGCTCCTTTCTATAAAGAATACAATCATTGGGACAAGTAGAACATTCGGTGAGCTTCTCATGCTCATTCATTATTTTCTTCACCTTATACATTGACTTCAGAATATTATTACTTTCTAGTAATATGTTAGCAAGAACTTCTAACAAAGCTAAGAACCCTTTATCAGACCAACCATAGTTTCCTTTAACATTACAAAGTTATATCAAACCAAACAACTTAGAATGTCTTAAACTAGGATAAAAAGGCTTTTCTACATCATCAAGTAGTTGTTTGAAAAACTTAGGATTCGAATCACATTGTTCAAGGACATCGTTCACCATATCTATAATGTTATAATAATTTTGAAATTCAAAATGTCGTCTAATAGAATGGTCTTGGCAAGATGAAAATCTCAATTTACTATCAACTTTCCCAAGTTTAGTCCAAGTTACATATGTGGGCAAAAATCCTTTTTCAAATAAATGTACTCTTATTAGCTCAAGAGCATGAAACTCCATGTTGCAAGAACTCATCAACTTCAACTTCATGCTCTTTTGAAAGTCTATCATTTGATATCCATATTTTGTCTATATAATCTGATTATTATTTAACAATTGTTAGTTTAACATGAAAGATTTTGTAACTTTTATTTCTTAATTAAAAAAAAAATACTTCCAATATTTTTCAACAACCAACTACCTCCAAAACGCAACAATTTCATAATTTGTCAATCATGTAAAATAAACTCCATATTACAAAAATAATAAACCAACAAAAGCAAATATAAAAAAATATTAGAAAATGGAAATGAACCTCAACAATAACTTGTAAAAATATTGAATTATTGCGGTGTAAGGCAATCAACTGTCAGAATTGTAAAAACACTGCAATAAGAAAAACAAAAACAATAAATTATAATTAGAAAATCAATTTGTTATTAAAAGAATTAATGTGTAACTAAAGGGAGCAAACTCACTCATATTTGCTATTAGTATATTCAAATAAATTAACAACATGCACATAAAATTAATTCCTTGAAATAGTAAACTTAAAACACATTAATTACCTCAGGGGGAAAATGGGGATACTCTCAACTAATTACAGATAAGAATTACGATCACCAGTAACCAATTCCCCAATGCTTGGAATGGATGAAAATGAGTAATAATCATACCCGCATTAGGTGGATAAAACAACTGAGATAAATTATAATTTACATTGTATAAAGAAAAATAAAATAAAATATAGAAAGAAAGCTAGATTTCATTGGGTGAATCCTCCAAGTAAAACCCATCAAATAAAGCTTCTGTAACACTGGAACTTATTCTACATAAAAAAAATGTAGTTTCTAACCTGTCAATATACATGAAGACTGTCAAAAAAATATATGTGAAGTAAGATGGATACATACCTAATAAAATAATTATGAATCAGTATTGCTAATATTAGTTCACAATGATATAACATAAATAAAACACCTTAAATCAACTGTCCTTGATTTCTTTAGACATAATAAATCTGTTACTTCACTTTTCCAACTCACTTATTGTTATTATCTCCTATAAGTATATGTAATTTCTATTTTCTTTACAAAAACAAGGCAGAAATAAATTCAAAAACGAAAACATAGAAAAGATAAATGGAATGATATAATTATTTTAACACATGAGAAAATTATGCTATATAACTTGTACAAGTCATACATATGCTCAACCAACATTTATAGAATTTTTGCATCCAATGGCTTTTACTTAGCCTTGGGCACATTTGAGTCACCATATTAATATAGGCACATTGTAGCCTTACTACCAATTGCCTAGGACATTCCACAAGATCTCAAAAAATGCAAGGTTTACGTGGTCAACAATTGACAGAGTTTAAAAATAAGGAATGAGGAGGGCTAAAAAATTTGACAATATTTGCTACCAGAATGAGGATTATAATAGCATATTCCTTTCTTAACTGCTCAGCATATTAGAATCCAATATACAACAAATTGTTAGAGTTTTGGGGTTGACAAAAAAACAAAAAACAATAATATGACTATGAATTAGATTATAGAAAAATAGCATTGATATAGGTATCAGATAATTGTACGAACAGAGCAAGATAGAGAGAGCTTGATGGAGTTCAACACAATTGTAGTGAAGTACCACAAAACTTAAGGAATTCAACACAAATTCCACAACAAGTTTAACCAATAACTATTTACATTCAGAAGCCAAGCCTCCCTCCAAGCAAGACTGGAACTAAGAAACCAAATGGGGTTTTCATCGAACACTATAATATTAAGAGGATAAAAAACAATAAACATGCATTTTCATGACTTCACTATATAATTTCAAATTTGATAACCCCTCAACCCTAGGAAGAAAATCTTCTGCTATTACACAAGCATGTCCCAATGAGTTTGACAAAAAACCCACAAGGTTCCCTCAGAACACTAAGCAGTAGAACCACAATCATAGCACCAATCAACCAGAAGACAAATGAAACCACAACAAACCAGGGTCTACTGCATACATGAATAATCAATCAAATTGGAAGAAACATCAGAAATCAACATCTTATATGAATGTTGATCATAACTGTAAGAATATTGATTAAAAATCATCGGAATATGATTTGGGGATCAGGCCAAGTGCGTAGGGTACGCACGGATCGAAGACGAACGCGAAAAGATGCAAAAAAAGGAAGAAGGGCGCACCAGATGCCAGCGCCGCGGTGACTAGAAGGCCAGCGCCGCAGCGCTCAGCAGAAGCGCGCCAGCGCCGCAGCGGTGAGAGACCTGCGTCGCAGCACTGGAGATGGGAACAGTATCCCGAAATAAGGAAACTTTCTTATTTCGTCTCCCACTCTTTTTAGGACAACCTAATACGACTCCCACACGTATAGGGTAAACCTAGGTTGTCCCAAAGCCTATATAAAGGCTATCAATTAGCTTGTAAACATATCTTGATAATCTTTGTGATAAATAAGAGATCTTAGTGGTTCTTTATGAGAGAAAATCCCTAGAGTGAGAGAGAGAGTTTTCTTTGTGATCTTTCTTATAAAAGGCATACTTTGTGAGTGCCTTGTGATTCATAATAAGAGAAGAGTGTGATCTTGATCCACCGTGGACGTAGGTAAGTTGCTGAACCACGTAATTCTTTGTGTGTTCTTTTTTTACCCCTTTCTCTATTTATTTTTTAGTAACTTGTTCTGCATTATTATATTGCTTGGGTGAATTTTTGCTTGTTTGTGTGCTTCCGCTTCAACAATAACCAACATAGGTTACAAAAATAAACCCAAGGAACCAAATGAAAAACATAAACTACCCCACAAAATTAGGAAAACGAAAAACAAGCAAGCGGTCTTTTGTTTCCTAAGCTAACTTACACATTCAAGTTGAATAATCAGATAACACATACACTAATAATCCAAAACGAAGATCAAAGTAAATGCAAGGTTTATCATAACAAAATCATACATAAAATACAAAATAACAAAGAATCTAAAGAAAAACAAAATTGAACTACTCATCAAATATCATAATTGTTCACTAAAGGCCACGTAAATCAACAATAAAACTATGACTAATACAGTTATATTAGGAGAAGACAATTGAAATCTTCACTTTGTTAAGTCTTTTGCCCCAAAATGACGTTGTTTTGGGGCAAAAGTCCCAACTTTGTTAAACGCTCAAAAGGGCTTTCTTTCTTTTAACTTAATTGAACCTGTTTTTTTTTTTTTGGCTCTTTAAATAAACATTGCATATGACTCCAGTATTTTATTTGGATATTGTTTTGATATATTTTTATACAAAGAGTATCTCTAAAAATTTGTCATTCATTACTTTATTTTTACAAATATTCTCAATGGTTAATTTGTACTTCAAGACTTTCTTTCTTTTCTTAGTTAGTCTCTTTTTAAAAAATGTAAATTATTCTAAAAAATTTACTTTTAAAATAAAAAAATAAAAATTATTTATTTATTTTAATTAAAAGTACGTAGTTTTATGTTTCTGATACTATGGTATTATAAATTCACTAACATTTCATGTTTATGATACTATAGTATTACTAATTCATTAACAATTTATGTTTCTGATATTATGGTATTTGTAATTTACTGACACGTGTACGAAGTGTCAGTGAGACTGACACAATTTTGTCATATCATTTATATGTGTATCTTCACTAACACTAGTTAGAAAGTGTCAGTAGTATAGTATCAATGAATATCAATTTTGTAGTAGTGTAAAGAGTCACAAGGGTTTACATAAGCTTTAAAAAGTCCTCAAATCCTTTTTCTAGTTAGAATAAGAGTCCACATATTTAGAGAGTCTAAAACTAACTTAAACTAGTAATTAGACCTAAAAGGCAATTTTTTAAATAGGCAGTGTCGTGGCGTTGGGCTTATTGACTTCAGTGTCATGGCACTAAAAATGCTAGCATTGAGGCGCTTATACCTAGGCATGTCACACTTGTGCTTTCATGTCCCTTCTTGCATTTGGCTTCTTGTTTCACTCACTTTCTCATATGTCCAATGCGTACTCATTGTCGTGTCGATTCTTCATTAGTTTTTAACTTAAAATCAAACTCAACCTTGATTTTAAATTACTAAATTCCAATAATCTCATCCTTGATTCAAAATATCTCCAAGAAGCTTTTCAGGATCTACCTTTCCTTAACTAATGCTCAATTACTCTAAGTACTAATTTAGTTAAGTCTTATAATCAAAATTAATTCTTCTAAGACTCATGACTTCAATCTCCAAAGATTTTAAATGTATCTCTTCTCGGGCAGCCTTCATATTGTGATCTTTAGTGTCACCTAGACACCGTCATAATACCTTTGTGACTAGATCTTATCCCTCCTAATAGCCCTCTTACCATTCATTTTATTTTTGACATCTGCCATACTGGTGAGATAATCTCTAATGCCATCATCCGTTTGCATCCTTTCAATAACCCATGTTAAGTCATACACAGTATTCTATTAAGCATATAGCCTTAACTGTACTTCTCACCTATAGATCCTTTAAACATCACTTCTAATATTCCTTCTTTTTCCTTGAATGGAGACCTCGTTTAATCTAGTAGTTTTAGGGAGATTGAGTTCTTATGAGACTGGGAACAAATCTCATACCTAGCAACTCCTTCATATTTTTACTATGCAGCCTTAATCTTATACTACCAATCTCTATGACTACAAAAGTCATATTTCTACCCACTAGTACTTTATCACCCCTAAGGGATCTATAATTAGTAAATGAAGACCTTCGAAGACTCATAGGAAAATTACACCTTAGAATCAAGTATTTACTCAACAGGCATACCTTCATGCGAAAGCTATTAAGGTTTTCTGTAATTTTTTAGTCATCCTTATAGACTCTTGCATCTTCATCTTCTTTTTATTTTATTTTGGTCTTTTTCTTTGGACAATGATTTTGCCAAGTATTTTTCTTTCTTACAACTAAAATACTTATTGGATTTGCTTTTCAACCTTGATTACCCTTTTCTTCTATCTCTATTCTTAACCTTTCTCATGCAATCAATATTGTTGCATTACTAGGTTTTGATCTTTTCGTCAATTATTTTGTGTTCAATCAAAATAACTCTTCAATTTAACTTGGATATCAATAATGCATGTTTCTTTGTCACTTGTTGTGGCTTGAGTCTCTTTAAATATTATTTTTAACCATAAACTCACCAGTAAAGCCTTCACCTTCACCTTCACTTAATTTAAATAATCATCATGCCAATTGAATTTCTTCAAACGTGTAAGTCACTATAGTTGAAACAACCTACGCTCTATTTCCTGGCTCTATAACTTATGCTCTATAATTTGGCTCTACCACCTATACTCTACAATCTGGCTCTGCAACCTATGCTTTGCAATCTGTATCTCAAATTGACTTTGATACCACTTATTATGAAATAAGCGTAAGCTCTCAAATTTGATAACACTTAGGTATCAACCTCAGCTATAATACTAACACACCATTTATTGAGATTTTTATGTGTTCTAATACCTCTATAACTGGTATTTACCACCTTAAAACCTACCTAAGCACTTTACAAAAGGCTTTACTCATAAGTAACCAATAATATAAAAAAAATACACACAATAGAGATAAAGAAATAATCAGCATAAGACACAAGATATACATAGTTTGGTAATAAATAGCTACATTTACGGTAGATCAAAGACCCGACTTCATTTATTAATAGTTCATAGGAAATTCTAGGTTACAAAGGCCTATCAAATTACAAAGATCTCTAAGATCTTATAATAAGAGATTAAGGAATACAATGAATTTTCAGAGCTCTCTCTCAAAAAATTTATCATCACTCTCTTGCACATTCAACACTCAAGTGATCCTATGATTAGACTTTCTAATATACTCAGGACTCTAGTGCCTACCTAGCTTTCTATTATCTCTTATGTTTATATTTTTTATTCTTGTGTATTCTAATAGGTTACAAGAGTTTATATAGACTTCAAAAAGTCCATGAAAACTCTATTTTCAGTTTGAATAAGAGTCCGTGTACTTAAGGAGTCCAAAATTGACTTAAACTCGTAATTAGACCTAAAAGGCAATTTCTCAAATAGGCAATGCCACGGTGCTCCAAAGGCAGTGTCATGGCATTAGGCTTTCTGATTTTGATGTCGTGATGCTTAAAAGGCAAGCGTCGTGGTGTCCACACTTGGGCAGTCTCCACTTGTGCTTTTGTGCCCCTTCTCCTATCCAGTTTCCTATTTGGCTCCCTTTCTCTTACGCCCAATGCATATTCATTCTCGTGTCTACTCTTCATTGAGTTTTAAAATCAAAATCAACTTCAACCTTGATTTTGAATTACCAAATTCTAATAATCACCATAAATGTTCTCTTTCTGGCGGTATATAATATATATATATATATATATATATATTGGAAGGATGACACTAGTTAATACATATGAAATGTAATATCTATCTTTATAAGTGAGCCAATCTGATTACTCAAATTGAGTAGGAATTATTTCTACAATAAATATAGTTCTATATATTTTTTCAAACAACTTTTGTCAAATGAGAAACATTTATTTAAAAAAATAGATGACATCGAGGCAAAGGGATCTTAAAGGCCTTACTACTCAAAACACGAATCTATAACAAAAATATATAATCAATAAATAAAGAATTGAAATTTTTATCTTATTGTACTTCTTTATTTATAGAATTATTGTCCAAATTTTGAAAATGGTGAATTTTTAAAATAATCAATAAATTTATAAATAATGAGTAATATTATACTTTTCAAATTTGATCCAAAAGCCTTTTAAGAATTAAAGCCAAAATCAAGAAAAAAAAATGAACACAACGAATTATAGTGGTTCAACCACTAAACGCAACTTACATTCACTTAAGCTCAATAATAAGACTCAGTTTTGCACTATACATCAAACTTTTACAAGCTTAAAGTTATCAAACTTACTCAGAACAAATACAATTCAAAATTATAAGCCTTTACTTAACAAAGATGAAGAATAAGAAACCCTAACCCCTTAAAAATTAACTTCCCATGTTTTTGAATACTAGCAACCAAAAAATGGACTCAACTAATGCCAAGCCCTAGAGATAAGTAGGCTTATATATGAATACAAAATGGTAGCATTTTTTGTTATAACTTAATAGGAGTCTAAATTACAAATATAACCTTGTAAGTTTTATCCTTATTACTTAAAGATTTTTATAAAATTTTAAATTATCTAATATAATATGTTATCATTTAATAAATATTTAAAACATCATTAAAAGGAAGTTTAAAAAGTATGATATTATTTATTTAAAAACATTGGAATGCAAATTAATGTTGTCTTATAAAAGAAAGTGTTATTATAGTCAATAGTTACTTTATAGCCAATTTTGTGAGAGAGCTATATCAAATATTAAAGAAAATACATTTGAATGCCATAGGTTCAAGTTTACCATTTGATTAGAATGCATATGCTCCATAGCCAAAAACTTTTAATTTTTTTTTATAACAAGCAAGTCTATCAGTCCATAACTCTTTTGGTGTTTTAAAGTCTATAGCATTATATGGTGGTCTATTTATCAAATAACAAGCAGGGCTACTGCCTCCCCATAAACATGTTGGTCAAACTCAAGTTGATCAACATACATCCATCTTTATTTAGTATAGTCATATTCATTCTCTTAACAGCACCATTTTGTTGGGGAATATAAACGATTTTGTACCTAAGAATATTGTTTTCTTTACAAAAATTGTCAAACTTCTCGTTACAAAATTCAAGTCCATTATTTGCCCTAAGTGCCTTACGTTTCTTGTTGATTTGATTTTCTACTAAGTATTTCCAATGTCTAAATTTAGTAAAGGTGTCTTTTTTTAAAGCAAATAAACTCGTACTTTTCTAAAAACAATTATTTATAATAGACAAAAATACTTATTACCTCCATGAGTTATTAAACTTAAAGATCTCTATAAATTTATATGCACACATTCCAAGAGTGAGTTGGACTTGTGAATGTCAATTTTGAAGCTCAACCTTTAATGTTTTCCAAGGATACACTACCCACAAAAATTTATTTTCATAATTTTTTTTTTACCAAGTAACCATTGTCTATTTAACATTAGCAGTCCTTGGTCATTAATATGGCCCATTCTTTTGTGTTAAAGCTTAAACTTATCTATTTTAGTCCTTGATGCAGACAGTATAACCCTATTAACTATCTGATCCTATAAGATGTACAATCCATTTTGTTTAACATCTTTTATAATAACCAAAACATCATTGGTTACTTTTAGTTGGCCATTCTCTGCCTTGTATGTATACCCAACTTCATTAAATAGGTCTAGGGAAATTGAATTTCTTTTTGGTTTAGGTACATATCTGACATCTTTAAGAAGTCTTATGTTTCCATAAAATATTTTAATAGCCATAGACCCTATTCCTTTAACCTTGCAAGCCTAGTTGTTACCCATTAGGACTTTCCCCCCATAATAGTCTTGATAAATTTGAAACCAACCCTTTCTAGTAAACATGTGGTATGTACATTTGGAATCTAAAACCCATTATTTAAGGTTTTCTTGAACTAAAACAGTGAGTGCATTAGCACTTTCATATCCATCGCTTGCTATAGTAATAATTGCATTTTCAAATGCCTTTTCCTTTTATTTTCTAATTATCTCATAACAATTCCTCTTAAAATGTCCTTCTTTGCTACAAAAACAATATTTTCTTAACCTACTTCTGGACTTAGACCTAGATTTTCCCTTATTTTTCCCTTTAAACTCTCTCTTATTAATTCTACCCCTAACAAATAGATTTTCACCATTCTGTTTATCGTTTCTTTTGAGTCTAATTTCTTTCTCTTTTGTCCTAAGAGCGATCAAATAATCATCTAGGGTCAAGGCTTCTCTTCCATATTTAATAGCTATTTTGACTTCCTAAATGATGGCGGTAATGAATTTAACAAAATTACTTCCTAATTTTCATCAATGATAGTCTCACAAGTGTTTGTACTATACAAAATTTCTTAAAATTCATCTAAATTCTCTTCCAGACCTTTATTAGAGTCCATCTTGAAATAAAAAAATATTTATTTAATTAAAATTTTATTGGTTAAAGATTTTAAGATGTATAGACTTTTAAGCTTACCCAAAGACCAGCCAATGTGGTTTCTTCATTAACTTACCTCAGAATATTATTTGCAAGTTCTAAGACAATTGTACTAATGTCATTTCATTCATCTTTGATATTTGATCTTGAGTATTAGTTTTTAAAAGATCTTTGGGATCACTTAAAGCCTTAGCCACTTTCTATTGTACAAGAAGAGCTTTCATCTTATGTTGCACAAATCAAAGTCGCCTCGTCCATCAAGTCTTTCAACTCTGAACCAAGTCAAATTCATGAAGAATTTCTAATTCTTGAACTTAAATCACAAATAGAGTCTTCGATTTACAAACCCTAACATAAGCTCTGATACCATTGCTGTTATTTAACGACAAAAGACTCAAAATCTTTCAAGAATTAAAGTTATAATCAAGAACAATGAACACAATGAATTTTAGTGGTTCAATCACTAAATGTGACTTACATCCACTTGAGCTCAACATTGAGACTTGGTTTTGCACTATATATCAAATTATTATAAGCCTAAATTTATCAAACTTACCCAAGATTAAATACAAATTAAAATTACAAGCCTGCACTTAATAGAGATGAATAACGAAAAACCCTAGCCCCAAAAAATAGACTTCCCTGATTTTCGAATATCAACAACCAAAAAATGGACTCAACTAATGCCAAACCCTAATCCCTACAAATAAGTAGGCTTATACATGAATGCAGAACGGCAACATTTTTTGTTACAACTTAATAGGAGGCTAAATTACAAATATAACAGTGTAAGTTCTATCCTTATTACTTAGAGAATAATACTTCACACGGATAATTTTTATAACTTTATAAATTATCTATTATACTATGTTATCATTTAATAAATGTTTAAAACACCATTAAAAGGAAGTTAAAATGTTATAAAAAAAAAAGTGTTACTAGAGTTAAAAGTTATTTTATAGCCAATTTTGTGAGAGTAGCTATGTCGGAATTTATCAGTAAGTTTTGATAACATGGTGATTTTCCCATCTCGTCATTTCTTATACTGCCACTCGGATAATTCCAACCTTTCCTTTGGCAATGTTCGTGCATAAGACACTAGTTTTTCTCTTCGATGGTTTTTTTTCCTTTATTGATAGTGTGTAGCAGCTTTTCTACCAATAACCTTCTTTCATACGCCGTGTTTCCATGTCTGAGCAGTCAGAGGAAGCTGAAACAGTTCTCCGATCACAGGAAGCCGGAGAAGGAAGCATTGCATATAGCCGTCAACCTGCTTAGTCGGAGGGTTCTTTCAGGCCTTTATATTGTGATAGTACATTGCAGATCGGGTACAATTTACTTTTCAATAACATTAACATTATATTTAAAATATAATTAAAACACAAAATTTATATTTCTATTCTATGTGATAAATGGCGTGACACTAATGCGTATAAGGTAATTATTTATCATAACATTTCTTAATACACGACATTCACCAATAATGTAAGTCATCTGTCACATTAATTTGGGAAACGTGTATGATTATTCATTGTTTCATTTATTGTATTGTTTCAATTCTACCAGGTAAGTGGTCGTTCTTGTACTGATTTACCTTCAAATTATTTGTTCATAGTTATAATCCTGGGGTAACAGACCAAAGAACGGTTGCTACTTCCACACAAAATGCTAATGGATTCATCCGGCCAGGATCGTGGATGCTTTGAATTATAAAGATTCGCAAAACCTGACAATATTCCGTTCAACCGATTAGAGAAGAGAATAAATCTAACGCTACCACAGAAGAAAAACCTATTGTAATCAATAAATTATATTTAAAATTCTACAGCATCATCAAATAAACCATGCTTTTTGTTTTCTTATTATTGTAACATTTCAATAGGAATTATGGGTTGGTGTGTTTTATGTAGTTAAGGATCACTATCCTTAACTATGTTCTCTACTCTTTAGTGACAAGCAGTGTTGATGAATAGATTTGCCTTTTTTTTTTTTAAAGATAATTTGTCTTTTTGTTGGATGTTTACTGGGTCAAATACTAGAAGTGACCATCATCTTAACCCAAAAGCAATTTTCGACCTTCTATTTTGTCCCTTGAGTAAATTTTATTTCTGGCCATTAATGAAATTTAGTATCTTGAATTTTCCACATCTCAATAATGCCGAATATTGAAAGTAGGATGTGAAGGCAGAAATGCTTCTGCTTTTCTTGCTTCTTGTGAAATAGAAAGTGAGGAAAGTTTATTGTTTCATGCAGGGAACCGAGAAAATTTAGAGAGATGAAACTTGGAATCATTTTAATGTTTCGTCTCCATGAATATTTCAGTGTTAATACTAATAAAAGAAACACATATGTGCTTTATTATTATTTATTTATTTTCAAAATGAAGAAAAGCCTGCGTAACTGGATGGAGAAAAAGCCAAAGAAAGTTTTTGATGATATACCAGAAAGAAAATATTAGAAAAAGTGTTATGTATGATATTATAAAAAAAAAAAATTCATTTAAAATTGAACTTTTATTTAAACTATCATGGCGGGCCCCCTATGTTCCTAGGATATATATTAGGTTAAATAGCTAGATTGATTGACATGACTTGACGGAGTTCTTGTATTTTCTTGATGAATGACATAAAGCCCTGCTGAAGCACAAATGCCTGATGCGACGGGGATATTAGCACTTGTGCAAATTACATTTTGACGATAATGTAATTTTAATTATAATATTTTTTTATAATTTAAAGAATTAAAATATTATTTTTTATGATATAAATAATTAAAATATTTTTAAAAAATAAAAATATATTTATTTTTTTAAAATAAGTAAAATGAGTGACAATATTATTAAAATTAAAATTACCATAAAAAATGTAATTTGTATAAACCTCAAAGGTTACAGTGTTAACACTCTTGATCCCATTAATATTCTGATTAATATTTTTTGAAAAATATTTTGAAAATCTGTGATAATGTTGCATTGCGGCAACATATGAAAGCATGATTTTGTTTTTTTTTTTTTAAACAAAAAGAAAAAAGAAAAAAGGTATCAACAGCATGGTATCTCATTATGGAAAATTGACTTGCAAGGTGGATGAAAATGTTAAGGTGGTGAAAAAATAGTGTCGTGGCCACTGGCCACTGCCTACATAAAAGTTTGAGGCTTTGAACCCTGACATTATCTTCAGACTCTAATAAAGAGGAATAAGAATAGAGAAAAACTTTTATTTTGTGGAAGCGGAAGCAATTACTCATACGATCAAAGATAAGATATTCGTGTGTGATATGAATGAAACAAGTGATGGTGTGGAGAATTACAAATGGAAAATGGGCGTGACATCGATGTTGCTGGCCCCAACTTGTACACGGTGCCTTGTCCGGATGAAAGTTGTGTTCATGTGGTAATTTTTTTTTTTAAAGAAAACATAATTTCATTAATTAAAGTAGAATATTACAATCAGATACTTCACAAAAAGTTTGATACACAAATTAATTTTCTACAATAATAAATATCTAAAAAGATATAATAATCACGTTGAAATACAAGGAGCAGAATTTTGTATACAAGATATGTTATCTTTCTCATTATATATTGCATACACCCAAACTTCAAGTTAGGAGACGTTTTCACCACTTTTTTTTTCTGTCACTAGACGGTATTATAACGAATTTGTTGTAAAAATTAAATTTTTGTAACTTGATATATTTCAGATTTGAAAGATGAATACCTTAAACCACCCAAAATCATATAGATCTAAATGAAAGAATGTTAAAGACCACGAAATTACCACAGATCTGCAAGATTTAGATGGACAGAAACCAAAGAAAACAAACACCACTATAGGATTAAATCTAGATGTTTAATGTCTCCAAAAGTTTCTGATGATAGACAAATTGGTTGCAGCCATACTAGCACCACCATAGGATACTTTCAGAATCACAAAATTATCAGTTGAAAATTGGTCCATGCAATCCATAATGAGTCATAAAAAGCCATATTCTTCATGCTACTTAAATTGAAAGTTACAGCTAAGTCTAACCATTTTTAATACCTAGCACCATTTTTAATAACGTATAGGTTGTTGACTCATAGGCATTCCTATAGCGCATGTAGTAAGGATCCATAGGGATTTTGTGTTTTTGAAGATTCACTATTGTTGGAATCCACCCATGCCACTTGCTGAGAGTTGGCTTTCCAAACAAACTTCCACTATGATTTAAATTTTGAGGGGTCCGAGAGCAAGAGGTATTATAAACTTGATTGGCAACCCAATACTCCTTTAACCGAGTATAAACCATGTTTGTCAAAGTGCCACATCAACCAATCTGAGGCCAAAATATTTGCTGCAAGCAGATTCAAAATCAGTTCAACTTCATCACAATCGAATACACCACGAGTAAGCACTTTGTTCCAAGAACCAATTGGAAGCTTAAGAGCTGAAAGTTTAGGGATTTTTGTCTGCAAAAAGGAAGAGTTAACAAAGTATCTACACCGAAAGATCTTTGCTACTAAGGAATACAGGTTATGAATGATGTGCCACCTTTGTTTGGCCAGAATAGCCTTCTTGAATAGCTCTAAATTTCTGAAACCAAGGCCACGGCAGAGTTTTTCCCATTTACACCGGTGCATCCTTCGAGATGTTTCATTGCCACCTCCACCAAAATCGAGCACTAAGACTATACAGCTCTTTAATGAGGGATACGAGCAGCTTGAAAAGGCTTATTGAATAAGTTTTGATGGCCCATATGATAGCCTTTAGAAGAGTTTCTCGCCCCTCACTTGAGAAAAGGTGTCCTTTTCATTGTTAGAACAGAAAACAAGTTTGATCGATTGAGTTTGATCTTGATTGAAATATTGATAAGTGTGTATGCATTTTTTCTTATTTGATAAGTTACTATAACTTAGCTGTAAAATAAGTGGATTTTATCAAGTAAGTCTTAGTCTAATCCTATTGTTTGATAAGACTGGATTATAGTCATAAAGTTTAGGCTTATCCAGCTTATCAACAGTAGTATTTGATATATAAATATACTGTAAACTTGTTGTATATATAATTAATTAATGATAGTTATCTCTGAAGCACTCTTTCAAGAATTTCTAATTTGGTATCAGAGCAATCACTTCGATCCTTGCACAAATGGCCACATCCGACCAATTTACAAGCTCTCATTTGTTAACAAACCAAAACACCAACAATGGTCCTCAAATCAATTTAAGTAACTAAACTGATATCATTACCCCTTCAAATACTTTCACCACTTTGAAACTAGAGAGGCATAATTTCTTTATCTAGAAGTCTTATATCTTACCTATCATTCGAGGACATGGCCTTGAAGACTTTATCAATGGAAACAAACCAAAACCTGAACTCTTTATAGTTGTAGTAGAGAGTGAAAATAATGTCACCATAACACCAAATTCGAGTATACTGAATGGCTGAAACAATATCAACTATTATTTAGTTGGATTCTATCTGTAATGATAGAACAGATGATAGAAACAGTAGTTAATTATGCTACTTCCTATGAACTCTGAAATGCTATAAAGAAACTTTTCTCTTCACAATCAAAGGTTAGAATATTGCAATTTAGAATGTAGCTCCAGACTACTAAGAAAGGTGGCTCATCTGTTAGTGACTAGTTTTCAAAGATAAAAACTGTTGTAAATTACCTAGCAGCTGTAGAGAATCTAATTGATGAAGATGATCTAATTCTTTATATTTTGGCTGGTTTTAGACCAGATTGATTTAAATGTGGTCAATATCACTTTCAGAGACGAGTTACCCTCACTATAAGAAGTTTTTTCTATGTTGCTCAACCATGAGAGTAGAATAGACTAGATGATATCTCACTTGACACTTAACATTCAGGCAAACTTTACTTAAGGAAATGTTAACTCTGGTTAATTTCAAAATGGCTAGAAGAGAAACAATAAAGGGAGAGGTAACACTTTCAGAGGTAGAGGTAGAGGCAGGATAACCACTGGGAGACCTGCTTACACAAACAAATATACCAAAACAATCAACAATAACAATCTTAGATTGTTTACGCTCAAAATATAACGTGGCTATCGCGTATAGATTGTGGTGTCGATCCCATGAGAAAGCTCTTGGCAAAATAGGTTGGTGAAGTAAAATATTAAAGCAGTAGCAAATGATAAAATTAATTAATCGATTTAAGTAGATGAGATAGAATTGTCTATAAATTGAGAAAAATGCCTTATGATGATTTAAGCAAGACTTTGAGAATCACAATTATGCTTTATAAATCTACTCTACACTTTGATTCGATATTTATAACTCAATTGACAGTTTTACATCTAAACAATCAATCAGAAGATATGTAAAATATAGCACATTTGATAGCACATGCATTTGATATAACTAAACCTTTTTGCAAATATTAACACAAATCATGTTTATTTATACAAGTTATCTAAGATCGACAATATATCAATTTGACAATATTGCAGTAAAAGATCAACTTGAATATCAAACATTTATTGCCCTTACATGTTATCCAAGATCGACAATATATCAATTTGACAATATTGCAGTAAAAGATTAACATATAAAATAATGTAACCAATAACAATTATAATTCAATAAGAATCACATAAGAAAAGCATAACTGAACATATATGAGACATGCGAATTATAATATCTGAATTATAAAAAATAAAATAGATAAAAGTTTAATCAAAACCAAACTTACAAACATTTGTAGCTCTTGACAACGAATCAAAGCATAGAAGTAAATTTATTACACATAAAAGTTCATCTTTTAGCTTTGCTAAGAACTCTAGCCTAAATTGCAATACATGTTAATAAGAAGAAAAGAAGAAATAATTATCTAATGTTGAAAACGTCCTAAGAGTCTCCTTATATAGGCAATGAATGGAAATATGTCATGGGTGACATGAATCTTCAATAATTTTAGGGTAATAACTCGTTCACCCACTTGTAGTACATTTTTGATAATGTAAATGATCGATGTACCCTTTGTGGCCAACATAAGAGTTGTAGCAGTTTGTCTCTTCTTTCTATAGGCACTGCGTTCATGCAAATTGAATGAGTATCCAATGAGATATGAGCAAAATTCCAAAGACATATAAGATTTTAGCCAACAACCATTTTTCCCACTTGCAATGCAATTTGGTCCATGATAATGGATGCTTTAGACTTTACCATCAACATAAGAGTTGTTGATAATTAAGTCAGTATTTCACAAATTCAAAAATTATATCAATTGAGTACGTAGTTTATGAGATACGGTCCAAATACGTGAGTTAGGTCAAGCTGGGGGAAAGTTGTAGCCCGATTCTATTGTATCTCAATTTTTGGCCCATAACATGTTGGATTTGGCTTTTCCACTGTTCTTCAAGTTTGTGTAAGATTGAGTCATGTTACTCTAGGTTCAAGAATTTCTTCATTTTAATTTCTACATTGAGAGTTATATAAATTTTACCTAAACTTGTGCAAAAAATATTCATTAATCACAATGTAAGGAGAACACTTTATTTCAAGCTAAAAGTACAAAAATGCTAAAATTAGTGATATTAAATGGTGACTGAATCTCTTAATAAATATGCATTTTCATGTGTTCATCACAGTCCCGAACCAGCTTATTGCTAGTTTCTAGCAATTCAAGCGTAAATAGAATATGCAAAACTACATAAGTATTTCAAACAAAAAGTCAGTTCAATATCACTGTTATTATTGTGGTTTTTTCAATTATAACTTCCAAAAATTATGCGTGTGAACTAAGCCAGAACCATTTATCACAAACCACAACAGATATAGCCTTGAGAATTTCTCCAAGTAGAAGCCTCAACTCCATATCCTCACAGGTGTATGACTATTTAAAAGGTTAGAATTTCTCTCATGGAGTTAGAAAACAGTTAAGCACTCAAGAAAAAATCAATTTTAAGGACAGACATATAAACTAACATTGATCCAAAGATAGAAAAATCAATTGTTTAAAAATCAATTATTCCTAACATATGCCAGCTTTAGAACTTTAATTGGCTTGTGAGAATAATACAAATATAACTTGGTGAGAAAACTTCTTTACAAAATATTTGTCTTCTAAAATTGAATAAAGATTTTATTAAACTGAATTGATTCTTTTTTTTTATATTTGTTTTGGTATTTTGCTTTTCTTTTCTTTTTTTGTATTTTTTAAGAATACAAGGAAGCATTACAAAGATTTCTCATCAAATTATATTATACACAAATGCAACCAACTTATTTCTTAATTTAAATAATATCAATCTAAACAAAAATTAACCAATTCAAAGTATTAATGAAGGTTCATAAGCTGTTTTCTCAACCTTTCCACTTACTCACAAACGATATGTGAGATTAGAAAAATATATACTTAAACATAAAATTTCTCTTGGCTATATAAATTGAATCATCCGTCTTACCACAAAACTTAGCATTGTGCTCAAAAATATTTTAGAAGTCATTCTTTAATAACCTAAATAGAAACAGTGACTCAACCTAAACAATTTTGAAATCATATCTAGGTAGAAAACCAAATTCCTTTATATAAGAATTACCAAGACTACAAGCAATAAACAATAATACATGAAATATAAAATAAAACAACAAAAAGATAATTAAAATGCGTTTCAAAAGTTAGAAATAAAACTCCTTACTCTGCCATTCTAATTTGACCTAAAATGCGTCTCAAAAGTTCAAGAATGAACTCTTTACTCTGCCATTTTAATCAAATGTCGGACTAAAATTATTTTTTTTTAAAATACAAAATGCAACTTATGTCTACTATCCTCCCCTAAACCAAATGAAACATTGTCCTCAATGTTTAAATAGAAAGAGATAAAGTATATGAGACATTACCTGAAACGCCAGTTATTCGAAAGAAACAAAACTGAGAAACACTTAAGCAAATATAAACTCAAATGATGATGGTGATAAATAAATAAAACAAAGAAAAATTTACAAACAAAGCGTTAGATCCAATTTTCACTTCTTAAGGCTCACTGACTAATCGATCTGAGTTAATCTTGAGTCAGGCTCGTAGGTAACTGCCTGTAATTTGTCAATCAATTCATCCGCCTCGGTAGCAGAAATGAGAATTTATCGAGCTGATTGTGAAATAAAATTCTATTCTACAACTTGATCAAAAAAACAAAGTAAGCAATCAAAATAGTTATTAACATTCAACAAACCTATGGGTTTTCAGTAGATGTTTAGCTGGGCCCAAGAGGCAATTTGAAAATTTTCTTCCAAGGCACCAAAACCACCTGGTAAAGCAATAAAAGTGTATTTATTGTAAAGCATTCTAGCTATACGTTCATGCATGGATGAGACTTGTAATTCTTCCCCTATTGTTTTTCCAGTCAGGTTTTTCACAGCTAAAGCTATAGGAATAATACCTAAAACTTGACTTCCACCTAAATGTGCAGCTGTTGAGACACACCCCATTAAACCAAGGCTACTCCCTCCATAAATCAAATGAATTTTTGTTGCAGCTAATGCTTTTCCTAGATTGTTTGCTGCTTCTACAAATACTTTATTTCCCCCAGGACTAGATCCACAAAAAACACATATATTTCAAAATTGTTGAACTGAGGTTTCCTCCATATCTACACTCACCTTTATCTAAATATATGAAAATGAAGAAAATGAGATACTGTATTTATAGAGTACCAAATGATAACAATGATGGTGGTAACTCGACAGTTTATTAGAAGAGAGTTAAAAATAAAACACAAAAATTTACACATAATGACCCATATGCATTATTGAACAAAAAGATTTGAATTTAAGACATCTATATGAGTAGCCCTACTATTCATAAAATAAAACAAAATAAAATAAAGTTTTGAATTTAAAACACATATATTTACAAGTAGTTCTGATTGTGGCTCACTTCTTCCTCTGGTTTTACGTCTAGTAACGGCTTAAACACCCTCTATAGGTCAGGGATAGGCTTCCTATCCAATTTTCTTATAAATTGACAAACGTGGTCTTTTAGAGTTAGATTTCCGAGACTAAAACGTTGATGTTTATTTTTGAATTTATTCCATAAATCAAGAAGTTCACGTTGCACGAACCCACAGGGATGCATCTGAAGAGTCAATAGGATATCATCCAAAGACTCCTTACTTAGCCCATCCTTAATGAACTAAATTTTATCTTCTCAATTTCTAGATATAAATCCTAAAGAACGACAACTCCGGTTATAATTTTATCGAGCATATTTCTGACAGACTTATAACCTCTTTGCTTGTCGCCTTTTGGCATAAGAGCTTCTTCCAAGATCAAGCATATGAGAAATAAAATCATTTATAAACTCACCAGATAATCAAACCTTGGCTTTAATTAACCAACAAAGATCCATAAGGATATTACTCAACATTAATAGCCTTAGTCTTTCACACTGTGCTTTGTAAATCTTAAGTAGAGCATTTTGAGGCAAAGAAGAAAAACATTTTTTAAGATTGGCAAGAATGCAATCCATTTTGAAAGAAAGAAAAGAGATGAATGCACAGTTTAAAGGACAGTTTTTAGGGAACTGAGAAACCGACTTTAATAGTCACAGAGTAACGTATCCGCCATTTGATCGGGAAATAAAATCACACTAAAAAAAGAAAAAGAAGAAAATAAAGTAAAATAAAATGTGAAAGAAAGTAAAAGCAAAAATAAAAAGTCAAAAACTATAGACAAAATATAAAATATGGTACAGATAGATTGAACCTGATTAAGCATGATAAACAGAATCCACAAGAGGGATCTCGTCTAGGTACATAGAGTGGTCTACCTTTTCCACATAGCTTTTCAACCGCTGTCCATTCACTTTGAAAGTTCGTCCATTAGTGGGGTCTTCGATTTCGACAACACCATTAAGAAAAACGTGCCTTACTATAAATGGACCAATCTATCAAGATCTCAACTTTCCAAGGTGTAAATGCAATCGAGAATCATAAAGATAGACCCGTTGATTTGGCTCAAAGTGTTTCCTTGAGATCTGTTTGTCATGAGTTACTTTCATTTTACCTTTGTAAATTTTGGAGTTGTCATATACGTCATTTCGTAGCTCTTCTACTTCTGACAATTGTAACTTTCTCTGGAGACCTTGGTCACTACTAATGACATGTGGTGTCTCGAGTTTTGATGGCTTTGGTTTCTCCCTCTCTCGTGGCAACTCTTCAATCCCTATTTCCAAAATCGAATCCCTTTATCCTGTGAGTCAAAAATACTAAACACATCAGTTGCTTCATCAGGATAATACAATTCTTCAAAATCAAAATCAATGAGGTTTTCTAAAGAATTATAGCCATGATTTTTATAAGCTTTCTCCGCTACAAGTGTGTCTATCATATATGAATGATAGCATTCGTCTTCTTCTCGTGGTTGTTTGCCAATATTGAAAATGTTTACCTCAAAAGTCATATTCTCAAAAGATAATTTCATTAGACCATTTTTACAATTAATAAGAGCATTAGCAGTGGCAAGAAAAGGTCTCCCCAAAATAATAAGGATTTTAGACTCCATGTTAAAAACAAAATGAGTTTCTAAAACAAGAAAATCAATAGGGTAGTAAAATTTATCAATTTGTAACAAAATATCTTTTACTATTCCCCGTGGTTTCTTGATTGATCTGTCAACTAATTGTAGGACTACAGATGTTGGTTTAATCTCACCAAGTCCCAATTCCAAGTAAATAGAATAAGGCATTAAATTTACACTTACTCCTAAGTCCAACAAAGCTTGACCAAACTCATATGTCCCAATTTGGCAGGAGATTGTGGGACATCCTGGGTCTTTATACTTAGGTGGTGTCTTTTGTTCAATCACTGCACTAACTTGTTCTGCCAAAAATGAGGTTTTCTTTAAATTGTGTTTTCTTTTGATAGTGCATAAATCTTTGATGACTTTGGCATAAGTTAAAACCTGCTTAATCAAATGCAACAAGGGAAGATTAATCTTAACTTGTTTCAAATGTTCCAAAATCTCACCTTGAATTTTTGAATTTTTCCCAACCGGTTGAAGAGCTTGAGAAAAAGGCACTGGGATTGAAAACTTATTTTCAGGCTCTTTTTTCACTATAGCCTCTTTTTCAAGGGGGACGTCTTTACTACTCATATATGTGTTAATTTCAGAAGTAGGCTCACTTGCAATCTTACTACTTTGAGGAGTAATGGCATTGACTTCTTTGAGATTTTGAGCATCAGAAGTAGAAGCTTGTGCCATGAATTGTCCTTTTATATTGGATTGAGGTTGAGATAGAAACTTACCTCACTCTTGTACAGTTAAGGCACTGGTCAGCTTTGTAATTTGACTTTTGATTTCTTTGTTTTCATCTATCACCTGCGCAAGAACTGTTTCAAATTTTGATTAGTCTTACTTTTTGCCTCTATAAATGCTTGTAATGTATCCTCTAAAGGACTCCTAGCTGGTCGTGCATTATATTGAGGTGCAACATAAGACTTGGGTGCTTGTTGGTCAGATTTTCAACTAACGTTTGGGTAGTTTCTCCAGCTAGGATTATAGGTTTCAGAGTATGGTGAATAAGGCCTCTTGTACATCCCTAGGGAATTACATTGTTCCTCATATATCCCTCTCATCTCACTATAAGTGGGGCAATTCTGAGCTAAGTGTTCCAATCCTCCACAGACAAAACAGACATTGTGTGACTCAACCTTAGTCACCGCGTAGGTGACCATTCTATCTTTGGTTTTCAAGGCCTCTAACTCCCTAGTTATGACTTCTAATTGGGCTTTGAGGTTATCCTCTTCCCTAAGATGGAAATATTCACTGGGTCGTGACCTATTTATGCTTTTAGTCATACTAGGTCTAGTCCATGTATGGGCTTTTTAAGCTAAGTCATTGAGAAATTCTACGGCTTCCTCTAGATCTTTGTGAAGGAACTCCCCATTACACATCATCTCAACAAATTGGCGTTCTCTAATTGTGAGTCCCTCATAAAAATAGCTAACTAAGTGCCAATTTTTGTAACCATGGTAAGAGCATAGATTTAACAACTCTTTAAACTTTTCCCATACTTGATATAAGGTTTCACTGTCTTTTTGGGAGAAGGAAGAAATTTGTCTTTTCAGGCTATTAGTTTTGTGTTGTGGGAAGTATTTATTGAAAAATGCTTGGGTCATTTCTGCCCAAGTTCCTATAGACCTCGGCCTCAAATAGTATAGCCAACTATTTGCTTTATCTTTCAAAGAAAAAGGAAAAAATTTAAGCTTAACAATGTCTATGGCTTCAGGTTGGCAATGGAAGGTGGCAATTACCTCTTTAAATTCCTTAATATTTACATAAGGAATTTCACTATCTAGACCATGAAAAGTGGGCATAAGTTGTATCATTTCAGATTTAAAATCTGAATGTGGTGTGTTAGGTGAAAATATAATGCATGATGGTGTGGCTGTGCGAGTAGGATGCAAGTAATCTTTTAGAGTTCTAATGGGGTTATCTTCGTGTTGGCTCATTGTGTTGGAATTATAAGATGAACTAGATGATGAATTTTCTTCCCTTACAAATTGTGGTGATGATTCTAGTTCTACTTCTCTCACAAATCTCCTTCGTTTGTCTCTAAGTCGATGCATATATCCTAACAAAATTTATTTTTGTTTACTCTTTTTTTTTATGAAAGAAATGCTCAAGAAAAATTAAGAAGTGAAATAAAATACAACAAGAAATAGAAATGAGTTAGGTGATAAGACTAACCATGAAATATAAATACAATAAATGAACAAAAGATAATAAACTGTAAAGTTAAATAAAATAAATAAATAAAAGAAAAGAAAGTACAATAAATAATGGAAAATAAAATGCCAAGTACAATAAATAAATAAAAGAATAAAATAAAATAAAATACAATAAAAAAGGAACAATAAATTAAAAAACAAATTAGGCGGTAGAATCGGCCATTAAAATAAAATTAAAATATAACATATTAACTAAAGAAAATAAAAATAAAGTACAATAAAAAAAAGTGCAATAAATAAATAAAAAAATAACGTGCAATAAATAAAAAAAATACAATAAATAAACTAAAGTGAATAAATAAATAAAATAAACTAAGTTAGACGGTAGAACCGGCCATTAAAATAAAATAAAAATACATCATATTAACTAAATAAAATAAAGTACAATAATTAAATAAAAGAAAATAAAAATAAAGTACAATAAAAAAAAGTACAATAAATAATTAAAAGAAAATAAAATACAATAAATAAATAAAGTACAATAAATAAACTAAAGTGCAATAAAAAAAAACTAAGTTGGGCTGTAGAATTAGCCATTAAAATAAAATAAAATACGATAAATTAACTTAAAAAAACATAAAGTGCAGTAATAAATAAAAAAAGTAAAGTACTATAAATAAATAAAAGAAAATAAAGTGTGAAGTACAATAAATAAATAAAAACTAAGTTATGCGATAAAACTAACCATTAAAATAAAATAAAATATGTAAAATTAATTAAAAATAATAAAGTGCAATAATAAATAAAAGAAAATAATCTAAGTAGGCGGTAGAACCAACCATGAACAATAAAATAAATTACAACAAGAGAACTAAATTTAAAAACTAAAATTTTACAAAGAAAAGAAAATGTACAAAGTTACCGCTTTAGTATGATAAACGCAACCGACTTTCTCCTAGTGTGCCTCCCCGGCAACGGCGCCAAATTTTGTTTACGCTCAAAATATAACACGGCTATCGCAGTATAGATTGAGGTGTCGATCCCACAAGGAAGCTCTTGGCAAAATAAGTTGGTAAAGTAAAATATTAAAGCAGTAGCAAAGGATAAAATTAATTAATTGATTTAAGTGGATGAGATATAATTATCTATGAATTGAGGAAAATGTCTTATGATGATTTAAGTAAGGTTTTAAGAATCACAATTATGCTTTATAAATCTACTCTACACTTTAATTTGATGTTTATAACTTAATTGACAGTTTTACATCTAAACAATTAATCGGAAGATATGTAAAATATAGCACATTTGATAGCACATGCATTTGATATGACTAAACTCTTTTGCAAATATTAACACAAATCATGTTTATTTATACAAGTTATCTAAGATCGACAATATATCATTTTGACGATATTGCAGTAAAAAATCAACTTGAATATCAAACATTTATTGCCTTTACATGTTATCCAAGATCGACAATATATCAATTTGATAATATTGCAGTAAACAATTAACATATAAAATAATGTAACCAATAACAATTATAATTCAACAAGAATCACATAAAAAAAAGCATGAATAAACATATATGAGACATGAGAATTATAACCTCTGGATTATAGAAAATAAAATAGATAAGAGTTTAATCAAAACTAAACTTACAAACATTTGTAGCTTTTGACAACGAATCAAAGCATAGAAGTAAATTTATTATACATAAAAGTTCATCTCTTAGCCTTGCTAAGAACTCTAGCCTAAATTATAATACATGTTAATAAGAAGAAAAGAAGATAAAATTATCTAATGTTGAAAATGTCGTAAGAGTCTCCTTATATAGGCAATGAATGGAAATATGTCATAGGTGACATCAATCTTCAATAATTTTAAGCCAATAACTAGTTCACTCACTTGAAGCACATTTTTGATAATGTAAATGACCAATGTAGCCTTTGTGGCTAATATGAAAGTTGTATAATTTTGTCTCTTTATTCCATAGGCACCGCGTTCATGCAAATTGAATGAGTATCCAATGAGATATGAGCAAAATTCCAAAGACACATCAGATTTTGGCCAACAACCATTTTACCCACTTGCAATGCAATTTGGTCCACGATAGCGGCTGCTTTGGACTTTACCATCAACATAAGAGTTGTTGATAATTATGTCAGTATTTTAAAAATTCAAGAATTATACCAATTGAGTACATACTTTGTGAGATACGATCTAAATACGTGAGTTGGGTCAAGCTGGGTGGAAGTTATCCGATTCTATTGTATCTTAATTTTTGGCCTATAACATGTTGGATTTGACTTTTC
Source organism: Ailanthus altissimus (assembly GCA_946807835.1). Classification (NCBI taxonomy): domain Eukaryota; kingdom Viridiplantae; phylum Streptophyta; class Magnoliopsida; order Sapindales; family Simaroubaceae; genus Ailanthus; species Ailanthus altissimus. Next base: position 21,959,670 of record OX327685.1, on the reverse strand, counting down.
CACTATTCTTCAAGTTTGTGTAAGATTGAGTCATGTTACTCTAGGTTCAAGAATTTCTTCATTTCAATTTCTACATTGAGAGTTATGTCAATTTTACCTAAACCTGTGCAAATAATTGAAAGAGAACACTTTATTTCAAGCTAAAAGTACAAAAATGCTAAAATTAGTGACATTAAATGGTGACTGAATCTCTTAATAAACATACATTTTTATAAACCAACTTACCAAATTTGTGACAAAGAAAGACACACAGCTATAAATTGTTGGCATCGATTTGATGATGATTATACTAGAACATAACCAACAAACTAGACCTCACCAGCAGCCTATGCTTCAATTTTAAAAGATATTGTAGATCAATGGTGGTATGTAGACAATGGTGCTACCAACCATTTAACAAATGATGCACCAAATATTAGTTCCAAAAGTGAATACAGAGGAAACGAACAAGTCACAGTAGCAAATAGTAATAAACCCCCTATATCTCATTTTGGTAAAATGTATATCCATGTCAACAAACATACACACACTGATATAATCCTGGACCAAGTTTTTTTGGTACCTAATATTTCAATGAACCTTGTTAGTGTTTCAAAATTAACACATGATAATTCTATGTTTCTTAAATTCCACAAAAGTCATTGGTGCATCAAGGATCAGAGGCAGGGAGTGGTGTTGCTAGAAGGCTATGCTAGGAATGGCTTGTATTAACTACTAGTCCAAGTTCTTCCTAATTCAAAAGTGCAAAATAACCTCATTTCATTTTCTGCTGAAGTTAATAAGGAGAAGCCTTCCCAAGTTAGTTCAGAATTTCCTTTTAAACAATATATCTTAGGAAATAAGTCTACAAGTAATTATAACTTAATTCATAAAAGGTTTGGACATCCTAACCATAATTTATTAAGGTAAGTTATAAAGTCCTATAATGACATCAGTCAATTCAATAAAATGAAGTTTCCTTCAAAATTGATCTAAGTTTTTGCAAACACTGCCAGCATGGCTAAATACAAAGATTACACCATCAGACCTCTACTTTAAAAACATAAAAACCATTATAATTAAGACATACAAACCTTTCGGATCCAGCTATAGTAAACTTAAATCAAGGGTACAAATATTGTATAATTGTTTTAGATGACTTCACCAGACACAATAGATTTTCATCCTTCTTAAAACTTATGTTGAAAAATAATTTGAAACCATAATCAAGAAAGTTCGGTCAAATTGAGGTGGAGAATTCATGCCACTCCTCAAATATTTCAATCAATAAGGAATTATCATTAGACATCCATGTCCACACACTCATCATCAAAAAAGGAAAAATTGAAAGAAACTATAAGCACCTAATAGTAACTGCTCTTACCTTGCTCTTACAAGCATTTATGCCAATGCAATTTTGGTGGAAAGCAGTTTAGATAGCAGCATACCTCATTGATTGAATGCCAACGCCTATATTGAATCATATTTCACCATACCAAAATCTTTTCAACACTAAGGCTGACTACACCTTTCTAAAGATAATATAGATAGCAGCATACCTCATCGATTGAATGCTATCCTTTTATTAGACCTTATAACAACTCAAAACTATAATACAAAATCAACAATTGCACCTTTATAGGTTATAGCCTACAACACAATGGATATAAGTGTCTTAACACCTCAATAAGAACATACATAGCAAAAAATGTCAACTTTTATGAAGTAAACTTTCTTTTTAAAGTGATCTCAACTTTAGACAATAAGCAAAAATTGAAACCATAACATCTTACCACTTTCGGCGATTATTTCCTAGAATTATAAACTAAGAAAGAGAAAGAATTTTAATAGATACACTGATACAAGGCACTAAACAACAAACTTCTCTAGAATCACCACTATCTACTTCAACATCTTCCATTAGTACTTAGGCATCATGTGAACAGCCTGATACAGTAGCCACACCTTCTTCTCATGCACTTGAAAATTCACTTGATGCAAACCCATCACTACAGCCAATGGACAAACACATTCCAAAACATACACATCATCTAACTATAAGAGCTAAGGCAGGGATATTCAAACCTAAGGTATTCCTAAATGACACTACAACAGCTATCATTGACACTTATGCTCTACCTACTACGGTGAAAGAGGCACTTACTGATAAAAATTGGTCAGAAGTTATGCAAACATAATATAGAGCAATGTAGAGACAAAAGACTTAGGAATCAGTACCTTTCCTCAATGCGAAGCTTATTGGAAAAAAATAGGATTAGAAAGTGAAATACCAACTAAATGGTCAAGTGAAAAGATTAAAAGCTAGACTTGTCATAAAATGGCTCCATCAAATAATAGGCCTTAATTATCATAAAACATATAGTCCAGTTACAAGATCATCAAGAGTTAGAGTTCTTATGAGTTTATTAGTTATCAAAGGATGGGAAGTAAGACAATTAGATATAACTAAAGCATTCTTATATGGTGAACTACAAGAATATGTATTTATGCCTCAACTTGAAGTTTTGTAGATCCTGTAAGGCCTCAATATATTTGTAAACTCAAGAAAGCTCTTTATGATCTAAGCAGGCTCTCAATGCGTAGTTTGATAAACTTAAAATAGCCTTAATTGGTTAAGGATTCATAAATGCTCAATTTGATCACACTTTGTTCATTCATCATAATTAAAGGCATATATGTATATGTTTTAGTATATGTAGATGATATCTTTATCACTGGTAATAACACCAAGATTCTACAGCAAATTATTCATAACTTGATAAACAATTCACATTGAAAGAATTCACATTGAAAGAATTCACATTTATGGTATTAAGGATACCATAAATTAGCTTGGAATAAAGTTGTGCCAAAACAAATATATTGCTGATTTACTGCTAAAACCAACCTGAATTAATCCAAAAGTTGCCCCACACCTATGGTTACTAGACAAAAATTTAGTAAAGAAATAGAAGATACATTTGACAACCCTTCACTTTATAGAAGTACCATTGGTACACTTCAATACCTGACAATAACAAGGTCAAAGTTACCTTTTACTGTCAACAAGTTTAGCCAATATTTAGAAAGTCTTTCAACCATTCATTGCTAAGCTTGTAAGAGACTACTTAGATACCTTAAAGGGACTAAGGATCATGGTCTAATTTTTGATCCACTAGACAAATAGATTTAACAGCATATAATGATGCTGATTGAGCTTGTGATATAGGTGATAGAAATTCTATCGGAGGTTACTACATATTCCTTTGTAATGATCTAGTGTTATAGTATTCAATAAATAGACAGTGGCTGCTAGATCAAGTTGTGATGCAAGTACATAGCTCTTGCTCATACAAATGCAGAGTTGTGTTGGCTAAAGTCTCTATTGGCTTAAATGAAGTTTAAGCTCTTAGACCACCCTTGTGTACTTTTAGCCAACACTGGAGCCATTTTCTTAGCACCAAACCTAGTCCACCATATAAAGATCAAACATGTGGAGATTGATATACACTTCATTACAGAAAAAGTTAACAACAAAGAAATTACAGTATAACATTATTCCATAACTGAACAATTAATAGATATTTTCTCCAAAGCTTTAACTGGACAACAGTTTCATCACTCTTCCTACTTCAGCTTGAGGGGGGATTTTAGAACATAAAATAAGTTTGATCCAGATTGAGTTTGATCTTGATTGAAATATTGATAAGTGTGTCTGTATTTTTCCTTATTTGATAAGTTACTATAACGTAGCTATAAAACAAGTGAATTTTATAAGCGAAGCCTTAGTATAATCATATTATCTAATAAGAGTAGATTAGAGTCATAAAGCTTAGGCTAAATCCAGCTTATTTGCAGTAGTATTTGATGTATAAATATACTGTAAACTTGTTGTATGTATAATTAATGAATGAGAGTTATCTCTAAAGCATTGTTTCAAGAATTTTTAATTGCATAAGACTTGGGGGGGTTGTAAGGATGCTAACCAAAGTTTGTTAAAGGTGGCGGTATAATTGCTAAAGCACATGCTAGACTTGTTGAAATTTATAAGCTGACTCGTGGCTACTGAATACTCAGTTAATAACTCCTCGATAGTCTCACACTCAAACTAGTTGGCCTTGAAGAAAAAAAATGCTATCTTTAGCATCAAATAAATGAGAGATAATCGGCCCACTCCTATCATTATGGATTTTATAAAGTGTCCCTTCTAACTTCACATATCTAACAAGCAGTGAAAGTCTTTTAGCACATAATAAAAATAAGTAAAGAGATAAATGATCACCATGTCGTAAGCCTCCTAAAGGAATTGAGACTCTCACAACTTTTTATTTATCAAGTAAGCATACAAGATAGAAGAAACATAGGTAATTGCTTTATTAGTGAAGAGATTGAGAAATCGAGTTGTCCCATCATACATTTTAAGAAGCACCACTCAACTTGGACATAAGCCTTAATCATGTCAAGCTTTATAGCTAAAAGCCCTTATTGATCTTTGTTTTTTTAAATATATAGAGACTCAAAGCTAATGATGTCATTATCAATAATCAATCTACCCAGAATAAAAAGCAATTTGATTTTCACTTACTGCTGATTGTAATACCATTTTAAGCTTATTCACAATTACCTTTGCAATAATTTTATACAAAATGTGCATAGGTTGATAGGTTGATATTCATTCACTTTCTGCAGATTCTTGACTTTTGGGATAAGAGTGATAAAAGTTTTGTTTAGGCTCGTAAGGGAAACTCCATTGTTCAGGACTTGAAGGTAGGCATGAATTATATGGTTATTGTCTCTAAAATGAAAATATTTGAGAAATACTCGTGCATTATATTCTAGATACTATTTATATTGTCATTCCAAACTCAGTTATTGTCAACTAACCCAGAGATTTCATTTTGAGCCCATCACTTGAATGCTTGATGATGCAAGAAAAGGGTATTTATAATCTTATGTTGAAGCCAGTTAACTTTAAATCATTGTTCCTAATTTATGTTTAACTAATATAGAGTTAAGAGAGTTTTTAATCCTTCTATAATTCTGATAGTTAAAACTATTTAAGGAATTCTAGAGGTCATTTAACTATTTCTTTTTATTTATTATCCATTTTTGAAGACTTCAAAAACAATTTAAATTTCTATTCTTCAAAGTCACACCATAGCTAAACAGATTAGACTTTAACTAATCAACATAATCCATACCAATGGAAGATTACCAATGAGAGCTAATAATATCTATATATTTTGGCTCATCCTCTTATGCTTTCTAGAAATAGAATCTATAAGTACGCTTTATCTATCTAGTAGCAGGACTAGTATAGAATCGTCGGCTAACAATGGTCATGATCAGAACCCTATAACTATAGATGGGAGACCAAGAAGAAAGGATACAATAGGTGTCATTTTGAATCCCTAACCATTCTATCCAAATGCTCTTGATTAAACCATTTAACTAGGACCCCGAAATTATAAAGATACTAAATTGCAACCATCCAACACTTTTTCAAAACCATTATAGAACCTACATTCTGATCAAAACCCCTTATTTCTCCCAGGAAACAAAATCACATTAAAATCTCCCCCATATAACAAAGACAGATAAGATAGAGAATGCAACTAATGTAACAAAGTCCAACTATGTAATCATTGAGAGTTGTCATGATGCTCGATAAAACCCGTAAATCTCCAATTTTTACCTTGGTGCAATATCACAACAACATCAATATGATACATAGAGTAAGATAACAACTTAATAGAGATATTTCCACTCCACAAGAAACATAAACCCCTAAACTCGCCCCACTCTCTCTACCGAAAGCTTACTCATAAACCCTAAATAACTTCGTAACCCTTCAATATAACTTTTCCAGGAAATAATTTCCATTAAAAAAGAAAACCAAATTAGGGTTGTACTCCTACACATAGCTGCACAAAAAAGGGAACGTTTAGCTATTGTTTAAACATCAAATGTTCAAGCTTGTGACATTTATAGTGAGTGGCAACTCTACTGAGCGAAGATTGCCAATATATCAAACTTAACATTCAAAGATAAAGTAGGAAAGAATATAAAATTCTCCTCCGCGTCAACAGTAACATAGTATTAGCAAGAGGCTTAGAAACATATTTCCAAAAGGTTTTTCCAGTTACTACATTTTTTTATAGGTGCGACGATAGAAGACCATTAATGATAAAACATATATATGTCTTTTAAAGTATTTATTAAATTACATATAAAAATAAAATAACTATATTTAACACCATTATCCTACCCTGTCCTAAAAAAAAATTGAAGTTTCTACATTAGCGTTACCATGTGTCATAAGTTAAATGCTTGCATATACCCAAGGCTCGTCTAATTTTTATTTGATGTAGAGCATCTCATTTTTTCCCACTCAACTACTTGACATCCTTCATTACATTTAGTTAAACTCAACAAGATTAAATCAAGCTACGAAATATGGCACAATTTTTATACAACTTGCAATAGAGCAAGACTACCAATTGAAACACATTCGAGTTAGCCACTATCCAACAAGCCTTTATAACACACCACTACTATACAAATATATAAGGAGCAGCCTTAAAACATATAAAGCTATAAATTCTTGTTATGAGCAATAAAATATAAAGCAGATGTATGTCGACATGGCAATGAAGTGAATGAAGAAGTGAGCTAATGAAAAAGCAGAGACATGTCAAGTATACTATAAGAGACTTGGTGATAGTGAAGATGTTGGGATTTATGCTTAAGTGTCATCCTTTTTATGTATAAATAATTATTTTTATGTTTATACTATTATCATTTCATTATATCACTAATTATATTATATGGTAAGATGCTTGTAACGTTTTAGACATTGTATGATCTAAAAAAGTTCAGATCTGATCTAAATGAGTTTAGATCAGTGCTGAGATTTAGCAATGCTGAAAGTAATAAATGCCAAAAGTTAGCACTGATAAGAGTTATCAGGTCATAAGTGTCAGTGCAATCTAAAGAGTTAGAGTCTTGTCTGAAATAGGACAAAGACCTAAGAATATATTCGTAATGACATAGTTGCAAAAGAGTTGCAAATGGTGCTAGAAAATATTGTTATACAAGTATATTTTTAAACTTTATATTCCTGATCTATCTTTACTAATACGGGTCTGTCAATGAAGACCTTATCAAATATAGATCAGTGTATATCTATATCTGGATGGTCCAGATGGTTAGTCTTGACAGACCATGAGTTTAGTGGAAGCTCGTATAGAGATACAAGTATTCAATAAGGACTGAATTTTGAACAGAATAACAAAGACCTTCAATAGACATCCTATAAAGCCATCAATTAAGGGTCTTCGAGTTGAGTAGTATTCACGGTCCTTATACCTGAATGCCATGGTAGACTTGTGAGTGATCCACCATACTTTGGTTCTACACATGTCAGATACCTTTCATGGTCTGATCGCTGGGTGTCCCTGGTTATGGTCCAATACTCATGGAGTCTGGTGTGCATAGATATGGGATCTACAACTCATTTGGGTGAGTAATATATCCTTATGCTCCAAGATTGTATTTCAGAAAGTCTTATGGCCATAAGCACAAATACCCAAGAAAACAGTTTTATCACAGGGATAAATAATATTGTAAAAGTGTTTATGGATATTATTTATTGAGATAAAAACCTAGAGATAATTTTATGGTTGAGCATATAGAGACTTGACGGTGTTGATCTATATCTCCACTCTTCTAGGATATCTATGATGGAAGGATTATACAAATATGTTATAACCTCAACTTGTATGGTATAATGCGCTATTTTATAATATTCGTAACATGTGTGTAGGACATTGTTAACGAACGTATGGACAAGTTTCATATGACAAACTGGGCAAGAACCTAAAGAGCCTCACAATATGAAGTGTACTCGTTGTGCACCGAGGCAGCAAATTGGATTGAGCGGTTTAGTCCAAGAAATTTCAACAAAGTGAAAATATGTTTTAAGTTCCTTATGTTATGTACTTGTCAAAACTTAAATGTAAAATATATCATTAGTTGACAAGAGTTGTTAACTAATAACAAACTGACAAATGGCACAATCTTACTCTATGAATGATTTTACCATGTATTCACCAATTTACTTTACTAGTAAATACTTATAAGATAAAAGTTATTATTCAAAAAATTTAGTTCTTGAATAATTAATATATATATATTATACACCTTATATATATATATATATTTAATTCTTATTATTTTATGAAATGTGTAACTAGCACTTATATAATGCTATAAGTGATGTTTGCCATTAATTCTTTAATAATTTGAAAATTTCTTAATGGTAGGACAATTGTAACTTATAATATTATAAAGGTGTATTATTTCTTAGCATATACAAATGTGTTGGTTGGCCATTTAAAAAAGGAGAGGAGAAATTGGTTGATAATGATCAATTATCTCATCTTTATTAAATGATAGGTCATGAATATTATTGAATAAAATGGCCAAGAAGTGTGAGTTATGGGGAAGACATTGATGAGCCATCATTTACACAAAACAAAGGGAAGAGTTCAATTTTGAGAGTGAGAGGTGTGATCATTCGGTGGATATGAAGAAAAGAGAAAGCAGAGAGAATTTGCTAAGTGCCTTTCAAAAAGTTGAGAGAATTTGTAATGTCCTAAAAACGTTCTAAGCAAAGGGTTATGTGGGAACAAAGACCAAAGGCACTTGATTCTTCTCATCTCTTGTAAGAAATAAATCATAAGAACCTAAAATTGTTTTAAGAGTTAAAACAATTTTAGGTTCTTATGATTTATTTCTTACAAGAGATGAGAAGAATCAAGTGCCTTTGGTCTTTGTTCCCACACAAGTTAAAATGCCAATTGTTAAATTTGTGACTGCTATTCTAGCTTCACAATTCCACCCATTTCAGTTCTGAACTAAAATTGTTCAACAAGATACTTCAAGGTGATAATTGAAGGTTGGAGTTCTTGAAGAATTTAAAAGCTACCTTCAAAATCAGGTAGGTTATTTAGTTGCAATTTATTTATATGATACATATGATTAAATATATGAGATATATATATATGTGCTTGTATGGACATATATAAGTATATGTGCTTGAATATGCAATATTGAGTATAACATGTTTGTAATACTTCTGTTGCGTATTTATAATTTTTAAAATTATACGTACCTCTACACATCACACACTAAATCCAACAAGTGGTATCAGAGCATGCTAATTTAGTGCATGATATTTGATGTTGTTAAACTATTAACATGTTTATGTTGTATTATTTAACAACATTATGATGTTTAATATAGAGCATGGTGATGTTTAAAATTGAACAAGGTTTTATTTAGTGAATTCTTGAATATGTTGATGTTTAGAGTTGATCATATGATGTTTGAATATGATAAATATGAGAAATATTGGGTGCTGGAATAATAACAAATTATTTTTCAGACACCGGGTACGGGGACAGTGTCCGACGCTACAGTGCCAGTATGATGAGAGCCGCGGCACCTGGCCCATCTTCTCTGGATGTGGCAGTGTCCATTTTCAGCACCGTAGCACCCAATACTGTTACAGTAATTGTTTTTATTTATTAATTTTATCATGTTTTGACTTATATTTTTATTGTAATATGCTTTTATAATTGTCATAACATGATGTGATCATTCATATATATTGATAATCACAATGAGAACCCTATTGGTGGGTTTAGTTGTGTTTGCTTAAAATTTAAATGAATGATCAATATTAATCATTTTTGTGAAATAAGAATGGATTTAATAAATCTCTCTTAATCAGATTGAAATATATTTTTTATGAAATAATGTTAAATATGATCCCTCTTGTCAATACGGAATTAGACGGTTCAATTCGGTCTTTCTCAATATTGCTACAGCGTGAGGGATTGATCGAGATGATTCGGGCTATACGAGTTAAATATGAGATGAGGTAAATATATATGAACGTATTGCCCAATATTGCTACAGCGTGAGGGTTATACTGGTAGCATATATTTGATCATTAGCAAGTTAATCTGGAATACATTTATCCAATATTGCTATAACGTGAGGATAAGGTGTATTTAGGATCAGTGGTAAGAGTTGCATGAAATGCAATTGACAAGAGTTGTCTACCTTTTTAGTTTACAGAGGCCAATATTGCTACAGCGTGAGGCTAGAGTAAAATTTCAATGCGATCTACTTTTCATTATATAGTTTTAAAAATTTTGAACTATCGTTTTCCTATTTGAGAGATTAAAGAGATTATGTAAAATAGTGGAAGGATATTTTTAGATTAAAAAATATATAACTATTATACCATGATCTAAAATATTATTTATTAGTGAATGAAATAATTCGCTAACATTTTTTCTTTTGTCTTGTGAAAATCAAATGGCTTCAAGCAACCTTTTAGTTCGTATCCTTGATGCACACCAACTCAAAGGTGCAAACAATTATGCTGACCGACTTATGAATCTCAGAATAGTTCTGAATTATGATAAGTTTAGTTATATAATTGATCAGCGCCTACCCCGAGCCATTTCTGATTATGCTTCTCCAGAGGAAAATGAGACATATTGAAAATGGTTGGATGACGATTTGAAAGTCAAATCATACATCCTTGACTTAATGTCTACTAAGCTCTAAATAGAGCATGTCCACATAGACAGTGGTGAGAGTATCATGCTCTACCTGAAAGACTTATTCGATGATCAACCTCATGTTGAAATATACAGGGTTGCCAAATCTCTCTTTCAAGCTAGACTACCCGAGGGTAGTCCAGTGAATTCCCATGTCCTCAAGATCATATCTCATATTAAGAGGTTAGAAACCATGGATATATCACTAAGTAATACATTGGGGAATAGTTTGATTCTCTAATCACTTCCAAGATCATTTGCATAGTTCATCATGAACTTTAATATGCAATAAATGACCTCTACTTATGTTAATCTACATAACGTGCTAAAATCAGCTCAAGAGGACATAAACAAATGGGGCACGGCCCTCTATGTTCAAGGTGCTTTATCCTCTACCTTGAAGACTTCTAAGAAGTCCAAAGGGAAGAATAAAAAGAAAGTAATGTATGCACCCAAAATGGGTCCTCGAAAGCAACACATGTCCAAACCTCAACATAAGAACAAAGCGAAAGGAAAATGTTTCGATTGCAGTGAAGATAGGCATTAGAAGCGGAACTCCCCAAAATACCTTGCGTGATTAAGAAGATGCCCTCAAGTATGCACTTACCTTTTATTGACATTTCTTTAGCATTTGATGCTAGTATTGGTTGGGTATTAGATACTGCTTGTCCTTTTTACATTTGTAATGTGTTATAGGCTCTGAAGAAAGTTAGAATGTTACAACCTAGAGAAGTACAGCTTTGTGTTAGAAATGGAGATTTCTTGCAGGTGAAGGCTATTGGATGTTTTCATTTACTACTTCTATGTAATAACATTATTGTATTGCATAATTGTTATTTTATGCCAAACATTATCCGGCAAATTATTTCCATTCTTGTATTGGACAGTGAAGGATATCATATGTATATTCGAAACCATTCCTTATGTTTGTATGATTTGGATAATATTTTGTTAGCTGAATGTCAGTTGATCAATGGCCATTATATATTAAATACAATAGAAAATGTCATGAATGTATAGGTGAATGCTAGTAATAAAGTGAAAACTTTAAATGATACAGAATTATGGCATATGAGATTAGGTCATATAGGCGTGAAACGCCTAACCCGTCTGGTCAAGGATGGTCGAATACCTGATTTGGCTATAGAATCTTATTCAATTTATGAATCTTGTATTCAAAGGAAAATGACTAAAGCTCTATTTATTGGTATTGGACACCGTGCCACTGATTTATTATAACTTATACATAGTGATGTATGTGGTCTAATGAATCACACTGCAATTGGTAGTTTTCGATACTTTGTTATCTTTATCGATGATTTATCACGATTTGGATATGTGTTTCTTATTAAACACAAGTCAGAAATTTTTAAAAAGTTCAAACAGTTGTGAATAGAAGTAGAGAAACAAACCAAAATATATATCAAATACCCTCGATCAGATCGAGGCGATGAATATATAAGCAGTGAATTTTTGAATTATTTAAAGGAGAATGAGATTCTTACTCAGTATAGTCCTCTGGTACTCCATAACACAACGGTGTATCAAAAAGGAAGAATTGAACTTTATTAAATATGGTTCGATTGATGATGAGTTTCATTGATCTCTTTGAATATTTATTAAGCTATGCTCTAAAAACTACTACTCATATATTAAATAAAGAAATAGACAAACACAAGGTTAGACACCTTTTTATGTAGCCTTAACAAATTAAAACTAATAGGAATAATGTTATGAAACACAAGCCACGTAAATAATTTAAACTTGGAGGAATAGACGCACCCCAAAATTTCTGCCACTAACCATGTAATGGGGACATCGAACCACCCGAATTCTGAGTAACTACTAATTGAACCATGGAAGCAACCTTTTATCCGGATTTAACATTGTATTCACCAGAAGGAGATAAATGACATAATAACTTATCCTTAGCTGACAAACAGCCAACCGAAATAGAACTCGCTAAAGTTGCATCCACGGGCTAGAATAATTGATTCGTTACGTTGAAATTCCAATGTCCATACTCATCCAACAAATCTGAAACCATAAACATATCTTTCTCAAAACTTGGATTAGTAGGCCGAAATGATGGAGGACGAGGCAACCAAGGATCTGAAAATGCCGAAATTTAAGCTCCATTTCTAACCCATCACCGAATCCCACAAGCCAATAGATCACGACCCTAGAGAAAACTCTACCACAAATAAGAACCCTGTGAACTTTCAGCTACTAAAAAATTAGAATTTGGAAAATACTTGGCTTTCAAAATTTTGCTGGATAACGGCGTGGCTGGGTAAGAATTCTCCACACTTGTTTCGTAGCTAAAGCTTAATTGAAATTCTCCAAGTCTTTCAACCCGAGACCTTCATCTACCAATGGAAAACACAACTCATCCCATTTCTACCAGTGCCTTATCCTTTCCATCGTTGCAACCCCACCAAAATCTCCGAATTAACTATGATAGTCTAGAAATAACAAAATTAGAAAGTTTAAAAATGGACATAAAATATATAGGAATGGCCTGGATAAAAACTTTTAGTAATATCAATTTCCCACCTGCCGAATAGAACTTACTCTTCACAATTGCATCCTGCACCAAACCCTTCGTATAATGTTCTGAAAAGCCAAACCTCTGTCCATCCTGATGTAAGAAGGCAGCCTTAAATATCGCCTATGCATAGCACAATTCGGCAAACCAAACTGTTGTAGAATTTTATCCCAATCATCTGAAGACACATGGACTGAGGTGAGGATTTCTAGAAATTAATTTTTTGCTCAGAAACCTTCTTATAAATATCCAAAATATTTCTAACTTTAGAATAATACTGAAGAGTAGCTTTATAGAAGACTAGGCTATCATCTGCAAATATATATATATATATATATATATATATGCGATACTAAAGAACCCGTATGTGAACATGCAAAGCCACATAAGTCTCTCTAGCTTCATCATATTGAAACAAAAATGATAATCCTTTAGCACATAACAGAAACAAATAAGGGGACAGCGAATTACAACTCCATTAACCAAAAAGCTAAATTGGACAAAGGATATACACTAAACCCAAATTTCTCCATCATTAATAAGACAAACGGCCACTCACCTTGTCATAACCTTACCCATATCCAACTTTAAAGCTAGAAACCCTATTTTCCATTTCTTTTACGTTTTAATGAGTTCAACAATTTAAAAGAAGAAACTACATTATCTATATTGGTTGTTATTATATTTGTAAGAGCAAATCTATGTTGGTATTATTTTTTATATGTGAGTGGATGATTTTTTTTTAATAAAGAACATAGAAAGATCATCATGCTATTTGTTGAATTATTAATATGTGATCATATTTTAATTTTATCATATGTTGACTTTAATTTGCATATTGTTCTCGACATGTTTATTGTCAAATATTTCATGGATGTCATAATTTTATTATTCTCCGTAGAAACGAATTTCTTTATATTCCTTTTTATATTAACCTCTAAATTAAATTTCATATAAAAATATTTATTGTGCATTTTGTAACAAATTAACATATAAAATAATTTATGATATTGTATTTAGATGGTTATTTATGCATGAGCAATAAAATAAGCTAAAGCCAGTTTTTCTTTTTTAATGATGCATCAATTATAGAGAACTTCTTTAATGGTAATAATATGTCTTTAAAATAGACTTCTAGTGTTCCATTTCTTTTATAAAAAAAATTATCAAGCTTATTAAAAATCAAAGAACATGTTAGCTTGAAGTTAAAGAAAAAAACAATTATTGGACAAGGCTATAATTTTATTAAACTAGGGAGTTTGTAAGTTATATTTGTTTCTTAAGATGTATATGTACAATATATCTTACATATTGATTTATCTATTATATATGTTGTCCTTATATGACTCAAATATATTTAGCAACAGATTTATTTTTTCTTCTTCTTCTTATTGTTATTGATACTATAATATTGTATGGTATTAAATTGCTATTAACTTATTTAATATTAAATGATTGCATATCATGAAGTATTTTGAATATAACTAATTCATAATGAGTAACAATATTTCTTGCAGTATTCATTATGTAATTAGTGGTATATTGTTCACACTTCAAGTGAAGAAGTAATGCCATTTTTTTTATAAAAAAAAAAGAAGATATTCTATTGATTTAGTAATGCCATGTTCTTTCTAAACTTTTACAGAAGAAAAATGAAAAAAAAAATGTTTAGCAAGCTTATGAGCTGCCTCATTGCATATTCTAGGTACATGTTTTAGACTAGTACAATTAACATTAATTGTCTTGGCTTAGAGTCTTATGCCAGCCACTTTATATGCTCAAAGATTGATTCTTCCCTTTAATCAAATCCACAACATTCTTTGAATCTGTCTCTACAAGCATTTTAGGCAACTTGAGTTCCTCGGTTATCTTTAATCCAAATTGTATAGCTTTGGCTTCAATAATGTCAACTTCTTTTTCATATCGTCTTGAGTCAGTGGCCATTGCTACTGGTTTTCTTTGGCTATCTTTACCACCACCTTTAGGTCAATTGTTCATTTTTGGAGATTAATGGTGTTATCCATGTACATTTTGTACCACTCTCTTGAAGGAGGCTTCGATTTTTTATCTGACTCAGCATTCTTTTGTGAGGGATTGCTTTCCTTAGTTAATTGGTCTGAACTAGCTGATTACATATAGGCCTCAGCTTCAGCAATCAACACCTTAGGTTCTTCTTATTTTCCTTCCATTTCAAAGTTGTTCCTTACCTTTGTTGTAATAGCTTTCACATAATATAGAAAACTTCAAAGATCTATATTCTTTGCTCCCTTTATAAGTTCTTCAAACTGAGTACAACTCCAAATGCTTTTTGTTGCCTTGCACCTTACTATAGCATGAAGAATTTTTTCTTCCTCTTTAAGACATCTTTGGTATATTGGGTTGGTGACAACCTTCTTTATCTTTAAGGAAGTGGTAGTAAAGAGTAAGTTTGAGAGTGGAGATGCTCTCCAAGGGAAAATATTTAACTTCCAATGGATATCCATGGTCCAAATTAACTTCCACCCATCTTCCATCAAATTTAAGGTACCTGGAGTTAAGCCACTTTTTTCTTGTAAAGCCACAAAATAACCACTCTTAACTGTATATAGCCCTCTCTTGCTATGTTGCCAGGAAATTGTGTCCTCTATTTTTTTTAGAGGGAGTAGGATTCAGATGATCTATTAAACATCTTCTTCTTTGAATAATTGTTGTAATAATTCTATTCTCTACCTATTTTCCTCACCTAATAAGACCTTAACCTTATTATCCTATGGCAGTAACTTTAGAGATATTGGTTTCATGGTAAAAAAAATCTTGGAATTCAATTGTTGTTGTAAATTTATACTTTATTCCTCTCCTAATTAGTCAAATTATCCCTCTTTTAAATAATCTCTCTTTCATAAAGCAGACTTCTCTAAATATAAGAAGGATTACGACCTATCTTGGGCTCTATAAAGTTGACATCTTTAAAATATCTTGCTTGAATTACTCTTGCAACGAGGGAGTCTGGATATAATACTAGCCTCCAGTCCTATTTTGCTAGGAGGGCTTTGTTGAAACATGAGCAATCTTTGAAGCAAATACCTCTATTTATTTTTCCATTACACAAATATTTTCACCCAGCCTAATTGATCTTTCTTTTCTCTTCTTCCCTTGATCCTCACTTGAACTTTGCTAGAAGTTGTTGCATTTCATACATAACTTTTCTAGAAATCTGAAGACATTCATAGTATAAGTAGGAATTGCTTGAGCTACTTCTTTGATTAGCACCTCCTTACCTCCACTTAAGAGTACTAATCCTTGCCAACCTCTTACCTTGTCCAAGATTCTCAATATGAATTCACTAAAGTACAACTTTTTGTTTCTACCCATCATTGAAGGTAATCCCAAATAATTTTCATGCATTGATACTTCATTGAGGTAGAAAATGTTCTTTATGTTGTGTGCTTGATCCATTGGGACATTTGACCTAAAAAATATGGAAAACTTCTCATAATTGAAGATTTGCCCAGATGCCTTGCTATAACATTCAAAGATTCTCTTAAGGTTATTACAATCTTGGGCTATAGTCCTCACAAACACCAAACTATCATCAACAAACAACAAGTGAGAGATTGCCATGAGTTGCTAAACTTGATTCCTTTTATCAACTTCTCCTCTTTAACTTTTTTCATCATTGATGATAGGACTTCAGCACAGATTATAAATAAGTATGGTAAGAGAAGGTAGCCATGTCTCAACCTTATTTAAGCTCTAAAACTGCCTTTTACTAACCTATTTATAAGGATTGAGAAGGATGTGTTGATACACATCTCATAACTAAGCTAGTCCAATCTATGTTAAATCCCAGTTGAATTATAGCTTCATCCGAATAGGTTTATTCCCCTTCTTTTTTTATCTTCTCTTATGTATACATTCATACCTCTACTATAATATTATCACTTATGAACCTATTAGGGATGAAGGCACTTTGGGTTGATGTGATTATGCTCTTTAATACGGTTTTCATTCAATTAGCAATATTCTTTACAATAACTCTGCACACAACATTGCACAAGCTTATAAGTATGAACTCAATTGGTCTATTTAGGTTTTGGACTTTGGGAATGAGAGCTATCAAAGTGTGATTGAAGATATAAATATAAATTAATTCAAATAAAATCCTTGTACAATTGAAATTATCTTACATAATTGAATTATTTAATTATCACATGATTATAAATTAATTGAAACTGAATCGTGCACAATTTAAATTTAATTGAATCTTGTAAAATTAAATTATAATTTCAATTTACTTAGTTGAATTATATGATTTACCATATGAATATAAATGAAGTAAAATTGAATCCTTGTATAGTTGAAATTAACGTGCACAATTGAATAATAATTTCAATTTACTCAATTGAATTATTTAATTTATCCGATGAATATAAATTAGTTGAAATTGAATCTTGCACAGTGAAATTTAATTGAATTATAATTTCAATTTTTTCAATTGAATTATTTGGTTTATCACATGAATATAAATTAATTGAAAAGGACTCTTGCACAATTAAATTTTATTTGATTATTTCACAATTGAATTATAATTTTATTTTACTAAATTGAATTTTTGATTTATCACATAAATATAAATTAGTAAAAATTAGAAATTGAATTTTGTATAATTAGATTCAATTTCTAATTTAATTAATCAAAATGTAACTTTGCATTTTAATTTTAATTTACTCAATTGATTGATTTTATCATCAATATAAATCAATTAAAAATGCAATAAAATTCATTGATTTAATACAAAATAAAAATTATATATAATTACATATTTAATACAAAAGTATGTATTTATTTGGTGTAATATTAAGCCTAAAACATTGCTACCCATTTGATAAACCTAGCCTAAAACCCAAGTAGCCCAAACCCAAAACCCAGCCCAAGTTTTATAAAAACAAATAGTCCAAGCACATTTGTTGAACTGAACCATAAACCAAAAACCGAACTAAATCAAACTAATTCAATTTCAGTTCGATCGATTCATGGCAAGGAAACTAGTAGTTCCAATTTTTCAAAATTGTTCGATTTGGTTCCAGACCAAACTGAACTGAAACTGAGAGTTGTCTATCCCTAGTACAAACAACTTATTTCTATATTACAAGGCACTAGATGTGGTGTTAGTATATAAAAACTCAGCATTTGCCACCAACACTTCTTACAATATTTTACTTACTAAAACCCTCCCTCCAAACTATTAAAATTTTAAAAAATTTTGCATGAACTAAATGGAAATGAAAATTAAACAAAGCCAGTCCTAATCTCTTCATGATGAGGATGGGCAGCACATGGCATAGTTTTGTGTTCAATTGATAGCAACAACAATTCACTGAAACCTTGTAGGGCCACAATTTGAAATAACTAACAATAGGTTGACATTATTCGAAATTGAACTTTTTTAAAAAATGTCCCAAACTCTAAACTATTATTCCTTTTTATCCAAATTTAATAGTCAATTTTTTTATTAGCCAAAGAATTTAAATTGGATAATTTTACCTTGGTTAATTTTCCTCCTTTACTTGAACCTTACAAACAAAATCACTCAAAAATAATCTCAAACACCCCCAAGCCCATGTGCATTAACTCAACAAAAATTGGAGCACCCAACTCGACGGTAGGATTATGATAGATCAGTAGTCTTACACACTAGTGGCTAACTTGAAATTTGAAAAATAGTTAATACGTAGTAAGTTTTTTAAATTTGAGATATAACACATAGATATGATAATTATTTGTGATTAATGTGTGAAAAATGATTAGATTGTGAGTTAAATGCATGAAATATAGGTAGATTCTTGTGAGTTGAAAAGAGATCCCCCAAGAAGGTAGTGAATATTGGCTCACAGTTAAGCCTAAACATCAAATACAACTTGATCACATTATTTATAAAGTTCTTGGACATCTTCGTTTGGTCTCATAGGGACACGCAAGGAATAAATCCTAGGCTAATATTCCATGCCTTGCCCATCAACTTATCCTTCAAGCCCATCAAGTAGAAGAAGAGAAACCTTCATTCAAGAGAGGAATAAGGCCATGGCAACTGAGGTGGAAAAGCTTCAAACTATAGGGTTCATCCAAATAGTTCACTACCCTAAATAGTTGGCCAATACGGTAATGGTCAAGAAAGCTAATGCAAAATGAAAATGTGTCTAGACTTCACAAATTTAAATAAAGCCTCTCCATAAGATAGTTTTCCTCTCTCGATGATTGGTCAACTAGTAGATTCCATGACCAAACATACACTTCTCAGATTCATTAATGCCTTTTTAGGATAAAAATAGATAAATATGTTCCCTCTCAACTGATAGAAGTCCTCATTCATCACTCACTAGGGGACCTACTATTACAAATTTATATTATTCAAGTTAAAGAATGATAGGGCTACTTATTAGAGGCTTGTGAACAATTTATTTAAGCATTTGATTAGGAAGAGTATGAAGGTCTATGTAGATGACATAATCGCTAAGTCAGTATAGCCTGAGGACCGCCCGAAGGACTTAAGAAAGAAATTTAAAATCCTAAAAGATTACATCATGAAGTTAAACCCTGAAAAATATGTCTTTAGAAGTAGTAGTAGCAGTTATAGAAAGAAGGATGGTCTCAATAGAAACCTCCTCAACATTGGTAACAACTTGGACATTCAAGGTAGAAGTAGAAGTATTCAAAGGAACATGGTCAATGATGATGACATCCTCACTACCACTTAGGGCTAGGTCCTCATTACCTTCACCAACTTAACTAATGACTACATCCTCGAGCAATTTGAGGTTGAGATATGAACAGTGTACCTTGAAGGCATTAACAACCTTTGAAAACTAATATAAAACCACAATGGACCACGCCTCATCTTAAAACACCTGATCCTTATCATAAGCAGCCTCTAACTCCTTACTTAATTGCTTATCCCTTTTGGTCAGTTGCTTAACCTTCCCTAACATCTTGGTTCGATGCCTCATCATAACCTTCACTGTCACCTCGCCTTCAACAATTTTAGCATCGACAATATTTTTTTGCCTCGTAAGCCTAGAGGCTTGACTCTTGATTTCTTCCATCACCTCAGTCGCCTCACTTTGTCAAAAATGGCTATGCCTTTCAATTTCTGAATGCTTGCTCTCGATTTTGGTTCTTTTAGTATTGGCCTCCTCATCTTTCACCTTTAAGGCTTTACAATCATTGATAAATGATCTAGCTTGCTTTTTTCCTCAACCAATTCCTCTTTAAGATACTGAGAACTAGGACCTTCTTAAAGGCGATAAAGAATGTTGATGTAACAATAAGAAATGGCATATATGGCCTAAAAAGATCTTCAAAAATTAAAACTCAAGCAAGCAACACTTAAGAAAAATTAAAAAGAAGAATGAGAAGCTTACATCCATCGAATAACCGAATGCAAGGTGGACGATAGTGATCAAATCAAAATTTAAGATGTTCTAGACTTACCTCAAGTCGATATAGTGCTCTATTTACCTTACAAGTAGGACCTAGTAGTCATATTTGATCGCTCGCTAGGAATAATGTCACAGGGCATAAAAGAAGGGGGATCTTAGCCACAAGCTGTTGTACTCTTTCCCAGTTAATTTGCCTTGAATTGGGAATGGCCTTAGCTTGTAGTGTGTTCCCTAAGATGATCCCTAATGATGGGGTGGTATGCCACTAGGGATGAAGCATGCCTGAGTAGACGATGAGGAGTCGATGATCACTTTGCTCTTATCTGCCCTTATCGAAGCCCTCGGCTACTGCTCCCTAAGAAGTTCTTCGGTATTTATCACTGAGGTCTTTCTCGACAATTCTCGAGGACCACCTCTCTTTGTTTTACCCACTCCTTGCCCACTGAAAAAGTAACCAACAATGGCTATACTACTTCAAGACTATGTTCCTAATCTCAACCCTTCTTGACAAGACCTCTTTCTACTATTACCTTTTCCTTGGCCTAGCATTTTTTTCAATTTTGAAAACAAGTAATAGGTTAGACTAAGCAAAAATAATGAGGAATAAAAAGGAAGAGGCCAAAAAACTTAGTCCACTTTCTTGATTTCTTGACAGCTAGAATATTTCTTGGCAACTCTATAATAAGTGATAAGGCCTGAAGAGACTCTTTTTAAAAAAGGTCCCTCTAATCTTTAAATTAATGCAATGCATTATCAACTCTCATCTTGTTAGAGCTAAAAACCTCTCATTTTATAGACTAAGTAGCTGTAAAACAACAGGATTAAGTAAGAAGTCTTTGGTTGAGATAAAAAGAATTGACAAAATAAATAAATAAAAGATCTGCATTGAACGTAAGCCAAGTGGGAAAATACCAAGTTCCTAGTATAGTCCCGGGAAGACTAAGCAAAAATAATGAGGAATAAAAAGGAAGAGGCTAAGGGACTTAGTCCGCTTTCTTGACTTTTTGACAACTAGAATATTTCTTAGCAACTCTACAATAAGTGACAAGGCCTGAAGAGACTCTTTTTTAAAAAGGTCCCTCTAATCTATAAAGTAATGCAATGCGATGCAACTCTTATCTTGTTAGAGCTAAAAATCTCTCGTTTTATAGACTAAGCAGCTGTAAAACAACAGGATTAAGTAAGAAGTCTTTGGTTGAGATAAATAGAATTGACAAATTAAATTAAAAAAGACCTGCATTGAACATGAGCCTAGTGTGAAAATACCAAGTTCCTAGTATAGTCTCTAGAACTTCTCAGGCTCACTCACCTCCAATATAGAGCTAGTATGGCTTTCACCCTTTATTATTAGATAGTAACCACTTAAAACGCGTTGCATCCTTATAACCAGACAATTAATAGAAGCCCTTATTCTCAATCGAGTTTGCCTTTAATTGGTATAAATACTGCAACTCTTAAAAGGCAGGCTCGATTTGACAAGCGCCCATATGATCATCCCATAATTCAACCCAATTAGGAAGTGGTGAGCCTTATTTAAGCAAATATCCTAACATAATATGGCTACATGGCAGCCTCAAATCTAAGTTGAAAAAAGTAAGGTGAAGTGTTACTTCTCTGAGCTAAGGTCGGTTAGGAAAGTCATTAGTAAGGCGGACTCTCAAGGTTACCAATGAGAGACTGTTGTATTGTGCTCTTAGACACTCTAGATCCTCAAAGGTCACTATGGACTCCCAATAATGGAAATCTAATTCGAAGTCTATCTTCTCACCACTAGTAGAGGGCTTTTGCCTTATCTCCTTTGCTTTTAGTGGCTTCTAAGTCCTCAGACTCAATCACCTCAACAGGGGCATTCCCTACCCCCTTTGCCCTAACTTTGACCATGGTGACGTCAGGCTCTATTCTTTGAATATATCTTTGCATTTCTCCTTTAGAAGTTGAATCTTTCTCAAATTAACTAGCCCAATTATTCTTTCTCACCAGGGGAACATCTTTTTCCTATACATTACTTAATTTATGACTAACATCTGCAATCGTCAACACAACAAGTCCATAAATATTTCAAGCAAAACAACAAAATTAGAGGTTACCATTAAAGTCATGAGTAAAATATTTACAACACTAGAGACATAAGCATCCTCCAAAAAGCTAAATATACATGCCTAGTAATAGCATTTAACCAAAACAAAAAGTATTTTGCAGAACTTGTATAGTGGAAGAGGAGAACTCACAGTAGATTACTAGAAAATAGGAAAGTATAAATTGATGATGATCAAAATTATAGATCAAAATTAGAAATGGCTCATTGGAGTCATTGTTGCAATTATGAATGCTCTTTCTCTTTCTAAAATGCAGTTAGACTCTCCCTCTCTCTTTAAATTGCTAAAATAACGAAAGTGCTAAAAATGCCTAAAAACCCCATATTTATAGTAAAATTCAATATTCAATCTAAGACATTGAAGTAAATGGACGGTTTAGATAAGTTCGCACCTAGAAACATCTCTTCAACTAATCGACATAATTGTTGGGACTTAAATGACCATTGGATTAATATTTAAAAGTTGAAAAGGTGCCATGTCTCCCACACTATTGACATTAACCCTTAGGGTTTTAAGAAAGGTAATGAATAAAGACTTAATTTTTGAAGGGATGCCTTTATTTAATGAAGTAATTGTTTGATATTCAAAATGTGAAACATTAAATGGCTTTAATTTTATAAAATAAAATTGAGAACTTCACTCATAAAAGACCGAGGACCCACCTCACACAAATATTTGAGGAACACTCTGAGAACAATAAGTCCGAGCATGAATAACAAATCGAGAGCTACAATGAAGTGTCTAATATCGATAAGTTAATACTAAAAACTAAGGAACTCTTATTCCCCTCTAAGATTTTGACTCAAGCCTAATCACCAAGAAGAACTTACATGGCCTATAAACCTTGAGCTTAAATATCTTGAAAATACTTCACCCAAGGCTCATGAAGAGGCTTATTTGTACAGGCACCCCAGGGAAAACTTGATATTAAATTATGGGAACATCCTTGTAACTTGCCCATAGTCTTTAGTCCCAATGTCAGTCGTAATCAGCCTCAGTTAAGGGAATCACATAAGTACTTCGAGAGCCAACCATTAAAGTCTTTTGATAGCAACATGGAAGATACATATTAATCGAGGACTAAGAACTTAAATTGCCATTATCCTTATGAATTTTGAAGTCTTGACTTTTTCAATATAAATTCAATTCCTAAATTACAAAGTTAGTTTGAATTAGGAAGGAAAATATATGTCCTAATTACAATAAGATTTTACAACCTAAGCTTATGAAAAAGAGGCTAAGCAATTAAACAATGGATCTTCTTTTTCAGACTTGTTTGTAAAAAAAATTTCAATTGATTCTTTTTTAGCTCTAAGCAAAATACAACCCTATAAGTTGCCTTGATGCTCTAGAAAATCATAAACCACCTTTTAATTTCTTTTTTGCCTTATTCATTTTTCTCATAAGACTCGTTATCAATATAAATGTCGGAGGATCACTACCGAAAAAAATTTCTAGCATGACCTAACCTTATTTATAATTGTAAGAAACTTCTAAAGCCCAACACGCATCCAAAGTGGTCATCCTAATCCAATCTCAACCTAGCCTATCAAGAGATGTAGTAGATATTTTCGAAAAGAAAAAATAAATTCAACTCTTAAACCCAAAATTTCCTAAATTCTTGGTAAACAGAGCTTTTTATAATAATTGATGCATTGTATTATATAAACAGAGTACACATAGTTGGGGAATAACTAGAATTTGAGCTTTAGGGGTTGGGGTTAATTTGTAACAATTTTTTTTTGTTTATTTTAAATGTTGATTTTCAATATTTGTAGTGGTAGTATTAGGGATTGGTGATGATGTTCGCACTTTTAAATTTTTAATATTTATTTTTAAAAAAATTATTAATTATAGATATATTTTATTGCAAATAATAATAATATTATTATTATTAATAAACAAGTATCATATTATTGGTCAAGATAAATTTTATATCTTAAAAAGTTTTAAAAAAAGTACAAAAATTAAGATCCATAAAATTAATAAAATACATAGAAAGTTATAATGATAATATAATTTTAAAAAAAACCTAACTAACGTATAAAATAAAATAATTAAAATTTAAAAGATTCTAACTTACTTTTTTTATAAGAATCTTTTTTTTTTTTGGTCTTTGAGCTTGAAAAAAAATTAACACATTAAAGAAAATATGAAATCACTAATATATGATGTTTCATAATTATACTATTGATTTTCATCTACGTGAGACTAAATTATAAAATCAATACATGATATCAAATAGTCTTTAAAAAAAATCTACTAAATAATATTATTCCATTGTACTAATCTCAAGATTTATTTTAGTTTAATCACGTTAGACATATTTTAAAATTACAGATTATTTTTACAAATATATAAATTTATCCCCCAGTTTCTTTTTTATTTCAAAGGTATTATATAAAAGATAAATATATTGAAGGTATCGTTGAACGGAATTTAAGAAATATTTTTAAAAACAAATAATAGAGATAAAATATATTTGATGTTATAAAAATAAATATTATCCTTTTAAAAATAAAATTACAATCCAATATATATGAACATAAAACAAAAGTAAATTCACATTCTAAAATTATAGGAATATTTTCATGATTTATATTTTTAGGCAATATTCTTTTTTAACAATAAATGAATTAATTAATCTTTATTAGTCAAGAAATCAGATGAAAAAATGGACAATTATACCCTTAAATTATATTTTCTATCACTACAAAATATTTGAACCCACTCTCTCTCAAGAAAATAAAAAGCTTTATTTTTTTATGTTTATTTTATCAATATATGATCTTCGAAGTGTAAAATAATAAAGTGAGAAAATAAAATAAATTTGAGAGAAATAAGATAAATCGGAGAGAAATAAAGTAAATTAGAGAAATTTGGAAATAGATTTGCAGCTCATGAATGGGAACCGGGAATTAATATTTGCCTTCTTTTCTTAATTAATTTGATTTATTTTTACATTCTCTTTTTTTAATTATAAATTATTTATTTATTTATTTAACGATTAAGTAAATAAATAAACAACATTATTATTTATAAATAATAAGTTATTTATTTATTTACTTATTCATTAAATAAATAAATTATTTTTACTTTCATAAAAAATATATTGGGTGCATCTTGCATGCCCTGCATGTCACACAACTCTCACATTACAGCGTTGTCGCTCCTGCGATACATTCCGTGCGAAATAAATATTTTTTATTTTTATTATTATATAATTAATTAAGTAATATAATAAATTTATAAATAATAAGTTATTTATTTACTTAATTATTAAATAAATACATTATTTTTTATTATTTAATAATACTTTATTATAATAATTAATAAATTATTTAAATAGTTGTTATTTATTTAAATTAAAAAATAAAACAAAAAAAGAAAAAGAAAAGTTCAAAATAAATTAAATTAATTTGTTTTTAAAAGAAAGAAGACAAATTTTAT
This sequence comes from Ailanthus altissimus, assembly GCA_946807835.1. Classification (NCBI taxonomy): domain Eukaryota; kingdom Viridiplantae; phylum Streptophyta; class Magnoliopsida; order Sapindales; family Simaroubaceae; genus Ailanthus; species Ailanthus altissimus. Next base: position 21,933,545 of record OX327685.1, on the reverse strand, counting down.
TTGTGTTCCCATTCATGACCTATGAACGAGAACTGCGAATCTGTTATGATATTTTTTTTGATTTATCTTTTTTTTTGTTCATTCTATTTCTCTCAAATTTATTTTATTTTCTCGTATTTTATCATATTACACTATGATACTTATAAATTTACTAAACAAATATAAAAAAACTTTAAATTTTAATTTTTTAAAAGAGAGCTAGTTTTAATGTTTAGTGAAGAGAAAAATATAATTTAAAGATATAATTGTGTAATTATCTATTTTTTTACTAATAAAATTTAACCCATTTATTTATTATTAAAAAAATATTATCTAAAAATAAAAACTATTTATAAAAGATTTCCATAAATACATCTCACGTAGTCAAACATTATATATGTTAACCAAGTCAAAATAATAATAAAAAATTATGTATGGCATGCATGTAATACAGAGGTTTTTTTTTTAATTAAAAAAGCTTTAAAAAGTGTTAGTAATAATTTATAGTAAAATCCTTAAAGTGTTTTCCCGTACATGGCTGACAGCGAGAGCTTTAATGAGAATTATACAGACTACAGTACCCTAACGACTGCACAATGACTCAAGCCAATGAGAATTCGACACGCATTGGGCCGCTTTTCCCCTAACACCATTTCTCTACATCTGAAGCAAAATTTCCTCTTTTCGTGTTCTATAAATGGTGCATGCTTTCTTACACAAACTTCACATTTGGCAAGAAGAAGAAAATCCCACATAAAACTTATCAAATTTGGGTTTCTTTATTCGGGGGGCTTTCTTGGTTTCTGCTTGTTGGGTTCTTTTGGGGGAAAACAAATAGAAAAGAAGCGATCGTAGTCATGGGGAGAGGTAGGGTTCAGTTGAAGAGAATAGAGAACAAGATCAACCGCCAAGTGACCTTCTCCAAGAGGAGAGCTGGCTTGTTGAAGAAAGCTCATGAGATCTCTGTCCTATGTGATGCTGAGGTTGCTGTTATTGTCTTCTCTCACAAAGGGAAGCTCTTTGAGTACTCCACCGATTCCTGGTAAACTACATACTGATCGTATCTTATGCCTTTCTTTCTATCTTCATTTTCTGAATCTGTACAACCTGTTTTTTTACATGCTTGTATGGAGCTATCTATATTTCTAATGGCCCTCTTTTGCTAACAAAAAAAATTAAGCTTTATCACTATCATGTTCTCTTTTCCAAAGTTCTTCCGTAGATTTGTTTTTCCAGGATTTCAAGAGTTAATTCCTGCACTTCTCGACGTTTTTCTTGTTTAAATTAGAGAGTGTGAGTGGTTAACTCTTACTGCAAATTTCGTACGAAACAAACATGCTTTTGATTTGAACCCGGTGTCTTTATGAAGCTCCTTTTAAAGACATGATATCATGCAATCTTACTATAGCTAATGGCGTACTTTGGGTCCTAAATTATTATTAATAAGCTACAAGTGGTCCTTCATGAATCATGACAATGACAATTTCTGAAGTCTTGTCAATGCTAGAAATCTGACCGAAGGAGTACTTGATCTCTGGTCCTTTGGACATGGAGTACGTCTTACCAATTTTTACCATGTCTGATTTATAAGCTCATGGGATTCCATTTCCTAGGTTAATAAATAATTATGTTTTTCAATTCAATCTTTGTAATTCTGCCGATGGTGTTAATATTTGTTAGTAATATGATAATATCAGCATGCTAACAGAGCCACTAGGTGATTTAATTTTTGATACTATCATCGCACTGTAGTTGCATAAATACGGTGTAGAATGTAAAATATTTCTATAGATCAGCAATCTCACTATGCAATTAAGGAGATAATGCATTTTAATTTAACTGATCTAGTATAAAGGGTATCGTACATTTTTAAATCTATTTGTTTTCTGATTTTAGAGAGCAAACTACCAAACTGTGTAAAGTAAATCCCCATCATACTAGAGATATCGGGATTGTGTACTTCTTTTCTACGGTAAAATCACCTCATTATGCTTAATGCAACAAAATAAAAATTAAGTTATCATTCGAGGGAATCATTGGCCCCAAGGATGTCACAGCAGTCGCAGAAAATAAGAGCCTTTCCCAAGTACTGACAGAGATCATTTCTAGCTCTTGGAATCCCGAATATAACACTTGTCTACAAACAACCGATAATAAAAAAGAAAGATAATAAACATGCCCTCTATGATGCCGTTTCTTGTTCTCCTCTTTGAACAGCAAGTCTCTACAATGAAATTTGAAGTGAATTTTACTATACATATATATAAAGAGTAATATTATATGTACAAAATTAATCTTGTAAAATTATTGATGTAGCTTATTAGGGCTTGGATAATAAAAATATATATTAATTAGTGTTGCATCATCTATTTTCAATCATAGCATTGACTAGTTAATTTTCATTATTTTAATTTTATTATGCAATAATTGTTTTGTATTTAAATGACAAATTTGTATGCATAGTACTCCTCTCATTCTCATATTTTATTAATTCTTGTGAAAACTCTCAATTTTTTTTTTTATAATTTTTTAATTATCTATCATTGCATTTGTCCATCTCACAAATCTGCTGAGTGGAAAATGTCTTGATTGGATTATAAATTATAAAACATTCTTTCTAGTAGAGTAATTTTATAATTTCTTAAATTTTAAAAATATATATTTACATATAATTTGACCTTTATCTAAAAAGCTTTATTTTTATTTTTACATAATTTTAATAAACTAATATTAAAGTCAAGATCATTTTTCAAATATATATATATATATATGTATGTATATATATATTTATATTAAAGGGCACACATGCTCACTTTGGTTCACTCAAATAGGTGATTGTGGATTGAAAATTATACATGTAAGCATGAGAGGGACTACACTATGAACTTTAACAATGTTCTCAAAAATGTTAGGAAGGGTAGTTTAATAATTCTAAAATACTTCTCAGCGTTTGCACTTAACAACCAAGTAGGTGTTGTCTATTTTAAATTTTATACATGCGCCCTTCACACTCTTCAATACTCAAGCTCAACAAATAAGAAAATATTATCTATTTTGAGTTTTATATGAATGTCCTCCACTAAAAATGTATTTACTTAATTAAGGGTAGTATCTTTCTAGTAGAGAATCTAGCAACACTGGTAACGTAAGGTAGTGATGTTGGCTAAAGACAGTGCTAGTCGATGCCCAAGAAGATGGAGCACTTTGTAATTGGGAGTTATGAGACACGAAGGGGACTAGCTATTGTTGGTTCTAGTAAAAATTGGGATTCATTGATATTTGTACCATTTATTTTAACTTGCTGAAGAATCTACAGAAATTTTTGACTTGTTTATTCTTCCCTTGGCATTTTGACTTCTTAAAAGATCATATCACTTCGTAAAATTTCTAGAGGAAATAATAGCCTACTAAAATATTATAATTTAAAAGAAAAAGTTCAGTACTCCACATATAAAAAGATTTCTCGACATGCACTTATACACGAGGAACTGAAAATAGACTTTGAAGTATAATGGAAAAGGGCGTCTGAGAGTTTCATAAGATTTTGAGATGAGAGGGAATAGTCTACTTGTTCAGGACATCCGTGAATGGTGAAATGAGATAAACAATTTCTGGACATTTCTGTATTCTTGTATCTTTGCTATAATTAACTTTACTAGTAGATTTTTTTTCTTTTTTTCTGTATTTAAATATGAATGTAGTTCAAATCAAGATAAATAATTTTTTTTTTTAATTTTATGTTATATATGATTTATTTTATCTATTATTGTTCACAATTTTTCATATGATAATGTTTTTTCTCAAGATGGATGTTAAACTTTCTTCCCCAAGTTATTGGAAGTATAATCGTGTTTTCTTATCTCATGTATTATAGCATTCATTTTATACACGTATTTCAGGTATAAGATTCTTTTCTCATATACGAAGCATTCTTTATCATGATTAGCAAATAAGAATAGGTTTCATGTGAAAAATTCATCCATGATGTAAACGTGGATATTCTTTTCTCCTTCCAAAAAAAAAAAAAACCAATAGTGAATGTTTTCAGTTCCCTGAAACCGTTGATAATTTTCTTTTAAGAAAGCTGTGACAAGAATTCTACTTTTGAATGGTCTATCAGAATTCAGAGCAGCAAATTCTAGCTTAACCATGTCTTAGTGTTCTTCCTGGTTTTAATATCACTTTGACGGCAGCTGTGTCACAAAATTTTTGATCTCCTGACGTAGATCACAACACCTACAAGATTGCATTGAGTTAATAAGAATTATGTTGAAATTAACTTTTCTTTGTACAACAGTATGGAAAAGATACTGGAACGCTATGAGAGGTACTCCTGTACTGAGAGACAGCTGCTTGCCCCTGATCCCGAATCACAGGTATAGGTTTCATGGAATTATAATTATGATCAGGCTAAGATGATACTAAAATTTTAAGCTTGATGCATGGGGTTCATGGGTGCATAACATAGAAGCTAAGTCAAATTTTCATTTTTGAACTGTTATTAACTTTCCAGGATAACTGGTCCCTGGAGTATAACAAACTTACGGCCAAGATTGATCTTCTGCAAAGAAACCAAAGGTACTCTGCCCCATGTCATAAAAATGAATACAGTAAAGGGATATAATCTTTTTTCTTCAATTAATATTGCAATATTTGGCTCTTCTTCTCATGGTCTTCCTAAATCTTTTAAAACGATTCTTAAACCTCTTCAGGCACTATCAGGGAGAAGATATAGACACATTGCCTGTTAAGGACATTCAAAATCTGGAGCAGCAGCTGGACACTGCTCTTAAACATATTAGATCAAGAAAAGTACGATGGACTTAATTGTTTTATATGATCTATTAAAGTCTCTGGTTAAGATTTTCTAGTTAGAAATGTTGATTTATATCTCTTGTGCAGAATCAACTCATGCAAGAGTCCATTTATGAGCTTCAGAGAAAGGTAAGACCTTCTAACATATATGTATTGGTTATAAACTGTGAAACTTGTATGATTAGTAGTAATATAGATGGACTTCACATTGGGTTGATCTTAAGTTGTGATGATGCAAGTTTGGAACATATATAAGTAGCTGAATGGTTGCTTCTAGTTTCTGAAAGTCATACCTAGTCATCTTGCTTCAGTGACAATTTGGTCTGTTAATGAAATTTTTGGTCTCTCCAGAAAATGACAATAAGAGAAAAATTATCTGATTGAGCTATACTTAAAAGGACTATATGAACAGACATCAATAATTCGAGCATGGTGATTTTGTCCTGCAATTTTTAAATGAAAAAAAAAAATTTAATTCTTGCATTTGATATTTGATGTGGGATCTGGCCTCCAATATGGAGAGAATTCGTCTTAGCTGAGCTCAATAGGTTTCTATCAAATATAACTGAATCAAATCTGAAAACCTCCTCGACACATTTCTGGGATAAAATAATAATTTGCGGAGCCCTTGTTTCATTTCTCATTATGTTCTATGACAGGAAAAGGCAATACAGGAGCAAAACAACATGCTGGCAAAGCAGGTGATCCTTCTTAATTCATTATATTTGTATATTCAAAATTCAGTTAGTTCATTTTCAGTGACCTATCACTGTCAAAGATAAATCAACTGCACCTTGTTAATATTTGATTATTGAAAGATAAGTGTGTCTTAGTAAATGATGGGAATTGGCAATAGATCAAGGAGAGGGAGAAAGCTATGGAACAGCAAGCGCAGTGGGGGCAGCAAATCCAGGGTCCTAATACATCGTCCTTCTTACTGCCACAGGCACGTCCTTACTTGAGCATAGGGTAACTTTTTCTCCCATGATTTGACAATCCTTTGCCCTAGTTCATCCTAAATTGATTGGATGTTTAGACTAGAGAGCCATATCTATAATGAGATAGAAAAACTTTATGTTACTGAAATCTGTACATAGATATATACTCTGGGATAATGGGCATGTTTTAATAGATATTGAATCATAGGCAACACATTAATCGACAACAAAATTTGACAATATTTGTGCATATGTATGTATATGAAGTTGCATATCCCAATCATTTCCCATCCCCTTAACTTGTAGGAGGATTTGCTGTATGGACGTGATCATTTCTGTTCCTCAGATATGGATTCTTTGTAAACATGTCCTAATATAGACTTGTGTAGGTTAGCTAGGGTTCAAATATTTCCTGATTTTCGTACAGGACCTCTTCACCACACAAGATCCTCAAATATTTCCTGATTTTCGTCTAGTCTCTCTAATTTCCGAAGGAAAATCTTATATTATGTTAATCCTCAATGGCTCGCCATTATCCACTATGAACCTTTTTAAGGGTAGTCGATTAACTTAATCTTGTAATGATTTTTGGTGCAGCGGTGAATTCCAGGGAGAAGCTGAAGATATGAGCAGGAACGAGCTTGACCTCACTCTTGAACCCTTATGTTCATATAATAATGTCGATTGCTTTGCTAGATGAATTCGAAAAAGGTGAAACACTAACTGGCTAGAGAACATGCTATTAAGATAAGAAGCATGAGAAAGAAAATAATTGGACTCTCGTACTCTTTTATCTATCTGAATCTGATATAACGACATCTATGATGATGACAAATGTGTATTTAAAACCCCTTGATGGTAAATGAATGTCAGAACCTTTTAATTGGATGTACTAATTTCTATTCTGTTCTCGTTGTTCAAGTTATATATATCTGGTAATCAACTTAGAGATGGAGAACTTAGCAAAAACAAAAAAATTCTGCTAGTGGTAAAATCTATGGTTTCAAATTAAAACGCTAACTAAAGTATGCTCCTTTAAAGAGTCATACTTAACCCTTATTAGGCGTAGAACATTGGAGGCTCCTTATAGACCATTTGTCATACACGCGTCAGGGGTGCATGATACTTGTAGTGGCAATAAAATAAATAATAAAATAATGAAATATTTGGTAAATGGATTTGCTGGGAAGAGACACTAACACGTGGAAGCGGTGCAACTTTTAATTGGACATGTGCGGCCAAGTTTCTATACGAAGAAATTTTGTTTCATTTTTGCATGCAAGTTAAGAGAGAAGACAGAACGAAGAAAGGAGGTATATAAGAGAAAAGAGAGAAAGAGAGGCCAAGAAGAAGAGAGAAAGAAGAAAGAAAGCCAAAGGAAAGAAATAAAGAAAAGTTTATAAGAAACGTATATGGGTAAATTTATATCTAATCATTTAGTAAGTAATAATTTTACCATATCAAAATATTTATATTTCAGTATTTATATTTTGTATTAATTTTAATAATATTTTTATTAGCCTATAATTTAGAAACTATACTAATAGTTTATAATTCATACTCAATTCAAAATTAACACGCTTTTGTGAGTGAATTTATAAATGAATATATATTATATGTTTTTAATATAGTTATTTATAATATTAAATATTTATGATAATTATTTTTATTAATAAATATTTTTTAAGAAATTATTATAACATATTTTATGATTATGTTAAGTGTAGAAATGAATTCTAAATAATTTTACTTTCAGGATATTAGATAGTAGTAGTTTTTAATGTACTTAATACGTATCCTTCCCTTTAATTTAGTTTACTCTGCCTGAGCAATACATTAATTCTGTCGAATTAGACTAGATCAGATTCTTTCATCTACTTGAGCGTGAGTTACTTCGCCAAATTAGAATTTTTCTTTCTTATAGTGAAGGACTCATCTTTCTCCTCAATGAGAGTATTTCTCAAGCTTTTGCCTTTTCTTTTTTACTTTTCTATCATAGGATCCTAGTCAAACTCCCCACTAGAGTCGCTAAAAGTATTTAAGGTAGTTTTGGAAAACCTTGACATAACAAAATATCACTTGTTATACTAATTTTGTTACGAAGTGGTAAGCTGTATGAAAAATACAATTTTAGCTCAAACAATGGATTTTAGCCTTTTCATCTCTGTGACTTTAGGAGTAAGGCTCACTAGGATTCTGAAGAGCTCCTAAATATTAAGAAACTCAATGTTACAAATTTGCTTTGGTTATCTCAAGTAGAAGGGATTTTTATAGATAAACTTAGTCTAAAACTATGAGAAATATAAGAGTTAGCTTACACAACAAATAATGAAGATACATGTGTGTTATGGCGTGCTTTAGGACTATAATAAGTGTTATAAACCTACCAGAGGTTTGTAGTGTACAGTGTAAGGTTAGGGTTTTAAGTTGTAGGATTCCTAGTTTTGAAGGTTAAATGAAACTCGTTTCTTAGACATTGTATATGTGAGTTGTCAATTTGTTTATGAGGATTTCAAGCTTTAGAATGGATGTAAAGTTGTTGTTATATTTGTGTTCTTATGAAGAATGTTAAAGAAAAACAATGGGTGAGATATTGTGCTTGCTAAAGAAGTGTTAGGGAAAATATAATGCGTGGAAGGGCTTCGAGGGTTATCATAGATTTATTTCATATATATTATAAAGGTTTTTTCTTATAAGGTTAGAGTTTTTTATTAGATTAAGATTCCTAATTTGGTCCTTTATCCTTTTAGAATTAGTTTATTTAATGAGTTTTATCCCTTTTAAAAGGGAAAAACGAATTTAATAAATAATAATGCTAACATATCAATTTTTATTCTAAATAAAGAATTAATAGGCATATAAGTCATCAAGTTAATAAGAAAGTTATCAAGTTAAATAAGAAAGTTACAAACTTTTATTTAATAAGGATTCTAAAAGCCAAAAAGATGTATTATTTGCCTTGTATTTCTCTATTAGCTTTAGTAATATAGTCTTACCCTTATTTTAAGTTAAGCACATCTCAAGTGGGCTCTAACTTGGGGCTACATGTTTTAACCCTTATTTAGAGCAATCTTATACCTACTAAACCACAAGCTATATGTTAAGTCCAAAAAACAGCTTGAAACCACGTATCCTACCTTGTTATACATACTTAAGTATGTGTATGGGCTTAGACTTGGACTTAAGCCTCTATGAATTTATATACAACACATAATTTTTTTAATTTTATTATACATGCTCTTTTTACTACTTCTTGAATTGAAATATATTTTTAAATATTTATAATATTTTAAATATTAAAAATATATATAATAAAAAATAGCTTAAAAGGAAAAGAATTAATTTTATATTAAATTTTACATTTTCTTTTTACAAGACATACTGTAGAACATAGCTTAAATAATGATAAAAATCCTTAACTAAATGGCACTAGAATGAAATCAGTGCTATACATATATATATATATATATCAAGGTAAGTCTTGGGGGAATTCCTAACTAATTATTTTTTGATGGAATAATAACCTAATTTCATTGTTTTAGAGATAATAAACGAATTGGTTGTGATTTCTTGTGCTTTTAAAATTGGCTTGGCTTTAACATCAATATCAACATGATCATTGTGGAATTTAAAAAAAAATTTATTCAAAAATATCTCGTTAAATTAATAAATATGTATGTATCATGATTTATAGCACTGATCTTGATAAACCCTAATTTACTACTTCTTCTTCACCAATAATGTCTATTCCAACTAATTTCAAAAATATAAATTTGTATAAAATTCAAACCCATAACTAATCTCGACTAAGCCCCATTCTTTCAAGTTTGATTTAGTTAAGCGAGAATCCATGGTGAAGAAAGACGAGGGAATATCCTTTATTATATATTATATTAATAATATATATATATATATATATATATATCAAAGGCAGGTAGCTCGTCTCCTACCTTTCTATGATTATGTTAGTGAATGGGCATCTCTCTTTTTCTTGAGTAGAATCCCCCACCTTCAACAGAACCATTCTCTAATTAAGCAATTTCAAATCTCAATATACATCTTAAATGGATATCACAGTATAGGAGCAAAACAAAGCACTTTAAGGGAGAAGCATTTGGTCTCGATAGACAAAACACAAATCAAATCAAAATGAAAAAGATCGCAATGGTGTTTGTTATGCAGAAGTGGAGTTGTGTTGAGTAATAATATTTAAATTACGATGACGTCAATAGTAGAGAATTGTGGCAAAATACACAAAAAAAAAAAGATACAAAATTTAAGTAGTTTTATTTTTAACTTAAATCCACGGGCAAAGATATAAAATAATATTTCACTATAACAAATTTAAAGTAGACAAATATTAAAGAATAATCCTTACAACCCAATACATCTAATATCACTCAAAAGAACACTTGAATTTATGAAATTGCATGCGAATGCACTTTCTCTCAAATGCTCTCACTTGGATACCTCAAATGCTTGTATCAATAATTGTATTTTACTTTGCGGATTGGCCTCAATTTATAGCAATTTCTTAGCATACAATTATTGACATATGTGTGTAAAAATTAACCACAGATTTCAAAAAATGGTTGGCAAGAATTTGGTGCCTACCATTCCAAGCTAATGCCATTACCAATTTGTTAATTGTGGGTTCAAAATTAATGCCTACCACAAGCACCTTAATTATTCAACTCAATATTTTAACAAATCTCCGCCTTGACTTGAATTTGGTGCCTAGCATTCCAAGCCTACTCCATCACCAATTTGTCAATTGTGAGTTCAAAATCAGTGCCTACCACAAGCACCTTAATTATTCAACTCAATATTTCAACAAATCTCCACCTTGACTTGAATAATCAAAACTCCACATGAATATTCATCAATGTCATCACCATCAACTTTAGTATCTCAAATTACTAGGACATTGATCAAGTTAAGACAATGCTTTAACTTGATCAATATTACTACCTTAGTCATTATATTTGCAATATTGTTGTCAGTATCAATCTTCTAAAGAAGTATCTTTCCTTCTTTAATAATCTTCTGCACAAAGTGATATCTTACATGAATATACTTCATACGTGCATGAAAATTTAATTCTTTACTAAGAAGAAAGTACTTTAACTATCAAAATACACATTAATGTGCTTCTGACTAAGACCTAAGTTTTTAAGCAACTTTTGTAACCAAATTGCCTCTTTAATAGCCTCTGTACCGTCATATACTCGACCTTTGTGGTTGACAAAGTAACGATAGACTATAAAGTAGACTGTTAACTTATTGAACCTTTTGCAAGTGTAAACACATAGCTAGTAGTTGATTGTTATTTATCTTTATCACTAACATAATTAAAATCAACGTACCCAATAACATCTTGACCAAGAGTATTATCCCGCTCAAATACCAAACCAACATCTACGGTATTTAAGATGTACCGCAGAATCTATTTCATAGCTTCCCAATGTCTTTTACAAAGATTATGCATATACCTGTTCACAATACTGACAACTTGTGAAATATCAGGCTTTATACACACCATTGCATGCATCAAGCTACCAACTGCATTGGAGTATGGAACTTGCAGCATGTACTCTCTTTCTTCACAAGTAGTTAGAGACAATGATAAAAAGTTTAAAATGAGAAGCAAGTGATGTATTTATAGGTTCACTTTGCTTTTTCATGCTAAATTGTTGTAATACCTTCTTCAAATATTTTCTTTGGGATAAACTAACCTTGCTTCTAAATTTATTTCTATAAATTTCCATACCAAGAATATATTTGGCTTTACCAAATCCTTTATTTCAAATTCTTGATTAAGTTGAGTCTTTAACTTTTCAATCTCATCTTTGCTCTTAGATGCAATTAACATATCATCCATATACAAGAGAAAATATATGAAGGTTCCATCATGTAGCTTGTGAAAATACACACAATGATCATGTTTATTCCTTGTATACCTTTGGTTCTTCATAAATTGATGACATATTTTGTACCACTGCTTTGGAGACTGTTTCAGTCCATACAACGATTTAGTTAATTTGTAAACCCTATCTTCTTTTTCAGTAACTTGGAAACCCTCAAGCTGAGTCAAATACATTTCCTCTTTCAAATCATTGAGTAAGAACGTGATCTTCACATCAAGTTGAACTAGTTCAAAATTAAATTGCACAACTATGGCTAACAATACTCAGATGAAAGAATGCTTTACAACTGAAGAAAATGCTTCATTATAATCAATGTCTTCTTTCTGAGCGTATCCTTTAGCTACCAACCTAGCCTTGTAACAAACTTTCTTTCTATCAAGAAATCCTTCTTTCTTTGTATATACTCATTTGCACCCAATTGCCTTTTTACCCTTGGGTAGTGTAGCTAGCTCCTAAGTCTTTTTTTTTCTTTCTCAAGAGATTGTTTCTTTACTCATACCTTGCTTCCTCTATTTACTTGTTGAACTACATATTGCTTCTGTACAAGTGGAAGGAATGTTTTCATCTACAATAGGAAGTACATAAGCCACCATATTAATAAATCGAACAAGTTTATGAATTTCTCTTCGTTTCTAACTGCAATTGAATCATGTTGCTATGAAGGTTTTTGGGTTGAAACCTCATATTCATCTTCATGATTTTCATCAACTAGATCAACTGAAACTCTTTCTAGCTACACCTGCTGCAATGTACTCTTAGACTTGTCTTTCTTTTAAAGATATCCTTAATCTACTTATTTCAAAAGAGTAGATTCATCAAAAGCTACATTCCTACTGAAGACAATCTTTCTTGAAATAGGACACCAAAGTCAATATCACTTTACTCTCGTAGTTATACCCATAAATAATGCTTTCTTGCCTCATGGGTCTAACATAGATTCCTTTACATGATAATAAGCAGTAGATCCAAAAACATGTAAATAATTATAATCAGTAGCAGGTTTACCAATCTAGACTTCTATAGGAGTTTTACCTTCAACGGCAGTTGATGGCAAATGATTGATAAGATGGCATGCATAAACTACTACCTCAGCCCAAAATTCCTTGCCTAATCTAGCATCGAACAACATACACCGAGCTTTCTCTAATATAGTTTAGGTTATGTGTTTTGCCACCTCATTATGTTATGATGTATCTCTAACAGGGAAGTGTTGAATAATTCCTTCTTCTTAGTATACTTAAAGAAATAAATCATTCTTGTATTCACCCCCATTATCTTATCAAAGCCTTTTAACCTTTCTAGCAGTTAAATTCTCTACCATATTTTTTCATTTAAGGAAAATAACTTTTTATTTTTCATCACATATACCTAAACTCTTCCTGAAAAATCTCAAAAAGTAACAAAATAGTGCATACCTACAAATGAAGTGACTTTGGTAAGTCCTCAAACATCTGTGTGAACATAATCTAGAATCCTTTTAGTGGAATGAATTACAGCATCAAACTTCAACCTAGTTTTCTTGCCCACTTACAAGACTTTACACCTTTCAATAAGCCTTGGCTTGTCAATAATCTTATAATCTTTTCTAGAAATTATTGATGCATATTCAATAACTGTACTACCATAATATATAATACAAGTTGCTTCATCTTATACCTTTCATCACTGTCAATGCACTAACACTACCTTCAAATTTTCATCTTTTGCGGTGATATATGCCCGTTCAATTTAAAAACTCCTAATGAGATGAGATTATTCTTTAATTTTGGTACAAAATGGACATTTATCAAAACTTGGATTAATTCATCGTGATTCTTCAAATGGATTGGACCCATCTCAGTTGTTTTACAAGTACCATTATTTTTCATATAAACAACTCCTCCATTCAAGTCCTTGAAGCTAGAAAACCACTCCTTATTAGAACATATGTGATAAGTGTAACCTAAATCTAGAATTCATTCATTAGAATGACATATTAATGGTGTGCCTATTAGACTAAAATCGGATGCATCTATATGTATTAAAAATAGTCTTGCCTTTATCTTTCTTCTGCAACTTTGGACAATTCTTTTTTTAATGCCCTTTTTTCTCGACAAAAGGCACATTTATCCTTTGTAAGTCTTCTTTTGTACTTGATTCTCTTCCTAAGTTTACGGCTTAAAGAATGACTCCTTACTATTAAGGCTTCCCTGATGTATCATAATGATCTCTTTTATCTTTCTTCAGAGTTTTATAATTATGCAAGGTTGTGCATACAACATTAAAGGTAACTCTATCCTTTCCATGTAGCAAAGTGGTGGTGAGATGATCATATTCATCTAGAAGAGAATTTAACAGCAACAATGCCTTATCTTTATCTTTAAATTCTTCATCTAAATTGATCACATCAACAATTATCTTTTTCAAAGACATTTACATGATCATCCATGGACATGTTTGATGTGTATGTGAATCAAAACAATTTCTTCTTCAAGTAAAGCCGACTTCTAATGCTTTTCTTCATATATTTGTCTTTTAGTTTCTCCAACAATTTCTTTGTTGATGTCTCTTTTATGACAAAGTATTTATGATCCTTAGCAATGCATAATCGAATAGTACCACATACTTGCTTGTTGATCCTTCTTCATTCTTTTTCATCCATATCTTTAGCCTTTTCTTCAAGAGCCATATCTAACTCTTGTTAACATAGTATATCAAGCATCTCATATTGACACATACCAAAATTATTGATACCATCAAATTTCTCTACTTCAAATTTTAAATTTGTCATCGTATGCCTTGATGATGAAGACTTAGCTGATATCTCTGCCATTTTTCTATACATATGAATAGTATTTTCATATAAGTAAATAGTAATATATTGGTGACAGTGATTATTACTCAACTCACTAAGCTCTAATACTAATTATTGTGCATAAGCAGAGTTGGGTTGAGTAATAATATCCAAATTACGATGACGTCGATAGCAGAGAAATGTGGCAAAATACACAAAATGAGAAGACACAAAATTTACATAGTCCTACTCTTAGCTTACATCCAGGGGTAAAAAGACAAAATAATATTTCACTATATCAAATTTGGTGTACACAAATATTGGAGAATAATCCTTACAGTTCAATAACCCCAATATATCCAATATATCCAATATAACTCAAAAGAACACTTGAACTTATGAAATTGCATACAAATGCACTTTCTCTCAAATGCTCTTACTTGGATGCCTCAAATGCTTTTATCTATCAATTGCATTTTGCTTCACGGATTGGCCTTAATTTATATCAATTTCTTAGCACACAATTATTGACATATATATGTGAAAATTAACCAATGATTTTCAAAAAATGGTTGGCATGAATTTGATGCCAACCATTCCAAGCCAATGCCATTACCAATTTGTCAATTGTGGGTTCAAAATCAGTACTTACCATAAGCACCTTAATTATTCAAGTCAATATTTCAATAGTGTTTGCTTCGTTAGTAGCTTGTTGCCTCTCGTAGAACATCTCAATAAGGTAATGTCAATCATTAGTGAATAGGCTTTCCTCTTTGGCCAGCTAAATCTCTCAACAACAACATATGTAGGGATGACCAAATTACCCACAAATTTGCTAAAACTCACCCATATTGAGAAGGATTTGATAAAGTTTGAAGTGGATTTAGTATACAAAACTGAAACCTGCAGTGAATTTGGGACAGGTACAAGTTCGATAAAAAATCCACAGATACCTGCAACAGGTATAAAAAATACTACATTTTTTTATTTTTAGAGGAAAAAATCAATACTTTGCATATTACATGCCTAGTGCGCTTAGCGTGCATGCTAGAAGCACATATTGTGCTCTTAGCATAGGCTCCTAGCATATGTACTAAGCACTAGACACGCAACGTTGCCTGCTTAGCATCCACTCCTAGCATGCATGTTAAGCACTAGGCCTACAATGTTGTATACTTAATGTGCCTCTTAACATGCGTGCGAAGTGCATTAGGCGCATAACATTGCACACTTTTAGAATTCTCTCCTATTATGCGTGCTAAGTGTTGCGCACTTAGCGTGCGCTCCTAGCACATATGCTAAATGCAGAGTGCACAATATTATGTGCTTAGCATGCACTTCTAGCATGCATGCTAAGTGCTAGGTATGTAATGTTGCACCTAACGTATACTCATAGCGCACATATTAAGCGCTTAGAACGTAAAGTTGCACGCTTAGTGTGCGCTCTTAGAACACATGCTAAGCGTTATATACTTATTACCAAACCCGATTGAAATTCACAAATAACTTGTTGTGATTTTGGTAATAAATACATACCCGCTAAAGCGGGTTTAGTATTGAAACCTTAAATCCACAACGGATTTGAAAAGGATTTAGCATTTTATTTTTGATACAGGTTTAAAAGTGTCCATCTCAAACCCAGTCCACTGCCATCCCTAAACATATGTATCCAGAAAAGAAAATAAAAGAAGAATTTTTTAATGTTAAATAGTGGGAATATTTTTATGGAGTGTATTAACTACGGGATATTATTACGTAATTTAGATATCATCACTTATTTTATACCCTTTTCTAACTTAAATGTGACTACTTAGAGATTTTTTATAACAACAAATCAAAATCTCTGTCCTTGTCACTAATCTCTTGTTTTTTTAAAGAAAAAATTGTATATTTTAAAGTATATTTTTTATGAAATAAAAACAAATCAGGTTGTAATAAAGATTTTAAATGATTAAAATAAAATAAAAAATAGAGAATCTAGAACAAAATATTAATTTTAGTTGCTCTACTTTTAATTATTTCATTATTGTTACAAGGTTTTAAATTTTTTATTTTTCTAAAATTAAAATATTCAACTCAGCATCATGCCATCCATTATTTGAATAAATGAATAGATGAACAAAGAAAAAATAAAGAACAACTGTAGTAACCGCTTATCCGCAACCGGTAAGAATAAATATTTATATATATGTAATATTCGTATTTTATTTATACGTAGGTGATACTTAATTTATGTATTGTTTATTAGTTTTGTTTGAATGAATTAGAGTTCTATTATTAGTATTGGGTTTATTTGCAAGACTTTAGATTTATTTTATGGACCAAATTTTAATACTTTAAAAGTTTGGAGGACTAATTTGTAAATACTAAAAATTAGCCTCTTAGTATAAAAATACACATTTTGTAATCCTATTTCACTTATTTTGGTCGAGCCACCCCTTTTAGAGAGAGAAAAGAGAGAAAGAGATGAAGAAGAAGAAGAAGAAATTAGAATTTTAAACTTTAAGAGGCATATCATAACTCTTTCTCGATTTTTTTGTGTTAATTATATTAATTTCTTTAAATTTTTATTTCTAAAAATATCCAAAATTGGGGATTTAATGTAGATTTTGTGATATATGTTGAGAATTGATGATGATTATATAGATAACTTGATGAATCATGATGGATTTGTGATAGTATCTTGATCCGAGAATTTTGTAAATTTTTGTACTTTAATTCTGAATTTGATTTTTTATAATGCAACTAAACATATTTAGGATAATTTATGACTTTGAAAATGACCTTGTAATTTCTTGAAATTTCCTGTGTTAACAATATGCTCAAGTGATAAACAAATTTTGACCTGCAAATGATCTTCAAAAATTAGGAATTTTTAGAATATGATAATTTTACATGTCTAATATGACATATTCAAAATTAAGCATTTAGAACAATGAGGTAAAATTGTTATAATTTTTAAAAAATGTATCAGCTCACTGTTGTGTTTGATCAACAACTTTTTTAAGTTATGAAATAAAATAGTTTTGGCATGAATTTTTGAGTAAAACATTTATCATAAATTGAGATATGTGTCAAGAGTAATTTTATGATAGTTTTATAATTTTTTGAGTTTGTATATTATTTTATAAAATTAGGAGACTGAATGTTGTCTAGTAAATATCTTGACCTTTCAATATCATGGTTTAGATTTGATGGTCTTTATAAAATGGATTGTGTAGAAATTATGATATAATATCCATATATGAGAAGAATATATGAGTCAAGAATGACATATTTTGATTTTGGAGTAATTGGACATCATTTGATATATAAGAAAATTTTGTTAAGTATAAGTTGTCAGAATGACAGATTTCTCAAACCTAAGTCATTGGACCAGTTTGATGTGATAAGTGCAATATGTGTAATTTTGTGAGCTATTTAAAGTATTTTATGTGAATGGTGATAATTATGAAAGAATTAATCTCTACTGATAGGTTTAGGAGAATTAAACCTTGTACTTAAAAGTATTAAAAGGCAAGTATACTAAACGTTTATTGGAATCACAATAAACATAGTAATTGTTTGTGTATGATTTTATAAATGTGCTTTAAGATATGTTTATGTCATGCTAAAGTATATTTTGATGTGAAATATGAAAGACATATGTTTATAAATGTGAGTATTGATATTGAGCATGAAAATATATGACATACATGTATTTATGAAAGTGAGCTTTTCAAAATAAAATGCATTTAACAAAAAAAACTTTTGAAGTGGAACATGTTCATAAGAAATATTTTGTGTTTTAATGATGCTTGAACTCACTATTTTCTTAGTAGGCACATTATGTGATTTGTGGAGCTTTTATATGTGGCCTTTCCTTCAGGATTGGTATGTGTTATATGTTCCGTATGTATGGAGGATCCTATGGGTACTTAAAGGAAGAATGAGTCATCACATTTGTGTGATGACGTATTGGTGTATGTGAAAGGATTCACCGATGATTAGGATGAGGGTTTGGCTCTTACCTCAAGTATCAGCATTAAATATGTATAATTTAAACCCCACTTATGTTATTCCTCTCATACGGTATGTCACTGACTAGTAGCATGTGACTTATTATGTGATATGTGAGATGAAAGTCCTACTAAGTAATAGTTAGGTGATGGTATTCCTATTATATGTTCTGAAAGAATATGTAAGCGTTTACTTGACATGTGATTTCATAAGATTATAATTTTGATTTATTACGGCATATCATACACATGCATTGTGTATTATGTATATGTATTTTGGTATATAAAAAAAACTAGTGTGCTTACTAAGTTTTATATTCATTATAGTTTATTGTGATTTCAGGTAAATAAGGTACATGTGTGCTTAGCGAATTTAGCTAGGCTTCTGTTGTCTCTTGGCTTTCTTAAGTTGCTAGGTTGTTAAGTGTTTAATTGGTGGACATGTAGTTTGAGATATTTGATTTATCCTTATTAAATAAGTACTTACATATTATATTATTAAGTGTGATTGTATTTGATTTATGTTCTACCAAAAATGTTCATAGTTTAATTTTGTGATAATCTCACTAGCAACTTACTAAGGATTCTTATATGAAAATTTAAGTTTGAAATTTATACAATATTATTTTTGAGCATACATTATTAAATGAGTGTAAGTCATATTGCGTGACAGAAACTTTTTCAAATTTATTAAGTTTTTAAAGTTTATTTTGAAAAAGAAAAAGTATTAAAATGCCAAAAGGGGTAAAATTAGGTACGAGTCTGATCAAAGGCCCTACTCAAAAATTAATGGGGATAGATTCATGTTTTAGAAAAAATAAAATAAAAAGGGGGGCAGGGTAAAAATAAATTCGACCTTGAACCTAAATAAGGCGAAGCATCTCAATTAGGATTTTGTTTTAGAGATTACATTAATTATATTACAATGCTATACTACATCAGATTATATTATTAATATTATAATTAGACTATATAATTAGGACTTTTTTTAGAAACAATATGCATATATTTAAAGCCTACCCCTCTTGAACTATCTTATTGAAATCTTTAGGAGCAACACGTATAGCTGATAAGGGCAAATTTGTCATATATTTTCTCATGTTTTTATTATTGATATTTTATAATTTTATGAGAATAGATGGCTATTTATGTGCATTATTGTTATTTATAGGGACTTGAATGAAATTTAAAGAAAGAACGCAAAAGGAGCGAAAACAGGGACTAAAATGTAAAGTTTTCAAATTATGAGTCCAGCGCCCCCGCGCCACAAGTATTTTGCGCCCCAGCGCTGAAATAGTGATCGAAATAAGAAAAACGACCTGCTTAAGTCGCGTTTAGCGCCCCAGCGCCGATGAGTCACCGCCCCAGCGATGATATATCGCCCCAGCTCTATCAACATACCGCGCCAGCGGTGAAACCGTTTTCATACAGCGCCCCAGCGCCAAGATCCCACCGATCCAGCGGTAATAGCTTTTTCACGCGTCGCCCCAGCGACAGATGCATAGCGCGCCAGCGGTAGTGCGAGTCCTAGTCCGACGAGAATTGAGATTTTCAAGCTCATATCAATCCCTATATAAAGCCACTCGTTCCCAACCTTCAAGAAGGAATCCAAGACGACCCAAGAGCACCAAGAATACAGAGCACAAGTCTTGGAGAGCAATAGGAGCTTAATTGAAGCAACTTTAGAGAGAGATACAAGACGTTCTTCGGCTTTAAGAGTTCTTAGGCAGCGCAATTAAGAGCAATTCGACGTCTATATCGGTTTGCCAATAATTGTATCATGATTTATAATTATTTCTACTGCTGTTCTCTTGTAGCCATGAGCTAACTTGTTTTCTAGGGTTAATA
Source organism: Ailanthus altissimus (assembly GCA_946807835.1). Classification (NCBI taxonomy): domain Eukaryota; kingdom Viridiplantae; phylum Streptophyta; class Magnoliopsida; order Sapindales; family Simaroubaceae; genus Ailanthus; species Ailanthus altissimus. The sequence continues at coordinate 21,913,267 of OX327685.1, read as the reverse complement.
TTTGAACTCAATATGTGCGCTTAAATTGCCATATCTTTTAGTATTTAATAAACTTAGTCATTTATTATTTAAATTACTTGTGTTTAATGCTTCAATATATCTGGCCAATATATGGTGAATGAATTGGTAATATTATTGATAAACTCGGAAGAGGAATCATAATATTTAGACCTAGGTAATTTGATGCATGATTGTAGAGTAACATTCAATGTTGCATATGCAAGTTTCAATTTAGGATAGGAATATACCTAATTGGCATGTATGATCAATAAGACCTAATCTTAATGAATCTTAATTTATTACAAGTACCATAGGAATATAGGTATTTGGTAAATTAGGGTATACTTGCATGACCTTGGAAGAGGCTTGTGAATACATTAGTGTCTTGATCAATAATAAAAACTAAGTGAGTTAAATATTAGAGGATTAATCATTAAAAAGCATATTGAGGGATAATATTAATCCTAGATTTTCTCTACATTGCTATCTTTAAATCTCATTGCATTGTGTTTTGCTTTTATATTTATGACATTCATTCTTAGATTTTTATTTTTCTGAATAATTATTAGGAAGATATAATTTTAGTAATTGGTTAAAAAGAAAGAATTATCCCTGTGGGTTCGACATCCGACTTATTTAGTCTCTTTATTACTTGCATACGATAGTGTATACTTGCACTTATTTTATGATATAGAAATATCTCATCAATAGCATTAAGCATATTCCACTCGAACTAAAAATATTCCATAATAGAAAAAATCAACTAGAGCAATATGTACAACTTTGAGCACACCCTACACAAACTAGAAGACTTCTACAAAAAGAAATGAATAAATCAACCATCTTGACATCTATCAAGACTCAAACCCCTAACCTTAGTCAAAGACATGTACAGGGATTTCTACTGGAGTAAACTCTAAAGTGCATCTCTATTAACATTAGGATACAAAGATTTTAATCCAACTTTGATATGGATGGTATTAGTATTATTAATCTAATCTATGGTTCTATTTGTTGCAAAAGCACAGATTGCCTTCAGTTTTGGTCTCTCTCTCTTTATATATATATATATATATATATTTAAAAATATTATTTTTGTCCTTAGTTTTATGAGTATACCAACTTAATTCTCCATGTTTTAATAAATATTACATTAATCTCAGTTGTTAGAAAGATTCTATTAAATGAATTTTCTTTAAGAGTAAAAGAGTATTTTTACCTTTTTTGAAATAAAACTGTCAAAATATTAGTTTGAAAAGTCAAAAAGATAAATTTATTTAATTAATAATGATTAAAATAAAATTTTAAAAAATATAATAAAATGACACATATCATAATGATGACACGTGTCATCAGGTAATTGGTTAATATTTGTAATAAATATAATTTTCTTTTGAAATAATAAATATTTTTAAAAGTAAATTAATAAATATATATTTTTAATAAAAGGACACGTGTCATCATGTAAGCAGTTTATATTTTTAATACATATATTTTTTGAAGGAATAAATATTTTTAAAAATAAATTAATAAATATATATTTTAAATAAAAGGATACGTGTCATAATATGATTAATTATGAATGACACATGTATCATCATACAATTGATTTATATTTTTTTGAGGGAATAAATATTTTTAAAAGTAAATAATAAATATATATTTAATAAATATTTTTAAGAAAAGAACATGTATCATAATATGATTAGTTACAAATGACACATATCATCATTTAATTAGTTTATATGTTTAATAATTTATATTTTTAAGGAATAAATATTTTTAAAAGTAAATAAATAAATATATTTTTAATAAATATTCTTAATAAAAGGACATGTGGCATAATATGATTAGTTACAAATAATATATGTCATCATATAACACTTTTGTATTTTTAATAAATATTGTTAAAAATAAAATAAATAATAAATAATTAAAACATTCACTGTCCATTATCGCCGAAAAACGACGATCGGTCAGCCACTAGTTTTTACCGATAGTGGGACATTAATAAAGGCTAAATTTTATATCATTGGACACTATTTTTTCTGATCTACATAATAATGAGATCATTTTTTGTAAATTAAAAGTATAAAATAGCCAAAAAAAATAATGGGGACAGGCGGCAGCCACCGCCACCCACCGTTAACGAATGGGCAATGACTTGCACCACCCCAATATATGGACAGGTCGACTATCGAGGTATCCATATGTAGGGGCGGTACAAGTCACCACCTCCCCATTTGACGGCGAGTGATGGTGGTTGCTGCCCCTTCCACCATTTTTTGTCATAGTCTGATCTTATTTTGTTAAAAATGACTTAACCATTGTGTAGATCAAGAAAAATGGAGTTCAATTATGTAAGTTTTGATAATTTTATCGTTGAAATATCGTTAGAAAATAACGGCCGGCCGGTCGTCATTTCCGGCTATAGTGGCAATTATGTTTTAATTTCTTTTTATTTTTTAATTTATTTTAAAAATATATAATAAAATATAAACCAATTATATGATAACACGTATAATGATGATTGATAGACATTCGACTCAAGGGTATTATTGTAAAAATAGAAAAAAAGTAACCATTTAAAAGAATATTTCTAATGGTAGGGATTAACATAGTTTTTATTAAAATATGAGGGATTAAATTGGTATATAATCATAAAACCAAGGAAGAAAGTAACATTTTCCCTATATATATATATATGTGTGTGTGTGTGTGTATGTGTGTGCGCGCGCGCGTAGCTGTACATAATGTGATTATATTTTTGCTACTACTAATTGGAAGGAGTTTGATTTAAGAGTAGGGATGACAGAATTCTCATAGAGGTTGGGGCCCTGTAAGGACCCGTTCCAAATGGTGAGTACTTTGTATTATATTTTAAGAATTTTTTAAAGATGAGATGGGTTTAGGTACAATAATTCAGATCCAAATTAAATTCAATGTTAGGTTTGGGGATAAGTTTATTTTCCTAGACCCATTCTAAATGTCCAATTTAAAACTAAAATTAAAAAAAAACTTAGTATTAAAAAATTTTACTTAATTATCAAAAAAAAATTGGCTACGTGCTAAACTTAAAAGTATAAAATTTATTTATATTATATATTTTTTTAAATTTTGGTTCTTATTTATATTTAATATTAAATATTTGCTTCCAAATTAGAGTGAATTCATTAGTTGAGGAAGAAAAAGAAGATAAAGATGAACAAACAAAAAAAATAAATGATTTTATTATCATTCTTAGATTCTTAATCATCACTCATCTAACTCAATTTCTTTTTTTTACCTTATATTATAGGTTTGCAATGAATCTTAATAAAGACTTGATGTTTTGATTACAAATGAAGCATGATGATTTAGATACTAAAGTTCAAAAAAATTATTAATTTTTTGTGATTTTTGAATTTTAATTTATTTTATTGATTTTTAAAATTAGTAGTTGAAAACTTAAAGACTTGATGTAGTTTATATTTTTACGTGATGTTTATAATTTGTTCTTGGTATATTCTAATTGTATAGAATAAAAAACTATTTCAAAAAATTAAATTAGTACAAATAAAAGAGTATTAAAGAAATTTAAAAAAAAAATTTAAATATCAAATACTCATGGAGATCCTATCAATATTTAAAGATTCCAACCCCAAACTCGAATTACATATATTAAATATGAAATGGATAAAAATTATCGCATCATTCAAATATAGGAATAGAAATTATTATCTTTACCTCAGCTCACCCCTATTTAAGAGCCCTGACTGGCATTAAACCTTGAGAGATTTCTACTACTTTCAGAAGTCCTTACTCCTTGGTTCTCTCTGTAATTTTCAACATGCCTGTTATAATTGCGGATCAATACACAAATATCAAATGTTTTTATTTCAGTAAACCTAACAAAAATTCAAATTCAAACATATGATTCTGAAACGAGGGAATAACTGCACTTGATCCCGAGGTTAAACTCTTCATCTCTGGTTTTGGCATGGCTCTTGTATTTGGATGGTCAAGTTGTTTCATCAAATAGCATTACCTGGAATATCAATCCAAGACATTAGTCAATAGTCATGTGCATTATAAAGTCAAGCACACTAGCAAAATCCTAAAAGCATGTTAGCTCGTCTTACATGTGTATAACTTTGCCCATATAAGTCACAACCTTTTTGTTACTAAAAACATGTGCCTTATTACTTCATCTTCTGTTCAACAACCTAGACTTGTTAATTTTTAGTGCAAGTTAAAGATAGATTTTCTATTAGCCTCTCATACAAAAAAAACTCTTCTTTCGAACAAATTATTTAGATTTCCATATATATGCATTTGTAAACCAAGTTCAACATCTTTAGGACAAACATTAACATGATTAAAAATAATTTAATCCCCACATCTTTTTGTTAAAGACCTGGTGAGTAATTTTACAAAAAAAAATATACAGGGATTTCCTTAAAAATAATATAACAAGTAAATTTGATCTTGGCTACTTGAGATTATGTGATTGTGTTTCTTCTTTGAAGCTCAACTACTTAGAATTTTCACATAACTGAGTTTTTATCTTCAATTATATATAAATTCCTTCTTAATTGAAGCATAAGTTTGGGTTTTGTGTTAGTTTATGACAGCTGTGATTATTCTAAGAGCTAAAAAGATTGTTGCTTACTTAGAAATAAATCACAATACATATATCCATGGAAGAAAGGAAATACCTTGCTGCAGACAGGACACGTTGGACTTCTCTCCATCCATTCATATATACAGCTGAGATGGTAATGATGGCAACATTGTGTAACTATCTTTGGATTTCCAGGTGTGTACTCTGCCAACATTAACCCAAAGGACTTCAATTTCAAGCATCGAAGCGTGCTTACAAATCAGATAACTGAAGTTCATCATGTTGCTATAACTTATGATCTATCTAGTGATTCGAAATTCAGACAGAGTGAACAATCATTTTCTCGAAATATTACCTTCGAGACATGTAGGACAGACATCCTCATCTTCAGATGATTCAGAGACGTTATCTTGTGATGAAGTTAATAAGAAGCCTGAGCAGCAACCCGTTGATTCAATTTTATTGGTCAATTTTTCTAACTCACTGACATGTCCCGTGCTAATTTCATCACCGCCATCGTTGTGCAGGAGTGGAGAATCAGATGGGCCAGAGAATGTATTGTCAGATGGCACATTAGAGGTTGATGAAACTGTCCCTTCGTTGGCAGAAGAAAGCGCAGGCCTTCGGTCTTCGTTGAATGAGGCAGCAAACTGCAGGTAAATTCGTATTAGAAAATACAAAAGTTAGATGGATCGAAGGGACAGTTTAAAAGAAAATAAGGCTTTTAAGAGCTCACTTACTGATATTATAAAAATTACCATACTTCTTTTTACCGAGTTCTTATATTCAATTCTAGACTCGGTAACACTGACACATCCATTGAGTACAGATGTATCAACAGAAAAGAAGTTCGGGCAGTGGATTGAATTTAGAAATATACCTTACTGAATAAGACAACGATGAAGCAATTAGGACACTTGCAGCCTTCGATATGGTTGGAACTATTTGAACTATCTCCAGGATCCTTAACATGAAAGCAACAAAAGACAGAATCCATAATGTTGTTTCGATTCCTGCCTTAACTTCAAATCTCTGCGAAATTAAAAAAGTACTGTATTAGGATCCTATGAAGCTGAAACACTAGATAATACTACAAGGAACAATATCTTTTTAGTACAGAATAAAGGTAAAATTACAAAGTAACAAAAGAAAGCATAATTACTTGACAAGGGATTGAAGTCTTTTTCTATGTAAATAATATGACAATATCAAAGATGATTAACAAATCAAAATCTGTGATTCGAATATGTTTGACTAGAAAAATATATAAGCAAAAGTTTGACTAAAAAACTAACCTTGAATAAGAAAAAACATAAGGGAAGCACAGAAATTTGAGAATCAAAGTACATTCTAATTTAGAGAAGACAGAACCTTAGGGTCAAACTAAAAAATAAAAAAAATAAAAATTTTCCTTTTTAAAAATAATAATAATAATAATAAAATTGATCTTGAGGCTTTATTAAAAGCAAGGAAATTAATTTTATGGTACAAATTAATACAATAATGATCCTGAAATCTTGGCATATTGCTCTTGAATTTAATTATTGCCTCCGTTTAATTTGTTTATGTTTTTCAAATCTCTATAATTACCAATGTTAGCCAAATATGTGCGCGCTTTTTTTTTTTTGTCTCAACAAAATTATATGGTATCTTGCTTCACCAGCAATCTTTGACATAACAGTTAAGACAATGCTTTTGGGCTTAAATTTGGGCTTTTGTGGCCCAACAGATTAGCTACTGCCCATCCGGCCCAAGGTAAATCCTTATTTGCTTTCCCGCACAAGCAACTCTTTATCCGACTGGAACTGGAAGACTGGCCTGGAATGAAGTATTTAAGTGCAACTCCATTTTGACGGTGAGCTGTTATTTGACAAAAATACCTGTGAATTCAAGAGGTTGTTTGCTTTGTTTGTCTCGAGATTAAATAGGACTTAATTTCAATCATTCACGCAATTTAATATATTTATTTTCTGAGTTTAATGTTGAAATTTCATTTAATATTTATGTGAAAAGATTTATAATTAAATTTTTTTTAAAAATAAATTATATTCCATAACGTTTAAATAAATTTAAAGTTTCAGTGATAAAAACTAAATAACATATATATAATAAACTTTTATTTTAATTGCACTTCTTGACTAATGTCAAATCTTAAATTTGAAATTCAATAAAACTTTGAAAAATTAATAATTTTAACTAAATAATATTTTTTGCTGGTCTCTATTTGGGGCCAACGTACTAAGTTAAATTTTTCATAAATTATAAGATAATATATTTTTAAAAAATTCTTATAATTTCATATAAGACCTACTTATTATATAAAGTAGTATATAAGACCTACTTATTATATAAAGTAGTATACAATTAAATCTATATGATATATGTCTAGGACATCTTATAAAATATATACCCAATGTAGTTTATTTGGTTATATGTTCATAAAGTAGAGTAATATAGTACATTTAAAAATGTAATGTTATATATTTGAAATCCTAAATACTTATTTCTAAAAAGTAGATTCATAAATTTTATTTTTTTAAACAAAATACATGGAATATTGTTAGTTCATAAAATAAAATATTAAATTTATTTATTAAGAAAAAGACAATTTCATAAATTACTATTTTTTTAATTAATCGATTAATTACTTTTTTTTAATCTCCAGAGTATTTATTTATTGAGGTTTTACTATAACCCTCACCTTCACCAAGTCAAATATATATAAAAAAAAATTATTTTGATTTTTATATTGTAAAAAAATTAGTTTCAAGAAAATAAAATAATATCTTCTTATATTACTTAATAGATTTTTATTTATCAGGTTGAATTAATTAACTTGACGATATTTTTAATATATAAATATAAATAAACATAACACTTTAAAGGACATAAATAACTTAACACTTATATTTAGGTTTATATATGTGTATATATAGGAAAATGATCTAGTAGACTATATAGTTTACTATATGATGAGTAACAATATCATGTAGCACTATTTGGTTAATCTACAACTTTAGCATAATTTATCATGTGTTATACAATTTTATCATGTATTCATATTATCATTATATAGTGAAATATATATAAATGTATATAATCTATTTAGATTTTATTTGAAAGATCTAATTAAACTTTAGACCAAAAAAAGGAACAAACACTTTTTAATTAACCTTAAATTTATGAGAAATCTTATAACAAAAAAAATTTCTTACCAAAATCTTAGAGTTTTCTCATCCATATGTAAGAGATTATCGATAAAAGAAAATAATACATTGTTATTGTATAAAAATCTATAAAAGCCTAAATCAAAGCCCACACACATATTTAGAAACTTATAATAAGGTATGATACGTGTGTTTGGCTATTTTTTTGGGGGCTTTAACATGTGAATTGTAGTTTGGTATATATAGAATTTAACTAAACAAGGTCTAAAAAGCATATGAACCCTAAGTTAAAATCCATTTGAGAGGTATTTAGTCCAAAATTAAGGTAAGCTTATATTACAAAGGCTAATGAGAAAATACAATCTCATAAGACAATATTAGACTCTTTAAAATCTTTTTTAAAATAAAATATGATAACTTATATATTTAACTTGGTAACTAATGGGCAAGTTAATATTTTATTTAGAATAAAATTATATTTTGTCACTTTTAAATACTAAATTCATTTTTTTCTTTTTAAAAGTGATGAAACTCATTAAATATGCTAGATTTAGGAGAATAAAGAGCCAAATAATATTTTGACCTAGTACACAACTATAAAAACCCTTATATTTTACATGAAACTTAAAAATCACAACCTTAAAAGCCTTTTTACGCATTATATTTGCCTTAACACTGCCTTAGTTTACACAACATCCCTTATATTGCTTCTCTTTCACGATCTTCATAAAAGAATGTGGACATAGTAGTAGTTTTGTGTTTGTTCTAGAGCTTGAAACCCCCCATAAACACATTACTAACTCAAAATCACAAGTTTCAAGAGGTGTCTTTCCTCTAACATTTAAAATTAGGGTTCTTACAATCTAAAATTTTATACGTACATCACATCTACACACCTCACATAGGTACTACAAAATTTATAACAATCCCCAAAAATATTCTAGAACATATATTTCTCTATTATTTGCTATATATACCCAACTCCCCCATCTTTCATGGTTTGAGACCGGGTTTATTCGTAAAATTTCTTATACTTAAGTTAGTCAAAGTAAATTTGCAAAATCAAGTTATTGGACTTAAAGAGCTCTTCAAAAGCTTAGTAAGCTTTGCAATCGAACTCACAAGGACAAAGAGGTTGAGATTCATCATTCGGACCTAAGCCATTTCTTTTGTATAGCCTTCTAGGTTAGCAAAAAATCATTGTAGCCAATGATATTTTACCACATCATGATCTCCCAGAATCACATAAAATATTTTTAACGACTCTACCAAGAAGTTTGACTAAGATCTTACGATGATAAAGATTAAAAGAAAAGGTAAAAACTCGAGTAACACTATCACTAAAGAACAAAAAGAATCCTTGCACTATGGGATACTCAAAACAACCTACTTGTGGGTCCAAAAGAAACTCAGGGAAATGATCAAGCTGTAGACACTGATGATAGCCATAGCCTTAATTCTAAAGAATGTTATGCATGAAGCGTTATGCCAAAATTAAAAAGAGCTACTTAAGGCCATCAATTCAGCCAAAATAGCAGAACTATATACGGCTACAATAGTCGTACCAAATAGTGTCCAGGGCACTTGTGAGAATATTGATTACAAATCATCGGAATATGATTTAGGGATTAAGCCAAGTGCGTAGGGTGCGCACGGATCAAAGACGAATACAAAAGGAGGCGAAAAATGAAAAAAGGCTCACCAAGCGTCAGCGCCGCGGCGACCAGGCGTGGGCGCCGCGGCTCCCAGAATAAAACCTGAGCACCGCGGCGCTAGAAGGCCAACGCCGCAGCGCTCAGCAAAAGTGCGCCAGTGCTGCGGCGAGGAGAGCCCAGCGCCGCAGCACTGGAGACGGGAACAGTATCCTGAAATAAGGAAACTTTCTTATTTCGTCTCCCACTTGCTCTAAGACTCCGTAATACAACTCCCACACGTATAGGGTAAACCTAGGTCGTCCCAAAGCTTATATAAAGGCTATCAATTGGCTTGTAAATACATCTTTGTGATCAATTAGACATCTTGACAATCTTTGTGATAAACAAGAGATCTTAGTGATTTTTTGTGAGAGAAAATCCCTACAGTAAAAGAGAGAGTTTTTTTTGTGAGCTTTCTTATAAAAGGCATACTTTGTGAGTGCCTTGTGATTCATAATAAGAGAAGAGTGTGATCTTGATCAAGTTACCAAACCACGTAATTTTTTGTGTGTTCTTCTTCTACCGCTTTCTCTCTTTATTTCTTAATAACTTGTTCTGCATTATTATATTGCTTGGGTGAATTTTTTGCTTGTTTGTGTGCTTTCGCTTCAAAAAATTGGTATCAGAGCTTTGATTCTAAGTAGACATGGCCACACCCAAGTATGAGGTAGAGAAATTCAACGGTACAAATGACTTCAATCTGTAGAAGATGAAGGTTAGGGCGTTATTGGTGAGCCAAAGACTTGGTTCGGCATTAGAGGAGACTGCAGCTCCATCTACTGATGAAGAGAAGACGCCAGAGTTATCTAGAGCAGAAGTTGAAAGAAGGGACATTCAAGAAAGAGCTCATAGCACAATCGTTCTGTCATTGAGCGATGAAGTACTAAGGGAAGTAGCAGGTGAGACGATAGCAATAGGTCTTTGGAAGAAGCTTGACTCTCTTTATATGAGAAAATCATTGGCCAACAGATTACATATAAAGAAAAAGTTGTATCAGCTGTCCATATTAGAGGAGACGTTGATAAAAGATTATATAGACGCCTTCAATAAGATCATCCTTGATCTTGAGTCTATCAACATCAAGATAGAAGATGAAGATGGAGCAATTATCCTGCTGAGTTCACTCCCCAAGAGCTATGAGAGTTTTGTTGATACGCTCCTCTATGGCAGAGAGATTTTAACGATGAATGATGTGAAATCATCATTAAACTCAAAGTTATTAGAAAAGCAGACCGAGGGCAATGCATAAAGTTTATCTGTAAGAGGAAGGCCCTCATATAGAGATGGGAAGAAAAAGGACTCAAGGTAGAAGTCTAGGACTCCTAGGAAGTGCTATTGCTGCAAGAAAGATGGGCACTTCATAGAGGGCTGTCCTGAGAAGAGAGCACAAGACAAGAAGAAAGCGGATGTTGTGCTTGCCTATGATGATAGCTATGACAGCGCAGAGACACTCGTCGCTACTGATGGTATGAACTCTGAACAATGGGTTTTAGATTCTAGTTGTACTTTTCACATGTGCCCGCATAAGTCTTGGTTTACAAATTTCCAGCTCATTAGTGGTGGTAAAGTGTTAATGGGTAATGACATTGCATGTCAGATGATGGGAATTGGTAGTGTTAAGCGTAGGCTGCATGATAGACGAGTCAGAGAGTTGACAGACGTTAGGTATGTTCCTGACTTGAAGAGAAACTTGATCTCACTAGGGACTTTAGATCAGAATGGGTGTTCCATCAGAATCGACGGAGGGATTTTAAGAGTTTTGAAAGGTTCCATGGTGGTAATGAGAGGAGAGAAGCGCAAAGGTGTTTATGTGCTTAAGGGTAAAGTCATGAGTGGTTCTGCACTATTCTCTATAGATGATGAGAGTATGCAAACCAAGTTGTGGCATCTTAGACTGGCACACCTAAGCTAGAGAAACCTAAAGGAGTTATATAGTCAAAAGGCGTTTGGTGAGGATAAGTTCTAGCCTTTAGAGTTTTGTGAGTATTGTGTGCTTGGGAAAGCACATAGAGTAAGGTTCAGTACCGACGAGCACAAGACTAAGGGGACTCTTAACTACATACACTCAGATCTTTGGGGACCAGCTCAGACAGCTACTCGTGGTGGTGCCAGGTATTTTCTCAGCTTAATTGATGACTATTCGAGAAAGCTGTAGATCTATATGTTGAAGAGCAAGGATCAAGTATTTGATGTGTTCAAGACTTGAAAGGCTCTTGTTGAAAATCATACTGCCAAAAGGGTAAAGAGGCTTAGGACTGACAACGGCTTCGAGTTTTGCAACAGAGAGTTTGATGGGTTTTGTGCCAAGCATAGGATTACAAGGCATAGAACGGGGTAGCTGAGAGGATGAACACCGCAGCAGAATGGGGTAGCTGAGAGAATGAACAGGACCCTACTTGAAAGGGTTAGATGCATGCTTACCAATACAAAAATGTTCAAGACATTCTGGGGAGAAGCTGTAGTGACTGCAGCTTACTTGATTAATAGAAGTTTCTCCTTAGCAATTGACTTCAAGACGCCAGAAGAGAAATGGTCTGGCAATCCTCTAAAGTATGACCATCTTAGAATATTTGGTTGCCCTGCCTTTGTACATGTTAAAGAGGGGAAGTTGGAACCTAGAGCTATCAAAAGGGTATTCATAAGATATCCCAAAGGAGTAAAATGATACAAAGTGTGGTGTAAAGACTTACCACCATTAAGAAGTATCATCAGTCGTGATGTGATGTTCGATGAGATGACGATGCTGAAAACCTCCCAAGAAGATGAGAAATAAGAACCTGTGACCAAGGAAGACTCAACACCCGAGTTAATAAAAGTTGAAGTAGAGCCTGAAAATGGATCTTATATGCCCCCAGATCAACACTTCAATAAGGAGATCCTTGAAAATAAACCAAGAACACCGGCGAGTTCCTCCAAGTCCACCCAAAAGAAGACTAGAACTCTTGAGTTGGAACTTGAAGAGTACCAGCTTACTAGAGATAGGCTAAGGAGAATGATTAACCCACCAGTCAGGTATGCACAAGTAGACTTAGTTGCTCATGCTTTTAATTCTGCTTACACTCTTGAGTATGATGAGCCTAGGACATATGGTGAGGCTATGAAGAGTGAAAACAAGAAAGAATGGCAGCAGGCCATGGAAGAAGAAATTTGTTCTCTTAGGAAGAATAATACCTGGAAGTTGGTGGACAGACCTCAAAAGAAGCTAGTCGGGTGCAAGTGGGTGTATAAGGTGAATGAGGGAATATCGGAGATTGAGCCTACGAGATTCAAGGCTAGGTTAGTAGCACAATGTTTTACTCAGAGAGAGGGAGTCAATTTTCATGAGATATTCTCTCCAGTTTTCAAGTACACATCTATTAGGATTTTGTTAGCCATGTGTGCAAACCTTGATTTACATCTAGAGCAGATGGATGTAAAGACAGCTTTTCTATATGGAGAGCTTGAAAAAAAGATATACATGGCACAGCCGCAAGGGTTCGAGGAGCCCAGAAAAGAAGATCATGCCTGTTTGCTAAATAAGTCATTATATGGGTTAAAGCGATTACCTAGACAGTGGTATAGGAGATTTGATGAGTTTATGATGGATTGTGGTTTTAGCAGAAGCAAGTATGACGGATGTGTGTACTTCAAGAACATAAGTTGTGGGATGATGTATTTACTTCTATATGTCGATGATATGTTGATCGCGTGCAAGAACATGAAAGAAATACAAAAGCTCAAGAAGCAGTTGAGTGGCGAGTTTGAAATAAAGGATTTGGGAGCAGCGAAGAGAATTTTGGGTATGGATATTGTGAGGGAAAAAAGAGATGTTATCTTCTTGTCCCAACAGTGATATATAGTTAAAATTTTGGAGAAGTTTAGTATGTCAAACGCGAAGGCTGTCTCTACTCCTTTGGCCATGCATTTCAGACTTTCAGCAGCACAGTCACCGACATTCGATAAGGAGAAACTGCAGATGAGCAAAGTACCGTATGTAAACATTGTGGGGAGCATCATGTATGCAATGGTTTGCACAAGACCAGACATAGCACAAGCTGTGAGTATGGTGAGTAGATACATAGCGAATCCGGGAAAAGATCACTGGCTTGCAGTAAAGTGGAATCACAGGTTAATGTATAAGAGGGATAAGGACAGCAATGAAATGGTAAGAGGGTACGTAGACTCAGATTATGCAGGTGATCTTGACAAGAGAATATCGTTGACGGGCTACGTATTCACAGTGTTTGGGTGTAGTGTGTGTTGGAGATCAGTTCTACAACACGTGGTTGCACTATCTACCACAAAGGCAGAGTACATAGCTGTTGGTGAAGCTATCAAGGAAGCCGTGTGGTTAAAAGGCATATGTGCGGAGGTATTGGCTAGTAAAGATGTGAACACCGGTGTATATTATGACAGCCAGAGTGCCATACACCTAAGCAAGCATCAAGTGTTCCATGAGAGGTCGAAACACATTAATGTGAGGCTCCATTACATTCGTGAGATTGTCCAAAGTGGTGAAGTTAGTCTAACAAAGATAGCGTCATCTAAAAACCCTGCTGATATGTTAACTAAGCCACTACCCTCGGTTAAGTTCGTCCTATGCAAGGACTTAACCGGAGTCACTACTTTGTGAGGGTGATCGAAGATGCAGAAATGAAAGATCGAGTTACTTTGTGGATGATTTTGAATCAAGGAGGGGATTTGTGAGAATATTGATTAAAAATCATCAAAATATGATTTGGGGATCAAGCCAAGTGCATAGGGTGCGCACGGATCGAAGATGAACGCGAAAGGAGGCAAAAAATGAAGAAGGGCGCTAGCACTGTGGCGACCAGGCGTGGGTGCCTCAACAAAAGTGCGCCAACACCGTGGCAATAAGAGCCCAGCGCCGCAGCGCTGGAGACGGGAACAGTATCCCAAAATAAGAAAACTTCCTTATTTCATCTCCCACTTGCTCCAGGACTCCCTAATACGACTCCTACACGTATAGAGTAAACCTAGGTCATCCCAAAGCCTATATAAAGGCTATCAATTGGCTTGTAAATACATCTTTGTGATCAACCAGACATCTTGACAATCTTTGTGATAAACAACAGATCTTAGTGGTTCTTTGTGAGAGAAAATCCCTACAGTGAGAGAGAGAGTTTTTTTTGTGATCTTTCTTGTAAAAGGCATACTTTGTGAGTGCCTTGTGATTCATAATAAGAGAAGAGTGTGATCTTGATCCGCCGTAGACGTAGGCAAGTTACCGAACCACGTAATTCTTTGTGTGTTTTTCTTCTACCCCTTTTCTCTCTTTATTTCTTAATAACTTGTTCTGCATTATTATATTGCTTGGGTGAATTTTTTGCTTGTTTGTGTGCTTCCGCTTCAACAGCACTCTTAAAAACAATTCACGTAACCTGTGCTAACAATGACATACCAGAGAGGAGGATAGTAACCTTCACTCGATCTGATATTCTAGCCATGTTCAATCCCTTACTCGATCTGATATTCAAGCCATGATTAATCTCTTACTCGATCTGATATTCTAGCTATGATTTTAATTGGGCATGATCAATCAAGTAAATCGTAATTATCCCATGACAAACATGAAATATGTCATTTTACCATCATACCCGATTAAAATCCTAGACATGTCATAACCTAAGGGTTATAACACATCATCTTTTTCCCTTATTGATGGCAATAAGGGAAACTCTAAGAAGCACATTAGAGATTCATTGACTCATTTGGCACATACGCCAACAACAAAGAGTTTATGGCTTAGAAATTGTCTAAATCCCTCACAGGCTATTCTTAAACTTAGTACACCTTGCTGCCAGTTAGGTTCATCCTTATATAGGATGAGATGGCTTTAAAGTTTTGCACAAAAAAAAAAACTTTTAAAGTGACGAAATGGTCACTAGAATCTAACTCAACCAAACTAAACAGGACTACTCAAAGCCACTAGTTAAATATGTCAATCTATTTCAACATTTAGCATTAAATTGTTATGAGCATAAAAGATAATAAGAGCTCATAGAATCTGTGTTAGCAACATGCTAAGCGAGTATAGAGCCCATCTCAAAATTTGGGAATAATCTCATTTATTAAGCATGTGTAATCTCTTAAAAGAACTACATTGCCAATAAAAATCTTTATTGGCAAGTAATAGAGGCTTAAAGAAAAGAAGAAAACAAATCAACTAACCCTATTTATGAATAATCGAGCCAGGCTATATGATAGACGATCTCCTAGGAAAAGTGCCAAAAAACAGCTTATACCACTCATTAAGGAAGACTTAAATACCTTTCTAGATTAGTTGATTCAAGATGGATTCATATGGACTTATCCTCCAACAAGTAACTTTTTTGAGAAGGATAAAAGAAGCTCTAACATCTACCGCTTACTAGACATTCAACCATCCTGCCATGCATTATGGACTGCTTCAAAAGTTGATTTACAACAAAATCAAATATGGGACTATAGAGGTACCAAAAAAATCACAAATCGTAAACCTTAATCCTCTCACATGGCATTGGCAGGAAATGGTCAAGCAGTAATTGACATGGTAGTAACATTTTATATAAACTAAGAGGAGCCCCTCTCAAAAGATGTATCGGGGGCTCTTCCTAAAAAAGTATGTGCCATAAAAGAGGAGTGTTTAGCCCAAAGCATGTAAACTCCTAGGGAAAGTCCATTTGAGAGGTATTTAACTCAAAATTAGGATAAGACCATATTACTAAATCAAATAGAAAAATATAATCCCAATAAAACACTATTTGGTCATTAGAATGCTTCCTAAAATAAAAGATGGTAACTTCATTGTTTAACTTGGTAACTAATAGGCATGTTAGTGTTTTATTTAGAATAAAATTGTATCTTGCTACTTTTATTTATTAAATTTACTTTTTTATAAGGTGTAAAACTCATTAAATAAACTATATTCTAAAAGAGATAAGGGGCCAAACAAAGAATCTTGACGTAGTACACAATCCTAGCACTATAAAAACTCTCATATTTTGCATGAAAAACAAGAATCATAATCCTAGAATGCCTTCTAACATATTCTATTTATCCTAGCACTACCTTAGCATATGATAAGTGTAAGATGGATATATATTATTTCTCTATTTTAGCTTTAATCATTGCTGTTTTTGAGTAATTACAATCTATTTATGCATATTTGTATTGAAATTGTAAGACAAATACTTGAATGGACTAATGAGAAAGAAAGGCAGCAAAAAGAAGGCCAAAGAGTGAAAATTTAGAGATAGAAGTATAGAAAAGAATAAACGCGATTGCATTTCAAAAGACAATGTGTTAGTGTTCATCTAGTAGGAGGAATGCCCTAGCGTTGAAGTATAAAACGCCTCATCATTTTTAAGAATTATGAATGATGTGGCATTGATGTGAAGGCTAAGTAGCGTGGATTGTAGAAACTTTTCAAGATCTCCAATGCCCTAGCATTGGAAGGCAATGCAGCAACATCAAAACACCAAAGCATTGTAAGAATGAAAATGTTGTAGCATTCGTACATGACAGCTAGGATTGTTCATACATTCTAATAAGCAACGCCACGGTGTTATTGTTGGGAGTTGTATTATAGAGTATGTGATAATTCGAGTGTATACGTAATTTCAAAAATTACCATATGCGCAGCGGAAGCATGTTACAAAATACACCCATTTTAACAAATTCAACATATATCATATATATGCATAAGCATAATAATTATACAATTATAAAAACATGATGAACAACATATATCACATATATGAACAAGTATAACAATTATACAAAATATATATGATGAACAATATTGTACTAAAAATATAATATAAAATACTCACCTAATGAAGGTAGCTTTACAAATTCTTCAAGTTCTTCAATAATCTATGTGAAGAGCTCACCTTGAAGTATATGTTGAACAATTCTAGTCCATAACTTTTGGTGGGATTAAGGAGCTAAAATGGTAACTTAGTGTTTAGAATTTTCTGCACTTGTATTCAAACTCTTTTGAATACAATTTTGTTTCTTAAATGGAGATGGTATTTTCTATATAACTCTTGTATTAATTAAAAATCTTTAACATACAACTCTTGTATATTAATCTTAGAAACAATTTCTACATGATAATTATTTTGAACAACTCTTTGCAAAATAATTATCTTTTTCTCCATTTATATATCATTCATTTTTTGCCATCCATTAAAGAATGAGATGAAGAGAAGTTTGTTTATTTTTCAACACTTGAAAGAATAAAACTTAAAGAACTCTCTCTTACCTCTCTTCCTCCCATTGCTTGATTCTTCTCCTAAAATTGAATGAATGAATTCAATTGTTTTGCCAAAATTCATTTTGTTTATTCAACACTTTGATTAAACAAAAATAAACAAAATAAAGTGCTCCACCAATTTTATTGTTGGTCTCCCATTTAGAATTAATTAAACCAAGCACTAGAATAATGGCCACCTAAATTAATCTTTACCTAACAATTATAATTACTTTAATTATAATGGGTAATTAAATGACCAACATCTAGGCCCCTCATTGTATTTGTATGTCATGATCTATATATATTATAATATTATCTAATAATATATGATTTAATTATTCAAAATAATTTTGAATAATTACTTTTTACCTTACTAATTTTTACTACCATGGTTAAATGGTAAAAAGGTAAAATCAAATCATGGAATAAATTTTGTCATTTGTCAAAGTTCTATTAATTAACAACCCTTATTAATCAATTAAGTGATGTACTTAACAATTAATTCTTGACAAATGTAAAATCCGAGGGATCCCTAAACAATCGTTCTCTTTTACTGAAATTTATTGGATCGAACTATTCAATCCAATCCGCTACCCCAGTGCACAACAAGTATACTTCATATTGTGAGACTCTCTAGGTCCACACCTAATTTGTCATATAGAGCTCTCTCATACGTCCGTGAACAATGTCCCACACACACGTTACGAATATTACAAATTAGCATGTTAGACCATACAAGTTGAGGTTATTACATATTCATATAATCCTTCCATCATTTATATCCTTGAAAAGCAGAGATATAGATCATCACCGTCAAATCTCTATTTACTCAACCACGAACTTATCTCCAGATTTATATTTCATAAAACAATATCCACAAACACTTTTGTGATATTGTTTATTCCTCCGGAATATCTTTTCGAGGTTTATACTTGCGGCCACAAGACTTTCTAAAATACAATCTCAGAGCATTAGGATATACAACCTACTCATATGAGCTGATGGATCCCATATCTACGCGCACCGAACTTCATGAGCATCATACCATACCCAGCGACACCCAACGGTCAGACCATGAAAGGTTTCTGACATGTGTGGAACTAAAGTATGGTAGATCACTCACAAGCCCACCATGGCGCTCAGGTCAAAGGACCACAAATTACTACTCAACGCGGAAGACCTTCCATTGACGGCTTTATAAGATGTCTATTGGATGTCTTCGTGAGTCTGTTCAATATCTAGTCCTTACTGAATACCTGTATCTCTATACGAGCTTCCTACTAAGCTCATGGTTTGCTAAGACTAACCATCTGGACCATCCAGATATAGACATACACTAATCTATATTAATAGGTTTCACCGATAGACCCGCATCGATGAAATTAGATCAGGAACATTATGTTTGAGAACATACTTGCATAATGACATTTCTTAACACCATCTGCAACTCATTGCAGCTATATCATTACTAATATATTCTCAGGTCATTGTCCCATTTCAGACAAGGCTCTAACTCATTAGATTTTGCTAACTCTTAGTACCACTAACTCTTAGTACCACTAACTCTTAGTGTTTATAACTATTAGCGTTGCTAACTCTTAGCCCTGGTCTAAACGCTTTTAGACCAAATCTGAACTCCTTCAGATCATACAATGTCTAAAACGTTACAAGCATCTTACCATTTAATAAAAATAATATTAACGATTTTATTAGAAATAATAATTGTATAAATACAATCACTATATATTTATACATTATGGGATGGCACGTAAGCACAAATCCCAACAGTTATGATTATTTTTTGCACTATATAAAGCAGCTCTTTTAGATTTTTACAAGGAATTGGAACGTTTTACCTTCATTTCATCATAAAGCAGCACATTCTAGGTCAAAAATCACACCTTTTTATTGTAAAGAAGCATATTTATACACTCGAAACTCATTTAAAAAAAGATCAACATCATTAAGGGATGCTAACACTTGTAAGAGAAGCATTGGAACCAAGGCTTGGAAAGATCATATAGACTTTATTTGTATATTTATTGATCTAAACTTTGTTGTCTCATGTCATCTCTTATATTTTGTTATTTGAACTTTATTATGTTGAACTAAATATACTTGTCTAGGATTGTAATCTTTAACTTAACCATGTGTTTGTAAATATTTCAACTTTGAATGCATGAACTTGATTTTTATTCATTTTATTAATACTTAATGCTTACATTTGACATGGCCAATCTTATGCATGAACTTTGGATTCATTGAGATAAACTTGAAAAAGGCATCTAATTGAATAGCCTAGGACAAAATGATGTATGAGTTGTAGAGTAACATCTACAAGTATCAATTAGGATTGGAATATATCTAACTAGCATGCATGGTTAATACAACTTGAAATTAATGAAATTTACTTAATCTCAGTATCATAGGAATATAGACATTAGATTGAATGGGGTATAATCGCCTGACCATCAGAAGAGGCTTTCGATAACCAAAGAATTGACATTCAAAGTATATCCACAACAAACATGGGTTAAATGTGTTAGAGATGATGCTTATGTGCCATTTAAATTTGTTTGAATATTAATTGTTCAATATTTATACAATAAATATTTTGAATAAAATTGTTAATATTATACATATATAGTAAGATACTTGTAACGTTTTGGATATTGTGTTAGGGTCGATGCTTACGTGCCATCCCTAAATGTACATATACTTATATATTTATACAAGTATACATTCCCAGTAAATCGCTACTACCAATTTATATGGTACTATGTAATGTAACATTACAGATATTGTACGATTTGAAGGAGTTTAGATCATATTTAAAAGAGTTTAGATAATGGGTCTGTCGGTGTGGATACCTTTATATATAAATCAGCATATGTCGTACCTATAAGGTATAGATGACCGTTCCTAGCCAACCATAAGCTTGGAGCTCGTATTGACATATGGATATCCAATTAGGACTGGATATAGGACAGACTCATGAGGGCCTCAGATAGACATCCTATGTAAGCCATCAATAGAGGGTCCTCTCGAGTTGAGTAGTATACGTGGTCTTTTCACCTAAGTGCCACAATGGGCTTGTAAGTGATCCACCATACTTTAATTCCACTTATGTCACAGACCTTTCATGGTGTGACCGCTGAGTGTCGCTGGGTATGGTTCGATGCTTATGGAGTCAGGTGTATATAAATACGGGATTCGTCAGCTCGTATAGAAGTTAGATATCCAAATACTTCGAGATTGTATCTCAAAAAATCTTGTGGCCACAAGTATTAATCCCGAGAAAGAGTTCCGTCAGGGTAGAACACTATGGCAAAGGAGTTTGCACATATTGTTCAGTGAGATACGAGTCTAGAGATAAGACATGGATAAGCACTAGAGGATTTAACGGTGATGATCTATATCCCTGCACATCTAGAATATCATGATATAAGGACTATACATATGCGTTGTAACCTCAACTTGCATGGTTCAATGCGCTGATTTATATATCTATGACGTGTACGTAGAGCATTGCTCACGAACTCATAGAATAGTTCCATTTGACGAATCGGGCGTAGGACCTAGGGAGTCCCGAGATATGGAGTGTACTCGTTGTGTACTTGGGCAGCATGTCGAATTAAATTGTTTAATCCAGTAATATTCAGCACTACTACGAAAATGTGTGCGTGTCTGTATTTAAGTGTTAAATACAATAATTAGTCAATAATTGTTATTTACTAATCGTATAATGACACGTGGTGCATATTGAACCCTTGGTTGAGTTTACTCGATTGTGAGATTTAGTGGGACCCACTAAAGGTAGATTTGATAACTATTTATGAGGGGCAAAATTGTTATTTAATACTTTAATTATTTAATGATTAAATAATTAAAATATCTCTCATTATAATATATTATTATACATAATAATATATTTATTTGGGTGCCAAATAGTTGGCACCCATTATGTATTTTTATATTATTATTATATTATATAATATATTATATTAATATTATATATATATATATATATATAAAGAGAGAGAGATGAAAAAAAGTGAGTGTGTGTTTTAGGTGTGTGTTGTCGAGAAAGAGAGGAAGGAAATGGAGAAAAGAAAAAGAGAGAAAGAAATGGAAACCGAAGGAAGAAGAAAGAAAAAAAAAGGAAAAATAAAATTGTTTTATTTTTCTTTATGGTTCCAATTGAAGTAATGATAGATTGCTTCAAATTCTTCATTTTTTATTCTTTTAGAGAAAATGATAAAAATACACACCCGACCATTTTGGAGATTAAGAGCTAATCCCGTGCTGGCTATAGGGTTGCTGTTCTAGCTCACCAAACCTACCGCATTAGTGACTAGAACTGTCCACGAGTTGGTCTCCATGCGAACTCTGAGGAAATACGTGTACAACGTTACACGTTGAGGTGAGTTCTCTACCCTATTAATATATGAATGTGATTAATATGTTTATTTATTTTGTTTATTATTTAATTTACACGCTTCCGCCGCGTATAATATGTATATGATACGTATTTTAGGCAATTGATAAAATTACACATGCATACACTCACATATATTGAAATCCCTGACAAAAATGGTATCAGAGCCATTTACGATATATTTGGGTGTAGTTTGAGTGAATGGATGCAAAAAGACCCAGTGCAAATAGCACGTTTCAAGTGTTGAAATCGGTATGCCAAAGGCAATGCACTGGGAGCTGCAGTGCTAGGGGGCTGACACTGCGGTGCTAGGGGTTCGACCTTCCAGCACTACAACACTGAAGGCCTGGCACCATGGTGCTAAGAGTTCTTTCTCTTAGCACTAAATTGCTGGCGAGCCCGCACTGGGGCGCTGAGGTTATGGAATTCGCTCCCCAGCGGTGAAGCGCAAGCGCTGAATGTTTGACCTCCCAGCGATGTGAGTTGGCACCGCAGTGCTAGGAGTTTGACCTCCTAGCACTACAACGATGACATTTGGTGCCGTGTTGGGGTACTGTTCACTTGAACCGTATCACATGAACAGTATTCTTTACTGTTCGCAGCTACAGTGTTTTTGAACAGTGTTTCAAAATTAAATTTGCATATGTATATTTATGAGATGTAGTGATAAAGATTATCAGTCTACATTATAAATCGGGGTTTATGAGATGCAGTGATAAAGACTTATAGGACTGCATTATAAACCATGATTAATTTTTTTATGCTCATAACCACAATGGAAGCCCTACTGGTGAGGGTTAAATGTGCTTGCATAGAAAAATTAATTAATTGAAAATCACCTTCCCTAGGAGAATGTAGACCAAGGATATAAAAAAATCTCTCTTAATCAGATTGAAGAATATTACGTTATGATATAATGTTTTATTCTGATTCGTCTTGTCAATACAATATTAGACGAGTCACGTGGGACTTTTCTCAATATTGCTACAGCGTGAGTGACTTGGTCGGTTGGGGTTGAACTATACCGGTTAAACATAAGATGAGGCAAATATATGCAAAAGTATTGCCCAATATTGCTACAGCGTGAAGGTAGTATCGGTAGCATATATTTGATCATTGAAAAGTTAATCTGGAATACATTTACCCAATATTGCTACAGCATGAGGATAAGGTGTATTCATGATCAAGGGGTAAGAGTTTCATGAGATGCAATTGATAAATGTTGTCTACCTGTTGGGTTTACGAAGTCCAATATTGCTACAATGTGAGGCTCGAGTAAATTTTAATGGGACCTACTTTCTGCTGTATAGTTTAAAAGTGTTTAAACTATCGTCTTTCCATTCGAGAGATTACCGAGATTATGTAAAGCAGTGGGAGAAAATTTTAAATCGAAAATGTATAATTGGTATACCTATGATTTAAAATGTTCTATTAACGATTTAATGACTATACCGCTTGTATCTTCCATTATTTTGGCCTGTTAAATAGAATGGCCATTACGAACTAGTTGGTGTGCATAGTTGATGCAGTCCAACTTTAAGGTACTGGAAATTACTCTGACCAGTGGATGAATCTCAGAAGTGTTCTGGATTCAGAAAATATTAGATTTATTGTTGATTAGAGTTTGTCATAAGGTAATTCTGATAACATCTCTCTAGAGGATATGAACAAAGAAAGTGTAACCCTCTTTGTTCGAGGTGCTTCATCTTCTACCCCAAGTGTGTCTGGTGAGACCAGATGTGTTAGGAGAAGAAGATGAGATATATACCCAGGATAAATCCTCAGAAGCAGCATTTATCCAAAGATCAACAAGAGGGCATGTAGATAGAAAGTGTTTCTACTACAGTAAGGTTAGGTATTGGAAATCCCTCTACCCTAGAAGCCTTATAATTATTAGGAAAACTCTCATAGATTTGTGTTTGATACACATAGATATTTCTAAGGCATATGATACCAGTTCACGCTGGGTATGAGATACTGTATCTCCCTCTCATGTCTGCAATATGTTGCAGGGATTGAGAGAGACTTCAATGCAACAGCTTGTAGAAGTAAAGTTAAGAGTAGAAAATTGTGATTTCTTACAGGTCCAAGTTGTTGGGAAACTTGACTTACTTCTTATATGCAATACAATAGTTGTATTGCATAATTAGTATGATATTTTATTAGCTGAATGTCAGTTAATAAATAGACATTATATACAATTAGAAATGTCTGTAGATCAGAATCCTTAAATTATACGGAGCTATGATATATAAGTTTGGCCACATAGGTGTGAGACGCTTATTCATCTAGTTAAGGGTGGTTGGATTTTTAATCTGACCATAAAAAATTAACTAGTTCATGAATAATGTATTCACGGAGATTACCAAACATACTAAAATATACATCACATCCCTTCAATTAGATCGAGGTAGTGAGTACATTAACAACAAATTTCTCGTTTGTTTAAGGAATAATGAGATTCTCACTCATTATAGTCCTCCGAATACTCCACAACATAATGATGTTTTGGAGAAAAGGAATCAGACTTTATTAGATATGGTTCGATTGATGATGAGTGTTACCGATCTATATCTGTGAGTATATGCTCTAAAGATAGCTGCTTATTAAGTAAAGTTCCATCAAAAGCTGTTCCTTCCATTCCGTATGAGATACAGAAAGGAAGAAAGTCGTATCTTAAACATGTTAAGACTTGAGGTTGTCCTGCTTACATAAGAGTTATGTAGCAGGGTATCTTATTTTGTAAGAGTTACTTAGCAAGATAGACAACACCCAAGAGGTACAAGTATAGGTTCATTGCGTATCCTATGAATACAATAGGATACTAGTTCTATGATTTAGAGAAGTGAAGTGTCTTCGTTTCTCAGTATTCCACCATTCTAGAGAAAGAGTTTCTCATGGGTCATGGGAATCATAGAAAGATTGAACTTGATGAAGTCAATCTAGAAATCAATGAACCAAGGATGAGAACTCAGGCTCAATTAAGCAATGACCTTTTTGCACACTTTTCAGTAGGTCAGAAATGATGTCTAGGCCACCTTTTAGGTATGACTGATGGCTGAAGATGAACTTAGAGTTTTCTTGGTAGAAGAAAATCATCCTTAACCTATAGGGAGTCGATGTCAGACGTCGATTCGGGAAGCGACAAGAAGCCATAAAAATAACATTGACTATATGCATCAGAATCAAGTCTGGGACTTGGTTAAGCTACCCGTGAGAATTGTTCTCATTGGTTGTAAAAGGTTTACAAAGAGGTAGTGGGAGCAGGAAGAAAAGTAGAGACTTTATAAGCCTTATATTGGTTCTAGAAAGGTATTCTTCAATGATCTGGGATCAACTAAGAGGAAGACTTTAGATCAATAATGATGTTAAAGTCGATTAGTATTTTATTGGCTCTTACACTTTGAAGTTTGGCAAATGGATGTGAGGATAACATTCCTGGATGGATACCTTGAGTAAGAGATATTCATGGAATAGCTTGAAAATTTTACATCCAGCCAGACTTCTAGTCTAGTGCCCATGAAAAGTCAATATAAGCATGATAGTTTTCTTGATGCTCTTTGTTGATGACATACTAGTCATTGAGAATGATGTCAGTATGTTATATTCGATCAGAAATAACTTTGTCAGTATGTTATATTCGGTCAGAAATAACTTGTAAGTATTTCTCCATAAAGAATTTAGGAGAGGCTTCTTTTATACTAAGTAGAAAGCTTTATAGAGATAGAGCTAGGAAGCCGATAGAAATTTCTCAAATCATTTCACATCAATAACGTCTGAAAGGTACGGTTTGTTAATTGTAAATTAGTTAACGTATCTTATAGACTTGGTGTTTATTTTTTGGGGACAGTGTCTCTTCAGATGAAAGATGAGAGGGTTAAAGTGTATAACACACCAGATACATCAGCTCTTCAGAGCTTGATATATGCTATGATGTGTTTGAGACCTGAGATCAGTTTGGCTGTAAGAGTTATAAACGGGTTTTAGTCTGATTCAAGTAACCACCATTTGATGGTATTCAAATATATCTTGAGGTACCTTGAAGGTACAAAGGATAGGTTTCTCAAATATGGAGGAAATGGCTTACAAATGAGAAGATGCACAGAGTCAAACTTCTAGTTTGTCCTAGATGATAGAGAGTCTATATCTGAGAATGTGCTCATTCTCATTAGTACTAAGTGAGTTGGAATTGCACCAAACGGGAATTCACTATTAGTTTATATTGGCATAGCGGAAGCAGCAGTGAGGATTCGTAGGTTTATCGCTAGGCTTGGAAGAGTTCCAAGACAGATGGATCTTATCCCATAAGTTTGTGACAAAACTAGGCCATTGTACAGACCAAGGTACCAAGATGACACCAGTACTCTAATCATGTTGAGAGGAGTCTCACATAACTAAAGGGATCTTGGCTTAAAGAGATGTGATTATTTGTAGAAGTTTTTATAAATAATTTAGTGGATCCACTTTCTAAGGCCCTTACTCTAAAAGTGTTTATGTAACACGTAGATCGATATGTATGAGATACTATCAGGAATGGTACTAGAGCAAGTGGGAGATTGTTAGGGTCGGTGCTTACGTGTCATCCCTGAATGTATATATACTTATGTATTTATACAAGTGTACTTTCCCATTAAATTACTAATACTAATTTATATAGTACTATGCAATGTAACATTACAGACATTGTACGATCTGAATGAGTTAAGATCAGATTTAAAAGAGTTTAGATAAAGGCTCATAGTTAGCCACGCTAAGAGATATAAATGCTAAATGTTAGCACAGTTAAGTGTTAACTGGTTATAATACTCAGCAGATCCAAGAGTTGAAGCTTTATCTATAATGGGACATAAACCTAGGAATGTACTAGTAACTGCATAGTTGTAAGAGTTGCAATTGGGTGCCAGGAAATGCTAGTTACGCAAGTATATTCTCGAATTATTGTCCTTGATCTATTTCTGTCGATATGGGTCTGTCGGTGGATACCTTTATGTATAGATCAGCATATGTTGTACCTATAGGGTATAGATGGTCGTTTCTAGCCGATCGTGAGCTTGGAACTCGTATTGACATATAGGTATCCAGTTAGGACTGGATATGAGAGAGACTCATGAGGGTCTTCGATAGACATCCTATGTAAGTCGTCAATTGAGAGTCCTCTCGAGTTGAGTAGCATACGTGATCTTTTGACCTGAGTGCTACGGTGGGCTTGTAAGTGATCCACTATACTTTGGTTCCACTTATGTCACAGACTTTTCATGGTGTGACCACTTGGTATAGTTCAATGCTTATGGAGTCCAGTGTGTACAGATACAAGATCAATCAACTAGCATATGAGTTAGATATTCAGATGCTTTGAGACTGTATCTCAAAATATTTTGTGGCCACAAGTATTAATCCCGAGAAAGAGTTCCGTCAGGGTAGAACAATATGATAAAAGAGTTTGTACATATTATTCAGTGAGATACGAGTCTGGAGATAAGACATGGATGAGCATTAGAGGATTTAACGGTGATGATCTATATCCCTACACATTTAGGATATCATGATGGAAGGACTATACGTATGCGTTGTAACCTCAACTTGTATGGTTCAATGCGCTGATTTATATATCTGTGACGTGTACATGGGGCATTGCTCACGGACTCATAGAATAGTTTCATTTGATGAATCGGGCGTAGGACCTAGGGAGTCCCGAGATATGGAGTGTACTCGTTGTGTACTGGGGCAGCATGCCGGATTAAATTGTTTAATCTAGCAATATTGAGCACTACTACGGGAATATGTGTGTGTCTGTATTTAAGTATTAAATACAACAATTAGTCAATAATTATTATTTACTAATCGTATAATGACACATGGTGTATATTAGACCCTTAGTTGAGTTTATCCGAGTGTGAGATTTGGTGGGATCCACTAGCGGTAGACTTGGTAACTATTTATGAGGGGGCAAAATGGTTATTTCATACTTTGATTATTTAATGGTTAAATAATCAAAATATCTCATTATAATATATTATTATTTTATATTATATAGTATTTTATTATATATTATTATATATATAATCAAAATGAAATTGTTTCATTTTTCTTTATGGTTCCAATTGAAGTAATGGTAGATTGCGTCAAATTCTCCATTTCTTATTCTTTTAGAAAAAATGATAAAAACACACATTCGACCATTTTGGAGATTAAGAGTTAATCACGTGCTGGCTATAGAGCTGTTGTTCTAGCTCACTAAGCTCATCGTGTTGGTGACTAGAACTGCCCACGAGTTGGTCTCTATGCAGACTCTAAGAAAAAACATGTATAATGTTACACGTTGAGGTGAGTTCTCTACCCTATTAATATATTAATGTAATTAATATATTTATTTATTGTATTTATTGTTTAATTTACATGCTTCCGCCGCGTATAATTCGTATATGATACGTATTTTAGGTAATATACACAATTGTACATGCATACACCCAAATATATTAGATCCCTGACACATTGTATGATCTAAAAGAGTTTAGATCAGGTTTAAAAGAGTTTAAACCACGGCTAAGAGTTAGCACTGCTAATAATTAGCAGGTTATAAGATTCAGTGATATCTAAAGAGTTAGAACCTTGTCTGAAATAGGCTAAAGACCAGGAAATATACTAACAATGATATAATTGTAAAGAGTTACAAGCGTTGCTAGGAAATGTCATTGTACAAGTATGTTATCAAATTATCTATTTTTGATCTATTTCAATTGATGCAGGGTTTTTCGAAAGGAACCTTATTAGATATAGATAATGTATGTCTATATTTGGATGGTTCAGAAGGTTAATCTTAGCAGACCATCAGTTTAAAGGAAGCTCACATAGATATATAGATATTCAGTTAGGATTGTGTACTGAACAAATTTAATAAAGACCTCCAATAGATATCCTAAAAATCCATCAGTGGAGGGTCTTCTTGAGTAGTATTCGTGATTCTTTGACCTGAGCACCACTGTGGGCTTATGAGTGATCCACTATACTCAGGTTTCATGCATGTCAGAGACTTTTTATAGTCTTACCAATAAGAGTCGCTAGATATGGTCTGATGTTCATAGAATCTAGTGTATATAGATATGGGATCCGTCGGCTCATATTGGTGAGTTGAATATCCTAATGCTTCAAGATTGTATATTATGAAGTCTTATGGCCACAAGCATAAAACCCAAGAAAGAGTTTTTCGAGGGATAAATAATATATCAAAAGTGTTTGCGAATGTTGTTTATAAAATATGAATCTAGGAGATAAGTTTATAGTTGAGCAATAGAAGACTTAACGGTGTTGCTCTATGTCTTCGCTCTTCGAAGATATAAATGACAGATGGATTGTACGAATATGGATTAACCTCAACTTGTATGGTTCAACGCGTTATCTTTTTTTATACATAACGTGTGTGGGGGCATCGGTTATGGACTTATAAAAGAGTTTCGTAAGATAAAATGAGTATAAATCTATGGAGTCTCACTATATAAAGTGTACTTGTTGAGCACTGAAGTAGCACACTAGATGAATTGTTCGATATAAGAAGTTCTAGAAAAATATGAGTTTATTTCACAGTCCTAACTGAAGCAATTGCTATTTTTTATTAAACAGAGGACATTTGTCCTTATAAATATTGTTGGCCGAATTTTATTAAATGGAATGGCCATTATTTTATATTTTAAGGACGTGTGTCCTTAAGGTGCAAAATGTGAAGATTTGTAAGTTAAAATTATTTTTAGAGTGGCATTTGATAATTCGGCCACTATCCAAAGCTTTGCCGTCATTTCATGCTTAAAGGATATATGTCCTTTGTAAGCAAGAGGTGTTAAAGAATTGCAGATTATTTGCAATTCAAGCACCTCATGCTTAAGGCATTTATAATAAATGTTTAAAAATGACAAGCAGGTGACATTTGGCTATATAATAGAATTGTTCACAATTATTTGGGGGTATGACTAAAAGTTAGTTAAAAATACATGGCTAAGAGACATAAGAAGCAAAAAGTTACTTAAGTAAAATTTTTGCCAGAATTTAATGCTACTATTCTAGTTCTGCAATCCCACCGGATGTTGCAGACTAGAATTGTTTGCGGAATCACTTTAAGATGAACTCCGGTAATAGAAACTACCTCAAATTATCTTCAAGGCACATTTACATAACAATGGTATCAGAGCGCATATTTTTGTCTGCTATTTGGATTAATTGGAGTGATTATGGTTTCATTGGAATTGTTTCAGGGCTGCAAGTGATGCATTTCAAGTGTTGAAAATTTAAAAACTAGGAGACGACCTAGTGGGATATCACAATGCTAGTAAGCTTGTGCCTCGACACTGGGGTGGTGTCCTCAACACCATAACATTTGAGGGCTAATGTTGCAGCACTGTAGGGTTGGGCTTGCGGCGCTGAGGGCTGGGCCTCTAAGGCTGCAGTACTAGGAGACCGATGTCGCGGTTCCTTTTACACTGTTCACTCCAATATTTTTTAAATTGTTTAAAAAATGCATATGATGTTTATTTATATAACTATAATTGTTATAATTACTGCATTATAAATTATTAGCATTTTTTTTATTGGTAACCATAATAAGAGCCTTACTGGTGGTGGCTAGTTGTGCTTGCACAAAATAAATATGTGATTAAGAATCACATCCTCATGAGATGAGAAAAATAGTATAAAATCTCTCTTAATTATATTGAAAAGTGTTTCATTATGAGATAATGTTATACGTTGGTCCGTCTTGTCAATACGATGTTAGACGGGTCACTACAGTCTTTTCTAATATTGCTTCAGCATGAGGGACTTGGTCGGTGTAACTTAGACTATATCAGTTAAATATGAGATGAGGCAAATATATACGAATGTATTGCCCAATATTGCTACAATGTTAGGGTAGTATCAATAACATATATTTGATTATTGACAAGTTAATCTGAAATACACTTACTCAATATTACTATAGCGTGAGGATAAGGTGTATTTAGGATCAGTGGTAAGAGTTGCATAAGATGCAATTGAAAAGAGTTGTCTATCTATTAGGTTTACAAAGGCCAATATTGTTACAGCATGAGGCTGAAGTAAAATAGTAATGGAGTCCACTTTTCACTGTATAGTTTAAAGAGTTTAAACGGTCGTTATTCTGTTTGAGATATTAAAGGAATTATGTAAAGCAGTGGAAGGGCATTTTTTAGATTAAAAAAATATATAATAGTTATACTCATGATCTAACGTGTTATTATTAACGATTATAAATGTTCTGTTACATCTCATATTTTTTCTTATAGAGATAAGATATTAGTCTTATAGAGATAAGATATTTGTATTATGGAGATAAGTATAACTAATCTGTTAGTACACTTGATCAATACATACCAACTATAGGGTACCAAGAAATATTTAGACTTGCCTTTAAATCTTAAAATAGTTCTAGATTCAGAAATACTTGGATATATAATTGATCAACGAATAAGGAGAGGTGTTTCTAGTAATATTTCTTTGAAAGAAATGAAAATTATCATAAATAGGATTAAGAATGGTTTCATAGTCAAATCATTCCTAGCCTCGATGTCTAATGATCTTTAACCAGAGCATGTGCACATGAGATATACAAGTAGTACCATGCTCTGTGTGAAATTTATTTGATATATCCAAATCATAAATCGAGAATAGAAACAATAGAAAGTGTTTTCATTGTAGTAAGGTTTGAAATAGTAAGTGTTATTATTCAATGTACCTTACCTTAAGAAAGATAGACTCATAAGATATTTATTTACCAATTATAGGCATTTCATTAGCATTTGATGCTAAAATAAGCAGGGGTATGAGATACCACATATCCTTCTTATATCTATAAAATGTTGCATGATTTGAGTAATGCTAAGAAGCCATGAAAGAAGAAGTACAATTTTGCATAAAAAAAAATGGAGATTTCCTACACGTGGTAACTTTTTGGACTTTTATGTCACTTCTCTACTCTGAAAAAATTGTACTATTGTGTAAATTGCTATTTTGTGCCAAAAAATTAGGCAAATCATATCACTCCCTGTAGTAGACAGAGAGGGTTATCATAAATACATTAGGAATAGTTCCTCATGTATATATGATAATGATAATGTTTTGCTAACTGAATGTTAGTTAATGGTCATTATATATTAAATACAACAAAAAATATCTAAGTGAACAGAATAAATAGTGATTCGGAAACTTTAAATAATAATGAATTGTGCGACATAAGATTATATCATAAAACCGTGAGACGACTATTCCATTTGGTTAAGGATGGTTAGATATTTAAATCTGACCATGGAATCTTCACCAGTTTATAAATCTTAGATTCAAAGGAAACTGACAAAATTTTTGTGTAGGTGTTGGACACCGATCCACTGATTTATTGAAACTAATACATAGTAATGTATATGCTCCAATAAATCATACTGTCAATGGATGGATTTTGATACTTCACTATCTTTATTGTGATTTGTCACAATACAGATATGTGTTTCTGAAAAACAGTGGTCATAAACTTTTAAGTGTTCAAAAAGTTTTGACTGAAAATAGAGGAACAAACCCTAATGTATATTCAATGCATTAGATTAGATCGAGACAGTTTATACATAAGCAGTAAATTCAAAGATTGTTTAAAGAAAAATAAATTTCTTGCTCAATATAGTCCTCCAAGTTTTCCTCAACATACTAGTGTTTTGGATATGAGGAATCAAACTTTATTAGATATGGTTGAGCTTCTCGATCTTCTGAATTTCTATTGGATTGTACTCTAGAAACTATTATTCACTTATTAAAAAAAGTTCCATTGAAAGCAGTTCCTTCTGTTCTATATAAGTTGTGGATTGGAAGCAAACTAAGTCTTAAATATGTTAAAATTTAAAGTTGTTCTATTTATATAACAGTTACGCAACAGAATAAACTTACACCCAAATCGTGCAAATATTGGTTCATACGATATCACTGAAACAAGTGGGATACTAGTTCTATTATCTAGAGAAATAAAGTGTGCTCATTTCTCATTATGTCACTATCCTAGAGAAAGAGTTTTTCATAAATTATAAGGATTATAGAAAGAATGTACTTGATGAAGTTAATCAATCTATATATATATAAACCGATGATGGAACTTTAATGCTCAATTAAATGAAATACTTTTAACACATTCTCTCATGTAAGTCATCAAAGGATATTGAGGATCACCGATTAGGTATGTTTAATACCTGAAGGTACTATTGATGTATTCTTAGTTGAAGAAAATGATCATTTGATTTACACAAAGACGATGTTGGACATCAATTTGAAAGAATAGCAACATGCTATGAAATCTGAAATTGACTCTGCACAAAACAATCAAGTTTGGGACTTGATTATGCTTCTTGTAAGAATAGTTTCTATTTGTAGTAAATGAGTTTACCTAGTGGAAAAATGGCCCAATATGAAGGTAGAGACCTTCAAAGCCCCATTGATGATAAAAGGTTATACTCAGAGATCTAGGATCGGTTATGAGGAAACCTCTTTCATCAATAATCATGCTTAAGTCAATTCGAATTTTGTTGGCTATTGCAACGTATTAAGATTTGAGGTCTAGTAGATGGATGTAATGACAGTCTTCTAGAATGTATATCTCAACTTAGAGATATGCATGGAACAGCTTGAAGATTTTACATTCATCCTAACTTTTAATTTGATATGCAAACTGAAGAAGTCCATGTTAACTTAAGTAGTTTTTCCCATAGCAGCTATCTTCATTTTGATAAAGAAAAGTCTAGTTTCATAAAGAATGAAGAGAAAATATGCATGTTTAGAAAAAGTAGTGTGAGCATAATTGTCTATCTAATTCTCTATATGGTTGATATACAATATCGAAAATAATATTGGTATGTTGCAAGTTAGTCAGTTAAGAGTTATCCGAGTAAGAACTTCTCTATGAAATATTTGGGACAAACTTCCTATATACTAGCTATAAAATGTTATAGATAAAGTTAGAATGTTGATAGGATTATCCAAATCTTCATACATAGAATAAATTCTTGAAATGTACACTTTAATAACTGTGAGACAGTTAATCTACCTTTCAAACATGGTATTAATCCTTCTAGGAGGAAGTGTCCTCAATAAGAAGATGAAAGAGTTAGAGTGTCTAACTCATTATGTGCAGCAACTAGGTATTTTGATGTACACCATGTGATGTACAAGACTTGGATCTGGATGACTGTAAGTGTTACGAGACAGCATCAGTCTGATCCAAGTAACGACCATTAATTGGTCATGAAACATATCTGAAATACTTGAGAGGTATAAAAGATAAGTGTCTAAATCATAGAGAATGCTACTTATATATGAGAGGATTTACAAACTTGGACTTCAAGTCAGGTTCGGATGATAGAAAGTTTATATCTGATTTTGTATGTTTTCTCATTGCTACCTTAGTCAATTGAAAATGCAATCCACAGTTGATTCTACCTTAGTTCTATAGAAATGCAAGTAAGTTACTGAGCTGAGAATAGTTCCTAACTCAGTAAATCCTATTCTACTAAATGCAATAATAACAGAGTAATTGCTCAAACCAGAAGCCGTGTGGCACACTAGATATCTAATCATGTAAACTATGAATACCAAATAATTAGAAAGTTCTTGGGTAATGGAAATGTAATAGTATTTAGGATATAATTCATGGATAACGTAGCAATCCCATTTAGTGCCCAACTCTTATGATGT
Organism: Ailanthus altissimus; assembly: GCA_946807835.1. NCBI lineage: Eukaryota > Viridiplantae > Streptophyta > Magnoliopsida > Sapindales > Simaroubaceae > Ailanthus > Ailanthus altissimus. Next base: position 21,878,400 of record OX327685.1, on the reverse strand, counting down.
TTAAAAAACACCTACCGTTGATAGATATGAGATACATTATTAATGACACTAAAGCAAGTGGGAGTTGGTTAGAGATGGTACTTATGTATCATTTCAATATTGTATGAATATTAATTGTTTAATATTTATACAATAAATATTTCGAATAAAATCGTTAATATTATACATATATAGTAAGATGCTTGTAACATTTTAGACATTATTTGATCTGAAGGAATTCAGATTAGGTTTAACGGAGTTTAGACCAGGGTTAAGAATTAGCAACATTGAGAATTATAATTATTAATAGTTAATTCTGCTTAGAGTTAGCAGGTTATAAGAATTAGTGATATCTAAAGAGTTAGAGCATTGTCTTAAATAGGACAAAGATCAGGAAATATACTAACAATCACATAGTTGCAAAGAGTTACAAGCGTTGCTAGGAAATGTCATTGTGCAAGTATGTTCTTAAATTATATGTTCCTACTCTATTTCTACCGATGCAATGTCTATCAGGAGAAACTTTTTAGATATAGATTAGTGTATGTCTATATCTAGATGGTTCAGAAGGTTAATCTTAATAGACCATAAGCTTAAAGGAAGCTCGCATAGATATACAGGTATTCAATTAAGACTAGATACTGAACAGATTTAACAAAGACCTCTAATAGATATCCTATAAATCCATCAGTGGAGGATCTTCTCAAGTTGAGTAGTATTTGTAGTCCTTTGACCTAAGCACCATGATAGGCTTGTGAGTAATTCATTATACTTAGGTTCCACGCATGTTAGAGTCCTTTTATGGTCTAACTGTTGGGAGTTGTACATTCATGGGTGTTTGCATGTGGGTTTTGTGTTTAATCACAATTTATACATATCTCATACATATAATGAAGCAGCGGAAGCTTAAAACATTGCAGTAAACACAATCATAATATATTAATCAGAAACGAAATTGAGAAATAACCCTTGAAGCCTTTGGTTGGAGATTGTTGAAGTCCACCAAAATGTTGTCTTTGATCAATTCTAGTAATCAACAATGGTGGGTTTGATTATCTAGAATGACAGCTTTTGATCCAGCACTTGTTTAACTACTTAAACTTGTGTTCTTGATTTTTTCTTTTGATTAACACTTAATCAATTAATCAAAAACCTATTTTGCTAAATTAGTTTTAAGCCTTAAAAGAAAATAATGAATTCAACTCTTGAATCCATTAATTAGAAGACAATTTCTCTTTTCTCTCTTTGTAAAATGGCTGACCTAATTTTGCAAAATCAAATTAACAAAAACCTTATGAATTTATTTTACATTTGTTTTATTTATACAAATGAATTTAATTTCATTTCATAACACTTAATTTTACTTAATTTCAATTTGAATTTAATCTAACCTAATCATAGTTAACTCTTAACTTTAGTTAGGTTAAACTAACATTTAAATATTCTAACTATAGTTAACACTTAACTCTAGTTCATTAAAAGAATATTTAAATATTTTAACCATAGTTAATTAACTTAACCATGGTTAGGTTAACTTTTACTTAACCATTAAGTATAGTTAATCTAACTTAACTAAATGGTTAACTCTTAACCTTAGTTAAACTTAAATTATTTATTCAACAATTAAATAAATAAATATTTATTTGAATTATTTAACAATTAAATAATTATCAAGTGAAATTACAATTATGTCCTTACTCGGTTACCAAGTTAACCTAAAGTGGGTCCCACCATCTGACCATATACTTTAGTTAACGTAACCTTAGTAAATTGCTGGATTTTACTGTATTGAACTATTCAATACGGTACGCTGCCCAAGTGCTCAAAGAGTACATTTCATACTGGGACTCCCTAGGTCCACGCCTGATTCGTCAAATGAAACTATTTCATAAGTCCGTGAACGATGCCCCACGCACACGTTACGGATATTACAAATTAGCGCGTCAGACCATACATGTTGAGGTTACTCCATATTCGTATAATCCTTCCGTCATTATATCCAGGATGAACGGGATATAGATCATTACCGTCAAATCCCGATAATTTCATCAATTACTTTATTATCTTCAGATTCGTATCTTTATGAACAATTTACGCAAACACTTTTGCTATAATGTTCGAACCTGTAGGAAACTCCTTTCCCAGGTGGATTGCTTATGGCCATAAGACTTTATAAGATACAATCTCGAAGTTCGGATATACTACCCATCTATGTGAGCTGGCAGATCCCATATCTACGCACACCGAACTCTATGAGCATCGGACCATACCCAGCGACACGTAGCGGTCAGACCATGAAAGGTCTCTGACATACGTGGAACCAAAGTATGATGGATCTCCCACAAGTTCACCGTGGCGCTCAGGTCGAAGGACCACAAATACTACTCAACTCGAGAGGAACTTCCTTTGACGGTTTCATAGGATGTCTATTGGGGTCCTCTTGAGTCTGTTCAGTATCCAGTCCTAACTGAATACCTGTATGTCTATATGAACTTCAACCAAGCTCATGGTTAACTAAGAATAACCATCTGTACAATACAGATATAGACATACACTAATCTATGTGTATCACCGATAGACCCTCATTGGTGAATGTAGATCAGGAACTCTTTATTTTAGAAGATACTTCCATAATGACATTTCTTAGTCTCTATTGCAACTCTTTGCAATTATGTCATTACTAGTAGATTCTCAAGTCTTTGTGACATTATTGATTAAGTTCTAATTAATTAGAACTCGCTGGCTATTATAACCTGCTAACTCTTAGCATTGGTCTAAACTTCTTCAAACCAGATATGAACTTACTCAGATCATATCATATCTATAATGTTACAAGCTTAATTACCATTCATGAAAAGATATTAGCGATTTAATAAAATATGCATTGTATAAATATTACAAACTAAATATTCATACAAACTGGGATGGCGCGTAAGCACATACCCTAACACTAACTGCCTGGTGTCGCTGGGTATGGTCCGATGTTCATAAAGTCCAGTGTATGTAGATATGGGATCCGTCGGCTCATATGAATAAGTTGAATATCCTAATGCTTCAAGATTGTATTCCAAGAAGTATTATGGCCATAAGCATAAAAATCTGGGAAAGATTTTCCTTAGGGATAAACAATATCGCAAAAGTGTTTGCGAATATTGTTTGTGAAATATAAATCTATGAGATAAGTTTACAGTTGAGCAATAAAAAACTTGACGGTGTTGATCTATGTCTCCGCTCTTCCAAGATATAAATGATAGAGGGATTGTACTAATATGGATTAACCTCAACTTATATGGTTCAACGCTCTTTCTTGTTTTATCCATAACGTATGTGTAGGGCATCGATTATGGACTTACGAAAGAGTTCTATAAGATAAAACAGGTATGAACCTTGGGAGTCTCATTATATGAAATGTATTCGTTGAGCACTGGGGTAGCGCACTAGATTGAATTGTTCAATCTGAGAAGTTCTAAAAAAATATGAATTTATTTCAAGGTCTCTCGGAGAGTAGATAGGGTTTAAATGTTAAACTCAAAATTGTGCCAAGTGACACTTAACACATTAATTTACCAAGTGCATGCCACATATTATGCTATTAATTTGTAATGGCACAACGAGTGACATTAGTCGATATAGTTACCATTTAAATGAAACAATAATTGTTTCATTTAAATAAAAAGAATTCGGACATTCATTTATTTTAGGGTATCTCGGAGAGTAGTTAGAGTTTAAATGTTAAACTCATAATTATATCAACTAAATTTGACACATCAATCTATTAAATGTATGTCACATATTATACCATTAATTTATAATGAGACATAACAATAAAATTAATATTATTTTATTTAAAGAAAAGGAAGCAATTGTTATTTTTTTTTAAACAAAGGACATTTGTCCTTATAAGGCGGAATGTTATTAAATGAAATGGCCACTATTTATATTTTAAGTACGTGTGTCCTTAAGATGCAAAATGTGAAGATTTGTAAGTTAAAATTGTTTTTAGAGTGGCATTTGATAATTCGGCTACTATCCAAAGCTTTGCCACCATTTCATGCTTAAAGGATATATGTCCTTTGCAAGCAAGAGGTGTTAAAGAATTGCAAATTGTTTGCAATTCAAGCACTTCATGCTTAAGGCATTTATAATAAATGTTTAAAAATGACAAGCAGGTGACATTTGGCTATATAATGTAATTGGTCACAATTGTTTAGGAGTATAACTAAATTTAGTTAAAAATACATGACCGAGAGACATAAGAAGAAAAGAGTTGCTTCAGTAAAATTTTAGTCATAATTTAATACTATTATTTTAGCTCCACAATCCTATCAGATATTGCATACTAGAATTATTCGCGGGATTACTTCAAGGTGAATTTCGGTAACAAAAACTACCTCAAATTATCTTTAGGGCACACTTACATAATAAAGGGATAGTTACACATCCTAGACATTAATTATCATTGATAGTGTTAGAATTTGTGAATTACATACTTAGTTGTTAATTTAGTATTAGTTTTATTTTCAATTAAATCAATTTGTTCAAGAAAAAATAGGAGAATCAATTTTAGTACTTAAATAGAGTAAAGCACTTAGTCCTTGTGGGTTCAAGACCCCTCACTTTTTATTACTTGTTAGCGATATAGTGTACTTGTGCTGGTTATATTTGCTTATCATTTTATATCACTGTACATATACAGTGAACCATACACTCAAACATAAGTAGCTTAGCAAATCCAAATACAACAATCCAATACAATAGCATACATGACATCCTATATATTGATTTTTTTTCATATTCTTCATAAAAGAACATGAGCATAGTAATAGCTCTATGTTTGTTCAAGAGTTTAAAACCCTCACAAGCACATTACAAACTCAAAATCACAAGGTTTAAGAGACGGGTTCTCTTTAACTTCAAAATTAGAGAATCTTACAACCTAGAGCCCTATATTTGCATCACATGTTACACACCTCGCATAGGTCCTACAATACTTATAAAACTCTCCAAATACATTATAGAATATATATTTCTCTATTATTTGTTGTACAAGCCCTACTTTTACATCTCTCATAGTTTGAGACCAGATTTATCTGTAAAATTTCTTACGCTTAGGTCATTAGAGTAAATTCACAATATCAAATTTCTTAGACTTTAAGAGATTTTTGGAAGCTTATTGAGTTATACTCCCAAACTTATAAAAGTGAAGAGACTGAGATCTATCATTTAGACTATATCTTTCATACAACCAATCATATCAGCGCGAAATTATTATAATTAGTGATATTTTGTCACATAACGGTGTCCCAAAATCGTTCCAAATACACATACAGTCTATAATTAAACAAGATGAATAAAATTTAGTTTTCATCAAAGAATAATTTTTTTTGTTTCTCATGATCATTAATAACACTAAATTGTATAGCCTATAGTCTTTGAGATCAATTAACTGACCAGTAGCTATTAAATGAGAATGGGATTACTGGTATATGCATAATTTACCAAAGCATTATTTCAATGGAGTTTAAACAAATTAGGAAGATAATTAAGTTAATTGTGTATCACATATGAAAATATTTTTTACAAAATAATAAAGATTCCCTAACGCTTAGGATTTGGAATCCAAAACAAAACTTTGCTTTGGCGATGGAGGAAGGAGCTGCGCAGGACCACACAATAACCCCAATCCAAGTAAATTCTTCTGTATATTATGAATGAGTGGAATTAGATATTCTAAAATTTATTCTAAAAAGTGACATCCCAAATGAGGTGATATTTATCGAGTGAATCATACAATTATATATAAATGACTCAAAAAATATAAATTCACTCAATAAATAACACATCACATGTCACCTAATTTAGGATACACTTTTTGTTATAAATTTACATTATTAATTATGTATATAAAAGAAGATTAAAGGTTGCTCATCTTTGGGGTCGAATCTGGGGTATCGTTTTCAGATTTTTGTTAAAACCTAGTGCCGTCTCAATTGACAATTGCGATATCTAACCAGTTGAACGCAGCCACGTATGCCAAATAAAATATTTACTTAATAATTCTTTTGTTGTTGTTTAATTATTTTTTCAATTTTAAAATTCGAAAACGATATATATAGTAGTTTATACGGTGGTGAAAAATATTATTACATAATATTATTTAATAAATTTATCATTTTTATATAATTTATAAAATATTATCAAATTCACCTTTTAATAAATTCCGTAATTTATTAAATTAATTATAGATATAAATATATTCTGAAAAGACCTCCTAACCGTCATAGATTGCAATTGCAAAGTTAACGGGGTGGTTGAACTTTGTTTCCGAAAGCAACGCATGATTAGTACATTCTGAAAAGTCAGTTCGTCCTTTTAATTATCTTAAATCAATGTCTACTTTTTCTAATTTTCATCATGAAGTTGACTTCGTTTTATTTTTGTTTTTTTATTTTATATTTTCAAACAATTTGGTTCTGGTTTGTTACCATAGTTTTTTCTTTTTCTTAGTACTAAAACTATTTTTTTTTCATTTAGTCACAATTTAGTTAACTCTATCCATGAAAATTAATGATGACGTGGTAGGGTCTGATCGACGCTGAATGTGCCACATGAAGCAAATTTGGAACGTTCGTTAATTATATGTTCTCATTTACTTATGTAATTTTTCATTACTGTAGTACTTATCATTGCCCCAAATGGTGTCCGTGTGAATAGTAATGGAAGATCCTTTCACGAATTGTGGCATTAATTATTCTAATTAAGCAAAGCACGAAAGGAGTTTATTGTGGCTGATCCTTTCTCTATTTCTTTTCACTATTTATTTGTTTAGTATTCTTATATTATTCATATTTTCTCTGTTTTTTTGGGTTTTTACTATTCTTATTTTCTTTAATAATATTCTTATTTTTTTTATACTTCTGGCATTTTTTATTTTTGATATTTATTATTAACTTAAAAGATTAGTTTATTAGATACGGTATACCCACATACTAACTTATATATATTTATAATCCACTCAATTTTTATTAGATATAAACGCTACATTCTCACCTATATATACTTAAGATTTAAAATTTACCAAATTTCTATCCCTTGTAGAATGTGACATCCTCATCCACTCAATGTCTGGTATAATATTTTTATTTGTTTTGGAACGTGGCATTCTCATCCATCTAATTATGTGACATTCTAGTTTTTTCTAACTCAAACTCTACACTGAAAGGCCAACTTTGTCTGTATTGCCAATTTATATTATTCTTAGGGACCCATATCTCATGTCTTTATCATATGTGGCAATCTCTCCTTTAAGAATACACCAGCCTATATATACTTAAGATCTATTCAATTTTTATTCGATGTTGGACGTGACATTCTCATCCACTAAATTACGTAACACCCCTATCACATCTAGCCCAAACCCTAAACATCTGGAAATCTCTCCTTGCTATTCTTAGAAATCTATATCTCACATGGTAATCTCTATTAGAATTCATGACAAAAGGTATTTAAGGCTGACTACTTGCCTGTATTGTTTATACCTACTACTTTTAAGGACCCATATTCTATGTCTCTCATTCCATGTGGCAATCTCTATTAAGGTTTAAGACATTGAATTTTCAGAGTTCATCACTCGACTTATATTGCTTATCCTTACCACTATTGAGGGACTCGCATCCTATGTGGCAGCCCTAAACTCTCATGTGAAAATCTCTCTTTGTTATTTTTGAGAGACCCATATCCTATGTGACAATCTCTATTAAGGTTTAAGATACAAGATTTTTAAGGCCTACCACTTGGCTAGTATTGCTCTCCCCACTACTCTTCAAGGACTCATATCACACATCTCTCATCTTACGTGGAAATCTCTCATTACTCTTTTTTGTAGACTCACATCCCATGTGACAATCTTTATTAAGGTTCAAGACAAAGAATTCTCAGGCTCCATCACTTGACCCTCACGGCCCACTGTTTTTTAGGGACCCACATTTCACGTAACAATTTTTATTAGAGTTTAAAATATAAAATTTTCAAGGTCTGTTATTCTTAGGGGACATATATCCTATATGACAATCTCTAATGAGGCTCAAGATATATGATTTTTAAGGCCTATTACTTAGCTTATATTGCCCACTATTTTTGCGGAACCCACAGCCATGTGACAATGTCTATTAACACTCAAGACATCGAATTTTTAAGGCCCACCACTTGATTCGCATTGCCCATAGCTCAAAATACAAGATTTTCAGAACCTACAACTTTACTCATATTACTTATTTCCACTACTCTTGGAGGACCTGTATCCTACATCCCTTATTCCACATGGCAATCTCTCTTTGTTATTCTTGAGGACTCACATCCCACATGCTAATATCTATTGGGGCTACTATGTGATAATCTCTCTTTCTTATTCTTGGGGGATCCACATCTTACGTGGTCAAATTTCACATTATAATCTCTATTGGGACTCAATATACCAAATTTTTAAAGCTCATTATTTATCTTATATTGTTTATTCCCACTACTCTTAGGGTCTCACTATTTACGTGGTAATATCTATTAGGGTAATTTTAACAATTGTATGCGAATGAAAATTTAAATTTGTTCTAATACCACTTATTACGGACCAATCGTTTGCTATTGACATAAAAAATTAGTATTTTAAATAATACAACCTACCCGTTTATATATATATTTAAAATTCACCAAATTTTTATTTGACTGAGATGTAACACTAAGCATTTCCTTTCGTTTCTCTATTTTGCAGTTCACATTTTTCCTTCAGCAATATTCCACGTGTATAAGAAAATATAGAGAGAAAAAAAAAAAAAAGAAGCATTCTGTTGAAATCGAGAACCGAAGAAGAATCTGAAATACGGCGTGTATAAATTCTAGTTTGATTACAGCAACATGCCAAATTGCCCCAAGTTGAGACTTTGAGCGGCTGGTCTACGAGGGATGGGCCTACAGCTTCATGACAAGCACGTTCAGGAATAGCCCCACAAACAGAAAATAAAATAAACAAAGAACTAACATGATTAAACGATCGACAAAAGAAAGATAAAGAGAAAACAATTAAAGCAAAGCAGAAACAATAACCGAGACCCCTCGTACCAACATCTAGAAATTTGTGTTGTTAAAGTAGGCCAACTCCTTATTGATTCTTGATTGGCCTTCCCTAATTCTAATATATATTCTTCTTCTTCTCCTTCCTTACAATTATTGGAGTCTCAGCTCCAACCATCTGAATTAATTTTGAAGAGATGGGCAAGACAGGCACAAGGTTGCCAAATTTCTGTCTAAACAGGATTAGGCCACTGGTTAGAGTGCGTTCGGCACCTGTACAAGTACAATCCAAGTTGCCTAATGTTAATTCTGCTAATAGTGCTGATCAAAAGTGTGAAAATTCCGGCAATAATGTTGGAGAAGAGAACAAATCTACTGATGGGGCGAAATCCGGGTCCGTCATTGGTCGGAAAATCATGATCGTGGTTGATTCCAGCAATGAAGCGAAGGGAGCTCTACAGTGGTCATTAACTCACACACTTCAGAGTCAAGACAAAATTATTCTTCTTTATGTCACCAAACCCTCTAATAAACAAGGTTGAAATATCGTACTTTAACTTTCTCTTCATTCTCATCCTATATGATAGCTATATATTGAGATATAAAACTGACATGAATGGCTTTATAACTATGCTGCCATCGGTCAAGAATCCGGGAAAGAGACATCTAAAGCTCCAAGGTCTTATGAGCTTCTTCACTCCTTGAAGAATATGTGCCAGCAGAAGAGACCAGAGGTGAGCCGAATCTTTTCGAGTTGGTTTTTATTTTATTTTATATATATATATACGCTTGACAGTTAATAAGTTTATCACATGATCAAGTTAAAAATTGTGCTCAATTTAATGCAGCAGACCTTGTACTAGACTGTGGAAAATTGGTTTTGTTTATCTGACTCGTAAAATGGTGTTTCCGAGGCGAGCAGGTAGAATTAGAGGTTGCAGTGGTTGAAGGAAAGGAGAAAGGTCCGGCAATAGTTGAAGAAGCAAGAAAACAAGGGGTGGCGCTTCTTGTTCTGGGACAGAAAAAGCGATCAACGACATGGCGTCTTGTTATGATGTGGGCTGGGAATCAAGTCACCGGTGGTGTCGTTGAATACTGTATTCAAAATGCCGATTGCATGGCAGTTGCTGTGAGGAGAAAAAGCAAAAAAATGGGAGGGTATTTGATCACCACCAAGCGTCACAAAGATTTCTGGCTATTGGCTTAATTAAACCTGTTGGTGGATCATTATGATGGTCTCTAATTACGCTCGCTACTCTTGTGATTGTATATTTGCTGTGTAATCTTGCTAAAAGTTAATTTATGTGAATGTTTATGTATTGTTTATAAATGATAAAGCGAAAACTGAAAAAAATGGAAAGGTGATTGGAGTGTGAATGAAAAAAGTGTTTGTTAGTGTTTGGGCACAGGCGATTATATGATTAAGGGGGGGGGACGATGGGGTCCTTTGCCCCCTTTAAGGTCTCTTCTTGATTCTACAGTGACTATCGAAGCGCATGTTCCAGAGCTTTTTTGTGGCACATAATTGACTTTATTAGGGTTAAGGTGGGGGACACTTAGATCCACCTGGAACAGCTCTTCCTGTTGAGTGAGCATAGCGGTGAACTTTGCGTAAAGCTATAGCATATAATCATCATGCCATCTACACTTTCAACAAAAATCCGACTTCAGAGGGCCGTGACTTATTTTTCGTACTTCACCTCATCATTTCGGGTTATTTAATTTACGATTGGAATATAAAAGTTATGTTCAGCATATATTCAATTAAGCTAGCAATTTTAAAAAATAATTTTTGAATAATCAAAATCTAAATTAAAATATAAATTAAAAACAATAAAAAGTAGCTTTTTAGTAGTATTTGATTAAATAATACTACAAATACGAAATTTCTATACAATTTCATTTCATGACGTGACACGATATACTTAGATGGTCGATTTTATTGTCATTATTACACTAAATTGTTTATTTCAGATTGTTGGAGGATTTATCATTCTCCCAGTAAGATTAAGTTAAAACGAAGAATTCTAATTAAATTCGACCTTAAATCTTAACCTCTTTACGAAGCGGAATAACTTGTATATTAAGTAAAATAATAAGAATTCAAAGAAGAAAATAAAGAGTATAACACAATCACTTACGTGATTCGGTCAATTGTCAATATCCACGATGGATTTAAGGATTTTAACATCTCTTATTAACTCTCTATAGATTTTACAACGAAAACTCAATGAAAAACTATCAAAAAGACCTAATATTTAATGTACTATTGCTCTACCACGAATAATGAACATTCAAACGACGATTTTACCCTAGCTTACACAAGCACTTAGTGTCTACATAGTTGTTCCCTCTCTTAGAGTCTCTCTTAATATTTAATCTCAACTAAATGGTTTACAAGTGTTTATATAGGAGTTATTTTGTGCCTACTAACCCTATATCTTATTAGAGTAAAAGTTCACTTGTTTTAGAAGTCATAAACTTCCCAAAACTCAAAAATTGGATTAAAAACATACTTTCCTCCATTTTAGCGCAGCCGTGTTGAGGTTCTGGCCCAGTGACATTGAGCCTTGACGCGTCCAACGCTGGGAACTTGGAGCTGTGGCACTGAAGTTCTGTTTTGGGAGCCATGACGCTCAACCCTGGGCACAACAGTGTTAGCCCTTATTTTAGCTCTGAGCTTTTTCTCGCTTCCTTCGCATCTTCAAGTCCTATTTTACTTCTCTCTTCGTGTCCTATACGTCCTAAACTTCTCCATACGTGTCTCACACATTTTAAACTTCTTGTGACTCTTCTATTTGATATTCATCTCAATTCTTGTCCAAACAAGATGGTTGAATCACCAAATCTTTAACAAACCATTCCTTAATTCAAAATCTTCTAAATAAGAAGGTTTTTGAATCCGATCCACACCTATACTCTATCACCTAAAGTTGAGTCCAATTAAGTCTCCACCAAGACTTAACTTTCCCCGGGCTAGTGACTTTGGTCTCTAAAGGCATTTGTGTACCTTGCATAAGGTATTGATGTGTTGCACTTATTTTTTACCCTCATCACTTCGATGAGCACAGTTTTGATGTTGCTTAGTAGTCTGCATTACCCCAACACCCCGTGTTGGGCCACTCATGGCCATTTTAATAAGTACATAGAGCCCCTCATTGTGCTTCTAACCCTCAAACCTAATAGGTTCTTTCTCTACCCTTAGTTTTCCTTTTTCCGCTCTAATCGATACCCTTCCTCATCGAGCTTGCTTAAGGATCTTAAGTTCCTCCTCAGTTTAGGAACATGCCTTATACTATGTAAGTCCCTAGTTTCTCCACTTTGCATCCTCAGCCCTTTGTCACCAACTCTCACGATCTCACAAATTATGTCATTCCCTACTATGAACTTTCTCTACTCTTAGTTTTTCTTTTTCCGCTCTAACCAATACCCTTCCTCATCGAGCTTGCCTAAGAATCTTAAGTTCCTCCTCAGTTTAAGAACATGCCTTATACCATGTAAGTCCCTAGTTTCTCCACCTTGCATCCTTAGCCTTTTGTCACAAACTCTCATGATCTCATAAATTATGTCATTCCCCACTAGAGATTTACCTATCTTGGCTTTATAGTTGGTAAATATCAATTTGTCATGACACTTATAGACACTGCACCCCGAATCTAGTATCCATTTACCAGCATACTTTGCTCTTGAGGCTACCAATATGTCTACAACTTCGGTATCTTCCTAAGTACCGATTACAGCCCAGCCTCCTTGGCTTTTTGATTTCGGACAATCCTTCATAAAGTGCCATTCTTTATTACAAAGGAAATACTTCTTAAATCTCCTCCTTAATTGGTTGCTCTTCCTCTCTAGTGCAAGCAATGCTACTCCACTCTCAGACTCAGATCTCTTTGTCTAGTCTTTTGAGTTCCATGATGCCTTGACGTCATTTATAGTTAATGACTCTTTACCATATAGTAACATATCTACAAAGCTCTCATAGCTTTTCGGTAATGAACTTAACAGGATTATAGTCTTGTCTTCTTTCTCAGTCTTGATACTCAGTTGCTCATGACTTATAACGATCTTGTTATAATCATCAATATGGGCTTTCAATAAAGATCACTCGTGCATTATTAACTGATGTAGTTTCTTTTTCACAAGAAGTCTATTTGTAAGAGACTTCTTCATGTATAATGCCTTGAGTCTCTTCCATAGCCCCAAAACAATTTCTTAATCACCAACATCCCTTAATACTTCATCGCTCAATGCTAGAATTATAGAGTTATGAGCTTTTTTCTGAATTTTGTCTCAATCTTTCTACCTGAACTTTGAGGTTGTCATCTCTTCGCTAGTTAAGGAACTGGTTTCCTCCAATACTGAGTCTAGCCCTTTTTTTACTACTAGAACCCTAACATTTTTCCTCCAAAGATTGAAGTCATTCATCCCATTGAACTTCTCTATTTCTTACTTGATTGTAGCCATGGTTTAAATACCCAGGTGTGTATTATCAAACCTTTGCTTTGATACCAGTTTGTTAAAGGAATCCCCATTCTCCATGTGAGATTAGATTTAAGTGAATAACCTAACTAAGTTCAACCTTGAACCTAATCTTTTTATGTAATGGAATAATCAAAATAGCAAGAACGTAAAGTAGATAATAAAGAGAACAACATAATCACTTACGTAATTTGGCCAATTGCCTATATCCATGGTGGATCTAAGGATCCTAGCATTTCTTATTTAACTCCCTAGAGAATTTACAAGAAAATACAATGAAAAACACTAAAAAGAATCTAATCTTTAGTGTACCCTTACTCTACCATGAACAATGAACACCCAAACGATGGTTCCACCATAGTGTACACAAATACTTAGTGTCTACTCACTTCTTCCCTCTCTTAGAGTCTCTCTTAAATTTTTATCTCAACTAAAAGGTTTACAAGTGTTTATATAGGGGTTATTTCATGTCTCATAACCCTATTCTTTATTGGAGTAAGAGTCCACTTATTCTAGAAGTCCTAAACTTTGTAAAACTCAAAATCTAGATTAAAAATGGATTTTCCCCCACTTTAGCTTCGCGACCCTGAGGTCCTAGAGTCGAGGCGCTAAGCCTTGATGCGTCTAGTGCTGCGGCATTAGGAACCTAGCGCCACAGTGCTGGAGTTTTGTTCTGGGCACCGTGGCGCTCAACCTTGGGCGCCACAGCGCTAGCCCCTATTCCAACTTCGTGCTTTTCCTCGCTTCCTTCGTGTCTTCGAGTCCCGTTTTACTTTTTCCTTCATGTCCCATATATTTTAGACATCTTGTAACTCTTCTCTTTGATATTCATCTCAATTCTTGTCGTTGAATCACCAAATCTCCAATACACTCATTCAATAATATTATAACACATCTATTGTATGGATTAATTTTTATAGAAAGTTTATGTTGAGAAGTTTTAATTGCAAAACTCTAATAAATCAAATAAAACAAAAATTGGATCAAAACATAAAATAGAGCAAAAAACCAACAAGAACAATTAATAAACATAGTACTATGGTTTTGCATTTTAACCTACATCCACATTCGAAACAACCACTACATGGAAACAGGGTTTTTGCGACAACTATTTAAGCCATTGCAAAAGCCTTTAAAACAAACTATGTCATTTCTTTTAAAAGAAATTAAAAAAACATGCTTTTTTTGTTCTCAATCTTTATTCTCACTTCTTAGACAAATTCTCTTCGTTCACTTTATTTCCAAACTAGAAAATTTATCAACAAATTAGTCTTTGTTCTCTTCATTTATCTACAAATCAGTTCTCATCCTATTTGATATTAACAAATTAGTTTATCTCTTTCTCGTTCTCTCTTATATCTCAGGTACCAATTTATCTATAATTTTATTTATTATTTTGTTTACCGAATTTGGACATGATTTTAAATTTTAGTTGTGAAGTCATGGCCAAAGCTCTAATCTCAATCAAACTTATTTAGGCTACAATTTGTTTTTGTAATTTCTATCAATTTTTGTTAGTTAGGGTTCAATTTCTTCAAATTTTATTTGTTAATTTTGTCAAAATTAAGCTTGCATGTAATATTTTCAAATTTTGAATGCTAACTTAATTATTTCAAATCGGTTCTTTATATGTAGAATTGCGCTTAGGGTAATAATTATTCATTTGATAGTTGTTCCTTTGTGTGTTCTTAATTTGAGATTCTTTTTGAATACTTTTTGGTCAAAGTTATTCTTTGTATGTTGTTTGTAGTAATTGCTTTGGGGTTATTTTTGAATACTCCAAATTTGGTCGGAATTTTATTTTATTGCTTTTCCAGTTCTTTGGGTTCTATGAGTTATTGGTAGTTCAAGTTTTTTATTGTAAAGTTGATGATTTATTGGCTGCACTTGAGAAAAACATAGAGTTAGGATAGAACAACCCACTCAAATAGTTTTATTGAGCAAGATTGACCTTCAGAAGTGTTATTGATAAAATAAAATACAGTTATTTTTATCCACTGGTTCTCTGAAGCACTAAGTACATTTGACTGGCATGCATAGCATTGAGTTGTAATTCAAATCTAAAAAAGCTGAATGTATCAATAATATTGGGTTGTTACTGTCATATCTTTGTCTCTATGGGGATGGGGATAGCTAAGTTTGTTAGATCTCCTACACTAATTAGGAGGTCTAGGGAGTCTCTTACATTAATGTTGGCAGGGAATTATGTTTAATTTCTATTTATACAAAAGGATAGATAAAGTGAGGTATGTGGTAAGTAGAAAAAAGTGTTTGCTTCCTTATCTATTTCTAGAAAAATAAAAGAAGGGGCTTGAGATAAAATTTCATTTGACTCAAAAGAAGAGGCTAAATAGTTGTCACAAAATTTTATGATGATTGCATATGCGATGGCTACTTTCTGCCACAACTATGGGTTTAAATTAGATTAGGTGTGTGAACATGTGTGTGGGTATTGAAATATAAGTATATGCCACGCACCATGTAGCAGAAGCATAATATGTATTTCAAAACTACATAAACATAAACAATTCTATCAATAATAAAAAAATATACCTTTGATGATTCACCAATGATATTGTTGGATAAATAGATTTCAAAGTCTTACATTAAAGTATTCTCTTGAACAAATCTAGTCCTTAACATGAACAAATCTAGTCCTTAACATAGGTGAGATCAAGAAGCTAGAATTGTAGCCTTTTAATTCTAGCGAGATTGTTCTAGCAATTCTTGTTTTGGTCTTTCTTATTTTAGACGAAAAATAAGATTTAGAAGAAAAGAACAACACTTACTTATGTTTCTCTTCAATGTCAGAATGTGTCTTAAAGAAAGATAAAAGAAAAAACCCTTTTTTATCAACCTTTCACATATGTTTTCTAATCCCCTATTTTCATCTTATTCCTTTTTCACATGGCTAAACATATCTTTCTAAGCTATTAACAAAATAGGGCAAAGGTCATATGTACCCCAATATTAATATTTAAATGACATTTTTACCTAATAAAATTTTTTAATATTCAATTTTGCCCCAATCCATCACTTTTTTGCCGTTTAATTAGATGAAAAATCTATTTTTAATAGTCATTTACCATTTTACCTTTATTATTAATAGACTTTGAAAAATGTGGGAATGAACACGTGTTACTATGTAATTTGAACACGTGTCACTATATAATTAATTAATTATTAATAAATTAATTAAAAAAATTGTCTCTATTACTGCAAAACAGCAACCAACTAGCTGTTGGCCACCTGTAATATTGGGATAGTAAAAAAAATTTAAATTTTACATTATTAAAAAATAAAAATTTAGATAATGTTCCAGTGCTTAACATTATTGATTTTTTTATTAATTACTTCACTTCTTTATTAAAAGTTATAGGATGGAGACTTCATTCTTACATAAAATTATATTATTAAAGTATTTTCTAGTTAAATATATAATATAAAAGCATTTCCTAATTAAATATAAATTATCAAATAAAAAATTGATAAATTATTTAATATATAAATATATATTTAAAAACTACATTTAATATATTCATATAAAACGGGGTAAGGATGAGGCGAAGAGGCTTAATTCCATCTCCGTCTTATTAATAATTCTGAGAATAATTTTGTTATACTCCATCTCATTTTTACAAAAATCATCTAAATGGGGCGGGGCCTTGTAGAACCCCATCTCTATCGTCATTTTGGCATCCCTAGTTATTATTTCTTTTTTTAAAGAAAAATAATTTTATATTTTAAAATTTTAAAAATGTCAAAATTGCATCATTTTCAATTATTAACCACAAAATGCAAAATATTTTTGTAAAACTTCAAAATTGCACTTTTAATTTTCTATCACTGATTTTTTTAAAAGATGTTTATTAATTTTTCCTATCACATATTCTTGATACATATTATCATAATTTATCGATGAATGATGATTAATTTTTATTTTAGCACATTCTATGATAAAATACTGATGTCAGAAATTGTTTAATAGTTTCTATCACAAATTTTTAGTGGAATAATTTTTTTATCACAAAATTTCTATAACAAAACACCTTTTCTTTTTGTAATAGTAGTGTTGAGTATGCTTATCCCTCAACAAATTGCACTTACAAAAATCAACCATTAAATTTTTTTTTGCTTTATACTTGTAGTTATAACTCAATGATAACGAATTTGGAGTACACCCTTTTTTTTTCTCTAAAGAGAGGGGTTTGATTTTTTTGCAAAGTTAGTTAAAAAACAATTGTTGGTTTTGCTTTACAGAGAAAATGTTTTAATTTAGATAAGAATATAAGGGGGAAAAAGCATATCTAACTTGAAATGTAATGCAAAATGAATTTAGAATACTTTTTGAAGTGTTTGAACACTATTTTGTCAAACCAACTCAAATGAAAAGAAATTTATTATTGATAAAGAAGACACAAAACATTTATAGGAAATGTAACATTTATATGAATCGGTCTATTAAATTCATGCTATGCACGCACTCATAGGGGTGGGCATGGTTCGGTATTTTAAAAGTATGAGCTAGGCCAAAAAAACATTTATACTAGAATTGAAAAATTCGGTTTTAATCTGGTTCGGTTCAATTTGGTCTCCAAAAATTGTGGTGGACTTTAAAATTAATGGACTTTTGAAATTAAATCTTTATTTAAGCTCAATTTATTATACAGTGTACACAGTACATTTATATATTTAGAGAATAATTTTATAATGGATTGAAACCCAGTTATTAAATCAACCCTAATTTATATCAAATAATAATTTTTTTTTTAAAAAATATATGACTACAAAACATAATCTATTAATGCAGACAAATGGTAAGAAAAAAAGAATAAGTTTAAAAGTGAATAAAAACAATTTAAACATACAAATGAGGACAAAAATTTAACTTAAACATCTGTACTAATAGTTATAAAAACGTATATGAATAATTGGTAAAGGGATAAAACTAAATTATGAGTCATGAATATATTTATGCAAAAAGTAAAAAAAAAAAAAAGCCAAATTAAGTGTTAACTCTAAGGCTTTACACCAAATTAATTACAAACCCTAAATAATAATTTTAAAAGCTATAAAGATTACAAAAAAAAAGGTACAACTTAAAATATAGAAATATTATTAAGATAAATAAATACAAATTTTCTTAAGTTCAAAGTCCATTAGTTGAATTTGTCACATTCCATCTTCCGAAACCACAATAAAAGAAAAAGAACAACATAAGTTTTTTTTTTTAAAAAAACAATTTAAAACTACATCCAAAAAAGAATTCTTTTTCTTTTTGAAATTTTTTCGAAAATAACCATATTTGAGAAGGTCTTAACTTTTTTAGCCATCATTTAAACTTTTTAACTTTTTTAACCAAACAATTTATTTTTTTTACAAAAATATCATTTTCATTGTTTATACAATACCTGCTATAATGCACAATATCTACTATAGTATACAGTATTTTTATTCAAAATTAAATATTTTTTATTTATTAAAATTTTATTTATTTATATTATTTCTTTATTTGTTTTAATCATATTACTACGAAATTTACATAAATAATATAATTATTTAATATATTTAAATTAAACTAAATAAACACAATAAAAAAAAATAATTTTCATAAACAAATACAAACTTAATTGTATTTTTATTAAAATTATATTTATTGATAAATAAATAAATATATATTTAATTATTTATGAATAATATAAATTAATTATGGCATATATAATAAAATAAAATTATAAAAAAATAAATTAAAATATTGAAAAATATATCATGGGCGCAATAAGTTTTTATCGCGCCCATATATGTTGTCCTTTTTTCTTTTTAATTTTATTATTTATTATAATATTTTTATTTTATTTTTACTTATTATTTTTTATAATAAATATTTTATTTATTTTATATAATTTAATTATATTATTTGTTAATTATTTAAATTAATTATATTATTTATTTAGTTTAGTTTAACTACATATTTATTTAAATTTTGTAATAACGTGATTAAATTAAATAATTAACAATCATATCATTAAATAAATAAATATGATTTTAATAAATAAATAAAATTTTTAATTTTAATAAATATAATTTTAAATAAAATAGTATTATAAATAAATTAGTTATAAAATTAAATTAAATGAAAAAATAACTGTTTTGTCAAAAAAAATTAAAAAAATAACTGTAGTATATACTGTGCACTGTAACATGTACTGTGCAAATAAAAAAAGGGTAATTTTGTCAAAAAGTGATTTATTTAACTAAAAAAGTTAAAAAATTGATATGGTGACAAAAAAAATTAAGGCTCCTCAATTTTGGCTATTTCAAAAACTTTTCCTTTTTTTTAATAAATCTAAATAAAGAAATGAATTAATTAAACCATTTGTAGTCTTGAACTATAACAGTAAAAAATATTTATTTAAAAGTAATTAAAATTTTAATTTTCAAATTTAAACTTTAAACTCATAAATAAATAAAAAATTAGACTAAAAGAGTAAAGAGTTATTGATTGGTGGTGGCCATCAACATTTCAATTTTTCTGGTCAAAGTTTCAACTTTTATTCTTGTGTGAATGGGACAGGAGAGGCGAACAGTAGAGAGTGAGAAAAGAGAGTGTTGAATTAAAGCAAGTTTTGAAAAATATGATTTTAGAGTTAAGGATAAAATTCCAAAATACTTGCTTTTGATTATATTGATTTAGGATTAATTGTTGTTTGTAATGATTGATGATTATGCTTGTCCCTACAAATAGTAAATTTTGTCTCTACTAATTTCATTGATTTAGGATTAGTTGTTTATTTTTTACCAGAATTTTAATTTGACCAAGATTTAGGATTAGTTGTTTTTTGTAATGATTTATAATTATGATTGCTTTTTTTAATACAATCAATTTCACAATAAATTTGTTTGAAATTTATATAATTGTATAAAGTGTCAATTTTTGAAATAAATATTAAAAAAATTAATTTAACTTTTAATTCAATTTGGTTCAATTTTTATGACATGAAATCAAATCAAATCAAATCAAAAATTTTCAAAAACCAATGTAAAAATAATTGTATAAATATTGTATAAATATTAGAATCAAATCCAATTAATCAGTATGATTGGATTCAATTCAATTTTTTCAAGAATCAATTATTTTTGCCTAACATATATTTAGATTTTAGATGAAAAAACCAATTTTAAACCCAGTGTTGCCCATCGGTCCATTGAGAAAATAGATGGTGTTCATTTAGCACTACTTCGTGTAATCGTTTCGGGCTTCTTCCTACTCCTAGTCCAATTGGTTTCGAAATCTTAGAAAACGGATACATATACATAAATCCGATCCGAATCCAACCCAACGCACGACGGCGACGCGAGCTGCTCGACTTCGACTGACCATCAGACTCGAGTCAAAGAGTCAAGTCAACATCTTAAAACCCTAACTCCTTTACTGTCTTGCAAAGACGACCAAAACAGACAACCATGGCTAAATCCGACAACAAGCCAAGCAAGAAGAAGTCGAAAAAGAATAAGAACATTGGCCCAAAGGCTGTAGCTATGAAGAACAAAGCCTCCAAAGCCGACAACCCGTTCGAGACCATCTGGTCTCGGCGCAAATTCGACATTCTGGGCAAGAAACGCAAGGGCGAGGAGGTGCGCATGGGGCTGTCCCGTTCGCTCGCCATTCAGAAGAGGAACAAGACACTGCTCAAAGAGTATGAGCAGAGTGGCAAGTCCTCGGTCTTCGTTGATAAGCGGATTGGTGAACGAGACGATGCTTTGGGAGATTTTGATAAGGCTATTATGCGCTCTGAGCGCCAACGTCAGGTTCACTATTTTCATTTCATTTTTTCCCCCTAAAGTATGCTTTTGTTAATGGAAAATGGAAAATTAGCTAAAGCTTTCTATAATAAACTGTTTACTAAAGTGAAAGCAAGAAACTGAATTGTTCAATTTCAATATTCTAGTTGAAAGGGCATTTTGATAGCAGATATAATTATTTTTAAATACATAACAGGAAATTAAACAATGAAAAAGAATTTTGTGTTTTGTGTGTTTCTCCTATCTTTTGAAAAAGGTGCTAAGAGTACACATAACTTAATTATTTTAGCAACCATAGAGGGAAGACAATATTGACTTACATTCTTCTCTTAAAATTTGTAGCCCTCTATATATGCCTTTGCTTAATTGCTCTTATCATTCTGTTTATTTATTTTTTGTGTTTGAAGATAAAATTGAACAAGAAAAGCCAGTATAATCTTTCGGATGGAGAAGACGATGAATTTGAAATTCCTGGTGTTGGCGAAAGAGATGATTTTGAGGATGGCATGCTATCTGATGATGATTGGATAGATGCAGACAAAACTGGAGGTATTTATCATTTCGTGTTATTACAACATCTGGATTATTTTTGTTAATAAAACTTGGAACATTTGGATTTATTCTTTATAAAGTCTTTAGTTTTAATTCTAGTCTTTGGACATAAAGTATATTATACATGGAAAAATACCACAGATGCACTGTTTTGACTCCTCAGATATAACTGGAATGTAGCTGGGTGAATTGATTTTCTTTCAAGTAAGGAATAACATTAATATGGAGAGAGAGTTATCTACAAATCAGATAGCTGATTTTGATGAGCAGTGGTCTTGTCTTTCATTGGTTCTTCTTTTCTTCATTTTTTCCATTAACTTAGTTTCAATTAGGGATTACGTGGGTATGTTTGTTCCAATTGTTGCAATTACTTTGATTTTTGTAAACTTGAGATTATTGCCAATCATATTAATTCTCTTTCTTACTGTTAAAGATTTTCGTACTCACTTAATCAGCAACTCTGGTTCTCAGGATTTCTTTATTACTTGGTTGGATTATAAAGTTACAGCAATCCACATTCTATTAATGATTTCCTTGTTGCAATTACTTTGATTCTTGTAAACTTGAGATTATTGCCAACAATATCAATGATCTTTCTTACTGTTTACAGAGAGGTCAAATGTCTTAAAGGAATTTCATGCTGATTATGTGCAGAATTCAGTTAAAAGTGATTTGATTGGAGGAGAGGAAAAGGTGAGATCTTTCTATAACAATCGAACATCTGGTTCCCTTATTTGTATATGAAATTTCTGTCTCTCTCTCCTTCTCTTTCATAGTGCTGATTGGTTAACATATGATGCCTTAGATTTAATTTAAAGAGATGACTTACTTGTTGCAGAAGCACAAAAGCAAGAAGGAAATTATGGAAGAAGTTACTTTGAAGAGCAAATATTTCAAGGTGGGGATCTATTTTATATTATTGTTACCCCTTTTGAAAGGGTATATATATCTATATATCCATGCATCCCCCCATCCATGTTTCTATCTATCTGCCTATATATATATATATATATATATATATTCACACATATATATGTACATATACTCATGAAGTTTTTAATATCTTCTAATCTTGTTTTTCTCATTTCTTCTTCACAGGCACAAAAGGCAAAAGATAAGGAAGAGAATGAGCAGTTTATGGAAGAGTTGGATAAGACCTTCTCTTCTCTTGTTCAATCTCAGGTTGTTAATGTCAATGACTGAACCTAGCAAGATGAATGCCTTGAAGGCCCTTGTCAATAAGGACATTCCTAATGAGCATGTAAAGAAGGATGATAAAAAAATAGAAAGTTCTCAGCAGGTACACTTTTATGTTGGTTGTAGGCAGAAAATTTTTTTTGAGTGGTCCAATCTTATGCTACTGTTTCCTAAATTTTCTGCTGTAATGGTTCAATTTAAGGCACTAGATTCTATTTCTAAATATATCTTCTCCTTGACAAGTTAGATTCTTTTCTGATAATTGAAGTATTATCTTAAAACTTTAATGCTTTCTTGTTTTGGACAATAAAAAGAAAAGAAAAAAAAAGAAGAGCTTATATGCTTTTACTACCAAGGTACTGTGCATATTTAGCATAGATGATATGAATCCGTAGCTTTAGTGGTTGATATTGTTTTGCTGTGTTGGCAGGAAAAACCTGATTCTTATGACAAACTTGTTAAAGAGATGGCATTGGATATGCATGCACAGCCATGAGACAGGATGAAGACAGCTGAAGAGATTGCCTAAGAGGGAGAGAGCAACTGGAACGACTGGAGGTAAGTAGCGTCTCTCTCATGTATGTGTTCAATTCATGCATGCTAATGTGATTTGCAGCTGGTATTAAGTTGTATATAATTAGTGAGGATTACTGTAGTTGGAGTTTCTTATGATAGAGAACTTAATGTTTATGGTTTTACCTATGAAATGCATCGGATACGTCTGTGTATGTGTGCATTCGCAAGAATCAATGGCCCTTAATCTTTTCAGAGCTTATGACAGAAGTTGTGGACCATTATATTAAAGAAATTTAGTGCTTGATATTGCATATAACTTGCACCATATGTAGGATGCATTAGTTATGCATACTAGATATAATGTTGACTGTTGAAAGTGGACAAGTTCAATTTGAGTGACTTATTCTCTTGGCTATGGTTGTGCCACGCAAATAGGGATGCAACATAAAGTGAGTCGATGGTGATGGATGGATGGATAGATAATACTTTACAGAGGTATTTTTGAGCTCATTGTGAATTACACTAAAAGGTTTTTGAAATCTGGGAATTCTTTCTTTGGTGAACTAGTTGTAATATATATTGGCCCCATTAAGTGCAGAAAACATAATGTTTTTAATTGTGTTATACATTTGTGTGGCTAGATGTTGAGAGTGTTGGTCACTGTTTAATTAAGATAAATATTTTTTAGCATCATGTTTAATAAAATATAATTTGCTCATCACTTTACATCTCTTTATTCACTGCATGGTTTAGTCATAACTAGAGCATCTTATGGGATTAGTGAAGAACAGTAGTTGACATGTTACTGTGAAATTGCAGGAGCGTCAAAAGAGGTTGCAAGCAACTGATGACATAGTGATGATGACAATGAAGATGGCAATAAACTATCAAGGCCAAGGTCAATTTCTGGGGATGATCTTGGTGATTCTTTCTCACTTGATGAAGAGCCAAAGGCTAAAAGAGGTTGGGTAGATGAGGCTCTAGGAAGAAAGGACACAGCTGAGAGTGATGATGAGGATTCTTCTGAGGATTCAGATGATGCTGAAGATGATGGCATTGGTGAAGAATCTGATGAAGATAATGATGCAAGTGAAAAGACTCTAACCTTAAAAGACTGGGAACAAAGTGATGATGATGATCTAGGCACGGATTTGGAGGAGGAAGAAGAGGAAGAAAATGATGGAAGAGCTAATGATGAGAAAGTGGTGGAGCCGGAAAGCCACAAGGGATTGAAGGACAGAGTTCATGTTGAGACTAAAAAAGTGGATAGGGAATCTTTAGAAGTAAAGAAAACCAAAGCAGATCATGCACAGCCCTCTTCTCAATCAGACATTCCTTATCTGATTGAAGCTCCAAAGAGCTTGGAAGAATTTTGTGCATTGGTGGAGAATTGTTCCAATGCTGACAAGGTTGTGGTTGTCAATCGTATAATGGCAACCAATGCAATTAAGCTTGCAGCAGAAAATAGGAAGAAAATGCAAGTATGGAAGTTTCCGCACTTTTTTTCTCTTTGCTTTGTCTCTCTGCTTATTTCCTTTGTGTTTGTGAGAGAGAGTTTGTGTGTATCCTTGTGCATCTAGAATTCCTATGTTAAATGCCTAGCTTCTTTATTGTTTACAAAGAATTAAACTCTTTTCTCAAGTTCATACAGTAGAAAGCTTGTTTGCTGTTTCATTAAGGTTGATGATATGTTAGGTTCATGATTAAATTTGAGTCTTTAAGTCCGTAGGCTTTTTTTTCCTCCCCTTCTTTGTGTAGTACAAATAACCAGTTAAAAGTCCCATAAAAAAGCAACCAGTTAAAAGCAGAGCACAAGGGATACATATTCAAACCTTTCAAGAGTTTAGTTGTTAGTGCATCTATATGGTTTTGTTTGTACTGGTTAGCTGTAGCTTTCAATTACAAGCAATACTATTTGGGTGCTCAAAAACTAATCAATATAGTCAATAACTTGTAATAGCTCCTTCTTGTTGGGAAGACAAGGCAATGAGGGTGGTTTTTGTTGTGAGATTTAGCTTGCTATTTGATTTGATGGAACTTCAACTTTTTAAGAGTCCATGCATTAGAGACCTGAGTTAGATTCTTGGACACTGTTTCAGGATTTTTTTCTTTTCCTTCTTTAACAGAAAAAAACTTATTACTGCATGTATACATATAATCCTTTGAATTAGGTCTGGTATTGTGCTGTCAAACTATCTATTTCTGTGTTTGCTTCTACCATTAAAGTGAAAGTAATGTATCTGCCCCTTCCCCAGGTATTTTTTGGTGTACTTTTGCAGTATTTTGCTGTCTCAGCAAACAAAGTGACTCTTAACTTTGAGTTGTTGAATTTGCTGGTCAAGCCACTGATGGAAATGAGTGTTGAAATCCCATACTTTGCTGCAATATGTGCTCGTCAGCGGATTCTATGAACTTGAACACAACTTTATGCTGCTCTCAAGAACCCAGGTCTGTGTGATGGTTCTTGATATCAAATCATGCTAGCTTAGTCTTGCAGAGGTTTTTAACCAAATAACTTTACCATTTGTGCAGAAAATGGTAGTTGGCCTTCTTCAAAAACATTGTTTCTCTTGAGGCTGTGGTCCATGATTTTCCCTTGTTCTGACTTCCGTCATGTTGTAATGACTCCAGCAATATTGTTGATGTGTGAATATCTCATGCATTTTCCTATCATGTCAGGCTGGGATATCGCTATTGGTTCTTTCTTATGCTCCATGGTTCTCAATGTATGTCCATTGGAATCTTACATTTTTGCCCATTTAGGTAGTATAGTTTAATTGTAAGAGCTTTAATGGATTGTGCAGCATAGTTCCTTCAGTCATCTGTCCTTACTGTTCTGGATACCGGTTTTACTTGTGGTTGGAGATGGAAAGTTCCCAAGTGTTTCTTAGGCTCATTTTCAAATGCCTATTTGCTGTTTAGGATTTATCTATTTGGTTTCTGTGATTATCCCAATGCTCTCTTTGATTATGCAAATCAGTGATCAATATTACTGTTGTTTGCCATTGCCTTGATTTGAATTTTTAATATAATGTTCAGAATGAATTTACTTCATGTAGGATTTGTTTGCTCGTACTTTTGTCTTTTTTCATTCAGTCTCCCTGGTTTATGTGAAAAATTACATTGCAGGTCAGTAGACAGTCTTAGAAATTCTGTCCAGAGGTGATAATATTTCTTTGAACTTTGTTATTGGCAGCAACAAACCAAAAGCCAACATCATATCAGGAGTCTGAGGTATATGACCCCTCATGATGCTATTTTGTCTAGTGTAATTGTGTCAATTATGTATTTTGTTACTGTATTACATGAATGTCACACTATCTTGTAAATGCTTGGTGAAATGATGATTTTTACTGTTTATCTTGTGGCAGTTTTATCTTCTTATGGAATTGAAAGCACTTCGGCCCTTGCTTTGTTTACGCAATTGTGTAGATGATATTAATCCTTTGAATATCCTCAAGATAATGAACATTCTAGAGGGCTCGTCTTTTTTCAGCTCTGATAATTTTAGGTTAGTAATCATTGGTACATTTTCCAATATATATTTAGTCATAAATTGAGGCTTTGTCCAGTCATTTTGCATTCCTTTTTCCACAATCTTTGTTGAGTGCCCAATCTATGATAAATGTTTTAACTAAATTTTCTAGAAAGTTGCTACAATTTAGAGGGACATCGAAGATACCCGTTTCATGGAAGGATATTTGCAGATATGGCCATGAAATGTAGCTTTAATTTAATTGGTGCTAATCAAAGTATTATGGTTATATTTGTGCTTGGTGTATGGTTATGAGACTAGCTGCCAATCACTTTGCTTGATGGACGATTCTCCAGGTACAAAGACGCTTGCATTGGCACGATGCAAACTACATTAAATGCTGGCACAGTACTAGTCACTCGGTACTCCAACTTTTGCATGCCCCTTATAGATTTTAGCCTATTTTCAACCCTAAAAGCATAGATCCACATTACGGGGGCAGTACTAGAAGGAAACACATATTCAGCCACACTTCACTACCAAATGGTCTACCGAGTTCAAAACCATGCCCTGGACTTTGGAACACCCCACATCAGTCAAGATGCCATCCTGCTCTCTGTAGAATCCAATAAGGTACTAACATACACCTATGTGCCAAGACAACTCTCTAATGAAGAACTGGTTAAACTCCTTCCAGACACATGAATAACCAAGTATGAACAAGATCACAAACAATCTCAGCCACCCAAACCACTACAAATCACAAACCACAGTTTCTTCCAAAGACGCGACGGACAAACTGAAATTTGTTTTGAAAAATCGGGTTCTTCAGCCCCACCCTTTCCAACTCAGTTCACGTTTAACCCGGTGAACCACCCATAAGAAACAGTCCTCATTGTCTCTTTTTTAGGACAAGGGAGACCTATTTACCAATTCAAGACAGAGGATGGCCATTGCCACTGGGACCATTTTTGCAACTGTTAGTCATGTCAAGATAACAGATTGGACGATGAGAACTTTGTCAAAAGACAAAGACAGAAAAAGAAAAAGCAACACTCCCAGTGTACCCTCGAGAAAAGATATCATAATGGCAATCTAGATGTCGGGCTTCTAGGATAGCCGTCTGGAAAATTTGATTATTATGTCACATACTCTGCCCCACATCACAACCCTTTTTCAAACTGTAAACCACACAAAAGGAACATACAACCACCACCGACATGTAAACTGAAACCTCAATCCCCAAATCTCTTAAACCCTTTTTCACAAATTTGTATGTTCTCGCCTGTAGACTTTCCTTCTTTAACCCCCAACACAACCCTAAAGAAAACACTGTCCAGTAATGGAAAGTAAAACAACCAAACACTAGACGGGTAATTTTGAACAGATAAGTCTTACGGATGCAGTTCTCAACTGGTAGTCACAGAATGTTGTAGTCCAAAATAATGCTCTTAAAAGAATTGAAGAATCACATACAAGGATAGAAGCTAAAATTGACAATGGCTTCACGACCCACCAGATGTTGATAGACAAACTCAAACTTGAGATTAAAGTGTTGCACGAACACGTGCTAAATTTGGTTCAACACGGTCTCCCATTCTAAGAGAAAGAAAAGAAAATCAATCATTTGAAAATCCAACTACGAAGCCTCGAACAAGACATCTTTCAGCCATGGCGACTAGTAGACATCTTGCCCAAGGCATCACAACCCTTACCATGTACCAAGCCTCCTTCCATCTTTGGTGATTGTTCTACACTTATCCCAAAAAAGGACAAAAAGAAAAAGCATGCCTTCGAGCCATCCACTACATTCATGGCCTCAACCCCGGACACAATCACAGAACCTATCTTTAAAACCTTACCAACCCCACCCCCAGAATTTTATCGAAACCCGAACCCTATGACATCCATTTTTCCTTCAGCCACTATGAATTAACTATTCACCCTCACCAAGACGCCAACACCACAAATAGCCTCAGAACCTGAATCCATCTCTGAGTCAACGTCATGGTCAACGACCTCCTTGATTCTACCCCAATACATGAACACTACACCTTCAGACCTACAGGCATCAAGACCACAAATAGTAGTTCATGAACCAGATTCCTCCATGGACGAGGCAGAATGTCACGCTCTAGACCCAAAAGATCTGACACATGACATCACTTACATTCGTTCAATAATACTTAAGCATTTATTTTAATTTCTTTCAGAATTATAGCAATTAAATTATGACTGGGACAATTAGTAAACCGGAGATACGCAGAGTTTTCTCAGAGATTAACACTCTACTACGTCACCAGTAGCAACTTTGTTACCGGAAGCCCAAAATATATTCATTGCAAATTCTTACTTAAAATCAATCCATTACTACACTTGGTGAAACTTAAACTAAATCCAACTACACAATAAAATAATACATAGGTATTTATTCACTAGGGACAAATCAAATATCTTATCCCACGTGTCCCCAAATAAAACACTTAGCAACCTAACAACTTAGGGAACCCAAGGAACAGCAGAAGCCTTGCCAAATCCGTTATGCACACATGTACCTTATTTACCTGAAATCACCATAAACTATAATGAGTATAAAACTCAGTAAGCATATTAGTTTTTCATATATCAAATACAAATACATATATGTACACGATGCATATGTATGATATGCTGTGATCAATCAAAATCATAATCTTATCAAATCACATATCATGTAAGCGCTTACACATTCTTTCAAAACATATTACAGGAATACCATCACTCAACTACTACTTAGTAGGACTTACACATCACATATCACATAATGAGCCAAATGTCACTCGTAGGTGACATACCGTATGAGAGGAATAGTACAAGTGAGGTCTTGAATAACACATATATAATGCTCATGCCCGAAGGTAAAAGCCAAACCCTCACCCTGATCATCGGTGAGTCCTCTCACATGCACCAATACGCCACCACACGAATGTGATAACTCACTCTTCCTTTAGGTACCAATAGGATCCTCCCTACATACGGAACACATAACATATACCTATCCCGAAGGAAAGGCCACACATAAAGGCTCCACAAATCACATAAGATGTCTACTAAGTCAACAGTGAGTTCAAGCATCCTCAAAACACAAAATCTTTCTCATGGACATATTGCACTTCAAAGCTTTCTTTGTCAAACACATTTCATTTTGAAAGCTCGCTTTCAAAAACACATGTATGTCCATGTTCAATGTTAATGCTCACATTCATAAACATATGTCTTTCACATTTCATATCAAATACACTTTGGCATAACATAAACATATTTTTAAGCACATTTACAAAATCATACATAGACAATTACTATGCTTATAGTGATTTCAGTAAAAGTCTAGTATACTTACCTCTTAACACTTTCAGCTACAAGGCTTAAATCTCCTTAACCTATCAATGGAGATTAATCCTTTCATAAGCCTCACAATTCACACAAAATACTTTAAATAACTTACAAAATTATACACAATGCATTTATCACATCAAATTGGTCTAAAAACTTGGTTTCTCAAAACCTGTCATTCTGACCACTTACACTTAACAAAATTTTCTAATACATCAAATGATGTCAAATTACTCTAAAATCAGAATATACCATCCTTGACTCATATATCCTTCTTATATATGAATATTATATCAAAATTCCTACACAATCCATTCCATACACACCATTGAATCCAAACTACTAACCTGACAGGATCAAGATACTTACTGAACAGTATTCAATCTCCCAATTTTATAAAATCATATACTAACTCAAAAATTATAAAACTACCACATAATTACTCTTGACACATATCTCAGTCCATGATAAATATTTCACTTCCAAATCACTGCCAAAAGTATTTTAAAACTATTTTATTCTATAACTTTAAAAATCTGTTAATCAAATATTGCAATGAGCTGATAC
This sequence comes from Ailanthus altissimus, assembly GCA_946807835.1. Lineage (NCBI taxonomy): Eukaryota > Viridiplantae > Streptophyta > Magnoliopsida > Sapindales > Simaroubaceae > Ailanthus > Ailanthus altissimus. The sequence continues at coordinate 21,847,397 of OX327685.1, read as the reverse complement.
ACTTTAGAAATTCATAACACTTCAACCACATTGATCTAAATTCTCAATTCCGAGTATATCATATTAGACATATAAAATTATCATATTCCACAAATTCATAATTTTTGAAGATCATTCAGTAGGACAAAAATTAATTTTCACTGTACTATACTGTTTACACAGGAAATTTTCAGAATTTCAGGGTCATTTTGGTAAATTCACTATAAATTCAATTTCCAGAATTTTCAATCGATTCAAAGTCTAAGATGATCCTTAACATGTCTAATTTCATATACTCAAAATTCAAAACTAGAATCGAATCACAACAATTTATAAAATTCCTAGATCAAGAGGTTATCAAGCAGAAATTTCATAATTCATCATGATTTATCAAACTATCTTATAGATCATCATCAATTCTCATATGATCTTACGAAATACACAACAAATCCTCAATTATACATATTTTCAGAAATCAAAACTTAAAGGAATTAACTTAATTAATACCAATAAATTGAGAAATACGTATGATATACCTCTTGAAATTCAAAATTCCAATTTCTTCTTCTTTTTCTTCTTCTTCTCCTCTTTCTCTCTCCTCTATTTCTCTCTTCTCTCTCTTAAAATGGGTAGCTCGACCTAAAAATGGTAAATTAGGGTTTAAAAGTGTATTTTTATACTAAGAGGCTAATTTTTGGTATTTACGAATTTGCCCCCAAAACTTTCAAAGTATAACAATTTGGTCCCTAAAATAAATCTAAAGTCATACAAATAAACCCAATACTAATCGTATATCCTTAACCTATAAAATATTACTAATAACAATATATAATTCAAGTATCACCAACATACAAATAAAATATGTATATTTATACATATATAAATACTTATTCTTACCAGTCGTGGATACTGGTTACTACACAGAAACTCCGACGAGCTCAATCATCTCGACCAGACAACACAGAGAAAAAATATTGGCTAACTCTTGATGACATCAGCCCTCATAAATGGGTTGATCGCATTTTCGAGTTCCAAGCATGGTGTTTAGCTGAGCAACAAAAAGCTAGGGTTACCATCCATGAAGTCATACAAAAGGCCATTGCCCGATTTCAAGGAATACTAAAATACTGGTACCTCAATTTGGGAGAATATAGACATCGCATGCTACAACAAAATGATTCAATCAAACAATTTATTGGCATTTTATTTAATGAATTTGTCGGAGAAGAAGGCCAGATAACAGAGAAAGCTTGCGAAGAATTCTTTAAGAAGAAGTGTTGCTCATACAAACGAAAAGATCTTGAATTACATTTCAAAAAAGCTACAGCCAGATACTACATTCTGAGAATTGATGACCCTAATTTGAAACAAGCCTATCTTAATTCAGTCTCAGAACCATTGGGATAAGAGGCTCTAAGACTCCTGGATTCAAAGAATAAAAACCTGCAGAATTCCTCTATAGGAGTAATCTAATAGGCAGTCTTATCAGCTCTAGAAAAGTTATGTGCATGCCATAAATTCTTCAAAGATTTTGATCTCACGGGCAAAAGAATTCAAAAGGCTTGTGAACGACGTGATTTGCAGATTAAATGTCCTGGAAAAGAATGCTCTTGCAGAACTCAGAAAAAGCACCATCACCGGAAGTTTAAAATCTGGCAACCATTCTCTTGACCACCCAGGTCCAAGAAGAGATTTTTTTCGAAGAAAATCAGCTTTTTCGAAAAAAAGGAACAGATGTTTTATTTGTGGGTAAAAGGGACATTTTGCAAAACAGTATCCTGAGAAAGACAAAAGGAAAAAGAATGCTGTCGGCCATCAGCGTCATTGCAAAAGACGAACCTATCAATTCAGACCTGGAATCTCTTTTGTCTGGACAAAGCTGTGAGGACAGTGATACAATCCTTGTTTACTCAGAATTCGAATCAGAATCCACTTCAAGCTCTGTCTCGAAGTCACTAAAAATTCAAACAGAACCATCACAGTCACCCATACCATCCAAGCCACTATACACAATATCTGTCCTGATGTTAGAACTCTAGCTATACCTATCCAAATACAGTAAGCCAATCAAAGTAATTGGACTACTTGACACTGGCGCTGCAGCTTTAATCCTCAACCCAATCATCCTCTCCGAGTTCTCCTGAAAACCTTATCACCAAACCTTTCGAGCAGCCAATGATGAATTATTTACTGTATCTATGATCAGTAAGATAATTTATCTACAGTTCTTTTCAAACCTCAAAATCCGCCATAAACTATTAGGCTCGGACCTTCCAGGAAAAGACCTGATCATAGGCTTTGATTTGATCCAAAAACTTTTAAAAAAGAAAGTTTTTACCAAGCCCAATGGATTAAAGTTCAAAGCCCATTTTTTACCATGGTCAACCATTCCAAACTATTTTTTTATTACCCTTCTCAATGCTGTCTTTGAACAAATCAAAAACCACTCTGCGTCAAACAGTCACTCTGAATTCCTCCTCAAATGTCCCCACCCGTTGTGAAAAAACCAAGAATATTTTGTCCGACTACCTTTCCACATGAGCGAAAATTTCAACCCAACCAAAGCTAGCCACTCTAGCATATGCCACCGGACCATGTTGACATAGTCAACGCAGAACTCACACAACTGTTACAAGAGGGATTTATTGAACCCACTTCCTCACAGTGGGCCTGCCAAGCCTTTTACATCAATAAACGCAGCGAGCAAATTAGGGGAAAATTAAGATTGGTCATTAATTATCAACCTCTAAACTCTTTTCTGCAAGATGATAAGTTTCCTCTACCCAACAAGCAGACGTTATTCTCAAGGATTGCACAGGCAAAGGTGTTTTCAAAATTTAACTTAAAGACGGGATTCTGGCAATTAGGAGTCCACCTTGATGACCGACATAAAACAAGATTCTGCACACCTCACCACCACTACCAGTGGACCGTCCTACCTTTCGAACTAAAGACTGCTCCATCTTTTTTCTAGAAAATGATGATGAAAATCTTTGAACCAATTCAAGATCAGGCCCTCATCTACATAAATGATATTATGCTTTTCTCAAAAAACGTTGATGAACACTATGATCTTCTTTTGAGATTGTAAGGGCATCATGATCTCACCCACCAAGTGCCACGCAGGTCTTGAAGAAATAGATTTCCTAGGGATGCGAATAAAGAATGGACAATACTAACTTTAACCCTACATTGCAGTACAGCTGACTAGATTCCCTGACGACAACTTGACAAAAACCCAAATCCAACAATTCCTCGACATTGTAAATTACATGTCGGATTTCATACAGCACCTTTCACAGATCACGAAGCTCCTGTTTCACATGCTAAAAAAGAATCCTCCACAGTGGCAACAACAATAGACGTTAGCTGTGAAACTGCTCAAAGAAAAAGCAACAAATCTGCCGCCTTTACAGATCCCATCACCTGGAAAAAGAATCCTACAGACAGATGCAAGTGACTACCAGTGGGGGGCCATCCTCCTAGAAGAAACCAATGGAAATAGACAAATTTGTGGGTAAAGAAGCGGAGCCTTTTCAGACTCAGAACTCCACTACTATAGCACCTTTAAAGAAATATTGGCAGTAAAACGGGCAATTGAAAATTTTGAATTTCACTTGATTGGACACAAATTCATGGTCAAACTAGACATGTCAACATTTACTCACATACTGAAGTTCAAACAGAAACGCATTCCAAACCAGCAACTGTTAAGGTAGCAACAGTGGTTCTCTAATTTCTCATTTGAAGTAAAACACATCAAAGGCAAAGACAACACAGTGGCAGACTTCCTCTCCCGCAACCCTATAAATACTGACAACTCGCTCACTAACCACATCACTGCCAAACACACAATCAAAAGGCCAAAACACAAATCCTATTCCACCATCCTCTTGATGACAGCCTCCTCGTCCTCTGCCTCTTCCCCCGCTGTTCCTCTAAAACCTTTTATTATCCATCCACCAGTCCCGTTTGCTCCTTCAAAATTTGAAGAAAGAATCAGGACCAGAACCATCAAGTCAAACCCCACTTAACTCATAAGACAATACGCCATCCAAGCTGTTGAAGAAAACGGATGGGGCACTTTAGGCACCCCACTATTCAACCTAACCTACCCATTTTTCTACCTTCACTGTCACCCTTTTCGAAGCCTGGTCCAAAAGTGTTCTTTACCTGTTATAGTACCTATTGGATTTATACACCATTACAATGGAATTCCCTGTCCTGAAGACGAAAAAATGGTTCGAAAGTCTTGTCTAGCCACGATGCAATCGCATTCTTACAATGGTTTTTCCCCCATGAACAATGGCTAGTCAAGTTAAAAAGGCTAATACATCAACACAGTCAATCAATAATGCCACCCAGAAGATTTCATATCATCTTTCTCTTCCAACGTAAGGGAATGATTATATCCGATCATGAGGTGCATTATTATCTTATCGTCGAGGACTACTTTATGTTTTCATACCCCCTGCATGTGTTCCGGGATAACCGCAGAGCATAAATGAGAGAACTAGAAAGAGTCCTTGCAGAAAAAAATCAGATCATCCCATCAGTCGTATGGATAGACCTTGAAGACTGTGCCCCTTGGGAAACCACAGATGAAGACTTCTCATACAGACTCCAACAAACATCCAACATCCACAAACACAGATAGAGTGAACAACACCAACGCTACGTCCAACAGTACTACCAGTACAACCGTGTAAGGATTGATCACGAAAATTCCTTTCCTGAAATTTTCTTGCCAATAGCAACATTGTTACTTGAAGTTTCACAACAGGAGAACATGCCGACGTCCATGAACTTATCAAGAAAAAGGCTGATGAAAGTCATATAGTGCGACGACCAATCCAAATGCACAAGAAGAAGCAAGTGGCTATTAAACTACTAAATCCTAAATTTGAGGAGAAGTAATTATCCTATCCCCTAATGTCTTAAATTTCATTTGTTAGATTGTGCTTCTAAGAAATGTTGTTGGAAGTATGTAACTGACAACCATGCTGTTTAGCAGCTTTGTTAAGGGTAGAGATTACGATCAAGATTGTGAATGGGCAGAGAGAAGAAAGTTGCAAAACCTCATAAAACGCGAAGCTAAGGTGCTGCTCGTGAGTTGCGTAAAGACAATTATTTCTTATCTCAGGTAAAGGAAAGAGAGAGGGCAATGTTGGAGGAAGAAAAAGCAGAGAAGTATGGGAAGGCAAAAGCTTTCCTCCAAGAATAAGAACATGTTTACAAGTCTGGACAATTGGGAAGGGGCAGCAAGAGAAGGAGATGTGGGTTTTAATCTTATGTACGTCTTGGGTTTTTCTCTTTTAGCATTTCTTCCTTCAAATCTGTAAGGTGATTCTGTTATAAATGTATCATCCTTTCAATGCTTTCACGCTTGGAAATCCTCTCTTCCTTCAATGCTTTGGTGCTTGGAAATCCTCTATCGCTCTCGCCCACGCCTTTTCTCTTGCACAAGGACGCTAGACATACACAGCGGTATTTGGCACTGCTACCATTGTCCACAAAATAGATTTTGTCTACGGCTAGCTGTATACAAAGTGATGATGTATTATTAAATGTAATTATTTTTGTTCTCTCTATTTTGCAGTGATGTGGAGCTGGGGATGGCAAAACTCTTGTATGGGTCTGGGTCTTGCTCAATTCAGTTTCAAACTTAGGTTTTTTCATAGTTCTCGTAACTGGAGTTGTATTTGGGTTTTTTTAGGTGCGTGTGGGGTTCAGCTTTTGATCCATGCTGGTCCGAACGAATAGGATTTTAGCTCGGTTTTTATTTATTTTATTTTCTTTTTCAAGTTTTATTTTTTATTTTCTTTTTCAAGTTTTATAGCTAATGACAAAACGAAGATGTGTCTATCAAAAGTAAAAGTAAAGCGAAACGTACAAAAACAATTTTGAATGGCCGACTCTGACTAACAGATAATGAGTAAGATGAAGATCTCTGCAGAGTTCATTCTTTTGGTTACCTTTAAGTATAATTTTTTTTATAAAAAAAAAAACAGAAAAGAGAAAGCTGAAGAAAAATAGATGAGATTGAGAATAAAGAAGAGTCTACTGAAGAAGTTTGGGTGGCGAAATTTTTTACCATCTCTAGCTGGATCCTCGTAATCTTTCCTTACGTACAATAATCTCCTCTGAACATCTTTCAGGAAGTGGATGCATTAAAGAATTCGGGCCACGAGGGAAAACTGGATACTAATTAGAAGAAATCGGAGAAGGATACCACTTATCCGGAACAAGCTTACTGTATGACTAAAAATTAACGAACTAAAAAGAAAACAAACTTTTATCTAAGGCAGCATAGTCGATAAGAAATTAAATTCAATCGCTTATAAAAATAAAAAATCAAAATCAAAAGGTTGCTTTCTACCATTTTGCCCCATGGACTGTCCGAATGTTGAGGAAATTTCCGAACCATTTACAAGTCATTCGTACATCAGAATTCATTGCGTAAGCCTGCTGAAAGTATGGCAAAGGCAGAGCGAGCTTGACCACGTCAAACTTTCGATGAAACAATATATGCGTGCAAGTAGATGTCTGAAATTATTTTTCGTCATTTAATAAATTAACTAATTATGATTATGCACAGAATATGAGAGTTAAATTATGCATAGAGAATGTGAGAGAGAATATTTAATAGGTGGCATGATTTTGCTAGATGGTCTTATAGAAGTAGTTCCACGTAAGACTTTCTTTTATATTTGAAACTCATTCCTAGCTATCACTAAAATTGGTCACCAGCTACAAATGCAGAAGAAAGGCTTTTCCGTCCTTAAAGTTGTAAGCTAATCACTAAGAGAAAAAGAAGGAAAATATGTTATAATGAATGTAATCATAGCCATAGGCATCCAGTCACCACCTTTTACCAATGCATAAGAAGGGCTTTTCCGGTCTTAAAGTTGTATGCTAATTACTAAAAAAAAGAGGAAGGTAAATATGTTTCAATAAAATTAATTGTAGGCATAGTTAATAGTAACCACACATCTCTATTAATGTCAGATTTTGATTTTGATTCTTCTGTTTCTAAATTAAAAAAAAATGTTTATAAATATAATGTCTATTATATTTAAAAGATAATTAAAAAAATGACGATTATTACAAACGAAGAAATTGTGGCATATATTTGTATAGATCATTCTCCCAAATGTTGCACACAAAGAGTGTGTCATCGTGGGTTCAGGGTCATGGTACATTTCTGTGCTAATAATAATGTGAGGTGAGACTTGAGAGAGAGGAAAGGTACCAACTAGTTACTAAATTCCTACTGAGGAAACTATGCTAAATACAAAACGCTCAACGTCCAATAGGCGTCATGATCTCAGAGAACTCTACCCCCGGGCTGGGATCAGAAGTACCAATATTGAGAATGCATGGATGACTGTCTATCCTAAGAGAATCATGATAACAAGTCATCTTCTTGCTAGTCTCATCACCAGTAGAATCCACCCTGTCCTCTTGAATATGATGATCAGCAGCAGCAGCTTCTTGTTGCCGCCATGCCAGCTCCAGATTCCACAAAACATCACCCATCTGCGGTCGATCACTCCCTCTATCTGCTAAGCACTTATTTGCTATACCAGTGAATGTTTTGAAACATCCTGGATCAATCTTTCCCCTCAGATACGGGTCAATGATCTCATCCAATGTGCCTAATTGATAGCAACGTACTACCCAGTCAGCCAAGTTCACTTTCTCATGCTCTTCCTCCTCATTTTCTGCCACTGGTAACACAGCAGGCCTACCACACAATACTTCAAAAAGAACCACCCCAAATGAGTATACATCAGATTTCCCAGTCAGTTGTCGACGCCGGTAGTATTCAGGATCCAAGTAACCAAAGCTACCTTTTACAGCAGTGCTAACGTGTGTGTTTGATTCAGTAAGCATGCTCGGGCCAATTTTTGACAACCCAAAATCTGAAACTTTAGCCACCCACTTCTCGTCTAGCAGTATATTTGTACTCTTGACATCGCGGTGAATAATTGTGTGCTTTGCACCCGTATGAAGATAGTGTAATCCTCTGGCTGCACCAATACAAATTTCCAACCGCCGGCTCCATTCAAGTGGAGGTTTGTGGTTATTGTAAAGATGATCTCGCAGTGTACCCCGAGACATGTAGTCATAAACAAGAATCATTTCTTTTTTTTCCATGCAGTAACCAATCAAAGAGACGAGGTGGCCGTGCTGGAGATTCGAGAGCATCGAGATTTCAGTTTTGAACTCGTTTAGACCTTGGTTTGAACATGGATTTGCACGCTTTATAGCAACAGTGGTCGTGTTGCCATCGATGGAACCCTTGTAGACCTTTCCAAATCCACCAGCTCCGATGAGTAAACTGTCCGAGAAATTGTTGGTCGCTAACTTGATCTCTGAGAGAAAAAACTGCTGGAAGTGGTCTGATTGCCACTGCAAGAATGCCCTTTTTTTTCTTAAAAAGTGAGAAAAACGCCTTGATGGGATGAATAGACATAATAAACTTAGAAAACTTAGGGCAATTAAACCAATTGAAAGACATTTGGGTATGATCATCAGTCTATCTTGATTGTCAGGTGCAGACAATGTTCTTGCTCCATATCTATATGGATTGGATCCTGCCAGATTATTGCTAGCATCTGATAGTTTTAATATTTCCAGTCCATTTAGGATTGGTTCAATCTGTTGCAGAACTGATTCTGAATTGCTTTGTAAAGCAATCAACAAGTAATCTATGCCCTGTCCTGTTAAATTCACAAGATAGTCTCGAGAAACAGGAACATCAGCCACACCGCTCCAGTACATCACATCTGCATGATCCTCAGCGGTTTGATCGTTAATGTAGATGCGAAAAGCCCTTGGGTTTTGCTGAGAAATTGTTGTAGAGATCTCGCAGAAATGGAGCCTAATGAGGTAATAAAACCCAGTTTCTATGGGAAACGACCAGCTCAAGTTAGAGCCTCCTTGAATTACATTACCACTAGGAATTATCGTTCTGGCTGTGGCGTACACATTCTCTGGCGCAGTGTAAGAAGGAACTTGTGAGCTATAGTTAATTTTGGACTTCGATCTAAGAGTTCCCGTAGCCCTTTGATCATTAACTAGAAAGCCGTTGTCTTGAAACCAGGCGCGAAACATACCAGAATCCTGTTCAGAGGCGATAGAATGGCCACCTACGTTCACCCGATACATTGTCTCCAGGGCTATGGATTTTTTGATGTAAGAACTGGGAGGGCGAGGCTGTCCAATTAGTGGAAGTTGGGTAATATTATCTCGAATGTAAAGATTTGAAGGTACTGAAACAACCTCGATCTTGTTCACAAAAGCATAGGCACCGTGAACATTTCGTGACGGGGTGAATGTGATATTTAGTACCTGGCCGTCTACTTTAACACCGAACTCTTTGATAACGTATACAAGATTCGAGGCATCTTTCGAATAAGATGATTTAGAAGTACGGAAAAGAGTGTACTGACCAATGGTGACTGAGAACTGGGCGTTCCATGGTTTTAGTCCTAAATAAGGGTATGGATAAAAATGAAGTCGAATGAACTTGGTTCCAGGGCAGACAGAAGTTGTGTAAGTGTATTCAGTTTGAAAGATGGCTGCAAGAAGTTTGTCAGATTGAGGGTTTTTTGGATCTTCGGTGGAGTCTATGAAAATCGATGAGAATTTAGATTTAAAGAATCTGTCAGGAGTCCATGCGTGGACTTCGGCGGGCAGAGCAAGAGCAGTGGTTGAAGAAGAACTGCAATTAAGGATCGTGCTATATGTAGGCTCGTTTAAAGAAGCAAGGACTATTTCGAACAAAAAGATGAAGTAGATGATTAGAAACAATGATGAATTTGCATTCATGTTTTTCCTCTTCCTCTTTGCGAATTCCAAAGTAGATAATACTTCTCTATTGATTGTAGTGGAGACTGGAGAATTAAAAAATATTTATTGAAAGCTCGAAGTGATCAGGAAATGATTGAACATTATAATGAGGCATAATTTCCAACTTATGCGCAGGTCGGGCGATGAATAAATCTAGTCAAATTTAACGTTATTTTAGTAGTTTAATCCCTTGGTCACAGTTTTATTATCTTTTACTAGTCAAGTTTTGAATTCTGACCAGCATCAATTATAATTCCCGCGGCATTAAAATTCTTTAGTTATATATATATATATCTTTTATAAGTAAATAATTTATAATAGGTGTATAGTTTTTGGGTACAACTTAAAAGGAAGTGACTGCCTTAAAAAGGGTATTAGATTCTCACTACTAAGCTAGCATAGGTTATATGGTTTTAGAAATCACGCGTAGTAAGTTTGCATAGATCAAATTTTCAGCGAAGAACTTATGTCCTATTTATTGTAATTCGAAAGCTTCTAATAGTTAACTCAACTTTTCACATTTAATTTCGTGGAAGATTCTAAAGATATACACTACTACAGAAAATAATTAAAGAAGATACAAATTTAAAATATGTAACATTACTTTTAAATAAAAACACACCTATATATATGAAAAATGACATTTTAGTCCATATACTTTGGTGAAATGGATAATTTATTACTTAATTTTCAAAATTACTTATTTACACTCTCATTGTTAATTTTTTTTTTGGTTAAATTAGATGAAAAATACTACAGTTATTATAATATCATTAATTGTCATTGATTAACAATTGATCAACATTGACCTATTATTAATTGGTGACTGATGGCGATTCAACTCAGAATTAATATCATTGTATTTAAAATTTTGTAATCTACATAATAGTAGAATATTGTTTTATTAACAGAATACTGTAAATGTGCTAAAAATAGGGGGAACATGATAAGAGGGGCGGCTGCCACGCTAATATGTCAAATGGTAAGGGTGATGCATGCCACTGCCCCACCATTTGATGGTGAACGGTGGTGGCTCCGGTTTCTCCCACCATATTCTTCCTATTTTTAGTATATTTACGGTGCTTTGTTGATAAAAAAAAATCTATAATCTTGTAAATCATGCAATTTTGAATTTAATAATGTCAATCGGCAAATTTTATTATAATCTTTTGATCAGTCATTTGTCAATACCCTTTAAATTGTATCACGTGTCTTTTATAAATAAAAGACTACATTATTTTTATTACCATCTAAGTTAATAAAAAAAATTAACAACAAAATCTATAAATTAATAATTTTAAAATCGGGTGAGTCAATTGTACATTCCATTATGACAAAAGGGAAAAATATTCTTTTCCTATATATAAATTGAGGCAATAATTTAAAGTTCAAAGACTAGTCTATTTAGAGTTATACTAAGAAGAAAGATCTTGATGTTAGGTGACTATCATTGAAGTCATGATTCCTTGACTTTACGATGTGGCACAATTTAATAAATTTAGTAGTCAAATAGTTTAAATAAGTTAATTTTTTTATATTTTAATCTTATTAGAATTGGAAGATGATGATAGGAAGGTGCATTATAAGTTTCATCCACCCATTTAAATGTGGAGAAACTAATATAGGATAATTTAAGAGTTTTTATTCTTCTTTGAGTATATTTTATATTTTCTTATTTTTACTTAAACTTGTTTTATTAAATTTTTGTATTTAGTCATGCTTTTTTATAGTTAAATTAAGATTTTAGCTTATTTACTCTCTTTTTTTTTTTTGTTTTGAGTGAGATTTGATTAGTGTACTATAATTAGGAGTGTAATCTCATTAGTTAATTTTCTTAAATTTTGATTACTTACATTTTTCCTTTTTACCGATTATATATCTATATAGTACTTGATTTATAAGTGTATCTAAATCTTATTTTTAACAAGTCATTTTAGATTTAAAACGCATTTAGCCTCGACCTTAAAAAGATAGCTATCCTATTCAACTATCTACCTTTATTTTTGTATTCAACTGCTAGAACTAACGTTATGCTTAATTTTTGTAAACATAGTTATGCTTAATAGAGCAACAAGGATGATTTGTTCAACCTATGTTATGAGTATGACCATTCGATTTGCTGTTTTGAAGTTGCAAATCACTTAAAATCTTTGTGTGTGTATATATATATATATATAATTCTTTTGCATATACATGGTATTTCATCTCTTCGTCAAATCATCTACCCTACACTTGATCCCCTTAAAGCAAAAAAATAAAAATAAAAAATTTAATCGTAATCATAATCATAATCATAATTACAATTCATTAGAGATCGTCTGTCCATATCTTATCTGTTCAACATCATAGACGTGAAGTTTGGGTCACTTAGACGTCTATCTTCAATCACTCAAACTTTGATTTTTCTCCTTAGAAAATGACTTATTAGAATGTTTAACACAAGGTCCATCATTTGAAAATTATGCTTATGACAATTAATGGAAGCCGGGAGATAGTTTCTTTCTCCGTATGTAACATTCCAGTTCATCACCCAAGAACAAAAAAAATATAATGTATGACTCCCCTCAAATGTTAGTAAGTAAAATTGAACAGAATGAAGATTACCTAGGGTTGGAGTTAAGGGAAGGGGAGTGGCTACCACTAAATAACCATTGTGCGAATACTTTGTATCACATTTTTTTAATTAAAAAAATTAGCAAACTAATTACTTTAGTCCTTACATTTTTATTAAATTATTCATTAGGTCCTTAACATTTTAAAAATTATTAATTATACTTTTTAAAAACAAAAATAATTATATTTAAGGATGAAAATGGTAGCAAAAATTTCCCTAAATAACATAATTAATAATTTTTAAAATATTAAAAATTAAATGAATAACTCAACAAAAATACAAGGATTAAATTATCAATTTAAAAAAAAATTATATTACAAAAAATTACAAAACTATTCTCATGGTCAAAAACTTGATTTAACCAGAGCCATCACTTGACCAAGTCAGACGTCTATGTAAGTTTTAAAATTTTTTATATATAAAATATGATTAAATGAAATGACAATTGTTTTTAAGAAAAATTTAATAAACATTAAAAATTTTACAGTATTAATTATAATTGTTTTTCATTAGTAATTATAATTATAATTATAAATATTATAATGATATTTATTATAATGACAGTTATTATTAAATTTTTAAGTGTAATTATAATTCTAATTGTTATTGAATTTGCCAATGGTTCAAGCAAGACTATTCTTACAGAACTTTAAATTTGCAATATATAAAATAGTGTTTAATAAATAAAAGATTTGGTGGGCTGGCCCATTTATTAGCCTATGGACTATGCTGAGCTTACCTTCTTTGTTTTCGTGTTTGAATGGATCCAACAAAAGACAGAATTAGATCATTATTTCATGAGTTATACCGACACACCACGACCCATTTTACATGTCTAACTGGAGCTCCCTTCACGCTTTTCCATAATAGTATTATTCGTCCTCCTAAGTACAATAATCTTAATAATATTCTTACCTTTTTAAGTTTGTATTAGAAATTTGCTCCAACGATAAAGTATGTATATTTTCTAACTTAAGATCATGGTTTAAAAGTTTTCATTTCGAACTTGCTGACATTAAAAATTATTGTAATTAGTTATTGGTATAGTTATTATAATTCGTTATAGGTTGTTGGCTTGGAAAGTTTTTTTTTAAAAACAAATTTGGTGGAAAGTTAAATATTTTTAATTAATTAAATTTTATCCTCATTTTTTTACTCAAATTTAGGCAGGCATAACTATTGTTCAATTTGATGACCACTTGAGTCACGTCAAAGGGCACATTAAAAATTATTATAATTTTAAAAAAAATTATAAATATTAAAAGTTATTAAATTTTAAAATTTAATATTAATTCATAAAAAAAGGTTTGTATCATGTCAAAATAAAAATTGAATTGATACATAATTTTTTACTCTTTAGTTTTAATGTATTCACGTTGCATTTCTGCCTTATCTTAATTTATCATAAAGTCTTTTAGACTTCTTGACTCTAATACAATGATTAAGTCTTTCTCTAACAATCTACTCTTTTTAAGTTGAGTAATTTTATTAAGAAATTCTATAATACGATCACCAATCCTAAAAAACTATTAATTAAGCTTAAGAAATTAAAAGTGAAGTTAGTAGTCAAAAAAATCAGTGATATTTTCTCTTCACACACATGTTACATGGTGGTAGCCAACTTAAATAGTCTAAAGAATGATCGCATGCATGATTGATCATATATGTATTTGCTAAAGAATGTTAATTATTTATTATGCTTGATAAGATAAGCTGTAAAAGCTTGCGATGCTTCGTGAATTGTTCAAAAGAAAAAAAAAAAGAAAAGAAAGAATAATAATAGATAAATAAATATATAAATACCACGACGCAGTTGATATTAACCAAACTTTTAGCATAAGACGGATCTTTTGTTTCTTCTTAAAGCTATTTAAGGGTTTAGGTTGTTAGGAAGTTGAGGGGTGATATATGGTCGTAATTAAAGTGAAATTAAAAAAAATAATGAAAATAAAAATAAGACAAATACAAGAGTTTACGTGATTAAGTTTTTAGCCTACGTCTACGGGCGAAGACAGAAGAATAATTTACTATTAAAAATGGAGAATATAAGTATTGTAGTGTTTTAGCCTTACAACCCAAAATTTCAATACACCCAATTCTCTCAAATCACTCAAAGAATACACAAACTCTCTAACAAATTGAATTTTAGAATAAATCCTAATGAATTACTAAACTCTCCCATTTATAAGGAGAGAAATGAGAGAGTTTAGCATAGTAGACAGCCAAGAATTGGCTGTCCACCATAACCTTGTTGCTGGCATCGTGTGCCAGCAATTATGCTGGCACACGATGCCAGCTACCAACAATTCTCCCATTTCGAGATTTGATTGAGAATCAATCAAGTCTCCACACCATTCTTTATTCTTCGCCAAAGCTATGTTGCCTACGTGTCTGTTAGGCCATGTAAGGATCTACACCATACAAACTTATTGGTATTGATGGGCTTGGTCATCATATCTGCAAGGTTATCATCTGTATGAATTTTTTTCATATCCACACTTCCATCTTCTACCATTTCACGAACAAAGTGATATTGAACACTTATGTGCTTCGTTCTTGAATGAAAAGCTGGATTCCTTGCAATGTGTAAGGTACTCTGACTGTCATAAAACAATTCAACTTTCTCTTACTTGTGCCCGAGCTCCTCTAGTAATCTTTGTATCCAAATTGCTTCCTTACAAGCTTGTGTAGTTGCCATGTATTCTGCTTCTGTAGTAGATAATGCCACAACAGTTTGCAATTTCGAAACCCAGCTTACAACTCCTCCTGTAAATTTAAACACATAGCCAGTAATGGATTTTATTTTATCAAGGTCTCCTACAAAATCTGAATCCACATAGCCCTTAACAATAAAATCTGATTCTCCGTAACATAAAGCAACATCTGAGGTACCCTTAATGTATCTAAGGATCCTCATGACACAACCTCAATGCTCTCTACTAGGATTCGCCATGTATCTACTAACTGCTCCCACTGCTTGTGCAATGTCTGGTCTGGTACAAATCATAGCGAACATTAAACTTCCCACTGCTGATGCATACGGTACTCGAGACATCTCATTCCTCTCTGCTTCTTTGCTAGGACACATCTTAGAGGATAACTTGAAGTTAACAGGGAGTGGGGTACTAATTGGCTTACAATCTTGCATGTTGAAGCGCCACAAGATTTTTTTTAAGTAGTTTTTCTGAGAAAGCCAAATCTTCCTGTTATTTCTGTCTCGGTGAATTTGCATCCCTAGAATCTTGTTTGCTGGTCCTAAGTCCTTCATATTAAATTTTCTAGCCAACTATGCCTTCAATTCTTGGACTCGATCTTTGTTGGGGCCTGCCACCAATATGTCATCTACATACAACAGCAAAATAATGAAATCATTATCATCTTCAAACCTTTTATAGTATGTATAATGGTCTGAACTAAGTCTGTTATATCCAAGGCTGATGATATAGGAATCAAATCTCTTGTACCAATACTTCGGCGCCTGTTTGAGACCGTACAGAGATTTGTTCAATCTGCAAACCAAGTTCTCTTTTCCTTCTTCTTTAAAACCTTCTGGTTGGAGCATATAAATTTCTTTTTCAAGATCTCCATGAAGAAAAGCTGTCTTCACATCTAACTGCTCTAGATGTAAGTTAAATGTAGCACACATTACCAGGACTATTCTGACTGTCGTGAGTCGAATCATAGGGGAAAATATCTCATTAAAGTCAATACCTTCTTTCTGAGCATAACCTTTCACCACCAATCTTGCACGATACTGCTCCACTTGGTCATTGCCATCCCGTTTGATCTTATAGACCCATTTGTTACCAATGGCTTTTCTTTCATGTGGTAGTGCAACCAGCTCCCATGTTTTGTTCTTATGCAAGACTTCAATTTCTTCTTGCATTGCTGTCATCCATAGGGAAACATCTTGACTTTTAGAAGCCTCCTGGAAAGTTGTTGGCTCTCCATCCTCTGTTAGAAGGCAGTATGCAACATGAGCCTCTATGACTACTCTGAGGGCCATGATGGTGGTCGTCTCTCACAAGTTGATCGACGATCATCTGTAGCCTCAGACTCTACTGGTTCTTGTTCTTCATGCTCTGGTGCTGCTTCAGAAGAATCTGAATCTTCTTGTACTTGATTATTTTTTATTTGTACCGTTGTAGTCTCTGAATTTTCCTTCATTGTGCTATCATCTTTATCATTCCTTTACAGTTTATCTTCTGTAAATATCACATCTCTGCTGATGATGACCTTGTGGGTAGTGAGATCCCATAGGCGATACCCCTTGACTCTATTAGCATATCCCAAGAAAATGCATTTTCTGGATTTTGGATCCAGTTTTGTTGTTTCTTGGGGATTATACATCACGTACACAGGACTTCCAAATGTATGAAGGTGAAAATAATCAACTGGTTTCCCAGTCCACATCTCCATCGGTGTCTTCAACTCAATTGCTGTTAATGGTGACCAATTTACCACATAACAAGTGGTTTTGACTGCTTCAGCCCAAATGTCTTGGCTAAACCTACAGTTCTCAACATAGCTCTTGTTCTCTCCAACAAGGTTCTGTTCATCCGCTCTGCTACTCCATTCTGCTGAGGCGTGTAAGCTATGCTGAATTGCTGCTTGATGCTTTCTTGTTGATAGAATGCAATAAAATCCTCACCAGTATATTCTCCTTCATTATCTGTCCTTAAACACTTGATCTTCTTTGCTGATTTAAGTTCTACTCGCGCTCTGAATATTCTGAAAGCTTCAAACATATATGACTTCTTCTTGATTGGATACACCCAACATCTCCTAGAGTAATCATCTATGAATGATACAAAATTTCTCGCTCTTCCTAAGGACATCACCGGTGCTTGCCAAATATCAGAGTGGATCAATTCTAGAATTTCTTTACTTCTAAAACTGGATATGCTGAACTTTAATCTGTGCTGCTTACTTGTGACACAGTGCTCACAGAAAAGTAAATGAACTTATTTGAGCCAAGGAAGTAAATTTTGATCAGAGAGAATCTTCAAACCTTATTCCGACATATGGCCTAGTTTGTGATGCCATTAAGTATGTACAAATTTGCAACAACCTTTTCTATCTTCATTACTACAAGCGCGCCTTTGAGAATTTTCATTGTCCCATTTTCAATTTGGGTCTTACACCCAGTGTTATCAAATTGCCCCAATGACAAAAGATTCTTCTTGAGGCCTTTCACATGTCGCACCTCTTGGATAATACGAACAGTACCATCGTACATCTTCATCTTGATGGATCTTATTCCAGTGATTTCCAAAGCATGATCGTTCCTTATATATACAGATCCTTTAAAGGTAGATTCATATTGATGGAACCATTCTCTTTTAGAGGTCATGTGCCATGTAGCTCCAGAATCTATGAGCCATACATCAGAGAACCATTTTCTGCTTTCAACAACTGTTGCTGCCTCGCTGTATAAAATTTCACCATCATCTGAGGTGCTTGCAATATTCCCTTGTGGTTTGTCCTCTGCACTTTTCTTCAATCCCCAGTAATCCTTCTTCAGATGGCCTTTCTTGCCACAATGGTAGCACTTGACGTTCTTCTTACTTCTAGATTTTGGTCTACCATGATTTTGACTCCCACTAGGGCCATGTTCTGTTGATCTACCTCTCATCATTGTCAAAGCTTCTGCTTGCTGCGAACAATCCTGTTTGTCTTCTTTATTTTTTCGTCTTTGTTCTTCTCCCAGTACAGCAGTTGTAACATCATCGAAGACTAAGAAGTTCGTTAGAATATTATTCGTCAAGTTGATGATGAGTTGATCATATGAATCTGGTAGGCTTTGAAGTAAAATCTCCGCACGTTCACCTGCCTCTATTTTATGCCCCAAGGAAGTGAGTTGGAAAAATAGAGTATTTAACGTGTTGATGTGCTCTGTCACTGAAGTGGATTCTGCCATTCGAAGAGTCTATAATCTCTTTTTTAAGAAGATATTATTGAGCAAAGATTTGGCCTCATACAATTTTATGAGAGTATCCCAGATCTCTTTTGCTGTCTTCTTTTCTGCCACACTGGATAACACATTATCAGCAAGTGCTAGATGCAGATCAGCAACTGCATTACTGTCAATCTCATTCCACTTGATATCATCAGTGATACCAGCGAAACTTTCATCAATTGCTTATAAGCACTTGTTTTTCCTTAAAATCGCTTTTATTTTCATTCTCCACAATGTAAAATTACCTCCATTGAACTTCTCAACTTCGTATTTTGTCGCCATTGCTTTTCACCTCGAACTGCTTTCTGCTAGGATCAGCTCCCACTGTTTCACGTGAATAGTACTCATACATATGAACAGTACCCGTATGTATAAATAGTGACTATATACGTAAATAGTAATCGTATATGTGAATAGTGATCTCCTTCAACTAGAAGCTTTGATACCACTTGTTAGAAAATTAAGGAGTGATGCAAGGTCGCAACTAAAGCGAAATTGAGAAAAATAATAAAAACAAAAATAAGACAAACATAAGAGTTTACGTGGTTCGGCTTTTAGCCTACGTCCACGGGCGAAGATAGAAGAATATTTTACTATTAGAAATAGAGAATACAAGTATTGTAGTGTTTTAACCTTACAACCTAAAACTCCAATACACCCAATTCTCTAAAATCACTCAAAGAATACACAAACTCTCTAACTTTAAAATGAATCTTAATAAATTGCTAAACTCTCCCATTTATAAGGAGAGAAATGAGAGAGTCTAGCATGGTGGAGTGTGTGTTGGAGTTGGTGCTTACGTGCAATTTGAATTTTGTATGAATATTAATTGTTTAGCATTTATACAATAAATAATTTGTAATAAATCGTTAATAATTAATCATATGGTAATAAACTTGTTACTTTTCAAACATTATAAATCTAAAGGAGTTTAAGTCAGCGCTAAGAGTTAGTAACGCGCTAAGAGTTAGTAATTCTAAGAGTTAAAACCTTATCTGAAATAAAGATAAAGACCTAGGAATATATTAGTAATGATATAGTTGTAAATAGTGCTAAGAAATGTCATTATATAGTATGTTCTTAGAAATATCATTCCTAATTCATGGTTGCCAAAATAGGTTGATTGATGTTCCTTTTAGATCAATGTGTATCTATATTTGGATTGTCTCGATAGTTAGTCTCAACAGACCGTAGGCTTAACGAAAGTTCGTATAGGGATGCAGGTATTCATGAGGATGGGTACTAAACAAACTCACGGGGACCTCTAATAAACATTCTATAGAGCCGTCAATGAAGGGTCTTCTTGAGTTGAACAATATTCGTAGTCTTTTGACATGAGCACTATGGTGAGCTTGTCAGTGATCTACCATGCTTTGATTCTATACATGTTAGAAACCTTTCATGGTCTAACTTATAGGTGTTATTGGGTATGGTCCCATGCTCATGGAACTCGGCGTACATAGATATGGGATCTGTCAGCTCATATGGGTGAGTTGTATATCCTAATACTCCGAGATTATATTTAAAGAAGTCTTGTGGCCAAAAGCATAAACCCCAGAAAAGAGTTTTCTGTAGGATTAAAAAATATTACAAAAGTGTTTCCAGATATTATTTACAAAAATATAAATCTAGAGATAAGTTTACAGTCGAGCACATAAAGATTTGACGGTGATGATCTATATCTTTACTCTTCTAAGATATAGGTGATAGAAGGATTATACGAATATGGTTGACCTCAGCTTATATGGTTCAACTAGTCATTCTGTAATATTCGTAACGTGTGTGTGGGGCATCGTTCATAGACTTGTGAAAGAGTTTAATAAGACAAATGGGTGTGAACTTAAGGAGTCTCACAACATGAAGTTTACTTCTTGAGCATCGGGCTAGTGAACCGAGTCAAATGGCTCGATTTAAAAATTTTCGAAAAGAGAATTTGTTCCAGAATCTCTCAAAAAACATATTTGTCAAGATTTAAATGCTTAACATATATTTTATTAATTGAAGTAGTTAATTAATAATAATTTGACAAATGGCATAATGCATGTCCATATGTGTGACACATGGCATTTGCATGTCTTTAATAAGTGACAAGTGTGGACATCTATCATTATATAATTAATTATGTTAAATATTATCATTAACAATCAAACAATTTATAAGAATGGTTCTTAAAGTGTAATTATCTCTTTTCTTATTTGCAACTAAACACCTTACAAAAATTTCAATAAAGTGTTTGTTGTTAAATTATTGTCCTTAGAAAAATATTCCAAAAAGCAAAAGATATACTAGGCTTTATGAAGACATCACATTTGGAAAATAATTTAGAAAATAGTTACATTTGCCCTCATAATTTGGTAGTCAACCGCGATGAAATTTAGTCAATTATTAGTTATAAAGAAGCTTCCTCAAGGTCCAAACTATTGAATACAATAACTATAACCATATTGTCTAACTTGTATTAAGCCATTAACAAAAGTAAGCCACTCGAACTAGTGATTAATTTACAAATTTAATGAATTTTTTTTATATTGATAAATCATTTGAATAAAGTGACATTTTAATGAAAATTAAGATTACATTTTTTATATTTATGAAAAATAAGGACTTCTTGTTTAATATAAAAAACTTACTAAATGAGATTTTCGCAAAAAAAAAAAAAAACCAATTACATAAAGATTGTCGCTCCGGTTTCTATAGGTTATTTTATATTTAGGATACAGGATCGGTAAAGAGTCGGTAGATGGTGCCAAAGTTTGGCATCTATTTCATGTCCCCAACCCCGAACAGACAGATTCCATTCCCTTCAATAAATTTAAATAAGAGAGCAACACTCAAATAACCGTTATATATCAAATATATTAGTTAAATTTTCCATTCATAGTTGGAGAGGAAATAGATAGTGGAATGGTTGAGCATGCCATGGGAAATCTGATAATACTTCTCTCAAGCTCTCTGTTTCTATGCCTACTCTTAGCTCTCATCAAGATACTGCACAAACTCTGGTGGACACCAATGCGCATTCAGTATCAAATGAGTTCGCAGGGAATCAAAGGCCCTTCTTACAGATTCATCTACGGGAGCACCAAAAAGATTATCAAAATGAGAAATGAAACCTTAGCCAAACCCATGGCTATATCACATGACATATTTTCCAAAGTTCAGCCCCATGTTTACTCTAGGATCAACAAATACGGTAATTGCTTGTGCTTCTTTATTATGATACCGTCACTTCCATTTTCAAGACGCAGTTTTCAACTAGTTTTGTTTTAACTTTCAAGTTTTAATGTTGTTCTTAACAGGGAAGAACTATCTGAATTGGTATGGCCCTCAACCTCAATTGGTTATCGCAGAAGCAGAGCTTGTCAAAGAAATAATGAATAACAGAGATGGAGCTTACTCAAAAGCAGACAGCACTGCCTTTGTCAAGATGCTGTTAGGTGATGGGCTTGTTACAACTGAAGGTGATAAATGGGCGAAGCAACGGAAACTGGCCAATTATGCTTTTCACGGGGAGAGCCTGAAAGTAAGCTCCTTTATCAGGTGTATTTTTCTTGTAATGGCCACGGAAAATCTATGTAGTAAAACTAGTTACATTAAAAGTAAATGGATAGCTAACTGACTACTTGAAGGATGGATAAAATAAATCTGCATTCAGGAATTAATCATAACGGAAGTGCTAAATTTTTATAATCATGTGTTTCAATTGTAAATTGTAAAGATTGGCTTTTGCAGGGCATGATCCCAGCTATGATTGCTAGTGTTGAGATGATGCTACAAAGGTGGAAACATTACGAAGGCAAAGAGATCGAGGTCTTTGAAGAATTTCGGTTGTTGACCTCAGAAGTGATATCCAGGACTGCTTTTGATAGCAGTTACTTGGAAGGGAAGAAAATATTTGAAATGCTAATGAAGTTGATCGAGTTAACACACAGAAATGCTTTTAAACTAAGGCTTCCAGGCCTCAGGTAGATTTCTAGTGTTCTCAGCTAAATTCCTGATTTTGGTTTCTTAGATTTATATGCATTGCGTAATCATACATGCTCTTCTGCAGTAAGTTATGGAAAACTGCTGACGAAATAGAAGCTGAGAAATTAGAGAAAGGAATTAGGGATTCTGTACTCGAGATGACTCGAAAAAGAGAAAAGAAGGTAGTCACAAAAGAAGCAGAGAATTATGGCACTGATTTTCTTGGATTACTTATGAACGCTTACCACGACAGTGACAAGAACAAAAAGATTTCTGCAGAAGATTTAGTGGATGAGTGTAAGACATTTTACATCGCTGGACAAGAAACCAGTAATGCTTTCCTTGCTTGGACGGTCTTGCTTTTAGCAATACATAGTGATTGGCAAAAAGAAGCAAGAAAGGAAGTGATCAAGTTATTTGGCTACCAAAATCCAATTTCAGATGGCATTGCTAAACTAAAGATAGTAAGAAAGTCTATAATCGAACTTTAATTAACCATATTGCTATCATGCTTTACAAAATGTATATAAAATTATTTTAAATTCTAATAGTGTTTCAAAAATTTATGACACTTGCAGATCACCATGATCATCAATGAATCCCTAAGATTATATCCTCCTGTAATTAGCATTGATAGAAAAGTCTCAACAAAAGTCCAGTTGGGGAAACTCAATCTGCCGGCTAATATGATCATGTACATTGCAAATATGGCAATTCACCATGATCCTCAAATATGGGGAGAAGATGTGAATTTGTTCAAACCGGAGAGATTCTCACAAGGGGTTGCCAAAGCTACCAATAATAATGCGGCCGCATTTTTCCCCTTCGGTTTGGGACCGCGAACCTGCGTAGGCTTTAACTTCGCTACTACAGAAGCAAAGGTTGTTCTTTCAATGATTCTACAACGCTACACCTTCACTCTTTCCCCATCTTACATTCACTCACCATTTCAGCTTCTTACAATTCGGCCACAACATGGTATTCAGGTAATACTGCACTCACTCTAGAGAGAAGAACGGAGTTGTTTGTGAGATGTGTATTTAATGGACACGGAATTCAGAATATGATGCCTTGTTATTCTCTAGCTTACAGAGGGTGAAATCGAAAATTCTGAGCAGTGTATGTTAACATCCATAAACCTGTCAAAGTGATCTATCTGTAATCTTTTGGATTTATATTGGGCATTACATAGAGAATGCATAATAATATTTGGTGCATATACAATCACTTGGCAGTATTCAATCTTACAAAATGGGTTGTAGGGAAGACTTAGCATGACATTAGAGATTTTTGTTATTTTTGACCTTGGATTTTGGGCCTAATGAGCTGAATTTATTAGTTTTTGGGAATAGTAATTGAGCTTCTTAATGATCTGGACTTGAAACAATCTCTAATCTCTTTGATGCCATGTGTTGGGATTGTAGGTTCTTGAGTTTAATTAAGATTGATAAAAATAATCACAAGCAAACAAAAGACGGATTATAGTTATTTAATTTAAGGTAAATCTAGATTTACTTTCTTAAGCATAATGAGCTCATTCAAGTACACTATCAAATATCGGTTTTTATAGCATTAATATAAGGAGGCAGGATCTTCACCAATTCTTTATAATTACAAATATATTGCCTTGGAGTTAAGGGTTGCAGAGGAGTTTTTGAAGCTATAATGGGGTATTGGAGGTTGTAATTTGCTTAGGGAGAATCGATTTCGAGAAAGAAAGAGATCTAAGCCATTCTTTTTTATAGGCGTTGTTGCACTTGGTTGTAGTGTCATTTTCAAAATTAGGATATATTTTTACTTTTTTATTTAGGACATGTTTTAAGAATGTGGGAGCTTTCCTATTAAGGACCATATCCTGAGATTTAAGAGAATGATTTGTACTGGTGATCTTGTTATTTCAAGATTCTCAGAGATAAAGGCAGTTTAAGCCCTCAAATCAATTTGAGCTCTCAATCCTCAGTCAATTTGCATCACTCTGTTATCTCGAAATTATATGGTTGACTCAGCAGTACTATTTGCCAAAGATATCTATTAATGCTAAGAACTTTCGGATTGAAGACCATTATTTAAGGTTGGAGACTTTCCTTGGTTCAATAACAGAGCTTCTCTTAGGTGATAGGCTAGAGCTCAGGCTTTACTATGACTCTTAGGTGAGGCATTCTCAAGATGTCTGAGTTTGGTATTTGTGAACCGCTTTAAGCATTTTGGAATATTGGGCTTAGGCCAAATGCAATAGAGAATAATTATCAATTTTTTGAATCAGCAGAGAGTTAGCAACTACATACAAACGAATTAAATTGAATTTCAAAACTATATATCATATATGGGACCTAACGAATTAATGTAGAACCCTCGAGTTCTTTTAGAAAGTATAGGTTTTAGAAAGAGAGCACATTTGTTGTATTTACTTTTAGCTCTATTAACCAATTACTTTTGTCACTTGTTTGGTACTGTGAGGTATCCACGAACCATACATATCTCAACATTGGTATGATATTGTTCACTTTTGACCTAAATCCTAATGGTTTTACTCTTGAGCTCTACTAAAAAAATCTCATACTAATGGAGATATAATTAACTCCTTATAGACCTATGATCTTCTCCATTTCATTCCAATGTGAAACTTTGTTTGCTTCCTTAATAATCCTCTTCTCGAACAAAGGACTACGACGCCTCCCCTCAAATGATATTTTATCCGTCTATCTTTCACATAAGAAGATCTTGCTCTCTTTTTAGTACTCATCTTCTACTTATCTTTACTGCGTTGTGGAAGTATGCCTTACGTGAAGCCCAGAGTATTGCCTACCTCGAGCGCTCTCCGCTTTATCAGGTCAACTCCTTATCACTACGTTGGCAGACACACCTTACGTGAAGTCCGCATCACTGCATTGAGAGGATACGCTTTACGTGATGCTCGGGAGCACACCACCGCCTGTCCATAGAACTTACTACGGATCCCATCGCAAATCGAGGCTTACTAGGCTCACCACCTTCTCGTTCGGCACCAAAGATTTCTCAAACGATATTCCATCAATTTATCTTTTACATAGGAAGATCTCGCTCTCTTTTTGGTACTCATCTTCTACTTATCTTTACTACGTTGTGGGAGCACGCCTTACGTGAAGTCTAGAGTACCGCCTACCTCGAGAGCCCGCTCTATCAGTTCAACTCCTTATCACTGCGTTAGCAGACACGCCTTACGTGAAGCCCGCATCACTGCGTTGAGAAGATACGCTTTATGTGATTCTCGGGAGCACATCACCGCCTGTCTATAGAGCTTACTATGGATCCCATCGCAAATCGAGGCTTACTAGACTCTCCACATTCTCGTTCGGCACCAAAGATTCCTCAAACAATATTCCATCTGTCTATCTTTCACATAGAAAGATTCACTCTCGTTTTGGTACTCATCTTCTACTTATCTTTACTGCGTTGTGGGAACACGCCTTACGTGAAGCTCAGAGTACCGCTTACTTTGAGAGCTCTCTCTATCAGGTCAACTCCTTATCACTGCGTTGACAAATATGCCTTATGTAAAGCCCACATCACTGTATTTAGAGGACACGCTTTACGTGATGTTCGGAAGCACACCACCACCTGTCTATATAGCTTACTACAGATCCCATCACAAATTGATGTTTACAAGACTCACCACCTTCTCGTTCGACACCAAAGATTTCTTCTACATGGCTAACTTTAGGGTATGACTCTGATACTACTTGTAAGGAGTTTACGAACGACACATATTTTCACATTAGTATGATATTATCCACTTTGGACCTAAACTCTCATGGTTTTACTCTTAAGCTCTACTCAAAAGGCCTTATATCAATGGAGATATAATTTACTCCTTATACTCATAATCTTCCCCATTTCTTTTCAACGTGAGACTTTGTTTGCTTCCTTAATAGGTATAAACTTTGCAAAGTAAGATTAGAGAAGAAGAAATCGGTAGCCTTATCCACTCTAAGTTCAGATTAAGTTATTCTTCGAATAAATGTAGAAACAAATACAATGTAATGATGCTTAGTTACACTGTGTCCTTCACGTATAAAACATTCACTTCCATAACTCTATTGACAAACAGCTCAAATGTTGCAAATGTTGGTTGAAAACTACCAACAAACCCATAGTGGTTATCGCCTTAAAATGTTTCCATTTTCATAGCGGCCAGATCGAAAGTTCTTGTCGTAAGTTTGATTTTGATCCAATGCAGGAGGTGGCGTAACATTTCCTCAATTTTTCCAGCTTTGGTCACAAATCATGGCACAAGATACAAATTGTGGCATAATTTTCAATTAATGATCAGGTGGTCCATTATTTAAAATCCACGTCTCTTTTTGAAATAAAAACAGGATTTCTCCATGCCATCATTATCTATACGGAGACCCCTTAAACAACTAAATTAAGAGATAGCTACTGCAGGTTAACTTAATAGGGAAAAACTCATGTACCAATTCTTTCTTTTTTTTTTTTTGAATATTTGGTCCTTTTCCCTAGTCTTTCCTTGTTTGAATTCGTTGGATCATCTGTAGCATCTTTTAACAATGACAATTTTAAAATATTGTAATAATAATACCAAACACTCTTTACCAAATTGTCTATGCTTCTAGCCAATGGCTGCTAGTGAATGACAATTTGAGAAGGTCTTAGAGCTTCTAGATATGGAAATCTTACAGCTGGTTTCTTTGTTGCCACCAGACAGATTGAGCCATAGTGTCGAACCTAGCTTTTGTCACTCACTTCACAATGAATATTCTCAGGCCCTTATATTTTGCTGGACTAGTAAATCAGTTGATCACAATCTTGAAACTCAAGGTTGTGGAGGTGATCGGATCAGTGATAATGTATCTTTCAAGCTGTTTTGCAATGTTATTCCTCTTACTTCTTATCAGGTTATTTTGCAAATTATGGTTGATCCCAATTGGCTTACAAACCGTGATGGCTTCACAAGGAATTAAAGGACCTGCATACAGGTTTTTGTATGGAAACACCAAAGAGATCATTAACATGAAAAATGAAGTCAGAACTAGCCCCGTGGGATTATCACATGACATATTCCCCAGAATTCATCCCCAGTATTACTCTTGGATGAAGATATATGGTAAACACAAGTTGTTCCTTGCCATTTCAAACAGATTTCTTGACTGAGTTCTTATCAAAATCACTAATTCATTTTCAATTATGTCACCCATATATTGGTGCAGGGATGAATTTCATAAACTGGTATGGTTCTAACGCACAATTGGTGATCACTGAACCAGAACTGATTAAAGAAATTCTAAACAACAAAGATGGAGCATTTCCGAAAACAGAGGTCCAAGGTTGCGTTAAGAAACTCTTAGGTGATGGCCTTGTAACTTCCCAAGGTGAAAAATGGTATAAAATGAGGAAACTGGCCAACTGCGCTTTCCATGCAGAGTGCTTGAAGATATAAATTCTTGTGTTGCTGGCTAATTGTTTTTTGGGTAGTTCAAGAGTGCATAAAAAAAGTGGTAAAGATAATTAATTTAATATAAATTAGTTAAACAGAAACAAGCAATTAGATGTTTTTTGTCTGTAGATTATGATTCCAGCAATGATTGTGAGTGTGGAGATAATGTTAGAAAGATGGAGACGTTATGATGGCAAGGAGGTTGAGGTATTCCAAGAAATTAAAGTTTTGACATCAGAAGTTATTTCCAGGACAGCATTTGGAAGCAATTACTTGGAAGGGAAACACATATTCAATATGTTGACGAGGATGGCTGTTATCATCTCCAGAAACGAATACAAGATTAAAATTCCTCTAATTGGGCAAGTTTTTTGTTGTCCTTAGTTCACCGACTTTTGAGTCTACTTTTTCCGCCTATGCTCCTAAAATCCCTAAGTGTTCATTTCCTGTCGTTGCAGCCAGTTAGTGAAAACAGCTGACGATGTTGAATCAGACAGACTCGAAAAAGGGATAAGAGAATCTGTGTTACTGATGATAAAGAAAAGAGAGGAAAAGGGGAAAATGGGAGACCTAGAAGGCTATGGGAATGATTTTCTGGGATTGCTTGTGAAGGCTTGTCACGACCCTGACATGACTTAAAAAGTATCTCTTGATGACCTTATTGATGAGTGCAGACGTTCTTTCTAGGTGGACATGAGACAACCGCAAGCTTACTTACATGGACCATTTTACTTCTGACTATTCACTCAGATTGGCAGGATAAATTGAGGAAGGAAGTGATTGAATTGTTTGGCCAACAATATCCAAAACCAGAAAGCTTAGGAAAATTGAAAACCGTAAGCTAAGATCACCCTCTAACAAAACTTATGTTTTTGAGTTACTTATGTTCAATATATCAACTAATATTTCTCGCACTTATTTCTGTACATGAATCTGGTTATTAATGAATCACTAGGGCTATATTCGCCAGTGGTTAGATTGGTTAGGAAAATCTACAGGGAAGTGAGAGTGGGAAAACTGAGTCTTCTAGCTAATATGGGAATTTTTATTCCAATTCTAGCATTTCACCATAACCCTCAAATATGGGGAGAAGATGTTCACCTTTTCAAGCCAGAGAGGCTAGCGGATGGAGTGGCTAAAGCTACAAACAACAACCCTGCAGCTTTTGTTCCTTTTGGTTTGGGACCGAGACCTTGTGTAGGCTTGAATTTTGCAACTACAGAGACTAAAATTGCACTGTCAATGATCCTGCAGCTTTACCAACTCAATCTGTCTTCAAATTATGTCCATTCACCGATTCAGTTTCTAACAATTCGCCCTCAACATGGACTTCAGGTCCTACTCAAATCATTGTAACACCAAAAGAGCCTATTATCTCCCTTGTGTATTGAGCCCTCGGTTTAAGGTTTGATTACATGCATAACTTAATAATTCAAAATGAAGACAACTCCAGCTTTATTTTCGTCTACACTGCATAGTAAACGACGAGATTACGAATTTTGAATGATAGCTAGATGTGTGTTTTTCTTTGATCAAAATCAATTTGGCTTTGTACTCTTGATTATGTTACTAAATGTCTCGTATGATACTTTACACATTTCTCCATGTAAAAACTGGTAAAATGCCCGCCTATAATCCAGTAGATAAAGTACATTATATAGTCCGTTTTAGGGATTGGCGACTTACTTGAGAGCGAACTCCAAGCGAATATGAAGCGCATAGATACAAGTTATGCCTTGGAATGAAAGACAATTCCGAATCATCTTGGCTGATCGACGCTTACTAGCGATTTTGGCTTTATGCAGGCGAGTTGCAGCCTACAATCCAAACTGAGGACGGGTTTTTTGAGTTGGCTCACCCTCGCGGGATCGCGACCCTTTGTCCTGATCATTGTAGCACATGTATCGCCCAGGGCATAAGGGGCATGATGACTTGACGTCAGTTCCCTTTTAATCGGTAAAAGCTTGGTCCCAAAAAACATGAGACAATAGACTTAACAAGAGCAAGGAATATGGAAACTAAGACTAATTCCATCTAATTGCGAAAATGCCATTCAACAGCTGATATTGTCCTCTGCATCTTCTTTGGCTGATCTTGAATGCATTTAAACCTCGCTATATATTACTAAGTGTTAGGATTGTGCCTACGTGTCATCCCAGTTCTGTATAAATATTTGATATCTATACAGAGTATCTTTTGTTATATCGCTTATTATTTCTTAATAATATAGTTTAATGCTTGTTACGCTATAGACTATGTATTATCTAAAGGAGTTCAGATACGGTTTAAAAGAGTTTAGTTAGGTGCTAAAAGTTAGCAAATATTCTAAGAGTTGGAACATTGTCTGTAACAGTACAAAGACCTCAGAATATGCTTATAATGATATAGTTGCAAGAGTTGCAATAGGTTGCTAGGATGTGTCATTATGCATGCATATTCTTAAATATATTGTTCCTGATCTATTTCTACTAACATAGGTCTGTTAGTAAACGCAGGTCTATTAGTAGATCTCGTTAATTCACATAGATCAGTGTATGTCTATATCTGTAGGGTACAGCTAGTCGTTCCTAGCTAACTAGGATCTTGGAGATTATATAGGCATACGGGTATTCAGTTAAGACTAAGTACTGAACAGACTCATGAGGACCCAATAGACATCCTATGTTACAGTCAATGGAAGGTCCTCTCAAGTTATGTAGTATATGTAGCCCTCTGACTTGAGTACCACAGTGGGTTTGTGAGTGATCCACCATGCTTTGGTTTCAAGCATGTTAGAGACCTTTCATGGTCTGACCGCTGGGTATCGTTGGGTATGGTCTGATGCTTATGGAGTCTAGTGCCTACAGTTATGGGATCTATCAGCTCTCATAAAGCGTGATATATCTAGATGCTCTAAGATAGTATCTCAAGAAAGTCTTATGGCCATAAGCAGTTAACCCGAAAAAGAGTTTTCATAGGGTTAAACAATATGGCAAAGAGTTTGCTTATATTGTTTAATGAGATACTATTGTGCAAATAGGTTTATAGATGAGCACATGGGGATTTGACGGTGTTGATTTATGTCCCCACACATATATGATAGAAGGACTATATATATGCGTTGTAACCTCAACTTGTATGGTTCAATACGCTAATTTGTAATATTCATGATATATGCGTAGGGCATTGCTCACGAACTTATGAAATAGTTATATTTGATGAATCGAGCGTGGACCTAGGGAGTCCCGCAATATAGAGTGTACTCGTTGTACATTGGGGCAGTGTACTGGATTAAATTGTTATTCCAGTAATATCTAGCACTACTACAGAAATGCGTGCGTGTCTGTGTTTAAGCGTTAAATACAATAATTAGTCAATAATTATTATTCATTAATTGTAAAAGAACACGTGGTGCATTGTGGACCCTCGGTTGAGTTTACCCAGGTGTGAAATTTGGTTAAACCCACTAGGGAGTATACTTGATAACTATTTATGAGGGGCAAAATGATTATTTTACATTATGATTATTTAATTGTTAAATAATTATTATATCTTTATTAAAATATATTAATTTATAATATTATATTTTTAATAATATAATATATAATGCATGATAGTTGTCATGCATTATATATATATAATATATTATTTTTAATTATTTTATTATTATTATTTTAGCTTTTGTGGTTAATTTATATTATTATTTTAAGTAAATATAAAGATATATATGTGTTTGAGAAATAGAAAGGAGGGTGTGAGAGTGAAAAATTATTATTTTCCTTTCTTATTTTTGTTTGACTCTTTGAAACAAAAGAAGCAATTGTTGCTTCTTTTGATATAACTCAATCATGGGAGAGAAAGAGCAAGATTTGAAGAACCGGTCATTTTAAGGTTAAGGGTTAATCCCGTATTAGATTAAGGAGCTGCTCTTCTAGCTTGCAAGCCCACCAAATTGGTAACTAAAACTGCTCACGAGTATGTCTCTAGGCAGACTTTAAAGAAATACGTGTAAAACGTTACACGTACTGATAATTTCTCAATTTTATCATTGATATATTAATTTGATTAATATACGTTTATGTATTTATTGTATGTTTTAAATGTTCCGCTGCGTTAAATATGTATTAGATACGTATTTTTTGCAATAAACACAGTTGCACATGCATATACCCGTATATATTTGATCCTCAACAAAAATTATATCAGAGCCGATTTTTTAAAATTTGGGTGTTGTTTGAGTGAACGGAGCAAAAAGGTGCAGTGTAAATGGCACGTTTCGACCTCCAAGAGCTGTGGTGCTAGAAGTTCTTTCTCCCTGCACTGCGACGCTGAAGGTTCTGGAATTCACGCCTTAGCGCTGATGGTGGGCGCCACGGCACTAGGGATTCGACCTCTCAGTGCTACAGCGCTGAAAATTTGTGCCGCGGCATAAGTACTATTCACTTGAGCAGTAGCAAATGAACAATAATTTTTTTACTATTTATGTGCTACAGTTTTTTTGAACAGTGTTTTAAAATTAAATTTGCATGTGTAAGGTGTATGAGATGCAATGATAAGAGTTATCGGTCTATATTATAAATCGGGATCAAGTTTTCTATATTAAGAGTCACAATTAAAAATTTACTGGTGGGGGTTAGATGTGTTGATATAGAAAAATTAGTTAATTGAGAATCACCTCCTATGCGATGGGGATCTAGAAATTAGAAAAATCTCTCTTAATTACATTAAAGTATATTACATTATGAGATAATATTTTATTTTGATCCGTCTTGTTAATACGGTATTAGACGAGCCATGTCAACCTTTTTCCAATATTACTACAGCATGAGAAACTTGGTCGGTTGGGCTTGGACTATACTGGTTAAACATGAGATGAGGCAAATATATGCGAACGTATTACCCAATATTACTACAGTGTAAGGGTAGTATTAGTAACATATATTTGATATTGATATGTTAATCTAGAATACACTTACCAATATTGCTACAGTGTGAGGATAAGGTGTATTTAGGATTAAGAGATAAGGATTGCATAAGATGCAATTAATAAATGTTGTCTACCTGTTGGGTTTACAAAGGCCAATATTACTACAGCATGAGGCTAGAGTAACTTTTAGTAGGGCTTACTTTCTGCTGTATAGTTTAAAAGAGTTTACACTATTATTTTCCCGTTAGAGAGATTATCAGGATTATGTAAAACAGTGAAAAAGCGTTTTAAATTAAAAAATGTATAATTGTTATACCCATGATTTAAAACGTATTATTAGCGATTTAACAAATTCCACTGATATCTCCTATTTGTTTTGTTTTATGAAGATTTGATCTGATGGCCTCTACAAATCCTTTGGTATGTATACTAGATGCACACCAGTTTAAAGGCGCCGAGAATTATTCAGATTGGCTTATGAATCTCAAAATTATTTTGAATTCTGAGAGGCTCAGATATATTATTGATCAAAAATTGCCTAGACGTGTTTATGATGATGCCACCCTTGAGGAAAGGAAGATATATCAGAAATGGTTGAATGACGATTTAAAAGTTAAATCCTACATCCTCGCCTCGATGTCTACAGAGTTGTAGTAGGAGCATATCCGTATGGACAGTGCTAGTAGTATAATACTGCATTTAAAGGACCTCAGGTCGAGGTGTATAGAGTCGTCAAGGCACTCTTTCAGACTAGACTGAGCGAGGGTAGTTCAGTTAGTCCCCATGTACTCAAGATGATTGGATACATCAAGAAATTGGAGGTTATGGACATTTCTCTGAATAATAACTTGGGGAATAGTTTGAATCTCCAATCATTGTCAGGTCATTTATACAGTTTATTATGAGTTTTACTATACAAGGATTGACCCCAACTTATGCTGAGCTTCATAATTTGTTGAAGACGGCAGAGGAGGACATGCATAAAGGGGGCTCGACCCTTTTGGTTCAGGGTGCATCATCTTCTACCCTAGGGGCTTCTGGCAAGTCCAAAGGGAAGAAGAAGAAACAGAAGAAGCCACCCCAGATGGGCTTTTAGATGCAACAGATATCTAAGCCTCAGGAGAAGAAAATAAAAAGGGAAATATTTCTTTGGCGGCTTGAACGGGCACTGGAAGCGCAACTGCTCGAGGTACCTTGTCACTGTGAAGAAGACTCCCTCAGGTATATGCTTGACTATTATTGGCATTTCCTTAGCATTTGATGCTTTGTACTATCTGGGTATTAGATACCGCATGCTCTTCTCACATTTGCAATATGTTGCAAGGATTGAGGGAAGTTAGGATTCTACGGTCAGGAGAAGTGATGCTCAGAACTAGAAATGCAGAGTTCTTGCAAGTCTAAGCGTTGGAGATTTTGATTTGCTTCTCCCATGTAATAGAATAGTTATTTTGTATAATTATTATTATGTACCCAATATCATCAGGCAGATGTATCCCTTCCTGTGCTTGAAAGTGAAGGATATCATGTAAATATACGGAATCATTCTTTGTATTTATATGATATGCATGATGTTTTGTTAGCTGAGTTTCAGTTAGCCAATGGGTACTATGTATTAGATACAGTGAGAAATGTCATGAATGTACAAGCTAGTTCTAGTAACAAACGTGCAAGATTGAAAACTTTAAATGAAACCGAAATATGGCATATGAGATTAGGCTATATAGGTGTGAGACGCCTAACCCGTCTGGTTAAGGATGGTCAGATACCTGATTTGACCATGGAAACTTATCTAGTTTGTGAATCTTGTATTCAATGGAAGATGGTCAGATCTTCATTTATCAGTGTTGGACATTGTGCCTCTGGTTTATTGGAACTGATACATAGTGATGTATGCAGTCCAATGAATCACACTACAATGGGTGGGTTTCGATACTTTGTAACCTTTATCAATGATTGGTCACGATATGGTTATGTGTTTCTTCTGAAACACAAATCAAAAACCTTTGAAAAGTTCAAAAAATTCTAATTTGAAGTAGAGAAACAAATTGATATGTGCATTAAATGCCTTTGATCAGATTGAGGCGGTAAGTACATGGTAGTGATTTTTTGAATTATTTAAAAGATAGTAGGATTCTCGCTTAATATCGTCCTCCAGGTACTTGATTTGTGTGCTATAGTAGCTAAGTGCAAGTGCACGCTATCGTATCAAATAATATAGGATTTTAAGTCCAGATATCGATCCCACAGGGACTATATGATCTAATTCTATTAATCAAGTACTAAAATTATACCTACTTAACTTTTATTCAGAAAACTAAAATTTGAAATTTATTTAACTAATCTAATCCTATCAATTAACTTTTTTAAAAAAAAAGCAAAGAGTAGAATTCACAAATAAAGATAATCTAGGGTTTTGACTCTTTCCCTAGTATTTCATTGGACTCATTAACCAGTTAGTTAATCCCTTAATACCAATTGATTGGCTTAGACACTAATTTCATTACAAGCCTCTGTCGATGGTCAAGTGACTATATTACGCATTCTAACAATCACTTATAAGTTTATGGTAATCAAATCAGAATGTAATTCATTAAGATCAAGTCTAAATTAGACCATACATGCCACCTAGGTATATGTCCATCCTAGATGGAAATCATAGTTGTTACCCTATGATCATGCATCAAACTATCATAGGTTAAACACATAAATCCCTTTGTCAAGTTTATCATGGTTTCTCAATCATTCATAACATTGATCAGGTATAATGAAAGCATTAAACACAAGATAAAATGAATCAATTATAATAATTAAGTTCATAAACTAAGAATTAACACAATCCAAATCCATATTAGGGTTACATAGTCTAACCTTAGATGAATAATTTAGCCCATGACAAAACCAAAAGCATCAAACCAATTCATAAAGATCAACAAGAACAAGAATATAATAATAAAGAAAGAGAAGGAAAACTAATCAAAGTGACTCCTTGATGTGCTTCTCCCTCAATTTTAACTTGAAACTTGAAACTTGAATCTCGATTTTGGTTTTTCAATCTTTGGATTTGATCTTTGATTTTGTATTATGAATTCTTTCTATAAGTTTTTGTCTCTTTTTCTTCTCTTTTTCCCGTTCTCTCCTCTAATTAGGGTTTTTGGCCTTCTATTTATAGGTTTATGTCTTTAAATTATTGTTCACGAGTTGCTGTATCAAACAACTGTTTACTGCCACGGTGCTGGATCCTGATCGCTGCGGCGCTGAGACACTGTAACAGAATCATTGTAGCATATTACTGTAGTAATTTAAGTTTTTGGCTTATTTTCATTAGAGCTTCGACCCTATTTGCTCCATTGACTCCAAACCTACGAAAATAATAATAAATACATCAAAAGCCAAATAATCTTTAATTTCTACAAACAAATATTAAGTTTGGAAGATGAAAATATTAAACTTAATGAACCCTTCTCAGTACTTCGCAACATAATGGTGTTTCGAAGAGTAGGAATCATAATTTATTGGATATGGTCCGATCGATGATGTGCTTTACTGATATTTCAAAATACATGTAGGGTTATGCTCTAGAAACTGCTGCTCATATTTTGAAAAAGGTTCCATGTAAAGCTATTCCTACTACTTTACAAGAGATGATGAAGGGCAGAAAATCGAGTCTTAAGTATCTTAAGATTTGGGATTGTCTGCTTACATAAGAGTTGCGCAACAGAATAAACTTGCACCTAGAAGATAAAAATGCAGGTGTATTGGGTATCCCAAGAATTCAATAGGATACCAATTCTATTATTCAGAGGAACAAAATGTGTTTATTGCTCGAAATCTCACTTTCCTTGAGAAATAATTTCTAGAGGATTGTGGGGATTAATGAAAGATTATACTTGATAAAGTTAATCAAGAACCTGATGAACTGTAGATGGATACCTAAGTTCAGGTGATCAGTGTACCTTTAACACACCCTCCACGTAGGTCTGAAAGGATGTCTAGGCCACCTGTTAGGTATGGTTAGATGCCTGAAGGTGCACTTAGGGTTTTCTTATTAAAAGGAAATGATCATTTGACTTACAAGGAGGCGATGTTGGACATTAACTTGGGTAAGTGGCAAGTAGCCATAAAATCTGAAATTGACTTTATGCATCGGAATCAAGTCTGGAACTTGGTTCAGCTTCCCAAATAAATTGTTTCTATCAGTTGTAAATGGATTGACAAATGAAAACGAGGGCCTGATGGAAAGATAGAGACCTTTAAGGCCCAACTGGTGGCAAAACGTTATGCTCAGTGATCTGGGATCAATTATAAGGAGACCTTTGCACTGATTGCGATGCTAAAGTCGATTAGGATTTTGTTGGCACTTGCTGCATACTATGACTTTGAGATTTGGCAGATGGATATAAAGACGACGTTCCTAAATAGATACCTCTAAGAAGAGATATTCATAGAACAGCCTAAAGGTTTTACATTTAACTATACTTCTGTTCTAGTGTGCAGGCCGAAGAAGTCCATTTATGGACTTAAACAAGCCTTCCGGAGCTGGAATCATCATTTTGATAAGGTAATTAGAAAGTCTGGTTTTATAAAAAATGAGGAAGAAGCTTGTGTGTATAAAAGGGTCAGTGGGAGCATGATGCTCTTCTTAGTTCTCTATGTGGATGACATACTGATCATTGGGAATGACATTGGTATGTTGTAATCCATGAAAAGCTATCTGAGTAAGAATTTCTCCATGAAAAACTTAAGAAAGGCTTTCTATATACTAGATATAAAGCTTTATAGAGATAGAGTTAGGAAGCTGATAGAACTCTCCCAAGCATCGTACATCGATAGCATCTTAGAAAGGTATAGTTTTACTAACTATAAGACAGTAAGTGTACCTTTTAGACATTGTGTTCATTTTTCTAGGAGAATGTCTCCTCAGACGGAAGATAAAAGAGTTAGAATGTCTAACATACTATATCATCAGTTATTGGCAGCTTGATAAATGCTATAATGTGCACGAAACCTGACATCTGTATGGCTATAAGTGTTACAAGCTGATATCAATCTGATCCAGGTGACAGCCACTAGATAGCAGTCAAACATATCCTGAAATACCTTAAAGGTACGAAAGATAAGTTTTTTATTTATGAAGATAATGATATTCAAGTGAGAGGATGCACGGTTTCAGACTTTCAGTCTGATCTAGATGATAGAAAATCTATATATGGACATGTGTTTACTTTTAATAGAGGCACAGTAAGCTAGAAGAGCATCAAGTAAGGGTCCACAGCTGACTCTACCATAGAGGCATAGTACATTGCAGCTTCTGAAGCTGCAAAGGAAGTTGTTTGGATTCGGAAGTTTGTCGCAGAACTTGGAATGGTTTCAAGTTCATCAAATCCTATCCCATTATTTTGCGACAACAATGAGGCTATAACACAAGCAAATAAACCAAGAGCACACTAGAAGTTTAAGTATATAGAGCAAAAATACCACATCATTAAAGAGATATTGGCTAATAAAGATATAATTATTTGTAGAATAGATTCTGTAAATAATTTAGTGGACCCACTTACCAAAGTCTTAACGTGGAGTCTATGGGTATTAGATACCATTGTGATTGGCACTAAGGTAAGTGAGAGATTATTAGGGTTGCGCCTACGTGCCATCCTAGTTTTGTATAAATATTTGATATCTATACATAGTATATTTTGTTATATCGCTAATTATTTCTTAATAATATAGTTTAATACTTATTACGCTATAGACTCTGTATTATTTGAAGGAGTTCAGATACAGTCTAAATGAGTTTGGATTGGTGCTAAGAGTTAGTAAATATTCCAAGAGTTAGAACATTATCTGTAGTGGTACAAAGACCTCAGAATATGCTTATAATGATATAGTTGCAAGAGTTATAATAGGTTGCTAGGATGTGTCATTATGTAAGCATGTTCTTAAATATATTGTTCCTGATCTATTTCTACTAACACAGTTCTATTGGTAGATCTCATTAATTCACATAGATTAGTGTATATCTGTATCAGTAGGGTACAGTTGGTCATTTCTAGCTAACCAAGATCTTGGAGATTGTATAGGCATACGGGTATTCAGTTCGGACTGAGTACTGAACAGACTCATGAGGACCCTAATAGAAATCTTATGTTGCCATCAATGGAAGGTCCTCTTGAGTTGAGTAGTATACGTGGTCCTCTGACCTGAGCACCACAGTGGGCTTGTGAGTGATCCATCATGCTTTGGTTCCAAGCATATCAGAGACCTTTCATGGTTTGATAGCTGGGTGTCACTGGGTATGGTCAGATGATCATGGAGTCCGGTGCGTGTAGATGTGAGATCCATCAGCTCTCATAAGGAGTGATATATCTAAATGCTTCAAGATAGTATCTTAAGAAAGTCTTATGACCATAAGCAGTTAACCCGAAAAAGAGTTTCCATAGGGTTAAACAATATGGCAAAGAGTTTACTTATATTGTTTAATGAGATACTATTTTGGAGATAGGTTTATGGATAAGCACTGATGATATTGATCTATGTCCCTACACATCCAAGATATATATGATGGAAGGACTATATGTATGTGTTGTAACCTTAACTTGTATGATTCAACGTGTTGATTGGTAATATTCGTGACGTGTACGTAGGGCATTGCTCATGGACTTATGGAATAATTGCATTTAACAAATCGGGCGTGGACCTAGGGAGTCCTGCGATATAGAGTGTACTCGTTGTACACTAGGGCAGTGTACTGGATTAAATTATTTAATCCAGTAATATCCAACACTACAACGGGAATGCGTGCGTGTCCATGTTTAAGCATTAAATATAACAATTAGTTAATAATTATTATTCACTAATTGTAAAAAGTGTATTGTAGACCCTCAGTTGAGTTTACCCAAGTGTGAAATTTGATTGGACTCGTTAAGGGGTATATTTGGTAACTATTTATGAGGGGCAAAATAATTTTTTCACACTATAATTATTTAATTATTAAATAATCATTATATCTCTATTAAAATAATTTATTTTATAATATTATATTATTAATAATATAATATATATAATGTATGATGGTTGTCATGCATTATATATATAATATTTTTTTTAATTATTTTATTACTATTATAGCTTTTGTGGCTAATTTATATTATTATTATATATAATATTCTTATATCAAAAGAAGCAACAATTGCTCTTTCTCTCCCACATATATATAGAGAAAGGAAGAAAATACATTTCACTCTTACATTTTCATTTCTGTTTCTCAAACACATATATATCTCTATATATATGTGGGAGAGAAAAAGCAATTGTTGCTTCCTTAAATATAACTCCATTGTGGGAGAGAAAGAGCAAGATTTGAAGAACTGGCTATTTTGAGGTTAAGGATTAATCTCGTACTAAATTAAGGAGCTGCTATTCTAGTTTGCTAAGTCTATCAAGTTGGTAACTAAAACTGCACACGAGTGTGTCTTCGGGTAGACTCCAAAGAAAATCGTGTAAAACATTTCACATACTGATAATTTTTCAATTTCACCATTGATATATTAATTTGATTAATATATGTTTATGTGTTTATTGTATGTTTTAAATATTCTGTTACGTTAAATATGTTGGCGTGTTTTAGGGTTTATGCATGTGATTTTGTACATATTAAAAACTAAACACATGTATCATAATACACGAATTTCGCAGTGGAATTTATTATGTAATCAACACATACACATGTACTTAAATTCTTAACAACTTAAGAA
Source organism: Ailanthus altissimus (assembly GCA_946807835.1). NCBI lineage: Eukaryota > Viridiplantae > Streptophyta > Magnoliopsida > Sapindales > Simaroubaceae > Ailanthus > Ailanthus altissimus. Next base: position 21,806,930 of record OX327685.1, on the reverse strand, counting down.
TACAAAACATATACCTTTGAAAACTTTCGATGAAGATTTCAAATTCGAATTTCTTAGCTCTAACTTCGAGCTCACCTTAAAGTGTACTTAGGTTCAATTCTAGTTCACAACAATCCGGAGGGATTGTGAAGTTAAAATAGCAGTAATATAATCTCTAACAATAAGGTTTGTATTACTTGAAAGAAAAATAAGAAGAATTTATTTTTCTTTCTCTTTAGTTTTTCTCTCAAGTCTTTGTTTGATGAAAAACTCTCTCAAAATTAACTCTTCTTTTTCCTCTCCTCCCTTTGCACCAAATAGATTCACACACTTGTTAACACAAATGAAACCCAACTATTTTTAGTGCTCTCAACATTTCACAAGTGCTCTATCAAAGTTAGATTAAGTGGTTAACTACCAAAATAATTTTTTGTGGCCATTTTAATGGTTTAATAAAATTAACCATTAATTACAAAATAGTGCTCTACTTAATTTAATTTATGTTTATTAAATTAGATATGTCTTCTATTTAGGAATAAAATAACAAATAAATAAAATCATATTTTATTTATTTAAATAATATTTATTTAATTATTAAAAAAAATTATTTGAATAATTAATATTTACCTTATTTGATTTTACTAACATGGTTAATTAGTGAATTCATGGTAAAATAATTCATGGAATAAAATTGTGCCACTTGCTAATATCTAATTAGTTAATAACTCATGTCAACTAATTAAATGATATAGTTAATATTTAAGTCTAGACAAGCGCACAACCCGAGGAACCCTGAAACATATTTTCAGGTTGCTACAATTTCTAGGATGTAACTATTCAATCCATTATGTTGCCCCAGTACACAATGAGTACACTTCATATTATGAGACTCTATAGGTCCATGCCTAAATTGTCATATGGAACTCCTCCATACGTCCGTGAACGATGCCCCACACACACGTTACGGATATTACAAAGGGGCGCATTAGACCATACAAGTTGAGGTTATAACATATTCATATAATCCATTCATCATTTATATCCGAGTAGAGCGGCGATATAGATCAACACCATCAAATCTCCATATACCCAAACAAAAACTTATCTCTAGAATTGTATTTCAATAAATAATATTCCCAAACACTTTGGTAATATTATTTATTTCTATGGTTAAACTCTTTTCTCAAGAATTACTGCTTATGGCTATAAGGCTTTCTGAAATATAATCTTAGAGCATTAAGATATAATACTCACTCAAATGAGCTGATGGATCCCATATCTATGCACACCAAACTCTATGAGCATCAGACCATACCCAGCGGTCAGACCATAAAAGGTTTCTGACATGTAGGGAACTAAAGTATGGTGGATCACTCATAAGCCTACCATGACACTTAGGTCAAAGGACTACGAATACTACTCAACTCGAAAAACCTTCAATTGATGACTTTATGAGATGTCTATTGGAGATCTTTGTAAGTCTGTTCAGTATTTAATCCTTACAGAATACTTGTATCTCTATACGAGCTTCCACTAAACTCATGGTTTGCTAAGACTAACCATCTGGACTATCCAGATATAGACATACATCAATCTATATATTTATTAAAGTATTCACTGACAAACTAGTATAAGTAAAGATAGATCAGGAACATAATATTTGAGAACATATTTGCATAATGACATTTCTTAGCACTATTTGCAACTTTTTACAACTATATCATTACTAATATATTTTCAGTTCTTTGTCCATTTCAGACAAGGCTCTAACTCTTTAGATATCGCTGACTCTTATAACCTGATATCTCTTATCAGTATTAACTCTTAACATTTATAACTCTCAGCGTTGCTAATTCTTAACACTGATCTAAACTCATTTAGACCAAATCTGAACTCTTTCAGATCGTACAATGTCTGAAATGTTACATGCATCTTACCATATATAAAATATAATTAGCGATTTAATGAAATGATAATACTAGTATAAATATTAAGAAAATATTCATACATAAAGAGATGGCACGTAAGCACAAATCCCAACAAAATATGCATTACTACATATTTTTTACAATAAACACAAATGCACATACATACACCTGCATATATTTGATCCCCAACACTAGGTACTCTAGAATTTATATCATTGTTTTAACAATTCTAATGTCAGGTTCGATTAACGCATTAAATGTTCCACCTTATTATTATAAAATTTCAGTTTTAACTCTTTTTGTAAAGGCCTCATAGTTAAATGGACAGATTACTTCGAGTTGAGGCCATTCAGGACACATCCTGTCAACTTATAACAAGATTGGCTAGCACGCTAATGTTCTTGGACAAGCCGAGCTCTCGGGCATCAGTTATTTTATGGTGTTATTTAAATAATAACCCACTTACAAGTTAGTTTTTTTTTTAAAAAAAAAATTTCTATGCTACAAGGGGGAGGAGAGTTCGAACTCCCGATTATCCAACATCAGTCGAAGGGTGCACTATCAAGGGGGCGCTTGCCAAATGCGATCCACTTATAATTTAGTTAATAGGTGGATTCCGGTGAGATAAGTGTGATGGCTTGTAGCTACACTCTCCTCTTCCTTTTCTTTTTTCTTTTTCTATTTCTTATTTTTAGGTCATTTTAAGTTTTGAATCTTATGAGCTCGACCTATTAATTTGTTAGCTCCCAACCCTAGGCTGGCCTATATAATGAGTTAGGCAACGTTTGTATGTAAAGCCCATCAAACCCATCGTAGATCGTTTAGTCCATTTGACATCTATCACTTCAAACTTGCAAGTTCATTAATATTTAGAAATTAGTAATATTTTTAAATATTTGAATACATAGTGATATTTGATAATCTCTAAAATACTAACCAAATAATGTTGGAAGCATTTCAACAAATAGATCAAATTATTCTTATCACATCACGAATGAGAGTTTAAAGGTCCATTTAGAATATTAGTGGTTTTATTGTGCTTTAGAAGCACCGTTAAGTAAATATGTTTTGTAAATTAACAATTTAACTTTTAGATACAAAAATTGATTTTGTTTCATAGCTACTTTGTAAGAAATCAATATTACTTTTTTGAATTTATTAAAAATACAAATGTCAACAAATAATTTTTATTACAATCTTTATTTCACTATCAAAAGCCCTTTTGAAAATGAAGAGGAATTTTAAAGACTTAACAAAATTAATGAATACGTGTTGTTATTCGAAAAAAGGCAAAAGGTCCAAGTTTAAATCCATGCACATGATTAACTATATCTAACATGTATAGTATATTGACTTAAGCCATTTTATAGTTTTATGGGTCATGGTCTAATAGATATAGGGTTATAATAAATAAGATCTAAAGCATAGATATTCTTAAGTTAAAGCCCACTTAGAGGAAATTTAGCCCAAAAATAAGATAAGTTCATATAACTAGACTAAGAGAGAAATATAAGTTTAATAAGACATCTCTTAACTCTTAAAATTCTTCTAAAACTAAAAGGTTAAATTACTTATTCATTAAGATAAATAATTAGCACATCAAAATTTTAGTCAGAATAAAATATAGTATTAAATTTTTTTTCTTTGCTAAATTTGTTTTCTTCTTTTAGTATTAAATAATTAATACTTTAAAAGAAATAATGGTCTAGAAAGAGTTTTAATCTAATACAAATCGTTACTTTGTAAAATCCCATTCTCTCATGTCAAAAAAAGTCACACACTCTCTTTTTAATGTTTTTCATTTAATCCTAATCATATCACAATAGCTCTACACATTTTTAAGTCCCTACAATGCTAAAACAATAATCCTAAAACCTACGATACTAAAAAAAATAACTATAACAATACTTTAAAAACAACTTTAAAAGCCCACAATACTTATAAAAAAAATTAAATACCTTATAAAAGATTTAAGAGGCTAGTTTTTTCAAATTCCTAAATAGAGTTTCTTATGACCTAAAATCTTAACCTTGTTCCACGATTAAAATAAATTGAAAATACAACCAATCACTCATATCAATGTCCTTACACCCTCCTTAAACATGTTTATCTATTCTTTATTGTGAAGTTCGCCTCCCATACCTTTTACTAGCTTAAGACTAGGTTTATTAGGTTAAAAGGTTTCAAATTTAAGATTGCAAGAGCAAATTTGTACTACACGATCCCTTGAACTCCAATAGATTTTTAAGAGTATAGTAGGCCTTACTTCCAAACTTAAACGAGGCCAAGAGGTTGAGATTCAATGCATAGAACCAATTTAGCTTATTCTTTTAGTTTGCTACATTATTGCAATATTATTACAGTTAGTGATACCCTACCATATAATAACCTAAATTTTTTTTCCTTAAGGGGATCTTCAAATGTTTATATTAAATATTTTAAAAATAATTGGAACTAAATTTGTATTGTGAGTTTAGAACAAAGTTCTTCCACATTGATAGATGAGATAAATCCTAGAATTAGTCAACATTATCTTCAATAGCATAGGCTACCAATCTCACCAATCATAGGTCGAGAGCAATGTGAATTATTTTCATGTTATAGCAACGCAAATCTTATTTTTTAAAATTGCAGTTCTTTATTATATTGGGGCATTATGCTTTAATGTTGTAAGATAGATGTCAATTGTTGACATGCAACCTTTAATTCATAACTCGATTATTACTCGTATATTCTTTTTCATTTCTTAGAAGTCAAAAATAAATTTTCTTTGTTCTCAAGCTAAAATATATAATAGCGAAAGTAAATGAAGTAGTTATAATATTTTCAATAAAGAAATAATTACTTTTTTTTCTAATTCATGATAGTAGCTTGGTTATAAAGGGCTTGTAAAATTTTTTTCCCCGCTAATTTATTGAAGGGTGTTCAATACTTGGCAAAATAAGTGCTAAAAAAAATATAATCTCTTAAATGTAGCTTGTTGATTATAAAAGCATTTTATGCTCGAGATCGCCTGAGTTCGAGCAAGTAGGGTGTAAGAATTAATGCTTAATGGACAATTTCTCATCTCCATTCAAACTATTTAAAAAATGCTAAAAAAATAGTTTCTTTAAAATAACTTGGAGTAAATTAATCAAAGACCAAGGAAAGCTCAAGTCCATTAGCATTATCCCAGCAAGAACTGAGACAAAATGAGAGCTATGCCTAAACATTCTCTCTTGTACCAAAAATAGCACCTAGTGTATCATTCCAGGTGGTAAAAGCTTACCTGTTAAGGTATATTGATGAGCTGTGATGATTCTAATGATGGTGGTACAATGACGCTTGATCAAACAGTGAAAAACCAGGGCAGTGCAAAATTAAAGCCTAAAAGATAGGGCAATGTTTGTATTGTAACATAATTCAACAGCTTTCTTAATGTGTATATAGTAAGCTTGTAACATTGTTACTATTCCATTGAGAAATACAATAGAAATTCATTTGAATCCAATATACTCTCAATATTAAAGTTTTTCAACTTAGTATCAAAGCCTTGCTCAAATAGCCTCAAGCTCTTCAACACACCAACTAATCTCGTCATCTTAATACTCTAGAGCAACATGCTTGGAAATTTCTTTGTGTTTTCTACACCCATTAAGTTGACAAACACCAACTACCTTTTATGGAAATCCAAAGTTATTCCAAGCATAAGAAGAAATGGCTTGATAGGGTTTATTATGGCTGTAGACTATCACTTAGACAATAAAATATCTTCATAAATGATGATGACACTGCAATCACCATTGATAACCTAGAATACCAAGTACGGTTGATGCAAGATCAGAACTTGATGTCATGGCTGTTATCTTCACTCTCAGAGGCCATGCTTAGAGATGTGGTTGAGTGCTTCACCTCCTATGAACTATGGTCCACTCTTGAGAAGCTATTTAGTTCTCACTCAAAGGCTAGATCACTTATCTGAAGAGTCTTATTGAGTCCACCAAGAAAGGATCAATGAGCATGTTGAAGCGAAAGCACACAAACAAGCTAAACAATTCACCCAAGTAATGTAATAATGCAGAACAAGTTATTAAGAAATAAAAGAAAGAAAGGGTAGAAGAAGAATACACAAAGAATTACGTGGTTCGGTAACTTGCCTACGTCCACGGCGGATCAAGATCACACTTTTCTCTTATTATGAATCACAAGGCAACCACAAAGTATGCCTATTACAAGAAAGATCACAAAGAAAACTCTTACTCTCTAGGGATTTTCTCTCATAAAGAACCACTAAGAATAATCACTAAGATTATTGTTGATCGCCAAGATCTCTCTAAGATCACAAAGATCTCACTAACTTGATCACAAAGATTGTCAAGATCACAAAGTTATGTTTACAAGCCAATTGATAGCCTTTATATAGGCCTTGGGATGTCCTAGGTATTCCCTATACGTGTGGGAGTCGTATTAGAGAGTCATAGAGCAAGTGGGAGACAAAATTAGAAAGTTTCCTAATTTTGGGATACTATTCACGTGTCCAGCGTTGCAGCGCTGGGATCTCATCGCTCCAGCGCTGGCGCGCTTCTGCTGAGCGCTGCGGCGCTGGCTTTCTGGTGCTACGGCGCTAAGTGTTCTGTTCTGGCACCGCAGTGCCTACTCCTGGTCACCGCGGTGCTGGTCGTATGGTGCGCCTTCTCATTTTTTGCCTCCTTTCAAGTCCGTCTTCGATCCGTGTGCACCTTACACACTTGGCTTGATCCCCAAATCATATTCCAATGATTTTTAATCAATATTCTCACAAATCCCCTCCTTGATTCAAAATCATTCACAAAGTAAATCGATCTCTCATTTCTGCATCTTCGGTCACCCTCACAAACTAGTGACTTCGGTTAAGTCCTTGCATAGGACGAACTTAACCGAGGGCAGTGGCTTAGTCAACATATCAGCAGGGTTTTTAGATGACGCTATCTTTGTCAAACTAACTTCACCACTTTGGACAATCTCACGAATGTAATGGAGCCTCACATCAATGTGTTTCGACCTCTCATGGAACACTTGATGCTTGCTTAGGTGTATGGCACTCTGGCTGTCATAGTATACACCGGTGTTTACATCTTTATGAGCCAATATCTCCGCGCATATACCTTTTAACCACACGGCCTCCTTTATAGCTTCACCAACAGCTATGTACTCTGCCTCTGTGGTAGAAAGTGCAACCACATGTTGTAGAAGTGATCTCTAACACACACTACACCCAAACACTGTGAATACGTAGCCCGTCAACGATCTTCTCTTGTCAAGATCACCTGCATAATCTGAGTCTACGTACCCTCTTACCATTTCATTGCTGTCCTCGTCCCTCTTATACACCAACCCGTGATTCGACGTTCCCTTGAGATATATTAGAATCCACTTTATTGCAAGCCAGTGATCTTTACCCGGATTCGCCATGTATCTACTCACCACACTCACAGCCTGTGCTATGTCTGGTCTTGTGCAAACTATTGCATACATGATGCTCTCCACAGCGCTTGCATACGGTACTTTGCTCATCTGCAGTTTCTCATCCTCGGATGTCGGCGACTGTGCTGCTGGCAGTCTGAAATGTATGGCCAAAGGAGTAGAGACAACCTTCGCGTTTGACATACCGAACTTCTCCAGAATTTTGACTATATATTGCTGTTGGGACAAGAAGATAACATCTCTTCTTTCTCTCACAATGTTCATACCCAAAATTCTCTTCGCTGCTCCCAAATCCTTCATTTCAAACTTGCCATTTAACTGCTTTTTGAGCTTTTGTATTTCTTCCATATTCTTGCATGCGATCAAGATATCATCAACGTATAGAAGCAAATACATCATCCCACAACTCATGTTCTTGAAGTACACGCATCCATCATACTTGCTCCTACTAAAGCCACAAGCCATCATAAACTTATCAAATCTCCTATACCACTGTCTAGGTGATTGGTTTAACCCGTATAATGGCTTCTTTAGCAAACAAGCATGATCTTCTTTACCGGGCTCCTCGAACCCTTGCGGCTGTGCCATGTATATCATTTTTTCAAGCTCTCCATATAGAAAAGTTGTCTTTACATCCATCTGCTCTAGATGTAAATCAAGGTTTGCACACATGGCTAACAAAATCCTAATAGATGTGTGCTTGACAACTGGAGAGAATATCTCATGAAAATTGACTCCCTCTCTCTGAGTAAAATCTTGTGCTATTGACCTAGCCTTGAATCTCGTAGGCTCAATCCCCGATATCCCCTCTTCACCTTATACACCCACTTGCACCCGACTAGCTTCTTTTGAGCTCTGTCCACCAACTTCCAGGTATTATTCTTCCTAAGAGAACAAATTTCTTTTTCCATGGCCTGCTGTCATTCTTTTTTGTTTTCACTCTTCATAGCCTCACCATATGTCCTAAGCTCATCATACTCAAGAGTGTAAGCAGAAAAAGCATGAGCAACTAAGTCTGCTTGTGCATACCTGACTGGTGGGTTAATCATTCTCCTTAGCCTGTCTCTAGCAAGCTGGTACTCTTCAAGTTCAAACTTAGGAGTTCTAGTCTTCTTTTGGGTGAACTTGGAGGAATACGCCGGTGTTCTTGGTTCATCTTCAAGGATTTCCTTGTTGAAGTGTTGATCTGGGGGCATATCATATCCATTTTTAGGGCTACTTCAACTTCTATTGACTCGGGTGCTGAGTTTTTCTTGGTCACGGGTTCTTTTTTCTCATCTACTTGGGAGGTTTTCAACATCGTCATCTCATCGAACGTCACATCACGGCTTATGATACTCCTTGGTGGTGTTAAGTCTTTACACCACACCTTGTATCCTTTTACTCCTTCGGGATATCTTATGAATACCCCTTTGATAGCTCTAGGTTCCAACTTCCCCTCCTTAACATGTACAAAAGCAGGGCAACCAAATATTCTAAGATGGTTATACTTCGGAGAATTTTGACTATATATCGCTGTTGGGACAAGAAGATAACATCTCTTCTTTCCCTCACAATATCCATACCTAAAATTCTCTTCGCTGCTCCCAAATCCTTCATTTCAAACTCGCCACTCAACTGCTTCTTGAGCTTTTGTATTTCTTTCATATTCTTGCACGCGATCAACATATCATTGACATATAGAAGCAAATACATCATCCCATAACTTATGTTCTTGAAGTACATGCATCCGTCATACTTGCTTCTGCTAAACCCACAAGCCATCATAAACTCATCAAATCTCCTATACCACTGTCTAGGTGATTGCTTTAACCCGTATAATGACTTATTTAGCAAACAGGCATGATCTTCTTTTCTGGGCTCCTCGAACCCTTGCGGCTGTGCCATGTATATCATTTTTTCAAGCTCTCCATATAGAAAAGTTGTCTTTACATCCATCTGCTCTAGATGTAAATCAAGGTTTGCACACATGGCTAACAAAATCCTAATAGATGTGTGCTTGACAACTGGAGAGAATATCTCATGAAAATTGACTCCCTCTCTCTGAGTAAAATCTTGTGCTATTGACCTAGCCTTGAATCTCGTAGGCTCAATCCCCGATATCCCCTCTTCACCTTATACACCCACTTGCACCCGACTAGCTTCTTTTGAGCTCTGTCCACCAACTTCCAGGTATTATTCTTCCTAAGAGAACAAATTTCTTCTTCCATGGCCTGCTACCATTCTTTCTTGTTTTCACTCTTCATAGCCTCACCATATGTCCTAGGCGCATCATACTCAAGAGTGTAAGCAGAATTAAAAGTATGAGCAACTAAGTCTGCTTGTGCATACCTGACTGGTGGGTTAATCGTTCTCCTTAGCCTATCTCTAGTAAGCTGGTACTCTTCAAGTTCCAACTCAGGCGTTTTAGTCTTCTTTTGGGTGGACTTAGAGGAACTCGCCGGTGTTCTTGGTTCATCTTCAAGGATCTCCTTATTGAAGTGTTGATCTGGGGGTATATCAGATCCATTTTCAGGCTCTACTTCAACTTCTATTGACTCGGGTGCTGAGTCTTCATTGGTCACAGGTTCTTATTTCTCATCTTCTTGGGAGGTTTTCAGCATCGTCATCTCATCGAACGTCACATCACGGCTTATGATACTTCTTAATGGTGTTAAGTCTTTACACCACACTTTGTATTCTTTTACTCCTTTGGCATATCTTATGAATACCCCTTTGATAGCTCTAGGTTCCAACTTCCCTTCCTTAACATGTACAAAGGTAGGGCAACCAAATATTCTAAGATGGTCATACTTTAGAGGATTGCCAGACCATTTCTCTTCTGGCGTCTTGAAGTCAATTGCTGAGGAGGGACTTCTGTTTATCAAGTAAACATCAGTCACTACAGCTTCTCCCCAGAATGTCTTGGACATCTTTGCATTGGTAAGCATGCATCTAACCCTTTTAAGTAGGGTCCTGTTCATCCTCTTAGCTACCCCATTCTGCTGCGGTGTTGATCTTACTGTTTTATGCCTTGCAATCCCATGCTTGGCATAAAACCTATCAAACTCTCTGTTGCAAAACTCGAGGCCGTTGTCAGTTCTCAACCTCTTCACTCTTTTGCCAGTTTGATTCTCAACAAGAGCCTTCCAAGTCTTGAACACATCAAATACTTAATCCTTGCTCTTCAACACATAGACCCACAGCTTCCTCGAATAGTCATCAATCAAGCTGAGAAAATATCTAGCACCACCACGAGTAGCTGTCTGAGCTGGTCCCCAAAGATCCGAGTGTATGTAGTCAAGAGTCCCCTTAGTCTTATGATCGCCGGTACTGAACCTCACTCTATGTGCTTTCCCTAGTACACAATGCTCACAAAACTCTAAGGGCTGGAACTTATCCTCACCAAACGCCTTTTGACTATATAACTCCTTTAGGTTTCTCTCGCCTAAGTGTGCCAGTCTAAGATGCCATAACTTGGTTTGCATACTCTCATCATCTACAAAGAATAGTGCAGAACCACTCACGACTTTACCCTTAAGCACATAAACACCTTTGTTCTTCTCTCCTCTCATCACCACCATGGAACCTCTCAAAACTTTTAAAATCCCTCCGTCGATCCTGATGGAACACCTATTCTGGTCTAAAGTCCCTAGTGAGATCAAGTTTCTCTTCAAGTCAGGAACATACCTAACATCTGTCAACTCTCTCACTCGTCTATCATGCAGCCTAAGCTTAACATTACCAATTCCCATCATCTGACATGCAACGTCATTACCCATTAAGACCTTACCACCACTAATAGGCTGGAAATTTGTAAACCAAGATTTGTGCGGGCACATGTGAAAAGTACAACCATAATCTAAAACCCATTGTTTAGAGTTTATACCATCAGTAGCGACGAGTGTCTCTGCACTATCATAGCTATCATCATAGGCAAGCACAGCATCCGCTTTCTTCTTGTCCTGTGCTTTCTTCTCAGGACAGTCCTTTATGAAGTGCCCCTCTTTCTTGCAGCAATAACACTTCCTAGGAGTCCTAGACTTTGACCTTGAGCCGTTTTTTCTTCCCATCTCTATATGAGGGCCTTACTCTTACAAATAAACTTTCTGCATTGCCCTCAGCCTGCTTTCCTAATAACTTTGAGTTTAATGATGATTTCACATCACTCATCGTTAAACTCTCTCTGCCGTAGAGTAGCGTATCAACAAAACTCTTATAGCTCTTGGGGAGTGAACTCAGCATAATAATTGCTCTATCTTCATCTTCTATCTTGATGTTGATAGACTCAAGATCAAGGATGATCTTATTGAAGGCGTCTATATAATCTCTCATCGGCGTCCCCTCTAACATGGACAGCTGATACAGTTTCTTCTTTATATGTAGTCTGTTGGCCAACGATTTCCTCATATAAAGAAAGTCAAGCTTTTTCCAAAGATCTATTGCCGTCGTCTCACCTGCTACTTCTCTTAGTACTTCATCGCTCAATGACAGAACAATTGTGCTATGAGCTCTTTCTTGAATGTCCCTTCTTTCTACTTCTGCTCTAGATGACTCTGGCATCATCTCTTCATCACTAGATGGAGCTGCAGTCTCCTCTAATGCTGAACCAAGTCTTTGGCTCACCAATAACGTCTTAACCTTCATCTTTCACAGATTGAAGTCATTCGTACTGTTGAATTTCTCTACCTCATACTTGGGTGTGGCCATGTCTGCTTAGAACCAAAGCTCTGATACCAGTTTGTTAAAGCGGAAGCACACAAATAAGCTAAACAATTCACCCAAGTAATATAATAATGCATAACAAGTTATTAAGAAATAAAAGAGAGAAAGGGTAGATGAAGAACACACAAAGAATTACGTGGTTCGGCAACTTGCCTACGTCCACGGCGGATCAAGATCACACTCTTCTCTTATTATGAATCACAAGGCAACCACAGAGTATGCTTATTACAAGAAAGATCACAAAGAAAACTCTCTCTTACTCTCTAGGGATTTTCTCTCACAAAGAACCACTAAGAATAATCACTAAGATTATTGTTGATCACCAAGATCTCTCTAAGATTACAAAGATCTCACTAACTTGATCACAAAGATTGTCAAGATCACAAAGTTATGTTTACAAGCCAATTGATAGCCTTTATATAGGCATTGGGACGTCCTAGGTATTCCCTATATGTGTGGGAGTTGTATTAAGGAGTCCTAGAGCAAGTGGGAGACGAAATTAGAAAGTTTCCTAATTTTGGGATACTGTTCCCGCATCCAGCGCTGGCGCGCTTCTGCTGAGCGCTGCGGTGCTGGCTTCTTAGTGCTGTGGCGCTGAGTGTTCTATTCTGGCACCGCGGTGCCCACTCCTGGTCGCTGCGGTGCCCACTCCTGGTCGCTGCGGTGCCCACTCCTGGTTGCCGCGGCGCTGGTCGCATGGTGCGCCTTCTTATTTTTTGCCTCCTTTCGCGTCCGTTTTCGATCCGTGTGTACCCTACACACTTGGCTTGATCCCCAAATCATATTCCAATGATTTTTAATCAATATTCTCACAGAGCATGACTCAATAGTATATGAAAATGAAGGGTTTAACAAAATCCCTTAGATGTGCTGGGTGTGCTATTTCAAATGATGAGCTTGTAGGCTATATCATTGGAGGTCTAAGAAATATCTATTACCCAGTTTTTATGAATGTCACTTCAAGACCAAAAAAACTTCCCTTGGCTAATGTTTATACACTGCTGCTCAACTAAGAACATAGACTTAAGCAGAACACTACAATAGATGTATATAAAGGTTTAACTAACTTCAATGCCAACTTTGGTTAGTCAAAATAAAAAAAAGGCTTGGAAAGATGAAATAGAGTGCTTTTCAAGGTGCTCAGCATCAATACAATTTTCAGTTTTGGAATACTTAAGCAATACAGCCTCATGAGGGAAAGGAAAGAGTCAAGAACTAATAGCACAAGACTACAGTAAAGTGTGCTAAATCTACTTCAAGCTAAAGTAAATTGCTGTTAAATGTTAACATAGGTTAAAAAGGATTTTATTCCAAGGGTGAGTCAGAGAAACCAACTAAGAAGAGCCTATGTAATAGTTACTGGAGACCAAAAGAATCAGCCTCGGTACCTTGAAAGTGGAATAACCAACCATGTTAACAACTTGAGCAACCTTACCTTCAGCAACTGATACCAAGGCAACCAACAACTCACACTTGGTAATAACCAAAACTTACTTATTACACTCATTGGGTGCATAAATATTCTACACAGTGTTACTTACATATAACACACTTGAAACTTAATGAAATTTTGTTTGTACCAAACATAACTAAAAATTTAATTAGCATATTTAGACTGTTAAAATACAATAATGATGTGATTGAATTTAACAAATCTTAATGTGTGAAGGACCTGAAACATGGGAATGTGATGCTTTTGTAAGTGGCTAAAGGGGGACTAAATGTCAACCAAGTCTGTTAAGTCAACATTCCTTTACAAACCTTACCTCTACAACCATCAATCCTGAGTCAATGTTTTCAGTTTGTCATATTGTCTTAGATAGTGTCCAAGTTCAAAGTCTAGAGTCAATTGAAAAGGTGAACAATAATGCCTTGAGACCAATTCACCAAGTAGAACTACTATATAAGAGATTAGGTCATCCTAATGTAATGATTCTTAAAGATATACTCTTAAATTATAAAGATCTTTTTAATATTAACAATAATGACACAATAGTTACAAAAATTCCTTTTTGCTCAGCTTGCCAATATGATAAAATGAACAAATTGATTTTTAAAGAAACTAAAATTAAAACCAAGCATTCTTTAGAGCTTATACATGCAGACTTTTTGGGACCAGCCCCCATTACTACCAATAAGGGTTATAAATACTACCTAGCCCTAGTGGATGACTATTCCACCTTCACTTGGGTGTATCCACTCATTAAATTTGAAACACTTGAAAAATTTATTAGGTATAAAACCACAATTGAAAAACTCATAGACTACAAGATCAAGAACATCCAAATTGACATGAAGGGAGAAGTTAGAGCATTTGAAACCTACCTTAAAACAAAAGGCATCAATAAAAAATACTTATGCCTATACACTCACCATTAAAATGGAAAGGTAGAAAGAAAACATAGGCACTTGATAAAAACAGCTCTCACATTCCTGGCACAAGTTGTCATACCTCTTAAGTATTAGTAGGACTTGTTCATACAACAACTTACTTGATTAATAAACTTCCCTCTAAAAGACTTAACAATAAATCACTTTTTGAAAGACTACTTAGTTATGCATCAGATTATTCACTAACAAAGATATTTGGATGTGAATGTTATCCTTTCATGAGACCGTATCTCAGAAACAAATTTAATATTTACACATCCAAGTATGTCTTCTCAGGGAACAATGACAAACATAAAGGTTATGCTTGTCAGCATCCTTAAGAGGAGATCTACATTACAAGATATGTAGTCTTTCATGAATAATCCTTCTCTTTCATGTCAAGTACAAAGTTTAAAACCTCAAATCTAGGTGACTCAATTCAATCAGATAGAGTTAGTCATTAGTCCATCTTTATAAAAATACCCTCAGCACTAAATAACAAAACCCCTTGTAAAGTTGGTATGGACACTTTAGTTGGCACTCTTCAACATCTGATACATCTCCTAAGTCACCATTTCATTATGAAACTCAAAGCATACCTCCTCAAGACACTCAAACCCATGAACAACGTGAAATTCTGCCTAAACTCTATCAAATAATATAAACACTTACTTTATGACAACTAAATCTAAATCAAGCATAGACAAACCCATGGTATACCTAAGCACACTATCTGAGCTATAGTCCACACTAACATCTATAAATTCAGCTCTACAAGACAAAAACTAAAGACAGGCCAAAGAGGAAGAATATAATGCACTTATCGGGAACAAAACATAGACTTTTGTTCCTTATTCACCAAATATAAAAGTTATAGGAAAAAAATGTAAAAATTCTAGATAGGCAACCCAAGATGGTGGGTGAATTAGGTATTTAAAAACTAATGCACTAATATAAATAATTTATGCAATTATTACAAATTTAATAACAAATAATTGTAATAAGTAATAGAGTAAGGGATAAAGAGAATGACACTTGATGTTCAAGTGGTTTGGCACTCCACACAGCCTAAGTCTATGCCCCAAGCAACTAGTCTTGAGGATTCTACTAGCTTGCCTTAAACCAAGGCCAAGAATCAATACATTTGACTTCCAATGAGTCAAGAAACCTTTACAATAATTTGGTTTCCAAGGTACCAATTAAACATTTACAATAAAAGAGTAAATACTCCCCTCTCAAAGTGTTTCCCACAAACACTTGACTTAAACCAAAAGAGTAACCACTCTCTTCACAAAGTGTTTCCTACAAATACTTGAATAAAATCAACACAAGAATTGATAAATAAAATAATTAATTTGCAAAATAAGTAAATATGAAAGTGTAGAGTAATGAAGCTCTCAATTCTGATATATGATATTTTTCTACCTTTTCTCTCTTCTTATTGAGTTTTAAATGAGTGACATATTTATAAGGAGTGAAAAATAGCCATTGCTATAGTAACTCTCTCGTTGCTATAGTGCACTTACAAAACTTAATCGTTACTACAGTTGCGCACAGTAACTTGACTGTTATACAATAATTCTCCTGTTGCTACAATGCCTGCTATACTGCTACTGTCAAAGTTTTGATCTTTTGCATTTTAGTCCATTTTTTGAAACTTCCAAAACTTTGCACTTTGGTCCAACTTCAGTGTACTTGAATGATATGACAACAACTTTTTGTAGACAACTCCAAATTTACTTCTGTAAAATTCATTAGAAAGCTAACACAATTATCTTTCTATTATCAATAATTTTGTGCACACTTTCTATGTCATACAGTACTATTATAATTTCAAATGTACTCTTCTATTTTATTTACTCCTAATTTGCCTTACTTATTTGTTTAAAACTTTCGCTACCTAAACATGGGATTTGTTATCATCAAAACATTAATATATATGATTAGAAAGTCAACAATCTTCATTTTTTTATGATGACAAATAGCTCATGTATTTTTATGACTATAGTGGAAATTTTTTAAAGAAACTTTTATATCATCAAAATGCATCAAAATTCTCCCCATTTTGACATCATTAAAAGGGTAAAAAAATTATTGGGGTATTTATCAAAAGTCTAATGATCATATAATATTTCACCATTTAAAAATATTGTTCCAATATGTATAGTAACTTATAAAATTATCAAAATATTTTAATAGGCATATATGACTCAATCATAATCATCATAGTAAGATTAATCAAATCAAAATATATTTCTTCCCCTATGAAAAATAAATTTTCAATATATATACTATCAAACATCATATCAAAAATTATCCATTGTTTTTAATGAATGAATCATTAAGAACTTGTATATGAGAAGAAATTAAAGCTATGAAGAATTTATTCATAAGTTCTAGGTGCAAGCAAAAAAATATCATTCATAAACTATATGCTTATAATGCTTTACTCCTCCTAAATATAACATACAAAAAACTCCCTTTAAGAAAATTAAAGATGTAATGATATACTCAAAATTATTAGAAAATCATATAGCTCCTCCTATAACAACCAAATGTATATTAAGTAATTTAAAATAATTTAAAATAAATTTTACTCAAACATCATAAATATGAAAATGTGACATGTATAAACTCAACACTTTCTTTTTGAAAGAAAATATTAATTAAACAATGAATTATGCAAAATGTTTCTAATGTGGAGATTCTATTATTCCAACAATTTATAACTCATTAATGAAATTAAAGACATTAATAACTCATAGTATGCTATAAAAGTTTTTCACACAACATCAATATACCAACAAATGTAATATTTATTAACGTGGCAATAAAAGTTTTACAAATTCAAACCACCCATTTTTTATGAGCCTAAAAATAAATTCAAATTGCACATTTTGGTACCCAATATTCCTTGGGTTCTTGAATGTTAGGAACGGTTCTTTTTAGAACCCAAATTTATTTTATTCTAAATTTTTTGAAAGGACAATTTTAAACTTTATGACCATTCTTTTTGCAATAATGACAAATTGAATTAGGTTAAAATTTAAATTTTGATTTTACAAAATAATTTTTCAAGTGTTTTTGCTTTAGGAATGGTTTATATCCTATAGCTCCCTTGTCAAACACACATTTTTTAAAACCAAGTAATTTTTTAAAATTCTTTTGCCCATTTGTGAATTTTAGAATAATTTCTTGTAAATCGACGAGTTTCTTTTTAATGACTTTATTTTCTAAAATTATCTTATTGATTTTGAGGTTCTTATTTAACTCTTGAATGCATGCTTTAGATACTTTAAGTTTATTTTCCAGATTTTCTTTTTCTCTCTTAAAGTCTATTTTTTGAAACTTACAAAACTTTGTACTTTGGTTCAACTTCAGTATACTTGAATGATTTAACAATAACTTTTTGTAAACAACTCCAAATTTACTTCTGTAAAATTCTTTAGTAAGTTAACACAATTATCTTTCTATTATCAATAATTTTGTGACATTTTCTATCTAATATAGTACCAGTATAATTTTGAATATGCTCTTTTATTTTATTTACTCCTAATATGTCTCACTTATTTTTTTAAAACTTTCACTGCCTAAACATGTGATTTTTTATCATTAAAACATCAATATATATGACTAAAAAGTAAAAAAAAAATGGATTTTCAATGTGTAGCACAAGATTGATTGAACAGTTTAAAGGTTCAAAGCAAGATTTGTGGCAAAGGGGTTTCATCAGACCTCAGGACCAGATTACCATGACACCTTCAGCCTAGTTGTAAAACTTTGCTCAATCAAGATTGTCTTAACATTGGCACTCAAGAATATATAAAAATTGAGGCAAGTTGACATAAATAATGCTTTCTCAAATGGTGATCTAATTGAAGACACATTTATACATCAACCAGATGGATATGAAGATCCTATGAAACCTTATTTTGTATGCAAGCTAAAGAAAGCATTATATGGTATAAAATAAAAGCCTAAAGCTTGGTTTGATAAATTTAAAAGTTTACTGATTCGATGGGGATTCAAAGAGGCAAAATCAAATACTTCATTATTCATCAATCGAAATGGAAAATAGATTACACTACTACTGATATATGTTGACGATATAATTATCACATGTAGCAATGACAAGATTGTACAAGAGTTGGTCAACAACCTAAAGTATGTTTTGCGCTTAAATACCTAGGTGAACTCCATTGCTTCATTGGAATAGAAGTTAGTAAGTCAGATAGTACAATCTTTCTTTCTTAAATCAAATACATCAAAGACTTGCTTCATAAAACCAACATGACCAAAGCAAAAGAAAAATCATTCCGTAGTCCCACTCTTTATAAAAGTATGATAGCCAGCCTTCAATATGCCACCTTAACCAGACCTGAGCTAGCATTTGCAATAAACAAGCACAATTAATTCATGGGCAATCAATTAGAGGAACATTTGATCTCTTGTAAAAGAGATCAAAGAAATAATTGATCATGGATTGACATTTAAGAAATCAGTAACCTTGGACCTAACTATATTCTTATATGCAAATTGGGGCTATGATGTAGATGACAGAAGATCTGTTGGTGGATACCTTATATACCTTAAAAGGAGCTTGGTTTGTTAGAGCTCAAAGAAGCAACAAGTGGTATTAAGATCCAGTGCAAAATTAAAGTATAGAACACTAGCTAATGTAGCTGTAAAAAGTAATTAGATCAAGTCACTAATTCAAGAGTTAAGACTTGAACTTCACAACACACCTGTGATATATACAGACAGCATAAGTGCTGCATCAATGGCTTCAAATCCTATCCATTATGTAATAACTAAACACTTCAAGATTGAGATTCACTTTGTCAGGGACAAAGTGTGTATTGGAGACTTGGAAATTGAATTCATTCTTAGCCTAAAACAACTTGCTGACATTGTAACTAAACCTCTTTCCTATGAGAGGTTCAACTACTTAGGAGACAGTGATAAGGGTAAATTTGTCATATATTTTCTCATATTTTTATTTTGATATTTTATTATTTTATGAGAATAGATGGCTATTTATGTGCTTTATTGTTATTTATAGGGACTTGAATGAAATAAGAAAATCAGAAAAGACGACCTGTTGAAGTCGCAATTGACGCCCCAGCGCCATCACTCCACAGTTCCAGCAGTGAGACCTTCTACACGCAGAGCTCCAGTGACAGCATCTAGCGCTCTAGCGGTAGTACGAGTACTAGTCCGATGAGAATTGAGATTTTCAAGCTCATATCAATCCTTATAAAAAGCTCCTCGACCCCAGACATTAAAAATTACCCAAGACATATTCAAGAATACCAAGAATACAGAGCACGAGTCTTGGAGAGCAATAGGAGTTTAATTGAAGCAAATTTAGAGGGAGATTCAAGGCGTTCTTCGACATTAAGAGTATCTTAGGCAATGCAATCAAAACAAGTTCGACGTCTATATCAGTTTGCTATTGATTGTATCATGATTTATTATTATTTTTACTGTTGTTCTCTTGTAACCATGAACTAAACTTATTTTCTAGGGTTAATACTTGAACTCAATATGTGTGCTTAATTGCCATATCTTTTGAATATTTAATCAACTTAGTTCTTTGATATTCAAATTACTTGATCCTAATGCTTCAATATATCTGGCCAATATATAGTGAATGAGGTAGTAATATTGTTGATAAACTCAGAAGAGGAATCATAATATTTAGACCTAGGTAATTTGATGCATGGTTGTAGAGTAACATTCAATGTTGCATATGCAAGTTTTAAGTTAGGATAGGAATATACCTAATTGGCATGTATGATCAATAAGACTTAATCTTAATGAATCTTAATTTATTACAAGTACCATAAGAATATAGGTATTTGGTAAATTAAGGTATACTTGCATAACCTTGGAAGAAGCTTGTGAATACATTAGTGTCTTGGTCAATAACAAAGACTAAGGGAGTTAAATATTAAAGATTAATCACTAGAAAGCATAATAAGGGATAATATTAATCTTAGGTTTTCTCTATATTGCTATTACCTAATTCTCTTTGCATTGTGTTATTACTTTTATATTTTCTACATTCATTCTTAGATTTGTTATTTTTTGAATAATTAATAGAAATACATAATTTTAGTTTTTGGTTAAAAAGAAGAAATTATCCCTATGGGTTTGACATCTGACTTATTTAGTCCTTTTATTACTTGCATATGATAGTGTATACTTGCACTTAATTTTAAGATATAGAAATAACGCATCAAACAGCTAAAAGTTCAAACAAAAACCTTTAGCTTGAGTGGAGATGTTAAAAGTGTTGAAATGAGTCAAAGGTCGAGGATTGAAAACTCGACTCATTGTCCTTATCCCAGTAAGAGCCGAGGCAAAATACAGAGCTATACTTCAACATTCCTTCTTGTACTAAAAACTATAATTCATTAAGTTTAAGGGAGTTTGATAGTGCTTAATTTGGTATAGTGTTTTTATTCTCTTAATATCAATATTTTCACATTTAACCTCCAATAATTAGTTACTTATGTATGTGTTTGATAACTTGTAGGTTTAAAGAATATAGAAACTCAAATGTAGGAAATCAGACATAAACAGGGTGATTAGAGATAAAAATATGAGAAGAGTGATATATGCTACAGTGACATAAACAGTACAAATGAATAATGATGCACAGTAAAATATTACAGTACTAATAAACAGTGGCTTGAAGACTATATTAAAGATTTACTGTTCACCCCGCTATAGTAATAATTCTAAAAAGATAACTCTAATTTCGTATGCAACACATATATATTTGTAATAAACCTATCATTTGTGAGGAAGGAAGCCTAGAATAATATCAAAAACACAAGTCTTAGATCAACTCAAAGAGTAAGAAATGAGGATTTAACATCAAAGGGTTAAAAACAAAGCATTTGACAGGGACCTTTCTTATTTTTGCTTTTTGTACTTGTTATAAAATGTTGAATTTGTATGTATTGATTCATTTGGATTCAAGTATTTGTGATTTAAGCACGAACTAATTTCAATGATCTAGGATTACATTCTTGAATACATTATGTGATTTATTATAGCTATCTCTTTTGTGTTGTGAACTCAGTTTTTGATATATACATTATGCTTGTGTTTAATGTAATTTTATTTCCTGGCCAATAGTTAAATTCATCTAGAAATACATAAATAAACTTGAAAAAAGGCATTTATGTATTGAGTCTTAAGCATATTGATGCATTATTATAGTATAACAAGCACGAGTTCCATATGAGATAGACATATACTCTTATGGCATGTATGATCTATAAAACATTTACTTAATGAATTTTGTTCAATTCAATTATCATAGGAATATAGATATTTAATTGAATGAAGTATAATCACTTGACTATTGGAAGAGGCTTTATGATGAATTGAGTGTTTTGATCAATATTTGAAGCTGAGTGTAATAACTTAAAAGAGATTCTACTAAGTTGATTTGCATAATAAGCGATGGCTTATAATCTTAGGCTATCTCATATTGAATTCAAATTGCGTGAATTTAGTTTATTAATCATAATTAATTCTTTAACTTAAGTAGCTTAATGATGCACATTGAATCATTTTTTGGATAAGAGTAGAAAGATACCATTTTAGTACATAATTTAGAAAATACAATTCAATCTTTGTGGGATCGATACGTAATTCATCATATATTACTTGTTCTGACAACTTATACTTGCATTGATTTATGTTATAAAAATACACAACAAGTTTTTGGTGCCGTTACTGGAGAATGCATTTTTATTTTCTGTTTAATACTTAAAAAAATCTATTATGCTATTAATTTAGAATTTTATTTTTATTTTATAGGAAATTCAAGTATTTATGAGACATTCTAAGAGTATTGATCTAAAAGATTTTGATCCTGAACTCAAGAGACGCTGAGGAGATTGCGCCAAGAATAAAACCAAGCAGCCAACATAGAAGATTAAATTCAGAACATTATTAAAAACCAATAGCCTTAAGGGATTATGCAGATCCTTTGGTGAATGGAATACACTCAAGCTTACATAGGCCTAATATCAATGCCAATAATTTAAAAATCAAGCCTGGAACCATTCAAATGCTTACGGAGTAAGTGTAGTTCGGTGGCCTCCCAAATAATTATCCCAATAAGTATATCATAAATTTCTTAGAAATTTGTGACATATTCAAGTACAATGTCATGTCAGATGACACCATAAAACTAAGGTTGTTCTGATTTTCATTGAGGCATAAGGTATAAAGATGGTTAATATCATTACCATTTGGTTCGGTAACAACGCGGGGTGATTTGGCATAAAACTTCTTAGCCAAATGCTTTTCACCGTCTAAAACAGCAAAGATGCGTAATGATATAACTTTATTTATGTAGCATGAGTCAGAATTATTGTATGAGTCTTGGGAGAGATTTAAGGATATGCTGAGAAAGTGCCTACATCATAGAGTTCCTAAATGGTTATTGGTACAAACATTTAATAATGGATTAGTGGGTCACTTAAGAACCATAGTTGAAGCAACAGTAGGAGGGCTTTAATGAATAAATTCACTGACGAGGTGTATGACCTGTTGGAAGAAATGGCCTCTAATAGCTATTAATGGCCATCAGAAAGGGTGAATTCAAGAAAAGTTACTGGTGTGTATGAAATTGATGTACTCACCTCTTTGATAGCACAAGTTAGTTTATGGCTAAGAAGATTAAAGCATTTAGAATAAATGCAATGAGGAGCTAACAAATAACTTGTAACTTTTGTAAAGATAATCATCAAAATGGACATTGCATGTAGAATATACAATATGTTAGAAATTATAACCAGCAACAACAAGATCACAACTCCAATTTCTATAATCAAAGGTGGAGGCATTATCCAAAATTTTCTTAGAGTAACAATAAAGGACAAGCCTCAAAGCAAATAAATCCACCTAGAGTTTCAATGCAGTAACAATTTTAGCAAGAGAAGAAGCCTGGCGTAAAGGAGTTGTTGATTCAATTCATGAAGTAAGCTAACTAACTTTTGTAAAGCCAATCACCACCTCTTCGTACCTTAGAGGACCAAGTTGGACAATTGACTTTAGCAATAAACAGTCGACATCAAGGTTCTCTACTAAGCAACATCAAAGTGAATCTAAAAGGTATAAGAGAGCAATGAAAAGTAGTGTCGCTACAGAGTGGTAAGAAATGCAAAAGTGTACACAAAAGCCTTAACCTTCATCTATCCAAATAAATGCAAAAAATTCAGAACATGATAAAATTGAAGAAAATGCAGAAAATACAAAAAATGTAAAGAAAAATGAAGAACACGAAGATGGTGTAGTAAAAGAAAATATTGTATAGAGAGAAAAGGTACAGCCCTACAGACAACCACCATTATTTCGTCAATGATTGTAGAAGCAAAAATAAGAGAAGTAATTAACAAAAGTTTTGAAAATTCTTAAGAAACTGCACATTATCATACCTTTTTATAGATGCAGTAGAGTAGATGCCAAATTATGTTAAATTTATAAAAGATATTCTTTCAAGGAAGAAGAAGATGAAAGAATATGAGAAAGTAGCATTGATAGAGGAATGCAGTACAATACTGCAAAAGAAATTACCTCCAAAGCTCAAAGATCCATAGAGTTTTATCATTCCATACACAATTAGAAATCGTTATTTTGGTCAAGCCTTATGTGATATAGGAGCTAGCATAATTTGATGCCTTTATCTATCTATAACAAGCTTGGATTGGGTGAAGCTAAGCCAACCAATGTGACTCTATAACCTAAGGATCGTTTACTCACATATTCTAAAGGTGTGATTAAAGATGTGTTGGTTAAGGTAGATAAATTTATATTTTCAACTGACTTCACTGTGTTAAAAATGGAAGAGGATTGTGAAATTTTAATCATTTTGGGGAGACCATTTCTAGCTATGATTCAAACTTTAATTAATGTGTAGAATGAGGAATTAACAATAAGGGTGCAAGATGAGACAATAACATTCAAGGTTTTCAAGAAAATCAAGATGTTGTCTGAAAATAAAGAATGTTTCAAAATTGAGGTAGTACATTCAAATAAAGAACAGAGAACCTCACAAGTGAAGGAGATAGATAATGTTGAGGCCGGGATCAAATTATGCGGCATAAAATGAAAAGAAAGAAATGGTGTAACCCACACTAGATAGGGAAGTTAAAAGACACTGGTTAAAGAAGCTCCTTATCCCAACCTCAACTAAGATTATTTTCTGAAAAATAGAAGATGAGACAGTTTGAGTCAAATACCAAATGCTTAATCATGAAATTAGGGTTGACCAAAAGGAGAAGTGCCAGCAATTATACACTCCAACATGCCCCCAAAATCTACTTTGATCCACCATAAGTCTTAAAAAGCAAGACGTCAAGCTAATAACGTTAAATTAAGCGCTTCTTAGGAGAAAACCTAAGAAAATTTGAATTTTTTATTTTATTTTTAGCAATGTAATAAATTAGCAAGAAGCAACAAAAGGCACCATGGCGCTAAGTCAAACCAACTTATTCAATCCTTCAACTATAACATTCTGATAATGATGATAGTAAGGGCGATGATTTTGCTAACATAGAGGACATGAGTGAGGCCTCAGTACATTATTCAGGGAAGTGTTTCAGTTTTATAATTTTATTAATGCCATGAATTATATTTGGGGGTAAGGAAATACTTCCACATTTACAAAAATGGCCTTACTTAATGTTTACATCTTTTATTTGAAGTTTGCATTTTCTTTTGTGTGTTTTTATATGCCTTGTGTTCTGTTTTGGGTTTAGAGATGATTACTACTCCATGATAAAATGCGATGTAGAAATTATAAATCTTAGAAATCAATAAATGTTATTTTTGTTCACATGTTTAATTTGATTTGTAATTTTTATCTTACTTGTGATTACTTGAAACTCATTGAGCACATTGTTGGTTATTGTAGATTAGTTACTGACTTAGAAAACATTTATGCATAATAAGAATACACAAGATATCAAAAGCACTCTAGAACTTGTTTGAATTTTACTTGAGGAAAAATCTTATGACATATATGATTAAGGATTTGACTTTAAGCCTTCTTTGGATCGTTTGTGCCTTTTGAGCCTACCCGTATATACATTTATCTCTAGTTACCCTTTTTGAGTATATTGACTACCTTTCTTTGTTAACCACAATAATATCTTAAGCCTTTAAATAATTTTTCATCATTATCACCCCTCATACCATAAATATAGTAGTAATGGTTTTGTTTGTTCTAAGTTTGGGGGGAGATTTATAGTTTGTGTATATAGCATTACAAAAAAAAAAAATCAGTCAATAAAAAATAAAAAATGATATGCTCTAATGTTTAAAAATAAATGAGCAACAAAGAAAGCTTGAAATTAAGTTTGGAGAAATTTCCTAAGGGATGTGATAAAAGAATTAATATTTGGAAGCATGAATGCATGTTTATGGTATGGATTGAACCCAAAATGAATTCATATTATCCTGCCTTCACCTTAGCCATACATTTTAAGCTTATTAAAGTCCTATTCGATCTTTAGCCATGTATGTTTCTACATTAGTGGAGAATGAAATGAGCAATAAGCCTATGGAGTGTATATATATATATATATATATATATATATTGAGATCAATTGATTCTTATATGCATAAACCATTTTGGGTGCATTTAATCAACAATAACGACCATGCACGCACTAAGTAATTACTTGTGGGGTAAGATGAGCATGACGATTAAATATGTTGATTAATCATGGTATTTAAAGGTCATTGAGATTTATAGAATTAATGCAAACTTTGAGACTAATTGATGATCATTGATGAACCCATAAACTTGCTTTTGATTTTTATTTCAATGTTTTTTATTTGTCGTTGCTCGAGGTAGAGCAAAATCATTAAGTTTGAGAGAGTTTGACAGTGCTTAATTTGGTATAGTATTTTTATTCTCCTATTATTAATATTTGCTCATTTAACCTCAAATAATTAGTTATTTATGTATGTTTTTGATAAATTATAGGTTTAAAGAATATAGAAACTCAAATGTAGGAAACTGGACACAAACATGGTAATTAGAGATAAAAATACGAGAAGAGTGATATACGCTACAGTGACATGAACAATATAGATGAATAGTAATGTACATTATAGTAAAATACTATAGTACTAATAAACAATGACATAAATAGTATATAAGAGTTACTGTTCACCTGTTACAGTGCAGCTGTAGTGCAGCACCGAGGCATTGGCCACGACATTGAAGTTAGTAGCTTTAATACAATTCAATGCTACAGCATTGAATCCTGGGCATTAATAATTGACATTTTTGCTGAAAATTTGGACTCTTAAGTAAAAGACAACCCAAATTCAGTACATTACACATATATATTTGTCTTACACCTATCATTTGTGAGGAGGGCAGCCTAGAATAATATCAAAAACACAAGTCTTGGATCAAATCAAAGAGTAAGAGATGAGGATTTAACATCAAGGGGTCAAAAACAGAGCATTTGATAGGGAACTTTCTTATCTTTGGTTTTTGTACTTGTTATAAAATGTTGAATTCATTTGGATTCAAGTATTTGAAATTTAAGCATGAACTACTTTTGTTAATCTAGGATTACATTCTTGAACTCATTATGTGATTTATTATAGCATCTCTTTTGTGTTATGAACTCAGTTTTTGATATATTCATTATGCTTGTGTTTAATGCAATTTTATTACCTTGCCAGTAGTTAAATTGATCTAGAAATACATAAACTTGAAAAAAAAACATTTATGTATTGAGTCTTAAGCATATTGATGCATGATCATAGTGTAACAAGCATGAGTTCCATATAAGATAAGCATATACTCATATGGCATGTATGATCTATAAAACTTGTATTTAATGAATTTTGTTCAATTTAATTATCATAGGAATATAGATATTTGATTGAAGAAGTATAATTACTTGACCATTGGTGGAGGCTTATGATGAATTGAGTGTTTTGATCATTATTTCAAGTTAAGTATAATAATTTAAAAGAGATGCTGCTAAATTGATTTGCATAATGAGGGATGGTTTGTAATCCTAGGTCGTTTCATATTGAATTCCAACCGTGTGAACTTAGTATGTTAATTATCATAATTACGCCTTGTAACTTAAGTAGCTTAAGCATACACATTGAATCATTTTCTTGATAAGAGTAGAAAGAAACCATTTTGGTACATAATTTAGAAAATACAATTCGTTCTCTATGAGATCGACACTTAATTCATCATATATTACTTGTTGCAACAACGTATACTTGCGTTGATTTGTATTATATAAAATACACAACAAAAGGTGGCTACTAATTAGTGTAGTTTAGTTTTAGCTAAAATTGAATTGTAACCAATGTAAAAGATGAAAATCAATTTAAACCGGACTAGATCAATATTTTCTAATTTAGTTCGATTCATTCTTCTAATTTTGGACTTTTAAATTTTAAATGGGTTTTTTCTTAAAGAAAAAGTATTTTGAACTTATTGGGCGAACAATTTAAATGGTTCTTAGATTTGTTTTTAATTTATTTTCTTTTTACCTTTTGATGGGAAAATTTATTTATTAATAATTAATGAAAAATTAGATAAATAAGCATTATAAATCCTAATATTTTTCTTTATTATTAATATCAACAAATAGATATTAAACAAATTAACTACAATTAACTAAATAACAAAATAAAAATTATAAATCAATATTATATTTCATATAAACTACTTAATACAAGCTAAATGATTCAATTAAAAGTTGAAAAAAAAATTCCAACGAATTTTTACCACGATCGATGATGGTGAACTTGGACAATGGTCGAAAGATGGTGAATCTGATGTTGGTGCATTGAAGTCTAAAACTAACATTATACCAATAGATTAGACTTAGGAAAATGAAGGATAAAAACAAGTTTTGAATGTATATAAACTCACTTGCGACGGCAGCTCGATTGTGGCATGCGCAACTATAGCGGGTGGATAAGATGAGAGAGATAAGAGAGTTTGAGAGAAAAGAGAGATGGGAGAGTTTCACATAAGAGAGAGTATTTAGGGTTTTAGCAATAGGATATTGAGATATATATATATATATATATATATATATAGAGAGAGAGAGAGAGAGAGACAAAGACAGAGACAGAGAGAAGGAAATGATCTAATGGGTTATGTAGCTTATCATATGATGAGCGACACTGTTAGATGGCTCTATCTAATAATTTTATAATTTCTACATAATTTACGATGTGACACTGAATCATACTATGTGTCTAGAAGCTCACTATATAATGACTATGTAGTCTATTAGATCAATTTCTCTTTCCCCTTCTCTCTCTCTCTCTATATATATATATATATATATATAAATACACAGTCAGGTGTGAGCATTCTCATTATATGTTTATGTAATATTAAATGAGAAATTGACATGTGACATATTAGCTAAGTTGTCTTTTTACTTAAAATTTCAAGTTTTTTGATTCAGTTACAATTTTATGGGTAGAAAACCGAAATTGGACCATTTGATTTTTAGTTATAGAAAAACCGAACAATTTCTAAACTTCAAAACTAAACTAAGTTGATTGGTTTAGTTTGGTTCGATTTTCTTGATTCCACCATTTTTTGCTTAACCCTAACTTTGTCCAACAAGTATATTATGAAGACTCAAACTATTCTTTAAATTTAATTTATGGGTTATCATTTGATAAATTTAATTTTACCCTAAGTGTAGTAACCAGTATCCACAACCGGTAAGAATATGTATTTATATATATAAATATACATATTTTATTTGTATGTGGTTGATACTTGATTTATATATTGTTATTAGTAGTTTTTGTATAGGTTAAGAACATACTATTAGTATTGGGTTTATTTGCAAGACTTTAGATTTATTTTAGGGACCAAATTGAAATATTTTGAAAGTTTTGGAGGCAAATTCATAAATACCAAAAATTAGCCTCTTAATATAAAAATACACTTTTGAAACCCTAATTTACTCATTTTGGGTCAAGCTATCCCTTTAGAGAGAGAGAAGAGAGAAATAGAGGGGAGAGAAAGAGAAGAAGAAGAAGAAGAAAAAGAAGAAGAAGAAAAAGAAGAAGAAATTAGAATTTTGGATTTTAAGAGGTATATCACAACTATTTCTTAATTTATTGGTGTTAATTAAGTTAATTCCTTTAAGTTTTGATTTCTAAAAATATGTATAATTGAGGATTTGATGTGTATTTCGTAAGATCTTGTGAGAATTTATGATGATCTATGTAGATAGCTTGATAAATCATGATGAATTGTAGAATTTCTGCTTGAGAGTCTCTTAATCCAGGAATTTTATAAATTGTTGTGATTTGATTCTGATTTTAAATTTTGCGTATATGAAATTAGACATGTTTAGGAGCATCTGAGACTTTGAATCGATTAAAAATTCCAGAAATTGAATTTTTTGTGAATTTACCCAAACGACCCTGAAATTTTGGAAATTTCCTGTATGAACAGTATGATACAATGGCAAACAATATTTGGCCTGCTGAATGATCTTTAAAAATTACGAATTTGTGAAATATGATAAGTTTATATGTATAATATGATATACTCAGAAATAAGAATTTGGATCAATGTGGTTAAATTGTTATAATTTTCTAAAGTGTATTAGCTCATTGCAGTATTTGATTAACATATTTGTAAAGCTATAGAATAAAATAGTTTTTAAATACTTTTGGCAGTGATTTTGAAGTAAAATATTTATCATGGATTACGATATATGTTACGAGTAACTCTGTGGTAGTTTTATAATTCTTAAGTTAGTATATGATTTTATAAAATTGGGAGATTGAATACTGTTCAGTAAATATCTTGATCCTGTCAGGTTAGTAGTTTGCATTCGATGGTGTGTATGAATTGATTTTGTAAGAATTTTGATATAATATTCATATATAAGAAGGATATATGAGTCAAAAATGATATATTCTGATTTTGGAGTAATTGGACATCATTTGATGTATTAAAAAATTTTGTTAATTGTAAGTGGTCAGAATGACAGGTTTTGAGAAACCAAGTATTTAGACTGATTTGATGTGATAAATGCATTGTGTATAATTTTGTAAGCTATTTAAAGTATTTTGTGTGAATTGTGAGGCTTATGAAATGATTAATCTCCGTTGATAGGTTAAGGAGATTTAAGTCTTGTAGCTGAAAGTGCTAAGAGGTAAGTATACTAGACTTTTTACTGAAATCACAATAAACATAGTAATTATTTTGTATGATTTTGTAAATGTGGTTAGGAATATGTTTATGTTATGTCAAAGTATATTTTGATATGAAATGTGAAGATATGTATTTATGAATGTGAGCATGGACATATATGACATATATGTATTTTTGAAAGTAAGCTTTCAAAGTGAAATATGTTTAACAAAGAGAGCATTTGAAGTGTAATATGTCTATGAGAAATATTTTGTGTTTTAAGGATGCTTGAACTCACTGTTAACTTAGTAGGAATTTTATGTGATTTGTGGAGCCTTTATGTGTGGCCTTTCCTTTAGGATTGGTATATGTTATGTGTTCTGTATATAGGGAGGATCCTATTGGTACTTAAAGGAAGAGTGAGTCATCACATTCATGTGGTGGCGTATTGGTGCATGTGAGAGAACTCACCGATGATCAGGGTGAGGGTTTGGCTTTTACCTTCGGGCATAAGCATTATATATGTGTAATTTAAAAACTTCACTTGTACTATTTCTCTCATACGATATGTCACCTACAAGTAACATTTGGCTCATTATGTGATATGTGATATGTAAATCCTACTAAGTAATAGTTGAGTGATGGTATTCCTATTATATATTTTGAAAGAATGTGTAAGCGCTTACATGACATGTGATTTGATAAGATTATGATTTTGATTTATCACAGCATATCATACACATGCATTGTGTACATATATGTATTTGTATTTAATATATGAAAAACTAATATGCTTACTGAGTTTTATACTCATTATAGTTTATGGTGATTTCAGGTAAATAAGGTACATATGTGCTTAGCAGATTTGGCAAAGCTTCTGCTGTTCCTTGGGTTCCCTAAGTTGTTAAGTTACTGAGTGTTTCATTTGGGGACACGTGGAATATGATATTTGATTTGTCCCTATTGAATAAATACTTATGTATTATTTTATTGTGTGTGGTTGGATTTGGTTTAAGTTTCATCAAGTGTGGTTATTGGATGATTTTAAGTAAGAATTTGCAATGAATATATTCTGGACTTCTGGTAACAAAGTTGCTACTGGTGATGTAGTAGAGTGTTAATTTGTGAGAAAACTCTGCGTATCTCCGGTTTACTAATTGTCCCATTCATAATTCAATTGTTATAATTCTGAAAGAAATTGAAATGAATGTTTAAATATTGTCAATAGAAGTTTATATTTATATGTTAGGTTATATGTTGATTTTTGTGTTGAACTTACTAGCAACTTGCTAAGGATTCTTATGTTGAATTAAAGATTGAAATTTTGTGTAATATTATTTAGGAGTGCTCATACATTGAATGAATGTAAGTAATGTCGTGTGTCAGATCTTTTGGATCTGGGGTGTAACACTAAGTATAACTAAAAACAAGAGAACCCTTATGTTAAGACTCACCTAAAAAAAACAAATTTATTTAACAATGATAAACTCGGCTAATGAAAAAATATAATCCCATAAACATCTCTCAATTTTTAAGAGTCCTTTATAATAAAAAGGCTAAATTATTTGCCTATTAAGTAATTAGTTTAATAGGATTTTATTTAAAATAAAATAATGTTAAATTACTTTTTCCATGATAAATATTAAGGATTTAATTTTATTAATTAATTTAGAGATAAGTCAGCAATTAGATAGAATTTTAAAAGGACTAGAAGTTAGAAGAGTGCTTACCCCAAACCTTACACTATAAATGCTCTTCTTTTTTCACATTAAAAAACAACCTATACATTATTCGTTCATTCTTTGTCATATCAAAACATTTTTTTCGTTTTCCATTTTTGACATTGCCCAAAACATATATTTGAAAAGCATAAATTTGAAGGCATTTTCGCTTACACAATAAATAGTTCCAAGGGTAAGTTAAGGCCGAGAAACATAGAGTTTCCTTTAGAACCCAAAGTTTTTTTTACACCAATATACGTGATTGTTTTTATTCTGACAATCATATATTTTGTGTTTCTTCTCTAGACAAAAAGTATAAGTAATATTTGGCTCACTTTTAGATGTAATATTTGTTTGATGCAAGACTTATACCTAATACCTCTATTTTTAAAATAAGTTTTTGAGAGCTAAATAGTTTATTTAAATTCTATTATCCATTTGTAAACTTTAAAACCATCTCTTGTAACTCAATCATATATATATATATATATATATATATTGATGTTTTCATTTTTTTAAATCAACTAACCATTGTTGGAGCTCTTATTTTTTGAAAGAAAGTCCTAGAGACTTTGAATGTTGGAGTTTTGAATGTAAGTCCTAGAAACTTTTTTTTTTTTTTTGAAAGAAAGTCGTAGAGACTTCAAACTCTATTTTAAGAGTTTTCTTTTCCTTTTTCAAAATACTCACTTGTTCTTCTAACAAAAGGATTGTACTTTTCAAAACATCAATTTTCTTTTAACATTCTTCAACTTTATTTTTCAAAGTGATGTTATTTTTCTTAAGAGAGGCATTTTTGTAACCAAATACCTTAATATTAGCAGTTAATTCATTAAAGGTATTAAATAAATCATCATAAGAAGTTTTATCACATACTTCTTCATGCTCATCAAATTGGTCATCTCCCATTGCCATGACTGCAAAGTTTGAAATCTCACATTCTTCTTCTTTCTCTATTGTGACATTTATTGCTTTCTTCTTTTCTATCTTTTTCTTACGATTGGGACATTCATGAATCTTATGTTTAGTCCTCTTGCACTCAAAGTATAATATATGATCCTTCTTTGTTTTCTCGAATTTACTACATTCTTTCTTCAATTTATTGCCAAAATTCTTTCCATTTCTCTTTTTGAACTTGAGAAATTTCTTTACTTTTTTGCAAGCATCATAATATCTTCTCTATTATGCTCATCACCATTATCATCATTATTATCTTCTTTGCTCATGATAGTCGTGAATGCAATGTTCTTCTTCTTTGAAACTTCTTCTCTTGCATCATCTTTCAACTCAAATTTATAATCCATGTATTTTCTAATAAAATTGTCAAGTGACAGTACGTTGAGATCATTGGCTCTCTTGCTAGATGCCATCTTTATCCCTTATTCTATAGTAAACATTTCATAGATGTTTTCATAGGATTCCATTTTAAACGATTCATATCCCTTAGTAATCTACTAATTTTAGCCTCCTTGATTTGGTGGTTCCCTCATATACTACCTCTCAATGTTGTCAAATAGCATAAGTCAATTTATACTAAAACATTCTATTGAATCCTTTTCTCTTCACAGCATATAGAAGACAGTTCATAGTTTTGGCATCTATAGTGATTTTCTCCTTATTAATATCATCTTGCTCACTTTGGAGTTTGTAGATTTTATTTTCCTTACTATCCGTTTTAGTAGAATATGAGGATCTTTTTTCACAACTAGGAAAACATCATAACTAATAAATTGAAGATATATTCTCATCTCGGCTTTCCCAAAATTTTACCATCATACTTATGCGATGTTATACATCACCTTAAGATAGTTAGGTCCTTAAAAAGAGAACTAAGCTTTAATACTAAATAAAATTATGGATTGGGTAGCCTTAGAAGGGGGGAAAATTAGGTAATTAAAACTTGTTGCATAATTAATACCACTTTCTTACAAACAATAAATAATTAGTAGCATAAAATAATCGCAATAAATAAATGGAGAGTTCAGAGACAACAACATCAATTTTTATGGAGTTCAACTCTCCAAACGGTTTACATCCACACACCACGTCAATTGCGTTAAGGATTTCATTAATAATACCTCAAACAAAGTCAACTTTACTAACTTATCTTAAATGATGTCAATCAATCCATTAAATACTTAAAATTACTCACAAGTTGAGTAATCACTATGTTCTCTCTCAACAAATGAAATGAGAATGATAAATAATGAGAAAACTCATGAGTAGATATACAATGAAATCCTAGGATGTGTAAGTAAATTTTAACAATTTGAGAGTTTAATTTGTTTTTGAATAGAAGATGAGCAAGTTTAAGTATTTTAGAAACTCAATAACATTTTGCTGAATGAAAAACGGCCTCTTTATATAAACAAATTAAGAAAATAGTCATTTATAATTGTTTGAAAAAATTTAAAAAATACCAAATTGTATAATAAGTTTAGAAAATTGCATTTGCCAATTTGGCAAATTACACAATAGAATTGTCCATTTCAAAAAAAAATATGACCGCTGGACCCAAAATCACATGGCTAGTTCTCAACTAGTTCTTAAACTACACAATATGTTTCAAACTGATTAGAGTTGGTTTAAGCTTTGTTTACAATCAATTACATTTCATTGGAATTGATTGATAAAACCGGTTCCCAAACCACACAACTGATTTAAATAGTTGTCCAAACCATATAGCCAGTTTAACCAAAACCAGTTCTATAGTTTAAAGCTGTATAATCGGTTTTAGCAAACTACACAACCCCGTTTGCCTTGGAATAGAACTTTTCAAAGTTTTTTCAAGTTCGACTTTTATAAAATTTGATCTCTTTTTTTAGTAAAATATGTTTTTCAAAGCTTAAAATAGTTTGAAAAACATTTACAGCTTATTAGGTTTAAAAAGTTTGAAAAATAGTTTAAAATAACTTAAAAAACAATTTGAAATTCGTCCCTTTATTTACCAACGACAAAGTCAGATTAAGCAAGAAATAAACAATAACCATTACAAGCTTGCGGTTATCTTCATTACAAGCCCAATATATATTAATGAATGCATCCAAGTTCTACTGTTTCCCAGGTTCGAAAATCAAGCCAATATCTTTAATACCTTACAAATATCTCAGAATACAATTCCATTATACCAATGGACATTTGAGTGAAGACAAATATTGGCTAAATTTACTAACCGTAAAAGAGGTTATACACGTATGCTTATGGTAATAGATGTTCTAATCCAATTCTTATGTCTCTCAAGTATGTGGATGCAGTTATGACAATAACAAAGGGAACCCTCTTTCCTATGTGCGCTATAAATCTTCAATTGCGAATTGATTTGTCTTGCAATGTACTTTGGACTTATGGGTAATGAATAGCCAATTGGTCGTTACGATGATATATGGGCTAGCTGGTGCACCAAGGTATCCCCTGCATTATTATTACTAATGTGGATGCTTAAAAGTATATATCTTCTGCTAAAACTATCTTATATAGACTGATATATGGTCTTGCTGATCAAAATGTAGTTCATTAACAGTTTATTTCGTTGACGTATAGGTTATTTGTGATCACTTGGGATTAGGAGTCAAGACAGGATTGCTTACATCTGGCACAACAAAGCTAGCAAAACATTTATGCATCTTAAGAAAGAATACAAAGGAATCTACAGACAAGAAGAGCTGATCCCATTTTCCCTATCTCTTGCACTTCCAAAGGACTGCACTACCGTGTAGAAGTGCTACATTGAACTGTCCAAGCAAGTTAAGGCCAAGCTCGGTAAGCTTGATGAGTACTTTATCAAGCTGGCTGATGCCATGGTCCCTTGGATCGAAGCATCAGATGACCTGAACCCATCTGAAGGAAATTCCGCTGAGTTGGCTAACTACAAACCTATTATTGCAAAATAGACTAGTTGTTGCATATTTTATACTTGAAGTGTAAATGCACACTATTTGAACAAATAATATAGGATTTAAGTTCGAATATCATTCCCACGAGGACTTTGTTAACCTATTCTTTACTATGTACTAAAATTAAAATTTCTTACTTTTATTCAAACAAAATTAAACTTGATTAAAACTAAACTAATAAGTCCTAATTACTAAAGACAAAAAAAACTTAAGTTGATTCACCAATAAAGAGAAAACCTAGGGTTATAACTAATTCCCAATACTTCATTGAACCAATTACTTTCTTATCTGAATCCCTTAATTATGAATTATTAGCTTAACCCTTAAATCGTTATAAGTCTCTGTCGATGGTCGAATAATTATATCTTGCCTTAACAATTATCTATATGTCTATAGAAATCAGATAAAGATACGACTCATTAAGGACTCATCTATTAATACCATATATGCCACATGGGTCTATTACTATCACATATGAAACTCATAAATGTTACGCTATGATCATATATCAAACTATTTTAGACTAAATACATACATTTCTCTATCAAATTAATTATGGTTCCTAGAATAATCAATATATTAGCTAAATATAAAGAAAGCATTAAGAACATATAGAATAAACAATGCAATTTATTAAGTTTATAAATAAGAGAGATAATAGAATTCAACTATATATTGGGTTCAAAAGTTTCAACATTAGATAAAAAAAAACTAGCTCATAATGAATGAGAGAGTACTACAACAATTATTAAAAGACATTATGAAGAAAACAAATAATCTAAGAAAAGAAAGAGATTAAACAAGGTTTGACACCTTAGATCTTTAATTTCTCTCTCTAACTTGAAGCACAAATCTTCTCTTCAATTTTTTAATTTTTTTCTTAATCTATTTTAAAAGTTATTTTTGCTTGTTGTTCTTTCTTTTATCTCCTTTTGGCCTTGAAAAGATGGTTATTTATAGGTCTTTGTAGCTTTGAAGTAGGGTTTTTTTAGTCAAAGTCTGATTATGGTTTTCATAATTTTTCTTTTTTATCGCATGAGTATCGCGGTGCTGACTTTTGACCACTGCGGTGCTAAACTCTCTATTCTAAGTGCCATGGCATTGGATTTTGAATGTGGCCCTAAAACCTAGAAATTTGCACTCTAGGTTTTCAAACGAGCATTGTAACAATAGTTGTGTAGCGCTACGGTACTGCCTTCTGTGAGTCGAGCACCGCAATATTAAATATTGAGCACCATGATGCTAGGCCCTTTTCTTAAATTCTCTTATAATTTATCAAAAAAACTTCATAAATATCCAAATATTCTTAATTATTTGAACAAAATATTAAACTTGAGGGACAGAAATATTCAACTTATCTAACCCTTATTAAATACTCTCAAACTTAAGATTTTTCTCGTTCTCGAGCAGAGTAAAAAAAAAATGAATGGGTTAATTAGATAATTACCAAATGGTCTTAAAGATTGTATTATGCTTATAACGCTTAAGAATCTTTGAACATTTATGAGAATTCAATATACCTAATCATTATGCTTATCCATACCTTATAAGAAATCACTTAGTGTATGTGCATACTTTCTTATTGTCCTTTAGTTGCACTCGGAATGTTTATGCATATAAGAATGATTAAGGTCTATTCAACAGTCCATAGGCTTACTTTTTATAACACTCTCTACTAATGTAGGTAATACATAACTAAGGATCAATTAGGACTTTTAAAAGCTTGTAATGTAAAGGTTGGGTGAAGTTAAGGGAAAACTGAAACTTTTTAAGTTTATTTTACTCCATAACCATAATTTTCTTGTTTTTGGATCATCTTACCCTTGATTCTTTTTCAAGGATCCCTCCAAACTTAATTTTGTTGTTTTTTTTGCTTATTTTACTATTCACATCATTTCTTCTTTTCTAAGCTAGGGGTAAAGTGTTTTTTCTTAGAGTAAACATCTTTACACCCAAACTTAGATTTTTATATTATTTTATGAGCCAACATTTCTTTATTCTCTATCCTAAATCATGATGTAATGTCCTTACATAATTGTTTGCAAAATTATGCACATGCAAATTGAAACCGCAAGTGCATAGGTCATGATCAAGTAATAAAATGATAAGTGAGCATCGTCCTATGAGGATTGACATCCTAAATTAATGCTAAGTACTATAGTATTGACAACTTAACTTTATCTAAGCTAATCTAAAGGCTACGTTGAATTATGGAATTAAAAATGCTTAAAACTAAATAATTTGATCAATTAAAGATATGAGAGTTCTATAGTAATGAATTCTAGGGATTTGATTTCACTTTACTATTTTTATGTTCTTTATCATAAGTGATTAACAACTAATCTTATATATTTATTAATCAATGACTTAAGACTAGTCTTATTACCTCTCCCGAGAGTTGAATGAAGCTGTATGCATATACAACTAAGATGATATCCCTATTTAACTCGTTATACATATATGTATTAAGCTACCCTTAAATGATTATCCTAAGTCTATTAGTCTCCCAACTCAATAAACTCAAAGTTATGCTTTTTGAAACCAACATATAAATTAAAATCTTCTAAGCACGTAACCCAAATGTTTATAATTTCTAATCCATTTTTCAATCAAAAAGCATAAATGAATAAACATAAAAAGTAATTAATCACAAAATAACATCAAAATATAATGTTCAATAGAGTTCCATCAAGCCCTAAAACATATAATCTAACTATCCACAGTGAAATACTCAATTACATCAATCCAAATGTTCACAAAAAAAATCATATTTCAACAACACAAATTACAAATACAAACTTGAAATAAATGTAAATGAGATAGAAAGAAAGGGGGAACTAGTTGGAGAAATGTTTGGAAGCCTTTAATCTTCAAAGTTTTTCCCAAAATTCAAGCTCTAATGTCTTTCTCTCATTAAAACCCTTTGTTTCTCTCTCTATTTCGTGTTCTCCTCTCTCTTTGAATGAGACCTTTAGCTCTCCTTTTATAGGTTTAAAATTAAGGCAAACTTA
This sequence comes from Ailanthus altissimus, assembly GCA_946807835.1. Taxonomy (NCBI): domain Eukaryota; kingdom Viridiplantae; phylum Streptophyta; class Magnoliopsida; order Sapindales; family Simaroubaceae; genus Ailanthus; species Ailanthus altissimus. The sequence continues at coordinate 21,767,687 of OX327685.1, read as the reverse complement.
AGATTGTTTTTCATCAATTGGTACTATAACATCAATTTTTAGGCGCTGAGCGCCAAGATTCTACTTATACTGGTGCCACGAGGGGGACTGTTCATGTAAACAATACCTTGTGTACATTGATTAATGTTCATTTTACTGTTCACGCATTGCGTTGCTAAGGCCTAAAGTTTTTGGCACTGCAGTATGATGCTGTAGTAAAAATACTGTTTATGCCTTTTGTGGTAGTCACTGTAGCATTTTTAATATATTTTTACGTGTTCTCCTTGATTTTTTGCCCCATATAGCTCTGTTGAATTGGAACTTACAAAATAGCATTAACGAATATTAAAAACATATATTCTTATTTAATTTTAGCAATCATTAAGTTTAGAAGATTAAAATGATAGACATAAAATATGCTCATCAATAACCTTTAACAAGCTTTTATGTTTATGTTGCAATGGGTGTTTTATGAAAGGATTTTATTCAAAGGTTTTGGTTTAATTTGTGGTTTAGCAAAGAAAATTGGTCATTTAGACTCAAATGGGGTGACTAGGGATAAAATATATAAAAGGAGGCTCGTAAGACTTAAACGATCCAAACATGGCTTAAATCATCTTCTTAGCTATGTATGTCCTGAAATTTCGCCTCGAATACTAAGTAAACAAATTCTAAACAGTTCAAAATCCTAGGTAATTTCTTGTTGTGCATCAAAATTTTCTAAGCTAGTAACTAACTAACATAAACAACTATATTGCTTAATATGTTTCAAGTGAAAACAAATAAGATACCCATAAGCAACTTCGATTAAGCATATGAATAAAACACAATATTTATTGACTCTTACAATTTATGGCTTTGTTATAATTAAGTTTTAATTTATTATTATTGACTTATAACTATCTTTTTAACTCAAACAAAATAACTTAAACCTAGAACCAAAATAAAACCTAAAACATGCAAACTATGAAAAATAAATAATGAAAAAGTAAATGCAAAAGTGTTATCCTGCCTCTAAACTTAAGTGTTATCCTGCAATGTCTTCGTAGTGGCAGTGAAAAAGTAAATGCGAAAGTATTTCACTAGAGGAGGCTTAATGAACAAATCTACTGATGAGGCGTATAATCTAGTAGAAGAGATGGCATCATATAGATGGCCAGCTGAGAGAGTGACACCAAAGAAAGTTGTAAGTGTCTATGACATAGAGGTATTCAACGCATTGGCTACTCAAGTCTGCCACTTGGTTATCTATGCCCTATTTATCTTTAATTTTAAGATCAAACTCTTGCAATAACAAAATCCCAAATTAGCATTAGTTTTGCATCTTTCTTTGAGATTATATACTTGATGGCTAAATGGTCCATGAAGACTATCACCTTAACTCATATAAATCTAAATCTAATTCTAATTTTAATTACGTTATATGATTTAATTTCAAATTCAATTCTAATTTTAATTAAGTTAAATGTTATAATTTTAAATCTAATTTCAATTTTAATTATATTAAATATTATAATCCGAAATCTAATTCTAATTACGTTAAATGTTATAATTACAAATCCAATTTCCATTTCAATTACGTTAAATATTATAATTCTAATCCAATTCTAATTTCAATTACATTATATGTTATAATTTTAATTCTAATTCTAATTTTAATTACGTTAAATGTTATAATTTGAAATCTAATTTTAATTTTAATTATGTTAAATGTTATAATTCAATTGTACAAAGATGTAATTTGAATTAATTGATATTCACGCGACACATCAAATAATTCAATTAAAATTAAATTATAACTCAATTATAAAATAATCAATTAATATTCAATTGTGCAGGATATAATTTTTAATTTTAATTTACTGAATTAAATTATTTTAAATAGTTCAATTAAGTAAATTAAAATTAAAATTCTTTGCGTAAAATACAAACTTGTAGATAGCTCTTAATCTTATCATCTTAATTTTGACTTGGCTAATAATGATTTATATCATTAAATTTTGATTTTTGGAAAATATTGTGTTTATGTCATTTAAAATTTGGCTAATAATGTATTTACGAATTGAAAAATAAAACTAATAGAAGGAGGTTAATTTGATAACTCCATCTTTTTTTTAATTCATAAACAAAAAATTATATAAAAAAATAAATCTGAACTTATAATCAAATGTAAATGTGGGATTTGGTCTAAAGCTCGCATTAATTGTTCTAAATGGCGTGTGGGGCATGGTTCGATTCCAATGTTTGATAAAAAAAAAAATTCAATTGATAAATAAAATATTTTATAAACACAACAAATCTAAACTTATCACCAAATGCAAAGGTGGTTGACTTGGAGTAAAATTCTATTTTTAAGTGTTTTAAATGAGGTGTGGGGGTATGGTTCGATTTCCATGTTTGATAAATTATTGTTTTTATTTATAGAACAATTTTATATAAACAAAGCGAATCTAAACCTCTACCCAAATGCAAAGGTGGCTAGCTTAGTTTAAGGCTTCCCTTTAAATATCGGAGCACGAGTTCGATTCCCATGTTTTAAAAAATATTTTTCCTTTTTTTTTATAATATTAATTACTTTTAAAACGCATCTATCATTAAAATTCATGTTAAATTTATAATATATTTATTAATTATTTTTAAAACATATTTATTATGAATATATAAAAAATATTTACTAGTACATTCTATCATCAATTTATAATAAAATGTATCACAAATTTATGATAAAAAATTTATTTTAAATTAAACGACACGTCAGATTTAATAAATTTTAATTAAATAATCTAAAAACATATTTATAATTAACATAATATTTATTTCTTGATTAGTGATAAAATGTATTACAAATTTGTGATAAAAAAATATAATTTTTTATTTGTGAAATAATCTATCACAAATTACTGATAATATAAAATTTATGACAAATTCTATCACAAAATTTTTTATAACGCTATGTTTCTATCATTAAAATTCCCTTTTTTTAGTAGTGTGTGCTACCAGTACTGTTGATGAACACAATTTTATCAATGGCTTTGCTTAAGAACATGGTTAGATTTGGGATGATGTCTTGGTCAGTTCTTGTTGTCACCTACTATATATTCAGCTGGTAGAAGCTCTTAAATATTTGTTTAGCTAAATGTTAGATCACTAATTGAAAAATGCTGATATGCTCTATACATTCATTTGCTTGTCCATATTAAGGAATAATTCTAGAATGATTCTGGAATAATTCCTTTATACTCTCCTACTATATGTACATGTTATTAATATAAAATATTATTTCTTTATGTATGTTATTTTCCTATTTTATAATAAGGTTACAACCTATATAAAGGCTTCGTTGTACAGTTTATATTTACAGTGAAATATATTCTCTTTATATTTTTTACATGGTATCAGAGTTTTGATTTTTTCACTGTCATTTTGTTTAAGTTAGAGATTTGCTGGAATTTTTTTTCAAAACCCGATAGAATCCACCGGAGTTTTTTAAAAAGTGGCCGAAAAATTTTAAAATCTTTCTGTCTTAGTCACCGCCCATCTCAGATTACTCAGAATCTTCCGGCCGTTTTAACGCTGTCGACGACGCGCCAATTTGAGGCCGGAAATCGCCGACCACTGTCACTTCAGAATTTGGCCGTTCTACGATGACATGACCGACACCACCCACACCAAAATAATCCTCAGTCACTGGCCGTTTCAACGCCGTTGACGACACGCCAGTCCGAGGTCTGAAACCGTCGGACGCTCCACCAGAACTCCATCGCCGCCGATCACTTTCACTTCAGATCTCGGTCGTTCTACGGCAACATGACTAACACCGCCCAGACCAAAAGAAACCCCATTCACCGACAGTTCAAACGAAGTCGAGTTTACATCAATTGGAGGTTGGAGTAAGTCGAACGCGCCACCTGAACTTCACTGTTTCCTGTTAGGGGTGTGTTTGTAAACTTTTTAGTATTTCAAGGTCAGATCATAATTTTCTATTCCTTTGGGGCTTTTTGAAATTTTTAATAGTTTCGGAGCTATTGTGCAATTATAATAATTTTTAAAGGTTATTTTGTAATTTTTGAAAAGTTTAGGGGCTGTTTTTACAATTATATTATTTTATAAGGGTTATTTGTTATTATTAAAAGTTTAGAGGTCAACTTGTAATTAATATAAATTTAGGGACTAAATTGTCATTAATAAAAAAAAAGGAATGAGGGTTTTGAAATTTATGGATAAATGTGGTACTTCTCAGTGTTATTATGCTGGTTCTGCTCTATCTAACCCATGCCATATATCTGGGCCATCTCAAGGTGCTGCTTTTACAGGACTTATTGTTACTTCTGCACAGGATAGTGTGAATTGTTCCCCTAATAACCTTGAATCTTTACTCCGTCTACTTTTTTCTAATTCTGGTAAACCCTTAATTTCTGCTTCTTCTAATTTTTCAGGTAAATCTTCTTGGTATTTTGACTCCATGTTGTAATCACATGACTTTTGATCCTACAATTTTCTCCTCTAAAACTCTTAATTCCTATTTACCATCTATTCACATTGCTAATGGTTCTCTCATGAAAGTTAATCGTGTTAGTCAAGTATATTGTCATAATCTATCTGTATCTGACACTTTTTTTTATTCCTAACCTTACATTAAACCTTTTATTTGTTGGTCAATTATGCGAACTTGGTCTTAATGTCTTGTTTATTGCTTCTGATTGTTGTGTGCAGGATCCAAAGACTGATCGGACACTTGGGACAGGCCGCAAAGTTGGACGTCTGTATGAACTTATTTCTTTAGATCTATCCTTTCTATATCCTTCGTCTACAACATCTACCTCTTCAGTGCCTTCATTACATATTTGGTACTCTCGTTTGGGTCATGCGTCAGTCAATCGTATCCAATCTCTAATATCAAGTGGTTATTTAGGTATTGTTTCCAATAATAAAGATGATTGTCTTACATGTCCTTTAGCTAAACAACCAGCCTTACCTTTTGATAATAGTACTACTGTCTCTCATGCTCCATTTGATTTTGCTCATTCTGATATATGGGTCCTTCTCCAAATCCCACAATGGGAGGATCCAAATATTTTGTGATCTTCGTTGATGACTATTCTCGGTATACTTGGTTGTTTTTTATGAAACAACGATTCTAATTTACTAAAATTTACCGAGATTTTGCTCAGATGATTAAAACTCAGTTCTCATGTCCTATTAAGGTTTTCGTACTGATAATGCTATGGAGTATAGAGATTCTGATTTTCTAAATCTTTTATAGGAACATGGTACTATATGTCAAAGGTCTTATCCCGGTACATCTCAGCAAAATGGGAGAGTTGAACGTAAACACAGACACATTTTAGATACTACTCGTACTCTTCTTATCTCTTCCTTTTATCCTGAACATTTTTTGGGAGAAGCTGCTTTAACCGCTGTCTTACCATTAATCGTATTCCTTCTCCTGTTATAGAGAATAAGTCACCTTATGAGCGTCTTTATGAAACTCTACCTAATTACAAACTCCTCAAAGTATTTGGTTGTGTTTGTTTTATCCTACTTCAAAAACATTAGCACACTAAACTCGAGCCACGTACTCAATTATATTGCTTCTTGGGATACGGGATAGAACATAAAGGTTATAGGTGTTGGGATTCTATATCTAACCGTCTTTGTGTTTCTCCTCATGTAGTCTTTCTCGAGCATACGATGTTTTCCTCTATATCTAACTTTAAAGCTGTATCTCCTCCTACGTTACAATTTTTTACAGATAATTCTGTTGATCTTTTTTTCGATACTTTACCTACAGATATTTCTTCTAAGTTTCATACAGGTGAATATGCTAAAACAACGCCTACTTCTGAGCCTCCTACCTCGTCTGAAGGATCTGTTCTTAACATTTCTGAGGCCTCCTCTACTTTCTCTCTTCATCGTTCATCTCGGGTAAGAGAACTTCCTGTCAAACTTCGTGATTATCATTGTTTCTAAACTACCCTTTCTTTATATGAACCTCAATCATATTCCGAGGCTAATTCTAATCCTGTTTGGTAGCAAGCAATGACAGAAGAATTACAAGCCCTTGAGAAGTTACATATTTTGGATTTTGTTACTCTTCCATCTAATAAAACTGTCATTGGATGCAAATGGGTATACAAGATCAAGATCAAATCTGATGGATCTATTGAGCGTTATAAAGCCCGCCTTGTTGCCAAAGGCTTTACCCAAAAATATAGAATAGATTATAAAGAAACTTTTGCCTCAGTTGCTAGACTTACTTCTATTCGAAGTTTATTGGCTGTTGCTACAGTTCGTGGTTGGACATTATTTCAGATGGATATAAAAAATGCTTTCCTCAATGGTGATCTCATTGAAGATATGAAGCCTTCTCTCGGTTATCCACATCCTCCAGGCAAAGTCTGTAAACTTCGTCGTGCTCTGTATAGTCTTAAACAAGCTCCTCGTGCATGGTTTGTAAAGTTTAGTAGGACTATTCTTCAGCATGGTTTTCAGTCTAGTCCCTATGACTCAGTTCTTTTTGTCCGCAAGATAGCACAAAGTTGTGTTCTCCTTCTTATCTATGTTGATGATATGATTATCACGGGTGATGATCTTCTTAGTATTTTCACTCTCAAGAACTTTCTTCAGCAATACTTTGAGATGAAAGATCTTAGCAATCTTAGTTATTTTCTTGGCCTTGAAGTACTATCCGACTCTACTGGGTATTATTTTTCTCAGGCTAAATATGCATTCGATCTACTTGCTAAAGCTGGGTTAACAGACAATAAGACTGCCTCCACTCCTCTAAAGCCTAATGCCAAACTCCTATCCTCTTATGGTACTATTCTCAGTGATGCTAACCTATATCGTCAATTGGTTAATAGTTTGGTTTACCTTACAGTTACTCGCCCAGATATTGCTCATGTTGTTCATGTTGTCAGTCAGTTTATGACCACTCTTCGCACCTCTCATTATGCAGCAGTTCTTTATATCCTACATTATCTCAAAGGTACACTTTTTTACGGTCTCTATTTTTCAGCTCACTCTCCTCTTGTATTACAGGCTTATGCTGATGCGGATTGGGCTGGTACGGATTGATGATCAACTACTGAATTTTGTCTTTTCTTGGGTAATTCTCTTCTTTCCTGAAAAAGTAAGAAACAGACAGCCACTGCTCACTCGAGTACTAAAACTGAATACTGTGCTCTTGCAGATACTACCCAAGAAATTGTCTAGCTCCGCTGGCTTCTTGAAGATATGAGTATTTCTCACACTGGAGTTACACCTCTTTATTGTGACAATCAAAGTATTGCCCATAATGATGTATTTCATAAGCGAACTAAACATATTGAAACATATTGTCACTTTGTTCGACAACACGTTTCTCAAGGCACTATCATAATCCACGTCATCTCATCTGAGGAGCAACCTGCTGATATCTTTACTAAATCTCTACTTTCGCACCGTTTTCATGCTTTAATTTTCAAACTCAAACTTGTTTCCGCTGCGCCATCTTGAATTTGAGAGGGATATTATAGAATAATATTGGAATTATTCTGGAATGATTCCAGAATAATTTTTTTATACTCTCCTATCATACATACATGTTATTAATATAAAATATTATTTCTTTATTTATATTATTTTTTTATTGTTAATAAATTTACAATCTATATAAAGACTGCATTATACAATTTATATTTATAATAAAATATATTCTTTTTACATTTCTTACGGTCCAAACCAACACAAAACACACGTGGATCCAAATTTAGGCTCTTCAATAGCTAATTACGTTTTACTAATTTTTTGCTTATTAGTATCAGAAATTTTGATCCGAGAACTAAGGCATTCAAAAGTCGTTTATTTTAAATATTCAAATATGAAATATACTGTACATTAACATGTGGGATTGTTATTTGTTTTGTAGGCGTCCGAATGTTGTTTATTCCTTTTTCTTTTCTTTATTTTCTCTTTTAAGTTGATCTCAGTTAATGTCCTGTTTTTGTTTGTCTGCTAAATGTCTTATTAGCAATCTCTCTTCAAATCTGATACATTTGAAAATCAATACCAAAGTGATCAAATGAAAATAAATTGTTTCATTTTTGCAGGCAAAATTAGAGAAAAGTTCCCTCATGAAATGGAAAAAATTCAAGGTGCTGTAGTTGAGGCTGATATCAATGATAATGGTAAAATTGAAGTAGTGACCACTGATACATATGGAAATATTGCTGCATGAACTGCAGAAGGAAAGGAAATATAAGAACAACATTTAAAGAGTCTTGCTACACAGGTTTGCTGCAATTTTTATTTTTCAATATCAAATAATTTCTTATTGAAATACAACCCTAAGCTACCAATTTATACGAGTAGAACTTTCTATATGGCTGATATAAATATTTACAAGAATATGAAAATGATCAAATGACACTGAATTTTTGCTAAAGGACGGTAATCCTGCTGGTACTGCAACGCAGGCCTCTATCTGTGATATCTCTATTTAACCGTCTTTTAGTTCTCTTATGTATATAATCATATGATATCAATAAAATTTGAACTACTAATTAATAACTGAACACAGGGCCTGTAAATACATTGATCAATAATTTTGATGCACAAATCAAACTTTTTGAGAGAGGACTATACACATATCATCCAGTTCTCTGTTTGATAACCTTTCCGAAAAAGAATCAGCTATATTGTCAAAGCATTTGGCCAATAATTTCTAGGATATTTCACCAATTCCTGAATGCATTAGATAAACATCAACAGTTAACTAAAAGATGTTTATTAGAGTGAGTCCTATAGTTTGAAACTAGTCTCCAGTCTAATCATATTGTGTCATGCAGCACATCATCATAGCAAATAGGGGACGCTTTAGTTGCCATTTTTTTTAACAAAAAAAGCTTTAGTTGGTCAGAAATATTTAAAATACAAGAACGATTTGGACTCGTTACCGATATAAATGAATTATTGATGTTGAAAATAATATAAACTTAAGATTATTTTGGTGCTAAATTCAAACGTCTTTGCCCAAATACTATTGCCTTAATTATTAAAAAAATTAAGGCCAAAGCGTCATCTAGACCTTTTTCATACACTTGAACCAGAAGATTCATAGGTTCCTATTCCATAAATGTAGAGCTTGTTGTGATTTAGTGGAGAAAAGCACAAGGTTTTGGTAGTGATGGGAGCAAATAATCTACCCCGTCAAGTTGTTGGAGTTTGTATTTCTTCTCACAGTCTCTGATGAGATCACAAGGCAACAAAGGTCCTTCATATAAATTCTTTCATGGAAGCACCAAAGAGATTATTAGCAAGCAAAATGAAGCCTTGGGCTGTCCCACGGAACCGTCACATCAAATTTTCTCTAGAATCTCTCCTCATATTTATTCTTGGATCAAGTTATATGGTAACATCAATCTGTTTGATAACTGTTTGACTGTTAATTAACAAATAGCTTTTTACAATCAAATCCATCTCCAATTTTATCAATTATTTTCTGCAGTAGATATTACTGAAAGTTGGTAATTTAAAATTATATTTAAGTAGAATTTGAATTTTTTAATAACGTAAATTCTTGTTCCAATTAAAAATAAAATTTTTAAAAACTTTTTAAAACTTATATAAGTTCTTGTAATTTTTTAGAATAATTAATTATAAAAAATATAAACATGAGAGAGTATTACAATGGGATCACTTGAGTGTTGAGTGCGCAAGAAATTGATGATAGATCTTTTTTTTAAAAAGCTCTAACTATTCGTTGTCTTATTTTTCTGCCTGACTCACCATATTAATGATTCTTTGCGCTCTTTTGGAAGCCATTTATAAGGGCTATTTTGGTGTTTAAGCAAGCTTTCTTGTTATTGCCCATGATGGGCTAACTGCCCTTTGTTTGTTGAGATTCTCTCTTGCTCTTTTATTATAAGATTTTAGTGATTTGAGAGATCTTTGTGAGTTGATAGGTCTTTGTGACCTAAAGTTATTTGTAAACTATTAATAAAAGAAGTTAAATCTTTGATCTACCGTAGACGTAGGCGTTTTTCACTAAACCGTGTATATTTTGTATCTTATGGTAATTGTTTCTTTATCTCTACTATATGTGATATTTTATATTTTTAGTTACTTATGGGTAAAGTCTTTTACAAAATGCTTAGGTGATTTTAAGATGTTAAATACCAATCATTGAGGTATCAAGGTATATAAAATTCTAACAAGTGGTATTAAAGTCAATGTTGAGATCTATACCAAATTGTAGAGCATAGGTTGCAGAGCTAGGATGTAGAGCATAGATTTGTTTTTACCATGGTGACTCACAAGTACAAAGAAGTCTAATAGGTATGATGAGTATTTGAAAGAGGTAAAAGTGATGACTTTACTGTTGAGTTTAGGGTTAGAGACAATTTTGAAGAAACTCAAACAACAACTAATGATGAAGAAGCTTATGTCATCAACATCTAAGTCAAATTGATGAACTATTCAGATTGAACACAAAGAAATTGGTGAAAAAATCAAAGCCTAGTAGTACATTAGTATGAATTGTAAGAGGAATGATTACAAATAAAAATGGAAGAAGAAGAGTAATCAAGATTGAAGGGCAAATCTAAAAAGTATTTTGGCACAAGAAAGAAATACACTTGATAAAGGATTGTCCAAATAGCAAGACAAAGATAAAAGAAAAAGAAAGTAAAGTTACAATAGTCTATGAGGATGACTAGAAAATTATAGAAAACCTTGATAGTTTCTTCTGGAACGTATGCCTGGTGAGTGAATATTTAATTCTAGAGTATAATTTCTATATGAGTCTTAAAAAGTCTTCTGTTTACCAATTATAAATTCATTAGAGGTGATAAAATACTAATAGGTAGAGATATTGCTTCCGTAGTCATGAAAATTAGTAGTATAAGATTGAGATTGCATAGTAAAACAATGAGAGAGTTACTAGGTATGAGATTTGTTTCTAATATCATGAAGAACTTAATATCCCTAAAAGTGCTAGATCAAGCAAAATATTCTTTTGAGGGAAAAGAATGAATACTAGGAGTGATGTTTAAAAGATCTATGAAGGGTGAGAAACACAATTGAGAGTATATGTTGAATGAGAATTTTGTACATAGCTTAGCATGGGTTGTTGGGAGGATGCAGACCAAAGATAGCATTAGAGATTATCTCACCAATATGGCAAGGTTGAAAAAAATTGTATGATAAGAGAGTTGTTGGCAAGGATAAGATCTACCCACCGAAGTATTATGATGGTGTCTAGGTAACACTAGAGATTAGAATATGAACGTTGCCAAAAAAGAAATGCTTTCATACCTTTGAAGACCGAAGTCACGAGCTTTAGAAGAGTTAAATTTGGACATAAGACTTACCCAAATAAACGCTAGAGTAAATGAGCATTGGTTGAGCAAGGGATAGATCCAGAAAAGCTTCTTGAAGAGATTTTGAATCAAGGAAGGGGTTTGTTGAAATTTGGTGATTCAAAATTGTATTTGAGTAGGATTTAAGTTTCCTAACACATGAACTCCTATTCTAACTAGAAATAAAGTTTCTAGAGACCTTTTGAAGCCTATATAAACCTTTGTAACCCTTCAGAATGATTAAGCATTAAAGATATAAACACGAGAGAGTACAACTATAGGATTACTTGAGTACTGAATACACAAGAAAGTGATAATAGATCCTTTGAGAAAGAGCTCTAGGTATTAGTTGTACTCTTTGACTAATATCTTATTATAAGATCTTAGTGATTTGTGAGATCTTTGTAATCTAATAGGTCTTTGTGACCCAGAGTTCTTTGTGAATTATTAATAAAAGAAGCTAAATCTTTGATCTGTCATGGACGTAGGTATTTATTGTTAAACCACGTATATCTTATATCTTTTTGTGATTGTTTCATTATCTCTACTGTATGTAATCTTTTATATTTTTGGTTACTTGTGGGTGAAGTCTTCTACAAAGCGCTTAAGTGATTTTAAAGTATTAAATACCAGTCATGAACGTATTAAAGCATGTAAAATCCCCAACATTTTTTATGCAGTATGGCCATCAAGCTCAATTAGTAGTAACTGAACCTGAGCTGATTAACAAGATTCTGAATGATAAAGATAGTGCATAACTCCTAAAGAGAAACGGAAAGATATACAAAGAAGCTTATAGAGGACTGGCTTGTAACAAGCCGAGGTGAAAAATGGTTTAAGCAAAGGAAGCTGGCAAACCATGCTTTCCATGCGAGAACTTGAAGGTAATTAAATGCTTGTTTCTCTTGTCATAGATGCTGCTGAATTATGAGGAGCTTCTGCAGTTAATTGCGAGATGATTTGTATTCTAGAGTATGATGCTAGCAATGATTGCAAGCGTGGACATTATGCTAGAGAAATGGAGGGACTATCAAGGTAAGAAAATTGAGGTATATCAAGAATTCAATAATTTAACATCAGAAATCGTCTCCAGGACAGCTATTGGAAGCAGTTATTTGGAAGGGTATAGTATATTTAATATGTTAACAAAATTGACTTTCATCATTTGGAGAAACGAGTACAAAATTAAGATTCCTGGAATTGGGTATGTTTTGTCTTTCTGGTTCTCTTGAATGTAATATATTAATTCATGATTAGCAAAAAGAAAGTACTCTAAGCTGCATATGCAAGTGTTATTAGGTTTCCTAGATAGCTGGAAAAAAAATTCATTTAATTATGTTATGCTCAATTAATTGTTGTAGTAAACTTGTGTGAACGCACGATGATATTGAATCGTTAAGGCTATATCCTCCAGGTACTCGCATTCTGAGGAAAGTCGAGAAAGAAGTCAAATTGGGAATGATAATAGTTCCAGCGAATGTGGATATAAACATGCGAGTAGTAGCTATTCACCATAAACCTCAATTTTGGGAAGAAGATTTCTATTTTTACAGACCAAAAAGATTTACAGAAGGAGTAGCTAAAGCTATCAACAAAAAACATTGCAGCATTTCAACCCTTAAGTTTGGGAACTCGGACTTGTGTTGGTTTGAATTTTGCAATTACAGAAGCCAATATTGCTCTTTCTATGATTCTGCAACGATACAAGTTCACTGTGACAAAATTATGTTCACTCACACGTCTTAATAATCATACTTAGCGCACAAGGTGGGCTTCAAGTCATGCTTCATGCGTTATGAAAATTATTACACAGAATTATGTAATTTTCATTTGAAGGTTAAGCCAAGCCGAGGAATGTTGTGTACAGAGGGTTATACATGTTTTTAAGAATGCACTTATCCGTTATCATTAATGCTATCTCCCTTTGTGGTCATTACTGCTAGTATGCGATTATACTGAAACAAAGCAAGATTAACTAAATTACCCACAGGTAAACTCTATTTCAGGAAAAAAAAAAAAAGGTTACAACAGCCACCTGCACTCCATGAAGTTTTTCAGGGCCATATACAATATAACCATATAAGAATCACAACACAACAAGCAGAAATCACTTAACATGCAAATCTGATTTTAAATGCGAACATTTGCAGTATCATTCATTTTTTCAGCAAAGTGCAGTTTGCGTTGAGGCAGCAAAAAGAATGGCTTTATGTATTGAGCAAGTGCCTCTTCTAGATCTTTAGAATCCACCCAAATAAACCCAAAACAAGGAGGAACTAATTTGCAGTTAACATGACTCGTGATTCATGAAAAGCAATGACATAACAAACTTCGTTCTAGTTACCAACTTGAAGTTCAAGATCATGCATTCTTATATTAAATGCTAAACCATATAAACTACATCTTAACTCAATGAAATACAAACATGAACACAGGAACTTTAATTTTAATATAATGATTTCTTTGACCAAGAAGAGAAAATAACCACAGCTTTACAGATGTAATTTGCCTACCAAGTGAGAGTTGTCTAAAGATTCTAAAGATCCTAGCAGATACAATATGAAAAATATGAGGCACTAACCATGTCAATGTTTTATCATTACCAACAAAAAGAATTGGGGTATGTTCTAGAAACCTTTTGTTAGTGTTCAGTGACAAGTTGTCAATAAAAATCTCTCCTTCATGCGAGAAATAAGCTTAAATTTTTCCTCAGCTTCAACTTGCTGTCGAATGTCAGTCTTTGATGCCCGGTCAGGATGAAATCTTAACAATGCCCGTTTATAAGCAGCATGCACCTGAAATGCCAATGCCCTTCATTAAAAAGTTAACAAAGACAATAAAACTATATATACATTCAAAATTGGCACATGTTGTGTATATGGAAACATGCACAAGAATTTAGACTTTATACTATTTAAATGAAAGAGAATCTACATAATTCTTAGTATCAATTAATTGATTGAATTTTAATTTTATATTTGTGCCATAGCTTCAATGCATAATTAGTCCCTATTACTCTATAATAAAAAAAAAATTGTGAATTAGGTTGAGGTTAAATTTAGATTTAGATTAGGCTTTCCAAACTTTCAACAATCCATGCAATTAACCTTGTTAAGCACTCACCTATACTCATATCAGATTCTGTTGCTATCTAGTCATCTAATAACAAACAACAATGGTTTTCTGAAATGGTTGAAATTTCTGAAAGATGAAACTCTTCTTCAATTCAATTCTTTAAATTGTTTGCTGAACCTTAGAATAAACTTCGCTGATTCTTAGGAAGCCTACTTTTGTTTATAAGAAGCTTAATAGCTCTCTTTATCCATCTAAAAGAAAATTTTAAATTACCAAAACACTCTATTAAGTTCAATAAATGATGGTCAAACAAAAGCTTTTTGCTAACAACTGCATTCAAACTGCACTGTGCAGTAATCAATCAAAAGGAAAAAAAATTATAAATAAACAGGAAAGAATGTAACTTACCTCTTGAGACAAGGGATGCAAACTGCCTCCCACATGGATACCCAAAGCACGAAGTAATGAGGCCATATCAATGCATGTTGTCTCCAATTTATAAAGCTCCTTTCTGATTTCAGCACGGAGTTGCTCTTTCAAGTTCATATTCTCCTGATCCTAAATTTGGCATTTTTCATTAACACAATCGTCAAAAACACAACAGTGTAGCACTTCAAAAAGACAATGACAGGAGAGTTGATAACATAAACACAAACCTTCTTTTGTGTCTCCCTAATTTCTTCAAGACGTAGTTTTTGCCTTCTCTCCATGTCTAATAAACGCATACTCTCTGCTCTTTTTTTCTTACGCAACAGCTTGGCCTCTTCTGCCTGCCATAGAGCAAGCATAATCTATGTCAAAATGGTATGATCATTGCAGTTAAGATCATTTTTAACATCAATTACCTACAAATTTGCCTATTTTATTACTTTTTACAATAAACAAATAGAGCACATGGCTTTTTTCCATGCACAATCACAGGGCAATACGTTACAATAATACAGGGAAAAAAAAAAACCAGCATAATCCAGAGGCACAGTAGTGTAACTGAGAGAGAGAAAAAAATGGACTATGATTTCTAGAACACTAAATCACACTATGGACTATGAAATATTGGACACTTGAAGACGCAACAACAGTAATCACCAACTCCTAACACTTGTATAATGTAATTTACTTTCATTAATGCCCCCATCCAATAAGAAAAACATAGAACAATAAGTGAAAAATGCAATTTTGTCAAGAAACTTCCACTTGAGGCCTTTTTGTTCCCATAAGCACAAATCGAAGGAATAAACTATTGCCACACTGAGACTAAACCCCATTGCACCACTAATAAAGAATAAAGGATATTTGTGCGAAACCTGAATTTGTAACTGCCGCTGTCTGGATGCCCATTCTTCTTCCATTGCTCGCTTGTACTCATCTGTCTCCTTGAGCTTTTCTCGTTCGTTAATAATATCTTCTCCAAGAGCTGGAGTGAAACTAACACTTTGAGCATGTATTAGATCTGTTCCATTCTCTGGTTGATTGTTTGTCATTGAACCAATAACTTGGCCCTTTATATCTGCCACACATGGACTGGCCTGCTTACTTCGTGTTCCGGTAACTTGTGTGTCACATGAAGAAACAATCTTGGCATCTGGTTTCTCTACATCTCCTTGACCAGCTTTCTCATTACAAACTTCTGGCATGACCAACGAGTGAGTCTTCCTGGAGAAAGACTCCTCAAAAACAGCCCCGCCATTATAGTCAGAAGGTGCTACACCATATTCACCTCCTGTTTCATAAAATGGTTGAGAATTTGACACCAGTCGCTCTTCAGAAATTGGTTTGTCGTTTTCTGTAGATCCAGTTCCTGCACGATGAAATTTTCCAAGCAATGTGCTGCTACTAGATGTTGCCTGAGAAAACTCTTCATGTTTATTACTCGGAGCAACTCTCTCATCATTATCATGTGTTTGTCTTGATTGTTGACACTTCCATAAAGAAGCCTCTTCATCCCCAAAACTAGTGCAATGATGAAAATTCCAATTAAAACCCTGGATATTAAAATGTTCCCGCCAAAAATTTTTCTGTTTATCCATGCAATTGGCTCTTGTAGGATGATATTGTTTATCACTCTCTTCTTGATTGGAACTAAAAGACTGCCCTTGAAGACTTTGCCTATCATTGTGTAAACCTTCCTGGTCAACATTTTTATTGGATTCCCCAAAAGAACTTCTCATTCCAGTTTTCATTCCAGGATGTACAGAAGCGGTGCCCAAGTCCCCATCATCTGTTGGGACAAAGGAAGAAAAGTTTTGCTTTTCATTATTGGCATTGTTTGAATTATAGCAAAAGGAACTTTTTGAATGTTGTTCAGTCCTCCCTCCAACTTCAACATCAACTTTTGGAGTAGCATCGTTACTCAAACATGATGGACTCGCCTGATCCCCTAAACCAGATTTACCGTCTTGTGCATTAGATTTTCTCTTTAGAGAAGCTTTTACCCACTCTTTATGAATTGGTCCAAAAGAACCTTCCATCACCTCGCAATCAGAATCATCACTATCTGATGAACTACTCTCGTATAAACCATAACAATTTCGACGCGGACCTTTTCCAGACATTTGCTTGGACTTTGATACCCTCAATGCAGATTTCTTTTGCTGGACAACCTGACATTCATCATCATCTAAGTCCACTGATTTATTTACATTGTCAGAAGCAGGACAACTTTTGCTAGAGGAGGTATCACTTTCCATGTCACAACCACCATAAGTGCCCATGTCAGGAGAGTCCACATCTTCATCATCATCAATGCTAATTATACCTCGAAACTGGAAATTTTTGCCCTTCCTTGAAGCACTAGATCCCCCTATTTTATGTTGCAAAGACTCAGGAATGTCAATGATAATAACATTATCAAATCTCTCACCGTCAACATCAATGAGAACAACATTATCATTATTCCTCTTCATCTTGCAGCCATGTAGTGCTGCTCCCTTTCTCAACCAAGGTCTAGGTTGAGAACCATCTCTCAACACTCCTTCCCCTCTCATTTACTTCTGCCGTCCTACATAAGAAAAATATATCCTAATTGAAAAAAAAAAGTAATTGATTGATTCCTTAACATTTATTTATCCTGCACTTGACCACATGCAAATCATTTTCACTGAAAGCTATTAGTGGATGGAAAAGAAAAAAAAAAAGAACTCTCTTAATTAAACAAGAAACATGCACAAAAATACAATAATAGAATCAAAATTTTAAGGTCTCGTTCATGTTTCTCAAGTAAAAAAAAAAACCCATGATTCATAAGACATTCAGCGGCCAACCCATAACCTAATAGCCGCTTAGCAATCACCAAACAACAAAAACCCTACTTTAGGGTTGCAAGAAACCAAATTGAACACAAATAATAACAAGATTATCCAAATCCCCCATAAAACAAAACCTAAAATTGAAAAAGGAATCAACTATCGCCAACAATTTTTTTTTATTAAAAAAAGATAACATAAATCATTTGAAAAAAAAAAAAGAAGAAAACGTTAGAATCAACCGAACGAACTTACCTCTGTTTCACGCTTGGTAGTCGAATAAGAGTTTTAGAGAGAGAGTTGGGACTTGTATATATTATATAGTAAGTAAGTAACCCGAGGGTTTTGAAAAATTAAAAGAGGGGAAAACAATTTTGATTCGAATAATAAAAATTGAAAAATTAATGGTGGCGCTCCGCTTATTGTAATTTAATTTTAATTTATAGGCTGGTGGAGCTCCGTTTGACTGCAAGTGAATTGTGATACCACATAATGTTTACGTGGCGTGAGAGTGAGGCGGTATGACGGACCAATGAGGTACGGAGTTGTCTGATTTCGTTGGTCACAGTTTCGTTACTTTAACCGAACCGACCAATTTTATATCAATTTCGTCTTATTTAGTAAGGCCAAAGTCGCGGGTTCAATAAAAATACAAAATGTTTTTTGTGGAGGAAATTGATTGACTATACTTTTATTATCAACGACGAAATTACTCTTGCAATTCAAAATTTTTTAACCTTTTATCTGAAAGTTTAATAAATGTAATTTTCAATTTGCTCCCCCAATAGGCCTCTACTACTTTTAATAGAAAGATTTATTAATTTGCAAAGACTATTGTTCACACAGACAACTGTTTAAAGACTTTACAAAATCTATTTAAATTACCAAAGCACCCTTCTTGGGAGTACATTGCGAATTAAAGAGTGCTGTTTTTTAAGCAAACAATCATAAATTGATACAAAGACATCACATAATACATTACAATTATGCTGCATGAAAATCAAAACAACAAATACATGCACTTATATGTATCAAACTTAGGAACTCTTTGGCTTTCAACTTTTCCTTCACCCTCAAATGCAATTATGCTGTCACTGACTCGCATTTTCAATACCATGTCGTCAAATTCTTCTTCTCTCTTTTATTATTAGCTAAGGTACCTACACCTCTTTTATGAATATCATTATTATTATTGTTATGTGATGGTATCTGTTTATTGAAATTATTGAGAGGGAAGGATCATGAAGTGGTCGTCAAGGCCGCCAACAGTGGGAACAAAGAGACCCCGAGTGAAAGTGAAGCTCGAAGGATTTGGTAAAGAGATTGTAGATGATGAAACGAGAAAAATTGTGACTGCTCAACGAAAAGGTATAGACCCAAGTTGTATTTGTTCCAATCTTTTATCGATCATCATCGAAGCCACCGAAAAGAAATTCTACCAGGCAAATATTTTTTAGGAAAGGTGGCGATTCCATCGAATGGGACGATGGATTTGAGAGCATATGCTATTTCTTGATCGTATTCAAAAACAGATCTTTTAGTTCGTGAAACGTCTCATTTACCGTCATATATGTAAGTTGTTTTTACGATGGTTTACTTTGAGAATTATA
The DNA here is from genome assembly GCA_946807835.1 of Ailanthus altissimus. NCBI lineage: Eukaryota > Viridiplantae > Streptophyta > Magnoliopsida > Sapindales > Simaroubaceae > Ailanthus > Ailanthus altissimus. Next base: position 21,748,442 of record OX327685.1, on the reverse strand, counting down.
TTATTTTTTTAAAAAAATTCATCTTCGTCGACAGAACTTTCATTCATTTTGGATTGATATATTAAAACTTTCACATATTTAATGTTTGGTTATACATGGGGGAATTATTAGTGCATTAAAGGGTATATGTATCTGATTGTGAACATATTGAAAAATTTTAAATGCATATCCAACATACATTATGTAGCGGAATAAAATAATATAATTAATATATACACATTACAATTGAATCAAAAATAGTATAAGAATTGAATACATACTCTTATAGATGATTCAGTGAAGTTTTTTGAACTTTGAAGCTTGTTGAGCTCATAATAAAGTTCTTTCTTGAACAATTCTAGACTCTAACGTTTAGTGGGATTAAAGTAGTTAGAATGATAACATTTTATGTATATTTCATACAGGAATAAAAAAATCAACACTTGAACTAGTTGAAGCATCAAATGCTTAAATAAGTGTCTTAGGACTTAAATGTAACTTTTTTAAATTTTGCTTTCAACAATTAAATTTTCACCAAATGAAACTATGTTCATTTTGTTTTAAATGGCCTAAGACACTTCTTATGTACACATATCTACCATTAACATATGTGTTGCCATGTAAACTTATGCATGAGTGAAAAATGTCATTTATCCATGCAAACACTTCGCATGTTTGACATTTGTCACATGTAACTCCATGCATGATGCCATTTATCACACAAATGACCATACATGGATGTCATGTGTGCTTTTGCACTTTTTCATGTAATAGGAACCTATTTACAATGTTTGTAAACTATGATTCCCACTTTTTAAATAGGTCTTAAAACGCTTCTTGCTTTTTTAAACCTTCCCAAATCGATCCGTACAATCCGTTCCACTACCCGCATGCTCAACGAGTATACTTCATATTGTGAGACTTTCTAGGTTCACACCTGTTCTTCTTACGAAATACTTTCGCAAGTCCGTGAATGATGCTCCACACACATGTTACAGATATTACAGAACGACACATTAAACCATACAAGTTAGGGTCAACTATATCCGTATAATCCTTCTATCACTTATATCATCAGAAGAGCAGAGATATAGATCATTATCGTCAAATATCTATATGCTCGACTGTGAACTTATCTCTAGATTTGTATTTTCGTAAACAATATCTGCAAACTCATTTGCAATATTGTTTAACCTATAGAAAACTCTTTTTCGGGTTTTTTACTTGTGACCACAAGACGTTTTGAAATACAATCTCGGAGCATCAGGATATATAACTTACCCATATAAGCTGACAATCCCATATCTACGCACACTAGACTCCATGAGTATCGGATCATATCCAGCGACACACAGCGGTCAGACTATGAAATGTCTCTGACATGCGCAGAACCAAAATATAGTAGATCTACTACTAAAAAAAAGGTTTTTGGTGATAGATTATATCTATCACAAATAGAGTTTTGTGATAGATATATTCTATTACCTAAAGTCATCTCACTAATCTGTGATAAAGATTTTCTATCACAGATTAGTGATAGATGAAGTTTGTGGTAGATAAATTCTATCACAAATTTATGACTGGTATTTTTATATATGACGTGGCAGATGACGTGTATGCTAATGTGGTTGTCGATGTGGCAGTTGATGTGACATCTGATGTCATGATGACATCATTATTTGTGACATCATCACCAATGATGTCATGATTAATGACATCATACTAATGCAAGTTTATTGACTTATTTTATTACTAATCTCTGATAGTTGTCTATAACTATTCTATGATAGATTTATATCACGAATCTGTGATAGTTATCTATCACTAATCTCTGATAGAATTTTATTTTGAATTTTTATATTTGATTATATATATATATATATACACAATAAAATTGATATACTAAATTATATTTTAATATATAATTTCTATATTACAAAATAAAAATATTATACAAGGTACTAAATATATTAAATCAATCAATCAATCAACGTCCAAAGAAATATTCAAATTGCATGCTTACTTAACATTAATAAATATTAATTTACACAATCATGTAAATGACAACATAAATTTGTCTACCAACATTCACATAAAGCAAACTTGCCAATTTAAAAACATTCATACAAAGCAAACTTACCAATTTAACATGTATTCTACAGCGACTACAACTTAACAGTATAGTAATTCATCCATAAAGACTACCAATAAAATATTACAAACACGCAGCAATCAAACATCATAACCATAACTATTTGTCAATTTGTTCATCAACAAAGTTAAATTAATGCTCCAACAACTAGCTAACCACGAGCAAACTTCCATAGGTGATCCATCTATAGAAGTACATCCAAATTAACCCATAACAGTACAAGTACCACAATTACAATATTAAGCCAATGGTGATGCTTCCAAGGACAAACTTACATATGTAGAAATTTCAATTCATTGGTTCTGTATGTAGTACAAAATTGATAAACAAATTTAAAATTAAATAGAAAATGTTGGTAGCGAAATGATAAACCTACTATAAGTTCAAATTTTGCTAGCAACGAAAGATGCCCATTCAACCCGAACTTCATCAATCTCTTCTTCTGTGTACGTTGTCTTTTGTAAGAACTTGCATTATATAAAGTTCAAGAAAGAAAAAAAATTATTAATTGCATATACATAGAATGCATTAATTGGTAAATCGTTTATAATATCTCTCATGTATGCCATGACATATATATAGCATTCCATAGATCCTGATTGAATGGAGGCCTAGGAAACAATTTAAGAAAAAGAAATTTATGAATAAGAGTATATGAATTTAATTACAAGCTGTATATAATTGGTATTTTTACCTTAACTTGAACCCAATTAATTGGTGATCTCTAGCTGTCAGTACGTTCATGAGCAAAATGAATGCATATGGCACTGCAATGTTAAAGTTTAAATGAATTCAATATTAATTGTAAGCTTAAGCAATATTAGTAATATTATGCTTTGAAAAAAATATAACACATCACTACAAATCACTTATTTAAGATGGTGTGCAAGTTGAGATATATTCCATCTCCCATAGGATCTATGTGGTAAACAATTTTACTTGACACGTCAATCACAACAAGAACCCAATGGAAACTATATCCATTAAAAATTAAAAACAAATCAATAACTAATAAATGACATAAAAAAATAAATTACATTATGACAAAGGGTAATACTTATGGTTATATGGGACTAGCTATAACTGATTGTGTGTTGAGCCTTTAATCCAATCAGCTATGTACCATGAATGCTTATTAACAACTGTCCTAGTTAAAGACTTCCCTACTGGTGAGACTAAAAATTGGAATAATGAATCCAAATTTATTTGTCAATTTCACATCCTTCATCCTTTCATTTAATGACATAGGAATAAACATAAAATGAAATGAAAAAAAAATAGAAATCATAAATAACAAACTCACATTATATGCATTTGTATTTAAGTAATGCACAAAGGTATCAAGCACATCATGTTTTCACAGTCTTATTTCTACAACTAGAAGGTGTACTCTCTTCCAAATATCCCATCTTCATATGTCACTTCTTTTGCCTTATCAGAAAGGCATTTATCAACTAAAGATTTAAAAATCATAAGTTGTAGGCATTTGAAAAAGTTATATTTGGCGTCTTGTCAAGTAAAGCTCCTAAACCCTTGTTAAGGAGTAGCATTTTTTCTCCTTTTAGCAACTTGTTGAAAATTACAAACCAAATAAAAAAAGTATATTTTAGTTTCAGTTGTTCAGGAATTGTATATAATAAATTTATTTTATCAATTCTATAAAGATATATAACAGTAGCTGAAATAAATATCCAACATCTAAAACATAACATAAATGTAAGAAATCCCGAAACATAATGAAAATTTACCAATTCATTAGGAGGTGACAGCTTGTCAGGAGTCTTGGCACCTTTCTTAGGTGTTACTTTTGGTGTTTTCCTTGACTTCTTTTCCTTTTCATCATCCTTAAGAAAATTAATTAATAAGTTAATAACAATGAAAATTTCAAATTCCTTGAATTAACAGTTTTACATAATGATTAACTTACATTGCATATAATCTTTTTTTTTTTAAATCATTGGGAGTGGAGAGCTTTTTAGGGATCTTTGTGGCTTTTTTCTTGGGCGTTCTTTTTGGTGGTTTTGAAGGTGCTTCTCCTTTTCATCACCTTAAAAAGAAAAAAATAGTTAACTTATCAATTTAAATGTAATGAAAGTATTCCTTGAATTGACAGTGTTAGAAAATAATAAGTCTTACACTGCATTCAATTTCTAAAGCAGTGTCCATATCTAATTTCTTGGCCACTGACATCCTGTTGGAGCTACCTACCTTTGAATATTTTCCAGTTCTTTGGATCTTTTCCTCCATATCCTTCAATTTAGCACATATTATTGCTAATTTCTCATCCTTTCTACCTCTAACAAGTGATTATCACCAGGTATATTGAAATATATATTGGTGGTGATGTACTTGCCTACCCCTTGAAAATGGCTAGGAGTAGGCTTCCTTCCTAAAGATGAAATCAAAATGTCATCAACCCTCTTGATAATTTTTTCCACCATTCTGGGCTTTACTTTCAAGATCATCCTGCAGTAATAATCAATCAAATATCAAATAAGTTAGCCATAAAAATTAAATAGCATAAAGAGTATTACAAATCCATAACAAAAATATTACAATTTTAGACATAACAGGTAGCACTTCCTATTTGTAGCTTTCATCCTTTTTCCTTCTTACTCTCTTCCACGTCATGCTCTTATCAATTTGAGTCTCTGTCAATCCAGTCTCCTACATCTAATAATTTAAAAGATATAATTCAATTTTCGTTAAGACATTTTCTTGAAAATCTAAGAAATTAAGTTATATGGGAAAAAGGCTTTACTATCTCTTCAATAAGTCCTACATATCCCTTCCGACCTAAGATGTTATCGTACTTGTTACTCTTCCTTTTCATTTGAGATGATTCCCTTACTTTCTGAAAAATAACACAATATGATGTATATGTAAATTAAATATAAGCATTTAGTCAAAATTCTTAACAGTGTAGTGATATCACTATCATGAATAGAGAAATTGAACTTAACAAAAAATAAAAAGTGGAAATAAATTACACTTACCATAAATTCATTGCTCAACCTCAATTTCACAAACGCCTATCAATTAGCTTGTTTAATCCATTTGTACTCAATATGTGGCTTTCTCAATACTTTCTTGTTATTTCTGTGAGGTAGGATGTACTCAATCGTCAAATGATATCTAAATGTCCGATGGGCTATGCTGACGGAATGAAAAACTTGCTTCTTACTGTGAAAATCGACCTCAAAGTGAGATTATCAAACATTATACATGTTAGTGCCATACAAGCAACAGAAACAATTATTATGGATTTGATGTAGTCACTTTGGATTATGATTCTTCTTCATTATGTGTATGTGTGTGTGTATGTGTGTATGTGTGTGTGTGTGTGTGTGTGCATGTGTGGTTTAGAACATTGATTTATAATGTAAAGTTTGTGTATTGAGTATTTGGTTTTCTTTAATGTAAAGCTAAAAAAACAAATCACCTAACTTCTAGTAAGTAATAATTATTGGTAAAAGAAGTTTTACCTGCACCTACTTCTATAAGGACTCCTTTATTAAAATGGTACCTTTCTTTAATCATTATAGATAATGAGAACATATTATTGAACTATCACACCGATTACTGTGGTCAATGCAACACCCTCAGCTCCTTTCGGCACCCCAAATGTATTGTATCTTACCATAATCTTCATGCGTCTCTAGTAGTTTTAAGACCTGTATTCTTTGTTATGCCTCAAATGTGTCTATCACTCATATCCATTGAACTATTAGACTCGTTATCACTCATGCTACTATTAGCATTATTTTTTGCCATCTTGTCAACTTAAGAGAATTAATCAACAATGTCATAATGCATAAATATAGAATAATTGAAAACATATTATATCACCATAAAGTACAGTACAATATAGTATAGAACTCCAATGCTAGTCATCATAAAAAATTTTAAAAATCACAACTGTATATAAGAATATATATATTAAAAATCACAGCTGTATATTAAATGTATAGAAATAGGTTGTCATCATCAAAATTTAAAAACAATAAAGTTTCCATAGACACTTATAATTCTAAATCTATTTGGTTGACTAATATATATTCACAATCTATCCTTATATAAATTGGAGTGGTTTCATCTTCTATGTCTAAGTCTTCAAATTTTGTAAATGGTTCATATATATCCGATGGTTGAATGTTTATTATATCCTCTTCATCTAGGCTTGATTTTACTTCATTACCTCTTTGGGACATTATACAAACAATGGAATCTTTGACACTTTTTTGATTTGGCACGTAAAAAACTTGTTTGGCTTAAGAAGCCAATATAAACGTATCCGATCTATAATCCACCCTATCAAGATCAACAATTGTGAACCCATATTTATCAACTTTAACACCATATCCATTATCGACCCAATCATACTTGAATACAGAGACCTTGAACATGTAGTAGTCCAAGTCCCATATCTCATCTATGATGCCATAATAGGGCATCTCCCCAATTACTGGATTTTTATCCATAGCACTAGTAACTTGCATTAACGTTGCCACCACACTAACACAACTATTTTACGTTACACAATTTTCATCTCGATGTGATGTATGAAAGGTGTAACAATTTATCTAATACCTTGTATATTTTATGAAATTTGGGCTTGGTTCTCATGCCAACCATTACATTACTTCAAATATGTACTCACCGTTTAATGCATTAATAACCTAAAAATATAAGTCTCCAATAAGAACCTCATGAATATTAAGTATTACTTAAAACACATGAAAATGTAATAAGTTTTGAATTAACATACTTCCTTTTCCAACCAATATAAAAATGTACGGTTATATTAATCTTGCAACCATTTTTGTTGCTTGATTGTCACGGGTATTGATTGTGAAGCCACCTAAAGTGCTCCCTAAAAGAGTGAAAATTATTTGTTATATTATCAAACATTATAATTTATAATAAGATATATTATAGTAGGAATTTATAACATATTTATACTTACTCAATATAAGGTTGAATCTCTTTTGTATTCTCTAACACAGAGTGATGTGCTTGCTGTAGTAAAACATCATCAACATAAACGATCTCACCACAAATAGAAGGTCATTGAATTTCAATTTTCTCCTTATGCCCAGAATGATCTTTAATTGCATTTTGGCCCGACATTTGTTTTGCATAAAACTCTATTACTTCCTCAACAATATAACACTCAGCAATGCACCTTTTTGGTCAATTACAATTATGTACATAACCTTTCAAAACTTTCATATACCTCTCAAAAGAATACATCCACCTTAGGTAAACCAATCCACAAACTCTTACCTTTTCAAGAAGATGGATAGTCACATGGATCATTTTGTCGAAGAAGCTAGGTGAAAAATACTGCTCAAACAAACATAAAGTGATTACAAGATCAGCTTGTATATTTTCCAAGTTTTCAAAGTCTACCATTATGTTGCATAAGACATTGAAGAAGAATGAAAGCCTATGATAGCAACTCTAACATGTTCTGGTAATATATCCCTTATGGCAAGAGGCAGAAATTGTTGCATCAATATGTGATAATCATGCGACTTCAAACCCATAATCTTGGCATCTTCCACAAATACAAGGTTTTTAAAGTTTGAACAATGTCCTGTAGGCACCTTTATTTCTGCCAATGCCTTGCAAAATATTTTATTTTCTTTTTTACTCAATGTAGTATATGCTGCAGGCAAAATAGTTTGGTTGTTATGTTTCTTAGAATGTAACTCTTCTCTTAGCTTTAATTCCTTTAAATACAATCTTGATTTCATGCCATATTTCGTCTTATTTGGAATACTCAATAAGGTTCTATAGATGCTCTCACACACATTCTTCTTAATATGTATAATATCTAATTGATGACGAATTAACAAATTTCTCCAATAAGACAGGTCGAAAAAAATAGACTTCTACTTCCAATATACATTTTCATCATTATTATCTCTTCTTTGTTTTTTTTTTTGTTTCTTCCCCTATTTATTTTTAAAACCATTTAACAACTTAAAAATTTTCTCATTACACAATGGTATATGAGAGAATCCATATTTTGGTTCACCATTAAATTATTTCCTTTGTGAATGATATGTATGATTGGTCGAAAGAAATTGTCGATGCCCTATATAAGACATTTTCTTGTTGTGATTTAGCTTACACACATAAGTATCCTCCCTACAATATGGATAAGCAAAATATCCCTTTACAGTAGCATCGAACAAATTGCTATATACGAAAAAGTCGCTTATGGTCCATAAAAGCACAACCTTTAAATTAAAAACTTTTTTCTTACAAGAATCAAAGGCTTCAACTCCCTCATCCTAAAGTATTTTCAAGTCATCAATTAATGGTGCCAAATACACATCAATATCATTACCAGGTTATCTTGGACTAGGAATTAATAAAGATAATAACAAGTACTTTCTCTTCATACACAACTAAAGTAGAAGGTTATAGTTGACAAGAATAACTAGCCAATAACTATAACTACTACTTAGAGAGCTTGTGGGTTAATGCCATCGAATGAAATAGCCATTTTGAGGTTTCTACTATCAAATACAAATTTAGGTCACTTATTATTAATTAAGTGCCATGCAAGAGAGTCAGCTGGATATTGAAGCTTATTGTTATTTTCTCTACTAATTGCATGCCAAGTCAATTCTTTGGCAGTTTTAGAAGATTGAAACATATGTCTTAATCATGGAATGATTGGAAAATACCATACAACTTTAGCAGGAACCATGTTTGTTTTCTTTCCTCTGCCCTTTTGTTGCTTCCATTTTAATTTATCACAGGACGGATATTAAGATAGATTTTCGTACTACTTTCTATACAAAATATAATCATTAGGGCATGTATCCATCTTCTTATATTCAACGCCTAAAGTATCATAATCTTTTTTGCTTTATAAGTAGAAGCAAGGAGTAGGTTATTTTTTGGAAGAATATCTTTAAGAGTAGTTAACAACTCCCAAAAACTCTTGTTAGGTGATGCGATATTTCTATATCATAAATTAAGTGCAAGCATACACTATCGTATGCAAGTAATAAAGAGACTAAATAAGTCGGATGTCGAACCCACAGGGATAATGTTTTCTTTTTAACCAATTACTAAAATTATATCTTCCTAATAATTATTCAGATAAATAAAAACCTAAGAATGAATGTAGAAAATATAAAAGTAAAAACACAATGCGATGAGATTTAAAGATAACAACGTAGAGAAAACCTAGGATTAATATTATCCCTCAATATGCTTGTTAATGATTAATCCTCTAATATTTAACTCACTTAGTCTTTATTATTGATCAAGACACTAATGTATTCACAAGCCTCTTCCAAGGTCATGCAAGTATATCTTAATTTACCAAATACCTATATTCCTATGGTACTTGTAATAAATTAAGATTCATTAAGATTAGGTCTTATTGATCATACATGCCAATTAGGTATATTCCTATCCTAAGTTGAAACTTGCATATGCAACATTGAATGTTACTCTACAATCATGTATCAAATTACCTAGGTCTAAATATATTGATTCCTCTTTCAAGTTTATCAAAATATTACCAATTCATTCACCATATATTGGCCAGATATATTGAAGCATTAAACACAAGTAATTTAAATAATAAATGACTAAGTTTATTAAATACTAAAGGATATGGCAATTTAAGCGCACATATTGAGTTCAAATATTAACCCTAGAAAATAAGTTAGCTCATGGCTACAAGAGAACAGTAGTAAAAATAATTATAAATCATGATACAATTATTAGCAAACCGATATAGACGTCGAATTGCTCTTAATTGTGCTGCCTAGGAACTCTTGATGCCGAAGAACGTCTTGTATCTCTCTCTAAAGTTGTTTCAATTAAGCTCCTATTCTCTCCAAGACTTGTGCTCTAAATTCTTGGTGCTCTTGGGTCGTCTTGGATTCATTCTTGAAGGTTGGGAACGAGTGGCTTTATATAGGGATTGATATGAGCTTGAAAATCTCAATTCTCGTCGGACTAGGACTCGCACTACCGCTGGCGCGCTATGCATCTGTCGCTGGGGCGATGAGTGAAAAAGCTATTACCGCTGGAGCGGTGGGATCTTGGCGCTGGGGCGCTGCATGAAAACGGCTTCACCGCTGGCGCGGTATGTTTCTAGCGCTGGGGCGATGTATCGTCGCTGGCGCGATGACTCGTTGGCGCTGGGGCGCTAGACGCGACTTAAGCAGGTCATTTTTCTTATTTTGATCACTATTTCAGCGCTGGGGCGAAAATACTTGTGGCGCTGGGGTGATGGACACATACTTTGAAACCTTTGCATTTTAGTCCCTGTTTTCGCTCCTTTTGCGTTCTTTCTTTAAATTTCGTTCAAGTCCCTATAAATAACAATAATGAACATAAATAGCCATCTATTCTCATAAAATCATAAAATATCAATAATAAAAACATGAGAAAATATATGACAAATTTGCCCTTATCATTAGGCCACTTATTTTTTCTCTTGATGTTGTATAACTTCACCAACCCAGACAATTTAGTGTATTATAACAACCGAGGTATAAAGGTGTCTAAAAATCCTTTAGTACTTCAGTGAAGGATTTTCCATCATTTTTATAATGCCTTTATGCGTCTTGAACCATTTATACCGTTGATTGATCAAGAATATATTCACAACATAGGGAAGTTATCTTCTCTCCATGCCAATACCATGTCTGATAACTTTCATCGATACCATGATCAAACAAGTGATTTCTTATTTCCCGAATTGTGTTAATGATCGCATTACGACATTTAACATATGGGCATCTTATTGTTTTACTATTTCCATAATATAAGGTTGCAAACTCAAAGAATTTCTCAACCCCGACATCATATTCCTCACTAAGTATATGACATAACTTCTAAGATTTATCCATGACAAGGATAAAAAATATGCACCTGAAAATAACAATTAAATTGTTATGTTCAAATAGTTTGGCTCCCTAGCATTTGTTTATTTGTGGCAAGGGTAAAATTCTAGTCTTATTCATTATCTAAAAATACATCTAAGATTATTTAACCTCTATTTATATACTCTAAAGCTCATGGTGGAAAAATATTAATCATAATAAACAGTAGCCTAACAAACTTATTTCCCATAAATAAAAGTATTTTTCAAACTTTATAATTTATTTTCACAATATTTTCAGCCTTTCTTTTAAATGTGTTTAATCTTTGTCAAATAAAACATACACAAACTCTTTCATTGTCCTTAAATCTGTTTGTTCCTTTTTAGTCATTCTTTTTGTTTTAGTAATATAATTTTTCATGCAAATGTAATATATATTTTGATGTTTATTTTCAATCTCATTTTCACTTATGGACTTATGCTTAAAACTAAACCACGTAAATATTTTTTATCTTATATTATACTATACCATCTAATTTTAGTTTTTGAATACCAGTACAAGCATAAAATAATTTTAAAAATTTACCATTTGCTCCCTAATATAAAATTACTAGCTATTAAAAAATCCCTTAATATTTCAAATATATGTACAAAAATAATCCCTCGTAGCATTGGCTCTAAAAAGTAGTTTTGACTTAATAAACCTTTTATATCTTAAACAATGATGATATTTATGAATATTATGAAAAATCAATAATTTTTTTAAAAATATATAATATATAATATAAGGGAGTAAGTGGCAAACTCTCAATAATTCTTTAAATTATTACCATATATGTGCATATTTATGTGGTTTATGTATATTTTTTTAGAGGAACAGTTTATGTATATATATATATATATTTGAATCAACAGTTTATGTATATTGTAAATCATTACAAAATAAATCAACAGTTTGTATTAGAAGCCAATGTATAATGCAAGGTAAAATATTTCATTTGTAGCAAATCATAAAATAGTAACATTTTTGTATGAGATGATTCACCCCAATTGGTTACAATTATCTACGCTAAATTTAACTTACGGCTCAATGTCAAAAACTTTACAAGTTATTATACAAATAAGGAGGAAACTGCTATGACCATTGACAAAAATGGGTGCTACAGACAGGTGACATCGATTATATAGATGATGATGGGAATATCTGTTGGAGCTGGTGCTCACGTGCCATTCCAATATTGTATGAATATTAATTGTTAATATTTATACAATAAACATTTCGAATAAAGATTGTTAATATCATATTAATATGGTAAAATGCTTGTAACATTACAGACATTGTTTGATCTGAAATAGTTCAGATTTGGTTTAAAGGAGTTTAGACCAGAACTAATAGTTATCAAAGCTGAGAGTTATAAATGCTAATAGTTAGCACTGTTAATAGTTATCAGTTTATAAGAGTCAGCGAGGTCTAAAGAGTTAGAACTTTGTCTATAATGGGACAAAGACCTGAGAGTATACTTGTAATGATATAGTTGTAAAGAGTTGCCATAGGAGTTAAGAAATATCATTATGTAAGTATGTCTCAAAGATAATGTTCCTGATCTATAATCACTAATGTGGGTCTATCGGTGATTCACTTTATATAGATTAGTGTATGTTTATATCTGACTGGTTCAGATGGTTGTTCTTAGCTGACCATGAGCTTAGAGCTTGTATAGGCATGCGGGTATCCAGTCAAGACTGGATACTGAACAGACTTATGAGGACCCCAATAGATATCCTATGACACCGTCAAAGGAAGGTCCTCTCGAGTTGAGTAGTATTCGTGGTCCTTTGACCTGAGCGCCACGGTGGTCTTGTGAGTGATCCATCATGCTTTGGTTCCACATATGTCAGAGACCTTTCATGGTCTGACCGCTATGTGTCGCTGGGTATGGTCCGATGCTCATGGAGTCCGGTGTGCGTAGATACGGGATCCGTCAGCTTACGTAGGTAAGTTGTATATCCGATGCTCCGAGATTGTATTTCATAAAGTCTTGTGGCCACAAGCATAAACCCGGGAAAAGAGTTTCCCATAGGGTTAAACAATATAGCAAAAGTGTTTGCGTATATTGTTTATCGAGATACGAATCTGGAGATAAGATAATGGATGAGCAAATAGGGATTTGACGGTGCTGATCTATATCCCTGCACATCCAGGATATAAATGATGGAAGGATTATACGTATACGTTATGACCTCAACTTGTATGGTCTGACACGCTGATTTGTAATATTCGTAACGTGTGCGTGGGGCATCGATTACGGATTAATGGAACAGTTCCATTTGACAAATCGGGTGTAGACCTAGAGAGTCCCAATATGAAATGTACTCTTTGAGCACTTGGGCAGTGTACCGTATTGAATTGTTCAATACAGTATAATTCAGCAATTACTAAGGTTACGTTAACTAAAGTATGTGGTTAAATTGGTGGGACCCACTTTAGGTTAACTTGGTAACCGAGTAAGGATATAATAGTAATTTCACTTTATGATTATTTAATTGTTAAATAATTAAAATAAATATTTATTTATTTAATTGTTAAATAAATTAATTTAACATAACTAAGGTTAAAAGTTAACCAAGTGGTTAAGTTAAGTTAACCTTACTTAAAGGTTAAGTAAAGGTTAACCTAACCATGGTTAAGTTAGTTAACTATGGTTAAATTAATTAAATATTTATTAACTTAAAGGTTAAGTTAAAATAATCTAACTAAGGTTAAATGTTAACTAAGGTTAGGTTAAGCCAAATGAAATGCAAATGAAATTCAAATTAGTTTGGAATTAATTCATTTGTATATAAAGTGAAATGAAATTGAAATTCAAAATTGATTTAGTTTTAGGTTTTGCATTTTGGGAGCCAATTCAATTTGAGAAATTGAAATTGTTTGTTTTGTGTTTTAAGTGTTAGAACAACAAAACAAATTGAACTAAATGGTTACTAAATGCAATAACTAAAAACAAGATTTGTTTTATTTATTCAAGAGTTGAATAAAAGGAAAAACAAATTTAATTAAGTTAAATGGTTTAACTTTGAAAAATGTTTAAGTGTTAAACACATATGCTGGATTAAGATGCTGCCATTCTAGACAATCAAACCCACCCTTGTTGATTGCTAGAATTGATCAAAGATTCATTTCATGGTGGACTTCAAAGAAAATTAATCCAAAGGCTTCATTGGTGATATTTCTCAATCTCGAATTTCGATTAAATAAAATGTTATTTTCTGTGTTCATTGTATTCAATCTTCCGCTGTGCACATGTATGTATGAGATATGTATATTGTTTGTATGATGAACACAAACCCACATGCAAGAACCCTAAGTAAATTCGCCCAACCATATAACCCAACAATATCTTTATTATTGATTGCATTAAAGAGTTATTCAGTACAAGGGTTTTCAAGTAACGTTCATAAAACATGTTGCATTTTCCTACTCGCTTTTATTTTCTTACTGTTTTCGGAGGTAAATTTCAAGATTAGGGAACTGCATATGAAATGCAAACAAATAAATCTAATTGTGGTTGGTTCATTTAAAAACAAAGATAGTACTAGAATATAATTATCTGATCTTTTAGTTGGATATTAATCATTTACCTGATAATTGCTAAACCTAATGATACTTACGACCTCAAGAAAGTATTGAGGCATAATTATTTTATTGGAAGGAAGGATCTTGAAATTGACTTTAGGCTTGTAAGAAATAAAAGTACTGCAACTTTAAAGCAACAATAAATGGAATCACTACCTTAAAGTATATATATAAATAACACCTTTGTGTTGAAGAGTATCTAGAGGACTATGTTGAGTAGGAATCACATTCTTATTTAATTTATCTGTGAATTTACTGCTTATGTCTACACTGTCTTGATCTAATTGAAGGCATTCAATATATATAAAGGTTTGTTTCTCTACTTTTTAGTCAGAACCTTTTTAACGCTTCAAAACTTTTCGATCTATGTTTTTAAGAAACGCATTTCTGTATCGTGACAAATTACTATAAAGACAATGAAGTATCGAAGTTTCCAATCTCTATTTTCCATAAACATATTTTCTTATCATGAAAAATCACTATAAAGACAATGAAATATCGAAGTCCACCTAAGGCAGTATGATTCATTAGACTAAATACATCATTATGTATCATTTTAAATAAATTAGTAGTATCTTTCCTTTAATTAAGAATTCATAAACTGGTCAAGGTTCTATAGTCAGATCAAATATTTGACCATCCTTGACTAGACAAGATAGTCGTTTCACGACTACATGACCTAATCTTATGTGCTACAATTCTTTATTATTCAAAGTTCCTGAACTACTATTTGTTCTATTCACCAAGACATTTCCTATTGTATTTAAAATATAGCAACCATTCATTAAATGACATTCAGTTAGCAAAATATTATCATTATCACATAAACATAAGGACTATTCCTAATGTATTTATGATAGCCCTCTCTATCTACTACAGGAGTTGATATGATTTGTCTAAAAATGCTTAGCACAAAATAGCAATTATACAACATAATGCTTTTATCAGAATAGAGATGTGACATAAAAATCCTAATAGCTACCACGTCTATGAAATCTCAATTTCCTACGCGAAGCTGCACTTCTCATTTTCTAGCTTTATAGCATTCTTCAAATCGTACAACAGCTTGCAAATATGAGAAGAACAAGTGGTATCTCATAGCGTTGTACTTCTAGCATCATATGCTGTGGAAATGTCAATATTTGGTAAACAGATATCTAAGAGGTCTTCTATTCTTATTCAAGGTTCATTAAACAATAACACTTACTATTTCAAATCTTTTCACAATGGAAAAACTTTCTATTATGACTATTCTCTATATGTGGTATTTCAAACTTTATCACAGTGAAAACACTTTTCATTATGACTATTCTTTATCTGTGGTTTGGATATATCAAATAATTTTTTAGATAGAGTATTATACTACTTGCATATCTCATGTGCATATGCTATACTGAAGATTATTAGACATTGAGGTCATGATATATGATGACTCTTAAATTATTCTTATCAATTTCTGATAACTTTTAACCTCTTTATTATCTTCTGATCAATAATACATCCAAGTTTTTTTGAATTTAAAACTATTCACAGATTCATAAGCAAGTTTAAATATTTCTTGATATCTTATAATTGATGTACCTAGATCAAGTATACTAACAAATTGCTCATACTTATCTTATCTCGATAAGATAAGAATCTTATCTCTATAGACTAAATAAGAGATATGTAGTGGAACATTTCTAATTGTTAATCAATAACACTTGAGATCATGGGTATAACTATTATATATTTTTTAATCTAAAGAAGCCTTCTCACTGCTAATTCTCTCAAATAAGAAAATCACAGTTTAAACATTTTAAACCATACAGTGAGAAGTGAAACCCATTGACATTTTACTCCAGCTGCACACTATTGCGATCTAGGCTTATGTAAGTCCAAAAGATAGACAACTCTTGTCAATTGCATCTCATACAACTCTTATGCCTAACCCTAAATACACCTTATCTGCACACTGTAGTGATTTAGGATAAGTGTATTCCAGATTAACTTGTCAATTATCAAATATATGTTACTGATACTACCCACACACTATAGCAATCTAGGACAATACTTTCGTATATATTTGCCTCATCTCATGTTTAACCGGCATAGCCTAAATCACACCAATCAATCCCTCACACTATAGCAATCTTGAGAAACATTGAGATGACTCGTTTAACATCGTATTGATAATGCATACCATGTATAATATTATCTCATAATGAAATACACTCCAATCTAATTAAGAGAGATTTTAAATACTGGATCTCTTCTTATGAGGAGGTGATTCTCAATCCGTCATTTATTTCTATACAAACATAACTAACCTCCACCTGTAAGGCTCTCATTGTAGTTAACAGTGTTAGAGTTGTGTCTACATGTTATCTCAGTTTTGTATAAATATTTGATATCTATACAATGTATATTTTGTTATATCACTAATTACTTCTTAATAATATAGTTTAATGCTTGTTACGCTACAGACTCTATATTATCTGAAGGAGTTCAGATAAGGTTTAAAGGAGTTTAGACCAGTGCTAAGAGTTAGCAAATATTTTAAGAGTTGGAATATTGTCTGTAATGGGACAAAGACCTCAGAATATACTTATAATGACATAGTTGCAAGAGTTGCAATAGGTTGCTAGGAGGTGTCATTATACAAGCATGTTCTCAAATATATTGTTCCTGGTCTATTTATACTGATACAGGTCTATCAGTAAATCCCATTAATTTGCTTAGATCAGTGTATGTCTATATCTGTAGGGTATAGATGGTTATTCCTAGCTGACCATGATCTTGGAGATTGTATAGGCATACGGGTATTTAGTTAGGATTGAGTACTGAACAAACTTATGATAACCCCAATAAACATCCTATGTGCCTTTAATGGAAGGTCTTTTTGAGTTGAGTAGTATATATAGTCCTCTGACTGAGCACCGTGGTAGGCTTGTGAGTGATCTACCACACTTTGGTTTCACGTATGGCAGAGACCTTTTATGGTCTGATCATTGGGTGTCGTTGGGTATGGTCTGATCCTCATGAAGTCTGGTATGTGTAGATATGAGATCCATCAGCTCACATAGAGAATGATATATCTAGATGTTCAAAATTAGTATTTTAAGAAAGTCTATGGCCATAAGCAGTAAACCCGAGAAAGAAGTTTCCACAGGGTTAAACAATATGGCAAAGAGTTTGCTTAAATTGTTTAATGGGATACCATTTTGGAGATATAAGCAAACTTTTTGCCATATTTTTTAACCATGTGGAAACTCCTTTCTCGGGTTTACTACTTATGGCCATGGACTTTCTTGAAATACTATTTCTGAACATCTAGATATATCATTCTCTATGTGAGCTGATGGATCCTATATCTATACACACCAGACTCCATGAGCATCAGACCATACCCAACAACACCCAGTGGTTCTCTGACCTGAGCACCATGGTGGGCTTGTGAGTGATTTACCACACTTTGGTTTCACGCATGTCAGAGACCTTTTATGGTCTGACCACTGGTATCGTTGGGTATAGTTTGATGCTTATGGAGTCTGGGGTGTGTAGATATGGGATCCATCAGCTCACATAGAGAATGATATATCTAGATGCTCAAAAATAATATTTCAAAAAAGTCCATGGCCATAAGCAGTAAACCTGAGAAAGGAGTTTCCACAGGGTTAAACAATATGGCAAAGAGTTTGCTTATATTGTTTAATGGGATACCATTCTGGAGATAGGTTTATGGATGAGCACATAGGAATTTGATAATATTGATTTGTGTCCCCATACATCTAAGATATATATGATGGAAGGACTATATATATATACGCTGTAACCTCAACTTGTATAGTTTAAAGCACTGATTTGTAATATCCATGACGTATGCGTGGGGCATTGCTCACGGACTTGTGAAATAGTTTCATTTGATAAATCGAGCGTGGACTTAGGGAGTCCCATGATATGGAGTGTACTCATTGTGCATTGGGCAGAGTACTGGATTAAATTGTTTAATCCAGTAATATCCAACACTACCATAGGAATATGTGCGTGTCCGTGTTTAAGCATTAAATACAATAATTGTTATTCACTAATTGTATAATGATTCGTGACGTATTGTGGACCCTTAGTTGAGTTTAGTCAAGTGTGAAATTTGGTGAGACCCGTTAAAGGGTAAACTTGGTAACTATTCGTGAGGGGTAAAATTGTTATTTCATACAATGGTTATTTAATTATTAAAAAATCATAATATCTCATTTAAATATATTATTATATAATATTATATTATTTAATAGTATTATATATATGTTAATGTATGATAGTTGTCATGCATTTATATCGATAATATTAATATTATTATTTTATTATAGTATGATATATATGTGTGTGTGACCAATGAGAAAGAAGATGAAAAATTGCAATTGTTGCTTCTCTTTTTTTTTCTATTTTGCTCGTTAAGAGAAAAAGTAATTTGTTGCTTTATTTCCATTTTTGTTTCCTTTGAATGAAAAGAAAAGAAAATAGTCCGCCATTTTAAGGGTTAAGTGTTAATTCCAAGCTGGATTAAGGAGCTACTATTCTAGCTCGCTAAGCCCACCAAGTTGGTGACTATATTTACCTACGAGTAAGGCTCTGGGCGGACTCCCTATATTCACGTGTAAAATGTTACACGTTCTGGTGATTTCTCAACTTTACTTTTGATATATTAATTTGATTAATATATGTTTCCTGTATTGATTGTATGATTTAAATATTCACAGCGCCAAATATATATGAGATACATATTTTATACAATGAACACAGTTGCACATGCATACACTCATGTATATTTGATCCCAACAAACAGCATAGAAAAAAAATGATCCCAATTTATAATGCAGACTACTAACTCTTATTACTTCATTTCATAAACCTCCACATGCATAGATTAATTTTTAAAGAATTTAAAAATAAATTCAGAGTAACAGTGTCAGCGCCACAGCATTGAGCTACCATCGCCACGGTGCCAGCCCTTTAGCACTGCGGCATCCCGATTGATGTCTTTTCAATTTAGTATTTTTAACACTTAAAATGCACTACCATAGCCTTGGAACTTCACCAAAAATATATTTAAGACTCCAAAACACCTAATCAACACCACAAGATTCTCTGATACCATTTGTTGGGTGCTGATTAAACTAAAAGTGTGTGCATATGGTGCATATTCATCACATAAAAAATTATGTATATATGTAATCCACACATCTCATACATAAACATATACGCAGCAGAAGCTGGAAATCTAATTTGTTAAACAATGAACACAACAAATTTTTATCTCATTACAATAATGAAATCAAATTAAAGATTAAGAATTCACTTCATATACCTTTGGAATGGATTAAGTTGGAGTGCTGCCTGAAATGAACCCGTTGGTAATTCTAGCAATCAACAGAGGTGGGCTTGATTGGCTAGAATAACAGCTTTAATTTCAGTAGTGGTTTAACACTTAAACCATTTAGATTAACTTTTAATCTACATTTTAATACTTCAACTATATTTAAGCAATGAACTTAACTTTGTTTTATTAAACACTTGAATTATAAAACCAAAATTCAAAGCTTTCATGGTCGATCAATTTGAAGAGATAAAGAAAATGAAGTTTTTTATGACTTTAACACTTAAACACAAGAAAAACAAATTTCTTCGCTTTTCCAACACTTTGCCAACAATTGAACAAAATGAATATTTTACTTCCTATCCACTTAATGGCAAGCCACCTTTTTGCACAAGAAAAAAAATAAATTTTGTTTCAATTTCACATATAATTTTGACTTATTCATAGTTAAAGTTTAACCATAGTTAGGTTAATTCACTTTTTCACCAAGTAAAATAATACAATATTCAATTAACTTAACTCAAGTTAATATTTAACTATAGTTAGGTTAATTTACTTTTCCAACAAGTAAATAATTAAGTAATTAATTAACCTAACCTTAGTTAATAATTAACCTAGGTTAAGTTAAGCATTATGTAATTATTAAGTAAATAAATATAGTCAATACTCAATAATTAAAAATGTAAAATTACCCTTAAGCCCTCATTTACCAAGTTAACCCAAAGTGGGTCTCACCTAACCACACACTTGCGTAAACTTAACCAAAGGCTCACTATATGCCACGTGTCATTATTTGATTGGTCAATAATAATTGTTAACTAATTAATGCACTTAACCATTAAGTATTGACACATGCGCATCCCGAGGGTTCATGAAACATATATTTGGTATTGCGAGAATTTACTGGATTGAACGATTTAATTCGGTATACTGCTCTAGTAGACAATGAGTACACTTCATATTGTGGAACTCCCTAGTTCTACGTCCGATTCGTCAAGTGAAACTATTCTATGAGTCCATGATCGATGCCCTACGCACACATCACAGATATTACAAATTAGCACGTTAGACCAGACAAGTTGAGGTCAAAATACATACGTATAATCCTTCCGTCACCTACGAAAAACATTTTTTTGAGGTTTATGTTTTTGGCTAAAAAACTTCTTGAAATACAATTCTTGGAGCATCAGGATATACAACCTTCCTATGTAGGTTGACGGATCTCATATCTGCGCATACCAAATTCCATGAGCATCTATACCCAGTGACACACAGCGGTCAGATCATAAAAAGTCTCTAACGTCCGTAGAACCTAAGTATGATGGATCACTCACAAGCCTACCATAGTGCTCAAGTTAAAGGATCGCGAATACTACTCAACTCGAGAGGACTTACCATTGACGGCTACATAGGATATCTATTGGGGTCCTCGTGAGTCTGTTCAGTATCTATTCTAGATTGAATATTTGCATGCCTATACAAGCTCTAAACTCATAGTCAGCTAAGAACAACCCTCTGTATCATGCAGATATAGACATACACTGATCTATATAAAAAGAATTTACCAACAGACCCACATGAATGAAAATAGATCTGGAACATAGTGTTTGAGAACATATTTGCATAATGACATTTCTTAGTACTTATTGCAACTATGTCACTACTATTATATTCTCAAGTCTTTGTCCCGTTTCAGATAAGGCTCTAACTCTTTAGATATTACTAACTCTTATAACCTGTTAACTCTTAGCATTTATAGCTCCCAGTGTTGCTAGTACTTAGCACTAATCTAAACTCTTTTAGACCAAATTTGAACTCTTTCAAATTATACAATATCTGTAATGTTACAAGCATTGTACCATATATTTTTTATATTAATGATTTTATTCAAAATATTTATTGTATTAATATTAAACAATTAATATTCTTTCAATATTAGAATGGCATGTAAGTACCAGGTCCAACAAACTTTCACGTACTCTAATGCCATTCATACTGGTATCTCATACTAATACACTACACATGTTTCTCAAACAGCCTTGAAGTTAAGGCTTGAGTACGTTCGCTACATTATCCATGAAATATATCCTAGATAGTATCACATCTTCAGTAGCCGAGAACTTTCTAATTATGTAGTATTCAGAGTCCACGTGATCAGAATTCTAGTGTGCCTTATGGCTTCTTGGCATGAGATTTTATTCTGTTATTATTGCATTACATGGATTTGATCTACTGAGCTTGAAACTATTTCAAGCTCTATAACTAGCTTGAATGTCCATAGTGTTTTCTTTGCATGTTTCTCAAGTTGCAATATATTCTACCTCTAAGGCAGAATTAATTGTAAACATCTAAATTACACATTTCTATCTAGCTCTGGTATCAATAAAGAGAAACATATAACTAGATGTAGACTTTCTACCATTCGGATTAGATAGGAATTCTGAATATATGTGTCCCTTCTCTTATAAGAAACTTTCTCCATGATTTAGAAATTTATCTTTTGTACCTCTTATGTATATCAGATATGTTTCATAGTTATTTAATAGTCGTGACTACTAGCTGGTAACACTTACAGTCATCCAAATCTAGATCTTGTACGCAACATGGAATGTATCAAACTACCTCTAGCTGATGCATATGATATGTTAGACACTATAACTCTTTCATCTTGTTATTGAGGGCACTTCCTCTTAGAAAGATGAATGTCATGTTTGAAAGGCACAATAACTATCTCACAGTCAATAAAGTTGTAACTTTTAGGACCCAATCTATATACAAAGATAGGAAAATTCCCATCAACCTCCTAACTCAATCTCTATAAAGTTTTATACCTAATATAGGAAGCCTCTCCCAAATATTTTATTGAGAAGTTTTTACTCATATAACTCTTAAGTAATTGACTTGCAACATACCAACATCATTTCCGACATTAAGTATATCTTTCACATAGTAAACATAAAGATAATTATGCTCTCACTGCCCTTCCTGTACACACATGCTTTCTCTTTGTTCCTAATGAAACCAAACTTTCTAATTTTGTCATCTAAGCGAAGATTCCAACTTCAAAAAAACTGCTTAAGTTTACTAATGGACATTCTCAGCTAACATAATAGATTAAAAGTTAGGCTAAATGCAAAACCTTCAAGTTATTCCATGCATATCTCTTACTCGAGATGTATATTTTAGAACACTATCTTTACATTTATTAGCCAGACCTCAAGATCATAATATGTGGCAATAGCCAACAAAATTCAAATTGACTTTATAATGGTTACTGATGAAAAGGTTTCCTCATTACTGATCTCAAATCTATGAGTGTAGCCTTTTATCACCAGTCCAGCCTTGAGGGTCTATACCTTCATATCGGGCCTATATTTCCTCTGCGTAAAATGATTTACAACTAATTAGAACTATTCCCACGAGAAGCACACTCAAGTCCCAAACTTGATTGTCATGCATAGAGTCAATATTGGATTTTATGGCATCTTGCCATTTTTCCAAATCGATGTCAAACATTGCCTCTATATAAGTTAAAGGATCATTTTCTTCAATTAAGAAAACACCAAGAGCACCTTCAAGTATCAAGCATACCTAATTAGTGGCCTTGATATCCATTCCGACCTACAGAAAGGGTGTGTTAAAAGTATTTTACTTAATTGAACTTAAAATTCCACCGTTCATATATATTCAGATTGACTTGATAAAGTTCAATTCTTCTATAATCCCCACAATCCATGAGAAACTCTTTCTCTAGGAAAGTGGGATCACGAGCAATAAATATATTTCTTTCCTCTAGATCATAGAACTGATATCCTATAGAATACTTGGGATACCTAATGAACTGATACAACTGATATTCTATAAAATCAGTTGTACTTCTGATTTTATAACTTTGTAGCATTCCTTAAATCTTACAATAGCCTGCAGATATGAGAAGGATATATGGTATCTCATACCCCTGCACTTCTAGCATCATATGTGATAAACGTAAATTATATCTATTATTTACACTCTCTAAACTTGATTAATTGCTCATTTTAATAAGAATATTAGGGTTTTATATGTTTTATCGTTATTTTGTAGGTTAGGATTTAATGGAGTAATTAGGGATGAAAATCTAAGAAAAACCAAGCAAAACATAAAATTACTACAATAACTTTTTTGCTATAGTAAATCACTACAGTATCCTATGAACAGTGATTTGCTAAAGCGGTGAAAAATGTTTCACCCCAATAAATAATTTGGCACCCAAGACACCTCATTGCAGTGCCAAGTGAACAATGTATGCGAACGTATCTCATGAACAGTACCAATACCATGCCACAGTCTTTCGCCCTAGTGATAAACAATATTTTGCTACAACGGTGAACAGTGTGATTTTCTTAGACTTAAAAGAAATACAACTCTAAGACTCTAATTAATCCCTATATAAAGGTCACTTATTTCAGACCTCAAAAGACCTACAACTTAGGTCTCTTAGAGCCACAACACAGAAAAGAAGAGTAATTATAGAGAGAGAAGCAAGAAAAATTTAAAGAAGTAAGAGATTATTAGTAAATCTTTGGCGTATCAACCAATTATGAATTGACGCCTATATTAGTTTACTTTTGTTTGTATCATGTTTATTTTATTTTTTAACCATAATTCTCTTATTACAATGAACTAATTTCTTTTATAGGGTTATTACTTAAACTCAATATATGAGCTTAATTGTTATATCTTTTTAATATTTATTTGAATTAAATTCTCCATTATTCAAATTAATTATTCTTAATGCTTCATAATATCTGATCAATATTGTGATTGAATTAGTAATGTTTTGATAATTTAAACCTATATAATTTGATGCATGATTGTAGAGTAACATTCAATGTTTCATATGCAAGTTTCGAATTAGGATAGGAATATAACTAATTGGCATGTATGGTCAATAAGACTTGTTCTTAATGAATCTTAATTTATTACAAGTACCATAGGAATATAGGTATTTAGTCAATTAAGATATACTCACATGACCTTTGGAGAAGCATGCGAATACATTAGTGTCTTGACCAATAATAGGAATTAAGGAATATAAATATTAAAAGGATTAATCTTTAGAAAATATATTGAATGATAGTAATTGACCCTAGGCTTTTTCTATCTTGCTATCTTCTTAATTTATTTCAGTTCTGTTATTTATTTTTTGCACTTTTATTATTTACATTTTGAAGATTTAATTTTCTGGATAATTACTTGAAAGATACAATTTTAGTACTTGGTAAAAAATAAAAGTTATCCCTGTGGGTTTGACATCTAACTTAGAAGTTTCTCTATTACTTGTTACAATAGCGTATACTTGTACTTAATTTAGTGCTTAAAAAATACACATCAATATGTTGTTGAAATGTCAATGTTTGGTAAACAGATATCTAAAGGGTCTTTCTATTCTTAGTCAATATGCCTTAAATAGTAACACTTACTATTTCAAACCTTATCACAGTAGAAACACTTTTTATTGTGACTATTCTCTATCTGTGGTTTGGATATATCAAATAATTTTTCAGATAGAGCATTATACTACTTGCACATTTCATGTGCATGCTCGTACTGAAGATCATTAGACATTGAGGCTAGATATATGATTTACTCTCAAATCATTCATTATCCTTTTCGGATAAATTTTAACCACTTTATTATCTTTTGATCAATAATAATCCAAGTTTTTCTGAATCTAGAACCATTCACAAATTTATAAGCAAGTTTAAGTTTTTCTCGATACCCTATAATTGATGTGCCTAGATCAAGTATACTAATGGATTGCTCAAACTTATCTTATCTCTATAAAACAAGTATCTTATCTCTATAAAAATAAGAGATGTGTAGTGAAACATTTCTAATCGTTAATTAATAACGCTTTAAATTATGGATATTACTGTTACAATTTTTAATCTAAAGATGTCCTCTCACTGTTTTACATAATCCCTTTAATCTCTCAAATAGGAAAACAACAGTTTAAACATTTTAAACTATATAGCGAGAAGTGGAACCCATTGGCATTTTATTCCAGCTGCACACTGTAGCGATCTAAGCCCTTGTAAACCCAAAAGGTAGACAACTCTTGTTAATTACATTTTATGCAACTCTCACTCTTAATCCTAAATATACCTTATCTGCACACTGTAGCAATCTAGGACAAGTGTATTCCAGATTAACTTGTTAATAATTAAATATATATTATCGATACTACCTACATACTATAGCGATTTAAGGCAATACTTTCGCATATATTTGACTCATCTCATGTTTAACTTACATAGTCCAAATCACACCATTAATCCCTCACACTGTAGCGTTCATGGGAAAAATTTGAGATGACCCACCTAACACTGTATTGACATTGGGCTACAGTATAAGCGTATAGTGTTAGCATGAATAGTGTCATAATGAATAGTGTCACCGCCGCGGCATTGGGCTATTAACGCCGTGATGCCATCCCTTTAGCACTATGACGTCCCAACTACTATCTTTTTGATTTAGTATATTCAACACTTAAAATGCACTGCCATAGCCTTGAGACTTCACCAAAAACATATTTAACACTCTAAGACACCCAATCAACGCCACAAAATGCTTTGATACCATTTGTTGAGTACTGATTAAACTAAAGGTGCGTGCATGTGGTACGTGTTCATCATATAAAAAATTACGTACATATGTAATCCACGCATCTCATACATAAACATATACGCAACGAAAGCTGGAAATTTAATTTTTTAAACAATGAACATAATAAATTTTGTCTCATTACAACCATGAAATCAAATTAAAGATTAAGAATTTACCTTACATACCTTTGGAACGGATTAAGTTGGAGTTCCGCCTGAAATAAACCTGTTGGCAATTCTAGCAATCAATAGAGGTGACTTTGATTGGCTAGAATAATAGCTTTAATTCCAGCACTGATTTAATGCTTAAACTATTTAGATTAACTCTTAATCTATAGTTTAACACTTAAACTATATTTAAGCAATGAACTTAGCTTTGTTTTATTTAACACTATAATTATAGAACCAAAATTCAAAGCTTCCATGGTCGGTCAATTTGAAGAGATGAAGAAATTAAAATTTTTCTAGGCTTTAACACTTAAAACACAAGAAAAACAATTTTTTTCACATTTCAAACACTTTGCCAACAATTGAACAAAATGCATTTTTCATTTCCTATCCACTTAATGGCCGGCCACTTTTTTGCCAAGAAAAAAATTATTTGTGTTTCAATTTTACATATATAACGAGTCAAAACTCTTTAATTTTGACTTAACCATAATTAACTTTTAACTTAACTTTAATTTAACTTAAATCAAGTTAACATTTAACTCAAGTAGTTAAATTTACTTGTCAAACAAGTAAATAATTAAATATTCATTTAAAATAACTCAAGCTAACTTTTAACCATAGTTAGGTTAATTTACTTTTTCACCAAGTAAATAATAAAATATTCAATTAATCTTACTCAAGTTAACATTTAATTATAGTTAGGTTAACTTACTTTTCCAACAAGTAAATAATTAAATCATTAATTAACCTAACCTTAGTTAACAATTACCCTAGGTGAAGTTAAGAATTATTTAATTATTAAGTAAATAAATTTATCTTGTATATTTAATAATTAAATATGTAAAATTATCCTTAAACCCTCACACTTGAGTAAACTTAATCAAAGGCTAAATATGTGCCATGTGTCCTTATTTGAATTGTCAACAATAATTGTTAACTAATTAATGTACTTGACACTTAAGTATTGACATGTACGCACCCCGAGGGTTCATGAAACATATATTCGGTATTGCTAGTATTTACTAGATTAAACAATTCAATATGGTACGCTACCTTAGTGTAAAATAAGTACAGTTCATATTACGGGGCTTCCTAGGTCTACGTCCATCAAATCAAACTATTCCATGAGTCCATAATTGATGGCCCAATCACACATCATAGATATTACAAATCAGCATGTTAGACTAAGCAAGTTGAGGTTAGAATGCATACATATAATCATTCCATCACTTATATCCTAGAAGAGTAGAGATATAGATTATAACCGTCAAATCTCTATATGTTTAACCATGAACTTATCTCTTGAGTAGTATTTCCGTAAAACAACATCCACAAACTCCTTTACGATATTGTTTAACCTTAACAAAAATGTTTTTTTCCAAGGTTTGTGCTTTTGGCCAAAAGCCTTCCTGAAATATAATTCCTGGAGCATCAAGATATACAACCTTCTTATGTAGGTTCACGGATCTCATATCAGCACACATCGGACTGCATGAGCATTGGACTATACCCAGTGACATGTAGCAGTCAGACCATGAAAGGTCTCTAACATCCACAAATCCCAAGTATTATGATCACTCATATGTCTACCGTGGCACTCAAGTCAGAGGATCACGAATACTACTCAACGCAAGAGGACTTACCATTGACGGCTACATAGAATGTCTATTTGAGTCCTTGGGAGTCTGTTCAATATCCAGTTCTGACTAAATACCCATATGCCTATACAAGCTCTAAGCTAATGGTTAGCTAAGAAGAACCATATGTACCCTACAGATATAGATAAACATTGATTTATATAAAAGGGATTCACCGACAGACTCGTATCGATGAAAATGGATCAAGAACATAGTGTTTGAGAATATACTTGCATAATCACATTTCCTAACATCTATTATAACTCTTTGCAACTATGTCACTACTAGTATATAAAAGTACATTGTGCATTGGGTAAGCGTGTACATTTTAATTTTTAATTTACATATCACATACATAAATAGGAAGCAAAAAATAAACAAACATCGTATTACGCTAATTAGATATTAGAGAACTCACCCTTGAAATGTGCCTGATGTAGTTCTAGTCTAGGACTCGGTGGATCCTTCGAGCTAGAATGGTAGCTTTTTATTCTCACTGAAATATTTATTTTATATTAGAAGTAACTCTTTCTTCTTTATTTCTTTCTCTCAGCCATAAACTAACCATCAGCCTTTTAGTGGTCTTACTATATTTCTTCACCTTTCATTATTTTGCTTGAAATGCACTTGGCTATTTATAGACTGATTAGCCAATAATTCGACCAATGAATTTCAAGAAAGTGGCAACACATATAAAGCATGATATAGAAATATTATTTACCACTTCATGCTATCAAATGAACTTGATGGCTTAAAAAATAAGAGGTGGCCGAATGGTTTTTGTTTTAAAGGCATGTCATGTTTAATTCTAAAGCATGACAATGCCATTAATATAAATAATTAATGAGAGTCTAACACCTCATGCTTGGTAACAAATGTAATCACTTGCTAAACATATTTGATTTGGCCATATTTTGGTTTCAAATGGCAATTTTACAAATGTTTCAATTGGCTAAATTTCATTTCAAATGCATGCCTTAAGTAACTGAGTATTTTAAACATGCAAACAAGATAAGTGGCCAAATAAAATAACGCCATTTAAATCAAATTATTTATTCCATTTTCATTTATATATATAATTTTGTAACATTTACAAATTATATGTTAAACCAATGAAATCTTGCCACGTGTTATGTACTAACAAATTAATGGCATGAAATGTGACATCCAATGTAAAGGAAAAAGTGGCAAGTTCCATTTGTCGAAATCTTGGACTTAACACTTAAACCCTATAATCTTCCCAAGAGACTTTGAAATAATTTTAATTTTTTAGAGAATTTTTCATATTGAACTATTCAATCTGGTGTACTACCCCAGGGTACAACGAGTACACTTTATATAGTGAGAGTCCCTAGGTTTACATCCATTTTGTTTTACGAAACTCTCTTGTAAGTTCATAAACAATGCCCCACATACATATTATAGAAATAACAAAATAACATGTTGAACCATATAAGTTAAAGTTAATACATATATGTATAATTCCTCCATCATTTATATCCTAGAAGAGCAGAGAATTAGATTATCACCGTCAAGTCTCCATATGCTCAACCATGAATTTATCTCTAGATTTATATTTTTATAAAAATATCTGCAACATTTTTACGATATTGTTTATCTCACGAAAAAATCTTTTCTCGAGTTAATTGCTTATGGCTATAAGACTTTTTGAAATACAATCTTCGAGTATTAAGATATACAACTCACCTATATGAGCTGAAGGATCTCATATCTACACATAACAGACTCTATGAGCATCAAACTATACTCAGTGACATCCAACGATCAGATCATGAAAGGTCTCTAACATATGTAAAACCTAAGTATGGTGAATCACTCACAAGTCAATCATGGTGCTCAGGTCAAAGCACTACAAATACTACTCAACTCGAAAGGATCCTTAATTAATGACTTTATAGGATGTCTATTGGAGGTCCTAATTGAGCCAATTTAGTACTCATTGAATACCCGCATACCTATACGAGCTTCCACTAAACTCATGGCAGCTAAGAACAACCATTTGTACCATACGGATATAGACATATACTGATCTATATAAAAGGGATTCATCAACAAACCCGCATTGATGAACATAGATCAAGAACATAGGGTTTGAGAACATACTTGCATAATGACAGTTTCTAGCACCTATTGTAACCCTTTGCAACTATGTCATTACCAGTATACCCTCCGGTCTTTGTCCCATTTCAAACAATGATCTAACTCCTTAAATCTGGTTGACTCTTATAACCTGCTAACTCTTAACAGTACTTATTAGAGTCGATGCTTATGTGCCATCCCTGAATGTACATATACTTGTGTATTTATACAAGTGTACATCCTCATTAAATTGCTAATACCAATTAATATGGTACTATACAATGTAACATTATATGCATTGTTTGATCTGAAGGAGCTCAGATCATATTTAAAAGAGTTTAGATAAGGGCTCATAGTTAGCCAGTTAAAAAATATAAATGCTAAATGTTAGCCAGTTATAATACTCAACGAAGATTCAAGAGCTAGAGCCTTGTCTGTAATAGGACGGACCTGGGAATATACTAATAACTACATAGTTGCAAGAGTTGCAATCGGGTGCCAGAAAATGTTAGTTACACAAGTATATTCTCAAATAATTATCCCTAATCTATTTCTGTCGATGCAAGTCTATTGGTGGATACCTTTATATATAGATCAACATATGTCATGCCTATAAGGTACAGATGATTGTTTCTAGCCGACCATCTACTTGGAGCTCGTATTGACAAATGGGTATCTAGTTAGGACTTGATATGGGACAGACTCACGAGGCCCTCCAATAGACACCCTATGTAAGCCATCAACGGAGGGTCCTCTCGAGTTAAGTAGTATACGTGGTCCTTTGACCCAAGTGCTATGGTGGGCTTGTAAGTGATCTACCATACTTTGGTTCCACGCATGTCACAAACCTTTCATAGTGTGACTATTGGGTGTCACTGGGTATGATCCGATGCTTATAGAGTTCGCTGTGTATAGATATGGGATCCTTTAGCTCACATAGAGAGTTAGATATCCAAATGCTTCGAGACTGTATCTCAAAAAATCTTGTAGCCATAAGTATTAATCCTGAGAAAGAGTTTTGTTAGGGTAGAAAAATATGGCAAATGAGTTTGCACATATTGTTCTGTGAGATACAAGTCTGGAGATAAGACATAGATGAGCACTTAGGGATTTGACGGTGATAATCTATATCCCCAACACATCTAGGATATCATGACGGAAGGACTATACGTATGCGTTGTAACCTCAGCTTATATGGTTCAACGCGCTGATTTGTAATATTCGTGACATGTGCATAGGGCATTGCTCACGGACACATGGAATAATTCTATTTGACGAATCGAGCGTAGGACCTAGAAAGTCCCACAATATGGAGTGTACTCATTGTGCACTAGGGCAACGTGCTAGATTAAAGTGTTTAATCCAGAAATATTCAACAATACCACAGGAATACGTACGTGTCTGTATTTAAATGTTAAATACAACAATTAGTCAATAATTATTATTTGCTAATTGTATAATGACACGTGGTATATTGTGGACCCTTAGTTGAGTTTACCTAAGTGTGAGATTTGGTGGGACCAACTAGGAGGTATACTTGATAACTATTCACGAGGGGTAAAATGGTCATTTTATACTTAATTATTTAATAGTTAAATAATCAAAATATCTCTCATTATTTTATTATATTATATATTATTATAATATATTATTATATTATATATAATAATATTATATTTTGAGTGCCAAATAGTTGGCACCCATTAATTTTTTAATATATATATACAAAGAGAGAGAGAGAATGAAAGGGTGGGTGTGCAACTTGGCCGAGAGAAATGAAGAGAAATGGTGAAAGAAGAAAAAAGAGGAGAAATGGCCGAAGAAGAAGAAGAGAAAAAAAAAAGGAAAAATAAAATTGTTTTATTTTTTTCTATAGTGCCATGAGAAGCAATTAAAAATTGCTTCATTCTCCATTTCTAATCCTCATTTCTTCATACAATGCATGTAACATTACAAGTATTTTATCATATTTTATTCAAAATGTTTATTGTATAAATATTAAACAATTAATATTCATGCAATATTGGAATGACAGGTCCTTTGTCCTGCTCCCAAGTCCTTTGTCCCTCGTGCTACTTTTCATAAATTTTTTTCTCTTTTTCTTCTTCTTTGGGTGTTTAAGTATTTTTTATTTATTTTTTTATTCTTGTATAAGTATTGTTTCCTGATTTGGTCTATTTTGCAAGCTTTCTAGTATTTCCTCTATACAGCGGAGGTTTGTCGTGATGAACTTATTGTATTTGAATGACAATTAGGGGAATTGAAGGAACAAGCAGATAAGCAGCTCAAAGAGAAAATCTTTTTGCAGGGATGTAAGTTCTTTATAGGAGCTAACTTAAGGAGAATGGAGGAAGAAAACCATAAACTGAAAGCTAACCTTATGGATGCGTAAATGATGGGTAAGCTACATTAAGCTGTAAAGCTATTAAATAAAAAGTTTGAGGGGACTAAGCAAGCAAATAAGGAACTTCTAGAAGAAAGGTTTGATATGCAGGCTTCTGTAAGTGTCAGTGTGAAAGGTGAAGTAGAAAACCTTAGGTAAAGGAAGGAAGTCTTGGAAGTTGAATTGATAGAGCTAAGGTAAAGGAAGAATACTCTGGAGTGTACTAATGTATGCAATAATAGCTAAGTGCAAGTACGTTATCGTATCAAGTAATATTGGATTTAAGTCTAGATATCAATCCTACAGGGAATATATGGTCTAATTCTATCAACCAATTATTAAAATTATATCAACTTAACTTTTATTCAGAAAAATTAAAATCTGAAATTCAACTAATTAACCTAGTTTTATCAAATTAAACTAAACCTAATATTAACCAAAAGTAAACAACGAGACAAATTCACTAATTAATAACAATCTAGGGTTTCAACTTATCCCGTAATATTTTATTGGATTTATAAACCTCTTAGTTAACCCCTTAATACAAATTGATTGACTAGACTCTAATATCATTACAAGCCTCTGTCGATGCTCGGGTAACTATATTACGCATTCTAATAATTACCTATATGTCTATGGTAATCAGATGAGAACGTAATTCACTAAAAGCAGGTCTAATTCATATCATACATGCCATCTAAGTATATGTCTATCATACATGAAACTTATAGTAATTACCCTATAATAATGCATCAAACTATCTTAGGCTAAATACATAAATTCCTCTGTCAAGTCCATCATGGTTCCTTAAGCATTTATAATATTGGCCAAATATAATGAAAGCAATAAACTCAAGGTGAAATGAATCAATTATATATATTAAGTCCATAATCTAAGAATTAATAAAATCTAAATACATACTTAAGTTCAAAAGTCCTAATTAATCATTATCTCCTTACTTCATAAGAAACAAGTCTGATGTTGTCATCATCTTCTTCTTCCAGTTTTGGATGTACTATATGATAAATTAAGTCATTAATACATCGAATGAGGATATCGAGTTCATCTTTAGTCCCCAAAACTATGTAAGGCACTTTAAGGGTCCATCGCTTATGTGTATTATCATCTTGAAATTAAAGAAAAATATGTGTTCTTCTAGATCCCCGATTCTGTCGAACATACGATAGTTAGGTATATAAAACTTATATGACTTTTGATAAGTACATCTTAAACATTATATCTTGACTATTTTGGCTTAACAATTGCTCAACTAAAAGTATAAATTTGTGGCTTTTATGTATACTATAGTTATTTCGTAGGGTTCAATAAAACGGTATAATAAAAAGAGCAAAAACAAAGTAAGCGTGCAAAAAAAAGGTCATTTTACAGTCTAAGCCGGGGCCCAAGATCTCAAGCCATGACCCGAGATCTCAAGTTGTGGTCCTAGAGAGAATAATGGAAGATAAGTTAAAATCTTGAGATAGCAACGCCCAAACATCTAAGTCGTAGTGCTAGATGAACCTAAGGCCACAAGTCGTAGTGCTAGTCACTCCAAGCAACGGTGTCGGGAGACAAACAAGAAAACATAGTTTGCATTGGTTCTAAAATTTGCCTTAATTGAGCCTATAAATAGAGATTTAAAATCCACTATTCAAAAGAGGAAAAAGAGCATGAGAGTAAAAAGAGGGATACATTTTAAGAGAGAGAGAGAGAGAGATACTTAGAGGTTGAATATTCTAAAAGGATTGAAGCTTTAAAGATCATATCTATCTTAGTTTCTTTCTCTTCCTTCCTTTCTTTATCTTGATTTGAAATTTGTATTTTTGGTATTGTTGAGAATGTGTTTATATTTATGAATTTATGGAAGATTTCAATTATGTGTATATCTATGTTTGACTGAATTGTCATTTTAAGGCTTGATGTAGCTCTATTTATACAATGTTTGGAATAGCTAGTTAACTGTTAACAAAGTTTCAATTCAATTCATTTGGCTTTCTCTATGATTAATTCTTCTAATTTTTTGAAAAATGAATTAGTTGACCTAGATTTATGAATTTTAATACTCGTGAGAGATTGATTCATTTATCTGATTTGGGAAACACAACCATAGTTGTTATTGTGATCGAAAGGCCAATAACACTTTGATGATCAGTATAAGGATTGCTTAATGAATGTGTAGGTAGTAAGTTATATAATGATATTAACTTGAATATTTATGCGTAAGTCTCATTAACACTTGGAAAAGGTAATAAAATTAATTTTCAACCCTTGATTAATGAATTAAAATAGAATTAGTTAACAATTACTAAATAGGAAAAACATAAGAGGAATACAATGAAGTCAAAACCTTAGAATTCCTATATTATAGATTTCCTATTTCATAAAATTGTCAATTTTAATTATTACTTTTTTAATCGCATTAATTAGTTTTGCTAATTTTAATTTTTTTTAGTTCTTACAATTAATTCAAAATTAAAGTTGTCTACATAAATTTAAGTTGGAAAAACCCATAGTACTTAGCATAAATTTGAAAGATTAATTCTTTTGGGATAATACTCTACTTTTTACTTTATTACTTAAGTACGACTTGTATGCTTGTAGTTTATGTATATATGCATGTTAGCAAACAAGTGTTTGGTGTCGTTGTCAGTGATTTTAGTTTTTAAATTTGTACTAATATTAAGGTTAAGTAACTTGATCTTATTTTAGGCATTATTTCTTTAACTTTTTCTAAGTTTTGGTTAATTTTTGTGTGTTTGAAAGAGCATGAGAAGAGCTTATAACTTGGATTTGTTATCGATTGATCCAAAAGTATATCATACTTTACGGAGACTAAGAAGAAAAAGAACGAATGAAGTTCAAGCTTTGGTTAAAGGAGACAACAATCAACAACAGCAGACCTTGCGAGTTATGTCAGCCTAGCTATGTTATTGGAGATTTGTGATACCATCAAGATGAACGTGTATTAGAAGACATCATTAAAATGTACTTATTCCCTCATCTTTTAGGGACAAGGTGAGAGGTTGGCTCCAATCTTTGCAATATGGTAGTATTGCGACTTAGGATGAGTTGGCACAAAAATATCTCATGAAGTTCTTTCCTTTATTAAAGACTTCTCAACTTTAGAGTGAAATTGCTTAATTCTGCTAAATAAACTTTGAGCTTCTTTATGAGGTATAGGAGCGATTCAAGGTTCTCATTAATAAGTGTCCCTAATATGGATACTAAGATTAGTTCTAAATCCAATTATTTTACAAAGGATTTAATGAGCACATAAGAATTATTATTGATGTGGCAGTTAGTGGTACTCTATTGTCCAAAATTATTGATGAAGCTTAACTTCTATTAAAAAAGATGGCATCTAACAACTATCAATGACCTAATGAACAGTCTATTTTGAAAAAAGTCATAGAAATTCATGTGGTTAATCTAAAGTTGCTCTTTCAACTCAAGTCTCAACTTTAACAAGTCAAATTTCACACTAAATTCTAAAGAAGCTTCATTAAGCAAAGACCTGGCAATGGTTGCTAGTGTTTTTTTATACTAGTAAAGTTAATGATTCAGAAAGTTCAATATGTAAACAACCCGAATTTCAATTACAAGGGTAACCGCACATCATACAACTTGTCCGCTCATTATTGTCCATGAGAATTTGCTTATGATAACACAAAAAATTTGCTACAATCTTTACCAAGATTTAATCAACCGATAGCCAAGAAAAAGCCCTTATTGGAAGACCTCTAAACTACTTTCATTATTGAGATAAAGAAAACATTTAACAAATATAAGGTTCGACTTAACAATATTAAGACATTAAACCAACATAAATGCTACAATGAAGTCCCTAGAACTGAAAATTGACTAACTTGTTAATTCAATCAAGAGCCAATCATCTGGTAAGCTAAGCTCTGGTTTTTTTAGATTGGACCTCGGCTAATTCTATTATAAATTGAAGCAAAATTGCTTCATTTCTTCGTACTGAAACTGAGAACAAATATAAAATAATTGAGAAAAGGGAAAAGAAAGAAATGAGAAAGAAAAACCGAGAAGAAAAAGAAAAGAAAATTACAAGAAACTAATTTGAGTAGTTAAATTAGTACCCGGTGACTTAGTAGGTAACAATTTTACTATATTAGAATGAATGTGTTCTGGTATTTATAATGCAAATTGGTACTAGCAATTTATTTTTACACCCTGTAATATAAGAAGAGTACTGGTAGCTAATAGATACCAAGATAAAGATCCAGCTTAGGATTAACACATTTTGTAAATGAATACATATACATACATATGTGCGTGTGTGTATGTATGATTATGTTAAATAAATAAATATTTAATTCAAAATAATTATGCTTTCTACGATAGTATATAGTGATGGTTTTTTAAAACACCAGATATGTACCATGTCCTTTAGTATTATTTGCTTCGAGCATGTGTTAGACTAGTTTAGTTTGTTCTGCCTGAGCAATATAATAATTGCACCAGATTAGAATCCCCATTTTGCCATGGCGTAAGTTACTCCACCCGGTTAGACCAGCTTTTTTTTAGTACAAGTTTGGTGTAGTTCTTAGTATCCATGCAGTATACTGATTGATGATGTACTATCTAAGCTCAAGTGCATGCTATCATATCAAGTAATATAGGATTTAAAGTCCAGATATCATTCCCACAGGGATTATATGATCTAATTCTCTCAATCAAGTACTAAAATAATATCTACTTAACTTTTATTCAGAGAAATCTAAAACTTAATCAATTAACCTAATTTTATCAATAGAATTAACCTAAACAACAAACAAACAAGAGATAAATTCACCAAAGAATAATAATCTAGGGTATAGACTCATTCCTTAGTATTTCATTAGATTCATTAACCACTTAGTTATTCCCTTAATATAAATTATTAGCTTAGACACTAATCTCATCACAAGCCTCTGTCGATGTCAACTGATTATATTATGCATTCTAACAATCACTTATATGTCTATGGCGATCATATTATGCATTATATTACGCATTCTAACAATCACCTATTCATTAAGATCAAGTCTAAATAATATCATACATGCCATCTAAATATATGTTTATCCTACATGGAACTTATAGTTGTTACCTAGGCTAAACACATAAATCTCTTTGTCAAGTTCATCATTGTTCCTCAATCATTCAAGATATTGATCATAATAAAAGCATTAAGATCAAGATAGAATGAATCAATTATATGTATTAAGTTCATAAACTAAGAATTAACAAAATCCAACTATATACTAGGTACAAAAATCTAATCTTAGAAATAACAATTTAGGTCATGATGAAATGAAGAGTTCTAGAGCTTATTAACAATAACATCATAAAAAAATCCTAGAAAGATGAAGAGCTGAAGAGATAAAACTAACCTTTCTACAGTCTTAAATCTTTTAGTATTCTTGATCCTCTAAAAGTTGCTCTTTCTCTCTCTTCTTCTCTTTTTTCTTCATTCTTTGTATTAGAGTTTTTGGTCTTCATTGATAGGTTTATGTCTTTAAATTAGAGTAAAATATCAAATATAAATTAGATTAGGATACTGTTCACAAGTACTCTTTACGTATATTGTTTACGTGAACTGTTTATGAGTACTGTTCACGCAGCGCTACGGCGCTGTACACACTATATTGGGCACCGCTTGTTTCTGGGCATTACGGCGCTTAGCTTTGTAGGAAAATACTATAGTTGAGCACTGTAGCAATTCACTGTAGCACAATACTGTAGCACTTTTATGTTTTTGCTATATGTTTCTTGGATTTTTATCTCTATTTACTCCATTGACTCCACACCTACAAAATAACAATAAAACATATAAAATATTAAATAATCTTAATTTAAACAAACAAATATTAAGTTTGAAAGATGGAAATATTTGACCTAATTAACTTATATTATATATATTATATTCTTTATACTATGTTATGTACATACAATTTTAGCATAGATTTTATAATAGCTTACACTTTTAGTATTTCAATTTTTAGTATATATTTATTCTAGTATTTCATTATTATTTTCAGTTTTAGCATAAATTTTTAAATAACTCATGTTTTCAGTATAAGTTGATTGATTACTCAATATACAATTTCATGATTATTTTATTAGGGATTTTTATGTGTACATTACATATAATATTATTTATTATTAAACTATTATTAAAAAGCTATTATTTAAAGTACATACAAAGTATATAATATCATATTTTGTTCATTCAAAGAACCACAAGCTCACATTTTTTTAATTTTTTTCCTATTTTTTTTAGGTTATTGTAAGGACTTATGTGATGTAATACATTCTTCATATTTTAAAGTTAGTCCAAGACACACATAGTTGCCTGAGTTGCTATGTTTGTGTATTTGTATATATGTGTACATTTGTACTGAGGCATATAGCCTCATTGTATCAAATGTAATATATATAGAGCATATAAGTCCTATATCATCATAAGATCTACCTCAATTTCCAAGAAGGACTCAGGCCAAGTCATATCAGATACAATCTTTTTCTTGCGGTTCTACATATATTACCAATGAACTAGGTCATTAGTTCATCAAAAGAGATTAACAAATTCTCTTTTAATCAACAGAACCATGTTTAGACGGGTTCCTTTAAGCTTGATGGGAAGGTGGTGCACTTCAAGGTTCTATCCAATGCATGTATGATTCTCTTTGTATTGAAGTGAAAGATGTGTTCTTTTAGATCCTCGATTTTATCTTACATCTTGAAGTTTGCTATAATGAACTTATAAGGCTTTTTCTCTCGTTGAATGGATTCTATGAATAGGTCTTAGTTTGCTTTCCTCCCCAGGGACATTACATCTTTAATAACTCCAGGTTTCCCTGTCTTCCCATATAATTCCCCTACTTCCTTTATGATGAAAACTCTTATGTTATCTCCATCGACCTTCTTTATTTTATCTAGGGTATCCCTCTTTCATGTTCACCAGGGTATATCTCTTCCCATCTCTTTATCTGGTGTTTGCTCATGCAGAGTACGTGTTGCACCATTCTCTCATTATTGATCATATTCAAGGTCACTGTTAAGTTCTATAAATCCTTTCATTTCTGTCAATTTATCTCTCAATTCTTGGTTTTCCTTATTTCCTTAAATTATTTCAGAATCTTTGTCAGTACTGTTGGTGCTACATCTAGAGGTGCATGTATGTAATATTATGTTTATTAAAAATTCATAAATGTATATCCAACACACATTCAATTATGCAGTGAAATGAAAATGTAATTTCTTATTCAAAAAATACATATTTAAACTAAATCTATTATATCAATAAAATCTAGAAAAATATACCCTTGAAGAACTTCAGTGAAGATTTTCGTATTCAAAGCTCACAGGAAGTAATTCATTTAGCAATTCTAGTCCGTAACAATCCGATGGAATTATAAAACTAGAATGGTAGCTTGAATTCCACAGGATCAAATTCATGCAAAACTTGCTCTCAATCTCTCAATTTGGCCTAAATGTAAAAATTGACTTAATTGTAACATTTGTAAATCTTAGCATATATATGGCCAAAAATAGGGACTTATTTGCAATATTTACAAAGTTTAAAATACTTGGTAAATAATCACTTGACACTTTTTTTTCATGCATCCCATACATAAAGATAAGTGTCCCACTTCATTTTCTATTTATCACCCATTAAATTCATGTATATGCCATGTGTCGCACATGTATTACAAGCATTTTCCATTTGTTACATTTTCATTAGTTAACTACTTTAACTAATAAAATATAAGTTTAACACTTAAACCTTGACACATGTCTGCTACCTCAGTGCTCAACGACTATACTTTATATTGTTAAACTC
Organism: Ailanthus altissimus; assembly: GCA_946807835.1. Lineage (NCBI taxonomy): Eukaryota > Viridiplantae > Streptophyta > Magnoliopsida > Sapindales > Simaroubaceae > Ailanthus > Ailanthus altissimus. Next base: position 21,707,674 of record OX327685.1, on the reverse strand, counting down.
TCTAGGTTCACGCCCATTTGTCTTATGAAACTCTTCTATAAGTTCGTGAACGAATCCCTACACAGATGTTACGAATGTTACAGAACAAAAAATTAAATCATTCAAGCCAAGGCCAACCATATCCATATAATCCTTTCGTCACCTATATCTTAGAAGATCAAAGATATCGATCATCACCATCAAAACTTTATATACTTGACCATGAACTTATCTGTATATTTATATTTTTATAAATAAAATTCATAAACTCCTTTGCAATATTGTTTAACCCCACGAAAAAAACTTGTTTAGGATTTTCACTTATGGCCATAAGACTTTATAAAATATAATCTCAAAGCATCAGAATATACAACTTACTTATATGAGCTCACAGATCCCATATCTACACACATCAAACTGCATGAATGTCAAATCATAACCAACGACACCCAGAGGTCGAACCATAAAAGGTCTCTGACATATGTTGATTCAAAGTATGGTGGATCACTCACTAGCTCACCGTGGCGCTCAGGTCAAAGGACCATAAATACTACTTAATTCAATAATACCCTTTATTGACAGCTCTATAGGATATCTATTAGAGACCCTCGTGAGTTTGTTTAGTACTCAATCCTTACTGAATACCTGTATGCCCATATGAGCTTCCGCTAAGCCCATGGTCAATGATTAATGAAATAATAGCTAAGCACAAGTGCACACTATCATATCAAGTAATATAGGAGTTAAGTCTAGATATCGTTCCCATAAGGACTATACAATCTATTTTTATCAACCAATTACTAAAATTAGGTCTACTTAACTTTTATCCATAAAATCAAATCTGAAACTTAATTAATTAACCTAGTTCTATCTAATTAAACTAAACTTAAATAGCAAAAAAAAAAAGAGATAAATTCACCAATTGATAATAATTTAGGATTTAGACTTATCTCCTAATATTTTATTATATTCATTAGCCTCTTAATTAATCACTTAATACAAACTGATTGACTAGACTCTAATCTCATCATAAGCCTCTGTCAGTGGTCGAGTAACTATATTACGCATTTTAACAACTACTTATATGTCTATAGTAATCAGAAAAGAATGTAATTCATTAAGACCAGGTCTAAATCATGGAACTCATAATTGTTACCCTATAATCACGCTTCAAACTATCCTAGGCTAAACATATGAATCTCATTGTTAAGTTCATCATAGTTCCTCAATCATTCATAATATTTGCTAGATATAATCAAGCATTAAGATTAAGATAGAATGAATCAATTATATGTATTAAGTTAATAAACTAATAATTAACAATATCTAACTACATACTAGGTTCACATAGTCTAACCCTAGATAAACAATGATTAACTTATAACAAAACAAAGAGTATCAAACAAATCCATGAAGACCAACAAGAATAAGAACATAATAATAAGGAAAGATAAGAAAAACTATTCAAGAAGATGCCTTGATATGCTTCTCTCTCTTCTTTGACATGAATCTTCAATTTTGAACTTGAATCTTAATTTTTTGGCATTGATCTCTAACCGCCTGGAAGTCCAAGGACCTTTAGTACCCTACCCCCGAACCAGCAGCCTTCGCGCCAAGCAAGACCGCCCTTGTCCCTTTCCTTTCTCCATTCCGCCTCTTTCTTTGCTTTGTTCCAATAGAGTTAGAGTCTAAGGCAAAGCAAAAGTGGTTCGTATGCCTACTTTACCTACTTGACGAAAGGGAACGCACTTTGTTTCGTTTCCGGGTTTATGGATTGGATTCAGTCAGCGTCACGACATAATCAAAAGGAATGAGTGACACTTTGGTTACCGGCGAAGGCTTCCAAAGGCGACCCTCTCGAGTTTCCGGCTGTTTCCTAGATTGAAGTAGCCTTTCGTCGCCCTACCAAACGAAAGAAGTCACTATCAAAGAGCTCGCCCTACTGAAGTACCAAAGGTGCGCTCCGCCCGGTGACTAAGAAAGAAATTGGTTTGCATTTGAATTGAATTTGTGTTGTGAATTGTTTCCCAAAGTTTTATCTCTCTTAAAGACTGTGTTTTGGCTCACAAAAAAGTACTTTTATATGTATGAGAAACCCTAAGGGCGAGCGCCTTCAAATCCAAGTCGAAATAGAAGTGCGAGTCCTAATCCGACGAGAATTGAGATTTTAAAGCTTATATCAATTCCTATAAAAGGCCACTCGTTCCTAGCCTTTTAAGAATCAGTCCAAGACCACCTAAGAAACATCCAAGAACAGTAAGAATACAAAGCACATGTCTTAGAGAAAACTTAGAGATTAAGTGAAGTAACCTTAGAGAGAGATTCAAGGCATTCTTCAGCATCAAGAGTTTCTTAGGCAGTGTAATTAAAAGCAATTCGACATCGATATCGGTTTGCTATTGATTGTATCATAATTTATTATTATTTTTACTACTATTCTCTTGTATCCATGAACTAACTTTTCTTTCTAGGGTTAATATTTGAACTCAATATGTGCGCTTAATTGTTATATCTTTTTAATATTTAATAAACTTAATTCTTTGTTATTTAGATTACTTGTTCTTAATGCTTCAATATATCTAGCCAATATATGGTGAATGAGTTAGTAATATTTTGATAAACTCAGAAGAGGAATCATTGTCTTTAAACCTAGTTTAATTTGATGCATGATTGTAGAGTAATATTCAATGTTGCATATGCAAGTTTCAATTTAGGATAGGAATATACCTAATTGGCATGTATGATCAATAAGACCTAATCTTAATGAATCTTAATTTATTACAAGTACCATAGGAATAAATGGTAAAGAATTAATCCAGCATTATGCAATAGAGGCAGTTCAAGAGCATGATTACTCTGTAATCGACGGTCCTCTTTTTAATCTGGATTACCCATTTTTCCATCTCCATCGAATCACTCCTCTCCAAAAATGGTCAAAATCTATCATTTACCTACTCTAGTATCTGTTGGATCTATACATCATTGTAATAGAGCTTCCATTATAAAATACTCTGGACTGGATATAGCAATATGATGAAGAAAATCCTATATGCATTTTCCTCCAATGATTTGATCCAAAATCTTGGTGGAATAGCAGGCTACAACACATGTTGTATAGGCACGTAAATAATTCAGTCAATCCCAGACATCTGCACATAGTCCTATTACTCCAAAGCAAAGGAATGATATTCTCAAACTATGAGATTCATTACTACCTTACTGTTAAAGATTATTTCACCTTCCCATACTTTTTGCAGTTATTCCAAGAAGAACACAAACTGGAGCTCAGAGCACTTGAAAAGGTCTTGGCAGAAGAAAATCAAATTATTTCACCTTCGATATGGATCTCTCCTAATGACTAAGCACTTTGAGAGAATATGCCACCAGACTTTTCTGAAAGAATGAATAATGCAAATTCTATTTTTCACAGAAACCAGATCCATGCCGTTCTATCACATCAAAGAGAGACTGACTACTCTAGACACCACCACTACTTTCCAAATCCAAATGAACTTCCTCTAAAACTGGACAACTTTCCACAGCCCAGTGTGTTAGGTGACCATATGCAGATTGATGAAACATCTCACCAATCCAACTTGACTTTATTCCAAGATTCCCAACCTTATCCAATTGACAGCGAAGTCCAAAGAGAAGCAATTGTATTGATGAGAATCAGCTCAATGGATACCACATCACCAGACACGAGAAGTTTCTGAGCCCAATTCAATGACTTTACCCAAGGATACGATAGTGATAATTCAAGCTACTCATCATTTAGAAGTTAATCATGACAGGAGTGCTTTTGCTTATCTTTATGTCAAGTGTACTTTATCTTTATGTCATGTCTGCTTTTAATCTATCAGCCAAAATAATCCATGTTAAGACCATAAAAATCCTTGTAATTAATAAAGTTAATTTGGCCTCAAGTTCAAAAGTCCAGATGTTAGCCCAAAAAGTCTTCAAGTCATAAATGCATTATCGGCCATTAGTGCCAAGAAGGCAAGGTCCCTAAGTCTATAAAATGATCCTTTATTTGACTTTTCTTAATCATCTTACCTAACCCACCACGCTTCCGACACAACTTTATCACACTTACATATCAACAAATATTTATTCAAAATTTTATGGCCTATTATTCCTTATAAATGATAAAATAAAACCCATTATTTCTTTTTGCTTTACAAGAACCGAGAAAAATATATACTTGAACATACTTACACATATGCTCCACAACTGTTATCAATTTTATTTTATTTCCTATAAATATATTATTTTTGCATCCTTATACAAACTTGAAAACATTCAAATATTAGGGTGAGCGTAACAATGAAGGAAACCTCAGCTTGTCGATTCACAACAATTTGTGTCTTTTGTGGATCCAACCTTGGAAATACTGAAGAGTTTGTAAAAGTTACAAAAACTCTTGGTAAGGTATTAGCTGAGCGAAATATACATTTAGTATATGGAGGAGGTAACCGTGGGTTAATGGGATCTGTGGCAAAAGCTGCACACGATAAAGGTAGTTAAGTTTTGGGTATCATTTCAAAACCTCTAGCTATTGAAAATATTGTAGGAAAATAGTTAGGGATGAGTTACAAGTCTCATCTATGCACGAGCGAATGGCTCAAATGCTTAGGCATGTAGATGCCTTCATAGCTCTACCAGGAGGTTTCGGGACCTTAGAGGAAATTTTTCAAATTGGCTCATGGGCACAATTACAAATCCACCAAAAACCCATTGGTTTGTTAAATATTAATGGTTTTTATAATAGGTTATTATCTTTTCTTGACTATGCAGTGGGAAGGAAATTCATCCCACTTGTAGCACAACGGATTCTTATTTCTGCTCCAACTGTTGATTAACTGATTGATCAATTACAATCTTTTATTCCTCTGTCTAATCTAACATTATATTAGTTAGATTGGTCTGCTCATGACAATGAGAAGAAGCGCAAAATAAACTTAAATCTTACTCTGTAGCCTCTACTGTTATTTTGTTGCTGTTATTTTTGTTGTTGTTGTTTTCCTTTTCAATAAAAGTTGTTTCAATTTATGTCTTCAATACTCTACTTTTCTATATTTTGACATTGAGAAAATTATCTCAATTTGCTCTATGACATACAAATTATCATTATAAGATATTTGACATCATTCTTACTAAGCATATTAGTCACAACTAAAAACAAAAATCATAGATGGTAACATTAAGATCCACAAAAGTACCATTATCTACAATAACAACAATATTAGTAGCTCTTGGATAATGTGTCATCTTCACAAAATCATACAAAAATTTAAACAAGATGTTAAACATTTACACAACAAAGCTATAAATACAATCCTAAGGATTTGGCATCTGCTCGGTTCCCTTAACTTGACACTTAAAAGTCAACAGAATCATATCTTAGCTCTGATACCACTAAAAGCTGTCACGCCCCAGACCTAAAAGATCCAACACACGATATCACTTACATTCATTCAATAATGTGCACTCATAAATAATATTACATAAAATTTCAATCTTTAATTCAACATAGGAATCCTTAGCAAGTTGCTAGTAAGTTCAACACTAAACTCAACCCATAACCTAACATATAAACATAAACTTCTATTGACAATATTTAAACATTCATTTCTATTTCTTTTAGAATTATAACAATTGAATTATGACTGGGATAATTAGTAAACCGAAAATACGCAGAGTTTTCTCAGAAATTAATACTCTACTACGTCACCAGTAGTAACTTTGTTACCGAAAGCCCAGAATATATTCATTACAAATTCTTACTTAAAATCAACCAATAACCACACTTGGTGAAACTTAAACCAAATCCAACCACACACAATAAAATAATACATAAGTATTTATTCAATAGGCACAAATCAAATATCATATTCCACGTGTCCCCAAATGAAACACTCAGCAACTTAACAACTTAGGGAACCCAAGGAACAGCAGAAGCCTTGCCAAATCCGCTAAGCACATATGTACCTTATTTACTTGAAATCACCATAAACTATAATGAGTATAAAACTCAGTAAGCATACTAGTTTTTCATATATTAAATACAAATACATATATGTACACAATGCATGTGTATGATATGTTGTGATAAATCAAAATCATAATTGTATCAAATCACATGTCAGGTTAGTGCTTACACATTCTTTCAAAACATATAATAGGAATACCATCACTCAACTACTACTTAGTAGGACTTTCATATCACATAATAAGCCAAATGTCACTCGTATGTGACATACCGTATGAGAGAAATAGTACAAGTGAGGTTTAAATTACATACATATAATGCTCATGCCTGAAGGTAAAAGCCAAACCCTCATCCTAATCATCGGTAAGTCTTCTCACATGCACCAATACGCCACCACACGAATGTGATGACTCAATAGGATCCTCCCTACATACATACGGAAGTACCAATAAGATCCTTCCTTTAAGTACCAATAGGATCCTCCCTACATACGAAACACATAACATATATCAATCTCAAAGGATTGGCCACACATAAAGGCTCCACAAATCACATAAGGGGCCTACTAAGTAAATAGTGAGTTCAAGCATCCCTAAAACACAAAACGTATCTCATAGACATTTTTCACTTCAAAAGCTTTCTTTGTTAAACACATTTCATTTTGAAAGCTCGCTTTTATAAACACATGTATGTCTATGCTCAATGTCAATGCTCACATTCATAAACATATGTCTTTCACATTTCATATCAAATATACTTTGGCATAACATAAACATATTTCTAAGCACATTTACAAAATCATACATAGACAATTACTATGCTTATTGTGATTTCAGTAAAAGTCTAGTATACTTACCTCTTAGCATTTTCGGCTATAAGGCTTAATTCTCCTTAACTTATTGATAGGGATTAATCCTTTCATAAGCCTCAACATTCACACAAAATACTTTAAATAGCTTACAAAATTATACATTTTTCACTTATCACATCGATTTGGTCTAATTACTTGGTTTCTCAAAACTTGTCATTCTGACCACTTATACTTAACAAAATTTTCTTATACATCAAATGATGTCCAATTACTCCAAAATTAAAATATATCATTCTTGACTCATATATCCTTCTTGTGTATGAATATTATATCATAATTCCTACACAATCTATTCCATAAACACCATCAAATCCAAACTATTATCCTGACAGGATCAAGATATTTACTAAACAGTATTCAATCTCCTAATTTTATAAAATCATATACTAACTCAAAAATTATAAAACTACCACAAAATTACTCTTGACACATATCTCAATCCATAATAAATATTTCACTTTAAAATCACTGCCAAAACTAGTTTATTCTATAGCCTTAAATATTTGTTAATCAAATACTGTAATGAGCTGATACTCTTTAGAAAATCATAACAATTTAACCACATTGATCTAAATTTTTAATTTTGAGTATATCATATTAGACATATAAAATTATCATATTCACTACAAATCCAATTTCTAGAATTTACAATCGATTCAAAGTCTCAAATAATTATAGACATGTCTAATTTTATATACTCAAAATAAAAAACCAAAATCAAAGCACAACAATTTATAAAAGTTTTGGATCAAGAGACTATTAAGAAGAAATTCTGCAATTCATCACGATTTATCAAGCTATTTACATAAATCATTATCAATTCTCACAATATCTTACAAAATTCACATCAAATCCTCAATTGTACATATTTTCAGAAATCAAAACTTAAAGGAATTAACTAAATTAACACCAAAAAAATAAGAAAGGGTTATAATATACCTCTTAAAGCTTAAATTTTAACTTTCTTCTCTTTCTCTCCCCTTTCTTTCTTTCTCTCTTTTCTCACTCTAAAAGAGGTGGCTCGCCCAAAATGAGTGAATTAGGGTTTCAAATGTGTATTTTTATACTAAGAGGCTAATTTCTAGTATTTACGAATTAGCCCCCAAAACTTTTAAAGTATTACAATTTGGTCCCTAAAATAAATCTAAAGTCTTGCAAATAAACCCAATACTAATAGTAGGTCCTTAATCTATCAAACACTACTAATAAAAATACATAAATCAAGTATCACCTACATACAAATAAAATATGTATATTTATATATATATATATAAAAATATATAAATACATATTTTTACCGGTTGTAGATACTGGTTACTACACTACTGTTCCTAGGCATCCTAAACAATTTAAACGTACTCCATTAACCCTTAAAGTATACAAACATGCTATAATATCACTGTTGGTACTACATTTAATGGAGCATGCATGTGATGTTGTGTTTATTGAAAATTTATAAATGCATGTCCAACACACATTCAATTATGCAGTGGAATAAAAATCTAATTTTCTATTCAACAAACACATTTAAATTAAGTCTATTACATTAATAGAGTTTAGAAAAATATACCCTTGAAGAATTTTGGTGAAACTTTCCGAGTTTAGAGCTTACACAGAAGCGATTCATCGAGCAATTCTAGTCCGTAACAATCCGATGAGATTACAAAACTAGAATGGTAGCTTGAATTTCAGTAGGATCAAATTCGTGCAATACTTGCTCTCAATCTCTCAATTTGGCCAAAATGTAAAAATGGAATTAATTGCAACATTTGCAAACCTTAGAATATATAAGACCAAAAATAAAGACCTATTTACAACATTTGTAAAGTTTAAAATACTTGACAAATAATCACTTGACACTAGTCCTTCATGCATCCCACGCATAAAGACAAATGTCCTGCTTCATTTGTCACTTGTCACCTATTAATCCATGCATATGCCATGTGTCACACATGCATTTGATATGTCTAATTTTCATTAGTTAACTACTTTAACTAATAAAATATAGATTTAATACTTAAACCTTGACACGTGTTTCCTAAGAGATTCTAAAACAAATATTCTTTTTTAAATTTTATCATATCAAATCAAACTATTCAACCCGATCCGTTATCCCAATGCTCAATTAGTACACTTCATATTGTAAAACTCCTAGGTTCATACCTATTTGTCTTATGAAACTCTTCTGTATGTCTGTGAATGATGCCTCCACACACACGTTATGGTTATTACAGAATGGCTTATTGAACCATACAAGTTGAGGTTAAATTTACCTGTATAATGTTTTCGTCACCTCTATCTCGGAAGAGAAGAGATATAGATTATCACCATCAAATCTCTGTATGATCGACCATGAACTTATCTCTAGATTTGTATTTTCATAAGCAATATCTGCAAACTCTTTTGCAATATTATGAGTTTGTGGACATTGTTTAGAGTTTGTAGATATTATGAGTTTGTGGTTATTGTTAAATCCTATGGAATCTTTTTCAAGGTTTTCGCTTATGGTCATAAGACTTCCTAAAACACAATCTCGAAACATCAGGATATACTTACCCATATGAGCTTACGAATCTTAAATCTATGTACACCAGACTCCATAAGTATCAAATCATAACCAACAACATCTAGAAGTCGAACCATAAAAGGTCTCCGACATGCATAGAATTAAAGCATGGTAGATCACTCACAAGCTTACTGTGGTGCTCAAGTCAAAGGACTACGAATACTACTCAACTCGAGAAGACCCTTCATTGACGGCTCTATGGGATGTCATTTGGAGGTCCTCGTGAGTCTGTTCAGTACTTAGTTCTCACTAAATACTTGTATGTCTATACAAGCTTTTGCTAAGCCTATGGTCTACTAAGACTAACCGTCTGGACAATCTAGATATAAACACACACTAATCTATAAGGAATATCAATCAACCCATATAAGCAACCATAGATCAAGAATAATTTTTTGAGAATATGCTATATAATGACATTCGTTTATGCTTAAAATATAATGCAGTTATTATAGTATAGATTGAGGTGTCGATTCTACGATGAAGCTTTCAGCAAAATAAATTAGCAAAAATAAAAATATTAAAGCAGTAACAAAGAAGAAAATTGAGTGTGAGATTGATATAAAGAAGATAAAATATATATGACTTAAGGATGAAATATATGGTAATGTGAGCAAGGCTTCAAGAATCACTAATATACTTCATAAATCTATTTTATACTTTGGTTCAATATTTATAACTAAATTAAAAGTTTCACATCCTAAACAATCAATCGAAAGATATGTATATTATGGCACATTTGATAATAAATGTATTTGATATGAATAAACTCTTTACATACAATATTGTAAACTATGTTCATCTATACAAGTTATCTAAGATCGAAAATATATTATTTTAACTATATTACAGTAAAAGATCAACTTGAATATCAAATAATATTTGTCTTTACAAGTTATCCAAGATCGACAATATATTGATATGACAATATTGTAGTAAACGACCAACTTGTAAGACGATGTACCCAATAACAATTATAATTCAATAATAATCACAAAAAAAACATGACTAAAAATATATAAGATATGAGAATCATAACCTCTATATTATAGAAAAGTAATAGATAAGAGTTTAGACACAAACAAACTTACAAACATTGTAACTCTTAATAAAGAATCAAAGTCTAAAAATAGATTTATTACATATAAAAACTCTTCTCTAGCCTTGCCAAAAACTCTAGCCTAGCTTACAAATCATTTTTATGAATATTAAAGGAAAATTATATGAGAGAATTGTAAAATCATGAAAAATGTCCATTAGCCTCCTAAAAGTGTCCTTATATAGACAATGAATAGAAACATGTTAAGTGTGACTTTAATCTTCAATATTTTCGGCCACCAACTCCTTCAGCAAATTACAGCACATTTTTTTATAAAAGAAACTATTGACTAAGCCTTTGTAGTCAACATAAAAGTTATATCTTTTTGTCTATTCTTTCCATAGCCAATAGGTTCATGCCATTTGGATTAATATTCCATGAGCTATGATCAAAATACTAGAGGTATACCAAATTTTTAACATTATTTTGTCTATGATAACGGCTGAATTAGACTTTGTGATCAACAGAAGAGTTGTAGATAATTGACTCATCTTTTTTCAACTTTGAGAATCATATTGATTGAATAAGTATTTTATAAAATATATTCCAAATACTGGAGATGGGTTAAGCTGAGCAAAAGTTGTAATCGAGTTCTGTTGCATCCCAATTTTGGCCTATTAAATATTGAATTTGGCTTTTTAATTATTCTTCAAGTTTGTGTAAGATTGAGTCATATTGCTCCAGGTTCAAGAATTTCTTTATTTAAATTTCTACATTGCGAATTATGTCCATTCTGCTAAACTTATGCAAATAACATTCATTAATTACAATTTAAGGATAACATTTTATTTCAAGTTTAAAAATACAAAAGTGATGAAATGAGTAATATTCTAAATGTTAAATAGTGACTGAAACTCTAAACAAATATGTATTTTAAGTGTTCATCAACATTTCTCTATATCTCAAACAAGCTTTTAACTCCTTAGAATGCCAACTCTAATGCTAATCTAAACTCTTTTAAATTAGATCTAAACTCCTTTAGATTCACAATGTCTGAAAAGTAACAAGCTTGGTACCATATAAATAATAATTAACGATTTAATAGAAATATTCATTATATAAATATTAAATAAATAAATATTTATACAACAATTGAAATGGCACGTAAGTACCAACTCCAACAAGTTCATCCATCATTGCGGTGAAATCCCACTTCTTAGAGTGATCGTATTTAGGTTGCTTATATTCCCTTTCTAAGTATTGTCTAAAATCTCTAGAATGTACATCATATTGTGTCTCTATCTTGTCATCTTTCTTATTTGCTTTGGTAGTTTTTGAATTGTTGCTTTTATTTTTATTTTTTTTAGAAAATTCTTTATGTTCCCATAGATGGCACTATTAAAGTTCCTTAGTTCAAAACCTCCATGGTTAATTACTTTCTTGCCTATGCATTACTCTTTCAATTGACCAATTCACACTCCATTCTTTTATAAGGAAAAAAATATTTCGATACTTAAGTCAGTGTTTGTAAGAAAAGAAAAGGGTGCTTATATGTGGAGAAGTGTATGTATGAACAAGTATAATTATGTTATTTGTTGTATGAATGAATTAATAATGAATGAGATTATAAAATGAGTGAATAATCGCCTACTTTTATAGAGTATGAATTTAACTCCTTTTACAAGTATGTATGTACGAATTCAATTTAAATTATGATTAATTAATGCATTTATATTTTTAATTTATTTCGTCCACTCTTGAAAAGCCTTTTTCATACAAAATTATTAATTAAAAAAAGTCGAAGTACAACTCACAATTTAATCTTTTCCCAATTTTTTTGTGAATTTTCCTACTTATTTATAGAAATTCGTGGGCCGTTGAGTTTGAAGGCTGATCGAACCTTAAAGCAACGTTGGGCTTGTTTCTTTATATAATCAGGTTCAATTTTAATTTAGACCATCTGTCAAAATAAAAAGGAGAGGCTTTTAAAGAATAGACTAATTGAGTCTATTAGAAATAAATCCAATATTTTTTACCAATTTGTTTTGGTTATTGAACCCATTATCTACGAGGCTCAACCATTTCACATATGGCCTAACTAATGTGAGGAGTTAGCCTATAATCCAATTTGCCAGGTAACTAGATCCATTAGCCAATGAATTCTATAAACGGGTCATAAGCTTCAAGGAAATGTGGAAACAAATTAAAATTGGTTTTCTATTTAGATTTTAATTGATTAATTATTATTTTATATGAAGAAGAATTTTTCACAAGTGGATAAATTTTATTTAAATTATTCTTTCCATTTGAATAGATTAGAATTCTTAATTAACTTGAATTTAAATAAATGCATGTACTAATTCACACTTTAATACGGATAAGGATTTATACACTATAAATAAGTATACACCTTTACTCGTAATTCATTCCACATTCCACATTCCACATTTAATATTCAGTATTCATATACAAAATACTTATTGATTCAATCACATTTGAGGCTCTTCTCACATCGATCACTCTCTTTTTTTTAATTAAATACTAACTTAAACGTCAAAATATTTTTTTTTTATAGAAAAACAATGCTTTCCAAAAAATTAAAAAAAAAATTAGAAACAAGAAAATAATTTTTGTGAGATTCTAATTTTTAATAACTTCATTGATTTAATTAAACTTTTATAACATTGGTTGGTCAATTATATATATATATATATATATATATATCCACACATATATAAGCCATTTGGCATATTGGGCTATTTGTTTGCTATTTGACATACTAGGCCTTGCAAGGAGCTCGGTGGTCCATAATTTTCATGGGCTCCTTCTTTCTTCTCCCTATTTTTTTTTAATGTATCTTATCTCATCAATCCTCACTTCTCTTTAAAAAGCATTAAAAAATTTTAAATATTGCTTCAAAATGAATTTATTATTTTATATATCTCACAATATCCCCCATTTCATTTCAAATTTACCTTTATTATCATTTTAAGTGTTATCAAATACACTCTATCATTTAAATAACTTATTTAAAGTAATTTCTCTCTTTTATTTTTTAAAAGAAAATCTAATTCGTAACTTACGAGAAAAGTTTTCACTTCGTTTAGACCTTATACCAGTGAGTTTCAGTCAAATTGTAATATAATAACATCATCTTCTTTTCCATTTTTGTCCGTAAAATTTTTTCTTTTACAAATTTAATGCTTTAGCAAGTCTTTCTTGGTTAATGCAATAAGAATTGGCTGCTTGCGGTTGTTGCCCATACTGCTATCCGCTGCCAAAGCGTTCAAGAGATTGGATCCACGCTTAGTTGTCGAGGTCGGTACTCTGTACAAGATATCAGACCTGAACCAAGTTATGGTGGGTTTAAGCGACTTTCACTTGTTAGGTGTAGGGGCTGAAAAGAGCTCTTTGATCTAGTTTAGCAGTTCTTAGTATTACGAGAGTTCATTACCGAAAGAAATATATAAATTCCAACGATAATTTGAGATGGGTTTCACTATATCTTTTGTGTGTTTAAACGAGTATTTTTATTTTTATTTTAAACATATTTGAAAGAATTCTGTCAAGATTATCAAGTCTTAATAATTTTTCTTATAACCACATCATGTTGACTATGCTACCTTCGAGATGATGGTATCGGAAACATTAGCTCCAACGTATCAGAATCAGAAACGAGTCTAGCGCAACAATTAAGGTTGGTATTTTATAACTATTGAGCTCTGTTATCATATCTGATTTTTGCTTGGATTATGCTCTTATACGTTTTCCTTGTACATAAGTTTGCGTTGCAGTTCTAATTTGCTTCTGATGGTTGTTTGGACATAATTTTAAATAAAATAAAATAGATATGGGGAACATTTTTATTTTACTTTTTCTTTTTCTTTTTCTTTTTCAATAAATTTCTTTCAACTTTTATTTGAGCATTGCAAGAAATTTCAATGTGATTTTGCAGTATTTCCTTCTTGAATATGCGAAGATTCAAGCAGAAAAGGCAATACAAAAGGAGAAAGTAGAGGAATGGGATCTTTACTTTGAGAAAATGAACTGAACGAGGAAGACGAAGAGTGTGCAGATGCTGATGATGATGAATTCAAGTTGCAACCCATTGCTTTTGATGCACCTTTGCATTCAAGAGAAGAAGAAGAAGCATTAAGCTTAATTAGCAGAAGAGGACGTGGAGCTCGCCTTTGCAATCGGCTCAATGCCCTTTTAAACACATACTCTTCTTTGTGAACACAAATTTGGAAGCCAGGAAACTCTGCACCAGAGTCCTCCATTTTCTTGTTCTTATTTTATATGTTCATCTCCTTACGTACTTCCCTTGGGCATCAGTTTCAGATGAAGAAAACTTAATCACTTAATATAGGAGCGAAAAGGTTTACTCTTATTTTAATTATGCAAATGTTTTGACAAATGCTGCTATCCTATACGGTAGAATATCCTGCAGTCAACACATAGATGCTAACCAGCCAATCATTCGTACATGGCCGGACGACGAGCCAATGGCAGAGCACCACATGGTATGCTACGTAAGAATTCAAATTACAGGAATTTGGAAAAGTGCAATAAAATATAATGATAATACACAGCTCTTAGTAAACCATTCATGTGAGGAGATGAGGTTGCCCAGCTGCCACTGCTTTAAGAAACTTGCATTGTTGATCGTCCTCCATGTGGGTGGGGGAGAATCAGTACCAGTGCAGCATTTAAAGAACCCAAAAGTTCAGTGACAAGATCCTCAGAAGGCACATGACACTTATAATAGTTAAATAAAAGTTACAGAAAGCGAGTTCCTTAAGAACAAGGTATTCATTTCTCAAGTTCATGGCAGCAATAATGTAGATTTAGACAGCTAAGTAATTTGATAAACATTTACATCAGAGCTGATTATTTTTTATTTGAAATGCGTGGTCATGATTGTGATATAGTATTACTAAATAATTCCATTATTTTCTTTTTTTTTTTTGCTGGGTATCGTATATATCTCCATCCAGCACTTGACATGCTAAGAGCGACAATATCGACTGTTGACAAGTCAATGCAAAAGAAGGAAAAAAAAAAAAACACTGATGTAGCATCCGTTCTGGTGCACTTCTCTTTATTATAAGGTTCTCGTGTTCCTTACAAGATGCATGTATCCGAAGTAAATTAAATTAATTAGTTTGATGCATAGTCTACTGCTGACCCAATCAAAAATGATTGTGAACTGATGTGAAAAGAGCGACATAGCTCCTGCTCCACGCAAAAATCCAGGTTTCAACAGTCATGAAATAAGATTGTTTCTCTTCGAACCTGTAATTCAATGTACATCACCAAGCCCTTAGAAAACTGTTGCTTAAGAGAGTTTAGAAAGGCAATTTTGTTATACCTTTATGTGAAGAACAGTGAAATCACGTAAATAATGATTTTGAATTAAGTTATTGAGAAGAAGATGACACGAAGTTGAGAATAAGTTGGAAGGGCGAATTTAAGACTGAAATTGGAAGTTCAGAATTGGATATTGATTCCAAATTTGAGCACCGCGGCACCAATGATAGTCTTCTCAAACTTAGGTATTTTAAATTGTTTTAAATTTTCCTTGATTTAACTTGGACTAAGGTTTACTTAGAATGTGTGAGGGTTATATAATAGCCTTGTTTTGGCTTGTTTTATAGATCATCAACAACACCAAATTGAGAGCATTCAATCGTAATCTCTTGAGAGAGAGATCTTTGTTATTTTTTAGTTTAATAAAAAAAGCATAGATCTTGATCCACCGTATACATAGACATTTGTCAAACTATGTAAATCTTTATATGTGTTTTATTATTTTTGTTTCTCTTTACTTCTCTTATTCTTCTTAGTTCTGTCATTATCACACTTGTGAAGTGTTTTCTACAATAAACTGGTATTAGAGTTTGGTTAAACGATCATGGCATTATATAAGTATGAAATAGAGAAATTCAATAGGCAAATTGACTTTAATTTATGGAAGGTCAAGGTTAAGGCTTTGTTGGTGAGCCAATGGTTAGATTTAGCCCTTGAAGAGGCTTAAGAAACAACCAACAATAAGAAGAAGCTAGAGACATCAAGACCTGATCCTAACATTGAAAGCTTTCAGATGAAGGCCCACAACATAATCATTTTGTCGCTAAATGACGAAGTTCTTATATAGAAGTAGTTGGGGAGAAGCTGGCAATAGGTCTTTGAAAGAAACTTAATGACTTATACATGACAAAATCGCTAGCTAATCATCTGTATATCAAGAAAAAAATTATATCAGTTGTCCATGGTTAAAGGAACTGTGATCAAAGACCACATAAATGCCTTCAACAATATCATTATTGATTTAGAGATGATTGATTTGAATATTGAGGATGAAGATAAGCAATCATCTTACTGAATTCCTTACCTCAAAGATATGAGCACATTATTGATACCATTCTCTATAGTAGAGAGTCTTTAACGATGACAAACATTAAAGCATCATTAAACTCAATTGAGTTATGGAAGAGAATAGAGCATAACAGTGCAAAAGGATTAACTATAAAAGAAAGGCTAAAAATAGAAAAGAAAAGTTCAAGAGAAATCCAAGATCAAAGTTTAGAGGTAAACTTAAGAAATGCTACTGCTACAAGAATGAATGATACTTTATTAAAGATTGTTCAGAGAAGAAAGCCAAGATGAAGGATAAGAAAGAATGAGATATTACAATAGCTTATTATGAAAGCTATGACTGCTTAGAGACCTTAGTCTTTTAAGGGAAGTTCTAATAAGTAATTACTAGATTCTGATTGTACCTTTTATATGTGTAAATAAAGCCCTATTTACCAAATATCATCTCATTAATGGTGAAAAAGTATTAATGGGTAAGGGCATGGCCTGTTATGTCATTGGAATTAATAGTATTAAGTTGAAATTGCATAATAGGAAGTTTATAGAGTTATTGGATGTAAAGCATTGTTCCTAATCTTAGAAGGAACTTAGTTTCTTTCTGTACGTTAAACAAAACTAGGTGTTCAATCAGAGCAGATGATGGAATTCTAAAAGTGTTAAAGGGTTCCATGATAGTAATGAAATGTGACAGGCACAATAGAGTGTATATGCTACTTAGAGAGGTAGTAAGTGGTTCTGCATCAATTAATATTTATAATAAGAATATGCAAATTACATTATTGCATATGAGATTAGCCCACCTAGGTGAAAGAAATTTAAAGGAGTTATATGATCAAATAGTATTTAGTAAGGATAAGTTCTAGCCAATAGAGTTTTGTGAGTATTGTGTGCTTGGTAAAGTATATAAAGTCAAGTTCAATACTGGAGAACACAAGACTAAAGGCATACCTAATTATATACACTGACCTTTGTGGGCATCGCAAGCTATCACACATGGTAGAGCTAAGTAATTTCTAACGTTCATAGACGACTATCTTAGAAAGTTATAGGTATATGTATTGAAAAGTAAAACGCAAGTGTTTAGACCTTCAAAACATGAAAATCTCTTATTGAGAATCAAACTAGCAAGAAGATCAATAGACTTAGAACAGTCAATGATCTTGAATTTTGCAATAGAGAGCTTGATAGCTTTTTTGCCAATCATAGAATCGCAAAGCACAAAATAATAAGGTCAACACCACAACAGAATAGTCCTGCAGAAAGAATGAATATGACTTTACTTGAGAGAGTAAGATGCATGCTAACAATACAGAAGTTTCTAAAGCATTTTGGAGTGAGACAGCAGTTACAATAGCTCACTTGATTAATAGAAGTTCCTCCTCAACAATAAACTGTAAGATATTAGAAGATAAGTGATCAGGCAGCCCTATAAAGTATTATCACCTTAAGATATTTTGTTGCTCTGCATTTGTACATGTGAATCAAGGCAAGTTGGGGTGGATATTCATAGGATATCCAGATGGTGTCAAAAGATACAAGGTGTGGTGTATAGAGTTAAAACCACCAAGAAGTATCATTATTAAAGATGTGGAGTTCAATGAGATAACCATGATGAAAATTAATAAAAAGAAGTAAAGAAGATAGAACCTATACCAAAGGGAGTTTCAACACCATAAACCATTAAAGTTAAAGTAGAATAAGAAATAAGATCTGAAATGCCCCTAAATCAATACTTCAGCAAGTCATACCCTAAAGATAGATAATAAACACTAGTTAGTTCCTTAAAGACCACCCAAAATCAAATTAGAACTCCAGAGATTAAACTTGAAGAGTACCAAATAGTTAAAAATAGGCTAAAAAGAAAGACAAAACCATCAATAAGGTATGCACAAGCAAATTTAATAGCTCATACTTTTAATATTGCATTCACCGTTGAGTATAATGAGTCTAAAACGTATAAAGAGGATATAAAAAGTGAAAATAGTGAGATGTAGCATAAGGCCATAAAGGATAAGATTACTTCTCTCTTAAAAAATAAGACCTGAGAATTAGTGAAAAACCTTAAAGTAAAAATCTAATTGGGTACAAGTGGGTGTATAAGATTAAGGAGAGGATATCAGGTATATAGCTTATAAGATTTAAGGTTAGATTAGTTGCGCAAGATTTTACTTAAAAAGATGAGGTTGATTTTCATGAAATATTCTCACGAATAGTTAAGCACTCATTAATTAGGATTTTGTTGACCATGTATGTAAATTTAAATTTGTATTTGGAGCAAATGAATATAATGACCACTTTTCTTCATAGAGAAATTAAAGAAAAGATATACATATGATCGCCATAGGGGCTTGAAGAACATAGAATAGAAAATTATGTTTATTTGTTGAAAAAATTATTAAATAGTTTAAAGCAATATCCAATATTGTAGTATAGGAGATTTGATTACTTCATGCTTCATTGTGATTTTACCAGAAGCAAGTATGACAAGTATGCCTACTTTAAAGCACTAAATAGTAGGGTATATATATATATATATATATATATATATATATACTTGTTTATGTAGATGATATGTTGATTACATGTCAAGTTATAGAAGAGATATATAAGTCAAAGATACAGTTAAGTGGCAATTTTAAGGTGAAAGATTTAGGAGCAATAAAGAGAATTTTAGGTATAGATATCATTAGAAAAAGATCAAATGTCATTTTTTTGTCCCAACAAAGATATATACTCAAAATTCTTAAAAGATTTAGCATGTCTAATGAAAGGCTGTCTAAATTTCTTTGACCATACATTTCAAGTTGTCAGCAGCACAGTCGCCAGAAATAGAAGAAGAGAAACTACATATACGTAAAGTATCATATATTAGTGCTGTAAAGAGCATAATGTATACAGTGGCTTGTACAAGGCCAAACATAACTCAAGCTCTGAGCGTGGTGAACAGATATATAGCAAATCCTAAAAAGGATCATTGACTTATAGTAAAATGAATAATGGGATATTTGAAAGGAATGTCCGAGCATGGTTTACTCTAAACAGGGGCAAAAAAAGATGATGAGATGATTAAAAGATATATGGACTTAGATTATGCAGATGACTTAGACAATAGGAGGTCGTTAACAAGTACATATTCACGGTGTTTAGATTTAGTATATGTTGGAGGTCAATTTTATAGTATATAGTATCACTATCAACCACAAAGGCAGAGTACATAATTGTAAGAGAAGCTATTAAGGAAGCCATATGGTTAAAAAAAAATATGCATAGATATATTAGGCATGAGAGATATAAACACCAGTGTGTAATGTGATAGTCAAAGTACCATACATCTAAGTAAGCATCAAGTGTTTCATGAGAAGTCAAAATATATTGATGTGAGATTGCATTTCATCAGAGAAATTGTACAGAGTGGCGAGATTGTTTAACAAAGATATTGCCGTTTGAAAATCTTACGGATTTGTTGACTAAGTAACTACCATCAGTTAATTGCATCCTATATAATGACTTAACTGAAGTCATTACTATGAAAAAAAAGCAGATGATGCAGAAATGATATATCCATGAATGCTTCTTAGAAATTTTAAATAAGAGAGGGATTTGTAAAGAATGATGATTAAAATCATATAAAAGATGCTTTCAAGTCAATCTATTAAGAAAGAGATGATAAGGAGTTGAGAATGGGGTAAAATGACGAATTTAGAATTGAAGTTTGAGGTTCAAAACAAGATACTATTTTTAAGTCTTAACGTCGCAACTTCAGCTACCTAGTACTGCAGCACTCAAGTCAAAATCAATAGTGTCGTGATACCAGCACCTAGACAACTCAGCACTACAGCGCCAATGCAAGTCCTTCTCAGACTTGGGCAATTTTAGTTGTTTTAAACTTTCTTTTTTAATATAACTCAAACTAGATTTTACTTATAATGTATAAGGGCTATATAAAGGCATCATTTGCTTTATAGATTACTAACAATGTCAAATTGAGAGCATTTAACTATAACCCTTTAAAAGAGAAATTTTTGTGATTCTCATATTTAATAAAAGAAGCTTAAATCTTAATCTATTAGCGTTTGAGACGACAGCCCTAGTGTGGATACGATGATTGAAATGAATCTTAAATATATAAATGTGCCGGCAGAATCGGGCAGATGCCATCCAGGCAGGATAATGAATTCTTCCCTAATTACCTAATACAAAAGGATGACTATAGTTTTAATTTCATTCCTTAAATGCAAATAAGTTGTTTAAAATCAACATTGAAACGAAAACTAGGGTAGGCTTACACCTATCAATGCCCGCTTCATTTGAAAGTCTTTATCAATATCAATGAAATATTTATAAGGGTGGATTGATTGAGGAAAATAGATAGTTTACATGGTAAATTAGCCTAATAGTAATAACCTAAATTGAAACCTATCAAAATTGTGATTGATAGATAAAAAGATAAAAGTTTAATATGAACATAAATAATTATCAAATTATATTAATTTTTGTGTATACTTTTTTATTTTTATTACTCTTTATTTTTTATTTTATTATTTTCAATTCTACTATCATTATAATTGTCAATAGTCTTAGTAACACTTTTAAGTACATCTTTATCTATACTGTTACAAGCATTGATGAAAAGACAAATAAACAACCACGTGGCAGTAATCTGAATAGCTACTTCACACTAACCAATAAGGATAGTGCCAATCATATATAAGTGTTGAAGATGATGTAGAACCATTGGTATGAGCATACTATTCTGAAAAGGAAACGCATTTTGCCCTGCCTTCCGTCCCTTTGCAATTCTATTTGAATTGTTTGCCTTAGGCTTTTACACGACATCATCCTCTCAGCATTTGGTCAAAAAGAGGGATCAAATCACTTTCAATTAGACTAGAATTGATTTTTTTGGACCATTTCAAAGGGGAAAGAAGTTTGATGGATTAGATCATTGTAGAACCTCTGCAAATTAATATTTTTGTGACTAAAGAAAATATATTAATTAAGTGAATATTATTTAATCAGTTAATAAATAAATTATTAATTTATGAAGATATCTCTTCTTTTTCAAAAAAAATATTATATCTAATTTCCTCATTATAATTAGTAAATTAAATATTTTATTTTACAAACTAAAGATATTTGATATATTTTATTTACATAAGTAAAATTTATGAATCTATTTTTTTAAATACGTATTTAGTTTTTCAAAAATGTAACATTATATTATTTAATGTACTATATTATTCTATTTTATGCATATTTAACCAAACAAACAACATTTGATACAACATATCATATGGATTTAACTGTTTATTATCTTATAAATTTATTAAATTATTAATTTATTGGCCCCAAGTTAAGACTAGTAAAAATTAAATTATTAATTTGTTGGCCCCAAGTTATGACTAGTAAAAAACATTGTTTAATTAAAATTATTAATTTATCAAATATTAATTCATCAAAATTTGACACTATATCGAGATTTGTTTTTTTTTTGGTGGTTAAAATACTAATTCTCAACTGAAAAATCCCATCTACAATTCCAGCATAGTCTATTTCCCATTTGGGTTCACAATGGGACCATAAAACCAAATGGAGAAATCCCTAGAGTTTCTTTCAAACGTGTAAATCAGTTTTCCAACTTGGAAATGATACCATGTTCAACAAAATACTAAATGGGATGTTCACAAACCAAACCCATCTTTTAAATGCACGTCTTTATCCAAAGTGATGTTAAAAATTGGCATCAAAATGTGGTGGAATCTGGAATTTACAAGTCATGATTACAAACAAATTAGCCGCCACCAATACCGCGGGTCCTATTGCTTAAATAGAGGAATTTAATGGTCAAGGTTGGTAGATTCAACCACCAATAAAAAGTAATTGAGCGATTCAGTGACATCATTTTTCCTCAAATAATTCTTCTAGTTGGATTCAAACTAGTCACTTAAACTCTTTTGTTTCTTTCGTTCTATTGACGAGTAATCAATAATTGTGAACACCAGTTCAAAATAAATGTCAAACAAAGTGCTGCCACCAACATAAAATAAATTCAAAGAAAGAATCAAAGTAGATATATAATTCATGCCAGAAGATTTGAGGCGAGGCAGTAAGTCAAATTATGTACACAAAGTTAGAGCTGATTGTTCCGTGGTCATTACTCTCATAAATTTTGCTTCTCTGCTTTCGTGGCTCCAACATCAGATTGGATCCACAGTAAAGAAATAAATGTTAAAAAGGGGCAAATGAGGGGAGTTTACAGGTACTTGAAGTTATCTCTATGATTTCCTACCGCCTTTGAGAAATGACTGTGTTCCTAAATTTAAGTTACCCTTCTGATCATCAAGATTAGAAGATTCTGGGTTGATTTTAAATGTACATGGAGGTGAGATACAGTCCATTCTTCAAGAATAGGATCTAACCAAACCAAAGTTGACAAAAGATCGAGACTTGAATAGACCACCAAATAGGAATCTAGTAGGAGATTCCTGTGATGCTGGTTTTAAATCTTCAGGATTGCCCTTCACCTTAAGTATAGTCTGACCAATTAACTGCCGGATGGAATCAATGGTTTTAGCATCAACAGGGCCTCCTGATGAATCGCGAACATAGAATGTATTGAGAGCTTTGCCTGCTTTAGTTGTAACTTCCGCTCGAGTCACAGTGAGGCTATTCTCCCGGAAGATGCGCGTAACATCAGAAAGCAGCCCAACTCTGTCTGCGGTGCACAACTCTAGCTTCAAACCCTGAATAAGAAACAAACAAATAAATATGCAAAATAATGTTATTCTCTTAGAGAAGCAATAAACAAAAATGTCATTCAGCTGTTAGTTTATGTTGTATGTGGACAATGATTTTTTTCTTTAGATGGGGTTTGTTAAGCCGAAAATTCATTTCTAACAAAATCAAAGCACATCATTTTTTGACAGAGATACAAGAAAGATAATCTGACAAAGGAATGGGACAATGCACAATCAATATTCTTTCACTAGAGAGGTTCTGCAGCCATAAGTTGATTACAATGACTGAAAGCCATAATCACAAAATAAAAATTGATCTTTATTATACACTTGTGAAAACGATATGATCAGGGCACATGGAAATTTTATAAGAGACTAATTTTATCAATCAATTTGTTAATGCAATGCATTATTTGAGTAAACTAATGTACAATCCCAAATTCAGATTTGCGATATTGTACTGACCTCAGATACTCTTCTCTCAATAGCTGCTTCTAGACACTGTATCACTCTTCCTCTCTCTGCCTCTGATTTTACAGGGGACCCATCTATATGTCTGATATAGTATTCCTACAAAATCATCCGCAAGAAAAAATTAGCCAAAAGAATCAGAAATAAATACAACTTAGAGAACTCAATACAGTTTTAATTGACAACATCACAAGGATGTACAGCTAAAGAAAGAGAATAGAACACCTGATAAGCTTCAGGACCCTCAGCATCAATGTTTGCATGAAAAACAACATATTGCATATCTGTCAAAGTGCAAACTGTGTCGAAGAGAAGTTTTGGCCTATCTTTACACTTAATTGTGACCACCGAGTAATCTCTGTCACACCAATTAACAACACTCACATTAGGCCTTTGTTTTTCATCAAAGGAATCCTCATTTGAACGTTCATAATCCCTATCAGCAAACATCATCTGATGAAGCCTCCTCTCAGTGTGAGTGACACCATGAGAAACCAGAGTCTTAGCCGCCCCAGGTTTGTTGCTTCCCTTAAGTACATTGGAAAGAAGCTCCTTAATCACAGATAGCCTATCTGGGTCAGTGATTGCACCCCCGGTTTCCTCATCGGTCACATGCATCACGGCTGCAGCTCGTGTATTGTGAGTCCACACCTCTGCATTCACTACACTGCATTTAAGGTGAGTGAGAACAGCACTCAGTTCAGAAAGTAACCCTGGTCTGTCACTTCCTGTTAATTCTACTGCTGTGTGGTCCATTGATTGTTTAACCCCAACAGACCTTATTGAAGATGCAAAGCAAGCTTCTGGGCCAAGACACTGAAAGAGATAAACCCAAATAATCAAACGCCTACAAATGGAAAAAGTAGGGTAGAAAACAAAATCAGTTACCAACTCACCTTTCTAATATAATCTAGAATCCCTTCATCAGTAACCTTATTTCCATCTTGATCAGTAACATTAAAAACTGTTCAAAATAAGAAAAAACAACACATAAAACTTCATCCTCATAGTGAAAAACAAAAAAGTTTATATATTGGACGAGAAAGAAAAGAAAATCCTACCATCCATAAACCAGCTACCATCTGAAGATATGTAGGCTTTAGTTATGATAAAGTTAAGATCAGTAAGGACTTGTACAACTTCGAGAAGTATTCCATGTTTGTTAGCACTATCAACCTGCAGCATCCAAAAGCAGAATAAATACCAGAAAGGCCCATAAACAGAGAAAAAAAACTAAAAGAAGGCCGAACTCTGGCGCACAAAGTGTACACAAAAAGAAAAGAATAAGAGACATACCCTTATCACTGTTGCATTCTTGCAGGTTTCATTATCAATCACAACCCTGAAAACAAAACCCAGTAAAGAAGGCGGTTTAAATCTCAACTCTACGTCTAAAAAGAAAAGGTGGTTTTTATTTCTTCGAGAAGATAGAAGACAATTTGATGTCTGTTGAAAAGCAAGAAAGATTAAAGAAGATGATAACAAATTACCTGGGTGGATTCATTCTTCGGATGAGTTTCTCATATTCATCATCACTGTCATGAGAAAAATTCATGTTGAGCTCTGAAAAAGAAAAAAACAAAATAGTTATTCAGAGAATAAAACTGACCAATCAAAGAGAAGGGACTGAATAACCATAACGAATCAAAAAAGAGAATTAAAAAGAAAATAAAAGGCAAAGAGGCGAATCATCTTAGTAAGGACTTCTTACGAACTTCTTCAGGATTTAGATAACAAGAAAACCAGTAAAAAGAGAAAAATCAAGCACAAATACCACAGCAAAAGAGCAAAATTTTCAATTAAATATCTCAAAGACCAAGAATAACAAAAGCACCAACCCAACCCCAAAATAGTTTAACACCAATTTACAACTGCCCACCACCAAACTCACATCCATATATCAACCATACAAAAAGAGTAAAACGGAAAACAAAAAGAAAGATTTTAATAAGACCAAGACAAGACTGAAAATCCAGAAAAACCCAGAAACAGAACAGAGCACAAGCAACAAAAGCAAGAAAGTTAGCACCCACCCGTTACAATTCTTGAGGATTTGTGATTTCTTCTACACTTAAAAAAGTTGTCTTGGCTCTCTCAATAGCACAACACAACACAGAGCCAGGCTTTTGTTGTTCTAATTGTATTGTATAAACAAAAGCAACAACAAAGTAACACTATATTTATACAAAGAAAGGGGTGACACAAGAGATCTTATTGCCCTGTCTTGATCTCACACTCCCGTTAAGGATACTAAATATTTTCTTTTTCAGTATTTATTTTCCATAAACAAATATTTATAAAATATGCCGAAAACTTATTAGTTTACTAATCAGACACCAGACACAATACTCCAAAACCCGTAACTTGAATATCAATTATAACGTACCCCACACACTCACTCGCTCGCACGCACATACACTTGTTTTTCTAATTTCAATTTTATTTTTATTTTTTATTTTATTTTCTCTGTTTCTGTACTCCTCTTTTCTCTTTTCTCTCACTGCTCCTTTTTTTTAATATTTAAATTCTCTCTAAATCAGTATATTTCAGTCCTTTGAAAGTTAACTTTTAAGAGGAAATTCCCGAAATGAGGATTTATGTAGCAATTCTAAAACGATTGCGGCGTATTTTAGCAAGGAACCGTATGGATAGCTAAATAACGCCGGTTGCGACAGATGTTGATTGAGTTGGGCAAGAGAAATAGGCACGTGTTGGACTTCCACGGTCGGGGGAGAGACCATTGGTAACAGATGTCGCATTACGATTGGCAGATTTAGATTTACTTGGCGCTGGTTGGTCCTAACTCCTATAAATTAGGCTCGTGATTCTAATCTTTTGGGCTGTCATTAATTATATTTCAAAATTCAAATTATATCATAATGGGGAATAAAAACTTTTATATCAAAAATTATAATGAAAATTATTAAAAATAGGTTTCAATATAAGGAAAGAATATTTATTTGTTATTTTGTGTTTGATGAACAATTCACAAGTAAATAATTTCAACCAAATATGTTGATTTATACTAAAACATAATTGTTTTTTTAATGAGCTGTTTTTAATATAATACGTTTTCTTTCCTTTTTGTTTTCTTTTTTTTTAGACTCAAAATCTTTCTTATCTGAATTGTAATGTCATTCAATTTTATTAGGAATTTAAATTTATTTTTCTTTCAAAAAAGAATTTAATTTTATTATTTGATTTGAAATTGGATACAATATAATTGCTAGAAATAGACTTCTTATATATATTATTTTCATTCCATCAACAATAATAATTTTTTCTTTTTTCAAGAACCATATATTTTTTTTTATCTTTCAAATTTCGAATACTTAGTTATTTTGACCTAAGCTTTTTATAATTGTTGTGCATTTTTTAATTTGATCATTATCTTATTAAAAATATATAGTTCTTAAACAAATTTTATTTAGTTAAAACAAATCATATAATGATCAATATGAGTATATTAAGTTAATAAGCAATAGAAAGAAGAAACATTAATAATTATTCAAGAAATAAATGTCACGATTAAACAGAAAATGGAAGGTTTATCAAGAATATTAATAAATATATCTTTAATTATGAATTTTAACTAAACAAATAATATTATTAGAGTGATTCTATACTTCCTAAATTGGATTCTACTAACTTTTATAATTTTCAAAATCAACCATTGCTCCATTTTCATCATTCAGAGATTACTTAATATATCATTTGAAATATAAATTTTAATATAATATTTGAGAAGTGTAATATTATTTTATATATAAAAAATTATTCAGTACAAAAGAATAATGTTTGATTTCAAAATTACAAAACTTAATCATCTATAAATATTTGACACGTTATTTGAGACTTAAGAAATATAATATTATTTATATTATTGTGAATGTTTTTTAGTATTTGATTTCTTTTAAGAATATTATATTTCCAGAGTAAATCATTTTCAAATCTTGGTTTTAATAATAGTGATAAAATTTAGGAAATAATATTGCAAAAATAGAAGTTTCCTTCAATATGGATATTTAGTCAAAAACAATCTTCACCTTTAAAGATTGTTTCATTTAAAACTTTTCATAAATTACTGACAAATTTAAGATATCTTTATAAATTTTTATACTTATAGAGGTGGACATGGTTCGGTTCAATTTTGTTGATAAATAAAATCAAAACTGATTTTTTTAATGAGAAAAATCGAACTAGTTTGGTTTTTTAAGTTTTTTTAACTTTAAATTATGGATTTTTTAAATTTTCAATTTTTTTTAATTTTTTTTGTTTTTTTCAATTTTTTCAGTTTTTTTTTTGGGAAAACTGGACCGGACCGGACGATTTTTCCCCTAAAAAAATTGAACTAGTTTTCTATTAAAAAATATCGGACTGAAAAATTGAACCGAACCGACCGATTCGGTTTGCATATGCCAAACTAACAGTAAAAATTATAATTTATAGAGGAACTATTAAGGGTGGGCATGGTCCGTTTCAGTTTTTTTAATAAATAAAATCG
Organism: Ailanthus altissimus; assembly: GCA_946807835.1. Classification (NCBI taxonomy): domain Eukaryota; kingdom Viridiplantae; phylum Streptophyta; class Magnoliopsida; order Sapindales; family Simaroubaceae; genus Ailanthus; species Ailanthus altissimus. Next base: position 21,679,137 of record OX327685.1, on the reverse strand, counting down.
AAACTAATTTTTTTAATGAGAAAAATCGAACTGGACCAAATCAGTTTTTTTTGTTTTTTATTTTTTTATTTTAAATTATGGGTTTTTTAATTTTCGGTTCGATTTTTTTAATTTTTAATTTTTTTTGATTTTTTTTCTATTTTTTTAGTTTTTTTTTAAGAAAAATCGAATCAAAATTAAATCGGACTGGTCGATTTTTTTTTAAAAAAAATTGAACCAATTTTTTGTTAAAAAAAATTTAAACCAAATCGATCGATTCGATTCAATTTTTTAGTTACTAATTTTTTTTGTCCACCCTTCAAAACTATCTTGGAATTTCTTCTTGACATCAAGTAAAACTGAAGTGTCAAAAGAAAAAAACTCTTATGAGACACGGGCACGTTTGGTTTTATGGAATTGGCTTAGAAATATAAGTGAGAATATGGGTCTTGCTTGAGACTCACCATTTATCCCCTAAACTAAGGAATAGTTTATTTCAAAAGAAACATGGGATACACTATTTATTAATAAATAAATTAAATTATTTATTTTTAAAAAATAATAAAATATTTAAAATATTATAATGAAATAATTATTAATTGATAAAATACAATATAAGTCAAAAGAATAACAACATATAGTTTATAAACAAAAAATAAAATATTCACAAATTAATAATTATTAAAAAAAATTATTACGAAGTAAAATATTTATTATAAATAAAAAATATTTAAAAATATTTAAATTGTTAATTATTTCATTATAATATTTTAAGAATTTTAATAATTATATTATATTATTTAATCCAATACACCAAACACAAGCACAATCCGAAATATAATCTAATCATCTTCTATCATTTTTAATCCTAACAATTCTATTTCAATCCAATCCTATCATATCCGACATACCAAACGGGCCCCTAAGATACAAGACATTAAGGAAATTTGATGAAATAGTATAATGCTTCATGTCATATAATTTGTTCAATATATTACTTTATTTGTTTAACACATTAATATTGTGTGCGTAGTTTGTTTTGTTTGATTTTATTTTACTTTTAGAAATAGTTTGTTTTCCTTCAAAGATAATAGGGTCCCTTTTTATTATTTTTTACAATATTATTCTTTTTTTCAAAATTATTCTTTTTCAACAATATTATTGATTTAGTTCATATGAGATATATTGGTTAATTATAATGTTTTGTCCTTGGTAGAACTATGTGAAATTCATAAATTTTTATTTTTATATGAACAAGTAAAATTTAATATTTTTAGATTTAGTTCAAGTTGATTTGACCAAATCTAAGTTCCAATCAAGATAGAATAGGGGTTCAATCTCAATCCACCCTGAATTTGAGTCGAGGCAGAACTTTGAATTAATTTTTTTTTTTGGATATATTTATATTTTGGACATTAAATTTTTTAATGTGAGGTAGGCTTTAATTGGGCTTGGCATATTTTTTTTAATGTTTTGAGTTTATTTTATTTTTAAGATATTTTTTTGAAATATTTAATAAAGTTTTATTTTTTAAAAAATATATATAAATTTTTTTTATTATGTTAATTAAATTAATTAAATAATTGAATCCTCTTTTTAATTCTTCAATCTTTTTTTATATCATAATTGAATTAAATTAAAAAATTTATGGAGTGAATTAAAATTTTGATTTAACTAAATATTTTTTTAATATTATAGTGAATTATTTTATTTTTTTAAAAAAAAAATGGTCAGCTGACAGGCGCGGTAAGGATGAGAAATTTGGGACATAAATGGCACCACATGGACGTGGTTGGGAGGAGAGTGGAGAGTGTCGGTCAATATTAGTGAGAGCGCATCTTCCGGTTGCATGTCGGCCTCATGTCCTTCCCTTCCCATCCCATCCCATCCCATCTCTCTCTCTCTCTCTCTCTCTCTCTCTCTCTCTCTCTCTCTCTCTCTTATCTTATTTGCTTGCCTGCTTGCTTATTTAAACCACTTGTAATCCAACACCAACTCCCGTGCTGCTGTATTAGGCCGCTACACGTTTCTGCAATCCTCACTCTTAATATTAATACCACTCGCGACTCCCTCCTTAAATTGCTGTTATATGTTCGTGGACATTTGTCCTTTGATTCTGCTTCCTCCCATCCACTATGTCTATTTTCAATTGCTACAAATCATCGTTTCTCGCCATTTTTATACATACCGATTTGTTATGTTATAAATTTAAATCAAAAGAAATCAATTTTATAATAATTTTGTTTACTAAAGATTGCAGAGATGTTTTAAAATAACTTTTTAAAATATATTAGTAATCATTTTTGTCCGTTTCAATCAAATTACTAAACTAAAGTAGTTCAACATAACTTGAAAAGTGTTTTCATCAGTGCTAAAAAACACTCTCATGCATGCATATATTCTGAGTTCTGTCCCATCACTTTTGATTGGATATTCAGAAAGGGCAAATTAGAAAATAGCAAAAAAGAAACATATATTGACATCACAAAACCTGTATCTAATCAAATTTTAGGCAATATCAGGTTTACGAGTTTGTGTGTTGTCTCTGTGGCTTGTGCTGCCCTCTACAACAATAACTTGATCCTAAAACTAATCACTGAAAAGCACACACCGTGAACCCATTAGTCATGCAATTATGCTCACCCCCATTCCTCAAAAACACTGACCCCATTCTCCACTGATGTTGAAATGTACATTTTGAGTGTAAAATCAGTGTCCTCCACCTAAATAGTAGCCATATATGGAGTGATTTAAGTGATTAAAATATGTAATTGATCGAATTCGACGGTGGTGCAACGTCTATGCGACGGGCACTAGAGAAAAATTCAAAATTAAGCCACAAAATATAAGGCACCTAACCTAAGGCTAAGAGTTGATCCCATGTGCAATCGAACTGGGAGGCACAAAACTCAAGCCTCGGAATTTGTCTGGGCAGTTTTGACAAAATTTTGCTTCCCATTTCCGCGGGCTTGAAAGTTGAATTTGTAACTACGGCCAAATTTTGAGTGGCGTCCTAATCTGCAGCCATTTTTCAGCAAATGAATGCGTGGCGTGGATTACCTTGGCCGAAAATAGACCCGTCTTGGAATTGGCATTTGTACTTAAGTGCCCGAACACTCAGCATTGCCCTTGGAAATTTTCTTTTCTACTTCTGCCTTTGTTATGTTTGTCTTTTTGTAAATTATAAAAGTGGAGATTTGCTCTGTGTTTGATTTTTTTTTTCTTCTTAAAATGTAGTGCAAGTAAATTAATATTTGAGCTGAAGTATAAAATAAGAGTTTTTATTGATTTTAGGGCATAAGATGTAAGCGTGGAAAAACTAACCAAAATCAATAATAAAATATCTCACACATTTGACCACTATTAATTTGAGGGACAAAATTGAAAATTTATAGATTGAATTGTTTATGTATCATCAAATAAATTATTTCTTTTTTTCACATTTTTTTTTTAAAATCGGAGAAAGAAAACGATTAACTAGAATCGCCAATAAAAAGCCTCAAAAGGAGGGAAAAAGAAGAAACTAAGATCAGCAATAAAATATCTCATACATTTGACCACTAGTATATTGATAGAGGATATTAAAAATTTATGAAATAAATTGTCTACATGTGCTTAATTTTATTTTATTTTTGTTCACAATTTAATGAATCCAAAAGAACAAAAAGTGCGAGTGGACACATGAAAGTGCATCTCCACAACTTTAATGGTTGAGGGTTTAAATCCTAACTGATATTAGAATAATGGAATAATTTTCTTTTTTTGTAAAGGTCTCTTCCCTTCTGTTGTAGGGGCCTTTTTCCTTGTTATTTGATCATAACCTTATTTCGTAAAGCTCCCATGCTCTTCACATAATATGATATGATATGATATTTGTTTGGTATATTACATATAAGGCTATTTATTTTTTTAAATATTCATAAAATATATGACTTTATTAGATATTTGATATACCATGTGTACATCTAATGTATGGAAAACTTAATTCTTAATTATATTTGGTTATAATTCATAATAATTAAAAATGAGGGTTTTAATTATTTTAGCACCCCTGTCCCCTTTGTCGCCACTTCTCTCCATCATTTTTCATAATATTAGTTAAAAAAAAAACAGAATATTGAGAATAAAAGTGCTAGCACAACCCCACCAATAACTTCATTTACCACACAAAAAATAACTCTTTTCTCTGTTCCTCTCAACTCTTTAAGCACATTCCTAATTTAATTAATAAATCAATAACAAACTAACATTTCATTAAACTTAAACTAAATAATTCAAAAACAATCTCGCACTGCACAAAAAGTTAGAAGTTTGGGAGCAAAAGATAAAAATTTAGGTGAATTATTATCAAAAGAGTGACGCTTGAATGATCATCATTATAGTTGACATTCGTAATTATTGTTTTGTTTGAAATGTATCCAAAAACAAAATCGCAACGCTGGTGTTGATTTGATCAAACGTCCATAACTACTGATAACTAACCTTCTTTCAATCATCATCATTTAACCCCATTCCTAACTGTAATTAAAATGTTTTTTGTTCAGCTTTCAGTCAGCGGTCAATGAAATATTTTTGGGGAGAAGCAAAGGTGCACGTGACGGTGACATGTGACAGAGCATTGATCAGATTTACATGTGGAGCCAGCATGGCAGTCACGCACGTAACACGTGTGAACTCATAATATTCTTTTTTTGCTTTCTTCTTTGCTAAAAAAGCAGAATAAATATTATAAATAAGCATGGCCAAGGGTGAGGAGTCTCTTCATTCAAACGAAGGGTGGTCGTTTCCATTGGTTGCCGGTTCATCATCCACGTAATAAAAAAAACTAAAAAGCAAAGACTGGGGTGCGATTTTGACGTTGGCAAATGGCTTTTTTTTTTTTTTTTTGTGGACGCCGTTTTTGAGGATCCGGGTCCATGCTGGGAGAGCAGAACCCGAAATTTTAAACCTGCTTGGTCTACGTGGCAAATAAGATAATATCCTGCCCTTTGTTTTTTACAAAATAAAAATGATTTAATACCTTTTTTAAATAATTTCTTTCACCCCTATTTCTCTTTGTAAAAAAAATTTGAAACATTTCTTTGGCTTTGTTATTACTTTTGCCTTTTCTTTTATTAGAGTCGCATTATTTTTAAAATATCTCTTTTTTTAAAGGCATTATTATAATTCTCTTCTCTCATGACAAAGTTCGAAGAACTTAAATAATTATTGTTTCGGAGTGACTAGGCTAGAACGAGAAAAGGAGGGGAGTATAGATAAAAAAAATGGGTGAAAACGAAAAAACCAAACTACGTGAATACATCCCGTGGTCCTCCACTAGTCTTTAATAAATGAAACGACAATTAGACCCATGTCAGTGATCGGTCGCCCCCAAGCCCAGTACTACCATACTAATCTTTGATTCTCTAAAGTCTAAAGATTCTCAACCTCGATTGATAGATAAAGATACTCCTTTTACTTATTCATACATTGAATAATCTGATTAGCATTACCAAGTTGATATCGTCTGGCTCACAGTCATAGCTAGCTAGGAAAACGAGGATTCGCCGAGTAAATTGGATTTTTATTTTTGAAAGACATTCTGTATTGGATTGTAGTTGTCTTCTAAATTATAATCATTAATGTCCATCAAAACGTATTGATTTCTAAGAAATTTTAGCAAATCTTTATGTTCAGATCAGACGTTGTCAAAGCAAGATTTCTTACAAGGTTTGGTCTGTTCTGGTCATCAAATCTAGAATCTCGCCTAAATAATTTGTGCTTTCTCTCATTTTCTCAAGGCTTTGCTTGAGTATTATTATAGATGCGGTCACAGATGGCTGCAGTGATAATGTATTTGGGCTCAAAGTATATTCCTATTTAATAAGCTAGAGAAAACTTTTAGATGGAACATATTAATAAGACTAAATTGTAAAATTAGCATTTCCAATATGATTAGATTATTTTAAAATAAATGCATGTGTAACAAAATTTTATTAGATAGGTATACGAATGATTGTATAGAAATTATGAATTTGCAATAAACTCACGTTAGTTTGTTATAAAGTATACTCTATTTTTGTCATGGAAATTAGAAGTGTCGGCATAAAATGAATTGAATTATTAAAATAAAAATTAATTCTTAATTTTTTTTATTCAAAATAAACTGCGATGTAATAATTTCAATCGACTGAATTTATCATCGCAATCAAATTTACTTTAATATATATATATATATATGAAATAGAAGAAAAAAATACATACTTAGATCTGTGTGCTAGAAAAAACCTATATAAATAAAATAATTTCAATGAAAGAAAACTTAAAATATTATTATAGTGTTAAGTTTAGTATTTTTATAATACAAATTAATTGTATAAAAACAAAAATAAAATTATAAATATTTTTAAATTATTTTAATTTTAAAAATAGAAAAAATTTAGAGTAAAAATATAAATTTGAAAAGCTTAAAATAATTAAATAATTTTTTTCGAAGCTCGGCTGGATCCCCTCCCTCAATTTACGAAATAATAATTGTGTTCTTTCTTTGATACGTAATTGTTTATCTCTTTCATTCTGTGATTTTTGCTATTCTTGATTGTTTGTGAGTGAAATACTTTCAAAAGACGGTAAGAATTTCTTAAAATGCACGATAAATACCCTAGTACAATATAATTTTCATCAATAATAGCCAATAAATTGCTCTGAAAATAGAGAGTATTAATACAAGAAACAATACTAATTATTCTTTCATTTTCTTTTGATATATAATATCTTTATCGGATTCGAATCAATAGGTAAGCTGGTGTCATTGATGCTGCACCTACATGATGTTTAGAATTATATTATAATGGGCTTACATATATCAATTTATTATACATTATTGGCTATATATTTTATTGCCATTAAAAGTGAGCAAATAAAATTTATTTATTATTAGACTTTTAGAGCATCTCATTTGGTATGTGCTTTAATGTGTAGAGACATAGTTATTTTATTTTATTTTTATGATAAACCAAAATAAAATAAAATACTATAAATAATAAGTTGAGGTCCTTAATCTAAATCCTAACGTAATAAAATACTATAAATAAATAAAATACTAATATAAAATCCTGACTACGGTAATTTTCTTACTTATCAAAGTTTTTATCTAACAAATAGTATCAGAACCACCTCATATTAAATCATTAAAAGATAAAATTGAAAATAACAAATTATGAATATTAAATAGAGTATATAATTGTATTGCATATATATTATATATGCATGTCGAGCAAGACAAATTTTGAATCTATATATATATGTCGAATTGAATGAAATTCTATAACTCTTATGTTAGAAGAATACGCATCCCATATTAATAATTTAATATTACGAATTGCATTGATCGTATGAGATTTGACATAAATTCACTTTTTTTAATATGTAATTATTATTAAAAAAAAGAGGAAGGGCTATATACGGATTTAATTGCATTGAATAATATATCCATGTGTTACTACTTCAATTCTAGAAACATTTTTTTAAATGTGTTATTTTTAAAAATATTATATTTTTACGCATTCAATTTTGAAATTTAAAAAAAGGAAAAGAAAATAGAAGTAAAAATTTGTTCAAATTTAGAGTGATACCAAATTTAATGAGATTGCTTTTTAATTATTGTGTACGTCAGATAGTTAATGTCCACAAATTTTAAGAGTTTATTAAGTTAATTTCATAAGGTCTATAAGAACTTTACTGGGTCAAAATTTTGATACCCAACATATGGACTAAATCAAATGAGTTAGGATGAACCTGATCCCAAGTTTAGACTATTAGATAAAATTTAGAATTTGAGTAATTAGAAAAGATTAATTTTGATTTGACCCAACCACTTCGGTCCCGCTCTAATTTTGACACGTTTGACTTTGACTATTTTACTTTTTCTCTCTTTTTTTGCAAATTAATATTTAATATTTAAAAATAAATTAAATTGAAATAAATGCCACCAAAGTGGCTTCTTTTATATAGATTAATTTATTTTGAAATATGTAGGTATTATTAAAGAAACTAAATAATTGTGTTTAAATTTATGCAAAAAATAATCGGCTCAAAGGAAGATTATTTTTTGGCTAGATAATAGACATATGTGGCAGTAAATATGTGATAAACTTTGGCAATTTTCAAGCATATAATATGTCAGTCCAAAGAAAGACATATTATTGGCAGGATTTATTGACCAATTTTTTTATAGTACCGTTTATAAATTGTTATTTCTGTCTAAATACTAAATAATAATATTGTGAATAGTATCTTATAATGGTCTAATTTATTACATCTTATGTCATATGTGTATATGTATGCATGATCAAATGACATGACTATTAATTGTGAATTTTTTATTTGTTTTATATAGTTAATGCTTCTTCTAAATCTGCCAACTTGAATAACATTTCAATACTTAGTGGCACTAACTTTAAAAAATGGAAGGATCACATTATCATTGTACTTGAGTGTATGGATCTAGACTATATAATTTGGATAGAAGAACCTTTCTCCCCTAATGATGGCAGTACTATTGAACAAATGGCACTTTATGAAAAATGAGAGCGTTCTAACCGCATAAGTCTGATGATCATGAAGCACTATATTTCAGATACCATAAGGGGCGTAGTGCATGAGGAAGAAAATACTAAAAGTTTGTAAGCCAAATAAAAGATCGATTCGCTAGTAATGAAAAAGTCGAAACAAACACTATTTTGTCTAAGTTCATTTCAATGCAGTATAAAGGCAAAAAAAATATAAAAGAGTACATTATAAAAATGTCTAATCTTGTTTCAAGATTAAGGGCATTAAAGTTAGAGTTGTCGGATGACATTCTCGTGCACTCGGTCTTGATATCTCTTCCTGCACAATATAGTCCTTTTAAGATCAGTTATAACACTTAAAATAAGAAATAGACTCTTAATGAGCTCATTGTTTAATGTTTGCAAGGGGAAGAGAGATTGAAACAAGAAAAGATAGAGAGTGCTCATTTAGCAATTTCTTCTACTGACAATGTTATCAATAAGAAAAGGAAAAAAGACAATAAAAGAAAAAGAGCTGCAGATATTAGAACTTCACAGCCTAAGATGCAAAAGAAACAGAATGATGAAACCACCTGTTACTTTTGTAAGAAAGTTGAACATGTGAAGAAGGATTGTTCCAAGTATGCAAAGTGGCTTGCCAAAAAGGGTAAATTTCTCAACTTTGTTTGTTTAGAAGTTAATTTAGCTTTAGTACAAAGTCACACTTAGTGGATAGATACGGGTGCAACTACTCACATAAGTATGACTATATAGAGTTGTCTAAGGAGATGACTGTCAACTGATGCTAAAAGATTCATCTATGTGGGTAATAGCAACAAGGCTCCTATTGAGGCTATTAGATTTTTTAGATTACAGTTATTATTTGAATTTGCATGAGACATTTCATGTATCGTCATTTAGATGGAATTTGATTTCTATTTCTTATTTAGATAAATTTGGTTACACTTGTTCTTTTGGAAATGAAAAGTTTAGTCTCTTTCAGAATTTAAATATTATTGGTACCAGTTCTTTAGTTGATAATCTATATCAATTAGATCTTTATGCCTCATAAATTAATAAAACCTTGTATGTAAGCAATTATGATAGAAATGGCAAATTAATTAATAAAAATTCTTAAATGTTATGGTATAAGCATTTAGAATACATTTATAGACAAAAAAATTCAATGGTTGTGTCAGAAGGAATTTTGAATTTTCTTGATTTTTCAGATTTTGAAATAAGTATTGAATGTATTAAGGAAAAACAAATAAATTTTAAAACAGTGGGTGCCAATAGAAGTTCAAATGTCTTGAAATTAATTCATATTGATATTTGTGGTCCATTCCATACGATTTTTAGAATGGTCAACAATATTTTATTATTTTCATAGACAATTGTTCTCGTTATGAGTATCTATATTTGATTAGTAAGAAGTCTCAATCATTGGACGTTTTCAAGGCCTTTAAAGCTGAAGTTGAAAATCAGCTTGATAAGAAAATTAAAGCTGTTAAATCTGACCGTAGTGGTGAGTTCTATGGTAGATATGACGGATCAAGTGAACAACGTCCTGGCCATTTTATGAGATATTTGCAAGAATGTGGCATCGTTCTTCAATACACCATACTGAGGACTCCAAGTTAAAATGGTGTAACTGAGAGACAAAATCGGACCCTAAAGGATATAGTTAGAAGTATGATAAATCATTCTTCTTTACCAGAATCTCTTTAGGGTGAAACTTTAAAGACTGCAGTGTATATCCTTAATCAAGTTCCAAGTAAAATAATAGCTAAAACCCTCATATGAGCTATAGACTGAAAAGAAGCATAGTATTAAGCATTTGCATATATGGGGTTATCTAACTGAGGCTATGCCATAAAGGCCTAATGAAAAGAAGTTGGACTCAAGAACCATAAACTGCTACTTTATTGGATACTTAGAGAGATTAAAGGGTTTCAAGTTTTATGATCTTTCAAGCAGATCTTTTTTTTCGAGACAGGGAATGCTAAATTCATTGAGGATGTTGAAAATAGTGGGAGTACTAAACTCGGAAACATTACCTTTGAAGAGGAATATGTTACTATTCCTAATATTGCAATTGATAATGACTAAGTAATTGCACCTGTCATTATGCAGGATGCAAATACAGATAATCAAAGATGTTCATGGGATACCTTCTGCTAATATTGAATAACATGTTCTTACTCATACAAATGAGCAATAACAATAACCTCAATTAGAAGTGCCATTAAGGAGATCCACAAAGGAGAGAAAATCAGCGATTTCGGATGATTATGTCGTGTATCTCCAAAAGCATGAGTTTGATATAGAATTGAAAGATGATCCAATAACTTTCAGTAAAGTCAAACAAAGTGTAAACTTTAAGAAATGGATAGATGCTATCATAGGACTACCCCACTAGTAAGATATTGTCCACTCTGGACCCTACTGAGCCCTCACAATTTTGTTCTTGGGGTAAATGCACCCTTAAGCAAATCCCATATCAGCAAAGCATGAGAGGATGCTAGGTTTATAAGGGGTGGGCTACCTTCATTGATATGAGGTCTTTTGGGTGTATGGGTACCCTAGGAATAAAACTGCAAGGGCCTAATGGGGCCTGAAGTAAACAATATCATGCTAATAGAGCAGTGCTATGACAGATATCATGAAAGATGAGATGAAATAAATGCAAGACAATGATGTTTAGGATCTTGTCGAATTGCCTAAATGAGCAAAGCCAATTGGTTGTAAATGAAGTTTTAAAACCAAATGAGATTCGAATGGCAATATTGAAAGATATAAGGCACGTTTAGTCGTAAAAAGTTTCTGTCAAAAGGAATGCATTGATTATAAAGAGACTTTCTTTCCGGTTTCATTAAAAGACTCTTTTAGAATTATTATGACACTTATAGCCCATTATGATTTAGAGCTACATTAGATAGATGTAAAGACCGCGTTTTTCAATGGCAATATTAAAGAAACCATATGCATGTTGCAACCAGAGAAATTTGAATCCAAAGATTCAAAACATTTGGTGTGCAAATTAAAGAAGTCAATTTATGGTTTAAAGCAAGCATCCCTTCAATGGTATCAAAAATTTGATCAAGTGATTATCTCATTTGGTTTTAAGGAAATAGTGTTGATTAATGCATTTATCACAAGATCGGTGAGAGCAAATTTATTCTTTTTGTCTTATATATGAATGACATTCTACTAGCAAGCAGCGATATAGACTTGTTGCATGAAATCAAGAGATTTTTTCCAAATAATTTTAAAATGAAAGATCTTAGGAATGTCTTTTTTGTGTTAGGCATACAGATTCACCGAGATAATTCTTGTAGTATACTTGGCTTATCACAAAAGACATATATCAATAAGGTGTTTAGTAGATTTGACATGAAGAATTGTGCGTCATGAGACACGCCCATTACTAAAGGTGATAAATTTTGTCTGCTTCGCCTAAGAAATGAGATTGAAAAGAACGATATAGAGAACATCCCTTATGCATCGACAATAGGGAGTTTCATGTATGCTTAAATTTGTACACGTCTGGATATTACATATGTAGTTGGAATGCTTAGCAGTTATCTAAGTAACCCAAAAATGGATCACTGAAGAGTTGTTAAAAAGGTTATGCAATATCTACAGAGAACAAGTTCTATTTCGTCTAGTATTTCATAAGGATAAACAATACAGGGATACGAAAAGGAATGTATTTTATTTCTCCTATTCTATTAAAACTAATAAAAGAGACCCTCACTAGAATTACATGCTCACATATCATAGATCAGATCATTTAAAGATCATTTGGTATTCAGACTTCGATTTTATTGATTGTCTCGATAGCAAAAGATCCATTTTCGGTTATGTCTTTATGTTGGCTGGATGAGCTGTGTCATGGAAGAGTGTCAAGCAGTCACTCGTAACTTCATCCACCATAGAAGCAAAATTTAGAGCTTGTTATAAGGTATTAAACCAAACAATATGACTGCGAAATTTTATCACTAGGCTACAAATTATCGATGCATTGAGAGACCATTGAAAATAAATTATGATAATAAAACCGCTGAGTTATATTCTAAGAACAACAAAAGCTTGTCAAAATCAAAGTATATTGACATCAAGTTTCTTGTTGTTAAAGAGAGAGTTGAGAGTCTTCAAGTATCAATTGAACATATTAGTCCAAACTTAATTATTGTGGATCCGTTTACTAAGGGTGTACCGCCTAAGGTGTTTCATGAGCATGTAACTCATATGGGTATGGTTCATCCTGATGATATGCTTTTATAATGAGAGTTTATTTTTTGATGTTCAATTATAGTTGACATATTTTTCGATCAGACTAAAGTATTATTTTTTGTTTATTTATTGAAAATTTTGAAATAAAGTTATATTCTTTCAGTTGCAGTTGAGCATAAAGTTTTGAAAGTATATTGTTGAACTTTTTTGAATCTTAAAGTAGGACTAGTTGGAAATAGGTATGTTAAGAGATTACATTGTATAAAATTTCTATACTACATATTCATACTTGATCTATGTTATTGATTATATAGATGTACATGATAATTGATGGGTTTAGTTACAAAAGGGATAACAAAGATCACTTTGATCTTATATCAGTATAATTGATGAACCAGATTGTTAAGAGATGTCTTTTATTAAGATAGTAAATATTGAACTCATAAAGTTATTTGATAATGTACAATTGTAAAGTGACATATATGGCTCAAATGGGAGATTGTTAAAAATTATATTAAAGTGGGCCTACATATATCAATTAATTGTATATTATTGGTTATCTATTTTGTTGCCCATTAAAAGTGATTACATAAAGTTTATTTATTATTAAGCTTTTAGGCCATCTTATTTGGTATGAGTTTTAATGTATAGAGACCTAATTATTTTATTTTATTTTTATATGAGTTAAAATAAAATAAAATACAAAAATAATAGATTGAGGTCCCTAGTCTAAACCTTAATGTATTATTCATTTACATCCCATCAATAAATAACGATAATTTTTTCTCAATTAAAAAAAAGTTTAAACATGAAAGGCTATTAATTTTAATTTTTCTGTACTTTTTTATATCTCTATAAATTTAAATATGCTTCCAATAAATTCTTTTTAATAATTTAATATAATATCTTAATTATGATGATTCTTTCATCTGTTAAAGTTTTTATTTGAGTCATGACTATATCTCCCTAAAAAATAAATCAGATCTTTTCTTTTGAATTGAAGAACAGCACATTGACAAAACTGTTATAAGAAAAAAAAAAAACTTTTTGGAATTATGGTGCCTTCTTCTAAAAAAGTGTAAAGAGATTTGAATTGAAAGACTCAAATACAAAGACAAAAAATATCCTTCGATGTAGATATGTAAAAATAATAAAAGATAACCACTTTTCAAAAAGGGTACTTAACTTCTTAATGAATTTGATCGATTTGAATTTCCTTCAATTCAATATCGGCATTATTTAGCCCTCAGAACTCGTAACCTCTCCCTCCTACGTACCATCGTGAATCTTAACGAGTACACAATACTTGAGATGGTGTAAAAACCACGTTATTTCATGAAGTACAACTAGGAAACAACAGCCACGAGAGAAACCCTACCTCTAACAACCAAATGATGAGTATCTAACACACATACTAATTAATGTTCATAATTTTGGTGTCACACTCGCACCTAACTTAATAAATAAACAAAGTACAATATTAAATCCAACTTTATAATATATATACACATATGGTCGACTTTAGAACAACGTCTAGCAAAAACGATTTGTTAGGTGAGAGGTTGGTAAGATTCAATATCTTAATTTTCCATTTACAAACCGAAATTTTAGTAATGGAGCACTTCATGTTCATGGTGTTTGTGATTGGCAGGGATTGTTCAGTGTTAATTACTTGGTTTGCCTATATGATATATCTTTCAACGTGAGTATGCAGAATATTTGAAGCAAATTAAGTGGGGGCCTCGTGCCAATTGGCGAAGCTTTTTAATTAATTGCTGCTAGCATCTAACAGCCATCGCTCTCGGTTGATTTTCATTCAATAGGAACAATGTGTTCGACGATGATGACCAACCAACGAGAGAAAATTGTGCCATGAGTTCCACGTTGCATATGATGCTACCAATCGGCACAATATTAATTGCTCCACAAGAACATTAATTGCCCAGCAAGAATTGCATAAAAATGCATTTACAAAAACCAAAATCAACAAAAATTTATTTTATTTTATTTTATGATCTATAGGTAGGAAATTGACCATATAAGATATGCAATTTATAATATATTCCAACGTGAAAAATAAAAGAAAAAAGAAATGCTAATTATAAATGTCTTTGATTAATAAATGAAACATTGTTTTTTCTTGACTTGGTTGGCTGAAGGATAATTCTTATAAAGTCCAACTGTCCAAGGCAACGGTTGGGCGGGAGAGAATTTATTGATAATGAAGAATAGAAATAAGAGTGTATGTCAGGCGTTGTTACCGTCAATAAGAAAGTTAAAATGTTCAAGTGTCAATCAATTTTGTAGCTGGGTTTGTAAATTTCACCGCCAAGTTTTGGTATACCTGGCATACTGCATGGTTAATACCCGACGCCGTGGCCAATCTCAAGCCTCATTTTTGTTTTTTGTTTTGGCCAGCGGGCGATTGCCCATGTAAATTATCATGAATAACATATAGCATTTTATTTTGAAAAAAATAAGAGAAAAACCTTAACCCATTTCATGATAATTCTCCAAAGTTAGATTCTGGTGAGATGGTTGTATAACATATTTTGCAAAATTCATGACATCCCATGTTGAAATAGATTGGTATGTAATGTGGTTCGGCAATTATATATTTATAGTTTGCAAATGATTGTTAAGGCATTTTTTTTTTTAATTTAGGGAGGAGGGAATCGGACTTGAGATCTTCATTTTAATGAAGATATACATTATAAACTTTTTATCATTAGATCATTTAAATAAGTGCATTTAGAGGTGGCAAATAAGCCGGCATAGCCCACAAAATTTGAACTCATATGAACTGTACTATTTGTGCAGGACTAGTCCAAACACAATAGCAAAAAATTAAGCTTAAATAGGACTCACACTTGGCGGTGCAGTAAGTTGTATTGTGCTTGGTACACAGGCCTAATAGTCAATCCCTGAATGATAAAAAATAATTAATAATTTTTTAAAAAAAATTATTTTTAAAAAAATTATTTTTTAAATAAAAAATTAAGAAGGTGAAATACATATTATTGTGATTGGGTCATATGTTTTCTACTTTTGTCTGTTGCTATAGTACCCATAATTTTAAATTTTAATTTTTTTTATATTACTCTATTAATTATTTAAATTTGACAATATTTTTTTATTTGTAATTCACATTTGATGTAATTAATATTAAAATTGAATTTAAATTATAATTTTAATGTGATTGAAATTTAAAATTATAAATATTTAATAAAATTTGAATTATAACATTTAATATAATTGCTTTAAAATTTCAATTTGAATTATAACATTTAATGCAACTCAAATTGGAATTGAAATTATAACATTTACCGTAATTGTAATTGAAATTTAAAATTAATTATAATATTTAACGTAATTGAAATTAGAATTATATTTTTTAATAGAAATGAAATTGAAATTGGATTCAGAATTATAACAATTAATGTAAGTGATATTGATATTGGATTTGAAATTATCACATTTAACATAATTGAAATTGAATATGGATTTGAAATTATAACATTTAATGTAACTTAAAATAAAATTAGATTTGAAATTATTACATTTAAAGTAATTGAAACTAAAATTAGATTTGAAATTATAATATTTAACATAATTGAAATTAGAATTATAACATTTAACCTAATTAAAATTGGAATTATAAGATTTAATGTAATTAAAATTGAAATTATAACATTTAACACAATTAAAATTAAAATTGGATTTGAAATTATAACTTCTAACACAATTAAAATTAGAATTAAAACATTTAACATAATTGGAATCGAAAATTAAATTGGAATTAACATTTAACATAATTAGAATCAAAATTAGAATTGGAATTATAACATTTAACGTAATTAAAATTAATTTTAGATTTGAAATTATAACATTAAGGTAATTGAAATTAAAATTGGATTTAGAATTATAATATTTAATGTAACTGAAATTAAAATTAGATTTGAAATTATAACATTTAGTGTAATTAAAATTAAAATTGAATTTAAAATTATAACATTTAACGTAATTGAAATTAAAATTAGATTTAAAATTATAACATTTAATGTCATTGGAATTGAAATTGGAATTTGAATTATAATATTCAACGTAATTAAAATTAAAATTGAAATTGAAATTATAACATTTAACGTAATTAAAATTAAAATTAGATTTGAAATTATAACATCTAATGTATTTGAAATTGAAATTATAACATTCAACATAATTGAAATAAAAATTAGATTTAAAATTATAATGTTTAATGTAATTGAAATTTGAATTATCGTTTAATATAATTAGAATTTAAATTATTATTAGAATTATAACATTTAACGTAATTGAAATTGAAATTTGATTTGAAATGATAACATTTAATATAATTGAAATTAACATTAAAATTTGGATTATTTTAACGTAACTAAAATTAAAATTAGATTTGAAATTATAACATTTAACGTAATTGAAATTTAAATTATAACATTTAACGTAATTGGAATTGAAATTAGATTTGATAATATTTAATGTAATTAAAATTAAATTAAAATTATATTTTGAATTATAACATTTAACGTAATTGAAATTAAAATTAGATTTGGAATTATAACATTTAATGTCATTGAAATTAAAATTAGAATTTGAATTATAACATTTAACGTAATTAAAATTATAACATCTAATTGAAATTAGATTTGAAATTATAACATTTAACGTAATTAGAATTGAAATTAGATTTAAAATTATAACATTTAACGTAATTAAAATTAAAATTAAAATTAAAATTAAAATTAAAATTAAAATTATAATATTTAACGGGTGTTTGAATTTTTTTGAGTATAGATTAGAATAATGTAAATAAATACAATTGATTCATTTGCTAAATTTTTATTTCAATATTATCTTTTGCCCATAATAAAATTATATTTCAACGTATACTACCAATTTGTTTAAAATTATAAATTATAATTATAATTTTAATATGTACATTAATGGTAATTATAATTATAATTATAATATAATTTCAATTATGATTAAAAACATACATTTAATATAGTTACAATTAATAATAACAATTAAAATATTTTTAAAAAGTAATATTTGATTTATTGTATATTTATTAATAACATAAATATTAAATTAGATAAACTTAACCATAAATATATGTTGGACTAATGATAAGATGTCTTCATTTAATGAAATTTTTAATAATGAGATATTGGATTCAAGATCTCATGCTCACAAATTTTCCTGGTAAATAATAATACTATTGATAAAAATAGTGACATTATTAAAAAGTCTAAAATACTAAGCTCATGATGGGCTCTTATAGGCACAAATTTGTCACGAGCTCGTACTAGATTTGTACCAACACAAATCAACGAGCTAAAAAATATGACTTAAACATAGCACAACATGTTGGACGACCATGACATAACATGGTACTATAGCGTGCTTAGTGGCATAGACATGCAACAATACCATACCGTGCTTAGGCTGTCGGCCAATTGCCACCTCTAAATGCATTATCATGACAGTTCTAATAGTCACTTATTACTACAAAATTGGAATGAATTTTATTCAAATTCAAATTAGTTGGCCCAACAAATGAAGCCCAACCAGCAAAATATGGGCCAATCGCACATAGATACAAGCCTCACACGCTCCTTAGTTTTTAAAACAATTTTGAACCCATTTACTCTCTTGCGCACGGGCTCCTTAATCTTAACTTGCTATCATACCATTGATGAGTTTTTGTATATAAATCATTAAAGATTTTAGGGAAATTTTTAAAAATAGTAAAATTTGGTAGGGTCTTTAATTTTTTTAACCACCATTTCAAAATTTTAATTTGTTTAATCAAATAAATTAATTTTAGACAAATATATTATTTCACTGTTTATACAATACCCACTACAGTGTACAGTATTTTTACTACAGTTATTAATTAAATCAAAATTAACTATTTTTATTTATTAAAATTACATTTATTTATATTAGTTGTTTGTTTATTTTAATAATATTACTACAAAATTAACATAAATAATACAATTATTTAATGTAGTTAAATTAAACTAAATAAATACAATAAATAAAAATAATTTTCATAAATAAATACAAACTTAATGGTATTTTTTTATTAAAATTATATTTATTAATAATTAAATAAAATATAAATAAATATATTTAATTATGTATGAATAATAAAAAATTAAATAAATATAATGGTTACAAATGCCATCTCTGTCAACAAATGTTGAAATCAACAAAAGCCATTTCGACCATTTGATCTCGGGGCCATCTTGAGCCCGAGATGCGATCACATCTCGAGGCTATCTCAGGGTCATCTCGGGCCCGCGATGCGATGGCGAGATGGCTACCATCACATCTCCGACTCGAGATGTGATAGCGAGATGATCACCATTACATCTCGAGGCCATCTCAGGCTCGAGATTCGATGGCCGAGATGGCCACCATCGCATCTCGGGGCCATCTCGAACTCGAGATTCGATGGCCGAGAACCACCATCACATCTCGGCCACGCATTTCGGGCCTGAGATGCGATGGTTGAGATGGCCTTTGTTGATCTCGACCTTTGTTGGTGGAGATGGCATTTGTGACTATTATATTTATTTAATTTTTTGTTATTCATAAATAAATAATTATATTTATTTAAATTTTATTTACTTATTAATAAATAGAATTTTAATAAAAAATAAAATTAAGTTTGTATTTATTTATGAAAAGTATTTTTATTTATTATATTTATTTAGTTTAATTTAACTACTTTAAATAATTGTATTATGTATGTAAATTTTGTAGTAATATGATTAAAATAAATAAATAACTAATATAAATAAATATAATTTTAATAATAAAAAATATTTAATTTTGATTTAATTAATAACTGTAGTAAAAATACTGTACATTGTAATGAATACTGTACAAAAAGTGAAAGGAGATATTTGTTCAAAAATAATTTATTTAGCTAAATAAATTAAAAGCTTGAAATAGTGATTAAAAAAGTTAAAAACCCCCTCAAAATTTGTTATTTTTAAAATTTTTTTAAAATTTTAAAAGTGATATGGTAAGAGAGTAAACTTATAAAATAAACAACTTACATCTCAAATACCTCTTTTTTGATAAGTGCAAAATTTGAACTTGTAAACAAATATTTTTTAATCCTCACAAGCTCTTCTATATTTGTGATGAAATAACACGAAAAGAAGTATTAACATTCAAAAACGTTTGGTAGGAAAAATCATACCAAATGACCACTAAATTGAATTTGAGACGGTGAAGTTCTAAAGGATGGTAATTAAAGGCAAACAAAGCTTCCAATTGAGATAAGACAAAGCTTCCAATTGAGATAAGACTTCAGGACGATGCATTTCAATATACCATCGGACTCTCTATCTGTTTGAAGTACTTTTATACCTCTTTATCATTAAAAAATGAAGGAAGTTAATATGCAAAAAAAAAAAAAAATATTTTTTTGTAGTTGACCTAAAAATAAATAAAAAATTTATTTTGACTAAAGTTAAATATGTTAATATATATTAATTAAATACCTAAACTTTCTTACTATTTTGCTCTTATCCAAAATTGAAATTTCTCTCAAACACTCCCCTCACTCGCTTGGTCACTTATCACATTTTTTTGCAAAATTCTTCATGGCTTGTAGATCGACTGCAAACTTAGTATATTTTAAAGATTTAAAATAAAATAATCAATTGTGGAGTTGAAAAAAAATTAAAAATGGGCAAAAATTAATTAATAATCAATTGTGTTTTAATTTTTTTAATATTTAATTGTTAAAAATATATAGATGTAATATTAGTAACGTGTAAAATAAGTTGAAAATGTGTGTGAAAGATTGAAAATACTAAAAAAATGCTTGAAAATACTAAATTTTGGCCATTTTCTATGAGACACGTGCTAGAACTGTGCACCACGCCCGTGGCGCATGAGTTCACATGCCTCGCACGTAGTAGCAAGCACCTAGCGCGTGGCCATAGTGTAGGGCCCATGCTGTGGCACGCCGCAGGGCACACACTATAGTGGGGGCCCTGGGTATGCGCCCCATGCGTATCTGCCACTTGGCACCACAACAAGGTACCACGTGGCAATTTTAATTTTTTAATTAATTTAAAAATATATTAAAATTGTGGGTAAATTCATTTATTTATTAATAATTATGTAATTTAATATGTTTAATTTTATAATTTTAAGTTGTTTTGTCATTTAATAAGTATTGTTTTTTGTTGTAATTATTTTAAAATTTTTGTCAATAGTTAGTTATATGCTAATAATATATTTTTTCTATAATACTATATGCTAATAATTTTTTATTTAAATTTTTTAATGAAGGAGAATGTCTTAAAAGATTACGTAATTGTCGAAAATAAATTATATTGATCGACCGTACATGCGTACTCAGAGTTATGGGTTATGAAAAATATAAAAGATAAATTAACTTCGAGTCAAGTCAAAATATTTAAAACTACATATTTTGGTTAATTTTTGGATGTATAGAATATTTTATTCTCAGGTATTATAATACATAAGATTTTATTAAGACGCGTACATACTAAAAGTTTATATGAAGAATTATAATTCTATATAGGTAAAAGACGTATTAGATTCTCCAATTTAGAATTTTATTTGATTACTGGTTTGAGGATGATGGATTATCCCATAGTAAGTAGGTTAGGTAATAGACTATGACATAAATACTTTTCAGACATAAGTAAATTAACCTACAAGGATTTGAATTTGTGGTTCAAGAATGTTACATTTAATGCTGATATAAAAGCAGTAAAAATGTGTCTATTTTATGTATTTCATAAATTATTAATGCCATGTGATCGAAATAGATCTGTACATTATTTTGTGCTTCACCTTGTAAAATATTTTGATGAGTTTAATGTCTATCTTTGGGGCAAGATTGTATGGACTGTACTCTATAATAGCTTATGCACAGCTCAGGTTAAAAAGTTAGTAAAGGTAAATAAAGCAGATGCTCCGAATAGGGAATCATATAATTTATACTCATTCAGTCAAGCATTTTTAATGAGTAATCTATTTTTTTGATTCATTATCACATTGGGATACAGAAAAAATTATTAGGTTGACATGATTATTTTTTTCATTTATTATCATCTCAGGTGTGGATATATGATGCGATCCCGAAATGTGAATAACTGTTTGCCCCTAAGATTGGAGACTATTTTTTGCGTAATCTAAATTGGTTTGGTACGGACACCCTATTATATGAAAGCATCGTAAATTTTCTCTTCGATTGTGTTGGGGTATGCTTTTACATTCAACAAAAATATATATAATTTTCTCATAACTTTTGTTGTTTTTCCTAATAATTATTAATAAATCTAAAATATTGTGAAGGCTTTAGAAGTTCATAGGAAGTTGGTGCTTCACAAACATGAGAAGGGTACCGACTGTCGCGTGGCGGCAAACTTGCGCATTTTATCAAGAAAATAGGAAGGGAGTCTTAAGTTGAAGAAAGTTGAGATTCTGGACACCTAATTCACCAATGATGTTAAGTATGACTACAAATTTCAAGCCCTGCCAGCTACTGAATCAATGAAATAATAATTTAATTTTTTTTCCTTGAATTATAATTACTTATGTTATTGATGAGTATTAAATTGTGATAATTGATTATAATTACTGATGTATAGTTTGAGTCTGGTGCGTCATCATCGCAGTATAATGTCCTAGAGAAGAGGATTTAATGATCTTGAAACAAGGTATTTATTATGATTGATAAGGTTAACTTAGAGATTTCCATCAAGGGTGGCTAAGGCCGAAGAAGATATCTTGTATCAGATATTTCTCTTGATGCAATAGTTTAAGCCAGCTAAGATCTTTGAGGATGCAGGGCAGAGTATAGTACATTTTGAACCTAAATTTCAATGGGTACAAAGTTTAACAAGTTAATACATTAACTGGTGTTGTTTGGTTTTATAGGGTATCGAATTCATGGCTGCTGACTTTCAGGCCTACACTTTTGCCAGCGAGTCTCAGTATCAGCCAATGACAATGGATATACAGCATGTAGCTGATAACCTTGCCAATGTAAAAATTATAGCTGCTCCATTGGGTCAAAACATGAACAAGTATGGGCGCCTTTATAGAAAGGCAGCAGCTTAAGTTAGTCCATATATCAATCCGTTGAAAAGCCCGTGAAAAAAAAACTTGTGAAATTGCAAGTAGCACTTACAATTGACGTAAACGAACAACTGATTCCTATTGATCATGCTAAATTTACTGAGATTTTGAATTGGATTAAAAAGAATGACCTAACATAGCGGGTTTGTTTGGACGGACTCGATCCTAACTATACATGGTTTAATGAACTAGTGCATGCTTCTTAGCTTACCAAAGATATAGTATACGTTATCTGTACACCAAAATTTTTACATATGTCTGTTTGAATGTCTTCGGCCTATAATTTCTATTGACCAATGTAAACTTATTTTTTATTACTTTAGTAATAATTTGGCTCTTTGCTTGCCCGTGGCCATCCCGCAATTGACTCAAAGAACAAGTGTGCTCTGCATCTACTCGCCTTATAATGAAAAAATGTTCCCTTTCGTCGATACTGCACGTAATCTTCACTTGCATCTGTCATAATCACATTTCAACTCGAAATGATCTTTGGTGGACTTGTAAACTCTGAAGCTCCATTTTTTCTTTAGTGCAACCATGCTTATAATTTTATGAATTTCATCTTTGTTGTTATACAACTTTCCTACAAACATATCACCAATTATAGTAGAAGATATCTTTTCTGTTATGTTCAAGTTAAATAGTAATATTTCAGGCTAAAACTAAAAAGAGTTTTCTTTCTACCTTAACCCTTTCTTCTTTGCCATAATAATTATTATCATCATCATCATTATGCTCATCGTCATCATCATCATTACCAGCATCATCATTTCTATCCCCAGTCTCTTTATAATCATCATCATCATTTTTTCATTTCTACCATCATCATCATCATTATCATCATTTCTACTATCATCATCAACCTCATAACCAACATCGTAACCACGATTATCATTCTCATAACATTCCTCATTTCTTCCATCATTACTCACATTATATCCAACATCGTGATCAATATCATAACCAAGATCAAAGCCAACATCTCCATATATCTAATTTTTATAATATGTGTAGCCTAATTGTTTGTTGAACATTAGAGGAGAATAATGATAGCTCTCCAAGGAAATTGGAATATGCACAGGGGTTGCCAATACGTATTGATTAGCATAACATTATTTTTTCTCTATGGGTGCTTCTGCATTACTTTCATATTCAGGAGCTCGAGCATCTACTGCTACAAAAAGAAGTGTAGTCATATTATTCTGTAAGCTCAACCACAATATTGCATTGTTGTCATTTTCAAGTGGAATAAGTCTTAACTTTATAGTATTTGAAGGAACTTCAAACTTCAAAGTCACTTTATAACGCACCTAATCAACTCCCAGAAGATGATAAATTTTTCTTAACAACGCTTCATATTTAATATTTTTTGGAACCACCATGTGCATATTTTGATATCCAATGTATCTTTTAAAATCATCACTAGAACTCTCTCATCTTTCTCTAAAGCATATAATGGTTGAAATTTGCGCTATGATAATATCACTAGCACTTGAAAAAGACAACTTCATTTTAGTATAATTATATATACAATTAAATTAAAAATAATACAAAATATTGAATATATAAATATATAAATAAATATATAAAAATATAAACTTAATATAAATAAATAAAATAAATTTTTTGACAATGCCACGTGGCACGTTGCGCCAACATGTGCACCTCCGCCTCTATGTGTGGTTGCAACACGCCGGCGCGTGGGGGCTTGAAAAAGGTTGAAATTTACCCTTTTTGGTATTTTCGATCATTTTTGACCATTTTTGTGTCATTTTTGGCCTTTTATACTCATTTCAACCTATTTTTTTACATTATTAACACTACAACTATATATTTCTAATAATTACATAAAAAAACAAATCAAAAACACATAAAACTAAATTTATGATAAAAGTTTACTAATTTTCTCCGATTTTTAAGTTTTCAACTCCACAATTTATTATTTTCGCGAAATCTTCAAAATATGCTAAATTTCTAACCGATTTACAAGTTTAAGAGAATTTTTTTAAAAAACATTAGTATTGGTCGAGAGAGAGTTGCGAAGGAGTTGTGAGGAAGCCTTGGCCGAGAAGGGGGGAAATTATTTTAAAGGGGTAAAATGGGAAGAAAATGAAATTGAACCAAAACTAGAGAGTGGTCGGTGCAGTCGAGTACAATGATGCACCCCAGGTATGAATCCTTTGTTGAGGCACATTTTCTTCAAACGTACAACATCGAATGATCACAAATATTTCTTTGTTTCTCTTCTAAAGGCATGAAATATGCATGCTCGGAGATAATGTAGCATAAAAAGACACAAAGGAGCAATATAAACTTCCATCACACCATCAGCATATCCATTAATGCTGGAATTGTAGATGATAATCCTCTTCTCCAGCAAATCAATCTTTGTTACAATCTAATTCTTTATTTTGCAGTTCACTAGGATATATACTTAAATAAACAATTGTAAATTTTACTATGAACTAATTATTATTTGTCCATTACTTGATCTACCCGAGTCCAAAATTTAGCATCAAGTAAATCCTCATTCAATCATAGTTTATAGGACAACAATAAGTCCCATGTAATACTAGCTAAAGCATGGGCATGTTCTTTATACCCAAGTCAAATGGACTCCTAATATTAAATATATGACATTAAATTAGTGAAATTATGCCAAAATTTATAACATAATATGAAAATAATAATAAAAAATTTATAACACTCCTGTGAGTATGCTTGCACTGGCATTGACGGTTCAACTTTAAGTACTTATTAATATGCTGCAAAACCCCATATATGTGTATAAGTATTAGTACCATTAATTTATAATTTTAAAAAAAAGTAAGAATTGCTTACAAAATCATCAAGCAAGTTATTTAGGAGTTCATCAAACCATTTTTGACCAACAACAATCACAAGTAAGCTCATGCTTATTTCACCATCCCGAACCTAAGCTTGAAACTGCACATGTATGATTAAGTCTATCGGCCATTATAGATCCACGTCAACCTAAGAATAATTGCACAGAGCCTGCACTTGCAATTCTATCTTTCTTTTTTTGATTGTCTTTCAAATAAAATTGGTATAAGGGGTGTGTTTAACCTACGTATCCTTATATTACGCCCAAATATGCTCATCCTTGTGTAGTAGCATCAAATATTATTTGCACACTTACGGGGCTCTCAAGATCATACTGCATGTATAGTTGCCACTGATGCTGGTACCCAGCTATTGGAATTTGGGTCCGAACATCATCAATCAGGCCTTCTTTAAATTGAAATAAAATAACACTAATGAATATATTGAGTTGTAAAGAATATATAAAATCACCTTTAGGTATGAAATGTACTATTATTTGATTTGCGTTCACAAATATGGTAGATGACTAGAAGTACTACATCATGAGTTTCATTTGACGCAAAAGATTTGTTTTATCTCAATCCATCTTGTTAAATAACTTTGTTTTTATAACCATCATTTGTTCCTACAAATTATCAACATTCTTCTTAATAATGTTATAGTGTGATGACGTGGGTGACTCAAATTCTACATAAGTAATTATAATCAAACTTCACAACGTAATACTCATCAATATCAAATAGTGAATAAAAGAAAAAATATAATAAATTATCATGTCTTTGCTCCAGACATTTGTGGGGCTTCAGAGGGTTAGCCATGCTGAACATCTATATCATCCCCGAGATCAGTGAATGGACATTCGACTTTATAATACGATCTAATTTAAGAATCCCTCCAAATATTCTTGATGGGATGCATAACTTCATTGCCATGCGAAACGCCTTATTCTTCTCATGTTCACTCGGTACTAACTTCTTGTGTGCCTTCACAACCTATACAAAATTATAACATTGTTAACCATCAACAAAAAATTGTATATATATGTGTGTGTAAAAGTAGTTATATTGGTATAAATACATACCAAATTTTCATCTTTTTAAAAGAGAATCTCTTCAACATCTTTGAATACTAGTGTGCCTTTGTTATGCCACCATCAAGACGTTCAAATATTGAACCATAGATCGATTTGGCCTTATAGATTCAAACCTGAGATAATAAAAAATAACAATTTAACATCAACAAAAGGTAGTTCAAACACTTTATCCGCATTTCAATATAATAATGAATAGATAGCATTACTCACCAGGAATACAAGTGCAAAATCATACACGTTATACTTTTTATTCTTCGCACATGCCCTTGTTTTTTTGATCTTTTCTTTAACGTTTTCACCACTGTTATGCTTAAGGAGTCGTATAGTATGACCTATGCAATTATGCCCAATGGGCAATGATTGAACTTATCCAAGTCTTCTACAACATTATGCATTTAAAAAAATATTAGATCTCTCTATGATCGTCTTGCAATATCAAAACATGAATAGAAAATATAACAATATAATTTATCGCATCTTTATAGTCTTCACTCAAATTTTTCGTACTAAACCAGTCATTTAACTCCTTATAGTTCAAAGACTTTCTATTTTTAAAATATTTCTTTCATAATTTATTTCTAAGTTTTTATTTCAACTCTTTAATTGAGGGATAGTCTCCCATTTTCAACCACGTAATAAAAAAAAATTCAAACAATAAAATCTAATACGTTCGTTACATATAAAAAAAAATTATAATTCCGTCTATACGGATGTAAACTTATGTCTTATGAGGTATATGGTCCATACCTTTGAATAAAAAGTCATCGACACCCGGTAAAATTTATTTTTCAAAACATTAAAAGATTTGGACACATTATACGTCCAAAAAAAAAAATTAATAAAAAGAAAAGAGAAAATTAATTAATTAATTCAATAAACCAATTAATAATAACTGAAATTAATAAAAATTTAATAAAAAAACTAATTAAACAAATTATTTAATAATTATTGAACGTTCTATTAATTATTTCATTAAATAATTAAAAATTCATTATTCCATTTATTTATTAATTATTTCATTAATTAATACTTTATTATTAATAATTCAATTCTATTAATTAACCAAAAATTTAGAAAAAAATATTATTTATTAAATTAATTCTACTTTTTTAAATTAAACACAAATTTATTAAATCAATTAATAATATATTCTATTTAATTTAATTTAAATTAAATAATTAATTAATTTTTTATCAATTATTTGATTAATTAATAATTAATTATTCCATTTGTTTATTTATTAAATATTTCATTTATTAAGACTTTATTATTAATAATTTAATTCTATTTGTTAACTAAAAATATTTAGAAAAAATATTATTTATTAAATTAATTATGCTTTTTGTTAAATTAAACACAAATTTATTAAATATTAATTATATTTAATTTAAATTAATAATTTGATTAATTAATTCTATATTATTAATTAATTAATATATTATTTCATTTATATGTTAATTAGTTTATTAATTAATAGTTTATGATTAAAAATTTAATTCTAGTACTTAATTAAAAAATTTATTTAAATTATATTTAATAATTAATATTTAAATTAATTATATTAAACTTAAATTAAATAAAATAACTAAAACAAAATAAAAAAGTGCTGCATGGTACCACACACCATGACATGCACATGCTGTCGAGTGTGCACATGCGTTGCACACTACTCGAAATGCATGGGTGCCATGCGTGGCACCAAAAAATAACATTTTTTCACTAGTTTTTCAGATTGTTCTGGCCATTTTCAACGTTTAGGCCATTTTTCACTTTTTTTTCATAACATCTACTCACATTATATTATATAACAATAATTTACTCATTTTACTAATATTTATCACAATATAAATCATAAGTTGAAACATTTAAACAACTTACCAGACGTTTTTCATTTTTTTTAACTTTTACACAGTTGGTGAGTTACCAATCTAGAAAAGATATGGGTGTTTTTCTTTTATTCCTTCTTATTCGCTAATTTGAGAGTGTTTGAGAGTTTTTTTTTTTAAATAAAAAATGAGAAGAAAGAGAAGGGTAATATGGCTTAGGGGAAGAAAGGTCTAATTTTAAGTTTTTTAGCTACAAAGAGTAGAAATTAATGCGTGATTAGAAAGACAAAATTGAATAAAAGGGTGCTATTTAAAAAAATTTCCCAAAAACAATAAAGGGGATAAAGTGATAATTTCTTTAAAAAAAAAACTAAATTATGAAAAGATTGAGTTTAAATGATCTATTAATACATGTGTAACTGATTGATGCTATAGTAGTTAAGTGCAAGCGCACGCTATTGTATCAAATAATATAGAATCTTAAGTTCAAATATCGATCATACAGAGACTGTGCGATCTAATTCTTTCAATTAAGTATTAAAATTATAACAACTTAACTTTTATTCAGAAAACTAAAATCTGAAATGTAATTAACTAACCTTATTCTATCACTTAAATTAACCTAAACAGTAAACAAACAAAGATATAAATTCACTAATTGATAATTAGCTAGGGTATAGGCGCATCCCTTAATATTTTATTGGACTCATTAATAATTTAGTTTAATCCTTTAATATGAATTGATTTGTTTAGACACTAATCTTATTACAAACATCTGTCGATGGTCGAGTGGCTATATTATACATTCTAACAATCACCTATATGTCTATGTATGCCATACATGCCATTTAGGTATATGTCTATCCTATATGGAACTCATAGTTGTTATCTTATAATAAAACTATTTTATGCTAAACACATGAATCCCTTTGTCAAGTTCATCATAGCTCCCCAATCATTCATATCATTGGCAAGGTATAATGAAAGTATTAAATATAAGATAGAATGAATTAATTGTAAGTATTATGTTCATAAACTAAGAATCCATAAAATTTAACTACATATTTGGTTAATTAGTCTAATTCCAGATAAACAATATTTAGCTCCTCACAAAACTAAAAGTATCAAACCAATCTATGAAGAATAACAAGAACAAGAATATAATGATAAGAAAAGAAAAGAAAAAATAATAATCAAGAATACGTCTTGGGTTGCTTCTCTCTCAATCTTGACTTAAAACTTGAATCTTGAATCCTGATTTCTTAGTTTTGATATTTGATTTTGTGTTATGAATTTTTTCTCTAGGTTTTTTCCTCCCCAAAGTTTGTGTTTTTGGCTCTTAAAAAGGTGCTTCTATAGGTGTTAGAAACCCTAAGGTCATTGTTGAGGAGTCTAAATCGCGTTAGGAGACCAAAAATAAAGAAAACTGAACTGATTATGCGCTCTCGTGTTTTGAGTGCAACTTCTTCATTTTACGTCTAATTTGCCTTCCATTTATTTCTATACGTCACATTTCCTGTCATGCATCTATTTATAATAAAAAAAAAATTCAAATATTCATGATTTGGAGGAAAAAAAAATGAAAATTAAGTACTAATCATACTACTGATTTTACGCCTTCATTAATAACTAGGGTAATTGATAGGAATATTTTATACTTATTATTTTAACTTCTTTAGGTGTGGTATTTGTTAATTCTAAGCATAATTATTAGGCTTTGTATGTGTTTTATTATTATTTTGCAAGTTTAAAAATACTAGAGCTAATAAGGTTAAAAATTTGAGGAAAATAATGCAAAAAAGTCAAATATGGAATCAAAACTCATCATTGTAGCTTTAATAGTAAAGCTACAACACTAGAAGCAACCAAAAGTAGAAGTATTAGGAAGAAACTCATGGCTGCAACATTAGAAATTAGTGTTGTAGTGCCTGTGAGTGGTAGAAAGTCAATGTCATAGCGCTTAAAAGCAAGGTCGTGGCGCTGGAACAATATTAGGCCAGCGTCGCGATGGTGGGAAGCAAGACCGTGACATTTGTAGCTAGAATTTGAATTAAAAGTCAACTTGAACTTGGAATTTTGCCTTAATGTGAAGAGAAAAACCTATAAAAGAAAAGCAAAAGGCCTATTTCAAGGAGAGCAATTGTGAGAGCAATCTTTTTTAGAGTTTAAAGAGTTTAAGAGAGAGAGAGAGAGAGAGAGAGAGAGAGAGAGAGAGAGAACATTAAAGAGAGTCAAAAGAAGAAGAGAAGATTGAATATTAAAGCACAGAAGTGACATACTTTATTTCATTCTCTTAATCTCTTCTTTATTATGTATTTTCTTCATGATATTGAACTTAATATGCTTTGGAACTATTAAATTCATCATGAACTAATTTTATTTTCTAGGGTTTCGATTGGATCTCTACATATAGTTTAAATTATATTTTCCCTCTTTGATTCATATTATTTAATAATTAAATTACTTATTCTATCTTGTATTTAATACTTTTTACATGCTTGATCACGATCTAAACTGATAAGGTAACCTTTATGAACTTGGTAAAGATATTTTATGTTTAGCTACCAATAAAATAATGTATAATCATTGATTGTTGTGATTATTTCATGTAAGATAGAAATATACTTACATGACATATGCAACTATTAAAGAGAACCTAAAATTAATGAACCTCTTTTTAATTTAATTCACATAGGAATATAGTAAGTTAATTAAAAGGGATATTCTTACTTGACTAACGGAAGAGGCATATAGGTAATTTAGGATGCTTGATTGAAAATTCTAATTAAATAATTGATTCAAAGAGGAGAATTAGTAATTTAATTGAAGTGTATAATGAAAATTGAAACCCTAAGTTTATCTATATTGGTGAATTCACAAATTCTACTGCTTTAACTCTTATTATGTTTTGTTTTTCTTTAGTTTTATTTATTTTTTATTTAAATTCTACATCTTTTTAATTGGTCATTTAGATAAATTAGATTTGATATAGGATAGTACTCAACAAAAATATAATAACAAGTATTTCTGGGAATGATATTCCATTCATCATTATATTACTTATTTGGGATAAAGTGCACTTGTGCTTTAAAATCTACAACAAGTTTTTGGCACCGTTGTTAAGGACTTAATTTTATATTTTTTTTACTAATATTAATATCAATCAATTTAGATTTGATTCAAGCTTTTATTTTATTTTATTAATCTTACGTTCCTTCATAGTGCATGAGACATTCGAGAAGTTTTGAGACTATTACGTTTGATCCTGAAAATGAGAAGACTTTGAGAAAAATTCTTAGAATAATGAATTAATAGATAAACACTCAACTAACAATAAAAACTCAAGCTGAAGAGCAAAGATCACTGTGAGACTATACAATCTCATTTGTTGATGGTATTCATTCTAGCATTTAGAAACCCACCATCAATGCTAACAACTTTGAAATCAAGCTAGGTACGATCTGGATGTTGAAAGACTCAACACAATTTAGTGGGCTATCAAATGATGATCTGAATGAGCATATTGTGAATTATTTAAAAATTTGCGATACATTAAAATATAATAAAAAGTATTAAACGATGCAATTTGACTTTGGTTATTTTCTTTTTTTACTTTAGGGTAAAGCAAAAAGTTGGTTAATGTCTTTACCTTTTAGGTTTATTGCAACATGGGATTACTTGGCCAAAACATTTAAGAAAAATTTCTTCCCACTTGTAAAGACAGGGAAATTGAGGAACAATATCACTCTTTTATGCAATATAACTTATAGTCTCTTTATTAAGCGCGAGAGAGATTTGAGGACTTGATAAGAAGATATCAATATTATGGAGTCCCAAATTAGTTACTTGTGCAAACTTTTTATGATTAGTTGTTAGGTTATTTGAGAATAATTGTTGATGCTGCAGTAGGGGGTATATTGATGAGGAAGTCTACTAATAAAGCTTATGAATTATTAGAAGAGATGACTTCCAACGACGATTAATGGTTATCTAAGAAAGTGGTTTTAAGGAAGATGATTGTGTTGCTATAATAGCTAAGCGCAAGTACACGCTATCGCATCAAGTAATATAGAATTTTAAGTCCAGATATCGATTCCACAGGGACTATGCGATCTATTCTATAAATCAAATACTAAAATTGTACATACTTAACTTTTATTCAGAAAACTAAAATCTGAAATTTATATAACTGATCTAACTCTATCAATTAACTAAACAAAAGCACAGAGTAGAATTCACAAATAAAGATAATCTTGAGTTTTGACTCGTCATCTAGTATTTTATTAGATTTATTAACCACTTAGTTAATCCCTTAATACCGATTGATTGACTTAGACACTAATCTCATCACAAACCTCTGTCGATGGTCAAGTGACTATATTACGCATTCTAACAATCACCTATATGTCTATGGTAATCAAATCAGAATGTAATTCATTAAGATCAAGTCTAAATTATACCATACATGCCACCTAAGTATATGTCTATCATAGATGAAACTCATAGTTGTTACCTTATGATTATGCATCAAACTACACTAGGCTAAACACATGAATCCCTCAGTCGAGTTCATTATGATTCCTCAATCATTCAAAATATTGATCAGGTATAATGAAAGCATTAAACGCAAGATAGAATGAATCAATTATAATAATTAAGTTCATAAACTAAAAATTAACACAATTCAAATCCATACTAGGTTTACATAGTCAAACCCTAGATGAACAAATTAACCCATCACAAAACTAAAAGTATCAAACCAATTCATAAAGATCAATAAGAACAAGAACATAATGATAAAGAAAGAGAAGAAAAACTAATCAAAATGACTCTTTGATGTGCTTCTCCCTTAATCTTGACTTGAAACTTGAATCTTGATCTTAGTTCTTCAATCTTTGGCTTTGATCTTTGATTTTGTGTTGTGAATTCTCTCTCTAAATTTTTGCCTCTTTTCTCTCTTTTTCTCTCCTTCTCCCCTTAGAGTTTTTGGCCTTCTATTTATAGGTTCTACTATAGCAAAATACTGTTCACCGATGCTATTCACCACCTCGATCGCCGTGGCGCTGGGTTGTGGGTGCCACAGTGCTCAGTTACTGACCTGGGCATCACGACTCTCAGTTATGGGTGCTGCGGCACCCAACCCTGGTACCTCTTTCGTATTTTGAGCGTAACTTCTTCGTTTGACGTCCGATTCACCTTCCGTTTGTTCCTATACATCACATTTCCCATCATGCATCTATTTATAATTAGAAAACACAATTAAATAGCCAAATATTTATGATTTGAAGCAAAAATTAAAAGTTGGGTACAAATCATACTATTGCTTCTTATGGGTACACATACCATAACTCTCAGTTATGGGTGCTGCGGTACCCAACCCTGGTACCTCTTTCGTATTTTGAGCGTAATTTCTTCGTTTGACGTCCGATTCACCTTCTGTTTGTTCCTATACATCACATTTCCCATCATGCATCTATTTATAATTAGAAAACACAATTAAATAGCCAAATATTTATGATTTGAAGCAAAAATTAAAAGTTGGGTACAAATCATACTATTGCTTTACGCCCATATCAGAAGGTCGCTGGTATTCATTATGTAAAAGCTTTTACTTCGTTAGCTGCTTAAGCCAATTTATTATTAAAGAAAATTGATGCTTTTAGAGTAAATGTCGTGGGAGCCAAACTGTTACTTGCATTTTTTTGTAGAGATAATCATACCAATGGCCAATGCTTAGAAATAGCTCAATATGTGCGGAATTTTAATGTGCAACAAAATAACTCAAATTCAAACTTCTATAATTTGGAGCAGATGAATCATCCTAACCTTTCATGGAGCAATAGTCAAGGCTAGTTATCAAAGCTTGTGAATCCTCATAGATTTCCATTATAGATACTGCCTTAACAAGAGAAGAAGCATGCTTCAGAAGATATGTTCATTCAATACATGAAGAAAATAGATGCTCTCTTACAAAGCCAAGCAATTCTTCTACAAAGTCAAGCTGCTTCACTACAAACACTTGAGATCAAGTGGGTCAACTAGCCACATCAATGAATAATCATCTTTAGGGATATTTACCAAGTAACAATGAAGTCAATCTAAAAGGGATAAAAAACACTACAAGAAAATCACTTTAAAGAGTGAAAAAGAGGTACCTGATGCGGCTGAAAAACCTTGAATAGAAGAGATCCCTATTGAAGATGACCTAAAAGTTAAAAAGAAAAAGCAATTCTAAGAAGAGAAATAAGTATGATAAAAAAGAGCGACTTGAGTTTTTACAACCCATCATCTCCACTTCTCTAATGTCTTCACAAGAAAAAACTCAATAAGAAATTCTTAAAATTCTTTAATGTACTCAAAAAGCTCAATATCTATATTTCTTCCACTGATGCAATAGAATAAATGCTTGGTTATGTAATGTTCATGACAGACATTCTATTGAAGAAAAGAAGACTGAGAGATTTTGATACAATTGCTTTGACAGAATAGTATAGTGCCATTCTACATAAGAAACGTCCACCAAAACTCGAGGATCCATGGAGCTCTTACTTATCTAGAGGGCGTAGTTGAAGATGTGCTTGTAAAGGTTGAGAAATTTATTTTACCAATAAATTTTATTGTATTTGATATGAAAAATGGTGTTCTAAACTTTTGTGGTTTCTATAGTTTTCTTTGAATTATAAGCTATATACAATCTTTGTGACAACATGTTGACATCAACCAAAATGTTATTACTTTCTTAAGTGTTATTTATCTTTCCTTTGTTCAAGCACTAGGAACTTGTTAAACATATATATTTTTTCGGGGGAGGGGGGCGATGTCAAGTATGGGGATCAAAATATAATTATTAAGCTTTTATAATTTTATTATTTTTTAAGTTTAAAGATAATAGTGCTACTAGGGTTAGAAATATGAGGAAAACAAGGTGAAGATGTCAAGTATAGGGATCAAAACTCAGCACCACATCTATAGTAGTAAAGTTGAAGTGCTAGAAATGATTAAAGAAGTAGGATTGGGCAGAAACTTAGAATTGCAGCACTAGGAATTAGCATTGCAGTGCCTATGAGTGGCAGAAATTCCCCAGTGCTCATAAGCAAGGCTGGGACACTAGAACAGTATTAGGCTAGCGCTATAGTAGTAGGAAGTAAAACTATGGCATTGGCCGCTAAACTTTAAATTTGAAGTCAACTTAAACTTGAAATTATGCCCTAGTTTGAAAAGGAAAACTTATAAATACATAGCAAAAGGCTTATTTAGAGAAGAACATTATAATAACAATCTTTGTTTTTTTTAGAATCTAGGGTAGTTTTTGGAGAGTTTAGAGAGAGAGAGAAGAACATCAAAATACATTTTTTTTTATTGTATTTGATATGAAAAATGGTATTATGAACTTTTGTGGTGTTTTGATTGATATTATTTTAATTATTATATTTTATAAATTTTCAAATAAATTAAGATTATAATTTTATTTTTTTATTATATTAATTTAAAATCTCATTTAAATCTATAGATAATTCGTTACAAATTTGATAATGAATGCATACCCGCTAGTGCGGGTTTAGTCATGAAACTTCAAACCAGCAATGAATTTAAAAAAAAATTGATATTTTATTTTTTAAACAGATGCTGATACAAATTTAAAGATATTTGTCCTAAAGTCAATCTGCTACCATCCCTAATCCAAACTATGCAACCAAATCTATGAAATAATAATAATAATAATGAAACCTAAGAAAAGGCATCTAAATTAACTCTTCCCCTACCTTTTCTTCACCCTTCTCCTTCTCAAAATATATATAAAAAACAAAATAATTTTTCTTAAAAAAATATTTAACTAGCACCAGACCACCAGTAGCAAATGCACCAATAACACCAAGAATATATTTAATTTCTTTCAATTTTTTGCCCACAGCAGCACCACAAACACTACCGCCAATTGCCACTGTCAATCAACCACGACCAATTTCTTTCACTTTTTACTCATTAAACAAAGAACCAACATTATTATGAAGGATTTAAGTTGGTTATTAAGATCAATTTTCATAAGTATATGTGTTCATGAAATGGTACTTTGATGGAGATTTGAAGGGATGGTTGTGGTGAAGTGGTAGCGATTTGATGGAGAGAAGGCACAACAACCCGTCTGGCAGCCGTGAGGGTGAGGCACGACCATCGCAGCCACCGCGCAGGGCATGTTCACCCTTGCAGCAGATGTGCAAGGTTGCATGCGACTCTTAAGGCGGTCATGCCAGGGCCTAGCATTGACCTTGCAACAACTGCGTGGGGTGGTGGCTAGGTGCTAAAAGGTGTGTGTTAGTTGGCTTCTCTTTGGTGGTGGCAGCCACTGAAAGAGAGAAGATACCGAAAAAGAAGATGGATGAGAAAAGTGATTAGGATTTTCTTTTACATTTTTTTTTATAATCAATTAATTAAAAATAACTAGTTTCATTTTTTTTAAAAATTTTATAATTAAAGTATAATGCATATGTAGTCTAAGAATAATAATGTAAAAATAAACAAACAAAAAAATACATTTAACAGAATATTCTTAACATTAGGGCTGATAATATAAATTAAAATTCATTTTTTTTATACACATTTGATTTGAATTATAAATATGGACAAAGAAAAATTGATTTTTTGAATAATAAATAAATGAATTCGAATTGAGAATATTTATGCAAACTAAATTACTATTAAGAAAATAAGTTTCACTAATACTAATTTAGAGTCAATAAATAATTTTATTGATATTATTTTATAATGTCAATGTAATTAAAATAAGAAATCTTTTAACACTCTTTTCAGGGGTCAGTAATTTTTTTAGATGCCATAATATCAAAACATCATTGGCACTATGATATTAATAATTATTAATACTATAATATCAACAAATTAATAACACTATGTTATCAGAAGATTATTGACATTATAATATTAAAAGTTTATAAAAATAAAATTATAATATTATATTCAATTAAAATTATTTTATTAAATATTTAAATTTGTATTGAACATAAATTTGACAAATTTTAATAATCAATAATTTTTCATTAAAAGTAAAATTATATAAATTTATTCAACAAAAATAAAATATTTATCCAACTGAAATTCAGATTACAAATTGATTGAAAGTAATTCTAATAAATAGAAAATATATTTTTTTTTAAAAAAAAAATGTATAGAGTACAACAATAAAATTGCATTAACACTACCAATAGTAAAACACAAAGTTTCATCATACAACAACTAAGCCTCTGTCAAGAATTCCAACTTCTTAAAAATATTTCACATGCCGCAATTCTTCCACGAGTATTCCGTATAATATCACTAAATCAAAACATCTCACGGTTGTTGTTGCTTGTGCTGGCAGCCACTACTGATCTATGCATTCATCGATTATTTCTCCAGAGTTGAGAATAATCTACATTGCACGTTGTCAGCCGTTGTCGCATTGTTTGACCTATTTTACTATTTCAGGATTAAACAATAGCTATTTCCAGAGCATGCTATGTTTCAACTGTTATATGGGACAATTAACATAATGGAAATAATATTACACTCAATAACCCATAATATTTTCTACTACCATCAATTCAATGTATGCATCAAACTCAAAATGTTTGCCCTTAATACATCTAGTAATTAATTACTACTAAGTAATGGACATGATGCCTGCAATGTGTATGATCAAAGGGAAAACTGAACACGACTCGTAAACATTGAAAAGGTATGAGAATGATATACCCAAATGTCAAGCGAATCACGATAAAGCCTCAATTTTCCATGAAACAAGAAGGTTCCTTGATTTCCCACTGGAACAAAAATCATAACCAGCTTCATCTAAGCATTACAAGATACATTAGTCTGAAAACAGAACATCAGAGAAATCTGGTTGGTTATATATGGGTACACGTCTCTTGCCAAACACCAATACCAAAGTATTAATCACACACTTGGAAAAAGTCCTTGCCCAACTTCCTCTTACCAAAATCGTAAATATTCTCTTTTAAGTAAAGCTTTTATTCAACATGATTCAGCGTCTATAAAATGAATGGACCAACAACAAATGTAAAACAAATAAGAAATGTTAAAGAAATCAGCTGCAAGATTGGTAGTCCTAAAGATGATGTGATTATAAGAAAAAATATTAAAACTTGATAAAACTGCAAAATGTAGTTGTTAATAAGCTCAGGCATGTGATATAGGAAATGTGAAACAACCTGAAGTTGGGTCCGCAACAGCTTGATCTGGTCTCACAGCATTACAATTGTACGTTGGGCTAATGGATATCACTTGTCAAGTTGGGTTCTTCCTAAAAAACGGAAATTATATTACAATTACTTATATTTATATCTGCCAAAAAGCAAGCTAAAAAGCTGTCAAAGTTTCAATGCAACACCTGAGCTGACAACCAAAGTTGACGGATAAATATTAGTTGCCAGTGATCCAAGGCAAGTAAAACAACATAAATTGAAAAACTAAAATTCATCAAGAAACAGAAAGGAATCTGAAATACTTTAGGATACTACTTTCACTTGTTCAATCATTAAATAAGAGGTTGTATAATAACTATATAAGTAAATGCAAATGCACAATCAACAAAGAGAATATATCCATATGGTAAAATGACTAGAAAATGAGAGATAACAAAAGCACATGCATACAAGCTTTAAAAGCTTAGAGAAGCAAGTGCATTCATTTTAATTACAAAGTAAAACAAAAATATGAAAAAAAAAATGTTCTAACTTTCTTCAGTTTAGACCTTACCTAGGTTCAGACATCTTGACTGACTCATACGCAAAATACATGAAATATGTAAAATTGTATGATCCTAATTATAAAAGTGCACAACTACAGTATAATCATTAAGATACAAGATTGACAGATAGAACAATCAACTTAAATAAGAACTCTGTCAACAAATCACCGACTGCACAACTTCAAGAGCTCAAGAATGTAAAATCCAATGTTCAGTATAATGTCACATTCTGTTAGCAACAGCTTAATTTTTATTAGGTACTTTAAGCCAGAGAACTAAAACCATAGAGTATTTGCACAGTAACTTCCCATTTTTCTAGCTCTCTGAATAACAAACAAGATGCAGGCACCAATGAGGCAGCAAGTTATATGAGCACATACGACCATTTTGCATCCCTCAATATCTATATTCTAAATAATTACTCCACCATCTTCGATGAACCCTTAGGATGAATAAACTGAAGAAAGATCAGCACAAATTGTTTTTTTGATTGACTTAATCTCAGTGCAATGAGAACAATAAAAAAAAATTTGTAAGGCAGAGATTGCAAGAAAGCTTCTTGTTATTGTGTCCTTTTTTTTTTCCCCCTTTTAACAGATATGGGAAACCACAAATGTATTTGCCCAAAATAAATAAACAAATGAACAGAAATAGTTTTCACTTCTCATTATTCCATACACACACAAACACATATAATATTCAAATTTATATTTATTAAACCAAAACATTCTTAAATCCCCAACAGATATGAATACTACATCCCAGTAGAACAATAACTAGTGCTGAAACAAATTAAGCAAGAGACTGAAGCTGAATCACTTCCACAATCAACTTAAATAATAAGGGTAATAAATTAAAACCATACAAACAAGTACCTTCGAGATAGAACAATGGGAGGGTAAGAATGGCGCCACTTTCCAAGAAAGCCATTCTGTGATGGGTATCTTCAACCTCTGTTACGGTGAAGTGACATTACTAAACCTTAAATAATTTGGACTATGAATATTAAACAGAGGAGAGTAGAAATACCAATCATCGCATACTTACCACCAAGATATGTATGTAACGAAGCCAAACAGGTGTCAAAAGTAAATTGGTTGGTTGGGTCAGGGCCAATTTTATTACTACAAAGTTGGAAACTCAAAATAGCTACAACACTGTATTTCACATTTGTCACAGAATGCTTCAAAGAAACGCTCAATTTTAACGAATTACTAGGAAAAACTAACAAAAACAGGCAAATTATCCATCCACCGTTACAATTTAACCAGTTTAAATATTTAAAATGCTTCAACTAAGGCAACACCACACCTTCAACAACTTTAGCATTTAATAAATAGCAAAAATAAACTAAACGTTTTAACGCTATACGCATGAGTTTCAATATCAAACCCCTGGCATAAATGACACTTAAACACGTAGAAATTAGGATCATGAGTGGTGATTATTAGATGATTGATTAAAAGCGCATAGCGATAATTATTCAGTCAAATTGTGAAAAGAGAAAGACGTTATTATATGGCGATGGTGCTTACATAGCATCAAGTTCTTCGTGGGATGAATCATGATACTCGTCGTCGAATCTGCTGGATCTGACGCCTCTCTCTTTCCAGTATTTCATCGTCTTCCATTTCTGATTCTTCACTGAGTTTTGATTCGAAGCCAATGGATTTGCGAGAAATTACAGTGATTTGTTAGGGGTTGTTCTTTTTCATCAAACACACTTTGAATTGCAGCATTTGTTTGAGCACGAATATAAGGGTTAAGAGATTAGGGGCTCTTATATAATGGCAGAATTTAAAGTAGCCGTTGCAAAAGATTCTTTTTCTTGTAGTGTACGTAGATTAACATAACTTTGGCAATGATTTTGGAATCTGTCACTGAATAAGAAATTCTTGATCATTTTCAATCCAATAACTTGGTAAAAAAAAGTATTTCATTTCAACAGCATTTTCGCAAATTGTTGTACCTTGAAAAATCAGGAAAAAGGCGTTCTAACAAGCTGCTGTAGCGAAGGATGCAACACTGTTTATGTAAAAGACAACAATGGGGAAACACATATTTAGGAATGTGATGCACAATATGCCGTTAACACTTTATTAATTCATGTCTGAATTCCAATGGTCCTCATATGGGAAATATGATCCTAATTTATAACTATTCCCAAGAATGGGAAGATTCCTCTATTTCGTTTTCAATTGTATTACATTTCAAAATGTCAAAACAGTGTTACTACAAGGATACAAATGATGTCGGAGACAAACAATTTCTAAAGAATCAAGATGCAAATAGCCATCGACATTCAACAATGTCAACCGGTAGGAGAATAAGAACTCGCTGAGTAACTGATAATCATGAGGTTTTAGCCATTGTGCCAGCTAAGCAACAATGCCAGCTCAGAAAGAAACGAATCGAGGCTTTATGAGTTTGTTATGAGTGTAAATTATTTTTCCCGCCAAATGTAACTAACTTGCAAGATATTTTTTCTATTTTCCTTATTCAATTAGGAGTTCTCTTCATATATAAATAATGTACTTCCCTCATTATCGATTAATAAGAAACGAAGCTTTTCAGATCACACATTCCTCATTTACTCTGTTAAAATTTTCTGTTTGTTTCTCTAGAAAATTGTCAAACTTCAGTTTTTTTTATCTTGGTATTAGAGCTATAGCTCAAGCTTCTTCTTATGAAAAAAAACAAAATCGTATGTCCAGTTTGAATCAATTTGCAAATGTGTCTACAAATCAGAACAACAGCAGCAGCACTTTCAGCTTCTCAAATCCTTCAAAACTCGATCACAACAATTTCTTACTTTGGCAATTACAAATCTTAGCCTCAACAATAGAAAATGATGTTGAAGATCTGCTCACTGGTAGTCGATCTTGTCTAAGTAAGTTTTTGTTTCAGTTAGACATGAGTTCAAACACACAACCTGCAATTAATCCTGATGATCAAATATGGAAGAAATAAGATGCATTGTTGATGAGTTGGATGTTTTCAACTATGAATGATGTAGTTCTAAATTCAGTAATCAATTGTGAAACATCTACTGAAATTTGGAGTCATTGATAGAAGCGTAAAAGCACTAGTATATTTAGTACGTCAAATGGAAGATTTCCTCTAACTTATGAATTTTTGGCTATCTAATTGTGTTTTTGATCATAAAAGATGAAAAGACAAAATGTGACGTTTAGGAACAAATGGGAGGCGAATCGAACGAGAAATGAAGAAGT
Organism: Ailanthus altissimus; assembly: GCA_946807835.1. Taxonomy (NCBI): domain Eukaryota; kingdom Viridiplantae; phylum Streptophyta; class Magnoliopsida; order Sapindales; family Simaroubaceae; genus Ailanthus; species Ailanthus altissimus. The sequence goes on along the minus strand of OX327685.1, from coordinate 21,636,454 downwards.
TGAGATCAAAATATGAGAAATGAAGAAGTTGAACCTAGGGTTGGGCTAGCACCCAGAGATGCTTCCACAACTAGCATTTTCTAAGTCCAAGCGCCGGGGTACTTAGCCCCACCGCCGCAGCGCCCATGCAACTAATAAAAACACCTTCCTAAATGTCTTATTTCGACTTGAATTCAAAGACCCTCAACTCTAAGGTTTCTTATACCTATAAAAGCACACTTTTAAGAGTAAAAACATAGACTTTAAGAGAGGAAAAACTTGGAGAAATAATTCACAACACAAATCAAGAGATCAAAGCCAAGATTGAAGATTCAAGCTTCAAGTAAAGATAGAGAGAGAAGCAACCCAAGACGTCTTTTTGATTAGTTTTTCTTCTCTTTTCTTATCATTATGTTCTTATTCTTACTGTTATTCATAGATTGGTTTGCTACTTATGGTTTAATGATGAGCTAAACTTATTTTTATCTACGTTAGACTATGAACCTAGTATGTAATTAGATTTTATTGATTCTTTGTTTATGAACTTAATACATTACAATTGATTCATTCTATATTGAGTTTATTGCTGTCATTATATCTAGCCAATATTTTAAATGATTGAGGAACCATGATGAACTTGACAAAGGGATTCATGTGTTTAGCTTATGATAGTTTAATGCATGATCATAGGGTAACAAACATGAGTTCCATGTATAATAAACATATACCTAGATGGAATTTATGGTGATTTAGACCTAGTCTTAATGAATTACATTCTCATATGATTATCATAGACATATAGTTAGTTGTTAGAATAAGTAATATAGTCACTCGATCATTGACAGAGGCTTGTGATGAAATTAGAGTCTAGTCAATCAATTTATATTAAGGGACTAACTAAGATGTTTATGAATTCAATGAAATACTAAGGGATAAGTTGAAACCCTAGATTCTTATCAATTAGTAAATTTAACTCTTTGTTTATTTGCTATTTAGGTTAGGCTTAATTGATAGAACTAGGTTAGTTAATTGAATTTTAGATTTTGGTTCTCTGGATAAAAGAAAAGTAGAATTAGTTTTAGTAATTAATTGAAAAAGATAGATTAATAGTCCCTATTAGAATGATAACTTGTACTTTAAATTCTATATTACTTGATACGATAGCGTGTACTTGCATTTAGCTATTATTGCATACATTAGTCATCTTAAGAGAATGTTCGATAGTTAGCCAATTGTTAGGTTGGCTCAACTTCGAGCTCAATTACAAACTACAAGGAAAGGCACAATGAAGATAAATTAGTACTATGTTAAGATAAAAAAAACATTTCTAACAATTTAGTAATAGTTGGAAAGCCAATTCTAGATTATGATCTGATTATAAATCTCTTAGCTGGACTAGGATCTGATTATGATCTAGTTGCAGTTCTTGTTTCTACAAAATCAGATGAACTAACATTAGCTGAATTATATACAATTTTACTTAGCCATAGAAGCAAGCTCGAGTTAACTAATGGTTAGATGAACAATAACGTTTCTGTAAATGTAGTTCAGTACAATGGCAGAAAGAACTTCATAGGTAAAAACTTTGATAACAAAGGTAATTTTAATGGTAATAATAAAGGGAATTATAAAGGAAGCCGGGACTGTTAGAGATGGTGCTTACATGCCATTTCAATTTTGTATGAATATTAATTGTTTAATATTTATACAATAAAAATTTCAAATAAATCGTTAATATTAATTATATAGTACTTACTTTTCAAACATTAAAAATCAAAAGAAGTTTAGATATGATCTAAAAGAGTTTAAGTCAGTGCTTAAAGTTAGCATTCTAAGAGTTAGAACCTTACTTAAAATAGGATAAATACTTAAGAATATATTAGTAATGACATAGTTACAAGGAGTTGCAAATGATGCTAAAAAATGCCATTATGCAGTATGTTCTCAAAAATATCATTCCTGATCTATGGTTGCCGACACAAGTCAATTAGTGTACCTTTTGGATTAGTGTGTATCTGTATCTGGATTATCCAAATAGTTAGTCTTAGTAGACAATAGACTTAGTGGAAGCTCGTATAGGAATGTATGTATCTACTAAGGGTTGGGTACTGAATAGACTGATGATGACCTCTAATAGATATCCCATAGAGCCATCAATGGAGGGTCTTCTAGAGTTGAGTAGTAATCATAGTCCTTTGACCTGAATGCCATAGTGCGCTTGTGAGTAATCCACCATGTTTTAATTCTAAGCATGTCAGAGATCTTTCATGGTCTGACCTTTGATGGCGTTGGATAGAGTCCGATGCTTATGAAGTTTGATGTGCATAGATATAAGATTTGTCAACTTATATGGGTGAGTTGTATATCTTAATGTTCTAAGATTGTATTTTAAGAAGTCTTGTGACCACAAATATTAAACCCCATAAAAGAGTTTTTTGTAGGGTTAAACAATATTGTAAAGGGGTTTAAGTATAATATATATGAAAATACAAATTTCGAGATAAGTTCACGGTGGAATGCATAGAGAATTGACAGTGATGATTTTTACTCTTCTAAGATATAGGTGATGAAGGGATTATATGGATATAATTGACATCATCTTATATGGTTTAATGCATCATTTTATAATATCCATAACATGTTTGTGGGGCATTGTTCATGGACTTACAGAAAAGTTTCGTAAAATAAGTTGGTGTGAACTTAGGGATATCATAATATGAAGTGTACTCGTTGAGCACTGGGGCTGGTTGAATGGTTTGGGAACCACACGTGCTAAGGTTTAAGTGTTAAACCTATTATTTAATTAATTAACAATTATTGTTAACTAATTGAATGTTGACACATGGCATAATGCATACCCATTTGTGGGACAAGTGGCAAATGCATGGCATTAAAGTGATAAGTGGCTTGAAACATGCAACTTGCATGAAATTTGGCCTTTAAAAGATTCATCCTTAATTAAAAGAGAAAGGATACAAATGGCATGTGTTTTGTTTATTAAATGGACACATGCCCATCAGCATAAATCAAACTACAAAAATGCAAGTGTTGCATTTTATTTTTTGAGTTGTATCATTTGGCCAAAAATTAAAAGTAAAGAGATGAAAAGTTCTTTATCTCTTTAAGTGTAAAATTTGGCCAAAGTGAGAATTAAATGAAGAAGAGTTCTTAATTTCTTTAAGTGTAAAGTTCGGAGAAGTTTAAAGAAAAGAGAAGAGTTTTCTTTGAAAGTGTGTAAGCTTCAGCCATTTGAGAGAAATTAAATTGCAAGAGTTGTAATTTGCATCATAGGTCACATTCGGCCAAATTAGTATGAGAGAAAGCAAGAGTTGCTTAATTAACAATCCTGCTAGAAATAAAATATTGCCATTCTAGATTCATAATCCCACCGGATGTTACAGACTAGAATTGTTCATGAGATCGCTTTAGTGTGACCTCCGAATTCCATTCTTCACCAAAAATCTTCAAGAGTAAGTTTTTTGGACTCTATTACTGTAATAGACTTTAATTAAGTATGTATTTGTTGAATAGAAAATTAGATTTCTATTTCACTACGTAATTGTATGTTTGACATGCATTGATTATTCAATGAACATCATTCACATGCATGCAGCCTTAGATGCACGTTAATAATAGTATTAGAGTATGTTTATGTGTTGTTCTCGGTATAATGAAGTGTTTTGTGTTAATTAGGATGCCCACAAATAGTGGGTACTATATTTGCAAGAGTTAGAAGTGCAAAACTAGGTCACTGGTAGAACTAGCATTGAGGCAGTACATGCTTGCCGCTGCAGGGTTTGTAGAAATTCGATGAATGCTAAGGTGATGCATGGTTTGGTGTTGGGATGTTCCAATAGAGTGCTACAGTGGTGGCTATGTAATGCCAAAGTGCTGAAGGTTCTGACTTTAGCACTACAGTAATGGAATTGTAGCACTGTGATGCTCAAAGTATAATTGGCGCTGCAACAATGTCTTCTCGGCGCCGCAACGTTGAATTTACTGACCTTAGCACTACAGTTGTAGATGTCTGGCACTGCGAAATTGGACCCATTCACTCCATTTGATTTTTTAAATGCATGTGATATTTATTTAAGCAATATAACTATTATATAACTACTTTATAAGCTATAAATCATTTATTTGCGCTGTTAACCATAATGGGAGCCTTACTGGTGAAAGTTAGTTGTGCTTACATAAAATAAATGGGTGATTATGATTCAAATCTTTATAAGATATGGATAATTAAAACCTTTCTTAATCAAATTGAAAAAGTATTGCATTATGAGATAATATTATGCATGATCTGTCTTGTCAATACAATGTTTAGATGGGTCATCTCGGTCCTTCCTAATTTTGCTAAAGCGTAAAGATTGGTTGATGTGATTTAGATTATGCAAATATAAGCGAATGTATTGCCCAATATTTCTAAAGTATGAGGGTACTATCATACCTAAGATTACTGGTAAGTTAATCTAGAACACACTTACCTAAGATTACTAAAGTGTGAGGATAAGGTGTGTAAATGTTATTGTCCAAAGTACCGTAGCATAGAAATGATAAACCACTTAGGATTTTATTTTACTTTTTATTGACATTTTGTTTACGCTCAAAATATAACGCGGCTATCGCAGTATAGATTGAGGTGTCAATCCCACGAGGAAGCTCTTGGCAAAATAGGTTGGTGAAGTAAAATATTAAAGCAGTAGCAAAGGGTTAATTGATTTAAATGGATGAGATAGAATTGTCTATGAATTGAGAAAAATGTCTTATGATGATTTAAGCAAGGCTTTGAGAATCACAATTATGCTTTATAAATCTACTCTATACTTTGATTCGATATTTATAACTCAACTGAAAGTTTCACATCCCAAACAATCAATCGGAAGGTATGTAATATATAGCACATTTGATAACACACATATTTGATTTAGTTAAACTCTTTGCAAGCATTAACACACATCATGTTATTTATACAAGTTATCTAAGATCGACAATATATCATTTTGACAATATTGCAGTAAAAGATTAACTTGAATATCAAACATTTATTGCCCTTACATGTTATCCAAGATCGACAATATATCAAATTGACAATACTGCAGTAAAAGATTAACATATAAAACAATATAACCAGTAACAATTATAAATCAACATGAATCACATAAGAAAAGCATGACTGAACATATATGAGACATGAGAATTATAACTTCTGGATTATAGAAAATAAAATAGATAAGAGTTTAATCAAAACCAAACTTACAACATTTATAGCTCTTGACACCGAATCAAAGCATGAAAGTAGATTTACTACACATAAAAGTTCATCTCTTAGCCTTGCTAGGAACTCTAGCCTAAATTACAATACATGTTAATGAGAATAAAAGAAGAGAGAAAATTATCTTCTTAAAAACGTCCTAAGGGTCTCCTTATATAGGCAATGAATGGACATATGTCATGGATGACATCAATCTTCAATAATTTTAAGTCAATAACTCGTGTATCCACTTGCAGCACGTTTTTGATAATGTAAATGATCAATTCAGCTTCTACGGCCGACATGAAAGTTGTAGAATTTTGACTCTTCTTTCCATAGGCACTGATTTCATGCAAATTGGATGAGTGTCCAATGAGATATGAGCAAAATTCCAAAGATACACCAGAATTCGGCCAACAACCATTTTACCCACTTGCAATGCGATTTGGTCCATGATAACGGCTGATTTGGACTTTACCATAAACATACGAGTTGTTGATAGTTAAGTCAGAAATTCACAGCTTCAAGAATTATACCAATTGAGTACGTATTTTGGGAGATACGGTCCAAATACGTGAGTTGGGTCAAGCTGGGTAAGAGTTGTAGTCCGATTCTGTTGTATCTCAATTTTTGGCCCATAACATGTTGGATTTTGCTTTTCCACTATTCTTCAAATTTGTGTAAGATTGAGTCATGTTGCACCCGGTTCAAGAATTTCTTCATTTCGATTTCTACATTGAGAGTTATGTCCAATTTACCTAAACCTGTCCAAATAACATTCATTAATCACAATTTAAGGAGAACACTTTATTTCAAGCTAAAAATACAGAAAATACTAAAATTGGTGACATTAAATGGTGATTGAATCTTTTAACAACATGCATTTTCATGTGTTCATCACAGCCCCCAACCAGCTTATTGCTAGTCTCTAGCAATTCAAGCGTAAATAGAATATGCAAAACTACCTAAGTACTTCAATCAAAACGTCAGTTCGAGATCACTGTTGCTATCATGGTTTTTTCAATTACAACTTCCATAATTTGTGTGTGTGTGAACTAAGCCATAACCATCTAACCACAAACCACAATAGATATAGCCTTGAGAATTTATCCAAGTAAAAGCCTCAACTCCATATCCTCACAGGTGTATGACTGTTTAAAAGGTTAGGACTTCTCTTATGGAGTTGGACAACAGTTAAGCACTCAAGAAAAAGTCAATTTTAAGGACAGACATATAAACTAACATTGATCCGAAGATAGGAAAATTATTTGTTTAAAAATCAATTATTCATATCATACGCCAACTTTAGAACTTTAATTGGCTTGTGAGAATAATACAATTATAACTTGGTGAGGAAACTGTTTTACAAGGTATTTGTCTTCTAAAATTGAATGAAGACTTTATTAAACTGAATTGCTTCTTTTTTTTTTTTTTCTCTTGTTTTTGGTACTTTTGTGTTTTTTTTTTTTTTTGTTTTTTTTTTTTGTTTTTTTGAAGAATACAAGGAAGCATTACAAAGGTTTCTCACCAAATTATATTATGCACAAATGTAACCAACTTATCCCTTAATTCAAATAATATCATTCTAAACAAAAATTAACCAATTCAAAGGATCAATGAAAGTTCATAAGCTGTTTTCTCAACCTTTCCACTTACTCACAAAAGATATGCGAGATTAGAAAAATATATACTTAAACATGGGAATTCTCTTGGCTATATAAATTGAATCATCCATCTTACCACAAGGCTTAGCATTGTGCTCAAAAATATTTTGGAAGTCATTCTTTAGTAACCTAGATAGAAACAGTGACTCAACCTAAACAATTCTGAAATCATACTTAGGCAGAAAAGCAAATTCCTTTATACAAGAATTACCAAGACTACAAGCAATAAACGACAATGCATGAAATATAAAACAAAATAACAAAAAGTTAGTTAAAATGCATTTCAAAAGTTAGTACTAAAACTCCTTACTCTGCCATTCTAATTTGACCTAGAATGCGTCTCAAGAGTTCAAGAATGAACTCTTTACTCTGCCATTTTAATCAAATGTCGGACCATAATTTTTTTTTTTTTTGTAAAATGCAACGTATGTCTACTATCCTCCCCCCAAACCAGATGAAACATTGTCCTCAATGTTTAAATAGAAAGAGATAAAGTATAGGAGACATTACCTGAAACGCCAGTTATTTGAAACAAACAAACCTGAGAGACACTTAAGCAAATATAAACTAAAATGATGGTACTGATAAATAAATAAATAAAAAGAAAAATTTACAAACGGAGTGTCAGATCCAATTTTCGCTTGTTAAGGCCCACTGACCAATCGATCCGAGTTATTGCTGGGTCAGGTTCGTAGGTAACTGCCTGTAATTTGTTAATCAATTCATCCGCCTCAGTAGCAGAAACCAGGATCTGTCGCGCCGAATGTGAAATAAAATTCTGTTCCACAGCTTGATCAAGAAAACAAAGTAAGCAATCAAAATAGTTATTAACATTCAACAAACCTATGGGTTTTCGGTGGATATTCAGTTGGGCCCAAGAGACAATTTGAAAAATTTCTTCCAAAGTACCAAAACCACCTGGTAAAGCAATAAAAGCGTCTGCATTGCAAAGCATTCTGGCTATACGTTCATGCATGGATGAGACTTGTAATTCTTCCCCTATTGTTTTCCCGGTCAGGTTTCCCACGGCCAAAGCTGTAGGAATAATACCTAAAACTTGACTTCCTCCTAAATGTGCAGCTGTTGACACACACCCCATTAGCCCAAGGCTACCTCCTCCATAAATCAAATGAATTTTTCTTGCAGCTAATGTTTTTCCTAGATTGTTTGCTGCTTCTACGAACACTTTACTCTCCCCAGGACTAGATCCACAAAATACACATATATTTCGAAATTGTCGAACTTGGGTTTCCTCCATATCTACTCTCACCTTTATCTCAATATATGAAAATGAAGAAACTGAGGTGCTGTATTTATAGAGTGCCAAATGACAATAATGATTATGGTAACCTGACAGTTTGTCAAAAGAGAGTTAAAAATAAAACACAAAAATTTAAACATAATGACCCGCATGCATTATTGAACAAAAAGATTTGAATTTAAGACATCTACATGAGTAGCCCTACTATTCATAAAATAAAGTTTGAAATTAAAACACATGTATTTACAAGTAGTTGTGATTGTGGCTCACATCTTCCTCTGGTTTTACGTCCAGTAACGGCTTAAACGCCCTCTATGGGTCGGGGATAGGCTTCCCATCCAATTTTCTTATAAATTGGCAAACAGGGTCTTTTAGAGTCAGATTCCCGAGACTATACCGTTGATGTTCATTTTTGAATTTGTTCCATAAATCGAGAAGTTCACGTTGCACGAGCCCACAGGGATGCGTCTCAAGAGTCAATAGGATATCATCCAAAGACTCCTTACTCAGTCCATCCTTAATGAACTGAATTTTATCTTCTCGATTTCTAGATACGAATCCTAAAGAACGACAACTCCGATTACAATTCCATCGAGCACATTTATGACAGACTTGTAACCTTTTTGCTCGTCGCCTTTTGGCATAAGAGCTTCTTCCAAGACCAGGCATATGAGAAACAAAATCATTTTCAAACTCACCGGACAACCGAACCTTGGCTTCAATTAACCAACGAAGGTCCACAGGGATATTACCCAACATCAATAGCCTTAGTCTTTCACACCGTGCTTTGTAAATCTTAAGTAGAGCATTTTGAGGAAATGAAGGAAAACGTTTTTTAAGGTTGGCAAGAATGCGATCCATTTTGAAAGAAAGAAAAGAGATGAATACACAGTTTGAGGGACAGTTTTTAGGGAACTGAGAAACCGACTTTAATAGTCACGGAGTACCGTATCCGCCACTTGACCGGGAAATAAAATCACACTGAAGAAAAAATAAAAAGAAGAAAATAAAGTAAAATAAAATGTGCAGGAAAATAAAAGCAAAAATACAAAGTCAAAAGATAAAGTATAGACAAAATATAAAATATGGTACAGATAGATTGAACCTGATCAATCACGATAGACAGGATCCACAAGAGGGATCTCGCCTAGGTACATAGAGTCGTTTACCTTTTCCACGTAGCTTTTTAGCCGCTGTCCATTCACTTTGAAAGTCCGTCCATCAGTGGGGTCTTCTATTTCAACAGCACCATTAGGAAAAACATGTCTTACCATAAATGGACCAGTCCATCGAGATCTCAACTTTCCAGGGTGTAAATGCAATCGAGAATCATAAAGATAGACCCGTTGATTTGGCTCAAAGTGTTTCCTTGAGATCTGTTTATCATGAGCTACTTTCATTTTAGCTTTGTAAATTCTGGAGTTGTCATATGCGTCATTTCGTAGCTCTTCTATTTCTGACAATTGTAACTTTCTCTGGAGACCTGCAGCATTCAAATCAAAGTTAAGGGCTTTGACAGCCCAATAAGCTTTATGTTCTAGCTCAACAGGTAAATGGCAAGCTTTCCCATAAACAAGCCGGTATGGGGACATTCCTAAGATGGTTTTGTATGCAGTACGATATGCCCATAATGCATCAGAAAGGCGTAGAGACCAATCTTTGCGATTCGGGTTAACCGTCTTTTCCAAAATCTGTTTAACCTTTCTATTTGCTAGCTCGGCTTGTCCATTTGTCTGTGGGTGGTATGCAGTGGAAACTTTGTGAAGAACACCATACCTGCGCATCAAAGCTTCAAAAGAACGATTACAAAAATGTGTTCCTTGGTCACTAATGATGACACGTGGCGTACCGTACCTAGATAACACATTTTCTTTTAAGAATTTTACCACAGTTGTATTATCATTAGTACGACAAGCTACAGCCTCCACCCATTTTGATACATAGTCAACAGCTAAAAGGATGTAAAGATAGCCAAAAGATGAAGGAAATGGACCCATAAAATCAATACCCCAACAGTCAAATATCTCGATAACAAGAATAGGGTTAAGAGGCATCATATTTCTTCGAGATAAAGCACCTAACTTTTGACATCTTTCACAGGAACGACAAAAATTATTAGTGTCTTTGAACAAAGTGGGCCAATAAAGACCACACTGTAAAATTTTCACAGCTGTCTTCTTCATAGAAAAATGGCCACCGCAAGCAGCACTATGGCAAAAATTTAAGACACTAGAAACTTCACTTTCAGGAATGCAACGTCTCATGATTTGGTCAGGACAGTATTTGAAAAGATATGGATCATCCCAATAAAAGTTACGTACCTCAACCAAGAACTTACGCTTATCTTGTGCACTCCAGTCAGATGGAAGTTCACCACAAACCAAATAATTTACGATATGTGCATACCAAGGTATTTGGCTTATAGCAAAAAGATGTTCATCTGGAAAATCATCTCGAATGGGTGGCAAATCAGTAGAGTCAGTGAACTCAAGGCGGGATAGATGATCAGCAACAACATTTTCAACGCCTTTCTTATCTTTGATGGTTATATCAAATTCCTGCAAAAGAAGAATCCACCTAATTAAACGGGCTTTAGCATCCTTCTTAGAAAGAAGGTACTTAAGGGCTGCGTGGTCAGTAAAAATAACAATAGGTGAACCAATCAAATAAGAACGAAATTTATCTAAGGCAAAAACAACAGCTAGTAGTTCTTTTTCAGTAGTAGTGTAATTCATTTGAGCATCATTCAAAGTCCTACTAGCATAATAAACAACAAAGGGTTTTCCCTCCCTCCGTTGCCCAAGAACTGCTCCTACAGCATAATTACTTGCATCACACATAATTTCAAATGGGAGGTTCCAATCCGGTGATTGCATGATAGGAGCGGTGGTGAGTTTGGCAATGAGTGTTCGGAATGCCTCCTCACACTCTTGTGTCCATGTAAATTCTGCATCTTTTAGCAAAAGGTTACACAATGGTCTAGATATGGCAGAAAAATTTTGTATAAACCTTCTGTAAAAGCCAGCGTGTCCAAGAAAGGATCGGACATCTTTTACCGTTTTAGGTGTAGGTAATTTAGAGATTAATTCAATTTTTGCCTTGTCAACCTCTATCCCTCTTTCAGATACAATGTGCCCTAAAACGATTCCTGAAGATACCATGAAATGACATTTCTCCCAATTTAGCACAAGTCCTTTTTCTTCACATCTACTCAAAACAGATTTCAAGTTAAGTAGGCATAAATCAAAAGAATTACCAAAAACAGTCAAATCATCCATAAAAACTTCCATGCATTTTTCAACCATATCAGAGAAAATACTCAACATGCAACGCTGGAAAGTAGCTGGTGCATTACATAATCCAAATGGCATTCTACGAAAAGCATAAGTACCAAAAGGGCATGTAAAAGTAGTTTTTTCTTGATCTTCTATAGCTATCTCAATCTGGTAATACCCTGAATACCCATCAAGAAAGCAATAAAAAGGATGTCCAGCTACACGTTCTAAAATTTGGTCGATAAAAGGCAATGGAAAATAGTCTTTCCTAGTGGCTGTGTTTAACTTTCTATAATCAATACACATTCTCCAACCACTTACTACCCTAGTTGGAACAAGTATCCCATTCTCATTTTCAACAACAGTAACCCCAGATTTCTTAGGAACTACTTGAGTTGGACTTACCCATTGACTATCAGAAATTGGGTAGATTATACCCGCATCTAATAGTTTCAAGACCTCTTTCTTTACTACTTCTTTCATTGTTGGGTTAAGTCTTCTTTGTGGGTCTCTACGAGGTTGGGAACCTTCCTCTAAATGAATTCTATGGGAGCATATCAATGGAGAAATACCTTTAATATCAGCTATGGTCCAACCTAATGCAGACTTATGTTCTTTTAACAATTTTATCAATTTTTTCTCTTGTTCAGCACTAAGTTCAGAAGAAATGATGATAGGAAAGGTATCACCTGGTCCCAAGAATGCGTGTTTCAAACCTTTGGGCAGTGGAGAAAGCTCAACTTGTGGTGTCTTGAGGTTTGATGGTTTTGGTCTCTCCCTCTCTCGTGGCAACTCTTCAAAGTGTGGCTGCCAAAATCGAGTCCGTTTATCCTGTGAGTCAAAAATACTAAACACATTAGTTGTTACATCAGGATAATACAATTCTTCAAAATCAAAATTGAGAAGGTTTTTCGAAGAATCATAGCCATGATTTTTATAAGCTTCCTCCGCTACAAGTGTGTCTATCATATATGAATGATAGCACTCGTCTTCTTCTCGTGGTTGTTTGCCAATGTTGAAAATGTTCACCTCAAGAGTCATATTCCCAAAAGATAATTTCATTAGACCATTTCTGCAATTAATAAGAGCGTTAGCAGTGGCTAGAAAAGGTCTCCCCAAAATAAGAGGGATTTTTGACTCCATGTTAACAACAGAATGAGTATCTAAAACAAGAAAATCAACAGGATAGTAAAATTTGTCAATTTGCAACAAAACATCTTCTACTATTCCCCGTGGTTTCTTGATTGATCGGTCAGCTAATTGTAGGACTACAGATGTTGGTTTAATCTCACCAAGTCCCAACTGCAAGTAAATAGAATAAGGCATTAAATTTACACTTGCTCCTAAGTCCAATAAAGCTTGACCAAACTCATGTGTCCCAATTTGGCAGGAGATTGTGGGACATCCTGGGTCTTTATACTTGGGTGGTGTCTTTTGTTCAATCACTGCACTTACCTGTTCTGCCAAAAATGCAGTTTTTTTCACATGGTGTTTTCTTTTGATAGTGCATAAATCCTTGATGACTTTGGCATAAGTTGGAACCTGCTTAATCAAATGTAACAAGGGAAGATTAATTTTAACTTGTTTCAAATGTTCCAAAATCTCACCTTGAATTTCTGAATTTTTTCCAACCGGTCGAAGAGCTTGAGGAAAAGGCACTGGGATTGAAAACTTACTTTCGGGCTCTTTTTCCATTGTGGCCTCTTTTTCAAGGGGGGCATCTTTACTACTCGTAGATGTGTTAATTTCAGGAGTAGGTTCACTTACAATCTTACCACTTCGAGTAGTAATGGCATTGACTTCTTTGAGATTTTGAACATCAGAAGTAGAAGCTTGTGCCATGAATTGTCCTTTTGGATTGGATTGAGGTTGAGATGGAAACTTACCTCGCTCTTGTACAGTTAAGGCACTGGTCAATTTTGTGATTTGACTCTTGATTTCTTTGTTTTCGTCCACCACCTGTGCAAGAATTGTTTCAAATTTTTGATTAGTCTTACTTTGTGCCTCCATAAATGCTTGTAATGTATCCTCTAAAGAACTCCTAGTTGGTCGTGCATTATATTGAGGTGCAACATAAGACTTGGGTGCTTGTTGTTCTTGTTTCCATTGGTTGTTGGCTTGTTGGTCAGATTTCCAACTGAAATTTGGGTGGTTTCTCCAGCTAGGATTATATGTTTCAGAGTAGGGTGAATAAGGCTTCTTGTACATCCCTAGGGCATTACATTGTTCCTCATATATCCCTCTCATCTCACTATACGTGGGGCAATCCTGAGCTAAGTGTTCTGCTCCTCCACAGACAAAACAGACATCGTGTGACTCAACTCTAGCAACCGTGTGGGTGACCCTTCTATCTTTGGATTTCAAAGCCTCTAACTCCCTAGTTAAGACCTCTAATTGGGCTTTGAGGTTATCCTCTTCCCTAAGATGGAAAACTCCATTGGGTCGTGACCTATTTGTGCTTTCAGCAATGCTAGGTCCAGTCCATGTATGGGCTTTTTCGGCTAAGTCATTAAGGAATTCTATGGCTTCCTCAGGATCTTTGTGAAGGAACTCCCCATTACACATCATCTCAACAAATTGGCGCTCTCTAATTGTGAGTCCCTCATAGAAATAACTAACCAAGCGCCAATTTTCATACCCATGGTGAGGGCACAGATTTAGCAACTCTTTAAACCTTTCCCATGCTTGATATAAGGTTTCACTGTCTTTTTGGGAGAATGAAGAAATTTGTCTTTTCAGGCCATTAGTTTTATGTTGTGGGAAGTATTTATTGAAAAATGCTTGGGTCATTTCTGCCCAAGTTCCTATAGACCTCGGCCTCAAAGAGTATAGCCAACTCTTTGCTTTGTCTTTCAAAGAAAAAGGGAAAAATTTAAGCCTAACAGTGTCTATGGCTTCAGGTTGGCTATGGAAGGTGGCAATTACCTTTTCAAATTCCCTAACATGTACATAAGGATTTTCACTATCTAGACCATGAAAAGTGGGAAGAAGTTGTATCATTCCAGGTTTAAAATCCGAATGTGGTATGTTAGGTGGAAATATAATGCATGATGGTGTGGCTGTGCGAGTAGGATGCAAGTAATCTTTTAGAGTTCTAACGGGGTTTTCTTCGTGTTGGCTCATTGTGTTAGAATTACAAGATGAACTAGAAGGTGAATTCTCTTCACTTACAAATTGTGGGAGTGGTTCTAGTTCTAGTTCTAGTTCTCTCACAAATCTTCCTCGTTTGTCTCTAGGTCGATGCATACATCCTAATTTTTTTTTTTTTAGGAAAGAATTGCTTAAGGAAAATTAAGAAGTGGAATAAACACAACAAGAAATAGAAATAAGTTAGGTGGTAAGACCAACCATGAAATATAAATACAATAACTAAACAAAAGACTATAAAATACGAAGAAAAAAAAAGTACAATAAATAAATAATAAAAACAAAATACAATAAGTAAATAAATAAAAGGTTAGGCGGTAGAACCGGCCATAAAAAGAAAATACAACATGTTAACTAAAGTAAATAAAGTGCAATAAATACGTAAAAGAAAATGAAAATAAAGTACAATAAAAAAAAAGTGCAATAAATAAATAAAGTACAATAAGAAATAAAGAAACTAAGTTAGGCGGTAGAACCAGCCACAAAATAAAAAGAAAATACAACAAATTAACTAAAAAAAAGTACAATAAATAAATAAAAGAAAGTGAATGAAGTTAGGCGGTAAAACCAGCCATTAAAAAAAAGGGCAATAAATAAACTAAAGAAAATAAAGTGCGATAAATAGATAAAAGAAAATAAACTAATTAGGCGGTAAAACCAGCCATTAAGATAATATAAAATATAACAAATTAACTAAAGAAAACAAAATAAATTAGGTGGTAGAACCAACCATGAATAATAAATAAATTACAACAAAGGAAATAAAACTAAGATTTTGTAAAGAAAAGAAAATATACAAAGTTACCACTTTAGTATTTATAATCGCAACCAACTTTCGCTTAGTGTGCTTCCCCGGCAACGGCGCCAAATTTTTGTTTACGCTCAAAATATAACGCGGCTATCGCAGTATAGATTGAGGTGTCAATCCCACGAGGAAGCTCTTGGCAAAATAGGTTGGTGAAGTAAAATATTAAAGCAGTAGCAAAGGGTTAATTGATTTAAATGGATGAGATAGAATTGTCTATGAATTGAGAAAAATGTCTTATGATGATTTAAGCAAGGCTTTGAGAATCACAATTATGCTTTATAAATCTACTCTATACTTTGATTCGATATTTATAACTCAACTGAAAGTTTCACATCCCAAACAATCAATCGGAAGGTATGTAATATATAGCACATTTGATAACACACATATTTGATTTAGTTAAACTCTTTGCAAGCATTAACACACATCATGTTATTTATACAAGTTATCTAAGATCGACAATATATCATTTTGACAATATTGCAGTAAAAGATTAACTTGAATATCAAACATTTATTGCCCTTACATGTTATCCAAGATCGACAATATATCAAATTGACAATACTGCAGTAAAAGATTAACATATAAAACAATATAACCAGTAACAATTATAAATCAACATGAATCACATAAGAAAAGCATGACTGAACATATATGAGACATGAGAATTATAACTTCTGGATTATAGAAAATAAAATAGATAAGAGTTTAATCAAAACCAAACTTACAACATTTATAGCTCTTGACACCGAATCAAAGCATGAAAGTAGATTTACTACACATAAAAGTTCATCTCTTAGCCTTGCTAGGAACTCTAGCCTAAATTACAATACATGTTAATGAGAATAAAAGAAGAGAGAAAATTATCTTCTTAAAAACGTCCTAAGGGTCTCCTTATATAGGCAATGAATGGACATATGTCATGGATGACATCAATCTTCAATAATTTTAAGTCAATAACTCGTGTATCCACTTGCAGCACGTTTTTGATAATGTAAATGATCAATTCAGCTTCTACGGCCGACATGAAAGTTGTAGAATTTTGACTCTTCTTTCCATAGGCACTGATTTCATGCAAATTGGATGAGTGTCCAATGAGATATGAGCAAAATTCCAAAGATACACCAGAATTCGGCCAACAACCATTTTACCCACTTGCAATGCGATTTGGTCCATGATAACGGCTGATTTGGACTTTACCATAAACATACGAGTTGTTGATAGTTAAGTCAGAAATTCACAGCTTCAAGAATTATACCAATTGAGTACGTATTTTGGGAGATACGGTCCAAATACGTGAGTTGGGTCAAGCTGGGTAAGAGTTGTAGTCCGATTCTGTTGTATCTCAATTTTTGGCCCATAACATGTTGGATTTTGCTTTTCCACTATTCTTCAAATTTGTGTAAGATTGAGTCATGTTGCACCCGGTTCAAGAATTTCTTCATTTCGATTTCTACATTGAGAGTTATGTCCAATTTACCTAAACCTGTCCAAATAACATTCATTAATCACAATTTAAGGAGAACACTTTATTTCAAGCTAAAAATACAGAAAATACTAAAATTGGTGACATTAAATGGTGATTGAATCTTTTAACAACATGCATTTTCATGTGTTCATCACATTTGTTTAGCATTTGATGCTAGTATAGGTTAGGTATTAGATACCACTTGTCATTCTCATATGTGCAATATGTTGTATGGTTTGAGGAATGCTAGGAAGCTTTGAAGAGGAGAAGTATAGTTTCGTGTAAGAAATGGAGATTTTCTAAATGTTGAAGTTGTTGAGACATTTGAGTTACTTCTCCCTTTTAGCAGAAGAACTATATTGTATAATTATTATTTTATGCCAAACACTATAAGGCAAATCATATCACTTCCTGTGTTAGACAGAGAGGGTTATCATATATATTAGGAATAATTTCTTATGTTTATATGATAATGATAATGTGTTGGTAACTGAGTGTCAATTGATGAATGACCATTATATTTTAGATATAGTAGAAAATGTCTTGAATGCACTAGTGAATAGAATAAATAGTAGTTCAGAAACTTTGAATAATATAAAATTGTAGCATATGAGATTAAGTAATATTAGCATGAGATGCCTAACTCGTCTGGTTAATGATGGTTAGATACTTGATCTTTACATAAAACCATATCCAATTTATGAATCTTATATTTAAGAGAAGATGACTAAATATCTTTTTGTTGGTGCTCGACACTAAGCCACTGATTTATTAAAACTAGTACATAGTGATGTATATGGTCTCGTTAATCATACTGCTATGGGTGGGTTTCGATACTTTGTCATTTTTATCCATGACTTGTCATGATATGGACATTTGTTTCTAATGAGATACAAGTCGAAAATCTTTGAAGTGTTTAAAGAATTTTTGACAAGAGGTAGGGAAACAAACTGGTATGTATATTAAATACTTTCGAACAGATCAAGGCGGTGAACACATGGGAAGTGAATTCACGGATTATTTAAAAGAGAATTGGATTCTTGTTCAGTATCATCCTATAGGTACTCCTCAACACAATATATTTTGAAGATGAGGAATTAGACTTTATTAGATATGGTTCGATCGATGATGAGCTTCACATCTTCTACAATATCTATGAGGTTATACTCTAGAAATCGTTGTTCACTTATTGAATAAAGTTCCATCAAAAGTCATTTCTACTACTCCGTGTGAGATATGGACTGGATGAAAACTGAGTCATAAGTATGTTAAGATTTAGGGTTCTCTTACTTATGTAAAAGCAACAACATAAACTTGCACCCTAGGGGTATAAGAATCAGTTCATTGGATATCCTAAATATTATATAGGATATCAATTTTATGACCTAGAGGAATGAAATATATTTGTTGCTTGTAATACCACTTTTTTAGATAAATAATTTCTCATTAATCGTGAGATTATAGAAGGATTGAACTTGATGAAGTTAAACCAGAAGTTTATGAATCAATAATGGAACCTCATGCTCAATCAAGTGAGATACTTTTAACACACCCTCCACGTAAGTTAGAAAGGATCTTAAGGCCACTTGTAAGGTATTATATGATACCTAAAGATACCCTTAAGGTTTTTTTAGTTAAAAAAAAGAATCCTTTGACTTTTAGATAGGTGATATTAGACATCGATTTGAAAAAATGGCAAGAAGCCATGAAATGTAAAATTAACTCTATGTATTGCAATCAAGTCTAGGACTTGATTGAGTTTCCCAAAAGAATCGTTCCTATTGGTTATAAATGGGTTTACAAGTGGAAGCATGGGCCCAATGAAAAGGTAGAGACCTTTAAAGCCTAACAAATGGTAAAAGGTTATACTCAACAATATAGGATGATTGTGAGAAATTTTTTTCTCTAATAACCATTCTAAAGTTGATTCGAATTCTGTTGGCTTTTGTAGCATATTATGATTTTTAGATATGATAAATGGATGTACAGATGACTTTCCTGAATATATATCACAAGGAAGGGATATTTATGGAGCAACCTAAAGGTTTTACATCCAACCTAATGTCTAATCTAGTATGCTGACTGAAGAAGTCCACTTATGAACTTGCAGGCTTCTCGAAACTGGAATCTTCATTTTGATGATGTAAAAAGAGGATCTAGTTTCATAAAAAATAAAAAGGAAACATGTGTGTACAGAAATATCGGTGGGAGCATGATTGTCTTTCTTGTTCTTTACATGGATGACATACTCATTATTAGAAATGATATTTGTATGTTACAGTTAGTCAAGAGTTATTTGAGTAAGAACTTCTCTATGAAGGATTTGGGAGAAGCTTTCTGTATACTGGGTATACATATTTATATAGATAGAGCTAGGAAGCCGACATATTTCTCTCAATCTTCATATATAGAAAGTGTTCTTGAAAGATACAACTTCAGTAAATGTAAGATATTTAATGTACCTTCCAAACATGACATTCATCTTTCTAGGAGAATGTTTCCCCAAGATGAAGTTAAAAGGGTTATAATTTCTAACATACCATATGTATCAGCTGTAGATAGCTTGATATATGTTATGTTATGTACTAGACCTGACATTAGTATGATTGTAAGTATTAGGAGCTGGTATCAGTCTAATCCAGATGGCGACCATTTGATAACCGTGAAACATATCCTGAAATATCTTAAGAGTATAAAAGATATGTTTCTAATTTATGGAGAGAATGACTTACAA
Source organism: Ailanthus altissimus (assembly GCA_946807835.1). Classification (NCBI taxonomy): domain Eukaryota; kingdom Viridiplantae; phylum Streptophyta; class Magnoliopsida; order Sapindales; family Simaroubaceae; genus Ailanthus; species Ailanthus altissimus. The sequence goes on along the minus strand of OX327685.1, from coordinate 21,616,864 downwards.
GTGAAGGGTTCAGACTTTCAGTCTGATTCGGATGATATAAAGTCTATATTAGGATATGTGTTTCTTCTCAATGGTGTCGCAGTCAACTAGAAGAGTGTTAAGCAGGCATCCACAGTTGATTCTACCACGAAGGTTGAATACATTACGGCTTTAGAAGCTATAAATGAAGTAATGTAGATACCCTTGTTTGTCGTAGAGCTCGAGATAGTTTCAAGTTTAGTGGATCCTATCCTACTGTTTTGCGATAACAACGAGGTAATTGCTCAAGCTAAGGAGACAAGGGCACACTAGAAGTCTAACCATGTGGAGAAGAAATACTATATAATTAGAGAAATCTTGGCTAAAAGATATGCAATAATAACTAGAGTAGATTTTATAGATAATATAATGGACTCCCTTAGTAACTTTTAAGGTGTTTAAGAAACACTTTGAGTTAATGGATATTAGATATCATAAAAAATAATACTAGAGCAAGTGAGAGTTGCTAGAGTTGGTGCTTATGTGTCATTCTAATTTTGTATAAATATTAATTGTTCAATATTTATATAATAAATATTTTGAATAAATCATTAATATTAATTATATAGGACCAAGCTTGTTACTTTTCAGACATTGTAGATTTAAAAAAGTTTAGATCAAACCTAAAAGAGTTTAGGTCAGTATTAAAAGTTAATATTCTAATAGTTAGAATATTGTCTGAAATAGGACAAAGACCTGAAAATATATTAATAATGACATAGTTACAAGAAGTTACAAATGACGCTAAGAATTGTCATTAAGTAGAATATTCTCGAAAACATCATTCCTAATTTATAATTGCTGACATAGGTTAATTAGTATAACTTTCAAATCAGTATGTGTCTATATTTGGATTGTCCAGACATTAGTTTTAGCAGACCGTAGGCTTACTCGAAACTTGTATAAATATTAAGGTATCTAGTAAAGACATGCGATTTCCTTCAGGTTGAAGCTATATGATATTTTAATTTACTTCTCCCTTGTAACAGAACTATTGTGTTGTATAACTGTTATTATGTGCCTTATATTTTGAGACAGATTGTATCCCTTCTTGTACTTGACAGTAAAGGATATCATATTTTATATTCAAAATTGTTCTTATGTTTATATGATATGCATAATGTTTTGATAGCTGAGTGTCAGTTAGTTAATGAGCATTATATACTAAATACAATATGAAATATCATGATTGTATAGGTAAATGCTAGTAATAGCTCAAGAACTTTAAATGAGACAGAATTGTGGCAAATGAGATTAGGTCATATGGGTGTAGAATGCTTATCCCATCTGGTTAAGGATGATCGAACACATGATCTGTCCATATAGCTTTATCCAGTTTGTGAATCTTGTATTTAAGAAAAAATGACCAAATCTCCTTTTACTAGCGTTGGACACCGTGCCACTGATTTATTGAAACTTATATATAGTGACATATGTGGTCTAATGAATCACGCTGCAATGGGTAAATTTTGATACTTCGTAATCTTTATCGATAATCTGGCATACTACAGATGTGTTTCTTATGAAACTCAAGTAAAAAACCTTTCAAAAGTTCAATGAGTTTTGACTTGAAGTAGAGAAATAAACCAGCATGTACGTTAAATGCATTCGATCAGATCAAAGCTAAGAGTACATGAGCAATGAATTCTTGAATTATTTAAAGGAGAATGAGATTCTCATTCAGTTTAATGCTCCGGCTACTCTATAACAGAATGGTGTTTCGGAGAAGAGAAATATGACTCTATTAGTTATGGTTTGATCGATGATAAGGATATGATCTAGAAACTGCTGCTCATATATTGAACAGAGTTTAGTCCAAAGCTGTTTCCTCCACTCTCTATCAAATATGGATTGGAAGGAAACTGAGCCTTAAGTATTTTAAGATTTTGGGTTGTCCTGCTGATAGGGGCGTAAAAGCATTAGTATGATTTGTATATAACCTTTGTATTTTACTCCAAATCATAAATATTTGGATATTTAATTGTATTTTTGATCATAAATAGATGCATGACAGAAAATGTGACGCATAGAAACAAACGGGAGGCGAATTGGACGTAAAACGAAGAAGTTATACTCAATATACGAAAGTGAGTGCCAGTCGCAGTGCCCAGGTCAGTAGCTGAGCGCCAAGGCGCCCACAACCCAGCGTCGCAGTGCCCAGTGATGCTTCCCCAAGTCATGTTTTCTGGTCTTGGCGCAGCGGTGCTAAGCCCCCAAGGCCCGTGTAACGTATAAAAGCCCCTCTCAACTTTCCTATGCCAACTTTGATTCAAAGCCCCTCGTCCCTAAGGTTTCTCATACCAACAAAAATATTCTTTTGAGATCAAATATAGAGACTTTGGGGAGGAAAAAATGCAAAGAAATAATTCACAACACAAAATTAAAGATTAAAGCTAAGTAATCAAGATTTAAGATCATGATTCAAGTTTCAAGTCAAGATTGAGAGAGAAGCAACCCAAGACGTCTTCTTGATTAGTTTTTCTTCTCTTTTCTTATCATTATGTTCTTATTCTTGCTATTCTTTATAGATTGGTTTGATACTTTTAGTTTTGTGATGAGCTAAACTTGTTATTCTAAGGTTAGACTATGTGAACCTAGTATGTAGTTGGATTTCATTGATTCTTAGTTTATAAACTTAATTATTATAATTGATTCATGCTATTTGAATTTAATGCTTTCATTATATCTGGCCAATATTATAAATGACTGAGGAACCATAATGAACTCGACGGAGGGATTCTTGTGTTTAGCCTAGGATAGTTTGATGCATGATCATAGGGTAACAGCTATAAGTTTCTTCTAGGATAGACATATACCTAGGTGGCATGTATGGTATAATTTAAACTTGATTTTAATGAATTACATTTTGATTTAATTACCATAGACATATAGGTGATTGTTAGAATGTGTAATATAGTCACTTGACCATCGACAGAGACTTGTAATGAGATTAATGTCTGAGCTAATCAATTGGTATTAATAGATTAACTAAGTGGTTAATAAATCCAATAAAATACCATGAGACGAGTCAAAATCTTAGATTATCTTTATTTATGAATTCTAACCTTTGTTTTTATTTAGTTTAAGTGATAGAGTTAGATTAGTTAATTAAATTTCAAATTGTGATTTTTTGAATAGAAGTTAAATAGGTACAATGTGAGTACTTGATTTATAGAATTAGATTGCATAATCCCTGTAGGATCGATATCTGGACTTAAAATCCTATATTACTTGATATGATAGCATGTGTTTGCACTAGGCTATTAAAGCACACAATCACTTGCTTACTTAAAAGTTATGTAACAGGATAAACTTGCACCCATAGGGTGCAAGTACAATTTATTAGTTATCTTAAGAATTCAATGGATACTAGTTCTATGATCTAGAGGAGCGAAATATTTTTGTTTCTCGTTACGCCACTTTTTTAGAGAAAGAGTTTCTCATGGATCATAAGGATTGTAAAAGGATTGAATTTGATGAAGTCAATTAGAATGAATCAACAATAGAACTACAAGCCTAATCTAGTAGAATACATTTCACACACCTTCTACTTAGGTCACAAAGGATATCAAGGCAAATTGAAAGGTATAGTATGATACTTGAAGGCGCTCTTGAAGTTTTCTTACTTGAAGAAAATGATCCTTTAACTTACAGAGAGGCGATGTTAGACATCTATTCAAGAAAATGGCAAGATGCCATGAAATCTAAACTTGACTCAATATATCAAAATAATATCCAGATACCATAAAATCTAAACTTGACTCAATATATCAAAATAATATCTAGGACTTGGTTGAGTTTTCTTAAGGAATAGTTCCTATAAGTTGTAAATGGGTTTACAAGCGAAAGCATGAGCCCGATGGAAAGGTAGAGACCTTCAAAGCTCGACTTGTAGTAAATTGTTATACTCAGTGATTTGGGATCGATTATGAGGAAACATTTGCACCAATTGCAATGCTTAAGTCAATTCGAATATTATTGGTAATTGTTGTATACTATGACTTTGAGATTTGGCAGATGGATGTAAAAAATGGCATTCCTAAATGGATATCTCGAGGAAGAGATATACATAGAACAACCTAAAAGTTTTGCTTCTAGATTGACCTTTGGTCTTGTATACAAGTGAAGAAGTCCATTTATCGGCTTAAGTAGGCCTCTCGAACCTTGATCATTATTTTGATGAGGTTATTAGAGGGTTTAATTTCATAAAAAAATGAAGAGAAAACTTGTGTGTATAAAGAGGTTAGTGGGAACAATATAGTCTTCTTAATTATTTATGTGGATCACATACTAATCATTGGGAATGATATCGGTATATTACAGTCAGTGAAAATTTATTTGAGTAAGAACTTCTCCATAAAACATTTGGAAGAGGCTTTCTATATACTAGGTATAAATTTTATAGAGATAGAGTTAGAAGGTTAATAGGACTCTCCCAATCTTTTTACATTGACAATGTCTTAGAAGTGTACAATTTTAGTAATTGTAAGACAATTAATGTACCTTTCAAATATGGCATTCATCTTTTGAGAAACATGTGTCCTCAAACGGAAGATGAAAGGGTTAAAATGTTTAACATCATATATATATATATATATATCAACTGTCAAAAACTTGATGTATGCCATGATATATACGAAATCTGACATTAATTTTACTGTAAGTGTTATGAGCTGGTATCAGTCTATTTCAGGTGACAACCATTGGATGGTAGTCAAACATGTCCTTAAATACATTAAAGGTACAAAGGACAAGTTTCTTATATATGTTGATAGTGACTTGCAAGTGAAAGGATACACAGATTTAGACTTCTAATCTAATATGGATGATAGAAAGTCTATATCTGGGTATGTGTTTATTCTCAATGGTACCGCAATAAGTTAGAAAAGTGTCAAACAGGGATCGACAACTAATTCTATAATAGAGGCAGAATATATTGCCATCTCGAAAGCAGTGAAAGAAGCAGTATGGATACTTAAATTTATCGTAGAGTTTGAAATAGTCTCAAGTTCGATGGATCCTATCCCATTATTTTGCAATAATAACGGGGCCATTATACAAGCTAAAGAGCCAAGTACACGAGAGATCTAAGCATGTGAAGAGGAAATACAATATAGTTAGAGAGATCTTGGGTAGAGGACATGTAATATTTTATAGAGTTAACTTTGTAGATAATGTAGCGGACCCACTAACTAAAATCTCAACTTTTAAAGTGTTTAAAAAATATGTAGAGTCATTAGGTATTAAATACCATTACAAGTGGCACTAGAGCAAGTGAAAATTATTGGAATTTGTACTTACGTGCTATTCCATTTTGTATGAATATTTTATTTTACTATTTATACAATAAATATTTCATTTAATAGCTAATTATATTTATTAAATGGTAAAATGCTTGTAACGCTTCAAACACTATATGATCTGAAAGAGTTCAGATACGGTTTAAAAGAGTTTAGACCAATACTAAGAATTAGCAACGTTGAGAGTTATAAGTACTAAGAGTTAGCACTACTAAGAGTTAGCACTGCTAAGAGTTAGTAGGTTATAAGAGTTAGAGAAATTTAAAGAGTTAGAGCCTTGTCTAAAATGGGACAAAAACCTAGGGATATATTAGTAATGACATAGTTGCAAAGAGTTGTAAATAGTGCTAGAAAATGTCATTATGCAAGTATGTTCTCAAACCTTATGTTCTTAATCTATCTTCACTGATGTGGGTTTGTCAATGAAGACTTTATCAAATATAGATAGTGTATGTCTATATCTGGTTGCTCCAAATGGTTAATCTTAGCAGACCATGCATTTAGTGGAAGCTCATATTGGCATACGAGTATTCAGTGAGAACTGGATACTGAATAAACTCAATGAGAACCTCCAATAGGTATCCCATAAAGTCATCAATGGAGGGTCTTCTTGAGTTAAGTAGTATTCGTGGTCCCTTGACCTAAGCACCACGGTGGGCTTGGGAGTGATCCACTATACTTAGTTTATACACATGTCGGAGACTTTTTCACGGTTTGATCACTGGGTGTCACTAGGTATAGTCCGATGGTCATAGTGTCTGGTGTTTATAAATATGAGATCTGTCAGCTCATAAGGGTGAGTTGTATATCCTGATGCCCCAAGATTGTATTTCAGAAAGTTTTATGGCGATAAATAATAAACCTAGGAAAGAGTTTTCCTTACAACAAACAATATCGCAAGAGTTTTCATAAAATACGAATCTGGAGATAAATTCATGGTTGAGAATATGGAGACTTGACGGTTATGATCTATGTCTCTGCTTTTCTAAGATATAAGTGATGAACTGATTAAATGAATATTATTAACCTCAACTTGTATAGTTTAACATGTCATTCTAAAATTTTTGTAACGTGTGTATGAGGTATCGTTTATGGACTTACAGAAGAGTTCAGTAAGACAAATAGGTGTGAACCTATGGAGTCTTACAATATAAAGTATACTCATTGAGCAATAGGGTAGCGCACCGAGTAGAATGTTTCAATCTGGGAAGATCTTGAAAAGGAAAAATTATTTTGAGGGTCTTTTGAAAAGTTGATAAGGCTTATGTGTTAAGTCCAGAAGGTTGACAAGTAGCAAGTAAGGACTTGCCACCTCATCCCCTAAATAGCTACCACATGTTAAGCCAAGGCATGATGATTCCTTATAATGGCTTGACATATGGCAAAGCATTGCCACCATTTACATTTATTAATCATGAGGTGTGTCATGCTTTGGCCACCACTTAAATAGCATGCCACCATTTTCATTTTGACAAGCATAAGGTGTCTTTATACTTAATAGTTTTTGAGAAGAAATTTGCCATTACTCATGTCTAAAACATTTAGCCACTGAAATTATTTCAATTGGCTTAAAAGGGTGGCAATTAGTATTATATAAGGGGCTTTTTTATGTTGTTATAAGGCAATTAATTAGCTTATTAAATTGTAAGTTAGTTACAACTAAAAGACTAAGTATTAGTAAAAAAGGCCAAGAGAAACAAAAGAGAAGAAACAGAGTTGCGTCGATTCCTGTTGAGATAGAAAACTACTATTCTAGCTCCAGCAATGCCACAAAGTTTCTAAATTAGAGTTGTTCAGAGTACTGCTTTAGGGTGAACTCCTTTTATCTCATTAGTGTAATAAAATATATATTTATTTTCGTTGCACTTATTTTGTATATGTGACGTGCAAATTTGTTAAAATTAAAATTTAAAATGCACACATTCACCTTACGCATAATACACTAACACATTGGACTGAGCATACAAATGGTTTAGTTAATAATAGGTCAAGAAAAAAACTAAACAGCTAACTGCTAGAACTATTGGTTTTCGAACCATAAAAAATTAAACTCTATTTCGGCATCATCAACGGATGCTGCTTCATATTTTGGGTAAAAGTGTAAACCTATAGTTGTCGAACTGCTGAATCCAAAATATTGGGTGCTCTTATATTCACATAGCTTAAGTACCGAACAAACTCATAAGGAGCTTCAATAGATATCCCATAGAGCTGTCAATTGAGGGTCTTCTCGAGTTGAATAATATCCGTGGTCCTTTTACCTAAGTGCTACGGTGGACTTATAAGTGATCCACTATGCTTTGATTCTATGAATGTTAGAGACCTTTCATGGTCTGAACTCTAGGTTTCATTGGGTATGGTTATTTGGATACGATCTAATGCTTATAGAGTCTGGTGTATATAGATATGAGATTTGTCATATCATATTGGTAAGTTATTTATCCTGATGTCCTATATTTTAGAAAGTCTTGTAGCCATAAGCATTAAACCTCCAAAATTTTTTTTTCGTTGAGTTAAACAATATAAAAAATAAACATATGGATATTGTTTACAAAAATACAAATTTTGAGATAAGTTTATGGTCAAGTGTATAGAGATTTTACGATGATGATCAATATTTCAGCTCTCCCAGGATATAGATGACGGAGGGATTATACAAATATAGTTGACCTTAACATGTATGGTTCAACGTACTATTCTGTAATATCTATAAAGTATGTGTAAGGACCATTCACGGACTTACTGAAGAATGTCATAAGATAAACGGGTGTGAACCTAGAGAATCTTACAATATAAAGTATACTCGTTAAGCACTGGGGTAGTAGACTAGGTCAAACGGTTTAATCCAATTTTTTTTTAAAAATAGAATTTTCAGGATCTGTCAAGAAGCACACGTGTCAAGGTTTAAGTATTAAACCTATTATTTAATTGGTTAACAATTGTTGTTAACCAATTAAATGTTGACACATGGCATAATACATGGCCTGTGAGATAAGTGGCAAATGCATAGCATTAAGGTGACAAGTGACTTGAAACATGGAACTTGGTAGACATTTGACCTTTAAAGGACACAAGTCTCTAACTAAAAGAGAAATGAGATAAATGGCATATGTTTGCTTTATTAAGTGGACACATGTCCATTAGCATAAGTCAAACCATAAAATGTAAGTGTTGCATTTTATTTTTTGAGTTGTATCATTCAACCAAAAATTGAAAGAGAAAAGAAGAAAAGTTATTCATCTTTTTAAGAGTAAGGGTCGGCTAAGTTAATAGAAAAGAGAAGAGTTCTTTTTGAAAGTGTGTAAACTTCGGCCATTTGAGAGAAAATAAGTTATAATAGTTGCAATTTGCTTTATAGGTCACATTCGACCAAATTAGAATGAAAGAAAGAAAAAGTTGCTTAATCAAAAATCTTGCTGGATATAAAATGCTGCCGATCTAGATTCATAATTCCACCGGATGTAATGTCCTAAATGGTTTCGCGAGATCTCTTCAATGTGAGCTCCAGATTTGATTCTTCACTAAAAGTCTTCAAAGGTAAGTTTTTCGGATTCTATTACTGTAATAGAATTCAAATAAGTATGTGTTTGTTGAATAGGAAATTATATTTCCATTCCATTATGTAATTGTATGTTTAACATGCATTGATTATTCAATGAACACCATTCATATGCAGGCACCTTTAGATACACGTTAACAAAGGCTATAGTGGAAATAATAACCAAGGTAACTACAAAGGAAAAGGCAAAGGCAAGCAAGGTTATGGTGGTTAGATTAAGACAAACTCTAAAATTGTGTGTCAAATTTGTTTAAAGAGTGGACATAAAGCCTCTAGGTGCTGGAATAGGTTTGATGAGAACTTTGAACCATAAATGATTATGAATAATCAATAATCACAAGCTGCTGCTTATGTTGCTGCACTCGGATCCACAGAAGAAGCAGAAACAGATCACAGCTAGTATCTAGACAATGGAGCAAGTCAGCATGTCAATAGCTAGTATCTGGATTACATATTATACATATTGGAACCTGTTTCATAAACACATTAAAACAACACCAAACCTTGAAACTTTGCAATGTGTTACATGTTTCTAAAATAACCAAAAACCTAATAAGCATCTCTAAACTCACCGATGATTTGAATCTTAAGGTTGAATTCATAATCAATTTTTGGTTTATCAAGGATATGAAGGGGAATGTTTTACTTCAAGGAACTGTTAGAGGTAGTTTATATCAATTGCTTGATGGTTCTGGTCAAAATGCAGCAATTTTTCTCTAAAATAATGCTTCTGGCAGCAAGTTTAAGTAATTGTTTGTTGTTCATATAGAAAATAAATCATGTAGTAGTAAAGTTTCAAGTCTTAAAACTTTGCAATGTGTTGCATGTTCCTAAAATAACCAAAATCCTGATAAGCATCTCTAAACTTACCAATGATTTGAATCTTAAGTTTGAATTCATAATCAATTTTTGGTTTATCAAGGATATGAAGGGGAATGTTTTACTTCAAAGAACTATTAGAGGTGGTTTATATCAATTGCTTGATGGTTTTGGTCAAATTGCAGCAATGTTTCTCTAAAATAATGCTTCTGGCAACAAGTTTAAGTAATTGTTTGCTGTTCATATAGTAAATAAATCATGTAGTAGTAAAGTTTCAAGTCTTAAAAATTTTAGTTCTGTAATAAGCCCATCAAAGTCTTTGTTTCTTATTGAATCAAGTGTAAATTCAGATATTCTACATAGAAGATATGATCACAAAAATCTAGAAGTACTAAAAAGAATAGTATGTGATTGTAACACTAATTCAAAGTTGAATAAAAATGTTACATTAAGTTTTTATAATGCTTGTCAACTTGGCAAAAACCATTAATTACACTTTGGTATATCTAAAACCATAACCAAAAATCCTCTTGAGATAATACACTCAGATATTTAGGGTCCTGCATCTGTAGTCTTAGGTGAAAATTACAGATATTTTATGAGTTTTATAGATGATCATACTAGATTTGTATTGATCTACCTTTATAATTAAAATCATCGGTTCAACAAACCTTTAAACATTTTTAACTACATGTCAAAAACTTAATTGACAGAAAAATTAAAATTTTTTAGTCTAACAATAAAGGAGAGTTTAAAGTCATGACAATTTTTACAAGAACAAAGGATTACTCATAGAATGTCATGTCCCTATTCTTAAGTAAGTGTGTGATTAATTAAGTGTACATATAATCTTAAAATTTATTACACGCAGCAGAAGTATCACATACAAAATATACTTAATCTAATATAATCATATGCATATATCTCATAAATGGTCATATGTAAATTAAACTAGATAACAAATAAGTAAAACTTACCTAGATTGAAGGTAACTTTTAATTCTTCAAGAATTCTAATCTTCAAGTCTTGAGCTTACCTTGAAGTGTGCTATTACACAATTCTAGTTCACAACAACAATTGTGAGATTGTAAATCTAGAATAGCAGCCACAAAAATATTTCAGCAACAAGTGTTTATATTTAGAGTGAGATGGTATAAATACTTTGTGTTTTAATTTTATTCTTCAAAACCCTTTGCTTAGAACACTTTCCCAAAAAAAACTTAGCCAATTCTCTCTCAACTATCACTTACATACTTTTACCTTCACAAAGTTAAATGAATGGATTCAATTTTCTTCCCAACACATAATACTATACATGACATACCAAGATACATGCTTAAGTGGAAATATTAATGACATTCACCATATTGCTCTACCACCTGTTTACCCTTAAAATGTAATGCGGCTATCGCAGTATAGATTTAGGTGTTGATCCCACGAGGAAGCTTTTGGCAAAATAGGTTGGTGAAGTAAAATATTAAAGCAGTAGCAAATGAGAAAATTAATTAATTGGTTTAAGAGGATGAGATAATATTGTCTATGAATTGAGGAAAATGTCTTATGATGATGTAAGCAAGACTTTGAGAATTACAATTATGCTTTATAAATCTACTCTACACTTTGATTCAATATGTATGACTCAATTGAAAGTTTCACATCCCAAACAATCAATTGGAAGATATGTAAAATATAGCACATTTGATAACACATGTATTTGATATGACTAAACTCTTTGCAAACATTAACACAAACTATGATCATTTATACAAGTTATCTAAGATCAACAATATATTATTTTGATAATATTATAGTAAAAGATTAAGTTGAATATCAAACAATTATTGTCTTTACATGTTATCCAAGATCGACAATATATCGATTGACAATATTGTAGTAAAAGATTAACATGTAAAATAATGTAACCAATAACAATTATAATTCAACAAGATCACATAAAGAAAGCATGACTGAAAATATATGAAACATGAGAATTATAACCTCTCGATTATAGAAAAATACTAGATAATATTTTAGGCACAAACAAACTTACAAACATTTATAACTCTTGACAAAGAATTAAAGTTTAGAAGTAGATTTATTGCACATAAAAGTTCATCTCTTAGCCTTGTCAAGAATTCTAGCCTAGATTACAATGCATGTTAATAAGAAAAAAATAAGAGAGAATTATCTAATGTTGAAAATATCCTAAGAGTGTCCTTATATAGGCAATGAATGGAAATATGTTAAGTGTGACTTCAATCTTCAATAATTAGGCCAACCACTCATTAACCCACTTGCAGCACCTTTTTGATAATTTAAATAATAGACGTAGCCTTTTTGGCCAACATGAAAGTTATATCATTTTGTCTCTTCTTTCGTAGGCACCAGGTTCATGCAAATTGGACGAGTATCCAATGAGATATGGGCAAAATGCCAAAGATATGTCAGATTTTGGCCAACAACTATTTTACCCACTTGCAATACAATTTGGTCCATGATAACGTCTGATTTGAACTTTACCATCAACATAATAGTTGTTGATAATTGAGTCATTATTTCACAGCTTCAAGAATTATACTCATTAGGTACGTATTTTGTGAATACGATCCAAATACGTGAGTTAGGTCAAGCTGAGCGAAAGTTGTAACCCAATTCTACTGTATCTAAATTTTTGGGCCATAACATGTTGGATTTGGCTTTTCAACTGTTCTTCAAGTTTGTGTAAGATTGAGTCATGTTACTCTAAGTTCATGATTTTCTTCATTTTAATTTCTACATTGAGAGTTACATCCATTTTACCCAAACTTGTGCAAATAACATTCATTAATTATAATTTAAGGAGAACACTTTATTTCAAACTAAAAATACAAAAATACTAAAATTAGTGACATTAAATGGTGATTGATCTCTTAATAAATATGCATTTTCATGTGTTCATCACAATCTCTTGTCATAGCATGTCATATAATTTGTGCAGTTTGCATTACACTATAAAACCAATGCCCTACCATTACATATTACCACTAATAAGTTTTGTTAAAAGGCAAACATAATTTAATTACACATTATGTACACTTGGTCCATGCCATGAATACACGTACCCCATCTAATATTTAATTAATTATTCAAAATAATTTGAATAAATACTTTTATCTCACTTATTTTTACTAATAAGGTTAAATGGTAAATTCATGGACTAAATTAAGCCACTTGTCAACATCCTATTAGTTAACTATTGTTAACTAATTATATGATGTACTTAACATTTAAGTCTAAAAAAGTACATACCTTGAGGGAACCTAAAAAATTTTTTTGGTTTGCTGGAATTTCTTGGACCGAATTGTTCAATCCAATACGCTGCCCTGGTGCACAATGAGTACACTTAATATTGCGAGACTTTCTAGGTCCATGCCCAGTTTGTCATATGAAACTTCTCTATACGTTCGTGAATAATGTCCCATACACTTGTTACGAATATTACAAAGTGGCGCGTTAGACCATGCAAGTTGAGGTTATAACATATTTATATAATCTCTCTATCATGTATATCCTAGTAGAGTAGAGACATAAATCAATACCGTCAAGTCTCCATATGCTCGACCGTAAACTTATCTCAAGATTATTATTTCAATAAATAATATCCGCAAATATTTTTGCGATATTATTTATTCCTAGGAAAAACTCTTTTCCCAATTTTTACTGCTTATGACAATAAGACTTTTTGAAACATAATCTTAGAGCATCAAGATATATTATTCACCCAAATGAGCTGATGGATCCTATATATACGTACACCGGACTTCATGAGCATTGGACCATACCCAGTGACACCCAATGGTTAGACTATAAAAGGTTACTGACATGCGTTGAATTAAATATGGTGGATCACTTACAAGTCCACCGTAGTGCTCAGGTCAAAGGACCATGAATACTACTCAACTCGAGAAGACCCTTCATTAACGTCTTTATGGGATGTCTATTGGAGGTTCTTGTAAGTCTGTTCAGTACTCAATCTTTATTGACTACTTATATCTCTATACGAGCTTCCACTAAATTCATAGTTTGCTAAGATTAACTATCTGTACCATCAAGATATAGACAGATACTGATCTATATATTATAAGGTTTTCATTGACAGACCTGCATTAGTGAAGATAGATCAAGAACATATTATTTGAGAATATATTTGTATAATGACACTTTCTAGCACTATTTGAATTCCTTGCAACATATGATTACTAATATATTCTCAAGTCTTTATCCCATTTCAGACAAGGCTCTAACTCTTTAGATTTCGCCGACTCTTATAACTTATTAACTTTTATCAGTGCTAACTCTTAGCATTTATAACTCTCAGCGTTGATAATTCTTAGCACTGATCTAAACTCCTTTAGACTAGATCCGAACTCCTTTAGATCATACAATATTTGAAACGTTACAAGCATCTTACCATATATTAAATACAATTAGTGATTTTAAGAGAAAAAAGATAATATAAATACAAAAAAAATAAATATTTAGATATAAAAAAAAATTGCATGTAAGCATAAATCTTAACATCTATAACCACTACCAATATGGCAGAATTGAAAGAAAGTACAACACATTGTAGATACTAGTTTGAGCTTTCTTGCACAAAACACAAATACATTACAGCAACATTCCTAATAAATAGATTTCCTTTTAAAGTTCTATTTGGTAAATTACCATTTGAACTATTTTTCAAACAAAAGCATGATTATATATTCATAAAGACCTTTGGGAGTGCCTGTTATCCTCACCTAAGAGAATATCACACACAAAAACTAAATTTCACATAGAGAAGTATGTTTTTGTAGGTTTTAGTGCACAACATAAGGGCTATAGATGTATGAGTTTAAGTGGAAGAGCGTACAGATCAAGACATATCATTTTCAATAAAAATGAATTTCCTTTTGAGTTTGATATCAACTTCTATTCTGAGAAAATATCAAACACATCTCAAATTCAAAAAGCAACTTGTGTCAAATTTCCTAATATCACATTATCTTAACAATACAGATATTGATACCCAAAGCCTCTCGGTGAATAACCAAAATGACTTGATACAGTTTCCAATGAAATAGAACAAAACTCTGATAATATTACACCCCTACATACTGAACCTTTATAAACAAACACCTCTTTAGCATCAAACAACATATACATCCTAAAATAAAATATCTCACCAACAAGTCCAGCCAAACACATAAACAACACAAATACACATATCTTACAAATTCATAAACAAGTTTCAAATATGCAACCTATGCTTACCAAATCAAAAGGTGGAATTTTCAAACCTAAGATTTATGTAGCCAAATTTAAAGAAGCATTAGGTTATACACCTTTAACAGTAGTAGTAGCATTGGCTATACTAGAATGGAAAGAGGCTATGAATGAAGAATATCAGGCTTTGGTAAAAAATAATACTTGGATTATAGTACCTAATGTTAAGGTTGGTGCTTACGTGCCATCCCTAAATATACATATACATATTATTTATATAAGTGTACATTCCCATTAAATCGGTAATACTTATTTATATGGTACAATGCAATGTAACATTACAAACATTGTATGATCTGAAAGAGTTCAGATCTGATCTAAAGAAGTTTAGATAAGGGCCCATAGTTAGTCACACTGAGAGATATAAATGTTAAATGTTAGCACAACTA
Source organism: Ailanthus altissimus (assembly GCA_946807835.1). Classification (NCBI taxonomy): domain Eukaryota; kingdom Viridiplantae; phylum Streptophyta; class Magnoliopsida; order Sapindales; family Simaroubaceae; genus Ailanthus; species Ailanthus altissimus. The sequence goes on along the minus strand of OX327685.1, from coordinate 21,601,472 downwards.
ATAGTTAGCTGGTTATAATACTCAGCGAAGATCCAAGAGTTGGAGCCTTATCTGTAGTGGGACATAGACATGAGAATATACTAGTAACTGCATAATTGCAAGAGCTGCAATCAGGTGCCAGAAAATGTTAGTTATAAGTATGTTCTCAAATATTGTCCCTGATCTATTTCTACCGATATGGGTATATCGGTGGATACTTTTATATAGATCAACACATGTTGTACCTATAGGGTATAGATTGTTGTTCCTCAGCCGACTGTGAGTTTGGAGCTCGTATTGACATATGGGTATCCAGTTATGACTGGATATGGGACGGACTCACAAGGGCCTCCGATAGACACCCTATGTAAGCCATCAACAAAGGGTCCTCTCGACTTGAGTAGTATATATGGTCCTTTGACCTGAATGTCATGGTAGACTTATAAGTGATCCACCATACTTTGGTTCCACGCATGTCATAGACCTTTCATAGTGTGACCGTTAGGTGTTGCTGGGAATGGTCCGATGCTTATAGAGTCGGTGTGTACAGATATGAGATCCGTCAACTTGCATAGGGAGTTAGATATCCAGATGCTTTGAGACTATATCTCAGAAAGTCTTGTGGCCACAAGTATTAATCCCGAAAAAGATTTTCTACTAGGGTAGAACAATATGGCAAAGAAGTTAGCACATATTGTTCAGTGAGATACAAGTCTGAGGATATGATATGGATGAGCACATGGAGATTTGACAGTGATAATCTATATTCCCACGCATCTAGAATATTATGACGGAAGGACTATACGTATGCATTGTGACCTCAGCTTGGATGGTCGATGCGCTCATTTGTAAATTCATGACGTGTACGTGGGGCATTGCTCATGGACTTATGGAATAGTTTTATTTGACGAATCGGGCATGGACCTAGGGAGTCCCATGATATAGAGTGTACTCGTTATGCACTAGGACAGTATACCAGATTCAATAGTTTAATCTAGTAATATCTAGCACTACCATGAGAATGCGTGCGTGTCTGTATTTAAATGTTAAATACAATAATTAGTCAATAATTATTATTTACTAATTATATAATAACACATAGCACATTGTGGACCATCGGTTGAGTTTACCCAAGTGTGAGATTTGGTGGAACCCACTGAGGGGTATACTTGGTAATTAGTCATGAAGGCAAAATGGTATTTTCATACAATAATTATTTAATTGTTAAATAATCATAAATATTTCATTATTATATATTATAATATATTATTATTTTATATAATATTATTATATTATATGATGACATATAGTTTTCATCCATTTTTATTATTATATTATTATTTATTATAATAATAATATTTTATATAAAAGGTGGCTATGTTTAATATTATAATATTTTATGTCATTATTTTAATATAATGAGATATATATGTATATATATTATATATGTGTGTGTGCTGTGTGAAATTAGAGAGAAAATGAAATTGTTTCATTCTTCTTTTTAGGAGTTGTGAGAAGCATTTTTGGGAGAATGTTTTTCATTTTATTGTTGTTTTACTTTGAGAAGCAAATATTGTTATTTCTTGAAATGTTGGTGGGCGGCTGAATGTTCGGCAAAATTAAAGGGATATAGATCCACTTATGAGTTAATTTCAAGTGTTGAGATTAATTTTTATGCTAGATATTATTGGCTACCAATTACAACAACACAAGAATTTATTTTATTGATCAAAGAGTTGATTAAGGGAAAAATAAATTCAAAGGGTTTAAGAGTTAAACCCAATGTTAGATTTGGAGCTGCTGTTCTAGCTTATTAAACCCACCGAGTTGGTTACTAAAACTTTCAATGAGTTGGTCTCCAAGCAGACTCCCAGGATACACGTGTATAACGTTACACGTTTCGGTGATTTCTCAACTTTTCAAATATATTAATATGGTTAATATATTATTTATTGTGTTTATTATGTGACGTAATTATTTTGCAACGTTAAATATGTATGAGATACGTATTTTATGCAATAACCACTATTGTACATGCATACTGATAAGGCGTAATTGTATAAACTATTTTATCTTCCTAACTTGATATTTGTTCAATTTATCTCAATAATTTAGCTATTTATGCATATTAATGTTGTTTTATAGGTTTAAGCATTATCGGAGCAAAAATACCGGAAAACGGACGCAAATGGGAGCATTAGAGATAAAAATACAAATGGAGGCACTGTAGCCTACAGTACCACTATTTGCTACAGTGCAGCGCCGCAGCATTGGATTTCAGCACCGCGGCGCCAACTGCAGAAAGTGAGCGCCGCGGCGCCGGGACCTGGACAGCAAAAGTTGACAGGATGCTGAAAATCAAGAAACCCAAAAGCAACCCTAAGTGGGCCCTAATTCCGTGCTTTTACCTATATATTTGCTCAAAAACTTACATTTTGGGGAGAGACTCCAACTGGGACAACAGCCGGAAACACAAAGAAACACCTAACTTCTAAGTTTGGAGAAATCAAAGAGGAGGAAAGTGATAAGGCGTAATTGTATAAACTATTTTATCTTCCTAACTTGATATTTGTTCAATTTATCTCAATAATTGGGCTATTTATGCGTATTAATGTTGTTTTATAGGTTGAAGCATTATCGGAGCAAAAATACCGGAAAACGGACGCAAATCGGAGCATTAGAGATAAAAATACGAATGGAGGCACTGTTTGCTACAGTACACTGTAGCTGCAGTGCACTGCTACAGTGCCACTGTAGCAACAGTGCAGCGCCGCAGCGCTGGATTTCAGCGCCGCGGCGCCGATTGCAGAAACTGAGCGCCGCAGCGCCAAATCGCAGCGCCGCGGCGCCGGGACCTGGGCAACAAGTTTTGACAGGTTCCTGAAAATCAGGAAACCCAAAAGTAACTCAAAATGCGCCCTAATTCCGTGCTCCTACCTATTTAATTGCTCAAAACTTACATTTTGGGAGAGGACTCCAGCTGGGACAGCAGCTGGAAACACAAAGAAACACCTAACTTCTAAGTTTGAAGAAATCAAAGAGGAGGGAAGCAAGCTTCAACAACAAAGGCATTTGACAGGGATGTCTTCTTTGCTTTGATTCTTTACTTGTTGTAAGATGTTTAGTTTACATGTATTGATGGAATTAGCTTCAAGATTGTGTAGTTTAATGATGAGCTAATTTCGTTCATCTAGGATTACATCCTTGAACTCATTATGTGATTGATTTTAGTTCTCTCTTGTATGGTATTAATTCAGCTTTTGATATATTCATTGTGCTTGTGCTTAATGCTATTTGATTACTTGGCCAGTGGTTAAATTGATCTAGAAATGCTTAAATAAACTTGACAAAGGCATTTAGGTATTTAGTCTTAAGCATATTGATGCATGATCATAGTGTAGTACACTTGAGTTTCATATGAGATAGACATATACTCATAAGGCATGTATGGCTCATAAAACTTGTGCTTAATGAATTTTGTTCAATTTATTTATCATAGACATATAGATATTTGATTGGATGGAATAGATTCACTTGACCTGCAAAAGAGGCTTGTGATGTGTTGAGTGTTTTGGTCAATATATCAAGTTGAGAACCAATAAACATCAAAGAGATTCTGCTGAATTTATTTGCATAATGAGGGATAGTTTGTAATCCTAGGATTTCTCATATTGAATATAATTTGTTGGTAATTTAGTTTATCACTTAGCATAATTAAGTTGTTCTTTTACTTGAGTAGTTTAATCATCATACATTAAATCATTTTCTGGATAATAGTAGAAAGACACCATTTCGGTACTTAAACTAGAAAAGATAAATCATTCTCTGTGGGATCGACACTCTACTTATCATATATTACTTGTTGCGACAACGTGCACTTGCGCTAATTTGTGTTATAGAAATCACACAACAGAAAGCAAGCTTCAACTTCAAAGACATTTGACAGGGATGTCTTCTTTGCTTTGATTATTTACTTGTTGTAAGATGTTTAGTTTATATGTATTGATGGAATTAGCTTCAAGATTGTGTAGTGTAATGATGAGCTAATTTCATTAATCTAGGATTACATCATTGAACTCATTATGTGATTGATTTTAGCTCTCTCTTTTATGGTATTAATTCAGCTTTTGATATATTCATTGTGCTTGTGCTTAATGCTATTTGATTACTTGGCCAGTAGTTAAATTGATCTAGAAATGTTTAAATAAACTTGACAAAGGCATTTAGGTATTCAGTCTTAAGCATATTGATGCATGATCATAGTGTAGTACACTTGAGTTTCATATGAGATAGACATATACTCATAAGGCATGTATGGCTCATAAAACTTGTGCTTAATGAATTTTGTTCAATTTATTTATCATAGACATATAGATATTTGATTGGATAGAATATATTTGCTTGACCTGCAAAAGAGGCTTGTGATGTGTTAAGTGTTTTGGTCAATATATCAAGTTGAGAACCAATAGACCTAAAAGAGATTCTGCTGAATTTATTTGCATAATGGGGGATAGTTTGTAATCCTAGGATTTCTCATATTGAACTTAACTTGTTGGCAATTTAGTTTATCACTTAGCATAATTAAGTTGTTCTTTTACTTGAGTAGTTTAATATCATACATTAAATCATTTTCTGGATAATAGTAGAAAGACACTATTTCAGTACTTAAACTAGAAAAGACAAATCATTCTCCGTGAGATCGACATTTTTCTCATCATATATTACTTGTTGCAACACGTGCACTTACGCTAATTTGTGTTATAGAAAACACACAACAAGTTTTTGGCGCCGTTGCCGGGGAATGAAATTTGTTTTATTTTAATACTGATACAAGTCTTTTCTCCTGTTAATTCAGATTTCTGTTTTTGTTTGTAGAAATTTCAGGTGTGTATGAGATGTTCCAAGAGCGTTGATCTAGCATACTTTGATCCTGAAATTGAGAGGACACTAAGAAGATTACGACGAGACCAGAACCAAGTGACTAGCATGGAAGAGCAAAACCAGAATGTTTGTGCAGAGCCAAGAGCCTTAAGAGACTATGCAGTTCCTTGGGTGAATGGCATACACTCAAGCATTCGCAGGCCAAATATCAATGTTAATAATTTTGAAATCAAGCCGGGGACTATTCAAATGCTTAAAGAATCAGTGCAGTTCAGCGGCTTCCCGAATGATGATCCCAACGAGCATATCACAAATTTCTTAGAAATTTGTGACACATTCAAATACAATGGCGTGTCAGATGATGCCATAAGACTCAGGTTGTTTCCATTCTCCTTGAGGGACAAAGCAAAAAGTTGGTTAATATCATCACCATCCGGTTCAATAACAACATGGGATGATTTGGCACAAAAGTTCTTAGCCAAGTTCTTCCCACCGGCCAAAACTGCAAAGATGCGTAATGATATTACCTCTTTTGTACAACATGAGTCAGAATCATTGTATGAATCATGGGAGAGATTTAAGGATATGCTGAGAAAGTGTCCATATCATGGAGTTCCCAAATGGTTGTTGGTGCAAACATTTTATAATGGATTAGTGGGACATTTAAGAATGATTGTAGATGCAGCAGCTGGAGGGGCATTAATGAGCAAGTCCACAGATGCGGCATATGACTTGTTGGAAGAAATAGCCTTCAACAGCTACCAATGGCCATCAGAAAGAGTGAATCCAAGAAAAGTTGCTGGTGTGCATAAAATTGATGCACTCACTTCTTTGACAGCACAAGTTAGTTTGTTGGCTAAGAAGATGGATACACTTGGAGTCAATGCAGTAAAAAGCCAACCACCAACTTGTGATTTTTGTGGAGATAATCACCAAAATGGTCTATGCATGGAGACAACACAATATGTAGGGAGTTACAATCGGCAGCAGCATAATCCCAACTCGAATTTTTACAATCCAGGGTGGAGGAATCATCCAAATTTTTCTTGGAATAATAATAACCAAGGGCAATCCTCAAAATCCATGAGTCCACCCGGATTTCAAATGCAGCGGCAGCAGCAACAATTTCAGCAAGAAAAGAAACCTGGTGTTGAGGAATTGTTAATTCAATACATAAGGCAAACTGACCAACTTTTGCAAAGCCAATCAGCATCTCTTCGCACCTTAGAAAACCAAGTTGGTCAATTAGCTTCTGCAATGAACAACCGTCCTCAAGGGTCGCTACCGAGTAACACAAAAGTTAATCCAAAAGGTGATAGAGAGCAATGCAAAACAGTAACATTAAGAAGCGGTAAAGAAATGCAAAACATTGTGGGAAGACCTAAACCATCAGCAAATGCAAAAAATTCTGCAGATACAGAAAATGCAAAAAATTCTCCAAATGTAGAAAATGCTGCAGAAAATTCTGCAAAGAGGAATGAAAAACAAGAAGATAGTGCAGTAAAAGAAAAGGTTATACAGAAAGAGAAGGTGCAGCCTTACAGACCACCACCATTTCCTCAACGACTACAGAAGCAAAAGCAAGAGAAGCAGTTTACAAAGTTTCTGGAAATTTTTAAGAAATTGCACATTAACATACCATTTGCAGATGTATTAGAGCAAATGCCTAGCTATGTTAAATTCATGAAGGACATTCTTTCAAGGAAAAAGAAGCCGGACGAGTATGAAATTGTAGCATTGACAGAAGAATGCAGTGCAATATTGCAGAAAAAATTGCCTCCAAAGCTCAAGGATCCAGGAAGTTTTACCATTCCATGCACAATCAGAAACCGGTATTTTGGTAAAGCTTTATGTGATCTAGGGGCTAGCATAAATTTGATGCCTTTGTCTATCTATAACCAGCTAGGATTGGGGGAAGCCAAGCCTACAAATGTTACTTTACAACTTGCAGATTATTCACTCACATACCCTAAAGGTGTGATTGAAGATGTGTTAGTTAAGGTAGATAAATTTATATTCCCAGCTGACTTCATTGTGTTGGATATGGAAGAGGATCTTGAAATTCCAATCATTTTGGGAAGACCTTTCTTAGCTACCGGTAGAACTTTGATTGATGTCCAAAAGGGAGAACTTACTATGAGAGTGCAAGATGAAGAGGTGACGTTTAATGTGTTCAAAGCTATGAAATTTCCCAAAGAAGTAGATGAATGTTACTGCATCAACATTATTGACAGAGAGATTCAATGGATTTTCAACAACCACTCCAGCCAAGACTCTTTAGAAAATGCAGTCATGAATGGGAATGAAGTGGAAGATCAGAGAGCACTGGAGTATCTCAATGCTTTGAATTCTACACCCCACCTAGAGCACAAGAGTTTCAGATTTGAAGTGCTTGAAGAATCAGAAAATATGGAAGCAAGAACCAAACCTTCGACAGAAAAACCGCCAACACTTGAGCTCAAACCCTTGCCTAACCATTTACGGTATGCATTCCTCGGTCCATCCTCAACACTTCCTGTAATAATATATGCTACATTGAATGAAACGCAAGAAGAGAAGTTGCTTAGAATACTGCGGAAGTACAAGAAGGCATTGGGATGGACAATTGCAGACATCAAAGGAATCAGTCCTTCATTCTGCATGCATAAGATATTGTTAGAAGATGAGCAAACGTCTTTGATTGAGCACCAAAGAAGGCTGAACCCAGTGATGAAAGAAATAGTAAAGAAAGAGATTATTAAGTGGCTTGATGCAGGAATTATTTACCCAATTTCTGACAGCTCATGGGTAAGTCCAGTTCAATGTGTACCAAAGAAGGGTGGAATCACTGTCATAGCTAATTCAAGCAATGAACTACTTCCAACACGTACAGTAACTGGATGGAGAGTGTGTATGGATTACAGAAAGTTGAACAAAGCCACAAGGAAGGATCATTTTCCATTGCCCTTCATCGATCAGATGCTGGATAGACTTTCAGGGCATGAATTTTACTGTTTTTTGGATGGCTATTCTGGCTACAATCAGATAGCTATAGCACCAGAAGATCAAGAAAAAACTACCTTCACTTGCCCATATGGTACATTTGCATTCCGAAGGATGCCTTTCGAATTATGCAACGCACCCGCAATGTTTCAACGATGCATGATAGCAATCTTTTCTGATATTGTGGAACAATTCTTGGAAGTGTTTATGGACGATTTCTCAATTTTTAGGGATTCGTTTGATGTATGTTTGAAGAACTTAGCATTTGTGCTACAGAGATGTGAAGAAACCAACTTGGTACTGAATTGGGAAAAGTGCCACTTCATGGTGAATGAGGGAATTGTCTTGGGACATAAGATCTCTTCAAGAGGAATAGAAGTTGACAGAGCAAAAATTGAAGCCATTGAGAAGTTGCCACCACCAGCAAATGTTAAGGGAGTAAGAAGTTTCCTTGGTCATGCAGGCTTTTATAGAAGATTCATAAAAGACTTTTCACAAATTTCTAAGCCGTTGTGTAGCTTGTTGGAGAAGGATGCAAAATTCATCTTTGATCAAGCATGTAACGATGCATTTGAGGTGTTGAAAAGGAAGCTTATTTCAGCCCCAGTCATTGTCGCACCAGATTGGACCATGCCCTTCGAAGTAATGTGTGACGCTAGTGATATTACAGTAGGTGCAGTATTGGGGCAATGCAAAAGCAAGGTTTTCCACACCATTTATTATGCAAGCAAAACTTTGAATGATGCTCAGAATAATTATACCACTACTGAGAAAGAGTTGTTGGCTGTTGTATTTGCCTTTGACAAGTTCAGAGCATATTTAATTGGTGTTAAGGTGACAGTCTTTACAGATCATTCTGCTATCAAGTATTTGATTAGCAAGAAAGAGGCGAAACCAAGACTGATCAGATGGGTGCTATTGCTGCAAGAATTTGATTTGGAAATCAAGGACAAGAAAGGTTCAAAAAATCAGGTGGCAGACCATTTATCTCGTTTAGAGGGTGGACAACAAACTGATGATGAGACATTAATTAATGATTCCTTTCCGGATGAGCAACTCTTGTTAGTGGAAAACCTCAGTCTACCATGGTATGCAGATTATGTCAACTACTTGGCCAGCGGAATCCTTCCTCCGGACTTGAGTTACCAGCAGAAGAAAAAGTTCCTGCATGATGTCAAATCATATTTCTGGGATGAGCCCCTTTTGTTCAAGCAATGTGCAGATCAAATGATTCGAAGATGTATGCCAGAGGAAGAAACTGAAGACATACTCATGCATTGTCATTCATCCGATTATGCTGGACATTTTCGCGGAGACAAAACAGCTTCAAAGGTATTGCAATCTGGTTTTTATTGGCCTTCTTTATTTAAAGATGCACATTTTTTTGTTTTAAGATGTGACAGGTGCCAAAGAGCAGGAAGCATATCAAAAAAGCAAGAAATGCCTCTGCAAAACATATTAGAAGTTGAAATTTTTGATGTTTGGGGGATTGACTTCATGGGACCATTCATTCCATCAAATGGTCAGAAATACATTCTATTAGTTGTTGATTATGTGTCCAAGTGGGTCGAAGCAGTTGCCTTGCCAACAAATGATGCAAAGGTGGTGTTACGATTTCTGAGGAAGAATATACTCACCCGTTTCGGTACACCACGAGCAATCGTCAGTGACGAGGGATTGCATTTTTGTAATAAATCATTCTCTGCACTGCTTCAGAAATATGGAGTTAAACACAAGATCGCCACTGCCTATCATCCACAAACAAATGGACAAGCTGAGGTTTCCAATCGAGAAGTTAAGAGAATCCTTGAGAAGGTAGTCAAGCCAAATCGCAAGGATTGGGCAATAAGGCTTGATGACGCAATCTGGGCATATCGTACAGCATACAAAATGCCCATTGGTATGTCACTATATCAGTTGATATTTGGCAAATCATGTCATTTGCCTGTGGAGTTAGAACATAAGGCCTATTGGGCAATCAAGTCATTAAATTTTGACTTGCCAGCAATTGGTGAGAAAAGAATGCAGCAACTGAATGAATTGGATGAATTTCGGCTACAAGCATATGAGAACGCGAAGCTTTACAAAGAAAAGGTGAAAAGATGGCATGGCAAAAGAATAGCACAACGCTCATTTGAAACCAATCAGCAGGTACTATTGTTTAATTCCCGACTCAAGTTATTCCCTGGGAAGCTCAAATCTAGATGGTCTGGTCCATTTAGAGTAGCCAAAGTATACCCGCACGGAGCTGTTGATATTGAAGATGAAGAAAAAGGAATAACTTTTAAAGTAAATGGCCAACGTCTCAAGCATTACTATGGAGGAGATTTCAACCGTCAAAGTACCTCCATTATGTTTGTGGAATCGGAGTGATTCACAAGCATAACGTCTAGCCAGAGACGAAAAAGCAGGCGCTAGTTGGGAGGCAACCCAAGGTAAATATGTGTTGCATTAGTATTGGCATTTATTATTTTAAAAAAAAGTTTTGCAAGGAACGAGCGCCGCGGCACTCAAATTGAGCGCTACGGCGCCACTTCCAGAGACTCAGCGCCGCAGCACTGGCACCTGGGAATTTCCTAAGCGCCAGCGCCGCGGCGCTAATTCCTAGCGCCGCGGTGCTGCAGCGAAAAAAAAAGGGCATTTGTCCCGATTTTTCCCCATTTCTCATGCTCTCTCTCTATTGCTAACCCTAGAATTTCTCAACCCTCTCAACCCACCCCAATTCACAATCTCAAATCCCACCTTACCCATTAAATTTTCAGCTAAAATCAACATCAAAACACACTCTAAACATTATTTCACACACTTCATCATCACAAATTCCATCAAATTGCATTTTCCACAACAAATTAACAAAGTTCCCCCAATCTCAAATTTCGGTGGATTAAACTCACAAGGTAAACAATCTTGTCTCTAATCTCTTATTTTACATTGATTCTTTCTTTATTCTACTTCCATTATGCAATTGTTAGATCAATTTGTGATTACTAAAATGAAAGCTTTGTGTTTAACCTTGAAATTATGTTGGATTTGTGTTGGAATTATGATGGATTTGTGTTGAGATTATGATGGAATTGTGTTGAATTTGTGTTGGAATTATATTGAAATTGTGTTGGAATTGTGTTGAGATTATGTTGGATTTATGTTGAAACTGTGTTGGATTTGTGTTGGAATTATATTGAAATTATGTTGGAATTGTGTTGAGATTATGTTGGATTTATGTTGAAATTGTGTTGGATTTGTGTTGGAATTATATTGAAATTATATTGGATTTGTGTTGGCATTGTGTTGGAATTGTGAAGACTTAATTCGTTATTCTATGTGTAGCAATTTTTAGCCAATTTGATTGAAGTGTGGACTTGTGACACTTAAGGAGATTGGTGGAGGGGTTTTAGTTGGCAAATTGGTGTTCTTAGCAAAATGGCTCCTAAGAAAATGAAAACCACCAAAATGGCCTCACCTAGTTTTGACAGCAGCAAGTTTATCTCCTTAGAAGCATCTGAACGTTATGCTAAATCGATTGTGAAGCGATCGGCTATTCCTGAGCGAGGCTTTAACCTTTTAGAGGGAAGTTATCCCAGTATAGCAAGAGTCATTGAATCTAGGGGATGGAAGAAATTGTGCACTCAGCCGGGAGAGGCTGTACTACCAATTGTGCGAGAATTTTATGCGAATATTCAGGAACATTCAAACTTGCTAGTATATGTGAGAGGTAAGCAGGTAGCTATTGACTGTGCCAGCATCAACAAATTCCTTAAAACACCATCAATCAGGGATGATGATTTTCACAAGATGCTACGAGAGCCGAATTATGAGGAAATCATTAGACAGTTATGCTCCGCCGAGGCAGAATGGAAACTGGGTGGTCCTCTTCCGATATCTTTCTCAGCAAAATACATGGGTAAGGATGAGAAAACATGGCATTATTTTATTGGGGCACGACTAATGCCTGTCAAACATTTCAGCAGTGTAAACAAGCAACGTGCAGTCTTGTTATATGCCATCATGACAGGAAAATCTATTGATGTTGGGCGAGTGATCAAGAATAGCATTCTTCATTGCAGTGAAAGCAGCAAGCTCGGGTTATACTGCCCTTCTCTAATTACAACATTATATGCTCAAGCTGGAGTCAAGTAGAGTCCTTCGGAGGAGATATTACATCCTGGCCAAGCTATAACCTCTAGCACGGTGACCAACGTGCACGCTCGTTGTGGCCAAGGTGGGCATAGGTCCAGGGCACCTACGCGACCATCATCGCAGGCATCTTCCTCTTCCAATCCTGAGGCAGTACAATCTCGGTTAGATGAAATTGAGCGGCAGATTGTGGCACATCAGCAGCAGTTCATTGCCCATCAACAATGGTGTGCTCAGTAGGTTGCTATACAGGCAGCCCATTTTGGAATAGATATTTCCTCACTCTCACAACATCCAGTTTACACTGCGCCACCACCAGCTGAGTTGAATGATGATGCTGATGATGGCATCGACCCTGAGGATGCAGATGCAGATGCTGACAGAAATAGTGAAGATGAGGATGCGACAGCAACAGATGACGACTAAAGCCCGAACTCTATTTCAGGGGAGTCTTTCTATGTTTTTTTTGTCTTATGTTTCTTTTTGTTTTGCCATGAGGACATGTCAGATATTAAGTTTGGGGGACAGGGAAACACTTTCCCATTTGTTCTGTTTTTTGTTCTGGTTTTAGTTGTGTTTATTTATTTGTTTTGTTTTTAGTTGTTCGTTTTGCATAATTTTTTTTTATTTTGTTTGTTTTCTTTCATTTTAGTGTTTAGTTGTGGGTTGGTTGAATGATTAGTAGTCAATGATATGAAATAGAAACATGATTTCAAATGCTATGTTCTTTGGGAAACAATGAATGTTGTGATTGTTTACTTGGTAATCTAAGATAAGTTCAGCTTCACTTTGTGACCACTTGATATTTCGAGCACATAGTTAGAATTATTTAGTTTTATGCTTACTTAGAAGACTTTTATGCACTACAAGAATAAATATGGTCTCAAGAACACGCTAGAACTTGTTTGAGCATCACTCAAGGCGAAATCCTAGGGCATACATAATTAAGGATATGATTTTAGGCCATCTTTGGACCGATTGAGCCTTTCAAGCCAACCTATGTATAATTTTGACCGTAGTCACCCTCGTTGAGCCTAATTATCATTTTTCCTTGCTAACTATATCATTACCTTAGCCTTTACTTTTATTATCCTTCATAATACCCATCACGCCATAAGTATAGCACTTTTTTTTTTTTAAGAGTTGTGTGAACTTTTATAAATGAAGGGGTGAATTAAAGAAGAGCTATGGGTTTGGTTATAAATATTGGTTGTTCAAATATGAAAAGCTTAAGTTTGGGGGTATAGTGACTTATATGTAAAAAAAAAAAAAAGAAAGAAACGAAAAGAAAAATTGAGTTTGCTATACCCCTAGCTTAAATGAAAAGAAAAGAAGAGCAACAAAATAGCTAGGGAATCAAAGAAATTAGTTTGGGGGAAATTGGGTGGAAAACAATGGTTGGGTTTGAGTAACCTCAAGAGGAATGTGTGTTTATGGTGTAAGTTGAGCCAAAATCGATCCATTTTATCATACCCTCACCCTAGCCATGCATTACAAGCTAACTAAAGTCCTATTTGATCCTTGATTATGTGTGTGTCTACATTAGTGGAGAGTGATGCGAAAAACAAGCATATGGAGTGTTAAATAAAAGCAAAAATCTTATAGAGACCATTTCATTATTTTATGTGCATAAACTAATCCGAGCGCATGCTACTAATGATTTTAGCTATTCACACACACACCAAGTACGTCACTTGTGGGTATGAATAAGTGTTGGATTAACACGTTGAACGGTTAAGATGTTTAGAATTTCCTTGAGAATAGTAGTCATGAGAAATTTTTGAGATAAATTACTAATCGTTTGCCAACCCAATGTTTTATATCTTTTTATTGTTTGCTGTCATTTTTTGTGTTGTCTGTGCGCTCTCTTACTCGAGGACGAGCAAGTATTTAAGTTTGGGGGTATTTGATAAGGCGTAATTGTATAAACTATTTTATCTTCCTAACTTGATATTTGTTCAATTTATCTCAATAATTTAGCTATTTATGCATATTAATGTTGTTTTATAGATTTAAGCATTATCGGAGCAAAAATATCAGAAAACGGACGCAAATGGGAGCATTAGAGATAAAAATACAAATGGAGGCACTGTAGCCTACACTACCACTGTTTACTACAGTGCAGCGCCGCAGCATTGGATTTCAGCGCCGCGGTGCCAACTGCAGAAAGTGAGCGCCGCGGCATTGAATCTCAGCGCCGGGACTTAGACAGCAAAAGTTGATAGGATGCTGAAAATCAGGAAACCCAAAAGCAACCCTAAGTGCGCCCTAATTCTGTGCTCTTACCTATATATTTGCTCAAAAATTTACATTTTGGGGAGAGACTCCAGCTGGGACAGCAGCCGAAAACACAAAGAAACACCTAACTTCTAAGTTTGGAGAAATCAAAGAGGAGGAAAGCAAGCTTCAACTTCAAAGACATTTGACAGGGATGTCTTCTTTGCTTTGATTCTTTACTTGTTGTAAGATGTTTAGTTTACATGTATTGATGGAATTAGCTTCAAGATTGTGTAGTTTAATGATGAGCTAATTTCATTAATCTAGGATTACATCCTTGAACTCATTATGTGATTGATTTTAGCTCTCTCTTTTATGGTATTAATTCAGCTTTTGATATATTCATTGTGCTTGTGCTTAATGCTATTTGATTACTTGGCCAGTAGTTAAATTGATCTAGAAATGCTTAAATAAACTTGACAAAGGCATTTAGGTATTCAGTCTTAAGCATATTGATGCATGATCATAGTGTAGTACACTTGAGTTTCATATGAGATAGACATATACTCATAAGGCATGTATGGCTCATAAAACTTGTGCTTAATGAATTTTGTTCAATTTATTTATCATAGACATATAGATATTTGATTGGATAGAATATATTTGCTTGACCTGCAAAAGAGGCTTGTGATGTGTTAAGTGTTTTGGTCAATATATCAAGTTGAGAACCAATAGACCTAAAAGAGATTCTGCTGAATTTATTTGCATAATGGGGGATAGTTTGTAATCCTAGGATTTCTCATATTGAACTTAACTTGTTGGCAATTTAGTTTATCACTTAGCATAATTAAGTTGTTCTTTTACTTGAGTAGTTTAATATCATACATTAAATCATTTTCTGGATAATAGTAGAAAGACACTATTTCAGTACTTAAACTAGAAAAGACAAATCATTCTCTGTGGGATCGACATTTTTCTCATCATATATTACTTGTTGCAACACGTGCACTTGCACTAATTTGTGTTATAGAAAATACACAACACATACACCCACGTATATTAGACTCCCCGACACCTAGTAGTCCAGAACAGAAGTTGATTAGAAATAAATAGGTGTTTAGAATTAAAAGTAACCAGATAGAAGCATTTTAAAGTAAAAAGCTAAATTAGTTGCTAAAGGTTTTCACCAAACCCCAAGCATTGATTTTATTGAGTTTTTTACCATAAGGCTAATATGAGTATAGCAGTCATAAATAGATGGGTGATCAAGCAAATTGATGTAAATAATGGTTTTCTAAATAGAGAGCTAAAAAAGGTAATCTACATGCAATAACTTGAAAGGTTTAAAGTGGTTGGCAAGTGAACTCATGTTTGTAAATTGTAGAAACTTTTGTATGGGTTAAAACTGGCACTAAGGGCTGATGCGATATTTCTATATCATAAATTAAGTGCAAGTATACACTATCGTATGCAAGTAATAAAGAGACTAAATAAGTCGGATGTCGAACCCACAGGGATAATTCTTTCTTTTTAACCAATTACTAAAATTATATCTTCTTAATAATTATTCAGAAAAATAAAAATCTAAGAATGAATGTAAGAAATATAAAACAAAAACACAATGCAATGAGATTTAAAGATATAGCAACGTAGAGAGAACCTAGGATTAATATTATCCCTCAATATGTTTCTAATGATTAATCCTCTAATATTTAACTCACTTAGTCTTTATTATTGATCAAGACACTAATGTATTCACAAGCCTCTTCCAAGGTCATGCAAGTATACCTTAATTTACCAAATACCTATATTCCTATGGTACTTGTAATAAATTAAGATTCATTAAGATTAGGTCTTATTGATCATACATGCCAATTAGGTATATTCCTATCCTAAGTTGAAACTTGCATATGCAACATTGAATGTTACTCTACAATCATGCATCAAATTACCTAGGTCTAAATATTATGATTCCTCTTCCGAGTTTATCAATAATATTACCAACTCATTCACCATATATTGGCCAGATATATTGAAGCATTAAACACAAGTAATTTAAATAATAAATGACTAAGTTTATTAAATACTAAAAGATATGGCAATTAAGCACACATATTGAGTTCAAATATTAACCCTAGAAAACAAGTTAGCTCATGGCTACAAGAGAACAGCAGTAAAAATAATTATAAATCATGATACAATTAATCGCAAACCGATATAGACGTCGAATTGCTCTTAATTGCGCTGCCTAGGAACTCTTGATGCCGAAGAACGTCTTTTATCTCTCTCTAAAGTTGCTTCAATTAAGCTCCTATTGCTCTCCAAGACTCGTGCTCTGTATTCTTGGTGCTCTTGGGTCGTCTTGGATTTTTTTTTGAAGGCTGGGAACGAGTGGCTTTATATAGGGATTGATATGAGCTTGAAAATCTCAATTCTCGTCGGACTAGGACTCGCACTACCGCTGGCGCGCTATGCATTTGTCGCTGGGGCGACGCGTGAAAAAGCCTTCACCGCTGGAGCGGTGGGATCTTGGCGCTGGGGCGCTGCATGAAAACGGCTTCACCGCTGGCGCGGTGACTGTCTGGCGCTGGGGCGCTGTACGCGACTTAAGCAAGTCGTTTTTCTTATTTCGATCACTATTTCAGCGCTGGGGCGAAAATCCTTGTGGCGCTGGGGCGATGGACACATACTTTGAAAACTTTGCATTTTAGTCCCTGTTTTCGCTCCTTTTGCGTTCTTTCTTTAAATTTCGTTCAAGTCCCTATAAATAACAATAATGCACATAAATAGCCATCTATTCTCATAAAATCATAAAATATCAATAATAAAAATATGAGAAAATATATGACAAATTTGCCCTTATCAAGGGCCTAATATAATAAACTTATGTCAACACTTGTCAAATGGAGATTTTGCAATACAAAATCTAATTCATCGGTATTTCTAAAGGCAGATAAAAAAGGGTTGATGTTTATACTAATGTATATTGATTACAAGAGATAACTCTGAAGATATATAGATGATGATACTACAACTAAATAAAATGTTTGCCTTAAATGAGCTTGGAGATCTATGCTACCTTTTATGAATTGAAGTGATTAGAATAGCTCAAGGCATATATTTGTCACAGAGAAAGTATGCTACTAACTTTTGAAGAAAATTAACATGTTAGCAGCTAATGGGAGCACACCAATAAGTTAAGAAATAAAGTTGGTCAAGGATAAAGGAAAACCTTCAAAGATGCAACACTATTAATGGTTATGTGCTTGCATCCTAATTCTCATTAGAGTTTTTAGAGAATAGCCCAATTCTCATAGTTGTGAGTTCATGATGACTCTAACTGAGGTGAATCCTTCAAAGGGATATGTGACTTATACCTCACAAGACTGCTTTTCTTAAACTCATTCAGCGTAAATACTTTCTTTAACGTCACATCATAGCACTTCTTATCATAGAGATGAGCATAAGCATATATTCTCTAAGATATGTCAATTAGTATAGTGTTACACAATATGAATTATTCTTACTTATTGAACCTTCTTCATAGGTCTCTAATTACAGAGATTGGGTTGGTTACTTCCTTAGGTGTCTTTTTTGCAGGCTTAAGCCCATCCCCCTCAACAGTTCTAAGAGAACTTTCCTCGTAAGCCCTTTTTGTGATTAACCATGTTCAACTCAAATTTGACATACTCAAAAGTTAGAATAACATTATTTAGAAGACTTCTAACAAAACTTGTATCTCACTCTAATATGTATGTTTATCTTTTTATTTATATAAGATTGTTTTACTAAATCTATAATAGTTTTACAATTATAATGTATTAGAATTGAAGATAAATGTTTGCCTATAAGAGGTATCTCTATTATGACACTCTTAATTCATTCAACATCTTTGTAAGCTATATCAAAAGCTATAAACTCAATCTGTAATGTTTCTTGAAATTAATATTTGTTTCTAAGAAATCCAAGATATGGCTGCTCCTCATACAAAATATATATATATAATCACTTGTAGACGTTGTTGGGTGTGTTGGGTTGGGCAAATTAACTAGGGTGCTTGCATGTGAGTTGTGTTCATCATACAAACAATATACATATCTCATACATACATGTGCACAGCGGAAGATTAAATACAATGAACACAGAAAATAACATTTGATTAAACTGAAATTCGAGATTGAGAAAATATCACCAATGAAGCCTTTGGATTAATTTTCTTTGAAGTTCACCATGAAATGAATCTTTGATCAATTCTAGAAATCAACAAGGGTGGGTTTGATTGTCTAGAATGGCAGCATCTTAATCCAGCATATGTGTTTAACTCTTAAACATTTTTCAAAGTTAAACTATTTAACTTAATTAAATTTGTTTTTCTTTTTATTCAACTCTTGAATAAATAAAATAAATCATATTTTTAGTTATTACATTTAGAAACCATTTATCTAATTTGTTTTGTTGTTCTAACACTTAAAACACAAAACAAACAATTTCAATTTCTCAAATTGAATTGGCTCCCAAAATGCAAAACCTAAAATCTTAAACATTTTTTGATTTTCAATTTCATTTCACTTTATATACTAATGCATAAATTCCAAACTAATTTGAATTTCATTTGGTTTAACCTAACCTTAGTTAACATTTAACCTTAGTTAGATTATTTTAACTTAACCTTTAAGTTAATAAATATTTAATTATTCTAACCATAATTAACTAACTTAACCTTGGTTAGGTTAACCTTTACTTAATCATTAAGTAAAGTTAACTAAATTAACCATATGATTAACCTTTAATTATAGTTAAATTAAATCATTTATTTAACAATTAAATAAATAAATATTTATTCTTATTATTTAACAATTAAATAATCATAAAGTAAAATTACTATTATATCCTTACTCGATTACCAAGTTAACTTAAAGTGGGTCCCATCATTTAACTATATACTTTAGTTAACGTAACCTTAGTAATTGCTGAATTATACTGTATTGAACAATTCAATACGGTACACTGCCCAAGTGCTCAAAGAGTACATTTCATATTGGGACTTTCTAGGTCCACACCCGATTTGTCAAATGGAACTGTTCCATTAATCCGTAATCGATGCTCCACGCACACGTTACGAATATTACAAATCAGCGTGTCAGACCATACAAGTTGAGGTCATAACGTATACGTATAATCCTTCTATCATATATATCCTGGATGTGCGGGGATATAGATCAGCACCGTCAAATCCCCATTTGCTCATCCATAATCTTATCTCCAGATTCGTATCTCGATAAACAATATACGCAAACACTTTTGCTATATTGTTTAACCCTGTGGGAAACTCTTTTCCCAGGTTTATGCTTGTAGCCACAAGACTTTATGAAATACAACCTCGGAGCATCGGATATACAACTTACCTACGTAAGCTGACGGATCCCGTATCTACGCACACCGGACTCTATGAACATCGAACCATACCCAGCGACACATAGCGGTCAGACCATGAAAGGTCTCTGACATATGTGGAACCAAAGCATGATGGATCACTCACAAGACCACCGTGGCGCTCAGGTCAAAGGACCACGAATACTACTCAACTCGAGAGGACCTTCCTTTGACGGTGTCATAGGATATCTATTGGGGTCCTCATTAGTCTGTTCAGTATCCAGTCCTGACTGGATACCCGTATGCCTATACAAGCTCTAAGCTCATGGTCAACTAAGAACAACCATCTGAACCAGTCAGATATAGACATACACTAATCTATATTAAGTGAATTACCGATAGACCAGCATTGGTGATTATAGATCAGGAACATTATCTTTGAGATATACTTACATAATGATATTTCTTAACTCCTATTGCAACTCTTTGCAACTATATCATTACAAGTATACTCTCAGGTCTTTGTCCCATTATAAACAAGGTTCTAACTCTTTAGACATCGCTGACTCTTATAACCTGCTAACTCTTAACAGTGCTAACTCATAGCATTTATAACTCTCAGCTTTGATAACTATTAGTTCTGATCTAAACTCCTTTAGACCAGATCTGAACTCTTTTAGATCAAACAATGTCTGTAATGTTACAAGCATTATACCATGTTAATATAATATTAACAATCTTTATTCGAAATGTTTATTGTATAAATATTAACAATTAATATTCATACAATATTGGAATGGCACGTGAGCACCAACTCCAACAGACGTAACATTTATGTTATCAGTTATCCAATTTCATCATTTTATCCCTCTATCACGTAAGAGGAACCTTGATAATGTAAGGAATAATCAAAAGAACCTCTAAGATATTTAAATATTCTTTCTAACACATTTTTATGTTCATTGATATAATTATGAATATATCTACTAAGTTTTCTCACAACATATGCTATATCAGGCCTAGTTTTATTGGTAATATATAATACAGATCTATCATTTAGGAATACCTCAAATGCGATCCAGGCTCTCCTTAATTCTTCTTCAACTCTATATTAGGTTCATAAGGTGTAGAGACATATTTACTCTATAGTATCCAATATTTTTGAAGTTTCTCCAAGAAATTTCATATCAAAATTCCTAGATAGGTAAGCCTTTACATTATTTACTATCTCCAAATTTGACATAAATATTAAAATATCATCTACATATAAACTTTATATAATATCATTTTCTTTATAATATACGCATTTGTCACATTCATTTATCCTTCCTATAATTAAAATCAATTCATCAAAATTCTCATGCCACTATTTTAGAGCTTGATTAAAACTATAAAGAGATTTTACTAACTTGTAAATTTTATGTTCTTGACCTTTTACTCGAAAACCTTTAAGTTGTTTCCAATATATTTCTTCTTCTATATCTTCATTCAAAAAAATGATCTTGATATCTATAATGAATGACTAGGTTATGAATTGACACTAATGCAATCAATATTATAATTGAATAAAATCTTTAGCTATTAACCTAGCTTTATACTTATATTTAATACCATTAGGTTTTAACTTTTTTTTTTAAATACCCACTTGCAATTTATTACCTTATTTCTAGTAGAAAGATCCATTAAAACTCAAGTATTATTTTGAACAATAGAATCAAACTTACTATTAATGGATTCTTTCTAAAACAAGTGCATCTATGAAAATCATAGCTTCTTTGTAAGACATAGGATTTCCTTTTACTAGAAAAGTATAAAAACCTTCTCCAAAATTCGTAGCTACTCTAGGTCTTTTACTTCTCTTAAGTTTAACTTATGACTCATTAATAGTCACACTAATAAACGGTATATCATTAGTTGATGTTTGATTATAAATTATAGGCTTTAAGAAAAAAAAATATCTTCCCATAGATGTTTTTTATTAATTTATTAGAAATTCCATTAACTTCAAAATTTATATTAAGAATCTATTAGCACTATTATTTTGAGTATAACCTGTGAAAATAGTATCAATAAATTTAGGGTCAATCTTTTCTCTCTTAGGATTAGGAATACCAACTTTTGCTAGGTGTCCCCACACTTTAAGAATATTAAGATTAGGAGCTCCATCATTTCAAGCTTCCTAAGGAGTATTTCTTGATATTTTATTATTACGAATATCCAATATAGAACATGTGGATAATATTACTTAACCTTACAAGTTCTCGGGTAAACTAGAACTTAACAATGAATTCACCATATCCATTTAAGTTCTATTTTTTTTAGCAACACCATTAGATTATGGTAAATATGAAGGGGTTACCTCGTGTATAATTATATTCTCTCCACAAAAGGTATTAAAAGCACTAAATGTTTATTCTTTACCTCATTTCAGTTTCTTAATACTTTTGTCTAATTGGTTCTTTACCTCATTCTCACACTTTAAATATATCAAAAATCTCATATTTTGTTTTGATCAAATATACATAACAATATTTTAAACAATCATTAATAAATATCATAAAATATTTATTACTACCTTAAGTGGGTGCTCCATTAGAATCACAAACATCACTATGTATAAGTTTTAAAACTATAACATCCTTTTTATAAACTTAAAAGGCTTTTTAGATTATTTTCTGTGTACACTAATTTCACACTTATGTTCAAAATTAATTTGAGTCTTATGTACTAAACTAAGATCTATTATTTTTTTTCTTTTTTTAAATCTATATGACCAAGTGTCTCATGCCACATATTAGTAATTTCAAGACTACAAATTTTAGAAATTTTATTAAAATTTGAAAACATTATTCGAATTAAACAAACTATCACAAACATATCATTTACCCACAATATATATATATATATATTATTTAGAAATCACTACTATATTAGCCTCTAACACAATTTTGTATCCTTGTTAAATTAAAAGAGATCGACTAATAAGATTTTTTTTTTTCACTTCAAGTACATGCCTCACATCTTTGTGTGGTGGAATTATTGCCTAAAGTCACATTTCTTCTACTTGAATGCTGATAATTTTAAAATAACCTCGGTAAAAAAAAATACATGTATATTTGCACTTGAATCTAACCACTATGATTTATTTTCAAAACCAAAATTAAAACTTAGAATATTAGGATTATGGCTAATAATGGGTTCACTCGAAACATCCTTGTCCTTTAGCACATGAATTTAGTCTTTTAGTTCTTTTTTTAAAGAAAAAATATTTAAGCTTAGACTTGTAAACCTTAGTCTTCTTGAAGTAACAATCCTTAACAATATGGTTGGTTCTTTCATAAATATAGCATGATCTATCCTCCTTGCCTTTAGAATTCTTAGGAATACTATGGTGAGTGTTTTGGTTGATCTTAGCCTTAAATTTTTTCTTATTGAGATCATAACCAATGTATATATTTTTTTTTATAGTTTTCTATTAGGTTTATCCTAGTGAGCTCATTTTCACTCACATCATTGTACCTATTTTTTTCTTCAATTATAAGTAAGTTAATCACTTGTGTCATGGTAAGTTTTTCTTATCTATGCTTAAGGGACTTTAAAATTTTAACCAACTAGTAGGTAAGTTATCTATTAGATAAAATATCTTATAATTTAACTAAGTTTATTATCATTTTTCTCAACCTTTCTCAAATGTTCTTGAAACTCAAGAATTTGATCATTTATGGGTTTTGAGTCCACCATCTTATAATTATTAAAACTAGACATAACAAATTTATCTATAATAGTGTCTTCTACCCCATAGACAGTTTCAAGAGTATTTTATAAATTTAAAGCATTCTTAATAGTTTCGTAAACATCATAAAGATGGTCAAACAAATACTTAATATTTTATTATAACAATGATAATTAATGTCCTCTTTTGAAAGTTGAATAGTAAAAGTTGTTAAAGAATTAGAACTAGAGGTTTCTTGCATTGTTATGCTATTTGGTTCAATGACTGAAACTAGTCTTAAAATACTAAGTCAATATTTCACTTGTCTTTGTCATCTCCTAAAATTTTGTTCATTAAATTTTTCAGACTTAAACACTGATTGCTTCTTGTGAACTGTTGATTTTCTTAAGAATTCTAAAAATAAAGGAATAAGCAATCTAAATATATAACACAATTTGTTAAAATAAAACAACTAGAACAAATTAAAAATTAAAATTAAAATGCAATATTGTAAATAACAATTCAAATTAAAGAAACTATAAGGTACCAACTACTTAATAAAATAAATTAATTAAATGTACATTAACAGTTAAGAGGGCAAATTTTTTCTTATAAAGTTAAAATCTTTTAAATAAAAGAAATCATGAATAATTTAATTGTTTTAAAGGATATTATAAAAACTCAAAATATAAACAAAGAAAATCAAATTTATTCTTTTATAAAGAACTCTAGAATTTATATTATGTAAAACTATAAAACGAAAATTTATCTTTGGGCTATAAAAAGTTTAAGTTAAACACAAAAACTCTTTCTAGTAAATATTTAAAACAAATGGTATTGGTTAAAATAGTTTATGACTACTTTTTCTTTTTAATCATAGAAACAATCTATGACTATAACTCTCAAAAGTTGTAAGAAATGTTTCTGGAAATATAATTATTATAATATGTAATAAGTTTAAGAAAATTAAATTTTAATACAAGAAATTAACTCTTAAAATAATACATTTTATTTCTACTTGTATAACAAGAGATAAATAAAATTAACAAAACAAAGTAGCTAACAAATTGCTAATAACAAATATCACAGTTCAAGCAAAACAATAATAAATATATTAGTTTAAGAAATCAACACAAACAAGCATCAACTATAATTCTACATATAAGATATTAAGATTCTATTTGGCTTTAGATCGGAAGTCATGTATATGTATACTATATTTTATTTTTTGACATATCATAAAATTATGTAACATAAAAAATTTAATTATACGAATAAAACAAAAAAATATCATAATTATAAATAAATAAATAAAATATAACCTATTCAATAAAGAGGCATACGTGTAGCACTGTTCTAAAATTAAAGAGACCTCTCATCGTGTAGTTAAGTATGATTCTCCTCAATTCTAAGATATGACACAAATATTTTTAACCACTCTTTTTAATAAGTACGATCATTAAAAGAAAATATTAAGTTTTACAATGTTAAAATTTTAAAAATAATAGTGTATGTAAAATTTTAAAGTATAAATTTAGGATGAATGAATGTGTTTAAAATAGAGAATGATTCATTTATATAGTAGTAGTAACAATTAAGGTATAAATGCCAATATTAATTAGTATTATTGTAATTTTAAATATTTTATAACTCTAATATTAATGTATAATTTATGTTTTGAATTTGTAACTCTTGTTGGAATTAATTTTTATAATTACATGAATTTAAATTTTAACTCCAAAAATTATTATATGTATTAAGTTTTATAATTCCTCAATTAATTTAATTTAAGATAAAAATTCTAAAACTTTTAATTTCAACGTAATAGAAGATTATATATTTGTATTTTTGTTAATTCGCAAAGACAATCCAACCCATAGATTTGGACAAGTAATTTTACCTTTTTCCATTTTTGAAAATAACTAATTTAACTATTTGAACAAAAATAACTAATTTCACGTCATCAAATGTTTAACCGATAAGTATTACTGCAGTCTCTTTAACTTGGTAGCTTTAACCTATTAATTGTGGTAATTGACTTGCTACTTCTTTTTAACCTCGTTCTCGTCTGTTAATCCATTAAGGACAGAACCGGTTTTTTACAATAAGACGTGGTCTATCATAAGCCACTTGTTTCTTGTCTGATTTGACATTTACTGGTGCAGGAAGATAGCCATGCCTAATTTATGTCGGCATAAATTACATATTTGTTTTAGGGTAATTTTGATTTTAATTATATTATTATTATTATTTAATCAAAAAATGAGCACGAGAGTTCAGTTTAGTTGGTTGAGTACCTTCAAGTCTCACATTTTTACTTGAGTTCGAATTCTCCTTTCCCTTCAGGTGATGCGGAAAAAAAAATACATCTCCACCTAAGTTCGAATTCTCCTTTCCTTTCAGGTGATGCGAAAAAAGAATATATGTTATAATTTTTTCCTTTAAAAAAAAAAATTATTTAATCAAAAGATAAAAATATTTTAATAAAAATATCATTATATTATATAAATAAATAAAATATTTTTAAAAATTGAAAACAATTTTATCTTTTTAATTAAGTAAAAAAATTGATAATATAATTAAAACAATTGCAATTGAAGTATAATTTATATAGAACTGACAGTGTTAATATCCCTAAAGAAGAGTGCATGTAGGATTTGTAAAGGTGACTCATGTTTTCAACTTTTGCAATGCTGCATTTAGATATCCCATCTGCAGTGGCGAAAATATTGCAGGCCTGAAGGTTATGGTCTCATAAATTCTGACAGAACTCTTTAAATTTATGTTATGTTTATAATTTTTTTTAATATAAAAATATTTTTTTTAATTTTTTTAAAATTTTTTAAAAAATTTTATTTTAAAAAAGTAGTTTGTATTAATATATTTTTTTTTTAAGGAGGGATTACAATATATATATTCATTTCTGCATCACCTGAAGAGGAGGGGGGTCGAACCCAGGTGGGGATGTGAGACTTTAGGAGACTCAACTAACTTGGTTTGTATTAATATTAAATATTTATTTTTTAATATATTATTTAATATTTAAATAATATCTCATCTTTTTTTAATAAAAAATAATTTTTAATTTATAAATAATTCATATTTTTACATTTTTCTAACTTTATATTTTTATCTTAATAAAAAAATAATTTTATATTTATAAATGATCACACTATATATCTTTGTTTTAATACAAATAAATTTTATACTTGTAATTCTTTTCTTACATAAAAATTTTATTTTTTAATTCCACTCATATAAATAGACTCACAATTATATAACATCATACATTTATGATTTTATATATTTTTTTAATTTGTATCAAAATTTTATTGTCTACAGAATAATTGTCCTTATGTTTACTCTTCTCATGTTTATTGTTATTAGTGAACATTCATTTTCAGTAAGCATATTATTAGGATAAGACTTCACAATAAAATAAATGATGATTTTTTAGTAGATTCATTGATCATGTATATTAAAAAAATATATATAAAAAAAATTAGTATAAAAATTATATATGACTTTTGAGATATAAAAGAACGTCAAACTTATTTTTGACATACACAATGCTAAAATTCTCAACAAATTTTTTTAAGATATTATCATAGATACCCTCAAGGTATCACCCAATTTTTATAATACATACTAATTTAAAAAATATATAATAATATTTAATTATTAAAAAATATTTCATTAAAACTAATAGAATTATATGAAAAATATAAACTACCCTTTTAAATTTAAAAAATAATGATATGATTAATTACCTATGCACAACAAACGAGAGACACAATTTCTCGTATGATTCATTATATTTTTAAAAAATAAATGATTATACTGTTAGCATAAATAATTTTTTTATTCATAAATATATTATTGTAACAAAATTTAAAAATATATTAATCTCTAATTGATCCCCAATTAATTGTAATTACATAAAAAAAATAAATAAAAAAATAAAGCCTTTGACCCATTTCGATAATTGACCCATGTTCCTGAATCAATTTATTAACACGAAAATCATAACAATATATTTCTCCAGTGCTATGGTTGCAGCCTGAAAGGCTATATCGTGGACAATGGAGCTGCAGAAAAGTATTGCATCTGTTGTTTCTTCTAGTGTCAAGCTTCTTGACTTCCTTCCTCCCCGAAATTTTACCAATATCGAACCCTCTACCGCACATGTAACTTGACTTATCAAAACTAAGCTAAAACTTGCTGCTCTCATCTCAAAACAAACTTTACCAAATAAAATCTGTTAGTGACCATAAAACATTCAACTTGGGAAAATTAATCGATGAAAAGAAATGACATATTATTGTTTTCAATGCACTAATTGGATAAAAATCTAAGATGACATGTGTGCTTCAGTTTCAAATTGTAATATCTCGTTACCACCTTTTAAGGTAAAAGAGTTGTAATGACTATGTGAACAAAGTAAGTGAATTTACATATTTATGTTTATTTTATAATGTTCATGTTATATAATATTAGGAAGAATAAAATTTTTATTTTATTAATGATTTATTTATTTTTTAAAATATGGATCTATTATGGAGGTAGATGTTGGGCTTGTTATAAGTTAGATTTAAATTTACATGAGTTTATTGAGATTAGACCTAAATATATGTGTTATAAGTTAGATTATAGCTTATTTGAGCTTAGTGAGATTAGGACCATAACATATACTACAATTTAGATTAGGGGTCATTCTGAGAAAGATAGTAAATGTTGAATTGGATTGATAAGTTTAATAAAGAATAAAATGGTAAATTTTTGAATATTATATAAACTCATTTTTTCACAACCTTAATCATAGAACCTACCTAGATCTTTTTAAACTTAGAGAGAGAGAGAGAGAGAGGAAGAGAAAGAAAAGAAGAATAAGAGAATACAAAGAGGATTTGTATTATAGAGAATTTTTAAGAATCAAAAAGATATTCCTATAACTTTTTCTCTAACCTTTGCGTTTGTTATGTGATTTTGTAAAGTTATGATTTTTGAAAACTTGATAAATTGAGGATTTGATGATGATTCGTGAGATATATTAATTATTGAGGATGATTAAATAGAAACGATGATGAATCATGACAGATTTGCAGAATTATCGTATGACCATATATCAGTCGTGATTTTTATAGAATATTGTATTTTGATGTTTGGTCTTGATTTTTAATCCATGAAACTAGACATCTTATTAAGCATTTATAACTTTGAATCATTTGAAAATTCCATGAACTAAAGTTTTGGTGATTTTTTAAATATGACCCTAAAATTTTGAGAATCTCTTAGTTCTGCAGTATGATCATATGACAAACTGAGTTTGATCAATCAATTGATTTTAGAAAATTATGGTCCGAAAAATGATAATTTTCCATGTTTATATATCATATCCAAATTTGAGATTTAAATATTTAGTTTCAAATTGTTATGATTTTCTAAAGAGAGTGGTGTCAGTGTAGGATTTTGTTTGATAGATTCTAGATATTTTGAAATAAAATTTATTTTAAATATACTTTCTCAATGAATTTACCATTGAATAATTTACTATGGACTAAGATATGTGTCATTAGTAATTATGAGATGGTTTCATAATTTTTGAATAATTTTATAATTTTATAAAATTTCAGATACCAAAGACTACTCAATGAATGTTCTTATTTGATAAAGTTAAGGACTTAGTTTTAAGAATGATTATGACTTAAATTTTGAAGAGGATAGAATCTCATTTACTTGATTTGATAATGAGTCATGTCTCAAGAGCAATATATTTTGATTTTGTGATAAATAGACATTGTTTGATAGATAAGAAAAATCGGTTGAATAATAAGCTTGAGGTTTTGAACGATTATTTGTTGATGTATGATAAGCTAAATATTGCAAGTGGATAAAGTATGATAGATAAAAAAACTCTACTGAATGGTTGAAAAAAAATAGTTTTGATAACTATATCATTTTTTAGAAAGGAATGATTCAAGACTTGTCTTAAATTTCTAAAGGACTTGGGGCGGGTCATCCCACAAATAACATGTGTTTTGCCTTCGTACATAAAACATAGAATCATATCTACTACTGCAGAACAAAGAAACAAATTAACATTGTACCTAATAAATATTAATGAAAATATAGATTTGTTAAATCTTGACCATTGGCTTGTAATTTGAGCAATCTTGATAAGAAATCTAAACTGAAAGCTTAAGTTATTTGGGAAGGACCAATTTATAGAGTCAATACAAATGCTTTAAAAAGTATATATATGCACGAAATTTCCCATTTTGGTCCAAAAAGGGAGTTTGAATATTGTTTTGACTCCGGTCAAAATTATTATACTCTATTAACCCAAAAAGCAAATATTATACCTATTTTTCCCCTTTTATAAATTACACCTCAACTAAACTCTCATGCAAATTCAACATGGGCCACGTGGTGTTGCCCTAACTCGTCATGTGGCATTTTTAAAAAAAATAATTATTAAAATATTTAATTAGAAAATTAAATATTTTATTATTTATTTTAATAAATTTATTATTTATTTGAACTTTATTACAAATATATCATTCTCTCATTCTTCTTCTCTTATACACTCAAAATGCATGATATTTTGAAAAATAGAAGTGAAATAATTGATTATTCACTAAAAACACAAAATAGAATTAAGGCAAAAATTGGTGAGTTTTTATTTTTTGTTTGTTGTTGTTGTATTTTTGTTGTTGGTTTGTAGATATAGAGTTAAAATGTGTAAATTTAGTATTAAGACGTGTTAAGAATGTTAAAATAAGGTTGAAAATAGGTGCAAAAAATAAAAAAGACAATAAAATGATCGAAAATGTAGATTCAGTGTCGAATTTGTGTTCATCTCGTAATGAACGCGTTGGGCGTGGATCCACACATGCTGGTGTGTGATTGCATACACCAAGCTGACGCGCACGTATTAGGGCACATTGCAAAGCGCGCCCCAGCGGGTTACACCCTAATGCGCTTGCATCAGCGCATTGGGGCGTGCTACAAAGTGCACCTCTATGGGCTGTGCCTTGATGCAGGCGCATTAGGGCTTACATCAGCTTGTTCCACGCAACACGTGGTGGTATATGGTATTTTTATTTTTTAAATCAATATTTTTTTAATTTCTTTATATATTTATATTCAATATTTTGTATTGTTTTTAACTTTTATATATATCATTATACTAAACTAATAATTATTTTTGGTGTTGTTTTTTTTTTTCAGGAACTACTGATACTATTATGGCGCAAATTTTGACCATTATATACTTAGGGGAAGATGAGAGAGTTTTAGTAATGATTTTGAGAGATACATTGGATATTAAAATATGCATATGGTAATTCCAAAAAATATTAAATATGAAGCATTATTGAGAAGAGTTTGTCATCTTTTAAGAGTTGATCATGTGCAGTATAAAGCGACTCTGAAGTTCAAGGTTCCTTCAAGCACTAAAAAGTTGAGACCTATTCCACTTGAAAATGATGGCGATGTAATATTGTGGTTGAGCCTACAGAAGAATATTGCTACGCTTTTATGTGTAACAGTGGATGTTCGAGCTCTTGAATATGAAAATAATAAAGAAGTACCCATGGAGCAAAAACAAGGCTATGCTAATCAATTCACATCTGCAACGTCTATATATGTTCCAAATCCCCTAGAGGATTATCATTATTCTCTTTCAATGTTCAACGAAAAACTAGCCTACACATATTATGATAGTCAGATATATGGAGATGTTGGTGTTGATCTTGGCTATAATCTTGACCATAATGTTGGTTATAATGTCTAATGATGGTAGAAATGATGAAAGATATGAGAATGATAATCATGGTTATAAGGTTAGTAATGATGATGATGATTATGGAGAAACGACTGTGGATGAAAATAATGACGATGACGATGATGACGATGATAATGATGAAGTTAATGGTGATGATGATAATAATGATTATGCCAAAGAAGAAAAGGTTAATGTAAAAAACTCATTTCAGTTCCAGCTTGAAATACCACCATTTGACTTGAACATATCGAGAAAGATATCTTGTATTGAAATTAGAGATGTGTTTGTAGAAAAAGTTGTATAACAATAGAGATGAAATTCATGAGGCCATAAGCATAGTTGCTGTCATGCGAATTTTGAGTTTTAAGAGGTATATCATAACTATTTCTTAATTTATTGATGTTAATTAAGTTAATTTCTTTAAGTTTTGATTTCTAAAAATATGTACAATTGAGGATTTGATGTGGGGTCTGAGGCGTGACAGTTGCACTTAAGGGCAAATAGAGCTTCAGAGTTTACAAGTCCACCAAAGATCGTTTTGAGTTAAAATGCAATGATGACAGTGTTGACGGAAGGGTGATATTTTCTCATCGTGAGGTAAGTTGATGTAGAGCACACTTACATTTTAGGTCAATTATGGCATGACCACTGGCAAGTTAAGAGCAGTATTATTGCTAAAGTAATTAAAAATAAGCTTACATCGGTCAATAGAAATTATAGGCCGAAAGATATTTAAGCAGACGTACGTGAAGAATTTGGTATAACGTATGCTACATCTGGGTGAGCT
Source organism: Ailanthus altissimus (assembly GCA_946807835.1). Lineage (NCBI taxonomy): Eukaryota > Viridiplantae > Streptophyta > Magnoliopsida > Sapindales > Simaroubaceae > Ailanthus > Ailanthus altissimus. Next base: position 21,569,621 of record OX327685.1, on the reverse strand, counting down.
AGGGAGCATGCATTAAGATTGATAAGAGGTGCTTCAGAGAATTCGTTTAGATTTATTTCTCGTTTAGATTTATTTCTACATACAGCTATGTGTTGCAATAAAAGAACCCGAGTATGGTTACTCACTTGGAAACTGACGTAGATAATCACTTCAAGTATTTCTTTTTAGCATTGAAAATCTGCATCAGAGGTTTTAATTCATCTATTCGATCAGTGATTGCAATGGATGAAACATTTTTGAAAGGCTCTTATCTTGATACTATATTTGTAATTGTCTGTAAAGATGGAAACAATTAGATATTTCCATTAGCATGAGGGAATGTTGACTCGAAAAATGATGCTTATTTAGGAGTGGTTTATGGTTAAACTACGGGGAGTAATTAGTGGCCATCAGAATCTTATTTTTATATCTGATTGACATGCTAGTATTAAAAGGGCTATATGGTATATGTTTTCTAATGCATATCATGGATTCTACATCTATCACTTGAATGAAAATTTGGTGACAAAATACAAGTTACCAACGAATAAGTCTAAAAAAGGGGTATACTTATTGACCTATTTTGTTGTTACCAAGTCTCTGATTTTCAACATTGATTAAACAAGATTCAGGAAATAAGGCCCAATGTAACTAAGTATTTAGAGAGGATGTTGGTACAATAAGATGGGCTTGATCAGCTCACGCTTTCAGAAGATATAAAGTCATGACCACAATATTATAGTGAGCATTAATGTAATTGCAAAAGAAGCAAGAAAGCTTCATGTGACCAATTTAGTAGAGTAGATACGAGAGCTAACACAATTGTGATTTTATCATAGATGATTGGTGGCACAGATGATGACGACTGTGTTGACGAATTGGGTAAATCAAAAAGTGATGAAATATAATGATGACGTAAGTTGAATGACAGTTTACCTTGTAGATGTTTTACTTTTTGTAGTCAAGGAAGGTGGCATAAACATGATAGTAGATATTTCAGATAGAACATGTAGCTATCAAAAGTTTGACTATCGACAACTGGCTTGTCTCCATACACTCGCCGTATGTAGATACATAAGATTATTGCATGAGAGTCTTTGTTCGATTTACTACACATTTAAGACTTTATTCTGTGTCTATAACAAGCCAGTACTTCTAGTTGACCATTTGTCGAATTAGATAGTCTTAGAGAATTTAAAAAATATGAGCATCCAGCCTCCGATAACACGTTGTTAGGCAAGCAGGCATCAGATGAATCAGATTCTATCTCAAGGGGAGGAACCATCGAAGAATATTTGTAGTCGTTGTAAACAATATGGACATAACTGACAGACGTGTCAAAATTTTGTAACTTTACATAGCAGGTGATGTATGTTCATTTATAAAACTAATAAATTGATATTTAATTTTTAATTTCACTATAATATAAGGCTAATATTTTTTTGTTTCAAATGGTTGTGATATGGAGGAAACGACTTAGATCCCGAGGTTGACGATTAAGAGACTCTATCTCTATAAAGCTTTATACCTAGTATACATGAAGCATATCCCAAATATTTAATGGGAAAGTTCTTACTCAGATAACTCTTAACTGATTGACTTGCAACATACTAACGCCATTTCTTACATTGAGTATGTCTTCCACGTAGAGAACTAGAAAGATAATCATGCTCTCACTGCCTTTTCTGAACACACATACTTTCTCTTTATTCCTGATGAAACCAGACCTTTTGATTTCATCATCAAAATGAAAATTTCTGCTTCGAAAAATCTGCTTAAGTCCATAAATGGACTTCCTCAGTTTGCACATTAGATTTAAATTTAGGCTGGATGCAAACTTTCAGACTGTTCTATGCATATCTCTTGCTCGAGATATACTTTCCAGAATGCTGTGTTTACATCCATTTGCCATACCTCAAAATCTTAATATGCGGTAATCGTCGAGAAAATTTGAATTGAATTTAGCATGGTTACTGATGAAAATTTTTTCTTCATAACCAATCCTAGATTTCTGAGTGTAACCTTTTATTACTAGTCTACCTTCATGTTAGGCCCATACTTCTGCTACATAAACTCTTTTATAACAAATAGAAATAATTCCTACAGGAAGCACAACCAAGTCCCAGAGTTGATTGTTCTGTAGAAAGTTAATTTTGAATTTTACGGCCACTTGCCATTTTTTCAAATTGATATCAAACATCGTCTCTCTATAAGTCAAATGATCATTTTCTTTAACTAAGAAAACACCAAAGGCACCTTCAAGTATCAATGATACCTAAATTGTGGTCTTGATATCCTTTCCAACCTGTGGGGAGAGTGTGCAAAGGTATTTCACTTAGTTGAACTTAAAATTTCATTGTCGGTTTATATATATTCTGATTAACTTTATCAAGTTCAATCCTTCTACAATACCCATAAGAAACTGTTTTTCATGGGAGGTGGAATTATAAGCAACGAACATATTTAGTTCCTCTAGATCATAGAACTAGCATCCCATCGTATGTTTGGGATATCGTATGAATAGATACTTGTACCCTTTAGGTGAAAGTTTATCCTATTGCGTAACTTTTATACAAACAGAATAACCCCAAGCCTAACAACCCTAAACCTTAACATACTTAAGACTCGATTCCCTTTTAGTCTATATCTCATACAGAGTAGAATGAACGACTTTTGATGGAACTATGTTCAATAAGGGAGCAGTAGATTCTAAAGCATAATCTTATAGATATTTTAGAAGAATAGTGAAACTCAACATCAATTGGACTTTATCTAATAAAGTTTGATTCCTCATTTTCAAAACACCTTTGTACTGAGAAGTATCTGAAGGACGATGTTAAACGAGAATCACATTCTCTTCTAAATAATCTTTGAATTTACAGCTTATGAATAAATTGCCTTGATCTAATTGAAGGCATTCAATATACATAAAGGTTTGTTTCTCTACTTTCTAGTTGGAACCTTTTGAACACTTTAAAATTTTCTGACCTGTGTTTCTTAAAAACACATGTCCATATCGTGACAAATCACTATAAAAACAATGAAGTATTGAAATCCATTCAAGGTAGTATGATTTATTGGTTTAAATACATCACTATGTACTAGTTCTAATAAATCAGTGGCCCTCTGTCCAACACCCACACAAGGATTTGGTCATCTTTCCTTGAATTCATAATTCATGAACTAGCCAAGGTTCTATAATCAGATCAAGTATTTGACAATCTTTAACCAAACAAGATAGTCGTTTCATGACTACATAGCCTAATATTATGTGCCACAATTCCTTATTATTCAAAGTTCTTGATGCGATAATTCTATATCTTAAAATTAAGTGCAAATATATACTATTGTATGCAAGTAATAAAGGGACTAAATAGTCGGATGTCGAGCCCACAGGGATAATTTCTTCTTTTTAACCAATTACTAAAATTATGTCTTCCTAATAATTATTTAGAAAAGTAAAAATCTAAGAACGAATGTAGAAAATATAAAAGCAAAACACAATGTAAAGAGAATTAGGTGATAGCAATATAGAGAAAACCTAGGATTAATACTATCCCTTAATATGCTTTCTAATGATTAATCTCTAATATTTAACTCTCTTAGTCTTTATTATTGATCAAGACACTAATGTATTCACAAGCCTCTTTCAAGGTCATGCAAGTATACCTTAATTTAACAAATACCTATATTCTTATGGTACTTGTAATAAATTAAGATTCATTAAGATTAAGTCTTATTAATCATACATGCCAATTAGTTATATTTCTATCCTAAATTGAAACTTGCATATGCAACATTGAATATTACTCTACAATCATACATCAAATTACCCAGGTCTAAATATTATGATTCCTCTTCCGAGTTTATCAATAATATTACCAACTCATTCACCATTTGTTGGCTGGATATATTGAAGCATTAAGATCAAGTAATTTGAATATCAAAGAACTAAGTTTATTAAATATTCAAAAGATATAGAAATTAAGCACACATATTGAGTTCAAGTATTAACCCTAGAAAATAAGTTTAGCGCATGGCTACAAGAGAACAATAGTAAAACTAATAATAAATCATGATACAATCAATAACAAACCAATATAGACGTCGAATTGCTCTTAGTTGCACTGCCTAAGATACTCTTGATGCCGAAGAACGCCTTGACTCTCTTTAAAGTTGCTTCAATTAAATTCTTATTGCCCTCCAAGACTCGTACTCTATATTCTTGGCGTTCTTGAATGTGTCTTAGGTGCTCTAAGTTCCTTCTTAAAGGCTGGGAATGAGTGACTTTTTATAGGGATTGATATGAGCTTAAAAATCTTAATTCTCGTCGGACTAGGACTCGCGCTACTGCTGGGGCGCTATGTAGTTATCACTAAGGCGACACGTGAAAAAGGCTTCACCGCTGGAGCAGTGGGATGTTAGTGCTGGGGCGTTGGCCTATCGCTGAAGTGGTGACTATTCGGTGCTGGAGCGCCAGATGCGACTTAAACAGGTCGTTTTTCTTATTTCGATCACTGTTCCAACGCTGGGGCGATAATCCTCGTGGTGTTGGAGTGCTGGACACATACTTTGAAAAGTTTTCATTTTAGTTCAAATCCCTATAAATAACAATAATGCACATAAATAGCCATCTATTCTCATAAAACAGTAAAATATCAAAATAAAAACATAAAAAAATATATGATAAATTTGCCCTTATTAGTTCTCGAACTACTATTTGCTCTGTTTACCTAGACATTGAAGATATTTTTTATTATATTTAAGATATAACGACCATTTATTAACTGACACTCAATTAGCTAAACATTATCATTATCATATAAAGATAAGAAACTATTCTTAATATATTTATGATAACCCTTTTTGTCTATTACAAGGAGTGATATGATTTGCCTAATAATGTTTGGCACAAAATAACAATTATACAGCATAATGATTCTATCAGAATGAAGAAGTGACCTAATAGGTCTTAACAACTACCATGTCTAGAAAATCTCTATTTTTTATGTGACACGTCTAAAATATAGGAGTTTATTCCCAAGTGCAGGATTATCTAAGTAATAAATAACCCTATAAGAACGAGGTCAATCCATAAGGAAGTGGACTTAAAATTATAAATTATAAATACTTTAAAGATAATTAATACAGTATAAGATGTTTGTAAATATTAATTCAATTAACCAATTAAAATAAAAGTTAAGGTTAGGGAGATCTACTCTTGGCATATAAAATATGAATATATTAAACTCTTTTTATAACTCAATTGGAATCCTCACACAAAGGAGGTTCCAACTGGAAGATATAACAATTAAAGTTCATCACCAATTATATATTAACTAGTATTTATTTCTTTCAATTATTATACACCAAATCTTATATATGGGTTCAAGTATTTATTATGCCAATCTTTATATTTGTGTACAATAAATCAAGACTCCCACTTTACAAGAAATGGTATATATGCCAAATCTTGTAAATAGTTTTAATAATTTATTGTGCCAACTATAAAAAGTGTCTATAATAAATCAAGATACACTACTTTAGAAGAAAGGGTATTAATATTACAAATAAAATAAATACATCATATATAAATTTGCATAACATAAGAATGAAACATTAAATTTATGAATAAGAGTTAAGTATATCTTATTACCGTGCCAAGAGTTTACCATTTCACCTTAGCAAAATAAAAAAATTACTTGGACATAATAAAACTAAGGAAAAAGAGATAACATGACTTTACAATAGTAAACAAGAGAAATAATATTACAAAGAGATAATACAAAAGACAAGTGTTTTGAACTAAAATCTAGTTCTTTAATTACATATTTTGAGCATAAACATGCTATCTATTTATAGAAAAATATGGATAAATTGAGACAAATGAAGAGGGAACCACTTGGATGATAAAAGTCAAGAATGGTGGTAAATAATTTACATTAATTATCATTAATACACCCACTTGATTATCAAATTGGAATTGATGTGGCCCAAATTAGCTGTCACTCAAAACATCAAAATTGTAGATAAGTCTCTTATCTTTCTAAATTGAGTTATCTTATACGTATGAGATACATATTTCTACAGTTATAGGTCAAATACTGATGACTATTTGGACTGGGCATGTACCGCAAATTAGTTCTATTATAGGCCATTTACACACTCTAAACGCTCGAATTTAAAATGCTTTGTGAAATATAATATGTTAGACCATTGAGTCAGCTCTTCACAGGATTAAGAATCACTCAAATTAGATCCTTAGGTAGAAAGTTATGCCCATTTTTCGAAAACTATCACAAAATAGTTAAAAGCTAATTAGGTACAATATTGTAAACATACTTAAGTTAAGAGGGTTAAAGCACTAGTAATACAAAACAATAATGTAAAACTCTTATTAAATGTGTAATTGTAAGTGTTCATCACTATGCAAAGGTGTACTTCTCATTTTATAGTTTTGTAGCATTCCTCAAATCATGCAACAACTTACATATATAAAAAGGACAGGCGATATCTCAAATCTCTATGCTTCTAGCAACATTTGCTAATAAAATGTCAATGTTTGGTCAACAGATAACTAAGGGGTCTATCTATTCTAAATCAAGGTGCCTTAAATAGTAACGCTTACTATTTCAAACCTTATCATAGTGGAAACACTTTCTATTGTCACTATTCTCTATCTGTGATTTGGATACATCTAAAATTTTCTAAATCTAGAACTATTTTATGATTTATAAGCAAGTCTAAATATTTCTTGGTACCCTATTGTTGATGTGTATTAATCAAGTGTACTAACAGATTACTTGTACTTATCTTATCTTCATAAGACAAGTATCTTATCTCTACAAGACAAATAAAGAGATGTGTAGCAGTACATTTTTAATCATTAATTAATAACGCTTTAGATCGTGGGTATATCTAGTATACATTTTTTAATCTAAAGGTGCCCTCTCACTGCTTTACATAATCTATTTAATTTTTCAAATAGGATAATGATAGTTTAAACTCTTCAAAATATACAGTGAGAAGTATACCCCATTGGCATTTTACTCAAGCTGTACACCGTATTGATCTAGGCCTTTGTAAACCCAAAAGGTAGACAACTCTTGTCAATTGCATCTCATGGAACTTTTACTCCTGATCCTAAATACACCTTATCTGCACACTGTAGTGATCTAGGGTAAGTGGGTTCTAAATTAACTTGTCAGTAGTCAAATATATGTTACCGATACTACCCGTACACTGTGCGATCTAGGATAATATTTTCACATATATTTACCCCATCTCATGTTTAATCGGCATAGTCTAAATCACACCGATGAAATTTCTCACATTATAGTAATCTTGGAAAAAGATCGTCGTGACCTGTCCAACAACGTATTGACAAGACGGGCCAAGTAAAATATTATCTTATAATGTAAAACTATTGAATCTAATTAAGAGAGATTTTTAAAAAATTGAGTCCCATCATAAGGAGGTGATTCTTAATCAGTCATTTATTTCTGTGCAAACACAATCCCCATCAGTAGGGCTCCCATTGTGGTTACCAGTATAAAACAAATAATATTTATTTATAATATAGACTAATAACTCTTATTACTACATCTCATAAACCTTTACATGTATAAATTAATTTTTAAAATATAATTCTGAGTGAACAGTGTCAGCGCCGCGACGCCAGGCTACTAGCATTAGAGGTAGAGCCTTCAATGCCATGGCATTAGCTCTTAAGTGTTACGGCATCCTAGTGTTGTCTTCCTCGGTTTAGCATTTTAAACACTTGAAATGCACTACCACAGCTCTGGGACTTCATCAATAACACATCCAACACTCTAAAACGCCAAATTAACACTACAAATTGCTCTGATACCATTTGTAAGTGATGATTATACCAAAGGTGCGTGCATGTAGTACGTGTTCATCACTTAAAAATTTATGTATATATGTAATCCATTATTACATATACATATATCTCATACATAATATAAGCAGCGGAATGCCAAAAATTTAATTTCCTAAAACAGTGAGCACATTAAAGTTTTGTCTCATTACAATAATGAAAAAATTAAGGATTAAGAATTCACCTTACAAGCCTTTGGAATAGATTAAGCTGGAGTTCCACCTAAAATAAACCCGTTGGACTTTCTAGCAATCAACAGAAGTAGACTTGATTAGCTAGAATAGCAACTTTAATTCCAGCACTGGTTTAACACTTAAACCCTTTAGATTAACTCTTAATCTAATACTTAATACTTAAACAATGAATTTATTTTTCATTTATTCAACATTTGAATTCATTAAAAACAAACTCTAATGCAACAATGATGGCCTACTATTAAGAGAAGAAGATGAATAGTAAAAGAACAACTTTTGCTCTTTTGTTTTTCTTGTTTTTAACACTTAAAAATAAAAAAACCGAAACATCTTCTCATCTTATTTACCCATCATACCCAAGATGAAAACAATTTTAACACTTTAAGGAAAGATGCAAGAGAAGATGGAAACAACTCAAACACTGAGTGAAAGTTAGCAACGGAGAATTTGATATAAACTTGTTTTGTGTGTTTCCTTAACAAAAAGATTCTAAGCTACATGTTTTTGACTCTTGCGGCTAAAAGATACAAATTATAGTTGTATAACAATTTCCCTATTTGTATTTGTGCCATTATAAGCTTCCAATAATGGATCATGTTATACATATATATATATATATATATATTCAGTCTTCATATTGAAATTTGAATATGAAAGGAAATTACAGTTTTTTAACTCTGCCTGTCACATTACCATTAACCATAAAAACCAACCTAGCAGTGAATAAATAATTGCGAACAAGGTTACTCCACCATTGGCTAAATCTAAAATTTTCTATTAAACCCAGCACAAAATTCTATTTCACCCTGTCATATGTCTTGTTATATCTAACTTAATAGCTAAAAACCTCAATTTTCCTTTTTCCTCCTCTTCAAGGAATGCATAAGTTTAAAAGCTAAAACGACATTGTTTGTTATCAATCTATCAGGTACAAAGGCTCTTTGTGATGTTGATATAATATTTTGGAGGACACCCTTTAACCTATTAGCCATGCCTTTTGGAAAGCTTTTTAAAGAAATTTTAAATCAATAAGAGGTTTGTTCGAAAAACAAAATACATTCTATTCCTCTTTACAATTTATCTTACTATCTTAAAAATTGAACACTTTATTTTTTTCAACAATAACAGTTAAATAAGGTATTTAGAATAATATAAGAACTACTTGAGTAATTCAACTAATTTTAAAAGACTAAACTAACAATTTAAAAAAAAATTAATAGAAAGAATTAAAAACCTGAGAGTGCTATATTGTAATACAGTCGCTTTTATATCTTTTTATTTATTTTTCTTTCTTATTATATACACCTAAAAGCAAAGACAATTTTCAGTAATGTTATAAAAATTGAATAATTGAAACTAAATTTACAAAATAATATTTAATATTACAAACTCATGAACACTCTCTACTATTAAATTAGATAAAGATCCATGGTAAAAAACAATTGCATACCATATTAACATTTAACTTAGGTATAGTTTAACCTAATTCAAGTTAATATTTAACTCAAGTAAGGTTAATTTACTTTTCAAATAAGTAATTAATTAAATATTCAATTAATTAACCTAACTCAAGCTAACATGTAACTCTAAGTAGATTAGTTTACTTTTCACACAAGTAAATAATAAAATATTCAATTAACCTAACTCAAGTTAAGATTTAAATATAGTTAGGTTAACTTACTTTCCCAACAAGTAAAAAATTAAATAATTAATTAACCTAACCTTAGTTAACAATTAAACTAGGTTAAGTTAGGCATTATTTAATTATTAAATAAATAAATATCTTGAATATGTAATAATTAAATATGTGAAATTACCCTTAAACCCTTACTTAGTTACAAAGTTAACCAAAGGCTCACTATGTGCCACGTGTTATTATTTAATTAGTCAACAATAATTGTTAACTAATTAATGTATTTAATTCTTAGGTATTGGCACGCGTGCATCCCGAGGGTTTTTGAAACAATTGTTTGGCTTTATTGGATTCTATAAGATTGAACTATTCAATCCAGTATGCTGCTCTAGTGCACAACGAGTACACTTCATATTGTAGAACTCTATAGGTCCATGCCTGATTCGTCAAATGAAGCTATTTCATGAGTTCGTGATCGATGTCCCACACACACATTGCGAATATTACAAATCAGTGCATTAGACTGTACAAGTTGAGGTCATAGTGCATACATATAGTCCTTCAGTCAATTACATCTATTAACTAATCTCCAGACTTATTTTTTTGTAAATAATATCCGCAAACTCTTTTACGATATTGTTTTAACCTTATAAAAAATTCTTTTCTAAGGTATCTACTTTTGGCCAAAAGACTTTCTGAAACACAATTTTGGAGCATTAGGATATACAACTCATCCATATGACCTGATGGATCATATATTTATGCATACCAAACTCTATGAGCATCAGACCATACCGAGTGACACCTAGCAGTCAGACTATGAAAAGTCTCTAAAATGCGTGGAACAAAAGCATAGTAGATCACTCACAAGCCTACTGTGGTGCTCATGTCAAAAGACCATGAATACTACTCAACTCGAGAAGACCCTCATTGACGACTTTGTGTGATGTCTATTTGGGGTCCTCTTAAGTTTGTTCAGTATCCAGTTATGACTGAATACCTATATGCCTATACGAGCTCTAAGCTCATGGTCGGTTAAAAACAACTATCTATACCCTACAGATATATACATACACTGATCTATATAAAAGGGATTTATCGACAGACCTGCACTAATAAAAATAGATCAGGAACATAGTAATTGAGAACATACTTATATAATGACATTTTCTAGCACCTATTGTAACTCTTTACAATTATGTCATTACTAGTATACCCTCAGTTCTTTATCCCGTTACAAATAAGGTTCTAACTCCTTAATATGGCCCACTCTCAGTCCTAGTCCAAACTCTTTTAAACCAGATCTGAACTCTTTTAGATCATTTAATATCTGTAACATTATAAGCAATAAATCATATGTGTTTTAATATTAATAATTTTATTCAAAATATTTATTGTATAAATATGAATCAATTAATATTCATACAATATTGGAATGTCACGTAAGCACCAGCTCCAACATATAAATCTAAGGTAGTGATAATGGCATAAAGTACTAGTAGTTTTAGTACTCTGAACGGGAGATTTGATATAATTCATAAATTTATAGCTATTTAATAGTTTTTTATATATCATAAATAGGTGCATGGAAAACAATGTGACATTTAAAAACAAACAGGAGGCGAATCGGATGAGAAATAAAGAAGTTACGCTTAAAATACGAGAGCGTATGAGCCCATGGTTGTGCATTGTAACGCCCAAGGCAGAGACTTGGGCGTCGTGACACTCTAGCCAGCCACCCACACCCATTGCTTTCCAGGTCTCAACACTGCGGCACTGAGCCCCTAGTACCACAGTGCCCGTGGTATATATAAAACCCTATTTTTTTAGTCATATTTTGACTTTTATTCATAGGTCTCAACCCTAGGGTTTCTCATACATATAAAAATCACTCTTTTAAGAGCCAAAACATAATTTTATAGAAGTAAAAATTAAGGAAATAATTTACAACAAAAAATCAAGAGATCAAAGCTAAGATTGAAGATTCAAATTTAAAAATCAAGCTTCAAGTCAAGATTGAGAGAAAAGTAACTCAAGACGTCTTTTTGATTCATTTTTCTTCTCTTTTCTTATCATTATGTTCTTGGTTTTGTTGCTCTTCATAGATTTCTTTGATATTCATAATTTTTTTATGAGCTAAATATTGTTGATCTAGGGTTAGACTTTCGAACCTAGTATGGAGTTGAATTTTGTTAATTCTTAGTTTATGAACTTGATACATATAATTGATTTATTCTATCTTGTATTTAAAGCTTTTATTATATCTGGCTAATATTATGAATGATTAAGGAACCATGATGAACACGACGAAATGATTCATGTGTTTAGCCTAGGATTTTTGATGCATGATTATAGGGTAACTACTATGAGTTCCATGTAGGATAGAAATATACTTAGATGGCATGTATGGTATGATTTAGACCTAATCTTAATGAATTATATTCTTTTCTAATTACCATAGACATATAGGTAGTTGTTAAAATGTGTAATATAGTTACTCGACTATCGACTGAGGGTTGTGATGAGATTAGAGTCTAGCCAATCAATTTGTACTAAATGATTTACTAAGAGGTTAATGATTCTAATGAATACTATGGGATAAGTCTAAACCCTAGATTTTTATCAATTGATGAATTCATCTCTTTGTTTATTTGTTATTTAGGTTTAGTTTAATTTGATAGAACTAGGTTAACTACTTGATTTCAGATTTTGGTTTTCTGAATAAAAGTGAAGTAGATATAATTTTAGTAATTAATTAATAGAATTAGATCATATAGTCCCTATGAGAATGATACTTAGAATTTAAATTATATATTACTTAATACGATAACGTGCGCATGCGCTTAGCTAGTATAGCATTACATTAGGTAGGCTAAAAATTCTCAATCAGTCCAAAGATGTCATAATTTTATTTTTCCTATTCATGTATTTCCTAGGATTTAACCTCCAGCAGTAATCAAACAAGTTCTATAGGATTAGTCCTTGAGACTCGAATGTATTACTTAAGCATGAGTATATCTAAGTAACAATTTAACTAATACAAGCTTTAATTCAATTGCTAAAAATCAGTGATAAAAAATAAGGTTGAACTCAGTTTTAAAATTCTTGTATAAGAATTATTTAAGTATCTATTGTTTCCTAGAACTTGCAAAAAATAAAAAATAAATTCAGTTAATATTCTATTTCTTATTATTGACTGATGATCATTATTTCAACTTAAAGGACATAAAATAACAAGCAAACAGAATAATAGACATGATTTTTTTTTAAACAAATGTGCACAGAGTCATATTACTACTGTTATTCTTTTTTCTTTTATACAAGACTGACTCTAAAAAAATAAATAAAAAATAACAAGCAAACAATCAATAATAAAATAAAGAAAGCTAAAAATAAAGACAATACAGGAAAGAGTTTCCATCCCCCCAAACTTAAACTAGATATGGTATGCATGGTGGAAAAGTAGACAAAATTGAAACACTTCCCTATCTTTAAGAGTGTGCAAGCTTAATCATCCAAATCATCACTCAGAATGTCATCTGGTTCAATCCTAAGATCATTACAGCCCTCATCCTCATCTTTAGCATTATTGATAGGTGGGATGACTGGTGGTGCAAGAAGGGTGCTCGTGTCCATCTGAAAATGAGTGGTATACATCTGTGTACACTGTAGCATGTATGCTTGGAATTTGCATATCTCCCTCTAAAGATCAACTATCTTCCATTGTTGCTGATGCGATAATTCTATATCATAAATTAAGTGCAAGTATACACTATCGTATGCAAGTAATAAAGAGACTAAATAAGTCGGATGTCGAACCCACAGGGATAATTGTTTCTTTTTAACCAATTATTAAAATTATATCTTCCTAATAATTATTCAGATAAATAAAAACCTAAGAATGAATGTAAAAAATATAAAAGTAAAAACACAATGCAAAGAGAATAGGAAGATAGCAATGTAGAGAAAACCTAGGATTAATATTATCCCTCAATATGTTTCTAATGATTAATCCTCTAATATTTAACTCACTTAGTCTTTATTATTGATCAAGACGCTAATGTATTCACAAGCCTCTTCCAAGGTCATGCAAGTATACCCTAATTTACCAAATACCTATATTCCTATGGTACTTGTAATAAATTAGGATTCATTAAGATTAGGTCTTATTGATCATACATGCCAATTAGGTATATTCCTATCCTAAGTTGAAACTTGCATATGTAATATTGAATATTACTCTACAATCATGCATCAAATTACCTAGGTCTAAATATATTGATTCCTCTTCCAAGTTTATCAAAATATTACCAATTCATTCACCATATATTGGCCAGATATATTGAAGCATTAAACACAAGTAATTTAAATAATAAATGACTAAGTTTATTAAATACTAAAAAGATATGGCAATTTAAGCACATATATTGAGTTAAAATATTAACCCTAGAAAATAAATTAGTTCATAGCTACAAGAGAATCACAGCAATAAAAATAAAAATAAAACATGCTACAATCAATCGCAAACCGATGTAGACGTCGAATTGCTCTTGATTGAAGTTGCCCTAGATTCTTGGTGCTCTTGAACTGCTCTAAGTTCTCTTTTTCTTGCTTTAGGTTCTTCTCTCTAAAGTTGCTTCAATTAAGCTCCTATCGCTCTCCAAGACTCGTGCTCTGTATTCTTGGTGCTCTTGGGTCGTCTTGGATTGATTCTTGAAGGTTGGGAACGAGTGGCTTTTTATAGGGATTGATATGAGCTTGAAAATCTCAATTCTCGTCGGACTAGGACTCGCATTACCGCTGGCGCGCTATGCATCTGTCGCTGGAGCGACGCGTGAAAAAGCTATTACCGCTGGAGCGGTGGGATCTTGGCGCTGGGGCGCTGCATGAAAATGGCTTCACCGCTGGCGTGGTATGTTGATAGCGCTGGGGCGCTAGACGCGACTTAAGCAGGTTGTTTTTCTTATTTCGATCCCTATTTCAGCGCTGTGGCGACAATCCTTGTGGCACTGGGGCGATGGACACATACTTTGAAAACTTTGCATTTTAGTCCCTGTTTTCGCTCCTATTGCATTCTTTCTTTAATTTTCGTTCAAGTCCCTATAAATAACAATAAGGCACATAAATAGCCATCTATTCTCATAAAATAATAAAATATTAATAATAAAAACATGAGAAAATATATGACAAATTTGCCCTTATCAGTTGCTTTATAGATCTTGTTTCTAACTGGGCAAGACGGGTGGGCATAGTCATCTGTCTCATTGTTAGTGGGACAGTTGCTTATGGTCGGGCCTACTGTGGATCCTCAAATGCAGACATCTTCTAGATGATGGGCTGGCTGCTGAGACTCAAGTAGTATTCTTCAAATATACCCTTTCCTGTGCACATAAAATAGTAATCGAGAAAGGAAAGAAAAGGCTTGCCTTAGAAAGGCGTGCAAAGGCTAGTATATTAGTTTGGATGACTTGGCTGATATTGATAGAGCAATTCGTCATGATGGTGTAAAGAAGTACTGCATGCGGCATGGTGATATCACCGATGTGGAGACTAACATAAGTTTGGAAGCTGAGAAACTGTAACATCCACTAGTCTACAATGTCATGTAACATGAAAAGAATGCTAGAGACATCCTTGATTGTCTTCACTATGCCTCTAGGCTACATATTGTCTGGATAATCTCTCTATAATCTAGTTCACTATGTAACTAGTGGTAGACATTCTCTAAATTTATCGGGAGGCGAAATATCCTATTGATCGTGACTACATCAAATACTACCATCCTGCCTCTCATGAAAGCTTGATAACCACTGTTTATTGCGTTGGAATAAAACTCATAGACGATAAGGATGATGATGGCCTCTGGCTACTAGCAGGTTTTCAAGATCAAAGCCTCTCAAGGTGATAAGGTACTTCTTCAGCACCCTATTATTGTACCTTTCCTATGCATTTGCTGATATGAAGTTGGAAGTGTTGTAGGATACACTATCCACTTAGTTGGTTCGTGCTCTCCTAGGCGCCATAGTAAAAAAAATGGATTAAATATATAGATTTAGGTCATTTTGAGGTTGGTGTTTGGTGAGGTTTGTGGCTTTTGGAGTATTTTGTGTTTTGATCTATGAAAGATGTTTGTTTTGGTGTAGAGAAAGTGTTTTGGGCGTTGGATGCATTGATTTCAGGTTGAAAGAGTTTAAAGAGTGGTTGGTTTTTTGAATGGTGTAAAAAGAGCTAACTTCATGTTTTATGCCTGTTTTCGAGTGACACTGAGGCAGTGGAGCTTTTATCACTACAACATTCATCAGCTTTTAGATTTTGTAGGTTTCCATAATGAACGCTAGGGCATACTGCTTTGGACTCCTAGAATTTTGAATTCAACCTAACTCTAGAGCGATGAAAATATCAGTGCTAGGGTGTTGAGGACTTTTTGATGCTTTTAATTTAAAACTTTTCACTCCAGCATTATTCATGTATTGCTAGGGCAATGGACTAACATTAGGGCCTTCTGCCCTTATCGCCCCAGCGGCAAGTCATTGGAATTATAGTTGGGGTAATACTTTAGTGAATGTTGAGGCATTGTTCTTGAGGATCTGATTGGCCTAGTGAGAATGATGCAGCGTTGGCTTCTTATTTTTTTTTAACGCATTTAAACAAAGGTATTAGTAAATAAAAGAAAATAGAAAAACATAAAGTAAATTTTACCTTGGGTTGCCTACCAAACAGTGCTTGATTTAACAATGTCGGCTTTGTGTCATGCTTCTCCGGTCTTATGGTAGATCAAAGTAGATGTTGGATGCATATTGGAGTGTATGGCTGCTAGCACTCCTCACATTGAACTTCCATAGCCCCTTGATCAATCTTCTAACAGTATATTCTAATAAACTTGCTTTGTGCTCTTCTGAAAAAATTTTAATCTTAGACCAGAGGATAGAGCTATTTTAACCGGTGTCTTTTAACCTTTCCTTGAACTGCAGGTGTTGTGTGATTTCTATAACACAAACTAACGCAAGTGCACGTATCGCAACAAGTAATAAAGTGATGTGTAGAGTATCGTTCCCACGAGGATTGTGTCCTAAATTAATGCTAAGTACTACGATGTTGGCAACCTAACTTTATTTAGGCTAATCTAAATGGCAAGGTGAGTTATTGAATTAAAAGCAACTAAAATCTAATTAGCTAGATAAATAAAGGAAAAGAGATATCTATGGCAATGGGGCTCTAGAGACTTGATTTCTCTATATTGTTCCTATGGTCTTTGTCATTAGTAATCAACAACCAATTTATGCATTCATTAATCCAGGGTGTATGATTAATCTCATTCCATCTTTCGAGTGCGAATGAGATACTATGCATATATATTCAAGTTGATATGTCTATCTAACTTGTTTACATAAACATGCATTACGCAACCCATAAATGACTACCCCAAGGATTAATTTCATTATCACTGTCACTTCATCAAATGAAATTCTAGACATAATGACACACCCTAAAGAGTTTGGCCTGTCACGCTTATCAAACACTTTAAAACGGAGAGCACCACATGTAACCCTAGGCATAATAGCACACCCCAAAGAGTTTGCGCCTGTCACGCATTTAATCAAACACTTGGAATGCACCTCATACAAATCCTAAGGAAGATCATGATGATTACCTAAGTTCATTAGTCTCTCAACTTAACAAACTCAAAGCTATGCTTTTTAAGATCGACATATGGATTAAACTTTGTCAAGCACATAACCCAAATGTTTAATTCATCCAATCCATTTTTCAATGCAATTAGAAGCATGAAGCGCATAAAAAGCATAAACGAATAACACAAGATAACTATTAATCACATAACAACTTCAACACATAAAGTTCAATAAAGTTCCATTAAGGCCTAGAACCTACAATCTACAACAAAATGATAATCTTGCGATATGGCGAATTCTATACAAATGGGATCCTAAGGCATTGATTTCATTCTATTCTTCCTATGTTCTTCTTCTTTAGAAAATTTGTTCAATTCATTAATCAAAGGCTTAAGACTAATCTCATTCCATCTTTCGAGTTCGAATGAGATACTATGCATACATAGTCAAGTTGATATGTCTATCTAACCTGTTATATATACACGCATTAAGCTACCCTTAAATGACTACCCCAAGGATTAATTTCATTATCACTGTCACTTCATCAAATGAAATTCTAGACATAATGATACACCCTAAAGAGTTTGGCCTGTCACGCTTATCAAACACTTTAAAACGGAGAGCACCACATGTAACCCTAGGCATAATAGCACACCCCAAAGAGTTTGCGCCTGTCACGCATTTAATCAAACACTTGGAGTGCACCTCATGCAAATCCTAAGGAAGATCATGAAGATTACCTAGGTGTTATTGGCCTTTCAACTCAATAGCAACCTAAAGCTATGTTTCTCCCAAATCCTATAAATGGATCAATCTCTTTCAAGCATAAATCCATACATTCACAACAACCAATTCATTTATCAATCAATTGGAAGCATTAAGCATAAAGAAACATAAATGAATTACACGAATTTATACTAAATCATCCAAACATAATATTAATAAAACTACATCAATCCTTGGAATCAAGTTTAATCACATGAAAATCCAACCATAACTATAATTATCCAACCATCCATAGATACATCTCATTAAAACTAATATTCATAATTGAAATGACAACAAAGGATAAAAACAAAGAAAAGGAAAGGGAAAACCGAATTTGGGATGTCTCCAAGGTTTCAATTCTTCAATTGTCTTCAATGATGCACATGAAACCTTGGAGACATCATTTCTTCTCCTTCAATTTGAGCTCAAGCCTTCTCCTCCTTTCAATTTCGTGCCTCTACTCCCCTCTCCTCTCTTTGGCTAAACAATGGGTGTTTATATAGGTAGGGTTGCAAAAAGAGGACAAAAATGCCCTTAAGGAGTGCCCAGAATTCAGCGCCGCGGCGCTGCACTGTAGCAAACAGTGGTACTGTAGCAATAGTGCCACTGTAGCTCACAGTGCCTCCATTCGTATTTTTATCTCTAATGCTCCATTTTGCGTCCGTTTTCCGTTATTTTTGCTCCGATAATGCCTCAACCTATAAAACAACATTAATATGCATAAATAGCCCAATTATTGAGATAAATTGAACAAATATCAAGTTAGGAAGATAAAATAGTTTATACAATTACGCCTTATCAGCAGGTCATACTTCTGCTTTCTCTATATTTTAGCTGTATTGCTTTCTTTTTTATCCAAGGATCCATTGTCTTAATCTTTTTTAACTACCGGGGTCAATGTTTTTTTGTTTAGATGCGTCGTATCAATTCAGAAATAGTTTTCATTTTTCTATACGCAACTTAATTTCCTTTAAAACCTTGAAGGTCACTATTTAGTCTTGCACCATCATTGTTAACTCAACTTTTTACAAATCAATTATTGTCTGACTAGTGGCTGGAAACGGCCTCCCAAGGATGATTAGGATCTCATTGTCTTCTTCTAAATCCAAAACTATAAAATCAGCAGGAAAGATGAACTTGTCTACTTTGACTAGTATATCTTCAATAATACCCATTGGATATGTAAGAGAGTGGTCTACGAGTTATAGTGTCACGTTATTGGTTTTGCCTTCCCTAAACCTAGCTTCTTGAAGATCGATAGCAGCATAAGATTGATGCTAGCCCTTAAGTCACATAAAAATTTCCTGAAATTGTGATTGCCAATGGTGCATGGGATAGTGAAGCTTTCAATATCTTTAAGCTTACGCAGCAATTTCTTCTATAAAATATCACTGCACTCTTCAATTAATGCTAATGTCTCATAGTCATCTAGTTTATTTTACTTTGAGAGAATGCCCTTCATAAACTTAACATTTGCTCTAATACATCTACAAACGGAATATTAATGTGTAATTTCTTAAAGATTTCAAGAAACTTAGAAAACTATTTATCTAATTTCATTTTTTACAGCCTTTGAGGGAAAGCTGGAGGTGGAGTGTAAGGTTGCACTTGAGGTTTCTATGCTTCTTTCTTATCTTTTTTTTGCATTGCTTTATTATATTACTGGAATTTCTTTTGCCGATTTTTCTTCTTCTTCCTCTATTGCAGTAGGTTCATCTGTGCTATTTGGAATTGCCTTTTATTGTTGCGGAGGTAGCACTATATTAAAGTGTACTCTTTGCCACTTTTCAACATGACTTCTTTGTATTTCTTTACTCATTCTCTAGGATTCACCTCTTTATTGCTGGGTAGAAAGCCTTAAGGACAGCTGTTCATGGTTGCAACAACTTGTCTACTTGATTTTTTAATTCTCTTAGTGAAATTGCTTCATTCTAGAAAAGTTTATTTATATTACTCAGGTACTGCATCAATATATCTTCCAAGGTAAGTTTCTTGTCTTGCTGATGTTGAACTGTTAGAGCTTGAAATCCAAATGGATTTGTAGGCCTTGAGGATTACCCTTGGTTATTGTTCTAAAAGAAGTT
Source organism: Ailanthus altissimus (assembly GCA_946807835.1). Lineage (NCBI taxonomy): Eukaryota > Viridiplantae > Streptophyta > Magnoliopsida > Sapindales > Simaroubaceae > Ailanthus > Ailanthus altissimus. Next base: position 21,549,432 of record OX327685.1, on the reverse strand, counting down.
CAAATGATTCCGCCACCTAGATTATAGAAATTTGAATTGAGGTTGTTCTGATTCCAATTGTAATTCCAAAAATATTTTTGTCTCTATGTAGTGGCTATTCGGATGATTGTCTTACAAAAGTCACAGGTTGTTAGTTGGCTGTTAATAGAATTGATCCCCAATGCTTCAACCTTTTATGATAAGAGTTTGACTTGAGCTGTTAGTGTAGTTAAGATATCTAAGTCATGTATACCAGCTACTCATCATAGAATTGTTCTTTCTTCAAGCCATTAATAACTATTACAAGCTATATCTTTAAGCAAGTAGTAGGCTTCATCTATAGACTTATTCATCAATGCTCTACCAACTGCAGCATCCACTATGTTTCTCAATTGACCTATAAGCCCATTGTAAAATGTCTAAAATAGTAACTATTTTGGGATTCCATAGTGTAGGCAGTATCTTAACATATCTTTAAATCTCTTACATGCTTTATTCAGTAATTCTAAGTCATGCTGCATAAAAGAGGTGATATCATTCCTTATCTTTGTTGTTTTAGTTGATAGAAAGAATTTGGCTAAAAACTTCTGAACAAGGTCATCTCATATTACAATAGATCCATATGGCAATGATGTCAGCCAATTCTTAGCTTTATCTCTTAATGAGAAAGGGAATAATCTTAGTCTGATCGTATAATTAGACACCCATTATATCTAAATGTGTCATATATCTCAAGGAAGTTCATGATATGTTTGTTTGGTCAATCATTGGGAAGCTTGTTGAACTGCACTGAGTCTTTAAGCATCTATATGCTGCTAAGCTTGATCCCAAAATTGTTGGTATTGACCCAGCCTTCGAATGCTTGATTATCCCATTTACTAATAGGACAACATAATCTCTCAACGATCACAGCTCTACAGCTGTTGGATTTGGATTCTGATCTCCCATAGATAGGGATATCAACTTGTTCGTATATGTATAGAGTCTCATTTGGTACTCGGGAGAGGGAATGAAATTTTTCTTAAGTTCTTGATTAATGAATACATTAGATTAGTTGTTGATCACCAATAACAAAGTGCATAGAAACAATAGAGGGAAATTAAGTCCCTAGAACCCCATTGTCATAGAACTCTCATTTCTTTAATTTATTGATTTACTTAGTTTAAAGCATTTTTAATTCCACAATTCAACTTATCCTTTAAATTCACTTAGATAAGCTAGGTTATCAACACCGTGGTAATTAGCATTAATCCAGGATATCAATCCTCGTGGGAATGATACTCACTCATCACTTTATTACTTGCTCACGACTCGTTCATTTGCGGTTACAATTCGTGTGTAATATCCAATCCCTATTAGTAGTATTGGCACCTAGATTTTGGTATAGAGCAAATAAGACACTGTAGGGTTACTCGATTTTAACCCTATTAGAAATATTCCCTTTATAGTGCACGTGAGAGATATTAGACCTAATTTGGTAATTTCACACTCGATCGGTGCGCCGGACGACCCTAGAATATTTTTGAAAATTTTCTCTATTGGCTTAGAAAAGGAAATCCTAATTTACTACATGAATTTCCATTTAAGGGTTATGAATGGAACAAGCCTTTGTTGAGGAACATAATCCATATATTAGAGAATGGACCAATTAGAAGAAATCTCATGGATTGCCAAGTTGGAAGTTCTAGTTAGTTCTTTGAACTATTCTAACTAGATAGTTACAAATAAACTAATTATATAATTAGTTTTTAACTAATGGCAAATTAGAAGTTTTAAGTAAGTTGAAGGGCAAAATGATCAATTGAGGGAGCACAATATATATTTTAAAAGTGTGTAGAAATTTGAAGAGAGATCAAAACCAACACTTAGCTAAAAAAAGAGAGAAATTCGAGCTTCAAAGGGGGGTACTGCTACAGTGACTATTCAAGTTTTTTTTTCATGATTTTTCATGTGTAATCAAGCTAAAATAAGGTTACATATGAATCCTTAAGCTCAATTGAAGCCTCAATTAGTGGAAATTCAAGAAAAAGAGGTAAGAAAAGCATTATTTTATGAGTTTGATAAGTGAACTTTCAAGAATGCTCCAATTGACATTCTTATGTGTATTCTTGGCTTAGATCGAGTTGAATTCTAGTTTGGAGCTTGAAGGAGTCATCAATTTGAAGAAATTGGTAAGGTGAGAATTAGGGTTTTTGGTGATTTTATTGTAGAGATTTCAATTGGTTGTAATTAGGGCTTTAGAATGAAATTGGCATGATTTTGTTGTAATTGGAACAAGAAATTGAGAAAAGGAATGTGTTGGAACCTAGGGTGAAATTCTGCCACTTTAGGGAAGTTGAGAATTGAGTGGTGTTTTGATTGATTTGTTGTGTGTAAATGGTTCATATTGTAAATTGAATGTATATGGTTGATGGAAAAACCAAAAATGAAGAAAATGGAACATAATTGTCCATGTTGGAAAGGTGAAGGGCAATTATGTCCAACCAAGTTATAAGGTGTTCAATAATTTTCAGGGCGTCGGATGGTGAGTTAGTTTCGATTATGGCTCCGTAACTAAAATCGGGAAGTAGTATGCATCCGGGCTTTGTATGCCGATTAGGGCGTTTAGTAGGTAAATGTGATTCTAGCATTCGATTTAGTTCTAAATGTCATTTGTGGCGCGTAGGTGAAGATAACCGAGAGCGTTAACGGGAGCACAAATTGGGAGCGAAATTGAGCGCGGAGCGGTTGTGAGTGAAAATCTGCCATTTCTTTTACTTTGCGTTTATTATGTTTTCGCATAATGAATATGCATGTTTTATGAGCTTTCGATGCATAACCATGATTTATGATCTTGATACATATTCATAGACACGCCTTTACATGTTCGAATTGAGAAACAGTTTTAAAATTTCTGCATTAATTTTTAGGGCCATTGGTACCCTCAGATTATAGTGGTGATTATTGTATTAGACCTGACCGGTATATCCCGTGCACATGGGCAGGTCTTGGGGGTGTGTCACTAACTTTGGGAAGTCGGAAAGTTGAGTCATGTGAGTCACTTTATGTGTACGGGGTATTGTCTCGCTATATGCATGCGATGTAGGATTCCGCAGCATAGCCAGTGAGATGTCTTGAGATGTCACTGTGGGTGCTGCTAGTTGAGGTGCCCCGTGACCTACTCACGTATGCGGTGCTAGTTGAGTCGCTGCGTGGGTATAGAGCTTTAGGGTTACCATTGGTACAGTTTAGAAAGAAAATGGCCGAACGAAGATTTTACTAGTTTTCGATTTACCGATAGCATTTATGCATTTATATGCACACAGCAGTTATTATGTTATACAGATTCTGAATATAGTTTTCCAAAGATGTAGATAAAATCCGCTCGGCAAGATTTCAATAGCCTATGATGTTAGAAATCGTTTTACAATTTTATGTTAGTTTTAAAAGCATGATTTCTACGTGAACTTTAGAATTTGCTATCTATACATGATGTTATTTTATTGAAATTTTATTTACACTTACTGAGCTCCTTTAGCTCACCCGTTTTATGTTTTATATTTTTAAACCCCTTTCCCAGGTGCAGGTCTCGGTACGCAAGCTGCTGATTCTCCTGTTGTCGAGTAGTGGGCCGAATCCAAAGATCATTTTTGTACATGTAAATGTGCTAAATAACACTCTTTACTTTATGCATAGTAGTAGTAGGCATGTATATTTGTATGTATGTTTCGAACCAACAAGAAAATATTTTGAGATTTGATGATCATCTTTACTTTTCATGAGTATGCTCATTTTGTGATTTAAATGAAACTTTTGAGTTGTGGTGGAGTTGATTTGGAAAGGACCGGAGGTTCGAAATGGTAGTATTGAGATGTGTTAGAATTAGAAGTGAAATTTCTTTGCAGGTTTATATGGATTTTCCAAAAAACAGGGGAAACTCTGTCCGTTTGTTTTTAAAATTAAGATGTCGTTTTCATGTATATTACTAGACCTTCTTAGTAGTAACAAGAATTGAAAAGGGGTTCGCTTCGCAGAATTTCTCAACATACCCAGTTAGGTTTGGAGGAACTTTTGTCGGGGTGCCCGGCAGGGCCGCTGGGATTTATAGTAGAGGGTCTCGGGTCGGGTCCTGTCATCGTGTGCGTATAATTCTGTGAACAAGTTTTTGGCGCCGTTACCGATATTGTAGATTTTAAATTTGTACTAATATTGTGGTTATGCAACTTGATTTTAATTTAGGCATTTTTTTAATTTTTATTTCTAGTTTTGTTTTAGTTATTTGAAGGTGTATGAGAAGAGCTTGTAGCTTGGAGTTTTTACCCATTGATCCAGAAGTTGAGCCCACATTTTGAAGGCTTAGGAGAGAAAGAAGAGATCAATCTCAAGTTATGGTTGACGGTATCAATAACAACCAATAACCACGAATATTAAGAGACTATTTTAGGCCTGTGGTTAATGAGAACTATTCGGGGATTCGGCATCAAGTAGTTCAAGCCAACAATTTTGAATTGAAGTCAGCTCTCATTAACATGGTTCAAAAAAATCAATATGGGGAATTGTCAACTGAAGACCCAAATGTTCACCTTGTAATGTTCTTAGAGGTGTGTGATACTATCAAGTTAAACGAAGTCACAGAAGACGCCATTCGCCTACTCTTGTTTCCATTCTCTCTTAGGGACAAGGCAAGGGGATGGCTTCAATCATTCTAACTGAGAAGTATCACAACATGGAAAAAGCTTGCTCAATGATTCCTCACTAAGTTCTTTCCACCATCTAAGACTTCACAACTTCGTGGGAGAGATAGCAGAATTTAGACAATTGGCTTTTGAGCCATTTTATGAGGCATAAGAGCGGTTTAAAGATTGCATCTGAAAATGTCCTCAATATGAGTACCAAGATTGGTTCTAAATCTAACTCTTCTATAATGAGTTGAATGGCCAAACAGGAACTATTGTGGATGCAACGACGGGTGGAACCTTGCTGTAAAAAATAGTGAAAGAAGCCCAAGTTTTTTTTTGGAAGAGATGGCTTACAACAATTACCAATGGGCTAATAAGAGGTCTATAGTGAGGAAAGCTGCTGGAGTGCATGAGGTTGATCCCATTATTGCACTTTTAGCCCAAGTTTCAGCTTTAGCCAACCAAATCTCTACATTAAATGCTAAAAAAGCCTCAACAAGCAAAGATTCAATGATGGTTGCAAATGTTTCCTACACCAGTGAAGGGAGTGATCCGGAGCAAGTCTAATATATCAACAACCAGAACTTCCAAAACTGGACTAACAACTTGCCTACATATTATCATCCCGGGATTAGAAATCATGAGAACTTTTCCTATAGCAATCCAAGAAATTCCTTGCAACCTTCATCAAGATTTAATCATCAAATGGCCGAGAAGAAGCCATCTTTAGAAGACTTTTTGGGCATTTTTATCATGGAGACAAGAAAGATGTTTAACAAAGATGAGGCTCGGCTTGATAACATTGAGACACATTGCACCCACATGAATGCTACATTGAAGTCATTAGAGGTACAAGCTGGCCAACTTACGCATGCAATCAAATATTAATCTTTCAGCAAGTTCTCAAGTGATAAGGATGCCAATTCAAGAGAGCATTGCAATGCCATAACTCTTAAAAGTGGTATGAAAGCAAAAAAATTAGAGAAAAATGTGGTTGAAGAGGAAGAGAAAGAAGTTGTTCTTGAACCATCTAGGATAAATCACAAGCCTAACTCTATTTCCTTCCTAGAAAATTCTCCCATCATTACCCCACCATTGCCTTACCCTCAATGCTTCTACAAAAAGAAGTTAGATGATCAACCCCCAATATGCTTGAAAACTTTAAGAAGATTCACCCTAACATTCTTTTTATGGATGTCTTGGAGAAAATGTCAAACTATTTAAAGTTCATAAAAGAAGTAATGTTAAAGAAGAGAATGTTGGAGGACTATGAAACGATAAGGCTAACGGAGGAATGTAGTGCAACTATTCAAAGGAAGTTGCTGCAAAAGATGAAGGATCTATGTAGCTTCACCATTCCGTGCACTATAAGGGAGTTTACTTTTGAAAAAGCCTTGTGTGACCTTGGTGCAAGCATAAATCTCATGCCGCTATTTATCTTTAACAAGTTAGGTCTTGGTCAGGTAAAGCCTACTATAATTTCTTTGCAAATGGCAAATAGATCTATAAAGTATCCATAAGGGGTCATTGAGGATGTGTCAGTTAAAGTAGGTAAATTTATCATACCAGTGGATTTTGTGGTCCTTGATATGGAGGAAGATAGAAATGTTTTTATTATTATTGGGCAACCATTCTTAGCCACCGACAGAGTTCTCATTGATATGGAAAGAGGAGAGATAAAAATAAGGGTACAAGATGAGGAGGTCACATTCAAGGTTTTCAAGGAGATGAAGTTGTCAAATGACTTTAAAGAATGTTTAAAGATTGAAAACACGGATCCGGATTATGGGAAGAAAATAGATACCATTCAACCCCGAGTTCATGGCAAGGCAAAGATACATTGTACAAGGAAAAAGATGAGGCATGGAAAGAACATGATGGAAAAGAAATCAAATACCGACAACCATGGTTCATTCTTTCAGCCAAGGCTAAAACTCTTTCTAAAGAAGCTCAAAATAAGAGAGTTGGGGTCATTCCTTATTGAACACCTTATGAAACTTTGGAAATCAAGGAAAGAGATTGACAAAGCCATTGAATACACACCAAAGCACAAAAATGGAGGAGTGTTCCATGGGCAAAATGCCTCCAAAGTCCAGTTTAATCTCCCATGAATCTGAAAGATGTCAAGCTGATGATGTGAAATGAAGCACTTCTTGGAAAGCAACCCAAATGAATTTTAATTTTCAATTTTAATTTTAGTTTTGATATTTGTTTTATTTCTTGTGTTAGAATTGCATGTCGGCACTTCATAAAGCATAAAAAAAATGAAGCGGAAGTAGAGCCAATAAGGTGTAGCCTAATGAAGCTCAAAATGAAAGTCAAGTAAATTGAGGGCTTTGAGCACTAAATCAAGCAACAACTTCAGCCTCAAGATTTGAGCACTGTCACACTAAGTTATTGACTACGAGGGAAGTCCTTTCTACTCATTCTTATTTTTTTCATTGTGGGCAATGTCAACTTTAAGTTTGGGGGAGGCAAATACTATTCGGTGTTCATTTACCATGTTTAATCATGCTTACTCTTTTTTACTGTTGTTTTTAGTTGTTGTCTTTACATGAAATTTATTTTTCGCCTTTATTTATAGGTTGGTTGAATGATTAGTAGTCAATGATATGAAATAGAAACATGATTTCAAATGCTGTATTCTTTGGAAACAATAAATGTTATGATTGTTTGCTTGGTAATCTAGGACAAGTTCGACTTCACTTTGTGACCACTTGATATTTGAGCACTTAGTTAGAATTATTTAGTTTTATACTTACTTAGAAGACTTTTATGCACAATAAGAATAATTAGGGTTTCAAAAATACGCTAGATCTTGTTTGAGCATCACTCAAGGTGAAATCCTAGGGCATACGTAATTGAGTATATGATTTTAGGCCATCTTTGGACCGATTAAGCCTTTTAAGCCAACCTAAGTATAATTTTACCCCTAGTCACCCCTATTGAGCCTAATTACTCATTTTTTCTTGTTAATCATATCATTACCTTAGCCTCTATTTTTGTTATTCTTCATAGTACTCATCACGCCATTAGCATAACACTACTTTTAGAGAGTTGTGTGAACTTTTGAAAATGAAGGGGTGGATTAAAGAAAGGTTATGGGTTTGGTTGTAAATGTTGGTTGTTCTAACATGAAAAAGCTTAAGTTTGGGGGTATAGTGGCTTATATGTATAAAAAAATAAAAAAATAAATTGAGTTTGCTATACCCCTGGCTTAAAAGAAAAGAAAAATAAGAGCAACAAAATAGCGAAAGAATCAAAGAAATAAGTTTGGGGGAAATCGGGTGGAAAAATAAATGGTTTGGTTTGTGTAATCTCTAGAGAAATGTGTGTTTATGGTGTAAGTTGAGCCAAAATCGATCCATTTTATCCTATCCTCACCCTAGCCATGCATTACAAGCTAACTAAAGTCCTATTTGATCCTTGATTATATATGTACCTACATTAGTGGAGAGTGATGAAAAAAATAAGCATATGGAGTGTTAAATAAACAAAAACAAAAACTCATAGAGACCATCTCATTGTCTTGTGTGCATAAACTAATATGAGTGTATGTGACTAATGATTTTAGCTATTCACCACACACACACACCAAGTTGGTCACTTGTGGGTTTGAATAAGTGTTGAATTAACACGTTGAACGATTATAATGTTTAGAATTTCTTTGAGGATAGTAATCATGAGAAATTTTTGAGACAAATTACTAATCATTTTTCGACCCAATGTTTTGTATCTTTTTATAGTTTGTTGTCATTTTTTCTTTTTTTGTTGTTGTAAGTGTGCTTCCTTACTTGAGGACGAACAAGTATTTAAGTTTGAGGGATTTTGATAAATGTATTTTATATATGATATTATACCTTTCTTAATTTGATAATTGCTAATTTTGAATGTGAATTTATGGCTATTTATGTGTATTAATTTCATTTTTTAGGTTTCAAACTAATGGAGCTATTTGGAGTGAATATTCAAAGAAAACAAGCAAAAAATCCAAGATACTACAGTGCAATAAACAGTGTCGGTGAAAAGTTTCATGCTACAGTATCGTGCCCAGGCTTTGGCGCCCAAGTGATGAGTATACTTTATATCCATAATCTAACCCTATTTATCTTAATAATTGTTTATTTTTGAGTAATTTAAAAGCTTTTTATGCGTTAAATGTTGTTATTTTAGGGTTAAATTAGGAAAATATGGAAAAATATGAAATTGGAGCAAACGAGAAAAATTGCTATAGTACTTGTGAACAGTGATCTTAAACAGTGATTTAATACAGTATTTTGCTACAGTGATCAACACTTTGGCATCCAAAAACTAACGCCCTAGCATTCGTGCACTGATGAACGCCCCAGCATTCTGACGATTCTATAAATATACTATTTCGCCTCCAAATGCAAAAACCTAGCCCCTAACCTAACCCAAACCCAAACCCATTTTCTCTTAATCTAACACTATTATAACTCAGAAATCATCCTCATATTGTGCAAAAAAATATTTAAATCAATTTTGGAGAGATATTACACAATCAAGAGCATATTGGCTAATTTTTGAAGGATTCAACCAAATGCCATGGATTGTTTTATCTTGTTTAATTATTATTATTTAGCCATTAAACTCTTGTTATGCTGATTTAATTTCATTGTCTAGGATTGTAGCCTTTAACTCAATATGTGGACTTAATTTAAGTTTTTTGATTCCCATTGTCATGGATTCAGTTTATTATTCAATTTGTGTTGTTCTTAATGCTTTCAATATATTAGAAATTATGATTGGATGATTATAGAACATTAGGATAAACTTGAAAAAGACATCCTATTGTTTAGATTTAGGATTGTGGCCTTTAACTCAATATGTGAACTTAATTTGAGTATTTGATTCTCATTGTTATGAATTCAGTTTATTATTCAATTTGTGTTGTTCTTAATGCTTTCAATATGCTAGGAATTATGATTGGATGATTATGGAACATTAGGATAAACTTGAAAAATGCATCCTATTGTTTAGATTTAGACAAATTGATGCATGATTGTGGAGTAATATCTACAAGTTTCAATATAGGATAAGAATATACCTATATGACATGTATGGTCAATACAACTTATTCGTAATGAACCTTGATTTATTCAAATTACCATAGGAATATAGGAATTCGGTAGATTAAGGTATAATCACTCAACTATCGGAAGAGGCTTGTGATGAAATACGTGTTGTGGCCAATAATTAAACCGAGAGATTAAAAATGGGATAATGAATTGATATTGAGGGATAGCTATAATCCTAGATATTCTTCATATGGTATTTGCGCTTACATAGTTTGCATAATTAAGATTGATTTGTAAAATTAGTAATTAGTTTTAACATAAACAAATCAAATTGATCATTTATTTGAATAAAAGCGAAATGACACGATTTTAGTACTTGGTTAAGAATAATAACAATTCCTTGTGGGATTGACACTCAACTCATCATATATTACTTGTTCCCGATGGCACGTACTTGCGCTTAGCATAGAAATCACACAACAAGTTTTTAGCGCTGTTGCCAGGGAATTAGATTTATTCTTGTCAATACTAATACCAATCTATCTTGCTTTTAGTTCATATTTTATTTTATTGTTGTTTGCTTTAATTAATTTTTGTTTAATTTCTATTGTATTTTGTCTTATTTATTTCATTGATTTTATTTATTATGTTTTTATTGTTATTCTTTTAATTGCTTTTTTTTTAATTTTTGTTTATATTGTGACTTTTTGTTTTTACTATATTGTTGATTGTTTGGAATTGTTTTGTTTTGGGTTGTATTATTTTGATTTGTTTTTAATTTAAATATATTTTTGTATAGTGAATTTGTTTTTTTTATATTTTTGTACAATTACTTTTAATTTGTTTTGTTTTTGTCTCGTAGTATGTTTAATTCTTATATAATGGCTGAGCAAAACCAAGTTGGAACACAAAGATTATTGTGAGACTTTTTTATCCCACAAGTAAGTGACATACAATCTAGTATTCAAAAACTAGACATAGATGTTGATTACTTCGAAATCCAGTCAGAGGTAATCCAATTGTTGAAAGCTTCAATACAATTTAGCAGGTTGCCAAATGAAGATCCAAGTGAACATATTGTAAATTTCTTAGAAATTTGTGATCTATGTAAATACAATGGTGTTTCAGATGATGCAATCCGGCTTAGACTATTTTCATTTTCACTTCGGGACAAAGCAAAGATTTGGCTAAGGTCATTACCCTCAGGATCTATTACAACATGAGATGATTTAGCACATAAATGTTTTGCTAGATTCTTCCCACCAGCAAGGACAGTAAGAATGAGGAACGACATCATTTCATTTGTATAGAATGATTCAGAATCTCTATATGAAGCATGGGAGAGATTCAAAGAATTGCTGAGAAAATGTCTACACCATAGGATTCAAAAATGGATACTTATGCAAACCATCTACTATGGGTTATTTGGACATTTGAGAATCATAATTGATGCTGCAGCAGGGGGTGCATTTATGAATAAGTCTGTTGATGATGCTTATAACTTGTTAGAAGAGATGGCCTTCAATGAGTGTCAATGGACAGCCAAAAAGCATTACTTCAATAAAAATCACCAAGAGCAGAGAACGGATTATATGTGATTTTTGTGGTGACAACCATCCAAATGGTCAATGCATTGAAACTTCACATTATATTGGAGGTTGTAACCAACAGCAACACAACCCAACTTCTAATTTTTATTATCAAGAATGGAAGGATCATACAAATGTTTCTTGGAGTGGCCACCAAGAACAAACTTCAAGGCAAGTGAGTCCTCTTGAGCTTCCAACAAAAAATTTACTGCGGCATGAAAAGAAATCCACGTTAGAGGATATGTTCAAACAAAGTATAGAGAATGCAAATGCTCTCTTACAAAGCCAATCTACTTCTCTGCAGACTGTAGAGACTCAAGTTGAACGAATTATAGACACATGCTATAATCATTCTCCAAAAGTATTACCTAGCAATACAATGATCAATTCGATGGAAAATATTGAGCATTGGAAGGCAATCACTATAAATGGTGGCATAGAGCATCCTGCAACCATTGAGCTAGCCAAATCAAATGATGATCATCATGTAGATGAAGTAAAAATAGAAGAAAAAGAGAAAACATAAGAAGAAGAAGAAGAAAAAGAATAACAACAACAAAGCTTTTCGAGTTATTGTAGTTCACCACCTCTATTACCTAAGAGACTTCAAGAGGATTACCTTAATCTACAGATTTTCAAGAATTATTCCCATTGTTTCCAGATTGACATGGTAATTCCAGATGAAACACAATTACCTCAGAGGCTAAAAGTGACAGAAGCCATCCAACACCAAGATTATAAAAATGCATCACTATACAGATTGATAACTAAGAAGAGGCAAAGTACTTTCAAAAAGAAAATAGCCAAAATAGGCCATTGGGGTTCAATCTTCCAGTCTAAGATTAAAGTCTTTTTGGGAAGGCTCAAAGCAAAAAGGTCAGGGATGCTACTTCAAGATTTTTTTATGGAGTTGTGGAAGTCGAAGAAATAGAATGTTAACATCCGAAGACATCGACTTAAGTTCCATAAGAAAGATGCCTCAGATATGCAATTTGATCCTCCTTGAGCCAAAAAGGAAGACGTCAAGCTAATGACGTTAAATCAAGCGCTTCTTGGGAAGCAACCCAAGTGAATTTTAATTTTTACTTTTAATTTTTGTAATATTTTATTTTTAATGTTGTTTTTGTATTGCAACGTGTGAAACAACAAGTCGGTGCCTAACAGAGCATGAGAAAAAGAAGTTAAAGCATACCAAAAAGATGCAATCAAAAAAACTGGAAAAAGATGTAAATTTAAAATCTTGGTAACAAGCTGGCGCCTACTTCAACTACTCAGCATCAGCACAACAACATAATTGGCTTCAAAATCGAAACACCACTATGCTGAAACATCATCCACTAAGGGAGTTTCGTTACCTTATTTTTTTTTCTCGCCATTGAGGACAATGTCAAATTTTAAGTTTAGGGGAGGAAAATACTCTTCGGTGTTTATTTACTTTTGTGCTATTAATTTACTCTTTTTTGTCATGTATATTTATTTATAACTGCTATTTTTAGTTGTTTTGTTTTGCAAAAAAAAAAAAAGAGTTATTATTTTATGTGTTGAGTGTTTTGTGTTGGATTAAGATTATGATTGCTAGTCCATGATAAGAAACGTGATTACAGAATTTATTTTTCAATTCCCTAGGAAACAATAGATACAATAAATAATTCATGCATCAATACTTAAATGGATTTTGACCTTATTTGTGATCACCAATTTTTGAGCACTTGGATAAGGCTTGTGTTAGTTGAATTTTTTCTCAGAGATGCTCATGCTCAAATAGTACACTCCAGTCTCGATGAACAAACAGACACTCTAGAACTTGTTTGATTATGACTTGAGGCGAAATCTTAGAAAACACATGAATAGAAAAATGAAAATAGGCCATCTTTGGACCGTTTGAGCCTTTCTAGCTTACCTTTGATGTGTATTTATATGTAGTCACCCATTTAAGCCTAAAATACCCATTTTATTGAATAACCATATTATAAGCCTAAACTTTGCATTTAAGTACCCAAAATAACCTTAACACTATAAACACTGAGCATAGTAAAAACTATTTTGGAGATTATTGCGTTATAGTTGTTTAAAGAGGAAAAATAATAAAATTTGACGAGTAAATGCTACCTTAAGTTTAGGGGAGTTAATAAAAATTAAAAAAAATATGAAAAAAAAAAAAGAAGAAACAAAAAGGAATAAGTGGTTGAAATTGGGTAAAAATCATAAGTTTGGGAGAATTAAACCAAGTGTAGGAAGTTTAAGTGGTAGCCAATGGGACTTAGTGTCCATGGTGTAAATTAAATCAAATTTGTATCCAAAATAACCCATCTTGACCCTAACTCTACATTACAAGTTAATAAAAGGCCTAATAGATCCTTAAACATGTGTATGTCTACATTAGTGAAAAGTCGTATGAAAAACACGCTTATGGTAGTGTTTTGTACTTAAAATAAGCCAAGACACATTTGTTTTTGGGTACAATCTTGAGTAGTTGAGCTAATCTAGGTACAATTCAATTAATACTTGCTTGTTCCACACACACAAATGGTTGATTACTTATGGGGAAGAATGAAAGTGCTTAATTGTGGTGTTTGTGAATTGTTTATATTATTTATTAATTCCAAAAGAATTGAGAATAATGATGCAGTTTTTGAGACAATAAGGGTAATCATTAAAATAATCTGACCAATTGTTACTTTTTATGTTTCTGATTTTTTATATGCGTTTGTGTGTTTATTTATTTATTTTTAAGTTATGTTATTCTCTCTAATTGCTCGAGGATGAGCAATTGTCTAAGTTTATGGATATTTGATGAGTATATTTTAGATCCATAATCTAACCCCATTTATCTTAATAATTGTTTATTTTTGCGTAATTTAAGAGCTTTTTTATGCGTTAAATATTGTTATTTTAAGGTTAAACCAGGAGAATATGAAAAAGGATGAAATTGGAGCAAACGAGAAAAATTGCTACAGTAAATTACTACAATACTTTGTGAACAGTGATCTTGAACAGTGATTTAATACAGTATTTTGCTACAGTGATCAACGCTCCCGCATCCAAAAACTAACGCCCCAGCATTGAACAGTAAATGCCCCAGCGTTCCGACAATTCTATAAATACACTCTTTTGCCTCAAAACGTAAAAACCTGACCCCTAACCTAACCCTAACCCTAACCCTTTTTCTCTCAATCTAATACCTTTATAACCCAGAAATCATTCTCATATTGTGCAAAAACAACATTTAAATTGATTTTGGAGAGATATTACACAATCAAGAGCATATTGGCTAACTTTTGAAGGATTCAACCAAATGCCATAGATAGATTGGAGGCACTATTGTCTTCATAAATTTGGTTTGGGATTGTTGTATCATGTTTAATTATTATTATTTAGCCATAAAACTCTTGTTATGCTGATTTAATTTTATTGTCTAGGATTATAACCTTTAACTCAATATGTGGACTTAATTTGAGTATTTGATTCCCATTGTTATGAATTCAGTTTATTATTCAATTGTGTTGTTCTTAATGCTTTCAATATACTAGGAATTATGATTGGATGATTATGAAACATTAGGATAAACTTGGAAAATGCATCCTATTGTTTAGATTTAGACAAATTGATGCATAATTGTGGAGTAATATGACATGTATGGTCAATACAACTTGTTCGTAATGAACCTTGATTTATTCGAATTACCATAGGAATATAAAAATTCGGTAGATTAAGGTATAATCACTCAACTATCGGAAGAGGCTTATGATGAAATACGTGTTGTGACCAATAATTAAACCGAGGCATTAAAAATGGGATAATGAATTCATATTGAGGGATAACTATAATCCTAGATACTCTTCATATGGTATTTGCGCTTACATAGTTTGTACAATTAAGATTGATATGTAGAATTAGTAATTAGTTTTAACATAAACAAATCAAATTGATAATTTATTTGAATAAAAGTGAGATAACACAATTTTAGTACTTGGTTAAGAATAATAATAATTCCTCGTAGGATCGACACTTAACTCATCATATATTACTTGTTCCCGATTGCGTGCACTTGTGTTTAGCATAGAAATCACAAAACACCAAGCACTGGAAAATGGCGCCCAAGCACCGAAAAACCTAGGTTGTGGCACCCAGGTGCCAAAATAGGCTTCCATTGGCAGAATGCTCAGCACCCAGGCGCTACCACCTATTTTAGTACCCTTCTTTTTGCCCTAATTTGAAACCTATAAATACTATCCTTTAGACACTTCTCAAAATATGAAAGGAGAGCATGAAATAGAGAGAGAAACTCTGGTTTTAGTGAGAAAAACATCATTGAAGTTTGGATTAAGGAAGATTATTGAATATTGAAGACTAAAGACTTCAAAGGCTTTTCAAACTAGTTTCTTATTCTCTCTCTACTTCATTTATATTTATTTATAGGTTGTAATTATATTTTGTGTTAATTTGAACATGAGTACTTTTATGAACATTTGGATGAATGTAATTGAATATTTCACTATAAATTGCTAGATTATATGTTCTAGGGCTTGATGGAACTCTATTGAACTCTATGTATTGATATTATTTTGTGATTAATGACTATTTGATGTTTATTCATTTATGTCGTTTATGTGCTTAATGCTTTTAATTGCATTAGGAAATGGGTTGGATGAATTAAACATTTAGGTTATGTGCTTGGAAACGTTTAATCTATATGTTGGCTGTAAAAGGCATAGCTTTAAGTTTGTTGAGTTTGGAGACTAATGAACTTAGGGTAGTCATATAAGGGTAGCTTAATGCGTGTATATATAACGGGTTAGATATGGATATCAACTTGTTTGTATATGTATAGAATCTCATTCAGCACTCAAAAAAGGGAATGAAATTTTTCTTAAACCCTTGATTAATGAATACATTAAAGTAGTTGTTGATCACTAATGACAAACAGCATAGAAACAATAGAGGGAAATCAAGTCCTTAGAACCCCATTGCCATAGAACTCTCATTTCTTTAATTTATCGATTTGCTTAGTTTAAAGTATTTTTAATTCCACAATTCAACTTATCCTTTAAATTCACTTAGATAAAGTTAGGTTGTCAACACTGTGGTAATTACTTTATTAGCATTAATTCAGGATACCAATCCTCGTGGGAACGATACTCACTCATTACTTTATTACTTGCTCATGATCCGTGCACTTGCAGTTACAATTTATGTGTGTATAATTCCACGAACATGTTTTTGCTCTTTTTTGGCCGAATCTTGTATCACCCAAAATGAAAAATACTTTTCATTTTATACATGTTTCTCATTTCTTCTTTGCAAATGAAAATTGGCTAGCCAGATTAATAAGATGATGAATATGAAAACCATTCACAACCTTTGGAAAAGCTTTCTCTCTCACAATCCTTTTTGTTTTTCATTTTGGCCCAATCTTCCTCCTCAATAAAATGAATCAAAAATACCATCTTTATTTGTTAACACACTTTTGCTTTAAATAATGGCCAAAACAATTGCCCACCATAAAATGCATAGCCATATTTCTTTATCTTCTAATTATTAAATCAATAAAGGAACATGTACTAAATTGAATAAAAAAAAACCCTTTTGTTGACTAAGCAAAACACCTTTTGCTTTTATGGAATTGATTTGAACGGCCAATCTTTTGGCAAAATGATACACTTTTTATTTTTTTGGTTTATTTTCCTTCATTAGTCAAAGACATCATGCCCTACCGTATGATGCCTTTATGTTTAAATAATGTAAACTCTTTAACATTATTTAATTGTAAACAACTTACAATATTCAAATAACCTTAGGCCATTTTCACATGTTTAATTTTATTTTAATCATATTAATAAAATTAAGACATGTGATATGTAATTTCATTATAATAATTGTTTGACTTTAAAATAATATAATATTAATAACAATTATTAATATGTTTATTTATTCAAACATTTTTGAATAAATAAATTACTTGTCTCACAAGTAAGGTCATTTTGGTAATTATAAAGTCAAATAATAAATGGCCTACAATGTGCCATGTGTCATCATCCTATTTGTTAACAATTATTGTTAACTAATTAATGTACTTAACTCTTAATTCTTGACACGTACACATCCTGAGAGAACTTAAAATAAATATTTTGGTTTGTTGAAATTTACTGGATTAAACTATTTAATCCAATACGCTGCCTCGGTGCATAACAAGTACACTTCATATTGTGAAACTCCCTAGGTCCGCGCCCGATTTGTCAAATAGAACTGTTCCATCAGTCCGTGATTGATGCCCTATACACACGTCATAGATATTATAAATCAGCGTGTTAGACCATATAATTTGAGGTCATAATATATTTGTATAATCCTTCTGTCACCTATATCCCAGATGAGCAGAGATCACCACTATCACATCTCCACATGCTTATCTGTGAACCTATCTCTAGATTTGTATCTTGATAAATAATATACGAAAACATCTTTGCGATATTGTTCAACCCTACGGAAAACTCTCTTCTTGGGTTTACTCTTGTGACCACAAGACTTTTTGAAATACAATCTTACAGCATTATGATATACAACTCACCTATGTGAGCTGACGGATCTCATATTTACACACACTGAACTCTATAATCATTAGACCATACCCAATGACATGTCGGTCAGATTATAAAAGGACTTTAACATACGTGGAACCAAAGTATGGTGGATCACTCACAAGCCCACTGTGGCGTTCAGATCAAAGGATCATGAATATTACTCAACTCGAGAAGACTCACCATTGACGGCTTCATAGGATGTCTATTGGGGTCCTTATGTGTCTGTTTAGTACTTAGTCCTTACTGAATATTTATATGTTTATAAGAGCTTTCGAAAAGCTCATGGTTAGCTAAGAATAACCATCTGTGTCATACAAATATAGCATACACTGATCTATATAAAAGGGATTCACCGATTGACCCACACTAATGAAAATAGATCAGAAACATTGTATTTGAGAATATACTTGTATAATGACATTTCCTAAGTACCTATTGTAACTCTTTGCAATTATGTCATTACTGATATACTCTCAGGTCTTTGTCCCATTACAGATAAGGCTTTAACTCCTTAGATTTTACTGATTATTATAATCTGCTAACTCTTAACAGTGATAACTCTTAGCTCTAGTCTAAACTCTTTTAGGCTAAATCTGAACTCCTTTAGATCATACAATGTCCATAGCGTAACAAGCACAATACTATTTATTATAATATTAAAAATTATAATTGAAATGTATATTATATAAATATTAACAATTAATATTCATACAATATTAGAATGGCATGTAAGCACCAACTCTAACATCTATATAACAATAATGTCAACCAACTCTTAGTTTTATCTCTTAAGGAGAAGAGAAATAATCATAATCTGATGGTATCATCTGATACATCATTGTATTTGAATGTATCACAAGTTTTTAGGAAATTTATGATATGCTCATTGGGATCATCATTTGGTGGACCACTAAATTATACATAATTCTTCAGCATATAGATTGTACTATGCTAAATCTCAAAGTTATTCATATTGACTGTAGGTTATTGAATACTAAAGTGGATACCATCTGCAGTAGGGTTTGTAAAATCCCTCAATGATCTTTGTGGTTCTACTCTAATTTGATGCTGAATTTCAAGGTTGTTAGTCAGGTCATCCATGGTTACTGTATGATTGTATTCACGTCGAAGTCTATGAAATGTCTTTTCAATCTTAGGATCAAAAGGAGTTAGGTCCATGTTTTTTGTCTTTTACATGAACTAATGAAACTAAACTTGTTAATAAGAAAGAACTATATATATATATATATATATATTAGAAGGTCTAAATTAAAAGTAAGATAGCTTGGTATTATTATTAGTTTAAAGAATAGAATAAAAATCCCTAACAACGATGCCAAAAATTTGTTATCAGATTTCTATCTAAAGTCTAAATTTATACTATCGTAACAAATAATATAATGAAATAAGTCATAAATTGTTTCCACAAGGATTTTTATAATTTAATTCTTTCACCAAGTACTAAAATTAACACTACTTAATTTTTATTCAAATTGAAACTTAAATTTTCAGTAACTTAATTAATCAACTATACTTATACTAACCAAAGTTCAAGCAATAAGCAAACAAATATATAAATACACCAATTTAATTAAACCTAGGGTTACAATTTATCTCCCAATACTTCATTGAACAAATTATTTTTTTATTTTAATCCCTCAATAACAAATTATTGGCTAGATCCCTATTTTGTTATAAGCCTTTGTTGATGGTTAATTAACTATATTTCATCCTAATAATTATCTATATGTCTATGATTATCAAAATAAGATGAAACTCATTAATTACTTATCTATTAATACCATATATATCATATTTATACATTTTTATCCTATATGAAACTCATAATTGTTACCCTATGATAATATATTATACTATTCTAAGCTAAACACATAAATTCCTATGTCGAGCTCATTGTGGTTCCTCAAACAATAAATATATTAGCCAGATATAAAGAAATCATTAAGGATAGAATGAACAATTCTGCTTTATTGATTTCATAAAATAAGAGAGATGATAAAGTTCAACTACATATTAGGTTTGATAGTTGAACCTTAGATCAATAAAATTAGTACATGGTGAATCTAAGAGTACCAAAATAAATATTCAAAGACATTATTAACAAGGACATAAAAATATGAGAAAATAAAGAAATTAAAATAAGGGGGATGCCTTGAATTTTCTTTATCCTTCTCTTGTTTGCTGCACAATCTGTGCTTTTTAATTTTTAATCTTGCTTTAATCACTTTTGTAATTTTTTTTTGCTCTTGTTTTTGTTGTTCTTACTTGTGTTTGGCTTTTAAAATGAGGTTTTTCTTATAAGGTTTTTTAACCCTTAGGTTTGTTGTTGTGTGTCCAAGTCATATTAGAGATCCAAAACATACTTTCCTTTTAGTTACATGGGTGTTGCGGCGTTGGCTTTTTAGCATTGCGGGGCTAAATCTTCTATCTTGGACGTTACAGCTTTGATGCTCGAGTGCTACAATGTTGAACTTGGTATTTTTTTCTTATTATGCTAGTTGAGCACTGATTGATGCTGTACTAGCTAAGCGCAAGTGCACGCTATCGTATCAAGTAATATAGAATTTTAAGTCCAAATATCGATCCCACGGGGACTATGCGATCTAATTCTATAAATCAAGTACTAAAATTATACATACTTAACTTTTATTCAGAAAATCATAATATGAAATTTAATTAGCTAATCTAACTCTATTAATTAAACTGAACAAAAGTAAATGATAGAATTCACAAATAAAGATAATCTAGGGTTTTTACTTGTCCCCTAGTATTTCATTGGACTCATTAACCATTTAGTTAATCCCTTAATACCAATTGATTGACTTAGACACTAATCTCATCACAAGCCTCTGTCGATGGTCAAGTGACTATATTACACATTCTAACAATCACCTATATGTCTATGGTAATCAAATCAGAATTTAATTCATTAAGATCAAGTCTAAATTATACCATACATGCCACCTAGGTATATGTTTATCCTAGATGGAACTCATAATTATTACCCTATGATCATGTATCAAACTATCCTAGGCTAAATACATGAATTCCTACATCGAGTTCATCATGGTTCCTCAATCATTCAAAATATTGTCAGGTATAATGAAAGTATTAAAACACAAGATATAATGAATCAATTGAATGTATCAAGTTCATAAACTAAAAATTAACACAATGTAAATCCATATTAGGTTCATACAGTCTAACCCTATATGAACAATTTAGCCCATCACAAAACCAAAAGTATCTAACAAAGTCATAAAGATCAATAAGAATAAAAGCATAATGATAAAGAAAGAGAAGAAAAACTAATTAAAATGACTCCTTAATGTGTTTCTCCCTCAATTTTGACTTAAAGATTGAATCTTGATCTTGGTTCTTCAATCTTTGGCTTTGATCTTTGATTTTGTGTTGTGAATTCTTTCTATAATGTTTTTGCCTCTTTTCTTCTCCTCTCCCCAAATTAGTGTTTTTGGCCTTCTATTTATAGGTTTATGTCTTCAAATTATTGTTCATGAGTTACTATAGCATAATATTGTTCATGCGTACTGTTTACTCGATACTATTCATTGCCACATACGTTGTGACGCTGAATCCTGGGCGCTGCGGTGCTGAGACACTATTTTGGGCGCCGCGACGATGTGTACTGTAGCCTTTTACTGTAGCAAATCACTGTAGCAATTTGATGTTTTTGGCTTATTTCTATTAGAGTTTGAACCATATTTGCTCTATTGACTCTAACTCTATAAAACATAATAATAAAATATATCAAAAAGCAAAATAACTTTAATTTCTACGAATAAATATTAAGTTTGGAAGATTAAAATATTAGACTTAATGAACCCTTATCAAGTACTATGGCATTGGATGTAGAGCGTTGCAGCACTAGGCTCTCTAAGTTCAGCGTTGCAACGGTAAATTTTGGACACCGAGGCGCTGGGCCTTAATCTTCAAGTTTATCCATATTATATCTAATTCTTATAATCTTTATACTGAAGGGTTAAAAACCTAAATTTCATCAATAAACTTCATAAATAACCATATTCATCAAATTAAAGCAAAATATAAGTTTGAGAAGATGAAAATAATATTCTTTATAAGTCCATATCAGGCATTATTTATATAACCTCCATTCTTGATTTTGTTGAAGCTTTTGAATTTTGATGAATCTCCAGCATATGCCTTGAGCATCCACTATCTAAAAATCACTTATTCCTTTTCCTTTTGGTTACCTATAAGAAAGATTCAAGTGTGACTTTCGGTGCCTAAATATTTTTCGATCCTTGAATGTTAGTAGAGAAAGTTCTTTTTGAAACCTAATTTTTCTTAACTTTAACATAATTATTCTTCCTAATTGAGCAATCATAAATTTTATATCTCTTTTGTCGACAAATGTTGCAAATGATGTTTGGCTCATATTTAGAAGTAGTTTTAACAAAGTTCTTATAAAACTTTTGTTGATGTAAGGTTTGTATCCAATGCCTCTTTTATCAAACACAAGTTTTTGATAACCAAGTAGATTATCTAGGTTCTTTTGTCCATTTGTAAATTTTAAGACAATTTCTTACGAATCAATAAGTTTCTTTTCTATAGTTTAATTTTCTAAGATTAGCACATCAACTTTGGAATTTTCTTTCAATTCTTGAACACCTTTTCTAGACAATTCAAGTTCTTTTTCAAGGATTTCTTTTTCTTTTAAAGAAAGATTTTCACTTTTAAGGATATCATTTTTCTTTTTAAGATTTTTTAACTTCATTTTTTAATGTGACATTATTTTTCTTCAAGATAACATTTTTATTACATATTGCCTTAAAATCTTTAAGCAATTGATTAAAAGCATCTAACAATTCATTAAAAGAGGGTTGATCACATACCTCATCAAAGTTGTCAAATTCATCATCTCTTATGACCATGAGAGCATGGTTAGATATCTCGCATTATTCATCTAATTATTCACTATCACTGCCATCCCATGTGACATTCATGGATTTCTTATTTCCTTTCTTGTTCTTAAAGAAAGGACATTCAGAAATTTTATTTCCCGATTTCTTACATTCAAAGCAAATGATATGGTCCTTTTTTAGCTTCTCAATTCTACTACTTTCCTTCTTCAATTCATTGCCAAAATTCTTTCCATTTAAGTTTTAAATTTAAGAAATTGTTTAAATTTGTGCTAACATTACAACATATTCTCCATCACTTTCGTCTTCACTTTCATCATCATTATCTTCCTTACTTATTATAGTTTTAAAAACGGTGTTCCTTTTCTTTAATGCTTCCTTTCTTGCATCGTTCTTCAATTCAATTTTGTAATCCATCAACTTACCAATGAGATGATCAATTGACAATGTGTTGAGGTTGTTGACTTTTTTTATGGATGTAGTCGTAACTCTCAATTCCTTGGGTAATGACCTAAAAATCTTTTTTGTTTTGTCACTCAAAGAGTGGCTTTTACCAAAAGAGCTTAATTAATTAATAATAGTGGTGAAGCGTGTGCACATATCATGAATGGTTTCGTGTGACTCCATTTTGAACAATTCATATTCACTAGTAAGTCAACTAATTTTATATTCTTTAATTTGGTTTGTTCCTTATAAAAAAATTGTAAATGCTTCCAAATTGAAAATGTAGATTTGTATTCAAAAAATCTATTAAATTCTTTCCTACCTACAGCACAAAGAAGTTGTTTTATTCTTTGGCGTTTAGGGTGTCATCATTATCCCACTCGTTTAGAGGTTTTGGGATGGATTTTTTCTCACTATTTGTTTTAGTTAGAATATGAGTTCCATTTTAAACAACTAGCCATAAATCATAATTAAGGGATTTAAGATAAATTCTCATTTTAGCTTTTCAATAGCTATAGTCAGTTCCATCAAAGAACGAAGGTCTAGTGTTGGATTTGCCTTTATATACGCTAGGTCTACTAATGGTTGCATGGATTTCTCTAATAAGGTTAAGTTCTTTTCTTGGCTTTGATACCAAACGAAATTCTGGATAGGCAACCCAAGATGGGGGGTGAATTGGGTATTTAAAAGTTAATGCATTAATATGAACAATTTATGCAATTATTAAAATGTAAACAAATTTAACAACAAATAAATTGCAATAAATAAGCACAAAAAGATAATTAAAAAATAAAGAGAGTGAGAGATAGAGAGAATGGCACCCAGATGTTTACATGATTTAGCACTCTACACGGTCTATGTCCACGCCTTAAGTAACTTACCTTGAGGATTCCACTAAGCTTACTTTAAACTAAGGCCAAGAATTAATACACTTAACTTCTAAGGTGTTAAGAAACCTTTACAACAATTGGTTTCTAAGGTACCAATTAAAATCATATAATAGAAGAATAATCACCCTACTCTAAAAACTATTTCTCACAAACATTTGAATAAACCAAATACAAAAATTAGTACAAATACAAATGATTTTAAACTCCTAAATGAGTTAATATGAATGTGTAAGAATATTGAGGCTCAAGAATTTTGATATGTAAGGTTGTTTTTTTCAATTGATTGATTTTTTAGCTTCAAATGAGTGAGGTATTTATAAAGAGTGAAAAATTAGCAATTGCTATAATAATTTACCATTGCTACAATGAATTTGACCACTGCTATAATGAATTTAACTATTGCACAATAATTTGACCATTGTATAGTGATCTTGTCAAAGTTTTGATCTTTTACATTTTGATCCATTTTCTAAAACTTTTAAAGCTTTGCATTTTGGTCCAAATTTATCATGCTTAAATAATTTGGCCATAAATTTTCATAAACAACTCTAAATTTACTTTCGAAAAATTTCTTGGAAAATTGTTACAATTTTCTTTTAGCTGTTATTGGGTTTGTGCAAATTTTTATCTTATGCAGTACTAGTATAATTCCCAATGTGCTCATTTATTTTGTTGAAGTCTTGAAGTTCTTAAGTTTTTATAAGTTCCTTACTTACTCCTAGTTTATCTCACTTATGCATTTAAACCTTTTAATGCACAATAGATAAATGTATTACAACCAATATGGGATTTGTTATCATCCAAACATCAATATGTTTTACTAGAAAGTCAACAGATCGAAAGGTATATAGAGGTCTTGCCCTGTACTCTTTGATTATTTGCTTAACCGAGGAGGTCATAGACTCCTTGTTATATATACATTAGTTCTATGTTCAATAGAAGAGGTCATAGGGGCTTTGACCTATATCTTTCGATTCTTTGCTCGATCGAATGAGTTATAAGGGCTTTACATTATGCCTTTCAGTTTTATGTTAGCTGAAGGGGTCATAGGGTCCTTGCCCTATACCCTTTAGGTTTTTACTCGACCGAGGGGGTCATAGAGGCCTTGTCTCATATCCCTCAGTTCTATGTTCAACCAAAAAGGTTGTAGAGGCCTTACCCTGTACCCTTCGGTTCTTTGCTCAACCAAAGAGGTCATAAGAAACCTGCCTTATACCCCTTAGTTTTATGTTTGACTAAAGGGATTATAGAAGCTATACCCTATACCCTTTGGTTCCTTTTTTGTTCGATAAGGTCTTAGGGCTCTTGCTCTATATCCCTCGATCCTTTATGCGATTGAGGGGGTCTTAGGGGCTTTGCCCCATATTCTCTTGGATCCTCAGATTAATTTGTTTGGTCGGTTTAAGTCCTCATTCCTTGATTGGTTTCAATGGTCGGCCTTGATAAGAGTTTCCATGTTTAGCCTCATTAAAGGCATACTCGACATTTGTAAAGGCTTACATGACCTTAATGAAGTCTTATAGTGGCTTCGATGAGGACTTACATGGCTTTAATGATGATTTATGTCAACTCGGTGAGAATTTTTGTGGCCTCAATAAGGTCTTATAATGGCTTTGATGAGGACTTATATGGCATCGTTGAGATCTTGTGCAACCTCAATAAGGGCTTACGCAACCTTGGTGAGGGCTTACACGGCCTTAATGAGGTCTTACACAGTCTCAGCAAAGGCTTACAGGACATGATAAAGGTTTACACAGCCTCAATGAGGCTTATAGACCTTGATGAAGGCTTATACAACCTCGATAAAGGCTTATCCAGCGTCAATCAAGGCTTACATAGTCTTAGTAAAGGCTTACGTGGCCTCTATCCTTATTTTTTCAATTTTGGGCCTTGCAAAAGGCCATAAAGACTTACCTAAAAGATATATTCTATTTTGGGCTTATTTTCAAAAGTTAGAAAACATTCTAGCCAAAACTGAATTTCTTAAAAGTAAGAGGGGCCTTAAAGAAAAACATCAGATGACATGAAACCTTAGTTTTATTTTCTCTCTCATGCGTTACATAGAGATCCCTAACATCAGCCTTGGTTGATTATCATTCGCCTTCCACGGAGAGACTACTAGCCCCATAAAGGATGTCGATCACCTCACAACCTGCTCATACCGCTCCTCGTTGTCGCCAATTACGAGTTGCTCAATGCTCCAACAAACTATCTGCGTATCACACGTCCTGCCTCACCTTGTGCCACTTGTTCCCTGCATCAAAGATCGGGGTCTTGTCTTACTAAAGCTATTGGAATCTACCTGAGTCCTCTGCATCCATCACATATTGCCATGTGCTATTGCTAATCTCGCTGAAAAATGGTCATCTTAGCCTAAAAATGGTCATTTTTTGAAAGAAATTCATCCATAGATGACCTAGTGTTTGTCTTTTTATGTCTTCAAATCATGATTTTTTGTTTGTTTCTCATAGATAACACTAAATTGTTAACCCAAAAATTTGGGTGATTAAGGAGCCAACAAGTTAAATTTGTTAGTTTTTAGGAACGAGATTGAGAATAATACAAAAACTCATAAAAAAATAGCAAGACAAAGAATTATAATAGTTCAACTCAACATGAGCTTATATCCACTTTAGTGAATTTAATAGGCTTACTCATATGACACTATTGAATAATATTGTTATAACGGGGTACAAAAAATTATAGTCATTACAAAGTAAATGAATAGAAGAAGAACAATATCATACAGATGTTGTAGAAGAGAAAAATTGGATGCCTGCTTCATTGCTTAGCCCCCATTTTTTATGTGTTGTTATGCTTGATTATAAAGTCTTTTAGGATTGAAATATTTTCCTAATTAGAATTTATTCTAAAATTTTAAGAATAAGATTTTTTTTTAAAGATTAAGATCCGTCTAAAATTTGAATATATTATTTAAAATTTAAGGAGAATAATAACTTTTTTTTAAAAAAAATAAAGTGATACTTAGGAACTACCAAACCTCTTTTGTCCGGACCAACAAATTATGGAACACAGTTGCTAACAATCAGTGGCAAAGTTGTAGAATGCATTAGGGGTAGGGCACAATTCTTGTTCTCGACCCAAATCGCCCCGATCCATCCTAAAATTTCGGGTCAGTTTGAAAATATGAACAGTTTTGGGACAGATTTCACTATATCGAATAAGTTAGGTCAGGTTCGAAAAAATTTCAAATTAAATTAAAAATTTTCTAATCCGTTCCTTTTTTAATTTAATAAACAACTCAAAATTACCAAAACGACGTTGTTTTAAGCATAATTTTGTTTTTCAATTAGTGCAAATAACGTCATTTTGACAAGGCTAAAAATGGCGCCATTTTGCACTAATATAAACTTAGGCAAAAATACCCCCACCACGCTGCACGTCTACAACTAGCCACCTTCAACTGAGCCTCAGCCACCGCCAAGTCTGCCATACCCCACAAGTTTTTCATTTATGTTAGCTAACTTGGCTTGTTCAACAGTTCAATATCAATTGTTAGTGGCTAGTGCTTATGAGAACAAATTGTATTATCGTAAAACTATTATAGCAGAACTGCAGAAGTTAAAATATCAATTATTGGTGCTTAAATTATCATAGTAATTTAATGATTTAGATAACGAAATTAGGTAGCTGTCTTAATTTGTTTTGCGTAGTTTATATTCTTGTAGCAATGCAGTTGCAGTTGCAGTTGGCAGTTGCAGACTTGCTAATTTATTAGGTATCTTACATTCATATGCATATTTGAAAGGGCAGGGCAATATTTTAGAAGATATGGAGAAGACTTTCAATTGCTTTTAGAACCATACTCATGGCTTATGAGCCATCCAAATTTGACAACAAGGTTTAAAGGATTAAAGATTAGATACTTTTTTCCACAGCTTTTGAGACCATGTATTGAGTTTTACAGCTAGTACTAAAACTATTTCCTTCGACTAGAACATCATTCTCTGGCAACTGCCTAACGAATGAATAACTTTAATCAAAATTTAATTTAGAAAGGAAACTTCAAGACCAGAAGAAAATAATTCACTTTTTTGACAAAAAATTTATCATTTTTATAAATGGTGAGAGTTAGGTAATGTTATGTTGAAGCAATTAAAGACCCCACATATACTGAAGAGAAAGCAAAAGCTTGGTTCACTTTCTCTCTCTCTTCTCATGGATATTGGTGGGTAGAAAATCTGCCCTCGGTTTAACCCCACCTTAATCTTCTTCACCCCTTATCTCTACTTTCTTTACCATTTAACGATCATGATATGTGAAATGAGATTTCAAGAATCTCTATTTCATTTGCTTTATTTCTCTAATAGTCTTTATACAATGTGATCACATATGTATACTCTACATCACAATTTCCTTTTTGTATAAACATAAATAAAAGTAACTAAGATGTGCATAAAGCATAAGAAATTAATTAAAGAGAAAGAGGCATATTATTCTTTGATGTAAACCCCACAACATTCATTAAAAAGCTAATTAAATACTTTTTCAATTTTTGGTTCTTGAATTACAAGATCAAACCTTTAGCAATGGCTCGATTGGTACCAAGATGTGTTGTTTCATACACTGGCAATTCTTCCCTGTAAACTAATACTTGAAACTACTATTACTATGAAATTACAAATAAAAAATAAAAAGAAGGAATAAGTAGGTGAATAGATTACCTGTAGCTAGTATTGGTAATTGAATTACTTTTTTGAAACATTTTTAATTATTTAATTTATTTATTTATTTATATGTTCCTTTAGCATAATATGTTAAATTATTTTGGATGTAGACTTGTAGATTGCCAACCATTGGGCCTTAAGACCATATCGCCAATTGAACATGAAGATCAATACTTATGCATCATGAATTTTGAATTTAATAGTTACTTAGTTAACGTGTTTCTCTTTTATATATAGTTTCGTGTATACAATATTTTGTATAACCTTTTAGAATGTCATATTGCATTTGTTATGGTTAGTTGGTTATGAAATTATGTTTGGTTGCGATTGTTAATGTAATTACTGGCATTTTTTGGAGTTAAATCGACGTTAAAAGGTAGAAACAAAGATTTAAAATCATATTGAAGTGTTATAATTTCTTACAAGTTATTATAATTTAAGAGAATGACAAAACATTATGGGAGATTTTACCAATTTTAAAAAAATTATATATATTAACATAATTAAAATTAAAATTAAAATTAAAATTAGATATGAAATTTTAATATTTAACGTAATTAAAATTGAAATTAGATTTAGAATTATAATATTTAACGTAATTAAAATTGAAATTATAATTATAATATTTAACATAATTCAAATCAAAATTAGATTTTGATTTATAACATTTAATGTAATTGGATTCGGAATTGAATTTGAAATTATAACATTTAACATAATTGAGATTGAAATTGGAATTATAATATTTAATGTAATTGATATTAAAATTAGAAATAAATTTATAATATTTAATATAATTAAAACCTAAAGTAGAATTATAATTATGATATTTAACGTAATTGAAATTAAAATTAGATTTAAAATTATAATATTTAACGTAATGAAATTGAAATTAGAATTAGAATTATAACATTTAATGTAATTGAAATCAAAATTAGATTTGGAATTCTAATAATTAACATAATTGAAACCGAAATTAAAATTAAAATATTTAACGTAAATTGAATTTGATATTATAATATTTAAAGTAATTGAAACTGAAATTCGATATGGAATTATAATATTTAGTATAATTGAGATCGAAATTGGAACTGAAATTATAATATTTAACATAACTAAAATTAAAATTATAATTATAATTATAATATTTAACGTAACTAAAATAGAAATTACAATTTGAATTATATTTAAAATAATTGAAATCGAATTTGGATATGGATAATATTTATTGTATTGAGATCGAAATTAGAATTGGAATGATAATATTTAACGTAATTAAAATCGAAATTAGAATTAAAATTATAATATTTAACGTAATTGAAATCAAAATTAAATTTAGAATTAATGTTTAATGTAATTGAAATCGAAATCAGAATTAGAATATAATATTTAACGTAATTAAAATCAAATTTGAAATTGAAATTATAATATTTAACGTAATTGAAATTAAAATTAGAATTAGAATTATAATATTTAATGTAATTAAAATAGAAATCAAAATTAGAATTATAATATTTAACGTAATTAAAATCAAAATTAAAATTAAAATTATAATATATAACGTAATTAAAATCGAAATTAGAATTAGCATTATAATATTTAACATAATAAAATTTAAAATTGAAATTAGAATTTTAATATTTAATACAATTAAAATAAAAATTAGATTTAAAATTGCAATTAGATTTAGAATTATAATATCTAAATTATATTTTAAATTATAATATTTAATGTTATTAAGATTGAAATTAGATTTAGAATTATAATATTAAAGGTAATTAAAATTAAAATTATTTTTTATTTATAAAAAAATCTCCTCTAAACCTAATCCAAAATAAAACTATGTAATTTTATCATTTTCAAAAAAAAAATTTAAGTTTCCTGTGTAGAAAAATAGTTCCCAAAGTAATTTCATGTTATGATTTAAGGGTATAAAAGACATTCTGACCAGTAAGGGTATATTAGTCTTTGCAAATGTAAAAGTAATAACTCTAGATCATACGGTGCCGTTTTAAAGTTACTATATATATGTTTTGTTTAGATCGATTTGTAGAGAGTGTGAATTCTTTACCGTCTTTTGGAGTTTTCTAGGGTTTTCTCTTTGGCTTCTTTGTGTTTCTCTCTCGCAGGTTAAGGTTAGGGCTCTTACAGATTCTTGGTGTAAACGGTCTGGTTGTAGATCGTGTATAGTCACGCTGGTATTATCTAGGGCTGTATTTTGTTCACTGTTATAGTGCAAATCGGGCTTATTATTGAGCTCAAAGTGGATGTAGGTCACAATTGAGTGACTAAACTACTATAATCTCGGTGTTCTTGTGCGTTTGATCATCTTTGCTTGGTTCTTTATGTATTAGATTGATTTTTAAAATATAGGCTATAACTATAATAGTGATATCAGAGCCTGTTGGATTGTTTTCTTTTTAGGGTTTCTGAAATTGTTTTTCTTTTCTAATTCTTATCATTTGTTTTAGACCCTCGTGTGTGTTAAGGAATCGATTCAAGAATTCAAGAATCATGACTTTGACAAGGTATGAGATTGAGCGGTTTGATGGACACGGTGATTTTGCCTTATGGCAGAGGAAAATGAAAGCTCTTCTAGTTCAATAAAAAGTGTCGAAGGCTCTTACAGAGTCTAACATCTTACTAGAAACCATGAAACCAAAACAGATAGCTAAGATAGATGAGACTGCCTACAACACTATAGTTCTTCAGCTTGCAGATAATGTCCTTTGGCAGGTGAATGAAGAAATCACAGCGGCTGGTCTCTGAGATAAGCTCGAATCTCTTTACATTTCAAAATCCTTATCTAGTAAGATTTTGATTAAAGAAAGATTATTCGATTTTAAAATGGACTACAATAAAGGACTTGAAGAAAACTTAGATGACTTTAAGAAAATCTGTATGGACCTAGCCAATACTGAAAAAACAATCAGTGACGAAAACCAGGCCATAATCTTACTAAATTCCTTGCCATCAACTTTTAAAGATGTTAAATCGGCCATTAAATATGGATGTGAGTCACTGACCCTAAATGACTGTCTTACTGCCTTAAGGTCTAAAGAACAAGAACTCAAACAAGAAAAAAATAACAATAGTAGTGGTGATAACCTGTTTGTAAAAGGCAGGAATGATAAAAGGGTGTCAAAAATACATTTAGGGGTAAATCTAGATCAAAGTCTAGGACAGGATCTAGAAAATATTTTTTCTGTAATAAAGAATGACATATTAAGAAGTACTGTTATAAATGGCTTAAGAAACAAAAAGAAGAGAAAATAAGTGATAAGGCTAAAACATCTATTGTCACTGATGGATATGAAAGTGCTAATGCACTTATTATCTCTGAACAAGAAAATTTAGATGAATGGGTCTTCGATTCAGGTTGCTCATATCACATGTGTCCTAAGAAACACTGGTTTAAAAGCTTCGAGAGCTATGATGGAGGAAGTGTTCTAATAGGCAATAATCAACCCTGTAAAGTCGAAGGTATAGGAACCATAATCATCAAAATGTTTGATGGGAATAATATTACTCTAGAAAATGTCAGGTACATTCCTGATTTAAAAAGGAATTTAATCTCTTTAGGGGTCTTAGATGAAGATGGATACACATGTAAACTAGAGAATGGATTATTAAGGATCACACATGGATCATTAGTTGTAATGAAGGGTCAAAACAGAATGGCTTATACATATTACAGGGTAAAACATTAATCAAACCTAATATTGTTGCTGTATCCCAGGATCTAGATAGAACAGACATGTGGCATAAAAGATTAGGTCATATAAGCAACCTAGGTCTATATAAACTTAGTAAACAGGTTTACTTGGTAATGATAGGATTACCAAAATTCAATTCTGTGAACAATGTGTCTTGGGTAAGCAATAGAGACTAAGTTTTAAAACTAGTTCTTATAGATCTAAAGACATCTTAGAATATGCTCATGCTAACCTTTGGGGACCCACAAATACTGCAATTCATGGGGGTAATAGATATTTCCTGTCCATAATAGATGATTATTCTAGAAAATTATGGGTCTATTTGCTTAAGCATAAAAGTGATACCTTCATAAAATGTAAGCAATGGAAACAGTTAATTAAAAAACAAACTGGTAAAGGTTTGAAGGCTCTTAGAACTAATAATGGTCTGGAATTCTATAATGAAGAGTTTAATAACTTTTGTAAAGAAAATGGTATCTTAAGGCATAGAACTGTTAAGTACACACCCTAACAAAATGGTATTGCAGAAAGAATGAACAGAACTCTATTAAATAAAATAAGATGCATGTTGATTAGCTCTGGTCTGAATAAAAATTTCTGGGGAGAAGCTCTTAATACAACTTATTATCTTGTAAACAGATCACCTTCTAGTGCAATAGATTTTAAGACTCCTGAAGAGTTATGGCTAGGTGAGTCGCCTAGTTATTTTCACTTAAGAAACTTTGGCTGTGCTGCATATGCACATAAAACTGAGGATAAACTTGAACTAAGATCTAATAAATGTGTGTTCTTAGGATATCCTAAAGGGATTAAGGGCTATAGACTCTTGTTAAGGGATAGTCCAGGTGTCAAGATAATAACCAGTAGAGATGTTGTCTTTAATGAAGCTGAAATGCCTTATCTAAAGTCCATTAGTGAAAATACATGGAAAAATAGTACTAGTCAGCATATTGTTACACCCCTTGAAGAAGAGATGGCTCATCTTGAGGTGGAAATCCCACCACCTCAGTTTGCTGACACAGAAAAATCAATTGGTGGCGATCTAAATCATCCACTCAATGAAAGTCAACATAGTCATATGTCTAGGATAGAGGGTCCAACTTTAGATACTTATCAGTTAGCTAGAGATAGGGAAAAAAGATAAACTAAGCTTCCCTCTAAATTTGATTCATATGATTTGATTGCTTATGCTTTAATTTCTGCTCAAAATATGCATGAACAGGACCTTAATTCCTATGATGAAGTAATGAGTAGTAAGTATTCAACCTTTTGGTATGTTGCTATGTGTCACGCCCCAGACCCAAAAGATCCGACACACGACATCACTTACATTCATTCACTACATGTGCACTCATAAATAATATTACACAAAATTTTTGACTTTCATTCAACACAGAAATCCTTAGCAAGTTGCTAGTAAGTTCAACACTAAAATCAACCATAACCTAACATATAAACATAAACTTCTCTTGACAATATTTAAACATTCATTTCAATTTCTTTCAGAATTATAGCAATTGAATTATGACTGGGACAATTATTAAACCGGAGATACGCAGAGTTTTCTCAGAGATTAACACTCTACTACGTCACCAGTAGCAACTTTGTTACCGGGAGCCCAGAATATATCCATTGCAAATTCTTACTTAAAATCATCCAATAACCACACTTTATAAAACTTAAACCAAATCTAATCCACACACAATGAAATAATACATAAGTATTTATTCAATAGGGACAAACCAAATATCCTATCCCACGTGTCCCCAAATGAAACACACAACAACCTAGCAACTTAGGGAACCCAAGGAACAGCAGAAGCCTTGCCAAATCCGCTATGCACACATGTACCTTATTTACCTGAAATCACCATAAACTATAATGAGTATAAAACTCAGTAAGCATACTAGTTTTTCATATATCAAATACAAATACATATATGTACACAATGCATGTGTATGATATGCTGTGATCAATCAAAATCATAATCTTATCAAATCACATATCATGTAAGCGCTTACACATTCTTTCAAAACACATAATAGGAATACCATTACTCGACTACTACTTAGTAGGACTTACATATCACATATCACATAATGAGCCAAATGTCACTCGTAGGTGACATACCGTATGAGAGAAATAGTACAAGTGAGGTCTTTAAATCACACATATATAACGCTTATGCCCGAAGGTAAAAGCCAAACCCTCACCCTGATCATCGGTGAGTCCTCTCACATGTACCAATACGCCACCACACGAATGTGATGACTCACACTTCCTTTAGGTACCAATAGGATCCTCCCTACATACGGAACACATAACATATACCAATCCCGAAGGAAAGGCCACACATAAAGGCTCCACAAATCACATAAAATGCCTACTAAGTTAACAGTGAGTTCAAGTACCCTCAAATCACAAAATATTTCTCATGGACATATTACACTTCAAAAGCTTTCTTTGTTAAACGCATCTTATTTTGGAAAGCTCACTTTCAAAAACACATGTATGTCCATGCTCAATGTCAATGCTCACATTCATAAACATATATTCACATTTCATATCAAAATATACTTTGACATATCATAAACATATTCTTAACCCCATTTACAAAATCATACAAAACAATTATTATGTTTATTGTGATTCCAGTAGTAAGTCTAGTATACTTACCTCTTAACACTTTCAGCTACAAGGCTTAAATCTCCTTAACCTATCAATGGAGATTAATCCTTTCATAAGCCTCACAATTCACACAAAATACTTTAAATAGCTTATAAAATTATACACAATGCATTTATCACATCAAATTGGTCTAAATATTTGGTTTCTCAAAACCTGTCATTCTGACCACTTACACTTAACAAAAATTTCTAATACATCAAATGATGTCCAATTACTCCGAAATCAGAATATATCATTCTTGACTCATATATATTTCTTATATATGAATATTATATCAAAATTCCTACACAATCCATTCCATACACACCATCGAATCCAAACTACAAACCTGACAGGATCAAGATACTTACTGAACAGTATTCAATCTCCCAATTTTATAAAATCATATACTAACTCACAAATTATAAAACTACCACATAATTACTCTTGACACATATCTCAGTCCATGATAAATATTTGGCTTCCAAATAACTGCCAAAAGTATTTTAAAACTATTTTATTTCATAACTTTAAAAATCTGTTAATCAAATACTACAATGAGCTGATACACTTTAGAAATTCATAACACTTCAACCACATTGATCCAAATTCTCAATTCCGAGTATATCATATTAGACATATAAAATTATCATATTCCACAAATTCGTAATTTTTAAAGATCATTCAGCAGGTCAAAAATTATTTTCCACTGTATCATACTGTTTACACAGGAAATTTCCAGAATTCCAAGGTCATTTTGGTAAATTCACTACAAATTCAATTTCCGAGATTTTCAGTCGATTCAAAGTCTCAGATAATCCTAAACATGTCTAATTTCATATACTCAAAATTCAAAACCAGAATCGAATCACAACAATTTATAAAATTCCTAGATCAAGAGGTTATCCAGCAGAAATTCCATAATTCATCATGATTTATCAAACTATCTTATAGATCATCATCAATTCTCACAACATCAAACGAAATACATATCAAATCCTTAATTATACATATTTCCAGAAATCAAAACTTAAAGAAATTAACTTAATTAACACCAATAAATTGATAATTAGTTGTGATATACCTCTAAAGATCCAAAATTCTCATTTTCTTCTTCTTTTTCTTCTTCTTCTTCTCTTTCTCTCTCCTTTATTTCTCTCTTCTCTCTCTAAAATGGGTAGCTCGACCAAAATGAGAGAATTAGGGTTTTTAAAAGTGTATTTTTATACTAAGTGGTTAATGTTTGGTATTTACGAATTCACCCCCAAAACTTTCAAAGTATAACAATTTGGTCCCTAAAATAATTCCAAAGTCTTGCAAATAAACCCAATACTAATAGTATATCCTTAACCTATAAAAACACTACTAATAACAATATATAAATCAAGGATCACCCATATACAAATAAAATACGTATATTTATATATATAAATATACATATTCTTACCGGTTATGGATACTGGTTACTACAATTCTCCCCTCCTTATAAGAATTTCGTCCTCGAAATTCATAACTTAAGCACATAGATGAGGATACTTAGATCTCATTTCTTCTTCTCATTCTCAATTTTCCTTTTCAACTGTATAGTTTATTCATAAAACATTTACAAAGCAATCTTCCTTGTATATAGGATTTGCTCATTGTGGTCCAAAATCCTAATAAATACTCATTCATATGTTAGATTATCTCTAAGTTGGCTCATAGCTGAGTATACGAGAGGAGTACGAAACATATATCCATAAAATAAACATATGACACACATTATGGACTTATAAAATTATACACACATATTTTTATTCTTTTTTTTTTTCGTTCAATATTTAATGGGTATCTATACACTTCACCTTTCATTCATTAAAGAATAACATAGATGTAGAATACCCATACTAATCTCTTACATAAAATTCTTAACTCCTTTAAAAATTTTAATCCCTTGAACATATACTCATACGTCATAATATCATTCACTACCTTGATATCATTCAAAAAAAAAATGTAGTATTTCTATGCAACTAAGTTGTCATTCAAATCAGAATATTGAAAGCATTATCTTAAACGATCAAAAATCAACTTCAATAAAAAGACCTTTAGTTCAACTGATTCTTAAACTATAGATCTTAACATTATATCTCTTACTTTAACTCTTAAAAAAAATAGTCCACCTTATTGGACATCATTTTCTCATTGAGATTGACATGTCTGCTTTTTCTAATATGCTCGATTTCAAATAGAAAAGATTCTACTAGCACAATTATTGCGATGGCAAATATGATTCTTTTAACTATTCCTTTAACGTCATCCACGTAAAAGGAAAGGACAAAACGATTATTGATTTTCTTTCATAAAACTCTATAAATAGCCTAAACCTCATAATCACTTTTCTAGCAATAAATAAAACCAACCTTCTTACCATCTTCATAATGAATCCCATTATCATAACTCCTTCTGTTCCTTTTTCTCCACCACAATTTCCAGACCTAATCAGAACCAGAACACTCCATTCCCGTGCTAAAGAATTCATCAGACACTACGCCATCTTGGCAGTTCAAGAACACGGCCTCACAGTTCTTGGTGGCCCTTCGTTCAACTTAGAATACCCTTTCTTTCACCTGCACTCTTTTTTTTCCATTTTCCCAATGGTCCAAACCTGTCCTTTACTTGTTATGGTACCTGTTGGATCTGTATACAATCGCCATGGAATTCCCATTACTTAGAACCCTCCAAAAATTAGAAAAATGTGATGAAGATCATCCAGCCCTGATTTTTCTCCAATGGTTTTACCCAAAGACATGGTGGATAACTAAATTTCAATACATGATTGCAAACAACACAAATGCTGCAGTCCCCAGACAACATCTTTGGTCAGTCTTACTTCTCCAACGGAAGGGTATGATTATTTTAGATCACGAGATTCATTATTACCCCACTGTTAAGGATTACTTCACATTTACCATTTCACTAAAGGGATCAATTAAGCTCTGGCCTGAAGAAGTAATTCAGCAAAAGAGAGAACTTGAAAGAATTCTTGCTCAGGAAAATCAAATAATTCCTCCGTCTGTTTGGATCTCCCCAGAAGATGCTGCACCTTGGGAACAAGTTGAAGCTGACTTTACAGAAGACCTGAATTTTGCCAATATACTCAAATTCCAACAAAGACAAAAATATCATCTTTCACATCTCAGAAATACAGATTACTCTACTCATCATCACCATATCCCAAACATGACTTATTATGCCAGATACAGACAAGAAATCGATAACCTTCACCAATGGCCTCAGCCACTTGTCCCGACAGAACCTACTCAATCTCAGCCAGTTGTCCCGACAGAACCTGACCAACACCAACCCAATCTTGACTTATCCCTCTTTCAAGACTCCCAGCCTTATCCAACCGACACCCAAATCCAAGAGGAAGCCAGCACATCCCTCATCCAGACTAGCTTACCTGGAGAAGATCAAGATATAGTAGACCCACATTCCACTCCGCCAGAGCCCTCATTCAATGTATGGGAACAACAACTCCATAAGTTCCTCTCTCACGGATACGACACAGATGAAAACGACCAAGGAGACTCATTTTGACCTACATTGTTGTTTCTATTTTCACAGAAACTAGATCCGTGCCGCTTTATAACATCAAAGAGAGACTGACTACTGCTTTATCTTTATGTCAAGTGTCATTTATCTTTCTTCATGTCCATTTTTAATCTATCAGCCAAAGATCAATGTTAAGACCACAAAATCCTTGTAATTAATAAAGTTAATTTGGCCTCATGTCCAAAGTCCAATTGTTAGCTCAAAAAGTCTTCAAGTCATAGATGCATTGTCGGCCATTAGTGCCAAAACGGCAAAGTCCCTAAGCCCATAAAATATGCCTTTATTGACTTTTCTTAATTATCTTACCTAACTTATCACACTTCCGACACAATTTTTATCACACTCATATCAACATATATTTATTCAAGATTTTGCGACCTATTGTCCCTTATAAAATGATAAAGTAAAACTCATTCTCTTTTTTTTTTGTTTTACCTCACAAGAATCGAGAAAAATATATACTTGAACATACTTACACATATGCTCCACAGCTATTATCAATTTGTTTCTCTATAAATACATTATTATTGCATCCTTATACAAACTCGAAAATATTCAAAGATTAAGGTGAGCATAACAATGGAGGAAACCTCAGCTCGTCGATTCACAAAAATTTGTGTCTTTTGTGGATCTAACCCTGGGAATACTGAAGAGTTTACAAAAGTTGCAGAAAATCTTGGTAAGGTATTAGCTGAGCGAAATATACATTTAGTATATGGAGGAGGTAACCGAGGGTTAATGGGGTCTGTGGCAAAAGCTGCATACAATAAAGGTAGTCGAGTTTTGGGTATCATTCCAAAACCTCTAGCTATTGAAAATGTTGTAGGAAAAACAATTGGGGATGAGTTACAAGTCTCATCTATGCACGAGCGAATGGCTCAAATGCTTAGGCATGCGGATGCTTTCATAGCTCTACCAGGAGGTTTCGGGACCTTGGAGGAAATTTTTCAAATTGTCTCATGGGCACAATTACAAATCCATCAAAAACTCATTGGTTTGTTAAATGTTAATGGTTTTTACGACGGGTTGATATCTTTCCTTGACTATGCAGCGGGAACACAATTCATCCCACTTCTAGCACGACGGATTCTTATTTCTGCTCCAACTGTTGATCAACTGATTGATCAATTGCAGTCTTTTATTCCTCTGTCTAATCCAACATTGCATCAGTTAGATTGGTCTACTCATGGCAGTCAGAGAAAGCGCAAAATAGACTTAAATCTCACTCCGTAGCCTCTATTGTATTTTTGTTGCTGCTATTGTTGTTGTGTTGTTGTTTTCTTTTTCAATAAAAGTTGTTTCAATTGATGTCTTCAATACTCTACTTCTCTATATTTTGTCATTGAGAAAATTATCTCAATTTGCTCTATCACATGCAAATTATCATTATAAGATATTCAACATCACTCTTACTAAGCATATTAGTCATAACTTAAAAGAAAATCTAAATGGTAACATTAAGATCTACAAGGTACCATTATCCCCAACAACAACAATCTTAGCAGCTCTTGGATACTGTGTCATCTTCACAAAATCATACAAAATTTAAGGAATATGTCAAACTTTTACACAACAAAGCTACAAATACAATCCTAAGGATTTGGCATCTGCTCGGTTCCCTTGACTCGACATTTAAAAGTCTACAGAATCATATCTTAGCTCTGATACCAATAAAAGCTGTCACGCCCCAGACCCAAAAGATCCGACACACGACATCACTTACATTCATTCACTA
This sequence comes from Ailanthus altissimus, assembly GCA_946807835.1. Lineage (NCBI taxonomy): Eukaryota > Viridiplantae > Streptophyta > Magnoliopsida > Sapindales > Simaroubaceae > Ailanthus > Ailanthus altissimus. The sequence goes on along the minus strand of OX327685.1, from coordinate 21,508,927 downwards.
CATGTGCACTCATAAATAATATTACACAAAATTTTTGACTTTCATTCAACACAGAAATCCTTAGCAAGTTGCTAGTAAGTTCAACACTAAAATCAACCATAACCTAACATATAAACATAAACTTCTCTTGACAATATTTAAACATTCATTTCAATTTCTTTCAGAATTATAGCAATTGAATTATGACTGGGACAATTATTAAACCGGAGATACGCAGAGTTTTCTCAGAGATTAACACTCTACTACGTCACCAGTAGCAACTTTGTTACCGGGAGCCCAGAATATATCCATTGCAAATTCTTACTTAAAATCATCCAATAACCACACTTTATAAAACTTAAACCAAATCTAATCCACACACAATGAAATAATACATAAGTATTTATTCAATAGGGACAAACCAAATATCCTATCCCACGTGTCCCCAAATGAAACACACAACAACCTAGCAACTTAGGGAACCCAAGGAACAGCAGAAGCCTTGCCAAATCCGCTATGCACACATGTACCTTATTTACCTGAAATCACCATAAACTATAATGAGTATAAAACTCAGTAAGCATACTAGTTTTTCATATATCAAATACAAATACATATATGTACACAATGCATGTGTATGATATGCTGTGATCAATCAAAATCATAATCTTATCAAATCACATATCATGTAAGCGCTTACACATTCTTTCAAAACACATAATAGGAATACCATTACTCGACTACTACTTAGTAGGACTTACATATCACATATCACATAATGAGCCAAATGTCACTCGTAGGTGACATACCGTATGAGAGAAATAGTACAAGTGAGGTCTTTAAATCACACATATATAACGCTTATGCCCGAAGGTAAAAGCCAAACCCTCACCCTGATCATCGGTGAGTCCTCTCACATGTACCAATACGCCACCACACGAATGTGATGACTCACACTTCCTTTAGGTACCAATAGGATCCTCCCTACATACGGAACACATAACATATACCAATCCCGAAGGAAAGGCCACACATAAAGGCTCCACAAATCACATAAAATGCCTACTAAGTTAACAGTGAGTTCAAGTACCCTCAAATCACAAAATATTTCTCATGGACATATTACACTTCAAAAGCTTTCTTTGTTAAACGCATCTTATTTTGGAAAGCTCACTTTCAAAAACACATGTATGTCCATGCTCAATGTCAATGCTCACATTCATAAACATATATTCACATTTCATATCAAAATATACTTTGACATATCATAAACATATTCTTAACCCCATTTACAAAATCATACAAAACAATTATTATGTTTATTGTGATTCCAGTAGTAAGTCTAGTATACTTACCTCTTAACACTTTCAGCTACAAGGCTTAAATCTCCTTAACCTATCAATGGAGATTAATCCTTTCATAAGCCTCACAATTCACACAAAATACTTTAAATAGCTTATAAAATTATACACAATGCATTTATCACATCAAATTGGTCTAAATATTTGGTTTCTCAAAACCTGTCATTCTGACCACTTACACTTAACAAAAATTTCTAATACATCAAATGATGTCCAATTACTCCGAAATCAGAATATATCATTCTTGACTCATATATATTTCTTATATATGAATATTATATCAAAATTCCTACACAATCCATTCCATACACACCATCGAATCCAAACTACAAACCTGACAGGATCAAGATACTTACTGAACAGTATTCAATCTCCCAATTTTATAAAATCATATACTAACTCACAAATTATAAAACTACCACATAATTACTCTTGACACATATCTCAGTCCATGATAAATATTTGGCTTCCAAATAACTGCCAAAAGTATTTTAAAACTATTTTATTTCATAACTTTAAAAATCTGTTAATCAAATACTACAATGAGCTGATACACTTTAGAAATTCATAACACTTCAACCACATTGATCCAAATTCTCAATTCCGAGTATATCATATTAGACATATAAAATTATCATATTCCACAAATTCGTAATTTTTAAAGATCATTCAGCAGGTCAAAAATTATTTTCCACTGTATCATACTGTTTACACAGGAAATTTCCAGAATTCCAAGGTCATTTTGGTAAATTCACTACAAATTCAATTTCCGAGATTTTCAGTCGATTCAAAGTCTCAGATAATCCTAAACATGTCTAATTTCATATACTCAAAATTCAAAACCAGAATCGAATCACAACAATTTATAAAATTCCTAGATCAAGAGGTTATCCAGCAGAAATTCCATAATTCATCATGATTTATCAAACTATCTTATAGATCATCATCAATTCTCACAACATCAAACGAAATACACATCAAATCCTTAATTATACATATTTCCAGAAATCAAAACTTAAAGAAATTAACTTAATTAACACCAATAAATTGATAATTAGTTGTGATATACCTCTAAAGATCCAAAATTCTCATTTTCTTCTTCTTTTTCTTCTTCTTCTTCTCTTTCTCTCTCCTTTATTTCTCTCTTCTCTCTCTAAAATGGGTAGCTCGACCAAAATGAGAGAATTAGGGTTTTTAAAAGTGTATTTTTATACTAAGTGGTTAATTTTTGGTATTTACGAATTCACCCCCAAAACTTTCAAAGTATAACAATTTGGTCCCTAAAATAATTCCAAAGTCTTGCAAATAAACCCAATACTAATAGTATATCCTTAACCTATAAAAACACTACTAATAACAATATATAAATCAAGGATCACCCATATACAAATAAAATACGTATATTTATATATATAAATATACATATTCTTACCGGTTATGGATACTGGTTACTACACTATGTGTGATGAAATGAAATCTTTGATGCTTAATAAAACTTAAACTTTAGTACCTAGACCTCAAAAACATAAACCAGTGGGCTGTAAATGGATTTATAAAATAAAAGAAGGTAACACTTCATCTAAACCTGTTAGATTTAAAGGTAGGTTGGGTAGCAAAGGATTTTTCACAAAAGAAGGGGGTAGATTATAGTGAAATTTTTTCACCTGTGATAAAATACACAACTATAAGATTAATTCTATCTTTAGTGTCTAATTCAAGTTGGGAATTGGAACAATTAGATGTTAAGAATGCTTTTTTACATAGTGAACTAGATGAAACCATTTATATGAACCAACCCCTTGGTTTTGAAGATAAAGATAAACTCGATTCTGTATGTTTGTTTAAAAAATCTCTTTATGGACTAAAACAGTCCCCAAAACAATGGTATAAAAGGTTTGATACATTTATAGTTAACATTGGGTTTAAAAGAAGCAGTTTTGATAGCTGTTTCTATTTTAAAAGAACTAATAACTCAGATAAAATCTATTTGTTGCTATATGTTGATGATATGTTATTGTTGGGTTTGGGCGAATTTACTTAGGGTTCTTGCATGTGGGTTGTGTTCATCATACAAACAATATACATATCTCATACATACATGTGCACAGCGGAAGATTAAATACAATGAACACTGAAAATAACATTTGATTAAACTGAAATTCGAGATTGAGAAAATCACCAATGAAGCCTTTGGATTAATTTTCTTTGAAGTCCACCATGAAATGAATCTTTGATCAATTCTAGCAATCAACAAGGGTGGGTTTGATTGTCTAGAATGACAGCATCTTAATCCAGCATATATGTTTAACTCTTAAACATTTTGCAAAGTTAAACTATTTAACTTAATTAAATTTGTTTTTCCTTTTATTCAACTCTTGAATAAATAAAACAAATCTTGTTTTTAGTTATTACATTTAGTAACCATTAATTCAATTTGTTTTGTTGTTCTAACACTTAAAACACAAAACAAACAATTTCAATTTCTCAAATTGAATTGGCTCCCAAAATGCACAACCTAAAATCTAAAAAACATTTTTGATTTTCAATTTCATTTCACTTTATATTCAAATGCATTAATTCCAAACTAATTTGAATTTCATTTGCATTTCATTTGGTTTAACCTAACCTTAGTTAACATTTAACCTTAGTTAGATTATTTTAACTTAACCTTTAAGTTAATAAATATTTAATTAATTTAACCATAGTTAACTAACTTAACTATGGTTAGGTTAACCTTTACTTAACCTTTAAGTAAGGTTAACTTAATTAACCATATGATTAACCTTTAATCATCGCTAAATTAAATTATTTATTTAACAATTAAATAAATAAATATTTATTCTTATTATTTAACAATTAAATAATCATAAAGTGAAATTACTATTATATCCTTACTCGGTTACCAAGTTAACCTAAAGTGGGTCCCACCAATTTAACCACATACTTTAGTTAACGTAACCTTAGTAATTGCTGAATTATACTGTATTGAACAATTCAATACGGTACACTGCCCAAGTGCTCAAAGAGTACATTTCATATTGGGACTCTCTAGGTCCACACCCGATTTGTCAAATGGAACTGTTCCATTAATCCGTAATCGATGCCCCACGCACACGTTACGAATATTACAAATCAGCGTGTCAGACCATACAAGTTGAGGTCATAACGTATATGTATAATCCTTCCATCATTTATATCCTAGATGTGCGGGGATATAGATCAGCACCGTCAAATCCCCATTTGCTCATCCATAAACTTATCTCCAGATTCGTATCTCGATAAACAATATACACAAACACTTTTGCTATATTGTTTAACCCTGTGGGAAACTCTTTTCCCGGGTTTATGCTTGTGGCCACAAGACTTTATGAAATACAATCTCGGAGCATCGGATATACAACTTACCTACGTAAGCTGACGGATCCCTTATCTACGCACACCGGACTCCATGAGCATCGGACCATACCCAGCGACACATAGCGGTCAGACCATGAAAGGTCTCTGACATATGTGGAACCAAAGCACGATGGATCACTCACAAGACCACCGTGGCGCTCAGGTCAAAGGACCATAAATACTACTCAACTCGAGAGGACCTTCCTTTGACGGTGTCATAGGATATCTATTGGGGTCCTCATAAGTCTGTTCAGTATCCAGTCCTGACTGGATACCCGCATGCCTATACAAGCTCTAAGCTCATGGTCAGCTAAGAACAACCATCTGAACCAGTCAGATATAGACATACACTAATCTATATATAGTGAATCACCGATAGACCCGCATTGGTGATTATAGATCAGGAACATTATCTTTGAGACATACTTACATAATGATATTTCTTAACACCTATTGCAACTTTTTGCAACTATATCATTACAAGTATACTCTCAGGTCTTTGTCCCATTATAGACAAGGTTCTAACTCTTTAGACCTCGCTGACTCTTATAACCTGCTAACTCTTAACAGTGCTAACTTTTAGCATTTATAACTCTCAGCTTTGCTAACTATTAGTTCTGATCTAAACTCCTTTAGACCAGATCTGAACTCTTTCAGATCAAACAATGTCTCTAATGTTACAAGCATTATACCATTTTAATATGATATTAACAATCTTTATTCGAAATGTTTATTGTATAAATATTAACAATTAATATTCATACAATATTGGAATGGCACGTGAGCACCAGCTCCAACAGTTATTAACCAGTAGTAATAAACAAGAAATAATTGCGTTAAAAAGCTTACTAAAATCTGAATTTAACATGAAAGATCTGGGCCAGGCTAAGAAAATTTTGGGTATTGATATTATAAGAGATAGGAGAAATCATAAATTGTTTTTATCTTAAAGAACCTATTTAGAAAAGGTCCTGAAGAAGTTTAAAATATTTGACTCTAAACCTGTAAATTTACTTCAGGCTGCACATTTTCAGTTTTTTATAGGTTAGTGCCCTTCCACAGATAAAGAAAGGAAAGAAATGAGTAGTATACCTTATTCAAATGCAGTAGGATCCATCATGTATTCAATAATTTGTACAAGGCCAGATTTGGCCCATTCTATTAGTGTTCTAAGTAAGTTTATGTCAAACTCTGGGAAAGAACACTGGACAGGTATAAAGTGGTTATTAAGATACATTAAAGGGTCAACTGATATAGGACTTTCATATAAAAACACTAACTGTGATGTTGCGTTGGTTGGGTATGTAGACTCTGATTTTACAGGGAACAAGGATAAGAGAAGGTCAACAACATCATATTATTTCACTCTGTGTGGAAACTGTATAAGTTGGAAGTCATAACTTCAAAAGATTGTGGCACTTTTCAACACTGAAGCAGAGTACATTGCCTTAACAGAAGCTGTAAAAGAGGGCATATGGTTACAGGGCTATTACATGAATTAAATATATTGAATAAAATTGTAACTATATATACTGACAGTCAAAGTGCTTTACAGTTATGCATGAATTTTGTTCATTATGAGAGAACTAAGCATATTGATGTGAAGTTTCATTTTATTAAGGATATCATTGCAAAAAGACAAGTGGTTGTTAAAAAGATATCTACAGAGGATAATTCTGAAGATATGGGTACAAAGGTATTACTAAGAAGCAAGTTTGATCTGTACTTAAGCTTGCTAAATATCGACAGGGGTTGAACAGAGCACAACAATGAAGCTATGATGCATAAAGTGAAGATCTACACAGTGGTAGGAGCATTCACTTTGGAAACCAAGGTGGAATGGGTAGAAAAATGGTTCCCAAAGTAATTTCATGTTATGATTTAAGGGTATAAAAGACATTTTGACAAGCGAGGGTATATTGGTCTTTGCAAATGTAAGGGTAATAACCCTAGGTCATACGGTGCCGTTTTAAGGTTACTATATATATGTTTTATTTAGATCGATTTGTAGAGAGTGTGAATTCTTTACTGTCTTTTTGAGTTTTCTAGGGTTTTCTCTTTGGCTTCTCTGTGTAAGCGGTTAGGGTTACGGCTCTTACAGATTCTTGATGTAAGCGGTCTGGTTGTAGATCGTGTATAGTCACGCTGGTATTATTTAGGACTGTATTTTGTTCACTATTATAGTGCAGATCGGGCTTATTATTGAGCTCAAAGTAGATGTAGGTCACGGTTGAGTGACTGAACCACTATAATCTCGGTGTTCTTATGCGTTTGATCATCTTTACTTGGTTCTTTATGTGTTACATTAATTCTTGAAATATAAGTTATAATTGTAATATTTCCAACCTAAATTGTCTCGACTTGAAAAGTTGCCCGACGGAGATAATTTTCTTCATCAAAATCAAGAATTAGTTAAAATATTTTAACCTAACTTAAATCAAAATTACCCACCCTAGAATGCATATAATAACAACATACATTTTTGGTAAAAATAAAAAATCGAGCACAATCTCAAGCTGGCGGTTCTATTGTGAAGAAAATAATAAACATAATAAAATCGTGGTTTGTTGCAACAAGTCCAAAAGAGAAGGTGAAACTGGGAGGCAAATCAAAGTCCATCTCTTTTCTAGTAAATTAAAATTAAAATATTAAAAAATACTTCTTGTAGACAGGAATCGAATAATTTAAGATTTTGACCACTTCCGTCCAATGGCTGTCACGGCTAATAAAGGTACCACCCCAAAATATCACTACTCAAATTAGAACCGACATAATTTTTTGAGCATTTTTGGGGAATCGCACATATTTTGGATTCATTATCTTTTTTAATCATATAATAATTTATTAATTTTTATAGTTAAAATTTTAATAGAAAGGTAAAAATATCTTTTTAGTATTTAAACAATCTTAGTAAAAATATATATGAAATTTTAAGAATGTATTGTAATATATACCATTCTTAAAATTTATTAAAAAAAAATATTTAGACTTTTAACATTTTTAAAAAAAGAAGTATACATTTAATAGTTTAAAAAATTCTATTAACATTTTTATCGTATAATGATTATATTTATTTTAATAAAATAATATTCAAACTCTTAAAATTAAAATATATATAAAGTTAATTTTATTGTTAAAATAAAAAAATTTATTACTGAACAATGATATTTATAAAAATTTTAAAATTATTAACTCTGCATGTAATTTTTTTTAAAGAGTCTTGGCCAGAATCTTTTTTCTTATTTATAATTATTTGTTATTATTTTTTTTAAACTAATTTATAATAATTAAAGTATTTGATAAATAAATAAATTCTGTAATTAATTAATTAAAAATATTATTAAGAAAAAATCGCGCGAATAGCATGCGAAATCTGCGTGATAACAACATTCACGTCGCGTGGCATGTTATTTAAAATGGGATATTAACACTGTTAACCCCTATGGTTGACATAAATTACATTTGAACGGAAGATTTAATTTTACGTATACTGTCACCTTTTTATTTAATTAAAATTATGAAAATACCCTTAGTTTTTAGGATGTTATAGTCATTTATTTGAGAAAATTATAAGTATTTTTATATTTTTAATTAAATAAAAAAAATGATAGTGTAATTAAAATTAAATTTATCAATAAAATATAATTTGTGGCAACCTCAGGAGCTGACAGTGTTAATATCCCTACCTGAAATCGATCCATGTGATTCATGTCCATATATTAATAATATTCTTGGCCAATCAAGTTTTAGTAAGAAGGCGTTTGTCATGTTTTCAAAAGTTAAAAAGAAATATTTGTTTACATTATCCGAAGCAACTAATGATCAATAAGAGACAAACGGAGGATTAGTAAAGGAAGAGTAATTATTATTATTCCATTGAATTTGCTGCACTCACGTAATTGCTCAGTAAGTGCGGGAATGGCACGCGAATGCTGTTTACGCGTGGCATTCGCGTGCAAATCGCACGTTTTTTTTCATATTTCTTTTTTAATTAAATAATAAATAAATTATATAATTAATTTATTAATTATTATAAATTAATACATATAAATTACCTTAACAAAATAATTACAAATTAATAAATTAACTACTAATTTTCATTTTGTGTAGCATATGATTATGAGCATTATTCACGTTGTCTCACAATATTATAACTCTATTCTTAACATTTAAAAAATATTTTTTTATTATAAAAAGTATTGGTTGAACAATAAAAAGAGTATTTGAAAGCATAAATGATTATGATCACCATAACCATGTCAGCACAACATAATTGATAGTCACCTACTATTTTTTGAGTTGTTAGAGTTTGTTACAAAGTTGTTAATTTGTTAGACATTTTCTACCAAAAATCAAATATCTTGTGCAAGCTGTTACAATTATAATTATGCGTATAAAATTACAAGTAACATTGTATCTAATCAATTGAGAAAGAATCAATAAATTGAAAACATTTATTTCTCCTTCGTTTCCTCTCATTTTCTTTCTCACTCTATTTTCTGTTTTCTGTTTGGTTTACCAGAAAGTTTAACTTTTTGGAAAATCACTCACACAGTAAGATTCATAGAAATTCTTTATGGTTTCAAAGCTACAATGGCTAACTCCTCAAATATTAATCAATCACAAATCTCAAATCTAAACACTCAAATGAACAGTCTTGCAATTGAATCTAGCAGTAGCTTCAACCTCTCAAATATTATAAAACTAGACAATAATAATTTTCTATTGTGGAAATCTCAGGTCCTTGCTTGCGCCCGAGGCAACGATCTTGAAGATATTTTAATTGGAGAAATGTCTTGTCCTAGTAAGTTCTTGATTCGATCTAAAGAAGGATCTGAGGCTATACAAGAGTTGAATCCATCTTATCAGCTATGGAAGAGACAGGATTCTCTACTTATGAGCTAGTTGTTTGCTTCTATGACAGATTCAGTAATACGTTTTGTGATACAATGCAAAAGTTCCTTTGAAATTTGGAAACACGTTGATCGCATGTTTGGTAGCCAGTCACTGGCTAGGCTTACTCAACTCAAGTCATAACTTTAAACAATTAGAAAAGGAAAGTTGTCGATGAATGATTACTATATGAAAGTCAAGCAAATAGTTGATAACTTGGCTATGACAGGAAAACCTGTTGAAGATCAGGATCTAATATCTTATCTCTTTACTGGCCTTGGATCAAAATATGATCCAGTTGCTTTATTTGTGTCAATTAAATCTGGTGAGTTAAGTCTTGTCGAAATCTATTCTATTCTTATGAGTCAGGAAGGGAGAGTAGAATTTACAAATAATGCATCTAGTGGTCACATATCAGCAAATTTGGTAAATGTTAGGAACAAGCAATGGTTTAAAGGTGGATATGGAACAAACAGAGGTACTGGAAATTTTGCTAATCAAAATTTTCATAATCAAAACTCTCAAAACAATCAAGGTAGAGGAAAAGGAAAGCAGTTAAATATAGGCCGAGGGAAGAATACTACAAAGATCATGTGTCAGATTTTCCTGAAACTTGGACATGGAGCTTTAAAGTGTTGGCATAGGTTTAAGGAAGATTATGTACCTGCTCTACCTCAAACACAACTAGTTGTCAATGATCAAGCACAAAGTCAATCTGCGGCATTCATAGTAGAACCAGCAAAAGAGGGAGAGGTGGATCTTAACTGGTACTTGGATAGTGGAGCAACCAATCATGTTGCAAACAGCATCAACAACACGTCAACCAAGAAAGAATATATGGGTACTGAAAATATTGCTGTTGTTAATGGAAATAAATTACAGATTTTGCATATTGGTAATTATTTGCTTGACACTTTTCATCCTTAAACACAGTATATTAAACTCAAAAATGTTCTCCATGTGCCTAAAATGACCAAAAATTTAATCAGTATTTCCAAACTTACCTCAAATATGAATTTAACTGCAGTGTTTACTAATGACTGCTTTTTCTTACTAAAGCCACAAGTCATTATAAACTCATCAAATCTCCTATACCACTGTCTAGGTGATTTCTTTAACCCGTATAATGACTTCTTTAGCAAACAAGTATGATTTTCTTTTCCAGTCTCCTTAAACCCTTACGGTTATGCCATGTATATTGTCTCTTCAAGCTTTCCATGTAGAAAAGTTATCTTTACATCGATTTTCTCTAGATGTAAATCAAGGTTTGCACATATGGCTAACAAAATCCTAATAGATGTGTGCTTGACGACTGGAGAGAATATCTCATAAAAATTGACTCCCTCTCTCTAAGTAAAATCTTGTGCAACTAACCTAGCCTTGAATCTTGTAGGCTCAATCTTCAGTATCCCCTCCTTCACCTTATACACCAACTTGCATCCGACTAGCTTCTTTTGAGGTCTCTCCACCAACCTCCAGGTATTGTTCTTCCTAAGAGAACTAATCTCTTCTATGACCTGCTGTCATTCTTTCTTATTTTCATTCTTTATAACCTGACCATATGTCCTAGGCTCATCATACTCAATAGTGTAAGCAGAATTAAAAGCATGAGCAACTAAATCTGCTTATGCATACTTGACTGGTGGGTTAATCGTTCCCCTTAGCCTATCTCTAGCTAGCTGGTACTCTTCAAGTTCCATCTCAAAAGTTCTAGTCTTTCTTTGGGTAGACTTGGAGGAACTCGCCGGTGTTCTTAGTTCATCTTCAAGGATCTCCTCGCTAAAGTGCTGATATAGGGGTATATCTAATCCACTTTTAGGCTCAACTTCAACTTCTATTGACTCGGGTCTGAGTCTTCCTTGGGCACAAGTTCTTCTTTCCATCTTTTGGGAGATTTTTTAGTATCGTCATCTCATCGAACGTCACGTCATGGGATATCCTATGAATACCCATTTGATAGCACTAGGTTTTAACTTCCCCTCTTTAATATGTATAAAGGCAAAGTAGCCAAATATTCTGAGATGGTCATACTTCGGAGGATTGCCAAACCATTTCTCTTCTGGCGTCTTGAAGTTAATTGCTGATGAGGGACTTCTGTTAATCAAATAAGCTGCCGTCACTACAGCTTCTCCTCAAAATATTTTGGATATCTTTGCATTGGTAAGCGTGCACCTAACCCTTTCAAGTAGGGTCCTATTCATCCTCTCAGCTACGCCATTCTACTTTGGTGTTGGTCTTACAGTTCTATGCCTCACAATCTCATTCTTGGCACAAAACTCATCAAACTCTCTATTGCAAAATTTGAGGTCGTTGTCAGTTCTCAACCTCTTCACCCCTTTGCTAGTCTGATTCTCAACAAGAGCCTTCCAAGTCTTAAATACCTCAAACGTTTGATCCTTACCCTTCAACACATAGACCCACAGCTTTGTTGAATAGTCATAAATTAAATTGAGAAAATACATGGCACCACCACGAGTAGCTGTCTGAGCTGATTCCTAAAGATCCAAGTGTATATAGTCAAGAGTCCCCTTAGTCTTATATTCGCCGGTACTAAACCTCACCCTATGTACTTTCCCAAGCATACAATGCTTATAAAACTCCAAGGGCTGGAACTTATCCTCACCAAACACCTTTTGACTAAATAACTACTTCAAGTTTCTCTCGCCTAGGTATGCCAGCCTAAGATGCCACAACTTGATTTCCATACTTTCATCATCTATAGAGAATAGTGCAGAACCACTCACGACTTCACCCTTAAGCACATAAACACCTTTGCGCTTATCTCATCTTATTACTACCATGGAGCCCTTTAAAACTCTTAAAATTCCTCTGTTATTCCTGATGGAACATCCATTCTGGTCTAGAGTCCTAGTGATATCAAGTTTCTCTTTAAGTCAAGAATATACCTAACATCTGTTAACTCTTTCACTCACCCATCATGTAGCCTAAGCCTAACACTACCAATTCCCATCATTTGACATGCAACGTCATTACCTATTAAGACCTTACCACCACTAATGAGCTAGAAATTTGTAAACCAAAACTTGTGCCGGCACATGTGAAAAGTACAACCAGAATCAAGAACCCATTGTTCAGTGTTCTTACCATCAGTAGCGTCGAGTGTCTCTGCGCTGTTATAGCTATCATTATAGGCAAGCGCAACATCCACTTTCTTCTTATCTTGTGCTCTTTGCTCAAGATAGTCCTTTATGAAGTGCCTTTTTTTTTTTACAGCAATAGCACTTCCTAGGAGTCTTAGACTTTGATCTTGAGCCCTTTTTCCCTTCCATCTCTATATGAGGGCCTTCCTCTTACAAATAAACTTTATGCATTGCCCTCAATCCTCTTTTCTAATAACTTTGAGTTTAATGATGATTTTATATCACTCATCATTAAACTCTCTCTGCCGTAAAGTAGCGTATCAACAAAGCTCTGATAACTCCTGGGGAGTGAACTCAGTAGGATAATTACTCTATCTTTATCTTTTATCTTGATGTTGATAGACTCAAGATCAAGAATGATCTTATTGAAGGCGTCTATATGATCTTTCATCGGCGTCCCTTCTGACATGGACAGCTGATACAGCTTCTTCTTTATATGTAATTTGTTAGCCAATAATTTTCGCATATAAAGAGAGTCAAGCTTCTTCCAAAGACCAATTGCCATCGTCTCACATGCTACTTCCCTTTGTACTTCACCGCTCAATAACAGAACGATTATGCTATAAACTCTTTCTTGAATGTATCTTCTTTCTACTTCAGCTTTAGATGACTCTGGCGTCTTCTCTTCATCACTAGATGGAGCTGTAGTCCCTCTAATGCTGAGTCTAGCCTTTGACTCACCAACAACGCCTTAACCTTCATCTTCTACAGATTGAAGTTATTCGCACCGTTGAATTTCTCTACCTCATACTTAGGTGTGGCTATGTCTACTTAGAACCAAGCTCTGATACTAGTTTGTTGAAGCAGAAGTACACAAACAAGCAAAATCACCTAAGCAATATATGCAGAACAAGTAATTAAGGAATAAAGAAAGAAAGGATAGAAGAAGAACACATAAATAATTACGTGGTTCGGCAACTTACCTACATCTACGGGTGATCAAGATCACACTCTTCTCTTATTATGAATCACAAGGCACTTACAAAGTATGCCTTTTACAAGAAAGATCACAAAGAAAATTCTCTTTTGCACTCTAGGGATTTTCTCTCACAAAGAACCACAAAGATTTCTTACTTGATCACTTAAATCTATTGGGTTATCACAAAGATTGTTAATAATCACTAAGCAGTGTTTACAAGCTAATCGATAACTTTTATATAGGCTTTAGAACGTCCTAGGTTTACCCTAAATGTGTGGGAGTCGTATTAGGGAGTCTTGAAGCAAGTGGGAGACAAAATAAGAAAAACACAAAATAAGAAACGGATTCCCATGCCCAGCGCCACGGTGCTCATCGCCTGGCACCACGGCACTCACATTCTGGACTGGGCGGCGTGGTGCCTAGCCTTGGTCGTCGTGGCACTCACGCCTGTTCACTACTCCTTTCGTCTTTCGCCTCTTTTTGCGTCCATCTTCGATCCTTGCGCACCTTACGCCCTTGGCTTTATCTCCAAATCATATCCTAATGATTTTCAATCAATATTCTCACAATATATATATATATATATATATATTTGGCCATTTAAAAAGAAATATATTACAAAGTGTTACAATTACAAAACAACATATATACGGCTGAGAGACAAAGTAGAAGTAAACTATTGCTTCAATTCAATTCCTGCAAGGAATTGATGCGACTATTCTAACTTCATAATTCCACCAATTGTTGCAGACTACAATTGCTTGCAGGATTACTTTAGGGTGAGTTCTTAATTCTATTAGGTGGAACAGATTTAAATTCAATATGTGTATATTTAATAGAAAATTATATTTCCTTTTTACTGCATTAATTTGTATATGAGACATGTAAATCAATTAAAATAAAAAATTATAATGTACACATTTGCACCCTACGCACATCACACTAATAGATGAAGCCTCCAACGCCCAAGGAAGTGGAGGCAGGTCATCATAATCAGCTCTGAAGGAGTAGAGGTGAGTTATGCCTTGAAGTTTGGCTTTAAGGCATCCAACAATAAGGCTGTGTACGAGTCTGTAATCACAGTAATTATGATGGCTAAGGCCCTAAGAGCTTGGCAGTTAGTAGTTAGGATTGACTCATAACTTGTCATTGGCCAAGTAAAAAATGGGTAAAAATCAAACCAAAAAAAGAGAATATGCAAGCGTACCTAACGAAAGATTAGGAGTTACTTAATATATTCGAAGAGATTCATGTTGAATAGATCTCGAGGGCAGACAATTATTGAGTTGACCTACTAGCCAAGCTAGCTTCCACTTACACTATGAAGCTACTTAAGACTGTACTAGTAAACATCGTACCTGAGCCCAGTATTCGAGCTATAGAACTGATGAAAATCTGCTCAATCGATGGTGAACTTTGTTGGATAGATGTCATCAATCAGTACTTGAAGGACAGAGTTACCTCAGCAGATAAAACCCAAGCTAGGAAGTTGAGGTACCAAGCGGCTGGATATTAATTGATAAGATGCTCTACAAGAGAAGATCCTCTTTACTTAACTAAGGTACCTATGTCCTTAGGAATGAGAGTACCTACTCAAGGATATGCACGAAAGGATGTGCGAAAACCTTCTCTAAAGCCTTAGCTTACAACGCATTAAGGTAAGAATACTTTAAGCTCAATATGAAGTAAGACGTAAATAATCTAGTCAGGAAGAGGGTATTAATACTGTCATCCATTGAGGTTGGCATAAATTATATTTTAATGGAAATTTTGGTTTTAATTACATTGTCACCCTTTATATATAATGAAAAGACGACAATATCTTTGTAAGTTTGTTATTGAATATACTTACAAAGTAAAGGCATTTTCATCATTTTAGTTAAGCAAAAAGGGTAATGCTCTAATTAAAACCAAAGTTGCCATCATATTCAAAGAAATTAGAAAGAATGGAAAAAGGCCAAAGTATGTACACTCAGAGGCAAACTAAAAGTTGACGTCCATGCGGTGGCAGTCAACCTTTACTATAGAGTCTCAGTCTCTACCAATAAAAAACCAATGCTTTTTGCAATCAAATACAAATTTATACTCACTTATAGGATTTGTGTTCCTATCGTAGGAGTTGATGTAATAGGTACCCTTAGCAAGGTTTTTGCTTTTGAGGCAGAAAAGGTTTTTAAAGTCCCAAATATTATAGTCTTCACCCAGGGTACTCTTTCACCACACATGATAACTTATTATGTACTCTACACTATAGCAGTAAGTTAGGCAAGGGCTATATTGAGAAGGGCAAGCAGTTCTCTAAATTGAGGCTGCAGAGGAAGCCTAAGCCCTAAGATAAAGATCTCTTTAAATATAACTAACTTCTCTTTTGGAAGAAATGCTAAGGACTCACCAGGCTGAGGGACTTTGAGTGTAACTGACAAGGGAATTCTATAACAACTCCTAAGTGAACTCAAGTTTGCCTCAGTTAACTCAATGTATTTAGGCAGAGGTGTGTAAGGCTTAGAACCCGAAGGCTTAATATCACTTGCTAGGATAGAGGATGAGGAACTTTTGAGAGAAAGCTTTTTCATAGAAAGGGGAATGGATGGTTTAGATGGCAATTTACACTTTTTCCTAACAAGAGATGGTTTCGGCATAAGAGTTTCATACTTAGAGACGATGTAGGGAGTTATAGATCCTTGACCTATCTCTTTCATTAACTCATCACAACTACGGTCTTCCCATAAGCTATGCTTGCTACTACTAGTCTCACTTATCTTCTGAGTCTTTGACATCTATATACCTACGACCAATTGCCTAACCTCAATTGTCCAACACACTTAACAATTCATACAATTACAAGTAAGTGTTCGCGAAAGAACAAGCAAATTAATGAATGAGAAGGGTAGGAAGTTTCTTACCTCTTATAGGTCAAGCCTATAAAGAATCACACAAAAGAGCATATTCAATAAAAAAAACAAGAATAGTGCTAAAAGAGAAGGGAAGAAGAGAAGAAGTACTGACAGACATAAAGAAGCCTCTACTTACCATACGAAAATACTAGAGTTTAGTGACAGTTATGCTAGAATAGGAAAACTTACTCTAAAGAAGAAAATAGATAAAAGAGCAAGTGAGAAAAAGAAAAGGAACTGCTTTAAAGAAGTTGAGCACTTTACTCGACAGTTAAAAGAAGAGAGGAATTAGAAAATTTAAATAGGAAAAGAGATCTAGGCTGTCTATTTTAAAACCGCTCTCATTAGATGGTGCTATATGTCGATACACCAAGGGGTTAGCATGTACGACAATCTAGCATGGCGAGGCCATGACTGAGCCTTTCTTAGTAAACATGGAATGAAACTACCTTTAGGTAGTTCTTAGAAAAGAGGAGAAAAGGCGGGAATTTTTTTACCAAAAAAGAATTTCCAAAAAAAAGAGAGAAAAGAGAGACAATGATAAATACCGCTAGTTGGACATGCCACGTGTCATCTAAAGAAATTAGTTTCTATTGCCTCTTCATCTCAACATTAGCAACTAAGAGGATTGATACTGAGAGTAGAAGCTAGTGACACCTAGTCCAACTCAAGGAAGCCCAATCTAGCACTCAAGCCTAGACTTCCAAAGAGACTTGGCCCAGAACGAGCTACCTTAGTGGGATTAAGTCCAAACTTAAACATTTAGGCCTCCATAACTTGGCCCATAAAGTTCATTAAATGGAACCTAAGCTAGGCCACGTGTTTCTACTTAGTGGCGGTGTTAGAAGACACGTCATTAGGACTCAAGTATATAGCCATGTCAGTATGGGCCTACTAGTAGACATACACATTAGCTGAGGTCAGGTCTCACTATGTCACCCATGAGACCCACTAGAGGAGCATCTGGATGCCATATCATGTAGCTGTTAGATGTAAAGATAAGATTGGGTGAAGAAATATTCAAAGAGCCAATAAATAAGTGCCACATCAGTAGGGCTCAAAGCTTTGGTCCCTGTAGACACTATTGATATAGTAGACAAAAACTATTTGGGATAGTTGAGTAGCTCAGCACTATATCCACTAGGCTTAAGGGGATAAAGTCCCCTCAGTGCTTCTTAGGCCTTACCAACTCAAGGCTAACAGTCTCAAAAGCGATCAATCACTAAAATTCCTAGTATTTTAGACATCATATAAGGATAAATAACCTTCTTGCCCCTTCAAGTTAAGTTTTCTAAAATACCCCTCATGATAGGGATTGTTCTTTAATAGTAGTTTGCCACGTGTTTCCCTTTAGAGGAGTTCTCCACGTTGGCACCCTCCAAGCTCAAGTTAAGTCTCCAAAATTTAAAAGTGGAAATAGGATAATTAAACAATTTAAAATTTGAATTCTCTCTCTATTGAGCTTAACTCTCTTCCCTTTCTTTAGAATTTTTACACTTTCTCTAGCGCAAGTAAACCCTAGGGAGCTTTCTCCATAACATCGCACCTGACTTTAGCATCGAAGGGCCATCGTCCACCACTTTGCAAGCGTCTGCCACTGACCTCTTTTGTTTTGTGCTCCTTAGGTCCCCTCAGTTTACCTAACTCTAACTCGGTGTTCAGCCTACTTTCAGCTCAACCTTAGACTCTCTCCATCAACACAACTTTCATCTTAACCTTTAGCGACTGAAGGCCTAAGAACTCGAACTTCCCAACATCTATCTCTCGCTCACTATTAAGTTAGGACCAGGCCACACCTTGTTTGAAATTTGGACCCTTACAAATACAACCTTTTTTAGTAAGATGACGGGTGCTCTTGAGATTGTTTATAACAAAATTTAAAGTAGGGTAAAGTCTTAGCTTCAATGTGGTTATTCTTCATTAGTCCATTGTCTTGAAAATTAACATAATGTTTCTTCATGAAATTTTCATTCTCAATAACAAAATGATTTGTTTTTTTTTATTTGAGGTAGGCAATTGTGAACTTCAGCATTTCTCATAAAAGTAACTTGCAAGCTAATGCCTCATCTAATCTCAATTTTAAACATTTCAATTTATATTTATTGAACGTCTTGTTATTATGAAATTCATGGCTTGCTTCTTTGGGATTCATGGAGGTTATCTTATTTCTTTCATTAATATTCTTAGAAAAAATTTATAATAGCATAATAAATAATACAATAATAATACATGAATTATTAATTATATTAAAAGAAGTTGATCTCTACCTTAATTAATGTTTTCTTAATAAAAATTGTATGTTATCTTAAATTTTTTATCCTAAAATTTAGAAGATTCTGGATCTACGAGTTAAATTTATATTTTAGGAATAACAATTAGATCTCTTCAACGAGTTGGATTAATATGATCTTTCATGATGTTTATTGGGCTTTAAAAGTCTCTATATCCCCTTCGTAAAGGATTTCTCCGTAATGCCCATGAACAATTGCTCTAGGAGTAGCTAAATAGGGCTTAGCAAATTTTATTACTATAAAGTCAACTTGAACAATTAGAACTTGACTTGATTTTAGGTGGGGTCTATTTTTGGCTATACATACATTTTCACAAAGAAACTGCCTAAGACTAATTATTATGGACATTTTCTCACAAATAAAGTTAGGCTGCACTAGAAATATTTCGTAGCAATGACTTTTTGATGCTTAAGTCAGTAATAGGTTTATGGAAAAATATTAGAAAGGGAAAAAAGTCATGAAAAGAGGCTTAGTATTTTTCTTTTTAGTGCACAAATGCGAATTTTAGGGTTACATTTTCTTTTTAAAAGTCAGTTGCTTGATTGTTTAACCTTTCTTTTATAGTCTTTCTATATTATATTATAGAGTTCTATTAGAATTGAGACATATTTTTATCTTTTTATTTTTTTTTGACTTATTTTGAGATTATATGAGTATGATATATATAAAAAATTATGGAATTTTGAGATTCTTGGGGATAAGAACAGTTTAAGTCCTCAGTCGGTATATATCTTCATTGGTGCCTTTGGAATATTTTAGTGATCAGTCTTAGTAAGAATAATTTGCTAAAGATACTTGTTGATGCCGAGGACTTTGGGAGTTGAATACCATAGGCAAGTTTTAAAGATACTCTTTTGTTTAGTATCGGGTATTTCCTGAATTTAAATCAGACCATGGGCCTTATTGCGGGCTTCAGACAGAGCATTCTCAGAATATTTAAGCTCGGGGTCTGTAGCCCGTGTTAGGCCTTAAGTAGATTAGGCTTGGGTCAAATTCCTAAAGGGAACTTAGTGTTGTGTGTATGCTTAGTGATGGTGTATGCATGTGAATATGTTAATTAAATCTTAAATTGCATGTCATGCATACAATGCGCAGTATAATGAAATCTAATTTTTTATTCAATAAACACACACTAAATTTAAGTCTATTACAATAATAAAATCCTGAAACTTACCTTTGAAGATGATTCAATGTATAATCAATTCTGATGTTCACACCGAAGCACAATCATTGGCAATTCTAATCCCAACACTGGTGAGATTGTAGAGATAGAATAGTACATCAATTTTCAATAAGATTCAGATTTTTGTTCACTTGAACTAGTTTCACTCTCTTTTGCCAAATATAGATTTTTGGGACTAAAATTTAAGAATTTCAAAGTCTTATTTCCCTTGGCCGAATTACACACATATCTATTGTAAAATGAAATTATTTTATTTTATTTTATTTCCTTTTTGATGCATGTTGACACTTGTCAACTTTAAATCATGCAAACAATTTGCATGGGTAATATGTGTCACATGCTTTTCCATGTAGATGCCATTTATCACACAAATGACCATTCATATATGTCATGTGTCAAATTCCCATTAGTTAACCACTTTAACTAATAAACTATAGGTTTAGCACTTAAACTTTGACATGCACATTTTCTCAAAGATCTTGAAATAAATCCAATTTTTCAAAAATTTTCTGCAATAAATCGTTTAACTTGGTCCACTACCCTAATGTTTAATGAGTACACTTTATATTGTAAGACTCTATAAGTTCATGCCCATTTGTCTTATAAAACTTTTATGTTAGTCCGTGAATTATGCTCTACATACATATTATGGATATTATAAAACGATGTGATGAACCATACAAACTGAGGTCAACCATATATATATAATCATTTCATCACCTATATCCTAGAAGATCAAAGATAAAGATCATCATCGTCAAAATTCTATATACTCAATTGTGAATTTATCTCCAAATTTGTATTTTCGTAAACAATGTCTGCAAACCCCCTTCATGATATTGTTTATCCCTACGAAAAACTCTTTTTAAGTTTCGCTTATGGCCATAAGACTTCCTAAAATATAATCTTAGAGTATCAGGATATACAACTCACCTATATAAACCTACGGATCCCATATCTACGCACACAGGACTCCATGAGCATTGGATCATACCCAATGACACCTAGAGATCAGACCATGAGAAGTCTCTGACATAAGTGGAATCAAAGCATGATGGATCACTCACAAGCCTACTGTGGTGCTCAAGTTAAAGGATCACGGATATTACTCAACTTAAGAAAACTCTCGATTGACGGCTTTATGGAATGTCTATTGGCGGTTTTAATAAGTTTGTTTAGTACCTAGTCCTTACTAAATACTTGTATGCTTATCGAGTTTTTGCTAAGCCTATGGTCTGCTAAGACTAACCATCTGGATAATCTAAATATAGCCATACATTTATTTGAAAGGTATACTAATCGACCCGTATCAGCAACCATAAATTAGGAACAATGTTTTCGAGAACATACTGTATAATGACATTTCTTAGCATTATTTGTAACTCCTTTTAACTATGTCATAACTGATATTGTCACGCCCCAAACCTAAAAGATCTGACACACGACATCACTTACATTCATTCACTGCATGTGCACTCATAAATAATATTGCACAAAATTTTCAACTTTCATTCAACACAGGAATCCTTAGCAAGTTGCTAGTAAGTTCAACACTAAAATCAACCATAACCTAACATATAAATATAAACTTCTCTTGACAATATTTAAACATTCATTTCAATTTCTTTCAGAATTATAGCAATTAAATTATGACTGGGACAATTATTAAACCAGAGATACACAGAGTTTTCTCAGAGATTAACACTCTACTACGTCACCAGTAGCAACTTTGTTACCGGGAGCCCAGAATATATCCATTGCAAATTATTACTTAAAATCATCCAATAACCACACTTTATAAAACTTAAACCAAATCCAATCCACACACAATGAAATAATACATAAGTATTTATTCAATAGGGACAAATCAAATATCATATCCCACGTATCCCCAAATGAAACACTCGGTAACCTAGCAACTTAGGGAACCCAAGAAACAGCAGAAGCCTTGCCAAATCTGCTAAGCACACATGCACCTTATTTACCTAAAATCACCATAAACTATAATGAGTATAAAACTCAGTAAGCATACTAGTTTTTCATATATCAAATACAAATACATATATGTACACAATGCATATGTATGATATGTTGTGATCAATCAAAATCATAATCTTATCAAATCACATATCATGTAAGCGCTTACACATTCTTTTAAAACACATAATAGGAATACCATCACTCAACTACTACTTAGTAGGACTTACATATCACATATCACATAATGAGCCAAATGTCACTCGTAGGTGACATACCGTATGAGAGGAATAGTACAAGTGAGGCCTTTAAATTACACATATATAATGCTCATGCCCGAAGGTAAAAGCCAAACCCTCACCCTGATCATCGATGAGTCCTCTCACATGCACCAATACGCCACCACACGAATGTGATGACTCACTCTTCCTTTAGGTACCAATAGGATCCTCCCAACATACGGAACACATAACATATACCAATCCCGAAGGAAAGGCCACACATAAAGGCTCCACAAATCACATAAAATGCCTACTAAGTTAACAGTGAGTTCAAGTACCCTCAAAACACAAAATATTTCTCATGGACATATTACACTTCAAAAGCTTTCTTTGTTAAACATATCTTATTTTGAAAGCTCACTTTCAAAAACACATGTATGTCATGTATGTCCATGCTCACATTCATAAATACATATCTTTACATTTCATATCAAAATATACTTTGACATAACATAAACATATTCCTAACCACATTTACAAAATCATACAAAATAATTACTACGTTTATTGTGATTTCAGTAAAAAGTCTAGTATACTTACCTCTTAACACTTTCAGCTACAATGCTTAAATCTCCTTAACCTATCAATGGAGATTAATCCTTTCATAAGCCTCACAATTTACAAAAAATACTTTAAATACCTTACAAAATTATACACAATGCATTTATCACATCAAATTGGTCTAAATACTTGGTTTCTCAAAACCTGTCATTCTGACCACTTACACTTAACAAAATTTTCTAATACATCAAATGATGTCCAATTACTCCAAAATCAGAATATACCATTCTTGACTCATATATCCTTCTTATATATGAATATTTTATCAAAATTCCTACACAATCCATTCCATACACATCATCGAATCCAAACTACTAACCTGATAGGATCAAGATACTTACTGAACAGTATTAAATCTCCTAATTTTATAAAATCATATACTACCTCAAAAATTGTAAAACTACAACAGAAATACTCTTAACACATATCCCAATTCATGATAAATATTTTACTTCAAAATAACTGCCAAAAGTATTTGAAAACTATTTTATTCTCTATCTTTAAAAACTTGTTAATCAAATACTGCAATGAGCTGATACACTTTAGAAAATCATAACACTTCAACCACATTGATCTAAATTCTCATTTCCGATTATATCACATTAGACATATAAAATTATCATATTCCATAAATTCGTAATTTTTAAAGATCATTCAGTAGGTCAAAAATTATTTTCCACTGTATTATACTGTTTACATAGGAAATTTCCAGAATTTCAGGGTCATTTTAGTAAATTCACAAACAATTCAATTTCCAGAATTTTGAATCGATTCAAAGTCTCAGATGATCTTAAACTTGTCTAATTTCATATACGCAAAATTCAAAACCAGAATCGAATTACAAAAATTTATAAAATTCCTGGATCAAGAGACTATCAAGCAGAAATTCCACAATTCATCATGATTTATCAAGCTATCTTATAGATCATCATCAATTCTCACAATATCAAACGAAATACACATCAAATCCTCAATTATACATATTTCTAGAAATCAAAACTTAAAGAAATTAACTTAATTAACACCAATAAATTGATAATTAGTTGTGATATACCTCTAAAGATCCAAAATTCCAATTTCTTCTTTTTTTTCTTCTTCTTCTCTTTCTCTCTCCTCTATTTCTCTCTTCTCTCTCTTAAAATGGGTAGCTCGACCTAAAAATGGTAAATTAGGGTTCAAAAGTGTATTTTTATACTAAGAGGCTAATTTTTTATATTTACGAATTTGCCCCCAAAACTTTCAAAGTATAACAATTTGGTCCCTAAAATAAATCTAAAGTCATACAAATAAACCCAATACTAATCGTATATCCTTAACCTATAAAAATATTACTAATAACAATATATAATTCAAGTATCACCAACATACAAATAAAATACGTATATTTATACATATATAAATACTTATTCTTACCAGTCGTAGATACTGGTTACTACAGATATATTCCAAGTCTTTGTTCTATTTCAAACGAGGTTCTAACTCTTAGAATGCCAACTCTTAGCACTGACCTAAACTTTTTAAGATCAAATCTAAACTCTTTTAGATTTATAATGCTTGAAAATAACAAGCATGGTACACTATAATTAATTATTAACAATTTTTTTGAAATGTTCATTGCATAAATATTTAATAAATAAATACTCATACAATAATTGGAATGGCACATAAGTTCCAACTCCAACACACGGGTCTATTAATTTTTAGTGTTGAATTGTGGACGCTGAAAACTTTATTGAAGTCCTCAGTTTAGGGATTCATTCTAAAACTTATTATTCTTCGAGTATTATTTAAATATTTGGGTAACGTGTGTCCTCGGTCTTGCTTGAGTGTTGTTCTTGGGATTTTTTAGGATTAGAGTCATTTATTGTTCAAGTTTTAAAATTTTAGATAATTACTTTATTAAATGCAGTCACCTCTACAAGAACTATAAGTCTTTATCCATTACCCTTTACAAAGTTCTAAAGGATAATTTAAAAATGTGTATGAGAAATGGATGCCCTTTCGGCTCTTGGATCTTAATCCAATGGTCATCTAAATTCTAACAAATACATCAATCAATTAAAGAGATGGTTCTGCATGTAAACTCATTTATACCATCCGAGTGCTTCAAAGGCCTAGATTGACTTATAGATTTGCTATAAATATGTGATTTTTAGGCTATTTTAGCACTTTTACACATTTCAGCAACTTAAAGGATAGTTTATCTTTTGCATTCTAGAGAGAGAAAGCACTATAATCACAATAGTAATTCTCGTGACTAGCTTTCTTATTTTGGCCTTTGACTTTTGATTATTGCGTTGTTAATCTTCAACCCATTTTTAATACCAACAGTGAGATCTTTTCCCTTACTGCATTTCTTCTTTTTTGTAACATACTTTTGTGTTGGTGGATGTCGTTGATGGATATGAATATATGTCTTTAAAGTATATTTGTATTTCTAGTATTGTAAGCACTTTTCTTAATGATAATAATGGTAGCCTTCATTTAGGTTACCCAAACTTTTTGCATTTCTAATATTGTGTGTTAACTGTTCTTTATCCTCAGGTCAGAATGTCTAACCTCGCCTAAAAATGTGCTTAGTCTTCCATTCTTAGTTTTAAAATATTGGCCCATAGTCAGATTGGATCCTAGAGTATAGGAATCACGTAGTTATAGATATTAAGAATGATCTTAGTGCCATGGAGGAAGAGTAAGTTCCCTTAGTACGAAAGAGCAATAAGTTTTACTAGTTTCAGAGAGACTTAACTTCTTAAGGTGTGATACTAGGATTTGTTCGAGGATTGAAACCCGATGCCATCATGGCCGAGGTTAGGGCTAAGGGATTAGGGAATGCCCCTATTAAGATAGTTGAGTTTGAGGACTTGAAAGCTATTAAGAGTAAAGAAAAAGAGGCCTAATAGCCTACTGCTAGTAGTGAGGGGGTATAGAATGCTCCTATAAGATAGTTAAGTTCGAAGACTCATAGGCCACTAAAAGTAAAGAGAAAGAGGCCAATGAGCCACTACTAATAGTGAGAAGGTAGATTTTGAGTTGGACTGGTGTTATTGAGTCTTTAAGGTGACTCTCGAGGAGCTAAAGCATTAGAGGGCACAATACAATATTCTTTATTCTATGACTTTGAGTGTCCTCATTGCCGATAACTTCCTCAACCAACCCAAGAGCGAGGTAACCCTTCATCTTGCTTTTTTTAGTTTAGGTTTAGGGCTACCTATACAATCATATTTTGTTTATCCAAAAGGTTCTCATCCCCTCCCAGCTGGGTCTAAATTATTGGAGAGTTTTTTTTGGGCTTTTTATCCTATAGGCGAGGGCTACCTTTCATAAGTTACAATACTTGTACTAGTTAAAAGCAGCTTAACTAAGAATAATGGTTTCTATTAGTGGGGCAGTCATATGGATATGGTCCCCCTGTTAGACTGATGTCTTTCACTAATAAAGGGTAGAAGTTGTACTAGTTCTATGCTGTAGGGCAATAGGGCTGAGAGTTCTTTAAGCCTATGTTGGGAACTTAGTTCCTACTAGGTTCCCGTCTAATGTAAATTTTTCCTTGTTTATTTTTGTCAAATCTCATTATTGTTGTCGAGGATTTTTAATCATTCTTGTTGTTTTGTAGCTATCTAATCCACTAATCTAAGTGTTTTTAATATAGTCAAAGCGAGGTGGAGGATGCATTGTATCACTTTACTAATTAGATGTTCCTTTTACTAGAAGAATGTCTAAGGCCACATCCCTCATTGCGGAGTTGTTGAAGAATGTTTTTACTATAAGAAGATCAAGAAAAATGAGTAAGTCATTTGGCCTTTATTTCTTTTAGTCTTTACCTTTTCCACGTAGCTTAACTTATTTGTTTTTATATTCAAAGAAATGCAAGGCTATGGAGAAAGTAGTAGCAAAAAAAGGTTTGACTTGAAGGGTTAGGATTAAGAGCACCAACTTAGGATAGTCGGGCCATCATTGGTTATCTCTTCGAATAAAGGTGGAAAGGTAGAGCACCAAAGAGCAACGCTAGAGGATCATTAGGGATTCCCTAGTAAAGGTTGTCAAGGAATCCCTAAGGAAGTAGCCTTAAAGATTTCCTTCAAAAGAAAACAAGGGAAAGAGATATTTGGCCCTTCATTACCTAGTTAAATATATTCGATTCCTAGTAGGATACCACTCCGTCCTTGAGGGCCATCTTAGGGGTGGTATCCTACCTTCACGCTTGAGGACATCGTTTCCAACAAGTGGGCAAAGTATAATTATTTGGTTCTGCTCATAAGGTAGGAGGAGCGCTATATTGATTTGAGGTATGCTCAAATTATTTTAGAGCAAGACCCAATTACTACTACCCACCTTACCCTTAGTAGCGTGATGGATGTACGTCTCATCATTTTCTTTTAATTTCCTTAAGTGTTACTTGCTCAGGATTCTAATTTTTTATAATTTTTTGAGGCTATCTATTATTTTTCTCGATGCTATATTGACATCATTCACGGCCTACAATAGGGTCTGAATGCCCAGGACCTTAAAAATAAACTGGTGAAGGCGAAGAGTCAGGTTAGATCATTCTCCAAATAGTCCAAGGTCTTATAAGTGAAATTAAGAGAGATTGAGACCAAAATGGTTGAAGCTAAGATCAAACTCTCAAATCTCAAATAGCAAAGTAAGCTTCGAGAGGATAAGGCGAATGAGGCAGTAGTGGCAGCCAAGAGCTTAGGCCTCTGAACTTACAAGGAAGAATAAGTTTTTATAGGCTAAGGTTGCTGTAGACGAGGCTATAGCAATGATCTTGAGGAAAGAATAGGCTAGGATGGCAAAGAGAATTAAGCAGTTAAACAAGGAGTTAAAGGTTACTCATACTACAAATTAGGCATCCCGAAACGAGATGTGGTGCATAGGGGTCTTGGATGGGTTTTCAAAGTGTTTTAATATTGGTAACACATACTATATAGACCTCGATCTCTAATGGCTTGAGGATGCACTTGTCAGTTAGGTCAAGGAAGAAGATACTAAGGACTTAGCCCCATATGTTAGAAAGATGTTGTCATTATTGACTTTACTCCCTTGGGCACTTCTACTTTTTCGTCAAGTATTTAAGTTGGTACTATTGCCAATGAGGTTTCTATTTAAGTTACTCCTATTTATGCTATTACTACCCCGACTGAGGATGTGGTTGGCCTGGTCGCTTCTAAGGAATTCCCTTATGATGTTATCTCCACTGCTGTTCAGCGAACTCCCTTGTATTTTCTTTTTTTTTTTCTTAGGCTTTGTAATATAGGAACCCATGATATAAATATTTTTGTCTAAGTAATGAAGTTTTAATACTTTGCCAATGGCTGAGAACATTTTGTTATTTTTATATTAGAGCATGTTTCTTATACTTAGGTTTCATTTGTCTTTTGTTTCCAAGTGACGTTGTATGCTTCTTATCAGTTAGTTTTGACCTTGTGGCATTTTGATATTATTTATAATATAAATTAACTCTTTATTCTCGGTTTACTAAATTATCAATTCTTCTTAAAGTCGATCTCAGGCTTAAATATTTGAGTTTTTAGATGTCAATTAAAAAATAATAACTTAAAATTTTGGATGAATAATCCAAGGTCTTCGCTTGTTGGTATTCTTTTTAGATATTTGAGGATTACTCAAGAAAACTTAGCTTCTTCAAACCTTCATCCTATTGGATGAGTCATCTGGAGAGGTATTTCAGACCTCTATTCCTTAGAAAGAGTTATCTCTTCGACCTTTATCACCAGATGTCTTTTTAAGATATCCGATGATTACTCAGGGAATCGGCTTCTCTAGACCTCTATCCTTACAGGATGAGTCATCTAGGAGAGTACTCTAAATCGTTATCCTTTTAGAATGAGTTATCTAGGGTGGCTTTCACCTCGCCCTTTTGGCTTTTCGGTCTTTAGGTGACTCTCATAGCTATCACTTTGAGTTATAAGTGAAGGAACTTCAGGCCCCTACCTTTTTGGGATAAACCATCTAAAGTAGCTATCGCCTCGACTCTCTTAGCTTCTTGATCCTTAGGTGACTCTTATATCTATCATCGTGATTCATTTGGGAGGGTACTCCAAACCTCTATTCTTTTGGGATGAGTCATCTGGGGTGGCTATCGCGTTAACCCTCTTAACTTTTTGGTCATCAACTGACTCTCATAGCTATCGCCTTGAGTTATCTTGAAGGATACTCTAGACTTATATCCTTTTGGGATGAGTTATCTAAGGTGACTATCACTTAGACTCTCTTAGATTCTTGATCCTAAAGTAACCCTCGTGGGATCTTAAATCAATATAAAATTCTTGAACTATCACTTTTTGGATGAGCTCAAATTATAGTGTCTTAGCTGAGATGAAGAGTTTTCAAGTTGTCACTTCTTTAGACGTGGTTGAACTTGTGCCTATTATTTTACAATCAAATGAGGCTTTTTAAATAATTTTGTAAATTCTTTACAATATTAAGAAAGTTTTAAAACCAAGGTAAAAATAGATATTAATGAGTAGTCTTTTTAGGAGCTCGACATTCTAGGGCTTCGTAACAACTCTATCTATATGTCTGAGCTCATAAGTTCTAGGTTTGATTCTCCTAAGCACTTTATAGGGCTTTCTAATTTAGGCCAAAGACTCATTGTGTTGTATTTTTTGTATTCAAAAGTACTTCCTCAATACTAAGTTCCCATCTACAAACTCTCGTGTTCAGATTCTCTTGTTGTATTATCGAACAACTTTATATTGATATACCATGGTTTAGATTCTTACCATCTTTCTCATGCTTAACAAGGTTGAGACTTCTTAGGTTAATTCCTCACTCTTCACAATCTAGTTTCTTTTTATTTATCTCGAGTCTCTAACCTTCGAGTATACAAGTGCTTGGTCATTATGTTCTTAGTGTAGCCTTCTACTTTGGGGTCTACTTTCTTCCACAAATGATTCTTCTTATATCTCTTTTCTTTTTTTCTCTCGAGTAAACTAAATAAGAAACCTACTATTTTTAATTGGCAGGAAAGGTTCCTTCAGACTTAACATACCAACTCGTTAGTCAGCTGCTTCTCGAGGCTTGTATTGCTCATCTAACCTTTTGTGCTTTTCTAATACCACTGTTAATAATTATCTCAACTCTTCTATTTCTTGTCTTACCCTCATTTATTCTTCCTCTAATTCAGTTCTCCAGGTGGGCATTGCCCTTGCTTGGTGTTGTAATGTTATTTTATAACAATAATGACTTGTCTTAGTTTATCTAATTAGGATTTTTGGTGAACCATTGGTTTTGTTCATTGTCATAGGTGTTTATTGATTAAGTGATCATCTTATCTACCTTTGAGTGATTGTCTTTCATGATTTTTTAATCTGTTTCTACAAACGGCGGCAAACTGTTGACCTTGAAATTTAAGAGATTCTGAGCCTATAGTTTAATTTATATTTTTTGGGAACAAGAACTAAAACTCTTCGAAGGGTTGGGCTAAGATGATCCCTCTAGATATGTATTAGGGTTTAAAAGTCTCCTACAACCACAAATGAAGTTAGGCCATACTAAAGGTTTCTTTCGACAATGACCCTTCGATGCTTAAGTCAATATATGGAAAAAGATTAGAAAGGAAAAAGGCAATGAAAAGAGGCTTAATGTTTTTCTTTTTGGTGTGTAGATGCAGCTTTTAGGGTTATGATTTATTTAGAAAAAATCTCTTTGCTTGATTGTTTAGCCTCTTTGTATAGGTTTTATTGTATTAGGTTGTAGAGTTTTATTAGAATTTAAATATATCTTTACCGTCCTATTTTGGACTTATCCTGAGTATAATGTGTACCAAAAAATCATAGGACTCCAAGATTCTTGGGGATAAGGTGAGTTTAAGTCTTCGATCAATATATATCTTCTCTGTTGCGTTTAGAAGGCTTTATAGTTAGTTTCGGTTAGAACAGATTATCGAAGATACTTATTGTTGCCGAGGATTTTGGAGGTCAAGGACCATGAAAAATGTCTTGATGATACTTTTTTTTTTAATATTGGGTCTTCCTAATAATAGTGTACCTTATTGTAGGCTTCTAACAAAGCATTTTTAGAATGTTTGAGCTCCAGGTTTGTAGGTCGCATTAGGCCTTTCTATGGAATGGGCTTGGGTTAAAGTCCCGGGGGGAACATAAATTATTATTATGGTAATATATTTATATTCTTTAAATTACACTTGTACGTAATAATCATTGATTTATTAAAAGTTTTTCTTAAAGTAATCATATAGTTAAAATAAATTATTACTACATGTTTTTTTTTTCAAACAAGAAAATATATGTTACTAATAATTGAGATATATAAGTTCTAAATAATTGAAAATTAAATATTTCTTTAGCATAATTTAATATTTAAAATTTCTTAACCCAAGGTTCTAGGTCCGGTCTACTAAAGTTCAAAATGGCTGAGCTCAACTTAGGTCATTTAAACACCAATCTTTCCAACCCACTAAAGCTTAGAGAGGCCAAAGTCTAAGACTAAAGCCACTCTAAGGTAGACCAAAATTTTCAACGTACTTCACTTTATGGATGAGAAGTCGCTAATCTTTAAACGAAGAAGCCCTCTTCATGATGGGTAAGTAACTTTCAAACTACAACCGAGGAGCCCTTTCTTGTCAGGGATGACTAGCCTTTAATCCACGACTAAGGTGCCTCTCCTCATAAGGCTGATCACTACTAAACTCAAAGACTCCCCATTTAGGACAATAGAGATCAAATGAGTACAATACAATACCTAAAAGACCATAAATAAGTAGAATGTGACATAAAATCCATGATCAACAATTAATGATCATTAGATAAAAGAAGTTGATCTCTACCTTTAATCTTCTTTTAATAAAAGTTATACATTATCTTAAATTTTTATTATGGTAATATATTTATATTCTTTATATTACATTTGTACGTAATAAGCATTAATTAATTTTTTAAAGTAATCATATAGTTAAAATAATTTTTTACTACATGTTTTTTAAAAAGAAAATATATGTTACTAATAATTGAAATATATAATTTAAACAGTTGAAAAATTAATATTTCTTTAACATAATTTAATTTTTAAATTAGTTTAGCATTTTTTAAAAAGTAAAAATGGATTAGTCTAATAAGGAGAGATAAATGAAGAAGATACAGTGGAGAGAGGATTTGTTTTTCAAGTATTTAAATAGTGTTAGTATCCTATTAAAATTTTAAATTTATCTACTTTCTCTAACATGCTTCACATGTATATATGTTAATTTTCCTTATTAATTTTAAACTATGATTAAATGGTTAAGATTGATATAGGTATTGATACCATAATTTTTATCACAGTATTGTAGAATAACCCATTTATTTATATATCTTAATGGAACTCTTGTTCGTAATACAATTTTCCCAAAATTTGTTGCTCTAACCTAAGAGGCAGGACTCTAAACACTAAGGCTTACTATGCCCTGGAATTTATTATTACTACTATTTTTAATTTACTTGCATATTGGATAAACTTGCCCCGCTTATTTGAGTTTTGTTCTCTTGGAAAGAAAACACGAGAACATGAAAAGATTGATAATAAAAAAATATGAGCTCCAAATCACAATCTCTTATCTTCTATAACTATCCATCATAAACTAACAAAAAATTCTAAATTTTACTCTGAATTTCAAGATAAATATGTTAAGTTAATATATAACAATAATACGCACAATATACAAGTTAAGGCTTTTTTGTATGTGAGGTGTCAATGTTTATTTATTTGTCAACCCAAGGCCAATCAATGGAAGCTTCCCAATTAGCTGGAAGATGAAGGTGTGTTTTAGTGAAGTGGTTGATGAAGGGGTAAGTGTTAGCTGATGGCAGAAAGTTTGAATGGCTAGAAAAGTTTTAGAATAGTTTATTGTACAGCTCACATTTAATACACTTGCTATAAATATCTCTTTCCCATTTGGTTTTGGCATAAAGAATCGAGAAAGAATAATAAGTTCAATAAATAGTATATAATACACACTAGGAGAATATGATGGTGTTAATTTGCAAGTGAGGAAGAGCATTAGTTTCTAAATTGCCTATTGTAAATTTTATATTTTAGTGTATAAATATTACCTTGAGTTGACAACAGTGTTTTTATTATACTTCATTAAGTTTAACATTTGGCATTAGAGACGTGGTTGCTCAAATTCTAGTACAGTTGTTTGAGCACTATTGATAAATATAATCATTGTTCATATGAAGGTACTATTAATTTATACGGTACCAAGAGATTGCTACTGAGGCATTATTGTTAAAAGTTTCAATAAGAGAAACAAGGGGACAATTAAGGATCAAATTTGGTGTAGTTTTGCTTAGGTCTTATGGAGTTAACAATTATACAAGCTTACAATTCAAGATCAATCTTATCCAACATTGTTGAAGTCTTGCTAGTAAGATGGGTGATCTTCACATAATTGGAGGAATTAAGAAGTTTAATAACCAAAATTATAATGTGTGAGAAACATTGGAGTCTTATTTACTAGTCTAAGATCCTTGGGAGGTCATTGGCAAAAATAACATGAAATGGTCGATAGATTATGCCATTTGCAAGAAATGAAAGGTGAAAGTTGGTAGGGCCATGTTCACAATTAAAACAATAAAGGAGAAAATGTTAGAGTATATAAAGGAGGCTAATACATCAAAAGAAGCTTGGAAATTTTTGTATAGATCTTTTCAGAGAAAAATAACACAAGATTGTAGTTTCTTGAGAATGAGCTATTGTGTATGGTACAACACAACATGATGAACAATTTATACTTCACAAAATCCTAATGTAGCTCAATTTTCTAGTCAGATCCTATTGTTATTATTGCTAAATATAGGATAAAAATAATTATCATGTATGGTTTTAGACCCTAGAATAAAATTATTGTCACTATTGTTCAAGGCTGGCTCTCAACCATCTTGCAATGAATTCGAGAAACTACTTGTCGATCAAGAAGTGTTGCCAAGCAAATGAATGGGTCTCATTAAAAGGTTTTAAGGAAGTACTCTACATTAAAAAAAAAAAGAGACAAATTTAAATGATATGTTGATGGAAGATCTAAAGAAGATGATACCAAGTCTAAAAGTCATCAACAAGAAAGTGACTCATTGTCATTGGGAGTATAGAGGACTCGATGCAATAGTGGTTAGTCCAAGAAAAAGAAAACATTTGAAGTGTAATGTTACAACTATGAAAAAATTGGTCATATGACTAAATATTATTTGTCCAAGAAAAGATCCATTGAGGGTAATGTAGTTACCTCAAACTCAAAAATGAAAAGTGAATATGAGTGGGATGCTAAAGCATCTCAATAGTAATACCTATCACACTCAACAGCAATAATACTTGAACAAATTGACTATGAAAATGATTAAATCATTAACCCAAGGTTTTTAAACCATATGATTAATAATGAAGAAAAGCTACAAAATATAACAAGTACAATAGATGAGGTGTGGTAGTAACAACTAGCAACTCATAATTACCTATAGTTCATATTGGCAACATAGTCTTTGAACCTTATAATTGTCCTAACAAGGTACTACTTTAAGATGTTTACCATGTCCTAATCAGGACAAAAGAATCTATTGTCAGTGTCACATTTAACATCATTTGGATAATATATGTTGTTCAATCCAAAAGACGTTAAGGTATATCAAGATTTGAAGATCTTAGGAATACCTGCAATGGAAGGACAACAATTGAAGTAATCTGTATATTGTCAATAAAATCAACATATGTAGATAATACATAAAAAAATGAAACAAAATATTTATGGCATATAATGTTACGACATGTCATATATTATAAGCTATGAATGATGATAAATAAAGCAATCCTTAAAGTTGACATGAGAGTATATACAGTATGTGCAAAATTTCAGTATGGTAAGGCACATTAATAACCATATAAGAAATTAAAGTTTAGATCAAATGAAGCATTAGAATTGGTTCGCTTGATATGTTTGGGCTTATCAAGCAACCATTAATTAATGGCATGCAATACATGATGACATTCATTTATGATTTCCCCAAGTATTCGTAGGTTTTCTTTATTAAAAATTCAATGAATTTTAAAGTTCAAGGAATTTAGACAAATAATTGTAGGAGAAATAGGAAAGAAGATTCATTATCTTTCATAGAATATAGAAGAATATACTTCCAATGAGTTTTTCAATATCTACAAAAACACAAGATACAACATCAATTCACGTGTGTCAATATGCCACGACAAAATGGTATATTTAAGAGAGAATCTTTAACTTGCAAAGATTTTCTGTAGCTTTTTGCACTCAAAAGAATATATCATAAAGATTGATATAAGGGAATAAAAACTACAGTCTATGTGATTAAAATGTTTTCCTAATCAAGATTAAGGTTCATACCATCCTTTGAGAAATTATGGGATATGAAACCTATAGTGAGTCATTTTTTGGTATTTAGTTGTATATGTTATATGCTTGTGCCAAGTCACTTGCATAGTAAGTTTAAAAAAATGTGATCAAATGTATCTTTCTTAGATATAACAGACAGGGTAAAAGGTGAAAATATTGCGACCCTATCAGTGGATGGTGCTACATATCACAAAATATGGTGTTCATAAAAGATCTTTTAAAAAAATAAAGAATGACTATAAAAGATGATGGAAGAGTAAATTGTTGAAATTTAACTGAGCCAAGAAGAACTTGATGATATAAGCATTAATGACAACCTTGACCAAAATATAACCTAAAATCCTTAGCAAACTGGTTTATCAATAACTAATAATAGAGGCTAGATATGATAGTGTGAAAACTATAACTCCACAATCTCAACCTAAAAGATCAATTAGAATATAAAGGTAAATCTCAAACACACCTATACATCATTGGCAAAAGAAGAAAATGTTTAAGAACTTGAGATGTTTGAAGAACCATCACAAAGATCTAAATGGATCAAGGCTATAGAAGAAAAATCATTACACTAAAGCAAAATTAGACTTAGAATCTAGTGCCAAAGCCCAAAGATATGAAACCTATATCTTGCAAATGGTTGTACCCTTGATGGATTGATTGAAATATACAAAGCTCGAATAGTAGATCGAGGATTATCTCAACAATACGAATTAGACTATGATAAGATGTTTAGTCAGTTGCCAAGATTACTGTAGTATGAGTCCTACTTGCACTATGTAAAGAATACTTTTTTACGTGGAGAATTAGATCATGAGATCTACATGATTAAACTAAAAGAGTTTGAAAAATAAAACTAATCCTAATTATATGTACAAACTTAGAAAGGTGTTGTATGGATTAGGCAAGCTCCATAAACTTTGAATGATACAATTAAAGAATGTCTAACACATGATAGTTATTCTGTAATACTTACTGATCCAAATGTACTCGACAGAGCTGATGAAAAGAAACTAGCAATTGTGCTAATGTATGTCGATGATTTAATAATCACTAAAAAGAATAAAGAAATTAAAAAAACAAAAGAGTATTTGAATGTTTGCATTATGATAAAGAGATTACAGAACTTATACATTTTCTTGGGCTTGAAATCTATCTAACAGAATAATGGTTATTTCTAGGTCTATATAAATAATATAGATATTTATTGCATAAGTTTAAGATGTTAGAATGCAACCCTATCTCAATGCCAAAGCAAGCCAATGCCAAGTTGTGTATTCATAAAGGAAAAGACTTAGAAGATAAAGATATGTATCAATAGCTTATAGATGTTTAATCTAACATTGACACGACTAACATTTCCTATGCAGTTAGAGAAGTAAGTTGATATATACTATATCCTAAGAAGTCTCACTTAAAATTCATTTGGCGGATACTAAAGTATGTGAGAGATATAATTGACTATGATCTCTTGTACAAGAAATATTATAGGAAAAAAGGTTTTTTACGACAACACTATTTTATTGTCTTAAAAAGCTTTTATCACGGCAATCTAATCACCACTAATGTAAATTTCTTATAATGACAAAATTCTAGTTGTTAGGGGTCATTTTTTTTTAAATTTAATATTTTAGTAAATGTATTTTGTCTTTTAGTGTATTTTGACTTTTAGTAGTTAAGTAGTTTTTAAAATAAAAATATACCAAAGGTAATTATCTTAATATCATTTGATATTGCCTGGGAATTAAGACTGAGTTGGTTAGCTATCTTGTAGATGCAAACTATCTTTAATCCTGAGATCCTCAGAATTTTGAGATTTCTTAAAGTAAAACCTTATAAAATCTTGAAACGTTTTCTAAATTTGAAAAGAGATAGTTTGCCCTAGTTTTATTAGGGCTCAATCATCAACAATACCTATAAACGAAGGGTTGAATGATAAGAAAATGGACTTTTCTCTTAGGCTTCTCTAGTATAAAGACTCCAAGCAGTTTCTTTTTTAGTTTCATAACTCTTTCCAACCTCTTTGAAAGGAAAGAGATTTCTTAGATATCCTTGAAGGCCCTCACAGGAGAACCCTCCCACCATAGCTCCTAAAAAGATATCATTATCTCCAAAAAGTCTTATAGTCAAAAAGTAATTTGTTATGTAATCAATGATTTGTATACGTTATGCCTTTCAGTATATTTGTTATAAATAAATTATTCAATAATACTATATGAGTAGGCTTAGCAAGTTCGATAAAGTAGATGTAAGCTCTTATAAAGACAAACCACTATAATTCTACAATTTAACGTATTTACATACTTTCCTTATGCTTCGATCAAGTTTAACGTTACATAAGGCTTTTGTACATTACCCATCATACACTATAAGTCTAAAAGTAGGCTCAAATATTATTTCTATTAGAATATAAATTTAACTAATTGACTCGAGATTGCCCAAATTTTAGGGTAAAAATATAATCAATTAATGGTAGTGATTTACCACAAAATGATTGAACTTTGAGCAAATAGTTAGAAGCAAAAATATTTCATGATTGGCCATGCATGTTTAGTGAGCTTAGCTACTTGTCCCGTAGAGACCACAACGATGAATGAATAGTGCATTGAAAAAGGTGGGTGTTGAAAGGGATTTTAATGGGTGTATGTAAACCCACCTACACATTCAACATTTAGGGTTGAGACTTGAGATGTAGCTCACTTCGTAATTATGGTTCTTTTCTAGTCAATTTCAAATTACTCAATAAATTATTTTTTAAATAAAATTATTATTAAAATGTAAAAATTTAAATTTTATTTTATAAATTTGCCTTCAATTTGAATAAAATTTTACTAAACTAAATTATTATAACAAAATTAATTTTGACTAAATACCCATATAATTCATAATACTAAATAAATTCTGCAATTCTTTCTTCATCAAAACTTGCTTATCAAAACTAAAACCTACTACTATTTCCTAATCATTCAAAATATTTTATTAATAACAAAAGAAAAATTATATAGTTAAGTCGTAGTATTTTTTTTAATAAAAAATCAAGAGTGTTTATTTTATTAAATTTAAACATCCATTATATTTTAATTAAATGGTTAGAATAGTTTATTATATGATTCAATTTCTGAATTAGATTTTACCTAGTTAGTAATCTCAAATTTAGTAGTCTCAAATTTACTTCTAGACTTGAGCAAGTTCGTACGTTCCTTGGACTTTTTAATTTTTCTTTCCTTTATTTTTCTTTTCTTTAATGGTTTGTTCTTCACTATAAATAACACAAAATAATATTTGTTCTTTATTATATTTTTATTTAAGAGTCAATTATTTATGATTATTCTCAAGTTCGAAAATGATTGTAGAACTTATTTGGCATTAAGAATAATTATATATGTATTTATTAAAAATATATGCTTTTATAATAATTTAAATTAATGAGATTATATTAGTAATTAAGGATGGTTTTTAAAATAACGTTCTAAATTCTAAATTTTAGTGAGGGCATTGAGAAAGTAGGTTTATTGAGTATTTTTGCTGGGTTCTAAATTCTCTTTTTTTTTTTTGTTTTTTTAATATATATATTTTTTGACATGGGAGAGGGAATTTAAACTCGAAACTTCTATCCAAATATAGATAAAGATATACTATTAGCCCTTTACCACTTGGCTGTTAACAAAGTACCTAATTTGTTTTATATTACTCGGTTACTCCCTTATTACAAGGGAAAATACACCTTTAAAGATATATTTGTCTTATTCTATTATTATTTTTTAATTTAAATTCAATAAAATACCTTAAAAGAGATGCATTTTATTTTAAATATTTTAGCAAATGTATTTTTTTTTCTTTTACTGTATTTTGACTTTTAGTATTTAAGTAATTGTTTTTAAAGAAAAATCTATAAAAAATGTAATTTTTTAAAAGAAAAAAAGATATATAAACCCATAAGATTTCAGAAAAGGGACTTGCAAGCCTTAGTATTTTTAAAACTTTTATTTATACTCCTATCAGAGAATAATTTTCATTTATTTTAACAACAAAATTGGTAAAACTGGTAAAAGAACTATTATGTCCTCGTTTTGACTGAAAATGAGTCTAAATTCTATTAAATGCTAGAAATGGGGCTTAAACCTCCGATCTCATAGTTAAAGGCCACACACTTTAGCCAACTATGTTGTTCCAACTTTCTTTTTATGTGTGATTCTATAAATCTTTGAACATATTGTTCTCAAGACTACATGTTAATAAGCCATTGTCTATTAACCACTGCTAGTTATTGTCGAACACCATCCAATACCATCCTTCTGGCTGGTGGATGGACGATGGACATTAATTTATTAACATGTGATTTTGAGGACACTATATTAATAGATTTGCAAACCCACATATAAAGATAAAGTCATAATAGCTTAGCTGTTTAAAATGTGTGGCTTTTAACTATGAGGTTAGAAGTTTAAACTCTCATTCTAACATTTAATTAAATTTAGATTTTTATCAGCCAAAACGGAGGTGAATTATTAGTTTTACCCTTTTTCCCATTAAAGTTAAGGGAGTCGGTTACTTGACAAGGGTATAAATAGGATTTATAAAAATATTAGATTCTGTACGTTCATTTTTTGAAATCTTAGGGGTCCAAATTTTCTTTTCCCTTTTTTAAAACCTAAATACTTAAATAAATAAAACTAATATTATTAGATAAAATAATTAAGCCAATTATATCATATAGCATTTGAGTAAGATAAAACATACATTAAATGGATACTAAAACTCACAAATCCAAAGCAATAGTTCTCTACTTAACACTAAATATAGATGAACAAAACATTAAAAATCCTTGTTGTTTCAGCTTGCTTTTAGGAGGCAAAGGCACTTTCATCATGCTTCAGTTGTTGATAAAATTCTTAACATCTTATAAATTACGAAATTGAGAATTTATTTTGCCAATTGTTGTGTTGTACTTAAGCACAAGTGCATACTATCATAAATAAGTAATAAAGATCATAAATAAGTAATAAAGAGTGAGTGGAGTATCGTTCCTACGAAGAATTATTATTATTGTTATGTTAAGTACTAAAATTGCATCTACTTACTTTTATTTAGAAGAATAAAATTCAAAAGATAAGTAATCTAATCTAAATAAATAGAAAACTAATAAAATAGAAAAGACTAAATATAACAAGATAGAAGTACCAATAAAAGATAAAACCTGAGATTATAATTATCTATCGATATGTTACTTGACCTAATTAATCTTTTCTTAAGTTAATCCATCAATATAAATTACTAGATATATCTCTAATGTTATCACAAGCCTCTGTCGATGGTCGAGTAGTTATATCTTACCCTAACAATTACCTATATGTCTATGGTAATCAGATAAAAATAAGATTCATTAAGAACTGATCTATTAATACCATATATGCTATGTAAGTATATGTCTATCTACATGAAACTCATAACTATTATGCTATGATCATATATCAAATTATTCAAAGCCAACATAAAAATTCTTTTATAAAGTTCATTAGGGTTCCCACAACAATCTTATTAGTGATCAAGTAATTAAAAAGTATTAAGTATATAATAATTGAATAATTCTACTACTGATTTTATAAAAATAAGAAAAGAACTTAAATTCAATCACATATCGAGTTTAAAGTTATAACTATAGATATAAACTTTGTTCATGATGAAAACTTGAGTATTGGAACATAAATTGATAGACATAATAAAGAAAAACAAAAGATATAAATAAGAGAAGAAGAAAACAAATATCAATGTCTTGATTCAACACTTTCTCTCTCTAACTTGCAATTGAATCTCTTCTTTATTCTTCAAATAATGATAAATACTCCTTAAAATGTGTCCTCTTTCGTGATCTCTCTTGTTGTCAATCTTTTTGACTTTAAAAGTCTCTTATTTATATGTTTTGTGGCTATAAATAGGTCAAATTTTATGTCTAATATGGTTTAGGATTTTTTGTTTATCGCATATGCTCCACGACATTTGTTTATGGGCACTGGAGCAATCAAATTCCAGGCTTGAGCATCACAACGCTAGAACTGTAGCAAAGTACTGTTATATGTACTGTAGTAATTTTGATATTTTTTGACTTGTTTCCCTTGAATTTTTATTCTTATTTACTCTAAACCTACAAAAAAAATAAAAAAGTAAATAAAAGGCCAAATAATCTTAATTTCAACGAACAAATATTAAGTTTGAAAGATAGAATTATTATACTCAATTAACCCCTATCACTGATCACATCACCATTTAGTCATTATATGATCATTGATAAAGTGGTGTCCATAAAGTGGGATTTGTGTATCAGTCCATATCATCACTTAGTCCCACTACAAGGGGAGATGTCATCAAGGTTAAGTTAGTTGTCACATCATCATTGGCCCCAGAATTGATGTACACATTAGTGAAGCCCAATCTCTTTCTACATTATTATCGAGCCCACCAAATGCCTAATTAAAGTCTACATTATATGATAGTTGGACTTAAGGATAAGGTCTTAAGTGAGAAGTCTCAAAGTAACCACTGCCAAGTCTCCACGTTAACATATAATAAGCCTCTATCCTCTGCTGGTATGAGGATAAGGTTTGTATGGGATTAGTAAGGTAATCCGACATCCACTGAGCTTGGGAGGGGAAACACCTATAACTTACCTGACCAAAGTTGATCATTCTGAAAAGCATCCAATTTGAGGATATTTAGTATTGCAAGTCTCAAAAAGGCATAATGATCTAATAGCCCCCATCTGGGTTGTTTCTCTAAAATACCCCTATATAGAAAGGGACTCTTCAATCGAATATCGTCACATGTCACCTTTGAGGGGTATTCTTTATGCCAACTCTCTCCGTGCTCAAATACTGAACTTCGCTTTTGAATCGAAGTAAGACAAAAACTTGAACTAAGTACATTAACTCTAGTAAAAATTTCTCTCTGTTTTCTCTCAATTTCTAGAGTAAAACTCCTAAGAAATATCCACCATTGAGTCACCATCTTACTTATGCATCAAAGGGCTATATTCGACCACCTCGTTGGTGCTAACCCCTAATATCATATTTTCTGTGTTACTTAAGTCCCATTGAATAGTTTAGTTCTCAAATAATTCTTAGCATACTCACTATTCAACCCCGATTCCAACACTATTAAACTTTAAGTTCAAGCTCAACTCTTGATATCAACAAGCCCAACAATTTGAATTTTTCATTATTCAATAAGCTCTTAACTATTTTGGGTAGTCTTAACTGGCACTAACCAAATTTAACCCTCAATAATACCTATATATAATTTATTTATAATATATGTATATAATTAATAAATATAAGTTTGTCAAAGAGAATATCAAGAAAAGAAAAAAGAGAAGAAGAAGCGTGGGCCGAAGTTGCTATAGATGCCCATCGGATTTGGCTTTATTTAAAAATCCATTAATAGTTAAGAACATCATGGTCATTAACACTATGAAATTATTCAACTATAATTGGTTAAAAAGGCTAATAATACAATTATTAAAGTGGGTCATAAACAAATAATTAGTTATATAAATTTTTTATTACAACCTACCTCAGAAACGATAATTCAATTCAGGAAGAAAAGAAGAAAAAAAAGGCGTCACGGGTAAATATTGCCACGTGTGGCGTAAAATCCTTATCAATGAAAATGATAGAGATGTCCTTAACTATCATAAAAATAATAAATGGTATCAATTTTTCCCCCTTATCAGACTCAAAGCACAATTCGTGAAACATGTGAGGAAACATTGATAAGTGAAGAAAAAGTGAAAACCTGAGAACATTTTGAGGCGGTCGAATATTCGGAATAAAACCCCAAAAATAAAAATAAGAAATAAATAACGATTCCTGGCTGACTCAATTATTTTTCATGTCATCCCTATCAAGTAGCATCGAAGAGATATAGCTTAATATTCACTAGTTAAGAGTTCGGGATAATGGCAATAAATAACAACCTTATGATTATGAAAATTATTTCAGAAGTCTGACATAACTCATCAGCAGTGGAGACTAATTAGACCTCAATCACAGCAATACGTACATTGCAATAAAGATAAAATACAATATTAATACAGATAAAGGACTAGAATTTCAATCCAGAACCATGAAACGTGGATTCGGTGATTTGATCTAAGCGTTCGGCCATCTCCTTTGTAAGGTAGTTTATCCAATCTCCGACCTCTCCTCGTCGAAAAAATGCCTTATATTCCTCACCGGAGGGCATTTTTTCTTTTTTGTTAACCTCTAAGTTGCTCAAATGATCGAAGCTACATAATTTCAAGATATTATCAACCAAACCGTTTTCCTCTTCTTCTGATGAAAATGGACACCCTAAGAACTCTGCTAGCCTCTTCAAATGAAGTGCTGGTTGCTCTTTCATTTCTTCAAACTTCAGAAACATTACCCTTTCAGGCATTTCCAAGCTCGCTTTCCAATAGCCCAAGACATGATCCCAAAAGGGCCCATACAAACACACTCCCCTGCAAAACTTATCGAAAGCTTCTTCGAGAGAATTGGCACCCTTTTCCTTAGATCTCAACTTGTTTGTGAAGTGCCAAAGCGACACAAAACTATCTTTAAGATTCCTACACAGATACACAATTTTGCAGGTTGAGTCCTTGACTGATGTTGGCAATGAAACAAAAGGCAGGTGAGTTGCAAAGAGCCTTGGAGATGTAAAGTTG
Source organism: Ailanthus altissimus (assembly GCA_946807835.1). Taxonomy (NCBI): domain Eukaryota; kingdom Viridiplantae; phylum Streptophyta; class Magnoliopsida; order Sapindales; family Simaroubaceae; genus Ailanthus; species Ailanthus altissimus. The sequence continues at coordinate 21,464,963 of OX327685.1, read as the reverse complement.
GTAATATCAGGAACCTGATTTTCAACATATAGTTTAAGCTCCAAAAAGGGTATAAGCTCATGAGGGTTATTTCTGAGCAAAGGGTGTTGTTGAGGATCATCAACATACCGCGAACGGTTCATTAAGGCAAAAGTTAAAGCCTTCAGCCAAGTGGTACCTGACTTAGGAGTGGTGACGAGGAGGATGTCAGAATCTCGGGCTTGGAAGTGCTCTTGACATTGTAGAACTCCAAGCAACTGCCTGGTTGGGTGCCAAAAGCCTTGGTATTGATGGATATAGCTGACAACCCAAGATCTTTCGGTGGGAAGGGAGGATATCAACTTCCTGCGTTCTTCGCTTAGCTCATTTTCTTGCAAGTATTTAGGAGCACAAGCAGCTGGAGGTTGAGTTGTTGGAATGGCAGTGGGAAAGGCAGGCTCAACCGCTGGCATGATTACGCAAAATGAAGATGGGATTCGGATCTAAAGGTATTCGTTTTCCTGGGCAGTATATCTTCTTTTAACAACAATATTTTGGTCTGTGGTATATGCCCCACAACATTCTGAGATTATTGATTCGTGTATTAGATAGGACAACTCTATCGGCGAACATGATTTCACAATTAATGACCACGAGAACAAATTTTATTAAATAAAAATCAGTGAACACTTAATTAGGGAGAAATGTAACGAGACTTGCACTTTAAAATACGATTTATGAAAAAGAAAATATGTTAACTACTCAACTAAAACAATAATCGGGGAACCCATATTGACATCGCGAGCCGAGAATCTTTCGAAGTCATGTGGGCCTGCTGTCAGTCTGTCACCGAGTAAAATCGAAATATTGGATGCCAAAATTTTCTTACGAATTAATTTACAGCATAGTTATATATACTCTTGAAAATTATGGTAAAACCGAAAATTCATATAAGATAACACAAGCTGATAGTTTAAGTTATGGAAGAAGCATTATGGAAAAATTATTAAAAATATAAATCACCCATATGAAATCACTCTCGAGCCACAAATGATGTCATTGCTTTTTTAAAAGCCATTTCATTCACCAAAGTAAAGGCCATGATTTCTACATTATAGTTAGTAAGGGTGGAAAAAAAAATTTGGTAACTGAAAAATCAAATTGAACCGGTCAGTTCAATTCGGTCCCTTTTTTTAAAAAAAAAAAATTGATTGATCCGGTTTGGTTTTCTCTAAAAAAAAAATAACTGAACCAAAAAATCATTTTTTTTAATTATTTAATAAAAAATTTAAATTTGTCTCAAATTAAATAAATTATAATTATGTTAATATGAAATAAACCGAAAAATTAGGTCAAAAAATAATTTACTAAATTATTTAGACAAATAAATTAAAAAAGCTTAGAATTTAAAATAAAATAAATAAAACTAAAAAAATAGTCCAAATTTTTAAAGACTTATATAATATATGAGAACAAATTTGTTTTATATAATGTGTAATTTTGATTATATAATATATAATGTGTAATGTAACGTGTAATATATATTAATTTAGTTAACTTTATGTTTAAGACTTATATAATAAATAAGAACAAATTTAGTGGCTTATGTAACGTGTAATAAAATTTTTTGATTATATAATATATAACGTGTAATATATAATAATTTAGTGAATTTAATTTTTTAAAGACTTATATAATATATGAGAACAAATTTAGTGATTTATATAATGTGTAATTTTGATTATATAATATATAACGTGTAATGCAACGTGTAAGATATATTAATTTAGTCAACTTAATGTTTAAGACTTATATAATAAATAAGAATAAATTTAGTGGCTTATGTAACGTGTAATAATTTTTTTTGATTATATAATATATAACGTGTAATATATAATAATTTAGTGAATTTAATTTTTTAAGGACTTATATAATATATAAAAATAAATTTAGTGGTTTATGTAATATATATTTTTTTATTGTATAATATATAACGTGTAATATATATTAATTTAATCAATTTAATTTTTTAAATATTTATATAATTTATAAGAACAAATTTATTGACTTGCAAGGTGTAATAAAAAAATAATAAATGATTTAAAATAAGTTACTAAATTATTTGGACAAATGAATTAAAAAAACTCACAATTTCGAATAAAAAAATTAAAAAACAAAATTGAAAAAATCGAACCGGAAAAAACGGTTCGGTTAGGTTCGATTTTTCCCATTAAAAAAACTGATTTCGACTTTATTTATTAAAAAAAAATGGACTGGACCGATTCGGTTTGGTTTCTGAAAAAATCAAACCGAACCGGACCGTGCCCACCTCTAATAGTCAGTATGGGACCTAAAAGTATCCCCTAAACCACCCAAAATCATCTACATAGTCTTCACTTCTTTTATTTATTTATGTTGACTTGGACTTGTGGTCTTTCGATTAAATTTGGAGTCCTTGATCAAAAGATAAATTTGTATTTTTGCGAACATAGTTCAAACGTATGGATGAATTACTATTGTTCTTTCTAAGATCTTTCGGTAATTGGAACCTATTTGCTGCAAAACACAAAATCAGTTTTACCTACGTTAGTGGTGATCTCTGACAAATACCATTCGTTGATTAAGTCAAAGAAATATTGATGATTAAGCTTGTGATAATCTAGTGTGTAAAATTCGTTTACCCCTTGTGTGAGATATACCTCCTCTTTATATAAATTTCTATGATGGTTAAATTATATCATCTTCAAACTTTTTAAGGAGTCTTTAACAACATCACGTTTTTCTTAATTTTAAACTCTTGGCATAATGTTCTACACATCTTTAGACTCCTTGGTGTTGTATTCTTCTTATCTTTAAACTTCTTGGCGTGGTATTCTACTCATGTGTGGACTCTTTAACATTGTGTTATACTCATCTTTGAATTCTTTGGCCTAGATGGGAAAGTTTTTGGAGGTAAATAGTGTCCGCCTTTATAAGAAGAGGCTTTTCGGTCGTAGATTTAAAGATGCTTGTCCCCTACAAGGAAGAGCTTCTAAATTATAGATTAAAGGTTGCTTGTCCCTTATGAGGAGGGACTTCTCAATTGTAGATTAAACACTACTTGGCCTTTACAAAGAGAGGCTCCTTAGTCATAGATTGAAGATTACTCACCCTCTTATAAGGAGGGGGGAGGGGTTCTTCAGTCATAAATTGAAGACTCTCTTACTATAGAGTAAAGAGTAATTAGGGAGACTTGTCAGTCTTAGAGTGGCTTCAATTTAGGTTTTGCATTTTTGAGCCTTAGTGGGTTAAGAAGGTTGACCTTAAATTAGCTTCAAGCTGGGGTTAACTATTTTGAGCTTTAATTGACTGGACATAGGATCTTAAGGGCAAACAAAGATCTCTCAATTTTTAGTATTAATTAGTCAATGGTGAAAACAATATGAAGTGTTCGATTTACTTAGTCATCTTTGGGGAATATGTTGCATTCCTCAAACACTGAGAGGTTAAATTATCAGCTAGGTACTCCTCTTATATGAAGTGTTTAGCTTGCTTAGTCATCCTTAGAAAATATGTTATAGCAATTAGAGCTTAGGAGGTTAAGTTCTCAGCTAGGTGCTGCTCTTATATGAAGTGTTCGACTTACTCAGTCATCCTCAAGGAATATGTTGCAGTCCTTAGGTCTTTAAAACCAACCATTGGGAGGGTATAGAGTTTAGCGATTGGCTTTAACCATTAGCATCTCAATTATTCCCATGTTTCGAAGATGAACATTAGTTATTCTTGGGATTCTTGTGAGATTAGAAACCTATTTATTTAAATATCTTCAAAATTTCCAAGTTTTAAAAGAACTCTTGCCATTCTCAATAATCTTTATGTGCTTGACAACACATGCTTTGTCAATGATCACCCGATTTTTTCCAAGTTCTAAAGGAAGATTGGTAATTCTAAGATATCTTTGTATGCTTGACCAGCCATACTTTGTCAATAATCAACCAATTTTTCCTATGATCTAAAAAAACCTAGTCATTCTTGAGGATCTTTGTGTGCTTGACCACTTATACTTTGTTGATGATTACTCGATTCTTTTTCAAGTATAAAAGACCTGGTTGTTCTTGAGGATCTTTATGTGTTCAGCCATCCATACTTTGTCAATGATCACATAATTTATTTCAAGTTCTAAAAGAACCTTGGTCATTCTTAAGGATATTTGTGTGCTTGGGTACTCATATTTTATTGATGATCACCTAATTTTTCCTATATTCTAAAGGAACCTTATCATTCTCAAGGATTTTTGTGTGCTTGACCACCCATAATTTATCGATGATCACCTATTCATTCTCTAAGATCGTCTAAACTCTTTCTTTCGAGCTCTCTTTTAGGAGTCCACTACTATCGATTTCTTTGTCTCATTTTCTTCCTTTATCTTAATATAGCTTAAAGTCTTCTCATATACAGCAGAGTAAGTCAGAATGTTAAGTCAAATTTGGGCTACTTTATGATCTTCCTTAACATTCGTGGTCTTTCTCCCACTGTTCATGTTCTTATACACCACAACTCTCAATTGTGGAGTTTTGCACCATACTTTGATCCAATTCTCGATCCTTCGATGCCTTTTCCTAAGAAGTCTTCCTATTTATCTTTGGATTATTGACCCCTATAGATTTTTGGATTATTTTTTCATAAATGGTGTCAATTTATTGACCATAAATTTTTAGGCCTCTCAGTCAAACTTAGTGTCTTTAGCCAAGAGATAAATTTGTATTTCTACGAAAATAATTTAAACATATAGATAAATTGTTGCTGTTTTTCCTAAGATTTCTTGGTAGTTGAAACCTAATTGTTGCAAAACACAAAATCAATTATGGCTATGCCAATAGTGATCTCCAATGAAAACCTTCCAATGCTTAAGTCAGAAAAATATTAAAAAATGAGTTTGTGATAAGTTTAGTGTGTAGAATTCGTTTACCCCCTATGTGAGATATATCCCACTTACATAGATTCCTAAGGCGATTAAATCATCTCATCTTTTTTTAATTTTTTGGGTCTCTAAAAATACAAAATTAGTTATGGCTATGCCGATGGTGGTCTTCGGTGGTAACCTTTCGATGCTTAAGTTAGAGATATATTGGTGAATGAGTTTGTGATAAATTTAGTATGTAGAATTTGCTTACCCTTTATGTGAGATATACCCTACGTATATATTTTTAGGCAGTTAAATCATATTATATTTTTAATTTTTGGGAGTTCCTGACAACATCATGTTCTACTTATCCTTAGACTCTTTGGCGTGGTATTCTACTCATATTTGGACTATTTAGTATCGTGTTATACTCATATTTGGACTCCTTGTTGTTGTGTTCAACTCATCTTTGGACTTCTTGGCATCATGTTCTACTCATCTTTAAAATCCTTAGCATTGTATTCTACTCATCTTTGAACTTCTTGGTGTGGTATTCTATTTACCTTTAGACTCTTTGGTATCATGTTCTATACATCTTTAGCCTCTTTGGTGTCATGTTCTATACATCTTTAGCCTCTTTAAGGTGTTTTACTCATCTTTGAACTCTTTGGTGTCATATGTTACTCATTTTTGGACTTCTTAGTTTTGTGCTCTATTCATCATTAAACTCTTTGGTATCTTGTTTTACTCATCTTTGGATTTTTTTTTATATCATGTTCTCTCACAAGAAAGGGCTCCTCAATCATGGATCGAAGGCTGCTTGTCTCTAATGAGGAGTGGCTATGCAATTGCAGACTGCTCGCTACCCATAAGGATAGGCTCCTCGATCATAGATTGAAGGTTGTTCGTTCCTCATGAGGAGGGGTTCTTGAGTCACAGATTAAAGATTGCTCGCCTCTTATAAGAAGGGTTTCCTTAGTCTTAGATTGAAGAGGCCAAAAAGTAAAGAGTGATTAGAGGGACTTGTCGATCTTGGAGTGGATTCAATTTGGGGTTGGCCTTTATTGGCTAGTGGGCTAAAAATGTTGGCCTTAGATTGACTTTAAGTTAAGCTTTACCATTTTGGGTCTAAGTGGACCGAGCCTAGGACCTTAGGATTAACAACCTTAAATCCACGACTATAGAGCTTCTCATTACGAGGCATGCACTATTAACCCTAAAACCTCCTCCATCTAAGCTAATGAGTCCAAAAATGAGTAGAGCATGACATCACTGAATCTAGAACTGAGTAGAACACAACACCAAGAAGTCTAAAAATGAGTACAACATGATATCAAGGAATCTAAAAATTAGTAGAACACAACGCCAAGAAGTTCAAAGACAAGTAGAGCACATCACCAGGGAGTCTAATTATAAGTAGAACATAACGTCAAAGAGTTCAAAGATGAGTAGAACATGATATTATCAAGTTAATAGTATTCTACTCATCTTTAGACTCTTTGGTGTCATGTTTAACTCATTTTTGGACTTTTTGGCATCGTATTCTACTCATCTTTAAACTGTTTTGGTAGAAATATAAATTTATTTCTTGATCGAGGAATCTAAGTTTAATTGAGAGATGTCACTAATTTACTTGACACAAGTAATTTTCTTTTAATACTTTCATGTTTTTCGGATTTATTGAATTGCATGTACTATATGATAACAAGTCAAGCTACTGCATGAGAGAATCTTTAAGTTGTCACCGATGTGTTATAAATTTACTTATAAAATATGAGAGAGCTTTAAGTACTTTTGATGTATTGCATTCTTTTCATTAAATTTATAATATGTGCATATTTATTTATCTTTCTATTTTGGTGATTAATTGAGAAACACACACAATAAAATCAAACGAAAACTCTTCAATATGCCAAAGAATTTGGCTATGTGCATGGCCAAGTTGAGAGGATTCCATTAAAATAAAGAAGCGCAAAAACAATCATTTAAACAGTAGAACTTTGGATGCGAAAAATATATGCTCTTTCCATGCATCTCCAATTTTGTATTGTAATTGCACCATATAGTGATGTGCAGCGTACTAAATCATTAAACCACATGGGTGGTTAGTGGTCCCCAAGCTCCTTAATTCTGAACGAGTAGTTGACCAAATACTAGATTAAAACTTACTTTAGCTAACATAATCGGGGTAGGTTGAGATAAATTATAAATTATGCACGAAGATATATTAATGTATTAATGAGTAAAATAATCCTTTAATATAAGTTCTCATTATCATATCACAATCAATATGTTTTTTCTTTGCAGTCTAAATACCTGTAAAGTTTAGGATACTTCTAAAGTATGATGTTCTTTTTTATTAGTAGCATATTCAATATGTACTAATTTTTTTAATTGATTATTTAATACATAGTAAGTATATTACTTTAATAATATTGTAAACCTCATCTCCAAAATATCTATTGGTTATTTTTTAATAGAAAAAAAAAATTAGATGCTTCCGATATTACGATATACTCCAATATAATGCTTTCTCTCCGTTATCACATAAATTGATTTTATCCATCCTACACTTGTAATCTAATTGATTCCCTATAGGGCTAATGATACGGGGGATCCCCATTGTGTCCTAAAAAGACATTCAAATTCTTGTTTTAAAATTAATAGCCAGTTGTACCCTTTCTGTAACTGTTAATTATGTCTTTTAACTCTTTCATTTGACTTAAATTGACTGATAAAATGGCAAAGTATCTCTATTTTGTAATAAGTGATGATGACATGCAAGGAGACTAACAAAGAGGTCATATTTTTACATATTAACCCCTTTTGTATAAGCAAACCTTTATTGAAAATAAAGAATATTTTTGTAGTGTAAATATGAACCCAAATTAATATGCGCTATGTCCTTTTTATGGAATATTTAGTATGTTTTAGGATAGATTTCACTTCAAGAATTCATCTTTTATAAAAACTTAAAAATAACAATATGAATGAGAATATAAATTATAATTTGATCCATTTTTAATTTTTTGCAAAATCTCTTATCCGTATGTGAAAATTTGGTGGTTATTGGGTCGAGTTACTTACTCATTGAATGCTAAATTTAGTTTCTAGGCTTTAAAATATGCGGGCTTCCTTATTTAAGCCACTTGTTTAGTTTAAGACGCAGGTGGCCTTTTTTCAAAATAATAGAATATGGGTCACAATAGTGGAGGTTAGTTGGGTAGTTTAGGAAATAGACTTAACAAATATCCCCATATCAATAAAGTAGTATGTCCTTTGAGTGGGAAGCTTATTGAACACACTTCTTCACATTTTAAGCAGTGAGTGCCACGTGTTTTTACTTAAATTTTTACTTCTTTCAAATGTTACTATTCCAAGCACGACTCTTCTAATCCTGATAACATTTCAACTTTTATAGGCGGATGCGTGGCTAGTTTAATTTTGTAGTATAAAAGCCCAACAATCACCCTTTTCTCTCTATCATTTTCAATTTTTGAAAAACCCCTAAAACTTTATTTTGTCCTTCGTTTTTTCTATTGATCTTTAAAAGAACCTCATTCAGATAAGAAATAATTTGAAAGCATAAAAAAGATAATGAGAAGTCTTAACTCCTTCTTCATAAAGGAATTAAAGACGACCTTTCAAATCTTTAGAGATATTGAGATTTGTGTTCTCACTACTAGTTACCTACATTGAGAACCCAAAATCGTAAAGCACGAGGAACTATCTTTATAGAAAAAGGCAAGGGCAACCAAAAGAAAAAGAAAGGTGTTTAAAGGCGTATCTGTAGGTTCCAGTCCTGTGGCATTTCCTTTCAAAAGGCATATGATCTCTAAGCCATCAATTTATCCCACTTTTAGGTTTGTTCCTACACCAACCACAAAGGATCCTATTTTAAAGGCTGCATCATGATCTTATTTTAATCTTGCCACTATATCTACAGAAGAGGTTTCTACTTCTAGGCCTATGTTAAGAATGGAAACTAAAAGTGCAATTCTGAAGGTCACAACTGAACCTATTAATCCTACTCTAGAAAGCTTTGTCTCTCCTAGTATTTTTTTATTTTCTGTTTGTTCAGTGTATTATTATTATTTTTTATTATCTAACTCTTCATGATTTCATACTACAGAAGAACCCATCAATATAAAAGTAACTCTGAGGGTCTTACTCTCACCCTACAAATGATAAAATTTGGAAGAAGAATGAGATGGGTCTGTCTACTAAATAAGGTTGTACAGAGAATGTGTCCAGCTCCCACTAGGGTTAGGCAAAAAGCAAGTCTGGTTCCTTTAGCAAAGGTAAGATCTGAAAGAGGGATAGGTCCAAGCTCATCATTGGATGCTAGAATAGGGAGAAAAAATGGGCGTAGAGCCACCTCCAAGCTCTATTTCATTAGGTGGTGATCAACAACACTCACCCCCTTGATCGCCTCCATGAACTACACCTTGAAAAGTAGATAAGTTTTCTCTCAGGTTTTAAAAATAAGGCAAATTGATATTGTGAAGAACCTTATCATTTTACGGATGGACGGAGAGAGTTTTGAGATAATTTTGGAAAAGTTACATGGCCGAGAAAACAAGAAGTTGATTCTAGTTATAAGTGGAGAAAAGTGAAAGTTGAAGAGTGATTTCTCTTAAATTATGATAAGTCTTATTGAATATGATAGTATTTTGTTTTGCATTTATCTAAGATTTGATTTTGTTTTGTTTTTGTTGTAGGCCCTATAAGATAGGTTATTTCCTACTTATTCTTGTAAAAATGAGCTTCATGCTTCCTGTCAAAAGGTAAAAGCACTCAAGGAGTTGGTACAAATGATGATAGATGATGCACTATTAATGTAGGGCTATAATTTAATGTTCTACAATGAGTTAAATAGGATGGAGAAGGAAAATAAGAGGATGAACGTTGATCTATATAGATAGTGATAGTAGCCAAACTAAAACATGTTGTGTTAAAGATAATTGAGGAAATTGCAAACTAAAGAAGACCAATGAAGGCCTAATGTAAGAAAAAGGTGAGTTACAATCCTCCTTAATGTCACATGAGGGCAGAGTATCCTTCTTGGAAGTTAAAGTTGAAAATTTAAGACATGGGAATGATATTTTGGAATCTACCATTAGTCATGTCCAGAAGCAGGTCTCGTTGGCAAATGTACAGCTCTAGTGAAAACTCGATGAGCTTAAGGTGGTTAGTAATCAAGCTACTTTAGGTGTTGACCTGTTAAAAGCTTTTGAAGCTTGGATTACTGAGTTAAAGACAGTGCCAGAAAGGTTGACGGTTACAATAGAGATGTCTTAACAAACCTTTATTGCCTCTAAGGTCGAAAGAGATTTTCTAATAAAGGGTAACATATGAATCTACAATCTTTCGAAATAAGATTTTTTAATAATAGCAATTTCAAGGAAGAGTAACCAGCAGATCTATGATCCTTCTAAAGAAGAATTCCTAATAATGGTACTTCTAAAGAAAGGTGATTTATGAGTTTTTTTTAAGGAAGATTTTCTAATAATGGCACTTCTAATAATCCTTTCAAATAAGATTTTTTTGATAATGGAGCTTCTAGGGAAGGGTGACCCATAAGTCTATGATCCTTTTAAGAAATAATTTCTAGTAATGGCGACTTCAGGGAAGGGTGACCCATGAGTCTATAATCCTTGAAAGGAAGATTTGTTTTTGTAATAACAATTCCAATGAGGAATGACCCATGAGTCTATGATCTTTTCAAAGAAGATTTTCTAATAATGGCACTTCTATGAAAGGGTGACCTATAGTCTATAATCTTTCCAAGGAATAATTTTTAATAATGATACTTCTAAGAAAATGTGGCTTATGGGTCTACGATCAATCCAATGAAGTTTTCTAGGTTTTTGATGTTTGTTATACATATAGAATAATTATTATTTTATAAATACTACTAGAGTTTATTGTTAAGAAAAAAATAAGCATAAAATTTATGTAGTTTTGATATGCTCTATAGTATAGGATGGGTTCTTCTTTTATGGTCTTTAGTATTGACCTTCTCAAGTTTCGGCTATTTTTTTATGTTTTTTTCTTTGTTGATGTCGAGGGCTTCTCTTAACTCAAGTTTTCTTAATCTATTTCTCTTTTCATAATCTTTTGGCCGAATTAATTTTTCACCATATTTTTATATATTGCAACATGGATTGCTACAATGTCTTGAGCTTCATAACCATGGTATTTTGCTAAGAAAATGGCTTTGTTATTCAATTTTAAATTTACGAATTTGGTCTATAAGTAGGGATGAATGCTTCCGTATCATAGATTAGTGTATATGGCAAGCTTTTAACTGATTAGTTCTTTATTGTTCTATTTGCCTAAAGGACTTTTGGTAGTTCCTTTAGGTAGTTTCCTTTCTTTTGATCTAATCTTTTTCTTAAAACTATGCAAAATAGTTCTATTGATGATTTTGGCTTGTACATTCCCCTATAGATAGATGTGGGAAGAAATTTTTATTAGATCTTCTATTTATTGAAAAAAGTAAATATAGTCGAGTTGACAAATTGCTTCCCATCATTCGAGATTAGTACCTAAGGCATTTCAAATCTAGTTATAATGTTAGTTTATAGGAATATTTTTACTTCAGATCTGGTTATATTGCTAATAAGCATTGGCTCTGACCTATTTTATGAAGCAATTAATCAAAATAGGGATGAATCACTTCCTAACCCTTCTCTCACGCAGTACTGAGGGAAGTTATCCTACAATGTCCATCTTTCATTGAACAAAAGGCCAAAGAATGGAGATATTATTAAGGTTTCTTGCTAGAAGGGGGATTAATGCAACATGTTTATGGTATTTCTTACTTTTTTTCACGTAGTCGAGTGTGTCTAATTTCATGGTTGGCCAATAATACCTTAGTCTTAGGATCTTGTCAGTTAGGGTTCTTTCACTAGAATGATTTCCACAAGTCCCCTTATGTACTACCTCAAGCATATTTCATCCTTGTTCCTTGAGTACACGCCACATACAAAATCTTGAGAATGCTTCTTTGGACAGTGTTTCTTCAAATAATGCAAATCTTTTGACCTTACTCTTGAGTTTCCTAACTTTGTTTTGGTCATTGGAAAGCTTTTTATCCTGTAAAAAATTAATATAAGGTGTCATCCAATTCATAGAAGTAGTGATTTCTATAAGATGCTTGGTTCTGCATCTTGTAGCATTGCTTCATCCTTTATTATTATTTTCTCCCGAGTAGGAAGTAAGACCACTCTATAAGGTGATTGCTCTGTAACTGCTATGTCTTTTTTCAATCTATCTTCTTTTGGGTGTTTTATTATTTGGTATTTAGGTAATTGTAATTTTTTGTAACTTATGGGCGGCTTCTTTAACTTTAGAAAGGTAACCTTTCATAATTTCTTCTTTTGTCATATAATCTCTATTCTACTAGGATATGATTAATGTGAAATCTATATGTATCTATAGTCTTTTAATCATTAATTTATGAGCCATTATAAATCTTTTGATCAGTGCCTTATATTCTGCCACGTTATTGGATGTTGTTGAAAGCAACCTTACAGTATGAACAAGGGCTCTTAGTCCTTGTTTTCAATCTTATATCTTTTTTGTTAAAGAATTGGCCAGTGTGTATCTACCAAGGTTCTATCTTCTCTATTAGATCTAATGATGTGGTGTCGTATTCTACAATAGGCTTGCATTCTAGCAAAAGCAGTCATTACTTATCCTTCATTTACAGTCTTCAATTTGTATTCAATGTCTAGGTAAATTAGTCCCATCACCATCTTAGTGACTTTCTCTATAGCATTAGGTATATGATACATTTTATAGGGAGAAAATGCACACCACGATGGGATGCATTTTGAAATGGTGTTTCAACTTATCCTTGGATTACGCAAAGGCAAGGACGTGCTTTTCAGTCACGAAATATCTAATTTCCATGTCTAGCAAAACTTACGGGTGCAGAAGATTAATTTCTATTGTCTATCTACTTTCTTGAACAATACTATATTGACTACTTCTTTAAAAACTGCAAGATATAAAAATAATGTTTCATTGAGAAGTGAAATTGAGAGGATTGGTGGTTTCCCCAAGTATTCTTCCAAGTTTTGTAGCAACTTGTTTGTTTAAGTCCCCATAGATTTCCATTTTTAGCTTTGATGGCTTTAAAAAAGGCCCACATTTGTTAAACATTTTAAAGATGAACTTGCTTAATGTTGTTATTCTTCTGGTTAGGATTTATACTTTCTTTTGTATTTTGGGTATAGTGGTGTTTTTAAGTTCTTGGACATGTGATGAGTCGGCTTTAATTCCCCTTATGCTTACGAGATGTCATAGGAAGATTTTGGATGAGATTCCAAAGTTGCACTTAGTTGAATTCAAGCACATTATACTTTTATAGAATATTAAGCACTCTTACAAATATATAATATAGTCTTTTTATTGAATTTTGCATTGTGTTCCTTTGTGTTGAATTTTGCGCTATAGGCTTTTCTTAACACATAATACTCACAACACTCTAAATTCTAAAGTTTATCAAATCCAAACATTCCTTGATCTTTCAATTCTTTAAGTCATTTTTTATTCAAATTTGCCAACTTCATATTCTATATTTTAGAGTTATCCAAGCCACTTCCCACTAATAAAATAACTAATCCTTCAATAGTATTTTCATTCAGCACATACAGACTATTAATCCTAATTACTTTCATACAATACAAGTGACCCATTTACCACTTTCAAGATTCCCATTTTTTCCTTGAAAGTATAGTTACTGTGTTCAAGCTTCTATAAAAAGATTAGGTTCCTCTTTAAATCCAGGATGTATCTCACATCATTCAACTCTCTTCTAATTATACATCTTTATTCTTATTGTCACTATACTGTAATCTTATATACTAAATTGTTTTCTATCAACACTTTTTCTCCATTTACCATATAGTAGTTGACAAATAAATTTAGTTTAGGACTTATGTGAAAGATACATCTAGAATTCAAGATCCACTCACCTTAAATATCATCCTTTAATCTAACTATTGTGACGACACTGCTATAGCCATCATTTGAGCCCACGACTGCATCCTTTTCTTGGTATTTTAAGTTCAATCATTCTTTTCTTTCTAGACAATTCTTATTGAAATGACCTTCTTTATTACAAAAGAAGCATTTTTTCTCCTTTTATTCTTAGACTTTGATCTGTTGGTATTCTTTCCCTTTAATTTCCTTTTCTTTGACCTTCCTCTAACAACTAAACCTTTACCATCATAATCTTTGACCTTTGTCTTCTTTGTCAATTCCTTCAAATTCAGAGAAGACTTTATGTCATTCATTGTTAAAGATTCTATTTCATATAGAAGAGTATCCACAAAATGCTCATAACTTGTTGGCAGTGAATTAAGTAAGATAATTTCCTTATCTTCATATCAATCTTCACATTAATAGTTTTAAGATCGTTGAGGACTTTGTTGAAATTATCAATGTGATCTTTGATAGAGCTCACCTCCTTTATACTCAACTAGTAGAGTTTCTTTTTCAGATGTAATATGTTGGCCAAAGATTTGGTCACATATAGGAAATTTGGTTTTGTTCCATAATTCAATTGTTTTCTTTTCACTCGCCATTTTCCTTAGAACTTCATCACTAAGATAAGGACGATAGAACTTTTGGCTTTCCTCATAATCTTATTATGATAACAATTTGCTTTTGAAGATTCTAGTTTCTTACTATCTAGGTTAAATACAACCTCATCAATAGCAAACTCAAGCCCTAAACTAACCAAGAGTGCCTCTACTATAATCTTTCAAATATTAAAAGTATTCTCGTCATTAAACTTCTCAATATTAAACTTATAAGATGTCATTAGGTTCACAACCAAACTCTAATACTAATAGTTAGAATGAATGAACCTAATACAATCTTTATCATCAAAATTGAATTGAGAATCACGAAAAAAATTAATCAAAAAAATTTATGTGATTTGACAAATGTCATATCCACGAACTAATACAAGAAGGATTGATGCTATTATTCAATCAAGATCAAAGATTTATAATTAACTAAACTAACAACACATCAAAAATTAAAGAAAATGATGAATTTACAGATGTTACAATAAACTTCTCAAATTTGAATATTTATAAGCTAATAGATTTCTCACCCAAATTCTAATAAACTTAACGTATTTTGATTACATGTCAATATTTAATTTGTTTCATGTCAATATTTAATTTGTTTCAGAACTTTTAAGTAAAACAGTAAGTTTTTAACATTTCTTGAGCCTTCTAAATACTTTATTTAGCCTTCTGTTTTTAGTTAGTTATGTTAGAAGCCATAAAGTTTTTTCTCTTAGTATTTAGGTCTTAAAAAAAAAATTTCATTTATATTTTAGTTCGGAAAAAGTTCATTTAACTTTATCTGTAATTTTTAGTCATCATTTTACAGGTGATGACTTAAGTGCAGTGTCTAGACAGGACCAGCTACTAGCTGCCTCCTAAGTCTGAGGAGTCTTACGCCTCCTCATTTTTTTTTTTTTATGGGGATTGCCACTTTCCATGGCCGCCAAGCCAAGGCCAGCATGATTATCATGCTTTACTTTTAGCGTGCCGACGATGCGCAAGTATTATTTGCTTTTAAATATTCCCTTCTTTGGAGAGACCACGAATGTCTCAATAACAACAAAGAATACGCGTCAGAAGTTCACCAAAAACCAAAAAAAAAGCATCTGAAGCAGACTAAGTATCACGTACTTTACTTACTCCCTTCATATCTGTGCCCTGAATCAATGGATGGAGTGAAGGGTCGCAAATCAAAGAAATTGACGAGTCATGGGCTCATGGCAGTACTCGATACTGTTGTTAGATTGTGAAATTACAATACAGCTGTCAGCAAAGCTTTAAATAGGCAGCACATGGAAATGAGAAGAAAAGCAAATGACAGACCCTTTAATTAATCTTAACTCTGTCTATTATAAATTAAAAAAAAAAAAACACTGTCGCCGCTGAGTTGGCACAGATTACATTTTAGGAGTAATATCAAATATTTTAAAATATAATATATTAAATAAATATTAAATAATAAAATAATATAAATTTTAAAATTATTTATTATATTTATACATCATTTTTTAAAATATAATTTAAAATATTTAATATTATTTTAAAATTTAAATAATCATCTTAATTTTAATTATATTATTTTTTAATTAATTAAAAAATAATAATATTTTTATAATTTTATAATATAAATAATTAAAATATTTTTATGTTTTTTAATTAAATAAAAAGTTACAATGTACTTGAACAAAATAGTCATAAAAATATAATTTGTGACAACTTTAAAAGATGACAGTATTAATATCCCTTAATCTTATATACGAAAATCAGTTATGAGAACCGTCGAGACCGGAGAGAACGAGACTATGGTGAAGATTTTGTTGTCGGAAGAGGATCAACTCTCGTTAGATATACACAGGGCACAGAATCCTATTTTTTTAATATAACTCAAGTTTCTTATTACATATATTAAAGTTAACTATCAGCATTTTTTTTAATACAAAAATCATAAATATGTTAAGATATTCATAAGTCTTTTGATCAAAACAAGCGCTAACACTATTGCAAAAAAATTACAATTGCCAAGGATTCTTGAATTGAACTTTCTTAATAAATAATAACAGGAACATGGTTTCATGACAGATTTTTCCAATCAAGTGTTTTTTTTTTTTTGGTAGTGATTTTTTTGTTACATGTCTCAATTTATGCATTAGATTTTTATTTTTGAAGGATATTGAGAAATGTGACCTAAAACTTGAGAAACCTAAAAGAGAGTTTGGAGAATACAATTTTTAACCAAAAAAAAAAAAAAACTTGTGGGATTGTACAAATACATCAACTGTATTGTTGCCTTTCCCTTAATAGAGATAGTGCAAATACAATAAGCCAGCTGCTTCAGCTTGGAGCATCCTCCAGCCAAAAACATGGCTGCGAACTTTGAAAAGATAGATTGGGAAATAGGATTATTTTGAGACTCCAGATTGCAACTTCTTGGAACATGCTTAACTTCAAATTAACTCTTGTTTAAGATGAGAGTTTGAATATCAGATATGAACATGATCCAATCGATCTCCAAGTCCAAGGTGCTGTGATATTTCTATAAGCTTGATGACATTTACTGAATTAGATTTTGTTGTGAGTGGGGTGAGTCTTTTGATCTTATTACCTAATACTTGAAAGAGTCTGGTGATCCAATTGATCGGCCACTTGATAAAAAATATCCGAATAAATAATATGAATGTACTATTTGATATATGAGAAATTATATCAAGGACAGCTCCCTGCGTATAGTACTATTAAGAAAAACTTCACGTGAATCCCATTCACAAGAGCACGGATGATTCCATTAGAAACCCTGTTCACTTTTCACCAATCAAATTCAAATCGATCACGGATTGATTTGAATCAGTTCTACCCCTCTTCCTTTAGTTGGGAAATTGTTGGGCACCAACCCGACCAACGTAAAATAAAAACTACTGCTCCCTTACTTTAATTTCCAGGTCCAGCGTCATCAATAAATATCTCTATTCACTACGCAGAATCATTTGAAGTTTGTAATAAAACAAACAAATTACCACAATTTCCTTTTGAAGATATAGCACTGCTGCAACCACTTGATACGTTTAACAATATCAACACACTCCCGTATATTATCTCTGAGATTGCTTCCAACTTCAATGGTTCACCTAAAGAAAACAACTGTAGAAAATTCAATTCAATTCAAGATAGGAGATGGAGATACTTCGAGCTCCATCGAGCACAGTGGTAGCACAAAATTCAAAAGTCTGATTGGAGCTATGACTACAAGCACTTGACTGTTCAATGTTCATGACGTCTATCCAAAAAGTAAGCAAAATCTCTGGCCTAAACACAGCTTTTGCAAAGTATTGCTTACAATAGAACATGTAAAGATTACCCTCCTAAGATCTTCGGTATACATACGTATAGAGACAAATGCACTCCTTCAAGTGCTAGCATATGTCTTCTGTTACAAAAACCAAGGAAGTCCGTCCCTAAAATGTTTCCAAACAAAAGTGATGAACGATGATTAAAAAAAAAATACTTGAAAGCAACAGGAATAACCTCGTGACTCTGTATTGTATCAGGCAGGGCCCGACCAAAATTACAAGTGTGGGGTAAATGTTTAAATGGTGAGAATTTTAAGCCAATATTCCTTTGTAGTTTCAAATATAAAAGTTAAAAAAAATATTTTAGTTAAAATTTAAAATTGAACAATTATACTCTTAAGTTTTATTTTTTCTTTTCACCCAAAATACCATTCAAAAACACACACTCTCTCTCTCTAAATTGAACACACTCTTTTTCTAAGAAATACTATCAAATCAATATGATGTAAATCGGCATTTTTGAAGACGGGATTGTGCAAATTGGCATTTTCTTATATTAGTGTTTGACTTTAAATTTGAAAAATAATTGATAATTAGTATTTTTTTGACTTTTAGATAAAATTAGTAGTTTGTATTGAAAATAAGTAAAAATAATTAGATTGTGAATTAAATAGGTGAAATGTGAGTAAATTATTTAAAAAATGTGTTGAAAATATAAAACAAATAGTAAATATCCAGCTCAAAATAGCATTCAAAATGTAATTTTTCAAATGCAAACACTTGGCCGACCCTTGTCTCCGTGCAGCACGAGGAGACCCTTGTCTCAAGTAATTTTTTAATTATTTTTTATTTTAAAAAATAAATACAATTTAATTTAATTTTAATAAATTAATTATTATTCTAATATTAATAAATATATTAAACGCAGCCATAATAAACATATTAAACAATGCTAAATGGTATGGTATGGTTTTCAGTACTTACGGCCCATTTGGTAATGTTATAAATTTTAAAATAATTATTGTTAGTGATGAAGAGAAAAAAAGTTAATTGTAAAAAGAAACATTGAACTGTTTGGTAAATTTTATTTTGTAAAAGTATTATGAGATCTAAAGAGAGTTTATATGCATCTAATAAATTTCACTGTCATCATTACTGAAAAAAAAAGGAATTTGGTTATAATAAATCATTGTCACAAATTTTTTCTATCACCAAAAATTATTTTAGTAATTTATAATAAACAAATGAATCACAAAATTGTAATAGATAAATTTTGTGATAAATAATTTATCACAAAGGGGTGACATAATTTTGATAGACTATGTCTATTATTTATTTGTATTATTTATACCTTTGATTGTTGATGTGTACAAATGTTATATTACACATAATGATCACATAAAAGATTAGGTAAATGATAATTTGGCATAAGGTGTGTCAAGTGACATAATGATGATGTAATGATGCCACATCATAATAGAATATTATGTATCATGAATTTGGGATAGGTATCTATCATTATATTGTAATATTTTTTTATCAAAAAATTATTTTATTAATTATTTTATAATTGATTTTATACATTATAATAATTTAAATTAAATTCATGTATTTAAATTAAATTATTTCATATATTTAATAATATATTAAAATATATATTTAAATTCAATTATGAATTAGTAAAAATGATAAAAATTCAAAACATATTGCAAAAATTAAAATATTCATTAGATGATTAAAATCATAATAAAATATTATTATTTAATCAACAACATTAGCTACAATACAACATCATTAATCAAATATTGTAATAATATACAATACTATAATTCCAATATCAATTACACTATAATTCCGACATCAATCCATTAGCTGAAATACGCCATCGTTAATCAAATACAACACCATAATTCTAACATCAATCCTTAAAATTCAACATCCAACTAAGTTCATGAATGTCAAAATTCCAACAATTAGAACTATAAATATGTTTCTTCTAATATAAAACACCATAAAAGTAATACATCATCAATTACCAAATTGAGCATTATAAAACCAACATCCAAGTTCAACTTATCAATTACAAAAAAATTATAAATCAAAGTGCAAAATTACACTTTTCTAATTCCACCTTTAAGAAAAAGAAAATCCAAGTTAGTTATTATATTTCTAGTATAAAGTTGAGAAATTGAATTAGAATAAGATACAAAATATGGATACGAAAAGTTATATATCTAGCATATATTTATATCTTACAAGAAACAAAAGATACCCGGTCTACACAAACTTCATCAATTTCCTCTTCAATATATATTATCTTAACCATGAACCAATAAGATATAAAGTAGAAAAAATAAGAAAGTTATAGATTGAATGTACATACTTTAACTTGCATATTAATAAGTAAATAAACTTAAAAAAACTTACATTTTATGCAAGTACTTTTGTGTTATTTATAGTATCTCTTATATACTCCATGACATAGAATCTGTATTCCACAATTCTTGGTTGAATCAGGGCCTAGAAAACCAATTTAAGAAACTCAATTTTTTGAATAAATAGATACATTTAGTTAAAAGCTACTTAGAAGCAATATTTTTACCTTAACTTGAATCCAATTGATTGGTGATATCTTGCTATTGGCACATTTTTTAGCAAAATGAATGCATATGCCACTATAATGTCAAAAATAAAATTAATTGATCACTTATTCATACTTAAATATAAATTAATATTGTTGTGCTAAGGCTATAACTCACTTATTGAAAATGGTTTGGAGGTTAGTACATTTTTTATCTCCTCTATGATCCATATGATAAACTATTTTGTTGGAGATGTTAATTACCACAAGAACCTAATGGAGACTATATAAAAATAAATTAGAAAAAAACTCAATAAAACTTAAAATGCGTTATATAAACAACTCATGCTCGGGCTTATAAGGGACTGACTACAACTAATTGTGTGATGTGCTTTTAATGTGGTCAACAATTGTATATGAACATTTAGTGACCACTATCCTAGCTATTGAATTTCATGCAAGAAAGATGATTTAGTTACATTATTATGTTATTTGTCAATTTCAACTTCATCAGCTTTTCGTACAACGACCTAGACAACATTTAAAATTTTGTTACATTGTCATGTTATTTGAAAGTGCTTTTCGTACAACGACCTAGACAACATTTAAAATTTTGTTACATTGTCATGTTATTTGAAAGTGAAAACAAGACAAAAATAATTTTAAAAAAATCAATATTACTCACATTATATGCATTTGCTTATAACATATGCTCACAAGTGTGAGGTATATCACATACTTACAATTATATTTCTGTAACCAAGAGGTATACTCACATCCAAGAATCTTAACCTTGAATTTTGCTTTTTTTGCTCTCTTGCCAAGATATTTATCAAATAAAGTACTAAAAATCACAAGTTGTATGGTTTATGAGCGGCATCCTTTTTCCTCTTCGGAGTCGATGTTGACGGCAACATAATACAAACAAAATTTTACATTAAAATACTTGCAAACATAGGATAATAAATTGTTTAATATAAAATTAATCATGTAAATTAAGAAGTAATAAAAAGGCCATAAGATATTTTTACCCCAATATTTTGGACTAATTGATAACTTTACCATAATAGAATTTAAAATACCGAATTTTACCTCAATCCATTAACTTTTGCCGTTAATTTTAATGGTTGAAGGGTGAAAGAGTAATCTAACCATAGAAATAAATTACACTTTAGACACATAGCACAATCTTACCCATTCATTGTCTTTTTGAACGCATGGTGTAATCTCATCTATTAATTTAATTTTAAAAGATAAACTTTATTAAAAGGACACGTGTCATAATGTTAGTTACTTTGAACAAGTGTCAGCAAATAATTGATTTATATTTTTATTAAATAATTTCTAAATTTTTTGAAATTAAATAAAAATAAAAATTTCTGCCTTTTTTGACGATACTCCGACAACAAAAAAAGATTAAATTTATATCATTAGATTCTATTTTTTTTCATTTACACAATAATGTGGTTATTTTGATAATAAAACAAAGATTAAAAAATGACCAACATTAATGGAGAGGCGCGACGACCATCAAATGGGAGGGTGACTTGCACCACCCCCATCTATGGATAAATTAGCAGCCGATTTGTCCATGTGTGGAGGGTGATTCAAGTCACCGCCCCTCTCCACTTATTTTGCTTGTTTTTTGATTTTTTTTGGGTCAAAAATGACCACATCATTGTGTAGATCAAGAAAAATGAAGTCCAATGATATAAATTTTTAATTTGTTTACTATCCCAACATCGCTGAAAAAAGGGGCCGACGACTGGCCAATCGCAATTTTTTTTTTTTACAATGGCAAATACTTTAATTCTTAATATTTTATTTATTAATAATTAACTAATCACATAGTGACACGTGTCCATTCCCATAGTTTTTCAAAGTCCCATTAATAATCGGGGTAAAATAATAAATGACTATTAAAAATAAATTTTTCATCCAAATAGATGGTAAAAAGTGACAGATTAGATCAAAATTAGGTATTAAAAATTTTAATAAGATAAAATTATCTTTAATAACATAATATTGGAATACGTATGACCTTTACCATAAAAAAAAATCACCATATATATAATGTGTAATTTACCAATTCCAAAAGAGATGACAACTTTGGACTTTGCTCACTCTTGTTAAGGTTTTCTTGGTATTTTTCTTAGAACTTCTTTTTGATATTTTATTAGGTATTTTTTCAACCTTCACGGTGGTATATTCATTATAAGATAAAATAATTATTAAATGATAATTTACAATCCTTTATTTTTAAATTGATAGTATAAGTTGCTAAATTAACTTATACTGAATATATTTGCATCTAGCAAGTCAACTTCCATATCCAACCTCTTAGCAATTGTTAAGTTGTTTAAACTATCTCTTTTGAAAACTTGAAATTTATGTGGATCTTTTCCTCCGAGGATTTCAATTTTGCACTCATTCTTGCTATTTTCTTATCACACTTTAACCTTTCAGTCTCCAACAACCAATCTCCAGCAGGTATGTTAAAGTATATATTAAAGGTGATATACTTGCCTACTATCTAGAAATGGCTAATAGTTGGCTTCCTTCCTAAAGACTAGACCAAAAATGTCATTTTTTTCTTGAAAATTAGTTACGTCCTTTTTTGCTTCACTTTTAATATCATCCTACAATAATGTTGATACATACATGTAATTGCGACATTGTAAAACTTTTACTTGGAACTAAAATTATCTATTTTAGTAAAAAAAATAAAAAGAGTTAAGACTATTACAAAATTTAAAATTTATTAGCATCACTTCTGGATTATAAGATCTATTATTTTTCATCCATGCTCTTTTTCAAGTGACACTTCTATCAATATGTGTCTCAAACAGATCAACCTTCTACATCTAGTAGCTAAAAATTAACAATGTCAATATCATAAAAGTAATGTTTAGTAGCAACAAATGTAACAAATGAAAAGTATTTATAAAGGAAGAAGGTCTTACTATTTCATCAATTAATTCTACACAACCCTTTCGTTAAAGCTATAATATGGATAAGAAAAATACCTATTTATAGTAGCACTAGACAAGTTGCTATATGCGAGGAAGTTGCTTATGGTCTATAAAATTACAACCCTTAAAGAAAAAACTTCTTTCTTATATGCATCAAAAGTTTCAACTCCCTTATCTCAAAGTGTTTTTAAGTCATCATTTAAGAGTTTTGAATACACATTGATATCATTACCCAGTTATTGTAGACCAGAAATCAATAAAGATAATAGCATGAATTTTCACTTTATGTACAACCAAGGTAGAAGGTTATAGTTAACAAGAATAACTAGGCAATAACTATAACTATTACTAAGTGTGCTATTATGGTTGATACTATTAGTTTAAAGAGCCATTTTAAGGTTTCTATTATTAGATGCAAAATCAAGTCATTTGTTATCAATTAATTGCTATGCAGGGGAGTCAGCTGGATGTCGAAGCTTACCATTATTTTCTCTCCTACTTACATGCCAATTCAAGTGTTTAGCAGTTTAGGAGATTGAAACATATGCCTAAACTATGGAATGACTAGAAAATATCATATCACTTTAGTAGGAAGCTTGTTTGTTTTCTTTACCATACCATTCTCTTATTTTTTTCACCTTGATTTATGACAAACATTCAAAAAGATTTTTAAATTCTTTTATATTTAAAATGCAACCATTTGGGCATGCATCTATCTTCTTATACTAAATGCCTAAGGTACTCATTATCTTTTTTGCTTCATAAATAAAAAAAAGATGTATATTATTTCAAGAAGAATATCTTGAAGAGAACTTAACAACTTAAAAAAAAATTTTGTTTGACCACTCATGTTTTTATTTGTTGTTGTACAACTTCACCAACCTAGATAATTTGGTGTATTTAGAACAACTAGGTTATGAAGGTATATTGAAATCCTTAAGTAACTTACTAAAAGAATTCCCATCATTCGTCACAATTCCTATATGGTTCATGTATCATATCCATAGTTGTACGAAAGTCATTGTTTGATTGACCAACCATATATTAGCTGGTACAATCTAGAAAGTTATCTTCTCTCTATGCCAATACCATATTTGATAACTTTCATCAATATCACTCACAAACAAGTAATTTCTTATTTATCTGATTGTGTTAAAGATTGCATTATGACATTTCTAACATTAGCCTCTTATTAATTTAGTACTTTTAGAATGTGAGATTGTGAACTCAATGAATTTTTCAATCCCATTTTCATATTTGTTACTCAAACTATCACATGACATCCAAGACTTATCCATGTGAAGGATAAGGAATATGGCCTGAAAAAAAAACATTTTATTTCATAAAATTATTCATACATAAGATTTATCTTGGAGAATTCTCCCAAGAGAGCACGCGAATTATTAAATTCTTTATATCCTTCCTATATAAATAAGCATTCAATAAAAGAGAAGCAAAACTGATTATTTCTAAACAGTCATGTAGTAAGGATGGAGTTTTCTTGGGCCCAACCAGTCTTAATGCCTATGTGGTTTATATTATAGTTTACAAATAAATTGTTTATAGACCATAGCATTTATAATTGGTTTTTCAATAAATAAACTTAGAAAAAAATAAAAAAAAACAAAAACAATAAATGTAATACTAAAAAGAGACTAAAAATTATTCAAAAAGAAGTCTTATCTATTAAGATCAACTTTTTCTTTTAAACTTTTATAATTTTTTATAGTAGTAAATTTTTGTTTGTCAACTTAAAAGTCATTATAAACACTTGTTTCCCTCAAAATTCATTATCACATATACAACCATTAGCCAAAGAGAAAATGCATTCTTATCTAATAAGATCTTACTTTTTTTTAAAGAGTGGTAAATTTTTGCACCAACTTTGAATTGTTCAATAAACTTAAAAGTCATAAATACTTCTTTCCCCTCCAAATTCATTAGAACATAAACTACCATCAGCATAAACACAAAACCATTATCTTCCATGCTCTTTAAGTTGCAATGAGATTGATTCAATAGGCGTTCTTATAACCTATCCATGAACACATACCTAGAACAAAAGCTAGAATAACACTTCAAGCTCTCCTAGATTTGCAATTGAGATGTTTATATAATAACTTCTATGATAATATTTCTTGTTAGATTAATTCTTCTATTTATAGGTATAAGGACATGTTTTTAATATTCAAACCCCATGATTATGAAAAGATATAGCAATTTTTAGAGATCAAAATTAATGATTCTTCTTTGGTTTTAGAAATTCTTAGTTGTTTCATGATGCTTGTCTTAGATTCTTTTTATAACTAGCTAGCTACCAGGTTTTAAATTAATTTTGGAAGTACAATAATTGAATTGTTTAATAAAAATATTTCATTTTCTCATTAGTTTTCCATAATCTTTCTAACCTCTCCAGCTAACAATTCTATTTCACAAAAAATATAGATCACAAACCACATGGACAATTTATTCTCATTTGGTGGAGCTAATTACTAGTTAAGCCCTTGGTAAATATCTATTCTCATTTTATGTGTTGGTGATGGATAATAGGCATATTATTACAAACTCATCCTTAAGCTAAAGACATGACAGAAATAAGACATATCAATCGATAGTGGGTCATTCCCACATGCTTACCACAATAATTTTTAAGCTTTTGGTTCAAAATTTTTCTTTATCATCGACATCAATGGACCACATGGTCAACAAACTCCACATGCTTGCCACACCATTTTTTTGCTAACAACAACCACAACCACAACAACATGGACTTCAGAAAATGGTTATGTTTTAACAGATATTATTATACACCAAAACAACGCTATTTTACCATGACCTCATATATACCATGACATTGTGATAGAATCTATCATGAATTACTAATAACATAATTTTTTCACTAATATATGAAATTTGTTTCTTGATACATTCTATCACAAATAATCTAAAAAATATTTATTACTAATAATGACACATCATATTTATTAAAAGTTTCTTAAATAATATGAAAAAAAAATTCTCACTAATATATGGAATTTATTTTCCAATACATTATATCACAAATTTATAATAAAAAGTATCACAAATTTATGATAAAAATTAAAATTTTTAATTATGATACAATCTATGATAAATTATTGATAGTATTAAATCTATGATAGAATCTATCACACATTTTTTATACCGGTATATTTCTATCACAAAATATTTACCACTAAAACCCTTTTTTCAATTGTGCATAATATTATGCAAATTAATATAACTAAAATGAATATAATATATATTTAAAATTTCATATACATATGTAAGAGTATACAATTATAATGATGAGGGTAGTTTTAGCAATAAATAATAATAATAACAACAATAACACAACAATAGTAATATTAAATATGATCCTAATAGTAATACATGACATATTGTTTTATACAAATTATAACAATCTATGTTTACATATATGTTTAAAATTTATTATATATTTTAATATGCATATAATTGATAAATAAAAGAATTTTATTTAGATTAGATCTAGTAGATTTGACCAAAAATCTATATATTCATCATTAAGCCGATTGGTGATTCTTTAATCAAATCTAATTGTGTAAAATCTAATCCGATCCAATCCATTAAAATGGTTACAAATTCATATCCAATCTAATCCGATCCAATCCATTAAAATGGTTACAAATTCATATCCAATCTAATCCGATTCAAAATTATAAGAAAAAATATTTATTACTTTTAAAAGTATCAATTGAATTTGTTGAAATGGAAACAATAAACCCAAGTAATATAATGCAGTAACAAGCAATCAAGAATAAACAAGAGAAAGAAAGTAGGAGAAAGCACACCAGAATTTACATAGTTTGACAATTTACCTATATCCATCGCAGATCAAGATCTCACTTCTCTTATTAATGAACTACAAGGCAATCATAAAGTATACCTTTTACAAAAAAGAACTTAAACTTCACCACACAAAAAATACTCTTAATTGCACTCACAAAAAACACACAATTGATCTCTCTTGTAAACTATGAGTTTTCTCTCTTGTGTTTGTGTTGTGATTGTTATAATATATTTACAAGCTATTATAGAGCCTTTATATAGGCTTTAGACGCCCTAGGCAAACCTTAAACCGAGTAGGAATCAGTTTGGGAAGTCCTTGTGCACTTAAGACAGACTTCTAAAATAAGGAGTCTTTTTCTTGCACCAACAGCGCAGTGGTGCCCATTAATCAATGTTGAACTTACTACCAGAAGTGTTGCGGTGCTAGACCTAAGTAGCCACTCTTCATCTTCTTGCCTCATTTCACATCCATTTCATTTCCTTGCATCTCGAACACACTTGGCTTGATCCCAAAATTATATCCCAATGATTTTTAATCAACTCTCATATAAATCTCCTCATTGATTCAAAATCATCCACGAAGCAACAAACTTCTCTAGGATTTTGAGTATATATCGCTGTTGTGACAAAAAGATAACATATCTTCTTTCCCTCACAATATCTATACCTAATATCCTCTTTGCTGCTTCTAAATCCTTAATCTCAAACTTACCACTCAATTGCTTCTCCAAATTCTATATCTCTTCCATATCTCTACATACAATCAACATGTCATCCATATACAGAAGTAAATACATCACCCCATTACTCAAACTTTTAAAGTACATGCTGTTAACATGTATTCATGGTGCATGCATGTGAATGTGTTCATTGCTCATTTTATCTAATGCATGACAATCATAAATAATTACGCAATGGAATTGGAAACTAATTTCCTAAGCAACAAATAGAATTAGAATTAAGTCTTGTTACACTTATAATTCCAGAAAAACATACCTTTGAAGCCTTTGGAAATTTGATACTTTTAACAATATAATGAAGTCAACATTTGAACAATTCTAGGTTTCAACAAATTCATAGGATTGAAACTCTAGAATGGCAGCATTATTAATGAATTTTCAGTATGAATTCGTTCATAAAAAATAGTTTAACTCTTGAACTTTTTCTTTCAATTCATAATTTTCGAAATAAGGACTCATGTGAACAAAATTCAAAGTTTCAGCATATATATACTTAAAATAGGGAACTAAATTCATAACTTGCAAAGTTTCAAAAACTTGGCCAATATGCATTTGACACTTGTCATTCATACATCTTATACATAAATACAAGTGTCGCACAACACTTGCCACTTGTCACCCATTTGTTCCATGCATGTGACACGTGTCACTCATGCATAGATCCTTTATGCCACGTGTCAAAATTCTATTAGTTAACTTATTTAACTAATAAATAATTAGTTTAACACTTAAATCTTAACATATATATTTTTCGAGAGTCTTGGTACAAATCCTACTTTCTAAAATTCTCCCAAATTGAATCATTCAATTCGGTTCGTTATCCTAGTGCTCAACGAGTATACTTCATATTGTGAGACTCCCTCGGTTCACCTTTATTTGTCTTATAGAATACTTTCGCAATTCTGTAAACAATACCCTACACACACATTATGGATATTATAAGACAAAGCGTTAAACCATACAAGGTGAGGTCAACTATATCCATATAATCCTTCCGCCACCTATATCCTGAAAGAGCAAAGATATATATCATCACCGTCAAATCTCTATGTGCTCAACTATAAACTTATCTCCAGATTTGTGTTTTCATAAAACAATATCAATAAACTCCTTTGTGATACTCTTTTCGGGGGTTTTTGCTTTTGGCCAAAACACTTCCTAAAATATAATTCTCGAAGCATCAAGATATATAACTTACCCATATAAGTTGATAAATCTTATATCTACGCACACTAGACCCTATGAGCATCAAACTATACCCAACGACACCTAGCGGTCAGATAAGTCTTTTATTGACGGCTTTATGGGATGTCTATTAGAGGTCCTCGTGAGTTTATTCACTACCTAGTCCTCACTAAATACCTGTGTACAACTAGGTTGGCCAAGGGGTACAACCATCGGGCCTTAAAGGCCTGTAAGAGATGAGATCCTAGGTTCAACATTGGTTGGGGGCATAGGTTACTTGCGAATTCTGTGTGTGGTGCGCCAATAGACGCTGAGGTGTCAGCCACTGGTTGGACCAAGGTGTTGGTGAGCTCCACCATAATCTTACAAAAAGGCCGACCTTTTTATATGAGTGTGTGGGACCCACCAACACTTTGGTCCACCAGCTGGATGACACCTTAGAGCCACTGGCGTCCCAACACACAATTCTCAAGTTACCTGTGCCCCCAAAGAATCGAACCCCTACCCCATCTCATGGAGGCCTTATAGGCCTTTAGAGGTTTGTCCTTGTACCCATCAGGCTGGCTAGCCCGATGGGTACAACCATCGAACCTTAAAGGTATATAAGGAATGCGATCCGAGATTTGACATTAGTTCGAGGCGTAGGTTACTTGTGGGGGGTGTGAATGGTGCGCTAGTTGATACCTTGGTGGACCCAAGTGTTTGGTGGGCTCTACATACTCTTACCAAAAGGTTGGCTTTCTTGTTAAAGTGTATAAGACCCACCAACACCTTAGGACACCAATGGCTCTGAGGTGTCGTCCAATTGGTGGACCAAGGTTTTAGTGGGTCTCACACATTCTAACAGATACAACAACAGTTGTTTTTTAAAAAATTTCTCCCATCAAACTAATTCTTTTAAAAGATAAATTACAACTTTTGCTCGAAAACCAAGAAAGACCTTTTTACGATGTTGAGAAAGGTTTAAGGAATTACTTAATACCTGTTCCCATCATATTTTTTAGACTTAGAGATTAGTCACAAATTTTTACAAGGGCTTAACACCCCAAGTTAGGCAAATGGCAAAAAGAATATGTAATGGAACATTTGAGGATAAAGACCCAAAAGAGGCAATGAACTACTTAGACTTACTAGCAAAAAATGCTCAAAATTGGGACATTACTGGTACCTGTGGGCCACCTACCAAAACTCAAACCAATACATCTAGTGGGTGTATTTATCATCTTAGAGAAGATTATGACCTTCAAGACAAATTTGCATTTCTTGTTAGAAAAGTCAAAACCTTAGAAATAAAAAAGGGTGGTCAATTAAAATCTCTAAAAGAAATTATGTGTCACATATGTGAAACCCATGATCACTCTACCAATGATTGCCCAACTTTGATTGCATTTAGAGAATGTCTCTATGAACAAGCCAAAGTTTGAAATACGTTCAAGCGGTTAAACCATAACCCATATTCACAAAACTACAATCCTAGTTGGAGAAATCAACCAAATCTTAGTTAGAGGAATGACACTCAAGCATAGGCTTCACAACCACCTTTTCAATCACACCAAAATTTTCAAAACCCTTAAGGTTATACATCATATGTCCAAGCTCTTAAGAAAAATCTTGAAGAAACTTTGCATGCATTCATTAAAAATCAAGAGTCTATTAATTATCAAAATGCTTACATTTGCTGATTTAAAAGATACTCTTACTAAATTTTCATCCGCACTGAGCATTCATAAGAAAGGAAAATTTTCTTCTCAACCACAACCAAACCCCAAAGGACAATATAACTCAAATGCAAATAGTTCAAAAAGCCAACACATAGATCAATTTAAAGCTGTTATCACTTTTTAGAATGGTAAGGTTGTTGAAAAATACATTCTTGAACCTCACGAGAACGATTAATCCATCTCTAAGGGTAAGAAAAGTGTTGAACCTACACCTAGTGAAGAAAACACTAAACCTTCACCTTCACCCTTATTTTCTCATGCATTATATAATGCTAGAAATTTAATCATAATCCCAAAAATTTTGAAATCTTCAAACAGGTGTTGAATGCTATTAAACATGTTCCATCTTATGCTAAATTTTTGAAGGATTTATGCACTGTAAAAAGAAAACTGAATGTGAAAAAGAAAGCATTTTTAGTTGAACACGTAAGTGCCATTCTTCAAAACAATAATACTTTGAAATATAAAGACCCTGGTTGTCCTACAACATGTATTATTGGAAGTCATAAAATTGAATAAGCCTTACTTGATATTGGTGCTAGTGCGAATTTACTGTCATATTCAGTTTATCAACAACTGAATCTCGTTGAGTTAAAATCAAATTCTGTAACTCTTTTGCTTACCGTAAATCAATAAAAGAGCTAAGAGGGATAGTGGAAGATGTGTTAGTTCAAGTTGATAAATTCATATAACCTGTGGATTTTATTGTCTTGTATATAGAACTTGTTAAAAGATGTAATCCGATACCTATTATTTTGGGCAGTCCATTTTTAACAACTTCTAACGCTTTGATTAATTGCAGAAGTAGAGTAATAAAGCTTTCATTTAGAAACATGACACTTAAGCTTAATGTTTTCAATATGTGTAAACAATCATGTGAGAATGAGGATGAAAGTAAAAAAGCCAACATGATTGAAATGATTTTGGAGGATCATTTTCAAAAAAGGAGTTCCACTGATCCCTTAAAAATTTGTTAATAAATTCATTTAAGTTAAATATGCAATTAGATCTTGAAATTTCTAACATATGTTCTTTACTTGATTGTGCACAGATGATCGAAAATAAAGGATGAAAATCAAAGTTTGAAGAATTAAGAGAAAATGAGAATAAACAGAATGAAATTCTAAATTTAGAGTTAAAACCTCTACATGAATGGAAAAATATGCATTTCTTAGAGAGAAACAAATTTATCCAATGATAATTTTTTCTAGACTCACAAGCAAACAAGAAGGTAAGTTACTTAAAGTATTAAAAATGTATAATAATGCAAAACTTTCAAAGACATAAAAGGCATTAATCCTTTGATTTGCACATATAGAATACACCTAGAGGATAATGACAAAGCTTCCCACATATGAAAGAGGTAGTGAGAGCTTAAGTTCTCAAATTACTTGAAGTAGGAATCATCTACCCTATCTTAGATAGTCAAGTGGGTAAGAACTACTCAAGTAGTACTAAAACAAATCTAGAATCATGATCATTGAAAATAAAATAGGTGAGTTAATACCAACTCGAGTCTCATCTAGTTAGAGGATATGCATAAATTATAGGAAGTTGAACTCTGTGACTATAAAATATCATTTTTCTTTACCATTCCTTAACTAAATGTTAGAAATAGTAGTAGGATGTCCTTACTATTGCTTTTTCGACAGCTATTCTAGTTATTATCAAATTTTTATAGCACTAGAGGACCAAGAAAAGACTACTTTAACATGCCCTTTTGAGACCTTTGCTTTTAGAAGGATGTCCTTTAGACTTTGTAATGTCCAGCATCATTTCAAAGATGTATTTTAAGCATTTTTAGTGACATTGTTGAGCATTATTTAAAAATTTTAATGGATGATTTAACTGTATTTGAAAATTCTTTTGAAAGTTATCTTGAAAACTTAGAAAATGTCTTAAAAAATGTGAAGAAAAAGGTTTTTTGTTGAATTGAGAAAAATGTCATTACATGGTTGCTTTATGAATTATTTTGGGACATGCAGTGTCTTCTAAAAGAATTAAAGTAGATAAGATAAAAGTCAAACTTATTGCCCATTTGCCTCCACAAAAAATAGTCAGAGAAATCCACTCTTATTTAGGACATGCTAGATTTTATAGAAAAAAAGTACATCAAACATTTTAGTGTTATATCTAGACCTCTTTGTAATCTCTTATTAAATGATGTATCATTTGATTGCACTCAAGAATGTCAAAATTTGTTTGAAAAATTAATTGGCCTCTTAACATCTACTTCTATCATACAATCTCTTGACTGGTCTTTGCCTAAGTTCATATGTGATGCTAATGACTATGCTATTGGTGCTGTATTGAGACAAAGAAAGGAAGGTAAACCTTATATAATTTATTGCGCAAGTAGAACTTTAAATAGTGTATAAATGAATTTAACAACAACTGAAAAAGAATTACTTGCTGTAATATTTGCATTAGACAAATTTTGCTCTTACTTAATTGGTTCTTCAACTATTGTATTTACTGACCATGCTGCTGTAAAGTACTTAATGTCAAAATATGATGCAAAACCAAGACTGGTTTAATAGATTCTATTTCTTTAAGAATTTAAAATCACTTCAAGGATAAGAAAAAAGTTGAGAATGTTGTTGCAAATCACTTATCAAGACTCATACTAGACTCATAAAAAATAACACTCATTAATGATTCTTTTCTTGATGAATTTTTATTTTCTGCTATTACAATGCCTTAGTATACTAATATTATCAATTTTCTTGTGACATGAGAAATGCAACCTCAATGGAATGCCAAAGATAAAAGAAATTTTTAACTGAGGTGAGAAATTGTTTTTTGGATGATCTTTATCTCTTTAAATATTTTCCTTACCAAATATTTCAAAGATCCATACTGGACAATAAGGTAAGTAGAATTATTAGATTTTTCCATTCTAAAACATGTGGAGGACATTTCTCATCAAAGACAAAAACTGTAAAAATCTTGCAGTGGGATTTTTATTAACTCACTTTATTTAAAGATACACATACATTTTGTAAAAAGTATGAAAATTGTCAAAAATTAGGATCTATTTCAAAATGAAACATGATGCGCTTGAACCCTATTCTTGTTATTGAAATCTTTGATTATTGGGTGACACGTCCAGAATATAGGAGTTTATTCCTAAGTGCAGGATTATCGAAATAATAAATAACCCGGTGAAAACGAGGTCGATCCACAGAGAAGTGGAATTAAAATTACAAACTATAAATACTTTAAAGATAATTAAAGCGGTATAAGATGTTTGGAAATAATAATTCAATGAACCAATTAAAATAAAAGATAAGGTTAGGGTGATCTACTCTTGGCTTATGAAATAAGAATATATTCAACTTTTTTTATAACTCAATTAGAATTCTCACACAAAGGAGGTTCCACTCGGAAGATATAACAATTAAAGTTCTTTACCATTTATATATTAACTTATATTTCTTTCTTTCAATTATTATACACCAAATCTGATAAATGAGTTCAAGTATTTATTATGCCAATATTTATATTTGTCGACAATAAATCAAGACTCATACTTTACAAGAAAATGTATCTACGATAAATCTTGTAAATAGTTTCAAGATTTTATTATGCTAACTATAAAAATTATCTATAATAAATCAAGATACACCGCTTTACAAGAAAAGGGTATTAATATTGCAAACAAAATAAATATATCATATATAAATTAGCATAACTTAATAATGAAACATTAGATTCATGAATAAGAGTTAAATATATCTTATTACCTTATCAAGAGTTTCACCCTTTCACTTTAGCAAAAAGAAAATTACTTGGACATAATAAAACTAAAGAAAAATAAAAGAGATGGAAGAAGAGATAATATGACTTTAGAATAGTAAACAAGATAAATAATACTACAAAGAGATAATACAAAAGACAAGTGTTTTGAACTAAAATTTAGCTCTCTAATTACATGTTTTGGGTATAAACAGGCTACCTATTTATAGAAAAATATGGATAAATCAAGACAAATGAAGAGAGAACCACTTGGATGATAAAAGTAAAGAAGGGTGGCAATTAATTTTCATTGATTATCATTAATGCACCCATTTGATTGTCCAATTTGGAATTGATGTGGTCTGAATTAACTTTCAATCAAAAAATCAAAGTTGTATATAATTCTCTTATCTTTCCAAATTGAGTTGTTGTATACATATTAGATAAGTATATCTATAGTTATAGGCCAAATGCTAATGACTATTCAAACTAGGCCTGTACTGTAGATTAGTTATATTCTAGGCTATTTTTTCCCTCTAAATGTTCGAATTTCAAATACCTTATGAAATATAATATCTTAACCCATTGAGTTAGGTATTCAAAGGATAAAAAATCACTCCAATTGGATTTCTGGACAAAAATTTATGCCTATTTTACCAAACGTACCACAAAACATTTAAAAGCTAATTATGTATAATATTGTAAACATACTTAAGTTAGAATGGTTAAAGACACTAGTAATAAAAAATAATGATATAAAATTATTATTAAATGTGTAATTTCAAGTGTTTATCATTGGGGAATATATTTCATGAGATCATTTCTGCTATCATTTAGATTTATGTATATTTTAGTCATAGCAAATTATGTCTCAATATAGATTGAGGCTATTTTATGTCAAAACAATGACCATAAACAATCATAAATTTTTGAAGGAAAATATCTTGAGGCAATTTGAAATCCCTTGAGCCATTATAAGTTATGGGGGTAAGCACTTTTGTAGAAGGCCATTTGAAACATTAATGAAAATATATGGTATTACTCATTAAGTTGCTACCTTTTATCATACTAAGACAAATGGACAAGTTGAACTAGCTAATAGAAATATAAAATAAATTTTTGAAAAAACTATAAACCCAAATCACAAAGACTAGTCTTTAAGACTTAATGATGTACTTTGGGCTTATAGAACTGTTTTTAAAACTTCATTGGGCATGTCTTCTTATAGGCTAGTTTATGAAAAACCTTGTCACTTACCTGTGGAACTTGAGCATAAAGCTTACTAAGCTATTAAAACTTTCAGCATAAACCTTGATTGTACTAGGCAAATACGTAAATTATAAATAAATGAACTTGAAGGATTGAGAAATGTTACATATGCAAATTTGAAAATGCATAAAGCTAAAATTAAAACTTTTCATGGTAAAAAAATTCAAAGAAAAGCATTTGATGTTGGTTAGAAGGTTTTATTTTATAATTTTTGACTTCACATATTTCTTGAAAAATTAAGATCATAATAGAATGGCCTTATTGTGAAACATGTGTACCCCTATAGAGCAATTAAAATTGAAAATTGTAGAAATGGTAATGTGTTTAAAGTAAATGGGTAAAGACTCAAGCCGTTTCTAGAAAATCAAGTTTTTTAAAATGAATTTGTTTCCCTGTCAGACACTTATTATGAGACCAATTGATCTTTGTTGTACAGGTTTATATTTATTTTTCTTCTAACTTTATTTATTTTTTTGTAATTGCAGGTTAATTTATTATTTTTATGTTAAGTTTTATTTTGCACCCCAGTTAAGTGGTGGATAATGGTTCTCTGTGACATTTCAAGTCTATTTTATCAGTTTTCCATAACTATTGATGCCTTCTCTTTTTCTCCTTCAAAAAAATGGATGACATTCTATTGAATTTGAAAAAAAACGTTTAGCCTCGTTGCCTCAAAATGCCTTAAAAAAAATTTACCAAGTAATATGTAAAAAAATTAAGATTATTAATGATTATGAATATACTTACTGATGTACGTTGGTTAATTGAAGCCAATGTCCTATTGATAGGTGTGTTTTCAAATTCATTAATTTCTTATATACCTGACGTAGGTAAAAACTCTTTTGTAAAAAAGTAAAGGGCAAAAAGTTTATCGACTCTTGAGATTCCTTACTTAATCTTTTTGTCCTTTGCTTTACATAATATTTTATCGACTCTTGAGACCCATCCTAGTGGATATATGCCTATTACAATTCGTGAATTATGGGACATATAAGGGGTATATCTCGAGAAACAAACTTTAAAAGACCCTATTTGCCAATTTATAAGAAAATTGGATGAGAAGCTTATCCCCAACCCATAGAGGGCATTTAATCCATTTCTGGATGTAAAACCAGAGAAAAATGTGAACCACAAACACAACTGCTTGTACATATTTATCGTAACTGTTATTTTTAAATATTTTATTTTAACCACAAACATCTTCTCCAACAACAACCAACCACCCATAACCGATTTTAAATTTGAAAATTTTACATTTAAAGATTTCTCTTCTCCAACAACAACCAACTATTGCTCTATAAATACATTGCATTATTTTTGGATCTTCATACAAACTCAAAATCATTCAAGAGTTAGGGCAAGTGTAACAATAGAGGAAACATCAACTCGTAAATTTACACAAATTTGTGTCTTTTGTGGATCTAGTCCTGAAAAAATTAGAAAGTTTGTAAACGTAGTAGAAACTCTTGGTAAGGTGTTAGCTGAGAGAAAAATTAATTTAGTATATAAGAGAGGTAGTCGTGGATTAATGAGGTGTGTGGCAACAATTGCACAAATAAGGCAATCGAGTTTTGGATATCATACCAAAAACTCTAGCTTTCAAAAATATTGTAGAAAAAATAATTGGGGATGAGTTACAAGTATCATCAATACATGAGCAAATATCTCTAATGCTTTGGAATGTTGATGCTTTTATAGCACTACCAGAAGGTTTTAGAATTTTAGAGAAAAATTTTCAAATTGTCTCATAGGCACAATTGCAACTCCACAAAAAACCCATTGGTTTGTTAAATATTGATGGTTTTTACAATGAGTTGTTATCATTTCTTAACTGTGCGGTGAAAATATAATTCATCTCATCTGCACCATGATGAATCTTTATTTCTGCTTCAACTATTGATCAGTTGCTCGATGACTTACAAACTTTTATACCTTTGTCTAATCAAATAATGTGTTAAATAGATTGGTATGCTGAT
Source organism: Ailanthus altissimus (assembly GCA_946807835.1). NCBI lineage: Eukaryota > Viridiplantae > Streptophyta > Magnoliopsida > Sapindales > Simaroubaceae > Ailanthus > Ailanthus altissimus. Next base: position 21,427,215 of record OX327685.1, on the reverse strand, counting down.
GATAGTGAGAAAAAATGCAAGATAGATTTGAATTTTTATTTGTAACCTCTCTACTTTTATGTATTTTTAAGCATTTTATGCGGCTTATTTTATTTTATTGCATGTTTGCTTTTTCATAAAAGATGTTTCAAGTGATATCTTTTATACTCTACTCTTTCTATAGTTTGACATTAAGAACAATGTCTCAATCTAGTTGAAGGAAGAGTAATTGACATATAATGTTAGTATTAGTTTTTCCTATCACTTTGTTCTTAAAAAAGAAATTTCATCATGAATTGCATGAGTAAAAGGTTCATTTTTGAACTCTTGAGACGCATTCTAATTCTAGAATGGCGGAGTAAATAGTACATTATTGAACTTTTGAAACACATTCTAACTGATTTATTTTTAATGCATTTCATGTACATTTGTTTATTGCTTATATTCTTGGTAACTCTTGTGTAATTAAGATTGCTTTGCTATCGAGGTATGATTACAAAATTATTTGGTTTAAATCACTTTTTCTATCTAGGTTACTAAGAATAACTTTCAAAATTATTTCTTGAGCACAATACAAAGCCATGTGGTAAGATGGATGATTTAGTATATATAGCCAAGAGAATTTCTATGTTTAAGTATATATGTTCTTTTCTAAACTCACACATCCTTTATGAGTGAATGGAGAGGATTGAGATAACAGCTTATGAACTTTCATTGATCTTTGGAACTGTTAATTTTTGTTTGAAATGATATTATATATGATGAGAAATGACTTAGTTGTCTAGCTAAAGGATGAACAAAGTTTTTGAAAAAGTATTTTAGTGAGAAATTGCTCTTATGTTAGACAAAAAAAAACCAAAAGAAAAGAAATCAATTCAGTTTAATAAAGTTTTTGTTCAATTTTAAAAGACAAAAGTCATTAGAAATCAATTTTATCACCGAATTCTATTTGTAATATTTGTATAAGGTAATTAAAGTCCAGCAGCTAGCATGTGATAAGAATTGTTCGAATATAAACAATTGATTTTTTTATCTTTGGATCAATGTTAGTTTGTCTGTCTGACCTTAAATATAACTTTTTCTTGAGCGATTATTTATTTTCCAACTCTATGAGTGAAATCCTAGCCCTTTAGACAATTATTCACTTGTGAGGATGTAAAGTTGAGGCTTTTACTTGGTGAAAATTTTTAAGGTTATATATGTTGTGGTTTGTGGTAAGAAGGCTTCAGCTTAATTCACACACACAACATTTTGGATGTTATGATTGAAACAACGTTAATAGCAATTGTAATCTTGAACTAACTTTTAATTGGTTTGGGGCGTGATGAATACTTGAAATTATTCATTTAATAAGGGTTTTACATTATTATTTTATATTACTAATGTCATTAACCTTCCTAACTTCAGCATGTTTACAATATTTTATCTAATTAGCTTTTAACTGTTTGGTGATAGATTCGGTAAAATGAGCATAACTTTCTACCTAAGAATCTAATTAGAGCGATTATTGATCCTATGAAGAGCTAACTTAATGCACTAAAATATTTAATTAATATGTAATTTTTAATTCGAGCGTTTGAAGGGTGAAAATGGTCTAAAAGATGACTGATCTACAGTACAGACCCAGTCCGAACAGTCTTCAGTATTTACCCCATACTGGACAAATATGTATCTAATACGTATAATAAAACTAAATTTGGAAAGCTTAAAGAATTATCTACAACTTTAATTTTTTTTGCGTGGAAGCTAATTCGAACAACATCAATTTCAAATTAGACAATCAAATAGGTGCATTAATGATAATTAGTACAAATTAGATGCCTCTCTCTTTGACTTTTATCATTTAAGTGATTCTCACCTCATTTGTTTTGTATTATCCACATTTTTCTACAAATATATGGCTCGTTTATACCCAAAGTATGTAATTAGAGAGCTAGATTTTAGTTCAAAATACTTGTCTTTAGTATTATCTCTTTGTAATAATATTTCTTATATTTACTATTCTAAAGTTCATGTTATCTCTTCTTGCATCTCTTTCTTTAAATTTATTATGCCCAAGTAATTTTTACTTTGTTAAGGTGAAATGGTGAAACTCTTGGTAAGATAATAAGATATACTTAAACTCTTATTCTAAAATTTAATATTACATTCTAAAGTAAAGCAAATTTATATATGATGTATTTACTTTGTTTTGCAATATTGATACCCTTTTCTTGCAAAGTGGTGAATCTTGATTTATTATAGACAATCTTTATCATTTGCGCAATAAATTCTTGAAATCATTTACAAGATTTGGCATAGATACTCTTTCTTGTAAAGTGGGAGTCATTATTTATTGTAGACAAATATAAATATTGGCATAATAATACTTGAACCTATTTACAAGATTTGGTGTATAATAATTAAAAAAATAAATATAAGTTAATATATAAATGATGATGAACTTTAATTGTTATATCTTCCGATTGAAACCTCCTTTGTGTGAGGATTCTAGTTGAGTTATGAAGAGAGTTGAATATATTCTTATTTCATATGCCAAGAGTAAATCCCCTAACCTTAGAATTTATTTTAATTGGTTATTTGAATTATTATTTGCAAATATCTTATATTGCTTTATTTGTCTTTAGATTATTTATAATTTGTAATTTTAATTCAACCGTTCTCACCTAATTATTTATTACTTTATCAATCCTGCACTTGGGAATAAACTCTTATATTCTAAATGTATCAGAAAGTACAAAACAAATGATACTCTTGATTATATATACTTAGATCTTTGGGGTCTAGATTAGATAGTTAGTCTTGATAGGGCAAGGTATTTTCTTAAATTTCTTGATGATTATTCAAGGAAGTTATAGTATATGTTTTGAAAAGTAAGGAACGAGTGTTTAAGTCATTCAAAACATAAAAAGCCCGTGTTGATAATCAAACTGACAAGAAGATTAAAGGGCAAAGAACGAATAATGATATCGAGTATTTCATAAAGAGTTTGATGGCTTTTGTGCCAAGCATAAGATTGTGATAAGGGCAAATTTGTCATATATTTTTTCATATTTTTATTATTGATATTTTATGATTTTATGAGAATAGATGGCTATTTATGTGCATTATTGTTATTTATAGGGACTTGAACAAAATTTAAAGAAAGAACGCAAAAGGAGCAAAAACAGGGACTAAAATGCAAAGTTTTCAAATTATGAGTCCAGCGCCCCCGCGCCATAAGTATTTTCGCCCCAGCTCCAGAATAGTGATCGAAATAAGAAAAACGACCTGCTTAAGTCGCGTCTAGCGCCCCAGCGCCGAAGAGTCACCGCGCCAGCGACAATACATAGCCCCAGCGCTATCAACATACCGCGCCAGCGGTGAAGCCGTTTTCATGTAGCGCCCCAGCGCCAAGATACCATCGCTCCAGCGGTAATAGCTTTTTCACGCATCGCCCCAGCGACAGATGCATAGCGCACCAGCGGTAGTGCGAGTCCTAGTCCGACGAGAATTGAGATTTTCAAGCTCATATCAATCCCTATATAAAGCCACTCATTCCCAGCCTTCAAGAAAGAATCCAAGACGACCCAAGAGCACCAAGAATACAGAGCACGAGTCTTGGAGAGCAATTAGAGCTTAATTGAAGCAACTTTAGAGAGAGATACAAGACGTTCTTCGGCATCAAGAGTTCCTAGGCAGCACAATTAAGAGCAATTCGACGTCTATATCGGTTTGCTAATAATTGTATCATGATTTATAATTATTTTTACTGCTGTTCTCTTGTAGCCATGAGCTAACTTATTTTCTAGGGTTAATATTTGAACTCAATATGTGCGCTTAACTTGCCATATCTTTTTAATATTTAATAAACTTAGTCTTTTATTATTTAAATTACTTGTGTTTAATGCTTCAATATATCTGGCCAATATATGGTGAATGAATTGGTAATATTATTGATAAACTCGGAAGAGGAATCATAATATTTAGACCTAGGTAATTTGATGCATGATTGTAGAGTAACATTCAATGTTGCATATGCAAGTTTCAACTTAGGATAGGAATATACCTAATTGGCATGTATGATCAATAAGACCTAATCTTAATGAATCTTAATTTATTACAAGTACCATAGGAATATAGGTATTTGGTAAATTAGGGTATACTTGCATGACCTTGGAAGAGGCTTGTGAATACATTAGTGTCTTGATCAATAATAAAGACGAAGTGAGTTAAATATTAAAGGATTAATCATTAGAAACATATTGATGGATAATATTAATCCTAGGTTTTCTCTACATTGCTATCTTCTTATTCTCTTTGCATTGTGTTTTTGCTTTTATATTTCTTACATTCATTCTTAGATTTTAATTTTTCTGAATAATTATTAGGAAGATATAATTTTAGTAATTGGTTAAAAAGAAAAAATTATTCCTGTGGGTTCGACATCCGACTTATTTAGTCTCTTTATTACTTGCATACGATAGTGTATACTTGCACTTAATTTATGATATAAAATTATCGCATCAGATTGCAAGGCATAAAACTATAAGACCAACACTATATTATAATAGTCTAGCATAGAGGATTAATAGAAACTTGCTTGAAAGAGTTAGATACATGTTGAGTAATGCAAGGGTGTCTAAGGCATTTTGGGGTGAGGCTATAATGATAGTAGCCTACTTGATCAACAGAAGTCCTTCCTCAGCAATAGACTTCAAGACCCTAGAAGAGAAGTAGTCAAACAACCTTTTTAAATACGATCATCTCTGGATATATGGTTGTCCAGCTTTTATACACGTGAAGCAAAGGAAGTTGGAACCTAGAACATTAAAAGGGATTTTCATAGGTATCCCAAAGGTTTTAAAGGATACAAGGTATGGTACAATGAGTTAAAGCCACCAAGAAGTATTATAAGTAGAGATGTGATATTCAATGAGACGATAATATTGAAAGTTCCTCAAAAAGAAGTAAAGGAAAAACCTATGCCAAATGAAGTTTCAGTACCAACGATTGAAGTTGAAGTGAGATATAAAAATAGATTTGAGATGCTCTATTAACACTTTAGCAAGTTAAAAAACACCAATTAATTCATCAAAGTTCACCCAAAGTAAGACTAAAACTCCTAAGATGAAACTTAAAGAGTACCAACTAGCCAGAGATAGGCTAAGGTGCACAATAAATCCACCTATAAGTTATGCTCAATAAGCTTAATTGTTCATACTTTTAATTCTGCATTCACTCTTAAGTTTGATGGGCCTAACATATATGAAGAGGCTATGAAGAGTGAAAATGGTAAGAAATGGCAACAGGACATGGAGGAAGAGATAAGTTCTCTTTTAAAAAATAATGCTTAGGTTTTGGTGAAGAGACCTCAAAACAAGAAACTAGTTGAGTACAAGTAGGTGTATAAGGTGAAGGAGAGGATACTAGAAGTAGAGCCTACGAGGTTTAAAGCTAGGCTAATGGCACAAGGTTTCACTCAGCGTGAGGGGATAGACTTTTATGAGATATTCTTACTAATAGTCAAGCACACATCTATTAGGATTTTTTTATCCATGTATGTGAATCTTGATTTACATCTACAATAGATGGATGTAAAGACGGCTTTTCTATATAGAGAAAGCTAGAAAATAAAATATACATGTCATAGCCACAAGGGTTTGAATAACTTAATATGGAGGAGTATACTAGTTTATTGAAGAAGTCATTATATAGATTAAAGTAATCTTCTAGATAGTGGTATGGGAGATTTGATGACTTCATGATGACTTGTGGATTCAATAGAAGTAAGTATAATTGTTGTGTGTACTTTAAATGACAGGACCCGCCCCTGAGACCTCTACTGTTATCCCAGCGGCTCTGTCAGGCACTCTAACGAAAGTTCCTCAAATCTAACTATTTAAACTGAGAAAGTCTGCTAGGCGAACCCTTTTTTAATTCTTGATATCACTGAGAAAATATTAAAATATATGTGAAAATAACTTATTAAATTTATAAAAAAAAAAGGGACAGAGTTTCCCTTGTTTTTCTCAAAATCCAATACAAAGCCTGCAAGAAAAATTACACTTCTATTTCAAACAACTTCTCAACTTCCAAATAAGACCTTTGGTCCTTTTCAAAACCAAATCCAAACTCAACTCAACAATTTCATTTAAATCAACAAATTAACATACTAATAAAAAGTAAAACTATTACCATAATATCGAAATCTCTTCTTGTTTGTTCAAACATATTTTCAAAATACACGAGTCTATGACTACTATGCAAAAATCAAAAGGTGCTACTTAGCACATTTACATTTACGAAATGATCATCAGACTAGGCCTATTAATCAGTTGTAGGAGAATCAGCAATTTACGTACCGAGGCCTGTACTAACTACTCAAAACTCAATTCTTCTCCGAAATGCTTACTTCCTTTACCACTCTTGGATTTCTTCACCTTACTAATTCCTTTAGTTTGATGAGTCCCTTAAACTCTACACTTTCAACTCAACCTCTTTTCTTTCGATTTTCACTATTAAAAGCTTCAATTGAATATAGGAACTTGTATTTGGCTTTATCTTAACTTGATCAATGATGAAAACTCATGAAAAAGCATTGAATTTCACTGTAGCAAGAACTCCCTCTCATGGCTGAAATTTCTCTCTTGTGCTCCAACACATTATGCTTTTTACTTAGTAAAATTCTAGACACATTATGCTTTAAATTTCTAAATTGCCACTAATTCAAAATGAAAATATTTAATTGATTCCTTTCTTTCTTGACAATCTACCAACTTGTCTGAAATTAGTCTATTTTCTAACATATAGATTGTATTTCTTAACAAAGGCTTGTTCCATGCATAACCCTTAAATAAAAGTTCTTGTATTAAATTAAATTTCCCTTTCCAAGCCAATAGAAAAAATTTCAAAAATATTCCATAACCGTCTGACACTCCAATCGAGTGTACAATTACCAATTTAGGTCTAATTGTTGAGATTTGTGCTTACGTCTCATCCCTTTTATGTATAAATATTTGCTTTATGTTTATACATTTATGATTTCAATATATCACTAATTATTTGATATACAAATATGGTAAGATGCTTGTAACGTTTTAGACATTGTATGATTTGAAAGAGTTCAGATCTGATCTAAAGGAGTTTAGATCAGAACTAAGAGTTAGTAAAATCTAAAGAGTTAGAGCCTTGTCTAAAATGGGACAAAGACCTAAGAATATATTAGTAATGACATAGTTGCAATGAGTTGCAAATGATGCTAGGAAATGTTGTTATGCAAATATGTTCTTAAATTTAATATTCCTGATCTATCTTCACTAATGCGGGTCTGTTAGTGAAAACTTTAATATATAGATCAGTGTATGTCTATATCTGGATAGTCCAGATGGTTAATCTTAGCGGACCATGAGTTTAGTGGAAACTCGTATAGAGATACAAGTATTCAGTAAGGACTAAATATTGAACAGACTCACAAAGATCTCTAATAGACATCCCATAATGCCGTTAATGAAGGATCTTTCGAGTTGAGTAGTATTCGTGGTCCTTAGACCTGAGTGCCACGGTGGACTTATGAGTGATCCATCATACCTTGGTTCCATATATGTCAGATACCTTTCATGGTCTGACCACTGGGTGTCGCTGGGTATGGTCCAATGCTCATGAAGTCCGTTGTGTACAAATTGAGATCCATCAACTCAATTGGGTGAGTAAAATATCCTACAACTCCAAGATTGTATTTCAGAAAGTCTTATGGCCATAAGCAGACATATTCGAGAATTAATTTTATCCTCAAGAAAAATAATATCGTAAAAGGGTTTACGGATGTTATTTATTGAGATACAAATCTAGAGATAAGTTTGTAGTTGAGCAAATGAAGACTTGACGGTGTTGTTCTATATCTCCGCTCTTCAAGGATATTTATGATGGATGGATTATATGAATATGTTATAACCCCAACTTGTATGGTCTCATGTGCTGTTTGTAATATCTGTAACATATGTGTGGGACATTATTCACAGACGTGTGAAATAGTTTCATATGATAAATCGGGCATGGACCTAGAGAGTCTCACAATATGAAGTGTACTCGTTGTGCACTGAGGCAGTAAATTGGATTGAACTATTAATCCAACAATTTTCAGCAAAATGAAAAATGTTTTAAGGTTCCTTTTATTATTTACTTGTCAATAATTGAATATAAAATATATTATTGGTTTACAAGAGTTGTTAACCAATAAGAAATTAACAAGTAACATAATCTTTCTCCATAAATAATTTACCATGTATTTACCTATTTACCTTACTTGGTAAATACATATATGGTAAATGTAAATATTCAAAATAGTTTTGAATTAATAATATTTTATATATTAATCAAATTATTATTATTAATTGGAATAAGTGGCAAACACCATTTACTAATAGAGAATGCACTTGTTATTAATAATAAGGAATGTTGGCCACTTAATAATTCTTAAATGATGCACTAAGGAAGTGGTAAAACCACTTAACATTGTTTAAATGCCATTTACTCTCTAGAAATTAATTCAAATGGTTGAATCAAATTGATGAGTGAAAAATATGATTAATTAATATTTTTAATGGCAAACATGGATAAGTGGTGGTGGAGCATTAAGAGTAGTAATCATTCTTTGCACTTAATTAAGAATTGAAAGAGTTCAATTTGTGTAAGTGAGAGTGAATTTCGTTCTAGGAGAAAGAAGAGAGAATAGAAAGCATTTCCTAAGTGTTTTTCTCAAAGTGTTGAGAGAAAACACAAAGGCTTACCAAGGTTCAACATAAAAAGTTGTAAAGAACTAAAGAAAACACTTAATTCTTCTCATCTCTTAGTAGTAGTCATTCATAAGGACAAGTTGTTTTAAGTGTTAAAAAAATCCTTTGCTGGAAATTCAAGACTGCCATTCTAGCTTCACAATCCCATCGGATTTAGTTGTGAACTAGAATTGTGCAAAGGAACACTTCAAGGTAAGCTCAACTAATTGAAGCTTGGAGTTCTTGAAGAATTGTAAAGCTACCTTTATAACCGGGTATGTTATTTACTTACAAGTTATTTTATATCATGCACGAAAATATATATGAGATATATATGTGCTTGATTGATCATACATGTGATTACATGCTTGAATTTGTTATATTATGTATAATATGTATGAATACTTTCTTTGCGTATTTAATTTTTGAAATTATATGTATCTATACACATCACAGACCATATCACAACAAGTGGTATCAAAGCGTGCTGATATGGTGTTTGATGTTTGATGTTGAGATGTTGTAGTTAACATGTGGATGTTATATTGATGAACAACATGATGATGATTGATTTCAAGCATGTTGATGTTTAGAATTGAACATGTTGATATTTTATGAATTCTTGAACATGTTGATGTTTATAATTGTTTATATGATATTTGATCATATTTTAAACTTGATGATTTGGGTACCGGAACAGAATAAAATTGATTTTCGTGCACCGGGCACAGTAACAGTGTCCAACGATGCGGCGTTAGCTTATGGTCACTGCGGCGCCAGCCTAATTTTGGCCAGCGCTGCGGCGACAGGCTGAGAGCGCTGCGGCGCCCATATACTAAAAACCAGCGCCGAGGCGCTATTTTTCGGGCGCTGCGGCGCTAGCCCGTATTATGGCCAGCGCTATGGCACTGTATTTTTGGTGTTGCAGTGCCAGCCTGCATTTTGGCCAGCGTCGCAGCGCCTAGACTTTTTTTTATGAACGCTGTAGCGCCTGTTTTTAGCACCGCAGCGTTCGTCACTGTTACAAAATATTTTTTTTTATTTGTTCATTTATCATGTTTTGACTTGTTTTGTTGCTGTAATGTACTTCAATAATTGTCATAACATTATGTGATCATTCAAATACGCTGATAATCACAATGGGAGCCCTTTTATGTATAAATGATCTATATTATTCATTTGGATGAAATGAGTACGTAATAAAATCTCTCTTAATCAGATTGTAATATTTTCATTATGAGATAATGTTAAATATGATCTGTCTTATCAATACGGTATTAGACAAGTCACTTCGATTTTTTCCAAGATCGCTAAAGTGTGAGGGATTGATCGGTGTGACATAGGCTAATACCGTTTAAACATTAGATGTGATAAATATATGTTAAAGTATTATCCTAGATTGCAAAAGGGTGCGGTTAATAACAATAACATATATTTAATGATTGATAAGTAAATCTGGAATACACTTATCTTAGATCGCTAAAGTGTGCGGATAAGATGTATTTAGGATCAAGTGTTAAGAGTTGCATGAGATGCAATTTATAAGAGTTGTCTACCTTTTGGGTTTACTAAAGCCTAGATCGCTTAAGTGTGCAGCTGAAGTAAATGCCAATGGGATCTACTTCTCACTATATAGTTTAAAGAATTTTGAACTTTCATTTTCCCGTTCGAGAGATTAAAGAAATTATGTAAAATAGTGGGAGGGCGTTTTAGATTAAAAAATTGTATAACTGTTATACCCATGATCTAAAACGTTATTTATTAGTGATTGAAATATTCCGCTAACATCTTTTTCTTTTGTCTTGTGAAGATCAAATGGCTTCAAACAACACTCTAGCTCGCATCCTTGATGCGCACCAACTAAAAGGTGCAGAAAATTATGCTGATTGGCTTATGAATCTCATAATAGTTCTGAATTATGATAAGCTTGGATATGTAATTGATCAGCGCATGCCACAAGCTGTTTTTGATGATGCTTCTCCAAAAGAAAATGAGACATATCGGAAATGGTTAGATGACGATTTGAAAGTCAAATCGTACATTCTCGGGTCTATGTTTACGGAGCTCCAAAGGGAGCATGTCCACATGGACAGTGCTGGGAGTATCATACTCCACCTAAAAGAGCTATTTGGTGACCAACCTCAATTTGAAATATATAAGGTTGCCAAATCGCTTTTTTAAGCTAGACTACCTAAAGGCAGTCCAGTAAGTCCTCATGTCCTCAAAATGATTTCATATATTGAACGGCTAGAGACCATGGATCTCTAACTGAGAAATGGATTGGGGAATAGCTTGATTCTCCAATCACTTCCAGTGTCATTTGCACCGTTCATAATGAACTAAAATATGCAAGGATTGACTCCTACTTATGCTGAACTGCATAACATACTAATAACTGCTCAGGAGGACATGAACAAATGGGGCATGGTCCTCTATGTTCAGGGTGCTTCATCATCTACCCGAAGGACTTCTAGGAAATCCAAAGGAAAGAATAAACAGAAAGTAATGCATGCACCTAGAATAGGTCCTCGAAAGCAATACATATCCAAGCACCTACGAAAGAACAAAGCGAGTGAAAAATGTTTCCATTACAGTAAGGATGGGCATTGAAAGCGAAACTGCCCAAAATACCTTGCCATGATTAAGAAGACACCATCAGGTATACACTTGTCTTTTATTGATATTTCCTTAGCATTTGATGCTAACATTGGTTGGGTATTAGATACCGCTTGTCCTTGTCACATCTGCAATGTGTTGCAGGATTTGAAGGAAGTTAGAAAGTTACAACCAGGAGAAGTACAGCTTCATGTTGGCAATGGAGATTTCCTACAGGTCGAGGCAATTGGATGTTTTAATTTACTACTTCCATGTAATAAAATAGTTGTATTGAATAATTGTTATTATGTGCCAAACATTATCCGGTAAATTATTTCAATTCCTGTATTAGACAATGAAGGATATCATATGCATGTTAGGAATCATTCCTTATATTTGTATGATTTGGATAATGTTTTGTTAGCTGAGTGTCAGTTGATAAATGGGCATTACATATTAGATACAATAGGAAATGTCATGAATGTACAAGTGAATGCTAATTGTTATGCGAGAACTTTAAATGATATAAAATTGTGACATATGAGATTAGGTCATATAGGGGTAAGATGCCTATCTCGTCTGGTTAAGGATGGTCAGATACCTGATCAGACCATAGAATCATATCCAGTTTGTGAATCTTGTATTCAAGGGAAAATGACCAAGGCTCCATTTATTGGTGTTGGACACCATGCCACTGATTTACTGAAACTAATACATAGTGATGTATGTGGTCTAATGAATCACACTGCGATGGGTGGTTTTCGATACTTTATTATCTTTATCGATGATATGTCACGATATGGATATGTGTTTCTTATCAAACATAAGTCAGAAACATTTGAAAAGTTCAAAGAGTTTCGAAATGAAGTAGAGAAACAAACCGGAATGTATATCAAATGCCTTAGATCAGATCGAGGGGGTGAATATATGAGCAGTGAATTTTTGAATTATTTAAAGGAGAATGGGATTCTTGCTCAGTATAGTCCTCCAGGTACTCCACAACACAATGGTGTTTCGGAGAGGAGGAATCGAACTTTATTGGATATGGTCCGATCAATGATGAGCTTCACTGATCTCCCTGAATATCTATGGAGGTATGCACTAGAAACTGCTGCTCACATATTGAATAGAGTTCCATCAAAAGCCATTCCATCCATTCCACATGAGATATGGACTGGAAGGAAACCAAGTCTTAAATATATTAAGATTTGGGATTGTCCTGCTTACGTAAAAGTTACACAACAGGATAAACTTGCACCTAAAATTTACAATTATAGATTCATTGGATATCCCAAGAATTCAATGGGATACCAATTCTATGATCCAGAAGAACGAAACATGTTTATGTCTCATTATGCCACTTTTCTAGAGAAATAATTTCTTATGAATCGTGGAGATTGTAGAAAGATTGAGTTAGATGAACTCAATCAGAATGTAAATGAACCAACAATGGAACTTCAGGCTCAATCAAACAGAATACCTTTGACACACCCTCCACGTAAGTCAGAAAGGATATCAAGGTTACCTAAAAGGTATGGTTCCATATCTAAAGGTGCTCTTGATGTTTTCTTGATTGAAGAAAAGGATCCTTTAACTTACAAAGAGGCGATGTTGGACATCGATTCGGGAAAATGGCAAGAGGCCATGAAATCTGAAATTGACTCAATGCATCACAATCAAGTCTGGGACTTAGTTGAGCTTCCTGAAGGAATTGTTCCTATCGATTGTAAATGGATTTACAAGCAGAAGCGAATGCTCGATGGGAAAGTGGAGACTTTTAAAGCCCGATTGGTGGCGAAAGGTTATACTCAATAATCTGGGATCGACTATGAGGAAACCTTCTCACCAGTAGCGATGCTTAAGTCAATTCAGATTTTAATAGCAATTGCTGCGTATTATGACTATGAAATTTGGCAAATGGATGTGAAAAAGCATTCTTAAATGGATATCTTGAGGAAGAAATCTATATGGAACAACCTGAAGGTTTTACATCCAGCCAAACTTCTGGTCTAGTATGTAAACTGAAGAAGTCTATATATGGACTTAAGCAAGCTTCCCGAAGCTGGAATCTTCGTTTTGATGAGGTAATCAAAGGGTCTGGTTTCATCAAGAACGAAGAAGAATCATGTGTGTATAAAAAGAGCAGTGGAAGTATGGTGGTCTTCTTGGTTCTATATGTGGATGACATACTCATTATCGAAAACGATATTGGTATGCTGCAATCAGTCAAAAGTTACCTAAGTAAGAATTTCTCCATGAAGGATTTGGGAGAGGCTTCTTATATACTAGGTATAAAGCTTTATAGAGATAGAGCTAAGAGGCTTATAGGACTCTCCCAATCATCGTACATTGATAATGTCTTAGAAAGGTATAGTTTCAGTAACTATAAGACAGATAACATACCTTTTAGACATGGCATTAATCTTTCGAGGAAAATGTGTCCTCAGAGTGAAGATGAAAAGGTTAGAATGTCTAGCATACCTTATGCATCAACTGTGGGAAGCTTGATGTATGCCATGATGTGTACTAGACCTGATATCACTATAGCTGTAAGTGTTACAAGCCGCTATCAGTCTGATTTAGGCGAAGGCCATTGGATGGCAGTGAAACATGTCCTAAAATATCTTAAGGGTATTAAGGACAAGTTTTTTATTTATGGAGAAAATGACCTAGTGTTGAGAGGATACACAGATTCAGATTTCCAATCTGATCTAGATGATAGAAAGTCTACATCTGGATATGTATTCATTCTCAATGGTGCTGCAGTCAGTAAGAAGAGTAACAAACAGTCATCAACAGCTGATTCCACAACAGAGGCAGAATATATTGCAGCATCAGAAGTAGTAAAAGAAGCGGTTTGGATACGTAAATTTGTCGTTGAACTTGGAATAGTTCCAAGTTCAATGGATCCTATACCATTATTCGGCGACAACAACGGAGCCATTGCACAAGTAAAAGAGCCAAGAGCACACCAAAAGTCTAAGCATGTGGAAAGACAATACCATATCATAAGAGAAATCTTGGCTAGAGGAGATATAATAGTTCGTAGAGTAGATTCTATGAATAATGTAGCGGACCCACTTACTAAGGCCTTAGCTCCAAAACTATTTGAAAGACATGTGGAGTCAATGGGTATTAGATACCATCGTGAATGACACTAAAGCAAGTGGGAGTTGTTGGGATTTGTGTTTACGTGTCATCCCTTTTATATATAAATATTTGCTTTATGTTTATACATTTAAGATTTTAATATATCACTAATTATTTGATATACAAATATAGTAAGATGCTTGTAATGTTTTAGACATTGTATAATCTAAAAGAGTTCAGATCTGATCTAAAGGAGTTTAGATTAGAACTAAGAGTTAGTAAAATCTAAAGAGTTAGAGCCTTGTCTGAAATGGGACAAAGACCTAAGAATATATTAGTAATGACATAGTTGCAATGAGTTGCAAATGGTGCTAGGAAATGTTGTTATGCAAATATGTTCTTAAATTTAATATTCCTGATCTATCTTCACTAATGCGGGTCTGTTAGTGAAAACCTTAATATATAGATCAGTGTATGTCTATATCTGGATAGTCCAGATGGTTAATTTTAGCGGACCATGAGTTTAGTGGAAACTCGTATAGAGATACAAGTATTCAGTAAGGACTGAATATTTAACAGACTCACAAAGATCTCCAATAGACATCCCATAATGCCGTTAATGAAGGATCTTTCGAGTTGAGTAGTATTCGTGGTCCTTATACCTGAGTACCACGGTGGACTTGTGAGTGATCCATCATACTTTGGTTCCACACATGTCAGATACCTTTTATAGTCTGACCACTGGGTGTTGCTGGGTATGGTCTGATGCTCATGAAGTCCGTTGTGTACAGATATGGGATCCATCAACTCAATTGGGTGAGTAAAATGATAAACACTTGAAATTATACATTTAATAAGAGTTTTACATGATTGTTTTGTATTACTAGTGTATTTAATTTTCTTAACTTAAGTATGTTTACAATATTGTACTTAATTATCTTATAACTGTTTTGTGGCAGGTTCGGTAAAATGGGCATAACTTTCTGCCTAAAGATCCAATTGAGGTGATTCTTAATCCTGTATAGAGCTGACTCAATGGGATAACATATTGTATTTGACAAAGCATTGGAAATCCGAGTGTTTAGAGGGTGAAAATTGGCCTAGAATAGAATTGATCTGCAGTACAGGCCCAGTTTGAACAGTTATCAGTATTTGGCCCATAACTATAGAAATACGTATCTAATACGTATGAGATCACTCAATTTGGAAAGATAAGAGAATTATCTACAACTTTTATGTTTTGAGTGACAGCTAATTCGGATCACATCAATTCCAAATTGAATAATCAAGTGGGTACCCAAGTGATAATGAATGCAAATTATTTTGCCACCATTCTTGACTTTCATCAACCAAGTGGTTCCCTCCAAATTTGTCTCGATTTATCCATGTTTTTCTATAAATAGGTGGCTTGTTTATGCCTAAAGAATGTAATTAGAAAGTTGGAATTTAGTTCAAAATACTTTTCCTTTGTATCCATTTTCTTGTACTATTATTTCTCTTGTTTACTATTAAGTCATGTTATTTCTTCTTCCATTTCTTTTCTTTTCATTTAGTTTTATTATGTCCAAATAATTTTGTTTAAGCTAAGGTGAAAGGGTGAAGCTCTTGGCAAGATAATAAGATATGTTTAATATTTATTCATGAATTTAATGCTTCATTTTTAAGTTATGCAAATTTATATATGATGTATTTATTTTGTTTGTAGAATTAATACCCTTTCTTCTAAAGTGGTGATTCTTGATTTATTATTGACAAACTTAATACTTGGCACAATAAATTCTTGAAACCATTTACAAGATTTGGTTTATATAACCTTTCTTGTAAAGTGGGAGTCTTGATTTATTGTAGACAAATATAAAGATTGACATAATAAATACTTGAACCCATTTATAAGATTTGGTGTATAATAATTAAAAACAATAAATACTAATTAATATATAAATGATGATGAACTTTAATTGCTATATTTTCCGATTTGAACCTTCTTTGTGTGAGGATTCCAATTGAGTTATAAAAAAATTAAATATATTCTTATTTCTTATGCCAAGAGTGAATCTCCATAACCTTAGCTTTTTATTTGAATTGGTTAATTGAAATAATATTTGCAAACATCTTATACTGCATTAATTATCTTTAAAGTGTTTATAATTTGTAATTTTAATTCTACTTCCCTGTGGATCGACCCCGTTCTCATCGGGTTATTTATTACTTCGACAATTCTGCACTTGGGAATAACTTCTATATTCTGGACATGTCAAGTTTTTGGCGCCGTTGCCGAGGAGGTAACGTTAATATTTTGTTTTGTTATTGTTTGTTTGTTTATTTTATTTTCATGGAAGGCTGAGCCTCCTACTCGTTATTTATTATTCGTTTTTTTATTTTTATTTTTTTATTTTCATGGAAGGCCGAGCCTCCTAACGTACTTTACTTTATTTATTCTGTTTTTATTTTCGCGGAAGGCTGAGCCTCCTACTCTTTATTTCGTTTATTTATTATTTTTTACTTTTTATTTTCATTTTTTTAATTTTCATGGAAGGCCGAGCCTCCTAACGTACTTTACTTTATTTATTATTCGCCTTTTATTTTCGCTTTTTATTTTAATGGAAGGCTAAGCCTCCTACTATTTATTTATTAACTTTTTATTATATAATCTAATATCACTAATCTAACTTCTAATTATTTATCTTTATTTTGCTTTTAGTTTTACATATTTTATTTACTTGTGTGTAATATTTTATTTTATTTACCTGTGTTTAATATTTTATTTGTATTATTTATTGTTATTGTATTTTGTTTTGTTTCTTTTTATGAGCGGTTGGTTTCGAGTTCCTAATTCTTATCGTTTAGTAAAAGGTAATTTCAAAACTTCCTTTGATAATTTGTTAGATTCTCCTTCATCTTCTCATTCTTCACCAAGTAACACCATGAGCGAAAATCAAATTGAGGGACTCATAGACCCAGGGGACAATCAGTCCCAACATAATGACCATAACCGACCTAGGACACTTAGAGACTATATGAACCCTACACGAACCGGTGCACCATCTTGCTTAATTTTTCCACCGGATGCAACGCATTTTAATTTTAAGCCAGGCATTATCCAACTTTTACCCACTTTTCATGGCTTAGATGCAGAGAACCCTTATCTACATCTAAGAGAATTTGAAGAAGTGTGTAACACGTATAATGATCAAAATTGTAGCATGAACACAATTCGACTTAAGCTTTTCCCTTTTTCTTTAAAAGATAAAGCTAAAACATGGCTACAAAACCTTAGGCCAGGATCTATTTCTTTATGGGATGAGATGCAACAACAATTCCTGAAAAAGTTTTTTCCCTCCCATAGAACAAATTCTTTCAAAAGACAAATCACCACTTTTGCCCAAAAACCAGGAGAAACCCTTTACCAATGTTAGGAAAGGTATAAAGAATTACTTAATATCTGTCCCCATCATGGTTTTGAAACATGGAGAGTAGTCTCAAATTTCTATGAGGGCTTAACACCCCAAGTTAGGCAAATGGTAGAAATGATGTGTAATGGAACATTTGAGGAAAAAGACCCAGAAGAGGCAATGAACTATCTTGACTTACTAGCAGAAAATGTTCAAATTTGGGACACTGCTGGTACCTGTGAGGCACCTAGTAAAAATCAAACCACTACATCTAGTGAGGGTATTTATCATCTTAAGGAAGACCATGACCTTCAAGCTAAATTAGCATCCCTTGCTAGAAAAGTCAAAACCTTAGAAATGAAAAAGAGTGGTCAAATAAAATCTGTTCAAGAAATTGTGTGTCACATTTGTGAAACCAATGATCACCCTACCAATGATTGCCCAACTTTGCCTGCATTTAGGGAATGTCTCCATGAACAAGCCAATGTTTTAAACACGTTCAAACGGTCAAACAATAACCCATATTCACAAAACTATAATCCTGGATGGCGAAATCACCCGAATTTTAGTTGGAGGAATGACACTCAAGCACAGGCTTCGCAACCACCTTTCCAGCCACACCAAAACTTTCAAAATCATCAAGGTTATGCACCATATGTCCACCTCCTAGGAAAAATCTTGAAGAAACCTTGCATACATTCATTGAAAAATAAGAGTCTGTTAATTCTCAAAATGCTTAAACATTTACTGATTTGAAAGATACTCTTGCTAAATTTGCATCTGCACTGAACATTCATGAGAAAGGAAAATTTTCTTCTCAACCACAGCCAAACCCCAAAGGACAACATAACTCAAATGCATGTAGTTCAGGAAGCCAACACATGGATCAAGTTAAAGCAGTTATCACTCTTCGGAGTGGTAAAATTGTTGAAAAAGAAATTCTTAAACCTCATGAGAGCGATGAATCAATCTCTAAGGGTAAGGAAAGTGTTGAACCTACACTTAATGAAGAAAACACTAAACCCTCACCTCCACCCCCATTTCCTCATGCATTACGTAATACTAAGAAGATGAATCACAATCCTAAAATTTTTGAAATCTTCAAACAGGTAAAAGTTAATATTCCTTTACTGGATGCTATTAAACAGGTTCCATCTTATGCAAAAATTTTGAAAGACTTATGCACAGTAAAAAGAAAACTGAATGTGAAAAAGAAAGCATTTTTAGCTGAACAAGTAAGTGCCATTCTTCAGAACAATAATTCTTTGAAATATAAAGACCCTGGTTGTCCTACAATTTCATGTATTATTGGAAGTCATAAAATTGAACAAGCCTTACTTGATCTTGGTGCTAGTGTGAATTTATTGCTGTATTCAGTTTATCAGCAGCTCAATCTCGGGGAGTTAAAATCAACATCTGTAACTCTTTTACTTGCTGATAGATCAATAAAAGTACCAAGAGGGATAGTGGAGGATGTCTTAGTTCAAGTTGATAAATTCATATATCCTGTGGATTTTATCGTCTTGGACACAGAACCTGTCAAATGATGTAATCCGATACCTGTTATTTTAGGTCATCCATTTTTAGCAACTTCTAACGCTTTGATTAATTGCAGGAATGGAGTAATGAAGCTTTCATTTGGAAACATGACACTTAAACTCAATGTTTTTAATATGTATAAGCAACCATATGAAGAGGAGGATGAAAGTGAAGAATGTGACATGATTGAAACGATTGTGGAGGATCATATTCAAAAAGGGAGTTCTACCGATCCCTTAGAAATGTGTTTAATAAATTCATTTGAGTCAAATATACAATTAGATCCTAAAATCTCTGACATATGTTCTTTACTTGACTATGCACAGGTGATTGAAAATAAAAGATGGAAACTAAAGTTTGAAGAATTTGGAGAAAATGAGGATAAAAAGAACGAAATTTCAAAGTTGGAGTTAAAACCTCTGCCTGAAGGACTGAAATATGCATTTCTTGGAGAGAAACAAACTTACCCGGTGGTAATCGCTTCTACACTCACAAGTGAACAAGAAGATAAGTTGATTGAATTATTGAAAATGCATAAAAATGCAATTGGGTGGACTTTAAAAGACATAAATGGTATTAATCCTTTGATTTGCACACATAGAATACACCTAGAGGATAATGCCAAAACTTCCCAACAACCTCAAAGGAGATTAAATCCACATATGAAAGAGGTAGTGAGAGCTGAAGTTCTCAAATTACTTGAAGTAGGAATCATCTATCCGATCTCAGATAGTAAGTGGGTAAGTCCTACTCAGGTAGTACCAAAACAATCTGGAATCACAGTCATTGAAAATGAAAAAGGTGAGTTAATACCAACTCGAGTCTCATCTAGTTGGAGGATGTGTATAGATTATAGAAAATTGAACTTGGCCACTAGAAAAGACCATTTTCCTTTACCATTCCTTGATCAGATTATAGAAAAAGTAGCAGGACATCCCTACTATTGCTTTCTAGATGGTTACTCTGGCTATTATCAAATTCCTATAGCACTAGAGGACCAAGAAAAGACTACATTCACATGTCCTTTTGGAACCTTTGCTTTTAGAAGAATGCCCTTTGGACTTTGTAATGCCCCAGCAACATTTCAGAGATGTATGTTAAGCATTTTTAGTGACATGATTGAGCATTATTTAGAAGTTTTCATGGATGATTTAACTGTGTTTGGAAATTCTTTTGATAATTGTCTTGAAAACTTAGAAAAGGTCTTAAAAAGATGTGAAGAAAAGAGTCTTGTATTGAACTGGGAAAAATGACATTACATGGTTACTTCTGGAATTGTTTTGGGACATATAGTATCTTCTAAAGGAATTGAAGCGGATAAGGCAAAAGTTGAACTCATTACACATTTTCCTCCACCAAAAACAGTCAGAGAAGTCCGATCCTTTTTAGGACATGCTGGATTCTATAAGAGGTTCATAAAAAACTTTAGTGCTATATCTAAACCTCTTTGTAACCTCTTAGCAAAAGATGTATCATTTAAGTGGACTCAAGAGTGTCAAAATTTGTTTGAAAAATTAATTGGCCTCTTAACATCTGCTCCTATCATACAATCTCCTGACTGGTCTTTACCTTTTCAGCTCATGTGTGATGCTAGTGACTACGCTGTTGGTGCTGTATTAGGACAAAGAAAATGAAGGTAAATCCTATGTAATTTATTACGTAAGTAAAACTTTAAACAGTGCACAAATGAATTACACAACAACTGAAAAAGAACTACTTGCTGTAATATTTGCATTAGACAAATTTCATTCTTACTTAATTGGTTCTTCAACTATTGTATTTACTGACCATGCTGCTGTAAGGTACTTAATGTCAAAACAGGATGCAAAACCAAGGCTAATTCGATGGATTCTATTGCTACAAGAATTTATTATCACTATCAAGGATAAGAAGGGAGCTGAGAATGTTGTTGCAGATCACTTATCAAGACTCACACCAGATTCATCAACAGAAATAACACCTATTAATGATTCTTTTCCCGATGAATTTTTATTTTCTACTGTTACAATGCCCTGGTATGCTAATATTGTTAATTTTCTTGTAACAGGAGAAATGCCACCTCAATGGAATGCTCAAGACAAAAGAAAATTTTTAACGGAGGTGAGAAAGTTTTATTGGGATGATCCTTATCTCTTTAAATATTGTCGTGATCAAATATTTCGAAGATGCATATCCGACAATGAGGTAAATAAAGTTATTGAATTTTGTCATTCTGAAGCATGTGGGGGACATTTCTCATCAAAGAAAACAGCTGTAAAAATCTTGCAATGTGGATTTTATTGGCCCACATTATTTAAAGATACACATGCATTTTGTATAACTTGTGAAAATTGTCAAAAGTTAGGATCAATTTTAAAATGAAACATGATGCCTTTGAACCCCATTCTTGTTATTGAAATCTTTGATTGTTGGGGGATAGATTTCATGGGACCATTTCCGTTATCATTTGGATTTACGTATATCTTAGTTGCAGTAGATTATGTCTCAAAATGGATTGAGGCTATTCCATGTCGACATAATGACCATAAAACAGTCATGAAATTTTTGAAAGAAAATATCTTAAATCGATTTGGAATCCCTCGAGCCATTATAAGTGATGGGGGTAAGCATTTTTGTAATAGACCATTTGAAACATTAGTGAAAAAATATGGTATTACTCATAAAGTTGCCACCCTTTATCATCCTCAGACAAGTGGACAAGTTGAATTAGCAAATAGGGAGATAAAACAAATTTTAGAAAAAACTGTAAACCCAAATCGCAAAGATAGGTCTTTAAGACTAATTGATGTACTGTGGGCTTATAGAACTGCTTTTAAAACTTCATTGGGCATGTCTCCCTATAGGATAGTTTATGAAAAACCTTGTCACTTACCTGTGGAACTTGAGCATAAAGCCTACTGGGCTATTAAAACTTTCAATGAAAATCTTGATTCTGCTGGACACATACGTAAATTACAAATAAATGAACTTGAAGAATTGAGAAATGATGCATATGAGAATTCAAAAATTCATAAAGCTAAAATTAAAGCTTTTCATGATAAAAAAAATACAGAGAAAAACATTTGACACTGGTCAGAATGTTTTGCTTTATAATTCTCGACTTCACATATTCCCTGGAAATTTAAGATCAAGATGGAGTGGCCCTTTTATTGTGAAACATGTGTACCCTTATGGAACAATTGACATTGAAAATCCTAGAAATGAGAATGTGTTTAAGGTAAATGGGCAAAGACTCAAGCCGTTTCTAGAAAACCAAGCTTTTCATGAAGAATTACGTTCCTGTCGGATCCTTGTTACGAGACCAATTAATCTTTTTTTATATATTTACATATTTATATATATTTACATATTTATATATATTTATTCTTCTTCTAACATTTTTTTTTACTTGCAGGTTAATTTAGTAGTTTTGTTAAAGTTTTGTTTTGCACCTCGGTTAAGCGGCGGATAACGGTACTCCGTGATATTTCAAATCGGTTTTGTCAGTTTCCCATAATTACTGATATCTTCTCTTCTTTCCCCTTTTCTAAAAAAAAAAAATGGATGACATTCTAAAAAATTTGAAAAACGTTTTCCCTCATTGCCTCAAAATTCCTTGAAGAAAATTTACCAAGCAAGATGTGAAAGATTAAGGTTATTAATGATTATGAATATACCTGTTGATTTACGTTGGTTAATTGAAGCCAAAGTTAGATTGACAGGTGAACTTTCAGACTCATTAATTTTCTACATGCCTGGCTTAGGTAAAAGCTCTTTTTCAAAAAAACGAAGAGCAAAACGATTAAATGTTTGTTACAAGTGTGCACGCACGACTTGCAACACATGTTGCCGCACTTTAGGAATGGTGTCTGTAAATCGTGAAGATAAAATTAGGTTCATTAAGGATGGCCTGAGTAATTCATGAATTATGGATATCCACTCTTGAGACGCATCCTAGTGGATATGTACATATTGCAATTCATGAATTATGGGACATATTCCTAAAAGAACATGAGCGGAGTTGAAGAAAAGTTATAAACTCTCTAGACCTATTTACTATTGTGTTCATTTTATATTATAATTAGATTAACTATATCCAGCTTATAATTGTTCACTTCAAACACTCTTACACTCTAAAGCTATTTAATGTTCATTAGTTGTAAGGTAGAATATATGTATTCATACAAAGAAAGTAATTAAGGTCGTCTAATATCTAGAACTTGGTTGATTAGCTTTGGGTGAAATCCTAGGATATATATAGTAAGGGATATGATTATTGGCCATGTTTGTCCTTAGTCACCCTTTTTGAGCTTGATTGACTATATTCTTTTTTTTTTTCAAAACCACTTTAGAAGCCTATAGCCAATTAATTCTTTTATCCGTCATAAATACCCTTCGCACTATGATACATAACATCTTGTTATAAGGGTCATGAAGTGATTCAAAGTTATAGGTAAAAAGAAGAGGCATCTCTGGAATTGTTCTCATTCAGTTAAAAGAATTGAATTTCATTTAGAAGAACTGAAGAAGCTTGATTCAAAAATAAAATCAATCAAAAAAAAAAAAACCTTCTAGAAATACAATAGAGAATAATAGGACTATTGAAAAGATGGGTTCAAGGAAAATAAGTTTAGGGGAGTGGACTAGGAAAAAGAAAGAATAAATTGATCCTTAGACAAGGGGTTATGGTTATAGTGCAATTTGAACTTAAATTTGTTTTTGAATTTTCACACCCTAACCCAAGCCTCTCCTTACAAGCTGATAAAAGTCCTATTTGATCTCTTGTTATATACTTGTTCTACATTAGTAGAGATTGCTATTAAAAAAAAGCTTATGAATAATTATTTTGGGCTTAATCTTTCTTTTAAAAAAATAAGATATTCAAAAATACAATTGATGTGAAAATAAATAGCTTGACATACACTCATAAGTGAATGATTATAGGGTAGATATAAGCATGATGATTAGAGTATAGAATGAGCACGAATAATTTTTGAATCTAAAGATTTTATATGTGTAATTCATAATTTGAGACAAATTTACAAATTTTTGATCGATCCATGCAATTCATGGTTCAAAGGATGTTAAGAGGTTCATTTTATATATATTTGTTTTTTGCATTGTTAGTTTGTTCTTGTTTTGCTCGAGGACGAGCAAAAGTCTTAAATTTGGGGGTATTTGATAATATCATAATGGCAATAGTATTTTAGCACTTTAACTTGGGTATTTTACTTTAAACTATTAATATTTGGCTATTTATTTGTGTTTTTGATCTTAAATAGGTGCATGAGGGAAAATGCTACACATAGGATAAACGGGAGGAGATTCAGGTGGGAAATGAACGAGATGCGCTCGAAAGTCGAACGTCGTGCAGCATATGGTTGGGCACCACTGCGCCCACGACTGAGTGCCATAGGGCCCAGATCAGTGATTGAGTGCCACGACAGCCATCAAGGAAGACCATTCTTGCATTACCCATTCCCAGCACCACAACGCCATTGCGATGTATAAATACCCATCTCAACTCTCCTATTGGAGGGTGGATTCGAAGCTCCTCGCACCTAGGGTTTCTCATATCAACAAAAATACTCTTTTGAGAAAAAAATAGAGAGACTTGGCAAGGAGGAAAATGCAAGCAATGGATACATATCTAATTCAAGATATCAAAGCAAATTTATTAAAGATTGAAGAACCAATTCTTAGGCATTCAAGTCAAGAGGAAGGAGAACAACTCAGAACGTCACTTGTGTTATTTTCTTCCTTAACTTTGAGAGATGATCTTGTTTATGATATTTTTATATTCTTGCTTTGATAATCTTGTTGTAAGCATGAGCTAAATACTTTTGATCTAGGGTTAGACGTTCTTGAACCTAGTATGTAATTGAATCTTTTAAACTCTTAGTTATGAACTTATATCTCATAATTGATTCAATCTATTTGTGCTTAATGCTTTCATTATACCTGATCACTATTTTAATTATGTAGGAACCATTATAACTTTGACAAAAGGGATTCATGTGTTTAGCCTATGGTAGATTGATACATGATTATAGGGTGACATCTATGAGTTCCATCTAGTAGAGACATATACTTATATGGCATGTATGGTTTGATTTAAACTTATTCTTAATAAGTTGCATTTTATTCGGATTACCATAGATATATAGGTAATAGTTACGGTGTGATATTATCATTCGACTTTCGACAGAAGCTTACGATGAAATCAGTGTCTAGCTAATCAATTGGTAGTAAGGAAATAACTAAGGGTTAAAGAATTCAATCAAATACTAGAGGATACGTCGAAACCTTATATTACTTATCAAATTAGTGAATTTTTATCTTTGAGTGCTTGTGATATTTAATTAGGTTTAATTTGATAGTGGTAGAATACTACGTTAAACTTTATCTCAAAAGTTTTTTCGGATAAAGGTAAAATAGAGTAATTTTAGTAATTGATTCAAGAAATAGAAACAATACTCTCTGTGGGATCGATAATATGGACTCAGTCCTATATTCTTTGATACAAAAGCGTTTACTTGTGCTAAGCTATTAAAGCATACATCAAGCCCATGGATTTAAAGACGAGTTTTATACATAGAGAGTTAGAGTAGAATATATATATGTCACAGCTATAAGGGTTTGTCGAACCTGACATAAAAGAGCATGCTTGCTTATTAATGAAGTCATTATACGGTGAAAATAATCTTCTAGGTAGTGGTATAAGAGATTTGATGATTTTATGATGACTTGTGAATTTAATAGAAGAAGTATGACTGTTATGTGTACTTTAAGGGTTTAAGTAGTGTGATGATTATGTATTTGCTTCTTTATGTGGATGATGTGTTGATTACATGTAGAGATATGAAAGAGATATAGAAATTGAAGAAGCAGTTGAGTGGCGAGTTTCAGATGAAGGATTTGGGAGCAGTAACGAGGATATTAGGTATGGATATTATTAGAGGTGGGCATTATTCCCAAACTCGACCCGTCATATCCTGAAATTTTGGGTCAGGACGGGAACGGGAATGGGTTCAGGACTCATTCGGGACAGAATTTTCTATCCCAAATGGGACGGGTCAGATTCGGGAGATTCCCAAACCCGAACGGGAATTCCCGACCCATTCTGAACCTGAACCGTCCCAAACCTGACCTAACCCGAACTGTCTTGTATTATCTTGAATTATCTCGAACCCATCTCGTATTGTCTCTAATTATCCCAACTTGTCCCAAATCTGAATCAAAACTACGTCGTTTTAAAATAATTTTTTTCAAAAAAATAAAATTAAGATTTCCCGACCCGTCCCGACCCAAAATATGTCCCGATCAAGACATATTTTGATGTCCCAATCGGGTTCTAGTAAGGGTCCGAAATTCTCGAACCCGACCCGAACTTGAAATTGCCCACCCCTATATATTATGAGAGAAAAAAGAGACATTATCTTCTTATCACAATAGAGATATATGTTCAAGATCCTAGAGAAGTTTGTTATGTCCAATACAAAGGTTGTCTCCACATCTATTAGCCAAATATTTTAAAAGTTTAGCAACACAGTCGCTAAAATTTGAAGAGGAGAATTGCAGATGAATAAAGTATCGTATGCTAGCATTGTTGGGAGCAATGTGTATGCACTGGCTTGTACAAGACCAGACATTATACAAGTGGTGAGAGTCGAAGTAGATACATGACGAATCTAAGAGAAGATTATTGGCTTATAGTGAAGTAGATATTAAGATATCTCAAAGGAACGTCAGATCTTGGTTTGTTGTATAAAAGGGCTACGAATAAGGGTGAAATAGTTAGAGGATACATTGACTCAGATTATATGGGTGATCTTGACAAGAGAAGGTCTTTAACTGGGTACGTATTCATGGTGTTTGAGTATAGTATGTGTTAGAAGTTGATTTTATAGCACGTGATAGCATTATCAACCATGAAGGCGGAGTATATAGCTATAGGTAAAGCTATTAAGGAGGCTGTGTGGTTAAAAGGTATCTGCACAGTTATATTGGCTATTGAATATGTCGACATTGAAGTGTATTGTGATAGCCAGAGTACCATACATCCAAGCAAGCATCAAGTGTTTCACGAGAGGTCTAAACAAATTTTTGTGTGGCTTTATTTTTTAAGAGAAATTGTTCAAAGTGGTGAGATTAGTCTAATAAAGATTGTATCGTCTAAAAATTTGGCTGACATATTGACCAAGTCACTGCCCTCGGTTAAGTTTGTCCTAAGCAAGGGACTTAATCAGAATCACTATAATATGAGGGTGATCGAAGATGTGGAGATGAAAGATCTTAGAAGCTTCGAGGATGATTTTCAATTAATAAGGGGTTTGTTAAAAATTAGTGATTCAAAATCAAGAATGAGTTTTGATTTTGAGTTAGAGACCCATAAAGAGTCAGCTAGAAGTATAGTACGTAAAGGTTATGCTAGGAAGGAGCAAAACTAAAAAGCCAAAAGTAAGAAACTGTTCACATAGCACTATTTACGTAGGTACTGTTCATGCGGCAAGTTATAAGTATTTTCTATTTGAGCTCAATTGACTTCTTTACGTGACATTTGGACTCTTATAAGTAAAGATTCGTATTCCAACTAGGTTTAAGGTTTCTAGAATTAGTATTAACACTATATAAACCTTTATAACTCATTGTAATTGACATCAAACATTAAAATACAAACACACAAGAGAAAAATCCTTGATTACAATAGAGATCAATTATGAGTACAATTGAGTATTAGTTATTTGTGAGCTTTTATATTCTTGTAAAAGGCATTTTTTATGAGTGCCTTGTGATTCATTAATAAAGAAGTAAGATCTTGATCTACTATGGACGTAGGTAAGTTGTTAAACCACGTAATACTTGTGTTCTTTCTTTTACCTTTCTCTCTCTAGATTGCTTTCAAATTGCTTTGTTGCTGCGCCATATTGTTTGCTTGATATGCTTTTGCTTCAATAAACCTAGCTTTGATACCATTGTTAAGAGCCCAACGAATGACATATATCTCTATATTTATATTGTCCACTTTAAGACTGAGCTCTCATGGTTTTACTTTTGGGCACTACCAAAAAGGCCTCATATTAATGTAGATATACTTCACTCCTTATATACCCATGATCTTTCTCATTTCTTGCCACTGTGAGCCTTTGTGTGTTTCCTTAGCAATAACGTTTATCGTCTATTTATAATCATCACAATATATTGACAAAGGACACTATTTGTATGATTTATAATTTTTTTTTAAAAAGTTTTGAATTATTTTCTAAGAGATAACTCATAAAGCACCATTATGAACTCAATGATATTGCTAAAAAAAAATCTACTATCACTGAGATGTTACCATCCACGTCCATACAATTTGTTAGGCCTCTAACATTCTGTGTATATAGATTTCCTTGGTTATGTGGCCCTTCACCTTGCTTTGAATCTGATTCACTGTCGTCATCAGATTTCAAGTTGTTCAATTTAAGATTTTTTCATCTTTGTCCAAAACTAAAGCGCTATCATCATCTTCATACATTGAGGTATATTACCACGAAGTTAATCAATTATCTTCCTCTTACTTGACAAGCACATTCTTTATGTGTGACGCTGATGAAAATGGAAAAGCATCCTCTACCCTCTAATCTTCTATAGGTACATTGTGTTGTGGAAGCGCTTCACACAAGTATAAATAATGTAGTAAATAATGGAGAAACTATAATATAGAAAGAAAGGGTAGAATAAAGAACACAAAATTTACATGGTTCAATAATTGCCTACGTCCACAAAAGATCAAGATTTTACTTCTAATTGTTGAATCAACAGGATGTCACAAAGAACTCTTAGAAAGAACTCACAAAGAATATCTTTCTCTCACTACTAAGGATTACCAATAATTGCTTTATTTTGATATATGTGTTATGATCCTTGTTGTGATCTATTTTCAAGCCAAAATAAGGCCCTTACATAGCCTACAATACATCTTAAGTTAAACCGAGTCCGAGATAGAACAAATAGGGTGTTTAGGATAACTTAGGAATCCTAATAACTGTAAAAGACGAACCGGTACCATGGCTTTAGCTCTTGGTTGCCTCTGCGCCAAGTATACTGCTTTCAGCGTTGCGGCATTGAGAAATGTGTAAGCGGTAGTACCCTGCTAGGAGTGTCATGGCATTTAGCCTTTGTCTGATGTGTTGTAACATTGAGCTCCCAGTGTTGTGCACTTAGCCTTGTTCCGTGCTTTCAAGTTCTTCGCATCTCTGCGCCTTCTCTGCATGTCCCCTATTAATTGGCCTGACTCTAATTCTCTTCGAAGGTGATTTTTAATCAACTTCTTACAAATTCTCTCATTGATTCAAAGTCATCCACAAAGCTTTCCAAGATCTTTTATTTCTGAATCACCCTTGCCCTCACATAGGAGTGACTTTAGTTAAGTTCTTATATAGGATAAACTTAACCGATGGCAGTGGCTTAGTCAATATATGAGTGGAATTTTTAGATAACACAATCTTTGTTAGTCTAATCTCGTAACTTTAAATAATCTCTTTAATGATATGAAGTCGCATATCAATATGTTTTGACTTCTTATGTAACAGTTGATGCTTGCTTAGGTGTATGACATTCTGGCTATCACAATATATACTGGTGCCAAATTTCTCAATAGTCATCATCTCTGTGCAGATACCTTTTAATCACACAACCTTCTTAATAGCTTCACCCACAGCTATATTCTCTGCCTCCATGGTTGATAGTGCCACCACATGCTGTAAAATCAACCTTTAGCACAAATTACACCTAAATACTGTAAATATATACCTAGTCAACGACCATTTCTTGTCAAGATCACCTGCATAATCTGAGTCGACGTATCCTTTTAGCATTTCACCTTTATTCTCTACCTTTTTCTACAACAATCCTTACTTCGACATTCCTTGAGATATCTCAAAATTCATTTAATTGCAAGTTAGTGATCGTTCCCTAGATTTTTCACGTATCTACTTACAACACTAATTGCTTATGCTAAATTTGATCTTGTGCAAACTATCATATACATGATGCTTTCAACAGCGCTACCATATGGTACTTTACTCATCTGTAGTTTACCATTTTCAGATTCTGGAAACTGTGCTACTGGAAGTTTGAAATACATAACCAAATGAGTAGAGACAGCCTTCGCATTGGACATACAAAATCTATCAAGTATCAAGTATCGCATTGGACAAGAAGATTGTTAGGGATCTAGTATACATCGGTGTATGCATGTGCAATAGTATTCATTGTATTAAAATACGTATCTCATACAATACAATAAACACAATAAATAATATATTAATCATATTAACATATTTGAAGGGTTAAGAAATCACTGAACCATGTAACGTTTTACACGTGTATCCTGAGAGTCCTCCTAGAGACCAACCCGTTAGCAGTTCTAGTCACCAACTTGGTGGGCTTGATAAGCTAGAACATCAGCTTCAAATCCAGCACTTGGTTTAATACTTAAACCTCAAGCTATGTGTTTACCATTAATCAACTCTTGATTAATAATAATAGCTTATTGCTATTTAATGAATAGGCTAATAAGAGAATATTATGAATTATACTTTTAACACTTGAAATTTAAGAAAAAGAAACAATTTCTTCATCCTTTTCTTTTCACATGGCCGATCACCTATTTGAAACCAAAACAATAATTGCTTTGTATTTCAAAACAACAAAAGCAAAGCAATTCACAATTGCTTCTCTCGGTTCACACACTTAACATCTCAAAATATATATATATGAAATAATAATACTGTATTAATAAAAATACAAGACTTGGCCACAAAGTTTATATAAATATTATTATTATAACTAATAATAATATAAAAGGAAATAATGCTTGACAACTAAACATCAGTATAATATAATAATATTATACAATATATAATAATGAGATATTTTGATTATTTAATAATTAAATAATTAATGTGTAAAATTATTATTTTACCACTTATGAAGAGTTATCAAGTCTACCACCTAATGGGTTCCACCGTACCCACACTTGGGTAAACTCAACCGAGGGTCCAAAATATGTCACATGTTATGATACAATTAGTAAACAATAATTGTTAACTAATTATTATATTTAACACTTAAATACGAACACATGCACATTCTCGTGGTAGTATTGGATATTATTAGACTGAATAATTCAATCTGGTACACTGCCTCAGTGCTCAACGAGTACACTCAATATCGCAGGACTCCCTAAGGCCACGCCCGATTCATCAAATGGAACTATTCCTTGAGTCTGTGAACATTGCCCCATGCACATGTCACAGAAATACAAATCAACACGTCGACCATCCAAGCTGAGGTAACAACGCATACGTATAGTCCTTCCATCATGATATCCTGGATATGCGGGGATATAGATTAATCACCATCAAATCCCCATGTGCTCATCCATATTATATCCCCAAATTTGTATCTCATAGAACAATATGTACAAACTCATTTTTCATATTATTACACTCTGGCGGAAACTTTTTCCTGAGATTAATGCTTGTGGCCACAAGACTTTCTAAGATATAGTTTTGAAGTATCTGGATATCTAACTTCCTATATGACCTGATGGATCCTATATCTGTACACACTGGACTCCATAGGCATCGGACCATACCCAGCGACCACGTATACTACTCAACTCGAGAGGACCCTTCGTTGATGGCTTACGTAGGATGTCTACCGAAGGCCCTCGTGAGTTCATCCTATATCTAGTCTTAACTAGATACCCATATGTCAATACGAGCTCCAAGCTCATAGTCTGCTAGGAACGACCATCTATACCCTATAGGTACGACATATGCTGATCTATATAAAGTTATCCATCGAAAGACCCGCATCGATAGAAATAGATTAGGGATAATATTCGAGAACATGCTTGCGCAACTGAAATTTTCTGGCACCTAATTACAACTCTTGTAACTATGCATTTACTAGTATATTCCCGAGTCTAAGTCTCATTACAGGCAAGGTTCCAACTCTTAGATCTTCGCTGAGTATTATAACCAGCTAACAATTAGCTGTGCCAATATTTAGCCTTTATATCTCTTAACATAGCTAATTGTGGGACCTTATCTAAACTCTTTTAGATCAGATTTGAACTTCTTCAAATCATACAATGCCTGTAATGTTACATTGCATAGTACTATTTAAATAGCTTTAGCAATTTAATGAGAATGTACACTTATATAAATAATAAGTATATATAAATTCAAGGTTGGCACGTAAGCACCAACCCTAACAAAAATAACACCTTTTCTTTCCCTGACTACATTCATACTTAAGATTTGCTTTGCTGCTCCCAAATTCTTCAACTCAAACTTATTACTCAGCTACTTTTTTGATTTCTATATTTCTTCCATATCCCTACATGCAGTCAACATATCATCCACATACAGAAGTAAATATATACTCAATCCACTACTAAGGCTTTTAATGTAGGATCTGATCCCTATTAGTAGTATAGGTACCTAAATTTTAGTAAAGTGATAAAGACACCGCAGGGTTATCCGATTTCAACCCTATTAGATTTAAATTGGTAATTTCACACGCGATTGGAGTGTCGGACGGTTATGAAATATTTTTGGAATTTTTTTCTATTAGCTTGGAAAAGGAAATTTTAATTTAATACATGAATTTCTATTTAAGGGTTATGCATGAAACAAGCCTTTGTTAAGAAACATAATCCATATGTTAGCAAATGGACCAATTAGAGACAAGTTGGTAGATTGCCAAGATGGAAGTCTAGTTGGTTCCTTTGACTATTCTAACAAAATAGTTAGAAATAAACCAATTAAATACTTTCATTTTGAACTAATAGCAACTTAGAAATTTAGAATTAGATGAGGGGAAAATTGGACTTTTAGAAGAGCACTATATAAGGATGAAGTGTCTAAAATTTTGCTAAGTAAAAAGCATAATGTGTTGGAGCACAAAAGGAAAATTTTGGCCATAAGAGGGAGTTCTTACTACAGTGAAATTCAATGATTTTGCATGAGTTTTCATCATTGATCAAGTTAAGATAAAGCCAAATACAAGTTTATGTGATCAATTGAAGCTTCTACTAGTGAAAATCTAAGGAAAAGAGTTGAGTTGAAATCAAGTGTAGAGTTTAAAAGACTCATCAAACTCAAGGAATTAGTAAGGTGAAGAAAACCAAGAGCAGTAAAGGAAGTAAGCATTCCAGAGAAGAATTGAGTTTGGAGCAGTTGGTGCAATCCTCAGTGCACAAGTTGCTGATTCTCTTACAACTGATTAATGGGCCTAGTCTGACGATTATTTTGTAAATGTAAATGTGCTAAGTAGTACTTTTTTATTTTTGCATAGTAATCATAGACTTGTATATTTTGAAAATATGTTTGAACAAACAAGAAGAGATTTTGATACTATAGTGATAGTTTTACTTTTTATTTATATGTTAATTTTGTGATTTAAATAAAATTATTGAGTTGAGTTTGAATTTGGTTTTGAAAAAGACTAGGGATCATATTTTAAAGTTAAGAAGCTGTTTGAAATAAAAGTGTAATTTTTCTTGCAGGCTTTGTATTAGATTCTGAGAAAAATAGGGAAACTCTATCTATTTTTTTAAAAATTTAATAAGTTATTTTCACGTATATTTCAGGATTTTCTCAGTAATAGTAAAAATTAAAAAGGGGTTCGCCTCACAGAATTTCTCAGCTTAAATAGTTAGATTATGAGAAACTTTCATTAGGGTGCCTGACGGGGCCACTAGGATGTACAATAGAGGGTCTTGGGGCGGGTCCTATCAGAGTGGTATCAGAGCTCGATTTTTGATGTTCTCAGTTATATGAGGTTTATTTTCAAAATGAAATTTCTCAAAAGTACATGCATTTTCTAATTTTATTAAATTGAATTTCATGCTTTTGATAACCATTTGTATTATTAAATTTTAAAAAAATATGCATCGTCATAGGGACCCACGTATTAGAAGAGCAACTGCAGAGGCTCTTACGTTCGAAGAGGAGTAGGTGAATGAGTCAGTAAATGTTTCCATGCCTCAAACCCTTTTCGAGTTATCTTCGCCTATCGAGCAAGATGGTGGAAACATAAATGTAGCTCAGATGGCACAAATACTAGCAATAATAATTTAGTAGCGGAGAGAGGCAAGAGTATCTATTGAGTACACCAAGAAATTGGGCACTAAGTCGTATGATGGTACAGAAGATCCTGAGAGAGCCCTATCCTGGCTAAAGAATAATGAAGAACTTTTCCAGGTTATGGGGTGTTCTAAAGAACAGATGGTTGTATACTCAACATTTCTAATGAAAGAAAGGGTGAAAAACTAGTGGAAGGCCTTGTAAAGGAGGAATTTTGATTGGGTGTCTTGGGCGCTTTTCAGAAGGGAATTTCTGGATAAGTTCTACCCCAAAAATTATAAAAACGTGAAGATAGAAGAGTTTTTCAAGCTAGAACAGGGTTCTCTCTCCGTTGCAGAGTATGAAAAGAAGTTTTTAGAGCTCATCCGTGTCATTCCGTTCATAACTGATAATGATGAGCAAAAGGCTAATCGCTTTGCAATTGGCCTCAATCTTCAGATCAGGGCTTACATGGTATCGACAACTCACACTTAGTAAGAAGCATTGGTAGAAGCTACAACTTGAGTTGAAAGAAGCATGGCAGCCATTCCTAAATCAAAACAGCAGGGCCAGAAAAGGGGCTGGTCAGGTGGTTCTCGAGGAGGACCTAGTAAATTTGCAAGAATAGAGGAGAGATCTACTTAGTCCAGCAGTCAGAAATTAAGCCAATAAGCTTAATCAAGTCAAGCTTCGGTTAGAAAACCATCAGCTAGATCCCGAAGCATTAAAGAGAGTTGGAAGGATTTTTTGGTATGTAACAAATGCGACAAGACTTATCCTAGGGATTGTAGGAAGTGGACTACAGGTTGATATAAGTGTGGTCAGGAGGGTCATTATATGAGAGAGTTTCCAAACATCGGAGCCAGTAGTAAGCCAGAAGATAGACTATAAGCTCTAGGATAAACCAGTGGTGGCTGAGGACAGAGTCAAGGTGGTTCCTAATTCAGAAGGCCCAGCGGTTCAGGCCAGCCTAGTAGGGGAGCTAGTCGAGGTAGATTATCTGAAGGGCAGTAAGGCAGACCTCATACCTAGGCTAGGGTATTTACAGTAACCCAGCAAGAGGCGAATGCGGCCCTAGAAGTTGTGATAGGTACAATGTTAGTTTTTGATCAAGATGCTTATGTACTGATAGATCATGGAGCTACCCACTATTTTATTTCCAAAAGGGTTTACTGCAAATGCTAGTTTAGTGCCACAGTTATTAGATTGTAGCATGGCAGTGTCTCTTCCTACTGGAGACTCTTGTAGTAGAAAAGGTATGTAGAGGCAGTAAAATTTGTATAGGGGGGCCAAGAATTTTTGGCAGACTTGATCTTGTTGGCCATTAGTGAATTTAATGTGATTTTAGGGATGGATTGGTTATCCAAATATCAAGCTACAAAAGATTGCTTCTGAAAAGAAGTCATATTGTGTAGCTAGAGGGAATTGAATTCATTTTCTGTAGAGCACAAAATATACTTTCCGCCAGTATGGTGTCCGTAATGAGGGCAAGAAAGATGCTCCGGAAGTCAGGTCAAGGATATATAGTCTATGCAATAGAAGTAAAGGATGGTAGAATGAAATTGAAGGATATTTCGATGGTTAGAGAATTTTCAGATGTGTTCCCAGATAATCTCTCAAGGTTACCTCTAGATAGAGAAGTAGCATTTCGAATAAAATTAGCCCCTGGAACGAAATCAATTTCTAAAACCCCTTACAGAATGGCTCCTTCAAAATTGAAAACATTGAAGGTTCAGATAGAAGAGTTAGTGAATAAGGGTTTCATCAGGCCGAGTACATCTCTTTGAGGGGCACCAATCTTACTTGTAAAGAAGAAAGATGGAAGTATGAGATTGTGCATTGATTACAGAGAACTGAATAAAGTAACGGTGCATAATCAATATCCACTTCTGAGAATTAATGATCTATTTTATCAGCTGCAGGGGGCCAGAGTATTTTTTAAGATAGATCTAAGGTCAGACTATCAATTGAAAATTCAGGAGAAAGATGTTTCCAAGAATTATAAATTCTTGGTCATGCCTTTTGGGCTGACTAATGCCCTAGCCATTTTTATGGATCTTATGAACAAATTTTTTTAATCCTATTTAGATTAGTTTGTGATAGTATTTATTGATGATATACTGGTCTATTCAAGCAGTGATAAAAAGCACGCAGAACATTTAAGGATTATTTTGCAAACTCTAAGGGAGCATCGGTTATACGCCAAACTCAGTAAATGTTAGTTCTGGTTAGATAGAATTACATTTTTGGGTCATATAGTCTCTGTAGAAGGGGTAATTATAGATCCCCAGAAGATTGAAGCCATAGGAATTAGAGACAACCCACAAATGTGACGGAGGTTCATAGTTTCTTGGGTTTGGCTGGATACTATAGGAAGTTCGTAGAGGGATTTTCAAAGATAGCCATTCCTCTGACTAAGCTAACCTGAAAAGAAGAGAAGTTTGTATGGTTAGAGGCATGCCAGTGAGTTTTGATGAGTTGAAGAGAAGATTGACCTCAACCCCAGTGCTTACACTTCCAACAAGAAATGATGGATTTACCATATTTTGTAATGCTTCCAAGCAGAGTCTAGGTTGTGTATTGATGTAGAAAGAGAAATTAATAACCTATGCTTCTTGAAAATTGAAGAAACATGAGCAGAATTATCCCTCATATGACCTAGAATTGGTAGTGGTAGTTTTTGTGCTAAGAATTTAAAGGCATTATTTGTAAGGAGTTCCCTACAAAATATTTACAGACTACAAGAGCCTGCAGTACTTGTTCACTCAGAAAGAGCTGAATATAAGGCAGAGAAGATGACTAGAGCTTATCAAGGATTATAATTGCATACTTGAGTACCATGTGAAAAAAGCTAATGTAATAGTAAATGCTTTTAGCAGGAATCCTGTCAACTCAGTAGCCCACCTGAAGGTCGCATATCTATCAATGCTAATAGAATTGAGGTCTTTGGTTGTGAGATTAGATTTGTCAGATTCAGGAGCTCTATTAGCCATATTTCAGGTCAATCCGATATTAGTTGATCGAATTAAAGAATTACAGACTCAAGATCTACATGTAGTTAAATTGGAACTACATGTCCCTTAGAGACAATAAAATAACAAAATTAGAACATTTCCCTGTTTTTGTGAAGCTTTGGTTGTCCCCTTCATCTTTATCTTCACTATCTGCTTTGTCTTCCGCTTCTTCATTGTCTCCTATGTCATCTGTAACTGGAGGGTCTAGGTAAGTTGAAACATTTGGCAGGTGATGTGTATCCATGTCGAAGTGGGTTAGGACAATGCGAAAACCTGGTCTTGATATACTGCATAAGAGACAGTCCACTGCTAATATGCAATGAAGGCATTCTTTAACCTTGTCAGCCTTTTATACATAATCAATTGTGCTGCTGGTCTTTGTTGCGGAGGTGATTGTGGAGCGGGGTCGTAGGTTGGACCATCAATTATTATAGAATTTTGTTATTGTCCAAAATGTGTGCAGGGGGAAGCACTTCTTCTAATGATGTCCACTCGACTCCAACTTTAGCACAAAGTGCTATAATTAACGAGGGGCAGTAGATGCTTTGCTTTAAACTATCAAGGCCGAAGATGATTGTGTTTCTGATCACTTTTCCAATATCAATTGTCCTTCTTATAAGAATGGCATACAAAAAAAGGGCTCATTTTACTGTTACCGTGCTCATGTGACTTACTGGCATTAACTTGGCAGCTATAAAATAGTGTCATGCTTTGAATTCTCTACATATGTAGTATGTGGAAAAAAAGACCAGTGTGCTTCCCGACATCGTCCATTGAGCATCTGGGGTAGCCAGGTAGCGGATGATGGCTTCATAATCTAGATTTCAGTAGAGCTCGATATAGTCATCTCTTTGTATATTGGGTACTCTATAGTATCTATTGATACCTCATTGTGGATGTAAGCAGTTCTGCCTCTGATTTGTACTTTCCTATAGTTATGCTCTTTGCCATTAGCATAGAATTCTCTGACTACTGAAATAATTGCTACATTCGGTTGTGTGCACAATCATCCTTAACCCCTGTCCGTAATAATTCTTGATATTATTGGATAGCCCCCTGTCGTGATTTCGAAGCCTCTTTCAGGAATGATTATGCGTTTGACTATGAACGAGTGATATAAGTCTAAAGCTTCTTTGGAAATAAACTTGTTAGTGTCGTAGCCTATAGAAGACAATACAATTGACTTCTTTGATTTCTTGGGTGCTATTGAATACCTGTAACAACAATAATGAGCACTCTTAATATTGACAATAACTGCCTCTCAAACATTGCAATATCAACTCATATTCGTGTACCATGTATTACTCTTTTTAGCCCAAAATCACTACCTTACTCAAATTCACATGTCTATTCGCTCATCATACGTTACCAATACCCATTACAAAATATCACTCCCCACTTGTGATTGTTAATATGGAATCAACACACATGTATAAGCAATAATAATGTAGTAATATTGCATCATCTAACCACTTGCCTAAATTGTTTCTCATCCATAGAAACATCCTAATAATGATATTATGCTTTATGCTCAAAGTAACAATATGTATCTATGATTGCTAGTAGAGATCTTTAAGTATAAACCATTAGACATCAAGCAACTAACCAATTTAAGCATACATATAGGTATTTCTTCACAAGCACTCATGTATAGAAATTTTTTTTTAAATCATTAATCAATGCATAATAATCATAATAGATCAAGTAAACACACTAATTATGCAATGAAAACTAGAAAAAAATTAGTAAAGAGAGAAATTTGTACCTTAGAATAATGAATGCTAGTGTATAAAATAATTTGGAGTTGTGATAAATGTGAATGATTGGATGAATTGTGTGTGCTAATGTGGTGTTAATCTAAGTGGGTAATGAATTATAGTCTAAATGGAGTGTGTGGGTGTTGTTAATTTGAGTGTAAGATAAAAGATGGAAGTGTGAGATTGAGAGGATGAGAGTTAGGGTTTATGTGGTGTTTGAGAGAAAAAAGGGATGAAGATATAAAGAAAAATTGGGGAGAAACATTTAAATACTTCTCCCACGTGGGCGTCGCACCACTCTTCTCGGGCACATTTGTGCTTAGGTGCCAGCGCTGCGACATTGGCTTTCTGTTTTGGGCGCCATAGCAGCCATAATTGGGCACCACAGTGCTCGAAAGCCTTTTTTTTCATTTTCATAAACCTGCAAACTAAAAGACATACTCATGAAAGAAAAAAAAATGAACTAAATAAGGAGAAAAATACCAGTAAAAAAAATTAATTAAAGTCAAAGGATACTAGACTTGGGTTACCTCCTAAGAAGCACTTGGTTTAACGTCTTTGGCTTAATGTGGTAATCCGACAGTTACTTGTGATCCATCAGATCGACATTGACTTTTTGCCGATCTAATCCTCTATGATAATTCTTGAGGCATTGGCTATTTACTGTAAATGAAGCTTGATTATTTGAATCCTTAATTTCAACCACTCCATTTGAATATACCATGATAATTTGGAATAGGCCAGACCATCGAGACTTGAGCTTTCTGAGAAATAACTTCAGACTTAAATTGTAGAGCAGCACTAGTTGTCCTTTTTCATATGTACGCTGAAGTATCTTTTTATCATGCCATCGTTTCATCTTTTCCTTGTAAAGCTTAGCATTCTCATATGTATGTAGACGAAACTCATCCATGGCATTTAGTTGAAGTAAGCATTTCTCACTTATGGCTTGGAGATCGAAATTAAAGGCTTTAATGGCCCAATAAGTTTTGTGTTCCAACTCCAAATATACGTGACAATCTTTTTCAAAGATCAAACCAAATTGGGACATACCAATTGTGGTGTTGTAAGCAGTACGATACGCCTATAAAGCATCATCCAAGTGTAATGCCCAATCCTTTTAGTTTAGTTTAACCATCTTCTCTAGGATGCATTTTATTTGTTGATTAGAGACTTCAACTTGTCCGCTTGAGGATGATATGCAGTAGCCGTCTTGTACTTGACCCCGTATTTTAGCAAGAGGTCTGAAAAATATTTATTGCAAAAATGTGAACTCTCATCACTTATAATAGCTCTCAGGCTTCCATATCTTGTAAATATGTTCTTTTAAAGGAACTTAATCATTATCCTTGCCTCAATTGTTAGTAACACTACTACCTCTACTCATTTTGAAATGTAATCCACAGCTATAAGTATATATTTATTGTAATTTGAAATTGCACCTCTTTCTCTAGTAAGTTGCATAAGGGTTTGGAGATCTTGGAGAACTCTTTTATAAATCTTTGATAAAATCCGACATTACCAAGAAATCTCCGTACTCCTTTCACAATAGTTAGTAGTGGCAACTTC
The DNA here is from genome assembly GCA_946807835.1 of Ailanthus altissimus. Lineage (NCBI taxonomy): Eukaryota > Viridiplantae > Streptophyta > Magnoliopsida > Sapindales > Simaroubaceae > Ailanthus > Ailanthus altissimus. The sequence goes on along the minus strand of OX327685.1, from coordinate 21,386,423 downwards.
TCGATGGTTTTTATCTTTGCACTATCAACTTCAATACCATGGGCAGAAATTTTATGGCCTAAGACTATGCCTTCTTTGACCATAAAGTGGCACTTTTCCTAGTTGAGCACTAAATTGGTATCTTCACACAGTTTGAGCACAAATGCTAGATTATCAAGGTATTGATCAAATGAATTATCGAAAAAATAAAAGTCGTCCATAAATACCTCCATGAAGTACTCTATAATATTTGAAAATATGGCCATCATATAGCGCTGAAAAGTGACTGGAGCATTGCATAGTCCGAATGGCATCCTCTAGAAGGAAAATGCACTATATAAGCAAGTAAACGTGGTCTTTTCTTAATCTTCAGGAGCAATTATAATCTGACTATAGCCTGAATATCCATCCAAGAAGCAATAATAATCATGTCTGACTAGTCTATCCAGCATTTGATCAATGAAGAGTAAGGGAAAATGATCCTTGCAGGTGGCTTTATTTAACTTCCGGTAGTCCATACATGTCCTTCAACCAGTGACAGTCCAAGTAGGGATTAAATCATTATTCTCATTTACCATTATAGTGATTCCTCCTTTCTTTGGTACACATTGCACCAGACTTACCCATGAGCTATCCAAAATGGGGTAGATAATCCCTGCATCTAGCCACTTAATAATCTTCTTCTTTACTACATCTTTCATTACTGGATTTAAGCACCATTGTTGCTTTATTGTAGCCTTGTGCCCTTTCTCTAATAGAATTTTATGCATAAAAAATAAGGGCCTGATTCCCTTGATGTCAGCAATTTTTCATCCTATAACTCTCTTATGATCTCTTAAAACCCTCAATAATTTTTCTATCTGTAATTCATCAAGTTATGTAGAAACTACGACTGGCAAAGTAGAAGAATCTCTAAGAAATGCATACCTTAAGTGACTCGATATAGGTTTTAACTCTAGTTTATGAGGTTCTTCAATAGAAGGCTTAATGTGATTTTGTAAGCCTTCTAGTCTATCTAGAGGTTCAGCTCTCATCTTGAATCTGTCAAATCTTAGAGAAAGGCTTAAAGCTTATAGGCACTTTCGAGCTTCACTTCTCTCTAACTCAACTCTATTTACCACAACATCTTCAAAAGAATCTTCAATGCTATTTTTGTTGAAAATATCTTGTACTTCTCTGTCAATTACTTCAATGCTCATACATTCCTCTTCCTCACTTGGCCCTCTCATAGCCTTGCAAACATTAAATGTTACTTCTTCATTTTGTACCCTCATAGTTAATTCCCCTTTTTGAACATCAATAAAGGTTCTTTCTATGGCTAAGAATGGTTTTTCTAGTATGATGGGTACCTCACGATCCTTCTCCATATCCAACACTATAAAGTATACCAGAAAGATGAACTTGTCAACCTTTACCAAAATATCTTCAATAATGCCCCTTGGATACGTGAGTGAACGGTCAGCCAATTGTAATGTGACATTAGTAAGTTTAGCCTCCCCTAAACCTAACTTCTTGTAGATGTATAATGGCATTAGGTTGATGTTAGCACCTAAACTACATAATATTCTGCCAAAGAATTTCTCCCCAATAGTGCATAGTATAGTGAAACTGCCTGGATCTTTCAATTTTAGTGGCAATTTCTGTTGTAAGATTGCGTTACATTCTTCGATGAGTGCCACGGTTTCATACTCAACTAATCTCTTTTTCTCTGATAAGATATTCTTCATAAACTTCACATAACTTGTCATTTATTCCAAAGCATTTGCAAAAGGTATGTTAATGTAGAGTTTCTTGAACATATCTAAAAACGTTGAAAACTATTTGTCCAACTTTTGTTTCTGTAGCCTCTGAGGAGGCTGAACTGTAAATTTCTGCTGAGCTTTACTGGTTTGTGCTGCTGCATTTAAATTTTTTTGCATTTCTTTACTATTTTATACATTTCCTTGCTGTTGTACATCATGTCCTAAAGTAAATTCTGCACTTCTACACTATTTCCTTCATCACTTACTGCACTTTTCTCCACTTTAGTACTTTTTAACTGTAACTCTTTGCCATTTTTAAAGAGACAGCAATGCATTGCTTCTTATCCCCTCTTGGTTAGCTTCAATATTGCTTGGTAAAGTCCCTTGAGGTTAGTTATTTAGGGCTGTAACAAGTTGCCCCATTTGAGTCTCTAGAGTTTTCAAAGATGTAGAATGGTTTTGTAAGATAGTATCATTAGACTTCATATACTGCATAAACATTGCTTCCAAGGTTGATTTCTTCTCTCTTGGGGGATGAAATCCGGGTGGGTTAGGTTTAAGTTGCTATCCTTGGTTGCTACCCCAAGATAAATTAGGATGATTCCTCCACCCTGGATTATAATAGTTTAAGTATGGATTATTCTGTTGTCTATTGTAATCCCCTACATAGTTTGCTAACTCTATGCATTACCCATTCATATGATTGTCACCACAAAAGTCACAAGTTGCATTTTGGGTCTTGATAACATTTATAGAATCAAATCTCTTGGTTAAATATTGATCTGTGCAGCCAATGCATTGAATGCATCAATCTCATAAACTCCAACAATCTTCCTTGGTGTAACTCTTTTAGCAGGCCATTAATAACTATTTGATATTATCTCTTCCAGTAACTCATATGGTTCATTTGTAAACCTGTTCATCAGAGCTCCTCCAGCAGCGGCATCGATAATTGTCCTTAAATGACCTACTAGTCCATTGTAGAGCATCTAGACTAATAACCATTTAAGAACTCCATGATGAGGACACTTCCTAAACATATCCTTGAATTACTCATATGCCTCATATAATGACTCGTCTTCAATCTGCACAAATGAGGTGATGTCATTCTTCATCTTCGTTGTCTTAGCTAATGGAAAAAACTTTGCTAAGAACTTTTATGCTAGGTCATCCCATGTTGATATGGATCCTGATGGTAATGACATCAACTAGCTCTTGGCCTTGTCCCTCAATGAGAAAGGAAATATTCGCAACCTGATGGCATCATCTAAGGCTCCATTGAACTTGAAAGTATCACAAATCTCCAAGAAATTCACGATATGCATATAGGGATCATCATTGGGTGCTCCACTGAATTGCACAGATTCCTTAAGCATCTAAATAGTACTTAGCTTGATCTCAAAGTTATTTGCATTAATAGTAGGGTGTCGAATACTAGACTGAATTCCTTCTGTTGTAGGAATAGTATAATCCCTCAAGGATCTCTGCGGATTCATAGGCTGAAACACTAGATTATTGATATTGTTATGATTCTCTGCCATATTTCTATTTTGATGTTGTTCACATCGAAGTCTTTAGAATGTTCTTTCAATCTTAGGATCAAAAGAAGTTAAATCTTGGCTCTTGGTTCTTCGCATAAACTGTAAAAATAAAAAATAAAGACGATAACTAAAACTAAAAAAAGAAAAAATAAAATAATAAAAATAATAATAATAATAATAATAATAATAGTAACAATAATAATATCTGAAATAAAAGTAAGATAGTATGGTATTAGTATCGATCTAAGAATAGATAAAATAATACCCAGCTACAGTGCCAAAAGTGTGGTGTATGCTTTAATAGTCTAGCGTAAGTGCACACTTTCGTATCAAGTAATATAGGACTAAGTCCAAATTATCGATCCCACAGAGACTATTGTTTCTATTTCTTGAATCAATTACTAAAATTACTCTATTTTACCTTTATCCAGAAAAACTTCTGAGATGGAGTTTAACTAACTATACTACCACTATTAAATTAAACCTAATTAAATATCACAAGCACTCAAAGATAAAAATTCACTAGTTTGATAAGTAATATAAGGTTTCGACGTATCCTCTAGTATTTCATTGAATTCTTTAACCATTAGTTATTCCCTTACTACCAATTGATTAGTTAGACACTGATTTCATCGTAAGCTTCTGTCAAAAGTCGAATGATAATATCACACCGTAACTATTACCTATATATCTATGGTAATCCGAATAAGATGCAACTTATTAAGAATAAATCTAAATCAAACTATACATGCCACATAAGTATATGTCTCTACCAGATGGAACTCATAGAGGTTACCCTATAATCATGTATCAATCTACCCTAGGCTAAACATATGAATCCCTTTTGTCAAAGTTATAATGGTTCTACACAATCAAAATAGTGATCAAGTATAATGAAAGCATTAAGCACAGATAGATTGAATCAATTATGAGATATAAGTTCATAACTAAGATTTTAAAAGATTCAATTACATACTAGGTTCAAGAACATCTAACCCTAGATCAAAAGTATTTAGCTCATGCTTACAACAAGATTATCAAAGCAAGAATATGAAAATATCATAAACAAGATCATCTCTTAAAGTTAAGGAAGACAATAACACAAGTGATGCCCTGAGTTGTTCTTCAACCTTCAATTTTTAATAAATTCACTTTGATCTCTTGACTTGAATGTGAATTCGTTGCTTGCATTTTGCTCCTTGCTAAGTCTCGCTATTTCTTCCTCAAAAAAGTGTTTTTTGTTGATATAAGAAACCCTAGGTGCGAGGAGCTTTAAATCCACCCTCCAATAGGAGAGTTGAGAGGGGTATTTTTACATCGCACAAATGCCGCAGTGCTGGGGGCTCAGTGCCACGGCGCTGGGAATGCTTAATGCAAGACAGGTCTTCCTCGATGAGCACTCATCTGGGCGCTGTGGCGCCCAGCCATATGTTGCACCACTTTCGACTTTCGAGCGGATCTCGCTCATTTCTTATTCGAATCACCTCCCGTTTGATCTTATATGTCACATTTTCCCTCATGCACGTATTTAAGATCCAAAACACAAATAAATAGCCAAATATTAATAGTTTAAAGTAAAATACCCAAGTTAAAGTGCTAAAATACTATTGCTATTATGCTATTATCAGTGCTCTAGATGTGAGTCAAGATTCACACACATGGCTAATAGAATCCTAATAGATGTGTGCTTGACGACTGGGAAAAAAATCTCATGAAATTCTATCCCTTCTCTCTGAGTAAAATCTTGTACTATAAGCCTAACTTTAAACCTCATAGGCTCTACTCCCAATATCCCCTCATTAACCTTGTACCCTCACTTGTACCCAACTAGTTTCATTTAATGTTCATCCACCAATACCCAGATATTATTCTTCATAAGAGAATTAACTCTTCTTTCATGGCCTGTTGCCATTTATCACTATTCTCACTCTTTATAGCCTCACTATACGACTTAGGCTCATCATACTCAAGAGTGTATACAAAATTGAAAGCATAAGACTCTAATCTACTAGTGCATACCTAATTAGTGGATTCATCATTCTCCTTAGCCTATCTTTGGCTAGTTGGTACTCTTCAAGTTCCTTATTTAGAGTCTTAATTTTACTTTAGGTGGGTGGACTTAGAGGGACTCATCGGTGTCTCTTAGGGTCCACTTCAACTGCTTTTGATGCTAAAACTGTTTTGGGCACAAGTACTTCTTTCTCATTTTATTAGGGCTCTTTCAGCATTGTCGTCTTATCGAACGTCACATCTCCAATTATAATACTTCTTGATGGCTTTGACTTTTTACACCATACCTTGTCCTTTTACACTTTTAGGATACCTTATGAATATCCCCTTCATAGCTCTAGGCTCTAATTTTCCTTACTTCACATACACAAAAGCTAGGCAATCAAATATCCTGAGGTGATCATATTTATGAGGACTGTCAAACCACTTTTCTTCTGAGGTATTAAAGTTTATCACAGAGGAGGAACTTCTATTGATCAAATAGATCATAAATTAAGTGCAAGTATACACTATCGTATGCAAGTAATAAAGAGACTAAATAAGTCGGATGTCGAACCCACAGGGATAATTTCTTCTTATTAACTAATTACTAAAATTATATCTTCCTAATAATTATTCAGAAAAAATAAAAATCTAAGAATGCATGTAAAAAATATAAAACAAAAACACAATGTAAAGAAAATTAGGTGATAGCAATGTAGAGAAAACCTAGGATTAATATTATCCCTCAATATGTTTTTTAATGATTAATCCTCTAATATTTAACTCACTTAGTCTTTATTATTGATCAAGACACTAATGTATTCACAAGCCTCTTCCAAGGTCATGCAAGTGTACCTTAATTTACCAAATACCTATATTCCTATGGTACTTGTAATAAACTAAGATTCATTAAGATTAGGTCTTATTGATCATACATGCCAATTAGGTATATTCCTATCCTAAATTGAAACTTACATATGCAACATTGAATGTTACTCTACAATCATGTATCAAATTACCTAGGTCTAAATATTATGATTCCTCTTCCGAGTTTATCAATAATATTACCAACTCATTCACCATATATTGGCCAGATATATTGAAGCATTAAACACAAGTAATTTAAATAATAAATGACTAAGTTTATTAAATACTAAAAAATATGGCAATTAAGCACACATATTGAGTTTAAATATTAACCCTAGAAAATAAGTTAGCTCATGGCTACAAGAGAACAGCAGTAAAAATAATTATAAATCATGATACAATTATTAGCAAACCGATATAGACGTCGAATTACTCTTAATTGCGCTGCCTAGGAACTCTTGATGCCGAAGAACGTCTTGTATCTCTCTCCAAAGTTGCTTCAATTAAGCTCCTATTGCTTTCCAAGACTCGTGCTCTGTATTCTTGGTACTCTTGGGTCGTCTTGGATTCGTTCTTGAAGGTTGGGAACGAGTGACTTTATATAGGGATTGATATGAGCTTGAAAATCTCAATTCTCGTCGGACTAGGACTCGCACTACCGCTGGCGCGCTATGCATCTGTCGCTGGGGCGACGCGTGAAAAAGCTATTACCGCTGGAGCGGTATGTTGATAGCGCTGGGGCGATGTAACGTCGCTGGCGCGGTGACTCATCGGCGCTGGGGCGCTATACGCGACTTAAGCAGATCGTTTTTCTTATTTCAATCACTATTTCAGCGCTGGGGCGAAAATACTTGTGGCGCGGGGGCGCTAGACTCATAATTTGAAAACTTTGCATTTTAGTCCCTGTTTTCGCTCCTTTTGCATTCTTTCTTTAAATTTCGTTCAAGTCCCTACAATTAACAATAAAGCACATAAATAGCCATCTATTCTCCTAAAATCATAAAATATCAATAATAAAAACATGAGAAAATATATGACAAATTTGCCCTTATCGAACGTCACATCTCCAATTATAATACTTCTTGATGGCTTTAACTTTTTACACCATACCTTGTCCTTTTACACTTTTAGGATACCTTATGAATATCCCCTTCATAGCTCTAGGCTCTAATTTTCCTTACTTCACATACACAAAAGCTAGGCAATCAAATATCCTGAGGTGATCATATTTATGAGGACTGTCAAACCACTTTTCTTCTGAGGTATTAAAGTTTATCACAGAGGAGGAACTTCTATTGATCAAATAGGTTGTTGTCATTACAGCCTCACCGTAAAATGCCTTATAAATCTTCCAATTGGTCAACATTCATCTTACATTTTCAAGTAGGGTTCTATTCATCCTCTCAGCCATACTATTCTACTATAGTGTTGATCTCAAAAATATTTACGGATATTGTTTATAAAAATACGAATCTGGAGATAAGTTTAAGGTTGAGCATATGAAGACTTGATGTTAATGATTTATATCTCCGCTCTTCCAGGATATATATGACTGAGGGATTATGCGAATATATATTAACCTCAACTTGTATGATTCAACGAACAAATAATTTCCATAACGTGTGTGGGGGGCATCGTTTATAGACTTATAAAAGAGTTCTGTAAGACAAACGGGTGTAAACCTATAGAGTCTAGCAATATGAAATGAATTCATTGAGCACTAGGGTAACGCACCAGATTGAATGGTTCGATCTGAGAAGATATTGAAAAACAAAAATTATTTTAGGGTCTCTCAAGAAGCCGACAGGGTTTAAGTGTTAAGCCTAGAATTTTGGCAAGTAAAACTTGCCACTTCATCCCTTTAATTGGTTGCCACATGTAACACCATTAATTTATAATGGCATGACACATGGCTTGTTATTCATAATTTAATGCCTCTAATTGAAGAGGTATAATTCGGTCAATTGAATTTAAGAATTACAAATATGATTTGTCATGCTAAGTAAAGAGTAAGAGGTGGCAAACAAATTGGCCATTTGAAATGCATGAAGCATTGTTATGCTTCGAACAATTCAGCCAATTAAACTGTAAAGCCTTATCAACTTGGAAGAAGAAAAACACAATCAAGTGCTTGGAGACTTCTCAAATGAGACATCTTTGGAGCTTAGACCTTGGAACATCAATAAGATTTAAGGCTTTAAAAGTGTCTACAACTAGTTTTCATTCTCACTATGTCTGAATTACTATTATTTAAAGCTTATATTTGTAGTTCTTGTTGTCTTAAACATGAGTACTTATTTGAACATTTGGATTGATGTATTTGAGTATTTGAGTATGAATAACTAATCATTATGTTCTAGAGGCTTGATGAAACTCTATTAAGTATTGTGATTTGACGTGTGTAATTGATGAATGACTATATTTTGCATTATTTATTTATGCTTTTTTAGAATTAATACTTCTAATCTAAATTGAATAGATGATTTAGACTATTGAGATTTGTTTTTAGAAAAGTTTAACTCATGTGTTGGATATAGAGTCATGGTGACCTCTTAAGGGTAACATAATACATGTATGGATAACCTAGTTAGATAAGGATATAAACTTGGTTGTTTATGCAAAGGGTCTCACTTGACACTCGAGATAGGTAGTGAACCTATCTCTAAACCCTTAGTTAATGGATTTGCAAAAAAAATCATTAATCATTATTATTAAAGAACATAGGAAAGGTAGAGTGATTCAAGACTTTAGAACCCATGTCATAAGAATTTCCATCCCCTTACAAGTGTTGATTTGTAGTTAATTTTAGTAATTTTTAGTTATTAACCATTCTAATGTTTATAACCTAGAGAAAGTTAGATTGTGAAGGCCATAATACTTAGTGTTAATTTAGCAACCATTCCTTGTGGGAAGATACTCTACTCACACTTATTTACTTGTTCACGGCCCGTGCACTTACAGTTAGAATTAGCATGTGTTTAATTAACACTCGAACAATATTATATAGCATGTAGCCGAATTGTAGCCTTATAGTTTTTATAGTCATGAAAACTCCTTTTACAGCGATTACAATTTTGTCGTTGCACCTCTTCTCTTTAAAATAATATTCTTTTTTTATATACCCCATGGTACATTTTTCTATTAGAGGAGAAACCTTTAAAGCATCCATGCATCCTCATTCCTCCTGTATGCTAAAAGGATAAATAGTATTTACTTATGCATAGAGACATGCATCACAGAAATATTATGAAGAACATAAATCATAAATAGAAAATTTACAATGTTTACAAACTATAATCATATGCACACATAGGAGTTCTTCGAGTTAAAATTTAGGACAAGAGCAACTCTTGTCCAGTATATTCACATAGTCGTCTAGATCACCATCTTTGCCAATGAACTCATGAATATTTTGGGGCAATAGTTGAAATGAGATACACTTATTTAGTTTTTTCTTAAGTTTTTTCTTAACCTACTTCTTAAGTTGAGTATGTGCGTTAACTAACTCTTCTTGACGTGCCCATAACTACTCTTGAAGTTTATCAATGATCTCGTCCAAAAGCTTATGAATAAGCAGCTCTCAATGGAATTTAAAATAGTATTCATATATTCTACAATATTAGTTGACATTATATTGTAATGTTTACCATCAAATTGAGCACACACTCATTTTTAATAGCTACTCTCATAAAGATATTATACAGCTGTTACAATAGTGCTATTTATCTATTGTATATAATGGTTGAAATATAAAGCACTGACATTGAAATCCTTAAACATGGGCTTAATATTTTGCTTCAAGTGGTATCTAAAAATCCCATAACCAACATATGGAAATAAGAAGATGACTACTTTGTTAATTCTTGCCCGGTAGTCAAAAATGATAACCAGATTCGGGAACTCTCTAATTGAATCCATCATCTTTATCATATACCGATTCCTAGAAAGGTCATTCTCATTATCATCCATGCTGAATGTAAGTGGGTATATTTGATTGTTACCATCTTTGCACAATGTAGTAAATAAGCATCCTTTAATTTTTCCCTCAAAGACAGTGGTGTCAACTATAATAATTTGCCTAATTAAATATGTAAATCCCCAAATACTAGTCCCTAAAGACATGAAAAAATATTTAAAGTGAAGGCTATCATCTAATTCTAAAAATGAACAAGTGCCCATATTCCTTTTCTTGACCACATCTATGTAGTATGACAATAACTTGAATGAGTCTTCAATTGATCGTCTTACTAACTTTATTGCACATTCTCTCGCTCTATAAGCTTTCATGTAACTAACCTTATAATCATATTGCATTTTAAAATCTTTCCTTATATGAGCAGTTTATTGAAGATGATGGCCCTTTGTACTTATATTTAATTTGATATATAATTAGGTTAGATGAAGCTTGATAATGATCTCTCTTGTGCACGTAAAAAGAATAAGTGTGGATGTTGTGGAACTTTGTAATTTGAAACATGTTAGAATCTTTCATTTTCATTGCTCAAAGACATCATTTGAAATTTTCATAAGTAACCATTAATATGTCTTTACCAGACTTTGATGTTTTATACTAAAAGTGTTTTCTTACAGCCATAACTTTGAGTATTATTTGAAGATGCTCTTTTAAGTTAAAAAAATTATTTCACTATAAGATCTTCATTGCCACCAACTTCTCTAAATGTGTTATTATTAATGCTAGCTGTGGAATCATCCGTGTGAAAAATAAAAGAACTTATAAGCAACTTCATTTTAGGCACATTACTCTTTCTGAAACACAGTAGACTACCATTGTAAGGAAGATTATCCAATTTTGGTGATATATTGACTAATGGTGATAAATTACAAATAATAGTATTGATGTCTATTAAATTATCCTCAAAATTATCTTGCATGTCAAGCCGCAAAGCATGGTATATTTTATATTCTATAAGTAACTTTTCTATACCTAATCATAAATTATCTCTTCCACCAACTTGTAAATTTTTTTTGTGTTCATCTACCACTATAGTTTCAATAATAAATATTGATGGCACGAGGATTGAGTAACACTAACTTTCTTCCTAAGAAGAATTTATAATTGGTGGGCCTCTTTTCTTACTTGAATTACTGTTGTATTATAGGAATAACTTAGGGATCATAAGTGACACATAAAGGGTTTAAATCTTATCTATAAAAAATTAGATGATCATCTATCAAAATTTTCATATGTAGCATGGGGACTTTTGTGTTCACTCTAAATGTCAAAGTGATATCATATTATGAAAGATCAAGTCCAATAGAAACAGCCACTTACTGAATAAGTTGGTTATATTTATTGATCGTGGAACCTTAATTCTTATAGAATTGTTTTTATAAAATATGTATTTACTTTATCTTCGAACTATTCACCATTGTAAGTGATCAATACATGTACAATATTCATTGATCTAAAGAAAAAAAAACATAAAGTCTTAAAAGATTAAAAAAAATGCATTGCATTGACATAAGTGGTATAATAAGATTGGTACATAACTCTTACAATACCATGTGCGCATTGTCATGTAAAAAATCATAATGCACTACAATGATTTAAGTGACAATACGAGATTGGTACATGAGTCTTACAATACTATACAATATTAACTCTTGTAAGAAAATTATTCATTGCAATGTCTTATGTGGTAGTACAAGACTTATACATGACTCTTATAAGACTATGTATGCAAAGTCTTATACAAAAATATAATGTACTGAAATGGAGTAGGTGATAATACAAGACTTGTACATGACTCTTACAAAACCATGTAAATAAAGTCTTATACAAAAATATATTGTAGGTAACAATACAAGTATTGTAAAAGATTCATACAGATCATATATATGACTAATACAAGATCATATACAAGACTCAAACAAGACAATATACATAACTCGGACAAGACCTATACAAGACACGTTCATGACCATATAACATTAAGTCTTGTAAAAATCATAAAATAGTTCATTAAAATAATTAATAGTATAAGACTTTTACACAACTTGTACAAGACTCTGTATATAAAGTCTTATACAAAAATACAATGTATTGTATTGACTTAAGTGACAGTAAAAGACTGCTACATGACTATATTACATAAGCTCTTGTAACAAAATTTAAGAATAATAATGACTGTACATGAATAAACCACACTCATATATTGTATTAACCATGTAGTAAAGTTAAAGCATCACTACTGTATAAAAAAGTGGCATAAACATATCACAATAAGAATATTTAGATCTATTAAATATGGTTTTAATTTATTTTTAAAAAAAATGGATTCTTTTCACTAAGAACATGTTAAAATATAATATAAAAAATTGATTCTTATTTCTTCTTAAGTCTCTTCAACTTTATAATAAATACTCGTGCAAAACTTTGACTTTATTACAATTTTGATTAAGGTTTTCACAATTTTCTATATAAGACCCTTATAGGCGAAGGCCTCTAAACACTAACATTGAGACCACGAATCTAAATAAAAAAATTTCAAATATAGTCCCTCATTTAAGGGCTGAATTCCTTTTTAGCCATAAGTCAAAATGTTAACTTTTATTAGCCTATTCTAAGGTGAATTGATAAAATTGTCCTTTTCACCATCTCTTTTCTTCTTCTTCTTCTTCTTCTTCTTCTTCTTCTTATTCCTCATTCATTCTTTCCTCTCTTTTTTTCATCATTCGTCATTCTTTCTTTGTAAAATTTTCTCTTTCAAGAATCATAGAAGAGCACACGAGCAAAAGAAAAAAGATAGAAAGAAAATATGCATAGTGTGTTATGCATAGGGAGAATTTTTTATTTTTAATTTTACATGTCTCACATAAAAAATATACACAGTGGAATATAATACACACAAATCTCATTACACTAATGACATAAAAACTTTTTAAAAAAAAGCTCACCCTGAAGTTGTACTCAGAACAACTTTAGTCCAAGAACTTGGTGGGGTTGTTGGAACTAGAATAGAAGTTTCCTATCTCAGTAGGAATTAAAGCAATTATTTGCTTCTTTCTCACTTGGCCAATTGATTCACTAACTCTTTAGTTAACTTTGTAACATTTACAATTTGATTTTTTGATCGACACATTTTGAGTTGCATAAGGCTCCCTTATATAGTGCCATTTTCCGCCCATTTAACCAACAAAAATAATATGAGTGGCTTATTACATAAAGCATGGCAATAAAATTCAATTTACATGAAGTGGATAAATTAAGACACACCTCATGCTTGCTATTTCCTTTGTAATTTAAATGTTGGTAATGAGTTGTGTTTGGCCGAATCATTGCATGAGGAGTGGCATTTTCCTTTTCAAATGCAATTAAATAAAGGCCACCTTATGCTCAACAAAATTAAAATGAAAGCATAAAAATGCAACTTAAATTGAATGGTCACTTGGTGCTTAAAAGAAATGGTCGAATAAAAGAAAGATTAGTGGCCAAATAGCTTTAATTGCCATTAAACAAATGACACCTCATGCTTTCAAAATGAATTGAAAGCATGACAATGTAATTCAAATGATGGCCAGATCTTTTACAAATAAACTAGGACTAATGCCTACCACATGTCATGCCATTTCAAGGCACCATTATGCCTTGGCTTGACATGTGGCAACTACTTAGAGGATGAGGTGGCAAGTCCCCACTTTCCACTAGTCAACTTCCTAGACTTAACATTTAATTCCAACTTCTCAAGAGACTCTTAAATAATTCTTGCATTCTAATACCTTTCCAGATCGAACCATTCAATCCGATGCACTACCCCAATGCTCAATAAGTACACTTTATATTATGAGACTCTCTAGGTTTTAACATGTGCAATAATAGCTAAGACCAATTACACACTATTGTATTAAGTAATATATGATTTTAAGTCCAAGATATCATTCCCACAAGGAATATTATCTATTTCTTATAATGAATTACTAAAAATGGTTCAACTTTACATTTATCAAGAAAAATCAAAAGATGAATCGAATCTACTTAATCTAATACTATCAAATTAAACCTAAGATTAATCAAAAGCAAAAAAAAAGTTGAATTCATAAATTAATAACAATCTAAGTTTTCGACTCATTCCTTAGTATTTCATTAGACTCATTAACCTCTTAGTTAATCCCTTAATACGAATTGATTGACTTAGACTCTAATCCATCACAAGCATCTGTCGATGGTTGAGTGACTATATTATGTATTTTAATAATCACCTATATGTCTGAGGTAATCTGAATAGAATGTAATTCATTAAGAACAGGTCTAAATCATACCATACATGACATCTAGATATATGTCTATCCCATATGAAACTCATAGTTGTTACCCTATGATCATACATCAAACTATCCTAAGCTAAACATATGAATTCCTCAGTCAAGTTCGTCATAATTCCTAAATAATTCAAAATATTGACCAGATATAATGGTAGCATTAAAATTAAGATATAATGAATCAATTATATGTATTAAGTTCATAAACTAAGAATTAATAAAATTCAATTACATACAAGGTTCAATAGTCTAACCCTATATCAAAGAAGTTTAACTCATAAAAAAACCAAGAATATCAAAGCAATTAAACAAAGACATCATGAATAAGATCATATTGATAAGAATAAGATCATATTGAAGAAAAACTAATCAAAGAGACGTCTTGGGTTGCTTCTCTCTATCGTGACTTGAAGCTTAAATCTTGAACTTGAATCTTCAATTCTTGGCTTTGATCTTTTGATCTGTGTTGTGAATTGTTTCTGTAGATTTTGCCTCTTAAAAACTCTGTGTTTTGGCTCTTAAAACTATGCTTTTATAGGTATAAGAAACCGTATGGTCGAGAGCCTTTGAATCCAAGTTGAAATATGACAAAAAATTGGGGGATTATATACCGCACTGGCACAGCAGTGTTAGGGGTTAAGTGTCGTAGCGCTCGAACCTAGAAACGCGAGTATGCTGATGAACCTCTGGGCACCGTGGCACTAGGGTTAAGCACTGCGGCACCCAACTTTCTGCCCTAGGCACTGTAATGCCCAAGCCTGGGTTTGCTGGGTCTTGTATTTTGAGCGTAACTTGCCCGTTTCACGTCTGTTTCGCCTCCTGTTTATTTCAAATCATCACATTTTCCCTCATGCATTTATTTATGATCAAAAACACAATTATATAGCCAAAAATTAATAATTTATAGCAAAACATAAGTTCATAGTACTTAATATACCAGTGTATTTATGCCCTATTAGGTTTACACCCATTTATTTAACAAAACTTCTCTGTAAGTCTGTAAATGATGCCCTACACACATGTTATAAAAATTATAGAATTGTGTATTGAACCATAAAAGTTGAGGTTAATACATATTCGTATAATCTCTCTATCACTTATATCTTGGAAGAGAAAAGATATAGATCATCACTGTCAAGTCTCCATATGCTCAATGTGAACTTATCTGCAGATTTATATTTTCATAAACAATATCCGCAAACACTTTTACGATACTATTTATCCTATAGGAAACTCTTTTCTGGGTTTATTACTTATGGCAATATGACTTTTTAAAATATAATCTTAAAGCATTAGGATATATAACTCAACCATATAAGCTGACGGACCTCATATCTACACACAAATCTCCATAAGCAACAGACCATACCCAACGACATTCAATGGTTAGACCATGAAAGGTTTTTCTGATATATGTGTAACCTAAGTATGATGGATGACTCACAAGTCCACTGCAATGCTAATTGTATGCTATACGAGCTAAGCGCACGCTATCGTATCAAGTAATATAAGATTTAAGTTCAGACATCGTTCTCATGGGGACTGTGTGATCTAATTCTTCAATCAATTACTAAAATTATATCTACTTAACTTTTATTCAAAAAAATCTATAATCTGAAACTCAATTAATTAACCTAATTCTATCAATTAAATTAAACCTAATTATCAATTAAATTAAACCTAATTATCAATCAAACAAAGAAATGAATACACCAATTGATAATAGAGTATAGACTCATTCCCTAATGTTTCATTGTATTTATTAACCCTTAGTTAATCCCTTAATACCAATTACTGACTTAGACACTAATCTCATCACAAGCCTCTGTCGATGGTCGAGTGACTATATTACGCATTCTAACAATCACCTATATGTCTATAGTAATCAAATCAGAATGTAATTCATGAAGATTATATCTAATTCATTCCATACATGCCATCTAGTTATAGATTTATCATAGATGGAACTTATAGTTGTTACCCTATAATCATGCATCAAACTATCTTAGGTTAAACACATAAATCCATTTGTCAAGTTCATCATGGTCCCTCAATCATTCAAAATATTAGCCAGATATAATGAAAGCAATAAGATCAAGATAGAATGAATTAATTATATGTATTAAATTCATAAACTACGAATTAACAAAATCCAATTACATAATAGGTTTAAAAGTCTAACTCTAAAAATAAAAATTTAAGTCATGGTGAAATAAAGAGTTCTATAGCTTATCAATAATAACATCATAAAAATCATAAATAAAAAAAACTATAAAGATAAAGAGTTGAATAGATAAAACTAATTTTTCTGAAGTTTTCTTGATCCTAAAAAAATTGCTCTTTCTCTCTCTTCTTTCTCTTTCTTCTTCTCTCTTCTTTTTTTTCTTCATCGTTTAATTAGGCTTTTTGGTCTTCTATTTATAGGTTTTATGTCTTCAAATTATGGTAAAACATAAAATAAAAATCAGGTTAAGATTACTATTTACGTGTAACTGTTCACAGGGGACTGTTCACGAGTACTGTTCACATAGAGCTCGGTGCTGGATTCTGGCTAGGGATGCTATACATACTGTTTGGTGTGCCATTTTTGGGCACTACGGTGATAATACTATAGCAAATTACTATAGCTAGTTACTGTAGAAACCGATTGTAGCAAGTATTGTAACAAATTAATTGTTTTGCCTTATTTTCTTCAAATTTTCATCCCCATTTTCTCTATTGACTCCAAACCTAAATAATAATAATAAATCAAATAAAAAGCTAAATAATATTAATTTAAATGAATAAATATTAAGTTTGAAAGATGAAAATATTATACTTAATTACGCCTTATCAAATACCCCCAAACTTAAGACTTTTTTCATCCTCGAGCAAAACAAAAACAAACAATCATAACTTATTACTCTAAATAAAAACAAGCTTTGTTTGATTATATGATCATATTAAAAGTCTCAAAGGTTGCAAAAATAACATAAAACTTTTCAAAAATCAATAAACAACTTTCAACAACCCTCATACCATTCATCAAGTCATTTATTCATCCCTATAATTGATCACTTGTGTACGTGTGTGTGTGTGTGTGTGTGTGTGTGTGTGTGTGTGTGTGTGTGTGTGTAATAAGCAAGTAAATAGTCAAATAGAATATAAATTTACTCCATACTTAAGATAGCATATAAAGATAATGTCTCGGCATTTTTCACTTTATAACACTACCATAAGTTTGTTGTTCATACTACTCTTTACTAATGTAGAAATACACATGTCTGGGGATTTGTTTAGGACTTTATTTACGTAAGGCTAGGGTCAAGGCATGATATAAAGATATATAAAATGAAGCGCAACTTACACTATGAACACTTAACTTTACTTAAAACTTCTTGATCTTTTCTCCTTGATTTATCTCTTCCCCCAAACTTATTGTATTCCTATTTTTGTTTTAATCACTTTTCAAATAATTTCTTCTTTTTCTTAAGCTATAGGTATTTATGCATTTAAACATTTTTTTTATGCACCCTCAAACTTATATTGATATGCACCTTCAAGACTTATTGATTTTCATTGCATTACCATTTTCACACATATAACCTTTTTCTTTTTAAAATTATTTCTAAGTAAACTCAAGATTTATGGTGCTATTAGTAGATTTTGGGATAAATAAGTAAAAAATCTTGCAACTTGTAATGTGGTTAAACAGAGAAAAAAAAAAGGTAATTTGGCTCAAACAGGGTGGCTAAGTATAAATATACATATAAGGTGGGCTAGAAAACGCTTAATCGGTCCAAAGATGGCATAATATCATTTCTCTATTTATGTGTTCCGTAAGATTTCACCTCAAGTAGTAATCAAGCAAGTTCTAAAGTATTGGTCTTTAAGACTATGGTGTACTACTTAAGCATGAATATTACTAAGCAAAAAATTCAACTAATACAAATATGTCTCAATGTGCTCAAGAGTAAGTGATCAAAAATAAAGTTGAACTCAGTTCAAGATTCATGATATAAGAATTATCTCAAGCGTTTATTGTTTCCTAGAGACTTATGAAAATAAATTCAACCAATATTCTAATTCTTATTATTGACTAATAATCCTCATCTCAACCAAAACTTAATAAACATAGGAAAGTCTGTTTTCCACCCTCAAACTTAAATTAGACATTTTCCTCAATGTCGAAAAATAAACTTAAAAGTAAGAAAAATTTCCCTAATAAATAAAGTTGAAGCATCGCAGCATTATGTTCTATTGGTTAAACTGAGGTGTTCCTTTGCTCTAAATGCTTAAAATTACTCGTGCTGCTTCTTTGACTGCTTGGCTTACTGATTTATACCTAAAAAGAAAAGAAACTAATATAACTAAAATTGAAACTAAACAAAAATAGAAATTACTTAGATTACCGCCTAAGAAGCGTTTGATTTAATACGGTCGGCTTGGCGGCTCTTTCTACTCCTATGGTGGTTCAAAGTTAATAGTGGAAGCATCCTTGTATGTGATCTTCTTGTCTTTCCTCTCTTTCAGCTTCCACATCTTCTTATTTAGATCTTAGGCAGCAACTTGTTCTTCTTTCTTGTGCTTCTTCCAAAAGATTTGAACCTTAAACTGGTGAAATGGTTCTTCTATGCCCTTCTCTTCATCATCTTATCACATTGCTTTTTTTTTTTTCTCTTTCTTCTCTTCCTATACTTTAATGCCTTCTTTTTAATGTGAGGATTCAACATATCCATGTCTTTGAGCTCTTTGGCATTTAGGTGCATAATGCGATATTTCTATATCTTAAAATTAAGTGCAAGTATACACTATCGTAACAAATATTAAAAGGACTTATAAAGTCGAATGTCGAACCCATAGGGATAATTTTTATTTTTTACCAAGTACTAAAATTATATCTTTCTTGTAATTATTCAGAAAAATCAAATCTTAATTTTGAAATAAATTTAAGCAAAATAAAAGTGCAAAAAACAAATGACACAACTCAAATAAAATAAGAAAATAACAATATAGAGAAAGCTTAGGATTAATTACTATCTTTTAATAAATTTTTTAAAAATTAGTCCTTTTAATATTTATATCCCTCAATTCTTATTATTGGTAAATACACTAATGTATTCACAAACCTCTCCCAATGTCATGAAAGTATATCCTAATTTACCAAATACCTATATTCCTACGGCACTTGTAATAAATTAAGATTCATTAAGAACAAGTCTTATTGACCATATATGTCAATTGGGTATATTCCTATCCTAATTCGCAACTTGCATATGCAACATCGAATGTTACTCTACAATCATATATCAAATTATCTAGGTCTAAATATAATGATGCCTCTTCCGAGTTTATAAAGTATTACCAAACCATTCACAATATTGATAAGATATAATGAAGCATTAAGAACAAATAATTTGAATAATAAAGAACATAATTAAAATAAATGTTAAAAAGATCCAATAATTAAGCTCACATATTAAGTTCAAGTAATAACCCTAGAAAATAAATTTGGCTCATGGTAACAAGAGAATTATGGCTAAAAAATAAAATAAACATGATACAACCAAAAGTAAACCAATATAGACGTTAATTTGCAGTTGGTTGATACACCAAAGATTCGTCAATAATCTCTTGCTTCCTTAAATTTCCCTCACTTTTCTCTCTAAAATTGTTCTTCTTCAATGTGTTATGGCTCTAAGATCCCTAAGTTGTGTGTTCTTTGAGGTCTGAAATAAGAGGCCTTTATATAGGGATTGATTGGAGTATTTGAGTTGTATTTTCTTTTTTACTATAGCATGATACTGTTCACTGATACTGCTTATGAGTACTATTCATGCGATACTATTTATCGTTGGAGCCAAAAGCTTTGGGCGCTGGAGCAAAATATTGTTTATCGCTGGGGCAAACGTACTGTAGTAAATCACTGTTCGTGGCACTGAAGCATGTACTGTAGCAATTTGATGTTTTGCCTTATTTTTCTTAGATTTTCATCCCCAATTTCTCTACTTACTCTAAACCTACAAAATAACAAAAAAATATATAAAAAACCTAATATTCTTATTAAAATGAGTAATTAATCAAGTTAATAAAGTGAAAATAATAGATATAATATACGCTTATCAGTGCATTACATTAATACTACCACAGTCTTCACTCTCTGAGCGATCAGCAAGTTTAACTGTGATATTGATCGATTTCACTTCTCTAAAACCTAACTTGTTGTAGACAGATAGGGAGATGAGATTGATACTCGCTTCTAGATCACATAAAGCTCTACTAAGATTATGATTGCCAATAAAGCATGGTATAGTAAATCTCCCTGGATATTTGAGCTTAAGAGGTAGCTTTTTAAAAAAAAAAATAGTACTACATTCCTCTGTCAATACCACAGTCTCATAATCCTCTAGTCTTGTCTTCTCTGAAAGGATACTTTTTATGAACTTGACGTAGCTAGGTATTTGTTTAACCATATCTACAAAAGGTAGATTAATATGTAATTTTTAAAAACATCAAAAAATTTAGAGAATTACTTATCTAATCTCTTATTTTATAGCCTTTGAGGTAATTATGGAGGAGATGTGAACTGCCATTTCTGCAAAGTTTTACTAGTTTGTGCTACTGCATCTACAATTTTTTGCATTTCTATATTGCTTCCTGCACCTTTCTGCTGATGCACATCATATTCTATAATATTTTCTGCATTGTTCTATTGTTCTACACTATTTTTTGCTTCACTTATTGCACTGTTCTCCTTTTTTGCATTATTGGACTACAATTCTTTACCACTTTTTAGAGAGACAGTTTTGCACTACTCTTTATCCCCTCTTGGATTAGCCTCAATATTGCTCGATAATGTCCCTTAAGGTCAGTTATTTAATCCATTGTAGAATATTTGGACTAATAGGCATTTAAGGACTCTATAATGCGGACACTTCTTCAACATGTCTTTGAAGAGCTCTCATGCCTCATACAACGACTCTCCATCAATCTGACTGAATGAGGTAATGTCATTCAATATCTTTGGAATCTTTACTAGTGGAAAAACTTGACTAAGAACAATTCCTCAAATTGTAACAGGTATTGTAGCAATTTGATTTTTTTTCTTTTATTTTCTTTGGATTTTCATCCTCATTTACTACATTGACTCCAAACCTGCAAAATAACAATAAAGCACATAAAAAGCTAAATAATCTTAATTTAAATGAGCAAATATTAAGTTTGAAATATGAAAATAATAAACATAATTACCCCTTATTATATGCTCAGTTCAAGGGACCAGAAATGCTACTCAACTCGAGAAATTCCTCTATTGACGGCTGTGTGAGATGTCTATTGGAGGTCGTCATTGAGTCTGTTCATTATCCAATTCTCTCTGAATACTGGTATGTCTATACGAGCTTCCACTAAGCTCATGATCTACTATGACTAACTATCTGAATCATCTAGATATAGACATACATTGATCTTTATATGATAAGGTCTTTACTAACAAACTTGCATTAGTAAAGATAGATCAGAAACATAAGGTTTAAGAACATACTTGCATAACGACTTTTCCTAGAACTATTTATAACTCTTTGCAACTATGTCATTTCTAATATATCTCCAAGTCTTTGTCCCATTTCGGACAATGCTCTAACTCTTTAGTTTTCGTTGACTCTTATAACCTGCTAACTCTTAGTATTTATAATTCTCAGTATTGCTAACTCTTAGCCCTAGTCTAAATTTTTTTAGACTAGATCTAAACTTCTTCAGATCATACAATGTCTGAAATATTACAAACATCTTATTATATAATAAACGTAATTAACAATTTAACAAAAAATTTATTACATAATATTAAAGTAAAATATTCATACAAAATGGGATGGCACATAAGCACAAATACCAACAACTCCCACTTGCTCTAGTGTCATTCATAATAGTATTTTATACCTAATAACTCCATGTATTTCTCAAACACTTTAGGAGTTAAGGCTTTAGTTAGTGGGTCTACTACATTATCTATAGAGTCAACTGTATGAAATATTACATCTCTTCTAGCTAAGATCTCTCTAACTATGTGATATTTCCTCTCTACATGCTTAGATATCTGGTATGCTCTTACCTCTTTGGCTTGTGCAGTGGCCCCTTTATTGTCATAAAATAATGGGAATCCATCAAACTTATGACTATTTCGAGCTCTGCGACAGATTTATGTATCCACACTACTTCTTTCTACTTCGAAGATGACAATATATTCTGCCTCTTTAGTAAAATTAGTTGTGGATCCCTATTTGACACTTTTCTAACTTATTGCGGTACCATGGAGAATAAATACATATCATAATGTAGACTTTCTATTATTCAGATCAGACTGTAAGTCTAAATTTGTGTATCCTCTCACTTGTAAGTCACTATCTTCATACATAAGAAATTTGTCAATTATACTCTTAAGGTATTTAAGAACATGTTTGACTATCATCCAATGGCTGTCACCTGGATCAGACTGATACCAACTCATAACACTTACAGTCATACTGATGTCAGGTCTCATACATATCATGGCATATATCAAGATTCCAACAGCTAATGTATATAGGATGTTAGACATTCTAACTCTTTCATCTTTCATCTGATGACATATCTTCCTCGAAAAATGAATGTCATGTCTAAAAGATATATTGACTGTCTTACAATTACTAAAATTGTATCTTTTCAATTTGCATACAAGACCAGAGGTCATGCAGGATATAAAACCTTCAGGCTGTTTCATGTATATCTCTTACTCGAGATATCTATTTAGGAATGTCATGTTTACATCCATCTGTCAAATCTCAAAGTCATAGTATACCCAATAATATTCGAATTGACTTAAGCATTATTACTAGTGCAAAGATTTCTTCATAATCGATCCCAGGTCGCTAAGTATAATCTTTTGCCACCAGTCAAACTTTGATGGTCTCTACCTTTCCATCGAACTCTCGCTTTCGCTTGTAAACCCATTTACAACTGATATGAACTATTCTTTCAAGAAGCTCAACCAAGTCCTAGACTTGATTGTTATGTATTGAATAAATTTTAAATTTCATAGCATCTTTCCATTTTTCTAAATCGATGTCTAACATCACCTCTCTATAGGTAAATGATCATTTTCTTCAAGTAAGAAAACTTTAAGTGCACCTTTAGGTAACATACTATACCTTTTAGGTGGCCTTGATATCTTTTGTATCAATAAATTGATACTTATATCCTCTAGGGTGCAAGTTTATCCTATTGCGTAACATTTACATAAGTAAAACAGCCTCAAACCTTAAAATATTTCAGACTCATTTCCTTCCAGTCCACATTTAATAAGGAGTGGAGGGAACAGCTTTGGATGAAACTCTGTTCAATATATAAGCAGCAGTTTCTAAAGCATATCCCCACAGATCTTTTAGGAGATCAATGATACTCATCATTGATCGGACTATATTTAATAGAGTCCAATTCCTCCTCTTCAAAACACTATTATGTTGCGGAGTAGTAAATGCTGGGATTTGTGCTAATGTGTCATTCCAATTTTGTATGAATATTATATTTTCATACTTTATGTAATAAATAAATATTACATTAAATTGCTAATTATTTTATTAAGGTAAGATGCTTGTAACATTTTGGACATTATATTGATCTGAAAGAGTTCAGATCAGGTCTAAAAAGTTAGAACCTTATTTGAAATAGGACAAAAACTTGAAAATATACTAACAATGACATAGTTGCAAAAACCTACAAGCGTTGCTAGGAAATGTTATTGTACAAGTATGTTCTCGAATTATATGTTCTTGATCTATTTCCACCGATGTAGGATTTTTCGAGTGGAATCGATTTATATAGATTAGTGTATGTCTATATTTGGATAATTCAGATGGTTAATCTTAGTAAACTATGAGCTTAATCAAAGCTCGTATAGATATATAGGTATTCAGTGAGGATTGGATATAGAACAAGACTCAATGAAGACCTCTAATATATATCCCATAAAACTGTCAATGAAGGGTTTTCTCGAATTGAGTAGCATTTATAGTCCCTTGACCTGAGCACTACGACGGGCTTATGAGTGATCCACTATACTTTGATTTCACATATGTCAGAGACTTTCATAGTCTCACCACTGAGTGTCGTTGGGTATGGTCTGATGCTCATGGAGTTCGATAAGTGTAGACATGGGATCCGTCAGCTCATATAAGTGAGTTAAATATCCAAACGCTCTAAGATTATATTTCAGAAAGTCTTGTGGCCATAAGCATTAATTTTGGAAAAGAGTTTTCAGTGGTATAAACAATATTGTAAAAGAATTTGTGGATACTGTTTATTGGAATATGAATCTAGAGATAAGTTCTAGTGATTGAGCATATGAAGACTTGACGGTGATGATTTATGTCTTCGCTCTTTCAGGATATAAATGACAGAGGGATTATACGAATATGTATTAACCTTAACTTGTATGGTTCAACACGTTATTTTGTTATTTTCATAATGTGTGTGGGGGGCATTATTTATGGACATACGGAAGAGTTTCGTATAACGAAACGGGTGTGAACCTAAAGAGTCTCACTATATGAAGTATACTCGTTGTGCACTAAAGTAGCGCACCGGATCGAATTATTCGATTTGAAAAGTTTTCAAAAAATATAAATTTATTTCAGGGTCTCTCGGGAACATCATGAGATATAAGTGTTAAGCTTAGGATCTAGGCAAGTGAGTCTTGCCATTTTATTTTTTATATTAGATGCCACATATTATGTCTTTAATTTGTCATGACATGACACGTGGTATAATTTTTATTGGTTTAATTATTAAATATTAATAATTAAATTAATTAAATGAGTGTAATTGATATTTTACTTATAAGAATTCAAAGCCAAAATCATTTTCGTCATTTACAAATAGAAGCTTTTGGTGGCATCATTTAATTAGTTGTTTTAAAGTAAACAAATTGGTTACAATTCATTGCTTTGGAAGTAAAATGAAATTCGGCCATGTTTACTAATTGACAACATGATTTGTCATGCTTTCAAGCTAAGTACAAGGTGTTGTATTGAGAGTGCTGCCAATTTCTTTACAAGCATGAAGTGTATATATTATTGCTTTGTCGTGTTTATAATTTGATGTCATTTATTACATTTTAATTGGATATAGTAGTGGTCATTTAGGCTATATATATGGGTAACTCTATTTGCTTTGAAACTAAAATTGAAAAAAATATATATTTGTTGAATAAATGATAAAAATAAAAAATATTTTGTATGAGGTGTTGTATTGAGAGTGCCGCCAATTTCTTTACAAGCATAAAGTGTATATATATATATATTTTTTTTTTTAATGAAATCATATCATATCATTAATATCGTCATGATATTATATCAAATTCCTTTAATATACATATCAAAGGAATAACAGAATAAGATAAATACATTTTGAAAATATCTTATTCAAGCCTCTTGCAAAGAAGAAGGCCGTCATATCCATAGTGGATAAGGACAAAACTCTTTCCAAAGAAAGAGAAATAGATTTTTTCGTGGAAAGGGATAACCGACCTTTCCGTAGAAAAGGATAACCGACCTTTTCGTAGAAAGAAAAATACAGACGTTTCTGTAAAAAGAAAAATACAAGTCCCTTAAGAAAGGGATAGATTATTATTACATAAAATTAAAAGCAAACACGCATAAAACCAATCAATAGTGACAAGCAAACAACCGACACATATTCCGGTACCATAATAAAAAATTACCAAACAGAGTACCATCGGACGGGAGCACAGCAAGGTCGCAGAACAGTCAGGGCACGGTCGAAAATGGCCGAAAAGCATATGGCAATTTCTGGGACAATTCCACCATGACCCGGGGAGGCTTAGTGCGGGCTGGGGAGAACAGCGGCGACAGAGGCACATTGACTCGTTCAGGCAAGGTAAAGGCTGCAAGAGCACCGCTGCACAGTACAGTGGTAGGGTGTCTGACGGCGGACAGCATGGCGGAGGATCGGAGAGAAGGTCGAGAATGAAAAGAAATGGGCACACGGCTGAGGCAGGCTTGGGCTGAGCGGGGGCATTGTCATCGGGAGCCAAGGAGGGTGGCGCGTCAGTGTTGCACAAAACCCCGTCCAAAATGGATCCCACATGAGCACAACTGGAGAAATGGTTGGTGAAACAACTAGCGACTACTTGAGAAGCTCGATGGTGTCGAGGAGGGTCAGCGACAGCTGAGGGATCATGGACCATACGCAGGAGCTCGAGCGAAGAACATCATACATGCCTACACCTGAAGCAGAACAAGAAAATAGAAACACCATACAAAACAGAAAGGAAAGAAGGAAATCGAGCTTAAAGCATGATAGAAAACAGAAAAGGATAAGAAAAAACCTCCAGAGAAAGGCCGTCGGCCTCTCTGGGGGCTATGGCGACCACGGCTTCAAGACCCTTTAGAAGCCTTTTTTTTCTTTTTCGGGGGCTAGGGTTTTCGTTTATAGTTTGGTTTGAAGTGTATATATTATTGCTTTGTCGTGTTTATAATTTGATGTCATTTATTACATTTTAATTGGATATAGTGGCAGTCATTTAGGCTATATATATGGGTAACTCTATTTGCTTTGAAATTAAAATTGAAAAAAAATATATATTTGTTGAATAAATGATAAAAATAAAAAAATATTTTGTAAAAAATATTTTTTATTTTAATATTCAAGTAAAAAAAGTATTAAAATAATTAAAAAGAGTATGAGTAAGGGTATAATAATTATTTTTAATAATTTTAAAATATTTTATAACATCTTTTAATAATATAGACATTGAAAGTTATTTCTTATACTTAAAAGGGCACCCCTAATTTTAAAGTATGTCTCAAGATCACCCAAAAAAAATACCCCTAATTAATATTATAGATCATTGAGATAATCTTTGAGAGGAGTTGATAGCTCGAAATGCATTGACAACATTATTAAAAAATCGTCCTTTACATTGTCAAGAAGTCTGAAAATATTTTTTTATTTTTATTTTGTGAAGGGGGGATTACAATATTTATCATCATTTTCGCACCACTTGAGGGGGAAGGGAGTCGAACCCAAGTGAGAATGTGAGACCTTGGGGGGCTCAGCCAACTTGACTGAGCCCCCGTACTCAGAAGTCTGAGAATAATTAAATAGCGTTATACGAAAAATAGCTTTTACAAAAGCATAGAAACTCTAAAATCTGAAACCAACAAAATGTTATCTTAGTTATTTTCTCGCAGATTATTTGATTTGTATATGTTTAAGTTCCAAAATTATTTTCCTTATAGTTACTAAATTACTTGATATAAAGAATAATAATACAAGTAAAATATAATAACATATGATATCTCATACTAGATAACAGAAACATAACTGAATAAAAATCTTGATAAATTCCCTGATGTGAGACAAAAGAACGATGATGACTCCCTGCACAGTGAAAAACTCCACCGTCCACCTCAAGATTCCATTAAAATTTGAAACCCTACTCACCCATCATCAGCTCATGTTCATCTATTCATTTTTATCATTTTCTTTTCATTTAAAAAAAAAATTACATAGTGCTATCCTCGTCACTTTATTCATAGAATAATCCAATGATAACCCACTATGTAATGAATCAAGCGATTATTTTTGTGCATAAAAAATATGAAAAGAAAATAAAATAAATAGCATAATTTTATTAAATAATCTTATAGAAACAAACACCGTAAGAACTTTCTCCTTCAGTCGGGGATTGCTGGGTACCAACCCAACAATGGTTCAATTGCTAGTGAGAAGGGAAAATAAATTTTAGACGGGTAGAACATTTTCTCGGTGGTAAAAAAAATATGAACAAAATCATATATGGACTCTCCATTAACGTCATTATTGAAACTTCAAGCTTAATACATAAGTTTTACCAGCTACAACGTTAGTACCACAAAAGTCAGTTAGGAGCTCTGGTAATTTCATCAGAAATTGTACTATACAGGATGTATTCAAAATGTGTGCAAAATTTCTTGCCCAAACACAGCTTTTGCAATCTATTGCCGAACAATAAAACATATCAAGATTCCCCTCCCGAAACCTCATCAAGTAAACATATAGACAACAAATGGACTTCTTTACAGTGTCGGCAAGCACTTTCTGTTAGAGAAATAAGGAAATCTTCCTTGAATTTGTTTCCAGACAAAAACAGCTGCAGGTCAGAAACTAAATAAATGAAAAAAAAAACTGATAAAACCCAAAAAAACACTTGAGAAAAACAGTACCTCACAACTCAATCTCAGGCACCCCCAATAGCAATGTACTTGGATCACTGTATCCAAGAAGGGCATACTCTGATTCTCTCACGTGGACGCTGAAGCAAGCTGCAGCAGTAAAATCCATTTAGGCATCCAATTGAAGTAAGGTTAAAGAAAATTCGAGGGAAATCTTATTCTATAAGTGCAAGAATGAAAGAATATGAAACTATAATTTCGCCGTAAGTTTTTATTTGATATCAAAGACTAGAAAGTTGACCTTAAAACGTTGGCCTAGTGGTATCTCACCTATATGGGCTCTTCCCCTAACATCACTGTGGAGGCAGATTGGGGCCTTATGGCAGTAGACTAAGCCCTTTATGGGTCAAGATAGAACACTAAAAATTTTTACAAGTTAGCTAATCAAAATATATTTTGTTAGACACAAGCTCTGTCAACTCTTTGAATAATACCTGAAAGCATTAATTCTTCATTTTTCACGTCTACTTGAATATATAAAATTACAGTCTGAAAACAAATATTCAAGAGCATTGTCAAAGCAAGACAAAGAACAGTTTTTATTTAATCTGGCTTTTCCAATAGTGAGGACAACCTTGCCATTCTCGTTTTGTTTATGCAACATTACTATTAATCCACTGATGCAACATTTCAAAAGAATGCAGCCAATTACTGGAAATGATTGACATGTGCCCAACCTGCGAGAGCCAGTAAAAAAGATGATGGATCACCTCTCTTGAAAAGAAAATCTTCAAAGTGAACATGAGTAATAATGTAAACAAGGTGCTCGAGTTCAAAAATATAAGCGTAAATGAAATAGTTAAAACAAAATAAATCCAGAATCAATAGTTTAATTTCCTTTCTATGTTCTTGATGTTTTTATTATTTAGTTCATGTCTAATAACAATATCCTATAGCTTCAGTTTCAACACACATTCATGCACACAACTTTGGGTGGGGAGACCACTAAGACCATACCATTCTCTATTTTCACCATGCTTTGGAGCATTACGTCCATCTTTATCTTCATGTCAGAACTATCATCCATAAGTGGAACAAGAAGAGTTGGCTCCCTATGGATATCACATGAAAACCGACATTTTTTCAGCAAATTCAAGTTCACCATCTGATATTTGACCAATAGCCAAACGCATCAGCTCTCCTGTCAAGTCAGCAAGCTGTAGAAAGAAAAGTAAAAACCTCCACTAAAACAACTAGAAATCACTGCAAATTGTATGTAAGACTCTTGGCATTGATCTTCCAACTATATCCATATATTCCTCAAAGAGGGGAAAAAAGCGAGAATGAGGAAATAGGATCAATTAGGATACTCTGATATCACAAAATTTGAATACATCTGTACATAATCCATCATATCAAACTGCCGCCTTTCCTTGGATGTGTAATGATAGCCATTGAAGTCCATCTCTTTTTTTATTTTATAGCTAACTATTTTTCCCTGTTCTCTTTTTTACTACAAATACAGCCATCGGCCTTAGTTTCCCTCGACATACAATAAGATAATACAAAGTTAGGTAATTACCCCCAAGAGATATGGACATTGGTTTGCAAAGGCTCAATAGATGGATCACTAAGTGGTAATAAAATGCCATTTATCTCTTCAAGATTCAAAGCATCCCAGTTCTGCAGAATTTACAGAATGTTGCAGCTTCCACGTATTCTTGCACCTGCAAGGACCCCATAATAAATGAGTCAACCAAAGAGTATGTAGCTAGCCTCAAAGGGTAAGACAGAGAATTTACAGCAGGAGAGTATGCTCGTCTTAGCTTCCAAAAATCAGTCCCTCGGAGTTCTTTCACCAACTGAGAAACAGACTGATCCTTCACTGCTTCTAAATCCGCTTCTGCCTTATTCAAAACTTCCTCCTTGTTGTCTCTACTGATTCTGTCATCATATAGGAATTACAATTTCTTTATTTCAATTACTACTAGCAAAATCAGGAAGGTAAGCATCCTAAAGTGAAGCTAAAGTAGTATACTGTACAAGATATACATAAATATCATCACTTATCACAAACAATTTATCATTGGAAAGAAATCAACATCCAAAAAAGGGTATGAAGTGAAAAACTTCCAAAGTATTCATTTGCATAAAAGCAGGAATTATATGAGTACATAAAAAGTTGCCCAAAACCTTAGGGAAAACATTGTAATACATGTAACAGACAAGCAAGACATTCTTACAAAGAAGGAAAAGAAAAACAGATAACTTGTTACCTGTGCACCTAAAATATGACCTTTTTGCTATTCATTGTGATATCACGACTTGCTTTTACCACTCTCTCCTGTTTTTCATTCTACAAGCATAAATAGTTCAATAAGCAACTATACAAGTGTAAGTTACAGTTGGTGCAAAGGAATGCATCACACCCTGTGATGCTAGGGCTATTATGCAAAACCTAAAAATTTTGAATTTTGAATATTTCAAACACATTCAAAGCCATAAGTATAGACTTTGGTATTCATCATCTTAATAACCAACTTAAGCACCTCTCCAGATGTACTGCTAGAATGTACAAATATATTTTTTAAACTAGAGAACATCAAAGAAGAACTTCATTTTCAGTTTTGTTCTATTAATAGTACTCCACTGCCAGTCTGATACCATGTCAACAGAGATGCTCTACTACCACAATAATAGAGAAAGAAAAAAACCACATAAATAAAGAGAAACTAAAAAGATTATATTGATAATATGTTGAAGTTCTATGAACCATTACCCCCTATATATGCTAAAACACAAAGTAAATAAGGAAAATCTAATGTCACTAGGAAACATTAATAAGGAAATAGTAATACGACTAGGCAATACCTATATAATTCTAGGAAACACAAATAAGACTAAATAAGACCTTATTAAGCACCAACTAAATAACTCACTTATACACTCCTATTTAGCTTCAACATGGTCAATTTCAACATTTTTTGTTACTGGGCTTGGTGTTTGGTGTTTGGTATCTATACGTTGCTTAATGTGGAATATTAACAAACACCAAACTTCGTTAAGATGGGAACTAAGTTTGCCTGCTGGAGACACTCAAGTGACTCAGGTTTATCCCTCTCTCAAAACCTGAAAACCCTTTCTCTTTCATCACAGTTGCCCCCTAGGGTATATCAAAGCGTAATCGTCGACTAACCTAATTCACATGGCAATCTGTTTGACCATCAGAACAGAAGCTGCATCTATTGGATGAATCCCAATTCCCAATTCATGGTTTATAGAAGTTCTAACAGGGAATTAAACTAGCTAAATATGTAACAATGCATTACACAAATTAATGAAGCATATTATCAGGTTAAATCCTAGCTACTCAATCTATTGGGAACATTGAGATTTTGAAGCTGCAATTCAGCATCGTCATGAATTGCTGGCAATATGTTGGAGACATGGAGGTGCCACATGCTGAAGGCATACCAATTGAAAGCCCTTAAAATGTAACCTTCAAGATACCAGATCAATGAAGCATCAAATATTTATTCAGTCAAATCAGATTTAAGGTGTCATAATTACCACTCTTTCTTGATCTCCACTACAAATTTCATGTCAGATGAATGAATGATGTCTCTGTAGTCTACTCCATATAAAGTACACTCCATTAGCTAGCGATGCTTGGAAATTGTTTCTCATGGCTTAAAGTGTAGACAAGGTCTTTTTCCTTCTACTTATACAGGACTGAAATAAATTGGTCAAATTTTCAAAGTAGTGGCCAAATTGCAGGTTCAGCACTAAAGCTCCCTCCAAAAATGCAATGAACTGCAAAACCCAGCTTCTCTAAAGCCAAATGGACATTGGGATACCCTTATTGGATATGAAAAATGTTTGAAAAAAGATAAATAAATGGATCTCAAAACCCAGTTGAATTTGGGACAGATGAGGCTCGGGCATTAGATTCCCAACCTTGCCCAAGTTTTCTAGTTCTCTTACCAAAACGCTCTTGTCTACATGCACTTCCAAACTACCTTGGAAAAAAAATTCCCCTATAGTCACACCCTACCTACACCTACACTGCCTCTTCTCCGAAGGATCTACAACTCATGAGCTCTGGCCTCACCTATTGATCATTTCAGCTCGATCTTGATCCCTCTCTCTCTCTCTCTCTCTCTCTCTCTATGAATCTATGCTAAGTTGCTGTCGCCCTAACAAGTGAAGATCTTCCGGCAGTTTCTCAAAAAGTAAAGAAAAATAATAATAAAAATAAAAATTTGGCTCAAAGATATTAAAATTGTTATTTTTGTTTACTATCTATACATTGTCATGCTTTTTTCACTGATCATACAAAAATTTCAAGTTTTAACTTTTCTATACAAAATAATGCCATGGTTCTGATCCCTTAACTGAAATCTTTATTATTGTCTCACCTTCTTGTAGTTTCTTGATAAACAACTTAAAAAGGCATCTCGCTTGAAAATACCAAACTTGCTATCTTTGTTCCATTTCTATCCTTTGTTAAGCTCTCTCTCTCTAACCAAGCAAAACTTTGAAGTTCACATATTTGGTTTATTCACTTGGTAGGAAAGTATGTGACTTAGCAACAACAGTGCATCAAATTGCTGTTGGTAAAGCTTATAATCTTCAAAGGAAAAAAAAAAAAAATGGTGTTTGCATTCAATTAAAAAGGCACATAGGGATGGGGGATTTCATTTTCTTAATTTTTTAAGACTTGGCATCTTCAAAGACCCAAAGTGGTGCCGATTCTCAACGCCTTAGACCAAGTGCCTCAAATTTAACTTCCCATCCTAAAATTTATAACTCTTAAACCTAAATTAAGTTTGTCGCAAATTTCTTAATCTACATCCAAAAATTGCAAATATAAAAACCGAAGAATCTGCTCAAAGAATAGAATAAATAGAGAAGGCTATTTCAAATCCCATTCCAGGATTCAACACATAAAACGTCTATAAATCGACAGAAAAGAAAAACACGCAAATACATCATAATGTCCACATTACACTATCAAAAAAATACTAGAAGAAAAAAGAAAAGGCAGAGTTACAAGTTGAGAGGAAATACGAGGCCATTTAGGTAGTCAGCGTATTTGGCAAAGGCTTCCTTCATAGAGGACTCGGTGCTCATCGTCCTCGCCCTCTTTGGCACGCTCTGCAGTGCAGGCCCTGCAACTATTTGTTTTGTTTGAATTAGTAGTGAGCAGTCGAGTGTATTAAGCTCAGTCGGGTTTTGCGATTAAAAAAAATAATAATGAAAATGAGATAATAAGTTAAAGTTAAAATTTACTTACGTTAATGGGGGCGTTGGTGCTTGGGTTTGGAGGCCATGAATGCGAATGCGAATGCGAATGCGAATCCGAGTGCGAGTGAGAGCGAAATCCTGCTGAATGCGGAAGCGTCCAACTTCTATCTGCCTGCCATGCCACCTCTGACCTACCCTTCTTCAGTTATTTTGTCACACTGCTCTGAGACTCCGCAACTAAATTCTTTTTAAGATACAAATTACGATATTAAAATAAATTTAATTAAGCAGGATATCAAGTTGCTGTGGTGTAGTGGTTATACACACTAAAGGTTCCCAGTTCGATCCTGGGCAGTAACATCTCATTTATGAACTACCCGCCTTTTTAATCAAAACATTTTCATTTATGGTAATGCCCAATAATTCTTTATTTATAAGAATATATTTTAAATTTTAAATTCTTAAAATTATAATTAAAAGTACAGTAGTATTAAAAATATTCTTTTAGCATCATCAATTAAGTGACTTTTCTTAATTATAGTTAAGATGGTCAAAAAAAAGTTACATGATTATAGTTTAAAAAATAAGTCATAGAAATTTTTATTGCACCGTATATATCACATATTAAATACTCATTTGGTTGAGCTTTTTATATTAGAATTTCTTTTTTTTTTAAAGAAATTGTATATAACATTTATTTTTTTGCGCACCACCTAAGGGAGAGGAGGGATCAAATTCAAGTGGAATGTGAGCTTTGAAGGAGTTTAGCCAACTCAACTGAGCTCTCACGCTCTACAGTAGAGTTTTTAAAAATATTACTTTAAAAAAAAACCATCAATCATATGTTTATCAATTAAAAAAAACTCTTTTAAAGTAATAAATCATTTGGTTATATATTGTTAAATTATCAAAAAAGATATTTAATATATATAATTCAATATTTTTATATATAAGTTAAATTTATTATATATTTTCTCAAATTCAATTTCTTAAACACAAGAATCAAATAAAATTAATACATAACAATTAAAAAATCAATATAAATAATTTTGTTTGGTACAAAAATTAAAAATAAAATAATACTTCTTTTTATTTTAAAAAAATAAAATAATTAACAAAAAATTTTAGTAGATTCTTGTAAAAATATGATGATTGTAGAGATACGAGAATTAGAAATATAATGACTTTTAAAAAAATATTAAAAATAGGTTAGTTGAATATGATTTATTTTTATTAAGGATACATTATAGAAATAAGAAAACATTATTAGGGTATATGTGATATTTTATAAATATTAAAAAAGTTCAAAAAGCTTTACTCTCAAAAGCTCAAAATTTGAGTTTTTACAAGTAGATGTAAAATAATTTTTTTAATCTCTAAAAACTCTTCTGTAATTGCAATCAAACATCATTAAAAAATTTAAAAAGAGTTTTCAGCATTAAAAAAAAATTTTAACCAATAGAGAAGTCCAACCAAATGAGTACTTAGTATTTTACTCATTTGAAGTTCTCAGAGTCTAGTAAAACGGCCCGTATTATAATTATATGCTTTAATAACTCTTTAATTTATCATAATATGCTCTAAAATTTAAAATTTTAAACCAAAATTTTCACTACACAATATAACCAATAATTCTTTATTTATAAGTTTATATTGTGAACATTTAAAATTTTAAAATTATACCTAAAAGTACAAGTAATGTAAAAAAAGAAGAGTGTATATGGTAGGGGTAGTAAAATTCTCCATAGGGTTGAAGCCTCGTGAGGCCCGCCTTAAATAGGGGTAACTCAAATTACATTTTAAATTTTTTTTTAAATGGGACAAATTTGGATACAATAATTCAAATTTAAATTAAATTCAGATAGGGTTTGAGAATATGATTTTCTCAAACCTCTCAAATATATAATTTAAAAGCAAAAATGAAAAAAAAAATCCTAATTTAGAAAAAATTTGTTTATTAATACAAATCAGAGTTAGCCATGTGATAAATATGATAGTATAAAATTTATTTATATTATATTTTTAAGAACTTTTATTTTTATTCATATTTTTTATTTTTTATTTTATTATATTTAATATTAAACACTTGTTTTCAATTTGAATTGAACTCGGCTGTTGAGAAAGATAAAGAGAAATAAACAAAAAAGATAAATATTATTCTTAGTTTCTTAGTCATCACTCATTTAACTTAAAATTTCTTTTACTTTATGTTTTAAGTTTGCGAGAAATCTTAATAAAGACTTGACATTTGGATTATAAATGAAGTATGATGATTTAGATGCTCAAGTTCAAAGAAATTATTAGTTTTTGTGATTTTTTTATTTTAATTTAAGTTATTGATTTTTAAAATTAGTAATTGAAGACTTAAAGACTCGATGTAGTTTGTATTTTTTTATGTGATATACATTTTTTTTATATATTATGATTGTATGAGGTGAAAGACTATTTTACAAAAGTAAATTGATACAAATAAAAAAGTATTTGAGAAATTAAAAAGAATTCAATTTTTTTAATTTCTTCAATATTTTTTTATTTGTACCAATCTAATTTTGTAAAATAATCTTTCACCTCATACAATCATAATACACAAAAAAAAAAAATATAAATATCAAGTGAAAATAAAAGAGTACTAAAATAAAGATAGAGATTCACTACCCTAAACCCAAATTACACTTATCAAATATACAATAAATATAAATATCCTCACACCATTCGAATATGTGATCTCCATTCCAATCAGCCACATTGCCACTTTCCATATGGTGACATTTCTTGATTTTAGTCAAGTGATTTTTCTTGAATGTAGTTTAAATAATTCAAAGTCACACCACTATAGCATAAAAAGTTTTAAAAAAAAAAAGAATTTCATTATACTGTATATATTTGTTGACCTTGGGTTCTTAGCTTAACCAAAAGGAACGCTAGCAAATAATTAAATTTTTTTGAAAACAATGGTCTTCACACTAAAGTAATCATCGAAATGTCTTCTACATGTGACAAGGTTGCATACACTCACAAAAACAATCAAAAACTATGTTAGCAGTAATTTCAACAATAACTATCTGATACTTAAAATAGTATTTTTGTCTTTAAATAGAGAAAAAAAAAATATAAAAGTTTTACAATGTTCTTTCTTGCCTTATTTTAGAATATTTCTTACTTCCATAACCTGATTCACTATGAGCTAAGAATTAATTTTGACTAGAATTTTCTTTGCTCCAAATATTTTTGCTACCTTAAATTTTGACCAAAGGCGTCTTGCACTCGACTTTATTGTTAGATGCTTTGAAATTGAATTTAAGGGTGTAGCCAACCTCATCCACCTTAAGGATAATAAGAACTATTCATATTCTACACCTTTGTGATTTGAAGCCCATCTATGTAAAGAAATTAGGTCGGAGTAACCAGGTTTTACGATTATTGGCCTCCTTGCATATCTTTGGTGGCATTATCTTCGAACTCAAACTCATTTCCCATAGTGTACTTAGCAACAAAATTTGTGAGTGCTTGGCCTTTTATTGTAGTGTGAGATTTATATTGTATATTAATTCGTTAAGCTTTATAACCCATCTAATTAACCAAGTCTATAACTCAAGTTTATAAAGATTTGCCTTAATGGTTAATAAGTCTAAGCTGATAACTATATAGGCCTAGAATAAGATCTTAACTTTCTTCCTAAAATTATATGTGTTAAGGGAAGCTTCTTTATTGGAAGGTATCTAGTTTTCTAGATCTATGAATGCTTTATTGGCAAAGTAGATAGGCCTTCAGACATTAGCTTTTTCCTTCACCAAAACTAAGCTTATCACATGTTAAGGTACCACTAACTAAATGTATAGCAACTCCTTGTTTCTTGAGATAACTAGGTTTACAAGTTGCATCATCTAGGCCTTTAATTGTTAAAAGACCTTTCACAATGAAGAGTCCTCGTCTTATTACTTAATAGCTTGAAAAAACTCAAAGCATTTATCAGTAGCTTTGAAAATAAATTGACTCAAAGCAGCAACTCTAGTTGTTAATCTATATATTTCTTTAATTGTATTTGGGGACTTCATGGTAATAATCTCTTGGGAGTTCATATGAAATTGCCTTAATTTCCCTTTAGCTAATTATAATTCCAAGGCACTTTCTAGACTTAACCCTGAATGTTTACTTCTCTACATTCAACTTCATTTAATTTCTTTTAATGTCTCAAACGTTTGTCTAAGATTTCCTACGTAGTTCTCAAAATCTAAAGACTTCATGATCCTATTGTTAACATACATCTCCATTGTCTTACCAATCAAAGGTTTAAGTAATTTGTTGACTAGCATCTCATATATCACGCTTGCTTTTTTCAAGTCAAAAGGTATAACTTTATAATAGTAAATCCTCTAATGGATGATGAAGGATCTTTTCTCTCAATCTGTTACAAATATCCTTATATGATTATATCTCGATAAGCCATCCATTAAGATGAAGAGCCCATGTCCAATGACCAAATTTACTAATTGATTAATCCTCAACAATGAAAAACTATTCTTAAGGCATACCTTGTTTAAAATCTATAAAGTTTACACATGTGCGTCATTTCTTATTAGCTTTCTTTATCATCACTCTATTCATTAGCAACTTTGGGTAGTTAACTTTTCAAATGAAACTAACTAACAACAACCTCTTAACCTTTATTGCCATTGCCTCGTTCCTTTCTTGATTAAAGATCCTCGTATTTTACTTCATAGACTTGAATGTTAGGTTAGTGGCAAGTTCGTGGGATATCAGTAATGGATCTACCTCTAGCATATCCTCATTATCTAAGCAAATATGTCTAATAGCTCACTCAATAGAGAACTTAGATCTTCTTTAATCTTTAGACTTAACTTAGATCTGACTTTTACTACCTTTTTAAGGTAGCTCCCCTTTACCTGCAATTTTAATAAATCCTCAAATGGCTCTTACAATTTCAGCTTCTCTTCTTTTCTTTAATCTATAATGGTTATGTAAAATGTCCTTTTAACCAAGGTCATAAGTAGTGATTGTTGTGCTATAGTAGATAAGTGCAAGTGCACGCTATCGTATCGAGTAATATAGAATTTTAAGTCCAGATATCGATCCCACAGGGACTATGCGATCTATTCTATAAATCAAGTACTAAAATTGTACATACTTAACTTTTATTCAGAAAACTAAAATCTGAAATTTATTTAACTAATCTAATTCTCTCAATTAACTAAATAAAAGCAAAGAGTAGAATTCACAAATAAAGATAATCTAGGGTTTTGACTCGTCCTCTAATATTTTATTGGATTCATTAACCACTTAGTTAATTCCTTAATACTAATTGATTGGCTTAGACACTAATCTCATCACAAGCCTCTGTCGATGATCAAGTGACAATATTACACATTCTAAAAATCACCTATATGTCTATGGTAATCAAATCAGAATGTAATTCATTAAGATCAAGTCTAAATTATACCATACATGCCACCTAGATATATGTCTATCCTAGATAGAACTCATAGTTGTTACCCTATGATCATGCATCAAACTACCCTAGGCTAAACACATGAATCCCTCTGTCAAGTTCATCATGGTTCCTCAATCATTCAAAATATTGATCAGGTATAATGAAAGTATTAAACACAAGATAAAATAAATCAATTGAATGTATCAAGTTCATAAACTAAAAATTAACACAATTCAAATCCATACTAGGTTCACATAGTCAAACCCTAGATAAATAATTTAGCCAATCACAAAACCAAAAGTATCAAACGAATTCATAAAGATCAATAAGAACAAGAACATAATAATAAAGAAAGAGAAGAAAAACTAATCAAAGTGACTCTTTGATGTGCTTCTCCCTCAATCTTGACTTGAAGTTTGAATCTGGATCTTGGTTCTTTAATCTTTGGCTTTGATATTTAATCTTGTGTTGTGAATTCTCTCTCTAAGTTTTTGCCTCTTTTCTCTCTTTTTCTCCTCTCCTTTCTCTTAGGGTTTTTGGCTTTATATTTATAGGTTTTTGACTTCAAAATACTGTTCATAATTTACTATAGCAAAAATAATGTATATGGTACTATAGCAACACTGTTTCCGACACTGTTCACCGCTTCGAGCGCCGCAGCGCTCAGATATTGACCTGAGCGCCGCGGCGCTTAATCGCTCACCTGGTGCCCTTTTCGTATTTTGAGCGTAACTTCTTCGTTTGACGTCCGATTCGCCTTCCGTTTGTTTCTATGAGTCATATTTTCGATCGTGAATCTATTTATGATCAAAAATAAAAATTAAATAGTCAAATAATTATGATTTAGAGAAAAATACGAAAGTTTGGTACAAATAATAATAGTACTTTTACGCCTTTATCAAGTAGCTCCCTACTTTTTTTAGTCGCCAAAGATTACTCACGTTCATTATCCATTCGAGAACTTCAATTTGAGATAATATATTAACATTGTTGCATTAGAGTTCTTTCTGAAAGGTTGCCTCAAGAGATCTTATATGAAAATGGTTACTCAACAACCATGAAACTAACCATCACAATTCTCATGTATAGCTTCTTGCTCAATGATAGAAGTAATGTTACCACCCCTAAAGGCATTATATAACCATCTCCAAAATCCATACAAAGGATTTTGAGATCTTTCAATTTTTAAGTCTTTTTTCCTAACTCATCTAATGTTTACTTTAAGATAACATTCATCAAGCTTATCAGGTCAATGAATACCCTGTTGATCTCTGCTTAACCACCTACACTCTGATCACCAAAGCTTCATCATAGGGATAATTGGCTCTTTTTGTATTCTCCTTAGTGAACATTATTAACACTACTTGAATTTTAGGTTTCTTAAATACATGCATATTACATGTCACATAATGCCTAACTATAAAGTACCAAAATAATTCTTCTTTTATTTATTTGAGTAGTCAACCAACGTTAGTCCACTAGCTATTATCATGGTTTTTTTTTTGTTGAGGCAAATCTTTTTATCTATTGTTAACTTCCATGGCCTCTATAGGCCCAATATCAACTCAAAAATTCTCAAAATACCCATCCATCATTAAATGATTGACCTACCTTTTTAGGTTGATGTAGCCCTTTATTATAAATTCGTGGTCTTAATCGTATTTCTTGTTTTATTTCATAAAAATGTTAGAGTTCTAATAACATCTAACTTGTTAAGCATCTATTTATCCTTAATAGTTTCAAAGACAATATCCAATGGAATGCTAAAGGTATATAATTATCCTTACCTTGGATCTGGGCAATTTTAATAGAAGATATCCTTATCCTATAACTCCATTCTCCTTTATCCTAAAGCCTTCCCCTCTAGAAAACTTTGTAAGGGAAATGGAGTTCTCTCCCTTCTTCCCATATATTATCTCTTGTCATGGTATCTATTTGACTCATTCTATCTCATCTTACCTTAAAACCTAACAATAGCTAACTTTTTCACATTCTTTTATTCTTTCATCCTTATATAGTATGAGGTCAATTCATAAGCGATCATATAACTAAGAACATGCTTTTTAGTAAGATAGTACTAGAACTTATTCACTTGCAATCCTTCTTTAAATGCTTCTAATAATAGGAAGATTAAAAACCCTAAAGTGAATTGCATTCTCTTAGAACCTTTTAATATAATCCCTCAAAGACTCTCCTTTTTTTTGCTTAACCTACCTCAATTGTTAAATATCCTTCACTAATTCATAAGGTCCCTTAAAATATTGAATGAATGACTTATCAATTGATCATATAAAGTGATACTTCTCCACCTCAAACTCCTATACTAGATCTAAGCCTAGCCCTCCAAGATGACATGGAACAACTGATACACTTGATTTTCTCAGAGTCTTGTAATTTCTATAAACCTATTTAATAAATATGCACAGTGATTCAGGTCAATTGTCCCATTATAACTTAAAAGGGAAGGCATTTAAAAGGTTCTTTAGAGCATCATGTGTTTTTGCAGTCCATTAGTAGGGATTTTTTCTTTTGTTTGATGGTTGGCTCTCTAAATTCATTTATTTTTGTCTCTCCTCCTTCAGGTCTTATGATTTCTACTTTAAATTCCTTACTTTCTCCTTTAGTGAAAAGTCCCAAGTCCATGGCATCACTCTTCCCTTTGTCATTTTATTTTGCCCTTAAAAGGTAGTATACATCATTCTTATACAAGTATTTTTTTATAGGTGCCTATCCCCCCAGCCTTAATAAGATTATAATCTCCCACTTGTGACTGATGTCAATGGTATCTCCTTTGACCTACCCTATGACCTATAAGTTCTTGCTTGCGAAGCTAATTGTTCTTGCGACACCTCATCTTATTGCCATTTTTACTTCTCTTGCCAAGTATATATACAACTCAGCTTCCCTGTATCTATAGGCGGTTGTTTTATATTCTGGCTCTATAAAATACTAGGCAACATATTCATGACTTGCTTCTTTACCTAACTTTTATCTACTTTACCCTAAGTCTTAAGAAACTCTTCCAACAATTTTCTTTTATTTTCCTTTGTCTCTCCTCTCCTTTTTCTAACTCCTTCTCTAGATTTTTTCCCTATTCAAATCTTTTTCCTATTTTTCATGCTCCTTTAACAAATTTGAAATCCAAGGATTTGAACTCCTAATAATACTTTGATTTTCATCTTGATAGCATTTCTTGCACTTATCTTAAGTTGACTTCTTACTTATACAAAAGTATTCATCATATGATTTTTTGTACCGTTTCCTACAAACATTACCAAATTGTTGACTTCGGTTCTTGGCTTAACCAAAGGAACACCAAACAATAGTTAAATTTTCTAAAAACAGTGGTTTTCGTGTTAGAGTAATCATTGATATGTCTTTTACATTTATTGAGATCTCTTGCACTAACAAAAGCAATCAGAACTATGTCGGTGGTGATTTATGCAATGACTCCATGATACTTAAATTAGTCTTTTTATCTTTTAATCTATAAAAAAGTAAAAGTTTTATAATGTTCTCTCTTGTCTTATTCTTCTAGTATTTTTCTTACTTCCCTCTCTAACGCGCAAGGTCATAGGCTTCCCTTTTTATGATCTCTCCTTAAGTTAGTTATGATATATAGTCAGAGTTAAATTGTTGCTGGGAATAGTTGAGATGTTGATGTGGTACGTACCCACATCTCTAAAGAACATGGACATAATACTACCTCTTTTTAAGTTTTTAGGATATCGAGTGTCAAATTATCAATTTTTGTAGTTCTTAAGTTCTTATGGTATACTTCTCGATCATGGTTTTGCTCAAAAGCATTGGTATCTTGCTCGAAGTTACCGAAAGCACTCTCCTTAATAGTAGTTCTAGGTTTGTCAATCTTAACCTTCAATTTGTTTGAGCCTCTTTAGTTACTTATGCACTATTTTGTACCCAACAACTAGGTTGGGTCACTGATGTACCATTGAGTTCTTGCCCATAGAAATTGGGCTATTTAACTACTATTGGACCGTTCCAAATTTTTAGGCCTTTGGGTGACAAGTGAAATCTAAGTACAACAATATTTAACAAGTCCAATAAAACTAATAACAACTATCATCAGTCAAAAAAACTTGAGACAATCAAGTAATTTTAAGTACATTGAATCTTATCATTATTCAATCAAGTAAGAATATTTTAGAAAGTTTATGATAATTTTAAATTTTATAATTTTGAACTTTCAAAACATATAGTTGTAAATATTAGGTTATGAATAGAGATGGCAATAGGACAAGGCTGTGGCAGGGAGGTTTTTCTTGTACCTTGTCCTAATTTTTTATTTTTGAACTCCATTCTTCACCTTATTCCTTAAAAAATTTAATGGGGTAGGAATGTAGAATTCCTACACGGAGAATGTCTTTCCTATCCTCGTCTCTTTTTCTCATTATTTATTTATTTATTAATACTAAATACTAATTTTGTACATAAATTTTAATAATATTAAATTTAATCTATATTATGATTTGAATAAAAAAATATTAAACTAACAAACTAAAATAATATAACAACATCCTTCAATAATGTGAATAGTAATTAGTACCAAATTTTTAAATAAATAACAAAGTGTCTAGTTGTTGGTAGTAAATAAAAAATTTTATGTTCATTACCTGCTAAGAT
Organism: Ailanthus altissimus; assembly: GCA_946807835.1. NCBI lineage: Eukaryota > Viridiplantae > Streptophyta > Magnoliopsida > Sapindales > Simaroubaceae > Ailanthus > Ailanthus altissimus. Next base: position 21,342,493 of record OX327685.1, on the reverse strand, counting down.
CAAATAAGCTTATTAAAGTTTTTGTGAATTAAGATCTATGACATTTAGTTAACCAAATCAAAATTCACAATAATCCCGTTCAATGTAACATGTACACTAATTTTTCTACTCGAATTCTCCACTTCAATGATCAAGGTAAACCATCCACTATAATAAGGAGAAAAATTACAACTTTATATAATAAAATGTCATTTTCATTAATAGTTGTGAATTAAATTTAATTTATAAAGAACTTATAATCTATACCATTTGTATTAACATCAAATGTCTAATATATAGATCACATACTTTATAAATATAGGCTTATTAATATATGCTTAAATATATGTATAAATAAATTTTTATTAATCAAATAAAATATCATTTCACATACTTTAAGGTCATAAATAACACTATATATCTAACACTAATATCATTAATTTTTCTATTAATTGTTTCATCCACTAAAATCAATGGTCGCCTAACTTAAAAGTAAAAGTCTTATTGTTGTTTAAAATAAAGAAAAAAAGAGAAGATTTTAGAGGCTGTTTATTATATATATATATATATATCTTATTTTATTAAAAAATATTAAAATATTTTTTAGTTAAATATAGATTATAAAATAAAAATTGATTAATTATTTAATATATAAATATATACTAAAAAATTATATTTAATATATCCATAGAAAATGGGATGGGAATAAAGTGAGGAGACTTAATGCATGTTTGGTTGGACTTTTATATTAGCCAAAGTAGCCTTTTTAATATCAAAAGTTATTTTAAATTTTTTGATGACATTTGGTTACAATTGGATAAGAGTTTTTAAAGATTAAAAAAAAATTATTTTGTCTTTATTTATTTTTTGAACTTTGAGGAGTAGAACTTTTTGAGTTTTTTTTTTTTTTAAATATTTGTGTATTGATTCATACACTTACTAATATTTTCTCAATTTCATAGAATATTCTTAATAAAAAATAAATTTTGTTAAACTAATATATTTTTAATCTTTTATTGAAAGCTACAATATTTTTATATCTTTACAACCATCATATCCCTATAAAACTCTATTAAAAATATTTTTTGCTTATAGGCACATAGTATTTTATTTTCTTTTCTTTTTTAACACTTATACTAAGCACAATAATTTATTTCTCATTGATTATTATATATTAATTTTACTTGAATTTTTGTAAAGTTATATTTATTTATGTTTACAGGTCCAATTATTTTAGCTATATTTTACAATGATTGCAAATTAAATCTTAGCACGAATTACTTTTTATTGTCTATAAAAATACATTAGTAAATTTTAAAAATAAAATTATAAAATTTATTTTATATAAAAAATATTGAATTGTTTAAATTTTTAATGTAAATTTTATTAAATATTTTTTATAATTTAATAATATATAAATATTTTTAAATATCTATAACCAAATAACATAATCATTTTGAAAGAATAATTTTTTTAATTGACAATAAAAAGATCAATATTTAAAATAAAAAAAAAATTTGAACAAAAAAAATTTACTTCAACATTTTTTTTTTAAAAAAAAGCTACACTAAAAAGCTATTAATCTTATCATTGCTTTATTAATAGTCGGGGGAAATAATTTTTTTTTAACGGACGAATGAAGTCCATATTGATTGCCCGTGGTATTTGAAAGACTGAATAAATGCTGGCTCGTTGTTTTGCTTTGCGTAGTAGCAAACATCAACTTGCCATTGCCATCCCATTAAACTTGAACAATAAATTCAGAGAAATAATCAACAAAAAGCATATACACAAAATGGTGACTCTAGTTGTGGCTACAACAATCGATCCGGCCTCCATCAACCCCGCCACTTCCCTCTTGGCCATGCCCGGCTGGCACCCCGGCCCCTCTTTCCCGGTCAGTCTTCCGTTTTCCGGCACGTGACCAATTTCATTTTCATCATATTCTTATTGTTGTTCGATTCGTTTATCAGGATATGAAGAGCTTCGTGAATCAGGAAGTGAGAGTGTTACATCACAACAATAGCATCATAGCAGAGGACGATCTAGACAAGCGTTGGGAGGAAGCAACAGGCGAAGTCGTGAACGATGTAATTTTTTTAAGCAAACACACCGCCGTTTCGAACCGCCCTGCACTCACAGTTCACCCAATCGGTATAATTTACTTTATTACTCTTCTCAACCTATATTTTATTATTATTAATCATTATTATTATTATTTTAATCTATAGGAGTGCCTCATTTGCGTGAAGGAGAGGTGCTGCCGCAAGGCGGGAGGCCTGGATGGGCCGCGCCGCCTAATCCCAGGATCGGACCCTGGCTTAGGCTCTTAAAGAAAATTGCCGAGTCTCACAATTTAGTTCCTGAATTTGAGGTCTTATTTAATGCATTTTATTTTATTTTTTTTGTATTTAAGTTGATAAGTTTGATTTTTTTAGTTATGTAAAGTTGCATTTTTGTTTTGAATGCAGATTACATTGGAGGGTACTCATCATGGGCCTGTGACAAGTAAACCAACTATGTTTATAGAGATTGGTAAATTTTCTCTTATTAATTGGCAACTAGTTTACAATACGCATTGATTAATTCCATTAATTTTCGTGAACACTTTGTTTAACTCTTATGAATATCATGAGAATAAATGGTGATTGCCTTACTGTAAACATGGAATTGGTAATATAATCATGTGATTGGTAAATCAAATCTTTACTAGTTTTGTATATGATGGCTCATAGAAAGGTTTTAGCCGAATTTCTCTTTTGTTGTTCTTAGTTAGGCATAAAATGATGCGTTTGCATCAACTTTTGATTTTTTTTTTCCTGCCTTGTTTTTTGACTTGTTAATCAAGATATCTTCATTTCAACAACAATCATGACATTGACCTGTTTTCACTTTTAATTTTTCCTAAAATTCTTTTCTTTTCTTTTCTTTTCTTTTTTAATTAAGCAAGTCATCAGTAGCACATCTCGTTTAAAAAAATGTTGCATTTCTGGCCTTATAACAACAATCTCCTGCATCTTCAACTTTTTTTTTTCCTTTCAAAATGTTCACTCTCCTATTAGCCCAAGGTAGCAACATCTGGAACATAGTTTCTTCTTATGAATGAACAAGTTAAGGTAAAAAGCAGTAGCTTTTGTTGGGTCAAGGTTAATAATCTTTTCAACACCTCCAATTTACTTCTGATAATATATGGACTGCACTCATACTTTCTTCTGCTCATCTTGAAATAACCACTCATGACCTGAGAAATGTAGACAGGTGGAGTTTTGAGTTTATTAAGCAAGTGGTGTTCAAGCTTTGCTAAGACCATTCTGACTATGACATCTGTTAAGAGAAATAAACGACAAATATAGTTAGACGGCATAAGCATTAAGTTCACATACTCGTACAGCTGTTACTTTCACCACTTTGAATTGATTTGAGCTTGTGTTGTTGATTAGTTTTGCCTGTAAAGTACTTTTTTTTTCTTCCAAAAGAAAAAGGAGAAACTTTGTACCTTTTTTACCTTATAAAATAGTTTCTGGTAATGCGCTTGTGGAGGCTCCTTAAATCTTCATCATCTATCATTATGTATCTGCAACTTTTATTTTATGCTTAATCAGTTTCTTCTGCTTGCTACAGGTAGTACAGAGGAGTACTGGAAAAGGCAGGATGCTGCTCAAGTCATTGCTCTAGTTGAGTTGAAATACATTGATCTCATTATTCGGACCACCAGTCATTGCCATGCCCCTTATTGTCACTATTTTTCTTGTTGTGTTATTCATAACTTTTTGGTTTCTAAGGCAGGTTCTTACAAGTGATATATACTCTCTAACTCTTTTTTTCTTTCTCTGAAGTTAATTTGGGATGGACTTGGGCTCGGAGGAGGTGCTGCGGTAGGAAACTGGAATAGGTACTCCATGATAATTTAGACAATAATTATTAGCTTAACATAACCATTTCTTTTTCTTTTTCCTCTTTTATAAAAGTGTTTCTCATTTGCTGCATGGTTCGGTGTTTTTATTTTCATTGAGGGACAAAAACTCTGTTATTCTGCATAAAAGACTATTCCAGATAAAAGTTGATAAGCCAGCATGTTTATCTTCCTTATTTTGTGGTCTCCTTGTTGTTGTGTTTGAAATCTCTTCCTATGTGATAGCATAATTGTTAAATGCTAATGATCTGCCAGTGCTACATTTAACAAGAAAATTTCTTTGTTAACATTATCTTTTGGCTGCATTCGCTGTTGATATTTTTTCATGTTGATCATTGCTAACTTGCTCATGAAATATAAAAAGCACATATGCTTTGAAAGTAATTTTTATGTAAAATTATTTGCTAATATGCATCAGAGCGCTAAGATTACTCTCTTCTCAACAATTTTCTAACCCTAGTTTTAATTTATTGATATCCTAGGGATAATGACAAGAACAAGGTTCTTTTTGGGATTGGTGGAGGTCATTATGCACCTCGGCATATGGACATAGTTATGTAAGTTTCTATCATCTTCCAATTTTTCATTTTTGCATATGACTATATTTGCAACTTACCTATTGATCCCACCTTTAAGCTTCGAATACAAGTTTTTACATGCCATATTGGCTAGCAATGTTGAACTAAATATAGTAGATGGTTCTACTAAAATTTAAGATAACACAAAAAGATCTCAATTGACCTTCTACTATATCTTTTCCCATTGCCTGGCTATTGAATATTTATACAATAATGGACATACTTCATGATTTGGGCCAGGAATAGTACGAGAAAAGAAAGAGGGCTGCACATTGGTTTCTTTTTTCTTTTTCTATTTTTTTTTGGCCTACAAGTTTTTGATTGTTCTTCTCTGAAGGGATAAAATTTTATCCTAATCAACCAACTTTATTGAAGTTTGATAGCAAGATCTCCAATCAATTTATTGGTCTTATGTTATGTCTTAATAAAGAGCAGACCATGCTTCACTTCCCCAGGAGAAAAATTGAAATGGTAATGCCATATCAATAAGTTCAGGGATTTGTTTCTACTGCTTTCTTCAAACGTGTTCTTGTTTGAGGCTGTTGATGGACAATATCAGATTTAATTTTCACAATCAAAGCATCCTACACTGAGGAAGTCATGTAGTTTATGCATGTTGTTTTTTTTCTTTCTTTTGTCTATTGATAGACCATTTCTTTAAATAACATAGGAAAGGTGATGTATGGGTAGCCCACCTGCTTTCTGGATACTCCTTACCAATGGAAGATCTGAGCCACTATTCAGATGCAAAAGGCATTGGTGGAACTTGGAAAGAAGCAATTAAAGCTGCATATGAAGCTACCAGATCAGCTTTTCCTGGCGGTGACATTCTGGCACACCTTGATCAAAAGTGAGCTCACAGATATAAAAAATTTTAAATTATTAAACGTTACTTATCATGACATTTGCATTTTAAACCATGTTATATTAATTTAGTTATGGTCATTGTAGGGTATTTGTGTTGTGAAATTATAAACAAAATCCCGGAGCAGTTTAATGGCTCCCCCATCCCTCCCTAGTAAGATTACAAGGAAATGACATCTGTAGATGCTTGAGGTGACTGTATTGTAGAATGTTATCATAGTCTTGGTCAAAATATTTCATATATGTCCAATATCTGCTTTAACTATGAAGAACAAAATTTCAACTTGATGATGGCTTAGATGTCATAATAAGATAGGGATCATTAACATTTGTTTCCAATTATATGGTCTTTTGAAGACTCTAGAAAATGTGAAACAAATTTCAAATCATAAAATCTATCTTTGACTCGTGACAATCTTGTTTGTATGAGTATTGAATTTCAGATAAAACAGAGAGTCCTAGTGACTTTAAAAAATGCTTGATTGGGAACCATTCATGTTTTGAATTGTCAATTATGAGACGTTTAGAATTTTAACAAACTGATGAAAATATTACTGATTGCAGGAGTTTTAAGAGCTGGCAGAAAAATGCGATTATTGAGTTTCTAAGTGAGCAGAATATTAAAGTTGGGAAGCCAAATGACTTCATCTGATATGGGTATTTGGTCTTGTGGACAGTTCATCCTTTCTAGAAATAAGGATGGGATTTTGGCAGATAGCCAGAGATTGGGTCAATATAATTCTGATCATAATATATGTATCCGTATACAGAAGCATCTAATTATTTCTTCTTGAGAGGGCTAAGAGTTGAGATGTGTACTTTCAATTTTTTTAAAATGTAAAAGACAGAAGAGTTTATGTTAGACAAATCTATACTAATACATATACCTTGGTGCTGCATATAATGCCAATTTTGTATTTTCAGTTATTCTTTTTCATCTCCGAAGATGAAGACGGAAGCTGTGTAATAATTGTCAAAAATCGTAATTTGCAATTGGTGAGTTGAATTTCTAATAATCGTGAACTGGCATATCCATCTGGAAATAAAATTGGAATCCCTGGATCACAAAGGCAATAATGAAGTTGTGTTGGTAAAAAATTGTGATGGATGTTCTAACTTTGGGATGTTTGGTCAGCAGCTGGCAAGGGCCTAATAACTGTCAGCTCATTCTCATTACTAGTCATTGTGTGATGGTCATGCGCCACTACCCATTAGAGATTCTGGCCTTTCAATCCAACTCCCATTGGCAGCCAATAGTTTGGTTGGAACAAAATTTAAAGTCCAGCACAGCCCTTGATGACAGTAAAATAACTTTCCATATTCATTCATTCCATTCAAACCCTAGGACTACCAGAATTTTTGGTGGCCACTGGCCAATGCAAGTAGTAGCTCCTTGATAAAACCAGTCATCGTCTCATTTTTGAAGTCAAAGCCAATCCATCGGTTCTAATCCACCCCTTCCACAATGATCTGACCCAGTTTTAACTTTATTTGATCAAAGCACGCAGACGGCGGTAGGCCCAAAACAGGAGACTGGAGGGTGGGAGAAGAGAGACTCTTGGTCTTGAATACAATTGATGTCATTTCTCATCCGTATAAAATTACTCTAACACACCCAGTCACATCCCCTTATGGAGATTAAAATTTACAAATTTTATTATTATTATTAAAATTGAGAAGTGTAGTGATTGAGTTTGAGCTGTAAATGTAATGTTCACAAATCGAAAAGAAAACATGGGCCGACCAGGTCCCCCTCTCGTCAGACATTTGTCAAATGTGTTGGTTAATTTGTCATTTAGGACAAATTTAAGAGCATAAATACAGCAATTTTGTCCCTTATATTATATTATTCAAACTAAAGCCACGGCCGCCACTCCCCAGCATCACATTAATCGCCTTTTGTCGTTGTGATACAGCCTGTATTTTGTGAATTTCTTTCCAAAAACAAATTCTAAATTGTATCCACATTCCACACACACCATCGACGTCCAGCTTTAGAATTCTTGCATGATTAAAGCAGAAAAGTAAAAGTTAACACCAGAATTAGTAAATTATTAAAAGCAGATTGCTTGTGATCATGCAAGAGAGTTTGACTTAAGTTGAGTTTGCCCTAGACTTATAATAATATGAAAATGGGAAAGTGATATGGGACCGCACCAAGGAGAATTCACTTCACCTAGGATCCCCATGCCATGCGATGCGAGAACCCTACTAGTTTTTCTGCCATAATCGTACGTATAAATCAATCGCTGTTTCTGTGTGTCGTCGACAGTAGTATTATAGTAACAAATACGTTATTTAGAGTTGTATGGCAATCAAATATCAGTCAAGACAAAAAGGGTGTTGACATTCAATGCTCCATTTGATATTTAATTGCTTTAATATGTCTCGTACAAACGCCTAGAGGCCAGAACCAGAAGCAAACCAAAATCTAATTCCAACTCTAACTCCAAGTCAAGGGACAATTTTGAACAATAACAAATACAAATAATTGCTCAAAACAATATCATATTTTAAAGGAAAAAATAAATAATGTATTTGAAACATATAAACCTACATTGTGTTTAAAAGCAAGTGAAAGAGCATCAACAGTGTGTATTAAGTTACTGAATGCCAACAATTTTTTTTTAATTTTTAGCGCAGAGTTGTGATTCACATGGGCAAATATATTTGAATCACTTCCAAATTTTAGCACAGGCCTTCATCCCTAACTGATGTCTGCAATTTTTGAAATAACTGTAACATTACCAACGTACTTTCATTTATATGGTGATTTGTCAATCTATATATATATATATATATATATATATATTATAGCATACATCCAATCCAATCCAACCCAATCAAATCCAACAAATATTCATTCTCTAATAAATAACAAGTTCATTTTGAGAGACCACTACTATGTGAATTTTGTTAACCCTAAATTTAGTATCCTAAGAATTAATGGGTTAAATTTATTGATAATTGGAAAGCTGAGCTATAACTTTGAAGATAGAATGATATTAAACTAATTTGATCATCTCTTTCCTTCATAGATACTTCATCTGATGAGAACATTGCAATCAAAGACAAAAGTAAGGTCATGCCGAATATTTTTTTAATGTAACTACTCTAATACTTAAGTGAGTAATTGTCTGAAAAAAAATAAAGAATAGAGCAAGAATATAAAAGGAATTGATAGTGAATGACTTATAAACATATTCTCTCGTGGCCTCGAGGATGGTGATCCTAAGAATTTAAGTCCTTTAGAGAGTATTATACAACTTTTTAAAAAATGCAAAATATATATTTTGTGAGTTTTTCTCTCTCTCCAAATATGAGCCTCAATGTCTCTCTCAATGTATGTTTATATGTGCGTTCTTATCCTCTCTTCCTCCCTCTATTTATAGGTGGTGATATAAGTTTAACTCGTAGTACTTGAAATCTTGTTAGGATTCGAAAGCCTTATAGACATTTATTTCAAGATTCTGCTATTTGAGTTTTATTGAAATTGGGTGGGATTCTTTTTTGTTTTGGTAGGGCTAATGTCATAACTGTTAGGATGTCACTTGGATTTAAAGATCTTTCCTTGATAAGTTAGTTTTTATTTACAAATCTCTATATCTTTTATAATTTGTCTTTTTAGAAAATTTTCTTTGAGTTTTTAGGGTGATAAGGTTTGGATCTGTTTTTTACTCGACATAAATAGAGATTATTTCTCTTATTTGGAGATTGATCGAATATGGTAGTCGAATTATAACTAGTGTTCCAACCAACTTTGGAGTAATGAATCGACCAAACAGGATAGTCGAGTTATGGTCAATGCTTTGACCAATTCGATGAAAGTATAAGTCTCTATTTTAGAGTCTGATCAAATATGATAATCAAATTACAATCAATGATTTGACTAGTTTAGAGATTTTAAATTATCACTTCTCATTTAGAATTTAATCAAACAGGGTAGTTTAGTCATAAACAGTATTCTAACCAATTTGAAGAGGGTGCTTATGATTTAAGGATATTTCTAAACTGATGTTATCTTTAAACCTTTGTAGACCGAAATCTTTTGGACCGTATAAGCTATAATCTTTTTGAATTTGATGGAGCAAAACCTCTAGCTTTGTAAATCAAAATCCAGAGCAACAAATTTAAATCCTCATCAATATTATTCCATAAAGATATTAGGTTACTTACATATTTACAAAACAGCTTCGTGAGCACCAACCTTCATTTGTTGTTTTATAAAGTTTTATTTAATTTAAACTTGAAATATAAAATTGTGTATATTGGATATAAAAAATATATCAATTAATAAAATATATCTTAAGTTTTGGAGGTTTTTAGGAGGAGTTCAACAAAATTAACTGAAAATTATATTAGAGTTGTTTTTGTTATTTTATAAGGTATTACACTCATTATCATTTATTCAAATTTAAACTCGAAATATAAAATTTTTGTTCTTAAAAATAAAAGACTAATAAATATTTATATTAACAATTTAATAGTAAAGACTTGACAGTATATTTATTCTTTCGTTTAAGTAGAGGTTTCAAGTTTAAATTCTCATTCTCCCATGTCAAATAAATACATAAAAGACATGTCAAACAAATAAATAAAGTCCTAATAAAATGATAAAATAGTTAAAAAAATCTAAATAATAATAACACATTATTGTATATTATTGTTCATAATACCTTATCTCATTGCATTTGAAAATCTTAAATGCTTCTATATGTCTGTCTACAAACTATTAATCAAATCATAGATAAAACATCCTCTAAATTATTCATAAATTAATACAATTATTAGATACTTAAGACAATGAAACAAGTGCATTATATTGTACTCCCAAGTGATTATATAAATTAAGATCAGATATTTGATCTTCAAACTTCTTGCTCAATAATTAAAAACCTAACTAACTAGTATATCATTTTCAATAAAATGCCCTAAAAGTTGCTTGTTGTTTGATAAAAGTTTGAATCATATACATTGTAGAAGACTAATATCATAAAAATTGACATCTTCTAATTTTAGATCAAATCTGTTTAAAATTACAAAATAAATAAAAAAATTCAATCATATACATTATTATGTGATAAAATAATACTACACCTATATTATTTTTAAGTGGCGTACCTTTCTCACCAATGTTCCCACAAAATTTTCTAAATAGATCGATGGTTGTCTACGTATTTATCCCCTTATAATATTAATTTATATGCTTTGATCCCTCTCAAATTTTAATTTTGATATTATAGTCCCTTTATAATGTAAACTCGTCCCTTAAAAAATTTTTAATATTGACATTTTAACTCTCTCACTAACTCATTTCTGCTTTGTCCTTAACAGTTTATATAAAATCTTTGTATGCTAACTAATGTAATATTTGACAAGTCATTTAATGATAAAAGTTACCATATTAATTATGAGATAATAAAATTAGTTGTTATTTAATACATGTCTATTATTGATTAGCGATATTAGTTGGTGAAGCTTCTTGAATCTGAACCGTAGTGTTTAATTACTTTCTTTTTTTACACCACTTGTTTAAAGAGTAATATTATATATTTAAAATTATATTTTAAAAAACAATGTGTCAAATAAATATTAAATTTAATAAATAATTTTAAAATTTATATTATTTTATTATTTAATATTTATTTAATATATTATTTTTTAAAATACAATTTAAAATACTTATCATTAGTCCTTGCTTAAATAAACCAAAGAGTCCCAAAGAGTCCCAACTCTCTTACAAAAGAAAATAATTTGGCACTTGAGACAGTGTTTAAAGAAGAAAAGGGGATGGAGGAATGCTATATGTTGTAAAGTATATGCATGAATAATAATAGCTTAAAATATTGCTATGTATCAAATTTAGGTAAATGAATAGATTATAATCTTTTTGTTGGAGGGTTGAACAGTTTTTATAGGGTTGAAATTTAATTCCTTCCTAAAGTAAACTAACGTGGATGCATATTTCAGTTGAGATAATTTAAGCTCTTTTTAAGGGTTTCATATTATTAATTAACAAAGAGTTTTGTGGGAATCAACTGCTCTTTTAAGAAATTTTATTTATGTTTAAATGGAATTATCAATTAGAATCAAACTCAAATTTGTAATTTGATGTCTTCTTACCTTCACGCAATATTTATAACTTGTTGGTAAAAATTGCGGGTCAATGAAAATGAGTTACTTATTTGAAGGATGGATTTGAAGTTGAATTGACTTAAGTTGTTGGGCTTACTTGCACGAGTTTCTTTAATTAAATAAGAAAATTGGCTTGTTGGTATTTCGACTGGTTAGGCCTTCAAGGCATAGGTCCAATAAATATCTCTCTTAATTGAAGGAGTGTATCGTTTAAGTAGGAAATCCTTTAAGGCACACTTCTTCAATTTTAACCAGCAAACGCTAAGTGTTAAAATTTTATTTTTGACTTCCCACTTTTTACTAATCTTTCTATTTTGGTTGTTATGTCTTTTTAAATGTAGGTAACATTTTCTTTACTACGAACTGACATGTGGATGGTTACAACTCATTTAAATATTTTTGTAATCATTTTTCCCTATTTATCTTCTTTTTTGATCTTGTAAATTCAAAAATTCTCTCTATTTTCTTGCCTTTTGTTTCTATTCCCTACAACATAAGACAATCTCTTTTAATTAGAAAAAGATTTTTAAAGATAGAAAGATAGTGAAAGGACTCCACAACTTCTCTATAGATAAGCTCAAATTAATTTATCATATCCTTGCAAATGTCTATGTTTGAGCGATTCATGCTGGCAATCCTTATTATAACCCTTCCTCGATAAGACTTGGAGAGCTTATATTATTTTGAAAGCATCTTGAATACTTCTGCTTCCCAATATCACATCTAGTCCTTGAATTTTTGCACATCACTAGCCTTTCTCCTCTTCAAATACATTCAAACGTCTTTCATTTACTTCAGGACGTAGCTCTCCTAAACCATATGATTTCTCATTTCTATACCCTTACTCTTTACGATATGTTTTTGACCTACACTTACATGTCCTCCAAGTTAAACTACCACCGGGCCTCGAAAGGCAAAAGGAGATTCTTTTTACGAATTTGAGGATAAGAAGGTTAGGTTTGAAAAGAATGTGATAATGGTTAATAGGGAATAAAAGGGACCTAGCCTTTCATATGAGATGTAAACAACTTTGACAACTATGACTACAAAGACTTCTTTGACCCTTCCCTTCATCTCAATATAGGAAAGGTTCCTAAAGAGATACTTATAAACAAATAGCCTTCATATAATCATTTATATTTCCCTAACTTGCAATTGAGGTATGCCCAACTTCCTAGAGTGCGTCACCTCCCGTGCGCTTTTACTTTGAAAAATAGTTTACTGACCCTAATCCCTTGAACCTCATGCTTAGGATCTCAAAATATTTTTCCATTTCTGACATTGCCACTTGTCATGATGTTTATGAGTTCCCTCTTAATGAAATTTGTTTCCTCATAATTCCAACAAAAGCAATGGTGAAAACTTCTTTGGTAATTTTACTTATATGAGATTCTTCCCTGATATAGGTGAGTTTATTTTTATTATTTTTCTTTCTTTTGCTAACTTCCTTATCTTTTGAGTTCTTGACCTTTTATTTTTTATCCTATTATTAATATTGGGTTTGTTCAAGATTCTCCGAAAGGCGAGATTCTTGATTTCTCATTTATTAGTGTTTCCTATAACTATAACAGTTTCTACAAAGTGTATTGATGTAGGCGAAGAACTAAAAAATGGTGTTAACCTTTCAAAAATGGCTTAACAGGCATCTACTTCCACCTTAGTCAAAGTTTTCAAGCCTACTGGTTCTTTCAGCAATGTCTCTTCTACTAGTGATCCTTCTATTGTCAGTCCTTCTGAGCCTTTCGAGTTGGTTCCTTCCCTAGGAAGAGGTAGGTCTACTGGCCCTTCTATGCATACAAAAATATCTATTATCCCTTTAGCCAATGCATTCCTAATGAGCACAGTAAGTTAGTAGTGACTTATTGTTTTTTTTCTTAATACCTTATGTTTTATTAATCTTGACATATTAGTTTTGCTTACATAACTCGCCTTTATAGAAGACGTTACTGACATGATTTAAGACTTCCTATAAAAAGAGACCAAAAAAGCAATGACACCAAAGAAGAAGAAAAAGTTGCCCAGGGTCATACTTAAGGTTTTTGGATAGGAAGCCTCTTATGCCTCCAAGAGGCAAAGAATTTTTGAGCCTGCGGTTGAAGGTTTAGTCCTTGAAGCTGCTTTAGAGCCTATTGCTAAAGGTTCTGCTCTTGAGATTGCTTCAAAACCTACTTAGGTTAGACCATCCTCCTTTGCCGCTTTTGATTATGCTATAAGAAGTTTCATTCTTTATGGTTAAGAGTTTTTTTTTTGTTCTTTTCTTTCTTCTCATTTTTTTTTACTTACTTTTCATGGTCTTGTGAACAACTCCAAGAAAAGAGGACGAGTTTGCTCTATGTTTCTGGAAAAAGGATTACTAAAAAGTTGTGAAGAACTGCTTTATTTTAAGGATGGAACCTAAAAGTGCGACTACCATTTTGGGAAAACTCTTTACCTATGCTAACAAAGAGCTAATTTTGGTAATGAGTAAGGAGGATTAGGAGCTAAAATGTGCTTCCTTCTTATTATAGTAGTTTATTATAAATTCTAACACTTTTGTTAGTTTTCATTTTTTTTTTTTGTGTTTTTGACTTAGGCTTGATTTGTAGGCTTTACAGAATAGTTTGTATACGACTAGTATTTACAAAGAAGTGTTGACGGGATCTAATATATGTGAATGTATGCATATGCAAATGTGTCTATTGTCTAAAACACATATCATATACAAATTTATATGCGGCGAAAGCGTGAAATATACAATAAACACAATAAATAAATATATTAATTACATTAATATATTAAAAAGGTTGAGAACTCACCTTAACGTGTAGCATTATACACATATTTCCCTGGAGTCCGCATAGAGACCAACTCGCAGGCAGATCTAGTCACTAATACAGTGGGCTTTGTGAGCTAGAACAGCAGCCCTATATTCAGTACGAGATTAACTCTTAAATCCTAAAATGGCTAGGTGTGTGTTTAACATCATTTTCTCCAAAGGGATAAGAAATAAAAAATTTGAAACAATCCACCATTACTTCAAATGGAACTATAGAAAAAAATAAAACAATTTCATTTTTTCCTATTTGTTTTTCTTCTTGTTCTTCTTCAGTTTCCTCTTCTTTTTCTTCTTCTCTCAATTTCATTTTTGCTTTCTCTCAGCCACCAGCACACACACTTCACTTTCTCTCTCTTTCTCTCTTTATATATATATATATAATAAAATAATATAATATATTATATAATATAAATAATAATGACTATTATTTCTTTCATGAATAGTTACCAAGTCTACCCCTAGTGGATCCCATCAAATTCAACACTCGGATAAACTCAACTGCGAGTCCACAATGCACCACGTGTCATTATACAATTAGTAAATAATTATTATTGACTAATTTTTATATTTAACACTTAAATACAGAGGCGCACGCATTCCTGTGGTAGTGTTGAATATTGCTGGATTAAACAATTTAATCCAGTACGCTGTCCCAGTGCACAACGAGTATACTCTATATCGCGGGGCTCCCTAGGTCCATGCCAAATTC